>CM065299.1:70868703-75668703 GCA_032871835.1 Dipteronia dyeriana
ATAATGTATATCAGTGTGTACAGACTGAAAACCCAGTGATATATATAAAACTCAAAAAACAAGTACCTGTTTTTCAGAGAAAAAAAAATCAAATTATGAAAAATGTTTTTTGTTACTTTTGTAGGTATGTGATTGCCTACAATATTTTATTTCTTTCATTAGTCTTAGAAATTCCGAGTTTAATCGAATATAGTTTCAACAAATCAAGTTTTCATATATGTATTTTTTTTAAAAAAAAAAAACAAGGTATTGGTATTGACTTTATATATATATATATTACTTTAGTAGAAAACCAAAATATTCTTTTTTTCTTTAACTATTAATTAGAAAGTGATCGAAAAAGTACGGAGAAAAGATTTATTTTTTTGAAAAATGGAGAGAGAGTAATTAGAAGAAAGAATCTCTTTTCTTAATAATTTAGGCTCAGTTTGACATTGTTGTGTTATGCTTGGGGGGTAGGTATTGTGAAAAATAACAGACCATAAACATGTTAAAAAATAAATATCAACTAATATTTTGGTGTGATTATAAACATATTATAAAATAAATATCAATTAATATTTTTATATGACCATAAACATGTTCTAAAATAAATATAAACTAATATTTTTATGAAAATAAACATGTTATAAAATAACTAAATAATTTGTTATATTTTTGTATGACCATAACACATTAAATAAATATCAATTGAGTTTTTATGCTTTTTTTTTGGAACCTGACACCACCGAACGGGTTTTTAAGCACTATATGTGCCAATCTGGATATCGACTCTCATGAACGGGTACGAGTTCTTGATAAAATCAAGCATTACATATGCAATTCGGATATCTATTCCTATAACCAAGAGATATCAGGACATGTTGAAATCAAGCGCTACAATACTCAAGATTAAGCACTACATACGCAATCTAAATTATTACTCTACTCCCGCAATCAGGAAATATTGGAATCTACTGCCACGATTAAATACTACATCCTCGCCCCAAATGTCTACTCCCATCTGAGAGAGGATGTGCTATAATTTTATACATCTTTTAATCATATTGAATTAGAATTACAAATATGTTAATTTTGGATCATTACCATTGTAAAGGACCAATGGTTAATATGAAATTCACTTGTTCTGAGATAATCAATGAATCATATAGGAGAGTAAATCAAAACAATATTGGCACATAAGGCCATTAACTATGGTAGCCAATCAGCATGACACTATGAGCAAATGCTCTTGGAATTAATTTTGTGATAAGATAGTATGTGCTTGCTCATGAATTTTCCATTCAAGTTATTGAAAAAAAAAAGACCAAATCACACCAAGAGTACTTAAGAAATATGCATTCACATTATAGTGATCAATGATTTGCAACAAAGAATTTTGATTAAACTACTATTGTTTCGAATTCGAATTGGTCATTACATAATTTGACTATCCCAACTAATAAATAACACAATGCTCTCTGGTCTTTTGAACCTTAGCATTCAGTCCTGAATATAGTGAAAATTTTAACAAGTTAAAAAGTGAGCCCTTTCAATAAACTTACAAATAAGGTCTCTGACCTGTGTGAAACATGATGATCCACCAGGATAAAAGTCTGTGAAATCGTCAACATTCTACAGGTGTTATTGATCCTCACTCTCCAAAAAAGTAAAAAGAAAAATTAAGACACAACCCTTACTAGACAAAACAAAGCATGAAACAATACAGAGCAAACCAAACCCAAAAAAAGTAGAGCCTAACCAGACTTATCAGCCTTAGTTGCTCTAACTAATTCATGTTCTTGCACCGAAAATTACAAAGAGAGAAAGAAATGACAGAATTTTTTTTTACAAAAGCTATTATAGAAAATGGATTGTTACTCACCGAAAAGCAGTAGTAGAAGTAAAAGCATAATGATGGAGAGATATTCAACCTTCAATAAACGATGATCAAATTAGATTAAAAATCATCAAAACTCCAATTAAAAATCAAACCCTAAAATAGAAACACATTACACATGGAGATAATGAAATTAAGAGAATGGAAATTAGAAAAATCCTTTGATAGCTCGAACCTGCAACCGAATACAGAGGTGTTGTCAAATTGGCTCTTAAAATTTCTAGAAGAGAGAGAGAGAGAGAGAGAGAGAGAGAGAGATGTGGACATGTGGTGTATAAGAGATGAGGATGGAACGAATCGAGCTGCTAGAGGTGAGAATTAAGTTTTGTTATTTTGGTGAATTTCATGAAAGGCAATGTATAAAATTGGAAGTTTGATAAAAATTCATTAATGTTGACACTATAACACGTTTTCATTATTGCTTCCCCAGGAAGCTGTCTTCCAAAGGCTACAATTTTAAGAGTTTGTCATGTAAGAGTTTTTCGTTTGATATTTTTTAAAAAGAAAAACGAAAATGAAAACAGTGTTTTTGGTTTCAATTTCAAAATCCGAAAACGCGTCTCGTAGTATAAGCTAAAACCTGTATTCTAAAATAAAAATACTAAAAACGCGTCCAGTAGATTATGTGAAAAATATCAAAGTTTGACAATAATTCATTCCAAATAATTATCAACTGAGTCATATTTTTATTTACTAAAAATTTATAAGATTAAACATTAATAAGAAGAAGAAAAAAATTGATTGAACTAAGAAACTTTTGTGTCCAGAAACCGAAAACCTAAAATTCATAAAGTTAGGACACAAAATCTGGACACATTTATGCATTTGTGTCCAAAAACCTGTTTGGTCTTAAGTTGATTTTGTGAATTTGTGTCCAGACTTTGTTTGGTTTTATGCTGATTTGTTAACCAAGAAACTGTTGGGATTATGCTCGATAACAAGAGTGTAATAATGTATTTGACAATATTTTTATATAAATAAAAGTTATTTCTAGTTTAATAAATCTTATAACATTTATAGTTTAATTATTATAGTTATCAAAAGTAAATAATCATAAGGTCAAAAGACTATGAGAAAAGAAGAATTGTTCGTACATTTGGATATGTATGAGATAAACACAATTTTTTAGTTAGTCTTGAATAATATTCACAACTTAAGATAAATGTCGAACGCTTTTATCTTGTCAAAGTTGTAGATTCTTTTACTAGCATTTGAGTGGGATCAATTATGTTATGATGAGTCTAAAATCATCAAAGTGTGGTGTCTTTGGGTAAAAGAATCTAGTGCACTGGGTGCATTGAATGATTCACAGTGAAATACTTTATCTAGAACCGTTAATGGATAAAAGTTTTCACTTGAAGACAATCGGAGAGTCTATCTCAATCCTGAGATAAATGATGGATTTATGGTTGTAAGTGTTATCATTTGAGTTATCAATGAGTACGATTATATAGCATACTCTATCCTCGATAATTTGGTGGTATTTATTTGTTAATCGATAGAGAAGTCCATTTATAGATATGGACATCGTGACTCCATTTATTTAATGAGAGTAGAATATCATCATATGGATGTTTTGACGTATTGGATATTAAATCTTAACGTTAAGTTTTCAATAGTGTCTATTGAAATATCGCTTCTAGACAAGTCAAAATATCAAAATTCAAAATGTGGTCTTATGAGTAAATTGGTAACTTGGAGAGCTATAGGCGGTCTATGAGCTATTGGCGATTACTGATATTCTTCACTAAGATACACTTTCTCCGTTAAAATTGTCTAGGGTATGAATGAACAATATTAACTTATTCTATCTTTATTTAAGAGTTCAATTTTAGTTCTTTAGTGGAATGAACTAAAATTAATAGATCAGACCTAAATGAATCATTTGCTGATTGTGATTAGGTTATGTCTATTGGAGCTTAAATTTAGATAGCCCGTCAAGATCCCCAATCCACACAAACTTGCATGGATGACTTGATATATTCTACCGGACCAATTTATGGGTCCATCTAATATTGTATTAAGGCAAGTGGACTTGTTTCTTTTAGTAAGAATGGGTCTAGTTTATATGTGGAATTTTTATTTGAGTCCAATGGATTTAATAAATTAGGAAAAACAATATTTGACCCATATATATTGGCTTAGGCGGCTAAGGCTATATATAATAGCTTATTATATTGTTTTTTATTTTATTATTTAATTAAATGGAAATTAATTAATTATTTAATTAAAAGTCTAAATCTTTTTCCCAGTAGGAGAAGGTCTCCTAGAGTCATATTATTGTTGGTAATATGATAAGTATCAAATATTATATTTGATAAGTAGATAAATAAAAGAAATTAATTTATCTAGTCAAATTAGAAAGTATTTAATTCCAATTAGGACTCTAATTGACAATTGGTCAAATTATGAGGTTTTTGATTTAGTCACAATTTAATTTATATTCAATAATTTGTTATTGAATAAATACACTATTTGAGTTGGATTAGGAGTCTTGGTGTGTAAAAGAAATCATATTTTTAAGAGGATTGAATCTAAATTTTGATAGGAGTCTTGGTGAAGTAAAAATCCTCTTTCTAGGAGGATTTTCGGCCACCTATATATACTCCTATATAGAAATTCGACCAAGATCTAATAATTGGTGTGAAAAGTTGTTTTTCATTTGTTTTTTTTATAGTTATAAAAAAAAAACTCTGTCCAACTCATAGATATTGTGTATTGAATTTGGCCAAGGAGAAGAGAAAAGAGGAACGTTTTGTTTTCGATAGTGCACTAGTAACCTTTACATCTAAAGGTTTTGTGTACAATATTGAATCAACGTTCACGCGAGTTTCAATAAAATATATTGATAATGCACAAGTGGCCGGACGTTCTTAGGTTTTCTCTTGGGAGATTATTGTGACTATCAAAGAAAAAGATTTTGTTTGTTTCCATCCTCAAGTACACAATTAAAAGAAATGGAGCCCACACTCCTAGGTGATTCACATTCGTGATTGGATTCGAAGATCTTGCGGATTTAATTTGTCGCTAGTTCAATCGTCACGAAAAAAAAATGTATGATACATTTATTATACATTAATTAATCTAGGGTTAAGGTTCTTTCTATTAAAGGGGAAATTTTTTAAAATATACCAAACACTAATTTTACGCTTCCGCCGAGTTTTGAACCGATTTTTCCTTACCAAAACAAGATGCCGATGTCAAAGAAAAATCAAACCAATCTATAGCAAAACCTAAGCCTGATTTCATGACAAATTGACTTTCTTAAATTGAAAAAAAAAAATCGAAGGTGTTGTCGATCCGCTCTTGAAGGAGCAGATCTGCAACTCCAACACCGGCGTCGACTACTCTCCAAAGTTTGTCATGGAGAACAAGAAGAGAGGAGAAGAAGATGAAAAGGAAGAGTGAAGAAGAAGATGAAGATAAAAATGAGAGTGAAGAAAGAAGATGATCACGGTTGACGAGAAAAAAGAAAAAGAAATTATTGTTATTTTTTTTAAAATAAAAACAAGTATTTTGTGTTCTTCAAATATTTCACTTTTAATACTGATTTTGTTTTTTGTTTTTTTTAAATAAAATGAAAAACGGTTAACGAACGCGAATTCAAAATCATTTTTTGAAAACAAAAATGAAAACAGACTGAAAAACAATTGTAGGACGGAGCCTAAGCTTTTCAAAAACTCATTTGGGAGAAGCTAAAATTGGCCAAAATCACTTCACCAAACACCCTATCACTAATCCGAAATCACTTTTAAGTGATTCTGAACTGAGCCTATGGTGTTTTGTAAAACATTTGGGAAGTACTTTTGGTTACTTTTGGCTTCCTTCCGCAACATATTTGATAAACTAGTTTTTATTGCTATAGAAAATAGCTTTATGGGGAAGTAGTAATGAAAACACGAAGGAGATCAAATATTAATGATTTTTTATCAAACGTCTTATTTTATCCCTTACCTTTCATGAAATTTACAAAATAACAAACTTGTCATCACTCCTCTCCTGAATCCCATCTCTCTCTCTCTCTCTCTCCCCGCAACACAACTTCATCTTTATCACCCAAAATCCAACATCTTTATCACAATATCACACTAACAATCTTTCATCATTAACACCATCAACACAAAAAAAAAATCCAACCGGATTTGGGTTTTATTAATTTTTTTTTCATTTTCTCTCTTCTTCTCTTCTTCTCCATTTTCAACTAGATCCAGATTTCCATGTCTTTCTCCTCATCCTCTATCTGGAGTCAACATGTCGTGACCATCATTTCCGGTTCTCGTAATTTTTCGGTGACCATCATCGTTTGGTTCTCACATCTTCCATTATCGTGGTAGCGACTGCTAGGTTTGTGATGTTATGAATGGGTTTGATTGAATCTGGTGGTGGATATGTTGATGGAAGGTTTTGGGTTTGATTGAAGATGAGTTTGGTGATGATGGTTGGGTTTATTTAATTTGGTGGTGGATGGTTCTGGTTTGGCTGTGATAACTTGTGAATGATGGGTAGTTCTGAGTTTGATTCAAAACTTAATTATTTTGTTTGTTTCTTAATTAATAGAAAAATCAATCATTAATCCACATGATTGAAGATCATAAATATTCAACAACAACTTGTGGAAAAAAAAATTGTGGAGTGGGGCAAAATGGTGGTGTTGGGCCTAATCATAAATCAACATGATTCCTGAAGAAAAAAAGAATATAAATTAAATGGATGAATGTTCTATAGAATTACTTGAATTTTTCTCACATATTTTTCTACCGATGCATCTTAAATATTCATTTGTCCTCTCTAGTCATTTTATACAGTTACAACACTTTTTACTTACAATTTATTAAACATATTGAAATTGCGTTTGGTTTTCACAACACTTTTAAAAATTAGTTTACCAAACACTCAGATGATTCTTCCCACAGCAAATCTTAAAGCAACTCCCCTTCACAGTTGAACTAAATTACTTCCCCCTGACAGCACAACAATGTCAAACTAAGCATTTGTTAGTTTGGAGTGTCATTAGATTTTTTTTGTCTTGTTTAGTAATTTTAATTCAGAATAAAATTGTCATTAATAAAAAGAATTAAATTGGAGTGTAAATAGATAATTTGTGAATTGTAAGGAAAATCACTCTTTATTAAAAAATTTAATTACAAAAAATATCCCAATATAAATTTACTAATAAGGGCAAATTACTTTAATTAAAAATAAATCAAATATTATATACACTCATATTTTCAACTATATTTCTTTATTAAAAAAAAATTACATTTCAAAGAAAAGAACTTATGATAAATCCTAATTTTTAACCCTAATTAAATCCTAATTTTATTTCAAGTATCAAACTTTCTATCATCATATGATTATCATATTGTTTTTGTCTTTCTTTTATACATAGTTATGAACTCCATCAATAAACAAAATATATTTTTTAAAGATAACCGTAGATATCAACAAGTTAGATAGTCATAGACATCAATAAGTTATTTTTTAAGATAGTTGTATAAATAAGATAATTTCATATTGAAATTTTTTCCCCCCGTATACGGTTCCACATATTTACTTTTATAAAGCTCAAACATTTGAGATATTTCTAAAAGTAAATTGGACCATCATTATAATAGGATTTGATTCTAAAAATAATATGATTTTTTTTATATATAAATTGGGTGTAGTAATAATTTAAGAGTGTTTATAAATAATATATATTAAAATTAATATATTTATTTTAGTGATGGTACTATTGATATTAGGATGAGTGTTTATAGTAATATTTTTATTTTAAATTTTAGACATAGATATACTTATAAAAATAAATGTACTAATAAGTTTATGAATATGATTAACCGCACTAGATAATAACTAAGGGTTACCAGATAAAAACAGCTTAAAATTTTACTTTCCTTTTAGAGTAACTGAATAAATTTTAGGGTAAATATCATTTTCGTCCATGTGGTTTACCATATTATCCATTTCGATCCTCGTCATTTCAGTATTGGTCGTGCATGTCCATGTCGTTTCAATTAATCTCTATTTTGGCCACTACCGTCCAATTCCGTTGGGGTTTTTTAGAATTTCGTTAGGTCAACGAGGGTAAGACAGTAATTCAACGTAAGAGATTTTAGAAGTCTATATGATGAAATGGCATAATGCTAGTTTTAAAATTAAATAATAAAAAAAGAAAATATATATATATAACCAATTAACTTTATAAATAATTAAATTTAAAAATAAGACTAATTAAATTTATAATTAATTAAATTTAAAAATAAAACTAATTAAATTTAAAAATAAAACTAATTTAACTAATCAAAACCCATCCCAATCATCATCACCAAACACCTCTCACCACCATTCACCAACACCTCTCACCACCCATAAACAACATCACCTCTCACTACTTTCACACTATATTCACAAACCAAGAAAAATAATTTGAGTGAAAAAATAAAATAAAAATTGGATTTGTTCGTGATCCAGACAAATCCAATTAAGAAAAAAATATATTAAACTTTCAACACCAAATCCAGATTATCAAATTCACCCAAATCCTCTGACTTCCACCAAATCAAAAAGAAAAAAAAAATAATTGGATTTGTTCGTGATCCAGACATATCCAATTAAGAAAAAAAAATCAACACCAAATCCAGATAATCAAATTCACCCAAACCCTTTGAGTTCTACAAACCCAGATCATCAAATGCACTCAAAACCTCTGACTTCTCTTCTCTCTCCCCGAATTTCTTCACCAAACCCATGCATTCAACACCACCACTCACACAATCAGGAATCTCTCTCTCACCAAACCCAGTTTCTCTCTCTCGCAAATCACTCTCTATTTTTCTAAACCCTCTCGCGAATCTCCATCTCACAAAAGTCAGGTCTAAGGGCTGTTGGAAAGGTCGTCGTCGACCGCTGCAATTGAGAAGAGGCTCCGACTTGTTCGAGTTGAAGAGGATCCGACTGAAACAGTTATAAAATGACCCAATCTGAGAAAGAAGAGGCTTAAATGCGGGAAAACGACCTAGGCTAGGTTGAACAACGTCGGCTAGGTCGACCGAACATGCAATGGGTGCTTCAGCTGGAAGAAGATCTGGCCAGATCTGGTGAAAAACAGTTGTACTCTGTGGTTGATCAGTTTGGGCTAGAAGTTGAGGGTTAGGGTTTGGAGGTTGGTAATGATGATCAAATGGCTATTGGGTGGTGGTTGTGGATTTAAGAAAAAAAAACATTTAGGTTTGGTGAAATGAATATTGTTTTAGTAGAGAAATGTTTTTTTTAAGGGTGGTGTAGATGATGAAGAAATGGTCATATGGGTTGTGGTGAATCGGGTGTTTAATTAATTAATTTATTTTTAATTAGATGGTGTTATTTTTAAATATCTGAATATTTATTAGAATTTAAATTTAAAGGGTAGTTTGGATATTTTGGTCATTGGAGGGCAAAATTGTCTTTGCAAACCCTTCATACATTTTAAGGGATAAAATGGTCATTTTACCTTCTAAACATGTCAGATGACCTGTATTTAACGAAAAACGTAACAGAATGACTAAACGGATCAATACTGAAACGACGAGGATCGAAATGGATAATATGGTAAACCATAGGGACGAAAATGATATTTACCCAATTTTTATGTTTTAAAGGATACAAGATCTACCGATAATTATAAACGAGTTAAAATCGCTAGAGGCTATTTGGTAAGGGGTTGACCCACCTCCATATCATGGGGTCACACATAGAGGTGTCCACGGTTCAGTTTTGGTTACGAACCGTTAGTTTCGGTTTCGGTTTCGGTTTCGGTTTCGGTTTCGGCTCCGTAGAATGACTTAACTGTAACCAGATTGAGACGGTTTGGTTAGGTTACGTAACCACCGGTTTGGCGGTTACGGTACGGTTACAGTTGGTTTTTTTTTTAGAAAAGAATTGCCACGTGTCGCAATTCTATTAGTTAGTTTTTTTTTTAAAATAAAATAGAGCAAAATCGGCGGTTAAACCATCGGTTTTGATGCGATTTTTAGGATTGGATAACCGTAACCGAACCGTCGGGAAACCAGTTTCCAACTGGTTTCGTAACAGGCGGTTACGGTTCGGTTTCGGTTACATTTTTTGGAGGACGGTTTCGGTTCGGTTTCGATTCGGTTTCGAACGATTTAACTGAACCGCGGACACCTCTAGTCACATAGCAACATGTTCCTATCCACTCTAGTCTGGTCTCCTCACACGTGTACTTCATTGATTTGAAATTTCCCATCACATATTCAATTCAAATGTAAATTTGTAATTCAAGTAAATAATAATAAAATTAGGGAAAATCATCATAAATTATTAGAAGATCGAGATTATTAGCAGGTTAGATTGTTGGGTAGTAAGATAATAATATGGTCATAGCAGTAGCTAATCAAAATCCATTTGTGATTGGTGTGAAAGCTATAGCCAGATATCGGGAAATCACGAGCTGTAATGCTGTCCACGCAATTTCCAGACACCAATCAGTAATTACCAACTACTTTCACTTTACCAATCGCCTCGTCCCGAGACTGCAACACACCTACCTCCTATTTACATAATGCTAGGTTTAATGATAAATCACTTACCTATCACCATGTTATTTAAATTTATATATTTATCAAACAATATTAATGTCTTTAAATAATGTCATTATTACAATTTTTTTTTCAAAAGTAATATTATTCATAAGAATGATTCTTATTCCACAAATAATAAACATAATTTCAGTAGTTATTATTGTACTAAACAAAAACTTAAAAAAAATCATAAATATTTTTTTTTTTAAAATGAAAATTTATTAATATAACCACGTAAATTATATGAAATTTGATTTTAATTACAAATAAATTTTTAATTATTCATATTCATATTGTAAAATTTCATATTACCCTGTAATTAGAAAAGTACCGAAATCCGCTCTAAATCATTTTTTGCTATATATATTTTGATCTAAAATCTTCATTTGTGAAATCATTGCTTACCAATCTTTGCTATGTGATGATTTTACAAAGAGATGAGCACCGTGAAATCATGAAGCTCATTGAGAAGAGGGGTGAGAGATAATAGAGGTCAACGTCGTCAAGCAACACACGATCAAGCTGGGGAACCAGTATAAGATTTGGTAACCAACAAGGCAACAAGGATGAGTCTTCCCTAGAGTCCTATTGGTTTTCCCTAGTGTTTTCTTTCACTTAAACCTATGTTTTTCCTTTTAACCATTATTTGTTTCTCTTTTAGTGTTTTTGTAATATTGAATAGTGGTGAGAATTTGGGGGAGAAGGAAATTAAAACAATTGAATTAGGTATCCGATTTAAAACAAATTTTACATGTTTATATCCAATTATCCATTAACAAAATATGCTTACTCACTCATCTCCACTCTCCTTCCACGCGTGTCGGATAAAATACTCCAGTTTTAAACAACTCTCCCTCGTTATATCAAAGTGACTTCACTTAAGTCCCTGGTTTTTAACATTTGTTTTCTGCAACTAACATTGTTTTCTTCAATATTTTGTTTATAAATTCGAGATTTTTTTTCAATTTTTGGTTATAGTTATGGTCAGTCAACATCCAATTCACACCAAAAAATATAGGAGGAGATTCCCATTACATTGATTCACACTTTCCTCAAGCATGGCTTATGTGGCTTGTCCATTTCCTCCTCTGGCAAACATCTCCCAAACTGATTCTCTCTGTTATTCAACGATCTCTAGTTTACTCCGGATGACGATGAATCCCATAGCTTTTCTTGTGCTCAATATCACGCGCTAAGGAATAGTAAACCAAAAAAGACCTTTTGTTTTCTTTAGTGGAATAGTCTCGTGCCTTCCTTTTTGTGTACTTATCTGGGATATTAGATATTATTTATATCTATATATACATACACACGATAACGAAGACGACATTGATTTCACCGGTGTTGTTGGGTTAATTAAGGTAGTTGGGATTTTGTTCTGTCATTAATGGAGTTGAAATTGTTTGGTTCCAAGTCTGTCTTTGCTTCTGGGTTGGCTCACAATGGAAGAACATGTTCGAGTTTTAGACATGTTGTTGGTGTTAGATTCTTTCCTCACTTTTGTTCTTGTAGAGGTAACTTTCCTGTTTTTTTGAGATTGGTTTTGTTATTGAGATTGTACAAATGGTCAGATTTTGGAATAAATTGTTGCAATTAGACCCTCCTAGACTGACTTGGAAATTGGAATGGATAGCTAATGTATTGTTATTGTTTTAACTGATCCTGTAAATCTGAATAGAAGATTTGAGTTTTTTTGGGTATGTTTTTGTGGTCAGGGACATTTTCCAGGGTTTCAAACAGTACGTATTTGTCGAAAAGAGCTATTACTTCTGGTGACGTGTATCGGATTACTGGAACAAGTGGAGCAATTTCAATGCTGTTTTCGAGGAATATAAGACTACTTGATTTCTTTGATTATCAATATGAGGGAGTTGTTGTTGATCCAGAGAGATTACCAGCTAATCCTAATGTCTTCGCTTCTAGGATTCGTCCATCTCTCAGCCATTGGAGGAGGATGGTAAATTCTCTAACAAAGTTCTGATTCCCTTCAAGATATTGCAATCACACAAAAAAATTCCAATCTCATCATTTTCTTCTAAAACCATTTTTATCTTGTAATTCGTATTGATCAAACTATTACTCAATATGATACTAAAACTTATGCCTTCTTCAAATTGTTTCATGATACTAGTTACATGTGTAGCAAAAGAAGGTAGTTTGGATTAAGTTGCCAGTAGCACACGTAGAACTGGTTCCATTTGCTATAAAGGTAAAAATTCTATGTACTAAAACTATCTTTACACTCAATAAAATCATAACACAATCTAATTATGAAATTCACTCATTAAGATCATTAAACCCGAGATGAGAAATTTGATTATGGGAAGGATTCCAATACCACCATGTCGAGCAAGGATATGATATGTTAACTTACTGGATTCCATACGGACCTAGCATGCTTCGTGGTAATGCGACCCATCATGTTGGGGTGGGGGGATACGTTATCACCGACAACGATGACGTATATATAGCTATTTGCATATTGAAACTACTACATTCAAATATCAATCCAATATGGTGTCTAGAAAATAAAAAATCTAATACTAATTCATTGTTGCAGGTTCTTGTAGTACAAGAGAAATACTGCAATCCATCTTTTACTGGTCTTTGGAAATTACCAACTGGCTTCATACTTGAGGTAAGAGATTTGAGCTTGGAACTTCACATCAGATCGCGATTTCTGCTATTTTTGAACCGACGAGAAAACAAAGAAACATGAATGGTTTTAATTTATTTCTCTTTATATTTACTAATAACTTTATTTGGAATATCAGTCAGAGGAGATTTATAAGAGAGCTATAAGAGAAGTGAAGGAAGAAACCGGTGTAAGAACTAAAGACATTTGTTCTTCTTGTTATGTTTTAACTATCAAATATCTCATAATGTTTTGATCTTGTTCTCATTTGCCTGCACTTGCTTTATGTTGCAGATCGATTCTGAATTCGTTGAAGTTGTAGCATTCAGGTAATTATCATTATTTATCTTTAAACAGTTACATGTCAAAAACTTTCTTTTACATATTATGCCTATCATGTGCTTTGAATCCTGCTATTACAGGCATAATTTCTGTTTATATTGTTTGTTCATGTGATATTTTTTTCGGTGCTACTTGAATTTTAGGCATGCCCATGAAGTGATTTTTGAAAAATTGGATTTGTTCTTCGTCTGCATACTTAAACCTGTATCATCTCAGATCAAGGTTGATGATCTTGAAATTCAAGATGCCAAGATAATGTACAATCTGTTTATAAACCATAATCTAATTTGCACAATCACACAGATGACACAAATTAAACAAGTAATATTAATATCATTGGCTTAATTTGTTTGATTGATTACATTGTTTTTGGTTATCAATCATGCAGTGGATGCCATTAATGGAGCTTGTAGAGCTGCAGATGATTCCAGGAGACTGTATGTTTAAGAAAATTATCGATATATGCATTGCTCGGCTAGGAAATTGCTACTGTGGATTACATCCTCAACAAGTGGTGTCTGCATTTGATTGTCATATATCATCCCTATATTATAATATCCATGACACATAAGATGTTAACTGTACAACAAGAAATTGAAAGCCATTCAAGCACTACTGCACCAACAACAACACGACAACACCTCTCATTTTGTCCTGTCCATTGCTGCATTTCTTGTTTTCCTCTCTCTCTCTCTCTCTCTTTCTCTTCATGGGGTTAGGATATGATAACTCTCATTTTTACACTCGGTGTAGCCTCAATTTCCTATCGATTGCTCTTGTTCCCGAGTAAAAATCGAGTATTTAACTGTGTAAGAGGCTTGTGCAGATTTCTTTAGCAATCCCGGGGTAATAGTGCGAAACTGAGAAAAGTTGGGGCCAAAACGGAAGAAGTGAAGATTTAAAGGTGAAGGCTGACGCTGGTGAGGTGCCTCTCGACCAGAGATAGTCACCAGCGCATAATATCAGTGGTGTGGCGCTGGTGAAGTGCCACTCGACCGGCGCCATTCACCAGTGCAAAATATCAGTAGTGTGGTGATAGTGAAGCGCCACTCGACCAGCGCAACTATCCCATTACAATCCAAAACTTTCAAGACTTCCAAGACACCACCTTTCACTCAAATCCTTCACCTTTTACCCAAAACTTTCATCAAAGCACTTCATCAACCCTATAATCTATCATCCAAACTTCAAATCCACTCTACCAAACACCATAGAAACCCAACCTTGGAGCATATGGAGGAGCATCAAGAGAAGGAGCAAGTCAAACACATTCAACCAACCAAGAGAGAGGACATCTACACTTAGTTTATTCTTAACCTTTCTCTCTTTCATTTAGCACTTGTATTTGATTATGGCTTGTATGAAAATCACATATTTTATAGCCATTTCTTATATTATGAACTAAACCCATCTTGGCTAAGGTCAAGATGAAACCTTTACCATGATTTACTAATAAATACCACTACTTTGTTCATATTGATTGTGTTTATGTACATGTGTTTCATGCTTTAATTAACATTGAGTGTCTAGCTAGCATTTGATGTTTGTTTGGTTGTTGTGTGATGTACCGAGAGGAGAAACACACAACGTGCTCTAGGAAATGCATGATAGAGGTCTAATAAGGTAGAAATGCATGATAGAGGTCTAATAAGGTAGAAATACTCGAGGCTAGTCTCTAGGACTCACTTAGTAAACCACTAAGTTTAATGAAATTGTGAGTATTTCGTATGACCATCGAGAGATAGGTTATTGGTGAATATAAGTGTTGTTTCTATAACTCAAGAGAGAGTAGAGACTATGAGAGGGTGTCATGAGTCTACATATGCATTTGTATAACTTATCCTTAATGGAGTGTCTATAAATTGGTGAGAATTGGTTACATGGATTCAAGGTCTTAGCCTAAGTTCCTAATAGTAATACAATCACTTGCTTGTGTGTGACTTTGCTTTGTTTACTTGTCTATTTAAGTTTCATTAATTTCATTCTAGTAGTAGTTTAAATTTAATTGGTGTTAGTAGTCTAATTTAGTCATCAAATATTTGATTGTCTAAATAGTAGTTTAATCAATCAGTTGTGGTAATCAATTCATCAATCCTCATGGAACGAATCTTATTTATCATTGTGATATTCCCACGGCTCCGTACTATTACGGGTGCTCATTTATGAGTGATCAGGATAGAGTGCAAGTTTCTAGGGTTTGATATAACATGTAATTACAAATAATTGTAACTTACTGTGTATATATATAATGTTCTCTAATGTGAAATATGGTTAATGTATGTGTATGATTATGGAATCACTTATTTCTTTTTGTACCTATTAACATTCGTGTTTTCTAGTTAGGACTATCATGATTCAGTGAAAACCTGGATAGTATTAATCAATACTTTAATATAGAACTTTCAATATGGGAATTCGGGATAAATAAACGGGTTTGGTTTAGTAATCAAGTCAACTGTTTGACGCATTTAAATAAACTAATCATGTCAGGTTTCGTTAATGGGTTGGTGGGTGACTCGTGTAGCCCGTTTATACGAGGATAAATTTATAATTTTAAACTACATAAGGGATATAAGTAAAATTTTACTTGTGGTAAATAATAGAATTTGTAGAAGTTGATGTATTAAATGGGTCAAGACTCCACCGGTCCCGTTTATTAAATGTGTCGGGGTCAACCCTTATAACTTGTTTAACTAATCGTGTCATATTGGATTTGAGGAAATTAACCGGTATAATTAAATGGATTGTGTCGGATCGAATACAAACGGGTTTGCGTCATGCCAGATTGAGGCCCAGTTTGACATTGCTTCCCCAACTGTTTTTGGGACCAAAAATGATTCCAGACCAATGATAGTGTGTTTGATAAAATTGTGGGGAAGTACTTTTATCCCCTTTTAGCTTCTCCCAATTGAGTTTTTGAGAAGCTGCAAATACATGCTTTTAGAAATCAACTTCTGCTTTTGAAAACGTGCTACAGTATTTTTTAATGAATTTTTACACAACTTTCCTATTTTGTCCTAAGCCTTTCATGACATTTACCAAAATCATTCATCAGACCTTTGAAGAAAATTAGATCCAAACCTCGCGAATCAACACGTGAAAAACTTATGAATCACCGGATCTCTTCGAAGTGACACCACCCTCCTCTTTACCGGAAGCAACATCGACATTTTCTTAGGTGATCTCTTCTTCTCATCTCTCTCTCGCTTCCTATTATCTCTCTTGCAGAAACTTCTGTTTTTTTTTTGTTTTTTTTATTTTAGGTTTTAGAATTCTTAATTGTTACACCATGATTGTGTTTTTATTACAACATTGGCTTTTCATTTATGAACTCAGAGCATGGTTCATTGGGTCTTTTTCAATTTCCATTTTTTTTGGGGTTTTCTGTCTAGATTTCCATTTTTGTTTAGAAACTGAGAAAAACAAAGAAAAATACAATTGGTGTGTTCTTTTATGATTTGTAGATTAACGATAGTGTAAAATAAAGAAGTCATTGAATTTGTGTATAAATCATGTCTTGTGGTTATTTACAAGCTTTACATGGTTTTGTTTAATTAAATTTTCATCGCCTGAAATGGTTGAGATTTGCATGGATGATGATGTTTGAAATAGAGGAGGTTGTTTCAGTGAGTTATGGAGTATTTTTGGTGATAACTGAGTTGTTCTAGTACCAACTGATACCCACAGAGGGTTGTAACTTGGTGGCAGTGGGAATTATTAGGTGTTTCTAGTGATTGTTGTTGGTGAATGGTAATGGTACTTGCAACTCTGTTCAGCAATATTGACAGATTTGATTCAATGGTTTGATGGTGAGCTAGACATCATTTGAAGTTTAGATGGTGAATTAAACTTAAGTTTTCTCCAAGAAAAATGTTGAACTAAAGAAAATAAAAGAAAATGTTCTTGTTTGTGCAAAATTAGGAAGACTGTTGGTCTGTTGTTATTGTTTTATTGTTTAGATGGATCTGTTCTTCTTCTTATGAGACCATCTACCTTATTAATTTACTATTAAAACTTCTATTGGGAAATGAATTTATTTGATGAACATTTTTATTTTTTGGCCAGAAACAAAATATAGTTGATAGTTTTTATTCAACTTTTCATGTTAGAATTTTTGTGGAATTAATCAGTTGTGGCAGGATGCTGGCTGCTCTGAGTGTTACCGTGGATGGTGTAGACAAAACGGTGATTTAGTAAGTTTTAAATATTACAAAACATTATTATGTAGCACTTGTGTGAAGGGCGATCTCGGTAAAGCATACTTGTCTGAGGCCCAGTCATCTTGCTGGAAATGTTGTTGCTGCTCTCCAAGTCTCTAGCAAAGATTGAAATTAGAATTGGAGAAACCATGGGATCTGAAGATGTGATAGTTTCTAGCACAAAGTGTGGCTCGTTTTGCCGTTGGCTTCGTATGTTGGCCAATTCTGATTTGTATCCGAGTTCTCCTGGTATTTGTTGATTATAAAAAATATTTGGAAAAAAATTATGGATTTGTGATGATTTTTTGTATTTATTTTGGTTTATAGCAGATAAATAAACCAATCTTCCAATACAACCAATATACTCTCGACTCCGTAATATATTTTGCTTTTGGAATTTCAATTGTGTAATCTCAAGACTCCTTAGAACACATTTTGCTATTTAGAAAAATATCATGGAAGGAATTTTAAAAAGTTTTCTAACAAATATATTCACAATATATGTGGCAATAGATAAAAAAATTATTAATGTGTTATGGCCAGATTAAAATAAAACAATTTATTTATTTATTTTTATAACATTTTTACGGTCATAAAAAATATTAGTTGATATTTATTTTATAACATGTTTATGGTCATATATATATATATTAATTGATATTTTATTTTATAATGTATATGGTCACACCAAAATATTAGTTGATATTTGTCGTATGTAAATTTTATCAGACGTACACGTCATTGACAAAGAGGATAAAATTGCCAGGTGAACATCCGAATAAGCATTCAGAAAATATCCTACAAGACATCATCAAAGAAGAAAAGCCCGAGTAAACAAGTACTGGATAAAACCTACTCGGGGTCAACTGACGTCATATACTACTCGGGGTTAGTGGATGACATGTTCTACTCGGGATCAGATGACGTCATTTAGGACCAGCTAATATCATGTTCTACTCGGGACAAACATGAAGAAAACTGAATAAAGAAGCCCAGCGCGTGACTCACGAGTCAAAAGTCGTTGAAATACGTGAAGATACCCACATCAAAGAAGAATTCCAAGAAGAATAGAATACCAAACAGAAAGGATTCCAAATCAAGCAACAATTTTATTTCTTCAAAAAGACTACGTCTTTATAAGGAAATAAGTCCTAACTGGACTACATCACTAGAGTCTCATTCGATCTCAATACAAGTCTCCGAAATAGGAAAGAAGACAGACTACTTCGAACAAGTAACTAATCATAGTTAAATACAAAGATATTTTATTACTTATACAAAGAGGATTAGGGTTCTATGAACATATAAATAGACCCATAATCTCGACACAAGAGATACAGAGACATATAGAAAAATACAGAGAGAAAAAGAGAGATCGAGAGTTGTAAATCTTTTCAATAGTGGATTTTGGCTTGGTTGATTATTCAGCCACCCGTGGATGTTTCTCCGGTCATCGGAATTTTACCACGTAAAACTTACGTCCGATTACTTTCTCCTTCTCTTTCTCTTTGAAATCTCAGCTGAAATCCAATCTTGTTGACTTTTTCCCATACATTCAGAAATCGACGTCGACAATTGGCGCTAGAAGAAGGGGTTGAACCTCCGATTTGATTAAAGATAATGGCGGGAAGCGGAAAAAATTCTAGGGATATCCAAAAATCTCTAAATAATGTCCATATTGGCAGTAGTTCACGAGATCTTGCCTCAACCATTGAGAACCAGCCAACATCCCTGGCAGGAATTCAACAAATCCCTCTGACCGGCGAAGACCTAACACGACGCTTCCATGAGGCGCTGCAACAGTTGGTGGCAGACGCAGCAACGGAAGGATTTGATCTACTAGTTGCAGAAGAAGCGCAACCTCCTAACCTCCCACCTACAAGGCTTTGCTCGGTTGTAGTGGGGCCAGAACTAAATACACCGGAAGCCGGAAGGAACTCTGCTCCTATTAATCAGGCTGGATGTGAAACACCCGAAGAGGAACAACCACGCCAGAGGCAGAACCATGATCAGATAGCCAATGTAAGACACCGCAAGCATGACCGATATAGGGATCGGTCGTCATCAGAAGATAGTGATCGGTACCATCGCAAGCGCCATCATGGAACCATACGCCTGTAAGAATCAACCCGTGAGACTCGATAGTAAAGTGAAGAGCTAGAGAGAGGAATAACTGTCACTCGGTGGTTTAACCATCATGGAGATCCGGTAGGAGATAGATATGCCATAATTCAGAGCCTAACTCGAGAAGTCGAAAACAATAGGCGTCAAATGGACGCGCTGATCAAACGTTATGGGTACAACGACTTATCTGACGAAGATTCTAACAGTCCATTCACTAGGGACATCCTGCAGACTTCATTCCCAGAAAGATTCAGGATGCCATAAGTGGAGCAGTTCAAGAAGGATACGGAACCTAAAGAACACGTCAGGCGGTATAAAAGTGCTATCGCACAATATGCCCACATCGACCCCTTACTATGCCTCAACTTTCCACAAACTCTAGGAGCACAGGCTCAAGGTGGTTCTGGAGATTGCCACCAGCAAGTATCGAAAGCTTCAGTGAACTATGCAGGAGTTTCTCACAATTTCTGAGCAACGTTCATAGGAAAAAATCAGTGGTTTACCTTCCTCAGATAAAACAAGGAAAAGATGAGTCGTTGAAAAAATACCTGGGAAGATTCGGCTAAGCGGTATCAGAAATCGGCAGCGCAAACGATGAAGCGATAATTGCTGCAGTCATCAATAATCTGTATAATGGACGACTATCTTTTGACCTAAGAAGAGCCCGTCTAACCAGATATTCAGATATGATGGACATGGCGGGATGATATGCACTAGTCGAAGAAGAAGAGTTAGCCACGGGAGGATGCTACATGCATGGTGGAAAACCCGAAAATGACGCCGAGTCCAAGGTACAGAACCAAAAGGGAAATCATAAAGGAAACATCAAAGAAAAAAGCAAGGACGGGGGGAACTGATGTAATGTCGAACAAACCACAGAGAAATTCCGAGGTAGATACGCCAACTACACCCCTCTTCAAAAAAAGCAAGAAGAAATCCTGGCCATACTGGAAGAGAAAAATCTAGTAAAAGAGCCACACTGACAGTCTCAATTTGCTCGACGAGATGCAACCAAATACTGCAGATTCTATAAGGAAACCGGTCATGAGACTTCCAAATGTTACCAGGTTAGAGATTACATAGAAACCCTCATTTGGGAAGGACACCTTTAGGATGTAATCTTGAAAAGGGATGAGAAGTCAGAAACAAAGAAAGAGATCAAGGCCGATCACAGCTCTGTTAGAAATCAAATGGCCAGCCTAGAGGCCAATGAAGTAATACAAACAATCTTTGGAGGACCATCCACTGGGAGAAGTAACCGAGAGCGAACGTAGGAAATCAGAGAAGTAGTGGAGGCAAGACAGAACTTTGACATGAATTCGGTCAAGCTAGACCCGAAGAAGGTAAAGGAAGGATGAGATCCAATAATATTCACATAAGCTGACTCATATGGGGTCGATGTTCGCCCAAATGACACCCTGGTCATAAGTGCCCGGATTGGTCACCTGGAAGTCAAGAGAATCCTAATAGATAATGGAAGTTCGGTAGACATTCTCAATGAAGCCGTCTACGATCAACTCAGGTTGGACCGAAAGGATTTATAGCCTTTCCATACCCCACTCAGAGGATTCGGAGGAATTGAGGTCAGGTCTCTCGGGATGACAAAGTTACCCGTAAAAATTGGAGTGGAACCTTGTCAGAGAACAGTATTGCTCGATTTCGTGGTGGTAGACTTAGACAATTGACCGTATAATGCATTGTTGGATCGGCCATTCTTGAATAAAACTAAGGCCGTAGCAGCCACTTATGCATTGATGATCAAATTCCCGACCGAACAGAGGGTCGGTGTAGTCAAGGTGTCCCAAGAGATGTCCCGTAGAGCTAACCTATCAGTATACAAAGACAAATATGATGGTGAACAAGTATGCACTATAACACAACCGAGTCAAAACAAAGAGTCACTGTCATTAGAATTTGATCCAAGGGAAGAGTTGAAGGAGTCCAAAAATGAACCGGTCGAAGAAATTATCTTGAAAGAAGATGAACCAGATAAGAAGATCAAGATCGGGGCCAATTTGGAAGGAAAAGTCAAACAAAGCCTCATTGATCTACTTAAAGAATACAAGGATGTGTTCACCTGGAGTCATGAAGACATGGTCTGGATAAACGCCTGAATAATATCTCATCATCTCGCAGTAGACCCGAATGTAAAACCAGTGCTACAAAAGAAAAGGTCATTCAATCTCGAGAGAAGTCAGGCAATCAAACAGGAAGTTGAGAAGCTACTCGATGTAGGGTCGATTAGAGAAATCAACTACCCTCAATGGGTAGCTAATGTAGTCCTCGTCCAAAAGAAAAATGGACAATGCAGAATGTGCGTAGATTTCACAGATTTGAATAAAGCATGCCCAAAAGACATTTTTCCACTCCCAAGGATAGACCAACTAGTGGATGCTACATCAGGCCACAAATTGCTCAGTTTCATGGATGCCTACTTAGGATATAACCAAATCCGCATGAACAAGGCTGACGAAGAAAAAATAGCATTCACAACCGATCAAGGCTTGTACTGTTACACAGTGATGCCCTTCGGATTAAAAAATACAGGGGCAACATATCAAAGGCTAGTCAACAGAATCTTCAAACGACAAATAGGAAGAAACATGGAAGTATACATTGATGACATGCTAACCAAGAGCATCTCGGCATACAAGCATACCTCAGACCAGCGAGAGACATTTGATGTTTTGAGGAGATACCAAATGAAGCTGAATCTGAACAAATGTTTATTCAGAGTTCCTTCAGAAAGGTTGTTATGTTTCCAAGTTCACCAAAACGGAATCGAAGTCAATCCAGAGAAGATCCAAGCCCTACAGAAAATGACTTTACCAAGGACACTAAAAGAAGTACAACGCTTAATAGAATGTTTAGCTTTCTTGGGTAGATCCATCTCAAAGGCCACAGACAGATGCGTACCCTTTTTCAAAGTTATTAAAAAAGGAAAATGACTCTAATGGAACAAGAGTGGGAGCAGGCATACTTAAAACTCAAAGAGTACCTAGGGCAGGCTCTCATCCTTTCGAAACCACAAATGGGAGATATACTCCATTTATACTTATCAATTACAGAACTAGCAGCAAGCTCAGTCCTAGTCAAAACAGGAGATAGAGTACAGAAGCCAGTGTATTATACCAGCAAGACACTTTTACCCATCGAGACCAGGTATTCACAGGCAGAAAAAATGGCCATAGTGTTGGTTTCAGCGGTAAGGAAGCTAATGCCATACTTTCAGGCTCATACAATCCAGGTTCTCACCGACTGCCCATTGAATTAAATTCTGCAGGAGCCAGAGATTTCAGGAAGACTAACCAAATGGGTAATCGAGCTAAGTGAATTCGATATTCACTACATTCCCAGGACATCTCTTAAAGGACAAGTAGTGGTAGATTTTATAGCAGAGTACACAGAACCGAACCTTAAAGCAAAAATTATGTTGGGTAAAAATTTCCCATGAAAATTATATGTTGATGGCTCTTCAAACACTCACGGCAGCGGGGCAGGGATCGTAGTATGCACTCTAGAAGAAGATGATGTCTAATGTGCCATGAGGTTTGACTTCAAAGCAACCAATAATCAAGCGGAGTATGAGGCGCTACTAGCTGGACTCAGAGTTTGCATAGCTCTTGGGGCCGATGAAGTCGAGATATTTAGCGATTCACATGTAGTTGTCAACCAAGTCCTTGACGAATACCAAGCCAGGGATGAAGGCATGATAGCCTATCGTGACATTGCAAGACAACTCCTCCAGAAATTCAAATAATATAGGATTACCCAGATCCCCAGGGAGGAGAATGAAAAGGTAGACGCTTTGTCCAAACTAGCATCAGCAACAATCACAATCAGGCCAAAAACTATTCCGGTTGTACATCTCCTCAAACCGAGAACAGCTGAGCCAAAAAAATTTGAAATTTCAGAAATCCGAACACCGTCAGACGGTTGGATGACCCAATTGAAAAGGTTCCTAGAAGAAGGTGTGCTCTCGGAAGATCCTCTACAAGCAAAAGTATCAGATATCGATCAGCAAGGTACACATTGGTTGGAGGAGAACTATACAGAAGGGGGTTTTCCCGAACACTTCAAAGATGTGTGTCAGAGGAAGATGCATGTCAGATATTACAGGAAATCCATGGGAGAGTTTGCAGAAACCATACTGGGGGTAAAAGTTTAGCACACAAGGTACTCAAGCAAGGTTATTATTGGCCTACTTTATTCTCAGATGCACAACGATGTTCGAAGAGTTGCAATACTTGCCAATTGATTGCTAATGATATCCGACAACCCCCTGAACAACTCAGAAACCTCACATCCCCATGGCCATTTGCCATGTGGGGTTTGGATTTAATCGGCTCAATGCCAGCTGGGACAGGGGGTGGAGCAAAGTATGCCGTAGTAACCGTTGACTATTTCACGAAGTGGGCAGAAGCTGAAGCATTAGTGCATATCACAGAAGCAAATACCATAAATTTTGTGAAAAAGAATATCCTTTACAGGTTTGGAGTCTTAGACACTATCATCACTGATAACGGCACCCAATTTGATAACCTGAAATTCAGACAACTGTGCAAGGAGTACCAAATTACCAGTTACTATTCCACACATGCCCATCCTCAAACAAACGGGCAAGCTGAAGCAGTAAACAAAATCATCAAGCATACACTCAAAGCAAAGTTGGATGCCAAGAAAGGAAGTTGGGTTGAAAAGCTTCCCGAAGTATTATGGGCGTATCGAACGACATCAAGAACCTCAATAGAAGAGACTCCATTCACTTTAGCGTTTGGAACATAAGCTGTTATTCCCATAGAAACATCATATGCATCACCCCGGGTCAGGCTATATAATGAAGAGCAGAATGTTGACATGCTGTTACAAAGTCTAGATGAGCTAGAAGAGAAAAGGGAGAAGTCCCGAATACGAAATATGGCATATCAGCAAAGAGTAGTTCGCCCCTGCAACTCTCATGTTCGGGTCAGAAAATTCCAACTAGGAGACCTGGTACTCAGAAAGGTGTCATTGAATACAAAAAATAAAGCTGCAGGTTCCCTGACTGATAAGTGGGAAGGCCCGTACAAAATCGAAGGAATAGCTGGTCATGGAGCATACTAGATTGCACGACCCAATGGAGGGATTTTACCCCGACCATGCAATACCCAATATCTGAAAATTTTCTATCCTTAATTTTTGTTTTGTTTACCTTTCTAGTTAGGACAATTTTAGTTAGATCAAATGTTAGCTTTGGAAATTAAATCTTTGTTGGTTTTGCAGTTATAAATAAAAATCAAACTCGGGATTTCCGAAAAAGAAAGCATATGATAATATGAACATATGAAAGATGAGCATGATAATAAGAACGTGCAAATAGAATACTCGGGACCATTGATTCCCGAATGGACGGAGAAGCTCAAAGGAGCATGCCAACCGAGCATGATCAATTGACCTTAGAAAAAAGGCAAACCCGATGCACCAGATTCTGGAGAAAGGCTTGGGACGCTATCGAAAAAAATTCTGGCGAAATACGTAGCTGTGTTAAGCGGTTCGAAAAGTTTAACGATTCGGCAAGCCCTTGCATAGAAAAACTGGGGAGACGTCCTCGGTAATATGTAAGGACTCGAACATATGATCATGGTTAGCCTTGATGTAATGTTTGGGTAGCAACTGAGTATGAAACACAAGTGTAAATCTACTTGCCTGTTTTAAGATGACTTGGTTAATAATATTAGCCAGTTTAATAAGATACTTGGTGTTAAAAATTATTCGGGTAACGAAACAAGTTTAATAAGATACTTGGTGAAGTTACCCGAACATCAGAAATAGTCAGTTTAATAAGATACTTAGCATAAAGATTGCAATAGCCGGTTTAATAAGATACTTGACATAAATTTCAATAGCCGGTTTAATAAGATACTCGACAACAATAGAATCAAGTTAAAGAAGACTCGGTGAATTTCCTAGAGCAATGAATCATATCAAACCACTCGGTTTTCAGAATTATAGTTAACTCGAAATTTCATTGATAATCTTTACAAAGAATTGTTAAAAAGAATTGTTAGAATCTTTACAAAAATGAAATTTCTACAAAATAAATCAAGGTGTTAGGAGGATTTAGAACTCTTGCCGATGCTCGGGTCAGACACTATTTCCTATTCACGGAGCAGACTTTCATTGGAAGCCAAGCAATCGTATCGACCGAATCATCCATCCATTTACTGTAATCTTCTCCCGGGATCGGTTCGACATCAGACACCACACCTTCCACGACCGACTCCTGACTGGCAGAAAAGGTCAAGAAAGAGTGCTCGTATGGAACCTCCAAATGCATGGGATAAGGCTCTTTGCTTCGACTACGGCAATAAGCTCTCCGCTCCTTCATCTGAGTCCGAAGAGATTTCAGGGACCAATCCACGTGATTCTTGATCGACAGCTCCCAATTGGTTAGGGCTTTTTCAGTTGTCCGATTCTTGACCTTAAAAAACTCGCCAGCCGAAACTAGCACTCGCTGAAATTCTTGAAGGAGAAGGGCATCGTAAGCAGGGGATCTTTTAAAATGATCAACCCCCTGGACTTCAAGTTCCAGCCTGGCCTTTTTGGATAGGGACTTGACTGTCAAAGCTTGGAGTTCCAAGTCCTCGATCTTCTGTTCATATGCCGACTTGGACTGCTCCGCTTTCTGCTTGGCCTTAAGCATTGATTTCTGGGCAGAAGACAATAAGTTTTGAAGTGACATAGCCTTCTCATTTACCAAAGAAGCCTTTTCCCCAGCCTCCGTTTGCTTTGTCAAACAGTGGTCGGTAAACACTTGGGCAGAGCCCACCTCCTTTTGATAAGCCGCCTCAACCCGAGCATGACTATCTTTCAGCTGAGCCTCAAGACACCTTATTCGATCGGCTTGATGCTGTTGCGTCTGAACCAGCTCAGCAAACTCAGCCACTATCTACAAAGGAGTTTAATTAAAAATCTAGTAGGCAAGCAAGACAATTGAAGGGTTAGGAATAACTTACATAATATGCACCATTGAAAATATTTTGAAGACGGTCCGTTAAAGATCCATCCTGAAAATAGCTCCAGTTGTCATCCCCGATGAAAGCACGACCGGATGATATAGCCCGTAACATATCCTCAGGGGGAGGATAGGAAGGGCCTCCAGAGGGTTCATCTCTAGCATCCTCAGCCTCGGGAGGCAAGGAGTCCTTGTCCGGACCAGAAGCTTCTACCCCGGTTGATGCTTCTACATGAACGCTTGGGGGAATCTCAGCCTCGACATCTTCATCACTTGACTCAACAAATGAAACTACTCGAGAGACCTTATGAGGGCTAGTAGGAGTGTCAATCGCTTTCTGTTTCTCAGCCCGAGTACGGTGGAAGCTGATATCAGCCGAAGGGTTTTCTTGATCATCATCTCGGAAGGAACCAAAAAAGTTAGGATCGAGATTCACTTGTCCCTCTGAGGTTCTACCTCAATCACGGTGCCTGTCCCCTCGGTGGGGACCACCACCGGGGAGCTCAATGCACCAGGCCCCTCACCAAGTTCATCACTCTGCCTCCCTCCGTCTGCAGGTAACTCCTGAGTATGGCCACTCGGGCCACTTGACTCCCCTATAGTCGGCTGGATGACTTCCTCGGGGACACTTTCGGGAACCTGCTCGTCAGCCTCATCAGGGCCCTCATCAGGGCCCTCATCTAATTCAGGTGGGGCAATGCCCTCTTCGCTCTGACGAGAAGCCTCTTTTTGGCTCGCTTGAAGGATTGACTTCATCTGGCGAGCTTGATTATCGTAGACGATGTCCGAGTCATACCCTTAGGAGAAAAAGAGGAATCACGTCAGAATATATATATATGTAGGGGTACAAAGATCACTTACATCACCTGCGATAGCCTGAAATCTATCTAAAGAAGCCAAGCTCTATCATCTTCTTCTCATTGAAAAGATAAGTCATGCTCATCTTCTCCAGAGTGCGAACTGCTACCCGAGCAAGTCTGGTCAGCTCAGTGTCGCTGAATTCAAGTTTTTTCTTGTTCCATACCTCAGGGGAACAAAAAAAATTGGGATCTTTCAACACCCTCCGAGTTTCCCCAGCCGAAAGAGTAACTTCAAGACCTAGGCTTCCTCCGGCAAAAAACCAATTGTTCTTCCAGTATTTGTTAGACGAAGGAAACCCCTATATAAAGCCCCTATTTTTGACGTCATCGGAGGTGTCAAATCCCTGATTCACCTTTGTCTCTTCAGGGCCTAACAATCTGGTGGATTAGACATGAGGAAATAAGTCCCTATCTTACCAGACTGCCTTAGTGTGTAGAAATGCCTGATTTCACTCGGGGAACGCGGCGACAGGTTTATTCGGCTCCACATATGCCACATGCACATCAAAATCTTGTAGATATTCGGGACCCATTGAGCTGGAGCGATCCCTGCTTCAGCCAGAAACCAAGCAATGAACAGCTGAAGAGGAATAGTAACACCGCAACAGAGCATGGACCCATAGATTGCCACCATGCCCGGGGGAGGATTCCATGCAGCTCTATCACCCGCAGGAATCAGAGTAACTGAATTATCCAAATCGAATCGGGTACGATATTTCCCGATCTCATCTGCACAGACCACATTCGGTTCGGCATCAAACCTACTCGGGGGATCAACAGAAAGAAAGACGAGATTTTTTGAACTCCTCTTTAACGTCCTGCTCATTAACAATCTGCTCCCTGATTCGGACGCTGCCAGAGTTATGCTTATGGACTTCGCTTTTACTTTGATGATTTCCCATCCTTGATCGAAGTGGTACTCTCTGATTAGAAATGACAGATTCAGAACTAGATGAATCAAAATCAGAACTGGATACATAACTAAAACGGACGTCAGGGTAAAGCCCAGAAACGTCAAATTCTAAAAAAAGAGGTTCTTCAGGGGGGATTTCCCCCAATAATCTTCGAGCGTAAGATACCAGTTGAAAATCCCCACGATCAAGCACCTCGAGAGCTATAGTAAAAAGTCAATGACGGGAAGTCAGATTCATTAAAACTAACCTTGAATGAAGAAATCTGATGCAAAATATTCAACGAAAAATAGCGATTTTCTGCGTAAAGAAATCTGGGCTGGAAAGACTACTGGTTTGAGTCTCTGAGAATGAACCAAACTCAACTCCTTAGTGGAGAATTTAAAGGGTAATAACACGAAACCCTAGGATCTCAAGGCGGGAAAAATCAATGACATATTTGATGACGTAGGTGACACACAAGGAGACGCGTAGGTCGTTTCTCATAAATAGCATCGAGAAATAAAGCGGTATAGGACATGTGTTAAGAGAAGAATTGGCTAAGGCCGTAAGAACTCCAAAAAGTCGCAATCATTGAGATCTTGCGTGAGGAGGCAAATTGAATTTACATGGTCACCATTAAGACACGTCATTATGACGAGACATTTACCTTGGCGTTACAGAGATGAAAAATTTAAGGGTTGATTAAAATACTTTTGCTCGAAACGAAACCCTGTTCGGTAAAAATATTTTAAGGGGGTATTGTCGTATGTAATTTTTATCAGACGTACACGTCATTGACAAAAAGGATAAAATTGCCAGGTGGATATCCGAATAAGCATTCAGAAAATATCCTACAAGACATCACTAAAGAAGAAAAGCCCGAGTAACCAAGTAATGAACAAAACCTACTCGGGGTCAACTGATGTCATATACTACTCGGGGTCAGTTAGCGATGCTCGGGGTTAGCGGATGACATGTTCTACTCGGGATCAGATGATGTCATTTGGGACCAGCTAATATCATGTTCTACTCGGGACAAACATGAAGAAAACCGAATAAAGAAGCCCAGCCCGTGACTCACGAGTCAAGAGTCGTTGAAATACGCAAAGATACCCACATCAAAGAAGAATTCCAAGAAGAATAGAATACCAAACAGAAAGGGTTCCAAATCAAGCAACAATTTTCTTCAAAAAGACTACGCCTTTATAAGGAAATAAGTCCTAACTGGACTATATCACTAGAGTCCCATTCGATCTCAATACAAGTCTCCGAAATAGGAAAGAATACAGACTACTTCGAACAAGTAACCACTCATAGTTAAATACAAAGATCTTTTATTACTTGTACAAAGATCTTTTATTACTTGTACAAAGAGGATTAGGGTTCTATGAACATATAAATAGACCCATAATCTTGACACAAGAGATATAGAAACATATAGAAAATACAGAGAGAATAAGAGAGATTGAGAGTTGTAAATCTTTTCAATAGTGGATTTTGGCTTGGTTGATTATTCAGCCACCCGTGGACGTTTCTCCGGTCATCGGAGTTTTACCACGTAAAACTTGCGTCCGATTACTTTCTCCTTCTCTTTCTCTTTGAAATCTCAGCTGAAATCCAATGGTGTTGACTTTTTCCCATACATCCAGAAATCGACGTCAACAATATTTGTTTTCTAACATGTATATGGTCACACCTAGGGATGACAATGGGTCGGGTTCAGGTCAGGTCCTATCAAACCCAGACCCAGACCCATAAAAAAAATTTAGACCAAAACCCATGAAAAATTTCAGGTTCGGGTTCGGATCTGGACCCGCCATTCTTTAGCAGACCCAGACCCGCCCCGAGGACCCGTGAAATTTCATGGGTCTGGGTCTTGACCCGCAGACCCACGGACCTTTATTAAAATTCACTTTTTCCATTTTTATTTTCTATTTTTATTTTTACCTATTCAATTTTAACCGGTAAAATATATTCAATACATGAATAATTAACTTGAATTGAAATAAAATAAAATAACATATATGATTTACTGTTAAGTTGAAAATTGAAATAACCTCAAAAATCAAATCAATAATCCATAAAATCATAACTCATTAACCAATATTAAACATTACACAAATAACATCCTACTACAAACAACTACTTTAAAATCAATAATCCATAAAATCATACTCATAGACCAACATTAAAAATTACACAAATTGCATCATAAAACAAACACAACTAGTTTAAAATCAATGACATAACAAATAAATCATTGATCATCAATGAATCAATTACATTCATTCTTCATTTATTCTCCACTTCTCACCATCTTGTTGAATCATACAACATTAAATATAAAATCACTTTAGTATATATTTAAATAAGATCAAATAGTAATAAATTAATGAAAACAAAATGAATTTACCTCATCATCATCATTAATCGTCGTCTTCCCCAAAATTAGATGCTTCAAATTTTCTTTCCAACTTTGAATCTAGTAAGAAGTAAAATATGGGTTTGAATAAAATAAGAAATAAAATTGATAATATAGACAATGTAATATCTTTGAGTACACATTAATTCCTCAACTGTCTTTGGATGTAACCTGCTACGATGAGGACTCACAAATCTACCTCCAGTACTGAAAGCCGACTCGGATGCAACTGTAGATACTGGAATAGCCAAAATATCTCTAGCTATGCAATACAAAGTAGGATATTTAGATATATTTACTTTCCACCATGTCAATATATAGAAATTCTCAACTCTTGGAATGATAGGTTTCTCCAAATAATATTCTAACTATGTCTTCACATAAATGGTAGAACAAGGAACCTCAATATTATACTGATCGAATCGAGACATTTTTTTTAGGACCCATTACTGATTGAGATGGTGAAACATCTGTAGGATTACTTGATGAAGCTTGACTTGCCTTAGACTTTTGCTCATACTCTCCAACCATCCTCAACAAAACTTCTTGAATCTTGTTAATCTCATATGAAGATCCATCTCCATAAAGTGAAGGAAAGTAACATTCCATGATTTTCATTTTATAACTAGGATCCAAAATGGTTGCCATAACCATAATACTATGAAAATTACTCCAATAACTATCAAACTTGTGTGCCATAGATGATGCCATTAGTTTTATTTGTTCAAATGTGGATGTGCTCCATTCATTAATGGCATCCCTAATGTCACACACAGTTGGCAGATAATTATTGGTCGTAGGATATTTGGTTCCTGAGAATTCTTCAGTTGCTTGATAGAACACATCAAGTTTATCACTTATCTCTTTTGCCAACACCCAATCATCTTCTATTGAGACATTTTTATAATGTGAATCTCTATATTTCAAACGAGGAAAAACTATTTTGTACATTAAAGCAGAGCGAATCATCAAGTAGAGCGAATCATCAAGTATGTAAAATTCCACCATGTTTTGCAATCAAGTACCAACTTCCTAGTGCTCTCAATCTTTAATTGGTTTACAGTCTCAAAAAACATTTCCTCTCTTTTAGGTGATGATGTCCAATAAGAAACACTAGAACGAATCCTTTCAACACTGTCACTAATCACATCTAACCCATCTCTCACCATCAAATTCAATATATGTGCAGAATAATGCATATGGAACATGTCTCCATTCAACAAAAGTGAGACATCAGAAAGCATATCTAATAGAATACAAATCATAGCATTATTGGTGCTACAATTATCCACAGGTAAAGTAGATAGCTTGTGTTCGATATTCCAATCATGTAAACACTCCATCATAACATCAACAAGCATCTTAGAAGTGTGTGGACATGGAACATATATAAACCTATGAAAGCAAGTACCACAATAAACATTAAAAATATTAATCTAATATACTAATACTATCCTTACTAATTTTCATATATTAAATTACTAAATTCACATAATAAAATAGTTAAAGAGAATAATGTGTGATATATTAATCTAATATACTACCACTAACCTTACTATTTTTCTTATATTAAACTACTAAATTCACATAATAAAATAGTTAATGAGATTAATGTGTGATATATTAATCCAATATACGACCACTAACCTTACTAATTTTCATATATTAAATTACTAAATCACATAATAAAATAGTTAAAGAGATTAATGTGTGATAATGTACCTTATGATTCGACTTTGTAAAGTCCAAGAATCATCAACAAAATGTGTCGTGATAGCCATGAACCTTTTCCTTTGATTATGAGATGTCCACATGTCAGTAGTAAGTGCAATCCTACCCTTATATTTCTCCAATAAACCCTTTAATTTATCCCTCTCATAATCATAAATTTGTAGCATATCACTCTTCAACGTATTCCTAGATGGTATTTTGAACAATGGTTGAGCCGTCCCCATGAACCTATTAAGCCCTAAATGTTTTACCATACTAAGTGGGTACTCATGCAAAATCACCATATTTGCAAGCTCTCTTCGGGTAATGTCTTGATCAAATTTAAATGTCCTAATTTCAACGTCTCCATCCTTTATTTTTGTAGCTTTTAACATGTGTCCTATATCACGAAATTGCCTTCGAGGACAGTTATCCATATGTTTTTTTTAAATGAGATGTTCCAGCTGTCCCTTTTCCCGATAACTTCTTATTACAACCTTTAAAATAGCTATCCAATCCCTGTTAATTTTTTCTCTATTAAGAGAATCCCACACCTTGGATGTCAATTTTATTTTCCCATCTTCATTGACACAAGAATCATTCTCAATGTCACCGGATTCAGTATCAACATTAGTAACTTCATTATGACTTGAATGAGTGGGAATCGGAGTCGGTTGATCTTGGCCTCGGGTAACACTTTTTGATGTCGACATTATGTGACAAAAGGACGATAACTATATGTCAACAATTACAGACACAAATAACAAATCGTGCAAATCAATACAAATAAAAAATAAGTATCGACAACAACTGTTAATGAATCCATAAAGTGATAAGTGATACAAAAACAACTTGATATATATATATATATCAGCTTGAATAATTGATAAATAATAACTGTGCTTTTGGACAGTGCTGAATAGCTAAAAATTACTCATATAATTTTTAATATCTAAAAACTTAACACAGAATACAGAGTCACAAATCCATCTAATTTCAATGCCTACTAACACAGAATACAGAGTCACAAACTCACAATTCCATCTAATTTCATTGCTTATTGGTAGAGTCATATTTGTACTAAACTACCAATTTCTATTTTCTATTCTTGTTGTCTACAAAAAAAAAAAGAATATTCATATATATAACACAGTTACACAGTAGGCAATATTTCATATATGTAACACATAATACAGTTATTTAAATATACTAATAGATAAAACATGCCTAAAAAATTTGGCATGAACAACCAATTAGACAGTTAGACAATTAATCTCAAGAAATTGACATATTGACATGAACATCATGCGAAGTTTGGTTCTTTGAAAAGCACAACAACATAAGTACAGAACCTGAGAACATTGAGCCCATTTGACACTCCAAAAACACAACAATTTTAGCTTCCTTTAAAGAGCACAATGTGATGAGTTCGTGAAGCAGAAGAGAGAGACAAAGAGAGAGAGAGAGAGAGGTGAAAGCGGTGAATATAAAGAAATAAAAGAGAAAAATAGAAATTGATACAAAAAAATTTTGCTTACTTTAAATCGTTTGGTTCAAAGACAAACAAAATTGATACAGACATCTAATGGTGGCTACTAAAACAAAATCTATCCACAAGTCCACAAGACCACAACCCCATATAAGAGAAATTGTAAGAGAGAGAGAGAGATAGAGAGTTACAGACTTACGGTGAGTGGTGAGTCGGTGACTGGAGCTATTGACTGGAGCTATCGAAAGGTGGAGCTGCAGGTCTTCCAAAGTGTGGTTTGTGGAAGTCGAAATGTGGGAAGAAGATTGATAGAGTGATGGATGCGGTTGCAAGAAGAATAAAAGTGACTGATGTAGTGAATAGTGATTAGTGTTGTGTTCAGCTGCAAGAAGAAGAAAATAAGAATTTAGGTTTAGGGAGTTCTTTGTATATAAAACGACAACGTTTTGTAATAAACGGGTCCACAGGTCCGGGTCCGGGTTTTTGACTCAAACCCTAACCCAAACCCGAATTGGGTCTATTGTTTTAGACCAGACCCGCCCCACGACCTGAATACGAGGACCTAGACCCGACCCATGCAGTTCGAGTTCGGTTCGGTACTTGCGGGTCTGGGTATAATTTTCATCCCTAGTCACACCAAAATATTAGTTGATATTTTATTACATGTTTATGGTAACATAAAAGTAAAACAATTTTTTTTATTTTCAAAACATCTTTAATATTCATTTGTGTCATTTCTAATAATTTTGTATAATCACATCACTTTTTACTTCCTGTTTACTAAGCATATTGAAAGTGTTTTTGGTTCCTACAATAATTTTAAAAATCAGTTTACCAAACACTCAGCTGTTTCTTCCCACAACAAATCCAAAAGCAATTCCTCTCACAACAGATCCAAAAATAATTCCTCCAAAACACAACAATGCCAAACTGAACCATAATTTTAGTACACTCCTTTAGTCCTTTTATACACTGTGCATGTTTATTTATTTATATATATATTTTTAAATATTACAATAATTTGAGATTTTTAGGAAGGAGGAGAGACTCGAACCTACAATCTCGTTATATGGGTGTGATGAGCTTTATCACCGGAGCACCCTCATCTTATCTACACCATGCATGATTTAATAATGAAAAATGTTACATCATACAAGTTCAAGTTTAACCACTAACATTAGGTTGTAAATATCAATTTTATCTTGAAAGGATGTCAATCATTTATAATAGCTTCAACTTTCATTACCTTCGTAAATAAATTTAAATTAATTTAAAAATAAGGTTCTTTTAGTTGACTTCATTAAGAATTCAATTACTTATTTAGAATCGAAATAAGATTAGGTTAATCCATTGATATACACATCGTTCTTCACATCTACACAATTTAAATTGAATGTTTGAATCTTGCCATTTTATTTATTTTTTTGAATACCTACATCCCATCATTTGGTGTTTGGTCAGAAATCATTAATAAACTCTGAAATGATGGATATCATTTATATTTCAAAGTGGTAACTTCACTAAAGTTTCTAATTTTTGATGAAATATCACATATTTAAACGTCTTTAACGTATTAGTAACCTAAGTCCCTTATTTTTCCAAAATACACCACTTCAATCTTTTGATCCAAAAACTAACAATCAACTTTGACTATATGTGTAAAATTACGAATTTGCCATTGTTAATATAGCCCTTTGACATTGTTGTTGCACCTTTATTTTTTTAAAAAAAAAATCAAGATTTTAACATAAAATGATTATTTCAAAAATAAATAATATTTATCTATCAAAAATAAATAATATTTACATATCAAAATTAAAATAAATAATATTTAAATGATTTATAATATGAAATTAACATTTTTTTTTGAAAATACATAAAATATATTAAGATCTTAAAATTTTATGGATAATAGAGAAATATTATAAAAATAGTTACAATTTTAAAAATAGGATTTTTTTTTATGAATAATAGAAAAAAAATTAAATAGAACATTTACGCTTGCATAAAACGAAAAAAAAAAGATAAAAGAAAAATATTATAAAAACAGCTAAAAATAATTAAAAAAAAAAACAAATCATGTAGCAGTTTCCTCCAACAATTTTTCACATAAAAGAAAAATTCTCTCTAGAATATGATCTTCCTAAAAGTTTTTCTTTATTATATTTTTCTTTTCCAAAAGTTTTCAAATATTTTTCATATTTTAAAATTAAATAAAAAATCGTAAAAAACCCCAAAAACAATATATGAAATAATTATAAAAAATATGACTATTTTTTTTGCATCAGCAGATTAATTAAACTATTGAATAATTAGATTTTAAAAACATTTGAAAAAAGAGAAAAAATGAACCAAATCTGAAAATTTCCAGATTTCATAAAGAGAAAAATGAAAAACCAACACTTACAATCAAATATAAGTAATCAAAAACTAAAGTTGTAGGTAAAAATTTAATCCTTTATCTATTAAAATCAATTGAAAAGATGTTGCTTTTGGATTGTTAACAATTGTTATATGTGCTTTTTGTCAGCATGACACGTCAATGAAGGTAGCGGGTAATGCGTAAATATAGTAATTCCATATCATCAGAAGTCCACTAGTCAACGAAAAGGACATTGGCCAATGATATATCATCAAGAAAATTGATATGGAAGTTAGAAGCGTATGCGCCAAGTAAAGTAGTTCAGTAAAAGAAGTCTTAATGGGCGAAAATCTCTACTACGCGAGATTTACTCGGTCAAAACAGGAAATATGATCTTATCAAGACACGTCGTATCAAGCGAAGATTCACTCAGATACTAAATCTAAGAATCATACTCCAATAAGGGAGTATTCATATTTCCTCTTTAGTTTCACAGAATTCTAATTAGGAAGAAACTCATAGCTTTCAGAAGGATAAACATCAAACCGGAAATAAGTCCTGAACGGATTATATTACTAGAATTCTACAAAGATTCTAATTAATTAATCCACCACTCGTACGACAAGAACTAGGGCAACCCTAGATCGAACCATATAAATACATCCATGCATTCATTATAACAGATCATGATCATCATGAACATGAGCAATCATCTGAGAGAAGCGAGTATTGAGTGTTGTAATTAATCTATTCATAGTGGATCACTTCTCGCCGTTACTGGCACCGTTGATGTTTCCCTGCCTTAGGGTTTTACTACGTAAAATATGTGTTATGTTTGATTTTGTCTTTACTTCTTACTCTTCGACATTATCGTTCTCAAATACGAATAAACTGTGTTGCATCCACGTGGAGAAAGAGACTTTGATCATTCAACCCTTAATTGGTTAAAGCTTCGATCTGCCTGTGTGTTAATGTTTGGCGGTTGACTTTTCAATGATCCAAAAATCACCGTTAACAACAACAAGATCTCATTAACATATTTTTTTTTGGCTATTTGGGATCTACATTCTTGAAAATTGAGATCCACGGATCTTCATCGGCGAATGATGGAGATCGAGACCATCGTCATCCGCGACGTGCCTCACAACGGATCTACAAAGAACTGTATGTTGTGAGAGGTTACGGAGTTGACAAGCGAAAAAACCAAAATGAAAGATGAAATAGGTGAATGAAGAGATTGAAGTCAGACATAGAGAGAGAGTTGAACAAAGTTTGAAGATGAAGAGATAGGATTGAAAGCAGCTAAAAAAATAATTAATCGTAATTGATTGAAGATGGAGGGAGAAAAGATAAGGTTGAAAGTTGAAACAATTTTAAAATTTCAATTAATGACAATTATTTTTATTTATTTATTTTTAAAAAAGACTAAAATACCCTTGGATATGTTATATTTGACTGACTGTTGACTAACAGAATGACTAAAGTGATGTATTTTAGAAAGAACATGGGACTAAGATTACTAATATATTAAAGACGTTTAAATGAGTGACATTTCATTAAAAAATCGGGACTTAAGTGAAATTCCCACGTTTCAAATGAGGTGTCAATTTAATTCAACTTATACATGGTAACCAATATGATAATATAATTAAGTAATATAAATACACACATGTTGCAATACAATTGACACGTAATTAATTTGACATACTCAGTTTTGATACTGTGTATTAGCTCATGTTGGAAAGTTTTCAATAATTCCACAGGAAACAACAATCTTTTTTATATTTATTTATTTCAAATGACTTGAAGTGTTAGTTGATTTATTGGAAATTTTAAAATATATTAGTGGAACTTATTTATAACGTAATTAAAATACCCAATTAATCGAGCTTGACATAATTTATTTATACGTGTATTTATAAATAAAAACAACAAGAAAAATAATATCATCCCCTTTGTTAATTAATTGATAATCATATTGTCGTATGTAAATTTTATCAGATGTACACGTCATTGAAGAGGTGGATAAGATTGTCAGGTGGATATCCGAATAGGCATTCACAAAATATCCCGCAAGATATCACCAAAGAATAGGAACTCAAGTAAGTATAAATGCAAGCATTTAGTAAAACCCACTCGGGATCAGTTGACGTCATGTTCTATTCGGGATAAATATGAAGAAATCTGAATAACGAAGTCTAGTACTTAACTCGCGTACGAACCAAGAGTCATATTAGAATACACAAAGATATCCACGTCGAAGAAGAATTCTAATAATAGAATACCAAAACAGGAAAAAGGTTCCACGTCAGACAACAATTTTATTTCTTTAAAAAGACTACGCATTTGTATGGAAATAAGTCCTAAACAAACTATATCACCAGAGTCCCATTCGATCTCTATACAAATCTCTGAAATAGGAAAGAAGACAAACTTCAACAAGTAACCAATTATAATTAAATACAAAAATCTTTCATTACTTGTACAAAAAAAATTAGGGTTTTATGCACATATAAATAGACCCATAATCTCGTCATAAAGAGATATAGAAGAATACATAGAGAAAAAGAGAGATCGAGAGTTGTAAATCTTTATTTCAATAGTGGATTTTGGCTATATTGTTTGCTCAACCACCCGTGGATGTTTCTCCGGTCATCGGAGTTTTACCACGTAAAACTTGTGTCTAATTACATTCTCCTTCTCTTTCTCTTTGAGATCACAGCTAAAATCCAATATTGTTAACTTTCTCACACATCAAGAAATTGACGTCAACAATTGGCGCTAGAAGGAGGGGCGGCTGAACCTCCGATTTGATTAAAGGTAATTGCGGGAAGTGGAAGCAGAAACAGTTCTGGGGATATCCAAAAATCTCCAGATAATGTTCATATTGGCAGTAGTTCACAAGATCTCGCCACAACCGAGAACCAACCAACATCTCTGGCTGGGATCCAACAAATCCCTCTGACCAACGAAGACCTCACACTACGTTTCCGTGAAGCACTACAACAGCTGGTAGCGGACGCGGCAAAGAAATGAGTTGATCTACTAGCTGCAGAAGAGACACAACCTCTTAATCCTCCACTTACAAGGCTTCGTTCGGTTATAGTTGGGTAGAACCAGATGTACCAGAAGCTTGAAGGAACTCTGTTCCAATTAATCAGGCTGGACGTGAAACACTCGAAGACGAGCAACCACGCCAAAGGCAGAGCCATGATCAGATATCCCATAATAGACACCGCAAGCATGACCGACACAGGGATCGGTAGTCATCAGAGGATAGTGATCAGCACCATCGCAAACAGCGACACGGAACCATACGCCTGCAAGGATCAACCAGTGAGACTCGAAAACAAAGCGAAGAGGAGCTTGAAAAAGGCATAACAGTCACTCGGTGTTTTAACCATCATGGAGTTCCGATGGGAGATAGAGATGTTGTACTTCAGAGCTTGACCTGAGAAGTTGAAAACAATAGGCGTCAAATGGACGCATTGGTTAGACGTTATGGGTACAATGACTTGTCCGACGACTATTCTGATAGTCCATTTACTAGGGACATCCTGCGAACCCCATTCTCAGAAAGATTCAGGATGCCGCACGTGGAACAGTTCAAGGAGGATACAGATCCTAAAGAACACGTCAGACAGTATAAAAGTGTTATGGCTCAGTATGCTCACATCGACCCCTTATTATGTCTCAACTTTCCACAGACTCTAGGAGACACAGGCTCAAGATGATTCGGAAGATTGCCCCCAGCAAGCATCAGAAGTTTTGGTTAATTAAGCAGAAGTTTCTCAAGACAATTTCTGGGCAACGTTCACAGGAAAAAATCAGTGGCTTACCTTTCTGAGCTGAAACAAGGGAAATATGAGTCGTTAAAAAAATACCTGGGGAGATTCGGCCAGACGGTATCAGAAATCGGCAGTGCAAATGACAAAGCAGTAATTGATACATTCATAAACAATTTACAGAATGGACGACTATCTTTTGACTTAAGAAGGGCCCATTTAACCAGATATGCAGATATGATGGACATGGCGGGAGGATATGCACTAGTCGAAGAAGAGGAGTTAGCCACGAGAGGAGTTAGCCACGAGAGGATGCTACATGCACGGAGGAAAACCCAAACAAAAGGATGCCAAGTCAAAGGTATAGAACTAAAAGGGAAAACAAAAAGGAAACGATAAAGAAAGAAGCAAGGACGGAGGAAATGGGCGTAATGCCGACCAGACCACAGAGAAATAATGAGGAAAATACGTAAACTACACCCCTCTCCGAAAAAGCAGGAAGAAATCCTTGCCATATTGGAAGAAAAGAATCTGGTAAAAGAGTCACGCCGGCAGTCTTTGTTTGCCCGACGAGATACAACAAAATACTGCAAATTCCACATGAAAACAGGTCATGAGACTTCCAAATGTTACCAGCTTAGAGACTACATAGAGACCCTCATCTTTAGCCCTAATGATTAAATTCCCGACCGAACAAGGGGTCTGAGTAGTCAAGGGGTCCCAAGAGATGGCCCGAAGAGCTAATCTGTCAGTTTACAAAGATAGAGACAATGGTGGACAAGTATGCACTATAACACAGCTAAATCAGAACAAAGAGTCATTATCATTCGGATTTGACCCAAGGGAAGAACCGAAGGAGTCCAAAAATGAACCGATCGAAGAAATAATATTGAAAGAAGATGAACCAGATAAGAAGATCAAGATCGGGGCCAATTTAGAAGGAAAAGTTAAACAAAGCCTCACTGATCTGCTCAAAGAGTACAAAGATGTGTTCACCTGGAGTCGTGAAGACATGGTCGGGATAGATGCCCGAATAATATCTCACCATCTCGAGGTAAACCCGAATGTAAAACTAGTAATACAAAATAGAAGGTCATTCAATCTCGAGAGAAGTCAAGCAATCAAGTAGGAAGTGGAGAAGTTACTCGTTGTAGGGTCAATTAGAGAGATCAACTACCCTCAATGGGTAGCTAATGTGGTCCTCTTCCAAAAGAAAAACGGTGAGTGGAGAATGTGCGTAGATTTCACAGATTTAAATAAGACATGCCCAAAAGACAGTTTTCCACTGCTAAGGATAGACCAACTGGTTAATGCTACATCGGGCCACGAGTTACTCAGTTTCATGGACACCTACTTAGGATTTAACCAAATCTGGATGAATAAGGCTAACGAAGAAAAAACGGCGTTCACAACTGATCAGGGCTTATACTGTTACACAATAATGCCTATCGGGATAAAAAATACAGGGGCAACATACCAAAGGCTGGTCAACAGAATCTTCGCATGCCAAATAGGGAGAAACATGGAAGTTTACACAGATGACATGTTGACCAAGAGCATCTCGACAAACAGATATACCTCAGACCTATAAGAGACATTCGACGTCTTGAGGAGATATCATATGAAGCTGAACCCGAATAAATGCCTATTTGGAGTTCTTTTAGGAATGTTCCTGGGTTTTCAAGTTCACCATAGGGGAATCGAAGTAAACCTTGAAAAGATCCAACCTCTATAAAAAATTACCTCACCAAGGACGCTAAAAGAAGTGCAGCGCTTAACAGGATGCTTAGCTTCCTTGGGTAGATTTATTTCAAAGGCCACAGTTAAATGTGCTCCCCTTTTTAAAGTAATTAAAAAAGGAAAAGGACTCGAATGGAACGAAGAATGCGAGCAAGCGTTCTTAAAAATCAAAGAGTACCTATGGCAAGCTCCTAGCCTTTCGAAACCAAAAATGGAAGAGATACTCCACTTGTACTTATCAATTACAGAATTAGCAGCAAGTTCAGTTCTAGTCAGAACAGAGGATGGAGTATAAAGACCAATGTACTATACCAGCAAGGCATTTCTTCCACCTGAAACCAGGTATTCACAGACAGAAAAAATGGTCATAGCAATTGTTTCGGCAGCAAGGAAGCTAATGCCATACTTTTTGGCTCATAAAATCCAGGTCCTCACCGATTGTCCACTTAAGAAGATTTTACAGAAGCCATAAATTTCAGGAAGACTAACCAAATGGGCAATTGAGCTAAGTGAATTCGATATCCAGTACGTCCCCAGGACATCTCTCAAAGGCCAAGCTGTGGCAGATTTTATAGCAGAGTTCACAGAACCAAACCGGGAAGCAAAAAAGGTGTTAGGCAAAAGTTTCTCATGGAAATTATATGTCGATGGCTCTTCTAACACTCACGACAGCATGGCAGGGATCGTAGTATGCACCCTGGAAGGAGATGATATCGAGTGTGTCATGAGATTCGACTTCAAAGCAACGAATAATCATGCCGAGTATGAGGCACTACTAACTGGATTTAGAGTCTGCAAATCCCTCGGAGCAGATGAGATCAAGATATTCAGTGACTCACAGGTAGTTATCGACCAAGTCCTGGATGAATACCAAGCCAGAGATAAAGGTATGATAGCTTATCGTGACATAACAAAACAGCTCCTTCAGAAATTCAAAGAATATAAGATTGCCCAGATCCCCAGGGAGGAGAATGAAAAAGAAGATGCTTTGTCCAAGCTAGCATCAGCAAAGACCACAATCAGGCCAAAAACAATTCCGGTCGCATATCTCCTCAAACCGAGCACAGCTGAGCCAAAAAACTTTGAAATCTCAGAAATTTGAACACCGTTAGACGATTGGATGACTTAGCTAAAAAGGTTCCTAGAAGAAGGCGTACTCCCGAAAGATCCCCTACAAGCCAAACATATCAGGTATCGGTCAATAAGATACACATTAATCGGAGGAGAACTGTACAGAAGGGGGTTTTCTCGAACACTCCAAAGATGTATACCAGAGGAAGATGCATATTAGATATTACAGAAAATCCACGGTGGGGTATGCGGAAACCATATTGGGGGAAAATTTTTAGCACACAAGGTACTTAGGCAAGTTTATTATTGGTCCACTTTATTCTCGAATGCACAACGATGTTCGGAAAACTGCAATACATGCCAAAGGATTGCTAAAGATATCCGACAACCACCCGAACAACTTAGAAACCTTACGTCCCCATGGCAATTTGCCATGTGGGGCTTGGATTTAATTGGCCCAATGCCAGCAGGGACAAGGGGTGGAGCGAAGCATGCTATAGTAGCCGTTGACTATTTCACGAAGTGGGCAGAAGTTGAAGCCTTAGTGCATATCACAAAAGCAAATACTACAAATTTCGTGAAGAAAAATACACTCTACAGGTTTGGAGTCCCAAACACTATCATCACTGACAACGAAACCCAGTTCGATAATCTGAAATTCAGACAACTGTGTAAAGAGTACCAAATTGCCAATTACTACGCCACATCTGCCTACCCTCAAACAAATGGACAAGCTGAAGCAGTAAATAAAATCATCAAGCATACACTCAAAGCAAAGCTAGATGCCAAGAAAGGAAGTTGGGTTGAAAAATTCCCTGAGATGTTATGGGCATATCGGACGACAGCAAGAACTTCAACATGAGAGACCCCATTCACTTTAGCGTTTGGAACAGAATCTGTTATCCTCATAGAACCATCATATGCATCACCCAGGGTCAGGCTGTATAATGAAGACCAGAATGTTGATATGCTGTTACAAAGTCTAGATGAACTAGAAGAGAAAAGGGAGAAGTCCCAAATACGAAATATGGCATATCAACAAAGAGTAGCTCACCACTACAATTTTCATGTTCGAGTCAGAAAATTTCAACTGGGAGACCTGGTACTCAGAAAGGTGTCGCTGAATACGAAAAACAAAGCTGCAGGCTCCTTGACTGACAAGTGGGAAGATCTATACAAGATTGAAGGAGTAGTTGGCTATGAAGCATATTGGATTGCACGTCCAGATGGATGGGTCTTACCCCAACCATACAACACCCAATATTTGAAGATTTTCTATCTTTAAAATTTTGTTTCCTTTTTAGTTAGGACAATTTTAGTCAGGTCAATTATTAGCTTTTGAAATTCATATCATTGTTGGTTTTGCAGTTATAAATAAAAATCAAACTCGGAATTTCTGAAATATAAAGCATATGATAATAAGAACATATGAAAGAAGAGCATGATAATAAGAACATGCAAATAGAATACTCGGGACCATTAATTCCCGAATGGGTGGAGAAGCTCGAAGGAGCACGCCAGTCGAGCAAGGTCAATCAACCTTAGCAAAAAGGCAAACCAGATGCACTAGATTCTGGAAAACGGCTCGGGGTGCTGTCGGGAAAAATCCCGGTGAGATGCACAGTTGTGTTAAGTGGTTTGAAAAGATTAACGATTCGGTAAACCCTTGCACAGACAAAACTAGGAAGACGTCCTTGGTAACTTGTGCCAGGACTCGGACATATGATCATGGTGAGCCTTGATGTAATGTTTGGGTAATAACCGAGTATGAAATATGAGTAAATCTACTCGATTGTTTCAAGATGGCTCGGTTAATATAAAGCGAGTTTAATAAGATACTTGGCGTTAAAAGTAGCTCCGGGTAACAAAACCAAGTTTAATAAGATACTTGGTGAAATTACTCAGACATAATTAGCCAGTTTAATAAGATACTTGGCGTTAAAAGTAGCTCTGGGTAACAAAACCAGGTTTAATAAGATACTCGGTGAAGTTACTCGGACAGAATTAGCCAGTTTAATAAGATACTTGACACAAAAAGATTACATTTGCCAGTTTAGCAAGATTTGGTAGAGATTGCGTTAGCCAGTTCAATAAGATACTCGGCGTTAGAAGCAACTCCAAATAATAAAACCAAGTTAGATAAGATATTCGGTACTCGGTACTCGGTGAAATTTCTTGAGTAATGAGTCGAATTAAACCACTTGGTTTTCTGAAATTAAATAGTTCACATGACTTTCATTGATAAAAATCTTTACAAAGGTGAATCTTTACAAAAATAACTAAGGCTGGGAAGAGGATTTGGAACTCTTGCCGATGCTCGGGTTAGGCACCATTTCATACTCAAGGAGGAGCTTTCATTTGAAGGCCAAGCAATTGTGTCAACCAAATCATCCATCCACTCGCTGTAATCTACTCCAGGGATCGGGCCAACATCAAGCATCGAACCTTCTACGCCGGATTCTTGACTGGCATAGAAGGTCGAGAGAGAATGCTCTGATGGAACCTCCAGATGTATAGGATAAGGCTCTTTACCTCGGTTGTGGCAATAAGCTCTCCACTCTTTCATCTGAGTATGAAGAGATTCCAGGGACCTGTCCACGTGGTTCTTGATCGACAGCTCCCAGTTGGTTCAGGCTTTTTTAGTTGCCCGATTCTTGACCTTAAAAAAATCACCAACTGAAACTAACCCTCGCTGAAATTTTAGAAGGAGAAGGGCGTCATAAGCTGAGGATCTTTTAAAACGATCGACTCTGGACTTCAAGTTCCAGCCTGGTCTCTTTGGATAGGGACTCGACCCTCAAAGCTTGGCGTTCCAAGTCTTTGATCTTCTGCTCATAGGACGACTTGGACTGCTCCGCTTCCTGTTCGGCTTTGAGCATCGATTCCTGGGCAGAAGACAATAAGTTTTGAAGCGATATAGCCTTCTTCTCTACCAAAGAAGCTCTTTCCTCGACCTCCACTTGCTTGGCCAAACAATGGTCGGCAAACATCTGAGCAGAGCTCACCTCCTTTTGATAAGCCGATTCGACCCTAGCGCGGCTATCCTCACTCTCTTTCAGCTAAGCTTTAAGACGTCTTATTTGATCGGCTTGATATTATTGCGTCTGAACCAACTCAGCAAACTCGGCCACCATCTACAAGGAAGTTTAATTAAAAATCTAGCAAACAAAAGACTTGAGAAAAGAAAAGAAAAAGGTTGGGAATAAAGCTTACATAAGATGCGTCGTTGAAAATATTCTGAAGACGGCTCGTTAAAGAAGCATCCCTGAAATGGCTCCAGTGATCATCCCCGATGAAAGCCCGTCCGAATGACATCGCCCTCAACATATACTGGGGAGAAGGATAGGAAGGACCTCCCGAAGGTTCAGCCCTTACATCTTTAACCTCGGGAGGAAATGAGCCTTTGTTTGGATCAGAAGTTTCCGCTCATACTGATGCTTTAACATGAACGCTCAGGGAAATCTCAGTCTCGGTATCTTCATCACTCGATTCAATGAATGAAACTACCCGAGGAACCTTATGAGGATGAGCAGGAGAGTTGACCGCTTTCCATTTCTCAGCCCGAATACGATGGAAGCTGAAATCAGCCGAAGGGTTTTCTTGATCGTCATCTTGAAAGGAACCAAAAAAGTCAGGATCAAGGTTTTCTTGTCCATCTAAGGTTTTATCTCCATCCCTGACACCCATCCGCTCAGTAGGAACCTCAACTGGGGAGCTCGACTCACCGAGCCCCTCACAAAGACCATCACTTTGCCTCCCCTCATCTTTAGGCAATTTCTGAGTGTGATCAGCTAGGCCGCTCGGACCATTAGATTCCCCTATGGTCGACTGGATGACTTCCTTGGGGACATACTTAGGGATCCCTGCTTCAACTTCTTTAGTTTCCTCATCCGACTCAGGTGGGGCAATACCTTCCTTGCTTTGACGAGAATCTTCTTTTTGGCTCGCCCGAAGGATTGATTTCACCTGGCGAGCTTGGACATCACAGACGATGTTCGAGTCATACACTTGAATGATAAAGAAATCAAGTCAGAATATAAAAAGCAGAATAAAAAAAACAGAGGGTGGTAAGACCACTTATGTCACATGCGTTAGCCTGAAATTTGGCTAAAAAAGCCAAGCTCTATAATCTTTTTCTTGCTGAATAGATAAGGCCTGCTCATTTTTTCCAAAGTACGCACGGCAGCCCGAGCAAGTCTGGTCAGTTCAGTATTGGAGAATTCAAGCTTTTTCTTGTTCCATATGTCAGGGGAACAGAAAAAAGTGGGGAACCTTCAACACCGTCCGATTCTCCCAGGCCGAAAGAGTAACTTGAAGTCCTAAATTCCCTTCGGCAAAAAACCAACTGTTCTTCCAGTGCTTTTGACGAAGGGAATCCCCACACGAAACCTTTTCTTTTTGCATCATCAGAGTTGTCAACTCCCCGATTCACTTTTGTCCCCTCAAGGACCCAGCAATCTGGTGGATTGGACATGAGAAAATAAGTCCCTGTTCGACCATATTGCCTTAGTGTGTAGAAGTGCCTGATTTCACTCGGGGAAGGCGGCGACAGGTTCATCCGGCTCCACATATGCCACATGCACATCAAGATCTTGTAGCTATTCGGGGCCAGTTGGGTTGGAGCGATCCCCGCTTCAACAAGAAACTAGGCAATAAACGGCTAGAGAGGAAGTGTGACGCTGCAACAAAACAAGGACCCATAAATCGTCACCATACCCGGGGGAGGGTTCCATGCGACTCTATTACTAGCAGGAGACATTATAACCGAGTCGTTTAAATCAAATCGAGCACGATACTTCTTGATCTCATCTTCCCCGACCACATTCGGCTCGTCTTCATACCCACTCGCGCTATCGACAGAAAAAGAGATACGAGAGTTTCTAAACTCCTCTTCAACGTCCTTCTCATCTATAATTTGCTCCCTGATCCGAACGCTGCCCTAGTTGTGCTTGTGGACTTCACTTTTACTTTGATGTTTCCCCATCCTCGATCGAAGAGGTACCCTGTGATCAGAAACAATAGATTTAGAACTAGATGATTCGGAACTAGATTCAAAACTAAAACGGGCGTTAGGGTAAAGCCCGGAAATGTCAACAACTAAAAAATGAGGTTCATCAAGAGGGATTTCCCCCAATAATCTACGAAAATAAGAAACCAATTGAAAATCTCCACGATCAAGCGCTTCGAGAGCTATTGTAAAAAGACGACGACGGGAAGATGGATCAATTAAAACTAACCTTTTGAGTAAAGAAACCTGTTGTAGAAACTTCAACGGAGACTAAAGGATTTCTGCGTAAAGAAATCTGGGTTGGAAATTTCTGGTTTGAATTTATGAGAATAAACCAGAGCAACCCCGTTCAATGGAGCATATAAAAGGACTAACACGAAACCCTAGGGTCTCAAGAAGCAGGAAAAATCAAAGACAGATTTGATGACATAGGCGGCGCACTAGTAGACGCATAGGTCGTTTCTCATAAATGGTATCGAGAAATGAAGCGGTAGAAAACACGTGTTAAGAGAAGAACTGACCAAGACCGTTAGGACTCCAAAACGTCACAATCATTGAGATTTCATGTGAGGAGGCAAAGTGAATTTACATGGTCAACATTAAGACACATCATTATGACAATACATTTACTCTGGTGTTAATGAGACTTAAAAGATTAGAGGGTTGATTAAAATACTCTCGTCTGGAACCAATTCCTATTCGGTGAAAAATATTTTAAGGGGGTATTGTCATATGTAAATTTTATCAGATGTACACGTCATTGACAATGTGGATAAGATTGCCAGGTAAATATTCGAATAGGCATTCAGAAAATATCCCGCAAGATATCACCAAAGAATAGGAACCCGAGTAAGTATAAATGCAAGCATTTAGCAAGACCCACTCGGGATCAGTTGACGTCATGTTCTACTCAAGATCAGATGACGTCATATTCTACTCGGGATAAATATGAAGAAATCCGAATAAAGAAGTCTAATACTTAACTCACGTACGAACCAAGAGTCATATTATAATACGCAAAGATATCCACGTCGAAGAAGAATTCCAAGAATAGAATACCAAAACAGGAAAAAGGTTCCAAGTCAGGCAACAACTTTATTTCTTCAAAAAGACTACGCATTTGTAAGGAAATAAGTCCTAAACAGACTATATCACCATAGTCCCATTCGATCTCTATACAAATCTCTGAAATAGGAAAGAAGACAAACTCCAACAAGTAACCAATCATAATTAAATACAAAAATCTTTCATTACTTGTACAAAAATGATTAGGGTTCTATGCACATATAAATAGACTTGTAATCTTGTCATAAAGAGATATAGAAGAATACAAAGAGAAAAAAGAGAGATCGAGGGTTGTAAATCTTTATTTCAATAGAGGATTTTGGCTCGGTTGTTTGCTCAACCACCGGTGGACGTTTCTCCGGTCATCGGAGTTTTATCATATAAAACTTGTATCTAATTATATTATCTTTCTCTTTCTCTTTGAGATCACAACTAAAATCCGATCTTGTTAACTTTCTTACACATCAAGAAATCGACGTCAACATGTATGATTTTGACAAAACTAATTGATAATCATATGGATGAGTATAATATATGAAAATGATGGAGGTAACGGTCATCAAAATTTATGACAAGAAAACAAAAAAAAAAAAACAAAAAAAAAAAAAGTGAACAAATAAGACTAATTTTTTGTTCTATTATCAAATAGACAAATATTAATCATGACCCAAAGCCTCCAACGGTCCAACCATTTAATTTTAACACTTTAATTAATGTAATTAATTAATTAATGTAATTAATTAATTAATGTCAGTCCCTCCTCATAATTTAGGTTCTCTCTCTTCTCTCTCTCAATCTTTGAAAACCAGAGCAAAAAAGTGCTTCAATTCTTTCAACTCTTCTTCTCTCCCTCTCTCTTAGATCCCAGCTCAATTTCTAAAATTCAATCTCTCGTGATGTATCTCTCTCTCTCTATTTATATATATGTATATCTATCTATTATATTTTAAGTTTGTGTAATTTTTTTTAAAAATTTTTCGGACAATTATACGTTCATGTTTTATTTCTTATATTGCATTTTATTATTGTCTCGAGTTTCTTGGTTTCATTCTTAATTATTGGTGAAGCCAACCATGTTGATTTTTTTTTTGTTTGGTTCCCGGTAAAAAAAACACGGGAAAGTTACAGGAGGGTATAATTTGACTTTAATTTCAACACAAATAAAAAAACCCCAAGTTTCAATTTCGTTTTATTTGTCTTTTGGTTAGTTTTCTCAGCAACCAAACGTATCAGTTTCGTTTTTATTTTCCTTGTTGCTAAGTTGTAGCAATTAGCTCTTATTGAAGTAGCGTGGTTTTTGTTTTTATTTCGTTTTATTTTCAAATGTGCAATGTAATTGTTGACTTATTCATGAACATAAACGAAAACCAAAGCTCAAAATTTCCGATTTTTTTGTCTCAGGTTTTGTCTTGCTCTGAAAATTTGCGTTTACAGGTTCTAGGCTGAATTTCAGGTGTTGTGACCGTGTAGAAAGTTGGGTTTGTTATTGATTCACTATTTTTTTTTCCCTTTTGGGGTATTTTATAGCTTTTTTTTTTTGGTTTGTATAGATTGGTGATGAGCAGGTGATTTGGAATTTAGAGCTTTTGAGGGAGTGATTATTAAATACAATGCGGTTATTCACATCGAACTCAAGCCTGAGCCTGACAAAGGATCAGACTAATGGAGGGAGCACTCGATCATTGTTGTATCTTAATGTGTATGATCTTACACCAGTAAATAACTACCTTTATTGGTTCGGGCTTGGAATTTTCCATTCCGGTATTGAAGGTACACGGGTTTTTTTTTTTTTTTATATTCTAGTTTTGTATAGTTTAACATTTTTTTTGGTTCAGATACAGATTTGGACAATGTATGTTTTCCCTTGAGTGCAAGAGTTTTTGCTAGTTGTAGATCATTTGGGTTTTGGGTTTGTGTAGTATGTGTTGATTCCCATTGTCAAATTCTTTTCAGTGAATTGGGATAATAAAGTATCAACTCCATGTCCGACATATCATACATAATTCATTGTTAACTATTTTTAAAAAGGCATTTAGGAAAGATGTTGATATACTCTGAATTTTGAGGAATGTTGTTGCATATACCTTGGTTTTAGTCTTTTGCTAAGTAAGATAATTGGAGACGATGTCATGGTTGCTGTTATGTTCATTGCTGGACTGGAATTTATTACTATAACAGTGGAACATGGAAAGAGTGTGTTTGAAATAGAAAAGCCAGTAATTGATAATTCATTTGGTTAAGAGTTGACATTAAGCATGTGGTTCGATATATAGAATCAAAGTTCAATAATGGGCAGACTTGAATTATCTGTTCTAATTGTACGATATAGAGAATCAAAGTACAATAATGGGCAGACTTGAATTATCTGTTCTAATTGTAAAATTGTATTTTCCCAAGTACATGAGTTTGTTGGTTTTTGTTAATTTCATAGAATATTAAATGATGGTACGAACTATTTGCATAGCATGAGAAAACAATGTTGCACAGTCACATTATGTGTAAGTTTACTTTTTTATCTTTTCTGGGAAGGGGGTGGAGGTTGGTGGTCTAAATTGTGCATGATTTGTACATATCCAACTTATGGGAAAAAAAGGTATTCATGCTTTCACCACGCATTTGTACAATAAAAAAATGTTATATTTTCTCCATTCCAAAGGGACAAGGAAGCAAAATTAGCTGATTCATGATAGCATATTTTTAATTTAAAGACCTCACTTTTGAGTTCCAATCATCTGTTAATTTACCAAGTGAAGAAGGCATAACCCAACCCAAGATGTCCCATGTTTTGACAAGGATGACCTAGTTTCAGTTGAGTTAGGCTATGATCCATTGCCATGGATATGGGAGTTGTGTTTCAGCAAGTACAAAGTTTTGTGCTTTGGCATGGTACTAAGTTTCAGATATAACAACTTCCACATCTGGACATGAGCAAACTACTATTCATGTGTGTATGTGAGCATTTACAAAGTTAAATTTATATGTGAAACTATGATTAACTGTTTGTTTGCTTTTCAAAGAACCAAATGTAGTAATAAAATTATGAAGATTTCAATTATATGGTTTGTGAAAAAAAAAATGTACAGTAATCACAAATTTAGGTTATAGAATTAGTTATCTCACCCTTGTTCATATAAGTGTTGGTCACATGTAGTTATCACGTACTAAATCTGACATACTGTATATTCAGTAAGAAAATATGTTCAAAAACATTAGAGAAAGGTCAATGATGAAACAAAATGCTGCATTGATTTTTTTGAGGGTTTTTCAAAGCAAACATTTACTGGGAATGGTTTCTTGAAATAAAATCATCAATAATGAGGAGTTATTTAATCTAGCTGACCCTAATGGAAAGATAAAGTTAGATTTAACTATGAACTACCATGCTATTTTAATAGGAAAATATGTTTTTTTTTATTCTTGGGTATGTTATCGTATTCATAAAATTACCATATAATAGGGGCAGTATTCAAGTACACAAAATCTATACAAGAGAAAAACTTTTGTGCTAATAAGATGCCCTGCAATTTGATGAGCTGAAAATAAAGCCAAAGAAAGAAAGATGATTAAAATAAGAAAACAACCTGATCTATTGAAACAATGAGCTCATGTCAAGTGTTCTCTCTACTGCAAAGGTCCATTCATTTACCTGGCTGTATGGACACCAAAATAGACATAATTGATTAGCATGCAAACTGCTGTGCCTTGTGGTATTAATGTATTAATAAATTGTTACTGATGATGATCAGCTCACGGTATGGAATATGGTTTTGGAGCCCATGAGTACTCCAGCAGTGGAGTTTTTGAGGTGGAGCCAAAAAGTTGCCCTGGCTTCATTTTTAGACGGTCAGTATTGTTAGGGACAACCAACATGTCTAGTGTGGAATTTCGATCTTTCATGGAATGCATTTCTGGAAAATATCACGGTGACACGTATCATTTAATTGCCAAGAATTGCAACCATTTCACTGATGAAGTTTGCAAGCAGCTAACTGGAAAGTCTATTCCTGGATGGGTAAATCGGCTGGCTCGCTTAGGTAAGACAAAATTCTTTCCCGTGTTCATACTACCTAAGAAGATACCTTTCGAGTTCACAGGTTCATGCTGTAATTATTATTCCTGTAAACTGCTTAGCCAATCTGGATAGATGTTTATGTGTCATATTTTTAAAAATGCTGTGAAACCAAGCTCAATATTGATGTAGCTCTATAACAACTAAATCTGTCTTTTTTTTTTTCTTTTTTCTTTTTTGAATAACTAAATCTGTCATTTCTACTGCTCTGAAAATAGATTTAAGGGTTCTCAAATCTAACTAAGGGCCCATACTATAAATAATTTCATATAATCATGGGAATGAATGGATTACATTGGATTTTGAACAATTTGGGTAGACTAGTGGTCAACTGTTTGTCCTGATGCCTTTTGCCTACATATGACTAGATTTTTTTTTTAATTATTAATTTTTAATCTGATAAGAGAGCTGTTTGAAGTTTCAGGCTCATTCTGTAATTGTCTGCTGCCAGAGAGCATTCAGATAACAGCAGTTAGACATCTTCCCGAAGAAGCATATTCTGGTAAGTTATTGTGTTAACTTTGTTTGAGGTACATGATTCCCATCTTCTGCTTGTTTTCTTTAGGTTTTTTTCGTAAGAGAAAATCACTTATAGTTGCTGTCCAAGTTTCCAATATAATAAAGCAGTCTATGCTGTAATTTTCTTGTATGCTTTGATGTGTTAATTCACTCAAGGGAGAAATGAGTGAAATAGAGAAAAGCTGAGGAAACTCCTCCTATTTTGGTTCGTTTATTTATTTTCATAAATTGATTATATTATATTCTATTGGTTCCCTTATCTGGATATGCCAGTACTACATTTTGATTACCTAGCTGAAATTATCAGTGAAACTGGTAAAGTTGTCCAGCATTATAAATGAAAGACCTGATGTTATGCATAATTGTCACAGTTGAAATTGTGACCGCTTGTTATGTGGTTTGGATAAGTAGTCAACATTTGCTGAGATGGACTATGGATATACTAGGATACTTGTTGCGCTTGATTCTTTGGATGGATCCTTAGAATTACGGTCTCTGTTGCCCATACATTATGCAATTGATTGTGTGCGACACAGTGGGATCTGGTCTATAGTTTGATCCTGCTGTGGCAAATTATTTGATATATCTTTTGAACAGAATACATTTGAGATTGGGTTTGTCTATTTCATATCTTCAGCAGAAGAGATCCGGTTGTTCTTTGAGTGTATTTTAAGAAAGTACTCCCAAAAAGTTGTGTTTTAAATTTTAGTTGATGTTGTCTATCTTGATTTGAATTTAATTTTAATGCAGATGATGAAAATGGATCACTTTCTCCTGCATCATCTGCGTCAGTGGAGAGCGAAGAAGCAGATCATCATCTGCTGACTACACCAAATAGTGATGTTGCTTTTTTGAAAGAAAAACCGGTGAGGCTAGCAAAGGAACTACTGTGATATTTTCTACCTACAATTCCTTTTTCGGGTTTGTCTTTGGTCTCCCTGTTATTTGTAACTATAATTTAAAACCTCAAGTGTATCAATGGACCTGTTATCACCAGTATTCGAGTTTTGTCAACCTTTCTTTCTTGGTACACAGTTACGGTGCCCCAGACCTCCCCATTGCCTGCATTCTTTCCAATGTATGATTATGTTTATCAGGTAGCGCATTACTACCGTTCAAAGGTACATACATTACAGTATAACTCTTGAAGTCATGGTTTGATCCTAAATTAGTGTAAAGCTGGAAGAACAGATATCCTTATATTCTGAAAATATTTCAGTTTATGAATCTTACAGAAATTGGTGGTAAACTCATTTAAATTACTTGTAAATTATGGTCACAATGGACAGTACTATGACATGATATGGAAATAGAGAATAGAAGTTTGGTTTTGTGCAAGGGTGTGTAATTCCAATTTCTGCAGAAACCTGTGCAACCATTGATTGTCAATGAGATAATGTTGATAATTGATATGGCAGTTGTCTGATGTGATATCGAAAAAATGAAGCATTTAATGTTTTCACCATCATTTATATTTCTACTTGGAATTTGGATAAGCATAAGCTTCTAGTGGAAATTTCCTGCCAAATTAATATGCATGTTCATGTTCATGTTGATGTTGATTGCTGTGCAAATAAATGCACAAACACTTTAGTGATGGTTAATTTAGAATCAACAATTTAGATGGGGATTTGGGGCTTGCCAATTTTAAAAACGAGAGAGATTTTACCGATTTCTGTTAAGACTGAGTTTGAGTTGATCCTAAAATCGCTTTTTAAAGGTCTTTGACATCGAAATTGGTTACAAATTAATTCTATGAATTAGACGTAACGGAGAGAATTCAAAAAACTTGTTGAGATTTGATAAAAATCGAAAAACAACAACTGTCATGTACCAAACACCTCCTAATTTCATGTAAATTGTCATAAACTTTTTTGTATATTGGATTTTCCTAATAAGAAAGAAAAGTAAATTGACTTGTTGATATATAGACATCTAGTCTTTGAAAATACCCAAATGGGGTTCCATTGCAGGCCAACATTATAATCTATTGGTTGAGAGTCTAAATCAAACTTATTTCTTCAACCTACTATTGAATTTTCAAACCCAAAAAAATAATCTTGAAAACCAAAGTTTGGCGAGACTTGCAAGGCACCCATTTCTTCCTAGTCATTTCCAAAAGAAAAAAAGAGTAATAAAGTTTTAAAAAGAATAAGAGAATCCACCACTTACTTGAGGGTGGTTCCAACTTCTGTGTCTTGACTCTCGACTGCAGAAGAAGACTTGAACCAACTATTTTTACCATTAGCAAGCCTGACCTTGTCCACTTTGCATTGCAATCAATGGCTGCTAATGCAATTCTCTTCTTCCTTCTCTTTGCAACTCGCATGTCTGTTGACACACAGGCTTCTCAGCCGAATTGTCCTCCAGCGAAATGTGGCCACGGAGCACCCGAAATTCGTTTCCCTTTTTGGCTCAAAGGCCAGCAACCCCACCACTGTGGTCATCCTGGTTTTGAGCTTTCCTGTAAAGAAAACACCACCATGATTCACTTCCCATCTTTCGGTGACTTGGTCGTAAAATCCATCTCCTACCACATTAAAAAGCTCGATCTTCTTGACCCCGGAAATTGTGTCCATGGAGTCTTTCTCAATCTCAATCTCTCTCTTACGCTGTTCCGGTATTACTACATTGTGAAGAACTACAAATACATCAATTGTTCAGCCAGGCTTCCTACTTCTTCTTTCAGTGAAATTCCATGCTTGAGTACTGGCTCTAGGGATCATCATATTTATACAGTGAAATCTTCTTTGGCTGTGCCATTTTCTTGCAGAGAAGTGAAAACCATTGCAATTCCATTTGCATATAGTCCTTATTTATCAGACAATAGTTTTGGCCTTGGATTGACTTGGAACACCTTGTCTCGATGTGATCATCAAGATTGTAAAGCAAAGACATCACAGAAAGGAATCATGTCCAAATCAGGTTTTCTCAACATAGCTCAGGATGCAGGTAAATTCAATTAATTTGTTAGAGAACCTCATTTTTATTCTACTTGCTTGGAATTGCTAAATATTGTACATCCATTCTATAGCATAGGTCATATAGTTGCAATTTGCAAATACCATTTTTTTTTTTTAAAAACTTATGTTATATTTTCTACATATATTTTCTTAGGGGCAAGATTTCTGTATGTTTTTTCATATAGAATTGATTGATTATGTAACGTTACTTAAGAGTGATATGATCACTTTTGAGAGTGCAAAACACTTTATAATGTTATATAATCAATCCCGCGGAAAAAAAGTACGGAAATCTCGTCCATTCTAACTTATAATTACAGATTATGATGATTTTGCAATATTGAACTTTTTAGTTTTTTTAGTTTTTCATGATATTAAAACTGAAATATAGAGTGAATTTGTATGCAGAGATTGTGTTGGTGTGATTTTGTTGGAGCAGGGAAGCAAAGGGATACATACAAACATTAGCATTAAAGAAAATTCCTGACAAGCAGCAGCCAACTAACCGATAAGCAAGTTATAGTCCACAAGGAAGTTGGAAGGAAAAAGATTTTCTTTTAAAATTTTGTTACACATTTTCTTGTCATTGTATAATCACATTTTTGTACCTTCTCCTAATTGGAAGCTGGAAAATGTCTTCTTTTCTATTTTTATTTTTATTTTTTATTTTTTTTTCTTTTTAAATATTAGCACACACTCTACCTATACATAAAGCACAAATTAAATTAATTTTCCCACCTCATTAGAAACAAAAATTAGATTCAAATCTTGCTACATCATTGGTATGGCAATTTTCATGAGATATGTGATAATGGATTTTATTGGATTTTATTGGTACGTATATGGTAAAGAACTCAATCATTACAATCCATAGACTATTTTTGTTATGAGATAAGGTTGGTTAGGTTCGTTCGGTGGATAAATCCATCATATTTGTATCATGGTGTACCAACAACCCATAAATAATAACTTAATATTTTTTAAGATTTTCAAACTAGATAAAACAATAAGATTAAATATACAAATAAAATTAAATAAATAAACTAAATATATAAATTGAATTATGAGGCTCGTATCAAAATTCCACATGACAATCAATGCAATCGACCAGAGATTTGGAAATATATGGACTAAAGTAGACTGGTGTGAAAATGTGCAAAAATATACCGAATCAATAGACATATTAATAGCATCCCCGATGCTAATATCTGTTGGTTGGATGAATTTCGGAATCGATGAATACGGAATAGTCGTGCCTAATATATACCCATAACTCATAACAACTAATAAAGTCAATAACAGATAAATAGATGAGAGAAAGTAAACCAATCACAACACAAGATATACGTGGAAAACCTAAATCGAGTAAAAAACCACGGACGGTCAGGACGACAGAGAAAATTTCACTATATGATTATTTGTTACAACCATATATTCCAGGATTCTCTCACATACGAAACCACACTCACAAGATCCTTACCCAGAACCCCACAATATCCCCTAGGTCTTCCCTGAATATCATCAACGGATCTCTAACTTGATCCACTGATATTCCCTTTGATCCCTCCATGGATATTCCCACGGGTCTCTCACCCGGATCTTTCCACTCTCTCCACTCTCTGATGTTACATGGTGTTTCTTTACTCCACACAGAAAATAACCTAGATACAAGGTCTATTTATATTAGTTACATGGAGTTTAACATAAGAGGAAATCCTACTCCTAAACGTATAAGAATTACTTGTTCCACATAAATACTATTTCCTATTTCCTAATTCCTAATTATGACAAGTCTTATTGTTAGGAAAAAAATCCTTTTCCTTCAAGTACATGACTTTTCTAATCTTCATGAAGACAAACTCTTTCCTTTTCCGATTAGCACAAGAGCTTCCAGAAATAGAACTTTCCCATTTTCTTCTTACGCAACATTCATGATCTGGGCAAGATGTATACTTTCCGCTGTCTAGGTCACGGTGTGCACCCCGCTTCCTATACCGTGAAAAGCCACTGTTAACCACTGCTCTGAATACCGCGGTTGGTGCACCTGCCTCTATTGTGGTCCGTGCCACGTTGAAACTACTAGAGTCGACCCCTCCCTGTGCTGTGGTCTAGGCACTTGTCCGTACCGCGGTCCACGCTGTGCCTGAAAATATAAACACGGTTAAATGCTCAAGACTAACCTGGAGAGGGGGGGGTGGTGAATAGGTTAGACACCTTTTTTGACTCCCTTAGAAACAAGCAAAAGTTTGTCCATCTAGATTGCTTGTATCTCAATATATATATATCAATTAAAGATACTTAATCAATATATAAAACATGTAAAGTGTGATACAAACAAGCAACCATAACATATACACAATTGATATTATAGTAAGGAAGTCGACTTACATATAAAGTTCTATTTATAGTATTCAAATAACAAATACCAATATAAGAGAGATAGGGGTAGAGAAAAGTTGACACAAGATATAACGTGGTAAACCTCCGTAGAGGAAACATTCACGGGTTAGCTACCACCGGCAAACAAAATCCACCATTGGATAAGAAAAGTGAAATCTCTTAAGTGACCCTTTCACCTAGAAACTACCCTCCTATCTTACTCATGAATATGTCACCCTCTTGCTCAACATTTCGAGGCCTCATACCTCTTGTCAAGACTTCCTCGCTCACCCTTTCGGATCCTCACGCCCTAGGCAAGACTTCCTTGCTCACCCTTCCGGATCCTCACGACCCTAGGCAAGACTTCCTTGCTTGACATTCCGAGGTCTCTCACCTCTTGCTAAGACTTCCATGCTCAACAACATCGGTCTCACACCTATTGTCAAGACTTCCTTCTCACAAGGCATCTAGGTGATCATAAATGCAAAACATAAACAAGCACGCAACATAGATTGTTATGATCAACACATCCTATGGAAAATACTAGACATAAGCATGAATGCATATAACAAATGTAGTCTAGTCAATCATGTAGGTTTAATTCATCTAGATCATGTAAGATATGTTCAACATTAATTACAACCTAGATACATGCATAGATCTAAAACTTGAGTCACAAGATATGTTCAGTTAATACATAATCAAGTTTAAATCTCATATACCAAAAGCATGCTAATATCATGTGACAAAGTCATTTAGATTAAAGCAAGAATTCTAGAGCATATCATCTATTCATTAAATCAACTAAGCACAAGAATAGCTCAAAAGAACACAAGCACATGCACTATTAGAAGAATTCGGCCAAAGAGAGCCTAGTACATATGAGAGACTATTTTTCATAAAATCAATCAAAGATCATCAAATAGTTCTAGAATCAAAGCTAGAACAATACAATCCCAAACATGTGAAAACATTGGCAAAATCAAAACCTAACTTAACATGTGAGATTTCAATTGAAACTCAATTTAGCTTTAAATGAGTTCAAAACTCAAATCAAAACTATCACAAGACACACACACACACACACACACACACACACACACACACACACACACACACACACATATATATATATATATATATATATATATATATATATATATTGAAGAAGAAAAACCAAGGCAATTGACCAAGTTTTAAAAGAAAACTTTGAGAGAAAATCAATACCTTAATTGGTTTGGTACAGTCCCGTTTTTGTGAGGTTAGACTCCAAAAAAGTAATAAAACTAACTTAAACCTTTAGAGAAACGATGGAGGATGAATAGACAAACACTCTCAACTTTGAATCACTCAGATCGGAGTTCAAATGAAGAAGTTATGGTATTTGGAAGGTGAGAAAATTTGGGAGAAAATTCTGCACTCAAATGTTGAATCTCTTCTTAGAATGAAATGTGAGAGGGAAGAGATATATAAAGGAGAGGAAAAGAATAGAAGGAAAATGATCAAAAGGAACAAGAAGCAGCCAAGCTTTCTCGATGCCCAAGATGGCACGTGGGCATCTCGGGGCAGCAAGCCTTCTGGCCCAAGATGGCCACGCGCCATCTTAGAAAAGAAGAGCTTTGTGCTGTCTTCTTTTTCCCTTGACCTCACTTCGCGTTCTTCGACTGTTCTCCGGTCTCTGAACTTGGAACTTGAATCTGTTTACGGATTACGAACCGTAACTATCTCACAGACATGGACATATAAGACTCAACCCAGAAAATAATAATTCGACTCGATATACGAATACGAAGACAATGTACACAACATGAGTTGAAAGTGTAGTATCTTTTGACTTAGAACTTGAAATTGAAAGTGTGAGTAACCAAAGTGTTTGGAACTCAATCAAGAATGATTTAAGACTAAAATAAAGTTCAATATCCATGTTATACAACCATATACACATACAAACATAATTCACACTAGAATACAAACTATATAGAGATAGTCTTCAATCATGCATTTTCCAAAACATGTTATTTTCATACCAATGTATGAGCATTCATCTTCAAATGTGTGAATATATTATAAATGGTGCATAATGATGCAGGGACACATATGTATGATTTGTGTGTGTATGCCTATAATGGTGCACAACTTTGTAGAGACACAAATGTATGAATTGTGTGTGTGTGTGTACCTATAATGGTGCACAACTATACAAGGACACAAATGTATGAATTGTGTGTGTGTGCCTAAGCCTTGTAAGAGAAAGATAAGGTCTTAATATACCTTTGTAGAACCATATAGCATCCTTTCTCTTTGAAGACTTTGAACTTGCTTTGACTAGTTGTTATTTCTTCTTTGAAGCTTGAATCATCATGAATCTAAACAACTAAATCATTACAAGTAAACATTATTTTGATATAGAATTAATGCCAACATAATCTAAAACCTAACATCCCCACTTGCTAGATTTCGTTTCTTCAGTTCTTCTTCATCTTCAAACCTCCCTTAAACACCATCTTCAACTTCCAAACGTTATCCCATGTCTACAGGAAAATTCCACATCAATTGAGTATTGTTTGGTTAACATTGGGTTCACTTGAGAATATGAGCCAAAACCTAACAATATCTATTTATGAGTTTCTAAGTAGTGAGTTTCTAAGTAATGACACATGATCAATCACTATAACACATTTAATTCACTCTTTCTCTTCTTTTATTCTACAATTAAATGAGTTATAATATTATTGGTGGAAATAATTAGAAATCATAGTTAGCATTTCTAGAAGAGTTTCTCAAGTTAGAAACTCATCTACATATTCTCTAGGAATTTTTTTTGTTACTTCACTTCTATATTGAAGTTCGATAATTGCATTTGAGAAGTTTTTTCTATCTTAATATCTATCTTATTCTATGTGACATTAAATTTTCTCAAAATGCTTACTAGTCAGGACCAGTCTTAAACCTTTTCTAGAGTGACAGCCGCTCTAGACCCCTTTTTTAAAGGGCCCAGAGTTGCTTGTTTTGAGTTAAATGAAGGGCCAATTTTTTTCAGACCAAAAAATGCCCAATTGTATGATTTAAAAAAAGCCTAAAAACTTAGGCCCTGTCTTGCAGCTATTTTTCAGCATGTTTTTGTTTTTGTTTTTTAAAAACAATTTTGAATTCACGTTCGTGAACTGTTTTTTATTTTATTTTCAAAAAACAAAAAACAAAAAACAAAATGAAAAACAAAATCAGTGTGAACAGTGAAATATTTGAAAAACACAAAATACTTGTTTTTGTTTTTGTTTTGTTTTCCATTTTGTTTTTCACCTTTTTTTTATAATTTTTTTTAAACTATTCATTATACTGTTATACGCTTGATATGGCTAGAACATGACGGGACGGGACAAGAGTTTCAAATAATAAAAGTGCCCCTCTTATATATATATATATTCCAGAATAATTTATTTCCAGTTAGAACTAAAGCATTCATGCAATATATAATATTATAATTATTACATATATATATATTATAATATAATATATATTATAATGTATAATATATATTATAGAATATTAATATATAATACATAAATATAATATTAGAATATATATTACTATATATAAATATTATATATAATATTATATAATATAATATTTACATTATATTAGTATATAATATTATGTATATTATTAAATATTGTTATAGGGATTTTTTGATAGCATGACAAGTCAGCATGATTAGATATGCCACGTTACGGGAGTCAGAAAAGATTAATCCAAGGCAATTAATAGATGATCTCAATACCAAGTCGAGATTACCCAAGATGGTCGGGGAAGCTAACCGATCGGGTATAAATAACCTGATCGGGGAAACTAACCGATCGGGTAGAGATGACTTGGTCGGGACCATCCGATCAGGACAAAACAAGTTTGGTTGGGATTAGACAATTGGTCAGTTGGACAACGCGTGGGAGACATTAAAGGCAACTACGACTCAAATACGAAGAAGAATTGTCTTACTCAAACAAGGAATCTAGAGTTGTACTCCAATAAGGAAATATCGTTATTTCCTTTCCAGTATCAGAGAATCCTATTCAGGAAAAAAACTCAAAGTTTTCAGAAGGATAAACACCAAACATGAAACGAGTCCAAATCAAATAATAACCCTGCTCTTCTAGAAGACTACACACCGATCAGGAAATAAGAACGAACTATTCAACCAGAATCCTATGAAGACTCTAATTCAATATACAAGAACTCCAAAACAGGAAAGAAGACAAATACGACTTCAACAAGTAACCAGTTATAATTAAATACTACCATATTTCCTTATTTGTGTAACAAGGATTAGGGTTCTATACACATATAAATAGACCCATAATCTCATTATAAAGAAAGACATGGACATAGACATATACAACAACACATAGAAAATATACGATAAAAGAGAGAGATACACCAAAAAAGGAGAGATTGAGTGTGTAATTATTATACTATAGTGAATTTATTCTCGCCGTCACTGGCAACTGTGGATGTTTCTCCACCTTGGGGTTTTACCATGTAAACTTATGTGTGCACGTTTTTCATCTTTTTCTATCTTTCTCATTACATCTTCTACAATTTATAAAAAGCTGTTAGACGCGTGATCAATCCTATACGATTCAAAAATCACCGTCAACAAATATAATATAATATAATATATTATTATATATAATAACAAAATATTACATATCATATATATATAATATGTTTTATATAATATATATATGTAAATATATATATATATATATATATATATATATATATATTATTATATATATATATATTATATCAAATATTATATATTTATATAGGATATACTGTAATATATTATGTGTTATTATAAATAAAAATATAATATATTATAAAAAATTTAATATATTTTTAATATATATCACTATAATATAAATTGCAATATATGTAATAATATTTAATTTATATTTTATATATTATTATAATATATATATATATATTAATATAATATATACAACTATATTTTTATTATATAGTAATATATATAATAATATATATTTTAATTATTTATTTATAATTTAAGATGTTAGTTTTGATTAATTGATTTTTTATATGTTTTTTTAAGTAATTTGTGAACTGTTGCTTTTGTCTAATTTATAAATTACAATACAAAAATCATATTGGTTAATTATTTAATCAATCAATTTATACAAAATGTGAAAATTGATATTTGAATTTTTGATAGTTTTCGGATAATCTACCAGACGTGTTTGTTCCATTTTTATTTCTAAAATACAGTTCTCTGTATATGTTACCATACACGTTTTTGAATTTTGAAACTGAAACCAAAAACACTGTTTTCGTTTTCATTTTCATTTTTTTTCTTCAAAAAATGACAAACGAAAAACATTTGCAGGATGAACCGTTAGGGTTTCATCATTTTCTAATTTTCTCTGTAGCCATCAAACGTCCAAGCACATCTCTCTCACTTTCTCTTTCAATGCTCTACATTTTATCATTTCTCATTTTTTCTACATCCACATTTCTTATTTTCTCTACAATATACATTCTCTCTCGACACTCTCAGGTCTCACTGCCAGCCCCTTGTAATTTCTTTTTGTTTTCAATTATTATTTTAATATTATATTTATAATATTTTTTCAGCCTTTTGATTTTGGTTTAATTTTTGTATGCATATAATAGAAGAAAAACTAGTTTAGTCATTAATATGAGGATTAAGCAATGTATTAGGCATTCCTAACACATTGTTCATGTTGTTGTGACTTTATACTAGTTTCATGAGCTATCCTTGAATCTTCATTTTTCTATATTTGAAACAAAGAGGTTTGAAATTCACACTACTCTTATATGAGATTTTTTTTTAATTTCACTGTGAAGAATTTTAGATATAAATAAAGTTGCTATAAGTGTAAATGGATAAATATGAAACAGTATTCAATATTAATGTGCATAATAGATAATTACGAATAGATCATATGAACAAATGAACCATTTTAAAATTCTTGAACTTGTAAAAAGTCAAGGCCGATCTTGATGATAGCATTAGAGATCTAATGCTCGTACATAAAATTACTTCCTCCCCAATTGAGTATATATATACACACACACACACACACACAGGAAATACCCATTTTTAGTCAAAAAATTAGACGGTTTATTGTTTTTACCCAGATTTAGTAAAGTAATTGTTTTTACCATAAAATATACTGTGGAGACTGGAACGCCCCTCATTTTTTTATTTTTCATTATTTGTTTTATTTCTTTTCTTTTTGTCGTAAAAGATTCCCTAATCTATGTATTTGTCAGGTCATTGACTCAATTTCCACCTCTCATGCTTTCTCTCTCTTCGTTCTTTCTCTGTCTTTAGACTCAAATTCGTTTTCTCTGAATTTTTTGTCTTCAATTTCTTCAATTCATGCTCTCCATTGGCTACTGGTTGTGCTCTCCATTTCAAGAACTCTAAATTGATTTGTCTTCAACTTCTTTGTGCGAAACACAAAACTTCAGATTTGGCTACCATTTTTCTCTCTTCAATCTCTACCAATTATTGAAACTTCAAACCCAGTTTTTTTGTCTCTGTTTGCACAAAAAAACATATATAAGAGATTCATATCTGGCTTCAATTTTGATGGATTGGGATTCGTATTTCATGAATTTGACTTCATTTTTATGATGAATCGAGATGCTTCAGGTCTTTCTTGTAGATGTATTTACTTGAAACCCTATTTTAATTTGTTTCATTTACAGATGCTTCAGGTCCTTCTTCTAGAAGCCGCCAATTGTTTAAGGAGATTGTTCACTTTGGTGTGTTTAATGGATTTACCCTGGTGTGTTTAATTGCAAGTCTTGTTGTGTTTAATTGATAACAGTTGGTGTGTTTAATCGATTATCCCTAATGTGTGTAATTGTTTTGTTATGGTATGTGTAAATTGCTTTGCCTTAGTGTGTTTAATTTGATTTGTCATGGTGTATTTAATTTGGTTTTCCCTGGTGTGTTTAATTTGGTTTGCTCTGGTGTGTTTAATTTGGTTTGCCTTTGGATATTTAATTGTTGTTTCCCTGATGTATTTAATTGGTTTGCTCTGGTGTGATTAATTTGTTTGCCCTTTTGTGTTTAATTAGGTTGCCCTTGTGTGCTTAATTGACTGCACCTTGTATAATGTGTGACTAATTTATTAAATTGAAATCTAAATGTGAGATTTTGATTGTTGAAATGTAGGAATGGACCCAACGAAATTAGTAATCATTTATGGTTGTAAATGGGTAGGGAACTTTTACGAGGGTGGTGAAACAAAGCTTGTCAAAGTTCGTAAGAATTTGACGTATTCTGAGTTGTCTAGGGTGGTACAAGGAATTGTGAATGTTGACTTAACAAGGTTTACCATAGAGTTGAGAACTTTGGTTGATACCGGTGTTAGGCTTAGGCCTACCCGACCGAAGATTAAAGATGATAGCAATACGGAAATGTTGTTATGCGATGATGGACATGTTTCGGAGGTGTATGTTAGTGTTGTTGAGAAAGTTAGTGCATAAGATGGTTTTGTGGGTGTTCCTACCATTCTGCCTGTTTATCAAAGCTTTTTACAACAATTGGCGGCACGGTTTCAATCCGAGGGTGAAAGTAACAATGTTTCGGGTTCTATACTTACAACAGACCATGCTTTTGAAATCCTAAGTGTGAACCTATAATTTCTGAGGACCTAACCATTAACGAAGAGGTGGCATAACCTTATAACGAGGATGAGAGATCGATCCTAGAGTACAATCCCATAGTGATTATGAATTAGATGATTTCGATAAAGATTACACTAGTCACGATGAAAGTCGTGAGGGTGTGAATGAAAAGACTGCACATTATCATGGAATGGGTTTGAATCCAACAAATGTTGGCCGTATCGGGTCTGTTCCATTGGATTTTACTGGTCCAATCTGATATACATTTGAAGATGATGCCATTAATGTTGGCGATAGGTCCGGAACTGCAGTCTCCCAACCTTGGATTATTCATGGAGCTTTAAACTACTCTTTCGAACTAGTTAGAACAGAGGAATCTAGTTCATGTAACCGTTTATCCAAAGGTGAGACGTTTGAAAGCAAAAAAGATTTGAAGCGAGCGTTGCTTACTTACGCACTGAAGAAGAATTTTAAAATCCGTGTTACAAAGTCATGCACAGCTAGATATGAAGTTGGCTATAAGGATTCCGAGTGTAAAATTGAAATTTGTGCAGTTAAGATAGAAGGTGGAAATTATTGGATAGTTAAAAAATTTGAGGAAGATCATAGTTGTACAATTGATGATTTGCATAACCGTTACCGTCAAGTGAGCGCATAGCTTATCGGTGAAATACTTTCACCGAAACTTGTAGTTAGTGGTCGATCTTTGAAACCAAAAGAAATCATGACGATATGCAAGTTGAACATGGACTTGGTTTGCTCTATACGAAGGCATTGAGGGCAAAAAAAACTTGTTGAACAAAACTTTTTTGGTTCTCCTGATCTTTCATATCAATTATTGCCTGTATACTGCCACCAATTGAAGCGAGTAAATCCTGGTACTGTAACATCAATAAAGACAAACAATGCTTAAATACTCGTACATTTGTTTATTGCTCTCAATGCTTCATTTGTTGGGTTTTATACGGCTATACGATCTGTAATTAGCATTGATACAACTCATTTAAAGGGTAAGTTTGACAGTGTCATGTTTATTGCAGCGTGCCAATATGCAAACAATCATGTGTTCCTTAAGGTTGGGGTGATGTTGAATGTGATGATTCATGGACTTGGTTTTTAAAGGAGTTGAAAAAGGCAATATGATGTTCTACGAATTGCATCATCATTTTCGATCGCAGTCCTGCAATCAAGATAGCAATGGCCAATGAGTCTCCTAAAATAACACATGGCATTTATGGTTTTCATATGAACATGAACCTTAAGAACAGATTCAAAATCCACGTTGTATGCAATTTGTTCCGTGACGCTTCAAGGGCACTTTAGGAATCAGTGTTCTTGGAGAAGATGCAAGAGTTGAGTCGCATAAACAGGTGAGCTTATGAATATCTAATGATAGTTGGGTGGCCTCATAGATGGTCTCGTGCGTACTATCTGGTTAGACATTATCAGGGGATAACTTCCAACATCATGGAGTGCATAACAATTGTTTGAGGTACGCTCTTCAATTGCCAATAACAACGTTGGTTGAGTACATTAGAGATATGATGCAAAAATGGTTTCATGAACGTTATGATGCCGCATCTAAAAATGCAACACAACTGTCCCGGTAGGCTACCGAGAAATTAACCAAAAAGAATGAAAAATCACATAAGTACACGGTGCACCCAATATATCATGTAAATTTCAACATGAATGACGGTGAGAAAGATGGCTTAGTAATCCTATCTGAGAAGACTTGTAGTGGCAGGGAATTTCAGAATGACCTATTGCCTTGTTGTCATGCATTACCTGTTATAAGGTATATATTTCCCTAATTGTTTATAATGATTAAACATAATGATATTTGTTTGATTGTCTTTGTAGGTTCTGTAAAAAAAAAAATTTATCGACTTCTATTATGATTTCTACAAGACAAGCACTTGGTTGGAAAGTTATTCCAGTGTCATCTTTCCCTTTGGACACCCAAGCGAGTGGAATGCTTCTAAGGAAGTATGTTCCAAACTTGTTCTTCCACCAGAGTGGCAAGCTCAAACCGGTAGGTCGAGAAAGAATAAGGTTCCATTTGCCGACAAGCATGGTCGTAGGACTAGGTACTGTAATATATGAAAGAAATCTAGCCATAACAGACAAAATTGTCCACCCCCCCCGACCGATTAGCAAGGCAATGTGCCGAACCCATAAAAAGATCTACCACCGCCCAGATGTCGTAAGTGCAAGTCATGTGAACAAGAGGGAAACAACATAAGGGCGTATCCAATACGGTCAAATGATAACCCTACGGACCCAAACAATGATGTTGAATGAGGTATGTTCCAATATTAATTTCATATCTTTATAGGATGTTAAATTAAATAATTAAAAAGATATTATATGCTACAGAGTTGGGATATAAAGATATAAATAATTAGTTTTTTTTTAATGTATCGTTGAACAACTATTCGGATTTTTTTTAGTAAACTTTAGAGATTTTTGTGCATATTTTTGGAAGTAGGTCTGTACCTATGAGGAATTTAGGAAAGATTGGAAAGTCTCCCAAGTGTGGCCATCTGAGAAGAGATTTTGGTTTGTGAAATATGAGAAAGTCTCCCCAACTGTGCCCATTAGTTGTGCTAGGTTTGGTTAAGTGGAGGATTGATTTTTGTTTACTTTTCTATTATTTCAACTGTCCATTGGAATAAACTAGTTCTCTGTTTACAGTAATGTTAAAGTGTGCAAATAAATCAAGGGCATTGCATGGACCCCAAAAGTTGCGAAAGAAGGAATTGGCTAAACATAGGGTGAAAGCAGAGAAGGTTATAGAGGAAAAGCTTGGTCCCCAACTATAAATTATTGCTCCCATAAACTATTGAGTAAACTCATAGATAATGTGAGAGGCTTTGCTCCATGATTATATTTTGTTTTCAGTTTGTAACTGTTGGATGGATCAGACTTCAATTAATGCTAGTTTCGAGATTTAACTATTTTCAATTTTGATAACGACTTGTTTTTCCTTTTGGCACATTTTTTGTTGCTTGCTGATAATTCTTGTTTTTCTACCATAGCTTGCTACTGGAATTTCATATTATTAATTGATCTTTAGAAAAAATAAATAATGAATCAAAAAATAAGGACTGAAAAATTAATTGCTACAATAAACTAAAAAACAGTGTTATTGATCAATTAAACACACCAGTGCACAACAATTAAACACACCTATGTTGTTGATCACTTAAACACACCAGTACTTAACACTTAAACACACAAGTGCTCAACACTTAGCATACCATGGCTCAACAATTAAACACACTAGTTCTCAACAATTAAACACACCAGTGTTATTGATTAATTTGATTAATTAAACACGCCAGTACTCAACAATTAAACACACCAAAATCTAAACTCATCAACAAAAAATTAATAACAGACAGTCCTTTACCCTATCCGATTTGCCCACTGAAATTTATATTCATAAACATAAAGTACATCATAATTCAAAACCATTTTACAAAGATAAACTTCAGCATTTTACCATCATCCAAACAATGGATATTTAAAAGATTTGTTATATAACTAAGCAAACAGCCACTTTAAAGATATCTTAGAATTGAAAGCCATTTTTCCAGGTTGCAATAGCAAGGGCTTCTACGTGTCCATGGTATGGGTACCCACCTATGTACAAATAAAAAAAATGCAATGAAACAATGGAATTATATTCGTTTTCATTGAACATACCATCACACAATCACTTGTAAAAAGAAAGAACATATAATCGAAAAACCTATAGAGCAATTCGAACCTATAAATTTGTCTACGAATATATGGGAGACTTATATGTAGCACAATTATTATATAATTCGAATGCAATTTCTTTTCGGAAGTTGGACATATCCTTCTGTTCCCAGTTCTAGCTAGCCTTCTTCACAATTGCCATTTCCACACACTTCCACAATTGCATTTGTCGACCTGTTGCGGAATCATTTGATTGGTCGATACACCAACAGTGAACATACTTCCTTGTGGTATTTCGCTCCTATTTGAAAATAAACCATATTTGTTCATAATAATTGGCATAAGTCGCCTTAGGCGCATTACTTGTTAGAAACACTCGACTTGAATGTTTTTTTTCTTTGCTCCAGTCGGATCACATATGGAAATGTGACGGTCAAGTAGATCGACCTTACGTAAAATCCAATGGCCATCAGGTTCCCCAACACAACACAAAATACACAACTGCATTCAAATTGCAAATCCAATAAACACAGTCAGTGCATATGTTGATCTTTAACATCAGACAAAGGTGCCTACAGCACGTAAGAGTCGTATTCACAAATATTCACACCAATAATATATATCTATATACATAAAACACAAGTGGAATACCTCCTTATTGCATTGACCACGGGTCGATTGTATCTCATGTATGACCTCTCTAAGCACACCCCGAAGCTATGCGAACTCTTGTTTTACATTACCTTTTGAGAAATTTGGAAGTGCCTTCACTGCCTCCAACAAATTGATTATCCTATCACCACCCTAAAGTTTACATTTACAGTATGCACATGCATTGGTTTTGTTATGAATAATAATCAAACAAAAACATAAAATTTAAAAAACATCATTCTACTCTACTTACCCTAGATCGAGGTTCCTATCAGGATGACCGAGGTGGATGTGGTGGGGGAGGGGTAGGCGTATACCCTGGTGTAAAGTCCTCAGAAGGGGTAGGTGTATATCCTGGTGTAAAGTCTACATGAGGGGTAGGTGTATACCCTGATGTAAGGTCTTCTTCTTCATCAAGCCTGGTGATTGAGACTGTTTTCCTCAGCTTCATCTTCGCTGATGTCATTTTTTTCTTCTTTGATGCCTTCCGCCTCAATGCAATATTACCTGTTGGTGCTTCATCATCACCATTACCATCACCTCTATCATCACCATCATCTTCATCGTCACCATCATCCCTCTCATCCAACAATTCATTCTTTTCCTTCATTTCCATTTCCACTTGAGGTATTTATTACGGACCCACCGACATATCGAAGTCAACTCCGACCTAGTAATCTGTTCGAGCCTCATCATTTGTTGCCTCCATTACCTCCAAGACCTATGCCTGTAATAATGTCATAGTATTTAAAGATCTAAAATGTTGTAACCAATTTAATATATATGTGTGTGTGTGTGTGTGTGTGTGTGTGTGTGTGTGTGTGTGTGTGTGTGTGAATAACCCACCTTCCCACTACGAATATTAACTTCGAGATCTGAAATCGTTTACATAAAATTTCGAGGCCTATTCGCTTCGTCCAACGCCTCATCCAAGGTAGTGTATTTTGTAATCTCATGCCAAAACCATCGATTAGAGTGTCCACAACCCCCATCTTCCATACCTGAAAATAACAAGTTATGACAACTATAAAAGTTAATTACTTTTAATCTAAAAGCCAATATTAAATTAAGAAATAAAGTAATAGGAACTAACTTCAACAGCCCACAGAAAACTGTATAACCGATACTTGACCTTGGCATACCCTTTTTTGGAGTTACTCGACTGAAATCCGTGCCTCAATTTGTGCATTGTCATCCTGAATACATAATAGCCCCATGCAAACAAATTGAATTCATCTAGATCATCAACCAAATTAAAAAGCCAATTGGTGACCTTTTTATGATATGGCTGACCAAACAAAACATTGTTTGCTATATAAAAAAAATACCATCTTTAACGAATCGTCGGCCTTCAGGAAGTTGCGCTCTAAAAACTGATCATACACGATGGACAATTTCAAATCTTCGCATTCTTCTCCAGGCCAATACCTTTTTTGGATGCCGTCTGCATTTGCCACGTGCGACATGTTTATAATGTCTGAAAGTTCATCGAACTATAGACCGGTGACCAAACAAAATTCCCTCTGTCTAAATCTTGACCTTTTTCCACCTAATGAAACAAACAATTCATTCTCTGTTCCACCTTTTATCTTAATTTCCTTCAACAGTAAATCGTGTACAATCCGAGATGAGAACAACCAATTTCCAGGGAAGTTATTGAATTGCTTGAAACAACTGGACATGAATTCCTTGAGCTTCCATTCATTGTGTAAGATATCCACTATAGTAGCTATGTTCTTCAACCTACAACCGATGATTAATGCTTTTTGGTTCCATTTATTCCTTTTACCTTCAGATATTGGTTATAATAGTTGTTTTCCATCTATACAATTCAAATAACTTGGGTTCAATTAAGTAAACACACCAGTCAAACCAAATTAAATACACCAAGCTTACCTAATTAAACACACCTATTTCAAAAATCCTAAATACATTGCCAACAAAACAACCAAGAAACACAGATTAGAATAAGTTTTCAACAATAGAATGATACATATCTCACTGTCAACAATCATATCATAAATTATAGTTTACAAAGACCAAATCAAAACACAACAAATGGCACTAGAGACAAATAATATTAACTTGGAATATTGAACATATCACATTATCTATTTTAAGTTCAGTTATTTGTTGGAAGTTGGAACACACGCTGTAAAAATCTATATCCTAAGTGGATTCCCAACTTAACTTGAGTTCAATTTTCAAGCATGAAACTTTGCTTGCAACCTCATCAACTCAACCACAACATCCAAGATCAATCAATACCCAATTACAAGATTGTTATATTCTTATCAAATTGACTAATATGGGAAATTATCTGGAAAAACGTAGCTGTTAACCGTCTAAAAAGGCAGAGGTCCAAAGAAAAATTTTCACTCCCTACTAAAATTGCTTGGAGTATAAAGACGCTATAGGGAGAGCATCAAGCTGACCTCTGAACGAGCGAGGATCGGTACACAAGCGCCATTATCGAAAATGGTCAACTTCATCAAATCCTATCAAAATGGAAGTTGTCTACTTAATTCATTGGACAATCCCCGCACTTAAATACAACCTCAATCAGTGCCAAACAAGTACTTATGTGATTACTAATTGATTGATAGAATTATCATAAATGGACAACAATAATTAAAACCTGTAAATATGACAAAACTTTCTCAAGAGACGAATCCACTTTTCAAAAAAAAAAAAAGACAGACACCTTCGCCTAGCAAACCAAGTTCTACTTATCAACTAGTGTGAATTCGCCCTCACCTATTGTGTCAAGAAAAATCCCCCTTAACCACCATTGTATTACTCTATAATGTATCACTATATGTTATTAGTGATTAAATCCTCCAATAGAGTATGTAAGAAAGTTTTTACGTATTGTGCAATATTTTTTTATCATTTTGGCTAATACTTCCTTGTTCTTAGAGTAAATCTGCTAGTGCCAGGTTCAAAAGTGTTAATTGGAAATTCACACCACTATAACTTTTTGGTTGACTCTTTTTGGTGCCGTTTGTGGGAACAAGCTCCCATTTGATTGTCTTGCTTAGCTCTACCCTGAAATGGAAGAACATGAGGCTCCGCTCCTCTCAAGGACAACCTGATCTATCGGGGGTCCAATCACTTATTTCCACCCAAGGAATTCGAAAATGTGGAAAGGGATCGAGGCACCACAATCCAGTGCCAATCTCACCATCAAATGCGCACTCCGGGCCTCGAGCCCTAACTATCTAGGAAACAAATTGAGATATCTTAGAGCAGCAAGCTGTAACTTTTATAGAAAGTATCAGCCCTCAAATATTCACCAAGGGAATCGCCTCTTACTTAAAAAGACTCCGAACCATGGGAGAAACTGGGCCATGTAACCAAACACCAGTCTTTGATAGACTCAGACCGCAACCTCAAGTGCTGGATCACCCCACAGATTTTTCACCCTGGAGGGTGAAATCCACGGTTAATATCCCTCTATGGGAAAACCGGTCAACAACCAGACTGGCGGAGGAGGAGGGACCCTCATGAGATGATGCTGGTGGTAGTACCGATCCAAAAAGAAGCTCAAGAGGGAACAATCCTCGATAGGAGGAGCATAGGGAAGCAACCGTTATTCCCGAAACATCAGATAATGAAGGCTCAAAAGCCTGGTCCAGGGGTAGTGGACCCAAGTGCCTCCAAAACCATGTGGCCAGGATGGCCAATGAGATTGAGGAATTAAGAAAGGGAAAACATCGGGGAACACAGAAAGACCCTTATGGAGAAATGAATGCATCATTCTTAAGAAGGATCATGGAGGCGGAGCTACCACCTAAATTTAAAATGCCAGTCGAGAAATACTTCAGATCAGAAGACCCCCTGCGCCACTTAGAGAGCATCATACATCATATGGAAGTTCAGAATGCTACCTGATCAACGATGTGTAGGATGTTCCTTTCAGCCCTAACCGACGGTGCCAATACTTGGTTTACAAAGCTACCTCTGGGTATCATAGATTCCTTCACACAACTCACTAAGGATTTTTATGCTCAGTTCTAATGGATTAAGCCTCGTCCTAAAGACTCCATCTATCTCCAATATGTAGACCAAGAGTAATAAGAGTCGCTAAAATCCTATGTAGAGAAATTCCATAAAGAAGCAGTCCAGATGGGAGTGTTTGTTGAGAAAGAAACTTTAGATAACTTTTAAAAAAACCTGTGGGCCGAAAGGTTGTTCCAGTCATTTGTAAAATACCCTCCTAAGACATACCAGGAGGCCTACCCCAGGGTTTTGGTACATGTAGAGATAGATGAACAACTCAGAATAAAGATCGAACTTGATGAAGTGAGGTCTGCCAAGCGTTCGAAGAAGAAAGTCTTTAAACCAGGGCTGGTTCAATTACCATTCACCTCTTTTTCCCCCACAGTGGGAATGATACCCAACAAGAATAACCCCTTCAAGAGCAACACCCCCACCAAGAGAAATATTACTTATAGCAAGAGAGAAGGGGGATTACAACCGTTATGCTCCGCTCAACACCTCTCAAGAAACCATATACCTTGCCATCAGTGATAAGGGGTTGCTCAGAAAACCCGATCCTATAAAGATCCCGATAGATAAGAGAAACCGCTATAAGTACTGTGACTTCTAAGAGGATGTAGGGCATAACACGTTAGAATATTAGAGTCTCTGTAACTAGATTGAAGAATTGGTAAGGGGTGCTCTTTTAACTGAGTTTTTACAACAGGTGCGTGACAACATCAGGATAAAGAAGGAGATACAATGTGAGATTCTGGAAGAGGATAAAAGAAGAAGGGACAAAGAAAAGAATCTAATGTTGCAGATCCAAATCATCTATACCATTAACGGAGTCCCATTTTACCAGGAACCTCTCATAATCCCAGAAAGAATCATGCTAGGAAGATACCCCGACTCAGTACAGGTCATGACGTTCTCAGAGTCGTCATGGGATCATAAGAACTCTCTAGCTCGACCTAGATCATATTTATAAAGGAGAATGTTTCCAACACAGTGCAACCACATGATGACCTCATGGTCATCATGATACAAATAACCAACTATCAAGTTTACATCGTTCTGATCCATACCGGGAATAGTGTCAATATCCTTTTTAAAGAAGCACTCGAGAAGTCCAACTTTAAAAACCCCTGCTACAACAGTTGTACCACACATTTGTATGGATTCACTGGGGGTTCACTGATGCCTACCGGATCTATGATCCTCCAGGTGATTTTTGGGGAAGCTCCTCTCTAGTAGAACATAATGACAAATTTCATTGTAGCTGATACCCCGTCCGCCTATAATGTCATCTTAGGAAGACCTTTTCGATCAAACATTAGAGGAGTGTTGTCCATCTATTGCATCGATCTAAAGTTTCCGGTAGGAAACGGGATAGGAGAAGTTAGAGGAGATCAACAAGCATCGCGTAAGTGTTACACTGTATCTACCAATCCCATGGAATTGACCAAGTAATGCACATATGTGACTGTTGTACCAAAAATAGAGGTATCAGAGGAAGATCATGATAGCCTATGAGAAGTAGAAGTACCAGGTGTGGTCGAAGAGTAACCAGAAGAAGAAGATCGTGGGTGGGCTAGTGGACACCCTGCAGAAAAGCTAGAAGAGGTACCCATCAGGGGGAATGATCCCACGAAAGTGGTACAGATAGGAACAATGTTGGAGAAGGAAGTCAATGAGGGTTTAATAAAACTCCTTCGAGAGTTCAATAACATATTCGTCTGGAGTCATGACATGATGTGCATGAATCCCTTTACTTTGGCTGTTTATAGGTTAGCAGTGGATGCTAATTTGAACCGATCAAGCAAAAATGAAGACATTTTAACCCTAAATGAAATATCACGGTACAAGAGGAGGTGGAGAAGCTCTTAAAGGCCAAATTCTTTAGGGAATCTTGATATCCAGAATTGATAGCCAATATGGTCATAGTAATTAAAGCAAATGGGAAGTGGCGCATGTGCATGGATTATACAGACCTTAATGCTCAAAAGATAGCTTCCCCTACCTAAGATAAACCGCTAGTTGACTCCACCGTTGGGAACAAGCTCCTGATTTTTATGAATGCTTTTTCGAGGTACAACCAGATCATGGTGCACCTGCTGACCTTGATAAGATCGGTTTTATCACTGGACAAGGCCTCTACTGCAACAAGGTAATGTTGTTTGGTCTTAAAAATACTGATACCACCAACCAATGGTTGGTGAATAAACTGTTCAAGAAATAGATAGGAAGAACCATGGAAGTGTATGTAGATGACGTGATGACACAGTCCCAAGTAGCGAGCCAAAACCATGATCACCTATGCCAGACTTTTCAAGTGGTCAAAGAAAACTAGATGCGGCTGAACCCGCTATGTGCGCCTTTAGAGTAGGATCAGGGAAATTCATCGGGTTAATAGTGCATGAAAGAGGGATTAAGGCTAACCCTGAGAAGATCAAGGTCATCTTGTACCTTGAATCTTCTACCACTTTCAAAGAGGTACAAGGGCTAACTGGTAGGGTAGCAGCTTTGAACTGTTTCATATTACGGTCCACAGATAAGTGTATTCCTTTCTTTAAAGTTATTAAGCAAGGAAAGATGATGAAATGAGACCGGGAAAGTAAGTAGGCCTTCCAGTATTTGAAAGGTTATTTAGCTAGCCCACCGTTACTATTGAAGCCTACGACAGGAGAAGAGTTTCAACTGTATTTGGCTATATCTGGTACTGCCACTAGCAGGGGCTTGGTAAAGGAATGTGTGGATGAAGTCCAAAGATCTATCTACTATATGAGCCATGCCTTGACCAAGTATGAAAAGAACTACATGCTCTTAGAGAAGCTCGCCTATGCGCTTATAACCACAACCAGGAAGCTTCAGCCCTATTTCCAAACACACAAGATCGTTGTGGTCACGGATTAACCCTTGAGACAGTTCCTTTAGAGACCAGATGTATCAGGCAGATTGGTGATGTGGGCTTAAGAGATCACACAATACGACATCAAGTATAAGATAAGAACCACCTTTAAAGCCTAAACCTTGGCCGATTTTATAGCAAAGTTTAGCGTGACATCAAATCCGAATGCCACGTGAGCTTGGACATGGCCCCTTGTCTAGAAAAAGAATCCCCATAATGGCCCACCATTGGTAAAATTTGGTTACTCTATACAGATGGAGCATCACACCAGGCAGGCAGCAGAGTAGGGATTGTCTTGACTGATCTTGAAGGAATCGAGTGTCGCCACTGCTTTAGATTTAAATTCAGCACCACCAATAATGAAGCAAAGTATGAAGCCTTGTTATCATGAATAAAGGTTGGTAGAGAGCTTGGAGTAGAATTCTTCCTTGTTATAAGTGATTCACTACTAGTGGTCAACCAAGTAACCTTGTAGTACCTAACCAAGGATGAGAACGTGGCAGCATAGCTTGGGAAGGTCCAGGAGGCTATGACCATGTTTAAAGGGGTAAAGATAGAATTAGTCCCCCAAGAGCAGAACCACCATGCCGATGTCCTAGCTAAAATCACCGTAACTAGGGATAGGCGTTACCAAAGAAGGTACCACTCTAACTGATTCATAAGTCTAAAATAGAAAGAGGTGAGGAGGTGAGCCCGATAGATCGGCTCCCTTACTAGATGGATCCTATCATTGATTACCTCTAAAATGAAAGGCTCTTAGAAGATCTGGATCAGGCATGCAAGCTTAAAAGGGCCATTGGCCGATATTGCCTGGTCAATGGATATCTCTACTGTAGGGGAAAATCTCTTCCACTATTGAGATGCTTGCATCCCGATGATGCAAGATAGGCGCTTAGGGAGGTGCACTCAAAGGACTGCAGAAACCACATAGGAGGTGAAACCTTGCCATACTGCTTCGTATTGGTTACTATTGGCCTACTTTACACCAAGATGCGAGGCAGTTTGAACGATCCTGTGAATCCTGCCAGAAGACAGCGAATCTTAGCCGCCTACCCCCAGAATGACTTTCCTATATTAGTTCACCTTGGCCATTCACCATCTGGGGAGTAGATCTCATCGGACCGCTCCTGACCGCGTCTAGTTAAGCTAAGCACACAATAGTGGCTATAGACTACTTTACTCGATGGTAGAAGTGAAATCCCTCACCTGGATAACTGAGGAGAGTACCATGAGTTTCATCAGGAAAAATGTTATCTGTTGGTTCGGTACACCTATCGCTATAATCACCGATCTGGGGAAACAATTTGACAATACCCGATTCAGAGACTTTTGTGAGAACTTAGGCATCGATCTCCGCTTTGATTCAGTGGCACACTCTCAGAAGAACAAGTTGGTAGAGGCAACAAATAAAACCATTAAGAAGCTCTTAAAGAAGAAGCTCTAACTGAAGAGGGGAAAGTGGGTTGAAGAGCTCCTTATTGTGTTATGGGCTTACCTAACCACGTATATGACTGCTACTAAAGAAACCCCTTACTCACTAACTTTTGGAGTAGAGGCGGTTCTACAAGTCGAACAAAAGTTGACATCCTTCAGAGTTCAACACTTTGAACCAGAAAATAATGAAGCCAAACTAAGAACCAATCTGGATTTCCTAGAAGAGAAATAATATAGAGTTACAGAAAGGGTAGCGATTTATCAGAGCGATCTATCAGAGCAGGATCACCTTGTACTTTACTAGGAGGGCCAGAGTCTTAAGCTTTAAAGAATGAGACTTAGTTCTCAGAAAGGTTACATAGAATACCCGGAAGAGGTCGATGAGGTGCTGGCCTCGAATTGGAAAGGACCCTACCTGATAAAGAAAGTTGCTCGCAATGGGGCTTATAAGCCAGAGGATATAGAAGGTCGCCTCATTGACCACACATGGAACATGAATCACCTCAAAAAGCTCTACCCATTGAGTTATATCGCCTTGAGTTTGTATCACCTTAAGCTTTCTTTGTTGGAACCAAGATTTACGTTGTGCAACAGAAAATAGGGTTTTATATTTTTTATGCAACTTGTAAACCATATACAACATATAAGAATATATAAAGTTGGATTTAGATCATACCCTTGATGCTAACTCCTTCGTTTCTTTAATCTTTATTCCGATTATGAACCACCAAGTCTTCCACGCTATGTCCCGCGATCCAGTCACTGTATATGGGTACATCACAATCTTCTAGGAACGTACAGGAGAATGCAAAAACTTGAAGAATAGAACTCATTCTTTTCTTCTTGGCAAATTGCTACGGCAAACAAGAATATTTTTTTTCTTTTCGTCGAAATCTTCTTAGACTTTCTAGGGTTTTGCTTTTTGTGTTTTTGGTTCAAAAAATCACAATTAGTCTCTTGTATACTTGTTCTGTATATATATATATAAACTAGATACAAATACTTTTCCAAATATTAAATGGGTAAATAGTATTTAAGTGTCCTAGGTAGAATAGGATTCTAACTCTCACATAAAACTAGCTGACTTGAACTTAAACACTTGACTTTTTAAAGAATAAAATAATCTAATTATTTTATCTATGTTTTAGTCATGATTTGAACCTGCAACCTCCAATTAATAATTAATTATTAATTAATAATTAATAATTAATAATTTATTAATTAAATAATCTAATTACCTACTTAATTTAATTATTAATATATTAATTAAATATTCCCATTATTCAATTAATCCATGAATAAATACGTGTCACTTATGTAATACAATTAATTGGATAATCCGATTAACTAACCGTGACCCATGTTACCTTTAATCAATCGGGCTAGCAAGGGGACCTAGTGGACCCATAGTTTTGAGCTTCAATAATACTTAGAAATAATTAATTAAACTATTTAATTAATATTTTATGATCATTAACCTTGGAGTTACTTCACTAAAAACCCGAGGTTGTACTTTCGCAACTGTAGATATATTACACAAACCAAAATTACGGTTGTCCATCGATATAACTATTACATATGGTATGATCTTCCACAAGTAGTTCATAATTAGAGTTAAGTCATAAAGTTCGTTATACCTCCCTAATTACATCTTTTTCGCTAAGTACCATTGATTCTATAATGAACAATAAATCCTAACTTCCTTTACGAAAGAAGAAGAGCGCTCATATTGTTCAAACCCCAAATCAACCCTTAAAGGAACTACCATCTACTTCTCGCAAGAAGGAGTGACTTCCATTATTGTGCATAAACCTTCCCAGCCATAAGCCAAACCGGATTCCAACACACAAAGTTATTGACTGGAAATGCAACTCTGATCTCACCATGGTATATCAAAAACCACGATATAACCTGAAGGAGTCGATAAGAAACTCATGATTAAAATCACCCATATATAACCATCATTTGTTTATATACGAATCTCTTTATGTAAAAAATATTAGTGAGAGATTCATTTAGATCATGGCCTGGCCTTATATGATCACATCATATAAGGTGCCTTCGTTCTCAAATCACCATATGAATAGTCTAGGTTAAGACCACCTTACATTACGGAATGGACCGTAGCTGTTGATTAACAACAAATAAAGTACCAAACTTTTACGTGCTATCTATGGACTCTTTAGATTGCTTATCTCAAACTAAACACCTTTGTATATGACACTTATATACTCAGTTAGAGATTACATCCGGCAATCTTAGATGTTAAGTACACATGATATAAATGTATGAGACACGTATATAGATGAATAAACTACTTCTTTTTTTAATGTTTCATTCACATTTACAAATTGCAAGCTTTAGGGCATAAACCCCAACATTCTTGTATCGCCTAAACATGATTAATAAAGAATTTTTTTTCTTCAACATTTTCGTCTATGATCACCTTGAGACCAAGAGAGCCACATGACACTCCTGATGACCTGGACATGACCCACCATCTCCAAAAAAGGTTTGGTGCACAAGTGGTCTTTGTTTCCTATCAGGCCAAGGATTCGGATTCGTCGCTTTGGTTGCCTACACTTTCTTAAGACCAGAAGAGCCTATACAACACTCTTGAAGCCTTAAACGAAACTCAATTTCTCTAAGGAGGACTTGGTGTGATAGTAGCCTTAGTTACCTACTAGGTTCTTTTCGCATGAGGACAAGGATTTTTGAAGCAGGAATGCCCGGTGCCATGATTCACCAATATACAAGAACCTGATGTGAAAATGGCCTTAGTTGCCTAAGTTGGGATTTAAGATCTAAAGTTGTAGTTTGTAAATGTGAATGAAACGATAGTAAAAGAAGTAGTTTATTCATTATATATACATGTCTCATACATTTATATCATGTGTACTTAACATCCAAGATTGCAGGATGTAATCTCTAACTATGTATATGTGTGTCATATGCATAGGTATTCAATTTAATATGAGCAATCTAAAGAGTCTTTAGATGGCAAGTAGAGTTGGGTACTTTATTTGTGGTTAATCTACAGCTGCGGTTCATTCTGTAGTGTACGGTGGTCTTAACCTAGACTATTCATATGGTGTTATGAGAATAGAGGCACCTTATATGATGTGATCATATAGGCTGGGCCATGATCTATATGAATCTCTCACCAAGATCTGTTACATGATGAGATTCGTATATATCAACAAATGATGGCTATATATGGGTGATCTTAATCCTGAGTGTCTTATTGACTCTTTCATGTTAGATCTTGGTTTTTGATAATACATGGTGAGATCGGAGTTGCATTCCCAGTCAATATCTTCGTTTGTTGGAATCACAGTTTGGCTTATGGTTGAGAAGGTCTATACACAATAGTGGAATCCACCCCTTCTTGCGAGAAGTAGATAGTATTTCCCTTAAGGGTTGATTCGGGAAAGGCGGGGAGGGGGGGGGGGGGGGGGGGCTTGAACAATATGGGCTCTCTCTTTCTTCCGTTAAGGAAGTTAAGATTTATTGTTCCTTAGAGAATCAATTGTACTTAATGGAAAAAAATATAATTAGATGGGTATAACGGACTTTATGACCTAGCTCTAATTATGAACTACTTATGGAGGATCATACCGCATGAAATAGTTATATCGATGGACAACTGTAATTTCAGTTTATGTAATACATCTACAGTTGGAAGAGTGCAGCCTAGGGTTTTTAACGGAATAACTCCGAGGTTAATAATCATGAAATATTAATTAAAGAGTTTAATTTATTATTTCTAAGTATTATTGGAGCTCAAAACTGTGGGTTCATTAGGTCCCCTTGCTAGCCTGACTGATTAAAGGTAACAAGGGTCACGGTTAATTAATTGGATTGTCCAATTAGTTGTGTTATGAAAGAGATACCTATATATTCAAGGGTTAACTGAATAATGAGATTATTTAATTAATATATTAACAATTAAGTAATTAAATAATTAGATTATTTAATTAAATGAATTAATAATTATGAGTTATTAGTTGATTATTAAATGGAGGTTGCAGGTTCAAATCATGAATGAGACAAAGATTAAAATAATTAGATTATTTTATTCTTTAATTAGTCTAGTTTTTAAGTTTAAGTCAACTAGGGTTAAGTGGGAGTTAGGTTCCAATTTTACCAAGGACACTTTAATACTAATATCTTTTTAATATATGGAGATATATTTGAAAAAGATATGTATCTTGTTATTAAATATATATAGATATATTAACATAACTAGGATATTGACTTACTGTGTCATTGAGCCAAAAGCACATAGCAAACAAAAAAAAACCTAGAAGGTCTACATTAATTTTCGACTAGAGAAATAAAAATATTTTTTTCTTGTGGTGACCGAACATAGCAAGAAGAAAATGAGTTTTCTTCAAGCATCTGCATCCTTCTTAGTTCCTTGAAGATCGTGATGTGCCCACACACAGTTGCTGGATCGCAGGACATAGCGATGAAGACTTTGTGGTTTGTAATTAGAATAAAGCTTAAAGAAACGGATGAGTAATTCTTCAAGGGTATGATCTAACACTCATTCTATATTCTGGTATATTGTATATGGTTTATACGTTGCATATTTTTTTTTAAAACCCCGTTTCCACTGCGCAACGTAAATTCGGGTTCTTACAATTGGTATTAGAGCAAATTATACAATATATAAGAATAAAAAGTTTCTTTTTCATAGTTTTATTCTTAAGTTTGCATGTATGGTGTTTATAGGCACTTTCGAATGATTGTATGATGTTTATTTTTTTTTATCTATTATAAATATTGTTGATGGTTGATTGTAAGATACAATGGGTTTAGTTTGTTTTTCGATGGGTTGTAAATAGTTTTTTTTTCTGCTATGTTTTCTTTGCAGTAGATTTTTTACTTTGTATTTTACTATAAAGTATGTACGAAGAAATCAAACGTAGAAGACAGAAGATGGAGGATCGGGATCAGAAACACGAGCGCACATTGGATGTACGGCTAGGTGCGGACTTCCGTATAGCAGTTAGGCTGCGTGCTTGAGCTGCTGGCAGTGTAAGTCCGCTACAAATGGACTAGCCGTGCGCGAGGTAGCCTCGTGCTGTCTTCAGCGCATCTGGTTGCTTGTACACGGCTAGCTTGTTAAGCATGCTTACTACTGTGAGATTATCGCGTGTGTGGTTGCGGGCAGCCCATGCGTGCAAATGACGACTACGTGTGAAAGAGCTAGGGTTTCAAATTTGTAATACTATGTTTCCGAATTTGAAAAAGATTTTGGGTAGGATTTTATTTTATTTTTATAATTTTTTTATGGCTTGGGCCTTTAATAAGTGTGAGAGTAACACTTGAGCTTTAGCCTTGATTCATGAGATGGATCACAACGTAAAAAAAAATATTTATTGAAGTTGGACTTGGTTAAGAGTCCAAAATATGAAGATCCCAAAGACTTGAAGAATATTGGAATTACTTGAAGACGATGGAATGCCTTGGATAACTTTTGTAATTAGATTTTTTTAGAAGTTAAATAACCCATTGTACTCGGTCAACTCACGTATGCTTTTATTATGAGACGATTAAAGCATTGCCATGCACATACATGTCATTTAGATTAGGTGTGCCAACACATATAAATATATATTTTGATATATCATGCATGCGTAGTAGCCATTAATAATTATTTGTTTTTTTTTTAATTTGATTAAAAAATCAGTATAATTCACATAATCGGCTATAAAATAATGAGATTAGTTTTTTGAGTAAAAACTTGGTAATTCTCATTAACAATTAGTCTATTAATTAAATCGTTTAATTAGTTAGATTAGTTAGGTCCTTCACTTAATATTGGGTTTAATTAGATTAAAGTCCTAATATAATTGGACCTAATAATGTGATTACTTTTAATAGTTAAAACTTGGTAAATCAAATCAAATAATTATAGTCTTGGAAAAATGTTTACATAGATTAGAATTTTGAATAATGAACTAGATTTTTAATTAGATTAGTTCATTTGTTATTAGAATATGATTCTAACAATTTGTTATATATGCGCTAGACATTTAGCTTGAAATTTGATGTTTACTCTTGGTAATATCTAGGAGCATTAGTAATTGAAAACCTAAATTCTAAAATAGTGAGTAAGATGTTGGGGTTTATGCTCTAAATATGTAATTTGTAAATGGATTTATGAAATAAATAAAAGAAAAAGTTCAATTCATTCATGTTGTGTTGTTTATTTCATAACTTGTGCATAAATTTAACATCCAAGATTGCCGGATGTAATCTTGAACTGTGTATATGAGAGTCATATACAGATGGATATTCTAAGAGACGTGCAATCTAAAGAGTCCATAGATAGCAAATAAAGCTGGGTACTTTATTTGTGGATAATCTAAAGTTGCGGTTCATTCCGTAATGTACGGTGATTCTATCCTGAATCATTCATATGGAGATATAAGAATGGAGGCACATTGTATGATGTGATCATATAGGACTAGGTCATGATCTATATGAATCTCTCACCAAGATCCGTTTATCGATGAGATTCATATATATCAACTAATGATGGCTATATGTGGGTGATCTTAATCCTGAGTGACTTATCGACTCCTTCAGGTTAGATCGTGGTCTTTGATATACCATGGGTGAGGTCGGATGCAGTTCCCGATCAATATGCTACGTATGTTGGGATTGCGATTTGGCTTATGGCTGGGAAGGTTTGTACACAATAGTGGAATCCACTCATTCTTGTGAGAAGTAGATGGTAGTTCCCTTAAGGGTTGATTCGGGGCTTGGACAATATGAGCGCTCTCCTAATTCCATAAGGAAATATGATTTATTGTTCATTATAGAATCAACGGTGCTTAAAGGATATATGTAATTAGAGGGGTATAACGGACATTATGACCCAGCTCTAATTATGAACTACTGTGGAGGATCACACCATGTGTAATAGCTATATCGATGGACACCGAGTTGTATCGGTCTGTGTAAAAGCGTCTACAGTTGAGAGAGTGCAGCTTCGGGTTTTTAGTGGAATAGCACCAGAGTTAATAATCAAGGAATATTAATTAAAAGAGTTTAATTAATGATTCCGAGAATTATTGGAGCTCAAAATACTGTGGGTCCATTAGGTCCCCTCGCTATCTCCCGGGATTAGTAACCGCGTGTGGGCGCGTCACGATTTCAGGAACTGAATGGAGGATTTAGAGGGATTTAAAGAAACTCTTTCTTCTATGTGTTTAAAAAAAACACAGAAAACATGAAACAATATATATATATCTATCCTGCTATCCTGCTTCGTTTTTCATGAATAAAATATATATCACTGCTGCTCGTACACAAATATATATATAACTCTGCTGCTCTTATTTTATTTGCACAAAAAATCTACGCCTGCTCACAATTTTTTATGTCAAAAAAATATGACTCTCACACGCCACTGCTTGCTCGCTTTATATATATATATATATTTGTTCACCCTCAGCAGCTCTGAATTTGACTTTATATCTATATATATATATATATATGTATATATATATCACGATGCTTTTTTTTTTAAAACCCTGCTCCAATATATATCTATTACATATAAATTAAGTATTTACATCCTATGTAAATTCTTCTTTTAACTATTGTTTCATGTACACATCAATTTACATCCAATACAATCTCTTGTGTTATTAGTTGATAAATATCTTTTAATTATCATTTTCAAATATATCTAATATATTAAAAGTGATAATAAGTATTTTAAATTTAAACTAAAATTCAAATACTTAGATAAATGATTTAGTAAAAATAAAATAATCCTATTATTTTATCTTCACCTAAATCCATATATCAATTAACACCCTCCAATTAATAGTTAATTAATAATTCATAATTATCGATATAATTAAATAATCTAATTATTTAATCAATTTAACTATTAACATTCATTAATTAAATAATCTCATTATTCAATTAATTCCTGAATATATACGTATCACTTTTGTAACACAATTAATTGGACAATCCAATTAATTAATCGTGACCCTTGTTACCAAAATCAATCGGGCTAGCAAGGGGACCTAATGGACCCACAGTATTTTGAGCTCCAATAATAATCGGAATCATTTATTAAACTCTTTTAATTAATATTCCTTGATTATTAACTCCGGTGCTATTCCACTAAAAACCCGAAGCTGCACTCTTTCAACTGTAGACGCTTTTACACAGACCGATACAACTCGGTGTCCATCGATATAACTATTACACATGGTGTGATCCTCCACAGTAGTTCATAATTAGAGCTGGGTCATAATGTCCGTTATACCCCTATAATTACATATATTCTTTAAGCACCGTTGATTCTATAATGAACAATAAATCATATTTCCTTACGGAATTAGGAGAACGCTCATATTGTCCAAGCCCCGAATCAATCCTTAAGGGAACTGCCATCTACTTCTCACAAGAAGGAGTGGATTCCACTATTGTGTACAAACTTTCCCAGCCACAAGCCAAATCGCAATCCCAACATACGTAGCATATTGATCGGGAACTGCATCCGACCTAACCCATGGTATATCAAAGACCACGATCTAACCTGAAGGAGTCGATAAGTCACTCATGATTAAGATCACCCACATATAGCCATCATTAGTTGATATATATGAATCTCATCGATAAACGGATCTTGGTGAGAGATTCATATAGATCATGGCCTAGTCCTATATGATCACATCATACAAGGTGCCTCCATTCTCATATCTCCATGTGAATGATTCAGGATAGAATCACTGTACATTACGGAATGGACCACAACTATAGATTAACCACAAATAAAGTACCCATCTTTATTTGCTATCTATGGACTCTTTAGATTACACGTCTCTTACTGTATCCATCTGTATATGACACTCATATACACAGTTCAAGATTACATCCGGCAATCTTGGATGTTAAATTTATGCACAAGTTATGAAATAAACAGCACAACAGGAATGAATTGAACTTTTTCTTTTATTTATTTCATAAATCCATTTACAAATTACATCTTTAGGGCATAAACCCCAACAATCTCCCACTTGCACTAAAGCATGTGAGACATGTCTCGTAACCCTAGACCATCTAGGTGACCCAAAAACACTTTAGCCGGTAAGGTATTCGTAAATGGATCAACATTATTGTCTTGTGAGGCTATCTTGGTGACGATCACATCTCCTCTCTGCATTATCTCCCTAATAAGATGATACTTTCTCTCTATATGCTTCCCTCTTTTGTGGCTTCTTGGTTCTTTTGAATTTGCCACAGCTCCACCCTTATCACAATAAAGTGTGATGGGCTTATCTAGGTCTGGAATAACTTCCAGATCACTCAAGAACTTACGGAGCCAAACAACCTCTTAAGCAGCTATATATTCGGCTTCCATGGTGGAGTCAGCAATGCAAGATTGCTTGATACTTCTCCACATAATGGCTCCACCACCCAGGGTGAATACTAATCCAGACATGGATTTTCTAGAATCTCTGTCTGACTGAAAATCAGAATCCGTGTATCCTAACGGGATCAAATACTGCCCGGAATACACTTGTATATAGTCTCTCGTTCTCCGAAGATACTTGAGAATTGTCTTGACAGCAACCCAATGATCCAATCTTGGGTTGAACTGGTATCTACTTACTACTCCCACTGCATAACAGATGTTCGATCTCGTGCATAACATAACATACATGAGGCTACTTACTGCCGATGCATAGGGTACACGTCTCATATCCTCAACTTCTTGAGGTGTCTTAGGACACTGTTCCTTAGACAAGTGAACTCCATATATGGAAGGTAAATTACCTTTTTTAGAGTTTTGCATCGAAAATCGTATAAAAATCTTATTGATATATGATGTCTGAGACGGTGCTATGAGTTTGTTCTTACGATTCCTTATAAGCTGGATTCTAAGAACATAACTCGCCTCTCCCAAATCTTTCATTTGAAATTGGCTAGCCAGCTAGACTTTTACATCAGACAAGACTCCCACATCATTCCCAATGAGTAGGATATCATCTCCGTATAGGATCAAGAAAACTACTTTCTTATCAATGATGCGCTTGTAGACACAAGGCTCATCGACATTCTGCTCGAAGCCATTGGTTTTGATCACATCATCAAATCTGATGTTCCAAGATCTAGATGCTTGCTTAAGCCCATAGATGGACCTTTGCAGCTTACAAACCTTTTGCTCTTGATCTGGAGACACGAATCCCTCTAGTTGCATCATATAGATGCTCTCATCAAGATTGCCTTTCAAGAATGCAGTCTTGACGTCCATTTGCCAAATTTCATAATCGAAATAGGCAGCAATAGATAAGAGAATACTAATAGACTTAAACATGGCTACTGGCGAGAAGGTCTCTTCATAATCGACCCCCTCTTTTTGGGTATAACCCTTGGCCACTAGCCTTGACTTGAAGGTCTTTACCTTCCCGTCTACTCCTCTTTTTGTCTTGCAGATCCACTTACACCCTATGGGTTTTACCCCATTCGGTAAGTCTACAAGATCCCAGACTGAGTTAGAGTACATGGACTCCATCTCGAGATTCATGGCTTTAAGCCATTCTTCTTTATCAGCATCTTCCATTGCATTCTTAAATGTCAATGGATCATCAACACTATCAGCAGAGACAACACCTTGTCCCTAACCTATAGCTAAATAGCGTTCAGGTTGTCTCACAACCCTCTCACTACATCTAGTTGGTGGTGTATCCTGATCAGGAACCATCTGACTCTCAGATGTTTGTGGAACAACAACTCTTGTTGATGAAGGACTAGTCTCACCAGGCTCCAACTCATTTAATTCAATCTTTGAACGAGGTTCATGGTCACTAATGTAATTGTCCTCAAGAAACGTTGCATTTGTCGATACAAATACTTTGTTATCTTCAGGACTATAGAAGTGTCCACCTCTGGTCTCGTTGGAGTATCCTACAAACAGGCAGACAACAGATTTGGAGTCTACTTTCCAGTTCTATTCTTCAGCACTTGTGCTGGACACCCTCATATACGGAAATGTCTCAAACTAGCTTTACGATAATTCCACAACTCTAGGGGAGTCTTAGGAACAGACTTGGATGGCACTACATTCAAAATGTATGCCGCTGTTTGTAACGCATATCCCCTGAAGGAATTTGGTAATGATGAGAAACTAATCATAGATCTCACCATTTCCATTAGGGTTCTATTTCTCCTCTCCGCTACACCATTTTGCTGAGGTGTACCGGGGGCTGTGAGTTGGGAAACTATTCCAAGCTCGACCAAGAGTTTGAACCATGAAGTCTTCAAACTCTTGGTCAAGGTACTCACCTCCACGATCCGATCGTAGTCACTTGATAGTCCAACCTTGTTGATTCTCAACTTCAGCTCGGAATTCTTTGAACTTTTCAAATGTTTCCGACTTTCTTTCCATCAGGTAGACGTATCCGTATCTTGAGTAGTCATCTATAAAGATGACATAATACTCATAACCACCCCTCGCTTTAATATTCATCGGTCCGCAGAGATCTGTCTGTATAAGCTCTAATGGTTCTTTAGCTCTAAGCCCTTTTCCAGTAAAATGTCTCTTAGTCATCTTACCTTCTAGACAAGATTCGTAGACAGGTAAGGTGCCAACCTTTAACTCACTTAAAGGTCTGCTTTTTACTAGTCTGTCTATCCGATCAAGGTTGATATGACCAAGCCTTAGATGCCAGAGATACGTGTTATTATCTGGAGAAATCTTATGTCGTTTAGTTTTTGGTTTTTCAACCTTAAACATTTCAGTGTTGAGAAGTGTAGTATATATTAACGGTCTTAACACATACAAATTGTTTTCATTAATTCCTGAACAAATATTCAGACCATTCTTTCCAATAATAACAGACTTATTATTAAAAGAAATAGAATACGATTGCTCTAACAATTTAGAAACGGAAATCAAATTCAGTGTAAATCCAGGAATATAAAAAACATTGTTCAATAATAAAAAACTATTATTATTACAAAATTGCAATCTTATTGCTCCCACTGCTTTTACCGACACGACATCCCCCGACCCCACACGTATTGAGAAGGCTTGCTCCTCTAGTTGTGTCCAAGAATCAGTCCATTGTATAGAAGAACAAACATGGTTAGTGGCCCCCGAATCAACTATCAAGGGTGAAGAATCATCTTCCACTAAACACGACTCAAGAACAAGTAAATCATATTTACTTTTCTTAGACTTCTTCTTGCTTTGGGCTTTCTTAGGTTTGGGCTTACCCTTCACTTTCCCAGTAGACCTCTTTCTCTTCTTATTATTTAAGTAGAAAGATAGTATAGAAGAACAAACATGGTTAGTGGCCCCCGAATCAACTATCCAGGGTGAAGAATCATCTTCCACTAAACACGACTCAAGAACAAGTAAATCATATTTACTTTTCTTAGACTTCTTCTTGCTTTGGGCTTTCTTGGGTTTGGGCTTACCCTTCGCTTTCCCAGTAGACCTCTTTCTCTTCTTATTATTTGAGTAGGAAGTTAGTTCGGTAATTTTTGCCTCACCGATCTTGCCCTTGCAGTCCTTAGTCAAGAACTCAAAGATAGTGAGCACATTGAGCAACTGTGTGAGATTGAATCTTAACTTGTTCATCCCGTAGTTGCTCTTAAACTGATCGAAACTCTTAGGAAGAGTCGTCAGTATGATGCTCACTTGAATGGGTTTGTCAATGGCCCCTCCATTGACTTCTGCCGTGTTGAAGTAGGACATCATGCTCAGGACATGTTCCCGAACTGAAGTACCTTCCTTCATCCGAGCGAGCATAGCAGAACATTTGGCTTCATGTCGCTTTTGCTCGGAGGGTTGCCCGAACATAGCTTGCAATGACTCCATTATTTCGAATGCTGAAGTCATTGCTGCATGCTTTATGACAAGCACGTCTGTCATAAAAGCCAACAGATATGTTCGGGCCTTCTCATCAGATGAGACCCATCGCTCGTATGTCTCACGAACAGTTAGTGTGGCATTGGCAGCAGACACTGGAGGACATTCCTCCGTAAGCACAAACTTGAGGTCTTTGGTGACCAATATTGCATTAATGTTAAGTTTCCACTTAGTGTAGTTATCACCAATTAATTTGTCATTTGCGAGAATTTGAAGTAATGCATAAGACATTATTGCTAAAATAAATAAAACATTCATTCAGTCATTTATTTAAATCAAGTGTGAGTGCTTTGGCATAAATTTAAACATGATGCATGTACATGTTTAACGAACTAGAACTACCCTAAAACTAGTTACTATACCACGACAATCCAACATACCACAAAGAAGTGCCGCCTTAGGGTCGGTCAAGTCTTTGCATGTTGGACCGAGACATTCTCAATCAAATGATATTCTAGAATAACTCTTATTCCATATCATTCAACCATCGTTCATTTAGTCAGGTTTTTAATTAACAAACTTAATCAAAACCTTCGTAAGTGTAACCCACCATTTCAGATTTCACGAGCTTAACTCGAGAATTGCCGCCTTAGGGTCGGTCAATCCCGAAATACCATCAGAAATCCTATCTGTTAGAAAGTCAACCTTGGTATTGACCTTTGTGAGGGAGGACGAAAGCAAAGCTGTCACGAGGCCCCACTCGGATCTAACGGTGTTGAACTAATGATGGAGACCGCGGGATATATATGTCATATATCCCTCTCCCACTCACTATTTTAAAATTAGGGTTTTCTTTTAACTGTTAATGCACCTAGACTCTACCGAATTAAACGACTAACTTTAATCAAATTATCTAGCACAATAACTAATTAGAACCAAATTCTAATTAACTAATAAATTATTAATGATTTTTAACAATTAAAAATCTAATATATTAGTGAATAATTTAAGACTTTGTAAATTATTTACTAGGGTTAGATTATTTTGTTAGTGTTTACCAAATTTTAACTATTAAAACTCTAACACTTTATTCGGTTCATTTATTATTAGGTAATTAATCATATTAATCATAATTACAATAAATGACCCTATTAATCTAATTTATTAAACTCTTTAATAACTAGATTAATATTAATGAGAACTACCAAGTTTTCTGACCATTTAAAAAACTAATCTCATTATTCATAGCCAATTGTGTATATTGCCCATTTTAATCACATTAAAAAAAATACATAAAATATTAAGCTATGATACATGTATGACATATCAAATATATTTGTGTAGGCACATCTAATCTAAATGACATATGTATGCATGACAATGCTTTTATCATCACATAATATAAAACATACATGAATTGACCGAGTACTGTGGATTATTTAACCTAAAAATTTGAATCGAAAATTAAAAAAAATTCCCAAGGCATTCCTTGGTCTTCTAGTAACTTCAGATATCTTCCAATCTCTTCAGGTCACTCCGATTCATCCCATGAATCCATCTTCATGATTTTTCTAGGTCTTCAATATAGGCTACATTTTTTTTACAATACAATAAAAGTAAAAAAAAAAATATATAAACAAAAAAATAATAATAATACAACCCATAAACCCTAAATCCACAGTACCATATAATTAACGATCAATCATGTTTTTGTAAATTAAAAAAAATTAATATACATACAAAAACATCATGCAATCAATTTAAATTGTGCCTACACAATTCATACATACAGGAGCATCAAAAACAATTTCCTGTTCTGAAAATAAACCTGGCTCTGATACTAATTCCCATCTCATGGGTGTGGGCACGGTCCCAACTCCTTGGGGTGACACCCATAAGAATCGCACAAGATCGAGTGGTTCAGACAGGAGCACATCGTAAAGTGAAGGAGCCTCTAAACGTTGGTATGCTCTTTTGATTTTTGTTGATTACAATTTCCTGTATATACATATTGTATGTATTGGTTCTGAAAAATAATTACAATCAAAAGTTTACTGGTCCCAGATGCATATATGATCTGTATAAATGTTTAAAACCTAGTTCCGCCGCGTGACCGGTGAACGGGGTTCCAACATGAGAAAGGGATATTTGACATTATATGCCCACAATCTCCATTATTAGTTCAACACCGTGAGATTCAAGTAGGGCCTTGAGACGGCTTTGCTTTCATCCTCCCTAAGGAGAGTCTCCATGAGATTCAATACCAAGGTTGAATTCCTAAGGAATAGCCATTCTGAGTGTATTTTGGGATTGACTGACCCTAATGCGACAATTCTCAAGTTAAGTTTAAGAGATCTGAAATGGTGGGTTATACTCACAAGGTTTTAATTATATTGGTTAATTCTAAACTGACTGAAACAAACAACAGTTGAATGATTGAGGAATAAGAGTTATTCTGGTATATCATTTGATTAAGAATGTCTCGATCTAACATGCTAGAATTTGACCGACTCTAAGGCAACACTTAATTGTAGTATGTTGGATTGTCATGGCGTAGAAACAGTTTTAGGGATTTTCTTGTTCATTTTATATGTTCATGCATCATGTTTCATTTTATGCCAAACATTGACATGTGAATTAAATGTATGGTTGAATGAATTCTTTAGTTATGTTTTTTTAGCAATGTCTTCTGCACTATTACAAATCCTTACTAATGACAAACTAACCGGAGAAAATTACAACAAAATGGAAACATCACATTTGATAAGAATCAAGAAGCATCACCAAAGGATCCATTACATGTTCAACTTGGGCCAATTACAAGGGCCAAGAAGGTCAAAGAAGCCCTTAATGGGCTGAATAAGAGAGATTGGGCGGGGCACAAGCTAGGGTGTGGTGAGCGACTTATGGCTGCAAGAGATTTTCAATTTCAGTATATTTTCAATTTCAACATATTTCTTAAATTATGGGCATCGTATGGTTGAAGGATATTTTCAATTCCAACATATTTCCTATTTCAACATATTTCCTACATTTTGGGCAACATATGGTTATAGGAGAATCCAATTTCAACATATTTTTTATTTCAGAACATTCCCTACTTTATTTATTTCCCCAAATAAAGAGTTGATTTGTTTTCCCAAATAAATGGCTGATTTGTTTCATAAATTCAGTTTTCCAAATAAGGAGCAAATCAACTAGTTGCTAGTTTTAGTCTTTATATATTTCCTAAATTTGTTTGTATTTATTTTCTTGATTGTATGACATTAATTTCCTAATATTTATTCCCTTTTTAGGTCTTAGATATTTTTAGTTTATAAGGTATGAATTGATGTATTATTTTGAGAGACTTGAATTGAATTAAAATTGAGAGAGTTTATCTCTTTGGTTCTGAACATCTTGACTTATCACTTACCTTTGTTAGGTTCTGGATTTGTGTTGGCTTGATTCCATAACAAAACTTCATTTCTTTGTAATACTTAGTTGTTTAAGTGGTTCGAGATGATACGAACTTCAAGGTAGAAAAGCAACTTCTCATGATGCAAAGTTAATCTTCAAGAGGATTGGTACTATTCTTGGATGCTAAGGTATCGAGATCCTTCTTCCTCTTAAAAGGCGTAGGCGCACACACATACAATTCATTCATATGTGTCCCTACTTAGTTATGCATCATTATATGCTCACACACACAATTCATATATTTGTGTCCCTGTATCGTAGTGCATCATTTGGTATAACACATTCACACAATTGAAGTTGAATGCTCATGCATTGGTATGCAAGTAGCATGTTTTGGAAAATGCATGATTGGAGACTATCTCTATGTAGTTTGCATTCTTGTGTGAATTGTGTTTGTTTGTTTATATATTTGTATAACATGGATCTTGAACTTGATTTTAGTCTTATATTGTTCATGATTTATTTCCGTTCATTTCGGTTACTCATTCTATTGATTTCAAGTTTTAAGTCAAAAGATACTACACTTTCAACTCATGTTGTATACATTGTCTTCGTCTTCATATATCGAGTCTAATTCTTATTTTCTGGGTTGAGTATCTTATATTTCCATGTCCATGAGGGATTCCTGGTTTTTAATCTTCAAATGGATTCAAATTCGGAGTTCGGAGGCCAAAGAACGGTCGAAGAATGTGAGGAGAGCGCAAGGGGTGAGGTGCAATGGCTTAAGCCATTGCCAAGCACCATACCGAGATGGCGCGTGGCCATCTCGGCCACAAGAGTGCTCTGCCCCGAGATGCCCATGCGCCATCTCAGGGAGACACTAAGGAAGAAGGGCAAAAATGTATTTTTGGCATTTCATTCTTTAAAACCTCTCATTCCCTCTCATTTCAAAAGACAAGAACAAGTTGAGAAATTGAAGAACAAGTGCAGAATTTTTCTCTCAACATTTTGATTTTTGTTTTTGTGATAACTTCTTCATTTCTACTCCGAATCACTTGATTCAAAAACCGATTTCGAGTATCTTGAAGAGTTCTACAAATCACAAGTATTTACAGAACCAAATTATTTATAGATATTTCGTTGTGATCAGTTCTTCAGTTCGTGGTTTTCATCCTTGTTGGTAAAATCATCTACTTATTAGTTTTCTTCTTAGATCTTCTTATTGATTGATGTTATTTGATTAAGAAGCATGACTAGGATGATTTTGATATCATTTTTTGGTTTGTGGATTTGATTTTCAAGTTTAGCTAGATTTTGATATATTGAATGATTTGTGCTAAACTTGATAAACATGAAATTGTTTCTAGAAATCCTTTGTTCTTATGCTTGATTGATTGCTTCTAGATCTAATTTCATTTTCTAAGAACTAGGTTTTTTTGTTTCAATTAAAGTCTATATTTTCATATCTATGTTCTTAGTTGATAAAATGCTTAAGTTGTCTAGATGCATTTGTGATTGATCTTTGAAAGCATAATCTAGTCATCTAGTTGCATGTCCATAGAATTTGTTGATCATCATTTTCTATGTTGAGTGCTTGTTTGTGTTTTGCATTCATGATTACTTAGATGCCTTGTGAAGAGGTTGAAAGTCTCATATCTTAGAGTTATTCTTTGATTTGAGCAATTGTAAGTCTTAGCTAGAGTCGGGAGGACTTGGATAGCTAAGCAAAAGGAAGTCTTGACAAGAGGTGTGAAACCTCAGATTGTTGAGCAAGGAAGTCTTGACTAGAGTTGGGAGGACTCGGATAGTTGAGCAAGAAGTCTTGCTTAGAATCGGGAGGATTCAGATAGGTGAGCAAGAAATCTTCCTAGAGACAGGGGGTCTTGGATAGGAAGTCGGCTTAGTAGATCACTAGGCTCAAGATAAAGTGAGAGTGAAAGCTTGTAGATCATGTGTGATTGCTTGAGTGTGTAACTCTATTTGAAATAGTGGATTTACTTTTTCCGGTGGTTGTGGAATCAACCCGTGGATGTTTCCTTTTTGGAGGTTTTACCACGTAAATATTGTGTGTCTTTGTTTGCAATTTTCATTAAGCATTGTTAGAATTGCATTGTTTTAAAAGAAGATAAAAATTGGAGAATATACCTATTCACCCCCCTCTAGGTATATTCACACTATAAAGATAAAGGGAATTTCAATTGGTATCAGAGCCGGTGTCTAGACGCACTTAGATAGATCTTCTTTGTAGTGTTTGTTATCTTCATTTGTTTAATCATGATTAAAGAAATGTACTCTTTTGTAGCTTCTGTTTTTGAAGGTGAGTCTATTGACTTAGATGATCAAAAGATCAAAGATCTTATTCATGGAAATGAAAGGATCTCTAAGATCAATAAGTCTCTCACTAAGAAGTTAGAAAATCATGATTGTAGGTCAAAATGTGTTATTGATCTAAATGACAAAATTTTTAATCTTGAGAAAAACTTGATTGATAGTAATGATAGATTAAGTATTTTGAAGAAATTGAGCAAAGAGATGATTTTCTTGATCGTGCTAAGAGAATTGAAAATGTACTTAGAGCAAAACTAATTGAGCATGAGAATCAAGAGGAAGTGCTTAATGACAAACTTAATGAGGCTAAAGAGATGATTAACAAGATGTTATCTAGCTCTAACAAAGTGAAAGCTCTCATTAAGGTTGGAAAGTCTTCAAGCGACAAAAGAGGTTTAGGATATGTTAATGAAAAATCAACTCCTTCATCTAACAAATCTACTTTTTTCAAAGCTTGTAGCAAGTTAAATATAGGTTCACTCTCTAACAGTAAAGCCATGAATGCTACCAGAGGTGCCTCAACATCAACAATGAAAGTCAAGGAAAAGACTCAATAATGCCAAAGACAAGCTACATCATCATCAAATGTAAAAGGCAAGACATCTAGTGTTGCATGCCAAAGAGGTAAAAATGTGAGAAGGCAAAATGAGTTGAATGCTCAAGCAAATGGTAAACTTTTCAAATTCATACCTATTTGTCATTATTGCAACATGGTAGGACACATAAGGCCTAGATGTTATGAATACATTCGTAAATGTAGAATTTCCAATGATTTGCATGATATGTCTTTGAATGGTCCTAGGCAATCATCCATGTATGGATCTAGAATTAGACCTAAGAAGACCTTGGAAAAGCATGTTGAGAATAAATGTGTTGATGATTTGTTTGTTAAATCTTGTGTTGTGCCTCGTTCTACTATTCATAAGAAAATTGATAATGCTTTGTTTGATTTGTTTGAAAATGTGACTAATGGAGTAAATGTGCCTAAAAACAAGTCAAAGCATGTTAATAAAAGTAGGAATGAGAAACTTGTCAAGAAAGTTTGGGTTAAAAAAAACACAACACAATGTTTGGTTGCACAATATGTTTTAAGAGCTAATTCATTCTATTGTTGGTACCTAGATAGCGGTTACTCTAGGAATATGACCGGTAACAGGGAATTCTGTAAGAATCTTGTTATGAATGATGGTGGATGGGTTACATTTGGTGATGGTACCAAAAAGCAAGTTCTAGGCAAGGGAACAATTTATATCCCCAGATTGCCTAAACTTCGTGACACCTTGTATGTAGATGGTCTACTGAAATTTTTAAAGAAGTTAGCTTTAACAAGGATGTTTGCACGATAATTGATAAAAAGGGCAAAATTGTTTTGAAAGTCAAAAGGTCTTTGGACAATTGCTATTGTTTAGAGGTTGATCCACTAATATGTAATATTGAACATGAGTGCAACAAGCTTGAGTTATGGCATGAAAGATTGGGCCACATGAATTATAAATATTTAAAGAAGCTTGAAAAATATAACATTGTTAGAGGTCTTCCTAGTCTTGGTAAAAAGCTTGATGGTGTTTGTGAACCATGTAAATTAGGTAAACAAACCACAGTGTCTCATAAAAAGAACACTAATTTTGCTACCAAGAAGCCCTTAGAACTTGTGCATATGGACCTAATGGGACCAATTCAAACCGAAAGCATAAATGGAAAGAAATACATTTTTGTATGTGTTGATGATTTTTCTCGGTTTGCTTGGGTATATTTTCATAGGGACAAGACCGAAACTTTTGGTTACTTTAAGAAGTTTTGTAATCAAGTTCAAAATGAAAAGGTCTTGGAATCAAGAAAATATGTCGTATTAGGAGTGATCATGAGAGTGAATTTGAAAATGCTAGATTTAGTGAGTTTTGTGATGATTATGGGATTTCACATGAGTTCTCGGCTCCTAGAACTCCTCAACAAAATGGTATTGTTGAGAGGAAGAATCATGTCTTGCAAGAGATGGCTAGGGTCATGCTCAATAGCAATAAGTCTCTAGAAATCTTTGGGCCGAAGTGGTCAATACCGCATGCTATGTCACTAATAGAGTTTTTAGAAGGCCTGACACAAAACAAACCTCCTATGAACTTTGGAAGGGCAAGAAGCCCAATGTGAGTTACTTCCACACTTTTGGGAGTAAGTGTTTTATTTTGAATGATAGAGATCACTTAGGAAAGTTTGATGCTAAAAGTGATATTGGTCTCTTTCTTGGGTATGCTAATAATAGTCGTGCATATAGAGTGTTCAATTTGAAAACTAAGACTATTATGGAATCTATTAATGTGAAAATAGATGATCTTAGCATGCTTGATTTGTGTGTGATAATCATGGTGTCAATGAACCTAAAGAACATTTGTTGAATGACACTAAAACACCTATTGATGTGACTAGTTGTAATGAAAGTGAGTCTAGTCATAATGATGATAATGGTAGTGTTGTTAGAGAAGAAAGTCAAGAGTTAGGAAATGGTTTAAATGATGACCAACAAGATGTTGGAAATTCTAATTCTAGACTTAGGAACATGCATTACCAATAAGACATCATAGGTGATTTGAATGAAGGGGTTAGAACTAGAAGGCAACTAGCTAACCGAATTTCATATGCTTGCTACACTTCTCAAATTAAGCCCAAAAATATTAATGAAGGAATTATTGATGAATATTTGGTTAATGCCATGCAAGAACTAAATCAAATTGAGAGGAATGAAGTATGGTCCTTAGTTCCTAGACCAAAAGATATCAATGTGATTGGTACAAAATGGGTGTTTAGGAATAAGACCGATGAATGTGGCAAGATTGTGAGAAATAAAGCTAGACTAGTGGCACAAGGATACACTCAAGTTGAAGGTGTAGACTTTGATGAGACTTTTGCACCCGTTGCACGTCTTGAGTCCATTAGGCTTTTGTTGTCCATTGCATGTCTTTAGAAATTCAAATTGTTTCAAATGGATGTCAAAAGTGCTTTTCTAAATGGATACTTTCAAGAAGAAGTGTATGTTGAACAACCTAAGGGTTTTGTAGACCCACACTCTCCTAATCATGTGTTTAAGTTGAAAAAGGCTCTTTCTGGCCTTAAGCAAGCCCCTAGAGCTTAGTATGATAGGTTGACTCAATATCTTATTGACAACCAATATAGGAGATGTGGTATTGATAGAACATTATTTGTCAAGCATTATAACAATGACATTTTTGTTGCACAAATATATGTTGATGATATAGTGTTTGGGTCTACATGTAAAACCAAGGTTGTTGATTTTGTGAATTTGATGTCAAGAGAATTTGAAATGAGTATGGTAGGTGAAATCAATTACTTTCTAGGCATGCAAGTGAAACAATCTAGCAATGGTATCATGTTGTCACAATCTAAGTATGCTAGAAATCTTATTAAGAAATTTGGCCTTGAAAGTGGAAAAGAATTTGAAACACCTATGAGTACAACTTTAAAACTTGACAAAGATGAAAAAGGAAAAAAATGTTGATCAAAGTTTCTATAGGAGCATGATAGGTAGCCTTCTTTACCTAACGGCAAGTAGGCCGGATATTTGTTTTAGTGTAGGTTTGTGTGCTAGGTTTCAAGCTAATCTAAAAGAATCTCACTTAAAATCCATTAAAAGATTCATTAGGTATATAAAAGGAACACATAATCTTGGTTTATTCTATTCCTTTGATACTAATGATATTCTTGTTGGCTATTATGATGCGGATTGGGCGGGAAACATTGATGATCATAAAAGCATATCGGGCAGTTGCTTTTACTTGGGGAATAATTTGATTGCTTGGCTAAGCAAGAAACAAAATTCCGTCTCTTTTTCATCATCCGAAGCCGAGTACATTGCGGCCGGAAGTGCTTGCACACAACTTCTATGCATGAAACAAATTCTCAAGGATTATGAGTTAAATCAAGGTAAAATGACTCTTTATTGTGATAATATGAGTGCCATTAACATCTCTAAAAATCCGGTTCAACACTCACGCACAAAGCATATAGACATTAGGCAACATTTCATTAGAGAACTTATTGAACATTCAATAGTAACTCTTGAACATATGCCTAATAAAAATCAACTTGCGGGCTTGTTCACAAAGCCCTTGGAAAAAGAGAGATTTGTATCTCTTAGAAGATCCATTGGCATGATTTGTGTTGATTAATGCTTGTGTGTGGTTATGAGTGGCTTGATAAGCAAAACTATATTGTATACCTATTTCTTTGAGAGCTACTCATGTGAGAAGTAATGATCTTGATAAAATAGCTTTTATTGCTTCTAGATCATGCACTTAAGTCTTTGTAAATATTGTTTTTTTAAAAGTGCACAAATGCTTCTCTTATATGTTTAAGTTTGAGTAATTGAGTTTGAAAGCATGTAGATTATGGATGCATCTTGAAGTTCATTGTCTAGTACATGATAGATGACCTATGGTTAGTATCCATTTTGCTTCGGCATCTACATAGAACTCAACGAGAACCTTCATAGAAAGGGCTACACACCTTGGTTGTGAAGCCGCCCAATGTAGGAAAGGGCTACACCATTGTGATGAGTGAAAACCGTCATGAAGAGTATATGTTTATGTTAGAAAAATCAAAGAAGTGTTGAAAAAGAATCATTAAAAAAAAACTTTGATACAAAGCCTAAAAATAAATGGAGGAAGGCTTAAAATGGAGTATAGTTGAAAATTGTGATTGCTCGGGTTGAAAAATAGAAATGGAATGACGAGCCACATGCACACACACGCTCATATGTTGAACTCTATTCACTTTAAAGCATAAATCCGGATGATAATTGGTTTGACCTTGATTGGAAAAGCTTTAGATGGATAGGTGTTGAAACAGTTTGCATGTTGATATCACAATAACTCCTTTTATATATGCTTGAAGCATTTTCAAACACACACATTTTTACTTAATGTGCTTGATTCATTAGCAATGAGAGATTATTTTTGAGAGAATAATGAAAATCTATGATTCTCTTGTTTAATATTGAAAAATAATGATTTAATATCTTTTATTGCTTGAAATATGTGATTGTGTGAGTCCCTTGTGAACAAGTTTACTTGCTTATTAATATGTGGAGCATATGTTAAGGGGGAGCTTAGTTTGTTAAACTTAGTTTTCAATATAACTTGTTTGCCCACTATCTCATGATTTCATCATGCATCTCTTATACCCTTGTAGGTATTTTCATTTGACATTTATTTCTCTCTAGGTTGTGTAATATGAATTTTGTCTATTCCTTATCAAAAAGGGGGAGAAAGTGTTTCCTCACCATGTTATTTGCTTTTGATATAAAGGGGAGACAATCCATTAAGGGGGAGAAAGGAAGGGGAAGAAAATTTATGTTTGCATGAGATAAGAAGAGTTAAGGGATCTTTTGTTTGGTATTTGTATATTGTTTATTTATCTCACCTATATTCTTTGTAGAAGATTTCTTTTGGTTGTTCTTGTCTCACAGGTGCTTTAAATGTGTGAAAATATTCTTGAAGACTCATGAAGACATTTTACTATAGGAATATCTCTTTGTAATGTGAGGATGTGAGAATGCAATCAATATTGATTATGAGAGATCATTGTATGGTGAGGTAGATGTTTTGTCATGGAATAACCAAATGGGGAGATTGTTAGGTTCTAGATTTGTGTTGGCTTGATTCCATAAATAAACTTCATTTCCTTGTAATGCTTAGTTGCTTAAGTGGTTCGTGATGATACGAACTTCAAGGTAGAAAAGCAACTTCTCATGATGCAAAGTTCTTCTTCAAGAGGATTGACACTATTCTTGGATGCTAAGGTATCGAGATCCTTCTTCCTCTTGCAAAGCGTAGGCGCACACACATACAATTCATTCATATGTGTCCATGCTTAGTTGTGCATCATTATATGCGCACACACATACAATTCATTCATATGTGTCCCTACTTAGTTGTGCATCAATATATGTGCACACATACACAATTCATATATGTGTGTCCCTGCATCGTAGCGCATCATTTGGTATAACACATTCACACACTTGAAGTTGAATGCTCATGCATTGGTATGAAAGTAGCATGTTTTGGAAAATGCATGATTGAAGACTATCTCTATGTAGTTTGCATTCGTGTATGAATTGTGTTTGTTTGTTTATATGTTTGTATACATGGATTTGAACTTGATTTTAGTCTTAGATTGTTCATGATTGAGTTCCGGTCATTTCGGTTACTCATTCTATTGATTTCAAGTTCTAAGTCAAAAGATACTACACTTTCAACTCATGTTGTATACATTGTCTTCGTCTTCATATATCGAGTCAAATTGTTATTTTCTGGGTTGAGTAACTTATATTTCCATGTCCGTGAGGGAGTCCCGGTATGTAATCTTCAAACGGATTCAAATTCGGAGTTCGGAGACCAAAGAACGGTCGAAGAACACGAGGAGAGCTCAAAGGGGTGAGGTGCGATGGCTTAAGCCATCACCAAGCACCATCCCGAGATGGCGCGTGGCCATCTCGGCCACAAGAGTTCTCTGCCCCAGGATGCCCATGCACCATCTCGGGGAGACACTAAGGAAGAAGGGCAAAAATGTATTTTTGGCATTTCATTCTTTAAAACCTCTCATTCCCTCTCATTTCAAAAGACAAGAACAAGTTGAGAAATTGAAGAACAAGTTCAGAATTTTTCTCTCAACATTTTGATTTTTGTTTTTGTGATAACTTCTTCATTTCTACTCCGAATCACTTGATTAAAAAACTGATTTTGAGTGTCTTGAAGATTTTTAAAAACTCCAAGAATTTCCAGAACCAAAGGATGTCTACAGTTTTCGTTGTGATCTGATCTTCAGTTCGTGATTGCATCCTTGTTGGTAAAATCATCTTCTTCTTAGTTTTCTTCTTAGATCTTCTTATTGATTGATGTTATTTGATTAAGAAGCATGACTATGATGATTTTGATATCAGTTTGTATTTTGTTGATTTGATTTTCAAGTTTAGCTAGTTTTGTGATATATTGAATGATTTGTGCTAAACTTGATAAGCATGAAATTGTTTCTAGAAATCCTTTGTTCTTATGCTTGATTGATTGTTTCTAGATCTAATTTCATTTTCTAAGAACTAGGTTTTTTTGTTTCAATTAAAGTCTATATTTTCATATCTATGTTCGTAGTTGATAACATGCTTAAATTATCTAGATGCATTTGTGATTGATCTTTGAAAGCATAATCTAGTGATCTAGTTGCATGTCCATAGAATTTGTTGATTATCATTTTCTATGTTGAGTGCTTGTTTGCGTTTTGCATTCATGATCAGTTAGATGCCTTGTGAAGAGGTTGAAAGTCTCATATCTTAGAGTGATTCTTTGATTTGAGCAATTGTAAGTCTTAGCTAGAGTCGGGAGGACTTGGATAGCTAAGCAAAAGGAAGTCTTGACAAGAGGTGTGAAACCTCAGATTGTTGAGCAAGGAAGTCTTGAATAGAGTCGGGAGGACTCGGATAGTTGAGCAAGAAATATTACCTAGGATCCGGATAGGTGAGCAAGAAATCTTCCTAGAGACAGGGGGTCTTAGATAGGAAGTCGGCTTAGTAGATCACTATGTTCAAGATAGAGTGAGAGTGAAAGCTTGTAGAGCATGTGTGATTGCTTGAGTGTGTAACTCTATTTGAAATAGTAGATTTGCTTTTGCCGGTATTTGTGGTATCAACCCTTGGATGTTTCCTCTTTAGAGGTTTTACCACGTAAATATTATGTGTCTTTGTTTGCAATTTTCATTAAGCATTGTTAGAATTGCATTGTTTTAAAAGAAGATAAAAGTTGGAGCATATACCTATTCACCTCCCCCCCCTCTAGGTATATTCACACTATAAAGATAAAGGGAATTTCAACCTTTCTTTCTTGTTCTTGAGTGTGGCATCTTCAACCTTCGTGATACCGTTGATTCTTATCTTCTTTTTGATAACGGGTCACGGTCCAATATTGTTCTTGTTTACAAACTTGAAATTAGAAAATGATCATTCGATACCATATATTGGTTCCGGGTCTCATTGCTCTTGGTAAGGTTCATTTCAACTTTAATACAATTTTGGTTATAAAAGAACTAAAGTTTGTGCTTACAGAGGATTCTCCTCCACAGCCTGTTGCCAATGCCACATGAAATGTTCATAAGACATACAAAAATTGGGTCTCAACTAATGAAAAGGCCCGAACTTATCTATTAGCTACTATTACAGATGTGCTTGTCACCAGGCACGAGACAATGACTACAACATTCGAAATCACTGAGTCATTATAAGCCATGTTCGGGTAGCCATCGAGCTATAGTGGCATGAAGCTGTTCGTTCCGCAATGTTTGCTAGGATGAATAAAGGTTCATCAGTCTGGGAACTTGTCCTGGGCACGACGTCTCACTTCAACACAACTGAGGTCAATGATGTGGCCATTGATAAACCTAGCTAGGTGAGCAATATAATGATGAATCTTTTAAAGAGTTTTGATTAGTTCAAAAGCAACTATGAGATGAATAAGTTGAGGTTTAGTCTGATTCAGTCGGTTAATGAACTCACTACCTTTTATTCCATGACTAAGGACAATAAAGAAAAGACCGGTGAAGTAAATGTTGTTGAACCGTATTCCTCTGGATCTAAGAAGAGGAAGAGGTCTGCTGGCAAATCTAAGAGTAAGGCCAAACTCAAGAAAGCCCAAAGCAAGAAGAAGGGCACCTCTACTGACAAGGATAGAAGCAAATAAAAATATTTCCATTGAAACAAGGTTGGTCACTAGAAGAGGAATTATCCTCAATATATAGACGAGGTTGCCAAGAAGAAAAAGACAAAAGGTAAATGTGATTTACTTGCAATTGAATCATGTTTGGTGGAAGATGACTCTTCACTTTAGATAGTTGATTTAGGGGCCACTAACCATGTTTGCTCTTCCTTGTAATGGACTGATTCTTAGACAGAGCTTGAAGATGGAGCCTTCTCTATACGTGTTGGGTCAGGGTATATCATGTCAACAAGAATAGTGGGAGTAGTTAGACTCCAATTTGAATATAGTTTTATTATTTTAAACTTTGCTTAATTTATTTCTGGATTTACAAGGAATTTGATTTCTATGTCCAAAATGTTGGTGTTTTTTTAATAATAAGTCAGTTATTATTTCTAGAAATGGTTTATATATTTGTTAGATTTAAATGAAAACAACCTGTATGTTTAAGACCGTTAATTCATACATCACTGCTCAATACTGAATTGTTTAAAGTTGAAAAACCTAAAACAAAATGACAGAAAATTTTGCCAGATAATGAAATGTATCTATGACATCTAAGACTTGGCCATACTAACCTTGACAGGATAGACAGACTAGTTAAAAGCAGGCCTTTAAGCCAGTTAAAGGTTGGCACATCACTTGTCTATGAATCCTATTTAGAAGGTAAAATGACCAAGAGACCTTTTAATGGGAAATGGCTTAGAGCAATAGAACCACTAAAGCTTATACATTCAAATTTCTGTGGACCGATGAATGTTAAAGTAAGTGGTAGTTATGAGTATTTTGTCACCTTTATAGATGACTATTCTAGATACAGATATGTCTACCTAATGCAACGAAAGTCAGAAACTTTTGAAAAGTTCAAAGAATTCTTAGGTGAAGTTGAGAACCAATTAGGCATGACTCTTAAGGCTTTACGATCAAATCATGGAGGTGATTATCTTGACCAAAAGTTTGAAGACAACTTAGTTGAGCATGGGATTGCATCCCAACTCATAGCTCTTGGAACAACATAATATAATGGTGTTCCGGAGAGGAGAAAAAGAACTCTGATGGAAATTGTGAGATCTATGATTAGTTTCTCATCATTACCAAACTTCTTTTTGGATTATGCACTACAAACAATGGCCTACATTTTGAAAGTTGTCCCATCCAAATCTGTTCCTAAGACTCCCATAGAGTTATGGAATTGTCGTAAAACTAGTTTACGATATTTTTACATATGAGGGTGTCCAATATATGTACTGAAAAACAGAACTGGAAAGTTGGACCCTAAGTGTATGGTCAGCTTGTTTGTAGGTTCTTCCAAGGAGATTAGAGGTGGATACTTCTATAGTCCTGAGGAGAACAAAGTAGTTGTATCGATGAATGCAACATTTTTTAAGAATAACTATATAAGTAATCATGAACCTTGAAGCAAAATTGTGTTAAATGAGATGGAGCTTGGTACGACCAATGTTCAGTCAACAAGAGTTGTTGATCCATTATGTAAGAACCTCAATTTATTATTGGTTTATTTCATGACAAATCACATTGGAGATGTTTGTGTAACGGGTAGCATAGGTTCTCCAAGTGTGGTTTTCTCAAAGATATGCTTCCTGTCATCTCATGAACTTCAAGAGGTAGTTCACTTGTGTGTAATTCTTTTGAAGAGGTTTTAGTTGCACACACTCACATCTCATGCATTTGTATTGACATGCATTTACTGTTGTGTGCGCACACACACACACACATGCATTTGAGTTGTTATGCATTATTTCTTATTGCTCTTGTGTGCTCTCATTTCTCAATCACACTTGCACTTCATTCTTAGACTTAAGTGTGGTTTTGTGATTAATTCATTTCTCGATGTCTGATAAAAAATGTCCATGCCTGTACGTTGGTGTGCTTTTTCTTAGCGTGACGAGTGACCTCCCTGAAGGTCTTAGGTGCACGGGTCCATACCTGAACAGTCACCAGTGTACTGAACCCTGGATTGCCTTGGGTCACTTTTGTACTGGTGGTGCGTGGGTCCTTACCCGTGCAGTACCATCGCACTGAGCCCTGGTTGTCTTAGGTCTCTTTTGCAAGGGTTGTGCATGGGTCCCTACCCATGCAGTACTCATGCTTTGAGGTTGGTTGTTCTCGGGTTTGTTTATGTGTAAGTCCCTACCCACGCAGTGTCCTATTTCAACCTATTTTTTCAAAACAATGTCATCTTCTTCTTTATTCGTTTTTAGAGCTTAATAACTAACTTTTAGAGAGAGGATTATTTCCCAAAAAGAGAGATGCTCCAAGAGTTGTCCTTTAACTCTTCAAACCCAAAACCCATCATTCATTCATGAATCAAACATCTTCGAGATTCATATTGGATGTATTCTTGCATGGGTCATTGAGTTGACTTGGTAAGTTGAGCGAAAACCCATATCTATTAATTGTTCATGCTTTCCAAGATTGTGTTTTTATTGCATTTATTAGTTGATTAAATGCTATAACTCTATTTATTGCATCTATTTGTGAGTTCCTTTGTATGATTGGGTTTGTTTTGTTATAGCTAGCATTTAGGACTATTTTCCCTCTAGTTAAGTCTTCATTCCTTCATTTAGGCATTATTGATTAGGACTTATTGATTGCATTTATTAGTTGCATTTATTATCCTTGTCATGATTAATGACAACTTGTGTTGATGTGGCTTTGTTTGATGACTAGATTTTAGACTTGCATATCTATATCTAATTTGGTCTTTATGAGCATTCATATATACATTGATATCTAGGATTTATACTTATTGTCATCTTTAAATCTTTAGATAAGCATTTAGTTTTGCCTAGCATTAATTGCATATAGAATTGAAACAAATATTATGGTGTGCTTAATATTAATCTAGAGGGGGTTGAATAGATTTTAACAATTTTTACCCAATTTTTGTTAAAGGTCAAGTTGACGAAAATACCCCTAGCTAGTTACGATAAAATCACAAGTGTAAAAATGTGGAAATAATAAAGACACTTGAGATATACGTGGAAATCCTCCAAATGGGAAAAAACCACGGGTTGATGAGTGCGCCACACTAGAACCTCGAATTCACTAATGGTAAAGGAATTACAATCTAATCCTGGTTTAATCCACCACTACTACCTAATTCCGGTATAAGTGAACCTAGTTCATCTTGCTTGCGATTTAAGCAACCTACTCCAGGAAGCAACACAAGTCTTACTTCTTAATGAAGAGATAAAATGTCCTAAGTGAATATATGATGATATTCAATGAACAAACAAGGCTAGGAAACCCTATATGCTTATCTAGGGTAATGATATGACAATTAATGCAATCCTAGATATCATGAGCTATATGACATGTTCTAGAAGCTTAGCTAAACATAGATCAAACAATCCTATGAAGCTATCACAATACAACACTCAATCATGGCATCACAACAATCTCTAATTTGTATCTAGAAAATGTTCTAAGAGCATACAAATAATTAAAGAGAAGGTTTAGTAAGTACAACACTTAACTTGTAAGAAGATAGTGAAGAACTTACCAAACAAGATGTGATGAAGCAACCCTATCCATTGATGCACTCTAAATGAACTTAGATGATGCAAGATGAAGTTTTGTTGCACATGGGAATACTTTGAGTGATTAAAAATGAGTTCTTTAAAGTGTTTTTCCTTTGAAATGTGTTCTAAGGAAAATATATGATGTTCTGAACTCTTACACGACCTTAAGGCAATGAGTTATATATATATATATAAGATCCAAACAAAGTGAGGTCGTTTTGGAAAAAATGTTCCAGCTTCCTCTGAGTGCGCTGATAGAGTAGCGCACCACCAGCGTACAACCTATTTTTATAAAAGGCGCTGGACAAGTGGCGCAACACAAGCTTAAATTCTCTTGGATGTTTACGCTGGTGAGGCTGCACTAGACGAGTGGCGCACCACCATCGCACGCCCACTTTTTTCCACTGTGCGTGGGTACAACAACACAGCTCAGTGGTGCATGATTAGCGGTATTCCACTGGAATGTTGCACTGGTTGAGTAGCGCACCACCAGGGCAAGGCCTATTTTCAACACTCAAACATACAATTTCAACAAGTTCAAGAGTGATGAAAAATGCATCCTATTTTAATGTCAAACATGACATAAAACATTTAATTACAAGATGCAAATAAATTAATAAGAGTCATCAAAATGCACACAAGAAAACACTTAACATATAAGAATTAAAGTTATGCATGAATATGTGAGTGTGTGCGACTATCTCTTCAAAGCAAGTAAGCACAAGAATTTTACCTTCGGTGCTTCTCCTCTTGAGGTCTTGAGAGCCTAAGCTACCCTTACATAATACCCCAAAATGTGATTTGTTCACAAAATAAGCCAATCAACAATTGAGGACTTTACAATCTCCCCATTTGGCTATTTCGTGACAAAACCACCACTCAATTGTTCCTCACAAAACAAAATAAAACATCGGGAAGATATTCTACATTACAAAGAGATAAACATAAAAAAAACTTCAAATCTTCAATCTCTTGTAGAACTATCAACCTTGTACACAAGGCAAGCACAAATACACTTTCCAAACCAAGTGCATGTGAGATGATCAAGTAAATAAAAAACAAAAGCAATTGCATTCAATGATATGAGTATGACATCTTGAAATGCTCCCTCTCAATGGGTTACTCCCCCTACATGTATTCTACCCTTCAAACAAGTACTACTCTCTTTAAAGCCAAACACATGCTACTCTCTTAACACCACACTGTTAGGTCAATGCTACTCCTCCTTTTTATCATGATATAGGCAAAAAAGAAGTCCTCGACCGGGTCACTCAAGGCAAAGAAAGCAAGGAGCATACAAGATTGTTGCATAATTATATAAGCCACATTTATGCAACTCTAATAATAGGAGAGAAACAAGGAGATTTATTTGAAAGAAAATGTGTGAATCAAAAATGCTTTGCATACAGGACATGTTGCATTCAAGTCCAAAAGCAATGGTATTTGGCAAAGCAAATGACAAAGGTTTCCAACATAATTCAAGCCAATATCACCATTTGTCATGAGAGAAGCAAGGATATAGAGTTCTTATAGATATCAAGTTTTAAAGGCACTATATTCAACTTTAAGAGCTAAACATGGCATGAGCAACTTTGCACCCTATTTGATTTTTCTAGGAGGATACCCGTATGATAATAGCCATGTTAAACTAATAAAGAAAGAGAGACATTGATTAAACATTTTAGTCTCACTAGCATTTTCACACAATGTTGCATTCATCAATTCATGCTATATAATTTTTCATTAGCAAGTCATCAAAGAATCATCACGTCATGGAGATAATTATAGGTCATTCAATATGTACTTCCTATGTAGATCTCCTAGTCCAAAAATGCATGTTTGAACATAAATATGACATGGATTGTAATCAAAGCAAAGTTCACACTTATTAAAGAAAATACAATAAACTATAATAAGTGCAACCAAGCTACTCAAGCAATCAATAGAGGAGCACAAACATTTTTAAGAAAAATGAGATGCAACAAGTATACAATAGCTCTCTTTGCTCGAGTTCCGTTTATGGGGTCAAAGACCACAACACATCACTCCATTAAACAAATCCCAATAGATCTACTAAGAGTCTTGAATCGAGTAGTATCTAAGGGTTTAGTAAATAGATCCGTTAGTTGATCATTTGTTCCTACATGCTCAAGTACTATGCATTTGTTCTCAACTAGTTCTCTAATGAAATGATGACGGATGTTAATATGCTTAGTTCTAGAATGCTGAACAGGATTCTTGGAAATATTAATTGCACTCATGTTATCACAAAAGAGAGTAAGAGTACCTTGATTGAATCCATAGTCGACTAGCATTTGCTTCATCCAAAGTAGTTGTGTGCATCCATTCCCAGCAGCAATGTATTCGGCCTTAGCCGTGGATAAGGAAATCGAATTTTGCTTCTTGCAAAACCAAGAGACAAGGTTGTTCCCAAGGAAAAAGCAACCGCCTGATGTACTTTTCCTATCATCATAATTTCCTGCCCAATCTGCATCACTAAAGCCTACAAGACTAGCATTAGTGTCAAAAGAGTACCAAATCCCATAGTTGGATGTCCCATTCACATATCTAATGATTCTCTTAACAGAAGAGAGATGGGACTCCTTAGGATCCGCTTGGTACCTAGCACACACACCCACACTAAAAGAGATATCGGGCCTACTTGAGATCAAATAGAGCAAGCTACCAATCATGCCATGATATAAAGTTTGGTCCACACTTTTACCACTAGCATCCTTGCTTAGCTTCAAAGTGGTACTCATGGGTGTATCACAATGTTTGGCACTTTCAAGGCCAAATTTCTTCACTAGGATTTTGGCATACTTAGCTTGAGATATGAAAATCCCATCATTCATTTGCTTAATTTGTAAACATAGAAAGTAACTTAGCTCACCAACTAGACTCATCTCAAACTCATGAGATATGACCTCAGCAAATTGTTGGACTTTGGTGTCATTTGTGGAACCAAAGACTATATCATCAATATAGATTTGAGCAATAAAGAGCTCATCTTTATCTTTCTTGATGAATAGAGTCTTGTCAACACTACCCCTAGTGTAACCATTGTCTATGAGATATTGCGTGAGACGCTCATACCAAGCGCTTGGTGCTTGTTTCAACCCATATAAAGCTTTCTTGAGATGATAGACATGATTAGGGTGGTGAGGATCTACAAACCCTTTGGGTTGCTCAACAAATACTTCCTCTTGCAAGAAACCATTGAGGAAGGCACTCTTAACATCCATTTGATATAATTTGAACTTGTGCAAACAAGAAATGGATAAAAGAATCCCAATGGACTCAATCCTAGCAACGAGAGCAAATGTCTCCTCAAAGTCAATACCCTCAATTTGAGAATATCCTTGTGCTACAAGCCTAGCCTTGTTTTGTACAATGTTGCCATCCTCATTGGATTTGTTCCTATATACCCACTTGGTGCTTATCACATTGGTGTTCTTGGGTCTAGGAACTAGAGTCCAAACCTCATTCCTTTCAAATTGGTTAAGCTCTTCTTGCATGGCAAGAACCCAAAATTCATCTTTTAAAGCTTCATCAATTTTCGTGGGTTCTATTTGAGATGTGTAACAAGTGTAGCTAATTAGATTAGCAATTTGATGTCTAGTCCCCCTCACTAACTTCTCCAATAATGTCATCTTTGTCATGGAGTTTCCTGACCCATAGAACAGGTTCTTTTGAGTTCAAATGAGGAATCCTATCAATAGGTTGAGTTATGTCATCATCAAGGTTAGTCTTTTCAACATTAGAGACATCAACAACCTTCTCCAAAGGGGAATCATCAACTAAATCTACCTCCTCCTCATGGTCATTGGTTTTGAGCCTAGTATCGTCAATGACAACATTAGATGATTCCAATACGGTCATAGTTCTTAGATTAAAAACTCTATAGGCTCTACTATTCAAGGCATAACCAATGAAGATACCCTCATCACTCTTAGCATCAAATTTGCCAAGTTGATCACAGTCATTCAAAATGTAGCATTTGCTTCCAAAGGTGTGGAAGTAGCTAACATTTGGCTTCCTACCTTTGCATAACTCATAGGAGGTTTGCCTAGTGTGGGGCCTAAGGAAGACTCTATTTCCTATGTAGCAAGCCGTATTGACGGCCTCAGCCCAAAGATTCCTAGGAACATTGTTGCTAAGCAACATCACATAGGCCATTTCTTAAAGAACCCTATTTTTCCTCTCAACAACTCCATTTTGTTGAGGTGTCCTAGGAGCCGAAAACTCATGAGAAATGCCTAGACTTTTGCAAAAGTTTTCAAAATGGGCATTCTCAAACTCCTTCCCATGGTCACTCCTAATTCTTTTAATGCTTTTAATTTTAGAGCTCATCTCATTTTGAATTTTAGAGCAAAGCATCTTGAACTTGTCAAAGGTTTCAGATTTTTCTCTAAGAAAATAAGTCTAAGTGTACCTAGAGAAGTCATCTACACACACAAAATTGTACCTCTTTCCGACTAAAATTTCGGTTTGCATAGGACCCATTAGATCCATGTGGAGAAGCTCTAGAGGTTCCTTAGTGGATAAGTACTTGCCCTTTTTATGCATACTTTTGGTTTGCTTCCCTTGTTGACAAGGTCCACAAACACAATTAACCTTTTTCCCAAGCTTGGGAAAGCCTCGCACAACATTGAACTTATCTAAGATTCTTAAATCCCTAAAGTTCATGTGACCAAGTCTTTAATGACACAACTCTATTTGTTCATCCTTGGACACATAACAAGACACACTTCTAGCCTCAAGACAATAGCAATTGTCACTAGACCTCATACCTTTTAACAAGGTTTGTCCATTAGGCAATTGGATAGAACAATCATTTTTCCTAAATAAGACGGAGAGTCCATCATCACTAAGATATGAAAAGCTTATCAAATTGGCTTTTAGACCATCAACATACGAAGCATTAGACAAGGAGGGTAATCCGGGAATGGAAATGGTTCCCTTTCCCTTGACCTTCTTTTTGGATCCATCACCAAAGGTGACATTTCCTCCCTCCTTCATCACAAGAGTCTCAAAGACACTCTTATTTCCAGTCATGTGCCTAGAGCACCCACTATCCAAATACCAAAAATCACAAGAATGAGCTTTCAAAGCAATTTGTGCAACATGGCAAAGGTGTTCATCCTTTCTAATCCACCTAGGTGCAGTATTTTCCTTCCTAGTGGTCAATGGTACATGGGCTCTAAATGTCCTAGGATCATGCAAAGGTGTTCCACTTTTCCTAGTGACATGCATCATGGCTCTAGATGTCCTAGGATCATGCATCATGGCTCTAGATGTCCTAGGAACATGCATCATGGCTCTAGCCTTTTTCTTCTCTATCATGCTTTCAATCCTACACAATTTGATATACCTAAAACAATTTGGTCTAATGTGACCATTAATACCACAAAAATGACACGTAAGTAAAAAGTTAGGAATTATACCATATTCTTGAGGATGCATTAGAGCCTTTTCATGTCGTTGTGATTGTCTTGCTTGTTGTTGAGGAGCATTCCTTATTTGTTGTTGAGCAAGACTTGATTGCTTCCTTGGTTGAGCTTGCATGATAGGTGTCTTCCCTTTGTGAGCTATTGGTTAAGGGAAGTTAACTTGAGGAGCCCTTGTAGAATGAGCTTGAGGTGGGCTTCTTGGTGCCATCTTCACTTGAGCACTACTTGAACACTCTCCTAGATCAAGCTTCTTCCTAGGAGTTTGATAAGGAGAGGACCCATTGAAGTTCATGCTTCTTACAAAAATGGTCTTGCTTGGAGTGGAGGACATCTTGTCATCTTCAAACCCAAGCCCCTTCTTGTCACTCGGCCTCTTTCCAACGTCTAGCATGTGGTCAAGTTTCTTGGTGCTAGAGTTCATATTGGCCAACAACTCTCTAGCATCTTCAAGCTCTTTCTTCAACCCTTCTTCACTTCTCTTAGATCTTACCAACTCTTCATTTAGTTGGTCAACTTGAGTTGAGAGGTCTAGGTTTTCTTCTTTCAATCTCTTGATTTCATTCTTGTTCTTCAACCTTGAACTCTCAAACCTAGTCATGTAGTCCTTGAGATCCATCATTTCCACACTTCCATTTATGGATCGTGATGAAGATCCATCATCACTTGAGTAGTTTCCCTCTTGACTTACATTCTCTTCTTCACTAGCATATTTACTCCTAAGAGAGGGTGTAAATGCTATGAAGTTAGCCATGAGATCTTCATCATCCGAAGACTCATTTTCTTCATTGGAGTTATCACTTTCACTCCATGTGGCAACCATCACTTTTCCCTTTCTCTTGACCTTGTGATTTGCACATTCCGGGGCAAAGTGACATATCCTACCACGTTCAAAGCATTGGACTCCTTTCTCCTCGGTCTTTTCTTGCATAGGCTCAAACTTTTTGAAGTGAGCCTTTTTCTTGAAGTTTTGACCCTTGGATCCAACACCTTTCCTCTCGGACTTGTAGAATTTCTTGAACTTCCTCATTAGCAAGACCATCTCTTCATCCGAGTCATCACTTTCCTCCTTCTCAACTTTGGAGGCTTTCAAAGCAATATCTTTTTGCTTTTTTGATGGTGTGGGGTTAGGACATTTCCTAGATTCATAAGCTATAAGTCTCCCAATCACTTCACTTGGCTTCATATCCTTGTAACTGCTATTCTCTTCCAAAGCTGTCACCTTAGACTCAAATCTATTGGGTAAAGATCTCATAATCTTCTGTTTGATCTTCCTATCTGAATAAGGATCACCAAGTTGATGACTTTGGTTCACAATGTCCATCAACCTTACTTCAAATTCATTGAAACACTCGTTCTTATCTATCTTGAGCAATTCAAATTATGTTTAGAGAACTTGAAGCTTCGACTCTTTAACCACATCTGTTCCCTCATGTGCAACTTCTAGGATATCCCATGCCTCCTTAGCTATCCTAGTGTTTTGAACCAACTTGTATTAGTTATCATCCATTGCACATAGGATGTCATGCATTGCCTTCCGATTCCACTTAGAAGCCTCAAACTCTTGTGCATTCCATTGTGCCTTTGGTTTGAGTACATCATCTCCTCCATCTGCAGAAGTCATCATGGGTGGAGTGTAGCCATCTTCAACCGCCATCCATTCCCTGTCATGAATTTGGCAAATATACGACTCCATCTTGCCTTTCCATGAGGCATAATTCAATCTGGTGAGAAGTGGAGGTCTAGTGCTAGAAGCTCCCTAGTTGCCACCGTTTCCACTCATTGTGTTTAATGAATGAATGATATGAATGCAAGTGTATGAATGATCAATACACACATAAAATGCAACACACACCAAAATGGGCAAGGATCACTTATGTATGTCTTGGAACAAGGCTCTGATACCAATTGAAACAAATATTATGGTGTGCTTAATATTAATCTTGAGGGGGGGTAAATAGATTTTAACAATTTTTACCCAATTTTTGTTAAAGGTCAAGTTGACGAAAATGCCCGTAGCTAGTTAAGATAAAATCACAAGTGTAAAAATGCGGAAATAATAAAGACACTTGAGATATACGTGGAAACCCTCCTAATGGGAAAAAACCACGGGCTGATGAGGGTGCCACACTAGAACCTCGAATCCACTAATGGCAAAGGAATTACGACCTAATCCCGGTATAAGTGAACCTAGTTCATCTTGTTTGCGATTTAAGCTACCTATCCCCGGAAGCAACACAAGTCTTACTTCTCAATGAAGAGATAAAATGTCCTAAGTGAATATATGATGATATTCAATGAACAAACAAGGCTAGGAAACCTTATATGCTTATCTAGGATAATGAGATGACAATTAATGCAATCCTAGATATCATGAGCTAAATGACATGTTCAAGAATCTTAGCTAAACATAGATCAAACAATCCTATGAAGCTATCAAAAAACAACACTCAATCATGGCATCACAACAATCTCTAATTTGTATCTAGAAAATGTTCTAAGAGCATACAAATAATTAAAGAGAAGGTTTAGTAAGTACAACTCTTAACTTGTAAGAAGATAGTGAAGAACTTACCAAACAAGATGTGATGAAGCGACCCTATCCATTGATGCACTCTAAATGAACTTAGATGATGCAAGATGAAGTTTTGATGCACATGGGAATACTTTGAGTGATTAATAATGAGTTCTTGAAAGTTTTTTTCCTTTAAAATGTGTTCTAAGGAAAATATATGATGTTTTGAACTCTTACACGACCTTAAGGCAATGAGTTATGTATATATATATATATATATATAAGATCCAAACAAAGTGAGGTCGTTTTGGAAAAAAAGGTTCCAGCTTCCTCTGTGTGCGCTGGTGACGTGCACTGGTTGAGTAGCGCACAACCTATTTTTATAAAAGGCACTAGACGAGTGGCGCATCCCAGTGGCGCATCCCAGTGGCGTAACACAAGCGTAAATTCTCTGGGATGTTTGCGCTGGTGAGGTTGCGCTAGACGAGTGGCGCACCACCAGCGCACACCCACTTTTTTCAACTGTGCGTGGGTGCAACAACGCAGCTCAGTGGCACATGACTAGCGGCGTTCCACTGGAATGTTGCATTGGTGAGGTGCGCTACTCGACCAGCGCAAGGCATATTTTCAACACTCAAACATACAATGTCAACAAGTTCAAGAGTAATGAAAAGTGCATCATATTCTAATGCCAAACATGACATAAAACATTTAATTACAAGATGCAAATAAATCAATGAGAGTCATCAAAATGCACACAAGAAAACACTCAACATGTAAGAATTAAAGTTATGCTTGAATATATGAGTGTGTGCAACTATCTCTTCAAAGCAAGTAATCATAAGAATTTTACCTTCGGTGCTTCTCCTCTTGAGGTCTTGAGAGCTGAAGCCACCCTTACATAATACCCCAAAATGTGATTTGTTCACGAAATAAGCCAATCAACAATTGAGGACTTTATAAGAATATTTTCACATATTCACATAGGTTGTTGATATCTTCTTTAAGAGTTAATTCTTCTGACTACAAGGTGTAGTGCACAAGCAAGTGAAGTCTTGCAACCAAAGAGTTGCGTGTCAAGCATTAATCAAGAATCACTATAAAGACCCGTTGGTTAGAAGTGGTGGGTTAGTGACTGAGAATGGTGTGACTGGAGGTCAACCTAGGTTGTAAACATCATTACAATAGTGGATTTGAGGATCGAAGTGGCTAAGTGGCTAAGTGGTTAGCCATTTGTTTTTCCCTTGTTGAAGGGTTGCCACGTAAAAATCAAGTGTCATTTAATTTCTTTATTTTATGCTTGGGCTACATGAATGAAGAACTGGTCTGAGGGGGGAGTACATATCATACTCCTGGTATAGAATAATGAGAGATGTTCGAAGGGATCCGGTAGTCCATCCTCAAGCACTCGATGGTATCAGCGGTGTAGGTGGAATCAGTAACAGAATGAAATTCACTTGGAATAGTAAGAATCTCTCCTGTTACAGCTACGACGTCTCCAACAGAAGGTCCAACTCCTTCTACCTCACCAACCACGATGACCGAATCTTTATCAAATACATCGATCAGAGAATCAAGATTGTTACTGAAACCTACCATGGCAGTGTTCTGTTGGAACGGTGGCGTTTGGTCAAGATGAAGCTTTCAACATCATTGCCACCACATCTCTTTTGTCTGAGAGACAGGTTCAAACTATCGACCGAATCACTATCACCATACTCAAAAATCTTATCAAGACAGTCAAACGACATTTTGAAAATTGAAAGGAGGAAGAAGGAAATTAGAGTTAGGGTTTTTTGGCCTATATAAATTTTCTTATATTCCAAAGGGATTAATGCATGAATGAGGAGTGTGAAGGACTAGGGCATTTATAGGGAAGGAAGGTGGTGTTGGAGTTTATGTGCTAAAGCTTGTAATTGTACATGTGATGGCCGAATTTACTAGGAAGATTTCAGCCAAAGAAAAAAAAATCTTCTTACTTGTGGAGGCCGAAACTAGGAAGAAAAGAAGGAGTTCTATTCTTAAAGCCTTTGCATCCTCATGTACGTTTCTGGAAGACTGTGATGTGCCAACACACAGTTACCGGATCACGGGACATAGCGAGGAAGACTTGGTGGTTCGTAATCGGAATAAAGCTTAAAGAAAGCTTAAAGAAACGAAGGAGTTAACATTAAGGTATGATCTAAATCCAACTTTATATATTCTGATATGTTGTATATGGTTTACAAGTTGCATAAAAAATTTAAAACCCCATTTTTCATTGCACAACATAAATCCGGGTTCCTACAAAGAAAGCTTAAGGCGATATAACTCAATGGGTAGAATTATTTGAGGTGATTCGCGTTCCAGGTGTGTCAATGGGGTGACCTTCCATGTCCTCTGGCTTGTATGCTCCATTGCAGACTACTTTCTTTATCAGGTAGGGTCCTTCTCAATTCGGTTCCAGCACACCATTGACCTCTTCCGGGTATTCTAGTTAACCTTTCTGAGAACTAAGTCTCCTTCTTTAAAGCTTCAAACTCTAACCCTCCTATTAAAGTACCGGGTGATCCTGCTCTGATAGATCGCTATGATAGATCGCTACCCTTTCTATAACTATGTCCTGTTTCTTTTCTAGGAAATCCAGGTTGGTTCTTAGTTTGGCTTAATTATTTTCTGGTTCAATGTGTTAAACTCTGAAGGATGTCAACTTTTGTTCGACTGGTAGAACCGCCTCTACTCCAAACGTCAGTGAGTCCATCTTTATATATTCTTATATGTTTTATATGGTTTACAAGTTGCATAAAACTTTTAAAACCCCGTTTCCACTGCACAATGTAAATCCGGGTTCTTACAATTGGTATCAGAGCCCTATTATACAATATATAAGAATAAAAGTTTCTTTTTCCATATTTTTATTCTTTGATTTGTATGTATAGTATGTGTAGGCACTTTCTAATGATTGTATGATGTTTATATTTTTTTTATAAACATAGTTGATCGTTAATTGTATGGTGAAATGGGTTTCGGGTTCGTTTTAAAGGTTGTAATATTTCTTCTCATGTAAAATAAATACGGGATGTATTTTAATATTTTTTTTTCTGTTGTTTATTCTTTATTGTATTTTTCTACGATTTATTTTATTGTAAAATATGTACGAAGAAATCGGACAAAGAAGACGGAAGGTGAAAGAGTGAAATCGAAAACGCGTACCATGTGCGTAGGCGTGTGGTACGGACAGCTGCACATTAGCCAGGCAGTGTGCCAAGGCAGGCTACGCGCCCAATAACATGACCTTGCACCTACTCATGATGTGCCAACAACCAAATTACGCTTCTAGGCTGCTAGCAGCGCGAGTCCGCTGCAGGCAGACTAGCTGTGCGCAAGACATCCTTACGTTGTCATCGTGCACTGCTGGTTGCTCATGCGCGACTGACTGGCTGTGTATGTTTTTTTATATATATTCCTTTGGCCTCCAGTAAGTGTTAGAGTAACACTTGGGCTTTAGGTTAGATTCATGAGATGAATCATGACAATAAAAAAAATCCTATTTAATCAAATTCGACCTGGTTAAAAGGCCAGAATAAGAAGAACCCAAAATAACTGGAAGAATATTGGAATTACTTGAAGACCAAGGAATGCCGTGCAATTTTGTAATTAGACTTTTTTTTAGGCTAAATAACCCATTGTACTCGGTCAACTCATTTATGCTTTTTATTATGAGATGATTAGAGCATTACCGTGCATATACATGTCATTTTGAATAGATGTGCCTACACATATGAATATATATTTTTGATATATCATACATGCATAATAACCATTGATAATTATGTGTTTTTATTTGTTTTAATTGATTAAAAATTAGTGTAATTCACATATTTGGATATTAAATAATGGGATTAGTTTTTTATAGTAAAAACTTGGTAATTCTCATTAATAACTACTTAAAAAAAAATAGTTTGACTAGTTAGGTCCGTCAATTAATATTATGTTTAATTAGATTAAAGCCCCTAATATAATTGGACCTAATAATTTAATTAGTTTTAATAGTTAAAACTTGGTAATCGCATTAAATAATTTTAGTCTTAGTAAAATTGTTTACATAGATTAGAATTTGAATAATAAACTAGAATTTTATTTAGTTAATAATCGAATTAGTTCATTTGAATAAGTTTCTAATAATTTGTTATGCCCTAGACATTTAGATTACAATTAGCTGTTTAATCTTGGTAATATCTAGGTGCATTAATAATTGAAAACCCTAACTCTAAAATAGTGTCTGGGAGAGGGAAATATGACATCATATCCCATAATCTCCATCATTAGTTCAACACCGTGAGATTCAAGTAGGGCTTGAGACGGCTTTGTTTTCATCCTCCCTAAGGAAGGTCTCCATGAGAGTCAATATCAAGGTTGACTTCCTAACAGATAGGGTTTCTAAGTGTGTTTTGGTATTGACCGACCCTAAGGCAGTAATTCTCAAGTTAAGCTTAAGAGATATGAAATGGTGGGCTACACTTACAAGATTTTAACTAAAATTATTAAATATAAACCTGACTGAAATAAATGATAGTTGAATGATAGAGGAATAAGAGTTATTCTGGTATATCATTTGACTGAGAATGTCTCGATCCAACATGTAAGAATTTGACCGACCCTAAGGCTGCATTTGCTTATGGTACGTTGGATTGTCGTTGTGAAGAAACAGTTTTTTAGGGATTTTCTTGTTCATTAAATATGTTCATGCATCATATTTAATTTTATGCCAAACATTTATGCATGAGTTAAATGTATGATTGAATGAATTCTTTATTTATGTTTTTTCCAACAATGTCTTCTGCACTATTATAAATCTTTGCTAATGACAAATTAACAAGAGAAAACTATACTAAGTGGAAAAATAACATCAACACAACTTGGTAACAAAAGACCTAAAGTTTTGTTGGAACCCCGTTCACCGGTCACATAGCGAAAGTAAGATTTTAACTTTTTTTTTTATACAGATCATAATCTGGAACCAGTGAGCTTGGGATCATAATTATTTTTGGAACTCATACATACAATATGTATACGCAGGAAATTGTAATCATTAAAATCAGAAGAAGAAAATCTTACAAACGTTTAGAGGCTCCTTCACTTTACGATGTGATCCTGTCTGAACCACTCGATCCAGCTCGTTATCTCCTGGAACTGATAACTGCGTGTGGGTGCATCACGTACTCAGAAACTTAAGATGTAGAGAGAATTGAAGAAGAAACTATTTCTTTCAATAAAAAAAACAACTAGAACTATTCTAGAAGTTATATATATACATATATACATATATATATATATATATATATATATATATATATATATATATTCTCCTTTTCTTTAACAGTGCACGACTTCTTAAAATCAAGCACACAAACTTTTTCTCACTTTAGATACCAACGCACACATAGTCACATACCCCACAACAAAAGCAAGCCGTTTCACTTAGATAACTGTTGTTTTTATTTATCTCTTTTGTTGTTGTATTGAACACAAATACAAATTGAATCTCATCCAAAACGAATTTGCTGATGTGTTGATATCAAGTTTTGGTCAAAATAAAATAACTATAAAACACTTTTATAATCTTTTAAATAACCGTACAATATCTTATTCGAAAATAAAATTTATATATTATTTATCATTTAAGATATTGTGTATATTTAAATTTAAACAATTTAATTTATTGGTTAAATATAAAGAATGATAAGTCAACATAACTATCCAAATATGCGGGAGTCAAAGATACTACGTCACCAAAAGTCAACTTTATTGAACCAACCTAAGTTGACCAAAGATGGTTTCATAACACTCGGTCGGGGTTACCTAATGATCGGGTAAGATATAACTTAACAAAAGTGATTAGATTGATCAGATAAAGATGAACCAGTCGGGATTATCGAGATGGTCGGGTCAAACCCTCCGGTCGGGATCGAATCACTTGTCGGGAAAAATAAGGTCTGGCCGGGTTTGGTAGTCATCGGTTGAAGCGACACGTGGACATTATAAGATTCAATGCAATCACGACTCAAATACATAGAGGTTAAGTCTTACTCTAACAAGGTGTCTCAAAGCATATTCTGATAAGGAAACAAATTTCCTTAGAGATATCAGAATCCAAATCAGGCAAGAGGTCTAATGTGTGAAGAATGCGAAACAGGAAAGATTCAGATAACACGAATACGTCAACTTTTTTACATGTGTAACACGAATTAGGGTTCTATGCATGTATAAATAGACCCATAATCTCATTGTAAAAGGGAGACAAAAAAATATATATAACAACACATAGAAAAGATACAAGAAAGAGAGAAAGTGAGAGATACACAAGAAAAGAGAGATTGAGTATGTAATCATTATATTATAGTGAATTTCTTCTAGCCGTAACCAGCAATCGTGGATGTTTTCCAGCCTTGGGGTTTTACCACATAAACTTGTGTGTACGTGCTTATCTCTTTTTTCTATCTTTCTTATAACATCTTCAACAATCTACACAAAGTTGTTAGACGCGTGATCAATCCAACACGAACCAAAAATTACCGTCAACAACTAGCACTAGAAGGAGGCGACGAACCACCGACCTTGTGATTAACCAAAGATTTAATCATACAAAGTGAAATCATGGTTTCTAGCACTGACAAAAGTTTTTCCTCAGGCAACGTCGATGTCCCACGGGAAGCGAATGTTGTGGATGCCAATGCACCAGGAGCAGATCCACTCTCAAGAACTCTACCGTCAAGCAGGAAGGACGCCGTCACAACCACATATCTGACTACAGGGATATCTACAGAGACGTGCAATCTAAAGAGTCCATAGATAGAAAATAAAGCTGGGTACTTTATTTGTGGTTAATCTATAGCTGCGGTCCATTCTGTAATGTACGATGATTCTATCTTGAATCATTCATATGAGATATGGGAATGGTGACACCTTGTATGATGTGATCATATAGGACTGGGCCCTGATCTATATGAATCTCTCACCAAGATCCGTTTATCGATGAGATTCATATATATCAACTAATGATGGCTATATGTGGGTGATCTTAATCCTGAGTGTCTTATCGACTCCTTCATGCAAGATCGTGGTCTTTGATATACCATCGGTGAGGTCGGATGTTGTTCCCGATCAATATGCTCTGTATGTTGGGATTCGGTTTGGCTTGTGGCTGGGAAGGTCTGTACATAATAGTGGAATACACTCCTTCTTGTGAGAAGTAGATGGTAGTTTCTTTAAGGGTTGATTCAGGGCTTAGACAATATGAGCGCTCTCCTAATTACTTAAGGAAATAGGATTTATTGTTCATTAGAGAATCAATCGTACTTAAAGGATATATGTAATTCTCTAATGGACATTATAACCCAACTCTAATTATGAACTATTGTGGAGGATCACACCATGTGTAATAGCTATATCGATGGACACCGAATTGTATCGGTCTGTGTAAAAGCGTCTACAGTTGAGAGAGTGCAGCTTCAGATTTTTAGTGGAATAACACCGAAGTTAATAATCAATGAATATTAATTAAAGAGTTTATTTAATGATTCCGAGGATTATTGGAGCTCAAAATACTGTGGGTCCATTAGGTCCCCTTGCTAGCCCGATTGATTTTTAATTGGATTGTCCAATTAATTATGTTACAAAAGTGACACGTATTTATTCGGGAATTAATTGAATAATGAGATTATTTAATTAATTAAATAATTAGATTATTTAATTATATTGATAATTATGAATTATTAATTAACTATGAATTGGAGGGTGTCATTTGGTATATGGATTTAGGTGAAGATAAAATAATAGGATTATTTTATTTTACTAAATCATTTATCTAAGTATTTGAATTTAAGTTTAAATTTAAAATACTTATTATCACTTTTAATATATTAGATATATTTGAAAAAGGATAATTAAAAGATATATTTATCAATTAATAACACAACAGATTGCAGTGGATGCAAATTGGTGTGTGCACATGAAACAATAGTCAAAAGAAAAATTTGCATAGCATGCAAATACTTGATACATACATATGATATATATTTGTGATAAAAAGCAGAGGAGTGAGTGATATATATATATATATATATATATATATATATATATATATATATATATATAAAATAAAAGCATGCAGACGCCTATATATATAAAAGCATGCAGAGGCGTGTTTGAAAGAAAAAAGCCAAAAGAAGAAAAAAAAGAAAACATATACATATATCTTGCTTCGTGTGCAACGAAATAGTGAGATATAAATTTATATATATATATATATATATATATATATATATATATATATATATATTGTTTCATTCTTTGTGTGTTTTTGAAACATATAGAAGAAATAGTTTCTTCAATTTCTCTACATCCTCCATTCAAGTTCTTAAGACCGTGACGTGCCTACACGCAGTTACCAGTCCCGGGAGATAGCAAGGAAGATCAATGGTTCAGACAATAGCAAATCGAAAAGTGAAGGAGCATTTAAACGTTGATATGGTTCTATTTTTTTCTTCTGATTATATCGATTTCAATTTCCTGTGTTTACATATTGTGTTTATTAGTTCCGAAAATAATTATGATCCCAAGTTCACTAGTCCCAGATACAAATTATGATATGTATAAAATTTTTAAAACCTAGTTCCGCTGCGTAACGGTGAAAGGGGTTCCTACAATTGGTATCAGAGTCAATTTATTTTTTGGAAGAGTAAATTGTTTTTGATGCTCCTGTATGTATGAATTGTGTAGGCACAATTTTAATTGACTGTATGATGTTTTTGTATGTATATATATATATATTTTAATTTATAAAAACATGATTGATCGTTAATTATATAGTACTGTAGATTTAGGGTTTATGGGTTGTATTATTTTTTTTTTGTTTATATTTTTTTTTACTGTTATTGTAACAGTAAAAAAAATGTAACCTATATGAAAAACTTGAAAAAATCACGAAGATGGATTCATGAGATGAATCGAAGTGACCTGAAGAGACTGGAAGATATATGGAAGATTCCAATTTTTAGGTTAAATAATCCACAGTACTCGGTCAATTCATGTATGTTTTATATTATGTGATGACAAAAGCATTGTCATGCATACGTATGTCATTTAGATTAGATGTGCCTACACAAATATATTTGATATGTCATACATGCATCATAGCCTGATATTTTATGTATTTTTTTAATGTGATTAAAATGGGCAATATACATAATTGGCTATGAATAATAAGATTAGTTTTTAATGGTTAGAAAACTTGGTAATTCTCATTAATATTAATCTAGTTATTAAAGAGTTTAATAAGTTAGGTTAATAGGGTCATTTATTGTAATTAGGATTAATATGATTAATTACCTAATAATAAATTAACCGAATAAAGTGTTAGAGTTTTAATAGTTAAAACTTGGTAAACACTAACATAATAATCTGACATTAGTAAATAGTTTACAAAAACTTAGATTATTCACTAATAGATTATATTTTTAATTGTTAAAAATCATTAATAATTTATTAGATAATTAGAATTTGTTTCTATTTAGTTAATGCGCAAGATAACTTGATTAAAGTTAGTTGTTCAATCCTGTAGAATCTAGGTGCATTAACGGTTAATAGAAAACCCTAATTTTAAAATAGTGAGTGGGAGAGGGATATATGATATATATATATATATATATATATATATATATATATATATTGCGGTCTCCATCATTAGTTCAACACCGTGAGATCCGAGTGGGGCCTCGTGACGGATTTGTTTTCATCCTCCCTAAGGAGGGTTTCCACAAAGGTCAATACCAAGGTTGACTTCCTAATGGATAGGATTTCTGAGGGTATTTTGGGATTGACCGACCCTAAGGAAGCAATTCTCGAGTTAAGCTCATGAGATCTGAAATGGTGGGTTACACTCACGAAGGTTTCGATTAAGTTTGTTAATTAAAAACCTGACTGAATGAATGATGGTTGAATTATATGGAATAAGATTTATTCTAGAATATCATTTGATTGAGAATGCCTCGGTCCAACATGCAAAGACTTGACTGACCCTAAGGCGGCACTTTTTTGTGATATGTTGGATTGTCGTGGTATAGCAACTAGTTTTAGGGTAGTTCTAGTTCGTTAAACATGTGCATGCATCATGTTTAAATTTATACCAAAGCACTCACACTTGTTTTAAATAAATGACTGAATGAATGTTTTATTTATTTCAGCAATAATGTCTTCTGAATTACTTCAAATTCTCGTAAACGACAAATTAACTGGTGATAACTACACTAAGTGGAAACTTAACATTAATGCAATATTGGTCACAAAAGACCTCAAGTTTGTCCTTACGGAGGAATGTCCTCCAACGCCTGCTGTCAATGCCACATGAACTGTTCTTGAGGCATACCAGCGATGGGTCTCATCTGATGAGAAGGCCCGAACATATCTGTTTGCTTCAATGATAGACGTGCTTGTCACAAAGCAGGAAGCAATGACTTCAGCATTCGAAATCATGAGTCATTGTAAGCTATGCTCGGGCAGCCCTTAGAGCAGAAGCAACAAGAAGTTGTTCGTTCCGCTATGCTCGCTCGCATGAAGGAAGGTACATCAGTTTGGGAACATGTCCTGAGCATTATGTCCTACTTCAACAAGGCAGAAGTCAATGTCGGGGTCATTGACGAACCCAGTCAAGTGAGCATCATACTGATGACTCTTTCGAAGAGTTTTGATCAGTTTAAGAGTAACTACGAGATGAACAAGTTAAGGTTCAATCTCACACAGTTGCTCAGTGAGCTCATTACCTTTGAGTCCTTGACTAAAGACAACAAGGGTAAGACCGGTGAGGCAAATGTTGCCGAACCATCTTCCTCTAATAATAAAAAGAGGAAGAGGTTTGCTAGGAAAGTGAAAGGTAAGCCCAAACCTAAGAAAGCTCAAAGCAAGAAGAAGTCCAAAAAAGGTAAATATGATTTACTTGTTCTTGGGTCATGTTTAGTGGAAGATGATTCTTCACCCTGGATAGTTGATTCAAGGGTCACTAACTATGTTTGTTCTTCTTTACAATGGACTGATTCTTGGACACAGCTAAAGGAGCATGTCTTCTCAATGCGTGTGGGGTCAGGGGATGTCATGTCGGCACGAGCAGTGGGCGTAATTAGATTACGTTTTTGTAAAATTATATATTATTGGTTGGACAATGTATTTTATATTCCTGGATTTACACGGAATTTGATTTCTGTTTCTAAGTTGTTAGAACAAAAATATTATGTTTCATTTAATAATAAGTCTATTATTATTGGAAAGAATGGTCTGAATATTTGTTCATGAATTAATGAAAACAATTTGTATGTGTTAAGACCATTAATACATACTACACTGCTCAACACCGAAATGTTTAAGGTTGAAAAACCAAAAACTAAACGGCATAAGAATTCTCTAGATAATGACACGTATCTCTAACATCTAAGGCTTGGTCATATCAACCTTGACCGGATAGATAGACTAGTAAAAAGTGGACCTTTAAGTGAGTTAAAGGTTGACACCTTACCTGTCTGTGAATCTTGTCTAGAAGGTAAGGTGACTATTAGACCTTTTATTGGAAAATGGCTTAGAGCTAAAGAACCGCTTGAGCTTATACATACAGACGTCTGTGGACCGATGAATGTTAAAGCAATGGGTGCTTATGAGTATTATGTCACCTTTATAGATGACTACTCAAGATACGAATACATCTACCTAATGCAATAGAAGTCTGAAACATTTGAAATGTTCAAAGAATTCCTAGTTGAAGTTGAGAATCAATTAGGTAGGACTATCAAGTCACTACGATCGGATCGTGAAGGTGAGTACATTGACAAAGAGTTTGAAGACTTCATGGTCGAGCATGGGATAGTTTCCCAACTCACAGCTCCCGGTACACTTCAGCAAAATGGCGTAGCGGAGAGGAGAAATAGAACCCTGATGAAAATGGTGAGATCTATGATTAGTTTCTCATCATTTCCAAATTCCTTTTGGGGATATCCGTTACAAACAGCGGCATACATTTTGAATGTAGTGCCATCCAAATCTGTTCCTAAGACTCCCCTAGAGTTATGGAATGGTCGTAAAGCTAGTTTACGACATTTCTATATATGGGGGTGTCCATCACACGTGCTGAAGAACAGAACTGGAAAGCTAGACTCCAAGTCTGTTGTCTGCCTGTTTGTAGGATACTTCAAGGAGACCAGAGGTGGACACTTCTATAGTCCTGAAGACAACAAAATATTTGTATCAACAAATGCAATGTTTCTTGAGGACAGTTATATTAGTGACCATAAACCTCGTTCTAAGATTGTATTGAATGAGTTGGAGCCTGGTGAGACTAGTGCTTCATCAACAAGAGTTGTTGATCCATAAACATCTGAGAGTCAAATGGTTCCTGATTAGGATACACTACCATCTACACGTAGTGAGAGGGTTGTGAGACAACCTGAACTCTATTTAGGTATAGGTGAGGGACAAGGTGTTGTCTCTACTGATAGTGTTGATGATCCATTGACATTTAAGAATGCAATGAAAGATCCTGATAAAGATGAATGGCTTAAAGCCATGAATCTCGAGATGAAGTCCATGTACTCTAACTCAGTCTGGGATCTTGTAGACTTACCGGATGGGGTAAAACCCATAGCCGGGAAGGTAGAGACCTTCAAAGCAAGGCTAGTGGCCAAGGGTTATACCCAAAAAGAGAGGGTTGATTATGAAGATACCTTCTCGCCAGTAGCCATGTTTAAATCTATGAGGATTCTCTTATCCATTGTTGCCTATTTCGATTACGTAATTTGGCAAATGGAAGTCAAGACTGCATTCTTGAATGGCAATCTTGATGAGTGAAAATACAACCACACTTAAATGCTCAAGGCTAACCTTTTTCGACTCCCTTAGAAACAAACAAAAGTTTGTCCCTTTAGATTGCTTGTATCACAATATATATATCAATTAAAGATACTTAATCAATATATAAAATAAGTAAAGTGTGATACAAACAAGTAATTGTAACACATACACAATCTATATTATAGAAAGAAAGACAACTTACATAAAGAGTTCTATCCATAGTATTCAAATACTAAATACAAATATAAGAGAGATAGGGATAGAGAAAAGTTGACACAAGATATAACGTGGTAAACCTCCGAAGAGGAAACATCCACGGGTTAGCAACCACCGACAATCAAAATCCACTAGTATATAAGACAAGTACAATCTCTTAAGTGACCCCTTCACCTAGAAACTACCCTCCTATCCTACTCATGAAGATGTCGCCCTCTTGCTCAACAATCTGAGGCCTCACACCTCTTTCAAGACTTCCTCGCTCACCCTTCTGGATCCTCATGACCCTAGGCAATACTTTTTCCTCAACTATCCGAGTCCTCCCGACTCTAGTCAAGACTTCCTCGCTTACCATTCCAGATCCTCACGACCCTAGGCAAAACTTCTTGCTCGACTATCCGAGTCCTCCCGACTTTAGTCAAGACTTCCTTACTTGACAATCCAAGGTCTCACACCTCTTGTCAAGACTTTCTTGCTCAACAACATAGGTCTCACACCTATTGTCAAGACATCCTTCTCACAAGGCATCTAGGTGATCATGAATGCAAAACGTAAACAAGCACACAACATAGAATGTTATGATCAACACATCCTATGGAAAATAGTAGACATGAGCATGAATGCACAAATCAAATATAGCCTAGTCAATCATGCATGTTTAATCCATCTAGATCATGTAAGATATGTTCAACATTAATTACAACCTAGATACATGCATAGATCTAAAACTTGAATCACAAGATATGTTCAATTAATCACATAATCAAGTTTAAATCTCATAAACCAAAAACATGCTAAAATCATATGACAAAGTCATTTAGATTAAAGCTAAAGTTCTAGAGCATATTCCTATTCATAGATTCAACAAAACACATGAATAGCTGAAAAGAACATAAGCACATGTATCATTGTGAGAAATCGGCCAAAGAGAGCCTAATACATGTGAGGAACTATTTTTCACAAAATCAATCAATCAAAGATCATCAAATAGTCTTAGAATCAAAGCTAGCACAATACAATCCCAAATATGTGAAAACATAGGCAAAAACAAAACCTAACTAAACATGTGAGATTTCAATTGAAACTCAATCTAGCTTTAAATGAGTTCAAAACTTAAATAAAAACAATCACAAGACACATATATATGATGAAGAAGAAAACCCAAGGCAATTGACCAAGTTTTAAAAGAAAACTTTGAGACAAAATCAATACCTTAATTTATTTTTGTATAGTCCCGTTTTTGTGAGTTTAGACTCCAAAAACAGCAATAAAACTCACTCAAACCTTCAGAAAAAAGATAGAGGATGAATAGACAAAAACTCTCAACTTTGAATCACTCAAATCGGATTTCAAATGAAAAGGTTTTGGTGTTTGGAAGGTGAGAAAATGTAGAGAGAAAATTTCTTCACTCAAGTTTTAAATTTCTTCTTGGAATGAAATGTGAAAGGGAATATAAATATAAAGGAGAGGGAAAATGGGCATATGAAATGACCAAAAGGGACAAGAAGCAGCCAAGCTTGCTTCCTGCCCGAGATGGTGCCTGGGCATCTCGGGGCAGCAAGCCTTCAGCCCCGAGATGGCCACGCGCCATCTCGGGAAAGAAGAGCTTTGCTGTCTTCTTTTTCCCTTGACCTTCCTTCACGTTCTTCGACCGTTCTCCGGCCTCCGAACTCAGAATTTGAATCTGTTTACGGATTACGAACCGTAACTCTCTCACGGACATAGAAATATAAGATACTCAACCCAGAAAATAATAATTCTACTGGATATATGAAGACGAAGATAATGTTTACAACATGAGTTGAAAGTGTAGCATCTTTTGACTTAGAACTTGAAATCAATAGTATGAGTAACCGAAATGACTGGAACTCAATCAAGAATGATTTAAGACTAAATTCATGTTCAATGTCCATGTTATACAAACATATACACACACAAACACAATTCACACTAGAATGCAAACTACATAGAGATAGTCTCCAATCATGCACTTTCCAAAATATGTTATTTCCATACCAATGCATGAGCATTCATCTTCAAGTGTGTGAATGTGTTATACATGGTGCACAACTATGTAGGGACACATATGAATGAATTGTATTTGTATGCCTATAATGGTGCACAACGATGCAGGGACACATCTGTGTGAATTGTGTGTGTGTGCCTAAGCCTTGTAAGAGAAAGATAAGGTCTTAGTATACCTTTGTAAAACCATATTGTATCCTTTTTCTTTGAAGACTTTGAACTTGCTTTGACTTGTTGTTCATTCTTCTTTGAAGCTTGAATCATCATGAATTTAAACAACTAAATCTTTACAAGTAAACATCAATTTGATATGGAATTAATGCCAACACAATCTAAAACCTAACAATCTCCCCCTTTGGCAAATTCCATGTCAAAACACTTATACATTTACTACATATATAAAAATGAATAGGTCACAAAGTCACTCCCTCACATTACAATGAGTAAGATTCCTATAACTAATCTTCATCAACTCTTGAACTTCATCTTGATCTTCTCTTGAAGCAACCTATAAATCATCTCAAAGCACAATGCATATACAAGAGAACAACAACAAATGGCAACATACAATATGGATAAGAATATACAATTAAGTCCACAAATACATGTATCTCCCCCTTAATACATGCCAAAATACAAGAATTCTTAACCAAATCTTAAGACTAATTATTACATGCCATTAAAAGTTCAAAAGTTCATAAAAAAAAAGAAACTAAGTAACTAGCATGTCTTTCTCCCCCTTTTTGACATGAAATGATGCCAAGAGTTAAGAAATTTACCACAAGACTCAAATACTAGCTACTTGTTCCACCAAAGAAAGTTGTGTGAGTAGTTGATCTGACATAATGCTTGAGAGGTGGTCTTGAACTTGAAGCAATACACTCCTTCAACTCTTTTATCCTAGCATCTTGTTGAACAAGTATAGCACTAAGCTCATCAACCTTCTTCTTCAATAGTAAAGCCCAATCCGGAAGAATATTTGAGCTAATCACATGACTATCAACTTGAGAACTACTAAATAGTCCAAAAGTATCACAAGTCTTACCCTTATTCTTATATGACATGTATGACACACGTTTATCACAATACTTTTCCAAGGGTTGAACTAACACATCATCTTCTCTACTCTTAACCCCACGAGCTAAATATAATGAAGTAATAAACCCCGGTAATGCAAGCTTTTTATCACCTCTAGTAGAGAAAGCCACACTATCAATGTAATACATGAGAAGATCTCCAAGGTTTATAGGTTGATTAGTCACTAAGGCATACACTATTTTGATCTTGTCCTTATTCAACTCGGTTGAATTCGAAGATCCAATAATGTTAGTGCAAATGAATAGATGCAAAAATGCAGTAGCCTTAGTTAACTCATGTTGACTAGTATATGCTCTACCTTTCAACTCAAAAGAAGCATTGTCACAAAGAGTTCTACCCATGATATTAAGATTCTCAATGACATCCACATCTAGAAAACTAGAATCTATATCATTAGATAGCCCAAGAAACTTGTTAATGTTTTCCGGGTTAACTCTAAACACAACACCCCTAATCTCCATCAAAGCATCCAATAAGGTGGCACTTTCTCTATATTCAAGATAAAACTCTCTAACAAGAGTACCATTCACAATTCCTAACATGCTCACCCAAGATTTCCAATTTCTATCCTTTAAGCATTTAAGAACATAAGAATCTTTACACTTACCAAAGTCAATGCCTCTCTCTTGAAATATCTTCTTAGTTCCAAAGATCCCTAAATCTTTTGTCCTTGAAGCTTTGGATCCTTTTGACGTAGACTTGGCTTTCACAACGAGATTCAATTGATTTCCACTTCCGATAATCTTAGTTCTTCCCATTTGTTCTTGTGTTATAAGATGCTATATACATACAACAAAAGTGAGTGCAAGACAAAACAAACATATTAGTCACAAATATATAAAAACAAAGACATATGACTTAAGAATGAATCATCATGCAAGACAAAGATAGTGAGTAATATCTTACAAGTATCATTAAGTCAAAATATGCCAACATGTAACAAAATGAAGCATGTGAACATATCATAAAAGAGAACAATGTCTAGCATACAATGCTCCCCCTTGATAAATGCTATAACTAAAATTAATGATAGCATAAAGTTCACAAAGATGTTCACACAATCACACATTGAAGCAATTTGAAGAAATATCAACAAAATAAGCTTCATATGTTAAGAGAGATACACAAAGATTTTTCAAGTTCTATCATAATTCTTCAACAATTGATAAAATATCATCATACTCATAAACAAAGTACATGTAAGAGAGACATGCTTCAAATATATATCAAGAAGTAGTTTGATAATCAACATGCAAACAATTTCCAATAACTATTCATCTTATGCTTTTTCCATAAAAAGTCAAACCGATTATCATCCAGAATTTTTTGCTTTTAAGAGAATAGATTTCAACATATGAGTCTGTGTGTGCATGTGGCTCATCATCCCATTTATGTTTTTCAACCGGAGCTCATTTGATTTTCAACTATACTCATTTTTAAGTCTTCCTCTTTTTCTTTTTAGGCTTTGAATCAAAGATTTTTTTTTTATGATTCCATTTCAACGCTTCTTTGATTTTTCCATTTTTTTAAACATAAACAAAATTCACTTCATGACGGCTTTCACTCATCACAATGGTGTAGCTCTTTCCAACATTGGGTAGCTTTCACAAGCAATGTGTGTAGCCCTTTCCATGAAGGTGCTCGTTGAGTTCTATGTATTTGCCGAGGCAAAATGGATACTAACCATATGTCATTTTAAATGTACTTGTCATATGTGAATTTTATTGTACGTACACGTCATCAACAAAGAGGATAAATTGCCAGGTGGATATCCGAATAGGTATTTAGAAAATATCCTAAAAGACATCACCAAAGAAGAGAAAACCCCGAGTAAGCAGATGTTGAACAAAACCTACTCAGGGTCAATCGACGTCATACAATACTCGGGATCAGTTAATGACACTCGGGACTGGTTAAATGACATTTCTACTCGGGATCAAATGATGTAACTTGGGACCAGCGGGTATTGTCCTTACTTGGGACAAATATGAAGAAAACTGAATAAAAAGCCCAGCGCATAGCTCACACGAATTAAGTCATTAAAATACACGAAGATATCCATATAAAAAAGGAATCCCAAAGAGAACAGAATACTGAGCATGAAGGGTTCCCAATCAGGCAACAACTATATTTCTTCAAAATGACTACGATCTTATAAGGAAATAAGTCCTAATTAGACTACATTACTAGAGTCCCATTCAATCTCAATACATGAATTTGAAACAGGAAAGAAGACAGTATGCTTCAAGCAAGTAAATAATCATAATTAAATATAAAGATCTTCTATTACTTGTACAAAGCAGATTAGGGTTCTATAAACATATAAATAGACCCATAATCTTGCTAAAAAAGGATATAGAGCAATCATAGAAAAATACAGAGAGAAGAAAGAGAGATTGAGAATTGTAATATTATAATTTCATAGTGGATTTTGGTTTGGTTGATCATTCAACCACCCGTGGACGTTTCTCCGGTCATCGAAGTTTTACCATGTAAAAAAATCGCGTCTAATTATTTTCTCCTTCTATTTCTCTTTGAAATTACAGCTGAAATTCAATCCTTGTTGGCTTTTCTCATACATCCAGAAATCGACGTTAATAATTGGCGTTAGAAGGAGGGGGTGAACCTCCGTTTTAATTAAGGATAATGACAAGAAGCAGAAGCAGTTATGGCCATGTCCAAAAATCTCCAGATAATTTCCATGTTGGTAGCAGCTCGCGAGATCTTGCTGCAACTACGGAGAACCAACCTACATTCCTGGCGGGGATCCAGTAAGTTCCTCTAACCAGTGGAGACTTGACACAACATTTTCGAGAAGCGTTGTAACAATTGGTTACAGACACAGCAAATGAAGGAGTTGATCTACTGGCTGCAGAGGCACAAACTCCTAACCTCTTGCCTGTGAGGCTTCGTTCGGTTGTGGTAGGGCCAAAACTAAATGCACCGAAAGCCAGAAGGAACTCTATTCCAATCGGAAGGAACTCTGTTCCAATCAATCAGGCTAGACGTGAAACACCTAAAGAGGAATGACCACGCTAGAAGTAGAACCAGGATCAGACAGCCTGTGTTAGACACCGCAAACATGACAGACACAGGGATCGGTCGTCATCAGGAGATAGCTATCGGCACCATCGCAAGCGTCATCACGGAATCAAACATGAAACCCGACATCAAAGTAAAGAGCCAGAAAGAGGAATGACAATTACCTAGTGGTTCAATCATCAGGGAAGTTCGGTGGGAGATAGAGATGTCTTAATCAAGAGCCTAACTTGAGAAGTCGGGAACAATAGGCGTCAAATGGACGCACTGGCCAGACGTTATGCGTACAACGAAGTATTTGATGAGGATTCTGAAAGCCCGTTAACTAGGGACATCCTACGGACTTCATTCCCAGAAAGATTTAGGATGCCACACGTGGAGCAGTTCAAGAAGGATAAAGACCCGAAAGAACATGTCAGACGCTATAAAAGTGCTATGGTTCAGTATGCCCATAGCGATCCCTTAATATGACTCAACTTTCCACAAACTCTAGGAGACATGGGCTCAAGATGGTTCAGGAGATGACCCCCAGCAAGCATCAGAAGTTTCAGTGAACTGAGCAGGAGTTTTTCAAGGCAATTTCTGAGCAATGTTCACAGGAAAAAATCAGTGGCTTACCTTTCTCAAATAAAACAAGGGAAAAATGAGTCGCTGAAGAAATACCTAGGATGATTCGGCCAAGCGGTATCAGAAATCGATGATGCAAACGATGAAGCACTAATTGCCGCATTCATCAACAACCTACAGAATGGACGATTGTCTTTTGACTTAAGAAGAGACCGTCTGACCAAATATGCATATATGATAGACATGGTAGGAGGATATGTACTAGCCGAGGAAGAAAAGTTAGCCATATGAGGATGTTACATACATGAAGGAAAACTCGAAAAGGACGCTGAGTCCAAGGTGCAGAACCAAAAGGGGAAACAGAAAGGAAACGGTAAAGAAAGGAGCAAGGACGGGGGGAACGGGCTAAATACCGAACAGACCATGGAGAAATACCGAGGTAGATACACTAACTGCACCCCTCTTCAGAAAAAGCAAAAGGAAATCCTGGTCATTAAAGAAGCAAAGAATATGGTACAAGAGCCACAACGACAGTCTAATTTCACCCGGAGAGATACAACCAAATACAGCCGATTCCATAAAGAAACCGGTCATGAGACATCCAAGTGTTACCAGCTCAGAGATTACATAGAAACCCTCATTCGGGAAGGACATCTACAGGATGTAATCTTGAAAAGGGATGAGAAATCAGAAACAAAGAAAGAGATCAGGGCTGATCACAGCTCTGGTTGAAGCTTAAGGGCCAGTTCATAGGCTCATCAAGTAATACATACGATATTTGGCGGACCATCCACTGGGAGAAGTAACCGAGAGTGAACACAGGAAATTAGAGAAGCAGTAGAAGCAAGATATAACTTTGATGTGAAATCGGTGGAGCCAGACCCGAAAGAGTAAAGGAAGGATAAGACCCAATAACAATCACAGAAGCAGACTCACATGGGGTCGATGTTCGGCCAAATGATGCCTTAGTCATAAGTGCCCGGATTGGTCTCCGGGAAGTTAGAACAATCTTGATAGACAATGGAAGTTCGAAAGACATTCTTAATGTAGCTATCTATGATTAACTCAGGTTGGACCGAAAGGATCTACAGCCTTTCCACACTCCACTCAAAGGATTCGGGGGAATTGATGTCAGGTCACTCGGGACGGTAAAGCTACCTGTGAAGATCGGAATGGCACCTTTTAGAGAACTATATTGCTCGACTTCGTGGTAGTAGACTTAGACAGTTGGCCGTATAATGCGTTGTTGGGTCGTCCATTCTTAAATAAAACTAAGGCCGTAATAGCCATCTATGCCATAATGATCAAGTTTCCGACCAAACAGGGGGTCGGGGTAGTCAAGGGATCCCAAGAGATGGCCCGAAGAGCTAACCTGTTAGTATGCAAGGACAAGATTGAACAGGTTTGCACTATAACACAGCCAAGTCAGAGCAAAGAGCCACTATTGTTTGAGTTCGACCCAAGGGAAGAGCCAAATAATTCCAAAATTGAACCGGTCGAAGAAATTATCTTGAAAGAAGATGAACCAGATAAGAGGATCAAGATTGGGGACAACTTGGAAGAAAAAGTCAAACAAAGCCTCATTGATCTACTCAAAGAATACAGGGATGTGTTCGCTTGGAGTTATAAAGACATTGTCGGGATAGATGGCCGAATAATATCTCACCATCTCATAGTAAACTCGAATACAAAACCGGTGATACAAAAGAGAAGTCTCGAGAGAAGTCAGGCAATCAAACAGGAAGTAGAGAAACTACTCGCTGTAGGGTCGATTAGAGAGGTAAACTATCCTCAATGGGTAGCTAATGTAGTCCTCGTCCAAAAGAATAATGGACAATAGAGAATGTGCGTATATTTCACATATCTGAACAAGGCATGCCCGAAAGACAGTTTTCCATTTCTAAGGATAGATTAGTTGGTGGACGCTACATCAGGCCATGATTTGCTCAGTTTCATGGACGCCTACTCGGGATATAACCAAATCCGGATGAACAAAGTTGATGAAGAAAAGACAGCATTCACAACTAATCAGGGTTTGTACTGTTACACAGTGACGCCCTTCGGATTCAAAAGTGCAGGGGCAATATATCAAAGGTTGGTCAACAGATTCTTTGCACGGCAAATTGGAAGGAACATGGAAGTATACATTGATGACATGCTGACCAAGAGCATCACGACAGACAAGCATACTTCAGACGTGCGAGAGACAATTGATGTCTTGAGGAAATACCAAATGAAGCTGAATCCGAACGAGTGTTTATTCAGAGTTCCCTCAAGAAGGTTCCTGGGTTTTCAAGTTCACCAAAGAGGAATCGAAGTCAACCCTGAGAAGATCTAGGCCCTGAAGAAAATGACTTCACCAAGGACACTAAAAGAAGTACAGCGCTTAATATGATGCTTAGCTTCCTTGGGCAGATTCATCTCAAAGGCCACAGACAGATGTGCACCTTTTTTCAAAGTAATTAAAAACGGAAAAGGATTTGAATGGAATGAAGAGTGCGAGCAGGCTTTTTTAAAAATCAAGGAATACCTAGGGCATGCTCCCATCCTTTCAAAATCACAGATGGGAGAGACACTCCATTTCTATTTATCAATTAAAAAACTAGCAGCAAGCTCAGTCCTAGTTAGAACATAAGATGGAGTACAAAAGCCAGTGTACTACATCAGCAAGGCACTTCTACCTGCCGAGAACAAGTATTCACAAGCAGAGAAAATGGCACTAGCATTGGTTTCAGCAGGATGGAAGCTAAGGCAATATTTTCAGGCTCATACAATCCAGGTTCTCACCGGCTGCCCATTAAAACAAATTCTACAGAAGCCAAAGATTTTGGGGAGACTGACCAAATGGGCTAAAGAGCTAAGTGAATTCGACATCCAATACGTCCCTAGGACATCCTTCAAAGGGCAAGCAGTGGCAGATTTTATAGCAGAGTTCACAGAGCCAAACCTGGAAGCAAAAAGAATGTTGGGAAAAAAAATTCCCATGGAAATTGTATGTTGATGGCTCTTCAAACAGTCATGGCAGTAGGGCAGGGATCGTAGTATGCACCCTAGAAGAAGATGATATCAAATGTGCCATGAGGTTTGATTTCAAAGCAACCAACAATCAAGCTGAATACGAGGCGCTACTAGCTGGACTCAGAGTCTGTATAGCTCTCGGGGCAGATGAAGTCGAGATATTCAGCGATTCACAAGTAGTTGTCAACCAAGTCTTGGACGAGTACCAAGTCAAGGATGAAGGCATGATAGCCTACTTTGACATTCCAAAACAGCTACTCTAGAAATTCAAAGAATATAAGATTGCCCAGATCCCTAGGGAGGAAAATGAAAAGACAAACTCATTGTCCAAACTAGCATCAGCAACAACCACAATCAGGCCAAAGACTATTCCGGTTGCATATCTCCTCAAACCGAGCATAACTGAACCTAGAAACTTAGAAATTTTAGAAATCCAAACACCGCCAGAAGGTTGGATGACTCAGCTAAAAAGGTTCCTAGAAAAAGGCATGCTCCCGGAAGATCCCTTACAAGCAAAACGTATCAGGTATAGATCAGCAAGGTACACATTGATTGGAGGAGAACTATACAGAAGGGGGTATTCCCGAACACTTCAAAGATGTGTGTAAGAGGAGGATGCATATCGGATATTACAAGAAATCCATGTAGGAGTTTTCGAAAACTATACTGGGGGTAAAAGTTTAGCACACAAGGTACTAAGGCAAGGCTATTATTGGCCTACTCTATTCTCAGATGCGCAGCAATGTTCGGAGAGTTGCAATACTTGCCAAAGGATTGCTAATGATATCCGACAACCCCCTGAACAGCTCAGAAACCTTACATCCCCATAGCCATTTACCATTTGGGGTTTGGATTTAATCGGCCCAATGCCAGCTGGGGCAAGGGGTGGAGTGAAGTACGCCATAGTAGTCGTTGACTATTTCATGAAGTGGGCAGAAGCTGAAGCATTGGTGCATATCATAGAAGCAAACACCACAAATTTTGTGAAAAAGAACATACTTTATAGGTTTGGAGTCCCAAACACTATAATCACTGACAACGGCACCCAGTTCGATAACTTGAAATTTAGACAGTTGTGTAAAGAGTACCAGATTGCCAATTACTATCTTACACCTGCCCACCCTCAAACAAATGGGCAGGTCGAAGCAGTGAACAAAATCATCAAGCACACAATCAAAGCAAAGCTAGATGTCAAGAAAGGAAGCTGGGTTGAAAAACTTCCCGAGGTATTATGGGCATATCGGACAACAGCAAGAACGTCAACAGGAGAGACTCCATTCACTCTAGCGTTTGGAACGGAAGCTGTTATCCCCATAGAAACATCATACGCGTCACCCTGGGTCAGGCTATATGATGAAGAACAGAATGTTGATATGCTATTACAAAGTCTAGATGATCTAGAAGAGAAAAGGGAGAAGTCCAGAATACGAAATATGGCATATCAGCAAAGAGTAGCTCGCCACTACAACTATCACGTTCGGGTCAGGAAATTCCAGCTAGAACACCTGGTACTCAGGAAGGTGTCATTGAACATAAAAAATAAAGCTGCAAGTTCCCTGGCTGACAAATGGGAAGGTCCGTACAAAGTCGAAGGAATAGCTGGCCATAGAGCATATTGGATTGCACGACCCATTGAAGGGGTTTACCCCGACCATGCAATGCTCAGTATCTGAAGATTTTCTATCCTTAAATTATTTTTTGTTCTTTTTTCTAGCCGAGCAAGGTCAATTGACCTTAGCAAAAAGGCAAACCCGATGCACCAGCTCGGGAGGCTATCGAGAAAAATTCAGATGAAATGCGTAGCTGTGTTAAGCGATTCAAAAAGCTTAACGATTCGGTAAACCCTTATGCATAAAAACTGGGGAGACGTCCTCGATAATGCTTAAGGACTCGAACATATGATCATGGTGAGCCTTGATGTAATGTTCGGGTAGCAACCGTGTATGAAACACAAGTATAAACCTACTTGTCTGCTTTAAGATGACTCGGTTAATAATACTAGTCAGTTTAATAAGATACTTGGCATAAAGATTGCAAGAGCCAGTTTAATAAGATACTTGACATTAAAATTATTCGGGTGACAACAAGTTTAATAAGAAACTCGGTGAAGCTACTCGAACATCAGAGTTAGCCAGTTTAATAAGATACTTGGCATGAAGATTGCAAAAGGTCAGTTTAATAAGATACTTGGAATTAAAATTATTCGGGTGACAACCGGTGTAATAAGATACTCGGTGAAGTTACCCAAACATCAGAGTTAACCAGTTTAATAATATACTTGGCGTTAAAAATTATTCAGGGAAAGAAACCGGTTTAATATGATACTCGGCAACAATAAAGTCAAGTTGAAGGAGAATCCTTAGAAGCAATGAAATCAGAAGCTAAACTCTGGATTTTATTACTCTCCAAAGAATCGTTTCAAAAAATTGTTACAAAAGAATTCTTTACAAAAGAATTGTTACAAGAATTACAAAGAATTACAAAGAATGTTAGTAGAAACAAAACTTATGGAAATTCTACAAAAATCAAGGTTATGAGGATTTGTCAATACTCGGGTCGGGCACCATCTCGTACTCGTGGAGCAGACTTTCATTGGAAGGCCAAGCGATTGTGTCGACTGAGTCATTCATTCACTGGCTGTAATCCTCTCCTAAGATCGGTCTGACATCTGGGACCACACCCTTCACGACCGACTCTTGACTACTATAAAAAGTCAAGAGGGAGTGCTTGGATAAAACCTCCAAATGCATAGGATGGGGTTCTTTGCCTCGGCTGCGGCAGTAAGCTCTCCACTCTTTCATCTGAGTCCGAAGAGATTCCAAGGATCGATCCACATGATGTTTGATTGACAGCTCCCAGTTGGTTCAGGCCTTCTCAGTCGCCCTATTCTTAATTTTGAAGAACTCGCCAACTGAAACTAGCCCCCGCTGAAACTCCCGAAGGAGAAGAGCATCGTAGGCAGGGAGTCTTTAAAACAATCAACCCCCTGGACTTTAAGTTCCAGTCTAGACTCTTTAGATAGGAATTTGAATGTCAGAGTTTGGCGTTCCCAGTCCTCGATCTTCTGTTCATATGCCGACTTGGACTGCTCCGCTTCCTGCTCAGCCTTAAGCATTGATTCTTGGGCAGAAGACAATACGTTTTGAAGTGATGTAGCCTTCTCTTCTATCGAATAAGCCCTTCCTCGGCCTCCATCTGTTTCGCCAGACAGTGGTCGGTAAAAACTTGGGCAGAACCAACCTGTTGTTTATAAGCCGTTTCGACCCGAGCACTGTGATCCTCGCTTTCCTTCAGCTGAGATTCAACACGCCTTATTTTATCAGCTTGATATTGCTGCGTCTGAACCAGCTCAGTGAACTCGGCCACCATCTATAAAAAAGTTTAATTAAAAATCTAAAAATCTGGCAAACAGGACAATTGAAGAAAAGGATAACTTACATAAGATGCACCATTGAAAAAATTATGAAGACGAATTGTCAAAGAGCTATCTCAAAAACAGCTTCAGCCGTCGTCCCCGATGAAAACCCGACCGGATGACATCTCCCGCGGCATATCCTGGGGAGAAGGATATAAATGAAACCCCTGAACGTCCAGCCCCTAGATCTTCAACCTTAGGGGGAAATGGACCCATGTTCGGTTCAGAAGTCTCCACACCCGTCGATGCTGTAACCTCAACAGTCGGAGGAATCTCAAACCCAGTATCTTCATTACTGGAGTCGATGAATGAGACCACCCGAGGAATCTTCTGAGGGCGAGTAGGAGAATCCATCGCTTTCCATTTCTCGGCCTGAGAACGGCTGAGCATCCTCCTGGAAGATTTCAAAAAATTCAGGATCTGTAGGTGCTTGTCCTACAGAGGTATTACCTTCATCACCTGTATCTGACCGTCTGACAGGCTTCTCGCCAGGACCCTCACTTTGCCTCTCCCCGTCATCAGGCAGTTGGGTATGATCCGTTGGGCCGCTCAGACAACTAGTCTCCCCTACGGTCAGTTGAACGATGTCCTCGGGGATATATTCGGGAACTTTCTCTTCGACAGCATCAGATTCCTCGTCAGACTCAGGCGGGACAATGACGTCATTGCTCTGACGAGAAGATTCTTTTCGAATCACCTGAAGAATAGACTTCACTTGGCGAGCTTGAATGTCGCAGACGATATCCGTATCGTATACTTAAAAAGGGAAAATCACGTCAGAATATAAAAGCAAAAAAATAATAATAGAAAGAGGGCCACAAAGATCATTTACATCGCCTGCGATATACTAAAATCTATTTGAAAAAGCCGAACTCTATCATATTTGACTCAGTAAAGAGATAAGTCTTGCTCCTCTTTTCCAGAGTGTGAACTGCTGCCCGAGCAAGTCTGGTCAGCTCAGTATTGCTGTAATCAACTTTCTGCTTGTTCCATATCTCGGGGGAACAGAAGAAACGGAGGACTTTCAACACAGTCCGAGTATCCCCAGTTGTAACGATGACATTAAGCCCAAGACTCCCTCCTGCGAAAAAACAATTGTTCTTCCAGAACTTATTGGATGTAGGGAATCCCCATACGAAACCTTTTTTTTTAAGGTCATCAGAGATATCAGCTCCCCGATTCACCTTTATCCTCTTGGGGACCCAACAGTCTGGCGGATTAGACATGAGGAAATAGGTTCCTGTCTTGCCAGACTGCCTCAGCGTAAAGAAATGTCTGATTTCACTCAGGGAGGGTGGCAACAAGTTCATCCGGCTGTACATGTGCCACATGCACATCAAGATTTTGTAGCTGTTCGGGGCCAGTTGGGCCTGAACGATTCCTGCTTCAGACAGAAACCAGGCAATGAATGGCTGAAGAGGAGAGTGACGCTGCAACAGAGCATGGATCCATAGATCGCCACCATGCCTCGGGGAGGATTCCACCCAGCTCTATCACCCGCTGGAATCAGAGTGACTGAATTGGGAAGATTGAATCGGGCACGATACTTTTCTATCTCATTTGCCCCGACCAAATTCGGCTCGGCGTCAAACCCACTCTGGCGAGTAGCAGAGAAAGAAAGGCGAGATATTCTGAATGTCTCTTCGACATCGTTCTCATCAACAGTCTGCTCTCGGATCCGAATGTTGCCCGAGTTGTGCTTGTGGACTTCACTTTTTCTTTGATGTTTCCCTATCCTTCGTAGAGGTGCCCTGTGATTAGAAACATCAGATTCAAAACTAGATGAAGAATCAGAACTGGATATAGGACTAAAAGTGACGTCAGGGTGAAGCCTAGAAACATCAACTTCTAAAAATGGAGGCTCATTAGGGGGGATTTCCATTAAAACGAAGAGCTATAGTACAGAGACGAAGACGATATGTTGGCTCCATTAAAACTAACCTTGAATAAAAATTGAGGCAAGATCTTCAACGGAGAATTGCGACCTTCTGCGTAGAGAAATCTATGTTTGACAAAAAAAAATTGTTGAACATTTTTGAGAATGAACCAACGCTGTCTAAGTGAAGAATTTAAAGAGATGATAGCACGAAACCCTAGGATCTCAAGGTGTGAAAAAACGATGATGAGGTTTGATGATGTAGAAGGTGCACAGGAAAACGCGTAGGTCGTTTCTCATAAATGATATCGAAAAACGAAGAGGCAAGGGACAGGTGTCAAAAAGAGAACTGGCTTTCGACGTCAGAACTCCAAAACTTTGCCGTCATTAAAGATCTCGGGGGAGGAGGCAAATCAAATTTTCAGGGTCACCATTAAGACGCGCCATTATGACAAGACATTTACTCGGGTGCTGAAAAGATATTGCAAAAACTGATTAAAATACGTTTGCCCGAAATAAAACCCTATTCAGAAAAATATTTTAAAGGGGTATTGTCATATGTAAATTTTATTGTACGTACACGTCATCAATAAAGAGGATAAATTGCCAAGTGGACATCTGAATAGGCATTCAGAAATATCGTAAAAGACATCACTGAAGAAGAGAAAACCCGAGTAAGCAGATGTTGAACAAAACCTAATCAGGGTCAATCGACGTCATATACTACTCAGGATCAGTTAATGACACTCGGGACTGGTTAAATGACATTTCTACTCAGAATCAAATGATGTTACTCGGGACCAGCGGGTATTGTCCTTACTCGGGACAAATATGAAGAAATCTGAATAAGAAGCTCAGCGCATAGCTCACACAGATTAAGTCATTAAAATACACGAAGATATCCATATCAAAAAGGAATCCCAATGAGAACAGAATACTGAGCAGGAAGGGTTCCCAATCAGGCAACAACTTTATTTCTTCAAAAAGACTATGTTCTTATAAGGAAATAATTCCTAATTGGACTAAATTACTAGAGTCCCATTCAATCTCAATATAAGAATCCAAAACAGGAAAGAAGACAGTCCGTTTCAAGCAAGTAAATAATCACAATTAAATACAAAGATCTTCTATAACTTGTACAAAGCAGATTAGGGTTCTATAAACATATAAATAGACCCATAATCTCGCTAAAAAAAGATATAGAGCAATCATAGAAAAATACAGAGAGAAGAAAGAGAGATTGAGAATTGTAATATTATAATTTCATAATGGATTTTGGCTTGGTTGATCATTCAACCACCCGTGGACGTTTCTCCGGTCATTGGAATTTTACCAAGTAAAAAACTCGCGTCTAATTATTTTCTCCTTCTCTTTCTCTTTGAAATTACAGCTGAAATCCAATCCTTATTGGCTTTTCTCATACATCCAGAAATCGACATCAACAGTACTTAAGCTCAAAAACTTCAAGGTGTATCCAAAGTTTACATATTAGTAAACTCAACTTACTAGCAAAACATATAAGAGAAGCAAGGTGCAATTTTTGAAAACCAAGATTTTATGCCTCATAAGCACATGATCTAAGAGTAATAAGTAGAGACTTATTCAAGATCATTACTTCTCTAATGAGTAGCTTTCAAAGAATATGAAGCTCATAATTTCAAAAGTTATGCCACTCAATATACTATACACAAACAATCATCAAAGTTAAGATCAATGTGAACAATATCACTATTAGATCCTAAAATAGCAAATGTCAATGAGAACCATATGTATGCTATACAAAATTCTCTAATACGACATGCTATGAGATGTATATCAAAAATTGAGTCAAAAGATGAATGTCTAAGAGAACATACATTAGAGCATAGAGATACATTTTTGCACATTATATTCACCAAATATTTTACTTCCGCCCTTTTTATGAGCACTCTTGCCTTGAATGTCCTCATGACACCAAGTTGACAATGGTTTCACAACAAGAGTATAAAAAGCATAATATCTCAACTCAATCAACACATATATCAAAAGAACTTCTCTAAAGTTAATCAATAAATTTTTACCATCATAACAAACATGATGTGAGATAACCAAGTTCATATCAATACATGGAGTATTCAAAGCTAGCAAGCAAGAATTCTCAACACAATTGATATATTGCCTCAAACCTACCTCACATGTGCTTCTTATATTAGTGATAAGAGCACTCACCCTTGAACCACTTGTTCTTGGGTGTACCTATACAAACATTTCCAATATCATCCTTGACAACAATGTTAAATCTAGAGTAAAGTCCTTTAATGACTTGATTAACAAGAATATCATTACCACACGCTTACTTAACATTTTCAACACAAGGTTTGTGAAGTTGAAAAAGATTAGTTTTCTTTCTACTCCAAAACTTCTTTTCAAGCTCAGTAAAATTACCATGTTTCTCAACTATCAAGACCTTAGCATGTTCAAGTTGAAGTTTAATCTCCTTATCTCTAGATTCATTTCCTAATTTGTATTTTTCAAAATATTTATAACATCTAGGCTTAATGTGACCTATTGTGTTGCAATAGTGGCAAATTGGAATAAAAGATGAGATTGTACCTTTTGGAGTTGAACTAGCTTCACTAGGAGTTTACAAAGATACCTTGTTCGCCAACTTCTTCTTGGCTTTTGATATTCTCTTCTTGTGTGGTTTCTTATCAATCACGACTTCATCCAAGTGAGTAGAAAGTGGTGCTTCCAAGAGCTCCTCTTCAACTACCAAGTCGTCTTCACCACTATAAGAGTTAACAAGATTCCTAACACTAGACACACTTACCAAATCATTCACTAAATCCTTGATGGCCTCCTTAGTTGTGTCTATCTCTTCCATTAATTCTTGTTCTCTATTCCTCAAAGAAGATATCACATTATCCTTCTCAAGGTTTATCTTTTCAAGTTCTCTAAACTTCTTACTAATATTACCTTTCTCACCAAGAAGTCTATGAGTGATAATCACAAACTCATCTAGTTGTTTCTTGATCAAATCATCCTTCTCAACTACCTCTCTTAGAGCATTATCTCTAGCTTCTTTGAGCTTTTCTATCTTTTCCAACAACTCAAGATTAGTAGGAATGGAACTAGAGCTTCCATGATGATTTGCATCAAAGTTCTTGTTCAAAGATATTATACCATCAACATCTAGTGGAGAATGAGAAGCTGTTAGAGCTACAAAGTTGCTCACCAACTCTTCATCACTTGAAGACTCACTACTAGAGCTCTCATTGTCACTAGAGTTATCATCACTCCAAGTAGCCGCCAACAATTTGCCTTTCTTGTCTTTCTTAGATGGCTTCTTGGTGCACCCACTAGCAAAGTGACCGAAACCATGACAATTATAGCATTGAACATCTTTCTTGTTCATGGCTTGACTATTCTTCTCATTCCTTGGAGATGATGTTTTCTTAACTCTCTTTTCCTTAGAAGACTTGCCTCTAGGCTTGGCATTCTTCTTTAGAAACTTCTTGAACTTTCTAACCCAAAGAGCCATCTCTTTATTTTCATCATCACTCTCCTCATATATTGCTTTGAAAGCGATTCCCTTACTCTTAATCTTTGGCTTCAAGCGCATCTCATAAGTTTGGAGAGACCCAAGCAACTCATCAATGTTCATACTATCCACATCTTTGCTTTCCTCAATGGCCATCACATTTGATTTGAATCTCTTAGGAAAGGACATAAGGATTTTCCAATTAAAACGCTCTTTTGAGATAGGTACTCCAAGTGCTTGACATTTGTTAGCAATGTTAAGAAGTCGGAATTGGAAGTCTTCGAACTTTTCTTCTACACCCATACTTAAACCTTCAAATTGTGATGCCAACATTTGAAGCCTCGATTTCTTTACCGCTAAGGTTTCTACATTAGTAAGTTAGAGAGTATCCGAAGCTTCCTTTGTGGATTCAAGATTTTGAATGTAGGAGAATTGATGCCCATCAACCCCTCTAAAGATGGCATTCATAGCACGATGGTGCCATTTAGCAACCTCAAACTCATTTGTTGTCCATTCACTCCTTGGCTTGAGTATCATGGTTCCATCCTCTTGAACCTTGGTAGGAGGACTATAACCTTCTTCCACTACCATCCAAGCCCTTTTATCAATAGAGCAGATGTAGACTTTCATCCTCAACTTCCAATACCCATAGTTAGTGCCTCGAAGTAATGGTGGCCTAGTATTTGAGGCTCCTTCAGCCATTACATCTTCTTGTAAACCCATGACTTCAAAAGCTTTGCAAAAACCATGAATGTATCACCTGGACTCTCACAAAGTACAATCTTGTGTCCTGCTTTGATACTAATTGAAAATACAAACACGGCTAAATGCTTAAGGCTAACCTAGAGAGGGGTAAAAGGTTAGACATCTTTTTCGACTCCCTTAGAAATAAACAAAAGTTTTTCCCTCTAGATTGTTTGTATCACAATATATATATCAATTAAAGATACTTAATTAATATATAAAGCAAGTGAAGAGTGATACAAACAAGTAATTGTAACACATACACAATCTATATTATAGAAAGGAAGTTAACTTACATAAAGAGTTCTATCCATAGTATTCAAATAACAAATACAAAAATAAGAGAGATAGGGATAGAGAAAAGTTGACACAAGATATAACTTGGTAAACCTCCAAAGAAGAAACATCCACGGGTTAGCAACCACTGGCAAACAAAATCCACTAGTAGATAAGACAAGTACAATCTCTCAAGTGACCCCTTCACCTAGAAACTACCCTCCTATCCTACTCATGAAGATGTCGCCCTCTTGCTCAACAATCTGAGGCCTCACACCTCTTGTCAAAACTTCCTCGCTCATCCTTCCGGATCCTCACGACCCTAGGCAAGACTTCTTACTCAACTATCCGAGTCCTCCCGACTCTAGTCAAGACTTCCTTGCTCACCCTTCCAGGTCCTCACGACCCTAGGTAAGACTTCTTGCTCAACTATTTGAGTCCTCCCAACTCTAGTCAAGACTTTCTTTCTTGACAATCCAAGGTCTCACATCTCTTGCCAAGACTTTCTTGCTCAACAACATAGGTCTCACACCTATTGTCAAGACTTCCTTCTCACAAGGCATCTAGGTGATCATGAATGCAAAACGCAAACAAGCACGCAACATAGAATGTTATGATCATCATATCCTATGGAAAATACTAGACATGATCATGAATGCACAAATCAAATGTAGTCTAGTCAATCATGCATGTTTAATCCATCTAGATCATGTAAGATATGTTCAACATTAATTATAACCTAGATACATGCATAGATCAAAAACTTGAATCACAAGATATGTTCAATTAATCACATAATCAAGTTTAAATCTCATAAACCAAAAACATGCTAAAATCATATGACAAAGTCATTTAGATTAAAGCTAAAGTTCTAGAGCATATTCCTATTCATAGATTCAACAAAACACATGAATAGCTGAAAAGAACATAAGCACATGTATCATTGTGAGAAATCGGCCAAAGAGAGCCTAATACATGTGAGGAACTATTTTTCACAAAATCAATCAATCAAAGATCATCAAATAGTCTTAGAATCAAAGCTAGCACAATACAATCCCAAACATGTGAAAACATAGGCAAAATCAAAACTTAATTCAACATATGAGATTTCAATTGAAACTCAATCTAGCTTTAAATAAGTTCAAAACTTAAATCAAAACAATCACAAGACACATATATATGATGAAGAAGAAAACCAAGGCAATTGACCAAGTTTTAAAAGAAAACTTTGAGAGAAAATCAATACCTTAGTTGATTTTAGTGCAGTCCCGTTTTTGTGACTCTATAAACAGTAAAAAAACTCACTCAAATCTTCAGAGAAAAGATGGATGATGAATAGATGAACACTCTCAACTTCGAATAACTCAAATCGGAGTTCAAATGAAGAAGTTATGGCGTTTGGAAGATAAGAAAATTTAGAGAGAATTTCTGCACACTTGTTTTAAATTTCTTCTTAGAATGAAATGTGAGAGGGAAAGAGTTTATAAAGAAGTGGGAGACTTGGACATGTGAAATGAACAAGAGGGGCAAGAAGAAGCCAAGCAAGCTTGCTGCCCGAGATGGCGCCTTTGCTGTCTTCTTTTTCCCTTGACCTTCCTTCACATTCTTCTACTGTTCTTCGGCCTCCGAACTCAGAATTTGAATCAATTTACGGATTACAAACCGTAACTCTCTCACGGACATAGACATAAAAGATACTCAACCCATAAAATAATAATTCTACTGAATATATGAAGATGAAGACAATGTATGCAATATGAGTTGAAAGTGTAGCATCTTTTGACTTAGAACTTGAAATCAGTAGTATGAGTAACCGAAATGACCGGAACTCAATCAAGAATGATTTAAGACTAAATTCAAGTTTAATATCCATGTTATACAAACATATACACATACAAACACAATTCACACTAGAATGCAAACTACATAGAGATAGTCTCCAATCATGCACTTTCCAAAATATGTTATTTCCATACCAATGCATGAGCATTCATCTTCAAGTGTGTGAATGTGTTATACATGGTGCACAACTATGCAGGGACACATATGAATGAATTGTATGTGTGTGCCTATAATGGTGCACAACGATGCAGGGACTCATATGTATGAATTGTGTGTATGTGCCTAAGCCTTGTAAGAGAAAAATAAGGTCTTAGTATACCTTTGTAGAACCATATTGCATCCTTTCTCTTTAAAGACTTTGAACTTGCTTTGACTTGTTGTTCATTTTTCTTTGAAGCTTGAATCATCATGAATTTAAACAACTAAATCATTACAAGTAAACATCATTTTGTTATGGAATTAATGCCAACACAATCTAAAACCTAACAATGAGAGCATCTATATGATGCAACCAGAGGGACTCGTGTCTCCAGATCAAGGGCAAAAGGTTTGCAAGCTGCAAAGGTCCATCTATGGACTTAAGCAACCATCTATATCTTGGAACATAAGGTTTGATGATGTGATCAAAACCTATGGCTTTGAGTAGAATGTCGACGAGCCTTGTGTCTACAACCGTATCATTGACAAGAAAGTAGTTTTCTTGGTTCTATACCTAGATGATATCCAACCGTATCATTGACAAGAAAGTAGTTTTCTTGGTCCTATACCTAGATGATATCCTACTCATTGAGAATGATGTGGGAGTGTTTTCTGATATAAAGGGTTGGCTGGCTAGCAAATTCTAAATGAAAGATTTGGGAGAGGCGAGTTATGTTCTAGGGATCCAACTTATAAAGGATCGTAAGAAAAAACTCATAGAACTGTCTCAGGCATCATATATCGACAAGATTCTTGTGCGATTTTTGATACAAAACTCCAAGAAATGTAATTTACCTTCTAGGCATGGAGTTCACTTGTCTAAGGAACAATGTCCTAAGACACCTCAAGAAGTTGAGAATATGAGACGTGTACCCTATGTATCGGTAGCAGGTAATCTCATGTATGTTATGTTATGCACGAGACTGGACATCTGTTATGCAGTGGGAGTAGTCAGCAGATAGCAGTCCAACCCAGGATTGGATCATTGGGTTGCTGTCAAGATAATTCTCTAGTATCTTCGGAGAACGAGAGACTATACGTTAGTGTATTCAAGGCAGAATTTGATCTCGTTAGGATACACGGATTCTGATTTTTAGTCATACAACTATTCTAGGAAATCCACGTTTGGATCAGTATTTACCCTAGATGGTGGAGCCATTATATGGAGAAGTATCAAGCAATCCTATATTGATGACTCCACCATGGAAGCCGAATATGTATCCGTTTTTGAATCTGCTAAAAAGGTTGTTTGGCTCCGTAAGTTCATAAGTGACCTCAAAGTTGATCCAGATCGGGATAGGCCTATCACACTTTATTGTGATAACACTGGTGTTGTGGCTAATTCCAATGAACCAATAAACCATAAGAGAGGGAAGCATATAGAGAGAAAGTATAATCTCATTAGAGAGATAATAAGGAGAGGAGATGTGATCATCACCTAGATAGCCTCACAAGACAATCATGTTGATCCATTTACGAAGACCTTACCGGCTAAAGTGTTTTTGGGTCACCTAGATGGTCTAGGGTTATGAGACATGCCTCACATGCTATAGTGCAAGTGGGAGATTGTTTGGGTTTATGCCCTATAGATGTAATTTGTAAATGGATTTATGAAATAAATAAAAAGAAAAGTTCAATTCATTCTTGTTATGTTATTTATTTTACAAACTTGTGCATATATATCCAAGATTGCCGGATGTAATCTCGAACTATGTATATGAGTGTCATATACGGATGGATACAGTAAGAGACGTGCATTCTAAAGAGTCAATAGATAGTAAATAAAGCTGGGCACTTTATTTGTGGTTAATCTATAGATGCGGTCTATTCTGTAATGTACGATGATTCTATCCTGAATCATTCATATAAGATATGGGAATGGAGGCACCTTGTATGATGTGATCATATAGGACTGGGCCATGATCTATATGAATCTCTCACCAAGATCCGTTTACCGATGAAATTCATATATATCAACTAATGATGGCTATATGTAGGTGATCTTAATCCTGAGTGTCTTATCGGCTCCTTCATGTTAGATCGTGGTCTTTGATATACCATGGGTGAGGTCGGATGTTGTTCCCGATCAATATGCTCCGTATGCTGGGATTGTTGTTTGGCTTGTGGCTGGGAAGGTCAGTACATAATACAGGAATCCACTCCTTCTTGTGAGAAGTAAATGGTAGTTCCCTTAAGGGTTGATTCGGGGCTTGGAAAATATGAGCGCTCTCCTAATTCCGTAAGGAAATAAGATTTATTGTTCATTAGAGAATCAATGGTACTTAAAGGATATATGTAATTAGAGGGGTATAACGGACCGGCTCTAATTATGAACTATTGTGGAGGATCACACCATGTGTAATAGCTATATCGATGGACACCGAGTTGTATCGGTCTGTGTAAAAGCGTCTGCAGTTGAGAGAGTGCAGCTTCGGATTTTTAGTGGAATAACACCGAAGTTAATAATCAAGTAATATTAATTAAAAAGTTTAGTTAATGATTACGAGGATTATTGGAGCTCAAAATATTGTGGGTCCATTAGGTCCTTGCTAGCCCGATTGATTTAGGTAACAAGGGTCACGGTTAATTAATTGGATTGTCCAATTAATTGTGTTACAAAAGTTACACGTATTTATTCGGGAATTAATTGAATAATGAGATTATTTATTTAATGAATATTAATAGTTAAATTAATTAAATAATTAGATTATTTAATTATATTGATAATTATGATTTATTAATTAACTATTAATTGGAGGGTGTTAGTTGATATATGGATTTAGGTGAAAATAAAATAATAGGATTATTTTATTTTATTAAATCATTTATCTAAGTATTTGAATTTAAGTTTAAATTTAAAATGTTTATTATCACTTTTAATATATTAGATATATTTGAAAAGGATAATTAAAATATATATATCAATTAATAACACAAGATATTGCACTGGATGCAAATTGGTGTGTGCACATGAAACAATAGTCAAAAGAAGAATTTACATACGATGCAAATACTTGATACATACATATGATATATATTTGTGATAAAAAGTAGAGGAGTGAGTAATATATATATATATAAGCATGCAGAGGCGTGTTTGAAAGAAAAAAGCCAAAAGAAAAAAAAAACATATACATATATCTTGCTTCGTGTGCAACGAAATAGCGAGATATTTATTTATGTATATATATTGTTTCATGCTTTGTGTGTTTTTGAAACACATAAGAAAGAGTTTCTTCAATTTCTTTACATCCTCCATTTAAGTTCCTGAGACCGTGATACGCCCACACGCTGTTACTAGTCCCGGGAGATAGCGAGGAAGATCAAGTGGTTCAGACAAGAGCAAATCAGAGTAAATGAGCCTCCAAACGTTGGTATGGTTCTATTTTATTCTTTTGATTATATCGATTTCAGTTTCCTGTGTTTACATATTGTATGTATTAGCTCCGAAAATAATTATGATCCCAAGTTCACTACTCTCAGATACAGATTATGATCTGTATAAAGTTTTTAAAACCTAGTTCTGCTGCGTCACCGGCGGACGGGTTTTCTACAATTATTATCAGGGTCCATCAGGAGTTTTGAGGGGTTGACATGAGCATTCACTGGATAATTTATGGGGAATATCTAGAGGAGAAATTCAGTGTCATCTATTTCTACCTTAAGGCTAAGGAAGGACGAAAAGCTGAAAGACTACCTAACCAGTTTCTCGTAAGAGGTATCAGAGGTTCAATACCCTAAAGATGAGGTGGTGGTTTCTGCATTCTTAAATAGCTTCCAACACAGTCACCTGACCTTAAGCCTGAGGCAACGTGGACCCACCATATATGCAAGCATAGTAGATCATTTTGGGGGATATGCCATAGCAGTAAAAGAATAGATTACCAACGGAGGAGAATTTATACATTGAGGTTGTCCTAGTCACAGTCAAAAGAACCAGGAATGTGGCTCGAAAAACAATGGCAAGAATGATTTGAAAGGCAATGGGGGAAAATGGAAAGAAGGGCGAAGAGATGATGATAGAACAGGAAATAACTCAAGGAGCCAGTACACCAATTATACACCGTTAGCTAAAAAGCAAGAGGAAATTCTGAATGTGATAGAAGATAAAAATTTATATCAAAACCCCTGAGGCAGTCTAGCTTCGCCAGAAGGGATACTACCAAGTACTGCAGGTTCCACCAGGAAAACAGCCACGAAACTTCCAAGTGTTACCAGCTGAGGGATTATATTGAGAAGCTAATCCGGGAAGGTCATCTTAAAGACGTGATTCTCAAATATGGTGGAGATCAGCAGAAGGATGATCGAATAGAGGATCGCGATAGAAGTCATAGAAGCTTGAGAAGGGATGTCCGAAGTTAGGGAAACCATTAATAGCCAGAAAGATGTAGAGGTGAATCATCTGGTTCCCGGTCAGAAGAAAATAAAACAAGGATGGGGGTCGATAGTTTTCACTGAAGCGGACACAGACGAGTCTGAGGTCAGACCAAATGATGTGATTGTTGTGTCAGCTCGCGTCGGGCATATGCAAGTAAGAAGAATACTAATCGATAATGGTAGCTTGGCAGACATCCTGAGCAAGAAGGCGTTTGATCAACTCAGATTGCAAAGGAGTGATCTCCGACTGTTGAAGGTACCATTGGAATAGAGGTCAGGGCGTTAGGAACCGTTAAATTACCAGTGAAAGCTGGAAGCTTTCCTTGTACAAAGACAATATTGCTAGACTTCGTGATAGTGAATGTTTAGAACTGGCCGTATATCGCTCTCCTAGGCCGGCCTTTTGGTAACAAAATAAAAGCTGTGACTGCAATTTACACACTCATGGTAAAGTTTCCGAGCAAAGCCGGAGTGAGGGTCATGAAAAGTTGACAAGAATGGGCTTGGAAAGATAATCTCGCCGTGTATAAGGAGAAGGCAGAGTCTGGGGTAATGCAAGTGGATGTTGTCAGGGAAGGTAAAGACCAAACGAAAGCAAAGGCCGAACTTCGACCTTGTTCGACCTAGATCCGAGAGAAACATTGCCAGAGAGTGAAAAAGGCCCGCAGGAGTTAACCATGGATGTTACCATCAGTGACGATGGCCCTAAGAAGACCGTTAGGCTCGGATCCCCGACTAACGAGGCATGTTCAAAGCATGATGATTAGACTTTTAAGGGAATACAAATACGTGTTCGCTTAGGAACACACGGACATGTCGGGAATTGATCAAAGGGCGACTTCATATTACTTAGCCGTGAACCCTGATCAAATGCCAGTCATCCAGAAGAGTGGGCGTTTTGACCCAGAAAGAAGCAACGCGATCTAGAAAAAGGTGGATAAATTGCTAGCTGCAGGATTCATCCGGGAGGTAAAGTACCCCGACTGGGTTACCAATGTAGTTCTGGTGAAAAAGTAAAATGACCAATAGAGGATGTGTGTGGTCTTCACAGACCTTAACAGAGCATGCTCGAAGGACAGTTTTCGACCAACTAGTAGATGCAACAGATGCCATGAGCTTTTAAGTTTCATGGACGCCTATTCAGGCTACAATCAAATCAGAATGTTTGAGCCAGATAAGGACCAGACCTCATTCATAACTGACCAGAAATTGTACTACTATAAGGTTATGCCGTTTGGGTTAAAGAAAGTTGGGCAATATACCAAAGGCTGGTGAATAAACTGTTTGCTCGACAGATCGTCAGGAATATGGAGGTATATGTGGATGACATGCTAACCAAAAGTGTAATGTCCAGAGATCACCCCACTGATCTAAGAGAGACGTTTAAGGTGCTACGTAAGTATGGGATGAAGCTAAATCTAAAGAAGTGTGTGTTCAGAGTGCCGTCTGGCAGGTTCCTAGGATTTCAAGTTCACCAGAGAGGGATTGAAGTAAACCCGAAGAAAATAAGAACCTTAGAGGAAATTAGGTCTCTCAAGACATTAAAGGAAATCCGAAGATTGACAGGTTGCCTAGCGTCACTGAGTCGGTTCATATGTAAATACATAGACAAATGCTTACCCCTTTTCAAAGCAATTAAGCAAGGCAAGGGGGTGGAATGGAATGATAAGTGCTAGTACACGTTTAGAAAAATCAAAGAATACTTGGGAAAAGCACTGATACTATCTAAGCCACTTGAAGGGGAAATGCTTTACCTCTACCTGTCCGTGACAGATGTATCGACGGGGTCAGTACTGGTAAGAATGGAAGAAGGAACACAGAAGCCTATATACTACACCAGCAAAGCCTTATTGCCTGCAGAAACAAGGTACTCTCCATCTGAACAGATGGCTTTGGCCTGGTGACAACAGCAAGAAAACTGAGACTGTATTTTCAAACTCACGAAATTGAAGTATACACAGACTGTTTGCTAAAAATGATTTTACCTAAACCCAAAGTATTGACGAGGCTGACTAAATGAGCGGTGGAACTGAGCGAGTTTGATATAGTGTATTCGCCAAGAGAGGCGATCAAATGACAAGTTGTAACAGATCTGGTCACGGAATTCACTGAACCAAACAGCGAAGTGATCAAGATGTTAAAAGAGAAGGATTTGTTTGCCTGGAAGCTGCATGTAGATGGATAGTCAAACACCCACGATAGCTAGGCAGACATAGTTATATCCACGCCAGAAGGTGACCAAATGGAATGTGCCTTGAAATTTGACTTCGAAGCCACTAACAATATGGCAACATATGAGGCACTTCTGATGGGCCTTAGGGTGTGAACAGCACTGGGAGCAGATGAGTTGGAACTATTTGGTGACTCACAAGTGGTGGTCAATCAAGTTCTGAATGAATACCAAGCCAAGGATAGCAACATGGCCACATATTTAAGTATAACCAAGACAAGGATAGCAACATGGCCGCATATTTAAGTATAACCAAGACACTCCTTTAAAGGTTCAAATCTTACAGAATCACTCAGATCCTGAGGGAGAAAAATGAGAAAGCAGACGCATTGTCAAAATTGGCATCAGCTACCAGATGGTCGAAAACAGTCCTGGTCGCCCACCTACGAAAGCCAAGTATTGAGAACGAAAACCGAGCTGAAGCGTCATTGGTAGAACTGATCGAATAGGGACAAGTCACTTGGATGACCCCGATCAGAGAATACCTAGAGAATAGAGTGCTCCCGATGGAGACAGCTGAGGCGAAACGCCTCAGATATAGAGCCACAAGATATTCAGTAGTAGAACTGGAGCTATACAGAAAAGGTTTTTCCAAAGCCCTCTAAAAAATGCGTGGACCCGATCAGAGGAAGGCAAATATTAGAAAGTATTCGCAGAGGAGTCTGTGGGAATCACTCGAGTTGTAAAAGCTTGGCACATAAAACTCTCCGGCAGGGCTTTTATTGGCCGACTTTGATTAAAGATGCACAAGGTGTTACAAGTCAGTGCGAATGTTGTCAGAAGGTAGCTAATGACATCCGGAAGCCATCCGAGCAGTTGAAGAATTTGACATCACCATGGTCGTTCGCCATGTGGGGGATAGATCTGATTGGCCCGATACCTACTGCAACTAAAGGAAATCGAAGCATGCCATAGCAATCGTCGACTACTTCACAAAGTGGATCGAAACGGAAGCACTGGCACATATCACAGAGATTAACACCACCACTTTTGTGAAGAAAAATATCATCTATCGGTTTGGAATCCCCGAAACTATAATCACAGATAACAGGACTCAATTCGATGGTGATAATTTCAGAAATATGTGTCAAGACTTTGGGATAAAGAACTATTATGCCACGCCAGGTCACCCTAAACCAATGGCCAAACGGAGGCGGTGAAGAAAATAATCAAGCATACTCTAAAGGCGAAGCTGGAGGGAAAGAAAGGAAACTTGGCGGATAAGTTGCATGAAGTCTTATGGGCTTATCGGACTATAGAAAGGACTTTAACAGGGGAAATACCATACTCGTTGGCATTTGGGATGGAAGCAGTGAGTCCTATTGAGATAATTCATAAGTCCCCTAGAGTACAGCCATTCGATCCCGAAGGAAATGTGGAGATGATAAAACGAGATTTGGACGAGTTGAAAGAAAGAAGAGACATGTACATGGTAAATGCCGCCTACCAACAGAGGGTAGCAAGGTATTATAATTCGCATGTCAAGGTTAGAAGATTCCAGTTCACAGACCTAGTCCTGAAGAGAGTGACACTTAATACAAAAGACAAGTCTGCAGTATCGTTAGCTGACAAATGGAAATGACCATACCAAGTGGTCGAGATAGTAGGACATGGAGCATATCGCCTTTCCCGACCTGAGGGAATCGAGCTGCCTAGGCCATGCAATGCACAGTATTTAAAGATCTTCTACCCATGAGGAGATTTTTACTTTTGTTTTCTTTTAATTCCGTAGCTTAAGCTTTAAATTATTATTAGCTAATTGTTTTTTTTTTTTGAGAAATCAATAAAAAACCCCAGAGGGAGTTGTTATAAACAATCAAGCACAGTGTTCAAAACCAAGCATTTTCTCATAAGAGCATTCACAAGATACCTTAAGATATCGGTCAAAGCTGATAAGGGATCTCGAGTAGCCTAGCCTGAGGGGGCCAAAAGCAAAGGTCGCTGAGATGATGCACACTCACCGAAACTAACTGGGTGTGTATGAAGCATTATTAGGACGCCTTCAAGCATACAAACCCGATGGGATGCGCCAAAAGTTGGATAAAGCACAAATCCTACCTATAAGATAAGGCAAATACGGTCATAGATGCTTATAAAGTTGGTAGGACAAGTTACGACTTATCGCAACGAATCTTGATCATCAAACTGTTGAGAGACGTCCCAATGACCTAGTTGACTGAAAAAAGACAAGAGTCTATAAATAAAAACCGCACAATTGGTTTATAAATGACCACTGCCCAACAGAAAGATAGATAAGAAGACGATCGGAAAAGACAACCCGAGCGATAAAAACACAAGTGGTTTACCCGAAGTGGACCCTAGATCATTACAGAATATGGCTCAATCCTCTAAGGGTATTTGACCACCAAAAATGAGGTGATAAGTCAATAATTACATGGTGATACGGCCTTAGATGAGTGGTTTATCTGGTCCATACAATCGGGATATAAGTGGTTTTGCTTAGCCTAACTCATAACTATCAACCTGACATGGGTCTACATGCATAGCTCAGGTTGCACTAAAAATATGAATGAATGCAAGCATAATAAACCACACACAGAAAACCAAACATATCCCGAAAACAAGTAATAAGGGGAAGATATGCATTGATTGTCATAATATGTCAAAAATTACAAAAATACAATACATAAGAAATGGTTATAACAGCAGAGATGCGTCAGTTGTTCCCAGCAACTAAGGAATCTCCAGGGCCAGAATGAGGAACATCATCATCTTGGCAAGTCTCTAAAATCTGGCCACGAGATATCATCGTCAGGATCAGCAGACACAAAGGGAGAACAATCTACATCGTTGAAGGACCAACGTCAACCCCTTTGGCCAGAGTGCCACTTTTCTGACCAACATGAAAGGAAACAAGAGATACCTTTGAAGGAAGTTCGAGATGCATAAGGTGGAGATCCTTTCAGATGGACTTGTAGTAGACCTTCCACCTAATCCGTTGGTTCCTGATGGCCGCCAGGGATTCTTTCTGAAGTTTAGATATTGCCTGGTCCCATTTCAATCGAGTCTCTTTGGAAGACATCTCATTCACACTAAAGAACATCCTGGTAGTTGCCAGACCTCTTTCAAACTCCCTTAGCAACGTAACATCGAAAGCAGGAGACCTCTTATACAGATCAACATTTTGAACCTCGAGGTCTGACCTTGCCTCATGAGAAAACACTTCCATACTTATTTGTTGTTGTTTTAAGTCCTTGGCGAGATACTCATAATGGAGCCGGGCTTTCTCAGACGCGCGTTGTACCTCAAAAGTCTTATGCTGAGCTGAAGTAAGTGAATTCTGGGCAACCCGAGTCTCCTCCTGAGCCTTCTTCGCTACTGTCTCTGCCAAGATAGCCCTTGATTCAAGTTTGGCATTCTGTAGCTCGGCTTTGACAACCTTATTCTGTAGCTCAATGTTCTTTTTAATGAGATTTCTAAGGGTTTGATCAGATGCATAAGCATTTTTCTTAGAGCCATCTTAGTCGCTGCATGTTTCTTCAGTTTCTCCACATACTGGTTAGCCTTGAAAGAACTAGCGACAGAAGACTTTAGGGCATCATTTTTCTCAACTAGTGCCCGCTTCAACTGAGAAATCTCAGCGGCCTGTCTGTTCTTCTTAAAAAAAAGCCTGAGTTAACTCCTCCACTGCTTGTAGAGGACTAGCAAAAAGCAAATCAGATAGATAGAAGGGAAGGAAGAAAAACAACAAAGAAGGTGTAAAGACTTACAAAAACACCGTTGTTAAATATCATACGGATCCACTCTAAATCCCCAGCATCCTTAACCCCCTTCTAATACCCTTCGCCAATATATCCAGCTCTTGACGACATTGAGCGGAGCATGAAAAGGGGGTCAGCTAGAGAACTGCTGGACAAAGGGAGATGAGAAAACTCAGTAGTGGGAGCAGCAAGAGGAACGATTGGAGTGAACTGATCCTAGAGAAGAGGAATGAGTGGTTCGATCTGTAGTGGTTGGGGTCTCTAAAATTCCAATCTTCTTCCTAAGAAGGTTAGCATATGCAGTGACCCGAGGGCCTTCATTTTTAGGGATTTGACTTTCACTGGCACGCCCTGGAGGGAGAAATGTTAGGTTTTAGGTTGTGTTGGCATGAACTTCATATCAAAATGATGTTTACTTGTAATGATTTAGTTGTTTAGATTCATAATGATTCAAGCTTCAAGAAAGAAGAAATGACAAGTCAAAGCAAGTTCTAAGTCTTCAAGAGAAAGGATACAATATGGTTCTACAAAGGTATACTAAGACCTTATCTTTCTCTTACAAGACTTAGGCACACACACACATATCATACATTTATGTCCCTGCATCGTTGTGAACCATTATAGGCACACATATACAATTCATTCATATGTGTCCCTGCATCATTGTGCACCATGTATAACACATTCATACACTTGAAGATGAATGCTCATGCATTGGTATGGAAATAACATGTTTTGGAAAATGGATGATTGGAAACTATCTCTATGTAGTTTGCATTCTAGTGTGAATTGTGTTTGTGTGTGTATATGTTTGTATAACATGGATATTGAACTTGATTTTAGTCTTAAATCAGTCTTGATTGAGTTTTGGTCATTTCGGTTACTCATACTATTGATTTCAAGTTCTAAGTCAAAAGATACTACACTTTCAACTCATGTTTCATACATTGTCTTCATCTTCGTATATCGAGTCGAATTATTATTTTTTGGATTGAGTATCTTATATGTCCATGTCCGTGTGAGAGTTATGGTTTGTAATCAGCAAACGGATTTGAACTCCAAGTTTGGAGACCGGAGAACGGTTGAAGAATGCAAAGGAAGGTCGAAGGAGAAAGCAGCAAGCAAGGCACTTCTTTCCCGAGATGGCACGTGGCCATCACGGGGCAGAAGGCTTGCTGCCCCGAGATTCCCACATGCCATCTTGGGCAGCAAGCTTGCTTGGCTTCTTCTTGCCCCTCTTGGTCATTTCACATGTCCAAGTATCCCACTCCTTTATAAATTCTTTCCCTCTCACATTTCATTCTAAGAAGAAATTTAAAACAAGTGTGCATAAATTTTCTCTCTAAATTGTCTTACCTTCCAAACACCATAACTTCTTTATTTGAGCTCCGATGTGAGTGATTCCAAGTTGAGAGTGTTCTTCAATTCATCCTACATCCTTTCTCTGAAGGTTTGAGTAAGTTTTGCTGCTGTTTTTTGGTGTCTAATCATACAAAAACGGGACTGCACCTAAATCAACTAAGGTATTGATTTTCTCTCAAAGTTTTCTTTTAAAACTTGGTCAATTGCCTTGGGTTTTCTTATTCTACATATATTTGTATATTGTGAGTGTTTTGATTTGAGTTTTGAACTCTTTCAAAGTAAGATTGAGTTTCAATTGAAATCATTCATGTTGAGTTAGGTTTTGATTTTGCCTATGTTATCACATGTTTGGGATTGTATTGTGCTAGCTTTGATTCTAGGACTATTTGATGATCTTTGATTGATCAATTTTAAGAAAAATAGTTCCTCACATATATAAGGCTCTTTTGGCTGAATTTCTCACATAATACATGTGCTTATGTTCTTTTGAGCTATTCATGTGATTTGTTGAATCTATGATTAGGAATATGCTCTAGAACTTTTGTTTAAATCTATTTGACTTTGTCATATGATTTTAGCAAGTTTTAGGTTTATGTGATTTAAACTTGATCATGTGTTTTATTGAACATATCTTGTTATTCAAGTTTAGATCTATGCATGTATCTAGGTTGTGATTAATATTGAACATATCTTACATAATCTAGATTGATTACACATGCATGATAAACTAGACTATATGTTATTTGTGCATTCATGCTCATGTCTAGTATTTTCCATAGGATGTGTTGATCATAGCATTCTATGTTGCGTACTTGTTTGCGTTTTGCTTTCGTGATCATCTAGATTCCTTGTGAGAAGGAAGTCTTGACAATAGGTGTGAGACCTATGGTGTTGAGCAAGAAGTCTTGGCAAGAGGTGTGAAGTCTTGGATTATAAAGCAAGGAAGTCTTGGCTAGAGGTGTGAAGCCTTGGATAGTCGAGCAAGAAGTCTTGCCTAGAGTTGGGTGAACTCAGATAGGTGAGCAAGGAAGTCTTGACTAGAGTCGTGAGGACTTAGTTGAGCAAGAATTCTTGCCTTGGGTCGTGAGGATCCGGATAAGGTGAGCAAGGAAGACTTGACAAGAGGTGTGAAGCTTCAGATTGTTGAGCATAGGGCGGCAACTTCTAGAGTAGGATATGAGGGTAGTTTCTAGGTGAAGAGGTCACTTTAGAGATTTTACTTGTCTTATCTACTAGTGGATTTTGTTTGCCGCCCGTGGATGTTTCCTCTTCGGAGGTTTACCACGTTATATCTTGTGTCAACTTTTCTCTATCCCTATCTCTCTAATATTTGTATTGTGGATAGAACTCTTTATATATGTTGACTTCCTTTCAATAATATAGATTGTGTATGTGTTACAATTACTTGTTTGTATCACACTTTACTTGTGTTTATATATTGATTAATTGTCTTTAATTAATATATATATATATATTGTGATACAAGCAATCTAGAGGGTCGAACTTTTGTTTGTTTCTAAGGGAGTCGAAAAAGGTGTCTAACATATTCACCCCCTCTAGGTTAGCCTTGAGCATTTAACCATGATTGTAATTTCAATTGGTATCAGAGCAGGACACTAGATTGCACTTAGTGTGAGTCCGGAGTGATACTTTCACGGTTTTTGCAAGGCGTTTGAAGTCATGGGTTTACAAGATGATGTAATGGCGGAAGAAGCCTCAAATACTAGGCCACCATTATTTCGTGGCACTAACTATGGGTATTGGAAGTTAAGGATGAAAGCCTACACCCACTCTATTGATGAAAGGGCTTGGATGGTAGTGGAAAAAGGTTATAGTCCTCCTACCAAGGTTCAAGAGGGCGGAACCATGATACTCAAGCCAATGAGTGAATGGAAAAAAAATGAGTTTGAGGTTGCTAAATGGCACCATCGTGCTATAAATGCCATCTTTGGAGGAGTTGATGGGCATCAATTCTTCTACATTCAAAATCTTGAATACGCAAAGGAAGCTTGGGATACTCTCCAAGTTACTAATGAAGGAACCTTAGCGATGAAGAAATCAAGGCTTCAAATGTTGTCATCACAATTTGAAGGTTTAAGTATGGGTGAGAAAGAAAAGTTTGAAGACTTCCAATTCCGGCTTCTTAACATAGCTAACCAATGTCAAGCACTTGGAGTACCTATATCAAAAGAGCATTTAAATTGGAAATTCCTTAGGTCTCTTCCTAAGAGATTCAAATCAAAGGTGACGGCCATTGAGGAAAGCAAGGATGTGGATAGTATGAATATTGATGAGTTGCTTGGGTCTCTCAAAACTTATGAGATGTGCTTGAAGCCAAAGATCAAGAGTAAGGGTATTGCTCTCAATGCTATAGAAGAGGAGAGTGATGATGAAAATAAAAAAATGGCACTCTTGGTTAGAAGGTTCAAGAAGTTTCTAAAGAATAATGCCAAGCCTAAAGGCAAGTCTTCTAAGGAAAAAGGAGTCAAGAGAACATCATCTCCAAGGATTGTGAAGAATAGTCAAGTCATGAACAAGAAAGAGGTTCAATGCTATAATTTTCAAGGTTTTGGACACTTTGCTAGTGAGTACACCAAGAAGCCATCTAAGAAAGACAAGAAAGGCAAAGTGTTGGCGGCTACTTAGAGTGATGATAATTCTAGTGACAATGAGAGCTCTAGTAATGAGTCTTCAAGTGATGAAGAGTTGGTGAGCAACTTTGTAGCTCTAACGGCTTCTCATTCTCCACTAGATGATGGTAGTACAATATCTTTACACAAGAACCTTGATGCAAATCATGATGGAAGCTCTAGTTCCATTCCTTCTAATCTTGAGTTGTTGAAAAAGATAGAAAAGCTTGAAGAAGCTAGAGACAATGCTCAAAGAGAAGAAGTTGAAAAGGATGATTTGATCAAGAAGCAACTAGATGAGTTTGTGGTTGTTACTCGTAGACTTCTTGGTGAGAAAGGTGATATTATGAAGAAGTTTAGAGAACTTGAAATGATAAACCTTGAGAAGGATAATGTGATATCTTTTTTGAAGAAGAGAGAACAAGAATTGATGGAAGAGATAGACACGACTAAGGAGGCTATCGAGGACTTAGTGAATGATTCGGTTAGTGTGTCTAGTGTTAGGAATCTTGTTAACTCTCATAGTGGTGAAGATGACTTGGTAGTTGAAGAGGAGCTCTTGGAAGCATCACTTCCTACTCACTTTGATGGAGTCGTGATTGACAAGAAACCACACAAGAAGAGAAGATCAAAAGTTAAGAAGAAGTTGGCAAACAAGGTATCTTTGCAAACTCCTAGTGAAGCTAGTTCAACTTCAAAAGGTACAATCTCATCTTTTATTCCAATTTGCCATTATTGTAACACAATAGGTCACAATAAGCCTAGGTGTTATAAATATATTGAAAAATGCAAATTAGAAAATGAATATAGGGATAAGGAGATTAAACTTCAACTTGAACATGCTAAGGTCTTGAAAGTTGAGAAACATGATAATATTGCTAAGCATGAGAAAAAGTTATGGAGTAGAAAGAATTCTAATCTTGTTCAACTTGACAAAGCTTGTGTTGAAAATGTTAAGGAAGAATGTGTTAATGATATTCTTGTTAATCAAGTCATTTAAGGACTTTACTCTAGATTTAACATTGTTGTCAAGGATGATATTGGAAATGTTTGTGTAGGTACACCCAAGAACAAGTGGTTCATGGGTGAGTGCTCTTATCACTAAAATAAGAAGCACGTGTGAGATAGCTTTGAGGCTATATATCAATTGTGTTGAGAACTCTTGCTTACTAGCTTTGAATACTCCATGTATATATATGAACTTGGTTATCTCACATCATATTGTTATGATGGTCAAAATTTGTTGATTAACTTTGAAGAAGTTCTTTTGTTATATGTGTTGATTGAGTTGAGATATTATGCTTTTTATACTCTTGTTGTGAAACATCGTCAACTTGGTGTTATGAGGACATTCAAGGCAATAGTGCTCATAAAATTGGCGGAAGTAAGATATTTGGTGAATATAATGTGCAAAAAGGTATCTCTATACTCTAATGCATATTCTCTTAGATATTCATCTTTTGACTCAATTTTTGACATACATTTCATAGCATGTCATATTAGAGAATTTTGTATAGCATACATATGGTTCTCATTAACATTTGCTACTTTAGGATCTAATAGTGATATTGTTCACATTGATCTTAACTTTGATGATTGTTTGTGTATAGTATATTGAGTGGCATTACTTTTGAAAATATGAGCTTCATATTCTTTGAAAGCTACTCATTAGAGAAGTAATGATCTTGAATAAGTCTCTACTTATTGCTCTTAGATCATGTGCTTATGAGCCATAAAATCTTGGTTTTCTAAAAAATTGCACCTTGCTTCTCTTATATGTTTTGCTAGTAGGTTGAGTTTACTAATATGTAAACATTGGATACACCTTGAAGTTTTTATGCTCAAGTACATTTAAAATGACCTATGGTTAGTATCCATTTTGCTTCGACAATTACATAGAACTCAACGAGCACCTTCATGAAAAGGGCTACACACATTGGTTGTGAAAACTACCCAATGTTGGAAAGAGCTACACCATTGTGATAAGTGAAAGCCATCATGAAGTGATTTTTTTTTTATGTAAAAACAAATGGAAAAATCAAAGAAGTGTTGAAATGAAATCATAAAAAAAATCTTTGATTCAAAGCCTAAAAATAAAAGGAGGAAGGCTTAAAAAGAAGTTTAGTTGAAAATCAAATGAGCTCGGGTTGAAAAACAGAAAATAGGATGACGAGCCACATGCACACACACGCTCATGTGTTGAAATCTATTCTCTTAAAAGCAAAAATTCCCAATGATAATCGGTTTGACTTTTTATGGAAAAAAGCTTAAGATGAATAGTTGTTGGAAATTGTTTGCATGTTGATTATCAAACTACTTCTTGATATATATTTGGAGCATATCTCTCACACACACACTTTGTTTATGAGTATGATGATATCTTTGCAATTGTTGAAGAATTATGAGAGAACTTGAAAAATCTTTGTGTATCTCTCTTAGCATATGAAGCTTATTTTGTTGATATTTCTTCAAATTGCTTGAATGTGTGGTTGTGTAAACATCTTTGTGAACCTTATGCTATCATGAATCTTAGTTATAGCATTTATCAAGGGGGAGCATTGTATGCTAGACATTGTTCTCTTTTATGATATGTTCACATGCTTCATTTTGTTACATGTTGGCATGTTTTGACTTAATGATACTTGTAAGATATTACTCACTATCTTTGTCTTGCATGATGATTCATTCTTAAGTCATATGTCTTTGTGTTTATATATTTGTGACTAATATGCTTGTTTTGTCTTTCACTCACTTTTGTTGTATGTATATAGCATCTTATTTCACAAGAACAAATAGGAAGAACTAAGGTTACAGGAAGTGGAAATCAATCGAATCCCATTGTGAAAGCCAAGTCTACCTCAAACGGATCCAAAGCTTCAAGGTCAAAGGATTTAGGGATCTTTGCAACTAAAAAGATATTTCAAGAGAGAGACATTGACTTAGGTAAATGTAAATATTCTTATGTTCTTAAATGCATTAAGGATAGAAATTGGGAATCTTGGGTGAGCATGCTAGGAATAGTGAATGACACTATTGTTAGAGAATTTTATCATGAATAAAGAGAGAGTGCCACCTTGTTGGATGCTTTGATGGAGATTAGGGGTGTTGTGTTTAGAGTTAACCCGGTAAACATTAACAAGATGCTAGAATAAAAGAGTTGGAGGAGTGTATTGCATCAAGTTCAAGACCACCTCTCAAGCATTATGTTAGGTCAACTACACACACATCTTTCTTTGGTGGATCTAGTAGCTAGTATTTGAGTCACATGGTGTGTTTCTTACCTTTTGGCATCATTTCAGGTCAAAAAGGGGGAGAAAGAGTTGTTAAGAGTTGCTAGTTACTTAGTTTCCTTTTTCTGTTGTTTTTGTGAACTTTTGAACTTTCAATGGCATGTAATAATTAGTCTTAAGATTTGGTTAAGAACTCTTGTATTTGGCATGTATTGAGGGGGAGATACATGTATTTATGGACTTAATTTTATATTCTTATCCATATTATATGTTCTCATTTGTTGTTTTTCTCTTGTATATGCATTGTGCTTTGAGATGATTTGTAGGTTGCTTCAAGAGAAGATCAAGATAAAGTTCAAGAGTTGGTGAAGAATAGTTATAGGAATCTTACTCATTGTAATGTGAGGGAGTGATTTTGTGACCTATCTTCATTTTATATTTGTAGTAAATGTATAGGTGTTTTGACATGGAATTTGCCAAAGGGGGAGATTGTTAGGTTTTAGTTTGTGTTGGCATGAATTCCATATCAAAATGATGTTTACTTGTAATGATTTAGTTGTTTAGATTCATGATGATTCAAGCTTCAAGGAAGAAGAAACAACAAGTCAAAGCAAGTTCTAAGTCTTCAAGAGAAAGGATACAATATGGTTCTACAAAGGTATACTAAGACCTTATCTTTCTCTTACAAGGCTTAGGCACACACACATATATCATACATTTGTATCCCTACATCGATGTGGACCATTATAGGCACACACATACAATTCTTTCATATGTGTCCCTGCATCATTGTGCACTATGTATAACACATTCACACACTTGAAGATGAATGCTCATGCATTGGTATGGAAATAACATGTTTTGGAAAATACATGATTGGAAACTATCTCTATGTAGTTTGCATTCTAGTGTGAATTGTGTTTGTGTGTGTATATGTTTGTATAACATGGATATTTAACTTGATTTTAGTCTTAAATCATTCTTGATTGAGTTCCGGTCATTTCGGTTACTCATACTGTTGATTTCAATTTCTAAGTCAAAAGATACTAAATTTTCAACTCATGTTTCATACATTGTCTTTGTCTTCGTATATCGAGTCAAATTATTATTTTCTGGGTTGAGTATCTTATATTTCCATGTCCATGTGAGAGTTATGGTTCATAATCCGTAAACGGATTCGAATTCCGAGTTTGGAGGCTGGAGAAAGGTCGGAGAACGTAAAGGAAGGTTGAAGGAGAAAGAAGCAAGCAAGACACTTCTTTCCCGAGATGGCGCGTGGCCATCGCGGGGCAGAAGGCTTGCTGCCCCGAGATTCCCATGTGCCATCTGGGGCAGCAAGCTTGCTTGGCTTCTTCTTGCCCCTCTTGTTCATTTAACATGTCCAAGTCTTCCACTCCTTTATAAACTCTTTCTCTCTCACATTTCATTCTAAGAAGAAATTTAAAACAAGTGTGCATAAATTTTTTCTCTAAATTTTCTCACTTTCTAAACACCATAACAATTTCATTTTAACTTCGATTTGAGTGATTCAAAGTTGAGACTGTTCATCTATTCATCCTCCATCTTTTCTCTGAAGGTTTGAGTAAGTTATGCTGCTTCTTTTGGTGTCTAATCATACAAAAACGGGACTGCACCTAAATCAACTAAGGTATTGATTTTCTCTCAAAGTTTTCTTTTAAAACTTGGTCAATTGCCTTGGGTTTTCTTCTTCTACATATATTTGTTCATTGTGAGTGTTTTGATTTGAGTTTTGAACTCTTTCAAAGCCAGATTGAGTTTTATTGAAATCATTCATATTGAGTTAGGTTTTGATTTTGCCTATGTTATCAAATGTTTGGGATTGTATTGTGCTAGCTTTGATTCTAGGACTATTTGATGATCTTTGATTGATTGATTTTGAGAAAAATAGTTCCTCACATGTATTAGGCTCTCTTGGCCAAATTTCTCACATAATACATGTGCTTATGTTCTTTTGAGCTATTCATGTGATTTGTTGAATCTATGATTAGGAATATGCTCTAGAACTTTTGCTTAAATCTATTTGACTTTGTCTTATGATTTTAGCATGTTTTAGGTTTATGTGATTTAAACTTGATCTTGTGATTTACTGAATGTATATTGTGATTCAAGTTTAGATCTATGCATGTATCTAGGTTGTGATTAATATTGAACATATCTTACATAATCCAGATTGATTACACAGGCATGATAAACTAGACTATATGTGATTTGTGTATTCATGCTCATGTCTAGTATTTTCCATAGGATGTGTTGATCATAGCATTCTATGTTGCGTGCTTGTTTGCATTTTGCATTCATGATCATCTAGATGCCTTGTGAGAAGGAAGTCTTGACAATAGGTGTGAGACCTATGGTGTTGAGCAAAAAAGTCTTGGCAAGAAGTGTGAAGCCTTGGATTGTCGAGCAAGGAAGTCTTGGCTAGAGGTCTAAAGCTTGGATAGTCGAGCAAGAAGTCTTGCCTAGAGTTGGGAGAACTCGGATAGGTAACCAAGAAAGTCTTGACTAGAGTTGTGAGGACTTAGTTGAGTAAGAAGTCTTTCCTTGGGTCATGAGGATCCGGATAAGGTGAGCAAGGAAGTCTTGACAAGAGGTGTGAAGCCTCGGATTGTTGAGCATAGGGCGGCAACTTCTGGAGTAGGATAGGAGGGTAGTTTCTAGGTGAAGAGGTCACTTGAGAGATTATACTTGTCTTATCTACTAATGGATTCTTTTTGCCGGTGGCTACTAGCCCGTGGATGTTTCCTCTTCGGAGGTTTACCACGTTATATCTTGTGTCAACTTTTCTCTATCCCTATCTCTCTAATATTTGTATTGTGGATAGAACTCTTTATATATGTTGACTTCCTTTATATAATATAGATTGTGTATGTGTTACAATTACTTGTTTGTATCACACTTTACTTGTGTTTATATATTGATTAATTGTCTTTAATTAATATATATATTGTGATACAAGCAATCTAGAGGGATAAACTTTTGTTTGTTTCTAAGGGAGTTGAAAAAGGTGTCTAACCTATTCACCCTCCCCCCCCCCCCTCTCTCTAGGTTAGCCTTGAGCATTTAACTGTGACTGTATTTTCAAGAGACCCAATAGGTGTAGTAGAAGGGGCACCAATGGGCTCATTCACCCCGACATCCTCCTTCAACCGCACAGTAGCTCCTGCCCCTGACTCCAAAACAGAGTGAATATCCTATTCCTCAGTCAGCTCAAGTAAGTCTTCATCAGCTATTTTCTCTTTCTCATCAGGACCACCATTGTCACCTTCGGTGTCAGAAAAAACAATCTAATGCCTAATGGTGAATTGCATAGGAGCCTTCATAGGGCGTTGAGATGGTAAGACAGCCTGAGCCTGGGAAGACTCAGTGGAAGGAAGTGCTTGATCTGTAACCTTAGTGTTTTTTTTAGGAGGGGTGGGGACGGAGGACAAAGATGATATACCCCGATCACCCATTCTCTTGGATGGCAGTTCTCATGAGATGAGGTAGGAAACCGTCTCCTGATCCTCTTCCTCCTCATTCTCCTTCTTCTCCAAAATGATTGGATCAACCATAAAAGTAGGCAACGTTAGGTTAAATCCAGATGCGAGACTCGCTCTCACACGAAGGGAATCGGGAGCTGATGACCCTTCAACAGTCTTAGCCACCTTATGGCTTAGAGCCATGTCTGTCATATCCACCTCATGAGATTTCTTCCTTCATGAATCATCCCTTCCTCGACACTCCCGTTTAGACCTATTTCGACCACGTCTTCCTTGGTCAGATGCTTCAGTACTAGCCTGCACTAGATCGGCCCTTTCCTTGGAATGGCCCCGGTGATCGCTTCGAGCTCGGGGTGGATGGCGATCACTCGTACCAAACTATTTAGGGGGAACATCTGAGGAATGGCGGTCGGATTCATATGCATGTTCCACCAAATCATGTTCAGATAGAGCAATTCCCTGAGCAACCTAATTGGCCGTAGATTTCCTACTGAATCGATCGACATTCTTGGCTTCCACAGCCTGATCCCCTGTGACAATGTCTGCATCATATACTGAAAGAAAAAATATCGCACGATAATCAGCAATCGGTATAGAGGAAAGGTACGTAAGTTAGGTAAAGCAATAGTGACTTACATCGTTGACAACACGCAGAGATCATGGGAAAAAGTTCTGCATCGATTAGATTCACTTCAACATATAGGGAACGACGATCTCTCATTTCCCATGAAGTCTCAATCGCCTTAGCAACCATGTTAGCCTGACTCTTTGTCATGAAAGGGGGAGACTTGTTCCAAAGCTCAGGACTATAAAAGTGCCTTGGAACTCTGTTCTGTGTCAGCCCTTGCTCAGAGTTAGCGACAACTGTTTCACCCTAGTTGCCTCCAACTAAGAACCAACTTTTCTTCCAGTACTTATTCGACTAAGGGAATCCCTAGATAAACCCCTTGTGATCCTTGTCCAAAGGAGGCACGTGTTTCCCCTTGCATCATTAGGGGACCCACAAGCTCTTGGATGTTGATTGAAGATAAAAAGTTCCCCAAGTATTAGATCGACTCAGCATGTAGAAATTACGTATCTCTTGGGGGGTGGGGTCGGGGGTTGCTTGACCCTGAGCTTTTTTCATAGGTGCCTCAAACTGATCAACACCACCCCGTAAGAATTAGGAGTCTGTTGGGCAGGGGCAACACCTGCATCCCCCAGGAATTGTGCAATAAAAGGTTAAAGGGGAATAGTAACCCCTGAGGTCATCATAGCCCCGTATATAGCGACCGCACCTGGGGGACGATTACAAACAGCCTGATCACCGATACAAAATAACTTTTACACATTAGTCAGGTCAAACCGGTCCTTAAATTTTTCCAACTCAACTTCAGTCACTATGTTTATCTCTGAATCAAATTAGCAGGAATGTTCGGCGATGAACCTTAGCACCCGTGCTTGACTTTCCTGTGGTACGTTCTTCATCCTGAGAAATTGGGAGGTATCTTCAAGTTGATCGTTGCGCATGTAGACTCATTAGGAGAGGCTCTAGTGGTCTGCTTGGAGTTGCTCTGTTTTGACATATTTACATAAATATCAACCGAACCAAAGTTACAAAGATCAGAAAAGAAGGGGATACACTCTGTGTGAACCATAGAATAATCCACATTTAATACGGTAGGTTTATGAGAAGAAGGAAGATGATCCCAGAGAATGGACTCGAGCCTAGCAATATTTTCATCATCACCAGCCGTAACGGCACGAAGAAGAAGTTCAAAATAGTGGTGGCAAAGGTCCGGGTCCATACCTTGAGTAGCAACAAAGAAGAAGCGACGACGGATGAAGCGTTTAAAAAAAATGAGAGATCTGAGAAAAGAAAGGGTTTCAAAGGAAAATAAAGTTAAGGGTTTTTTGCTAAAAGAAAATATCAAATCATAGAAATAAAAGTGAAACGATTCATACAAGCAAGTGACGTCACCAGCTATATATATGTCATCAGCCAAAAGTGGGGGAAGGTGAACGAAAGTCGAAAAACACGAGCCGTTTAAAATTCAAAAAGGATATGCAATGATTTTGTTAGCCGAAACGTACGTGGTTGGTAACTGTATCGCATTAAATGGCATTAATGAACTACAAGTCAAAAATGATAGAGTAAATTAAACACACGCAGCTAAACGTGTCTTGCTTGCAACAATTTTTATCTGACCCCGTGTGTTGAAAGAGGTATTGTTATTGGTAAAATATGAAGAATGATAAGTCAACATACCTATCCAAAGTTATGGGAGTCAAAGATGCTACGTCACCAAAAGTCAACTTTATTGAACCAACCTGAGTTGACTAAAGTTGGTTTCATAACACTCAGTCGGGGTTACCTAACGATCGAGTAAGATATAACTTAATAGAAGTGATTAGATTGATCAGATAAAGACGACCCAGTTGGGATTATTGAGATGGTCGGGTCAAACCCTTCTGTCGGGATCGAATCACTGGTCGAAGAAAATAATGCCTGGTCGGGTTTGGAAGATCATCAGTTGAAGCGACACATTGACATTATCGGATTCAATGCAATCACGAATCAAATACATAGAGATCAAGTCTTAGTCTAACAAGGTGTCTCAAAGCATATTCTGATAAGGAAACATATTTCCTTATAGATATCATAACCCAAATTAGGCAAAAGGTATAATGTGTGAAGAATGCGAAAAAAGAAAGAAGAATAAAATGACTCTAATATATCAAATTTCTTACTTGTGTAACACAATTTAGGGTTCTATGCATGTATAAATAGACATATAATCTCATTGTAAAAGGGAGACAAAAATATATAGAACAACACACAGAAAAGATACAAGAATGAGAGAAAGAGAGAGATACGCAAGAAAAGAGAGATTGAGTGTGTAATCATTATATTATAGTGAATTTCTTCTCGCTATAACCGGCAACCGTGGATGTTTTTCTGCCTTAGGGTTTTATCACGTAAACTTGTGTGTGCGTGCTTCTCTATTTTTTCTATCTATCTTATAACATCTTCAACAATCTACAAAACATGTTAGACGCGTGATCAATCCAACACGGTCCAAAAACACCGTCAACAAATTCAAATATATTCCAATTTATTTATTTAATGAATGAGATAATCTTATTATCTCATTATTCAAAATAAATAACTGAAACCCTCCATTTATGATAAATTACACTATTAAATAATCTAATTATTTAATTGACATAATCATTATCATTCATTAATTAAATAATGTCACTATTCAATTAGTTCTCGAATAAATACGTGTCACTTTCGTAACACAATTAATTGGACAATCCAATTAATTAATCATGACCCTTATTACCTAAATCGATCGGGCTAGTAAGGGGACCTAATAGACCCCCAGTATTTTGAGCTCCAGTCATCCTCAAAATCATTAATTAAACTCTTTAATTAATATTCCTTAATTATTAACTTCGGTGTTATTCCACTAAAAACTCTAAGTTGCACTCTCTCAACAGCAGACGCTTTTACACAGACCGATACAACTCGGTGTCCATCGATATAGCTATTACATATGGTGTGATGCTCCACAGTAGTTCATAATTATAGCTGAGTCATAATGTCCGTTATACCCCTCTAATTACATTTATCCTTTAAGTACCTTTGAATCTCTAATGGACAATAAATCATATTTCCTCATGGAATTAGAAGAGCGCTCATATTGTCACAGTCCCGAATCAACCCTTAAGGGAACTACCATCTACTTCTCACAAGAATGAGTGAATTCCACTATTGTGTACAAACCTTCTCAGCCACAAGCCAAACCATAATCCCAACATACGGAGTATATTGATTAGGAACTGCATCTGACCTCACCTATGGTATATCAAAGACCACGATATAACCTGAAAGAGTCGATAAGGCATTCAAGATTCTGATCACCCACATATAATCATCATTAGTTAATATATATGAACCTCACCGGTAAACGGATCTTGCTGAGAGATTCATATAGATCATGGCCTAGTCAAAAATGACCACATCATACAAGGTTCCTCCATTTTATATCTCATATGAATAATTCAGGATGGAATCACTATACATTATGGAATGGACCGCAGCTATAGATTAACCACAAATAAAGTACCCAGCTTTATTTGCTATTTAAGGACTCTTTAGATTGTAATCCTCTTACTGTATCCGTCTGTATATGACACTCATATACACAGCTCGAGATTACATCCAGCAATCTTAGATGTTAAATATATGCATAAGTTATAAAATAAACAACACAACAAGAATGAATTGAAATTTTCCTTTTATTTATTTCATAAATCAATTTACAAATTACATCTTTAGGCATAAACCCCAACAATCTCCCACTTGCAATAAAGCATGTGAGGCATGTTTTGTAACCCTAGTGACTGAAAATTAGAATCTGTGTATCCTAACAGGATCAAATCATGCCCGGAATACACTAGCATATAGTCCCTCGTTCTCCGAAGATACTTAAAAACTGTCTTGACAGTAACCCAATGATCCAATCCTGGGTTGGACTGGTATCTGCTGACTACTCCAACTACATAGCAGATGTATAGTCTCGTGCATAACATTGTAAACATAAGACTACCTACTGCTAATATATAGGGTACACGTCTCGTATCCTCAACTTCTTGAGGTGTCTTAGGACACTGTTCCTTAAACAAGTGAACTCCATGTCTGGGAGGTAAATTAGTTTTCTTGGAGTTTTGTATCGAAAATCACACAAGAATCTTGTCAATATATGATGCCTGAGACAATGCTATGAGTTTGTTCTTATGATCCCTATAAGTTGAATCCCTAGAACATAAATCACCTCTCTCAAATATTTCATTTGGAATTGGCTAGCCAGTCATCCCTATACATCAAACAACACTCCCTATCATTCCTAATGTGTAGGATATCATCTACGTATAGTACCAAGAAAACTACTTTATAATCAATGATTTGCTTGTAGACATAAGGCTTATCCAGCCTCTCTTTTTGGGTATAACCCTTAGCCACTAGCCTTGCTTTGAAGGTCTCTATCTTCCCGTCTACTCCTCTCTTTCTCTTGTAGATCCACTTACACCCTATGGGTTTTACCCCATCTGGTAAGTCCACAAGATCCCAAACTGAGTTAGAGTACATGGACTACATATCGAGATTAATAGCTTTAAGCCATTCCTCTTTATCAGGATCTTGTATTGCATTCTTAAATGTCAATGGATCATCCACACTATCAGCAGAGACAACAGTTTATCCCACATATATACCTAAATAGCGTTCAGGTTGTCTCACAACCCTCTCACTACGTCTAGATGGTAGTGTATCCTGATCAGGAACCATCTAACTCTCAGATGTTTATGGATCAACAACTCTTATTGATAAAGCACTAATCTCACTAGGCTCCAACTCATTCAATACAATCTTAGAACGAGGTTTACGGTCACTAATATAACTGTCCTTAAGAAACGTTGCATTTGTCGATACAAATATTTTGTTATCTTCGGGACTATAGAAGTGTCCACTTCTGATCTCCTTGTAGTATCCTACAAACAGGCAGACAACAGACTTGGAGTCTAGTTTTCCACTTTTCTTCTTCAGCACGTGTGCTGGACACCCCCATATGCGAAAATGTTGCAAACTAGCTTTACGACAATTCCACAACTCTTGGGGAGTCTTGGGAACAGATTTGGATGGCAATACATTCAAAATGTATGATGCTGTTTGTAACGCATATCCCTAGAAGGAATTTGTTAATTATGAGAAACTAATCATAGATCTCACCATTTCAATCAGGGTTCTATTTCTCCTCTCCTCTACACCATTTTGTTGAGGTGTACCGGGAGCTATGAATTGGGAAACTATCCCATGCTTAACCATGAAGTCTTCAAACTCTTGGTCAAGGTATTCACCTCCACCATCTGATCGTACTAACTTGATAGTCCTACCTAATTGATTCTCAACTTCAGCTCGGAATTCTTCAAACTTTTCAAATGTTTCCGACTTTCATTGCATTAGGTAGACATATCCTTATCTTGAGTAGTCATCAATAAAGGTGACATAATACTCATAACCACCTCTAGCTTTAACATTTATCGGACCGCAGACATCTATATGTATAAGCTCTAGCGGTTCTTTAGCTCTAGGCCCTTTTCCAGTAAAAAGTCCCTTAGTCATCTTACCTTCTATATAAGATTTGCAGACATGTAAGGTGCCAACCTTGAACTCACTTAAAGGTCCGTTTTTTGCTAGTCTGTCTATCCGATCAAGGTTAATATGACCAAGCCTTAGATGCCAGAGATAAGTGTCATTATCTGGAGAAATTTTATGTCGTTTAGTTTTTGGGTTTTCAACCTTAAATATTTTGGTGTTGAGCAGTGTAGTATATTTTAACGGTCTTAACACATACAAATTGTTTTCATTAATTCTTGAACAAATATTCTGATCATTCTTTCCAATAATAACATACTTATTATTAAAAGAAGCGGAATATTTTTGTTCTAAAAATTTAAAAACGGAAATCAAATTCCGTGTAAATCTAGGAATATAAAATACATTGTCCAACAAAATATAATTATTACAAAAACGTAATCTAATTATGCCCACTGCTCGTGCCGACATGACATCCCCTGACCCCACACGCATTGAGAAGGCTCCCTCCTTTAGTTGTGTCCAAGAATCAGTCCATTGCAAGGAATAACAAACATGGTTAGTGGCTCCCTAATCAATTATCCAAGGTGAATAATCATCTTCCACTAAACATGACTCAAGAACAAGTAAATCATTTTTACCTTTCATGGACTTTTTTAGTGCTTTCTTGGGTTTGTGCTTACCCTTCGCCTTCCCAACAGACCTCTTCCACTTCGTATTATTAAAGGAAGATGGTTCGGCAACATTTGCGACATCAACCCAATGATCCAATCCTGGGTTAGACTGGTATCTACTGACTACTCCCAATGCATAACAGATGTCCGGTCTCGTGCATAACATAGCATACATGAGACTACCTACTGCCGATGCATAGGGTACACGTCTCAAATCCTCAACTTCTTGAGGTGTCTTAGAACATTGTTCCTTAGACAAGTTAACTCCATGCCTAGAAGTTAAATTACCTTTCTTGGAGTTTTGCATCGAAAATCTCACAAGAATCTTGTCGTTATATGATACCTGAGACAGTGCTATGAGTTTGTTCTTACAATTCCTTATAAGCTGGATCCCATAAAAAAACTTGCCTCTCCTAAATCTTTCATTTGGAATTGGCTAGCCAGTCAACCTCTTACATCAGACAACACTCCCACATCATTACCAATGAGTAGGATATCATCTACGTATAGGACCAAGAAAACTACTTTCTTATCAATGATGCGCTTGTAGACACAAGGCTCATCGACATTCTGCTCGAAGCCATAGGTTTTGATCACATCATCAACCTGATGTTCCAAGATCTAGATGCTTGCTTAAGCCCATAGATGGACCTTTGCAGCTCGCAAACCTTTTGCTCTTGATCTGGAGACACGAATCTCTCTGGTTGCATCATATAGATGCTCTCATCAAGATTGCCATTCAAGAATGCAGTTTTGACGTCCATTTTCCAAATTTCGTAATCGAAATAGGCAGTAATGGATAACAGAATCCTAATAGACTTAAACATGGCTACTAGCGAGAAGGTCTCTTCATAATCGACTAACCCTTGGGCACTAGCCTTGCCTTGAAGGTTTCTACCTTCCCGTCTACTCCTCTCTTTCTCTTGTAGATCCACTTATACCCTATAAATTTTACCCTATCCGGTAAGTCTACAAGATCCCAGACTGAGTTAGAGTACATGGACTCCATCTCGAGATTCATGGCTTCAAGCCATTCCTCTTTATCAGGATCTTGCATTGCATTCTTAAATGTCAATGGATCATCAACACCATCAGCAGAGATAACACCTTATCCCTAACCTATACCTAAATAGCGTTCAGGTTGTCTCACAACCCTCTCACCACGTCTAGGTGGTACTGTATCCTGATCAGGAACCATCTGACTCTCAGATGTTTGTGGATCAACAACTCTTGTTGATGAAACACTAGTCTCACCAGGCACCAACTCATTCAATACAATCTTAGAACGAGGTTTATGGTCACTAATATAACTGTCCTCAAGAAACATTGCATTTACTGATACAAATACTTTGTTATCTTCTAGACTATAGAAGTGTCCACCTCTGGTCTCCTTTAAGTATCCTACAAACAGGCAGACAACAGACTTAGAGTTTAGCTTTTCAGTTTTTTACTTCAACAATGTCATAAACTAGCTTTACGACCATTCCACAACTCTAAGGAAGTCTTATGAACAGATTTGGATGGCATGACATTCAAAATGTATGCCATTGTTTTTAACGCATATCCCCAGAAGGAATTTGGTAATGATGAGAAACTAATCTAGATCTCACCATTTTCATTAGGGCTCTATTTCTCCTCTCCGCTACACAATTTTGTTGAGGTGTACCGAAAGTTGTGAGTTGGGAAACTATCCCATGATCGACCATTAAGTCTTCAAACTCTTGGTCAAGATACTCACCTCCATGATCCAATCGTAGTGACTTGATAGTCCTACCTAATTGATTCTCAACTTCAGCTCGAAATTCCTTGAACATTTCAAATGTTTTTGATTTCCGTTGCATTACGTAGACGTATCTGTATCTTGAGTAGTAATCTATAAAGGTGACATAATACTCATAAACACCCGTAGCTTTAACATTCATCGGTCCGCAGACGTCTGTATGTATAAGCTCTAGCGGTTCTTTAGCTTCAAGCCCTTTTCCAGTCGAAGGTCTCTCAGTCATCTTACCTTCCAAACAAGATTCGCAGACAGGTAAGGTGCCAACCTTTAACTCACTTAAAGGTCCGCTTTTTACTAGTCTGTCTATCTGGTCAATATTGATATGACCAAGCCTTAGATGCCAGTGATACGTGTCATTATTTGGAGAAATCTTATATGGTTTAGTTTTCGGTTTTTCAACCTTAAACATTTCGGTGTTGAGCAGTATAGTATGTATTAACGATCTTAATACATACAAATTGTTTTCATTAATTCTTGAACAAATATTCAGACCATTCTTTCCAATAATAACATACTTATTATTAAAAGAAACAGAATATTTTGTTCTAACAACTTAGAAACGGAAATCAAATTCCGTATAAATCCAGGAATATAAAATACATTATCCAATAATATATAATTATTACAAAAACCTAATCTAATTACGCCCACTGCTTGTACCGACACGACATCCCCCGACCTCACACGTATTGAGAAGGCTTGCTCCTCTAACTGTGTCCAAGAATCAGTCCATTGTAAAGAAGAAAAAAGATAGTTAGTGGCCCCCGAATCAATTATCCAGGGTGAAGAATCATCTTCCACAAAACACAGCTCAAGAACAAGTAAATCATATTTACTTTTCTTTAACTTCTTCTTGCTTTGGGCTTTCTTGGGTTTGGGCTTACCCTTCGCTTTCCCAGTAGACCTCTTTCTCTTCTTATTATTAGAGTAGGAAGATGGTTCGGCAACCTATGCTTCACTGGTCTTACCCTTGTTATCCTTAGTCAAGGACTCAAAGGTAGTGAGCTCATTAAGCAACTGTGTGAGATTGAAACTTAACTTGTTCATCCTGTAGTTGCTCTTAAACTGATCGAAACTCTTTGAAAGAGTCGTCAAAATAACACTCACTTGACTGGGTTCGTCAATGGCCCCGCCACTGACTTTTTCCGTGTTGAAGTAGGACATCATGCTCAGGACATGTTCCCGAACTGACATACCTTCCTTCATACGAGTGAGTATAGCGGAACAAACAACTTCATGTCGCTTTTGCTCTAAGGGCTGCCCGAACATAGCTTGCATTGACTCCATGATTTCGAATGCTGAAGTCATTGCTTCATACTTTGTGACAAGCACGTCTGTTATATAAGCCAACAGATATGTATGGGCCTTCTCAACAGATGAGACCCATCGCTCGTATGCCTCACGAACAGTTCGTGTGGCATTGGCAGCAGGTGCTGGAGGACATTCCTCTGTAAGCACAAACTTGAGGTCTTTGGTGACCAATATTACATTAATGTTAAGTTTCCACTTAGTGTAGTTATCACCAGTTAATTTGTCGTTTGCGAGAATTTGAAGTAATACAGAAGACATTATTGCTGAAATAAATAAAACATTCATTCAGTCATTTATTTAAAACAAGTGCAAGTATTTTGGCATAAATTTAAACATGATGCATGCACATGTTTAACAAACTAGAACTACCCTAAAACTAGTTACTATACCACGACAATCCAACATACCACAAAGAAGTGCCGCCTTAAGGTCGGTCAAGTCTTCACATGTTAGACCGAGACATTCTCAATCAAATGATATTCTAGAATAAATCTTATTCCATATCATTCAACCATCTTTCATTCAGTCAGGTTTTTAATTAATAAACTTAATCAAAACCTTCATGAGTGTAACCCATCATTTCAGATCTCACAAGCTTAACTCGAGAATTGCCGCCTTAGGGTCGGTCAATCCCGAAATACCCTCAGAAATCCTATATGTTAGGAAGTCAACCTTGGTATTGACCTTTGACCTTACCCATGGTATATCAAAGACCATAATCTAACCTGAAGGAGTCGATAAGACACTCAGGATTATGATTACCCAAATATAGTCATCATTATTTGATATATATGAATCTCATCGGTAAATGGATCTTGCTGAGAGATTCATGTAGATCATGACCCAGTTCTATATGACCACATCATACAAGGTACCTTCATTCACATATCTCATATGAATGATTCAGGTTAGAATCGTTGTACATAACGGAATGGACCGCGGTTATAGATTAACCACAAATAAAGTACCCAACTTTATTTGCTATCTACATACTCTTTAGATTGCAGGTCTCTTACTATATTCGTCTGTATATGACACTCATTTACAAAATTCGAGATTACATCTGGCAATCTTAGATGTTAAATATATGCACAAGTTATAAAATAAACAATACAATAAGAATGAATTGAACTTTTCCTTTTATTTATTTCATAAATCCATTTACAAATTACATCGTTAGGGCATAAACCCCAACAAGTTTGTGCTTACGGAGGAGTGTCCTCAACAACTTGCTGCCAATGCCATACGAAATGTTCATGAGGCATACCTAAAATGGGTCCCATCTATTGAGAATACCTGAATTTATCTATTAACTAGTATGACAGAAGTGTGTGTTACAAAGCATGAAGCAATGACTATAGCATTCGAAATCATGGAATCATTACAGACTATGTTCAGGCAACCCTCTAAGCAAAAGCGGCACAAAGCTCTTCATTCTGCAATGCTTTCTTGGATGAAAGATGGTGCATCTGTTAGGGAACATGTCTTGAGCATGATGTCTAATTTTAACACGGTAGAGGTCAATAGCAGGACCATTGATGAACCAAGCCAGGTGAGCATCATACTGATGACTCTTCCAAAGATCTTCGATCAGTTTAAAAGCATCTATGGGATGAACAAGTTAAGATTCAGTCTGACTCAGTTGCTTAACGAGTTCACCACCTTTGAGTCCATGACTAAGGATAATATAGGTAAGACCGGTGAATCAAATGTTGCTAAACCATCTTCCTCGAGATCTATGAAGAGGAAGAGGTCTACAGGCAAGGCTAAAGATAAGCCCAAAGCAAGAAAAATGGCACCTCTACCGACAAGTATAAAGGCAAAAGGAATATGTTTCCACTACAACAAAATCGATCACTGGAAGATGAATTGTCCTCAATATCTAGAGGAGGTTGCCAAGAAAAAAAAGGCAAAAGGTAAATGTGATTTACTTGTTATTGAATCATGGGTGGTGGAAGATGATTCTTCACATTGGATAGTTGATTCAGAAGCCATTAATCATGTTTGATCTTCCTTACAATGGACTAATTGTTAGACAGAGCTTGAGGAGGGAGCCTACTCTATGCATGTTGGGTCAGGGGATGTCGTGTCAGCAAGAGCAGTAAGATCGGTTAGACTCCAGTTTAAAAATTGTTTGCTTAGTTAAATTCTATTTATTTTATTCCTAGATTCATAAGGAATTTGATTTTGTGTCCAAATTGTTGAAACAATTATATTCTATTTCTTTTATTAATAAGTCAGTTATTATTTCTCGAAATGGTTTAAATATTTGTTCAGGTTTGAATGAAAACAACCTGTATGTTTTACGACCGTTAATTCATAGATCACTGCTCAATACTGAATTGTTTAAAGTTAAAAAACCTAAAACAAAACAACAGAAAATTTCTCTAGATAATAAATGTATCTACGACATCTAAGACTTGATCATATTAACCTTGACAGAATAGGCAGACTAGTTAAAAGCGGGCCTTTAAACCAGTTAAAGGTTGGCACATTGTCTGTCTGTGAATCCTGTTTAGAAGGTAAAATCACCAAGAGACCTTTTACTGGAAGTCGGAGACATTTGAAAAGTTTAAAGAATTTTGAGCTGAAGTTGAGAACCAATTTGGCAAGACTATCAAGATTGTACAACGTGGAGGTGAGTACCTTGACCAAGAGTTTGAAGACTACTTGGTTGAACATGGGATCATATCCCAACCCACAGCTCCTGGAACACCTCAACAGAATGGTGTAGCAGAGAAAAGAAATAGAACCCTTGATGGAAATGGTGAGATCTATGATTAGTTTTTCATCATTACCAAATTCATTTTGGGGATATGCATTACAAATAACAGCCTACATTTTGCATGTAATCCTATCTAAATCTGTTCTTAAGACTCCTATCCAATCAAATGATATACTATAATAACTCTTATTCCTCTATCATTCAACCATTGTTTATTTTAATTAAATTTATAATTTACAAATTTAATTAAAACCTTATGAGTATAACCCACCATTTTAGATATCGTAAGTTTAACTTGAGAATTGCCGTCTTAGGGTCGGTCAATCCCAAAATACACTCAAAAACCCTATATGTTAGAAAGTCAACTTTGATATTAATTCTCATGGAGACCTTCCTTAAGGAGGACGAAAACAAAGCTGTCTCGAGGCCCTACTTGAATCTCACGGTGTTGAACTAATGATGGAGACTGTGAGATATAATGTCTTATGTCCCTCTCCCAGACAATATTTTAGAGTTAGGGTTTTCAATTATTAATACACCTAGATATTACTAAGATTAAACGGCTAATTTCAATCTAAATGTCTAGGGCATAACAAATTATTAGAATCTTATTCAAATTAACTAATTTGATTATTAACTAGTTAAAAATCTAGTTCATTATTCAAATTATAATCTATGTAAACAATTTACTAAGACTAGAATCATTTAATGTCATTTACCAGGTTTTAACAATTAAAACTAATCACATTATTAGGTCCAATTATTTTAGGGCTTTAGTCTAATTAAACCTAATATTAAGTGATGAACCTAACTGATCTAACTAATTAAACAATTTAATTAATAAACTAGTTGAGAATTACAAAAATTTTACTCGAAAAAACTAATCTCATTATTTAATAGCCAATTATGTGAAATACACTAATTTTTAATCAATTAAAAAAATTATAAAAACACATAATTATCAATGGATATTATGCATGTATGATATATCCAAAATATATATTCATATGTGTAGGCACACTTATTCTAAATGACATGTATATACATGGCAATACACTAATCATCTCATAATAAAAGTATACATGAATTGACCGAGTACAGTAGGTTATTTAACCTAAAAAAGTATATAATTAGAAAAGTTACCAAAAGCATTCCTTGGTTTTCAAGTAATTCCAATATTCTTCGAGTTCTTTTAGATTCTTCTTATTCTGGGCTTTAAACCAAGTCCAACTTGATTAAATGAGATTTTTTAAAAAAATATCATGGCCCATCTCATGAATCAAACATAAAGTCCAAGTGTTACTCTAATACTTATTGGAGGCCTAAGATATTAATTTTTTGGTATTTATAAATTTTGCCATATATATATATAAATGTGTGTGTGTGTGGAAACACAAAATTTTGAGACCAATTATTGATTTTTATATATATATGTATTTGAAAAGAAAGACCAATGATCCAAGGTTGTTTGGGAAAAAAGAAATTAAGAATAAAAATAAAAATGATCCAAATGAAATTTAATTTATTAAAAATGCAACATTTTTTATTTTATTCACAAACTGATTTAATCCAAATAATGACCTTTGAAATGGCATATTAAATGGTGAACCAAATAAAGAACATTATCCAATCTATTTCCACAAAATAGTATAATCCAGTGAAGCTTGCCATGTGAAGCCAGAAAATAAATTAAGAGAATCTAAAAATGTTGTCCAAAATAAATTTTTCATTTACATTTAAATGGAAATATTGAATCAGAAAATTCAATCTTTCTATATATCATATATGTTTCCAATTTCCACGCATAGATTTTGTTTTTCTTTCTCATTTGGACATGACAGCAGAGATATGTTTATGCCCGATCGATGTGGCAAGTCCACGTACTCGTGCAACATAAAAAGACACGACCGAACAAGAACAAAAACCCAAGCAATACTATAAGCTGATACAGTTTGTTAATCTTCATTTTCATGGCTTTTCACTCTCTACCCAATTCCATTTTTGTCTTGGTTTTCATCTTCCCAGTTTCTCTTTCCATTCCCTTCATCGTTCTCCATGGTAATTTTTACAATCTTCTTCTTCTTCATCTTCTTCTTCTTTTTTATTTTTTTATGTTGATACCTAGTCTGGATTTTTATTTGATGACTTTGTTTGTGTGTTTGGATATCATTGCTTTTACCCTTTTTGGCTGAATTATTGTAATAATGTTGTAACTTTTGATATATATATATTTGAGTTGCTTTTTTTTTTGGAAAGATTGTGTTTTTAGCTTAGAACATTCATTGTAGAATGTAGGGTTGTTTCATAAACACGTTAATTGATTGGACTTAACAAGTTTACCAACTCTTGAAATAAGTCCAGTTTTTCTGTGTTTACAGTGTTACAACTTAGAAGTTGAACAAGCTTATGATTTTTTCTAGATATGCGTTTTAGGTAGCAAGTGTTCCAACTTAATTTGATTATAACAATCGTTTAGCATTGGCCAACAAAAGTGTGTTTTCATATCTTAATCAATTATAACAAAATTATTATAATCGTTTTGTCTTCTCAATTATGATAATTTATAAGAAACTATTCTCTGTTTTCTTTCCATGTAATATATATTTTTTTAATAATGCTCTTTGTCTAATGGTTTATTATTGCAGGAATTGGAGATAACTGTGGAGGAGTGCAACACATCACCGATAATCTCACCAGATTTTCTGGCTCTACAGGATATTGCGTGTATGTTTCCATTTTCTCTTATTTCTGCAATAATAAAACATTAGACAAAGAATGGCGTATTGGAAATTGAGAACAATTCATAATTACTTTGCTCTGTGCATGAGTTTTTATAATGGTTGGAGGAATAATTATAGTTGAATATCATGATAAACAATTTGTGATGTTTCTTTGCCCTGTAAAGCTGAAGCATTTCTGTTCGATTGTTACTCGTGATTGTTTCTTAGAAATGACTGCCACGAGAGTGTGGCTTGCACAAATCTATAATTTTATTTCAGTTATGCTGCAGTGAAGTTGGAAATGGAACATGGGATTCCTGGTTTAAGCCTCTTAACGAACAGGGAAAAGCGTAACAATTGCTACTACGCTTGTCATGTTGGATTCATAGTTATAATAATTTTCTGCATATGGACTGATATCTGTGTTTTATGTTTCCAGACAAGAAGTGTTTGTGACAAGATAATGAAGCTCTCTGGTAATTGTGGCTTATTGTTCACTGGCCCTGATTTATTAGTTTTAAGTTTTAATTGCCTCTGACAAGCCATTATATTCATACCTACAGGTGAAGCAAATGAAAGAGCTGAGTGGAGGTTGCAACATGGTTGGTCTCTCTCAGGTAATTTATTTGGATAGGAGCATTTCAATCTTTGGCATGTTTGTTATGTGACATGTCTTAATCTTTTGCTTGATTTAACAAGGAAACTTAGTCGGTCGAGGTGTTATAGATCTTTGTGATGGTGGACCTCCAGTGAGAAATAAGAACCAATTTAAATATACAACTTGCTTAATTAATATAACAATTTCTTATAAATTGTACTGTACACTAATACAATAATACCAGAGGCTCTCTTTATTATACCCTTGATTTCCATGATGTGTTTTTGTGTTGAATTGGCATTTCCTTGACATGTATTGTTATGTGATAAAATGAGCCTCCGATATTAGTTAATTGTAAAAAGGGGATGATAATCCGAATTAACTTGATAATTCCGCTTTATTGAATATTGGGAGCAAGTTTGATGTTTGTCTGTGGTTACAATTGAGAGATAATTCAGTCCTAAAAACTAAGGAAAAACTCCATCCCCTTGAAATGATAAAAATGGGTTTTAAATAGGATGTGAATTCTGACACACGGGCTTGTGTGTTCTGACACACGGGGTTGTGTGTCCTCCTTTCATTGGTTGTCACTGTGACGTCTGTGCTAGTTGGGACATTTAATACTCCTCCAGAAGACTGTGTCGAGGGTCTAGTAATCGGGAGTAGCCAGTGACAACTGGTAAAACGGACTCTGTTCTTGACTTCGGTGGCTGAGCAACTCCGAAGATTACGCTGTTGTGGCTCTCCATCGAAGCTCAAAATTATGTCCAACAGTTCTCCCTCAAGGTCATCGGTCGTAGCTAGTGAGGGATTATCGTGCAATGATTGATCGTGGGCTTAACATTTGGGTCTCACCAATCTAGGCTTGACAGTTGGGGCTCACCAATCTAGGCCCATGCACGTTGGGCCTAGGCCTGCTATACAGTGTTATGAGGAGCACCACGTGGCTCACGGCACATTAGGCGGTTGTTTGACTGTCATGCGTGGTAGGTGACCGTCGCGTCGCTTTTGCCTTCCCTGGAAGGTGGGTAAAGGCTATAAATAAAGGTGGGGACCTCACCACTTCTCATTTGTGACTTTTTATTTGATCATAGATGCTTCGCAGATTAGTATTCAATGTCTTTTTTTCTCAAAAAGGTTAGCTTTTGGCATGTTTTTTCTTATCTTTCTTTTACTTGTACTCGGGGTTTCATTATTTTTGGAACAATGGTTCGGAAGCGTGGGCCGTTGAGAGATAGGGCATCTTCGGGTTCTTCGGAGTCTTCATCTGGGGAATCATCGAAGGGTAGTAGTACAACTAGTTTACTTGGGGCTTCGTCAGGTGCAGTTTACAGAATCGCGACCTAGGCCTGATGCTTACAAAAAAGAGTACAATTCGGAGGAATTTTGCCATCACGAGATGGATCACACTAGATTTACCATCAATCAGGCAGTAAAGAACATATTGATCGAGGCCGAGATGGGGCAGATTGCTACATAGTTTTCTATTCCTAACTCAGTTGGTATGAGGATACCTACCACAAGGGAGTTAGCTAGCGACCCTGCGGGAGTTTCTGTAGCTTTTCATCTAGCATTTTAGAGATTGGAGCCATGCTACCTCATCAACCTTATGTATGGAGTGTTCTACATGAGATCGAAGTCGCTCCAGCCTAACTGAATCCAAAAGCTTAGAGAGTAATCATTCGAATGTCGGCCCTTTGGCGGGGGATTAGATTTTTCGACCTGTCATTTGCAGAGATTGGACTCTGGCGGGGGATTAGATTTTCTGACCTGTCCTTTACAGAGATTGGACTCTGCTACAACTTTCTTTCCCATAATTTTGGAGGTGATGGCTGGTGGTATATTGCTTGTTGTGATAAGCAAACGGGTGAACATGTGATCACTGGGCTACCGTCTTCGAATAAGGAGCGGAAAAAAAACTCTGTTTTTACAGTGGGTGACTAGGGAAAAGAAGTCAAGCTCGTTGGTAAACAACAGAGCGTTCTTTCGGTTTTCAATCTCCCAAGTGTGTGAGGGCTCTCTTTACTTTCGACGATAAATGTATTTTTGTTTTCTTTTAAGTTTCAACTTTATTTTTTGCTTATGCATATTTGGTAGCCCCATGGAAGGGTGTCTTGGCAGAGGACCTTTCCAAGGAACAGAGGATGCATATCTCAGAGGCGTGGTCCTTTTCACCAGCCAGGAGGCACGTTGATTTCTTGCTAGACGACAGAAATCTCTTCAAGCTTGGTATCATTCATGTTCTATCAAAGGACAGGAATAAGACTGTGGAGAGGAACTTAGAGAAAAAATGTAAGACTGCTTTTTTCATCGAGTGTTTACATAGTTGTCAATTCAACTTATCTTCTGAGTGTTCTTATCTTGTCATCCGGTGTAGGAAATATTGTTGGCTGAAGGAGCCAGGAAGAGGATGACTAATAACTGAAAAATGGCGGAGAGCAAGAAGAAGAAGTACCAGATCCCTTAAGGACCGTTGTCAAACAACGGGGGGACAACTTTTGAAGTCTACTCTATACCAGAGTGTACCCGGGTTGTAAGCCTGTCCACATCCATGACGATTTCTGATATTAGTAATCAGCCTCCGGATGTTATTCCTATGCATGTCACCTCAAAGAGGCCAACAGATGTGTCACTTGTCTGAGTTGAGATAAGTTTGAAGGGAGACAACCTCATAGACCTGTACAAGCATGATCCGAAGATATCTCCTAACTACTTCTAAACTCCTCCAACAAAAAAGTTTGATCTGAAAGAGAGCCCTATCACCCTCAAGACGGGTTTGGAATTCATGTGCTTCTATAGGAAGAACATGTTGAAAAGCCGAGAGTCTATCCATTTTGGCAAGATGTCGATTATTAATCGGATTAGGCAGTCTTGGTGTACCTTCTGGTAGGTAAGGAACTTCTAGTAATGTTTTCCTTTTAAGATTAGTCGCTTCGGGAGTTGACGTGTTCGTTATGTGGGTTGTAGGTCATGGGGAATCTTCTAGAAATGGAGAAGTATGAGGGGAAGAGAGAGAGTTACGAGAAGCTCAAGCATAAAAAGGTTGATGTGGATGACAAACTTTAGCTTGCCCAAGGGAAGTTCAAGTCCCTAAAGAAGAAGATGAGTGAGCTGGTCGCGTGCTATCAAAAAGTGAAGGCTGATTGTCGGAGGAAGCATGTGAAGCTTTGTGACTACTGCCAGTAAATCAAGGTCGTGAATGGCACCCTCAAAGAAATGAAGGATGATATGGAAGACAACACAGTTGACCCGTTCCTGACCTCTGATGAATTCTATAGTAACCAGTTAAAGACCTTCGATCGCGTGGTGGAAGAGCTTAAAGTGATGTTACTGGGGTCATATCCTGGATTCGACTTCCACGCATTTGACGCTGAAGTTAAGAAAGTGATTGAAGACAAGGTGAGGCCGGTCTAAGATCCGGTCGTGGATATTTCCTCAGCTTTTACAGAGGTGACCCTTTCAGATGACGATCCAACGGATGTCTCCTCGGTTTACTGAAGTTGTCCGAGCTGGAGGGATGCGTTTGGCTAATGAAAAGTTGTTGTTCATAGTTGACCTCTCTCTTTCCATCCTCTTTTGTTAGTTTGGTCGCTTATTGCTCCAACTTTCGTAATCAATCGGAATGTATTGCACTTTATGAATTATTTATTATTTATCTAAGAAATTTTACTTTTCCAAGTCTTGTGTATCAGTTGCAATTTATTCTCGGTTGATTCAAGTCTCAGGAGTCGTGTCCTATGAGACTGATCGCTCCTAATGGGGATACTTTATATATGCACTAACGGGTGCGGTCTCGAGGGCATTGTCCTCGGATATTCATTGCTCCCATTGGAGAGACTTCGTATTTGCACCAGCGGGTACAGTCTCGGGGGCATTGCCCTCGGAGACTCATTGCTCCCATCAGAGATATTTTGCATTATCACCAGCTGGTACAGTCTCAGGGGCATTTCCCTTGGAGGCTCACTGCTCCAATTGGGCAGACTTTGAATGCTTCTTAATGGATGCTTCATTTACACATGGTATCCGAAAAAGAATGTTTATTAATTGACGGGTGTATCAAGTTTACATAAAGAGTGAAAAACTATTGATAGTATTTCTTTAGAAGATCTACGTTCCAGGTTCCTCAGTTTGTAATTTGTATGCCCCCCTCATTGAGACAGAGGCAACGATGTACTGGCCTTCTCAACTATCGCTTAAGCAGCCAGAGCCAGACTGTCTGGTGCTAGGGATTACTTTCTTAAGGATCAGATCCCCTAGAAAAATCTTCGGGTTCTGACTCGAGCGTCAAAGTACTTGGCGACTTGCTGGTGATGACGTTCAGTGCGGATTCTTGTCAGGTTCCACCTTTCCTCAAGCTCTTCGAGGCAATGTCAGAGTTCCTCTTCGTTGTCTTCAGGGTTGTAGTATGAGACTCTTTGGTTGGGAATATTTACCTCCGTTAGTATTATCGCTTCTGACCCAAATGCTAGTGAGTATGGGGTTTCCCTTGTTGAAGAGTGAAGGGTTGTCTGGATTGCCTATAAAACCTTTAGAAGTTTGTCCACCCATGCTCCTTTCTTTACTTGTAATTTTCCCTTCAATAGTGTTTTAATCACTTTGTTGACGGCCTCAACTAGTCCATTACTTTATGGATGAGATGTTAAGGTGAACTTCAGGTTTATGTGGTGACCTAAGCAGAGATTTCAGAGGTTAGTGTTGTCAAACCGTGTACCATTGCCGGCGACTATAGTATTTGGTATCCCGAAGCAGAAGATAATTTAGTGCTTGATGAAATTGGTGGTGTTGGCTTTGGTAATGTGCTTTGGTAATGTGCTTCAAGGTCTCTTCCTCTATCCATTTCATGAAATAATCTATGGCGACAACTGCATACCTTTTATCCGATGTTCTCTAGGTAAATGGTCGATTATGTCGACACCTACTCGTGTGAATGGCCACGGAGATGTCATCGGGGTGAGAGATTCTGCCAGAAGGTAAGGGACAAGTGTTGTCCCTTGGCACTGATTGCAGGACCTTACGTGTTCTTTTGAGTCATTAAAAAGTGTTGGCCAGTAGTACCCCTGCCTTGTTATTTGGTGCCCGAGGTTCTTACCCACGGAATGGCTACTGTAAGTTCCCTCGTGCACCTCTTGTTGGATAGATTCGGTTTGCGGGGTACAACACATTGGAGACAGGGCAGAGAGAAGCCGCATCTGTAGAGGACGCCATTGATGGTGATATATCTGGGGGACTACCTCTGAATTCTCTATGAATCCGTCTTTTCTGGCGGTAGAGTCCCATCGTGGAGGAAATTCAGCATTGGAGTCATCCATGTCTCCGGCTAAGGCTAAGTATATATGGTGATGAAGCTAGCGGGTTCCACCTATTTGATGCTTGATTTGAGTAATCAAAAGACGGTGATTGTTCGTGGCAGTTTCATATCCGTAATAGAGGTCAGTTTAGCCAAGGCATCGGCTTGTGAGTTATGGTCCTAAGTATTCAGATGATACTGCATTTCTTTTATTTGGCTATCAGGGCTCGAACTTTATTCAGGTATCTAATCGTCTTGTCATATTTGGCTTGATATTCTTCATTCATTTGGTTGACAATTAATTGGGAGTTGTTGTAGACGACTAGGTCTTCGGCCTCTAAGTTGGGGACGATTTTCAACCCGGTGGCGAGATCTTCATACTCTAGGACATTATTGGTTGCCTTAGAGCTGAATCAGAAGGCAATTTGCGTTATGCTACCATTAAGGGTTCTAATGATTATGCCTGTTTCGCTTTCATGCTTGTTAGGGGAACCATTAACAAACATTTCTCAGTGTGGGATTTGGTCTGTAGATAGGTTCACAACCTTCAGGTTTGAGTACTCTGCTATAAAGTCGGCTACTTCTTGGCCCTTGATGGAGATTCTAGGTTTATAGAGGATATCGAACTTGCTAAGTTCCATTATCCATTTGACAAGTCTTCCAGCGGACTCGAGCTTCTATAATACTTGCCTGAGAGGCTGATTGGTCAAAACGACAATCGGATGAGATTGGAAGTAGCGTCTGAGTTTTCGGGACGCTACTATGAGGCTGAGTGCCAATTTTTCAATCTCTGGATATCTAGACTCCAGGTCTTTCATGCTCTTGCTGACAAAGTACACCGTTCTCTAGACGGATCCTTCTTCCCGAAATAGTACGAAGCTCACCATTACTTCGGATACGGCCAGATAAAGGAAGAGTTCTTCTCTAAATGTAGACTTGGCCAACATCGGTGGCCGCTAGATGTAGGTTTTTAGATCCCAGAAGGCTGTTTAGCATTATGAGGTCCAACAGAAGTCACATTTCTTCCTCAAATCCTTGAAGAATGGGAGGCATAGGTCGGTCAGCTTTCAAATGAACCGGGATAGGGCAACAATCATGCAGTTCAATTTCTGGACCTCCTTCACCCTTGTAGGTGGATGCAAGTTTATTACTGTCCTGATTTTGTCGAGGTTGGCCTTTATCCCCCTTTGGTGGACCATGAACCCAAGGAATTTACTGAAGGAGACTCTGAAGGTGAATTTATTCCGATTCAGACACATCTGGTATTGCCTCAACAGGAAGAAGGTTTCCCGAAGATAGTGCGTGTGCTTTGTTGAAGTTACGGATTTGCTAAGCATGTCATCTATGTAGTCCCTCATGATTCTCTTAAGCTAAGATGTAAAGATCCGGTTGATGAGCCTCTAATAGGTAGCTTCGACGTTCTTCAAACCGAAAGGCATTACACGGTAGCAGTAGACTCCGCAATCAGTAATGAATTCTATTTTGGCTTGGTCGGGCTCGTTCATTTGAATCTGGTTATAGCCGAAAAATGTATCCATGAAGCAAAGCAGCTGGTGTTCGGGCGTTGCATCTACTAGTTGGTCAATCCTCAAAAGTGGGAAACTATCTTTGGGGCAGGCCTATTTTAGGTCCGCAAAGTCGACACACATCCTCCCCCTTTCGTCATTCTTCTTTTCCAGGACCACGTTTGAGAGCCATCCGTTATAGTCGAGGTTCCTTTTAAATCCTGTTTCCATTAGCTTTTCTACTTCAGTGGCCACTACTTGGCATCGTTCGGTGTTGAGGGACCTCCGTTTCTGAGACATAGGTTTGAACGTTTGGTCAACGGCGAGGGAATGAGTTATGATGGAGGAGTCGATACTAGGCATGTCGGTATGCGACGGGGAGAATATATCTAAAAATTCCCAGAGGAGCTTGATTAGGGAATCTTTGATCGGTAGATCAAGATTAGCACCAACGAGAACAGGTTTTTTCATATCGTCGGATCTGAGTTCGATCTTTGTCAATGGTTCGGTTGGTTCTTTTACTAACTGGGATCCAACCTCCCGAGGGTCGAGACTGGTGACCCATATTTCTCTTTCATCGGGGGATTGGCCTTCCATTGCATCCTCAAATCTTCCTTTCTTTGGTCTTCTAACCTTTCCATTTAGCCTCCGGCGATCAGGGACAACCGTCGGCACTAGGTTGGACCCTATCTGGATGCACCTCTTGTACTCTTCCTGGTCAAATCTTGTTTCCCCTAGACCAATGTCGGTGGGAAACTTGATTTTTAAAGAATACACACTCATTGCCGCCTTGAAGGTGTAGATGGTTGGTCTTCTGATCAACACGTTGAAGTGAAATGGTATGTCAACTACTTGGAATGAGACTCATACTGTTCGGACCTGAGGTTTTGTACCAAAGCGTAGAGGATGGTTGATTTGTTTGAGAGGCAGGGTTCGGTGTCTCCCGATAGCTTTGATGTAATATCTAGAGGCTTGGAGTTGTTGTAGGGTGTATCCTAACTTCTATAGAGTAACCCAATGAATGATGTCGAGGGAGCTTCTGCTTTACAGTGTAGATCCCGATCTTTACCGAAATGATGAGTGCGTCACAGTACGGGTACCTAACTTCTTATGAATCGGATGGAGAGAAGGTTACCGGTTCCTAATCATTTTGGGGGTCTTCTGGTGTGGAGGTCAAACAAACGGTGGTTGGCACTTTTACGGATGACGACAATGTGGGCTCATCCGCTAAGTGCTTTGATTGGATAAAGTGGATGAGCTCCTTTTTGTCAGAGTCAGAGGTGTTCATACGACCTTTATCATTCGAGGTGCCACTATTTCTAGCTGTGATGGGACCCGTCTTGTTGGTGGAGATGCAATCTCAGAGCTTTCCACTTCGGATAAGCTCTTCAATCTATTGTTTTAGGGCATCACAGTTTTTGGTTTCATGGAAATGATCTTTGTGGAAGTTACAGCGAAACTGCCTATTTCTCATGTCCGAGGGTGCCAACATTTGAGTCGGGCATTAGAGAAGATTGTTCTTACTTGCCATTTTGAACACCTTGTCCACAGAATACATAAGAGGGGTATAATGATAGAACTTAATTCTTGGCAATCGGAGATCCGGGTGCTCGAGCCGATATTTACTTGCCTGGACGCCTAAGGCTTATTCCCCTGTCCCTGCTTGGCTTAAACCATCTTCCGAACGGTGCACTGGCATCCGAAGCTATTGATGTGGCTGATGTCTTCAACGGTGGCATACTTCTCAGCTCTTTCCATGAACTCGTGGTAGGTTAATGGGCCTTTCTTTGATAGCGACCAACTTAGGCACCATTACTGGAGTCCTTGGGTGAAATCCATAATTGCTCTGATTTCGTTGAAGTCTTGGACTTACCATGACCTCATTAAATCTTTTCATGTATTCCCTGACCATTTCGGAATTTGTTTGGTAACAGAGTTTTGGTGCACCATAAGCTTATGTCTCCTTCTACTTGTAGCTTAGCCATTACAGAATTCTTTATAGATTTCATGGAATGAGGATATACTCTGCCTCTTAATTCTTCCGTACCATGTTCGTGCATCTCTAGATAGTGTCAGGGGGAAAACCCGACACTTCACCGCGTCAGGTGCTCATTGCATGTTCATCCAGTCGAGGTAGATATTGAGGTGATCTTTGGGATCCCCGGTTCCCGTGAAACTGCACATATCCTTGCGGGATAGCTTGACGTCACTTGGGATCGAGGTAGACGTGATTCCCTTTGTAAATGGACTCTCCGTGTGTCCATTACGGAGGCGATGATCTGAGTGGATCTGCTCCTGTATATCTACGAGCTGGTCGTGAAGTTCGTAGAAAGTGTTAGGGTCCGCTAGGGTGTTCCGTTCGAAATCTTGGTCGAAATATTGGGATCTGCCTCCTTAGCTTGGTCGGTGCCTCATCTAACATGGTAACTCTTCCTAGACGTCGCCATCGCGCTCTTCCTTTCTACACGTTATTCCGGCTAATCTCTACGGCGACAGGGAAACCTCATGTTCCCTACGTTCCGGCTTGACAAAACTGGTTGTCTGTTATTGCCTTCTCCTCCTCTCCTTTAGTGGAGGATCAACGTTTCACCGTTCTGCTTAAGAGTTGACTTAATCCGAGTCCCCTCAGTGACCACCTCTGTCAATGACATCGGCCACCCCGCGTGACATTCTGTGCTAAGGTATCAAGCCAACCGGTAATTCTTCGGATGGCCTGATCATCGACCTACGGAAAGAATTGATGGGTTTGTATGGCGTGCGTTTCTTGAGGTCCCCTTGGGTAATAGGATTGTTGTTGAACCGGGGGATAGTACTGTTGCTGCTGACCATGATATCTGGAGTTGTAACTGTAGAGAGGATATGGTGCCAGGAACGGATAGTATCCGTAATCGTGGTGCAGCAGTAACGGATTGGCCGTCGAATTAGGGTAGGGCAATGCATGGTGAGGAAAGTTCAGATGCCCGAGGTTCTCTGCGAGATCTGGAATGCGCTGTTGGGCATGCAGGGCTTGTTCATTGCCCACACCTTCAGAGGGTTGCGTCTCGAGATAAATATTGGTGTAATTTTGTCCCGGTCGTAAATTCATTCTTACTGCGGAGGTGCTAGTTGTCGAGCCCCCCTCCTTCTAACGTCAAATGTTATGTGATAAAATGAGCCTCCGATATTAGTTAATTGTAAAAGAGGGATGATAATTTGAATTAACTGGATAATTCCTCTTTATTGAATATTGGGAGCAAGTTTGATGCTTGTCCGCAGTTAAAATTGAGAGAAAATTCAATCCTAAAAACTGAGGAAAAACTTCACCCCTTAAAGTGATAAAACGGGGTTTAAATAGGTTGTGAGTTCTGACACACGAGGTTGTGTGTCCTCTTTTCATTGGTTGGAGATCCCATCAGCTGTCACTGGGACGTGAGCGGTGATACTCCTCCGGAAGACTGAGTCGGGGGTCTAGTAATCGGGAGTAGCCAGTGATGACCGGTAAAACGGACTCCATTCGGTGGTTGAGCAACTCCGAAGATTACACTACTGGGCTCTCCACCCAAGCTCACAATTATGTCCAACATGTATATATAAATTTTGTATTTTCTTCGTGAATTTGCTGCATAATTGTGAATATTTTTTTTCTTGTTAAGTTCTCTTCCTTTCTATCTCAGTTGCCAATACATAATGAATTTGCACAGTTTTTGAAAGCGTAATGCAATGAGAATGATATAAGATAAAACCTATCTACAACAAAATCAAGGGTATAATATTTTGATGGAAGAAATTATTGGAAAAAGAAAGTTTATATGCAATTAGAAGTAATTGTGCATTGAGATTCTTCAATGTTTTTGTGTGGTTGTTTCATACATTACTGATTACAATATTCTGTGAATTATTTGTTTCCTTGCGTACATAAATCACTATTTTCACCAACTAAGCATGTTAACAGGTTAAGAATTATCTCTTTAGGAGAACCTCATGCCGGTATTGCTACTGTGCCCACTTGTGGGGTAAGCAGTTATGTGAATTTTCATCTTGTTAAATTGAAATGATTCAGATTCATGAAATCTAATTCTGCATCTTCTTTCTTTCCAATTCAAATGCATCAACATTCAACAAACATCCCAGTGATGGTTTATTTATGTCGTCTTATCTTGAACTCTAATTGATGCTATTGGTTATGCTGCTGCAGTCTGGTATTTTTTGCCAAATAGTAGACAAACTGCTCAAGTCAAAGATCTACAGTGACTATATCCAAGTATGCATCTTAACTGTAAATCACTATCATTGTGTGTGTTGCTTTCAGCATTTAAAGTTTTTAAGACTTTAACCTTGTCAAATTTTAACCGGCCATCTTCTTTGTATTTTGATGCTCTAACATGGTTTGTCACTTTATTCTTTATACATGGAATTGCATGATAGTTTGGCTCCGAGTGGGTATATTAAGTTTCCAAATGTAAGTAGTCTGCTTTAGATAAGACATTTCTGCCTATATGTTTTAAATGATAATGATGGAATGAATACGAACCTGCTGTGTTCTTTATGTTTGCTTACTGTAAGTTATTGTCTAACTATAAGAATCAACCCCTACTTTCTAGGAAATCCCAGAGTATTTGAAAAAATACAAGTATCTTCCGAAGCTTAACAATGAACGCCCTAATCAGAGGAATCCGATTTACAATGAACGATTCAGTAGCTTACAGAACTTGGTGCTGATTATGGTAATTTAGAAGTACTTAGTTTCTTTCTCCTGCAGTTATGTTATAAAATTAATTAAGAATATGGACAATTTTTATTCTAAACTTCTCAACTAATCCAAATAGGCATGTTAGCAAGTTCATTAATTGTTTATTCCATTTGATATTTCTACTTTCAACAGTTTAAGAATGACAGTGTCTTGACACCTAAGGAAACCTCCTGGTTTGGATATTATCCAGATGGGGCCTTCAAACCAGTCATACCTCCACAACAGGTATGACTCTTTACATTCATGCATAGATAGCATTTCTATGTTTTTGTTTAAGTTATATTTTCACTCTTAGTTCTGTTTTTTCCATGTAATTTTGTGTGCAGACACCGCTTTACACTGAAGACTGGATCTGACTAAAAGTGTTGGATGATGCTAGAAAAGTTAAGTACATCACTGTGGAAGGTCATCAGGAAATCTCCATAGACGATACGAAGAAGTATGTAGTGCCTTACTGCCTTACTTGAAAGGTTAAAGCTTGGAAAAGGATGATCATGTTGGAGTTGGAGCTCACAGAGCCAGCAACACAAATAAAGTATACAATGCAAACCAAACTCCTTAAATGTCCTACGATATATGATCAATCTGTTATCTCTTTGACTTCATTTCATAAAAATAAATACTATACAAACCAAAAAGTTAACTTAAAATGATATGGTAAGTGAGTAATCATCACTACACAGATAATGGAATGATGTGATGAATGATATGATAATGACAACTCTATTACCACATCATTTGGATTGATTATTGGGTTTATTTTTTGGATTGACTAGCATTAATATAGGGTAACTAATTTTTTATAGTATAGTTTAGGCTTCATCAAACAAAAAAAGGTGTTTACAGTATATTTTTAAGGATTTTAATTGTCCCTTTAAATAATTTTAAATAAAGATAAAATTTTCAGTAAATTGGAGTTTGTAAAAATAAAAAGAGGTTTCCCATATAGTACTACTCTTTTTCCATTTAAATATAAAACATCTAAAGTTTAAGATTTTGAGCTATAAAATTTATTTGTTTTCAAACAAATTTGAAATTTTAATTATTTTAAACCTTATAAATATATTGAAAGGGAAATACATTAACTGAAAAGGATACAATCAAGATAGACAATCACCCATTATAACAGGAGCCACACATGGTGGGACATCCTCCATCCAATAATGATCACTACTAGACGTCAAACCCATTTTAGCAAGGGTATGAGCAGCTATAATAGCTTCCCTTGGAGTATACACAATAGTACAACCAGGGTAATCAACAAGAAACTTGCAAATATCGCTAATGACCAACCCAATCTCAAAGAGAGGGAAAGAATTGGAATTAATAAGATTCACTACCAATTGGGCATCAGACTCAATTGTACAATGAAATAATCCCACTTCACAAGCAAATGAAATGCCCCTACTAATAGCCATTGCTTCCTCAACCGTCGACGAAAAACCACCCATAACCGATAAAGCACAAGAAGCCAGAACATCTTCTGAGCAATCACGCACTATAAGTCCATTACCTGCCTTTCTTTTGACCATATCAATAGTCACATCTGAATTCATTTTAAGTTGTCCAACATCAGGTGGTCTCCAAGAAATACCTCTTAATATATGAGCACCATAATCAATCACTAAAGGAGAATTTACTCTCTTAAAATCCTCAAGATAAGAATCTGCCCAAGGGACAATATCAACAGCCTGGATTGAGTTTGAAGCATGAACCAATCCATTTCTTCTGTACCAGACACGCCATAGAATCACACACAAAAGTTCCATTTCAAGTGGAAGTAATTGATTCATACAAATAATCATAAAGTCCATAAAGTCCATAAAGTGCATTCCTTCAGTAACCTTCAAGCTTCTCAAAAAGGAATACATAGTTCGAACCTTCGTCAAAGTTGGACAAAACCATAAGGCATGAATTGTCGATTCTAGTTTCGTTGAACAAAGCGGGCAAATACAATCCACTTTCATTCCACGCATAGCCAAGTTAACATTTGATGGAATCCAATTATGACATGCCCATCACACCAGCAATTTAACTTTAGACGGAACTTTTAACCTTCATAAGAACTTCCACCATGAATTCGATAAGTTCAAACCCGACGAGCCAGAAATTGAGGCTAAATTACAGCCAAGATGATATGCAATATTCACCGAAAAGGTACCCAACTTATCATAATGCCACGTAAACGAATCTGCAGCATTAGAAGATGAGCAAGGCAAGCTCAAAATTAAATTTGCATCTTCCTTCATAATAGTTTCTTTTACAAGTTCTACATTTCATGAGCCAAATATAGTCTTCAACATTTACACAGAAGCAGATTCACCTAGAACAGGTGGAGAGATTAATTTGAAAGTGATCGGATAAAGAATCCAACGATCCCTATAGATAGAAACTGAAGCGCCATTCCCAATTCGCCAACGTGAGCCAGCCTCAAGAAGTTCATGCCCCGCCATAAAACTTTTCCAACGAAAAGAACAAAAAGATTTACACTTAACTTGCAAGAAAGAATTTTAAGGGAAATAACATTGCTTTAGAACTTCAGCAGCTAGTGTATCAGGATGACAAACAAGTCGCCAACACTGTTTGGCCAACAATGCCTTGGTAAAGAAAGAAAGATCTCGAAAACCCATCCCCCCGACATCCTTACTATAGCAAAGCTTCCGCCATCTACCCCAATGAATTTTTTTATTTTTAACTTCTGAACCCCACCAAAATCGAGCGCTTAGCCTATGAAGCTCATCAACTAGGCCATGTGGTAACTTGAACAACGACATAGAATAAGTAGGAACTGTTTGAACAACTGCCTTCAAAAAAACTTATTTACCACCCGAAGAAAAAATCTTGTTCTGCCAACCTTTTATTCTATTCCAAACACAATCCCGGATATTCGAGAAAATTTCCTTTTAGTTTTTCCAGGAAAAGCTTGGCAAACCAAGGTAACGCTCATGACAGGGAAAAAGCTTACCTTCAAAATCCGTGCAAGAAACTTCGCTCTTCTGAAAGGGACTCCTCTACTAACATATAATGCTGATTTTTGGAAATTAACTATTTGACCTGATGTATAAGAATATAGCTATAGAACTTGCTTAATAGAGTAACAATCACGTTATGAGGCTCTGGTAAAAAGCATACAATCATCAGCAAAAATAAGATGAGTTATTTTTGGACCATGCATGCTACATTTGAAACTAGCAACATCCCCACTCACCTCTGCCTTTTGAATTAAGCGGGATAAACCCTCTGCACATATAAGAAACAAATAAGGAGACAGTAGATCCCTTTGACGTAAACCTCTCATAGGTTTTAGATAGCCACGAATTTCCCCATTAATAATAAATGAGTAGGAGACCGACTTGACACCTTATAATACGTTCAATCCTGGCCATGAGAACCCCATATTCATCATCATACTTTCCAGAAAAAACCCATTCAACCCTGTCGTATGCTTTTGACATGTCAAGTTTAAGAGCTAAAGTCCCTTTCTTGCCTCTTTTTCGATTTCGTAAAGCATGAATACACTCAAACCCCACAATAGCATTATCTGAGATCAAACGCTCAGGAGTAAATGCGCTTTGCGTCTCCGAAATCACCTCACCCATAACATTTCTAAACCTATTCGCAAGAGCTTTGGCCACTATCTTATATAAAACATTACATAAATTGATAGGTCAAAATTCCGACATTCTCTCTGCTATTTTAACTTTTGGGATGTGTAATTAGGGCCCATTCACCTCTTCCAACCTCTGACCTTCATTTAACACCCCTAAACAAGTCGATGTTACCTTAGAGCCTACGACCGGCCAAAATTTCTGATAAAAGAGAGCCGGGAGTCCATCAAGACCTGGAGCTGTTGTTGGAGACATGTCAAAAATAGCTTTACGAACCTCTTCCGGAGAAAATTTCATATCTAGAAAAGAAATGCCCCTAGCCGAGAGGTAAGGTTGAATACAATCTAACACAGGTGCTAATTCCTGGCTTGATGGAAAATTCGAGGAAAAAATAACAGAAAAATAATGTTCAATTACACCAACAATACCTTATTTGTCATCTGTCCAGTGATCATTACTATCAAATAAACCTTTAATCCCATTCTTGGATCTCCTTGCTGAAGCTTTCCAATGAAAGTACTTGGAATTTTTGTCACCACTTTTAAGCCAAGTTTCTCGAGATCGTTGTTTCCAATAAATTTCTTCCTGGTCCAAGAGGGAATCAAGATCTTCTCAATTCAATGAATTACTTTCCAAGAACCTGATTGAACGTTACTAGAAGCCAACTGCAATTCATCTTGTTTATTCTTCATATCTTTGTGCATCTACCGTTTGTTACGTTTATTCCAGCGTCCCAAGGCTTTCAGTACACCGCTTAGAATCCATTACTAGCCTCTGCATGGAGCACTTAGACTCTGATCTACCCCAAGAACGGTTAACAATATCAGCACATTCTTCTTTTTCAGTCCAGCATTCCTCGAAATGGAAACGGTGCAAATGAGCCCTGTTACGACCACCAATCATTTTTTGGGATTGACACACATCAAGTAACAATGGTCTATGATCAGAACGTCAATACTCCAAATGAGTGACTTTAGTCTATCTAGTCTTTCCTGCATGGCCCCGAAAAACCAAGATCCTGAAGACCACAATAATCCAACACATCACGAAAATTAGTCATCTGGCATAAGGACTTCAGCCTACCACCCAATTTCTCTAAATCTTCTAATATTTCATTGAAGTCTCCAACACACATCCAAAGTAAATTTGACATGCCATGAAGTCGACGGAGAAGTATCCAACCATGTTGTCGTTGAGATACTTCCGGATGTCCATAGAAACCTGTGAACCTCCATAAAAAACCCCTCTGAGAATCAATTTGAACATCCATATGGAAGGAAGAATAAGACAATAGACGAATATTAGTATCGTCAGACCACATAAGGCTTAAAACACCTTTTGTACCAACACAATCCACAACTAAATTACTAGAAAAACCTAATTTAACACGAATTCTCTCCATCTGAGAATGATTCACTTTCGTCTCCATAAGAAACAAAACATCTGGGTTATATGCCTGCTTCAGCTTCAGCAGGACTTGGAACGCCCGAGAACTACCCATACCTCGGACGTTCCAAACTAAGATTTTCATGGCTTCCGACGGATCGGCAGTCCGAGATCCCTCAATACCCATCAAATAATTTTGCAGATTTTACACCCTTTACTGAAACACTAACTTTAGAAAGTTGAACTCGTTTTCCTAGTTTGTCACCCGTTTCAACCCCACTATCATTTTTAATCCCATCCCGAGCCCATTTTTTCCACTTGCCAAATTGTTGCCCAAGACGTAGATTAGGCCCAGAAGGTTTAATTCCAACACCACTTGCTCCATCAACATTAGTCTGTGATGAATCAATGATTTTTCTGACCCACGATCCATATCCATATCACTCAATATTGGGCCTTGATTGACCAAAGCTTGAGATCCAGAAACACAAACCTTGCTAGATACTTCTTTCCTGGACCGGTTAATACGCCCACTATCAAGTATCAACCATCTTTTCCACTGAATCCTCTTTTCCCACTTCTTTCTTTGTAACTTCCAACTTCAAATAAGCTTCTCGTTTCAAATTTGCATCTCAAAAAACTTCTCCAAGATTTCTGCAAACAGTTTTTTTAAGCCTGGTTTAGTAGTAGACTGTCTGTTACGAATCCCATGATCTGTAACCTCTCCAACTTTATCCACTACCTTGTTCAACTCCGTTGTATTGATAACCACCTTCCCTTTTTCACCTCCGTTATGGCCTGTAGACAAAAATACGTCTGGAGCAGTTGCATAAAAATTAACAGGATTATTAACACTGTCAATCACACCTCCGGAACGGGATCCTACTTTATATTGACGATGTTGCCCGAATTTAATTGGACTAGAGGCCTTAAGCCAAGGTCCAAACAGAACATTGTAATCTTCAGGACCATCAGATTCTGCTGCAATGGAACATTCTCTAACAACATGCCCAATCTTACCAAAGCGAAAGCAATGCTCTGGAAGCCTTTCATATCGCAATAACATAGTAGATTCTGTCCTATCTCGCAAGACATCCATACGTAATATTCGACTTAGCAGTTTATATACATCAATTACCACCCCAACACAATCACCTGATGCCCCATCATCAACTTCTTTAACAACCCCAATGATACTCCCCAAGAACCGGGCAATCTCAGATGTCATACAGAGCAATGGAACATTATGAATCTGAACCCAAATGGCAACTTTATCAAAATTCATCTGTAGTATATCACCTTTTCCGGTTGGCTATTGCAGAACTAACAGAGCTTTGTCAAAATGCCAAGGTCCTCCTAGCATCACTAGGCGTCGATCACTCTCACTTCTAAAGGTGAATGAGAACATATTCCCATCAGTTAATTCAATATCTACACCATCTCAAATCCGCCATATTCTTGGAATCGAATTAATAAACGCATCTCTATTCACCATTTTAGTAGACAGGAGTTTGCCCATCAATCGTAGAGCCAATCGCTTTTCACCGACATCTTTCAAACCCATCGCTAATGGTTGTAAAGGCTCCTCTTTATCCCTCACAAAGTTTTGCCATATATTCTGCATTCATATTGAAATTGTCACTTGTACAAGAAAACCCTTTCTACACTCCCATAGAGTGAGAACAGTGATCCCTAAAGGATCCAACAACTACTTTCACCAAGAACGCTTACTGAGACCCAGAGAGAAAATCAGAGAAACACAAGGGAAAGATTATTAAACCTTAAATATTATATTGCTTTAAAATTGTTAATAGGTAAATGGATTAATGAAATTCAGATTTATTATATATTATAATTGACACTATTTATAAGTTAATGGATTAAACGGGTTTTATCGGATTTTCAAATTGTAATGTGATAAGTTTAGTGTTCAAAAATTCGGAAAAAACGGCTGCCTAGGCGGCGCCTATACGCTAGGCGGACGCCGGCTGTCCCATTTTGTCCAGATCGGCCATATTAGGCGGTCGGAAGAAAATTGACCGAATTTGACCGGAAAAATCGACCGATTAGGTCAAAAAATGGGGCTAATCGGAGTTAAAGACGTTCACTCTGCCTAGTCGTTCCAAAACTCACCGTCGACGGAAATCGTTTGACCGGTCAAACCTTCTCCTAGAGGTCGTCGTCGCCGGCGATTGGGTCGTCACCACCCCAACCAAAAGCTTCAGGAGGCGTCGGAGAATAAAACTCAGTTGCCCGGTGTCTAGATCTGGCACCATTCACGGTAGAAAAAAAAAACAAAAAAACACAGACGAAGATGAAGGTTACAGAGAAAAGAAAATAAAAACATGAGTCTCTTTGTGAAGAGTGAAGACCGAAGAGAGGGATGAAGAAAGAGACAGAGTGTATGTGTTGAAAATTAAAATATAATTATGAAGGTTAGGTTAATTGAGAAGAAGATGATAAGATTAAGGAAAAAAATTGAAATCTGGAATATGTAAACTATTAAGAGGAAAACAGTTGTTTTATTGTCCGTTGAAATCTTAAAAATTGAAAAGAATAATATAAAATATATTTTATGAAAAAAGTTTTTTAAAACAGGATCCTGCCATCATTAATGTCTTCAAGACAGTGGGTGGTGGACCAATTGGGGGTACCTAAGCAATTTAAAAAAGAAGTGAAAAAAGTACACTAAAAAATATTGAAAATTTTTGACCGACTAGGTGCCCGTCTAATCAGCCTACGCATTAGACGTTGGATTACCTTTCGATTAAAGGTGTAAGTTTGGGCCGGTCCGGTCTGTTTGGGCACGGCCTGCCGGGCCTTTGTTCCAAAACATGTCGGGTCTGGCATGCCATGCCCATTAGGCGTGTCGTGTCAGGCCCGGTCTGTTTTGGAAAACAAGACCCGGCACGGCAAGTGGGCACGGCCATGGCAGGCTGTGCCGACGGGCCGGGCCGTGCTGGCCAGTTTGCCCGGCTAGACGGGCCAAACGGGTCGGCCCACTTTAATTTTTTTTTAAAAAAAATATTAATAATATAATTTTTTATATATATATAACTGGACCCACTGTACCGGTCCGCCGTGCCGACGGTTGGGCCTGACACACCGGCCAGGCGTGCCGAACGGGGCCGGCACGGCGTGCCTCGGTTGGAGGCCGGGCACGGCCTGTAATTATGGGGGCGGGTCGTGCCAGGCACGACCTGCCTTCCTTGGCAGGCCGAACGGGCCGGCCCATATTTACACCACTACTTCCAATTAGTATTTATCGTTCACTAGACTACTGAGTTTAACAAGCCATATTCGGGTCGAGTAAAAAATTAACGAGCTCTTTTTAGGTTTATACTAGAGTTATCCACGGTTCGATTAACCGTTCGAAACCTAACAGAAACCGTCTTCTAGAAACCGAACTGAAACCGTCTTCTAAACACCGTAACCAAAACCGAACCGTAACAGTCGGTTACGAAACCGGTTCCCCGATGGCTCGGTTAAGGTTATCCAATCCTAAAAACCGTCTCAAAACCGACGGTTTTGGTATATTTTATTTAAAAAAAAACTAACCGATAGAATTGCGACACGTAGCAATTCATTTGCACACAAAAAAAAAAAAAAAAACCAACTGTACCGCCAAACCGACGGTTACGTAACCAAACCAAACCAAACCGTCCCCCTTCGGTTACAGTTAGATCATTTTACGGAATCAAAACCGACAGTTCGTAACCGTAACCGTAACCGAACCGTGGACACCTCTAGTTTATACTAATGCAACACGATAACCCATTTGTCACTCCTAAAGATGGTACCTTAGATATATATTGTGTTTACTTTATATTTATATCATTGAAATTGAAATTATGAGTTCAAATGATGGTATCTTGGACAAATCTAAAATTAATTGTCAAAAGTTGAAATGCTTCACTAATGCATGTACTGATGTAAAGTCCACATGACCGTGAATGCAATCAACCGGAGTGTTTGAAATATGTGAACTAAAACTCTAATGCTTTGTTTGGGAAGAGGGAAAAGGGAAGAGGGAAGAGGGGGAGGGTTAGAGGGAGGGAGAGGGATGAGAGGAGAGCTTCAATCTCTTGTTTTGTTGGAGACACCTCTCAACAATAGATGGCGGAGGAGAAGAGAAGGGAGCTCTCTTCCTTTTCGGACCTCAAAAACAATCCATCCAATTATGGGTGGATGAGAAAGGAGAGGAAAAATTGGAGGGAAATGACAATAATACCATCCAATTTTTTATAACCTTTTAATTTATATAAGGTCAATATAGTAAATTTATAAATTATACATCAGTCCATCCATTCAACTCTCTTTTCAATACCAGACAGCATGAAGAATATATGTTATCTTCTCCATCCTTCATCCTTTCTCTCTCGGCCTAAAAGTGTGAAATTGAGAAAAAGCAACCGACACGTTAATTAAGGTACACAAAATTTCATCCTCAAATCCCTATTTAATCCTCATCTATGATCTATGGTATATCTATATCTAAAGACGAAATTCTAAGACCAATTTAATTTAGGGATATTATTATTTTGGTCTCTAAGTTTTCACGGGTAATGAGTTTTTTAAGTATTTTTTTCATTTTTCACTAGTGTGGTCCTCATGTTTTAAAAACCCATCGATTTTGTCCTTTTGACCAGATTTCTAACAAACAACCCTCACAGAAATAACAAAATGATATTATTACCTTGATTTTAATTGAATGAGTTAAAAGTATAAATTTACCCTTAGATATTTAAAAAATTAACAACTTTCATCTAACTAATTGCCAACAAAAAATTGACATGTGTCACCAATTTTATTTTCTTAAAATAAACTTAAAATAAAAAAAATGAAATTGTAAAAAGAAATTAAATAACATAAAATATTTTGGACCCTTTTTATTTGTTTATTATTTAAATTTGCAATGCTAAAAAAGTGAAAAATGAAAAAGTAAAGTTGGGTCCCCACTGTCAAACGGTGGAGATCATTTTTAAAAACTAAAATTTAGAAAAACAATTAGAAATCCAATATGGATTGGATCTTCAACGGATCTGATGTGGACCCTTCCCTCTACCAATATCCCACCACCACCACCATCACAATGTTACTAATTGATCTACATAGTATAGAAGAATATAAATCTAACAAACAAACAAAAAAGCCAGATTTCATTTCTATTTTTTAGTTTAATTAATTAAACATGTTAATATATATATATATATTCAACTGGGCTTTCTCTCTTGAAATGTTGAAGGATCTTTCGCAATGCAAAATGGTGCTTTGGATGTTATCTTGTTGCAGTAGTAGCAAATCATCTCTCTGTTACACAACCGGTTGGGCGGGTGCAGTGGCACCGCTGAAGACGCTGACTGACTCTTCCTCAAATGCTTGCATACAACCCTCAGCCTTTCCGGTATGTTTGTCTAACGCCCAGTCTACCACCATACCAATGCTAGTTCAATGCAGCAACCACAACAAAATTAACAAAATTGAATTGCAACAACCATACTAGTTCATCCAAACAATTTTTTTTTTCTGAAAATGGAAACCAGATGGATCTCGGAGATCAATCTGGATCTCGGAGATCAATCTGGATCTCTCTAAAGAGAGGCCGAAGATGGTCGTCTGCGATGGATATGCAGTAGACAACTCATACTCCATCTCATGGAGCTTGATCGCGCCAAAATTGTCATATATTTTGGCCCTCATTTCCATTCCCTTTGTCTCATTTTTGGTTGTTTTTACATATCTTATGGCTCGTTTGTTATGATTACAGGCAATTAGGTACAATTCGGATGATTGGGTGGAAGATACGGATTTGTGTCAGAAAAGGTCAAGAATTGATCAAGTGTAGAGGCTACGTGCGCTGGTCATGCACGGGTTCTGACCCGTGCACTGTGAACGGAAGAAAAAACCAATGTGCGGGTCACCAACCACACACCAATCGCGTATAGTCATGCACTTAAAGAAACCCAAAAGCCAAGCAAGGAGCAGGGAAGTGCATCAGGTCACTGCGCGGGTCATAGCATTGGTCACAAACCGCGTAACGACCCGTGTAATTCACTAAAGCTGAGAGATAAAATATGAGCATCACTGCACGGATCCCTACCTGCATGTTTAGCACGTCAGGAAACTATATCAGTGAAATCAAGCCATTTTAAAGATAACTATATATAGGATCAATTCTGTTATGACTTGTACGCCCCCATACCCAGTCATAACCATTTTCTCTCTCTAAATCTAGGAATTCCATTCTATTCCCTTTCATCCAAAAAACCATTCATTTATCTTTGATTTCTACTCAATCAAGGCTCAAGAAGATTGGATTTCAAGCTCTCAAGGAAGGGGAATCATCAATTGGTTTACTCTCATTCTCTCTTTTATGTAATTTCTTTTATTGAGCATAAGTAGTTAATCATCCCACTAAGGGATTGATGTGATTCTATTATGGATTGTGGGTATTGTAATGAATTCTATCTTTTCTAATTAATCTTTCAAATATATTTCATTCATTGTTTGTATTGATTTCAAGGATGATTTGTATTGGATTGTAACCTCCTATCTTTGCAAATTGTTTGTGAAATTTTTTGAGTAGAGAATTGAGTATACCCTCTATTCAATTCTCTTAAGCTCACTTGAATGGAAGGATTGAACAAGAGTACCCTCCTTAAGTGAAATCCGAATAATTAATCTCAATCTCTATCTAATCTTAAATGGGTGACCAATTCTATACCCTCTAGATTGGTTGTTTGTGATAGATTAAGCACCAACTCTATACCCTCTAGATTCGTGAATTTATAAAGAGATTAGTCCTTTTTTTTATAGATGCACTTTAACGAACAATCACTTGTAGGTGGCCAATACTATACCCTCTAGATTGGTTACTTTAGTTTAATGAACATTCATGAGAATTCATAAGTACCCATTGTTTGCATGTTGAATCCATCAATTTCCTAGTTTATTTGTCATATATTATCATTTCCTAGGTTGTTGCATTTTAAGTAGTTTAGCCTTAGTTACATTTTAATTAAATTCCATACAACAATCATTTGTAATTTATTTTTCTTGCATTTAATTTAGAACAAAATTTTGGTCACATAGGTATAACACGATCTCTGTGGACGATACCCATACTTGCTACTATATAGTTTGTCAATTGTGAGTGCAACAATAGGGTTTACAAAATTTGTTTGACAAGTTATTTTCAAATACAAAACGACACTTGTCAAAATGGCGTCGTTGCCAGGTATCGATGTTTATGCAATGTGATTAGATTTAGCTTTAATAGTTAGTTTTGTATTGTTCTAATTTCCTTCATTAGTTGCTATCAGTTATTTTTGTTTCCTTTTATTTCTCTTGGTATTTTGTTTTTGGTGTTCAAGACTCATGGATTACTATTGGCAAGATTCAAGGCCAAGTTATGACATGTATGACCAACCATATGATCAAGAATGGGGAAATGGATCGAAACTTCAAAGGAACGATTGTGAGATTGGGGCCACCTCACTTGAAGATATGGTGATGAATTTTGTAGAATTCAACAACCGAGTTGGTGAAAAGCTTGTTGCATCCAGCCAAGGAATCAAGCAAACATGGCAAGCACAACAACCATCACATGAAGAGTATTTTCATTATCAATAGTGAGGCAGTGCCGATCAGATAGATGTTGAGACTCTTGAGGAACAAATGAGAAGCTTCGCACAAGTAACAGAACAATCATCATGAGAACTTCAAGAGTCAGAAAGAAGAACACAAGAGAAGTTGGATAGGTACATTATGAAGAATTAAAGAAAAGTGAATGAGGTAGCGGCTTCTATTCAAAAGATTGAAGGATACATAGGGCAATTGGTGGAATTATAAGAGGGAAGGAGAAAGACAAGTTTCCAAGCCAACTTGAACAAGCAAGGGTGGTTCTTAGAAGCGACTGTACGATGGGTGATGGAAACAAGAAAAGCACAGCTAAAGAAGGGGAATGTACTAAGGAAGAAGACAAGGGTGAAGAAAGGGTAGGCAATGAAGAGAAGAATGAAGTGTCACAACCGGAACCAAGACTAAAACTCTACAAATCACCTAATCCTTACATACAACCTATACTTTATCCCGAGAGGTTAAAGAATTCAAGATGGAGAAATATTTTCAAGACATCTACGACATTCTCTCCTAGGTGAATGTAAATTTTTCGTTATTAGACGTCATTTAAAAAATACCGAATTATGGAAAAATCTTCAAGGAACGAAGCAAGGACAAGGAAAGGTTTAGGCCTAAGCAGCAAGAGCAGTTGAATGAGAACATCAGCACTGTAATGCAGAAGGCTCTACCTCAGAAAATGAATGATCCAGGGAGTTTCAGAATTGACATCACCATAGGAGGGGTTAATCATGAGAAGGCAATGCTAGATTCTGGGGCAAGCATTAATCTCAAGCCCTTCTCGGTCTACCGGAGGTTAGAGCTCACAGATCTCAGACCTACAACCATATCTTTAGTATTGGTATATTCATCTTCAAGAAGCCCGATAGGTATAGTAAAGGACGTTCTGATTCAGGTCAAGAAGTTGATAATCCCTACAGACTTTGTAGTGATTGACATGGAGGAAAGAAGAGAGGAAAATGATGTGAGGCTTATATTGGGACGTCCATTCATGGCAACAACACGGGTTGTGATAGATATGCATGTAGGGAAGCTTACCATAACTGTTTTGGAAAAAATAGTTGAGTTCAATATCTTTGATTGCATGACCTATCCTGTTGGATCGGATGATTGCCACAAGGTGAGCATGCAAGAAGATGGGATAGAAAAGTCAGTAGAAGAAAGTGTTGGGGAATCTAAGAGTGATAATGACACGGGTTTGGAAGGCAGGGATGATGAATCAGAACGTGATATAGAATACGTGAAAGTTAATTTGGAAGAACTGAGAAGGGAAGCCAAAAAGGCACTAGAAGAAAAATAACAGGAGTTAGAATTGCTGCCACTCCTAACCGAACTGAAGTATGTTTTTCTTGATGAAGAAAAGATAAACTTGGTGATTATTTCTGTAAGTCTGGATGATTCTCAAGAGCAAAGGGTACTCCAGGTACTAAGAGATCATAAGGAAGTTAAAGGGTGGACTATTGAAGACATAAAGAGAATCAATTCTACCGTATGCATGCACAGAATTCTTTTGGAAGATGACACTAAGCCAACTAGGGAAGCACAGAGAAGATTAAATCCTATCATAAAGGAGGTTGTCAAGAAAGAAGTTGTGAATCTATGGAACTTGGGGATAATATATCCAATCATAGATAACCGATGGGTGAGCCCAATCCAAGTTGTGCTAAAGAAATCGGGCATTACAGCAGTGAAAAATGAGAAGAATTAGCTAGTAAATCAAAGGCTTCATACAGGGTGGCGTGTGTGCATAAATTATAGGAAATTGAACACGGTAACCAAGAAAGGCCACTTCCCATTGCCTTTCATCAATCAGATGCTATAACGGTTGGCAGGGCATAACTTTTATTGCTTTTTGGATGGGTACATAGGATATAATCAAATAGCTATGGCTTCAGAGGATCAAGAGAAGATAACCTTTACATGTCCATTTGGCACCTTCGTTTATAGAATAATGCCTTTCGGGCTTTGTAATGCTCCATGGACTTTCCAGAGGTGCATAACTTCCATTTTTTCAGATATATTAGAATGAGAGATTATAGAAGTCTTTATGGATGACTTCTGGATGACTTCTCAGTTTATGGTGATTCCTTCAGTCTATGCTTAGACAACTTGTCTTCAGTTTTGAAGAGGTTTAAAAAGAGCAATTTGGTTTTAAATTGGGAGAAGTGTCATTTTATGGTGCAGTAAGGGATTATTTAGGGCACCTCATCTCCAGCAGGGGGTTGAGGTAGACAAAGCCAAAGTTGAAGTTATCAAGAGTTTGCCTCATCCTCGGCCTGTCAAGGATATCAGGTCCTTTTTGGGTCATGCAGGGTTTTACAGTAGATTCATCATAGATTTCTTAAGGATTTCTAGACCGTTATGTGAGCTTCTACAGAAGGATAATCTTTGATGATAAGTGTTTGGCAGCATTTGAGTCACTAAAATTGGCCTTGACCTCAGCATTGGTGATGACACCACCTAATTGGGAGTTATTGTTTAAGTTGATGTGTTACGCATCGGATTATGCAGTGAGTAGTTCTGGGACAGCGGGTTGACAAGATTCCGCATGTGATTTACTACTCAGCACGGACTTTGAATTACGCCAAGCTAAATTATTCAACAACAGAAAATCAGTTGTTGGCAGTCATCTTCGCATCGGAGAAGTTCAAGCAATATATAGCTGGTGCAAATGTGTGAGTGTATTTAGATTATGCAACTCTCAGGTATTTGCTACAGAAGAAGGATTCGAAACCTAGGTTGATCATATGGGTCTTGTTGCTACAGGAATTTGACATAGAGATCAGAGACAAAAAATGGTTGTGAGAATGTGGTAGCAGACCACATTAGTAGATTGGTCCGTGAAGGTTTATCTGAAGAGGAGGAGATTCCATTGAGCAACAATTTCTCAGATGAGCAATTATAGGTGGTGTCCAAAGAAGAGCAATGCTATGCGGATTTGGCATCTAATTGAATCTCGGAGTTCTTCCACAGGAGTTAGATTCACAAGGAAGAAAATGGTTCATAGCAAGAGCAAGACAGTTCTTTTGGGATGAACCGTATTTGTTTAAGCATGGTCTTGATCAGATAATCTGTAGGTGTGTACCAGAGTCAAAACAGGTGGATATTCTCAGTTCCTGCCATGAGATGCATTGTAGGGGTCACTTTGGTGTAAGGAAGACTGCACTTAAGGTTCTCCAATCAGGTTTCTTTTGGGAATCTCAATTTCGGGATGCTTTCAGATTTTGTGCAACATGTGATAGGTGCCAGTGCATAGGAATATTGACAAACGAAATGAGATACCTCAGTCAGGAATCTTAGTGGTGGAAATATTTGACACATGGGGATCGATTTCATGGGACCTTTTTATAGGGAAAATAAAACACACGCAGCGGAAGCGTGAGAAAATTTAATAAAATTAAAATTAGGGTTTGCGTATAAATAAAAAAAAGTCCTTTTTAAATAACAAGAACCTTAACCCTAGACTAATTCATGTATATAAAAGTGTCGTACTTTTTTCTCGTGACAATTGAACAAGCGCCAAATTGATTCCGCAAGATCTTCCAATCCAACCACGAACGTGAATCACCTAGGAGTGTGGACTCCTTTTAAATTGTATACATGAGGATGGAAACAAACAAAATCTATTTCTTTGTTAGTTACAAATATCCTCCAAGAGAAAAATCAAGAACGTCCAGCCACTTGTGAATTATCAATCAATTTGATTGAAACTCGTGTGAACCTTGATTCGATGTTGTACACAAAACCCTTTTGATGTAAAGGATACTAGTGTACTATCAAAAACAAAAACGTTCTCTTTTTCTCTTTTCTCATTGGCCGAATTCCACACCCTATAACTTAGAATTGATTGAATTTTGTCTAGAGTAAAATACTAAATTTTTCTCCCTCAAAATTCTCTCTTGCTAAGCAAAATTCTCTCTTAGAAAAACCTTAGGTTGGCCTAAAATTTACTCTAAGAATCTTAGGGCTAGCCGAAAATCACACATACACACACACACACATATACACACACACACACACACACATACAGACACACACACACACACACACACACACACACACATATATATATGTGATCATAAATCCTTTCCTAAGAAGGATTTACTTGGTTGACAAGAATCCTATCATTGAGTGGATATATTTGGTAGTTAAGAATCCTTATCTAAAAGGAATTCTATCCTTTTGTATATATACATAGGCTGGCCGAATTTCATTGGATATAGACTAGGATCACAAATCCTTTCCTAAGAAGGTTTTACTTGGTAGTTAAGAATCATTTCCTTAGGTAGACTTACTTGGTGGTTAAGAATCCTTTTTTTAAATGAATTCTATCCTACACCAAGACTCCTAATCCAACTCAATAGTGTATTTGTAACCATATTAAAGACTTCCTAATTTGATTAGATAAATAATTCATTTTATTTATCTATCAAATATAGTCTTTATTATTAATTATACTACCAACAATAGTATAATTTTAGGAGACCATCTCCTACTAGGAAACAGATTTTGACTTTTAATTAAATAATTAATTAATCAACAAATTAATTAATTTCCATTTAATTAAATAATAAAACAAAAAATAATATAATTAAGCTATTCTAAATAGCCTTGCTTCCCATACCATATATATGGGCCATATATTATTTTTCTTATTTTATTAAATTCATTGGACCTTAATAAAAAGTCCGCATGTGAACTAGACATATTCTTACAAAAAAAACAAGTTCACATGCCTTAATACAGTTCTAGATGGACCCCTAAATTGGTCCGGTAGAATATATCAAGTGATCCATGCAAGTTCTTGTGGATTGGGGATCTTGAATGGCTATCTAAATTTAAGCTCTAATAGACACAACCCAATCACAATCAACAAATGATTCACTTAGGTCTGATCTATTTAATTTTAGTTCATTCCACTAAAGAACTAAAATTGAACTCTTAAATAAAGATAGAATAAGTTGATGTTACTCATTCATACCCTAGACAACCTTATTGGAGAAAGTGTATCCTCGTAAAGATTACCAGTAATCGCCAAGAGCTCATAGTTCGCCTATAGCTCTCCAAGTTACCATATTCACTCATATGACCACATTTTGAACTTGGATATTTTGACTTGTCCAGAAGCCCTGTTTCAATAGACATTATTGAAAACTTAACGTTAAGATGTAATATCCAATACCTCAAAACATCCATATGATGATATTCTACTATCATTTAATAAATGGAGCCACGATGTCAATATCTATAAATGAAGTCCTTTATCGATTAACAAATAAATACCACCAAACTATCGAGGATAGAGTATGTTATATAATCGTACTCATTGATAGCTCAAATGATAACACTTGCAACCATAAATCTATAATTTATCTCAGGATTGAGATAGACTCTCCGATTGTCTTCAAATGAAAAACTTTTATCTATTGGACGGTTCTAGATAAAGTATTTCATTGTGATCCAATTCAATGCACTTAGTGCACTAGATTCTTTTGCCCAGAGACACCACACTTTGATGATTTTAGACTCATCATAACACATTTGATCTCACTCAAATGCTAGCAAAAGAATCTACAACTTTAACAAGATAAAGGCGCCCAACCTTTATCTTAAGTTGTGAATATTATTCAAGACTAACTAAAGAATTGTGTCTACCTCATACATATCTAGATGCATGAACAATTCTTCTTTTCTCATAGCCTTTTGACCTTATGATTATTTACTTTTGACATTATGATTATTTACTTTTGACAATTATAATAATTAAACTATAAATGCTATAAGATTTGTTAAACTAGAAATCACTTTATTAATATGAAAATATTGTCAAATACATTATTATACTCTTTCTATCGAGCGTAATCCTAACAATCTCCCACTTGCTCTATAGCAAATATGTCATATCTCTCATCCCAATGTTTTCTAGATGCCCATCAAAACTCTTTTATGGAAGAACCTTTGTAAAGGGATCCACTAGATTTTCTGCTGACGCGATTTTGGTAATCGTCACGTCACCCCTATGCATAATTTCCCTTAGAATGTGATACTTTCTTTCAATGTGTTTCCCTATCTTATGACCTCTTGGTTCCCTCGAATTAGCCATTGCTCCACTATTGTCACAATAGATATTGATTTGCTTATTCGCATCAAGAACCACTTCCAAGTCAATAGAGAATTGGCGGAGCTAGACAACCTCTTTAGCAGCCTCGCATGCGGCAACATACTCGGCTTCCATGGTGGAATCGACAATACAAGATTGCTTGATACTCCTCCATATGACTGCCCCTCCTCTAATAGTAAACACAGATCCTGATGTTGATCTCCTAGAGTCAGAATCTGACTGAAAATAAGAATCTGTATACCCAACGGGAATTAAATCCCCTCTAGTGTATACAAGCATATAATCTCTCGTTCTCCTAAGATACTTGAAAATATGCTTGACTGTCGTCCAGTGGTCAAGGCCAGGTTTCGATTGAAACCTGCTAACTATGCCCACAACAAAACAAATATCTGGTATAGTGCAGAGCATTACATATCTGAGACTTCCAACTGCCGATGCATATGGAACCCTACTTATGAATTGCTCTTCATGCTCATTCGTAGGAACTTGTTCCTTAGAAAGTTTGATTCCATGTCTGAAAGGTAATATACCTTTATTGGAATCTTGCATAGAAAACCTAGACAAGATTTTATCTATGTATGAAGCTTTGGATAATGCAATCGTTCTATTCTTTCTATCCCTTATGACTTGGATACCAAGAATATAACTTGCTTCTCCTAAGTCCTTCATATCAAATTGTTTTGCTAACCATTCTTTTATTGATGTCAATACACCTACATCATTTCTAATGAGTAGTATATCATGCTAACCATTCTTTTATTGATGTTAATACACCTAGATCGTTTTCGATGAGTAGTATATCATCAACGTAAAGAACTAGGAAAACCAACTTGTCTCATTTAATCCTTTTGTATACACAAGGTTCATCAAGGTTTTGAATAAATCCAAAATATTTCACGGCTTGATCGAACCTTGTTTCTAGGATCTAGATGCTTGCTTCAATCCATATATGAATCTTTGCAACTTACATACCCTTTCCTCTTAGCCATTTTCAATGAATCCTTCTGGTTGCATCATGTAGATGCTTTCATCAAGACTTCCATTAAGGAAAGATGTCTTGACGTCCATTTGTCAAATCTCTAGGTCTAGAGATGCCGCATTGGATAAGAGTATCCTAATGGATTTAAGCATGGCCATATGAGAGAAGGTTTCTTCATAATCGATACCTTCCTTCTGTGTATAACCTTTAGCTACCAATCTAGCTTTAAAGGTTTCCACATTTCCATCCATTCCTCTTTTCCTCTTGTATACCCACTTACACCCGATGGGTTTTATCCCTTTAGGCAAGTCTACAAGAGACCAAACTTTGTTTCTGAACATAGATTCAATTTCAGATTGCATTGCCTTTTGCCAATAACGACAATCAACATCTTCCATTGCTTCCTTGTACGTATAGGGATCATCGTCTTTCGGATGATTCTTTATAGATTCTCCTAGACCGATGTATCTCGGGTTGTCTAACAACCCTCCCACTACGATAAGGTATGGTAGATTGTTGATCTTGTGTTGGTACGGAACTTACAATTGGGCTTGGTTGCGAAACCTCTTATGGAATTGTATCTCCTAAAAGCTCATTCAGGACAATTCAACTTTTAGGCACAAAATTATTCATTTAGTCCTTTTCCATAAATTTAGCATTTGTCGAAACAAATACTTTAAGATCTGAAGGACTATAAAAATAATATCCTTTTGTTCTTTTGGATACCCTACAAATATGCATGTTTCTAAATAGGACTCCATCTTTTCTGCCTTTCCTTTTAACACGTGCGCATGACATCCAATTATCCTTAAGTGTTGTAAACTAGGCTTTCGCCTGGTCCACAACTCATGCGGTGTTTTAGGAACCGACTTAGATGGTACATCGTTTAGAATGTACATTGTGGTTTGTAAAGCATATCCCCAAAAAGAATTAAAGAGCGTTGAATAACTCAACATAGACCTAACCATCTCCAAAAGAGTTCTTATTTCTCCTTTCTACCACCCCATTTTGTTGAGGTGTGTCTGGTGCAGAAAACTGAGAAATTATCCCATTATCAATAAGATATTGCTGAAACTCACCAGATGATACTCACCAACAAGATCAGACCTCAAGATATTTATGCGTTTCTCAAGCTGATTTTCTACGTCAGCTTTAAATACTTTGAACATATCAAAAGCATCCTACTTATGTCTCATGATACACATAGCCAAATCTTGAGTGATCATCCGTGAAAGTGATGAAGTACTCATATCCACCTCTAGCTTGAATGCTCATAGGTCCACACACATCAGTGTGTATCAATCCTAAACATTCGATGGCTCTTACGCCTTTGGTCGTGAACGACCTTTTGGTCATTTTACCTTCCAAACAAGATTCTCAAGTTGGTAGATCATCAACCTTTAAGTCACTTAGAGGTCCGTCACTTACCAATCTTTTAATCCTATTAAGGTTAATATAACCTAGGCGCAAATGCCATAGGTAGGTTTCATCTTTTGATAATTTTACACTTTTATGATTAGGTTCCGTTGATTCTGTGTCTAACAAGTGAGATATATTGCCATGCAAATAGAATAAACCATTTTCCAATGTACCTTTGCAAATAATTTTGTCATTCTTACTAAGAATAAAGGTTTTATTAAAAGCAACAGAATAACCAAATTTATTTAGACAAGAGAACGAAATTAAATTCCTCTTGAATTGTGGTATATAATAAACGTTTATTAAAACTAAATGCCTATAAGTATCTAAATTGATTCTAATATCTCTCACTACATTAGTAGACACCAACGCTCTATTGCCTAAATGCAAGTTGAATTCATTCTCATTTAATCTTTTCCTTTCCCGAAACCCCTTCTAGTTAGGCCCAAGTTGCTTTTTCTTCTGTTGTTACTTGACCTTCTGACAGATCTTAACAGTAGCAACTTTACCAACCATATGAATCTTTTGACCCTTGCCTTTCACAAGAATCGTTTTGGCACTTTGAACATCTTGCATCAGGCCTTGCAAGGTGTATTCCTAATTGTTCAAGGTGTAGTCCAACTTTGAACAAACCAAAGAAATCCGATAATGAGTTGACAATCATGTCAAGTTTTCGTCTCACCATCTATCTCAGCACCATTCAGTTCATCAATGTTGAGATGTGCTATGACTTTCATCAAGTGATCTTTCACAGCCTGTCTAGGTTTCATCCTAAGATTCATGAAAGCAGACACTGCCTCTCCTCTTAGTCGTCCTAGACCTCATAGCTAATATCTCTTATAGAGACATCATTTATATCGGTAGCAGTCTCCATTCCTTCGTGTTGCTATTGTAACACGTCGGAAATGATGACCATAATGTAACGTACATTTAGCCATCTTATCTGAAGACATCCACTACTGATACTCATCTCTTTGCTCCTGAGTAGATTCATTAGTTTGGTGGTTTAGGAATAGACAGAATGATCTTATGGTTTTTCAACATACAACAACCCAATTTTCCCTTTTCCATGTGACATAATTATCATCAATTAAAGTATTATCTTTTAGGAATTTAATTAGGGACGAGATCATGATTTATTTATATTAAGAAAAATTATATAAGTAAATAATCATGATATAGCACTTTTGAATATTTATCTTGAATTAAATAAAATAATTCAATCGTAAAAATTCAATGGTGATCCAACACCCATAAATGTCACGCCTCCTTTGGGAGTTCGCAACATTTACTAGTTAGACCAGGTCCCACCTAATTGTTAACATAAAAACCAACGTTTTCAATTTTAGCCTTGTAATTTTTATTAACAAGAACTCTTAAGAGAATATTAAATAAATTACATTGAGTGTAATACCAAGTTATCGACCTTCAATATAATCCCTCACGAATATCCTTCCTTTGGGAGTAGATATCGTTTAGGTTAATTGTCTAGTCTATTGTTGTAAGGAATTATCTTGCTAAATTCCACTCATGAATACCCCTTGGGGGGATATTCACGAAACATAAAGCTCAACTAAACTTGGAGGCCGTAGGTGTTCCAAAACCCCTTCTCCCACTCAATTGTTTAAGGCGTGTGATCGAAATCCAAAGAATGCTTTACCAAGTTATCTAGATGCCAATTTAGATACTTAAACCATTCAATGCATGTTCATACCAAAAGAGATATATGAGTGGCACTCCTATTCTATATGACATGTTATCAAACAATGGCAAACATTGCAATATTTACAAAAATATAAATAGCTATAATTTTGGTCCATCCTAGAAAAACAAGTAAATTACATATGTCTTGGAATACAAAAACTCCTTTCTCAGAGAACAAGTCTTCACGCGACCTTCGTCGTCCAGACTCTCTCAGTTGCCTCCCATGGGCGTGCGCATGCCACAAACCCATAAAGGGCTGCCATGCATAGCCCATGGCTTCCATTTGGCTACTGTGCACTGCCCCTGCCACAACAAACGTGGCTGCATGCTCTTCGCAAGCACGTTCGTTGCTACAGCTCGCACGGTCCCAAACTTGTTCTGGTTGCTCCTAATTCTTCAAACCTTCGAGTCTTCGAAACTTGAGTGTATTATAGACGAATTATGAATAAAAATACTGCAGTTTTTTTTTATTACAACAACAAAATAAAAAAAAACTTAGCAACTATCAAGAAGAAAATTATGGCGATGATAGATCACCCTTCTTGTTACAACCCCAAAACAAAATACATTGAAATTCTAGGACCTAAATTGAGCAATAACAATCCACTTATGAAACATATATATCCATACATTCCAATGTAAATATATATATGTGAATACCTAGAGTGCCATCTCTTTCTAAAACATACATATATACAATGAAAATAAAAAGATTCACGTACACATACATCAATTAATCAAGGGTACAACTTGGCTCTGATACCAATTGTAGGGAAAATAAAACACACACAGTGGAAGCGTGGGAAATTTAATAAAATTAAAATTAGGGTTTGCGTATAAATATTTTTTTTTCCTTTTATGCAACGAGAACCATAACCCTATATTAATTGATGTATATAAAAATGTTGTACCTTTTTCTCGTTACGATTGAACAAACGCCGAATTGATTCCGTAAGATCTTTCAATCCAATCACGAACGTGAATCACGTAGGAGTGTGGGAGCCCTTTAAATTGTATACCTGATGATGGATACAAACAAAATCTATTTAATTGTTAGTTACAAATATCCTCCAAGAGAAAAATCAAGAACGTCCAGCCACTTGTGAACTATCAATCAATTTGAATGAAACTCGCGTGAACCTTAATTCGATGTTGTACACAAAACCCTTTTGATGTAAATGATACTAGTATACTATAAAAAATAAAAGCGTTCTCTTTTTCTCTTTTTCTCTTTTTCTCTTTTCTCATTGGCCGAATTCCACACCCTATAACTTAGAGTTGATTGAATTTTGTCTAGAGTAAAATACAAAATTTTTCTCCCTCAAAATTCTCTCTTGCTAAGAAAAATTCTCTTAGAAAAACCTTAGGTTGGCCGAAATTTTACTCTAAGAATTTTAGGGATGGCTGAAAATCACACACACACACACACACACATATATATATATATATATATATATATAGGATCATAAAATCTTTTCTAAGAAGGATTTACTTGGTTGGGAAGAATCATTTTCTTAAGTGGATTTATTTGGTAGTTAAGAATCCTTATCTAAAAGGAATTCTATCCTTTTGTATATATACATGGGCTGGCTGAATTTCATAAGATATAGATTAAGATCACAAATGTTTTCCTAAGAAGGATTTACTTGGTAATTATGAATCATTTCCTTAGGTAGATTTACTTGGTGGTTAAGGATCTTTTTTCTAGATGAATTCTATCCTACACCAAGACTCCTAATCCAACTCAATAATGTATTTGTAACTATATTAAAGACTTTCTAATTTGATTAGATAAATAATTCCTTTTATTTATCTACTTATCAAATACAGTCTTTATTATTAATTATACTACCAACAATAGTATAATTTTAGGAGATCATCTCCTACTTGGAAAAAGATTTTGACTTTTAATTAAATAATTAATTAATCAAAAAAATAATTAATTTCCATTTTATTAAATAATAAAACAAAAAATAATATAATTAAGCTATTCTAAATAGCCTTGCCACCCATACCATATATATGGGCCATATATTATTTTTCTTATTTTATTATATCCATTGGACCTTAATGAAACGTCCACATGTGAACTAGACCTATTTTTACAAAAAGAAACAAGTTCACATGCCTTAATACAATTCTAGATGGACCCCTAAATTGGTCCGGTAGAATATATCAAGTGATCCATGCAAGTTCTTGTGGATTGGGGATCTTGATGGGCTATCTAAATTTAAGCTCTAATAGACACAACCCAATCACAATCAACAAATGATTCACTTAGGTCTGATCTATTTAATTTTAGTTCATTCCACTAAAGAACTAAAATTGAACTCTTAAATAAAGATAGAATAAGTTGATGTTACTCATTCATACCCTAGACAACCTTATTGGAGAAAGTGTATCCTCGTAAAGATTACCAGTAATCGCCAAGAGCTCATAGTTCGCCTATAGCTCTCCAAGTTACCATATTCACTCATATGACCACATTTTGAACTTGTATATTTTGACTTGTCCAGAAGCCGTGTTTCAATAGACATTATTGAAAACTTAACGTTAAGATGTAATATCCAATACCTCAAAACATCCATATGATGATATTCTACTATCATTTAATAAATGTAGCCACGATGTCAATATCTATAAATGAAGTCCTTTATCGATTAACAAATAAATACCACCAAACTCGAGGATAGAGTATGTTATATAATCGTACTCATTGATAGCTCAAATGATAACACTTGCAACCATAAATCTATAATTTATCTCAGGATTGAGATAGACTCTCTGATTGTCTTCAAATGAAAAACTTTTATCTATTGGACGGTTCTAGATAAAGTATTTCATTGTGATCCAATTCAATGCACTTAGTGCACTAGATTATTTTGCCCAGAGACACCACACTTTGATGATTTTAGACTCATCATAACACATTTGATCTCACTCCAATGCTAGCAAAAGAATCTACAACTTTAACAAGATAAAGGCGCCCAACCTTTATCTTAAGTTGTGAATATTATTCAAGACTAACTAAAGAATTGTGTCTACCTCATACATATCTAGATGTATGAACAATTCTTCTTTTCTCATAGCCTTTTCACCTAATGATTATTACTTTTGACAATTATAATAATTAAACTGTAAATGCTATAAAAAAATTTAAACTAGAAATCATTTTATTAATATGAAAAGATTGTCAAATACATTATTATACTCTTGCTATCGAGCATAATCCTAACACTTTTCCCATATCAGAAGGGAAAAACTATATCCTAGTGGGAGTAGACTACGTTTCAAAATGGGTTAAAACAATTGCTACAAAGATAAATGATAGCAGAGTGGTGGTCAAATTTGTTAAAGAAAATATTCTTGTAAGGTTTGGACCACAAAGGTGATAATTAGTGATGGAGGGACCCATTTCGTCACAAGGTAGCTACTCCATACCACCCATAAACTTCAGGGCAAGTTGATTGAGCAACAGGCACATGAAGTAAATCTTGGAGAAGACAGTCGATTCAGTATGAAAGAATTAGGCAACAAGATTGAATGATGCTCTATAGGCATATCGGATAGCCTACAGGACCCCCATTGGGATTAACCCCTATGGACTGGTGTTCGACAAGGCTTGCCACCTCCCAGTTGAATTGGAGTACCGTGCATGGTGGGCAATCAAGAGTTTGAATTGGGACTATGACAAAGCAATGGAAGAAAGGGGCTTACAGATGGATGAGCTAGAAGAATTCAGATTGCAAGCATATGAGAGTGCACGGATCTACACGGAAAGGACCAAGATAATCCATGATAAAAGTTTGGTGTGGACGGATTTCCAACCGCTATGAATCTCGCTTAAAGCTTTTTCTAGGGAAACTCAGGTCTAGATGGTCAGAACCATATCAAATAGTTGAAGTCTTTCCAAATGGGGTGGTAGTGCTTTAAGATAAAGATAACTGGACGTTTACGGTGAATGGACAAAGATTTAAGCAATACAAGGGCAGTGAGGCCAAATTGGAGGGAGTTGGATCCTTGATCATAAGTGATGACTAGGACACTAAGCAACGTCTCACGAAGATGATAACTAAGGCGCTTATGGGAGGCAACCCACGAAGGTTTATTCATTTCATCTTTTGTTTGCTTTTTGAATTAGTTGATGGTGAATGACTGTTTTGGATGATTTTGGATATTATGAGTTTGAGAGTATTCGTGGTTTGAGATATTTGTGTGAATGTTAACCCTTATGATTAAGGTTGTGCTTCAAGGTTAGGTTCTTCATCTCTTGGAATAGATATACCGGCCACTTGTAAGTCTTGGAGGGACTAGCAATCCAATATTGCTTATAAAAGGGGCGGGAACTTATTCAAGTTGAAGACATATGAACAATTGCCTCGGTTTTATCTTTCTATTTAAACTTCAATATTTTTTCACTTTATCTCTAAATCTTTGTTTATACAATTATGAATATGTATGGTTATGAATCTTTCATTGAAAATCAATTTTGGGTTGTTGTTGTGAATATTTGAGAATGGAAACTTGAGAATGTCTTACAATTTTTAGTTTCCGTAATTTTGTGCTTATTGACTATTACATTTTTGATTGGAAGATCTGAAGGCTCTAGTGGATATGCATAGGATTTACATGTTTTATTTTGATATAGCCCAACTTGGTTTGGGGGTTTTGAATCATGCATATATATCTTGTATAGGTTTTTGAGCATATAATAGGAAATTGGTTTGGGGGTTGTTTCGCCTCCTTGCCAGCAATTTTGAATGAAGATGGTTTATGTGGATTTCATTTTCGTACCTTGGATGCATGTTCTTCATTTATATTGTATCATGTTGTTGTATTTTATGTTGAGCCATGTTGAGTCTTTTGATGTTGTTGGGCATTGATTGTGTATGATTAGTGCCTAGGTTGTTTGTTTGTTTTGAGTCATGTGAGGTGTGTGCCGCTAGGCCGGGCTCTCTAGTCTTCAACATTGAGGACAATGTTGAGTTTTGGTTTGGGGGTGTAGACGCCTTGATTGAGTCGTCTTTTCTTTGTTTTGAGTCAATTTTTGTCCAAATTTTTAGTTTTTGTTGCAATGGCCAACTTTTTTTAGCTTTCACTAGCTTGGATGTGATGCCTTGAGCTTATGCTTTTGGTGAGTTTATAGCTGCATTTTGAGCTTGTGTAACAAATCCTTGTCACTCATGGGTTATACTTGCATTGTCATGGGCTAGTCCCATCCTTTGTGTGCTTAAATTGAGGGGACTCGGTGCCCTTGCATATTGTTCAAATAGTGGAGACACCCGTGAGTTCAAAAACACAAGCCTATATAAAGCGTAATTGAATGTACATTTTGTTCTATTCTTTAAACACTTTTCTCGTCATAAGTGTCACATGCTATAGAACATACATTGCATATATAGTGTGGATTACTTGATGGATGCCTTCATTCCCTTGATAAGCTAATTGTGGGAATAAACTTAGGTAATGTGTGAATTTAACCACTTAAAGAGCCCAAACACATTCTTATGTCCCTTTGTGTGCTTCAAAGCCAATTTTGTTGTCAAACACTTACCTTTTTCATTTGAAACCATAAGCCAACCATAAGCCAACAATTTTGAATAGCCAATCATGTAAGGACGCGTGTGTGTTGTGTGTTTGATAGGTAAGTAGCTCTCATGTGTAAGAAAAGCGTGTGCTTAGGCAATTTTGTGATGTGCAAGTTTAGGTTCAAAATGTAAAAGTGCCAAAATTGCATTTTAAGCCAAAATGTAAGAATTTGTATGCGTGTGTGTGCAAAAAGAAAAGTAAAAAAGAAGGAAAGTTCAATGCAAAGAAAAAGGCAAAAAGAAAAAAAAAGACAGGAGCCTTGAAATTAAGTGTAAGAGTACTCTTAATGACGAGTACTAAGTTGTAAGCACTAAGTGTGTATTAAATGTGATGCCTAGATGCAATTGTGAATAGTTGGTTAAGTAGAGCTTGGTGGTGTGTGAGTATATTAAGCATGATTGGTGATCTTTGAACTCAAAATTTCCATATTTCTTTGTTCACCACATTTAACCCTATGACCCTCTTACAGCCAAAGAGAAAGTCCTATTTGATTCATGATATGTCTTGATTGGGAATGTTTGTTGATGAATCATTCCTAGGCTAGTTCACAGACATTATCGGTTTTCAATTAAACATTGTATGCAATGCATTAGAAGTCTATGCATTAATTCCGTCATTGCATACCTTGAATGACTGTGAACTTAGGACTCTGAGCGACAAAAAGATAGTGAAACCGAGTGAGATTTAGAGTCGAAGCGAATTATGCTCAAGGTGTGGGAGTGGTTAGTTCCCAATATGAGAGCTCTCTTAGGCATGGGATTCGTGATAGGGCGAGTTTCCATCAAGTGCCTTCGAGTTGTTTTAGATTAATTTGCATATCTCTATCACACATCATAGCAGCTCAACACCAGTTGGACATGCAACTTATTGAATTATTTATTTTGAGTATAGGAGAGTCTTAGATAGAGTTGTGTTTGTTTCTGTTTTATTTATCATTTTAGAGTTTGCTTGAGGAAGAACAAAGGTTTGGTTTAGGGGTATTTGATCACGCCAAAATTGTCATATACTTTGGCCCTCATTTCCATTCCCTCTGTCTCATTTTCGGTTATTTTTGTGTATCTTATAGCTCATTTGTTATGATTGCAAGCAATTGGGTACAATTCGGATGATTGGATAGAAGACATGGATTTGAGCAAGAAAAGGCCACGAATTGATTGAGTGAGGAGGCCAATTGCAGTGGTCATGTGTGGGTTCTTACCGTGCACTGTGAAGGGAAAAATGAACCAGGGTAATGCTTGGGACACCAACCGTGCAACAACCACACACCAATGATGCATAGTCGTGCACTTGAAGGAGCCCGAGAGCTAAGCAAGAAGCAGGGAGGTTGATTAGGTCACTGTGAAGATCATAACGCTGGTCACAAACCGTACAATTCACTAAACCCGAGAGATAAAATCTGAGCATCAGGTCACTGTGTTGATCCCTACCCGTGCATTTAGCGTGCCAGAAAGCCACATCAGCGAAATCAAGCCAATTTGAAGACACCTATATATAGAATCATTTATATTTTAACTTGTACGCCCATATAACCATTTATAACCACTTTCTCTCTCCAGATCTAGGAATTCCTTTCTCTTCCCTTTAATCCAAAAACCCGTTCATTTATATTTGATTTCCACTCAATTAAGGCTCTAGGAGAATGGATTTCAAGCTCTCAAGAAAGGGGAATCATCAATTGGTTTACTCTGATTCTCTTCTTCTGTATTTTCTTTTATTGAGCATGAGTAGAAATCATCCCACTAGGGGATTGATGTGCTTGAATAGAAGGATTGAACAAGAGTACCCTCCTCAAGTGAAATTCCTCAAGTGAAATCCAGACAATTAATCTCAAATAGGTGACCAGTTCTATACCCTTTAGATTGGTTGTTTGTGAGAGATTAAACACCAACTCTATACGCTCTAGGTTGGTGAATTTATAAAGAGATTAGTTCTTTATTTTGAAAGATGCACTTTAATGAACAATCACTTTGTGAGTGACCAATACTATACTGTTGGGGTTTATGCCTAAATGATGTATTTTGTAAATAGATTTATGAAATAAATTGTTAATAGCCAAATTTGGCTAAGGACCAAAGGATTATTTTCCACCCTCCAGCCTTCATTCAAAGGTCCAAATTCGGGCATATGCAACAAGGTATCAGGTCCCTGAGGTCGAGTTACCATGCAACCCTGTAAGAGCAAGACGAGGTCACTCATACCCTCTGAACATCTTGCACGTATTCAAGCTTATCGATTAAAGCCCGACGTGACCACATCAAGCTCCATGTACCGGGATAGAAGCCCGAAGCTAGATTAACGTGGGAAGACCTGAGTTCCATGTGGTCGAGGTATCTCACAACCTCTTTCGAAGCATGCTACCGTCTTTATCTTCACCAAGAGACTTTTAGGGTGTCGAACTTGTCTTGCAATGTCTTCTCACACTGTCGAGATATAATCTCGACCTATCTAAGCAAGGAAAAAGGATGCTCGCAAAGCTCCGTTGTCACCGAAAAGTGCCAACACAATTGGGTCAAGCCCCAAAGGAGGCCCATAATGGTCGGATCAAGCTCCAGTAAAAATATCGGTACTGAAGTGTATCTCGTCATTCAAGGTACTAGGCACCCTATTTGGAGACTTCAATGAGGTACCTCGCTAGGGAAACATACAGGATCAAAGTCGACTCTAACGTACATTAAACCATTACATGCATGCAAGTCAAATCATTGAATCCGAAGAGGAAACAGACTTATCTCCCTCCAAAATATCATCAAATCTGTTAATCAGCCAAAGTCAATGACATATAAACGTAACATCCCACCTGATAAAGGGGGATTTGATTCAGTGGTTTTAGGCAAGAGAATAACCAGCTAAACCTAAAATCTACAGTATAAATACGCCCGGACATGCATGAAGAAGGGGATCGAGACCTAAATTCGCCACCAGTTAACAAAACTCCACTGTCGCCTAAATTTAGTTGATAGAACACGGCCACCATCAGTGAGTTTTTTCCACTTATCAATGGGGACGAGGTTGTCGCCTTCAACCCAACTAGGAGAGATTGAGTGATATACATACCTTGTACTCAATTCATACACTATAAATAAAGCGGTATCCATTTTCATCGAGTTTTACCCTTATTTCAATCGGTCTTCTAACCATTACCATGCTCAAAACCGGTACTAAAGGTATCTACCCCGATCACGACCTTCCGATGTGGTGGTTCTGAGGTGTTAGCTATAATTCCTCACCTTGAGCAAATTTTCGGTTAACACTTTTTGGCACCATCTATAGGAAGATCGATCCACACCCCTTTTTAAAAATAATTTTCATATACTTATTGTCTTACAGGAACTATGAAGCTTCGATCTTTCCAGGGACAGCCCGAGGCCTCGGGGCAATAGTCTGTCATTTTAACACGAAAGACTCTAAAGAATGGCCGAAAGTTCAGGCAACATAACCCGACTCCGGTTCAACCAACCGCTGCACGGGCCTCAAGCCCCCCAGTGGTAAGCCAAGCCATGCTCGATTTGCAAGCAGCGGCCTTCGTGGAAAACGTCTGCCTTTATTTTCTCACTGAAGGCATTACAACCCAACCAACGAATCCCAATACTCAAGGAGAAACAAGTAGACCAGGAGCCATGTAGTCTGCCTTCGACCGGTTGGGACCTCTCCCACCGAAACCAGCCCACAATCGGACGGGACAACAACCCTTGATCCGAGACTGTTTAGAGCCCATGCCCCCAATTCCTTACAGACCATCCTACTACCAACCTAGACAGGTCAAATCTGCAGCAGATATCCCACCGCGAGAATAATGTGATCCCCCTCACCCTGCAGCCTCTAGGAGAAAAGCCCGGGCTAGAGCGGGAGGCAGCCGGTGAACGCTAGAGCAGATTCCCCTCGTGAAGAAAATAAGGTTGAAATATCAGGTTCATCTGAGGGAACAAGTGCTTGAGGGACTAACTGGCAAGAATGCAGAAAGAGATCTAGAAGTTTAAAGAAGGAAAGCACCAGGTAGTTAAAAAAGATCCGCTGAATGAAATGAACGCTCTCTTCACCAGGGGGATCTGAGACACCGAGCTCCCACCAAAATTCAAGATGCCGACGGATAAGTTTTTCAATGTCGAAGACCCATTGAGTCATCTAGAGAGCTTCGTCCAGTAGATGGAGGTCTAGAACACTACCAGGGCAACCATATATCGGATGTGTTCCCTACCACATTGGCTGACTATACAAAGACCTAGTTCAGAAATCTGTCGTAGAAAGTGTAAATTCCTTCACAAAACTATCAATTGATTTTTGCTCACAGTTCCAGGGTGTTAAACCATGTCCGAAAGATCCCATTCACCTACAATATACGGTCCAGGAGTAAGGGGAAACCCTTCGATATTATGTAGAACGATTTTACAAATAAGTCATTTGGATAGGAGTCTTTACCGAAAAGAAGACCCTCTCCAACTTTCGTAGGAATTTATGGACAGGAAAACTATTTTAGTCTTTTGCCAAGCATCCTCCAGAAACCTATAAGAAGGCTTATGATCGGGCTCTTAAGCAGGTCAAAATCGATGAGCAGCTCAGGGTTAAAATTGAGCATGATGATATGAGATCGACAAAGCGCTCAAAGAAAGAGGCGCCTAGACCTGCGCTGGCTCAGAAAGCGCAGAACAGGCCTCCCAACAGGTCAACATATCGCCCCCCTCCATCCCAACCTAGATAGGGCCGGTACCCTGCAAGGCGAACTCCTCCACGAGCTTTGCCTTCTCCAAGGGTAGTGGCCCCCAGAGCCCGGTACGAAAAAGGGTACGAACAGTACACCCATCTGAATGCATCCCACAAGACGATCTACCTCACCATTTAGGACAAAGGGCTACTTCAGAAGCTGGCACCCATGAAAGCTCCATCGGATACAAGGAACCGATATAAGTACTGAGAATTCCATGAGTACGTGGGGCACAACACATCAAAGTGCTACAGCATGTGTAACCATATTAAAGCTCTAGTGAGGGGAGGTTGTTTGGTAGAATTCCAGTAGCAAGTTAGGGATAATATCCAAACCGGGAAGGAAGTACAAGTCATGATTCGTGGGAATGAGGAAGAATGGAGAAGTAAGTAGATGATTTTGATATTACAAATCCAAGTTATCCACACCATTAATAGATGACCCACCCTTACCGAGATTTCCAATAATGCCAGGAAAAACCATGCTAGGAAAATTCCCCATACCGATTAAGGGCAGGGCATCTTCAAGCTAGACCAGAGCTCAGCTGGCCCTTCCCAATCGTCCCAGATCATTTTTACGGAGGAAGATGTCTACAACACTGTTCAACCCCATGATGATCCCATGGTAATCACTGTACAGGTCGCCAATTGCCTGGTCCACAGCGTGCTCGTCAACACAAGCAGCATCATAGATATTCTTTTTAAAGACACCCTTAAGAAGCTCAACTTGAAGCAGTGGTGCTACAACAACTGTACAACTCCATTATACAGCATTACTGGGGATTCAATCATACCAGTGGGGTCGAAGATCGTCCCAGTAATTACAGGAACTGCACCCTTTCAGCAGAGTATCATAACGGATTTCGTAGTGGTTGACACCTCGTCGGCCTACAATGCCATTCTAGAAAGGCCCCTCCTGTCAGCCCCTCAAGGGGGTACTGTCCATCTACCACAACGTCTTGAAGTTTCCAGTTGGAAATTAGGTAGGAGAGGTACGAGGAGACCAACAGGCAGCCCACAAGTGTTACACAGTCTCTACCAAACCTACAGCGTTGGCAAAGCAATTCGCTCAGGTTACCGTTGTCTGTGGACAGGAATTGCAAAAAGTGGATCCAAAGATCTCAGAGCTTGAGGGAGGTTAAGGGAATGACAAACAAGATGAGGACAAGGTAGAGGAGGACCGGGAATGGACCAGTGGTGCCACATAAATGAGCTAGAAGAAATCCTAATTCGAAGTGATGACCCATCCAAGGTGGTCAAGATTGGGGGAACCTTGAAACCGAGAATGAAGGAAGGCCTGATTGATCTACTCTAAGAATTCGCGACATATTCGTCTGGAGCCATGACGAGATGCCAAGAATTCCAATGTCCTTAGCTGCTCATCGGTTGGCATTCATTCAACCCTACTGTCAAGCCGGTCAAACAAAAAAGGTGTCACTTTAACGTTGAGAGAAACATTACGGTTCAAGAGTAGGTCGATGAACTGATCAAAGCAGGGTTCATCAGGGAAGCACAATGCCCGACTAGGTCGCCAATGTAGTCGTGGTCACCAAGTCAAACAGGAAGTGGCGCATGTACTTCAACTACACTGTCCTCGACAGAGCATGTCCGAAAGACAGTTTCCCGCGTTCGAAGATTGACCAGCTGGTAGACTCCACCACATAAAATAAACTTCTGAGCTTTATGGTTGCGTTCTCAGGGTATAATCAAATCAGGATGCACTCGGTAGACCAAGACAAAACCAGCTTCATTACCGAACGTGGTTTGTATTGCTACAAGGTGATGCCGTTTGACCTCAAGAACGCAGGGGCTACATACCAGCAGCTGTTCAAGCTAGAAATCGGGAGGTCTATGGAAGTTTACAATGATGATATGATTACCAAGTCTCTGACCGTGGAAGAACATAAGAACTACCTTCACAGGACTTTTTTGATCCTAAGAGAAAATCAGATACGACTAAACCACTTCAAGTGTGCCTTCGGGGTAACCGCAAGAAAGTTCTTGGGTTTCATGGTGCATGAAAAGGTATAGAGGCCAATCCATAAAAGATCCTGGCTATCATGGATCTACAGTCTCCAACCTCGTTCAAGCAGGTTTAGGCTTTGGATGGTAGAGTAGCAGGGCTCAATCGTTTCATCTCGCGGTCAACCGATAAATGCCTTCCCTTCTTCAAGGTGAAAAGCAATGAATAAACATGAAACGAGACCAAGATAGCGAGCAAGCTTTCAAAGCCCTGAAGAAGTACCTAGCTAACCCATCACTGCTCGTCAAGCCAGTTCTAAAAGAGGAGCTGTAGACTTACTTGGCCGTATCCGAGACAACGGTGAGTGGAGTCTTGGTTAAAGATTGCAGAGACGAGGTACAACGACCTGTCTATTACATAAGTCATGCATTATCCAAGCCCGAAAAGAACTACCTCTTCCTTGAGAAGCTCGCCTTTGCTCTGGTTACCTTAGTAATGAAGCTCTGCCCCTATTTTCAAGCTCATAATATGGCAGTAGTGACTGACCAACCTCTTCGTAAGTTTTTGAAAGGCCAGACATATCAAGAAAGTTAACCTTGTAGACCTTTGAGCTCACTTAGTTCGATTTAACATATAAGGCTAGAACGACTATCAAGGCTCAAGCACTAGCCGACTTTATGACAGATCAAAAGGTCGCAACTGAACCGAGCCAAGCTTTCCAGAGGCCCCGGAGCTTGACGATTGGCCAATGGACCGCGGAACCTGGACACTTTATAATGAGGGGCATCCGGACATGCAGACGGAGAAGCCAGCATCATTCAGATTGATCTAGAAATGAATGAGTGTTACCATAATTTCATATTCGAATTTAAGGCCACCAACAATGAGGCAGAATATGAAGCACTGTTGGCGTTAGTGAGAGTAATCCTCGAGCTCAGAGCCAATTAGTTGTGTGCTAAAAGTGACTTGTAACTTGCTGTCAACAAGATCACCGGGTTTTACCAGGCTAAGGGAGATAATATGGTTGCCTATCTCAAACAGGCCCGATTGCTCATCTGCCGATTCGAAGGGTTCAAGATTGAACAAGTTCCACGCCAACAAAACCACCGAGCAAACTTCCTAGCAAAGATAGTAGCCAATGAGGGGCAAGCCCTACCTAAAAGGGTACCTCTCTAAATAATCTCTCAACCCAACTTAGTGATAGGTAAAGAAATTTGCCCGATTGACTGACCTTCATGCTGGATGGATTCAATAGTTGCCTATCTTCAAGAGGAAAAACTCTCAGAAAACCCCGACCAAGCTCGTAAACTTAAAAGGATCTATGTCTGCTACTGTTTGGTGGTGGGCATCTCTATAGAAGGGAAAAATCTCTCTCGCTCCTACGATGCCTACATCCGTAGGATGCCAAATGGGCTTTGTGGAAGGTCCATTCTAAGGACTGCGGGAATCAAATCGGTGGAAAAGCTCTAGCATAACAAGTACTCTGCATGGGGTACTATTGGCCTACCATGCACCAGGATGCCAAAACTTTTATACGGTCTTGTATACCCTGCCAGAAGACCTCGAATTTGAACCACTTTCCAGCTGAATGGTTGTCCTTGATTAGTTTGCCCTACCTTTTTACAGTCTAAAGGATTGATTTAATCAGATTGCTTCTTACAGCTCCGGAACAGGCTAAGCATGATATAGTCGTCATTGACTATTTTACTCGATGGGTAGAGGCAAGACCACCATTTCAAAAAATAGAGGAGAAAACCACCAAATTCATCAAAATTAATGTGGTTTACCCTGGGAAGTAGTTCGACAATTCACGGTTTAGAGATTTTTATGGAGGCCCAGGAATCGACCTCCGGTTTACGTCAGTAGCCCATCCCCAGACAAACGGTCCGGTAAAGACCACTAACAAAATGATCAAAAAATTGTTGAAGAGGAAGCTACAACAGAAGAAAGGTAAATGGGATGAGGAACTTCCTGAGATTCTTTAGGCATATCGAACAACCAAAAGAACCGCGACCGGGGAAACCCCATACTCCCTAACTCTTGAGGTGGAGGCAGGTCTTAACAATCGAGCATAAGTAGACCTTATTCATGGTCCTACATTTCAAGCTAGGAAGTTACGAAGATAAACTTAAGGCTAGGTTAGACCTCTTGGAAGAAAAGCAGGACAGAGCTGTAGAGAGGGTAGCCGCCAACCAGAGCATGATTGCAAGAAACTTCAACAATAGGGTGAAGACCTGAAGCTTCAAGGAAGGGGCTTAGTGCTATGAAAAGTGACTCAAAATACCAGGTCAAGTTTGACGGGGTCTTGGGAGCAAATTGGGAAGGACCTTACTTAGTAAAAATGGTGGTTCGAAGCGGAGCGTACAAGCTGGAAGACCTGGACGGTCGATCTATTGACAATACCTGGAACGCTAACCACCTGAGAAGGTTCTACCCTTAGACGGGGAAACCTCATCATTTTATTAGAAACTTTAATCTTGTATTTTTGGTTTGATCATTAATAAAGTCTCAGACTAGTTTTCTCCACCTCCAGTTGCATGAATTTTCTCCATATTAATAGCCAAATTTGGCTAAGGACCAAAGAGAAATTTTCCACTCTCCTAGTCCGAGTCCAAGCCTGAGAGTACCCATCATAGAGCCTTGAGTCATGAGGTCAAGATGTGGAGCCACCTTGCAGAAGCGAGGAAAATTGGTCAAGCTTCAGAAGCACCCAGGGTGGAGCCCAACACGATCGGATCAGGATCCTTTCACCAAAACAAGAATTCAAGGAAAGTCCGACGCATGACGGTCCAGGCTCCCTGAGGTCGAAACTACGTCGTAAACTCCCAAGTATCCCGCCAACCTCTCCAGACGTAAAAAAGACCTATAATGACATCAGGTTCACGCTATAGTATTGCTTCACTTCGCCAAAGGAAGATTCGAACCTAACTGATTAAGAATGAGGGGCTTATCGAAGCGCTATTACCACCGAAGGGTGTCTATAGGGCCACATCAAGATCCAAATGAACGAGAAAGGTCAGACCATGCTCCTAGTACCAAGACACAGATATACCCCTCACACATTTTGAGGGAGCAAATACCATGCTCGACGACCTCCATGAGGTGTCACACCTTAAAGGTATACGGGATCATATATACACTCAAACGAACGACAAATTACCGCGTATGTGCTAGGCAAGTGATTAAGTTCGAAAAGGAAACAAACTTATCTCCACCAAAGATATTCTCAATTCCGTCAATAAGCCAAAGTCAATGACTTTTAAATAAAATATCCCGCCCGATTAGGAGGGAATGGATTCAGAGAATCATGGCATGAGATTCATAAGTTTAAACTACTCGGACCATGTATAAATATGGCCAAGCATGATCACCAAGCAGGGATCGACAACTGATAGAACAAGTAACATTGAAAAAGAGAGTCGACTTCGGCCTAAATTCTGACTTCAGAACACGACCATCGTTGTATTCTACTATTCAACAGGCACGAGGTTGCCACCCTACTGTACCATAGCCACAATGAGAGTATTTGTGAGATTTTGTACGACATACGTGATCTATAATAAAGAGTTATATTCTCATTCTCATTGTATTGACATTTAAACACCCACCTTTGTTCGAACAAGTTAGGTACCAAAAGTACCAACCCGGCCACCACCTCCGTGGTAGTGGTCTTGATGGTGTTAACTGGAATTTCTCATCTCTAGTAAATTTTTTGTTAACACTTTCTAGCATCGTCTGTGGGAAAAATCCACACCCAGTTAATCAAATCAACAGTTACGTGTTTGTTATTTTGCCGGAAGTATGAGACTCAGCTCCTCACAAAGATAGCCCGAAGCTTTGGGACAACCTTCGGCTATATCGATACGAAAAGCTCTGAAATGGAGGAGAAAATTCGGACGCCACAGCCAAGCTCCGGACCAGCTAACCACTGCATGGGCTTCTGGTCCTCTTATGATAAGCCAGGCCACACTCGACCAACAAGCGGCTGCCTTCGTGGAGAACGTTCACCTTTACCTGCTCACTGAGGGCATTGCGATCCAGCCAGCAAATCCCAATATATAGGGAGAGCCGAGCACTCCCGGAGTTAGGCAGCCCGCCTTTGATCGTTTGAGACCTCCTACTCCAAAGCCAGCCCATGATAGAACCGGGCCTCAACTTTCGATCCGGGATAAGCTAGGGCCCATGCCCCCAATTCCTGGAAGACCATTAAATTACCAGCCCAGACGAGTTAAATCTACAGCAGATGCCCTGTCTTAGGTATAACGAGAGGCTCCTCGCCCGGCGGCTTCAAGAAGGGAAGCCCAGGCTAAAGAAGGGAAGCCCAGGCTAGAGGGGAAAGTAGCCAGCGAAGCCCCCAAGCAGATCCCATTCATAGAGAGGACCGGGTAGAGATCGCCAGTTTATCGGAGGGATATGACAACGAGGAGTTTGAGGTCAACTCAAAGAAACCAGGGAACAAGCGCCTGAGAGACCAGTTGGCAAAGCTATAGAAGGAGATCCAGTAGATAAAGAAAAGAAAGTATAAGAAGGACAAGAAGGATCCTTTAAGCGAGATGAATTCTCCCTTCACCAGAAGGATCCGGGAGGCAGAGCTCCGAGATGCCAACAGATAAATTTTTTGGAACAGAAGACCCTAGAGAGCTTCGTCCAACAAATGAAAGTCCAGAATACCATCAGGGCTGCCATATGCAGGATGTTCCTTACCACCCTGACTAACCACGTAAAGACTTGGGGTAGGAATCTGCATATTGGTAGCGTGGATTCTTTCACAAAACTATCAACAAACTTCTGCTCGTAGTTCCAAAGGGTCAAACCACATCCAAAGGATCCTATACACCTACAGTATGTGATCCAGGAGTGAGGTGAGACACTCCGGTCATACGTGGAAAGCTTCCACAAGGAAATCATCCATATGGAAGTCTTCGCTAAGAAAGAGACCCATGCCAACTTCCACGGAACCTATGAGCGGGTAAGCTTTTCCAGTCCTTTACCAAACAACCTCTAGAGACCTACCATGAGGCCTATGATCAGGTTCTATAGCAAGTCGAAATCGATGAACAACTCAAGGTCAAGATGGATCATGACGATATGAGAACGGTAAAGCGCCAGAAGAAGGAAACTCCCAAACCTGAGCCAGCTTAGAAAAATCAAAATGAACCTCCCAATAGGTCAACATACCGCTTCCTCACTTCTCCACCCAAGCAGGAAAAGTATCCAGCAAGGCGAACCCCTCCGTGGGTTTCACCTCCTCCCAGGACAGTATCCTATATAAGGCGAGATGAGAAAGGGTATGATCACTACAACCCTTAAACGCATCCCATGAAACAATCTATCTCGCCATTCAGGATAAAGGACTACTATAGAAGCTCACACTCATGAAAACCCTAGCCGATAACAGGAATCGGTACAAGTACTGCAACTTCCATAAAGATGTGGGTCACAACACTTCAGAGTGCTATAACTTGTGCAACCAGATCGAGGCTCTGATAAGGATAGGATGTTTGATAGAGTTCTTACAGCAGGTCAGGGACATTATTCAGACTGGAAGGGAAGTACAATCTGAGATCCATGAGCATACCGAGAAGAGAAAGAGAGAGCATACGGATCTGATGCAACAATTCCAAGTGATACATACCATCAGCGGAGAGCCCTCTCTGGCTGGCACCTCCTATAATTCTAGAAAAAATTCACGCGAGGAAGATTCCTCATGTAGATGAAGGTCGGGGTATCTTCATGGTAGACCAGAGGCCGGTTGGCCATTCCTAGTTAGCACAGAATATTTTCACCGAGGCAGATATCTACAACATTGAGCAGCCTCATGACGATCCCATGGTGATCACTGTATATATTGTCAATTGCGTAGTCCACCGTGTGCTCACCCACACAGGTAGTAGCGCCGACATCCACTTTAAAGATACCTTAGAGAAGGATTTAAAACAATGGAGTTACAATAGCTGCACAACCCCACTGTATGGATTCACTGAGGACTAGATCATACCAGTGGGATTAAAGAGCCTCCAAGTGATCGCTGAAACAACACCTCTCTAACAAAATGTTATGACAGACTTTGTTGTGGTAGATACCCAATCGGCCTACAATGCGATACTAGGAAGACTTTTCTTGTCATCCTTGAATGGGGTCCTGTCCATTTACCACAACATTCTAAAGTTTCCAGTAGAGGATAAGGTGAGGGAGGTGTGTGGTTACCTACAAACAGCCAGGAAATGCTATGCGGTATCTGCCAACCCGATAACTCTAGCAAAACAGTTTGTACAGGTTACAACGATACAGGATGGGGAAACACCCGGGATGGCCTTGGAAGATATAGAGCCCACAGATCTTCCAGAGGATAACCCCGTGATGCCGGATGTGGAAGAACAAAACAGGGAATAGGCCAACGGTCATCTTGAGGACATGCTAGAAGAGATATCTATCAGGAAGGACAATCATTCTACTGTCGTCAAGGTCGGAGCTACCCTCGAGCCTTGATTGAATGAAGATCTGATCAAGCTTCTTGAAGAATTCAATGGCATCGTCGCTTGGAGTCACGAAGAGATGCCCGAGATCCCAATGTCATTGGTTGCTCACCGATTAGCAGTGGATCTGACCTTCAAGCCTGTCAAATAGAAAATTTGTCACTTTAACGCCGAAAGAAACGCTACAGTTCAGGAGAAAGTGGACAAATCAATCAGAGCAGGCTTCATCAAAGAGGTGCGCTACCCCAAATGGATCGCCAGTGTGGTCATGGTCATGAAGGCGAATGTAAAGTGGAGTATGTGCGTCGATTACACCGACCTCAACTGGGTATGTCCAAAAAATAGTTTTCCTTTACCAAACATCGATCAGTTGATTGACTTCACATCCAGGAACAAGTTTCTGAGCTTCATGGATGTATTCTCAGGGTACAACCAAATTAAGATGCATCCAGCCGACCAGGATAATACCAGTTTCATTACCGATCAGGGTCTGTACTGTTACAAGGTGATGCCATTTGGTCTCAAGAACGTTGGGGCTACATACCAGCGGTTAGTTAACCGACTGTTCAGGCCTGAAATTGGAAGGTCGATGGAGGTGTACATTGTCGACATGATCATAAAATCCCAATCCATAGAAGGACATCAGAATGACCTTCGCAGAACTTTTATGATCCTAAGGGAAAACCAGATGAGATTGAACCACCCAAAATATGCTTTCGGGGTAACTGCGGGGAAGTTTCTAGGCTTCCTGGTTGATGAGAGAAGCATAGAGGCTAATCTAGAAAAGATCAAGGCTATCTTGGACCTGGAATCCCCTACATCACTTAAACAAGTTCAAGTCTTGACCAGGCAGGTAGAAGCGCTCAACAGGTTTTTTTCTCGCTCCACCGATAAATGTCTCCTTTTATTCATAGCTATCAAGCAGGGAAGAAACATGAAGTAGGACCAGGAGAGTGAGCAAGCCTTTCAAGCCTTGAAGAAGTATCTAGCGAGCCCCTTATTGCTAGTCAAGCCAAGTCCTAGAGAGGAGCTACAAATCTACTTGGTTGTTTCAGAAACTATAGTAAGTGGGGTTTTGATCAAGGAATGTGGAGACAGGGTCTATCGACCTATCTACTATGTACGTTATGCTCTAACCAAGCCAGAGAAAATTATACTCCACTAGAGAAGCTCGCCTATGCTTTGGTGACTACAGCGAGGAAGCTTCATCCCTGCTTTCAAGCTCACTCAATAGCGGTGGTGACGGATCAGCCTCTCTGCCAATTTTTATAAAGGCCGGATGTATTCGAAAGGTTAGTTTTACAGGCCCTAGAGCTCACCAAGTTTGATTTGAAGTACAAACCCAGAACCACAGTCAAAGCCCAGGCTTTGACGGACTTAGTGGCAGAATTCTCAGCCCTTCCAGGCTAGGTGACCCCTGCAGCGTCGAGTCTAGCTTCTGAGAAAATTTCATAGGTCGATAGCTGGTCGGAAGGTTGCAAGTCCTGGGTCCTTTACTCTGATGGAGCGTCCGAGCAAGCTAGGGGAGGAGTTGTTATAGTTCTTGGACCCAGAAGAGACTGAACGTTGTCATTGCTTCAGGTTCGGGTTTAAGGCTACAAACAATGAGGCAAGGTACGAAGCCCTCCTAGCCGAGATGAAGGCAGTCGTCGAGCTAGGGGCCAACTACCTGCAGGTCAAGAGTGACTCATTACTCGTAGTCAATCAGGTTTCAGGATTTACAAGGCAAAAAGGGGATAACATGATTGCCTACTTGAAGCTAGTTCTGCTGCTTATAAATAAATTTAAGGGATTCAAGATTGAGGAGGTTCCTCGACAACAGAATCATCGAGCAGATGTCCTAGCAAAGATAGTTACGAATGTTGGTCAAGCCTTACCACGAAGAGTTCCCCTCCAAGTGATCTCTCAACCAAGCATAACAGCAGGCAAGAAAATTTGCCCCCTAGATTGTTAGCCTTGCTAGATAGATCCAATAGTTGCTTATCACCAAGAAGGAAAGCTTTCCGAAGAGACCGATCAAGCCCGAAGAATCAAGAGGCTCTCTGTCCAATACTGTATTGTAGGCTGGTACCTCTACAAGAGGGGCAGGTCCCTTCTTTTGCTTCGGTGTCTGCATCCTTATGATGCCAAATGGGCGTAGAGAGAGGTTCACTCTAGGGACTATGGGAACCACGTTGGCGGGGAAGCTTTGGCATGCCAGGTTCTCTGTATGGGATATTACTGGCCAATTATTCACCTAGACGCGAATAGCTTTGTGCAGTCTTGTAAACCATGACAGGGGATCTCCAACCTGAGCCACCGACCACTGGAACGATTATCGTCCCTTAGCTCACCCTACCCCTTTGCTATGTGGGGAGTCGACCTGATCAGACCGCTTCCCACCGCTCCTAGGCCAAGCATGCTTTTGTGTCAATTGACTATTTTATAAGGTGGGTCGAGGTCGGACCTCTCTCCTAGATATCATAAGAGAATACGATGAGGCTCATCAAAAACAATGAGGTCTGCAGATTCAGAACCCCTCTCATCACTGTAGCCGACCTAGGCAAGCAATTTGACAATGCTAGATTCAAGGACTTTTTTGAAGGCTTGGGAATCGACCTCGGGTTCGCATCAGTAGCCCACCCTTAGGCTAATGGGCTAGTAGAATCCACAAACAAGACTATTAAGAAGTTATTGAAAAAAAAGTTACAGCAAAGAAAGGGCAAATGGGCTGAGGAGCTTCCTGAGGTTCTCTGGGCTTATCAGACTACAAAAAGAACCGCTACCGGAGAGACACCCTACTCTCTAGCCTTCAGGGTTGAAGTAGTTCTTCCCATCGAGCATAAACTAGCCTCCTTCAGAGTGCAACACTTTGAACATGGAAGCAACGAGGTCAAGCTCCGAGCTAATCTAGATCTCTTGGAAGAGAAACAAGACCGAGTAGTTAAGAAAGTGGCGATTTACCATAGATCGCTAGGTGATTCAACAAAATGGTTAGAGTCCATAACTGTAAGGAAGGGGATCTAGTTCTCAAGAAAGTGACCTTGAATAACAGGAAGAGGTCAGACGGGGTCCTAGGACCCAACTAGGAAGGGCCATACTTGGTGAAGGTAATGGTCTGTAACGGGGCATATAAACTCGAAGACATGAATGGTCGACCCATCGATCACACCTGGAATGCAAATCACTTGAGGAAGTACTACCCCTAAACAGGGGACTCGCGAACAGACTACCTCTATTTAGGTTTCAATAAAATCCCTTACGACAATGTACTACATTTTTTATCATCAATAAAGTCTGCTTTCTCCATCTTTGATTCTATAGGGGTAAGTTCGACATAACCACCTCAAGACCAGGGATTAGCTAGGGAAGCCCCCTCGCAACCCCTGATGCCTTGATTGGGCACCGCCCCTCCCCAGGCCAAGAAGGATCTGAGTGTAAGAGCATAGTTGCCATCTAGATCTCGTGACCAGGAACTGGCCGGGGAAGCCCCTTCGCTACTCCTGATGCCTTGATCGGGCTACCACCCCCAAGAAGTATCTGAGTGTAAAAGCATAGTTGCCATCCAGATCTAGAGACCAGGAAATAGTTAGATAGCCCTCTTGATGCCTTGGTCGGGCTACCACCCCCAAGAAGGATTTGAGTGTAAGAGCATAGTTTCCATCCAGATCTCGAGACCAGGAAATAGCTAGAAAGCCTTCCTAATACCTTGGTCGGGCTACCACCCCCAAGAATGGTCTGAGTGTAAGAGCATAGCTGTCATCCAGATCTCAAGACCTGAAAATAGCTAGAAATCCCTCTTGATGTCTTGGTCGAGTTGCAACCCCAAAGAAGGGTCCAAATGAGAACAACAATTTGGTCTGTGGGGTCAGGGACGCTATGATAGGTTACCTTCCCGAAGACCGGGAGAAGGGGTATCTACGTGATTAACATATAGCACTCACGTGAGTATTAAGGATCAGGTTACTACTGACCATTGGTCTCCCATAAATAAGCAGCTTCTTATATCACCGAGGTAAAGTTTCAATGAAAGATCATCGATGTGGGATACAATGCAGGGGGACTTTTCCCCAAAGACAGATTTCTGCCAAGAGTTAAAATTGAAAGATGGATGACCATCCAGCTAGCAGGTTTACACTTAGGTGAGTCAGAGCTTTTTTTTACCAAATTTATTAAGTCAATTTTGTTTCGAGGTAACACCATGGTTGAGGTAAGGAGTGAAGCAAGAAGATATCAGCTAAGTCAAAATGCATGATCAAAGTCAATTAAAGCAAGCATGAAAGAAAACCTAAGAAAGTTTTCATTAATAATAAGGGAGCCTATCCCCTTGTAAGGCTACAATCACCCAGTAGGGAGCCCAACCCCTGGTTTCGGGCTATAAAAAAATGACTAAATTTTGTACGAATAAAGCAGGGTGCCTACCCCACTTTTTTTCTAGGCAGTTAAAGCAAGTCAAGAATAGGTGCTCCTCCTCCTTGATGATCCTCGCCTCCTTCAGATGGTTGCTAGCCATGGCCACCCTCGCCTGCTACCCCTTCTTTCGGAGGTTCCTCAATTGCCAACTGCTCAACTGGATCCTTCTTTAGGACCTCATTAACCATCACCATAACCTCAAGAGAGAGGGTCACATCAAGAAGGGTAGCTATTGACTCGATTCTTTTCTGTTCAACCTCCAACTCTGCACTAGAGAGCTCTTCAGGGCGGTCTCGGACCTCTTCTTGGACTTCTGGTGAATATCCCTAGACTACGCAGGCAGAACCCCACTTGAGTATTCCCCGGGACCTGAGACGGGGAAGATGGAAGGCGGAAGGGAAGGATCTACCATGACAAGTTACTTCCTTACTCTAGCCAGACCAGAAGAAACCGCTCCATCACCATCCAGGGCAGGACACCTCAGCAACCCTGGTCATGATCTCCTATCTATCCCAACCGGTAATGGTGGACAAGTCGAAGGGAACGGGGAGAGCTTCTGTAACTTGGAAGGAGGTAAAAAAAATAATCGTCGCTGAAGGAAACATCCACCTCGGCCTGCAGCTTGGCCACCTGGGCATGCAAACCCTGGTTTTCGACATCCAACATTTTGGCTTCTGCTTTCCAAGCCCTTCACTTAGCCTGATGTTCAAATCGGAGGGTTTCTTGACCGCTTCATCCTTTTATAGTCCCCATGTAGCGTGGCCAGCTCAGCATCTATTCTCTCTTGACTAGAGGTCATTTCCTATACTAGAGTATGAGCTTGCACGAGTAGCTCTATAGCCTTTTTCAGCTTCGGCCTTAGCTTTTACAGCCCGGTCACGGAGATAGACAACTTAATGACCTATGGAAACATAGAATTTAAAGGCCTACAGGATGCAGAGTAACAATTAGAAACTGATCGAACTAGCAAACCGCCAATAAATAAATAAGAAGATAGTTACCTCAGCCAAAAGAGCAGACCCTTTACTAAGCAAGATGTCGACAGGCACTGAAGCCATCCTAGAGAGCCCACCACCAGGGCAAGATGCGATAAACTGCTCCAAGACCTCGTTTTGCCCCATCAAGCCCGACTGATGTTAGGGACGGGCAGGATGAACCCCTAAAACATCAGCTTCAAGGCCCTCCAAAGCTTGAGGAGTTGAGAGCGTAGGTGCAGAGGTAGAGACATTAGGTAAAGTATTCATGGGAGTAATACTAGTAGCGGTAGTAGCAAGAGGAGCAGTATGGCCAGAAATGGTTGTATTAACAGCTTGGGAAGCAGAGTTTCCCATATTTAGCGCCCTAGAAGCCCACGACGTAAGAATGGCCATCCTAGACCTAGCTTGAGAAGGAGACAAAGCAGGAGGAGGAGAGACCCCAACTAGAACAGTAAGCCCCCCTTTCTCCGAGGCAGCCAAAGGGGCTCCTCAGAGCAGTCTGGCAGGAGGAGGAGGAGGAGGGGTACAAGCTTGTTAGGCTTCCCGAGGAGCTGGAGCAACTATAAAAACTGTTTAAAAAAAAAAGTGTTAGAGTCAAGCCAGCCAACAAAATAAAGGCATAATAGTTCAATATTACTTACGAGGAGTAGCATCAGAGATCCGCAGGTATTGATACACCCTGCAAGAATTAAAGGGATCCGTAGGTTGGAAACTTCAGGTTCAAATAGTTCCTAGCGAGGATGGCCTTCAATTCAGCTTCAGACTCAATGGGCAAGGAACCCCCGATTCCACGGTGGTTTATCATTAAAAGCTATGAGAACCGCGAACTCGTGACCGCCAATAAAAATCGTGCTTCCCCAATCATCCCCCGCTAGGATCCACTTCTCTTTTCAGGCTGGGTATTTCTTTGAAGCACCAGGAATGATGAAGTTGAGCTTGTTATTAGCTTTCACATAGAACTGACCTTGGGGAGCTCCTGACAGACTTCCAATTTGAAAGAGGTATGCCAGCGCCTCTGCTCCGGGCTCCCTGGTGACCTTGCTTAGCTCACATTGTTCCCTCCACAACATGAAAAAGCTAAGCAGGTGCCTCCCGAAACGGGATGTCAGCTAGAGGGGAGCTAGCTATAGTGCGTTGAGAGCCTGTCGAAAGATAGGATTGAGAGGAAGCTTAACTTCGTTCTTAATGGCAGTATGAATTGGAAGCACGCCTTTAGAAGGATTGAAGACATCATAATTTTTGTGAGGAAATGAGATGGAGATGTTGTCAGGGATACCATACTTGGACCTCAAATAGGCGATTAAGTTTGGATCGATGGTAGAATCCAGAATCACCCTGAAGTCGTAGGGAGGAAGCTTCTCTAGAGGAGGACCAACAACTGTAACTTGACCCCTTCTAGCAGCGTCATCCTTGAGTACCCATTCAGAATCCTCATCGACCAGGTTCAAAGGCTTATCTGGTTTGCTAGAGAACCCGGTCCCAACGACTACGTTTCTGTTCAACCGGCGGCACTTCGGGTTTGGAGGGGAGTCATCTCCATCAAAATTCTTTCGTGCACTTTTTCCGTGGGCGAGACTGGTGACTTCCTCAACATCGACAATTGAGTCGATAGAGTCGTGGCTGATTTTCGACATGGTAGAACGAGGTTTGTAAGGTCGACAAAATAAAATAAGATTAAGGTGATGCTCGAAAGGAAATTTTTTCTTTGTTGAGAATTCGAAATTTGAAAGAACAAAAAGTGTGAGGAAGGCGGTGAAACAGCCAAGTTTAAATAGGAGTGGATAGAGCAGTAACGTCGTCGACATGGAAGCAAATTCTTAGTGTGGGATTACTTCGAATCACGAGAACGGCCGAAACATAGCCAGAGTGTTTTGGGGAATACATAAGTCTATGTCCGCCGCGTCACTTCTGCAATTAATGAGAAACTTTCCACTAAGATTTTGGTAACGATAATGGAGGGAAATTTCCCAACTAAAATAGAAAATCTGACTCCGACCCCAACTCAATCACTGGTGTTCAAGTCAGATGAGACTTCTGTTAATAGCCAAATTTTGGCTAACGACCAAAGAGAAATTTTCCACTCTCCTAGCCCAAGTCCAAGCCCGAGATTACCCACCATGGAGCCCTCGGTCCTAAGGTTGAGATGTGGAGCCACCCCGCAGAAGCGAGGAAAAGTCATCAAGCTTCAGAAGCACCTAGGGTAAAGCCCGACACAATCGGATCGGGTTTCTTACACCAAAAAAAGAATTCAGGGAAGCCTGATGCATGACGGTCCAGGCTTCCTGAGGTCAAAACTACCTCATAACCTCCCCAGAAGCCCGCCATCCTCTCCAGACATAAAAAGAACCTATAAAGACATCAGGTTTATGCTATAACATCATTCCACTTTGCCAAAGGAAGATTCAAACCTAACTGGAGCTCGCCGAAGCTTCGTTACCACCAAATGGTGCCTACAGAGCCATATCAAGCTCTAAGTGAACGAGAAAGGTTAGACCAAGCTTCTAATACCAAGAAATAGATATACCTCTCCCACACTTTGAGGGAGCAAACACCATGCTCGACGACCTCCATGGGGTGTCACACCTTGAAGGTACACAAGATCATATCTACACTCTAACGAACGATAAATTACCGTGTATGTGTTGGATAAGTGATTGAGTCCGAAAAGGAAACAAACTTATTGTTAATAGTAAAATTTGGCTAGGGGATCAAAGAGAAATTTTCCACTCTCCTAGCTAAAATCAAAGCCCGTCACCATTCATGGGACCCCGGGCAAACCGTAAAGCTACCCCACAGAAGCGGGGAAGAATCATCGGGCTTCAAAACTATCAAGAATGAAGCTAGGCACAACCAAGTCGAGCCCTCAAGTAAACACTAGAATCCGGGCTTCTCAAAATCACCTATCTTGGAACCTCGGTTCCTGGGGTAGGGCTCCAAAACCACCCCGTGAAAGCGAGGAAGGATCGTCGAGCTCAAGAAGCACTCGAAGTGAAGCTAAACACAAACGAGAGTGAGCTTCTTCTAGATCAAGGCTTCCCGAGGTCAGATTTAACTAGTAGCCTAAGCCAGAAGCCCACCGACCTCTCCAGAAGCCCGTAATCCCGTTAGATACCAAGAGAGACCCTCAAAGTGGATCAGATATGCTAATGTTCCAATTCGCTAAGGGACGCCTGTAACCTACCTAGACATGAAAGAGGAATCTCTCATAAACTACACTACCCCCAGTAAGTGCCCGCAAGGCCGTCCCAAGCTTTTAGGACCAGAACTAAAGCATGGATATACCTTGCTCTACGAAACAATGAGCGGCTAACTCAATGACCTCCATGAAGAATCATGTCATTAATACACACAAGATCAAATCTACGTTATAACGAATATTAAATTCTGCATACGTGTAAGACAAGAGTTTGATTCCAAAAAAAAAAAACAAACTTATCTTCATCAAAGATATTCTCGAATCCGTTGTCAATTCGAAGTCAATAACTTTCAAATAATGGATCCCGCCTGATAAGGAAGGAACAGATTCATAGGATCGTGGCGGGATATTTGCGAGTTTAAACCTACTTGGACTGGTATAAATAAGGCCAATCATGGAATAAAAAAAGGAGAAAAAATAATGGAAAATTGGGAGAATTACACCGGGCCTAAATTATGTGATCAGAACACGGCCACCATTGTATCTACTATTCGACATGCATGAGGTTGTCAGCCTTCTATGCCCTAGAGAGATTGTTAGTGTATATGAAAGATTTTTGTATATCACGAGTGATCAATAATAAAGCTCTCATTTGTCATTACACTATCATTCAAATATTCATTTCTATCTTAACAGGTCAGATATCTAAGGTACTGACCCTGGCCACCACCTCCGTGGTAGTGGTCTCGATGGTGTTAGTTGGAATTTCTCATCCTGAGTTAATTTTCTGCTAACACTTATCTCAACCAAAGATATTCCCAACTCCATCATTAAGCCAAAGTCAATGACTTTTAAATAAAATATCCCGCCCGATAAGGAGGAAATGGATTCAAAGAATCATGGCGGGAGATTCACAAGTTTAAACTACTCAGATCATGTATAAATATGGCCAAGCATGATCACCAAGCAGGGATCGACAACTGATAGAACAAGTAACATTGAAAAAGAGAGTCGACTTCGGCCTAAATTCTGACTTCAGAACACGGCCATCGTTGTATTCTACTATTCGACAGGCACGAGGTTGCCACCCTACTATACCCAGCGAGATTGAGAGTATTTGAGAGATTTTTGTACGACATACGTGATCTATAATAAAGATTTATATTCTCATTCTTATTGTATTCACATTTAAACACCCACATTTGTTCGAACAAGTTAGGTACCAAAGGTACCAACCTCGGCCGCTACCACCTCTGTGGTAGTGGTCTCGAGGGTGTTAACTGGAATTTCTCACCTAGAGTAAATTTTCCGTTAACACTTCACAAAGAAGTTCGCTATGGCCACTGCACACCAAGAATAGATTAATAGGGTCCTTGATGCCTTGGATGGGCACCACTCCCAGTAAATAAAGTCTGAGTGTAAGAGCAAAGTTGCCATCCAGATCTCGAGACCAGGATAGCAAGATAGCATTCCTAATGCCTTGGTGGAGTACCACCCCCCGCCAAGAAGGGTATGAGTGTAAGAGCATAGTTGTCATCCAGATCTCGAGACCAGGATAGCTAGATAGCATTCCTGATACCTTGGTCGGACAACCTCCCCTAAGAAGGGTTTGAGTGTAAGAGCATAGTTGACATCCAGATCTCGAGACCAGGATAGTTAGATAGCATTCCTGATGCCTTGATCAGGCAACCACCCTTAAGAAGGGTCTGAGTGTAAGAGCATAGTTGCCATCTAAATCTTGAGACCAGGATAGCTAGATAGCATTCCTAATGCCTTTGTCGGGCACCACCCCCCGCCAAGAAAGGTCTGAGTGTAAGAGCATAGTTACCATCTAAATCTCGAGACCAGGATAACTAGATAGCATTCTTGATGCCTTGATAGAGCAACCACCCTCAAGAAAAGTCTGAGTGTAAGATCATAGTTACCATCCAGATCTCGAGACAAGGATAGCTAGATAGCCAGATAGCCAGATAGCATTCATGATGCCTTTGTCGGGCAACCACCCCCAAGGGTCTAAGTGTAAGAGCATAGTTGCCAACCAGATCTCTTGACCAGGATAACTAGACAACATTCTTAAGCGTTGGTCAAGCTACTACCCGTTAGATCAGGTATCTAAACTTAATTGCGTAATAGCTCGACAGATCGAGGTCTCTATAGAAAGGTACCTCCATAATGTGGGATAACAAGGTACCTAGAATGTTACAACACAAATTTCACCTAAGTATTGGGTTTCCCATATCCAGAGTGACAATACCCTGATCATCCCTGAAAGGATGGTCAACCTGAAATGGGTCCTGTCAGGACTAATTCGACCACATGCCCCAATGGACTGGCACCAGTCATATGTCACTGACCACTAATTCTACTTAAATGTATTGATTTCTCCGAATATAGGGTTATAGCCATGTGAATGCACCCTGAGAACCTGGTCAGGTTGTAACAAATATCTCGATCGAGGTACCATCAAGGTCGCCAAGTACCACGCAATAGGGTAGTATACCAAAGCTAGCAAAGCAGAAATTTCTAATGAGTATCAAAAAATGGCTTGCTTGACTTGACAAACAGAGTTTTAAAAGCATGTTGGGGACTGCAAGTGGATCAAGTTAGAAACAAAACAAGAAGCCTTGCACCAAGTCAGAAGTTCAATTTAGTGTAACAATAAAAAGAGCAAAACATTTTCTCATTAAAGGAAAAGAGGGAGCCTACCCCCCTCAGCAAGCTACATCAGACCAAGTTGGGAGCCTATCTCCCGCTTTTGGGCATCAAAACAATTGAGAAGCCAATCTCCCATTTTTGACAATCAGAAAAAAATATATATATATAACTGGTTCAGAAACTGGTACATGAATCAAGCAGGGTGCCCACCCCCGTTTCCGGGCAATCCAAACAACCTTAAAAAATGGCAAAGTCACACATCAACCTTCTCGTGCTGGCCTCCAACAACGGCTCCTTCCTCCCCCGGTAGCTACTCCTCTGCTTGCTGCTCGACTTGCTCTCCAGCCAATACTTGGTCGACCACCGCTAAGACTCTAGAAAGAATTGGTTCGTTAGAGACCACGACTCCCACCTGCTTTCCTCCATACACCGGGTCCAAAGGCACTACTGCATGAGCTGAATCGACTTGATCCCCTAACGCTCATTGGACAACGACTAATCCTCTATTACCTCCATGGGAGTAAGCTGGTCTAGCTCTGCCACGATGGTATGATCTTCAATTTCCTTAGGAGCAGACAAGACCTCCCCGGTCCCAAAACCCGATGGAGGGGGAGATACAAGCTGTTTTTCCTTACCAACATTGCCCTCATCAGCGCTAGAGGTATAAAAAAGGCATGTTCCATCACCGATAGGAATGGACATCTGTTTAGCCTTGGCCAGAATCTCCTCCTTGTCCCAGACATCAGTAACATATAGGTCGAAGAGTGGGGATAGTGCTTCAGCGACCTGGTAGGAGGCATAGAAATATCCACTCCCGAATGAGGCTTCTTCTTCTGCCTACAGCTTAGCTATCTGGGCATGCAAGTCCAAGTTCTCCGTTTTTTACCTTCTGGCCTCCACCTTCTAGTCATTCCTCTCTCTTTTACGCTTCGTTGACTTCAAGGTATTCTTGTTGAAAGACCACTTTAGCCTCTCATAGTCACTTTGGAGCTCAGCTAGCTCTTTCTCAATCTTGTCTTGGTTAATGGTTATCTCATGTACCAGGTCCTGAGCCTAAGCTAGCAACCATGCGGCAGTTTTAGCTTCGATCTCTGCTTTTACAGCACAATCATGCAGAGAGGTCACTTGATGGCTCATAGCGACATTGTATTCGAAGGTCTGCGGTTGACAAAACTCAAGTCAGTATAAAACTAGTTGGCTACCCGAATTGCAAGTAAAGTAAAATGATTACCTCGGTTAAAAGAGCGGATCCCTTGATAATCAGGATGTCAGTAGGCATTGAGGCCATCAAGGAGAGGTAACCTCCTAGACAAGAAGCAATGAACTGGTTGACGACCTCACCCTAGTCAACGGATCCAGATTGAGGTTGGGAACGATCTCCGAGTCCCTCTATAACAGCAGTCTCTAAACTCCCCCTTGCTGTTATGGATACGGGAGAAGGAATTGGAGCAGAAGGTACACCAACTGGGGAGGTAGCAGCGGTAGCTGAGTTAGCGGTAGGAGAAGTAGTAGAGGTGGTGGTAGTGGCAGAAACAGTAGCAAGATTAGAAGTTCCCTTACCACACACCCTGTATGCCCATGATGCGAACACTTCCAACATGGACTTAGGTCGGGAAGTAGGAAGAGTAGGAGCAAGCTGAATTCCTACGCAAATGGATAAATGCCCACCTTCCTAGATCAAGGACATGGGGGGGATTCCCCGATCCGAACTACCAGGAAAGGGAAGAGGGGTGTGAGCATGTTAAGAATCTTGAATAACGGGCACAACGACAAAATTTGTAAAAAAAAAGAGTGAGGTTAGTATCATGGCAAGCAATAGTAGGTTAAGCCAACTCGTAATTCCATTATTACTAGGAGAGGCGGCAGAGATACGCAGGCACTGGTTCATCCTACTGGGATCGAAGGAGTCGGAGGTGAGGTACTTCGTGTTCCTAAAGTTTCGGGCAATGATGGCCTTTGAGATTGCCTCAGACTCGATCGATAAAGAATTTCTATCCTAGTAGGGCTTATCGTTGAAGGTGGTGGGAACTTCGAATTCATGCCGCCAATATAAATCAAGCTCCCCCACTCACCATCAATCAACATCCACTCATCCTTCAAGGGTAGGTCGTTCCTAGCAGCGTCTGGCACATTAAAGTTGAGTTTTTTCTTAGCTTTCGCATAGAATTACCCCCTTGGGCCGGGAAATAAGCTATTTATCTGGAAAACATACGTTAGTCCCTCAGCACTGGGCTCTCTCGTGAGATTTCCCCTCTCACATTACTCCCTCAACATTACCAGAAAGACATCCATGTGCCTCCAAAAGCCTAGGGTCAATCAGAGGAGAGCAAGCTTCAAGGAGTGGAGAGCCCGCTAAAGGGTGGGGTGAAGAGGCAACCTCACCCCGCTTTCAAGAACAGTGAGATGGATTGAGAGCACGCCTTTGAAAGAAGCGAAGACTTCATAGTTCTTGGAAATGATGGTGACAGAGATGCTGTCGGAGATGCCAAACTTGTTCCTCACCGGTTAATTGACCCCTCTTTGATGGTAGAGTTGGGGATGACCCGGAAGTCATAAGGAAGAGTAAGCTCTCCCAGAAGAGTACCAAAAGCCTGGACCGGACCTTCACCAACTGCCTTATCGCCAGAATCACCACTCGACTCCTTATCGACCAATTCTAACGGGTTCTCAGGTCAATTCGAAAAGCCAGACCTTATGGAAACATTTCGGTTTGAGCGACGGTGTAAAGAAGAAGAAAGATCATCAACACTATCTTTACGAGTTCGCTTCCCATGTATAAGACTGGAGGCCCCGTAACCTTCCATCATGCGCTTGACTGAGTCAGAATTAGAATTCGACATGGCAACGAGAAATTTAAATTCGAAAAGAGAAAAAAGATAGCGAAGTTTCTTGTGGAGACGAGGAAGGAAGAAGGTTTTCTTGAAGAGTATTTGAAATTTGACAGGGAAACATGAGAAAGATGATGGTACAATCGAGTTTTAAATAGGAGATGACGTAACGGTAATGGGTGGCATCGATGATGAAAGCGTGATCTTCGAAGATTTCCTCGGTTCCAGCATGCTGCATAAGACAACAGCTTTGAAAAAAAGCTCGCCACATATAGCCTACATTTAATAAGGGATTACCTCCATGATTCTAGCAACTAAAAGAATGGGAGAATTTCCCAAATAAAACAGGAAATCTAACTCCAACCCCGACTCAATCACTGGCGTTCAAGTCAGAGGGAACTTCTATTAATAGTCAAATTTGGCTAGGGACCAAGGGAAAAATTTTCACTCTTCAGCCTTCAGGCAAGGGTCCAAAACCTTGTATTCAATTCACACGTGAAATCTAAGAGGTTGCCGTATTCAACCCAGCTAGGAAAGATTGTGATATACATACCTCGTACTCAATTCACAGACTATCAATAAAGTGGTATCCATTTTCATCGGGTTTTACCCCTATAAAAATCGGTCTCACTAGCCATTACCATACTCAAAACCAGTACCGAAGGTACCTACCCCGACTTTGATCTTTCGAGGTGGTGGTCCTGAGGGTGTTAGCTGTAATTCCTCACCTTGAGCAAATTTTTGTTTAATATAAAAAAAATTCAATTCATTATTGTTGTGTTGTTTACTTTCTAACTTGTGCATATAAGCATCCTAAATTGTCAGATGTAATCTCGAACTGTGTATATGAGTGTCATATATTGATGGATACAGTAAGAGACCTGCAATCTAAAGAATCCATAGATAGCAAATAAAGCTGGATATTTTATTTGCGGTTAATCTATAGTTGCGGTCCATTCCGTAATGTACGGTGATTCTATCCTGAATCATTCATATGAGATATGGAATTGAGGCACCTTATATGATGTGACCATATAGGACTGGGTCATGATCTATATGAATCTCTTACCAAGATCCATTTGCTGATAAGATTAATATATATATATATATATATATATATATATCAATTAATGATGGCTATATGTGGGTGATCTTAATCCTGAGTATATTATCGACTCCTTCAGGTTAGATCGTGGTCTTTTATATACTAGGGTGAGGTCAGATGCAGTTCCTGATCAATATGCTCCGTATGTTGGGATTACGGTTTGGTTTGTGGCTGGGAAGGTTTATACACAATAGTGGAATCCACTCCTTCCAGTGAAAAGTATATAGTAGTTCCCTTAAAGGTTGATTCGGAGATTGAACAATATGAGTGCTCTCCTAATTTCGTGAGGAAATAGGATTTATTGTCCACTAGAGAATCAACGGTACTTAAAGGAAATATTAATTAGAGGGGTATAACGGACTTTATGACCTAACTCTGATTATGAACTAATGTGGAGGATCACACCATGTGAAATAGCTATATCGATGGAAACTGAGTTGTATCGGTCTGTGTATAAGCGTCTACAGTTGAGAGAGTACAGTTTCGGGTTTTTAGTGGAATATCATCGAATTTAATAATCGTGAAATATTAATTAAAGAGTTTAATTAATTATTTCTGAGGATTATTGGAGCTCAAAATACTGTGGGTCCATTAGGTCCCCTTGCTAGCCCGGTCGATTTTGGTAACAAGGGTCACGGTTAATTAATTGGATTGTCCAATTAATTGTGTTACGAAAGTGACACGTATTTATTCGGGAATTAATTGAATAATGAGATTATTTAATTAATGAATGTTAATAGTTAAATTAATAAAATAATTAGATTATTTAATTATACTGATAATTATGAATTATTAATTAACTATTAATTGGAGGGTGTTAGTTAATATTTTGATTTAGGTGAAGATAAAATAATAGGATTATTTTATTTTTACTAAATCATTTATCTAAGTATTTAAATTTAAGTTTAAATTTAAAATACTTAGTATCACTTTTAATATATTAGATATATTTAAAAAGGATAATTAATATATATATATATCAATTCATAACAAAAAAAATTACATTTGATGTAAATTGGTGTGTACACGTGAAACAATAATCAAAAGTAGAATTTGCATATAATGCAAATTATCTGATACACGAAACATGATCTTGATTTGCAAAAGTGAAATAGTGTGTGCGTGGATGAATATAAAAAAAAACACTTATATCAACGTGCATAAGAGTTTTGCACGAGGAGGCAATTGAGTCGTGTACTGTGAACACACAAAAAAGAGCAGGTGTGCGTAGTGGTGTAAAAATGGGCCGGCCGAGAAAATTCACGGGTCGTGCTGGGAACGGCCAGTGAAGCTCAACGATGAATTTGATATTTCAGAACCGATCCATACTCAAACGAGACCTTCTGGTTCCGGCGTTACACCAACATCACGTCCCAGAAAATTAACATTAGATGTGTGGCAATGTTTCAACATAGTCGAAATGACACTCCCAAACGGGACGTCTGGCCTCAGAGCTAAATGTAAGTTTTGTCATAAGGATTATGCTACAAGTACGGTGGGAACCGGACATTTGAGACGGCATATGCACAAATGTATGCCTACACATGGACAGGTAGACGCTACAACCCAGACACAACTTCAACGGCACCCAGACAGGTCCGTTACGACGTGGCAGTTCGACGCCATGCACGCTAGAGAGTGCTTGGCACGATACATTGTACAAGCTGATCAACCGATCAGTATTGGTAAGAGTCCATTTTATAAAGAATTAATCACATCTGCATATAACCCCCTAATATGAACCTGTTTCTAGAACCATCACTAGAAATGATTTGATACGATTGTTTGAAACCCAAATGGATGACTTAGTTGCTGAAATACAGCATTTAAGTGTCTCTGTTGCATTAACTTATGATATTTGGAATGCATGTTCCAAACAGGACTATTTATGTGTCACGGGACACTATTTAGATTCTGATTGGAGGATAACAAAAAGAATTTTTGGTTTTCGTCCTATGGATTTTGCACATACCGCAGAAAACATTTTTAATGTCATAATGGAAGTTTTAGAAACTTATAAAATCACGCATCGCATTCTTTCAATCACATTTGATAATGCATCTGCAAATACTAGCTCTATTGCATTGTTTGTTGCAAGAAATATCCCGCAAGATGGAGGTTATTTCTTCCATCAACGGTGTGCATGCCATATTATAAATTTAGTTGTACAGACTGGTTTAAAGCAAGTAAGCGACCAAATAGATCGCATCAAAGATGCCATTTCTTGGATTTGCAGTTCTAATCCTAGATTCAGTGAATTCAAGAGACATTGTAAATTAAACGGTCTCTAACCCCGACGATTCCAAACTGATATGCCGGTAAGGTGGAACTCTACTTATTTAATGTTGCAAAATTGTTTGGAATATGATACAACCATTACATGTTTTTATAACATGAAATTGACCGAAACAGGACAACTGAGTCCAAAATTACTTACCATAGACGATTGGTATGTGGTAAAGATTTTTGTTCAATTTTTAAAGAATTTTTACAATGCCACTGTAACTCTTTCCGGGATATATTACCCCACATCTTCCCAGGCAATCCATCAGATAGTGGAAATGTCTGAACTGTTAAACAGTTTTAGAGAAGATGACCATCAAGGCGCTGCAGTTGTTGTCATGGAGACAAAGTTGAAAAAATATTGGGCTAACATTCCCCTACTTTATGCCTTACGTGCTATAATAGATCCCAGGGTTAAATTATCTGGTTTAGAAGTTTTTCTTGAGTTTATTGGTATTAATTTGTCTATAGATTATTCAGAACAAATTACTGACGTTCGAACCAAGTTGTTCGAGATTTTTCGTATTTATGAGACCAGGTTTGGCAACATTGACATTCCCCAATCAACACGACCGGAGACAGAGCCAAAGCAAACAAGTTGGAGCCTTCTGAAACGACGAAAAAAAGACAAATCAGCAAGTACTTCTTCAGGGCAAAGATCTAGCCCATCTTCTTGTACCGAACTTATTAGGTACCTTGAAGCACAGTTTGATGCTGTTGAAGACAAGGAAGAGTTTGATTTGTTGTTATGGTGGAAGACCTATACGTACAGGTATCCAGTTCTGTCACACTTAGCACGTGACGTACTGGTTATTCCAGTATCAACGGTGTCTTCAGAACAAGCTTTCAACACCAGTGGACACATAATTGAACCAAGAAGAAGCTGTTTGTTTTCAGAGATGGTGGAGGTATTAACAGGCCTTCGGGATTGGGTGCATGCTAAAATAAGGTTACAAAATCTAACTGTAGATAAAGAACTTAATCTAAATTTCGACAATCTATATATTGATGACCTTTCAGGTAGTGGCCAGGGCCAGAACTAGGTTATACTTTTACATATGTATTTATTATTTACTTGTAAGTTGTAAAACGGTTGCACTCTTTTTCTCTTACCAAGTTTTTATCCCACTGGGTTTTTCTTGGTAAGGTTTTTAATGAGGCAATCATGTAGATATGTATTACTGAATTCCATAAGTGAAAAATAAATAAATAATTAAAATATTGTTCGTTCTCTTTATTCATTTCAAATCCTAATAATTGTTCTTTCTCTTCATTCATTTTAAATTCTAAACCCTTAACCATAAACTATAAATCCTAAACCTTATACCCTAAATCCAAAAAAACGTAATTTGGAAAAAAAAATTGGACCAAAAAACTAACCAGCCGGACCAGGCCCGCCCGGCCTGCCAGAGGGGCCCGGTGGGGCCGGGCCGGGCCTACCTGGCACGGCACGCAGGCACGGTCAGCCTGAGGCAGGCCGGCGTGCCTTGCAGGGCCTGCTTCTCCGGAAACAGACCGGGCCGACCCTGCCGGCGACACCGTCGCATGCCAGGCCCAGCCAGGCCTGTTTCCAGAAATGGACTGGCCAGGCCGTGCCTAATGGGCTGGGCCAGTCCATTTTTACACCACTAGGTGTGCGTGAAACAAAGGAGACACACGCAACAGGTCTTTCAAATTGCATGAGATGCAATTAGGTGTATGAACATCACAAAAAAAAAGAGTTTCTTCGAGTCTTTTCTCTATATTTTCTATTCAAGTTTCTAAGACCGTGACGCATCCACACACAGTTACTAGTTTCGGGACATAGTGATAAAGATTGAGTGGTTCAGACATGAGCATATCGTAAAGTGAATGAGCCTCCAAACGTTAGTAAGATTTTCTTCTTCTAATTATATTAATTACAATTTCTCGAATATACATATTTATTTATTATTGTAATAATTAATATGTATGAATTCAGAAAAAGAATTATGATTCCAAGTTCACTGGTCCCAGATCTATTACGATTTGTATAAAAAAAAATTAAAACCTACTTTCGTTGTGTTACCGGTAAACGGGTTCCAACATATACCCTCTAGATTGGAAACCTATAAGGGATATACAACTAAGCATATACCCTCTAGATTGGTTACATTAGTTTAATGAATATTCACGAGAATTCATAAGTACCCATTGTTTACATATTGAATTCATCAATTTCCTAGTTTATTTGTCATATATTTTCATTTTGTAGCTTGTTGCATTTTAAGTAGTTTAGCCTTAGTTACATTTTACTTAAATTCCATACAACAATCATTTGTAATTTATTTTTCTTGCATTTAATTTAGAGTAAAAATTTGGTCACATAGGTATAATTGTATAGCACGATATCTATAGGCGATATACATACTTGTTACTATATTGTTTGTATATTGTGAGTGCAACAATTGGGTTTATAAATTTTGTTTGACAAGTTATTTTCATATACAAAACGGTGTCAGAGTTCTCTCCTCCATGGATCTGGACCAGATCGATTTCACTTTTTATTTTATTTTTTATTTTTTGGTTTATCGATAGTTCCAGATCGATTTCAAGATTGGTTCGTGGTTGAGGAAGGTTGTTGGTAGAGAGAGATTAGAATTAAAGAGAGAAGAGATTGAGTTCTTTGTTATTGAAGATAGGTTCGTGTTTTTGTTTTTTTTTTCATATTAAAATACTCGTTTTTTGGAGTATTAATTTTGTTTTATAATTTTTAATTTGTACTTATATATTAATTTTTTATGTTGACACATGGTATGTTCATTGTTCAAAGACGAAAATAACTCTCATTCTGTTCACTCTAACAAACGTTTAATTCATTGAGGGACCAAATTGATGGATTTTGAAAAACATAGAAAGCATGTCGATGAAAAATGAAAAAAAGTTAATAAAGCCATTATACACGAAAACATCGGTACCAAAATGATAACATCCCTTTAATTTAAATTAATATATTGGTCGGAGAAAACTGAAAACGAAGATTAAAAAATAAATATAATTTAACATTTTTATTTCATTCATAATCTGATTTAATCCAAAACTGTCCACCCCTCATTTAATCCAATACTGACCACCCAGGTCCCCCTACCCTACCCAAAGGTTTTGAAAAAAATTTAAAAGTTTTTTTTGTTATTTATAAAAAAAATTATACACATGTGGGCTCCAGTAATAAAAAAAATTATAAAAATAATAAATATTAAATTTTAGTTTATAAACTCCAATCTCTTTTTATATTAACCTATACATGATAAAATACTAATTTAATTATTTATATCATATACCATACAAAATTCATTAGATACACTGTATCTCCCCTGTCATCAAACTTTTTATTCCATCCCTATGACCACCTATGCAAAGTTGCAATGGGATGGCAAACATAAATGGTGCATTACAATCTAAATAAAGATCATTATTCAATCATATTCCAATTTATTTCCTCAAAAAATTATAATCCAGTCAAGCTGCCATGTGAAGCCGTAGCCCTTAAGGTCCCGTCATACTGTTGTTTTTCGGTCCGTTTTCATTTTTATTTTTCAAAGGTGATTTTTAATTTGCGTTCGTTAACAGTTATTCATTTTATTTTTAAAAAACAATAAACAAAATAAAAAACAAAATCAGTATTAACAGTAAAATATTTGAAAAATATAAAATACATATTTTCTTTATTTTTGTTTTAGTTTTTCAAAAAAATTAACAATAAAATTTTTTTTTTTCTTTTTTTTTTCTTCTTCGCTCGATGTTCTTCTTTTTCTTCCTACCACGACTCCATAAACGAACATTTGGAAGAACAGTCGATTTGCTCCTCCAACGTCGGAGGTCACCTCGGTGACGCCGATCTAACCATAAAAATCTCTTCTTTCTTTTCTTCTTTTTTCTGATTTAAACACAAACCATGAAAAAATTAATTATTTTTTTTCAAACACTGATCAGAAAAAAAATTCTTTTTCTTTTCATCCCATTAAAAAATAAACTCAAATCAGGAAAACAAATCTGTTCTTCTTTTTCAAACACAAACCATGGAAAAAAAATCTTCCAATAAAAAAATTAAACGAATAAAGAAAGAAAAATAATTATGTTCTTCTTCAAAGACCCGCATAAAGAAAAAAATATATATACGTACGTCGTCTTAGGTAAATGCAGATATTATATATATATATATATATATATATATATATATATATATATATATATATTTATTAACGATTTTATCTTACATTTTATATTATTTTAAATATTATCTTAACATTAATAATTAATGTTAACTTATACCAAGGAATTTTTTTTTCAACTGTTTTTTTAAATTTAACAAAGTGAATATCTATTTATGAATTATAAATTAGTGTTGAATGTTTTATTAGTCAATTATTATTTGTGATTTTTATTAATCCATTTTTGTTTTTTTCTTTAAATTTACAAATTACAATAGAAAAATCACATTGATCAATTATGTAACCGATTTGTTCTAAAATTTTAGGTTATAATATCAAACAAAATGTCAATTTGATTTTACAATTTTTTTTATAAATATTTTTAGTTAATCTACCGAACTTGATTTTACCGTTTTTATTTTCAGAATATAGGTTTCAGCACATGTTACCAGATGCGTTTTCAGATTTCGAAACTAAACAAAAAATATTGTTTTCATTTTCGGTTTTCTTTTCGAAAAACAGTCAACAAAAAACGTTTAAAGTACGGCTCCTAATACTTCATTTTCTTTGAATCAGAAAAATGAAAATTCAATCCTTTCCATTTCTATATGTAATTTTGTTTTAATGTTGGGACATGACTCGTGACTCATGAGAACATATAATATATGGGATTGAACTGACGTGGCAAGCCCACCCATGCAACATAAAAAAGACACGACAGCAGAAGAACAAAACCCAAACAGTTACAGTCTCCGATTGGGTGACTTGATGAATAAATCAGCAACCTTTACCTGACACACATTGATAACTGATTAATTGATAATAATCAACAAAAAACACACACACAATTTCCCATTAATTGATATTATATTCAACTCTGGGAACTGGAGTGGGGACTTGAAGAATAAGCGCATACTGTTTGTTAATCTTCACTTTCATGGCTTTTCACTCGCTCCCCATTTCCTTTTTCTCTATTTTTGTCTTCTTCCCAGTTTCTCTTTCCATTCCCTTCATCGTTCTCCATGGTAATTTTTTCTCTCTTCTTCTTCTTTTCCCTTTTATCTAATTGTCTTGTGTTTTGATTTTTATCTTGATACCAGGTCTGGATTTTTATTTGATCACTTTGTTTCTGTGTTTGAATTTCATTGCTTTTACCTTTTTCGCTTAATTATTTGAATGATTTTGAGTTGATTTGGCTTTTGTTTGTTAGACTCTGTTGCGTTTTTTTTTATTTTGGAAAGATTATGTTTTCAGCTTAGAGCATTCAGTGTAGAATGTAGAGTAGTTTCATAAACTTCTTAATTGATTGGACTTAACAAGTTTACAAATTCTTAAAAGGTTATGGTGATGTCACAAGGTGTTTGAAGTAGAAAGAGTTACAACTTTGATTATGACAATCATTAAAGTGTGTTTTCATATCTTAAACCAATTATTATAATCTTTTAGTCTTCTCAATTATAATAATTTCTCAAAAACTATTATCTGTTATCTTTCCTTTTAACATTTTTTTTTAATCTTTCTCTTTGTCTAATGTTTTATAATGGCAGGAATTGGAGACCAGTGCTCAAATGGAGGAGTGAAACACTTCACTCAGAATCTCACCAGCTTTTCTGATTCTAAAGGATATTGCGTGTATGTTTCCATTTTCTCTGTTATTGATTAAAACAGTCGTTGATTTGATCCTGCTTACGATAATGATTGCCTACTAAGTTTACATTATGGTGTATTTGAAACTGAGAACAATTCATAGTTACTTTGTTCTGCGCTTAAGTTGTTATAAAGGTTCGAGGAATAATTATAGTTGAATATTATGATAAACAATTTGTGATGTTTCTTTGCCCTGTATAACTAAATTGTGGCAAGGCTGAAGCATTTCCGTTTAATTGTTACTCGTGGTTATTTCTTCCTTATGACTGCTAGGACAGAAATTGTGTGAACCATCTAGAATGGTTTTCTCATGTCCATATTTTGATTTTGATTTCTCCCTATGTGTGACGATACTTCATTTTAATTATGCTGCAGTGAAGTTGGGGATGGAACCTGGGATTCCTGGTTTAAGCCTCTTGACGAACAGGTAAAAGCATAATAATTGCTACTAGGCTTGTTATGTCGGATCCACAGTAATAATTTCTGCTCATGGACTGATATATGTGTTTCGTGTTTCCAGACAAGAATTGTTTGTGACAAGGTAATGAAGCTCTCTGGCAATTGTGGTTTATTCACTGGCCTGCTTTATTAGGTTTAACTGCCTCTGACAAGCCATCATACCTACAGGTGAAGGAAATGAAAGAGCTGAGTGGAGGTTACAGCATAGTTGGTCTCTCTCAGGTAATTTATTGGGATAGGAACATTTTAAACTTTGGCATGTTTCATAAAACTGTCACTTTTTGTATGATTGCATGATGTCTTGATTTCCTTCATGACCTGATCAATTGGATGAGACACTTGGACATCTGCAGGGTTGTTTACATGTTATAAGAGTTGTTTGAATATATAAACAGTCAATTTGGTCTCCATCTCCATCTCAATACTATGTTACAATTTGATCTGTTGTTCTATATTTTTAGTTTTTAAGAATATAAAGATCCTCTAATCTTGTCTGGAAATTAATTTGTAAATATGCAGAGAGATGGATAGAGTTTCTCCGATCTGTATTGTTATGGGTGATTGTCTTTTTGTTTCTTGATGATAATACTGAACACAACAGTTTTTTGTTATTTTCATTTTATTTAACATTAGAGCTCTGGCAACCTGTGTATAGCGGTTTCATTCTCAATCTTTTACTTGATTTAACAGGGAAACCTAATAGGTCGAGGTGTTATAGAGCATTGTGAAGGTGGACCTCCGGTAAGAACCGGTTTCATACAAAGTTGTTATATGCTTTTAGAAGTGACTGTGTATTGTGATTCTTTCCCATATCACAATTGGTTGCAAAATCAAACTGTTGTTTAAATGAAATTTTATGCACTCCATATGGCTTTGCTTCTATGGTATCCTGTATTTATCTGTAACTCTCAGCCTCTGATCTTTGTGGTCTACCACAATCAAGAGACTGAAAAAAGTCTCTCTTAATGATGATATCATTTTATTGGGCTTTCCTTTTTGCAACTACTTGCTACATGCCACAAATTGTTTTGAAGTGCGCAGATTTTCTTCATTGCTTATGAAAATCAGGGTTGTTGTACCTCATACTGGTGCATCAGCACCTAAAAAGTCTCTGTGGATCAATGTTCAATACTTTTGTGTGGTTCTTTCATACATTACCGGTTACAATATTCTGTGAATTATTTGTTTCCTTATGTAGATCTAAATAAATTATAATTCGCCTATTAATCATATGGTAACAGGTCAGGAATTTTATCTCTTTAGGAGGACCTCATGCTGGTACTGCTTCTGTGCCTCTTTGCGGGGTAAGTAGTAATGTGAATTTTCAATCTGTTAAATTGAAATGATTGAGATTCATCAAATCTAATTCTGCATCTTCTTTCTTTTCACCTGCATCAACAAGGTTAGCTTAGCGATGAAGGTTATCTTGATTTCTAGGTCCAAGGTATAATGAGTATTTGTAAAATCCTCCAAATGTTCAAATACATGTGACCTTACAATATATCCTCATATACACGATACAGAACAAAAATTAAATAAGAATATGTGGTGATTGAATCAGGAGTCTGTTTTCTAGATACCCACATGACATTGTTGGCAGTCACCTAATAGCATTTTGACAGTGGACAATGAAGCCAGTCCAGTATATATTATCTTAAACAGATATTCTAGTAGAGATTAATTTTTGCTTCATGTTCTCTCCCTGACAAACAAAGATAGAGAGTGATTTTAGTTAGCTGTCAATTAAGTTGGGAGTTCCAGCACAAACATCTCAGTGATGGTTTATTTTGTTGTTACAAAGTCTTCTTGTCTTATCTTGAGCTCTAATTGATGCTATTTGTAATGCTTCTGCAGTCTGGTATTTTATGCAAAATAGCAGACAACCTGATCAAGTCAGAGATCTACAGTGACTATATCCAAGTATGCATCTTGCCTCTGAGTTTGATTTAACTGTAAATCACCATCAGTGTGTGTGTGTTACTTTCAACATTTACAGTTTTTTAGACTTTAAACTTGTCAAAATTTAATTGGCCATCTTCTGTGTAATTCGATGCTCTAACATGGTTTGTCACTTGACTCATTTTATTCTATATACACGGAATTGCAGGATCATTTGGCGCCGAGTGGGTATCTTAAGTTTCCAAACGTAAGTAGTCTGCTTTGATACACCTAAGTCTAAGGAGATATTGCATTCAGACTCTCAACTGCATCTCAACTGCATATTTCTGGTTATTAATTTGTGAATGTTTCATTTTTGCATAGATCTATTCTTTGTATGGATGAATTCTTCTGTTTTCGATTACTTGTTTCTGTTTGTGCAATTTTTTTCCTTTTTAATTTGGATAAGATATTTCAGCCTGTATATTTTAAATTATAATGGAATAAATATGAACCTGCCGTGTTCTTTATGTTTTCTTACAATAATTTTACGTCTAACTATATGAATCAACTCTTACTTTCCAGGATATCCCGAAGTATTTGAAAAAATGCAAATTTCTTCCGAAGCTTAACAATGAACTCCCTGATCAGAGAAATTCGACTTATAAGGAACGATTCAGCAGCTTACAGAACTTGGTACTGATTATGGTAATTCAGAATTACTTTGTTTCTCCTGTTGTAAAATAACTTGAGAATATGGGCAATTTGTATTCTGAATTTCTTAACTAAATCTAAATTGGCATGTAAAGCAAGCTCATCGATTTTCCATTTCATATTTCTACTTTCAACAGTTTCAGAATGACACTGTTTTGATACCTAAGGAAACCTCCTGGTTTGGATATTATCCAGATGGGGCCTTCAAGCCAGTTATACCTCCACAACAGGTATTTCTTTCTTTTATTATTATTTTTTTATTTTGAAACAATAATTCCACAGGTAGCTTCTTCATAGAAGTTGAGCAGTGGTTGATCTAATGGGCATTTCTCAGTGAGTTCTATAGTTTAGATCACCAGCCTTAACCTGTGTTCCGATGAACGACTTGGATGCAGATATCGATTAATGTAGATGAAGCTGAAGTGCCTTCATTTAATATGTAGATGTAAATGAAGTACCTCAAGTATATTTAATCCCAGAATGTGGAGAATTCGCCCATCCAACTTGCAACATATTGAAAATACATATTTACATTCATGCATAGCATTTCTAGTTTTTCAAGTTATATTCAGAATATTACTTCTGTACTTCTGTTTACATGACTGTGTGCAGACACCACTTTACACTGAAGACTGGATTGGGCTAAAAGCATTGGATGCTGCTGGAAGAGTTAAGTACATCAGTGTGGCAGGAGGTCATCTGAAAATCTCCATAGACGATATGAAGAAGCATGTCGTGCCATACTTGACAAGTCAGGCTCCTGGGAAACAAAGTTTGGAAAAGGATGATCATGTTGGACCTCATAATAGCATTAATCGCAGAGCGGCACTAAACAGCAACAGAAAGCAGATGAACAGGTTAGAGAGCGAAGCATCCTCTGAAGTGGTATATGATGGATCAGCATCCTTTATGTGGCCCTCATCAGTCAAGGGCTTCTTTGGGGAACTCATTGGGGTTTCAGATGATAATTCACTTTCTCAGCCTTGATACATATGTTAATACGTGAATTCGAAAAGGCATCCAGTAATATGCCCAGAATGCTGCGTACTTAATTACTTGATCAAAATCTTTATTCCTAATAACCTAAGCATTGCTAAGTTTGGATGCATATATATAAATATATATTCTCCATAGACAATATGGTGTTTTTACGTGGGAGTCGAGAAAATTACGCTTGCACTCATGCATGCAGGAGATACATTTGTTTGTTTACCAGCTAATTACTGTTTTCCATTTCTCCTAAATGAAAAACCCACAAACCTCTGGTCTGGTCAATCACTCTTTCCGGTTAGTTTTTTTATTTTTTATCTACCAATATCCTTGCTGGTTTAGCAAAATTGAATCCAGGTCACAAACAATTTCAACACCGTCTCCGTCTTAGTCTTATAATATATTAACTGTCGTTTATCACGACTCCTTAACAGCCTTCATGAGACCATAACAATGATAGTTCACAGCTCGCAAATACCAATTTTTCCTGGATAATTTAAAAAAAAAAAACTTACAAGCTCCAGACAAATTTTCAGAAATCGATTTTATGTTTTACTTTAAAACATTTGATGCCAAAATACCTTACAGCTCCTTCCTCTATTGCTTCAACAAATAGCACAATAGTTGTGGGTCCAGCACATACAGTGCCTCCAACGAACATCCGAAAACGAAACCAAAGTTTTAAAGCATCATCATTTAGTAACGCAACATACTTTTTCCATTAAACTCAAAGGACAAGGAACAACTCAATTTACAAAGGGTGTACAAACACAAATAAAATTTCTTCCTAAACAAACATGATTTGATTTTTATATACGAAAAGGAAATATGAAAGGACATAAACTTGTCAAACCTTATATGCAACTTCAGTAGCTACTCAGTAGACGCGAATGTCTACACTTATACCTCCCAGGTGATCAGCACTGATTGAGCAGCTGCTTACCCTGCCCAATTTATTTCCCTGAATCTTTGGCTGGGTACGGCAGCGTAACCACAGGCATGAGATTCTTGTCAGAGCAGCCTGACCAGCAACTCCAACCCGGTAGACAACACTCAAATCTGCCCATATCTCAGTTCCAACAGCCTTGGAAACAAGACTTGAATCATACCCATTTAGGTCCGATTCTGTTACAAAGACAACAGAGCCATCGTCAAATGCCACAAGATCTTGACCTGTCTTTGACAGTGGAGCTCTCAAAACTTGATCACTTATGTTGTTGTACACACAAGCCTTCTTTACTCTCACATGGTAGTATTCCTGAACAGCCTGCAATCACAAACAAGATAAATATAAAGTAAATATGAAATGACCATCATTACAGAGGATATGGGATTTCTTTTCTTTTTATCTTAATTTATTTATTTATTATTTTTATGGAAAAGCCATAAGCTGCTTGTATAGATAAATTTAACCGTCCAATCTAATGTTTTAACAAGATTTTCGTCATGAAAATGGTGTGCTGTGCAATTGTACTTCAGTGTAAGTGTATACACATCACAACAAAAGGGTGCAAAATAATTGACAATATGATTTATATTATACCTGCCACTGGGCAGGTGCTAAAAGCACCCTTGGCCTGATGGATCTCACATATTCATATGCCTCATCAGGTGTCATCTGCTTGTGTTGCACCTACAAAACACCAAAAGGTTCAGATAAGGTGACGCCTCCACAATTGAGTTGGCTGGTTAAAACTCCTTATCGAACGTAACACTGACCAGGTAACAAATAACAATGGTGGTGCTGCGTCCTCGGCCTGCTTTACAATGAATATAAGTCGTCCGACAGCTCAATGCATTTTCTTCAAGACAAAAACAAAAAATGTCTTAACCTCAAAAGCCTAGTTCTCCTTTTACAACAACAATACATATAAGATATTAGCAAGAGGCACTAAACTAATTATAATAATAATGATCATCATAATAATAATGATAATTGTAATAATAATAAAATATAATAAAAATTCAATTGGAAATTTGGAATATCCACTGGCTTGATTTCTGCCTCTCCAAAAATAGAAAAATGTTTTAAAGGTAACAAGTTTCTTTGAGCCAAATCCAACATGAGTGCACACATAGTACGACACAATCTGCAACATGGGGGCTTCACCAAGCAGATTGCAAACATAGATAACATCAGACCATATCAAACCTTGAGATATAAAATTTGGTTTTGCACTTGATATTCAAGCAATTAAAAATCAGATGCTCCAGAATTTATAAAAGCATAGAAATCCAACAAGATACCCAATGAAATTGAAAGTTATGCCAATCAAGTACATAAAAGAGATTGATGGAGTATCAAGCTTCCAGACTCAAAAATTTGACGTCTTGTTGCAAATACCGCTTACCATGCATAAAATCTACAGCCTGGCATATATCACTAAGCGATGGTGCAAAACAGTAGTCTCTAGTAGGAATCACCAAATGATCAATGCTGTGAGCCTGTCCAAAATCATACAAAAATTGACAGATAGATATCAATAGGCAAAAGATTCAAAAAGCTCACAGCATAAGTAATAATACAGAAAATGTAATAAGCATCGCTCTTCAAATGGACTTAAAATCCAGAATAGCTCCAAATCCAGTAGACCAAGAACCTAAAAGCATATAATCAAATTGAACTTTCTTATACGCAAAGCAAGCTCCCCAACTTATTAACATTTCAGAACATGAAGTACTCACATGATATAGAGATGTTGGGACTAAAGTCTCATAGGGCTCATTTAATGTTACTACTCCACCAACACCATCCTTCTTGAGATGTGGAACATCAGAAGGAAAAGGAACAGCACCTAACAATACAAACTGGAAAATATATATATATCTTAGATGTCGCCATTGAATGCGGCTAAAAATGGCCACATTAAAAGCCCAAATTAATCAACGAACTCCAAATAACTTGAAAAAAAAAAGTATAATTGGTAAAAAAGATACAAAATTTCTTACTCACACAATGCAACCGGAATACTTTGAGAACAAGAGGGTCAGATAATAATAAAAAATCTAAACATACTAAGCTCAAAAAGAAAATTTGTGAAAAATGGGGAAAAAATAAAACGAAGGAAAACTGCAAACAGAGAGAAGCAGACAATAATATATTCTCATTGAATAGATCATCAAAGTCACATATACATAAATCATACCTCAAAAGCAATAGAGAGGCAATAGTTACATAACATCTAAAACAAAGGCAAATACAGAAATACTTAAAACCACATTGCAAAATGCTTGATATGAAATCGGTGAACAAGCACAATTACACTAAATTATAATCCATTCACCCATACTCATCAATCAGCTAAACAAGCCAAAACACATAGATATTTGAAAACAAACTATATCTTCATGGACTTGAAAAATTTTCCAAGCATGCAAAAAGGACACCTTGTAGAATTTTGTTCTTTTTTTTCTTTTTTCCCTCAAAACCTTGTCAAGCACATGCGAAACAAATCTCTATAATCATGAGCTATATTAAAACGTCAGACATTGCATGATTGCACCCACTTTAAAATGATTATAGTTGTTGAAACACAATATCTTGAAACACAGTCAAGGCATAATTTTAAAGTAGGAAACATGTTTAAGAATTTATACCTCATCAACACGATCCCACCAACGGAAGTCTGCCTGAAACCTGTTCCTAACAACATTGTAAAACAGGGTGGGGTAAAACAGCACACGAGCTCCAGCACCAATCAAAACCCTCTTCGTACCCCAATTAACAACGCCTTTCTCTATTTCACTACCGCCAGAAACGGCGTCCTTTTGAGCAAATGAATTCAAATTCTGCCCTTCGCCTCCACTCTCTGCCACCACCAACTCCACCTCCTCTTCTGCTCCTTCCAATTCCTTAATATACATAGTATATAACCCCAAATTTCAACACAATTACAATAATAGCCACAAACAGAAAAAACCCTAATCACACAATAAGATATGTACACGATCGATTGACAACTTGGTTTATTAACAAGTAAAAAGGAATCATCCGTAACAACGAAAACCCTAATTTTTCAAAGAAGTGAGAGGCAAAGCCTAAAACTTTTACAAAGAGTCGAGAGTGATCGATAATGGTTTCTAGACGAAATCAGGATCATGTTTCGTGAAACGAGGAAAAGGAGACGGAGTCGAAGACAAATGAAAAGACCGATAAGTGAAGGATTTAGCAGATTTTGTCGAGAACCCTAAAATGGAGAGAGAATCGCCTGGGTTCTAGTTTTGCTCTAACAAACTTTGAAACCGAAGAAAGTGAGATTGGAGGAGAGATAGAGTGACACCTCGTGATGGCGGGATATCGGTGAAACGTAGATTAATGGATGACACGTGTCGATCATGCATCTCCCCACACGGCCCTTGGATGGCCAAGTCACCGATCCAACTCCTTTTAGGCCTTTTAAAAGGAAAATAGTTATTTTAATAATAAATTAAAAATGTTAGGTAAAAGAATCACTCGTCTGTTAAAAAATCTTTCTCCAATTCTAAAAGTAATGTTAATGGACAAATTTTTGTTGTGCACCTTCCAAATGTGTTTGCTTTTATCATGAAATAGAAGAACTCTAAATTTTGATGGCATATTCATTACTGACCCTGAACAAAAGCTTTCGATGAATGCTTACAACTTAAAATGGAAAATGTACATTGTAATTTTATTCATTTATATCATTATGTGATTCCATAAATAAGTTATCTAGCTTGGAGAACATGTGCTAGTCCACATCACAGCCGTCCATTCCTTCACAGCCAAGAACCCGAGGCACTGGCTTAGTTGAAATTGAAATTAAGCTGGGCAAAAAGTTGCTATATTCTAAATTTCTAATACTTCTTTACTTTCTTTTGTTCAAGACAAAATCAGCCGCTACACGCTGCACGCACGGAATACAAATGAGAGATGCGATTCAATTGACAAATACAAAATTTGACTATAGCAGCCATGGCCATGGCCAGTGCCTATGTTACATATGCATGACATCTCCCAAAATAGTTTTAAATAACACATACTTTCTTTTTCTTTTAAATTCATGACTATATCAGAACAGAAAATTCAAGTGACCACTAAAAGAGCTACCAACCTTCAAGCGTAGTTGGAATTTTCTTCAAGTAAAAGAATAAAAGGGTAGATGTAATTTCCCTGATATTCTGAATTTCTAATGCAGACACAACTTTTCTAAATTGTAGCAGACATCTTTGATAGCAAAATCTTGTCATCTGGATTAACCCCAAAAACCCCCTGCTGTATAGGAGTTCAACAATTTCATCACTATACATACTTTTCATTCGTTGTAATGAAAAAAATTAACATAACATGAAACTATTAATAAATAATATTATCACAATACTATTTTTGAACTACAAGATTGACACAACTGTGCTTTCAAGATAACAGGCAAGTGTTTTCATTCACCACTGTAAATAAAAGTTATCAACCACAGCATTCATTTGAAGCATCGGCACAGAATCTCAGCCAGCTATATGGAGCTATATACACATGTCTGCCTAATAAAAACAAGTGCTAAAGATATACAGATTCATGTGTGAACAAGAAGCTTCAGACAAACATGGTCTAAAACTGTAACATTGAAATCTAGCATCTCGACAACAAATACAGCAAAAAGACAGGGTTCCCAACATCATCTTTTTATGAAGAATTCTTAAAGAAACCACTAATAAGGAACCAAAACACCATGTCTTGATGCAATGCATATTCCAAATGAATAAATCAATCTGGGAACATTCCAAGTATTTCTCTACTTTTTACGAGCTCTTCTATCCACGCAACATATACACAGATTTAATTGTCTTATAGTGACAAGGCACTCTAACGTGGTTCACAATACACTTTCTAATGCATTTGTGGTTGTGGCACTCCATTTCACAAAAATAATTAATTGCACTTCTCAGGTTACTAGAGCTAATGAATCGATCAGATTAAAATGACTGACAAAAATTCTACAGTAAGCACAGATATACACGGAACAAAAAAAGAATACTGTTAGATTGAACATTAAATCTATTGTGCTACGCCACAGAATATTTTCAATGAATTTGTATAATTTTCAAAGGTTTGTAGTCCTATTATTTATGGCTGCAACACTCATAAACACATTTCCGAAAACGATATCATAGTTTCATTGTTGTAATGTAATCTGTATTCTGTGGAACCTGATTTGATATCCCTTTGGATAACTGGAACTAGGTAACAATTTTCAAGTTCTAGGGGTTCTTATTTCTTAATCATGTATATTGAGTTCTCCCAAGTGTCACCATCAAAAGACTGGCCTGTTAGCTACTGTTCGCACGGTCGCACCTTCCCTCATAAAAGCCCATATCTATCCAATGTGGGACTAGGCACACAAATACACATAAACAAAAACCAATAATAATTATAAAACAAAACAAAATAAGTGAAAATACTTTTTATGTGTTTATTCACAAAAGTTTCTAAAAACATAAAAATTCCCAAAAAAGGGTTTTCAGAGAACAAACAGGCAAACAAATTTGCCAGTCAAGAAACAAATTTTAGCCAAATTTTTTGCTGCTATACAATGAATAAAGTTTAAAAGACAACAGCTCCTGAAATTATGCTTGGAATATTTAAACCGGAAAATTAAAATTCTTCTTAAATACACCAGATTATTCCATTTTCTTGCCTTTCAAACATAGAACACTCTCGAAGCCAATGAAAATTTGCATTATTTAATGATTGTGCTATGAATCTCAATTTATGGTTATAAGTTCCATGGTTGCTTCCATTCATGAGCTACTGCTATCAATTACAGAGCCCAAAATATTAAATACTACATTAATCGATTTCTGCTAGCAAAGAACACATTCTTTATGTACAAGGCCCAAACTGCATCTGCGAACAAAAAAATTTCACCAGGTCTCTGGCAAAGAGATGACCCAAAAGGCAATTTAAAGCAGCTAGGATAACTACAATGAGCCCAAAAAAAAAGTTTTAACTTTTAAGTAGAAGTAGATGAGCAAGTAAGCACATGTTTACCATATTATTAATCCAAGCAAACAGTCAGCTTAACAGAAAATTTTGGGACAAAGAATCTTGTTTGAGCTACTGCAATCTGGTAGATCCAAAAATAAATAAAAGTTTCGATTACGCAAATCCTTGCTGGTTTCTTCAATTATCAAACCAATCCCACAAAAAACACGAGTTCAGCATTCCTTCAATCACTTATTCGGAGTCCAGAGAGCCTTAATCAGTTCAAATATCCATCCAAATACTAAACCAAAGAAAGTTCGGGTTATCTCTATAAATTGTTTCAGGATATGTGACTTCAGTCAGATTGAAAGAAACTCTAGTTGACAACGTAAACGACTTTAACATAATGCCTTTCAGCCTTCTTCCCAGAATAAGCAGTTGGCAAATTATTAATAACTAAATTGAAACTCAAGCTGACATTTAGCCCAAGACACCAAAACAGCCAGGTAGCAAGAGGCCTAATGCATAAGGTAGTCACAAAGAATAATTTCAAAATAAGTAAGCATATTGGATATTAGAATAATGCAAGAAAAAATGAGCTACCTCACAGCACGCTCCAAACTGGAATATGTGATGGGGCACATTCTGTCCTTGTAGCAATCTCAGTAAAACATGGATCAATGAAATATGGGCTCATTTATATTCTGGTTGAAAAACCAGATCCATGCACTTCCATTTCATGTCGCACATCTTAATGACAATCTGGACATGACTTGGGTTTCTATATATGGTAAACATATGAGCAAATTCCACTCTTATTACAGATCTGCTTCTTCTAAATTTGAAAGTTTCTCATCTTGGCAATAACAACTCATTTTTCTTTTAAAAAAATCACCTTCCAATCCTTGTGAAACGTTTAACTAGATCCTCGTTACCAGATTTCTTCAGGTGTTCAACTATTTTATCAAAAGAAGAAGTTTTCAGTCGAATTCTTTTTCCCAGCATAAACCTTGCAAGCTTTGCAGCTTCCACTGAATGGCTTTCTTGACAAAGCCTAACTAAGAGCATAGAATGGATATCAGAGTCAATAGAAGATAAGCCCCCAATCTTTTCAATTTCCTCGTATAAGCAAAAGCCATCCAGCGCATGCCCCTCCAAACAAAGTTCTTTAATCATAAGACTACAAGCCAAACCATCAGGTTTCACCCCATTAGCTAACATTTCTCTAAAGAGCTTCTCAGCTTCCTTAGGTCTTTTAATCCTAATTAACTCCACCACTAGAGAACTATAGCACTCACCAGACGAAACACAACCTCCAGCAACAACTTTATCAATCAACATATAAGCCTCCTCTACTTTCCCCTCAGTGCAAAAGCCCTTAATCAAAGTACTAACTGTGACACGATTAGGAGCACATCCATAAGCTTCCATTCTATCCAAAATACCCAAAGCATCTATCATCATACCTTTCTCACAGAAAACCTGAATTACTGATGTATAAGTGACAACATTAGGACTACAACCCCCGCCATCTTTCTCCATCTCATCTAACAGTCCTAATGCCCTCTCTGTACTCCCTAACCTATAAACCCCATCAAGAAGAACCGAATATACAACCGAATTGGGGGTGCAACCAAGTCTTCTCATGGCCATAAGCAACCCACAAGCATCCTCTAACCTACCTACAATGCAAAATCCTTTAATCATCAAAACATATGTAATCATATTAGGGTAAAGATCAATCAAACCCATCTCTTTCCTCAAGTTATCAGCCATAACCATATCACCCTTGTCACAAAACAGCCTAATAACAACATTATACATGACGGAATCCGCTCTTAAATTGAATTCAGGCATTCTCCTCAATACCCACAAAGCCTCATCAGCAAGCCCAGATTTTTCACACAAATTTAAAAGCACTTTCATTGTTCTAACTCTAACAATACACCCTTCCTTTCGATAAGCCTCAATAACATCATTAAAAACACTCGGGTTTAGCGTGATTTTAAACAATTCACAAGCTTTGTCATACATGAATGAACTGTGCCTATAACTTGATTGAAGACCAGCCCATACAAAAAAGCGAATACCCATCAGAGATTGACTAGGGAAACACCTATTTAATACTTGATTCACACAAGCAGAGTCCAGTTGGGCATTGACATTGGATAGGGATTTCTCTATGTTGTTAGGGTTTTTCTGCATGTGAGTGTAGAATTTCTCTGCTGAAGTAGCAGTGGTGGGCAGGTGTTGAGTGAAGAGTCTGGAGTTTTTTGTGTGGATGGAGAGTGAAAAAGAGCGAGCAAGTGAAAAATGCGGCATGGATTTTGACTAAGGTTCTAGGGTTTTGTAAGTGAAAAAAGAAAAATGGTACGAAATATTACCTGAAATGATCCAAGTCAAGATTTTTGCGAGATTGAGAGCTGAGTCTGATCAAACTCAACGAAACCACCAAATCTTCAGAGTCCGACTGCTGCACCCGGTCAAATTCAAAAGGGAAAGAGCTTGTTTACCCTTTTCACAAAAGATACAAGTCAACATTTACAATTTATTTTTTAATATATCAAAATACAATTTCACTCCTCTTAAATTCAAAACCTGCATATGTTTTCTAGTTTGTTTTCGTTTTTATTTTTTTTGAATTCGCGTTTGTTAACCATTTTTTATTTTGTTGACGGTGATTTTTGGATCAATCTCCTGTCACACAATTAGAGCAAAGTAATAGCTAATTATAAACAAAAGATAATAAGAAGAATATGTAAGACACAAGATTTTACGTGGTTAAACCCTAATGCAGTGATTTTACGTTGTTGTTTTCGTTCATTGTCCCCTGTGATGTTCTCCTTTTTAGTATACGAGCTTGATATTGTCGCTAGCAAGCAAGCTGAGAAGGCTAAGAACCTCGATCAGGTGAGCCGAAAGGCTGCTGCTGACCAGGTGGCCCAGGGCATAGCCCTCCCGGAACACGACTTCGTGGAGCACATTTACAAATCTGATCATGACTTTCCATCGATTCCTGCTGACCAAATTGAGGCAAGCAATCGTAATGCCTATCCCCTCGGGAGCAGTCGAAGGGGATCTTCCAGAGATAGGTCCGGTCGGGTTCATTCTTCTACAGAAGGATCTGGCCGTGCGAAGTCGAGTAGGGAGAGATCGAGCCAAGATAGACTCCCTGAAGGCCGGCAGAGTCAAGAGAAACCAATCAGAGGCCAGTCTCATAAAACTAGGTCTGATGCCGTATCTGGCAGTAAAGTGGCCAAGGTAGTTAAGGGATCTTCTACCCTCGAGGCTATCCGTAGAAGAGGGGAGATTGAAAACGAGGCACCCTCATTGCCCTCTCAGTCGGGAGTTGCCCCTATCCCTTTGGATGAATAGGAGGATGACGATCAAGGGACCTTAACTGAACTAATTTTGAGGGAGCGGCGATCAAAGAAAAAAAGTGATCGAGTGGTTGCGATGTCTTTTGTTGTCCCATCTCAAATAGTAAAGTCCCGGGTCAGCTCATTCTCCCCAAGGATTCCATTATTAAAGACCATCTGAACCCGCTCAGATGGGCTAGCAGCTCTGGCTCTTCTCCAATAGCCATCACTAATATATCTCTCACCAGTTGACATGAAGTGAAGCATGGAAAAGGGGTCAGCTTGAAATTCACTTAAGCAAGGAGACCCGAAAGTTGAAGCTTCAGGAGTTGTCGACGGAATGGGCCGGTTAGAAGTAGAGGCAGTCAAAAGCGCCATAGGAAGGGTTGGACTAGCCTCAACACTTTCACCAGAAAAAGACTTGAGTGCATCTTCTTTTTCACCAAAGGTCTTCTTCAGCTGGGATATCTCCATGGCTTGCCTCTTCTGATCAGCCAAGGCCGAGTCAAACGATATGAGAAGGAGCTAAGAACCCATGCTGCAACCGAGCTTGCTTTAAGAAAGACAATAGCTAATGTCCAGAATAAGGCTTCCGTATCTGTAACAACTCTCGAACAACTCACTTCGAAGAATGTCGAACTAGAGAGAAGGGTCGCCAGAGCAAAGAAGTTGAACGCTCAACTTGATTCGAGGGTCATTTTGGCTGAAGTATCGGTGAAAAAGGCCCGAGAGGAGACTCGACTTGCCCAAGACACCATTACCTCTGCTCAAAAGGTTATGCTTACAATGCAACAGGCATCTGAGGAGGCTCAGATGCATTACAAATTCTTGTCTAGAGACTTAGAGCAGCATCAAGTTAACATGGAAGTGCTTTCCCAAGAAGCTAGGTCAGCCCTCGAGGTTCAAAATGTGAATCGTTATAAAAGATCCCCAGATTTCGATGTTGTCATGCTGAGGGAATTTAAGAGGGGGCTGACCACCGTTCAGACTTTCTTTGGAGTCAGGGAGAGGTCTTCTAATGAGGCTCACCGTAAATGAGACCGAGCGATCAAGAAGCATAAGAATGAGTCCTTGAAGACCATCAGGAACTAGGGGATTCACTGGAGAGCTTACTGTAACACCCAAACCATTCAGGCCCAACAAAAGGCCTAACTTGAGAAAAAAAAAAAGATAAACGTGAATGAAAGGCCATCAGGTGAGTAAGCCACCATAGTCTGTTTTGTTGACAGACAGTTGTGAGCTTAGTTAACTAGCTCACAACTTTAGTGGTGTCTATCCATACCTGTATATATTGGAGGATAAACATGATATCAGTTAGAAAGCAGTGGAATCGAGTAGAAGAAAGGAAAGAAAAGGAAGACAAGGGAAAAGAAGTCAGTGGAGTATCATGTGATTTTTAGATTTTGGTTGATTTCTTCTTGAATTCAACAGATTCTAATTTGGTTTTTGTGCGATTGCTAGGGAGAGAAGACGAAATAGATGAACCTAGCATACTTGGTCTGAGTTAAGCTTGACGTCTAAGTTGTGAGTGAAAAAGTTTTCAATTTTGTTTTTAACTCAAAAGTTTCCAGTTTTATGCATAAACTTAATTGCTTGCAAATCATTTAAGCGTTTTATTCTTTTGATGATTTATGGTGATTATATAGAGAATTGAACGCCATCGCCTGGTCGGATTTTAGGAGCACGAGCCAAGATCGTAGGGGCAATGCCCTTTTTGGTGGTTCTAGGCTCAAAGGCCTATCTAAAACCCCCGTTTAGAAATTTCCTTTTTATCATTTTTGTAATCTCAATCTTGTAACCGCATATTTCTTTAATGAAATGAAATTTATTTCGTTTGTTGCTTCTGAGTACTTTGTAAATAAGTGTTGTCATTTATCAGCTCGAATTATGTGAGTCTGGCCACATGTAAGTTAATCGTTATGGTTATGATCACATCTTCTTCTGCAATCCCTTTAATCCTGACCAGGATGTCTTATCAACCCTAACTAATACTGATTTTGTCATCCTAACTTTGGCCAAGCAACTCTGGGTGGCAGAGCTTGTAATGGTTCTTGTGTAAGGTTGGGGGAATTGCTCGGGTTTACCCATTGGATATTCGATCCCTAACCATCATGTCGTTGCTATGTCAAGAAGTGTTCTTTATGACCCATTTACATGGTATCTAGTTTATAGACTCTTGTCTCTTATCTGTCAACTAGGTCATTAGAACGTCTCCCAATAGTCTGTTGATCAAGATTCGTTGCAACAGGGCATCTTGTATTTTACTACTTAGCAGATGCTCGAACTGTACCTTTTTTTAAAGTAAGAATATTCATCTCTTGTTCAACTTATGGCGCATCCCATCATGGCTTATCTCTTGAAGGCTCCCTAACAGTGCTTTATTGCACCTAGTTAATTTTGACGAGTGTAAGCTGCCTTTGCAACATACATTTTCGGCGCCCTCACTAGGCCTCTTGGGTGCTCTCACCTGACACCAAGCAGTTTCTAAGTGCCCCGAGATTGCTTTTGAATACGAAAGCAAAGTTTTTGAACACTGCTCTTGACCTTCAAAACTATTCCCTCGAAGGGGCTTTTATTAAATGCTGAAAAGAAATATAAAATAATCAAGCAACAAGATAAAACTAATCTCTAAAGAAGTAAGAGAAAATAAGAAAGACTAAGGGACCCCCTAAGGGTAAATTTTTTTAAGTATTGAGCATTGCATGGTGTGGGCAACTCGCTTCCTTCTGATCGGGCAAGGCGGTACGCCCCATGTCCTGCCAACCCGACCACCTTGTACGGGCCTTCCCATTTGTCCGCTAGGGTTCCAGAAGACTTATCTCTTGTACTGGGTGACACCCTTTTTAGAACTAGGTCTCCAAGTTTGAATCTCCTGATTCGGACATGCGAGTTGTAGTATCTAGCAACCATTTACCGGTAGATTACGGTCCTGATTCTCGACATTTCTCTTATTTCTTCCAACTCATCTAGATTCTGTCTCATCATCTCATCGTTCAACTCGGGGTGGAAGAGATACACCCTGGGCGAGTTATGAATGACCTTGACCTGGATTACTGCCTCTGTCCTGAACGCTAATGAATAAGGGGTCTCCCGTGTTGAGGTCCTTTCTGTGGTCTGATATGCCTACAAAACCTCGTGTAGCTTGTCCGTCCAGCTTCTTTTTTTGGCATCTAGTTTCATCTTCAGGGTGTGCTTGATTATCTTGTTCACTGCTTCAGTTTGACCATTGGTCTGTGGGTGAGCCAGTGTTGCATAATAATTCCTTATGCCGAAGTCATGACACATGTTCTTGAAATTATTACTGTCAAATTGGGTTCCATTATCAGTAATTATCTTGTCTGGGATTCCAAGCCGGTGGATAATGTTCTTCTTGACCAAACTCATCGTATTGGCTTCGGTTATATGTACCAGTGCCTCTACCTCAACCCATTCGATGAAGTAATCTACAGCCACGATTGCATGCTTCGCTCCACCTTTGGTTATAGCTGGCATTGAGCCGATCAGATCCAACCCCTACATAGCAAATGGCCAAGGTGACAACAAGCTCCTTAATTGTCCAGGAGGCTTATTTATATCGTTGGCTACCTTTTGACAACCCCCACATTGTTCAGCGACAGCCTGAGCATCTTGAAACAGGGTTGGCCAATAGAAACCTTGCCTGATATTTTTATGTGTTAAGCTTCTGCCTCCTAAGTGATTTCCTTAAACTCCCTTGTGGATGCTTTCTAATATCCGTCTGTCTTCCAGGGGCAAACACATTTCTGTAAGGCTTCCGAGAATCCTCTCCTATCCAGCTCCTCCCCGGCCATTGAATACCTGGGGTGTTTTGCTTCAAATACTTTTGTTGAGAGCGTCCCTTTTCCAAGTATTCCCTGATCGGGGCCATCCATGTGATTTGACCACCTTCAACCGCTTCCACTTCCGATACCTCTTCTTGATCCTCGATGCTCAGTCTTTTAAGGTGAGCTACTGGAATGGTCTTTGACTACACACCGACAGTGGCTGATGCCAATTTTAATAGAGCGTCTGGTTGTTCATTCCTCTCCTTAAGGTATCTAGGTGATTTTGTATGTCTTGAATCTCCCTAGTAATGCTTTGGATATCCCCCAATATGCGGCCATGTTGCCATCTTTTGCTTGATATTCTTCCAATATTTGGTTCACAACCACCTGCGAGTCACTGAATATTTTTATCTCATCTGCTCCTAGGGTGGTGCAGACTCTGAGTCCTGCCAAAACTACCTCATATTCTGTCATGTTATTGGTGGCTTTGAAGTCAAAACAAAAAGCACACTCTACTTGATCTCTTTTTGGGGTAGATATAACTACCCCGGCCCCACTTTCATGCTTGTTTGACTATCCATCTACATGTAGCTTCCATGCAAATTCATTTTTCTCTTTCGGCATCCTGATTACCTTGCTATTTGTTTCAGTAAATTCTGTGATTAGGTCAACCACAACTGCCCTTTTACTATGACCATTGGTATGTATGCTATTTCAAATTTGCTCAACACCACAACCCATTTCGTCAGTCTTCCGGACACTTCAAGCTTGGACAGAATTTGCATCAGGAGGCAGTCCGTGTAGACCTCAATCCTATGTGCTTGGAAATACTGCATTAGTTTTCTGGCTGCAGTTACTAGGGCCAATGCCATTTGCTCCGCTGGAGAGTACCTTGTCTCCGCTGGTAATAATGCTTTATGGTATAATATACCGGTTTCTGTACCCCTTCATCCAACCTGATTAGCACTGACCATGTCGCTATAGACGTCACTGATAGGTATAAGTAGAGTACTTCTCCTTTAAGGGTTTGGACAATACTGGAGCTCTCCCTGGATATTCCTTTATCTTTTTGAATGCTTGTTCACATTCGGTGCTCCAATCTACCCACTTCCCTTTCTTGATTGCTTTGAAAAAGGGAAGACATGTATCAGTTGACTTGCTGATGAATCGGTTTAGATATGCTAAGCACCACGTTAGTTTTTAAATTTCCTTCAATGTCCTCAGGGACCTCATCTCCTCCAGTGCTTTTATTTTTTCTGAAATCACTTCTATCCCTCTCTGGTGGACTTGGAAGCCTAAGAATATCCCCGAGGGCACCCCCAAAATGCACTTTTTTAGATTGAGTTTCATGTCGTACGTTCGCAGCACACCAAACGTTTCACTGAGATCTGCTACATGCCCTTTCGACGTTATGCTTTTGGTCCGCATATCGTCCACATATACTTCCATGTTTCTACCAATTTATCGGGCAAATATCTTATTCACCAATCTTTGGTAGGTTTCTCCGGCATTTTTAAGACCAAAGGGCATGACTTTGTAGCAATACAAACCCTGGTCAGTATTAAAAGGCGTCTTATCCTCGTCAGGTTCAAACATCCGGATCTGGTTATATCCTAAGTATGCATCCATGAAACTCAATAATTCATGACCGGTCGTCGCATCCACTAACTGATCAATGCAGGGAATGGGGAAACTATCATTCAGACATGCTTTGTTGAGGTCAGTGAAATCCATGCACATCCTTCAGTGGCCATTCTTCTTTTTGATCAATACTACATTGGCTACCCATTCAGGGTATCTTACCTCCCTTATTGATCCTACTGCCAACAGCTTCTCTGCTTCCTCTTTGATTCTTTGCTTCTCTCTAGGCTAAATCGTTTTCTTTTCTAGACAACTGGCTTACGGTCGGGGTCAACTACCAGCCTGTACGAAATTATTTTTGTGTCAATTCCTGACATATCTTCATGTTTCCATGCAAATATGTCTTTGTATTCTCTTAACAATCCAGCTATCTCATTCTGCAGCTGCTCTGTCAGCTGGGCCCCGAGTCTTATAGTCCTCTCGGAACTGTTGTCATCAATGGTAATCTCTATAGTCGATTCATCTTCCGGAGGTGTCTCCCTTAGGTCTAGGTCAAACCGAGTCAGAGTTTCTGCTACGATTTTCATGTCATCAATCTTCTGGTTTTCACACTCCTCGAAAGTATACACTTGAATTACTCCCAACTCTACTTTCTCCTTGTATATGGCCAAATTCGCTTTTTATGCCCACTCTTGTGAACTTTTCATGACTCACACTCCTACTTCTATCAGGAATTTAACCATTAACTCGTAAGTGGCGGTCACAGCTTTTGTCTTGTTCAAGAAAGGTCGGCCTAGCAAGGTGTTATACAGCCAATTTTCTATGCTCATAACCATAAAATCTAGTAACATTGTCTTGTTACAGGGAGAGCTTCCAATCTCTACAAGCAGCTACTGAGCGATCTCACCTCCCCTCCTCCAAAGCCTCTAAGCGGGACTTTGAGTGGCTGGAGGTTTCTTCTTTGGAGCCCAAGCTGGTCAAACACTTCCACACTAAGAATGTCTATCAAGCTTCCATTGTCAATGAGAATCCTTCTTACTTCCCAATGGTCTATAAATACTGACAACATAATTGTGTCGTTCGGCTTGACTTCTGATGCGTGCGCGTCTGCTTCAGTGAAAACTATAGAGTCCCAACCTTGTTTGAGCTTCTTTTGATCAAGTCATAATAGATTTACCTCCAGGTTTCTCTGGCTATCTATGGCTTCTCTAACTTCAGACATTCTTTCCCGGCTACTATTCCCGGTGTATGGCCCGCCAAAGATGGTGTTGATTGCCCCATTACCTGGATCCTTTTTCGGACTCCTCTGGCTTTTATGCTCATCCATCATGGAATTGTTACCCTATCTTCTTCGTTTCTGAGGATCATATCCTTAAGGTGCCCTTCTCTAATTAGCTTCTTGATATAATCCCTCAGCTGGTAACATTTAGAAGTTTCATGATCGTTTTCCTAGTGGAACCTGCAGTATTTTATGGAATCTCTTCTAGCGAAACTTGACTGCTTCGGGGGTCTCTTGTACAGATTCTTATCATTTATCACATTCAGGATCTCTTTCTGTCCTCTGACCAGCGGAGTGTAGTTGGTATATTGCCTTTTGAATTGCCTAGTACCTTTTTCATCCTCCTTTCGCCCATCTCTACCTTTTCCTCCGCTACCTTTTTGCTCCCATTTGCTACCACTCTTTAGGTTACTATCTTTATTCTTTTGATTGCTTTTGGGCTGACCCCTACATATAAGTTCTCCACCACGGGCCAACTGTTCTTCCTCCGCCATGGCGTACCCTTCGACATGGTCTAACATGCTGGCGTACGTGGTCGGTCCTCTTTGCCTAAAGCTTAGGGTCAGATAGTTGTGCTGTATACTGTTGATGAATGTCGATACCACGACATCATCATTGGGGTCACCTCTTGTGAGAATCTGGTCAGGTAATCTTTCAACTTCTTATCCTTTATTTGTTTGAGAGTCGATAAGCTCGATATAGACTTCCTTCGTTGGATATTCCCCATGAATTGTCTGGTGAATGCTTGTACCAACTCCTCAAAGTTTCTAATAGAACCTGCGGGCAATCCTCCAAACCATCTAGACCCCTGATCTTTTAATGTTTGTGGAAACATTTGACACATGAGAGCGTCATTATAGTCATATTGTGCCATTATGCTTTGATACCACCTCACTTGCTCTTGTGGGTCGGTATTGGTCTTGAATTATTCCACATGAGGCATTCTAAACTTCTCCGAAAAGCGGGCTTGTCTAATTGAATCAGTAAACGGGTTTTCAAAGTTCTCGATCAGGGGGTTTCCCGAGCTTTGCCTCCGTTCGAGGGCTTCTATCCATCTAAGTAGAATTTATCGCTCCCATTTCGGCTCCCCATGTTCGTCAAATCTCAGATGGATTATTAGCCCGTATGGATCTCTAGAGATGCTTCCGCTGATCTGAGCGTCAAAAGGGTCATGTCTGATCACCGGGGTTGGTTTCTGCGCCTTCTAGGGGCCGTTTCACTATCACTTGAATACGAGCGGGATCTTTGTCATCATACTTACGCCTACGTTCGAAGTAAGTTTCTATTATGTCGTATCTCTCCATGTCTTCCCGTGAACTAGACTCCCGATGTCGCCTTGTTCCCCGATCTTTTCGGTCACTTATCCTACGTGAACACCCCCTCCTTTCATGATATTTTGCTTAATCCCTTCCAGGTTTTTGGGGTGCTTCTAAGGTTTCTGGGGTGCTCCTGGGGTGATTGCTACTATCTCAGAGTGTATCTATGGATCCGATTGGTGAAAAAAGTTGGTACGACGAACTAAGGTTAACCATGGCTGATATACTTATTCCTTGCTTGGCAGCATCTTCAATGACTTTTTGCAGGGATTCTTGGATCTATTTGAATGCTTTCGGGGAGATGCCAACAGTTGCACCCGTAGTGGTAACAGTGTCTGGCCTGACTGATGGCGGGGTCCTTACAGGTGGATCTCCTCATGTAGCGGCGACATCCGTAAGGTTCTGGTTATTGGTCTCATATGTTACGTCGACACTGTAGGGAGATTGACTTCTGTCTCTTCCAGTGTCCATGATGTCGCTTTTTGTCGAGTTTCTTCGTAATTAATTACGTAAACAGAATATTGTCAAAAGTTCAGCCCCTCTTTCTAGCTCCAGTTGTTGACGGTGATTTTTGAATCAATCTTCCGTCACACAATTAAAGCAAAGTAATGGCTAAGCACAAACAAAAAATAATAAGAAGAATAAGTAAGACACATAATTTTACGTGGTAAAATCCCAATGCGGGGAAACGTCCACGGTTGCTAATTGCAGCAACAAAAATTCACTATATGAAAAAGAGATTACACACTTAATCACTCTTGTCTTTTCTCAAGAAATTGCGTCCAACCCTTTTGGGTGTTTTTTAGGCCTATTTATTCATGCATTAATTCTTGATGTACAAGTAAGGAAAGTTCCTGTGATTCAATGAAATTCTAACTTATTGGAGTCGTGTTGTCCCTTTTCCTGGTCGTATTGAATTCCTTGTTTAATCCATACTTTTACGTTTATGAGGAAGCTTATTTCCTTGTCAGAATGGGCTTCTAGAAACCTTGTTCAAGTTGGACTCTTTATTTTGTGTGTTTGAGTCGTGATCTTATTGAATCTGGGTGTTAATCTACGTGTCGCGTATCCGATCGTTTGTTTTTCCCGATCGTCCTTGTTTACCCCCGATCGGTTGTTCAACCTTACCCTAATCTCAACCATCTTGACAACTCGATCATCCATGTCAACTGGTCGGGGAGGGCCGATCGGGTTCACTTGGTCCCCCCTTATATTGACTTAACTTGAACAGGCCCTGGTGATGTGGCGCTCCCGACCCTAGTCTTTTGTTGACGTGTCGTGTTACTTAAAATTTTCCAATAACACATTTTATTTTGAAAAAACGAAAAACAAATTGAAAAACAAAATCATTGTTAACAGTGAAAATTTTGGAAACATAAAATACATGTTTTCTTTGTTTTTGTTTTTATTTTTCATTTTTGTTTTAATTTTCTTTTACTTTTTTTTTTCTTCTTTCCCGATCCTCTTCTTTGATCCTCTAATTCTTCTTCTTCTTCTCTGAACATTTTTCCTTCTTTAATCCTCTTCTTCTTCTTCTTTTCCGAACCTTTTTCTTCTCCGATCCTCTTCTTCTCCTTCTTCGATGCTTATTCCTCTCCGATCATTCTTATTCTTCGATCCTCTTCCTCATCTTCTTCTTCGATCTTCTTCCTTTTTTTATTTTCTTCTTCTTGATAGATCTGGTTTCCATTCTTTTTCTTCTTTTGAAATTTTTTTATATTTTTTATTACTGTTATTTATATTTATTAAAATAATAATTATTTATAATTTAAGAGTTTAATTTTGATTAATTGATTATTTGATTTTTTTAGTAATTTGTGATGTGTTACTTTTGTTTAATTTAAAAATTACAATACAAAAATTATATAGATTAATTATTTTATCAATTTGTTTATAATTACAATAATATTAAACAAAATACAAAATTTGATATTTTAATTTTTTATATCTTTCACTTTTTAATTAACCTACCACGCTCCGTTTTCATTTTTAAAAAACAACTTTCAGTATATGCTATCAGAAACGTTTTTAGAATTTGAAACTGAAACCAAAAACACTATTTTCATTTTGTTGACGTCGATTTCTGGATGTGTGAGAAATAGCCAACAATGATTGGATTTTAGCAGTGATTTCAAAGAGAAAGAGAAAGAGAAAGTAATTGGACGCAAGTTTTTTAAGTGGTAAAACTTCGATGACTGGAAAAACGTCCACTGGTAGTTGAATGATCAACCAAGCCAAAATCCACTATGAAATAATAAAAATACAATTATCAATCTCTCTTTCTTCTCTCGGTATTTTTTCTATGATTGCTCTATATCTTTTTCTTTGGTGAGATTATGGGTCTATTTATATGTTTATAGAACCCTAATCTGCTTTGTACAAGTAATAGAAGATCTTTGTATTTAATTATGATTATTTACTTGCTTGAAGCGGACTGTCTTCTTTCCTGTTTCGGAGTCTTGTATTGAGATCGAATGGGACTCTGGTAATGTAGTCCAATTAGGACTTATTTTCTTATAAGAGCGTAGTCTTTTTGAAGAAGTAAAGTTGTTGCCTGATTGGGAACCCTTCTTGCTCAGTATTCTGTTCTCATTGGGATTCCTTTTTGATATGGATATCTTCGTGTATTTTAATGACTTAATCCGTGTGAGCTATGCGTTGGGCTTTTTATTCATTTTTCTTCATGTTTGTCCCGAGTAAGGATAATACCCGCTGGTCCCGAGTAACATCATTTGATCCCGAGTAGAAATGTCATTTAACTAGTCCCGAGTGTCATTAACTGATCCTGAGTAGTATATGACGTCGATTAAACCTGAGTAGGTTTTGTTCAACATCTGCTTACTCGGGTTTTCTCTTCTTCGGTGATGTCTTGTAGGATATTTTCTGAATGCCTATTTGGATGTCCACCTGACAATTTATCCTATTTGTTGATGACGTGTACGTACGATAAAATTCACTTATGACAATACCCCTTTAAAATATTTTTGCTGAAGTTTTTTAATCAGTTTTTCAATATCTTTTCAGCGCCCGAGTAAATGTCATGTCATAATGGCGTGTCTTAATGGTGACCCTATAAATTCGATTTGCCTCCTCACGCGAGATCTTTAATGACGGCAACGTTTTGGAGTTCTCACGGTGAAAACCAGTTCTCTTTTTGACACGTGTCCCTTGCCTCTTCGTTTTTCGATATCATTTATGAGAAACGACCTACGCAGCCACCTACGTCATCAAACCTCATCATCATTTTTTCCCACCTTGAGATTCTTGAGTCCTGCTATCATCTCTTTAATTTCTTCATTGAGAGACAACGTTGGTTCATTCTCAAAAAATTTCAGCAGAAAAAATTTCTCAAACTCAGATTTCTCTACACAGAAGGTCGCGATTCTCCGTTGAAGATCTTGTATCAATTTTTATTCAAGGTTAGTTTTAATGGAGCCAACATCTCATCTTCGTCTCTGTACTATATCTCTTGAAACATTAGATCGTGGGGACTTTCAATTAGTTTCCTGTATTCAAAGATTGTTGGGGGAAATCCCCCTGATGAGCCTCTATTTTTAGAAGTTGATGTTTCTGGGCTTCATCCTGACATCACTTTTAGTTCTATATCCAGTTTTGAATCTAACGTTTCTAATCACAAGGCACCTCTACGAAGGATAGGGAAACATCAAAGCAGAAGTGAAGTCCACAAGCACAACTTGGGCAACATTCGGATCAGGGAGTAGACTGTTGACGAGAACAATGTCGAAGAGGCATTCCGAATATCTCACCTTTCTTTCTCTGCTACTCGTCCGAGTGGGTTTGACACCGAGTCAAATGTAGTCGGGGCAGATGAGATAAAAAAGTATCGTACCCGATTCGATTTGCCCAATTCGATCACTCTGATTCCAGCGGGTGATAGAGCTGTGTGGAATCCTCTCCCATGCACGGTGGCGATCAATAGATCCATGCTCTGCTGCGGTGTCACTCTCCCTCTTCAGCCATTCATTGTCTGGTTTCTGGCTAAAGCAGGGATCATTTCGGCCCAACTTGCCCCGAACAGCTAAAAACTTTTGATGTGCATGTGGCACATGTACAGCCGGATGAACTTGTTGCCACCCTCCCCGAGTGAAATCAGGCATTTCTCTACGCTGAGTTAGTCTGGCAAGACAGTAACCTATTTCCTCATGTCTAATCCGCCAGACTGTCGGGTCCCCGAGGGGACAATGGTGAATTGGGAAGCTGATATCTCTGATGACTCTAAAAAAGGGGTTTCGTATGGGGATTCCTTACATCCAACAAGTTCTGGAAGAACAATTGGTTTTTCACAGGAGGAAGTAAGGGCTTGATGTCACTGTTACAATTGGGGATACTCGGACGGTGTTGAAAATCCCCCAATTCTTTTATTCCCCCTAGATATGGAACAAGAAGAAAATTGATTACAACAATACTGAGCTGACTAGACTTGCTCGGGCAGCAGTTCGTACTCTGGAAAAGAGGAGCAAGACTTATCTCTTTACTGAGGCGAAGATGATAGAGTTCAGCTTCTTCAAACAAATTTTGGGCTACCGAAGACGATGTCAGTGATCTTTGTGGCCGTGATTTTCCCTTTTTAAGTATACGACACGGATATCGTCTGCGACCTCCAAGCTCGCCAAGTGAAGTCTATTCTTCAGGCGAGTAGAAAAAAAACATCTCGTCATAGCAATGACGGCATTACCTTGCCTGAGACTGACGAGGAACCTGATGCGGTAGAAGAGCAAGTTCCCGAATATGTCCCCGGGGACGTCGTTCAACCGACCGTAGGGGAGACTAGTGGTCCGAGCGGCCCATCGGATCATACCCAACTGCTTGATGACAGGGAGAGGCAAAGTGAGGGTCATAGTGAGGAGTCTGTCAGACTGTCAGACTCCAGTGATAGAGGTTATACCTCCGTAGAACAAGCACCTGCAGATTCTGAATTTTTTGAAGTCTTCCAGGATGATACTTAGAAAGATCCCGCAGCTGATCTCAGCTTCCACCGTTCTCGGGCCGAGAAACAGAAAGCAGTGGATTTTCCTACTCGCCCTCAAAGGATCCCTCTAGTGGTCTCATTCATCGACTCCAGTGATGAAGATGATGGGGTTGAGATTCCCCAAGTGCTGACGTTACAGCATCGGCTGGTGTGGAGACTTCTGAACCTAACAGGGCCCCTTTCCCCCTGAGGTTGAAGATCTAGGGGCTGAACCCTCGGGGTTTCTTCATATCCTTCTCCCAGGATATGCTGCAGAAGACGTCATCCGGTTGGGCTTTCATCGAGGACGACCGCTGGAGCTATTTTCTAAATGGCTCTCCAACAGACCGTCTTTAGAATTTTTTTAATGGTGCATCTTATGTAAGTTATCTTTTTTTTTCAATTGTTCTATTTGCCAGATTTTCAGATTTTTAATTAAACTTTTTGTAGATGGTGGCCGAGTTCGCTAAGCTGGTTAAGACGCAGTAACATCAAGCTGATAGAATAAGGCTTCTCGAAGCTCAACTGAAGGAAAGCGAGGATCACCGTGCTCGGGTCGAAATGGCTTATCAACAAGAGGTTGGTTCTGCCTAAGTTTTTACCGACCACTGTCTGGCGAAGCAGATGGAGGCAGAGAATATGGCTTATTCGATAGAAGAGAAGGCTACATCACTTCAAAACTTATTGTCTTCTGCCCAAGAATCAATGCTTAAGGCCGAGCAGGAAGCGGAGTAGTCCAAGTCGGCATATGAACAGAAGATCAAGGACTTGGAACACCAAGCTCTGACAGTCGAATCCTTATCTAAAGAGGCTAGGCTGGAACTTAAAGTCTAGGGGGTTGATCATTTTAAAAGATCCCCTGCCTACGATGCCCTTCTCCTTCGGGAGTTTTAGCGAGGGCTAGTTTCAGCTAGCGAGTTCTTCAAAGTTAAGAATAGGGCGACTGAGAAGGCTCGAACCAACTGGGAGCTGTCAATCAAACATCATGTGGATCGGTCCTTGGAATCTCTTCAGACTCAGATAAAGGAGTGGAGAGCTTACTACCGTAGCCGAGGCAAAGAGCCTCATCCTATGCATTTGGAGGTTCCATCTGAGCACTCTCTTTTGACTTTTTATAGTAGTGAAGAGTCGGTCGTTGAGATGTTGGTCCCCGATGTCGGACTGATCCCTGGAGAAGATTACAGCCAGTGGATGGATGACTCAGTCGACACAATCGCTTGGCCTTCTAATGAAAGTCTGCTCTGCGAGTACGAGATGATGCTCGACCCGAGTATTGGCAAGAGTTGGAAATCCTCACAACCTTAATTTTTATAGAATTTTTATAAGTTTTGTAGAAACTCTGTAATTCTCTTTGTAATTCTGTGACATTCTTTTGTAAAGAATTCTTTTTAATATTTTTTTATAACGATTCTTTGGAGATTAATAAAATCCCGAGTAACTTTTTTGAACCGAATGGTCTTGATCTGATTTATTGCTCAAGGAATTTCTTCAACTTGACTCTATTGTTGCCGAGTATCTTATTAAACCAGCTATTTCTGTTCGGGTAACTTAACCGAGTATCTTATTAAACCGATTTTGTTCCCTGAATAAATTTTAACGCCAAGTATCTTATTAAACTGGCTGTTGCAATATTCATGCCAAGTATCTTATTAAACTGGCTAACTCTGATGTTCGGGTAACTTCACCGAGTATCTTATTAAACCGGTTGTCACCCGAATAATTTTAATGCCATGTATCGTATTAAGCTGGCTCTTGCAATCTTTATGCCAAGTATCTTATTAAACTGGCTAACTCTGATGTTCGGGTAACTTCACCCGAGTATCTTATTAAACCGGTTGTCACCCGAATAATTTTAATGCCAAGTATCTTATTAAACAGGCTCTTGCAATCTTTATGCCAAGTATCTTATTAAACTGGCTAGTGTTATTAATCGAGTCATCTTAAAACAGACAAGTAGGTCTATACTTGTGTTTCATATACGGTTTCTATCCGAACATTACATCAAGGCTCACCATGATCATATGTTCGAGTCCTTACGTATTACCGAGGACGTCTCCCCATTTTTTATGCGTAAGGGTTTATCGAATCGTTAAGCTTTTTGAATCGCTTAACACAGCTACGCATTTCATCGGAACTTTTTCCGATAGCGTCCAGAGCTGGTGCATTGGGTTTGCCTTTTTGCTAAGGTCAATTGACCTTGCTCGGCTGGCATGCTCCTTCAAGCTTCTCCGCCCATTCGGGAATCAATGGTCCCGAGCATTCTATTTACATGTTCTTATTATCATGCTTGTCTTCTATATTCTTATTATCATATGCTCTTTCGGAAATCCAGAGTTTGATGCTTATTTTTTGGAAATCCCGAATTTGATTTTTATTTATAACTGCAAAAACAGTTTTAAATTCCACAGTTAATATCTAACTTAACTAAAATTGTCCTGACTAGAAAAAAGAACAAAAATTAAATTAAGGATAGAAAATCTTCAGATATTGGGCATTGCATGGTTGGTAAAACCCCTCCATTGGGTCATGCAATCCAATATGCTCCATGACCGGCTATTCCTTCGACTTTGTACGAGCCTTCCCATTTGTCATCCAGGGAATCTGCAGCTTTATTTTTTGTGTTCAATGACACCTTCCTGAGTACCAAGTCTCCTAGCTGGAATTTCCTGACCCGAACGTGAGAGTTGTAGTGGCGAGCTACTCTTTGTTGATATGCCATATTTCGTATTAGGGACTTCTCCCTTTTCTCTTCTAGCTCATCTATACTTTGTAATAGCATATCAACATTCTGTTCTTCATCATATAGCCTGACCCGGGGTGACGCGTATGATGTTTATATGGGAATAACAGCTTCCGTTCCAAAAGCTAGAGTGAATGGAGTCTCTCATGTTGACGTTCTTGCTGTTGTCATAAATGCCCATAATATCTCGGGAAGTTTTTCAACCCAACTTCCTTTCTTGACATCTAGCTTTGCTTTGATTGTGTGCTTGATGATTTTGTTCACTGCTTCGACCTGCCCATTTGTTTGAGGGTGGGCAGGTGTGGCATAGTAATTGGCAATCTGGTACTCTTTGCACAGCTGTTAGAATTTCAAGTTATCGAACTGGGTGTCGTTGTCAGTGATTATAGTGTTTGGGACTCCAAACCTATAAAGTATGTTCTTTTTCATGAAATTTGTGGTGTTTGCTTCTGTGATATGCACCAATGCTTCAGCTTCTGCCCACTTCGTGAAATAGTCAATGGCTACTATGGCGTACTTCGCTCCACCTTCTGTCCTAGCTGGCATTGGGCCGATTAAATCCAAACCCCACATGGCAAATGGCCATGGGGATGTAAGGTTTTTAAGCTGTTCAAGGGGTTATCGGATATCATTAGCAATCCTTTGGCAAGTATTGCAACTCTCCGAACATTGCTGCGCATCTGAGAATAGAGTAGGCCAATAATAGCCTTGCCTTAATACCTTGTGTGCTAAACTTTTACCCCCAGTGTGGTTTCCGCAAACTCTTCCATGGATTTCCTATAATACCTGATATACATCCTCCTCTGACACATATCTTTGAAGTGTTCGGGAATACCTCATTCTGTATAGTTCTCATCCAACCAATATATACCTTGCTGATCTATACCTGATACGTTTTGCTTGTAATGGATCTTTCGGAAGCATGCCTTCTTCCAGGAACCTTTTTAGCTGAGTCATCCAACCGTCTGGCGGTGTTTAGATTTCTTAAATTTCTAAGTTTCTCGGTTCATCTGTGCTCGGTTTGAGGAGATGTGCAACCGGAATAGTCTTTGGCCTGATTGTGGTTGTTGCTGATGCTAGTTTGGACAATGTGTCTGCCTTTTCATTTTCCTCCCTAGGGATCTGGGCAATCTTATATTCTTTGAATTTCTGGATGAGTTGTTTTGCAATGTCACGGTAGGCTATCATGCCTTCATCCTTGGCTTGGTACTCGTCAAGGACTTGGTTGATAACTACCTGTGAATCGCTGAATATATCGACTTCATCTGCCCCGAGAGCTATGCAGACTCTGAGTCCAGCTAGTAGCGCCTCGTACTCGGCTTGATTATTGGTTGGTTTGAAATCAAACCTCATGGCACATTGGACATCATCTCCTTCTGGGTGCATACTACGATCCCTTCCCCGTTGCCATGAGTGTTTGAAGAGCCATCAACATACAATTTCCTTGGGAAATTTTTTCCCAACATCCTTTTTGCTTCCAGGTTTGGCTTTGTGAACTCTGCTATAAAATCTTCCATTACTTGCCCTTTGAGGGATGTCCTGGGGACGTAGTGGACATCGAATTCACTTAGCTCGATAGCCCATTTGGTCAGTCTCCCCGAAATCTCTGGCTTCTGTAGAATTTGTTTTAATGGGCAGTCGGTGAAAACCTGGATTGTATGAGCCTGAAAATATAGCCTTAGCTTCCTTGCTGCTGAAACCAATGCCAGTGCCATTTTCTCTGCCTGTGAATACCTAGTCTTTGCTGGTAGAAGTGCTTTGCTGGTGTAGTACACTGGCTTCTGTACTCCATCTTCTATTCTAACTAGGACTGAGCTTGCTGCTAGTTCTGTAATTGATAAATACAAATTGTGTGTCTCTCTTATCTGTGGTTTTGAAAGGATGGGAGCCTGCCCTAGGTATTCCTTGTTTTTTAAAAAATCCTGCTCTCACTGTTCGTTCCATTCGAGTCCTTTTCCTTTTTTAATTACTTTGAAAAAGGGTGCGCATCTATCCGTGGCTTTTGAGATGAATCTGCCCAAGGAAGCTAAGCATCATGTTAAGCGCTGTACTTCTTTTAGTGTCCTTGGTGAAGTCATTTTTTACAGGGCCTGGATCTTCTCAGGGTTGACTTCGATTCCTTTTTGGTGAACTTGAAAACCCAGGAATCTTCCTGAGGGAACTCCGAATAAACACTTGTTCGGATTTAGCTTCATTTGGTATTTCCTCAAGACATTAAATGTCTCTTGCAGGACTGAAGTATGCTTATCTGTCGTGATGCTCTTGATCAGCATGTCATCAATGTATACTTCCATGTTCCTTCCTATTTGCCGTGCAAAGATTCTGTTGACCAGCCTTTGATATGTTGCCCCTGTATTTTTTAATCCGAAAGGCATCACTGTGTAACAGTACAAACCCCGATCAGTTGTGAATGCTGTCTATTCTTCGTCAGTTTTGTTCATCCGGATTTGGTTATATCCCAAGTAGGCGTCCATGAAATTGAGCAACTCATGGCCTGATGTAGCGTCCACCAACTGATCTATCCTTGAAAGTGAAAAACTGTCTCTCAGGCATGCCTTGTTCAGATCGGTGAAATCTACACACATTCTCCATTATCCATTCTTCTTTTGGACGAGGACTACATTAGCTACCCATTGAGGATAGTTGACCTCTCTAATCGACCCTACATCGAGTAGTTTCTCTACTTCCTGTTTGATTCCCTGACTTATCTCGAGATTGAATGCTCTTCTCTTTTGTATCACCGGTTTTGCATTCGGGTCTACTGTGAGATGGTGAGATATTATTCGGGCATCTATCCCGACCATGTCTTTATGACTCCAAGAGAACACATCCCGATATTCTTTGAGTAGATTAGCGAGGCTTTGTTTGACTTTTTCTTCCAAGTTGTCCCCGATCTTGATCCTCTTATCTGGTTCATCAATTTTCAAGATAATATCTTTGACCGGTTCAGTTTTGGATTCATTCGGCTCTTCCCTTGGGTCGAATTCGAACAATAGTGGCTCTTTACTCTGACTTGGCTGTGTTATAGTGCAAACCTGTTCATTCTTGTCCTTATATACTGACAGGTTAGCTCTTCGGGCCATCTCTTGGGATCCTTTGCCTACTCTGACCCCCTGTTAGGTCGGGACTTGATCATTAAGGCATAAGTGGTTGTTACGGTCTTAGTTTTATTTAAGAATGGCCGACCCAACAACATATTATACGGCTAATTGTCTAAGTCTACTACCACGAAGTCGAGCAATACAGTTCTCTGACAAGGTGCCACTCTGATCTTCACAGGTAGCTTTACCGTCCCGAGTGACCTAACCTCAATTCCTCTGAATCCTCTTAGTGGAGTGTGGAAAACTTGTAGATCCTTTCGGTCCAACCTGAGTTGATCGTAGACAACTACATTGAGAATGTCTGCCGAACTTCCATTGTCTATCAAGATTCTCCTAACTTCTCGGTGACCAATCCGGGTACTTATGACTAAGGAGTCATTTGGCCGAATGTCGACCCCATGTGAGTCTGCTTCTGTGAATGTTATTGCGTCCCATCCTTCCTTTACCCTTTTTAGGTCTTGCTCCACCGAGTTCACATCAAAGTTATGTCTTGCTTCTACTTCTTCTCTAATTTCCTGTGTTCGCTCTCGGTTACTTCTCCCAGTGGATGGTCTGCCAAAGATCGTATGTATTACTTGATTGGCCTCTGGACTGACCCTTTGGCTTCTACCAGAGCTGTGATCGGCCCTGATCTCTTTCTTTGTTTATGATTTCTCATCCCTTTTCAAGATTACATCCTGTAGATGTCCTTCCCGAATAAAGGTTTCTATGTAATCTCTGAGCTGGTAACACTTGGATGTCTCATGATCGGTTTCTTTATGGAATCGACAGTATTTGGTTGTATCTCTCCGGGCGAACTGAGACTGTCGTTGTGGCTCTTGTACCATATTCTTTGCTTCTAGAATGACCAGGATTTCCTCTTGCTTTTTCTGAAGAAGGTTGTAGTTGGTGTATTTACCTCGGTATTTCTTCGTGGTCTATTCGAGATTACGCCCGTTCCCCCCGTCCTTGTGCTTTTCTTACTGTTTCCTTTCTGTTTCTCCTTTTGGTTCTGCACCTTGGACTCATCGTCCTTTTTGGGTTTTCCTTCATGCATGTAACATCCTCCCGTGGCTAACTCTTCCTCCTCGGCTAGTGCATATCCTCCTGCCATATCCATCATATCTGTATATTTGGTCAGACGGGATCTTCTTATGTTAAAAGACAACCGTCAATTCTGTAGGTTGTTGATGAATGCGGCAATTATTGCTTCATCGTTTGCACTGCCAATTTTTGATACCGCTTGGCCGAATCTTCCCAAGTATTTCTTCAGCGACTCATCTTTCCCTTGTTTTATTTGAGAAAGGTAAGCCACTGATTTTTTCGTGTGAACTTTGCTCAGAAATTGCCTTGAAAAACTCCTACTCAGTTCACTAAAACTTTTGATGCTTGCTGTGGGCAATCTCCCGAACCATCTTGAGCCCATGTCTCCTAGAGTTTGGAAAGTTGAGGCATAGTAGGGGATCGCTATGGCCATACTGGGCCATAGCACTTTTATAGCGTCTGACATGTTCTTTTGGGTCTGTATCCTTCTTTAACTGCTCCACGTGTGGCATCTTGAATCTTTCTGGGAATGAAGTTCGTAGGATGTCTCTAGTATACGGGCTGTCAGAATCCTCGTCAGATAAATCGTTGTACCCATAACGTCTGACCAGTGCGTCCATTTGACATCTATTGTTCTCGACTTCTCGAGTTAGGCTCTGGATTACGACATCTTTGTCTCCCACCGGACTTCCCTGATGATTGAACCGCTGGATGATTGTCATTCCTCTTTCTGGCTATTCACTTTGATGTTGGGATTCACGTATGATTTCGTGATGACGCTTGCGATGGTGTTGATCACTATCTTCTTATGACGACCGATCCATGTGTCGGTCATATTTTTGGTGTCTAGCGAGGACTGTCTGATACTGGTTCTGCTTCTGGCGCGGTCGCTCCTTTTCAGGTGTTTCACGTCCAGCCTGATTGATTGGGGTGGAATTCCTTCCAGCTTTCGGTGTATTTAATTCTGGCCCTACTACAACAAAACGGAGCCTCGAAGGTGGGAGGTTAGGAGTTTGTGCTTCTTCTGTAGCCAGTAGATTAACTCTTTCCTTTGCTGCATCTGCCACCAACTGTTGCAACGCCTCTCGGAAGCATTGTGTCAGGTCTCTGCTGGTTGGAGGAACTTGCTGGATTCCTGCCAGGAATGTAGGTTGGTTCTCTGTGGTTGCAGCGAGATCTCGCGAGCTACTGCCAACATGGAAATTATCTGGAGATTTTTGGACATCCCCAGAACTGCTTCTGCTTCCTGTCATTATCCTTAATTAAATCAGAGGTTCAACCGTCCCTCCTTCTAGCGCCAATTGTTGACGTCGATTTCTGGATGCGTGAGAAATAGCCAACAAGGATTGGATTTTAGCTGTGATTTCAAAGAGAAAGAGAAGGAGAAAGTAATCGGACGTAAGTTTTTTACGTGGTAAAATTCCGATGACCGAAGAAACGTCCACGGGTAGTTGAATGATCAACCAAGCCAAAATCCACTATGAAATAATAAAAATACAATTCTCGATCTCTCTTTCTTCTCTCGGTATTTTTTCTATGATTGCTCTATATCTTTTCCTTTGGCAAGATTATGGGTCTATTTATATGTTTATAGAACCCTAATATGCTTTGTACAAGTAATAAAAGATCTTTGTATTTAATTATGATTATTTACTTGCTTGAAGCGGACTGTCTTCTTTCCTGTTTCGGAGTCTTGTATTGAGATCTAATGGGACTCTAGTAATGTAATCCAATTAGGACTTATTTCCTTATAAGAGCGTAGTCTTTTTGAAGAAATAAAGTTGTTGCCTGATTGGGACCCTTCCTGCTCAATATTCTGTTCTCATTGGGATTCCTTTTTGATATGGATATTTTCGTGTATTTTAATGACTTAATCCGTGTGAGCTATGCGCTAGGCTTTTTATTTAGATTTCTTCATGTTTGTCCCGAGTAAGGACAATACCTACTGGTCCCGAGTAACATCATTTGATCCCGAGTAGAAATGTCATTTAACCAGTCCCGAGTGTCATTAACTGATCCCAAGTAGTATATGACGACGATTGAACCTGAGTAGGTTTTGTTCAACTTCTGCTTACTCGGGTTTTCTCTTCTTCGGTGATGTCTTGTAGGATATTTTCTGAATGCCTATTCGGATGTCCACCTGGCAATTTATCCTCTTTGTTGATGACGTGTACGTACGATAAAATTCACATATGACACATTTCATTTTTATTTTTGAAAAACAACAACTGAAACACGCTTACAGGATAGGCCCTAAACTTTCTCTATTTTTTTGGTTGATTTTAACAATTTAAGGTTTTTTATTTATAGTATTACAAGAACTATTATATAGGATTATCGGGATCTGCTGAAATCAAACAATATATGTGTTGTCTGGATATCTACTTTGGTAATGAGAGATAACTACTCTCATAACTTGTGAAGAAAACTCTTTGCAAATGCTTGTAAAATTCGTTTGATGGGATTTGAACCCCTCACCACTTCAGTAGAAGAAATGTGCACTATCATCTTTGTTAAAAAGTGATGTAGGATTGATTTTAAGTTGAAACTTGAAATTCACAGAAATTAATCTTATCAATTCTATATAGTGATATTCAAACACTGTTTCTCATTTATAAGCCATCTTTAATGAGTCGAATGTTTGGAGGGATGACCATTTTGGTATTAGTCGGATTGTGCAACAGTATTTTACTAGACTATTTTCCTCTTATGACTCAGGTTTTGATATTAGGCAACAGGTGTTACAACATGTGCAACCATCCCTGTCAACTGGTAAAAAAACTTTTTAGATGTGAGATTCAATAGTGAGAAAATCATGTCTGCTGTTTTTGATATGGCTCCTTCTAAGGCACTGGATCCTGATGGTCTTCCCGCCTAGTTCTATCAGACGTTTTCGCCAGTTGTAAGAGTTCAGAGTAATCTTATAGCATTTACAGTTTAACTATTATTATTGTCATAAGTAAATAATCATAAGGTCAAAAGACTATGAGAAAAGAAGAGTTGTACATACATCTGAATATGTATGAGGTGAACACAATTCTTTGGTTAGTCTTGAAAAAATATTCACAACTTAAGATAAAGGTTGGGCGCCTTTATCTTGTCAAAGTTGTAGATTCTTTTGCATGCATTTGAGTGGGATCAAATGTGTTATGATGAGTCTAAAATCATCAAAGTGTGATGTCTTTGGGCAAAAGAATCTAGTGCACCGGGTGCATTGAATAGGATCAAAATGAAATACTTTATCTAGAACCGTCAATGAATAAAAGTTTTCATTTGAAGACAATCAGAGAGTCTATCTCAATCCTAAGATAAATGATGGACTTATGGTTGCAAGTGTTATCATTTGAGCTATCAATGAGTATGATTATATAGCATAGTCTATCGTCGATAGTTTGGTGGTATTCATTTGTTAATCGATAGAGGACTTCATTTATAGATATGGACATTGTGACTCCATTTATTGAATGAGAGTAGAATACCATCATATGGATGTTTTGAGGTATTGGAATATTAAATCTTAATATTAAATTTTCAATAGTGTCTATTGAAATATGGCTTCTGGACAAGTCAAAATATCCAAGTTCAAAATGTGGTCATATGAGTAAATATGGTAACTAGGAGAGCTATAGGCGGTCTATGAGCTCTTGGCAATTATTGTTATTCTTCACGAGGATACACTTTCTCCATAAAGATGTCTAGGGTATGAATGAGGAATATAAACTTATTCTATCTTTATTTAAGAGTTCAATTTTAGTTCTTCTTCAGTGGAATGAACTAAAATTAATAGATCGGACCTAAGTGAATCATTTGTTGATTGTGATTAGGTTATGTCTATTGGAACTTAAATTTAGATAGACCGCCAAGATCCTCAATCCATACAAACTTGCATGGATCACTTGATATATTCTATCGGACCAATTTATGGGTCCATTTAGAACTTGTTTCTTTTAGTAAGAATGAGTCTAGTTCACATATAGACCTTTTATTAAAGTCCAATGGATTTAATAAAATAGAAAAATATTTTGCCCATATTTATATAGCTTGGGCAGAAAGAGCCTGTATAATAGCCTTATATATTATTTTTTATTTTATTATTTAATTAAATGAAAATAAATTAATTGTTTAATTAAAAGATAAAATCTTTTTTCTAGTTAGAGAAAATCTCCAAGAGTCATATTATTGTTGGTAATATGATAATTATCAAATACTATATTTGATAAGTAAATAAATAAAATGAATTTATTTATCTAGTCAAATTCGAAAGTATTTGATTTCTATTAAAACTCTAAATTGACAATTGGTCAAATTAGGAAGTTTTGATATAGTCACAACTTAATATATATATATATATATATATATATATATATATATATATATATATATATATATATATATATTGGTTATTGAATAAATACACTATTGAATTGGATTAGGAGTCTTGATGTGGATAAGAAATCTTCTTTGAGAGAGGATTCTTGGTCACCAAGTTAATCCTCCTAGAAAGAGGATTTTTCCCCACCAAGTAAATCCTCTTTAGGAGAGGATTTGGTCTCCTAAATTATAAGCAAGTAGAATTCGGCCAACCCTAAGTAATATAGTTTGAAATTCGGCCACACTCCCAAGAAGAAAATGAAGAAGAAGATGCTTGCTTTGAGAGTTATTTTTCTTTAGCTTGAAAAATAGAACCCATCTCTTAGATTAGTGTGTAGAATTCGGCCAAGGATAAGAGAAAAGGGGAACGTTTTTGTTTACGATAGTGCACTAGTAGCCTTTACATCAAAAGGTTTTGTTAACAACATCGAATCAAGGTTCATACGAGTTTCAATAAAATAGATTGATAATTCACAAATGACCGAACATTCTTGGGTTTTCTCTTGGAGAATTATTGTGACAAACGAAAGAAAAAGATTTTGTTTGTTTCCATCCTCAGGTATACTTCAAAGAAAATGGAGCTCACACTCCTAGGTGATTCACGTTCATGATTGGATTGGAAGATCTAACGGATTCAATTTGACGTTAATTCAATCGTCACGAGAAAAGGTACGATACTTTTAATATACGTAAATTAATCTAGGGTTAAGGTTCATTCCTTTAAAGATTTTTTTTTAAATATACCAAACCCTATTTTTACGCTTCCGCAGCGTTTTTGCGATTTTTTCTCTATAATTGGGGTCAGAGCCAGGTTGTAACCTTGATTAATTGATGTATACATATATGTGAATCTATTTATTTTTATTGTAAATATCCATGTTTTAAAAAGAGATGACACTCTAGGTATTCGCATATATATTTACACTGGATTGTATGGATATATATATGTTTAATAATGTGATTTGTTATTGCTCAATTTGGTCCAAGAATTTCAATGTATTTTTATTTTAGGATTGTAACAAGAAGGGTGGCATATCATTACCATAATTTCCTTCTTGGTAGTTGCTAAGTTTTTTTTTAATATTTTATTGTTGTAATAAAATAAAAACTATATTAATTTATTGTTTAAAATACTGTTATAGTATATTCAAGTATCAAAGATTTGAAGATTTGAAGAATTGGAAGCAACCAGAACAAGTTTGGTACCGTGCGCGCCATAGCAACAATCGTGCGTACGAATGAGCATGCAACAATGGTTGTTGTGTCATGGGCTGCGCATGGCGGACCTAAGGATGCCATGGGTTGCGCACGGCAACCCTTTATGGAGTTATGGGATGCGCACGTCCATGGGAGGCAGCCAATGGGTGCAAACGGATGATGGTCGCATGAAGACTTGTTCGCTAAGAAATGAGTTTTTGTATTCCAAACATATGTAATTTACTTCCTTTTCTAGGATGGACCAAAATTATAGCTATTTATATTTTCGTAAATATTGCAATGTTTGTCATTGTTTGATAACATGTCATATAGAATAGGAGTGTCACTCATATATCTCTTTTGGTATCAACATGCATTGAATGGTTTAGGTATCTAATTGGCATCTAAAACTTGGTAAATCATTCTATGGAATTCAATCACACACCTTAAATAATTGAGTGGGGGAAGGTATTTTGGAACATATAATTCCATCAAGTTTAGTTGAGCTTTATGTTTCATGTAATAACCCCCAAGTGGTATTCATGAATGGAATTTAGTAAGATACTTCCTTACAAGGATATACTAAACAATTGGCCCAAACGATATCTACTCCCAAATGGGGGATATTCGTGAGGGAATATATTGAAGATAGATAACTTGGTAACATATTCAATGTGATTTTATTAATTTCCCCCCGAGAGTTCTTGTTAATAAAATCGCATGGCTAAAAATGAAAATGCTGATTGTTATGTTAACAATTAGGTGGGACCTAGTCCAACTAGTAGATGGTGTGAACTCACAAAGGAGGTGTGCCATTTATGGGTGTTGGATCACCGTTGAATTTTAGGATTGAATAACTTATTTAATTCAAGATAAATATTCGAAACTGCTTTATCATGATTGTTTACTTATATATCATTTTTGTTATTGTTAGAAATCAAGACCCCATTCTTAATCAATATCCTAAAAGATAATACTTTAACTGGTGATAATTATGTCACTTGGAAAAGGAAAATTGGGCTTTTATTGCAATCACTAAAGCATAAGTTCCTTCTGTGAACTTCTAAACCACATACTCCTACTAATAAATCTACTCAGGAGAAAAGAGATGAGTATCAATAGTGGAAGTCTTCAGATGAGATGGCTAAATGTTACATTATAGCCACCATCTCCGACATGTTGCAACAACAACATGAAGGAATGGAGACTGTTGCCAATATAATGATGTCTCTGGAAGAGATGTTTGCTATGAAGTTTAGGATGACTAAGAGGGAGGCAGTGATTGCCTTCATGAATCTTAGCATGAAACTTGGACAGGCTGTGAAAGATCACATGATGAAAGTAATAGCACATCTTAACATTGCTGAACTTAATGGTGCTGAGATAGATGGTGAGACGAAAATTGACAAGATCGTCAACTCACTATCAGATTCCTTTGATCAGTTCAAGTTGAACTACACCTTGAACAATAAGGAATACACCTTGCAAGGCTTGATGCAAGATGTTCAAAACGCAGAGAAAATCCTTGTGAAATGCAAGGGTCAATAGCTTCATGAGGTAAGTAAAGTTTCTAATGTTAAGACCCGTAAGAAAGTCAAGAAACAACAGTAGAAAAAGCAACTAGGACATATTAAAAAGGAGACAAGAAAGTAACCAATATCAAAAGAAAGTATTTCCTTTGTGGTGAAAATGGACATTGGAAAAGAAATTGTCTAAAGTTTCAGGACAGGAAGAAAGAAGGTAATATTCATTATATTGAAACATGTTTTTTTAGATTTTATGGATTCTTGGATCATAGACTCCAGAGCCATTAATCATGTTTGTTTTTCCTTACAGGGGTTCAAGGAAAAGAAAAGGCTTAATGTGAATGAATTCAACTTGTGTTTAGGCAAAGGAGTGTTGGTGTCTGCTAGTGCAGTGGGAGATACTAGAATTAATATAGATTCGTATAGGCATTTAGATTTAATAGACGTTTATTATGTACCTCAATTCAAGAGAAATTTAATTTCAGTTTCCTGTTTAAATAAATTTGGATTTTTGGTTACTTTTAATGAAGATTTTTTTATTAATTGGAATAACAAATTTGTTTGCAAAGGTACATTGGAAAACAGTTTATTCTATTTGCAATATCTCTCACTTGTTAGACACGGAATCAATGCAACATAATCATAAAAGAGTAAAATTATCAAAAGATGGAATTTACCTATGGGATTTGTGTCTAGGTCATATTAACCTTAATAGGATCAAAATATTGGTTAATGATGGACCTTTAAGTGACTTAAAGGTTGATGATCTACCAACTTGTGAATCTTGTTTGGAAGGTAAGATGACCAAAAGGTCATTCAAGACAAATGGCACAAGAGCCACTGAATGTTTAGGATTGATACACACTAATGTGTATGGTCCTATGAGCATTCAAGCTAGAGGTGGATATGAGTACTTCATCACTTTCATGGATGATTACTCAAGATTTGGCTATGTGTATCTCATAAGACATAAGTCATATGCTTTTGACATGTTTAAAGCAGATAAAGCTGAAGTTGAAAATCAGCTTGGGAAACAAATAAAAATCTTGAGATCTGATCATGGTGGAGAATATCTATCTAATGAGTTTCAGTAATATCTTATTGATAATAAGATAATTTCTCAGTTTTCTGCACCAGGTACACTTCAACAAAATAAGGTGGTAGAAAAGAGAAATAAAACTTTTTTAGACATGGTTAGGTCTATGTTGAGTTATTCAACGCTTCCTAATTCTTTTTGGGGATATGCTTTACAAACCGTTATGTACATTCTAAACGATGTACCATCTAAGTGTTGGGGTTTATGCCCTAAAGATGTAATTTGTAAATAGATTTATGAAATAAATAAAAGGAAAAGTTCAATTCATTCATGTTGTGTTGTTTATTTTATAACTTGTGCATATATTTAACATCCAAGATTACCGGATGTAATCTCGAACTGTGTATATGAGTGTCATATACAGATGGATACAGTAAGAGACGTGCAATCTAAAGAGTCCATAGACAGCAAATAAAGTTGGGTACTTTATTTGTGGTTAATCTATAGTTGCGGTCCATTCTGTAATGTACGATGATTCTATCCTGAATCATTCATATGAGATATGGGAATGGAGGCATTTGGTATGATGTGATCATATAGGACTGGGTCATGATCTATATGAATCTCTCACCAAAATCCGTTTACCAATGAGATTCATATACATCAACTACTGATGGCTATATATGGTTGATCTTAATCATGAGTGTCTTATCGACTCTTTCAGGTTAGATCGTGGTCTTTGATATACCATGGGTGAGGTCAGATGCAGTTCCTGATCAATATGCTCCGTATATTGGGATTACGGTTTGGCTTGTGGCTAGGAAGGTTTGTACACAATAGTGGAATCCACTCCTTCTTGTGAGAAGTAAACGGTAGTTCCCTTAAGGGTTGATTCAGGGCTTGGATAATATGAGCGCTCTCCTAGTTCCGTAAGGAAATAGGATTTATTGTTCAGTATAGAATTAACGGTACTTAAAGGATATATGTAATTAGAGGGGTATAATGGACATAATGACCCAGCTCTAATTATGAACTTTTGTGGAGGATCACACAATATGTAATAGTTATATCGATGGACACCGAGTTGTATCGGTCTGTGTAAAAGCGTCTACAGTTGAGAGAGTGCAACTTCGGGTTTTTAGTGGAATAACACTGGAGTTAATAATCAAGGAATATTAATTAAAGAGTTTAATTAATGATCCCGAGGATTATTGGAGCTCAAAATACTGTGGGTTCATTAGGTCCCCTTGCTAGCCCGATCGATTTAGGTAACAATGGTCACGGTAAATTAATTGGATTGTCCAATTAATTGTGTTACAAAAGTGACACGTATATATTCGGGAATTAATTGAATAATGAGATATTTTAATTAAGAAATGTTAATAGTTAAATTAATTAAAAAATTAAATTATTTAATTATATTGATAATTTTGAATTATTAATTAACTATTAATTGGAGGGTGTTAGTTGATATATGGATTTAGGTGAAGATAAAATAATAGGATTATTTTATTTTACTAAATCATTTATCTAAGTATTTGAATTTAAGTTTAAATTTAAAATACTTATTATCACTTTAAATATATTTGATATATTTGAAAAGGATAATTAAAAGATATATATCAATTATAACACAAGAGATTGCATTGGATGTAAATTGGTGTGTGCACATATATAAGTGTTTGTATAGGATACAAATAAGGATAATATATATATATATATATATATATATATATATATATATATAATAGTAAGTTGACTTTTTATCAAACACACAACAAAAGTTGTATATATATATATCAAAAACACAAGGGGAGGCGTGAATTTCAGTTTGAAACAAAAAAGGTTGTTTTTTTTTGTTCCATACGAGTGCAGGAGTAATTTTTTCAAGAAAAAGTTGACTTTGTTTTTTGTGTGCACCTGATTCACACGCAAAAACAAAAAGATAAAAAAAAACATAAGCTTTGCATGAGATGCACCAAATTGAGAAGAAAGAGTTTCTTCAAGTATTTCTCTACATCCTCCATTCAAGTTCCCGAGACCGTGATGCACCCACACGCAGTTACCAAATCCGGGAGATAGCGAGGAAGATCGAGTGGTTCAGACAAGAGCACATCGTAAAGTGAAGTAATCCAAACGTTGGTAATATTGGTTCAGACAGGAGTATATCGTAAAGTGAAAGAGCCTCCAAACGTTGGTAAGATTTTCTTCTTCTAATTTTTGTTGATTGCAATTTCCTGTGTATACATATTGTATGTATTAGTTTCGAAAAATAATTACGATCCAAAGTTCACTGGTCCTAGATACAGATATGATTTGTATAAAAATTTTAAAACCTAGTTCCACTGGGTAACCGGTAAACGGGTTCCAACAATTGGTATCAGAGTCATTTATTTTTCGGAACAGGAAATTGTTTTCGATGCTCCTGCATGTATGAATGTGTATGCACCATCTCTTATGATTGTATGAATGTTTATAATTAAATTGTTTAATTTAAATAAGGTTGATCGTAAATTTTTATGGTACTGTGGATTTAGGGTTTATGGGTTGTATTATTATTACTTTTTTTTTTTTTACTGTTATTGTATTGTAAAAAAAAAATGTAACCTATATTGAAGACTTGGAAAAATTATGAAGAAGGATTCATGGGATGAATCGGATTGACCTGAAGAGACTGGAAGATATCTGAAGTTACTAAAAGACCAAGGAATGCCTTTATATATGACTACTCAAGATACTGATACGTCTACCTAATGCAACGGAATTCGGAAACATTTGAAATGTTCAAAGAATTTCAAGCTGAAGTTGAGAATCAATTAGGAAGGATTATCATGTCACTGCGATCAGATCGTGAAGGTGAGTACCTTGACCAAGAGTTTGAAGACTTTTTGGTTGAGCATGGGATAATTTCCCAACTCACAGCTCCCGGTACACCTCAGTAAAATGGTGTAGCGGAGAGGAGAAATAGAACCCTAATGGAAATGGTGAGATCTATGATTAGCTTCACATCATTACCAAATTCCTTCTAAGGATATGCGTTACAAACAGCGGCATACATTTTGAATGTGGTGCCATTCAAATCTGTTCCTAAGACTCCCCTAGAGTTGTTGAATGGTCGTAAAGCTAGTTTGCAACATTTCCACATATGGGGCTGTCCAGCACACGTGCTGAAGAAAAGAACTGGAAAGCTAGACTCCAAGTCTGTGGTCTGCCTGTTTGCAGAACACTCCAAGGAGACCAGAGGTGGACACTTCTATAGTCCCGAAGATAACAAAGTATTTGTATCGATAAATGAAACGTTTCTTGAGGACAGTTATATTAGTGACCATAAACCTCGTTCTAAGATTGTATTGAATGAGTTGGAACCTGGTGAGACTAGTGCTTCATCAACAAGAGTTATTGATCCATAAACATCTGAGAGTCAGATGATTCCTGATCAGAATACACTACCACCTAGACGTAGTGAGAGGGTTGTGAGACAACTTGAACGCTATTTAGGTATAGGTGAGGGACACGTTGTTGTCTCTGCTAATAGTGTTGATGACCCATTACCATTTAAGAATGCAATGGAAGATCCTGATAAAGAGGAATGGCTTAAAACCATGAATCTCGAGATGGAGTCCATGTACTCTAACTCAGTCTGTGATCTTATAGATTACAGGATGGGGTAAAACCCATAGGGTGTAAGTGGATCTACAAGAGAAAGAGATGAGTAGATGAGAAGGTAGAGACCTTTAAGGCAAGGCTAGTGGCTAAGGGTTATACCCAAAAAGAAGGGGTCGATTATGAAGAGACCTTCTCGCTAGTAGCCATGTTTAAGTCTATTAGGATTCTCTTATCCATTTCTGCTTATTTCAATTATGAAATTTGGCAAATAGACGTCAAGACTACATTCTTGAATGGCAATCTTGATGAGAGCATCTATATGATGCAACCAGAGGGATTCGTGTCTCCAGATCAATAGCAAAAGGTTTACAAGCTGCAAAGGTCCATCTATGGGTTTAAGCAAGCATCAGGTTTGATGATGTAATCAAAACCTATGGCTTCGAGCAGAATATCGATGAGCCTTGTGTCTACAAGCGCGCATCATTGATAAGAAAGTAGTTTTCTTGGTCCTATACGTAGATGATATCCTACTCATTGTGGTGATGTGGGAGTGTTGTCTGATGAAAAAGGTTGGCTGGCTAGCCAATTCCAAATGAAAGATTTGGGAGATGCGAGTTATGTTCTTGGGATCCAGCTTATAAGGGATCGTAAGAACAAACTTAGAGCATTATCTCAGGCATCATATATCGATAAGATTCTTGTGCGACTTTCGGTGCAAAATTCCAAGAAATGTAATTTACCTTCTAGGCATGGAGTTAACTTGTCTAAGGAACAGTGTCCTAAGACACCTCAAGAAGTTGAGGATATGAGACGTGTACCCTATGCATCGGCAGTAGGTAGTCTCATGTATGCTATGTTATGCACGAGATCGGACATCTGATATGCAATGGGAGTAGTCAGTAGATACCAGTCCAACCCAGGATTGGATCATTGGGTTGCTGTCAAGACAATTCTAAAGTATCTTCGGAGAAAGAGAGACTATATGCTAGTGTATTCCGGACAGGATTTGATCCCGTCAGGATACACGAATTCTGATTTTCAGTCATATAGGGATAATAGGAAATCCATATCTGAATCAGTATTCACCATGGGTGGTGGAGCCATTGTGTGGAGAAGTATCAAGTAATCTTGCATTGTTGACTCCACCATGGAAGCCGAATATGTAGCCGCTTATGAAGCTCCTAAAGAGGTTGTTTGGCTCCATAAGATCTTGAGTGATCTGGAAGTTGTTCCATATCTGGATATGCCCATCACACTTTATTGTGATAACAGTGGTGCTGTGGCTAATTCTAAAGAACCAAGAAGCCACAAAAAGGGATGCATATAGAGAGAAAGTATCATCTCATTAGAGAGATAGTGTAGAGAGGAGATGTGATCGTCACCAAGATAGCCTCACAAGACAATCATGCTGATCCATTTACGAAGACCTTACCAGCTAAAGTGTTTTTGGGTCACCTAGATGGTATAGGGTTACGAGACATGCCTCACATGCTTTAGTGCAAGTGGGAGATTGTTGGGGTTTATGCCCTAAATATGTAATTTGTAAATGGATTTATGAAATAAATAAAAGGAAAAGTTCAATTCATTCATGTTGTGTTGTTTATTTTATAACTTGTGCATATATTTAACATCCAAGATTGCCGGATGTAATCTCGAACTGTGTATATGAGTGTCATATACGGATGGATACAGTAAGAGACGTGCAATCTAAAGAGTCCATAGATAACAAATAAAGCTGTGTACTTTATTTGTGGTTAATCTATAGCTATGGTCCATTCCGTAATGTACGATGATTCTATCCTGAATCATTCATATGAGATATGGGAATAGAGGCACCTTGTATGATGTGATCATATAAGACCGGGCCATGATCTATATGAATCTCTCACCAAGATCCGTTTACCAATGAGATTCATATATATCAACTAATTATGGCTATATGTGGTTGATCTTAATCCTGGGTGTCTTATCGACTCCTTCAGGTTAGATCGTGGTCTTTGATATACCATGGGTAAGGTCAGATGCAGTTCCCAATCAATATGCTCGGTATGTTGGGATTACAGTTTGGCTTATGCTGGAAAGGTTTGTACACAATAGTGGAATCCACTCATTCTTGTGAGAAGTAGACGGTAGTTCCCTTAAGGGTTGATTCAGGGCTTGGACAATATGAGCGCTCTCCTAGTTTCGTAAGGAAATAGGATTTATTGTTCATTATAGAATCAACGATACTTAAAGGATATATGTAATTAGAGGGGTATAATGGACATAACGACCCAGCTCTAATTATGAACTACTGTGGAGGATCACACCATATGTAATAGCTATATCGATGGACACCGAGTTACATCGGTCTATGTAAAAGCGTCTACAGTTGAAAGAGTGCAACTTCGGGTTTTTAGTGGAATAACACCGGTGTTAATAATCAAGGAATATTAATTAAAGAGTTTAATTAATGATTCTGAAGATTATTGGAGCTCAAAATAATGTGGGTCCATTAGGTCCCCTTACTAGCCCGATCGATTTAGGTAACAAGGGTCATGGTAAATTAATTGGATTGTCTAATTAATTGTGTTACAAAGTGACACGTATATATTCGGGAATTAATTGAATAATGAGATATTTTAATTAAAGAATTTTAATAGTTAAATTAATTAAAAAATTAAATTATTTAATTATATTGATAATTATAAATTATTAATTAACTATTGATTGGAGGGTGTTAGTTGATATATGGATTTTGGTGAAGATAAAATAATAGGATTATTTTATTTTACTAAATCATTTATCTAAGTATTTGAATTTAAGTTTAAATTTTAAATACTTATTATCACTTTTAATATATTAGATATATTTTAAAAGGATAATTAAAAGATAAATATCAATTATAACACAAGAGATTGCATTGGATGCAAATTGATGTGTAAACATATATAATATAAGTGTTTGCATAGGATCACTTTTATAAAACACACAACAAAAGTTGTATATATATAAATAAATAACGCAAGGGGTGGCGTGAATTTCAACTTGAAAAAAAAAAGGTTGTTTTTTTTTGTACCATGCGAGTGCAGGCGTATTTTTTTTTTAAGAAAAAGTTGACTTTGTTTTTTGTGTGCACCTGATTCACACGTAAAAACAAAAAGATAAAAATAAACCTAAGTTTTGCATGAGATGCAATTTATCTGTGCGTGAAATCAATACACCAAATTGAGAAGAAAGAGTTTCTTCAAGTATTTCTCTACATCCTCCATTCAAGTTTCTGAGACCGTGACGCACCCACACGCAGTTAACAGATCCGGGAGATAGCGAGGAAGATCGAGTGGTTCAGACAGGAGCATATCGTAAAGTGAAGTAATCTCTAAACGTTGGTAAGATTGGTTCAAACGCGAGCATATCGTAAAGCGAAGGAGCCTCCAAACGTTGGTAAGACTTTCTTCTTTTGATTTTTGTTGATTACAATTTCCTGTGTATACATATTGTATGTATTAGTTCCGAAAAATAATTACGATCCAAAGTTCACCGGTCCCAGATACAGATATGATCTGTATAAAAATTTTAAAACCTAGTTTCGCTGCGTAACCGGTGAATGGGTTCCAACACTAAGTCGGTTCCTAAAACACCGAATGATTTATGGACTGGACGAAAGCCTATTCTACAACACTTAAGGATATTTGGATGTCCTGTGCACGTGTTAAAAGGAAAGACAAAATATGGAGTCTCGTTCAGAAACATGCATATTTGTAGGGTATCCAAAAGGAACCAAAGGATATTATTTCTAGAGTACTTCAGATCTTAAAGTATTTGTTTCGACAAATGCTAAATTTCTGGAAAATGAATATATGAATAATTTTGTGCCTAAAAGTAGAATTGTCCCGAATGAGATTTCAAGAGATACAATTCTATAAGAGGTTTCACAACCTAGCCCAATTGTAAGTTTCGCACCAACACATGATCAACAACCTACCATTCCTCGTCGTAGTAGACAACCCAAGAGATACATCGGTCTTGGAGAATCAGTAGAGAATCTCTCGGACGACAATGATCCCTACACATGCAAGGAAGTCATGGAAGATGTTGATTGTCGCCATTAGTAAAAGGCAGTGCAATCCGAATTTGAATCTAGGTTCAAAAATAAAGTCTGGTCTCTTGTGGACTTGCCTAAAGGGATAAAATTCATTGAGTGCAAGTGGGTATACAAGAGGAAGAGAGGAATGGATGGATAGGTGGAAACCTTTAAAGCTAGATTGGTAGCTAAAGGTTACATACAAAAGGATGATATCGATTATGAGGAAACCTTATCTCCTATGGTCATGCTTAAATCCATTAGGATACTCTTATCCATTACGATACTCTTATCCATTAAGGCATCTTTAGAGATTTGAAAAATGAACGTTAGGATAGCTTTCCTTAATGGAAGTCTTGACGAAAGCATCTATATGATGCGACCAGAAGGATTCATTGAAAATGGCCAAGAGGAAAGGTTTGCAAGTTGCAAAGATTCATATATGGATTGAAGCAAGCATCCAGATTTTGGAACATAAGGTTCGATCAAGCCGTGAAAATTTTTGGATTTATTCAAAACCTTGATGAACCTTGTGTATACAAAAGGATTAAAGGAGACAAGTTGATTTTCCTAGTTCTTTACGTTGATGATATACTACTCATCGGAAACAATGTGGGTGTATTGACATCAGTAAAAGAATGGTTAGCAAAATAATTTGATACTAAAAACTTAGGAGAAGCAAGTTATATTCTTGGTATCCAAGTCATAAGGGATAGAAAGAATAGAATGATTGCATTATCCCAAGCTTCATACATAGATAAAATCTTGTCTAGGTTTTCCATGCAAGATTCCAAGAAAGGTATGTTACCTTTCATATATGGAATCAAGCTTTCTAAGGAACAAATTCCTAAGAATGAGCATGAAAAGCAATTCATGAGTAGGGTTCCATATGCATCAGCAGTTGGAAGTCTCATGTATGCAATAATTTCCTTCTTGGTAGTTGCTAAATTTTTTTATTTTGTTGTAATAAAAAAACACTGCACTATATTGTAATAATAATAAAAAACTGCAATATTTTTTTATTTTAAATTCTTCTGTAATACATTCAAGTAACGAAGACTCGAAGGTTTGAAGAATTGGAAGCGACTGGAACAAGTTTGGGACCCTGCGAGCCACAGTAACAAATGTACATGCGAAGAGCAAGCGGCCACGATTGTTGTGGCATGGGCTACTCAAGACAGCCCTATGGAAGCCATGGGTTGTGCATGGCAACCCTTTATGGGGTTGTGGCATGCGCACACCCATGGAAAAGGGCCAAGGGTGAGCTCGCCCATGGGAGGCGGCCAAGGGAGTCCAAACGATGAAGGTCGCGTGAAGACTTGTTCGCCAAGAAAGAAGTTTTTTGTAATCCAAGACATGTAATTTACTTGTTTTTCTAGGATGGACCAAAATTGTAGCTATTTATATTTTTGTAAATATTGCAATGTTTGTCATTGTTTGAAAACATTTCATATAGAATATGAGTGCCACTCATATATCTCTTTTGGTATGAACATGCATTGAATGATTTAGGTATCTAATTGGCATCTAGATAACTTGGTAAATCATTCTATGGAATTCGATCACACGCCTTAAATAATTGACTGGGAGAAGGTGTTTTGGAACACCTACGGCCTCCAAGTTTAGTTGAACTTTATTTTTCGTGTAATAATCCCCCCAAGAGGTATTCATGAATGGAATTTAGCAAGATACTTCCTTACAATTATAGATTAGACAATTGGCCCAAACGATATCTACTCCCAAAGGAGAGATATTCGCGAGGGAACATATTGAAGGTCGATAACTTGGTAACACACTTAATGTGATTTTATATATATCCTCCCCAAGAGTTCTTGTTAATAAAATCGTAAGGCTAAAATTGAAAACGCTGGTTGTTATGTTAACAATTAGGTGGGACCTAGTCCAACTAGTAAATGGTGCGAACTCCCAAGGGAGGCGTGACATTTATGGGTGTTGGATCACCGTTGAATTTTATGATTGAATTATTTAATTTAATTCAAGAAAAATATTTGAAAGTACTTGATCATAATTATTTACTTATATAATTTTTGTTATTAAAAAGAAATCATGACCCCATACCTAATAAACATCCTAAAAGATAATACTTTAACTGATGATAATTATGTCACATGGAAAAGAAAAATTGGGTTATTAATGCAAGCTGACAAACATAAATTCGTTATGTCTATTCCTTAACCACCAAACTAATGAACCTACTCAGGAGCAAAGAGATAAGTATCAATAGTAAAAGTCTTTAGATGAGATGGCTAAATGTACGTTACATTATGGTTATCATCTCCGACGTGTTACAACAGCAACATGAAGGAATGGAGACTGCTGCCGATATAATGATATCTCTATAGGAGATGTTAGCTATGAGGTCTAGGATGACTAAGAGAGAAGCAGTGACTGCTTTCATGAATCGTAAGATGAAACCTGGACAGGATGTGAAAGATCACATGATGAAAGTCATAGCACATCTGAACATTGTTGAACTGAATGGTGCTGAGATAAATGGTGAGACGAAAATTGACATGATTGTCACCTCACTATCGGATTCCTTTGGTTTGTTCAAGTTGGACTACACCTTGAACAATAAGGAATACACCTTGCAAGGCCTGATGCAGGATGTTCAAAGTGCCGAAAAGAAAATCCATGTGAAAGGCAAGGGTTAAGAGATTCATATGCTTGGTAAGTTGCTACTGTTAAATACCCGTAAGAAGGTCAAGAGATAAAAGAAGAAAAAACAACTTGAGCCTTCTTAGAAGGAGACCAAGAAAGTAACCAAGATCAAAGGGAAGTGGTTCCTTTGTGGTGAAAGGGTCAAAAGAATATACTGAAATAGAATGAATTCAACTTGCATTTAGGCAATGGAGCGTTGGTGTCTACTAGTGTAGTAGGAGATATTAGAATCAATTTAGATTCTTATAGGCATTTAGTTTTAATAAACGTTTATTATGTACCACAATTCAAGAGGAATTTAATTTCGGTCTCTTGTCTAAATAAATTTGGATATTCGGTTACTTTTAATAAATGTTTTATTATTAGTAAGAATAACAAATTTGTTTGTAAAGATACATTGAAAAATGGTTTATTCTACTTGCATAGAAATATCTCTCACTTGTTAGACACGGAATCAACGAAACCTAATCATAAAATAGTAAAATTATCAAAAGATGAAACCTACCTATGGCATTTGCACCTAGGTCATATTAACCTTAATAAGATTAAAAGATTGGTTAGTGACTGACCTCTAAGTGACTTAAAGGTTCATGATCTACCAAATTGAGAATCTTGTTTGGAATGTAAGATGACCAAAAGGTCATTCACGACGAAAGGCATAAGAGCCACTGAATGTTTAGGATTGATACACACTAATGTGTATGGTCCTATAAGCATTCAAGCTAGAGGTGGATATGAGTACTTTATCACTTTCACAGATGATCACTCAAGATTTGGCTATATGTATCTCATGAGACATAAGTCGAATCCTTTTGATATGTTCAAAACATTTAAAGCTGAAGTTGAAAATCAGCTTGAAAAACGCATACAAATCTTGAGGTCTGATCGTGGTGGAGAATATCTATCTGGTGAGTTTCAGCAATATCTTATTGATAATGGGAAAATTTCTCAATTTTCTTCACCAGGCATACCTCAACAAAATGGGGTGGCAGAAAAGAGAAATATAACTCTTTTGGATATGGTTAGGTCTATGTTGAGTTATCCAACGCTCCCTAATTCTTTTGAGGGATATGCTTTACAAACTGCAATGTACATTCTAAATGATGTACCATCTAAGTCGGTTCCTAAAACACCGCATGAGTTGTGGACCGGGCGAAAGTCTAGTTTACAACACTTAAGGATATTTGGATGTCCTGCGCACGTGTTAAAAGGAAAGACAGAAAAGACAGAAAAGATGGAGTCCCGTTCAGAAACATGCATATTTGTAGAATCCAAAAAGAAACAAAAGGATAATATTTTTATAGTCCTTCAGATCTTAAAGTTTTTGTTTCGACAAATGCTTAATTTCTAGAAGAGGACTATATGAATAATCTTGTGCCTAAGAGTAGAATTGTCCTGAATGAGCTTTTAGAAGATACAATTCCACGAGAGGTTTCACAATCAAGCCCAATTGTAAGTTTCACACCAACACAAGATCAACAATCTACCATACCTCGTCATAGTAGGAGGGTTAGTAGATAACTTGAGAGATACACCGATCTACGAGAATCTGTAGAGAATCTTCCGGACAACGATGATCCCTATACATACAAGGAAACAATGGAAGATGTTGATTGTCACCATTGGCTAAGTCAATGCAATTCGAATTTTAATCTATGTTCAAAAACAAATTCTGGTCTCTTATAGACTTGCCTAAAGGGATAAAACTCATCGAGTGCAAGTGGGTATACAAGAGGAAAAGAGGAATGGATGGAAAGGTGGAAACCTTTAAAGCTAGATTGGTAGCTAAATGTTATACAAAGAAAAAAGGTATCGATTATCAGGATCCGTGTTTACTATTGGAGGAGGAGGAGCAGTCATATGGAGGAGTATCAAGCAATCTTGTATTGTTGATTCTACCATGGAAGCCGAGTATATTGCTGCATGCGAGGCTGCTAAAGAGACTGTCTGGCTCCGTCAATTCTTGATTGACTTGGAAGTAGTTCCTGATACGAATGAGCAGATTACTATCTATTGTGACAATAGTGGAGCAGTGGATAATTCGAGAGAACCAAGAAGTCATAAGAGAGGGAAACACATTGAAAGAAAGTATCACCTTCTGAGGGAAATTATTTATAGGGCTGACGTGACGATTACCAAGTTCGCGTCAGCAGATAATCTAGCGGATCCCTTTACAAAGGCTCTTCCACAAAAGAGTTTTGATGGGCAACTAGAGAACATGGGGATGAGAGATATGACACATTTGCTAGAAGGCAAGTGGGAGATTGTTGGGATTATGCTTAATAGCAAGAGTATAATAATGTATTTGACAATCTTTTCATATTAATAAAGTGATTTCTATTTTAACAAATATTATAGCATTTATAGTTTAATTATTATAATTGTCAAAAGTAAATAAACATAAGGTCAAAAGACTATGAGAAAAGAAGAATTGTTCATACATCTAGATATGTATGAGGCAGCCACAATTCTTTAGTTAGTATTGAATAATATTCACAACTTAAGATAAAAGGTTGGGCGCTTTTATCTTGTCAAAGTTGTAGATTCTTTTGCTAGCATTTAAGTGGGATCAAATGTGTTATGATGAGTCTAAAATCATCAAAGTGTGGTGTCTTTAGGCAAATCAATCTAGTGCACTGGATGCATTGAATATGATCACAATGAATTACTTTATCTAGAACCGTCAATGGATAAAAGTTTTCACTTGAAGACAATCGGAGAGTCTATCTCAATCCAGAGATAAATAATGGACTTATGGTTGCAATTGTTCTCATATGAGCTATCAATGAGCATGATTATATAGCATAGTCTATCCTCGATAGTCTGGTGGTATTCATTTGTTAATCGATAAAATACTTCATATATAGATATAGACATTGTGGCTCAATTTATTAAATGAGAGTAGAATATCATCATATGGATATTTTGAGATATTGGATATTAAATCTTAACGTTAAATTTTCAATAGTGTCTATTGAAACATGACTTCTGGACAAGTCAAAATATCCAAGTTCAAAATGTGGTTATATGAGTAAATATGGTAACTTGGAGAGCTATAGGCGGTTTATGAGCTTTTGGAGATTACTGATATTCTTCACGAGGATACACTTTCTCCTATGAGGTTGTCTAGGATATGAGTGAGTAACATCAACTTATTCTATCTTTATTTAAGAGTTCAATTTTAGTTCTTTAGTGGAATGTACTAAAATTAATAGATCGGTCCTAAGTGAATCCTTTGTTGATTTTGATTGGGTTTTGCCTATTAGAGCTTAAATTTAGATAGCCCGCCAACATCCCCAATCCACGCGAACTTGCATGGATCACTTGATATATTCTACCAGACCAATTTAAAGGCCATCTAGAATAGTATTGATACATGTGGATTTGTTTCTTTTTGTACGAATAAGTTTAGTTCACATGTGAACTTTTTATTAAGGTCCAATGGATTTAATAAAATAAGAAAAATAATATATTGGCCCATGTATATGTGTTGGGTGGCGAAGCTATATAGTTTAGCTTAATTATATTATTTTTATTTTATTATTTAATTAAACGGAAATTAATTAATTTGGTAATTAATTAATTATTTAATTAAAAGTAAAAAAAAAATTCCTAGTAGAAGTTGGTCTCCTAATATTATACTACTGTTGGTAGTATAATTAATATTAAAGACTATATTTGATAAGTAGATAAATAAAATGATTTTTTTATCTAATCAAATTAGTAAGTCTTTAATATGGTTACAAATACACTATTGAGTTGGATTAGGAGTCTTGGTGTAGGAAAGAATTATTTTTGGAAAATGATTCTTGGTCACCAAGTAAATCTACCTAAGCATAGAATTCTTCTTTGAAAAGGATTCTTAACCATCAAGTAAATCCACATAAGGAAATGATTCTTAACAACCACGTAAATCCTTCTTAGAAAAGGATTTGTAATCCTAATAAATTTCAAGAGAAGAATTTGGCCAGCCCTATATATATATATATGTGTGTGTGTGTGTGTGTGTGTGTGTGTGTGTGTGTGTGTGTGTGTGTGTGTGTGTGTGTGTGTGTGTTAGGATTATGCTCAATAGCAAGAGTATAATCATGTATTTGACAATCTTTTCATATTAATAAAGTGATTTCTATTTTAACAAATCTTATAGCATTTATAGTTTAATTATTATAATTGTCAATAGTAAATAATAATAAGGTCAAAAGACTATGAGAAAAGAAGAATTGTTTATACATCTAGATATGTATGAGGTAGACACAATTCTTTTGTTAGTCTTGAATAACATTCACAACTTAAGATAAAAGGTTGGGCGCCTTTATCTTGTCAAAGCTGTAGATTCTTTTGCTAGCATTTGAGTGGGATCAAATGTGTTATGATGAGTCTAAAATCATCAAAGTGTGGTGTCTTTGGGAAAAAGAATCTAGTGCACTGGGTGCATTGAATAGGATCAAAATGAAATACTTTATCCAGAACCGTCAATGATTAAAATTTTTCATTTGAAGACAATCGGAGAGCCTATCTCAATCCTGAGATAAATGATGAGGTTACAAGTGTTATCATTTGAGCTATCAATGAGTACGATTATATAGCATAGTCTATCCTCGATATTTTGGTGGTATTCATTTGTCAATCGATAGAGGACTTCATTTATAGATATGGAAGTCTTTAATATGGTTACAAATACACTATTGAGTTGGATTAGGAGTCTTGGTGTAGGATAGAATTCATTTAGAAAAAAGATTCTTAAACACCAAGTAAATCTACCTAAGGAAAGGATTCTTAACTACCAAGTAAATCTTTCTTAGGAAAGGATTTGTGATCCTAATATATATCCAATGAAATTTCGGCCAGCCTATATATATATAATAGGATAGAATTCCTTTAAGATAAAGATTATTAACTACCAAATAAATCTACCTAAGGAAAGGATTCTTGCCAACCAAGTAAATCCTTCTTAGATGAGGATTTATGATCCTATATATAACGTATGTTAATTTCGGCCAGCCTAAGTTTTTTTATGAGATGAATTTCGGCCATGCTAAGCAATTTTCAAGAAGAGAATTTAGCCTAGCAAGAGAGAATTTTGAGAGAGAAATTTTTGTTTTTTACTCTGGACAAAATTTGACCAACTCATAGAGATAGTGTGAATTCGACCAAGAAGAGAAAAAGGGGAACGTTTTTGTTTTCGATAGTACACTAGTATCCTTAGCATCAAAAGGGTTTTGTGTACAACGTCGAATCAAGGTTCACACGAGTTTCAATTAAATTGATTGACAATTCAAAAGTGACCCAACGTTCTTGGTTTTTCTCTTGGAGGATTATTGTGACTAACAAAGAAGAAGATTTTGTTTGTTTCCATCCTCAGGTATACAATTTAAAGAAAGGGAGCCCACACTCCTAGGTGATTCACATTTGTCATTTGATTGGAAAATCTTACAGATTCAATTCGACGCTAGTTCAATCGTCACAAAAAAAAAGGTACTATACTTTTTATATACATCAATTAATCTAGGTTAAGGTTCTTGTTATTAAAAGGGAAATTTTTTTATTTATACGCAAACCCTAATTTTCGTTTTCTCACGCTTCTGTTGCGTTTTGAACCATTTTTTCCCTACAATATGAAGGGAATTTCAAGCAGCCATATAGTTTTTCCAAGAGAAGAATTCGGCCAGCCCTAGTTCTTTTTGGAAAGAAAATTCGGCTACCATAGAATTTTGAGGGTGAAAATTTTGTTTTTGCTCTAGACAAAATTTGAATAACTTTAAGAAATAGTATGAGATTCGGCAGAGAAGAAAAAGAAAAAAGAACGCTTAATTTTCGATAGTACACTAGTAGCCTTTACATTAAAAGGTTTTGTGTACAACATCGAATCAAGGTTCAAGCAATTTTTAATCAAATTGATTGATAATTCACAAGTAACCAAACGTTTTTTGTTTTCTTCTTGGAGGATTATTGTAACTAACAAAGAAAAAGATTTTGTTTGTTCCCATCCTCAGGTATACAATTTAAAGAAATTGAGCCCACACTCCTAGGTGTTTCATGTTCATGATTGGATTGGAAGATCTTACGGATTCAATTCGGCACTAGTTCAATCGTCACGAGAAAAAGGTACGACACTTTTTATATACATCAATTAATCTAGGGTTAAGGTTCTTGTTATTTAAAAGGGAAAGTTTTTATTTATACCGAAACCCTAATTTTGATTTTTCATGCTTCCACTGCACAAATTTTCCCTACATCCAGATGATCAACATCAGGATCTGTGTTTACACTTGGAGGAGGGGCGATCATATGGAGGAGTATCAAGCAATCTTGTATTGTTGATTCCACCATGGAAGCTGCGTATGTGGCTTTATGTGAAGCTGCTTAAGAGGTTGTCTGGCTCCGTCAATTTTTGATTAACTTGGAAGTGGTTCCTGATGCGAATAAGCAAATCACTATCTATTGTGACAATAGTGGAACAGTAGCTAATTCGAGAGAACCAAAAAGTCATAAGAGAAACTGTCTGACTCCACCAATTCTTGATTAACTTGGAAGTGGTTTCTGATGCGAATAAGCAAATCACTATCTATTGTGACAATAATGGAACAGTGGCTAATTCGAGAGAACCAAGAAGTCATAAGAGAGGGAAACACATTGAAATAAAGTATCACCTTTTAAGGGAAATTGTGCATAGGGGAGACGTGACTATAACCAAGATCGCGTCAGTAGAAAATCTAGCGGATCCGTTCACAAAGGCTCTTCCATAAAAGAGTTTTGATAGGCACCTGGAGAATATGGGGATAAGAGATATGACACATTTTCTATAGTGCAAGTGTGAGATTGTTAGGATTATGCTCAATAACAAGGGTGTAATGATGTATTTGACAATATTTTTATATTATTAAAATGATTTCTAATTTATCAAATCTTATAGCATTTATAGTTTAATTATTATAATTGTCAAAAGTAAATAATCATAAGGTCAAAGATTATGAGAAAAGAAGAATTGTTCGTACATCTTGATATGTATGAGGTAGACACAATTCATTATATAGTCTTGAATAATATTCACAACTTAACATAAAGGTTGGGCACCTTTATCTCGTCAAAGTTGTAGATTCTTTTGCTAACATTTAAGTGGGATCAAATGTCTTATGATGAGTCTAAAATCATCAAAGTGTTGTGTCTATGGTAAAAGAATATAGTGCACTGGGTGCATTGAATAGGATCACAGTGAAATAATTTATCCAGAACCGTCAATGAATAAAAGTTTTCACTTGAAGACAATCGGAGAGTCTATCTCAATCATGAGATAAATGATGGACTTATGGTTACAAGTGTTATCATTTGAGCTATCAATGAGTACGATTATATAGCATTGTCTATCCTCGATAGTTTTGTGATAGTCATTTGTTAATCGATAGAGAACTTCATTTATAGATATGGACATCGTGACTCCATTTATTAAATGTGAGTAGAATATCATCATATAGATGTTTTGAGGTATTGGATATTAAATATTAACAGTAAGTTGTCAATATTGTCTATTGAAATATGGCTTCTAGACAAGTCAAAATATCCAAGTTCAAAATGTGGTCATATGAGTAAATATGGCAACTTGGAGAGCTATAGGTGGTCTATGAGCTCTTAGCAATTACTGGTATTCTTTACAATGATACACTTTCTCCATAAAAATTGTCTAAGGTATGAATGAGGAATATTAACTTGTTCTATCTTTATTTAATAGTTCAATTTTAGTTCTTTAGTTGAATGAACAAAAATTAATAGATCGGACATAAGTGAATCATTTGTTTATTGTGATTAGGTTATGTCTATTGGAGCTTAAATTTAGATAGCCCGCCAAGATCCCCAATGCACACGAACTTATATGGATCACTTGATATATTCTACCGGACCAATTTATGGGTGCATTTAGAATTCTTATAAGGCATGCGAACTTGTTTCTTTTAGTAAGAATGAGTCTAGTTCACATGTGAACCTTTTATTAAAGTCAAATGGATTTAATAAAATGGGAAAACAATATTTGACCCATATTTATATAGCTTGGATGGCAAGGGCCTATATAATAGCCTTATATATTGTTTTTTTATTTAATTATTTAATTAAATGGAAATTATTTATTTATTTATTTAATTATTTATTTAAAAATCAAAATCTTTTTCCAAGTAGGAGATGGTCTCCTATAGTCATATTATTGTTGGTATTATGATAAGTATCACATACTATATTTGATAAGTAGATAAATAAAATGAATTTATTTAGCTAGTCAAATTAGGAGGTTTTGATATAGTCATAATTTAATTTATATTCAATAATTGGTTATTGAATAAATACACTATTGAGTTGGATTAGGATTCTTGGTGTGGCTAACAAATCTTCTTTGAGAGAGAATTCTTGATTACTAAGTAAATCCTCCTAGAAAGAGGATTCTTGTCCACCAAGTAAATCCTATTTATGAGATGATTTGGTCTCCTAAATTAAAAGCAAGTAGAATTCAGTCAACCCTAATTAAATTAGGGCAAGGATTTCGGCCACTATATATATATGTATAATATAGTGTGAAATTCGGCCACACTCCCAAGAAGAAGAAGAAGAAAAGGCTTGCTTTGAGAGTTATTTTTCTTTAGCTTGAAAAATAGAATCCATCTCTTAGATCTGTGTGTAGAATTTGACCAAGGAGAAGAGAAAAAGGGAATGTTTTTGTTTTCGATAATGCACTAGTCACCTTTACATCAAAAGGTTTTGTGTACAATATCGAATCAAGGTTCACGCGAGTTTCAATCAAATAGATTGATAATTCATAAGTGACCGAACGTTCTTGGGTTTTCTCTTGGAGAATTATTGTTACTAACAAAAGAAAAAGATTTTGTTTGTTTCCATCATCAGGTATACAATTCAAAGAAAAGGGAGCCCACACTCTTAACTTATTCACCTTTGTGATTGGATTGGAAGATCTTGTGGATTCAATTTGACGATAGTTCAATCGTCACGAGAAAAAGGTACGATACTTTTAATATAGATCAATTAATCTAGCGTTAAGGTTCTTTCTTTTAAAGAAAAAAATTTAAAATATACCAAACCCTATTTTTACGCTTCCGTCGCGTTTTTACAAGTTTTTCCCTACAAAAGGGTGGCATAACAAACTTTTTTCGATTTGTGGAGAGGAAGTTTTGCTAAAAGCAATGGTCCAATCTATTCCTACATATTCATTGTCTCTGTTTAGATTACCACAAGGTCTGATTGATGATCTTTATCGTCTCAACGCTCGATTCTGGTGGGGTTCTGATGACGAGAGGAGATAGATTCACTAGTGTGAGTGGAAGGCATGATATTGATTTGTTCAACAAGGCTCTTTATGCCAAACAGTGTTGGCGTTTGGTACAATATCTGAAATCTTTGGCAGTCAAAATTCTGCAAAGTTGCTACTTCCCGGACTCATCGTTTATGAGGGCGAAATCCACAGGGTCATGTTCTTTCGTATAGAGAAGTTTTTGTGGGGTCGTGAACTGTTGGATGCTGGCTCTCGTTAAAAGCATAGAATACTGAATTTCTTCTTGCCTTTTTTCTTAATTTACCGAGGGTCTTATTTATAGGGGAAAGGCAGAGAACCCTCCCCCATTTTCAACATGGTTGTTAATTATTGCCATGAATGTGGGCGGTGGTTTGGTTTCCACATTATCAACAATGTAGGTGGTAGATGAAAGGTGAAAGTTAAGCCAATTTGTCAACAGTTGGTGTATTGGAGATGGTACCACAATGTCCGTTTATCAAGATCTTTGGATCCCCCGGCCTTCAACTTTTCATATTTTTTCTCCCCAGGTTCTGCAAGATACTATTAGAGTTGTTAATTTGAAGACAAATTCTGGTTCGCGGAATGTGAACCTTATGTAAAGTTCTTTTCTCCTGGATGATGCTGCCATGATCCTCAGTATTCCGTGTTCTGCTCCATCTCATAAGGACTCCCTTGTCTGGCACTACGACAAGTTTGGTTTTTTCTCATATAGTCTTTTTAATATGGAGTCCTGGTGGAAGGCCTTGTGGAAAATTAATATCCCACCAAAAGTATGACATTTTTTGTGGAAAGCTAGCCACAACGGGTTGTCGATTTGTTTTAATCTTGCTAAGCGTATGGTGGTGGTGAGCGTGTTTTGTCCGATTTGTAATGGAAAGATGGAGTCAACAGTGCATGCTCTTTAAGGATGCCCATCGCTGAAACCTCTACGAGCAAGCATATGGTTCATGAAAGGTGTTTGTGGTGATAATGGCTTGCCCTTTTCTTATTTCATGATGTCCATCAAAAGTCGTTTGCTGAAGGAAGAGTTTGAACTACTCTGTGTTATTCTTTAGAAGGTGTGGTTTCGTTGGAATAGCAAGATTGATTGCTCTAACTCTTTAGATATTACGGTTATTATGCATTGGGCTGATTGTTTTTTGAAATGACGTAGAACAGAAGTAAAATGGCTTACCAACGTAAGCTCTAAGAACGTAAAACTGGAATCCACCAGGAAAAAAGAAATCGAAATTTGACTAAAATTTTATTATGCTCTCAAAACAAAGAACAAGAGGTTTAAATAGCCTCTGAAAACCCTAACTAAAAGCAAAACGATCAAATTGGACATTCACTAAACAAATAAAAGTTAAAACGAAAAAACTAAAAAATTAAAATAATACTTCAAATGCCCTACAGTCTGCCTTAATAAGCTATTTTGAGGATGCAAACGACCTCAACCGGGGATCTTAGATTGCCAGGACGTAGATCGCCAAAATCCCTTTCCGAAAACATATTATAATAGGCAATCGGACAACCGATCTAAAAGTTAAGTCCATTTCTCCGAACTAGCTCTTTTAGTCGTGCCTATTTCTTTCTTTACTAATTTTCTATCAAACTCTTCTTCAAACTCCAAGGCTAGTTGTCCTACTTCATGAAAGATTATTATAAAGCTAATGAGAGGGTTGTGGATGGTTCCTGTTTATTGAATCAGATGTGTAACTCTTGGCACCCGCCTGATGTCGGTCTCTTCAAGGTAAACTTTGATGTTGCGGTAGATGCTGAGGGTGGTTGAATCGGGATTGGGTTTATAATTCACGACAATCTTGGCTCTATTATGGCTTCGAGTGCTTAGACAATAGCTATTGCGTACTCTCCTCAAGTGGCTGAAGCTAGTGCTATTCTCTGCAGGATTCAATTTGCGGTAGATTATGGCTTGGTTTCATTTTCCATTGAGTCTGATGATCAAGTTATTGTTAATATGGTGAATAATGGTGTTTTTCTGTGATCGGAGGTGTGGCTTATTATCAAAGGCATTAGCCTTAAGCTTGAGTCTCTTTCTAAGGTGTCTGTTGATTTTGTTCTGCGAAAGGCCAATATGGCTGCACATTGTTTAGCTAAGTTGGATCTGTCTCTTGATACAGATAATTACTGGACTGAGGATTGTCCTCCTTGTGTTGTTCTAGTGGCATTGGGCGAGTGCCCTACTCGTTTGTAGTTCGGTTTTTTATAAAATATTTTCCTTTTCTCAAATTAAAAATAAAATAAAACAATACCTCAAATTTATATCTAAATTTTTAGTTTATTTTTTTATTGAGACCCACTTCAATTAAATTTATCAATCACTTTTAGCTATTATCCAAAACATTTAAAAACTTTATGCAAATTCTTAGTGGAACTAGTTTAACCTGTAAAACTCACTTCAATTAAACTTATCGATCTTTTAGAGTAATATTCCAATTTCATTTCTCATTGCAAAGTTAATTAGCTTTACAAATTTCGTTTAATCGACTTTTTCTAAGTTTTTAGCTGATTTTTGGTTTAAACTCATTCCAATTAAATTTATCTATTGTTTTTAGTAATTCTCCAACGTCAATCCAAATTCTATGTAAGTTTTTAGTTTTTCGTAACAGAGAAGTTGACCGACACTAACCCAAACTTGTTAATTTTCTATATTTTGGTAGATTTTTGGTTGAATGTCAATTCAATTAATCTAATCAATCTTTTATAGTAATAGTTAAACTCAATTTATCACTTCTGAGTTAATTATCTTATCGAAATACACTTAATTGATTATACTCGACTGAACTGATTTCAATTAAACTTATCAGTCCATTTTAGTAATTTTACAATTTCATACATACATTAAAAATTGATTGAAACACACTTCTATCAATCGTATTAATCCCTTGAACTAATATTCCAACTTCATGGTTTACAATTTAATTGGTAAAAGTGGAGCTCAAACTCCTTATGGAAGTGGTCAACCATTTGTAACAATGTGATGGCCACCCAAATTGTATTGCTTTCATATAAAGTTCAATCATTAATAAGTGGATGAATGAAGGGAAATCAGGAATACATTCTATTCACATAATACTCCATCACTCAATGACTGAAGTTGGAACTGGCACTTTTTGTAATGCCCTAATTGCAGGCCAAATAAAACAGAATACATAATATATAAACTCAAAAGACCCATTTTAAGTTCAAGAAAGTATAATTTACACCATTAACATAAGATGAAAATAGTACCCTTTGATGACTTTGCTTAAGATGGGCTTAAGGCACTTTTCCTTTAGATCTTATTTATTTTTGGCTAAGAAGGGTACCCAAAAAACACATAATTTGGAAACTTAAAATTAAAAAAAGAAAAAGAAAAAAAGAATCAGATCCATTGTCAACAATACTTCAGAAATACTTAACCTTCGGCCACAAGTTTGAGAAAAGAAGGATACCTTATCAACATACTACATCCTCTAATCACCCTTGTTCATTTTCCTTCCATTTTCTCTTCCTACTCATCTTGCCTGCCCATTAACATCTTTTTTCTAAACACATTTATAACCTCTACTTTTTTAAAAGCTGTTTTATGTGACAACTTGTTTTGTAAAATATATACATAATACTGGAAATTCTTTGATCAGCATGGTCCTGAAATTTGTCCCGACGTAAAATGGAGAAGTAGTATGTCAATGTGATTTGCCTTATGAAGCAAAAGATGAATAACATTATCCTTTTTGCATGACTCAGAATATTCTGCTGAGAAGAGAAAGCCTTACTCACGTTGCTTCAATCAACAGTCCTATCAAACTGATACAGCTATACAAGTCATTGCACAAATAGAGCAACTTGAGCCAAAGAAATGACTAATGAGTCATGACACTACTGATATGTTTTAATTTTGTTTGGGTTGGGTGATTGGGTTGCTATTTATTGCATATAATCGTTTTTTCTAGTGCATGACAAGTCATAACCTTGCGCCGAGTAAACATCATGACAACAGCCTTAAATTAATTTGAATGCAAAGTTCAATAAACAACAATAAAACCCACGACTTTCTACCAGTCAGACAGTCATTGCTGATGGCAAGTCTTTATTTTACTTGTAGCAGAAAATGTGAGTACATCCAAGTCACTGCTTGGCCCTGAAGAGCATCTAAACATCTATTTTATCTACTCTATTTTTTATTTATTTTTCCCAAGAGGAAGGATTGAAGTATAAATATAAGAAAAAAGAAAAGCAATCCCCCAATAAAGTTGCAGACACAGAAATTCTTTTTTGTTATTTTATGGCCTCCCACCCAAAGAGAAAGCTAGCGTACGCAGTCCAAAAGAAGAATCCTGACCACTTCCACGCAACCCATTTGCCCCTTTCGATATACTTATTCTCCACTCAGATTCTCACTAATTACAATTAATTAATCCCATCCTAAATTTTGTTTTCTGGGTTAACTTCTGTTTTCTACTGTGATCATATTTTGATCCCAGAAACCTTAAAATAACAACAATTCAACTTTGCTGCTGTAAAGTTAAACCAAAAAAAATATGATGAGTGTGATCGGGTTTCCAAGATCTTAAAGGACCACTTGTTTCCTATATTTTTCTACTATAGTTGCCTGTTGCTATGTTCTGGTACAAAAATATCAGTTAATAATGGAAGCTCAAAGTTTTGTTGAATAAGTTGCTTATTTGGGTCCAAATTGTCACCTCACTAATGAATAAAATTGAAGGCCAAAGAAACACCAACTCTATTACACTCGAACAAATACCCCAACATCCAGATTACAAACTTGTCGTGTAAAATTAAGAGTACAACATTAATCTAACAATAGTATCTACATGCAAATTGAGTGAATAAAAGGCTATCCTAGTGGGGGAAAGGAGACAACTATAGAAACAAAAATTCTGAGAGGGTGTAACCTGTAAAGCAACCAAAACAAAGCTTAAAATTTGCTCACCTCTCCCAAAAACTTTCCTCTCCGATCTCTATCTCTATTTTCCTCTGTCTTCACTTTTCCTTAACCCCTAAGCCTCCTCTCCTTTTTCTTCTTCCTTCTCTCGTTATCTTTACCGAAAGTGACTCTTACAAAAAAAAAAAAAAAAAAAATCCTCTCTCTCTCTGTCTCTTCTTCTTCTTCTTCTTCAATGGCAGATGCAGACTCGTACAAGAAGTACAAACAGAGAAAAACAGAGGAAAACAGAGCGAACCCAAGTAAGTTCTATACACATTTCCTTTACAAATCTCTCATAGTTTCAATTTTCTTAGTAGTTCTCCCACTTTTCCCTTCTCAAGCTCCTGAATTCATCAACCAAAATATTCTCAGTAGAAGCTGGGAGCTTCTACACCTTCTCTTTGTTGGTATTGCTGTCTCCTATGGCCTTTTTAGCCATCGAAACGATGACGTAGAGAAGGAAAACAATAACCAGTCAAAGTTCGATAATGCGCAAACTTATGTGTCTAGATTTCTTCAAGTTTCGTCTGTTTTTGATGATGATAATGAAAATTTGTCTGGCTCTGATGAAAACAAGGTCCAAACATGGAGTAGTCAATACTATAGAAATGAACCTGTGGTGGTTGTGGCTAAAGATCACTCTGTTCTTGATCAAGAACAGAGGACCACCGCTTCAAGAATCAGTGACAAACCACTTCTTTTGCCTGTTAGGAGCTTGAAATATCGTGTTTCGGATTCCGATGACGCTGAAACTAATGTTGCGTCTTCTTCTTCCATTAGTAGGTCTGGTTCTAGAAGGTTTTCAAGCAGTTCAAACAAAATCAAAAATGTAGAATTAGGAGGGTTTGTTGATAAAAATGTAAATTTAGAGGAGAAATTGAATGAAAATGTTGTCCTTCCATCTCCAATTCCATGGAGATCAAGATCAGGAAGAATGGAAATGAAAGAAGAAGTTGATAGTCCTCCAATGGAGGATTCTGAGTTCAACAGGCTCGAAACTCGCTCTCTGAGACCCCAAATGTCTCGATCATCACGACCCAATTCTACATCATCTTCACCATCACTATCTTCTCCAAAGAAGTTGTCTTCTTCTTCACCGCCTTTTTCATTGGAGCCTCAAGCTAAGAATTCAGAGGATTCTGTTAGGAAGAAGAGCTTTTATCGGCCTCCTCCTCCTCCTCCTCCTCCTCCGCCTCCACCACCACCTATGACGCATAAATCATCTTCAATGAAACTGAGCTCTAGCTTTACTAGTGTAAAAAGGGACAAACTTGATGAATTTTCAATGGGGAGGTCAGAGAGGACAGCTAGATCATTTGATGCCCCTATTTCAGGAATGAAAGATAAAGAAATCGAAGATGGTTTCGATGGAAAATCAGAGAGAAGATCAAAGGAAGTTGATGGAAGAAAAAATGTGACATTTGATCAAACATGTTTCAAGACTGAGCAGCTGAGCCGTGACAGTGTCACATTTATGCCAAAGCCAACTTTCATGGAGTTTCCAAAGCAAGATAAGCAAGAATTTGTCGATAAGGTGACCATGGAAACTGACGAGGACTCAGAGATTGAAGAAGAAGAAGATGATGATGATGATCAAATTGGAGAAAGTCCTTTTATTTCAAACATGGAAAGATGCTACAACAATGAAGAAGCTGGTTCAAGCAGTGTGAGTGATGGAGGACCTGATGTTGACAAGAAAGCAGACGAATTCATCGCGAAATTCAGAGAGCAAATCCGGCTTCAGAGGATTGAATCGATCAAGAGATCAAGTGCACAAATTAGTAGAAATTCTTCAAGATAATCTAGGAGATTAATTATTCAACCTTGGTGAAATTAAACTTTATGTTTAAACTTCGGTTTTTCACAAAAAAAAATTTCAAAAGATGTAAGGTGATGATGTTATACAGAGATATATGGTTGTTTTTATATTGTATGTAACCAGCAATTAAAATGCAGAAAATGCTTCTTCTGTTCATTGTGCTTCTTCTTTTTCTTTTTCTTTTTTTATCTGAGGAAGCTTGTGGTGGATCTTCTTCTTCTGATTTACAATGTAAATAATTGATTATATGAATTGGGTGTGTGATCAGCACTATTCCATTATGCTTGTAAATCTGTTTTAAAGGTAATGATAGTGTAATATTCTCACTTATAGTTGCAGTTCTATAAGATTGATTTAGGTACATCAAACCTTCGTCATATCCCCTCATTTCTTAACTCAAATGGTATATATCTATCCTATATTTTCATATTATTAATAGTGTTTGAGTACCACTATACGTTCTTTAAAAACATATGTGAAGAGTTTTGTTTTTACTATTAGAAAAATAGATATTCAAATTATATATTTACTATTTATCGTAACAATAACGAGTATCGACAGACATTCGTTAAATACAATGGAATCATCTAAACCATAACACTATTTTATAATTTGCTAATGACGGGAAGTGATGAATATAAGAATATATTTGACTAAATTACTGACCAAAGGATGTTTGCTTAATGAAATAAAGCACAACGAAAAGAATCTCATTCCCATGAGGTTATGTAATGTTACACCGAGCATCAACTTTTACCAAAATGATACAAACTTCCCTCGGATTCTTTTGACTATTGTTGACTTACGTTCTGACTTAATAGTTTAGGGGTAAAAATATCATTTTATATGATAATAGTAATTTAATTTATAGTAAATTATGAAACAACCCCAAATAAATCTATAACTGCAAATCACTCAAAATAAAATTATAATTTTTTTAAAATTAACTATACAAAGAATCTAAATAGAAGAAACCTTCCTAATTCAACTTTTTTTTCTTTTCAAGAAAAAAATAAACATCCATTTGGAAAAAAAAATCAATTTTCTTCAATCAAATTGAACTTTATGTTCTTAATTTTCTTTAAAACCCCAGAAAAAAAAAACCATAGTCTAAATCAGAAATTGAAAATCAATTGAAACAAAATAAAAAAAAACCTGAATGTTTTTCAAAATCAACATCAGAAACCACCCTCTTCTAAACCAAAACCCACCAAAACCAAAACTCAATCTCTGGTCACCACCAAAACCAAAACTCAACCCACAGTGACCGCAGTGAAACACCCATCATCACACCTTGCAGCGATGGCCACCCTCTGTCAAAACTCAGAGGAAAGAAGAAAGGAAAGAAGAGGGATAAGAGAGATAGTAAAAGAAAAAGAAGGAGAAGGAGATTTACAGCGAGAGGAGATCGAGCGGCGGGAAGGAGGAGGTCGAGAGTGACGAGAAGGAGATTGAGAGCGGTGATTGGTGTGATTAGGTGGGTTTGGAGTGGCGGTGGTGACTAGGATTTGTTGTTTAAGTTTAGGTTAGGGTTTGGGTTCAAAGAAGATGATCATATGAAGAATATGATGGGATTTTCCATTGAAGATTTTTCAATGGATATTGTTTGAGAATTTTTTGTTTTTGTGACTAGAGATCGTTCGACATCTTCATTCTCCATCAGCATCCTTGTAGGCATCACCATCTTTTTTATTTTTTTCGTTTTTTTATGAAAATTAATTTAAATAAATAATAATAGATTAAATTGAGAAGATTATTTTTTAGAATTTGATTTATAAGATTTGTTATTTGTTATTATTTTTTTTCAAACTGGACAAAACCCATTTATAGAAGAAATAAAATCTGGATTTTTTAATTAACTATTTTAAATAATAATTAATCTAGTATTATTAAATATGATTGATTCCCTTCAAAACAAAACAAAAAAAAATGTTTGATGGAGCTTTGAAATAGATCCGAAGATTTTCCAGAATCTTTCTCTCCTTATCCTTTACTTTTTTCTAGTGATTTTGTTTGATTTCTAGATCTCTTTAGTTATTTATTTATTTTTTAATTATCTTGTTTTTTTTAAAACAATTTAATTATGGACTATCACAACAACTATCATGAAGGTCATTTTATATAAAAATTATAACAAGCTTCAGTCAAGACGGTTGATTGAAAGCAGTCAACCCAGTCAAGGTGAAGTTTGTCATTTTAACCAAAGTTACCACTCAACGCAATATTACATAAACTCATGGGAATTTTGTACAATTTACCCTATAAGAATATGTCAGATGTAAATTTTATCAGATGTATACGTCATCGATAAAGAGGATAAAATTATCAGGTGGACATCCGAATAGGCATTCAGAAAATATTCCGCAAGATATCATCAAAGAACAGGAACCCGAGAAAGTATAAATGCAAGCATTTAGCAAGACTCACTCGGGATCAGCTGACGTCGTGTTCTACTCGGTACAAATATGAAGAAATCCGAATAAAGAAGTCCAGTACTTAACTCGCGTACGAACCAAGAGTCATTAGAATACGCAAAAGATATCCACTTCGAAGAAGAATTCCAAGAAGAATAGAATACCAAAACAGAAAAAATGTTCCAAGTCATGCAACAACTTTATTTCTTCAAAAAGACTACGCATTTGTAAGGAAATAAGTCCTAAACTGACTATATCACCAGAGTTTCATTCGATCTCTATAAAAAACTTCGAAATAGGAAAGAAGACAAACTTCAACAAGTAACCAATCATAATTAAATACAAAAACCTTTCATTACTTGTACTAAAAGGATTAGGGGTTATATATATATATAAATAGACCCATAATCTCGTCATAAAGAGATATAGATATATATACAGAGAGAAAAAAAAAAGACATCGAGAGTTGTAAATCTTTATTTCAATAGTGGATATTGGCTCGGTTGTTTGCTCAACCACCCGTGGACGTTTCTCTGGTCATCGGAGTTTTACCACGTAAAACTTGTGTCTAATTACATTCTCCTTCTCTTTCTCTTTGAGATCACAGCTAAAATCCAATCTTGTTGACTTTCTCACACATCAAGAAATTGACGTCGACAATTGACGCTAGAAGGAGAGGGTTGAACCTCCGATTTGATTAAAGGTAATGGTGAGAAGTGGAAGCATAAACAGTTCTGGGGATACCAAAAAATCTCCAGATAATGTTCATATTGACAGTAGTTCACGAGATCTCACCACAACCGAGAACCAACCAACGTCTCTGGCGGGGATCCAACAAATCCCTTCGACCAGCGAAGACCTGACACGGCGTTTCCGTGAGGTACTACAACAGCTGATAGCGGATGCGGCAAAGGAAGGAGTTGATCTACTAGCTGCAGAAGAGACGCAACCTCCTAATCCTCCACTTACAAGGCTCTGTTCGGTTATAGTTGGGCTAGAACCAGATGTACTAGAAGCCGGAAGGAACTCTGTTCCAATTAATCAGGTTGGACTTGAAACACCCGAAGAGGAGCAACCATGCCAAAGGCAGAGCCATGATCAGATAGCCCATAACAGACACCGCAAGCATGATCGACACAGAGATCGATCGTCATCAGAGGATAGTGATCGGCACCATCGCAAGCGTCGTCACGGAACCATGCGCCTGCAAGGATCAACCCGTGAGACTCGGCAACAAAGCGAAGAGGAGCTTGAAAAAGGCATAACAGTCACTCGTCGGTTTAACAATCATGGAGATCCGGTGGAAGATAGAGACGTTGTAATTCAGAGCCTGACCCAAGAAGTTGAAAACAATAGGCATCAAATGGACGTACTGGTTAGACGTTATGGGTACAATGACTTGTCCGACGAAGATTCTGATAGTCCATTCACTAGGGACATCCTGCGAACCCCATTCCCAGAAAGATTCAAGATGCCCCACGTGGAACAGTTCAAGAAGGTTACAGATCATAAAGAACACATCAGACGGTATAACAGTGCTATGGCTCAGTATACCCACAGCGACCCTTTATTATGTCTCAACTTTCCATAGACTCTAGGAGACACAGGCTCAAGATGGTTTGGAAGATTGCCCTCAACATGTATTGGAAGTTTTGGTGAATTAAGCAGAAGTTTTTCAAGACAATTTCTAGGCAACGTTCATAGAAAAAAATCAGTGGCTTACCTTTCTCAGCTGAAACAAGGGAATGATGAGTCGTTAAAAAAATACCTGGGGAGATTCGGCCAGGCGGTATCAAAAATCGGCAGTGCAAATGACGACGCAATAATTGCTGCATTTGTAAACAATTTACAGAATGGACGACTATCTTTTGACTTAAGAAGGGTCCGTCTAACTAGATATGCAGATATGATAGACATGGCGGGAGGATATACACTAGCCGAAGAAGATGAGTTAGCCAAGGGAGGATGCTACATGCACGGAGGAAAACCTGAACAAAAGGATGCCGAGTCAAAGGTACAAAACTAAAAGGGAAAACAAAAAGGAAATGACAAAGAAAGAAGCAAGGACGGAGGAAACGGGGGTAATGCCGACCAGACCACGGAGAAATTCTAAGGAAAATAAGTAAACTACACCCCTCTTCGAAAAAAGTAGGAATAAATCCTGGTCATACTGGAAGAAAAGAATCTGGTAAAAGAGCCACGCCGACAGTATCAGTTTGCCCGACGAGATACAACAAAATACTGCATATCCCACAAGGAAACCAGTATTGAGACTTCCAAGTGTTACCAGCTCAGAGATTACATAGAGACCCTCATTTGGGAAGGACACTTACAGGATATAATCTTGAAAAGAGATGAGAGGCTAGAAACAAAGAAAAAGACTAGGGCCGAGCACAGCTTCGATCCAAACCGAAAGGCCAGCCCCGAGGCCAATGAAGTAATACAAACAATCTTTGAAGGACCATCAACTGGAAGAAGTAACCTAGAGCGAACACATGAAATCAGAGAAGCGGTGGAGGCAAGATAGAACTTTGACGTGAACTCGGTCGAACCAGACTCGAAAAGGGTAAAGGAAGGATGGGACCCAATAATATTAACAGAAGCTGACTCATATGGGCTCGATGTTCGACCAAATGACGCCCTGGTCATAAGTGCCCGAATTGGACACAGAGAAGTCAAGAGAATTTTAATAGACAATGGTAGTTCGACAGATATTCTCAATGTAGCTGTTTACGATCAACTCAGATTGAACCGAAAGGATTTACAGCCTTTTCATACCCCACTCAAAGGGTTTTGGGGAATTGAGGTCAGGTCACTCGGAACGACAAAGTTGCCAGTAAAAATTGGAGTAGCACCTTGCCAAAGAACAGTATTACTCGATTTCGTAGTGGTAGACTTAGATAATTGGCCTTATAATGCAGTGTTAGGTTGGCCATTCTTGAATAAAACTAAGGCCGTAACAGCTACTTACGCCTTAATGATCGAATTCCCGACCGAACAAAGGGTCGGAGTAGTCAAGGGGTCCTAGGAGATGGTCCGAAGAGCTAATCTGCCAGTTTATAAAGATAGAGACAATGGTGGACAAGTATGCACTATAACACAGCTAAATCAGAACAAAGAGTCACTATCGTTCGAATTTGACCCAAGGGAAGAACCGAAGGAGTCCAAAAATGAACCGGTCGAAGAAATAATCTTGAAAGAAGATGAATCAGATAAGAAGATCAAGATCGGGGCCAATTTAGAAGGGAAAGTTAAACAAAGCCTCACTAATCTGCTCAAAGAGTATAAGGATGTGTTTGCCTGGAGTCATGAAGACATGGTCGGGATAGATGCCTGAATAATATCTCACCATCTCGCGGTAGACCTGAATGTAAAACCAGTAATACAAAAGAGAAGGTTATTCAATCTCGAAAAAAGCCAAGCAATCAAGCAGGAAGTGGAGAAGTTACTCGTTGTAGGGTCAATTAGAGAGATCAGCTACCTTCAATGGGTAGCTAATGTGGTCCTCGTCCAAAATAAAAAAGGTCAGTGGAGAATGTGTGTAGATTTCACAGATTTAAATAAGACATGCCCAAAAGACAGTTTTCCACTGCCAATGATAGACCAACTGGTTGATGCTACATCAGGTCACAAGTTACTTAGTTTCATGGATGCCTACTCAGGATATAACCAAATTCGGATGAATAAGGATGACGAAGAAAAAACGGCGTTCACAACCGATCACGGCTTATACTGTTACACAGTAATGCCCTTCGGGCTAAAAAATACAGGGGCAACATACCAAAGGCTGGTCAACAGAATCTTCGAGTGCCAAATAGGAAAGAACATTGATGTTTACATAGATGACATGTTGACCAAGAGCATCTCGGCAGACAGACATACCTCAAACCTATGAGAGACATTCGATGTCTTGAAGAGATATCAAATGAAGCTGAACCCGAATAAATGCCTATTTGAAGTTCCTTTAGGAAGGTTCCTAGGTTTCCAAGTTCACCAGAGGGGAATCGAAGTAAACCTTGAAAAGATCCAAGCCCTACAAAAAATGACCTCACCAAGGACGCTAAAAGAAGTGCAGCGCTTAACAGGATGTTTAGCTTCCTTTGGTAGATTTATTTCAAAGGCCACAGATAAATGTGCTCCTTTTTTTAAAGTAATTAAAAAAGGAAAATGACTCGAATGGAATGAAGAATGCGAGCAGACGTTCTTAAAAATCAAAAAGTACATAGGGCAAGCTCCCATCCTTTCTAAACCAAAAATGGAAGAGATACTCCACTTGTATTTATCAATTACAGAATTAGCAGCAAGTTCAGTTCTAGTCAGAACAGAGGATGGAGTACAGAGGCCAGTGTACTATACCAGCAAGACACTTCTTCCAACTGAAACCAAGTATTCACAGGCAGAAAAAATGGCCCCAGCATTGGTTTCGGCATCAAGGAAGCTAAGGCCATACTTTCAGGCTCATGCAATCCAGGTCCTCATCGATTTCCCACTTAAGTAAATTTTACAGAAGCCAAAAATTTCAAGAAGATTAACCAAATGGGCAATCGAGCTAAGTGAATTCGATATCCAGTATGTCCCCAGAACATCTCTTAAAGGCCAAGCAATGGCATATTTTATAGCAGAATTCACATAACCAAACCTGGAAGCAAAAAATATGTTGGGCAAAAGTTTCTCATGGAAATTATATGTCGATGGCTCTTCTAACACTCACGGCAGCGGGGCAAGGATCGTAGTATGCACCCCATAAGAAGATGATTTCGAGTGTGCCATGAGATTCGACATCAAAGCATCGAATAATCAAGTCGAGTACGAGGCGCTACTAGTTGGACCTAGAGTCTACATAGCCCTTGGTGCAGATGAGGTTGAGATATTCAGCGATTCATAAGTAGTCGTCAACCAAGTTCTGGATGAATACCAAGACAGAGATAAAGGCATGATAGCTTATCGTGACATAGCAAAACAGATCCTTCAGAAATTCAAAGAATATAAGATTGCCCAGATCCCCAGGGAGGAGAATGAAAAGGCAGATGCCTAGTCCAAGCTAGCATCAACAACGACCACAATCAGACCAAAAACTATTCCAGTCGCACATCTCCTCAAACCGAGCACAGCTGAGCCAAAAAACTTTAAAATCTCAGAAATCTGAACACCGACAGACGGTTTGATGACTCAGCTAAAAAAGTTCATGGAAGAAGGCGTACTCCCGAAAGATCCCCTACAAGCCAAACGTATCAGGTATCGGTTGGTAAGATACACATTAATCGGAGGAGAACTGTACAGAAGGGGGTTTTCCTGAACACCCCAAAAATGTATATAAAAGGAAGATGCATATTAGATACTATAGGAAATCCACAGTGGAGTATGTGGAAACCATACTGGGGGAAAAAGTTTAGCACATAAGGTACTTAGGCAAGGTTATTATTGGCCCACCTTATTCTTGGATGCACAGCGATGTTCGGAAAGCTGCAATACATGCCAATGGATTGCTAACGATATCCGACAACCCTCCGAACAACTTAGAGACCTTACGTCCCCATATCCATTTGCCATGTGAGGCTTAGATTTAATTGGCCCAATGCCAGCAGGGATAGGGGGTGGATCGAAGCATGCAATAGTAGCCGTTGACTATTTCACGAAGTGGGCAGAAGCTGAAGCCTTAGAGCATATCACAGAAGCAAATACCATAAATTTCGTGAAGAAAAATATACTCTATAGGTTTGGAGTCCCAAACACTATCATCACTGACAACGGCACCCAGTTCGATAATCTAAAATTCAGACAGCTGTGCAAAGAGTACCAAATTGTCAATTACTACGCTACACCTGCCCACCCTCAAAAAAATGGACAAGCTGAAGCAGTAAACAAAATCATCAAGCATACACTCAAAGTAAAGCTAGATGCCAAGAAAGGAAGTTAGGTGGAAAAACTCCCCGAGGTGTTATGGGCATATCGGAAGACAGCAAGAACTTCAACAGGAGAGACCCCATTCACTTTAACGCTTGAAACAGAAGCTGTTATCCCCATAAAAACATCATATGCGTCACCCAGGGTCAGGCTATATGATGAAGATCAGAATGTTGATATGCTATTACAAAGTCTAGATGAGCTGGAAGAGAAAAGAGAGAATTCCCGAATATGAAATATGGCATATCAACAAAGAGTAGCTCGCCACTACAATTCTCATGTTCGAGTCAGGAAATTCCAACTAGGAGATCTGATACTCAGAAAGGTGTTGCTGAATACAAAAAATAAAGTTACAGGTTCCTTGGTTGACAAGTGGGAAGACCCGTACAAAATTGAAGGAGTAGCTAGCCATGGAGCATATTGGATTGCATGACTAGATGGAAGGGGTCTTACCCTGACCATGCAACGCCCAATATTTAAAGATTTTCTATCCTTAAAATTTTGTTTCCAGTTTAATTAGGACAATTTTAGTCAGGTCAATTATTAACTTTGGACTTTAAATCACTGTTGGTTTTGCAGTTATAAATAAAAATCAAACTCGGGATTTCCGAAATATAAAGCATATGATCATATGAACATATGAAAGACGAGCATGATAATAAGAACATGCAAATAGAATACTCGGGACCATTAATTCCCAAATGGGCGGAGAAGCTCGAAGAAGCATGCCAACCGAGCAAGATCAGTCGACCTTAGCAAAAAGGTAAACCCGACGCACCAGATTCTGGAGAACGGCTCGGGGCGCTGTCGGGAAAAATTTCGGTGAAATGCGTAGCTATGTTAAGCGGTTTGAAAAGCTTAACGATTCGGTAAACCCTTGCACAGACAAAACTGGGGAGACGTCCTTGGTAATTTATGTGAGGACTCGAACATATGATCATGGTGAGCCTTGATGTAATGTTTGGGTAATAACCCCGAGTATGGAATACGAGTAAATCTACTCATTTGTTTCAAGATGGCTTGGTTAATATAAGCAAAGTTAATAAGATACTTAGCGTTAAAAGTAGCTCTGGGTAACGAAACCAAGTTTAATAAGATACTCGGTGAAGTTACTCGGACAAAATTAGTCAGTTTAATAAGATACTTGGCACAAAAAGATTGCATTAGCCAGTTTAGTAGTAAGATATTTGGCACAAAAAGATTGCATTAGCCAGTTTAACAAGATTTGGCAGAGATCGCGTTAGCCAGATCAATAAGATACTCGGCGTTAGAAGCTACTTCAAGTAATAAAACCAAGTTAGATAAGATATTTGGTACTCGGTGAAATTTCTTGAGCAATGAGTTGGATTAAACCACTTGGTTTTCTTAATTACAGTTTAACACGAAATTTCATTGATAAACATCTTTACAAAGGTGAATATTTACAAAAATGACTTAAGGCAGGGAGGTGGATTTGGAACTCTTGCCGATGCTCGGGTCAGGCGCCATTTCGTACTCACGGAAAAGACTTTCATTTGAAGGCCAAGTAATTGTGTCAACCGAATCATCCATCTATTCGCTGTAATCTTCTTCAGGGATCGGGCCAATATCAGGCACCAAACCTTCTACGTCGGGTTTCTGACTGGCATAAAAGGTCGAGAGAGAGTGCTCTGATGGAACCTCCAAATGCATAGGATGGGGCTATTTGCCTCGACTGCAGCAATAAGCGCTCCAGTCTTTCATCTGAGTCCGAAGAGATTCCAGAGACAGGTCCACATGGTTCTTGATCGACAGCTCCCAGTTGGTTCGGGCTTTTTCAGTTGCCCAATTCTTGACCTTAAAAAATTCACCATCTGAAACTAAAAATCCCCGAAGGAGAAGGGCGTCATAAGCAGGGGATATTTTAAAATGATCGACCCCCTAGACTTTAAGTTCTAGCCTGGCCTTCTTTGATATGGACTCGATTGTCAAATCTTGGCGTTCCAAGTCTTCGATCTTTTGCTTATAGGACCACTTGGACTACTCCGCTTCCTGTTCGGCTTTGAGCATCGATTCTTAGGCAAAAGACAATAAGTTTTGAAGCAATAAAGCTTCTCCTCTGCCAAATAAGCTCTTTCCTCGGCCTCCACTTGCTTGGCCAAACAGTGGTAGGAAAACATCTGAGCAGAGCCCACCTTCTTTTGATAAGTCGATTCAACCCAAACACGGCTATCCTCACTCTTCTTCAACTGAGCTTCAAGACGCCTTATTCGATCGGTTTGATATTGTTATGTCTGAACTAGCTCAGCAAACTCGGCCACCATCTACAAGGAAGTTAAATTAAAAATCTAACAAACAAGACAAAAAAAGGGTTGGGAATAAAACTTACATAAGATGCGTCGTTGAAAATATTCTGAAGACGGCTCGATAAAGAAACTTCCCTGAAATGGCTCCAGTGATCATTCCCGATGAAAGCCCGACCAGGTGACATCGCCCTCAGTATATCCTAGGGAGAATGATAGGAAGGACCTCCCGAAGGTTCAACCCTTACATCTTCAACCTCGGGAGGGAAGGAGCCCCTATTCGGGTCAGAAGTTTTCGCTCCTGCTGATGTTTCAACATGAACGTTCGGGGGAATCTCGACCTCGGTATCTTCATCACTTGAGTCAATGAATGAAACAACCTGAGGGACCTTATGAGGACAAGCAAAAGAATCTACCAATTTCCGTTTCTCAGCCCGAGTACGGTGGAAGCAGAGATCATCTGAAGGGTCTTCCTGATCATCATCTCGGAAGGACTCAAAAAGTCAAGATCTATATTTACTTGTCCATCAGAGGTTTTATCTCCATCCCCGTCACTTAACCGCTCAGAAGGAACCTCAACCGGAGACCTCGACTCACCGGACCTCTCACCAAGACCATCACTTTGCCTCCCCCTATCTTCAGGCAATTTCTGTGGTCAGCTGGGCCGTTCGGACCACTAGATTCCCCTATGGTCGACTGAATGACTTCCTCGGGGACGTACTCAGGGATCTCTGCTTCAGCCTCTTCAGTTTCCTCATCTGACTCAGACGGGGCAATACCTTATTTGCTTTGATGAGAAACTTCATTTTGGCTCGCCTGAAGGATTGATGACGTCGCAAACGATGTCCGAGTCATACACTTAAAAAGTGATAAAAAGAATCAAGTCAGAATATAAAAAGCAAAACTTAAAAAAAAAAATAGGGGGGGGGGGGGGGGGGGAGGGTAGGAAGATCACTTACATCGTCTACGATAGCTTGAAATCTGGCCAAAGATACCAAGATCTATCATATTCTTCTCATTGAAAAGATAAGACATGCTCTTTTTTTCCAAAATACGAACTGTAGCCCGAGCAAGTCTGGTCAGTTCAATATCATAAAATTCAAGTTTTTTCTTGTTCCATATTTAGGGGAACATAAAAAATGGGGAACCTTTAGCACCGTCCTATTCTCCCCGGCTGAAAGAGTAACTTGAAGTCCAAGGTTCCCTCGGCAAAAAACCAACTGTTCTTCCAGTACTTGTTGGACGAAGGGAATCCCCGTACAAAGCCCCTCTTTTTGGCATCATCAGAGGTGTCAACTCCCCGATTCACTTTTGTCCCCTCAGAGACCCAGCAATCTGGCGGATTAGACATCAGAAAATAAGTCCCTGTCCGACCAGATTGCCTTAGTGTGTAGAAGTGCCTGATTTCACTCGGGGAAGGCGATGACTGGTTCATCCGGCTCCACATATGCCACATGCATATCAAGATCTTGTAGCTGTTCGGGTCCAGTTGGGCTGGAGCGATCCCTGCTTCAGCCAGAAACCAGGTAAAAAACTGCTGAAGAGGAAGAGTGACGCCGCAACAAAGCATGGACCTATAAATTGCCACCATGCCAGGGGGAGGGTTCCATGCGGTTCTATCACCTGTAGGAGATAGTGTAACTAAGTCATCCAAGTCGAATCGAGCACGATACTTCCTGATCTCATCTTCCCCGACCACATTCGGCTAGACGTCATACCCACTTGGGTGATCGACAGAAAAAGAGAGATGAGATTTTCTAAACTCCTCTTCAACGTCCTTCTCATCAATAATTTGTTCCCTGATTCGAACGTTGCCCGAGTTGTGCTTATGGACTTCACTTTTACTTTGATGTTTCCCCATCCTCGATCGAAAAGGTACCCTGTGATCAGAAACGATAGATTCAGAACTAGATGATTCAGAACTAGATGATTCAGAACTAAAACGAGGCGTCAAGGTACAGCCCGAAAACTTCAACATCTAAAAAAGGAGGTTCATCAGGAGGTATTTCCCCCTAATAATCTACAAGCGCAAGAAACCAGTTAAAAATCTCCACGATCAAGCGCTTCGAGAGCTATAGTAAAAAGACGACGACGGGAAGATGGCTCCATTAAAACTAACATTTTGAGTGAAGAAACTTGTTGTAGAAACTTCAGCGAAGACTAAAGGATTTCTGTGCAAAGAAATCTGGGTTGGAAATTTCTGGTTTGAATTTGTGAGAATAAACCAGAGCAACCCCGTTCAATAGAGCATTTAATGGGACAATAACATGAAACTCTAGGGTCTCAAGAAGAGGGAAAAATAAAAAAAGATTTGATGACGTAGGCGGCGCACTAGCAGACGCGTAGGTCGTTTCTCATAAATGGTATCGAGAAATGAAGAGGTAGAAGACACGTGTTAAGAGAAGAACTGACCAAGACTGTCAGGACTCCAAAACATCGCAATCATTGAGATCTCGCGTGAGGGGGCAAATTGAATTTACATGGTCACCATTAAGACACATCATTATGACAAGACATTTACTCTGGCATTAATGAGACGTAAAAGATTGAAGGGTTGATTAAAATACTTTCACCTGGAATGAATCCCTATTCGGCAAAAATATTTTAAGAGGGCATTGTCATATGTAAATTTTATCAGATGTACACGTCATCGATAAAGAGGATAAAATTGTCAGGTGGACATCCGAATAGGCATTCAGAAAATATCCCTCAAGATATCACCAAAGAATAGGAACCCGAGAAAGTATAAATGCAAGCATTTAGCAAGACCCACTCGGGATCAGCTGACGTCATGTTCTACTCGAGACAAAAATGAAGAAATCCGAATAAAGAAGTCCAGTACTTAACTCGCGTACAAACCAAGAGTCATTAGAATACGCAAAAGATATCCACGTCGAAGAAGAATTCCAAGAAGAATAGAATACCAAAACAGGAAAAAGGTTCCAAGTCAAGCAAAAACTTTATTTCTTCAAAAAGACTACGCATTTGTACGGAAATAAGTCCTAAACAGACTATATCACCAGAGTCCCATTCGATCTCTATACAAATCTCCGAAATAGGAAAGAAGAAAAACTTAAACAAGTAACCAATCATAATTAAATACAAAAACCTTTCATTACTTATACTAAAAGGATTAGGGGTTCTATACACATATAAATAGACTCATAATCTCGTCATAAAGAGATATAGATATATACAGAGAGATCGAGAGTTGTAAATCTTTATTTCAATAGTGGATTTTGGCTCGGTTGTTTGCTCAACCACCCGTGGACGTTTCTCCGGTCATCGGGGTTTTACCACGTAAAACTTGTGTCTAATTACATTCTCTTTCTTTTTCTCTTTGATATCACAGCTAAAATCCAATCTTGTGACTTTCTCACACATCAAGAAATCGACGTCAACAGAATATATTTGACTAATTCACTGAGGATGTTTGCTTAATGAAATAAAGAATAAAGAAAAGAATCTCATTCCTATATATATATATATATATATATATATATATATATATTCCTTACTTTATCTAATTTATGAAATATATTATTCACATTCCAATTAATTTTGGAATCACATTACTTCAAAATGAGGTAACCTCATTTTACATGAAAATCAAATTTAATAAAATAGTTTACTTCTCTGTTTATTGATCAAATAGCAACCCATGAACCCTTTTTTTTTAACTCTAATTTTCCTCTTCCATCACTTTCGTATTGATCGATCGATCCAATCTTGTATCCAAAAAGGCAAAAACACTATGATAATCTTATGTTATTCCTTGAATTGCTCTATTTTGAGCGTGATGATTATCATGCAAACAAGGAAACAAGCAATAATTTCTGTGACACAAATTTAAATTTGGCGAATTATATGTCCCTAGAAAAAACTCCAACTGTGGGTGTTTCATCTGATCTATCAAAAAATATCACCGCGAAGGAAAGTAGGAATGTCAAAGGTACTGGTCGAGGATGGATTTTCTACTACCATCCCTAATACCAATTTGTATAAAAAATATCATCACCGATAAATACCCACTTTAAAATAAACAGTGCCAATAAAGGGATTCTCCGTTAGGGAATCGGTTTTTTCCCTCATACCTTCCCATTAATGTATTTTTTAATTTAAAGATCTTATAAATATTATTGAATAATATGAAAATAACAGTGTGAAGGGTATATTATATATAATGGTATGGAATGAAGCAGTGTTTCAATGGAAGGGGAAAATGGAATAAAAAAAAGAAAAATTATATTAGTGGAAGGGAAAAATACGAGGAAAAATACGAGGGAAAACTATAACGGTGCGTACTGAGATAAAATATATCAGTGAATTACATGTGAGTCATAGATTATCGATAAACACTGACAAGTGTATATATACTGGGCCAAAAGCAATTGAATATAATAGTTTACATACAATGTATTGATATATTTTATATCAGTGTGTATTGAGGAGAAATTTTTTCAGAAAAACTATATATATTGTTGACGTTGTTTTCTGGATTATGCCAGAAAAGCCAACAAGGACTGGATTTTGGCTATTGATTCAAAGAGAAAGAGATGCAGAGAGAGTAACAAAGACAAGTTTTACGTGGTAAAACTCCGATGGTCGGAGAAACATCCACGGGTGGTTGAAAGATCAACCAAGCTAAAATCCACTAAGAGAATAAGATGTTTTTACAAGCTCTCGATCTCCCTTTTTCTCTCTGTATTATTTGTGATTACTGTATGCTATATTGCCTATATCTTTTTTAACCAGATTATGGGTCTATTTATATGCTTATAGAATCCTAATCCGCTTTGTACAAGTAATACAAGATATTTGTATTTAATTGTGATTTGGTTACTTGCTTGAGGTTGATTTGTCTTCTTTCCTGTTTCGGAGTCTCTTATGGAAATCGAGTGGGATTCTAGTAGTGTAGTTCAATTTGACTTGTTTCCTTATAAGAATGTAGTCTTCGAAAAGGAATCAAGTTGTTTCCTGATTGGGGGACTCTTCTAACTTAAAGGTCCATTATTTGGGATTCCTTCATGACGAATATCTTCGTGTATTTAATGACTTTAACCCGTATGATAAGTTCTTATTCGGGTTGTATTTACTCCCGAGTAAGAATGATACCTGATGGTCCCGAGTAGTGCCGTTTGAGCCCGAGTGGAAGCGTTGTTTTAACAAGTCCCGAGTGTTGTTAATTGATCCCGAGTAGGGCTTTATTCAGTATATGCTTACTCGGGCTTTCTCCTCTTTAATGACGTCTCGTAGGATATTTCCCGGATGCCCATTTAAACATCCACCTGACTATTTTTTCCCTACTGTCATCGACGTGTATGCTTGTTAAAATTTACATACAACAATACCCCCTTAAAATATTTTTACCGAGAAGATTTTTTTTCGGGCAAGAATATTTTAATCATTTTGATTTTCTTTCATCAGAAAAACCGCCTTGCCATAATGACGTATTTTAATGATGACTCTGTAATTTCGATTCGCTTTGTCACGCAAGATCTTAAATGATAGCGACGTTTCAAAGTTTTGACGGTTGAGGGCTACTTCTTGTCTTGACACGTGTCCTTTGTCTCTTCGTTTTTCTATATTATTTATGAGAAATGATTTTTGCATTTCCCCAAACGCTGTCTACGCCATCGGTTTTCGTCATAAAACTTTTTCCCGCTTTGAAATCCTAGGGTTTCGTGCCATCTCGCCTTTAAATTCTTCGTTGAGGGACTGTTGGTTTATTCTAAAAAATCCAAAAGAAATCTCTTTAAACTCAGATTTCTCCATCATAAGTTCGCGATTCTCCGCTTTGAAGATCTTGCATCAGTCTCAATTCAAGGTTAGTTTTAATAGGGCCATCTTCCCGTCATCGTCTCTTTAAAATTGTTTTTGATGCATTAGAGCGTGGGGATTTCTAGTTAGTATCTTGTATTAAACGATTACTGGGGGATATCCCAATAGATGAACCTCCATTTTTAGAGGTTGATGTTTCTGGGCTTCACCCTGACGTCACTTGCAGCCCCGTATCGAGTTCTCCATCTAGTTCTGATTCTGATATTTCTGATCACAGGGTATTTTCTCGAAGGATGGGTAAACATCAAAACACAAGCAAGGTATACAAGCCCGGCTCGAGCAGCATTCAGACTAGAGAACAAATTGTTAACGAGGGCGGCGCTGATATACACAGGGCGTCTCGCCTTTCGTTTTCTGACACTCGCCCGAGTGGCTTTGATATTGAACCGAACGTGGTCGGGCCAGCTGAGATAGAAAAATACCGCTCCCGATTCGATTTTCCCAACTCAGTCACTTTGGTTCTTGCAGGGAAAGAGCCGTATGGAATCCTCCTGAGGGGATGATCGCGATTTACGGATCGATGCTTTACTGCGGCGTCACACTTCCCCTTCAGCCTTTTATTGCCCGGTTTTTAGCTGAAGCAGAGATAACCCTAGCTCAGTTGGCCCCGAATAGTTACAAAGTCTTGATGTGCATGTGGCACATGTTCAGCCGAATGAACCTTTCGCCGCCTACCCCGAATGAAATCAGGCATTTCTTTACGCTGAGGCATGTTAGTAAAACGGGAACCTATTTTCTTGCGTCTACTCCTTCGGACGGTTGGGTCCCTAAAGAAGTGAAGGTGAATCGGGGGGTCGAGGCTTCTGATGATCCGAAAAAGAAGGGCTTTATATGGGGATTCCCCACATCCAACAAGTTCTGGAAGAATAGTTGATTTTTTACAGGCAGGGCTCTCGGGCTCGACATCACTGTTCGATCTGGGGATTCCTGAATGGTGTTGAATGTTCCCCGCTTCTTCTGTTCCCCCGTAGCGTGGAATAAGAAAACAATTGATTATAACGAATCAGAGCTGAAGAGGCTGACCCGGGCAGCTATCTAAACTCAGGAAAAGAAAAGCAAGAGCTATCTTTTCAAAGAAGACGACTTGATCAAGCTCGGCTTCTTTAGACAGGTTTCAGGCCATCGCAAGCGTTGTAAGTAAACCAGTGCCCTTTCTGCTGTGTTTCTCTGTTTTTCCATTTCCTTTTCTAACTTTTTTTTTTAGTGTTCGATACGGGCGTTGTCTGCGATCTTCAGGCTCGTCAGGTGAAGGCGATTCTTCAAGCGAGTAGGAAGGAGGCTTCCCGTCAGGGTGATGAGGGTATTGCTCCACCCGAGCCTGATGAGGAAATATATACTGCTGATTAAATTCCCGAGTGCGTTGATCGGGGTGCTCAGCCTTCTGCTCAGGATCTCGCTGGTTCAAGTGGCCAATGTGAGCCGATTGTGACACAACTGCCTAAAAATAGGGAGAGGCAGTGTGAGAGTCCAAGTGAAGAGCCTGTTGGACTGTCTGAAGCTGGCGATGATGGCAACGTCTTGACGGATCAAATGCCTGTCATTGCTGAGCTTTTTGAGTCTTTTCGGGATGATTTGCTGGAAGATCCTGCTGCTGATCTCTTCCACCGTTTTCGGGGTGAAAAGCGAAAGGCAGTTAGTTCGCCTCCTCGTCCTCTCAAAGTTCCTCGGGTAGTCACATTTATTAACTCCAGCGACGATGATGTTGAGGATGAGATTGCCCCGAGTGTAGGTGCTGGAGTATCGGCAGATGCAATCACTTCAGGTCCAAGTAGGGTCTCTTTTACCCCTGAGGTTGGAGATATGGGGGCCAAACCTTCGGCGGCTCCCTCTCCATCCCTAGAGCCAAATAGAGCTTCTCCTATCCCCGAGTTTGGAGATCTGGGAACTTAACCCTCGGGGGTTCCCTTATCCCTTTCTTCAAAAGATATGCTCAAGGAGATGTCCTCTGGTCGGGCTTATATCGGGGAAGACCGCTGGAGTGGTTTTAGAGATGGTTCACTGCCCGAACGTCTCCAAATTGTTTTCAACGGCGCATCTTATGTAAGTTTAGCTAACTCTGACTCCCTTACTGTTTTGCCTTTGTTGGATTTCTAAGTATATTCTTTTGCAGATGGTGGCCGAATTTGCTGAGCTTGTTCAGACGCAGCAATGTCAGGCTGATCAGATAAAGCGTTTAGAGGCTCAGCTGAAGGCGAGTGAAGAGGGTCGTGCTCGAGATGAGCAGGCTTACCAGTAGGAGGTCGGTTCCGTGCAGATATTTATCGACAATTGCCTGGCTAAGCAGGTTGAAGCTGAAGACAAGGCATATTTGGCAGAGGAGAAGGTTGCATCGCTTCAAAACCTTCTTTCTTCTACTGAAGAGTCTATGCTCAAGGCCGAGTAGAAGGCAGAGCAGGCGAAGTCGATGTACGTCTAAAAAATCGAAGATTTGGGGCGTCAAGTGCTGACAGATGAATCCCTTTCCCGAGAGGCCAGGTTGGAGCTGGAAGTCCAAGGGGTGGATCGTTTTAAAAGATCCCCTGCTTACGATGCCCTACTTCTTCGAGAATTTTAACGTGGGCTAGTTTCGGCCAACGAATTCTTCAAAGTAAAGAGTAGGGCAACCGAGAAGGCCCGTGCTAACTGGGAGCTGTCAATCAAACACCATGTGGACCGGTCCTTGGAATCTCTTCGGATTCAGATGAAGGAATGGAGAGCCTACTGCCGTAGTCAAGGTAAGGAGCCCCATCCTATGCATTTAGAGATTCCGTCCGAGCACTCTATCTCGACCTTTTACGCAAGTCGAGAGTCTATCGAGGGTGTAATCCCGGATGTCGGGCCAACCCCGGGTAATGATTACAGCCAGTGGAGGGATGATATTGTTGATGATTTCACTTGGCCGTCTAATGAGCTGCTTCGTGAATACGATATGGTGCCAGACCCGAGTATTGGCAAAGGCTCGAAATCCTCGCAACCTTGATTTTGTAGATTTGTAGAAGATTCTGATTCTGATTCTTTATTTTTTACTTGTGAAGAATCATTTCTTTGAACTGTAACCATCCTTTTTAAGAGCAATAGAATTTGATTTTCTGAGTTGAATGGTTTGTCTCTATTTTTGTTGCCGGAGGTGGTATTAGACTGGCTGATGGTCGGATAACTTAACCGAGTATCTTATTAAACCGGTTGTTATCTTAATAACTTCAATTGCCAAGTATCTTATCAAACTGGCTGGTGGTCGGGTAACTTAACCGAGTATCTTATTAAACCGGTTGTTACCCGAATAACTTCAATTACCAAGTATCTTATTAAACTGGCTGGTGGTCGGGTAACTTAACCGAGTGTCTTATTAAACCGGTTATTACCCGAATAACTTCAATTGCCAAGTATCTTATTAAACTGGCTGGTGGTCGGGTAACTTAACCGAGTATCTTATTAAACCGGTTGTTACCCGAATAACTTCAATTGCCAAGTATCTTATTAAACTGGCTAGTGGTCGGGTAACTTAACCGAGTATCTTATTAAACCGGTTGTTACCCGAATAATTTCAATTGCCAAGTATCTTATTAAACTGGCTTCTTTATTATTAACCGAGTCATCTTGAAACAGGAAAGTTTGCACTTATGTTTCATACCCGGTTGCTACCCGAACGTTATATCAAGGCTCACCATGATTATACGTTCGAGTCCTTACGCAATACCAAGGACGTCTCCCTAGTTTTTATGCGCAAGGGTTTGCCGAATCGTTGAGCTCTTTTTTTAAAAGTTGCTTCAACACAGCTACGCATTTCACCGGAATTTCTCCCGATAGCGTCCCGAGCATTTTTCCAGTCCGATGCATCGGGTTTGCCTTTTTGCGAATGTCATTTTGACCCTGCTCGGCAGGCATGCTCCTGCGAGCTTCTCCGCCCTTTCGGGATTTGATGGTCCCGAGAATTCTATCTGTATGCTCTTATTATCATGCTCTTCTTCCATTTGTTATTATCATATGCTTTTTTGGAAATCTCGAGCTAGGTGCCTTCCTTTTGAAAATTCCCAGTTTTATTTATTACTGCAAAAAATCATCAAAGATTAATATTACAGTTTTAATATTTATTCTGACTAGAAAATGAATAAAATATTTAATATAAATATATATTTTAAGGATAGAAAATCTTCAGATATTGGGCATTGCACGGTCGGGGTAACACCCCTCCATTGGGTCGAGCAATCCAATAAGCCCCATGGTCAGCTATCCCTTCGATCTTGTATGGACCTTCCCATTTGTCAGTCAAGGATCCCGCGGCTCTATTCTTTGTGTTTAGTGACACCTTCCTGAGCACCAGGTCTCCTAACTGAAATTTCCTAATCCGAACACGAGAGTTGTAGTGGCGAGCTACTCTTTGTTGATAAGCTGTATTTCTTATTCGGGACTTTTCCTTTTTTTCTTCTAGCTCATCCAAACTTTGTAGCAGTGTATCAATATTTTGTTCTTCATCGTATAGCCTGACCCGGGGGGATGCATACGATGTTTCTATGGGGATGACAGCTTCTGTTCCGAATGCTAGGCTGAACGGAGTTTCTCCTGTTGAAGTCTTTGCTGTCGTCCGATATGCCCACAACACTTCAGGAAGCTTTTCAACCCAGCTTCTTTTTTTGTCATCTAATTTTGCTTTGATAGTGTGCTTGATAATTTTATTTACTGCTTCTACTTGCCCGTTTGTTTGTGGATGAGCTGGTGTTGCATAGTAGTTAGCAATATGATACTTCTCATACAATTGTCTGAACCTTTGGTTATCAAACTGAGTGCCATTGTCGGTGATTATAGTGTCCGGAATTCCAAACCTGTAAAGTATGTTTTTCTTTACAAAATTTGTGGTGTTGGCTTCCGTGATATGCACCAACGCTTCAGCTTCGGCCCATTTTATGAAATAATCGATAGCTACTATGGCGTGCTTCGCTCCACCCCATGTTCCAGCTGGCATTGGCCCGATCAGGTCTAGGCCCCACATGGCGAATGGCCACGAGGCAGTGAGATTTCTGAGCTTTTCTGGGGGTTGTCGGATATCGTTGGCAATTCTTTGACAAATATTACAACTTTCCGACCATTGTTGTGCATCTGAGAAAAGTGTAGGCCAATAATAGCCTTGCCTGAGTACCTTATGCTCCAGACTCCTACCTCAGTATGGTTCCCGTAAACTTCTCTGTGGATCTCTTGAAGTACTCGATGTGCATCTTCTTCCGGTATACATCTCTGGAGAGCTCGAGAAAACCCCATTCTGTATAATTCTCCTCCGATCATGGTGTACCTAGTCGACCGATACCTGATGCGCTTTGCTAATACCGGATCTTCCTGGAGTATGCCCTCTTCCAGGAACCTTCTCTGCTGGACCATCCAACCGTCTTGCGGTGTTCGGATTTCTGAAATTTCCAAATGCTTAAGTTCGGCCGTACTCGGTTTAAGGAGGTGTGCAACTGGAATGGTTTCTGGTCTGATTGAGGTTGTTGCTGATGCTAATTTAGATAAAGCGTCTGCCTTTTCATTTTCTTCTCTGGGGATCTGAGCGATCTTGTATTCTTTAAATTTTTGGAGGAGCTGCTTTGCGATGTCACGGTAGGCGACCATTCCTTCATCTTTAGCCTGGTATTCATCCATAACCTGGTTGACAACTACCTGTGAATCACTGAATATCTCCACTTCATCTGCCCCAAGAGCTATGCAGACTCTGAGTCCAGCTAACAATGCCTCATATTCGGCCTGATTATTGGTTGCTTTGAAATCAAATCTCATGGCACATTCAACATCATCACCTTCTGGGTGTGAACTACGATCCCTGCCCCGCTGCCATGAGTGTTTGAAGAACCATCAACATATAATTTCCATGGGAAATTTTTGTCCAACAATCTTTTTGCTTCCAGGTTCGGTTCTATGAAGTCTGCCACCGCTTGTCCTTTGAGGGAAGTTTTGGGGACATAATGAATATCGAATTCACTCAACTCGATTGCCCATTTAGTAAGTCTTCCTGATATCTTTGGTTTTTGTAAGATTTGTCTTAATGGGCAATTGGTGAGAACCTGGATCGTATGAGCCTGAAAGTATGGTCTCAGCTTTTTTGCTGCTGAAATCAATGCTAAGGCTATCTTCTCTACCTGTGAGTATCTGGTCTCGGCCGGTGGGAGTGCCTTGCTTGTATAATACACTGGTTTCTGCACTCCATCTTCTGTTCTGACTAGAACTGAACTTGCTGCAAGCTCGGTTATTGACAGATACAGCTGAAGTATTTCCTCTTTTTGTGGTTTTGAGAGGATGGGAGCTTGCCCCAAGTATTCTTTTATTTTTAAGAATGCCTGCTCACACTCTTTATTCCACTCCAGGCCTTTCCCTTTTTTGATTAATTTGAAGAAAGGCGCGCACCTGTCTGTAGCCTTTGAGATGAATCTTCCCAAGGAGGCTAAACACCTTGTTAAGCGCTGTACCTCTTTCAATGTTTTAGGTGAAGTCATTTGTTGCAAAGCCTGGATCTTCTCTGGATTAACTTCGATTCCTCTTTGATGGACTTGAAAACCCAAGAATCTTCCCGAGTGGACTCTGAATAAACATTTGCTTGGGTTTAATTTCATCTGATATCTTCTTAATACATCAAATGTCTCTCAGAGGTCGCGGGTATGGTCATCTGCTGAGACGCTTTTAGTCAACATGTCGTCAATGTACACTTCCATGTTCCTTCCTATTTGCCGAGTGAAGATCTTGTTGACCAACCTTTGGTACGTGGCTCCTGTATTTTTTAAACCGAAGGGCATTACTGTGTAGCAATATAAACCCTGATCCGTTGTGAAAGCTGTTTTTTCTTCATCAGCTTTGTTCATCCGGATCTGATTGTATCCAGAGTAAGCATCCATGAAGCTGAGCAGTTCATGACTTGTTGTGGCATCCACCAGCTAATCTATTCTCGGGAGTGGGAAGCTGTCATTTGGACATGCCTTGTTTAGATCAGTGAAATCTACGCACACCCTCCATTGTCCATTTTTCTTTTGGATTAGGACTACGTTGGCGACCCACTGGGGGTAGCTGAATTCTCTGATTGATCCCGTCGCTAGTAGCTTTTCCACCTCTTGTTTGATTGCTTGACTTCTTTCAGGATTGAACGATCTTCTTTTGTACTACCGGTTTGGCATTTGGGCTAACTGCGAGGTGGTGGGATATTATTCGGGCATCTATTCCGATCATATCTTCATGACTCCAGGCGAATACATCTTTGTATTCTCTGAACAAATTGGTCAATTCTCGCTTGATTTTTTCTTCCAAGTTGGCCCCGATCTTGATTTTCCTGTCCGGTTTGTCTTCTTCGAGTAGTATTTCGGCCACTTCTGTCTTGTATTCATTCGAGCCCTTCCTTGGATCTAGTTCGAATGACAAGGATTCTTCACTCACATTTGGCTGCACTATAGTGCACACTTGTTCGGCATCATGCTTGTCTCTGTATACCGACAGGTTTGCTCTTCGGGTCATCTCTTGGGATCCCTTGACTATCCCAACCCCTTGTTTTGTTGGGAACTTGATCATTAATGCGTAAGTGGCCGTTACGGCTCTTGTTTTATTCAGGAATGGCCGACCCAATAATGCATTATACGGTCAATTATCCAAATTAACTATCATGAAGTCGAGCAAGATAGTCTTCTGGCATGGTGCCGTTCCGATCTTCACAGGTAATTTGACAGTCCTGAGTGACCTGACCTCTATTCCCCCAAATCCTCTTAATGGAGTATGGAAAGGCTATAAATATTTTCGGCCCAATCTAAGCTGGTCGTATACGGCCACGCTTAAGATGTCTGCTGAACTTCCATTATCTATTAAAATTCTCCGGACTTCCTTATGGCCAATCCGGGCACTTATAACCAAAGCGTCATTAGGTCGAACATCGACGACGTGGGAATCTTCCTCTGTGAAGACTATCGGGTCCCATCCTTCCTTTACCCTCTTCGGGTCTGGTTCAACCGAATTCACTTCGAAGTTATTCCTGGCTTCTACTGCTTCTCGGAATTTCTAAGTCCGTTCTCGGTTGCTCCTCCCAGTAGAAGGTCCTCCGAAGATTGTATGTATTACTTGATTGGCTTCGGGGCTGGCTCTTCGGTTTTGACCAGGGTTGTGATCAGCCTTGGCTTTCTTGACTTTTGATCTCTCGTCTTTTTTTAAGATTACATCCCGCAGGTGCCCCTCCCGAATAAGGGTTTCTATGTAATCTCTGAGCTGAAAGCACTTCGAAGTTTCATGCCCGGTCTCTTTATGAAACCTGCAATACTTGGTTGTATCTCTCCGTGCAAACTGTGATTGTCGCCGCGGTTCTTGCACCATATTCTTTTCTTCCAGGATGGCTAGAATTTCTTCTTGTTTCTTTTGAAGAAGGGTGTAATTGGTATATCTGCCGCAGTATTTCTCTGAGGACCGTTCGGCGTTGAGCCCATTACCCCCATCCTTGTTTTTCTCCTTGCTGTTCCCTTTCTATTTTTCTTTTTGATTCTGCCCCTTAGATTCGGTATTCCTCTGTTCGGGCTTTCCTCCATGCATATAGCTTCCTCCTGTAGCTAACTCTTCTTCCTTGGCCAGAGCGTATCCTCCCGCCATATCCATCATGTCGGCATACCTTGTCAGCCGTGCTCTTCTCAAATCGAAGGATAATCGTCCATTCTGCAAGTTATTGGTGAAGGCAGCAATAATGGCTTCATCATTAGCGCTGCCAATCTCTGATACTGCTTGGCCAAACCGGCCCAAGTATTTTTTTAATGACTCGTCCTTCCCCTGTTTTATTTGAGAGAGGTAGGCCACCGACTTCTTTCTGTGAACGTTGCTCAGGAATTGCCTTGAGAAGCTCCTGCTCAACTCGCTGAAATTTTCAATGTTTGCCGGGGGTATTCTTTTGAACCATCTTGAGCCTATGTCCCCAAGTGTTTGTGGAAAGTTGAGACACAATAGGGGGTCACTGCGGGCATATTGAGCCATGGCACTTTTATAGCGTCTAACGTGCTCCTTTGGATCTGTATCTTTTTTGAATTGTTCCACATGCTGCATCCTGAATCTTTCTGGGAAAGGGGTCCGTAAAATTTCCTTGGTAAATGGACTGTCGGAGTCATCGTCTGATAGATCGTTGCAACCGTAACGTCTGACAAGTGCCTCCATCTGTCGCCTATTATTCTCTACTTCTCGAGTTAGGCTCTGGATTGTAATATCTCTGTCCCCTACCAGGCTTCCTTGACGGTTGAACCGTTGGGTGACTGTCATTCTTTCCTCAGATTCTTCACTCTGATGCCGGAACCCTCGTGTGACTCCATATGACGTTTACGATGGTGTTGATCACTGTCTTCTGATGATGATCATCCTCTGCGCCGATCGTATTTACGATGTCTGGCACGTACTGTTTGATTGCGATCCAGCTTTTGGTGATTCTCCTCCTCTAGTGTTTTCTGTCCAACTGGATTGATTGGGGAAGAGTTCATTCTGGTTTCTGGCATAGTTATTCCTGGTCCTACCACCATTGAACAGAGCCTCGCGGGTGGAGGATTGGGAGTATGTGCTCCTGTGGTCAGTAAGTCAATCCCTTCCTTTGCTTTTTCTGTCACCAATAGCTGCAGGGCATCTTGGAAACGCAGCGTAAGATCTCTGCTGGTTGGAGGAACTTGTTGGATCCCTGCCAGTAGCGCAGGTTGGTTTTCTGTGTTTGCTGCAGGATTTTGTGACGTATTGCCAGTATGGAAATCGCCTGGTGATCTTTGGCCATTCCCTGAACTACTTCTGCTTCCATCCATTGCTTTCTAATAAGTTCGGAGGTTCAACCCCTCCTTCTAGCGCCAATTGTTGACGTCGTTTTCTGGATTATGCCAGAAAAGCCAACAAGGACTAGATTTTGGCTATTGATTCAAAGAGAAAGAGATGCAGAGAGAGTAACAAAGACAAGTTTTAAATGGTAAAACTCCGATGGTCGGAGAAACATCCACAGGTGGTTGAAAGATCAACCAAGCCAAAATCCACTAAGAGAATAAGATGTTTTTACAAGCTCTCAATCTCCATTTTTCTCTCTGTATTATTTGTGATTACTGTATGCTATATTGCCTATATCTTTTTTAACCAGATTATGCGTCTTTTATATGCTTATAGAACCCTAATCCGCTTTGTACAAGTAATACAAGATATTTGTATTTAATTGTGATTTGGTTACTTGCTTGAGGTTGATTTGTCTTCTTTCCTGTTTCGGAGTCTCTTATGGAAATCGAGTGGGATTCTAGTAGTGTAGTTCAATTTGACTTGTTTCCTTATAAAATTGTAGTTTTCGAAAAGGAATCAAGTTGTTTCCTGATTGGGGGACTCTTCTAACTTAAAGGTCCATTATTTGGGATTCCTTCATGACGAATATCTTCGTGTATTTAATGACTTTAACCCGTATGATAAGTTCTTATTCGGGTTGTATTTACTCCCGAGTAAGAATGATACATGATGGTCCCGAGTAGTGCCGTTTAAGTCCGAGTGGAAGCGTTGTTTTAACCAGTCCCGAGTGTTGTTAACTGATCCCGAGTAGGGCTTTATTCAGTATATGCTTACTCGGGCTTTCTCCTTTTTAATGACGCCTCGTAGGATATTTCCCGGATGCCCATTTAAGTATCCACCTGACTATTTTTTCCCTACTGTCAATAACGTGTATGCTTTGTAAAATTTACATACAACATATATATATATATATAACAGGGTACGAGGACTAGGTGAGGCGGAACGGGGACTTGAAATCCTGTAACCGTAACGAAATTTAATTGGGGATTGAAAAAAATGTCAACCTCATACCATAACTCAAATGGTACAGTTAAAACCGCTCCTTACTAGGTTGGTCCCCACGGGTCCTCGAATCAATAGGTAATTTTGACATCCCTAAAAAAACCGACAAACTTATTATCATTTAAATGAACTTTATAAACATGATTATAATCTCTAGAACTCTTCAATTATTATTTCATTTTTGAAAAATATTCCCACAGAAAATACTATAACAATATATAATGCTTTTCACTTGAAAGACTATTAAAGTTTATATCAAAGTTATTAATTGAAATATTGAATAAACTTGTTGCTTCACCAAATGTATCAATTAAAATAGTTGTTAAGGCATCACACATTCTCTCTTATCTTAAGTAGTCAAATACATGTATAGAAAGTTTTCTGTACGAAGTGTGTTTGATCATTCGGTGTTGGATTTCAAAAGAAAATAATAGTCGTTACTTGTTAGGCATACACTACAATGTTCTGAAATAGGCCCAACCCAAGCCAAAACATTTGAAATTTATAGGCCCAAACTGGCTTGTGTAGCCCTTTCTACCTAATGTTAGTCGCAACTATCAGTTCAAGATCAGGAATGAATATGAATTCACATGAAATCTGAGGGCTGTTTGTTTTTTTATTATTATTATTATAAGATTTATTGTCTCTTATATTTTAAATTAAAATAAATCAGTTTGTTTGTTTTTCAAATTTATATTTTATTTTAAGATATATATATATCTTTTCGAAAAAGTATTTTTTTTTTACTTTTATCTTATTAAAAAAGTACTACAATAGAGTTTTTTAGTCAATTTATACAAATGTCTTATAACAATTCATACATTTATAATTTTATCCGTATAATAAAACCCTAAAAATCAATTTTCTAAAATTTTCCAATTTTGACGATACCCTAACATAACCTAATCAATTTTATATTTGTAATAAATCATCCAAAATGAAAAAACAAACATACCATAGTATCTTAATTTGTAAGACCTATCCATATGTCTTACAAATTAAAAGGTCTTAGAGCATCTTCAATGCTATTATGCATTTGAAGAAAATGGAGTGTCACATATGATAGATATCAAATAAGTTAGAAAAACTCTCTCAAATGAAATTATCTAAGTTGAATATAAAGATGATGAGGTAAAAAAAATAGTGAATATTAAGTTGAATTTCTAATTCTAGAAATTCTCCTAGAAATACTAACCAGAATTTCTAATTTTTTTCACCAATAATATTAAAACTCATTTAATTGTAAAATAAAATAGGGGAGAGAATATAATAATTGTTTTATCATAATTTATCATAAAATAGATACATATTTAACTTTAGATAATTGTATTGGAGATGTGAATATGTATCTCTCTTAAAAAAAAAAAAAAAAAAAGGGATCCATAGTTTATAGAAAAAAATAATCAGCCCCTAATTTAGCATAAACTCAATACTGTTCAGAGGCTCAGAGGCGGAAGCATGCAGCCCTCTTTTAAAAAAATAAATTAATTGTATATATTATTATTAATTACATAAACACCTTTAATATTTTGTCTAATTGTATTTATATGTAAATTTTGTTTAATCGTACTAACATCCCCTACCGTATAATTTATTTTATTTATTTATTCTAACTTGAAATCAAAATATAATAATAAAAATTATAAACAATCAATCACAATTGATAAAAGTATATTTTATGTTTGTTTAACATATAATATTTCCTTACTTTTATAACCGGTCATTAATAGTAAATTTTCATAATACGTAAAATCTATTTAAAAACAAGATGTATATTGACAAACAAAGCAATGTAAGAGTCCGTGAGTCATTGATTAAGCATTTAAATATATTGACTGAACAATTCAATATAGGAGTTTTTGAGCCACTAAATAAGTATTAGAATGTACCGACTAAAGAAAATAGATAAATCTAATAATTGAAAACTAATGAATTGACTATATACTACCCGTGTGTTTTGAGAAAATATATATATATATATATATATATATATATATATATATATATAATTTAGCCCGGTCTGTAAATATTTATTAGATCCGCCATTGACCGTTTTGCCTAAATTTGGAGTAAGGTTTTCAAACTGTTATATTTATTAAAGGTTGATGAAAGTGAATACTATTCATCATTCTAGGCTAATATTTGACGATCATGCATCTACATATCCTACAATGTATCCGTAAACTGTTTCCATAAACATACCATTCATCGATCGAATACAAGCTTACCGACAAAGTTTATCAGTTGATAAGTTGATTCATGATCAGCAACTACATATTATGCTGATGATGATGCCGGATGGTGATGATATGTGATGGTGGTGCAACAAGAGCTGTTGATATAAACTAACCAACCAAAGCAAACAATTTGATATTTATAAAAAGTGCAGTTAGTGTTTGGTTTAGTGAGTTTGATTTTATTTATCTTGTTGAACCCAATAGAGAAAGATGTACCAAAAATGCTTTTAATAACTTCCATGAAAAGCAAATTTAAGTGTTATATTTTTGCTTTCCTTGCTGGCCCCTTCAGAGGAAGATTAAAACTCTGGTGGTTCTTGTCATTGCCATTGACACACTTTCCCATTAATGGAGATAAGATGATTGAAAATGACAATGCATGAACGAATTTTTGTTGATAGGTTTGTAGAAAAATATTCGGAGTATAATTGACCGAGCCACAAATGATACAACTTAATATCAAATATCTAAGACATAACGTGGTCATTGAGTCTTATCATTATTTGTTTTTTTTTTAAAAAATGTTTAGAAAATTTTAATTTATTTATTTATTTTAAAAGATTATTATATTTCATTTGGTAGAAAGGAAGAATTAAAATACTCATTAAATTCTTAATGTAACTAGATAATATTGTTTTCACTTATTTAATTATTTTCACTTCCTTCTTGAAATCAATCCAATTTGAATATCTAGATTCACTGTTTTATTATGTCCAATATTTATTTTTATTTTAAATAGTGTTACACGGACAAAAATTTGTCCAAAACTTTAATAAAAAATGATGTAGATTTACAATGAGATAATGCATAGATCATGATGTGGTAATTACAAATTAATTTGACACATCATTTGGATAAATTGTTTCATTTTTTTTCTTTAAATTACTTCATTTTTTTTTTCTTTATATTTTTTCGTTTTCACACTAAATATGTTTTACTTTTGAGAGCAAAGCTAAAAATTAACTCAATCAAGCTAAGATATATATATATATATTACATATATATATATATATATATATATATATATATTACATCCATTTTTCTAAGGAGACAGATAAAATATCCCGGTCTAAGTTGTTATTTGGAACAATTATTATTATTTAAATTATTTAACATGTAACATAGTTTAGTCCTCCGATTAAATTTAATATTTGTCCCCATCTTTAATTATATAAAAAGGTAAAATAGATCTATCACTGCTATATCCATCACCCCCGCGATCACTTTTTTCCGTTCTAATCGAATGTTATCCGTGACAAAAGAAGAGATTTAATTGAAAAATTATGAGAATCCGAGAAGGATAACAAATAATGACAAAATGATAAAGACCTCATGAAAATAATGTAACTTGTGATCCTGTCTTCATTTGATTTTACTTACTAAAATATCGGGACCATTATTACTAATATTAATCTGTGACATTTGACAATATAAATTATTATTATTAATTTGACACGATATTTTATAATCCTAATGAGAGTACGTAATAATACATAATATTTTTTTAGGTTATTGATGGTGGTCAATGAAACATAAAATGAAAAAGTTTTGAATTCTATTATCATCTCCGTAAATTAACGAAGGCAATAATATTACGGAGGGTTCAACTACTATACAGGATTGTATAGTTGTTAACGTTTTAAAAATAAAAACAAAAAAAAAAAACTAAGGTGGTGTTTGTTTTTTTATCTTAAATATTGAAAAACCTTATTTTAATTAGAGTAATGCTGTTTTGATCAAATTTGAAGTTTAAATTATGTAACATCATTGTAATTCATTCATTTAAATCATGTAAATTTAATACAAGTTCAATTAATCGATCATATATAGCGATGTCACTAGATTTGGATAAAGTAACATTACTGTTTTAATTAGGTGAAGTAACGCCACTTAATATTTAAGACACTCCCATTTGTTTGATTTTTATTTGAATTTATCCCACTTAAATTTTAAGTGGTTTTGGTTTTACTATTCTACCCTCATTTGAACAAACCATTTAAATTTTAGGATACTTTATTTTTATTTTTTAATGTATTTTCAGTTCTTAACAAATATTTATTTTTATATAAAAAGTATTTTTTATATACAATAATTATACTAATTTATATATTTTATTTAAAATAAAATAATATTTTATTTATTTTATTTTAAAAATATTAATTATTATATTTAAAAAATATTTGTTAATCGAGGAAGGAGGCGTTGGCCTCCTTCCTTACTATTGCATCAAAAAAAAGGCCGTTTGGCCTCCTCAAAGAGCGGCGATGGAGACTGTCAAGCTCTGTCACCAAGTTTCGAGGAGGTCATCGGCCTCCTCTTATTAAAACTAACGGGAGGAGGGCTCCTCCCTTCAATCGAGAGTAGGTCATCCCATCTACTCTAGTCGAGGGCAAGGAAGAGGTCGATCCACCTCCTCTAGTCAAATCCTAGGGAGGTGGCGCCACCATCTCCTCCTTCTCCTAAGTCAATTTATGGTTATGTTTTAGTTAGGGTTAGGGTTTAATAAAATTAGGATTTTTAGGGTTAGGATTGGAATTGGATAGGGAATTGGGGATTATTTTGTCTAGAGGTCTTTTTGGTAATAGATTAATTATATAATGTTAATTTTGAAAGTATCTGGCAATGTGTTGATTATAACCTACTAATTTTTTAAAACTTTTTATATAAGACATATATATATGTGTGTGTGTGTGTGTGTGTGTGTGTGTGTGTGTGTGTGTGTGTGTGTGTGTGTGTGTGTGTGTGTGTGTGTGTGTGTGTGTGTGTGTGTGTGTGTGTGTGTGTGTGTGTTGTCGTCGATTTCTCGATGGATGAGTAAGTCAACAAGATTGGATTTAGTTGTGACATGTCAAAGAGAAAGAGAAAAAGAATGTATTTTGAAGGGAAACAAGACACGAGTTTACGTGGTAAAATTCCGGTAATCGAAGAAGTGTCCACGGGTGGTTGAATAAACAACCGAGCCAAATCCACTATTGAAATAAAAAATTACACCACTCGATCTCTTTTTTCTCTCTGCTAGTGTTTTTGTGTACTTTTTATTCTACTTAACAATGAGATCATGGATCTATTTATATGTGCATAGAACCCTAATCCTTGTTGTACAAGTAATGACAGAATTCGTATTTAATTACAATTGGTTACTTGTTTGAGTCGTCTTTAACTTCTTTCCTATTGCGGAGATTGCATGGAGATTGAATGGGACTCTGGTAATATAGTTTGTTTAGGACTTATTTCCTTATAAATGTGCATTCTTCCCGTAGTAGAGTTGTTGCATGATTTGGAACCTGTTTTCTGTTTGGTATATTATTATTCTACAAATTCTTCTTGATATGGATGTCTTGCGTATTTGAGCATGACTCTTGGTTCACCCACGTGTAAATCATGTACTGGATTTCTTTATTCGGGTTTCTCGTATCTGTCCCGAGTATGACATCATTTGGTAGGTTATGAATTTTCCGAATACTTGTATCCTCACTTACTCGGGTTTCTATTCCTTTGCGATGTCTTGAAGGGTACTTCTCTGGATGACTATTCAGATATCTACCTGGCAATTTTAAAGGACTATCCACCTTATGAGTGACATGTACATTTGATAAAAATATACATATAACAATACCCCCTTAAAATATTTTTACCGAGTAGGAATTGGTTCTTGGCGAAAGTATTTTAATCAACCCTTTAATCTATTATGCCTCATTAATACCATAATAATAATTTGTTGACAACGTCTTGCAGTAATGACGTGTCTTAATAGCTACAACGTAAATGCGATTTGCCCCTTCACGTAAAATCTCAGTGATTGCGACGTTTTGGAATTCTGACGGCTTGGTCAGTTCTTTCCTTGACACGTGTATTCCAACCGTTTCATCCCTCTAGCATTTATGAGAAGCGACTTATGGGTCACCCTATACGCCGCCTACGTCATTAAATCCTGATTTTTCCTGCTTTTTGAGATTCTAGGGTTTCGCATTTTCGTTTTTAAATAACTTAAAGAAGCTGAAATGAAACTACTTTGGTTCATTTTTTACAGAAGTAAATTTTCAACCCAGATTTCCTTGTGCAGAGATTTCGTCTCAACTCTCCATTGAAGCTTTTCCAGGTTTCTTTACATTTACTTTAAAGGTTAGTTTCGATGGATCTAGCTTCCCGTCATCGTCTTTTTGTTATAGCTTTCGAAGCGCTTGAACGCGGAGACCTTTAATTGGTTTCCTGTATTCGAAGATTATTGGGGGAAATTCCTCCTGACGAGCCTCATTTTTTGGATGTTGATGTTTCTGGGATTCATCTTGACGCTCACTTTAGTTCTAACATTGAATCTTCTTCTAGTTATGAATCTTCTGTTTCTGATCATCACATGGTTTCTTTACGATCAAGGATGGGAAAACATCAGAGTAAACGTGTAGTTCACAAACATGGCTCAGGTAGTTTTCAAATCAAGAGGTAAATAATTGATGAAAAAGATGTTGAGAAGGAACATAGTACATCTCGTATCCCTTTTTCTCTCGATCGTCCGAGTGGATATGATACCGAGCCAAATATTTATCATGCTCGGTTTGACCTAGATGACTCGGTTATAATGACTCTTGCTGGTGATAGAGCCGTATGGAACCCACTTTCGGGCATGGTGGCGTTTTATGGGTCCATGATTTGTTGTGGTGTAACTCATCCTCTCCAGTCGTTTATCGCTTGGTTCCTTACCGAGGTAGGGATTGCTTCGGCCCAACTTGCCCCGAACAGCTATAGAATACTAATGTGTATGTGGCACATGTGGAGTCGGATGAACTTGTCGCCACTCTCACCCAACAAAATCAGGCATTTCTTCACACTAAGGAAATGTAGTCGGACTGGGACTTATTTTCTGATGTTCAACCCACCAGATTGCTAGGTCCTTGAAGAGACGAAAGTGAATCGAGGAGTTGATATTTCCTCTTATGCCAAGAAGAGAGGCTTTATATGGGGATTCCCTTATTCGAACAAGCATTGGAAGAATAGCTGGTTATTTAGGACTTGAGGTTAATCTTTCGACTGGGGAGAATTAGGAGGTGTTAAGGGTTCCCCATTTTTTCTGTTCTCCTAACATCTGGAATAAGAAGAAGCTTATTTTCACTGACTCCGAGTTGACTAGGCTCGCTCGGGCGGCTGTGCGTACCTTAGAAAAGAGGAGCAGGTCTTATCTTTTTTACTAGAAGAAAATGATTAACCTTGGCTTATTTAATCAGATCTTTGATTATCGCAGAAGATGTAAGTAGAATCTCTCATTTCTATTTTACTTTCTACGCTATTATTTATGACTTGGTTTTTTCCTAACTTGTGCAGTATATGACTCGGATATCATCTGCGAAGTTCAAGCTCGCCAAGTGAAATCGATCATTCAGGCGAGCCAAAAAGAAGCTTCTCACCAAAACAGGGAAGGTATTGCTCCGCCTGATAAATCGAATGAAGAGTTTGATGAGGCTGATGAGCAAATTCTGAGTGCATTACTGAAGAGGTCATTCAGCCGACCGTTGGGGAATCAGGCGGTCTGAGTGGCCCTGTTGAAACTGCTAATGCTTAGAAGTTACCTGAAGATGAAGGCGGGCAAGGAGGTCATCTTAGCGGCAAGGTGTCTGGCGAGCCAAAATCCCCCATTGATGAGGTTCCAACCGAGCAGTTCGCTACCGGGGATAGAGATGGAATTAGGAAAACCTTAGATGAACAAGTAAATCTCAATCCTGGTTTTTTCGAGTCCTTCCAAGATGTTGATTAGGAAGATCCTACAGCTGACCTCAACTTCTATGGTACTCGGACTGAGAAAAGGATGATGGCTGACTCTCCCGCTCATCCTCATAAAGTCCCTCGGGTGGTATCATTTATTGAGTCGAGTGATGATGACTCCGATGTTAGAGTTTCCCCGAGCGTTCAAGCTGAAGCGTCTGTAGGAAGAGCGAAAACTTAAAAAATGAAATGGGATTCTTTACCTCCTGAGGTTGAAGACGTGAGGGCGGAATCCTCAGGAAACCCTTCTTATCCGACTCCCCAGGATATGCTAAGGGCGATGTCCTCTGGTCGGGCCTTTATTGAGGATGATCATTGGAGCCGTTTCAGGGATGGTTCTCCAACAAATCATCTTCAAAATATTTTCAACAACAAGTCTTACGTAAGTCTTCTATCTCAACTGTTATCTTAAAGCCTGTTAGATTTTTAACTCGAATCTTCTTTACATGTGGTGGCCGAGTTCGCTGAGTTAGTTCAGATGCAACAACATCAAGCTGATTGGATAAGGCATCTTGAAGCTCAGCTACAGGAGAGTGCGGATAGCTGTTCTCTGGTTGAGGTGGCTTACCAAATGGAGGTGAGTTGTGCCTAAGAATTCACCAATCATTGCTTGGCTAAGCAAATGGAGGCCGATGAGAGAGCTTCCATGGCAGAAGAGAAGATTGTATCCTTCTAAAATTTATTATCTACTGCCGAGAAGTCGATGCTCAAGGCCGAACAGGGGCTGAACAAGCCAGGACATCTTACGAGCAGAATATTGAGGATTTAGAGCGCCAAGCTTTGACGGTTGAATCCCTTTCAAAGGAGGCTAGGCTCGAACTTGAGGTCCAGAGGGTTGATCACTTCAAAAGGTCTCCAACTTATGACGCTCTTCTCCTTAGGGAATTCCAGCGAGGGTTAGTTTCAGTTGGTGAATTCTTTAAGGTAAAGAATCAGACAACTGATAAAGCTCGATCCAACTGGAAGTTGTCGGTCAAAAACCATGTGGACCGGTCCCTAGAGTCTCTTCATACTCAGATGAAGGAATGGAGAGCTTACTGCCGTAGCCGAGATAAAGAGCCCTATCCTATGCATTTGAAGGTCCCATCAGAGCACGCTCTCTCGACCTTCTATTCCAGTCAGGAATCTGGTATGGATGGTTCGACGCCTGATGTTAGTTCGGTCCCCAGAGCAGATTATAGCGAGTGGATGGATGATTTGGTTGACAAAATCGCTTGGCCCTTTGAATGAAAGTCTCATTCATGAGTATGAGATGGTGCCTGACCCGAGCATCGACAAGAGTTCTAAATCCTCATCCCAGCCTTAAGTCATTTTTGTAAAATTTTGCTTTGTAAAAATTTTGATCAATGAAGTTTTATTTTAGCCAACTGCTTTATTCGGCTTGCCAAGTATTTTATTAAGCCGGCTAACTCTATTGCCTGAATAACTTCACCGAGTATTTTATTCAGCTTGGTTTCGTTACCCGAACAGTTTCTAACGCCAAGTATCTTATTAAATTGGCTAATGCAATTTCTTTGTACCAAGCATCTTATTAAACTGGCTAATGCAATCTGTGCAAAGTATCTTATTAAACTAGCTAATATTAACCAAATCATCTCGAAATAGGTAAGTAGATTTACGTTTGTGCTTTATACTCGGTTGCAACTAGAACATTACATCAAGGCTCACTATGATCATATGTTCGAGTCCCTACGCAGATCACTGAGGACGTCTTCTAGTTTTTCTGCGCAAGGGTTTGCCGAATCGTTAAGTTTTTAAATTGTTTAACACATCTGCACATCTCACCGGGTTTTTTTCCCGACTGTGCGTCGAGCCATTTTCCAGAATTTGGTGCATTGGGTTTGCCTTTTGGCAAAGGTCATTTGACCTTGCTCGGCTGACATGCTCCTTCGAGCTTCTCCGTCCATTCGGGAATTTTATCAAATTAATGGTCCCGAGCATTTTATTTTTTATTGAATGTTCTTATTATCATGCTCGTCTTTCCTATGTTCTGATTATCATATGCTTGGATCTCTAAATCCCATGTTGGGCCTTTATTTATAACTGTAAAATTAACAATGATAAAGTCTTAACTAAAAAATATCCTGACTAACAAAATTGTTCTAACTAAAAAAAAACAAAATTCAAGGATAAAAAATCTTCAAATATTGGGCATTTAAAGGCCGGGGTAAAGCCCCTCCATCTGGTCGGGCAATCCAATATGCTCCATGACCAGCTATTCCTTAAATCTTGTATGGGCCTTCCCATTTGTTAGCCAAGGAGCCTGTAGTTTTGTTTTTTGTGTTCAGCGACACTTTCCTGAGCACTAGGTCTCCTAGTTGAAATTTCCTGATCCGAACATGAGAGTTATAGTGTCGAGCCACCCTTTGTTGATATGCTGTATTTTGTACTCGGTATTTCTCTCTCTTTTCTTCTAACTCATCTAAGCTTTGTAACAGCATATCATCATTATGGTCTTGATCATACTGAAAGTTCCCTAAAACGTGTGTGTCTATAACCTAGAGGGGGGGAGGGGGGTGAATAGGTTTTAATCGAATCAATTACCAATTTTTTGATTAATCAATATTAACACAAATTACCCCAATGAAACAAACATACTACATCAAGTATAAAGTGCGGAAATATAAATAACACTTGATGTTTACGTTGAAACACTCCGAATGGGAAAAATCATGGGCTGATTTGTGCACCACACTAGATCCTCAAATCCACTATTGAATGAAAGTTTACAACCTAGGTTGACCTCCAGTCACACCCTCCAGTTACTAACCCTTTCACTCTACCCAACGGACCTTAATAGTGATTCTTGATCTATTTGTTTGTGCACTAACCACTTAGTCACAAGACTTAATCTCAATGAAGAGTCAAACACCCTATGTGAATATATGATGATATTCAACCAACAAACAAAGCTAGGGTACATTATATGCTTATCTAGGATTATGAGATGGTAATAAATGCAATCCTAGATATCAAGAGCTAAATGACATGTCAAAAAGTTTAGCTAAACATAGAACAAGCAATCCTATGAAGCTATCATAAAAGCCAAATCACACATGTTGTCATTAAGCATGGCAAGGACTATAATGCAATCACTAAATGTAATCAATGAGTCCTAAACAATATCTAAATGCAAAGCATAGAGATTTAGCTAGAAGGGCAAAATGTTCAAAAACCCTAGCTATCACAAAATATAAATCTCAACCAACAAACAACTACTCAAGCATGTTATAAATGCAATAAAACTTAAAAGAATGCAATCAATGAGTAACTAATGCTTTTTCTAGCTAAACATAGCCTAGTAATGGAACAATTAATTCTAGGTCATGAAGAGATTACCTAGTCAATGAAAACAAGAAGAATCCATGCTTGGAAGATGCAAGAAGATGTTAAATGCTCATGGATTGAAGGTTGGATGAGCCAAGATGAGTTCTTGGAAGCTCTCTCTTTCTAGGAGTTACTTTCCTACTCAAAGATATGATTTTTGGCTCATAGAAAGCAAGGAAGAAGAAGAGAACATATATATATAAGCTCTACACGAAATGGCATCATTTTGAACAAAGGGCAACGGATTCCCGTCATGACCGCTGTGCGTGCCGCTGCCTAGGCAAGTGTCCAGACCGCGGTATCACGAGTGGTGCATCGCCTGGGAATCTCCACTGTCTGGACCGCGGTACAGACAATGTCCAAACCGCGGTAGAGCAAGCGGTGCATCACTGGGAAACTCCGCTTGGGAGACCGATGTGCATGCAACGTGCACAGGCCGCTGTAGCAACAGCGTGCAATGCCTGGAGAACACCGCCGTGCATACCGCGGCGAAGGCAATGCACAGGGAGCGGTCCCAGCCTCGGTCAAGGGGAAAAGCCTCTTCTAAGGTCAAATAAAATGCAACAAACACCCAAGCAAGATTTATGGCAAAGAGGCACACAATTAAGGCAATTAAGCATTCATGAGAATGTGTGTGTGCACTAAAAACTCTTCAGAAAAGGTTAAGCAAGTGATTTACCTTCTGAAGCTTGAGCTGGGTCTTGAGCAATGATAGCCTAAACTACCCTTACACATTAATCCCTAAATGTGGTTGTCAACGAAATAAGCCAATCAAAAACTGAGAAACTTACAATCTTCCCCTTTGGCTATTTCGTGACAAAACCACCACTCACAATTCATCCTCACAAATAAACTAAACAAAAATAGGATCAACAAAGTTTTTCTACATTACAAAGAGATGTCTAATAAACTAGATCTTCAAGTCATCCATCTCTTGTAGAATCAACATCCCTACAAAACAAAATAACTACACTTTCCAAGACAAGTGTATGTGAGGTAATCAAAGACATGAAAACAAGAGCAATTTGCATACAATAGAAAAAAGCATCATGCATCAACAATGCAAATGCAAATTGTCCCCCTAAATAGGTTAACTCCCCCTCAATGAGTCAAACTCAACTCCCCATAAATCCACACTACTCCCCCTTTTTGTCATGAGATAGACAAATGAGTATCCCCTTAAGAAGGCATTAGTAAGGAGAGCTTATGGCACAGGACATATGCATAATCATATAACCAAATTTATGCAACTTAATTAAGAGGAGAGAAACAAGGATTTTTATATATGAAAAAATGTGTGAACGAATGCTTTGCATACAAGACAAGTTGTATTCAAGATCAAGACATGGTATTTGGCAAAGCAAAATGACAAGGTTTTCCAAGAGAATTCAAACCAATTTCACACTTTGTCATGAAATAAACAAGATATAGATTGTAAAATAAATTCATTTTAAGAACAACTATATCAACCTTTACAAGCAAAACAAGACATTAGCGACTATTGTGCCCTTTTCAATTTTTCCGGGTGGAATGCCCGTATGATAGTAACCTTGTTTGACAAGTAAAGAGAGAGAGACTTTTGGATTGTGAAATCCTTGAATTGGATACAAGATCCTTATTGATTGAAGTCTCATAATTTTCTTTCACACACAAATTTTGCATTCATTTTAGAGCATTCAACAATTTCATCATGCATATTACTTTAAAGCATGTCATATAAAGAAGCAACATGTCATGGAGATCAATCCTAGGTCATTCAAAATGTACTTCCCAATCAATTCTCCTATTCTAAAAATGCATGTTTGGTCATAAATAAGACATGGATTGCATGTAAAACAAAGTTACACACTTATTATTGAAAAAATGTACAACCAATCATCTCAAGCAATTAATAAAGAAGCATAAATATTATCAATGAGCACAATGCATTGCCAATTTGCTCTCTTTGCTTGAGCTCCCCTTATGGGGTCAATCAAAACGAGTCAATAGGGGATATGAGTCCCTATAGACTTACCAAGTCCATTTGACCTAGTTGAGCCTATGGGTGAAACCTTAGCACAATGGCATGTGGGTTCATCTTTTCTAATCCACTTAGGTGACACATTGTCATTCCTAGTGGTCAAGATCATCATTTTACTCCTAGGATCATTAACACTAGCTTTCCTAGGCACATGCAAATTGGCTCTAGCCCTTTTTCTTTCAATTATACTCTTAGTTCTACACATGTTAATGTACTTAAAGCAATTTGGTCAAATATGACCATTAACACCGCAAAAATGACATGAAGGAATAAAATGAGGGGTCATACCATTCCTTTGTGAGGACAAAGGTTCTTTCCCATGTCCTTGAGCCTTCCTTTGATGTGGTATTGATTCTCTTCTCCCTTATTGTTGAGTTGGAGAAAATCGCTTCCTTTGTTGAGCATGCAGGAAATGCTTTTTGGCTTGATGGCTTTTAGTTTGAGGGTTAGTTGCTTGAAGTGCCCTCATTGGTTGAGCTTGAGCTTGACTTCTTGATGCCATCTTGACTTGGACATTTCTAGAACACTCTCCTAGTTCAATTTTCTTCTTATGATAAAGTGGAGGAAGTGGTTCTTTGAAGTCCATGCTTTTGACAAATTCTGTCTTGCTAGGAGTTGAGGTCTCCTTGTCATCTTCAAACCCTAGACCTCTCTTGTCACTTGGCTTCATATGGTCAAGCTTCTCCGTACTCGAAGTCATCTTAGCAATCAACTCTTTAGCTTCTCTAAGCTCCTCCTTCAAGCTTTCTTCCATCTTTCTTCCATTATTCACTTTCTCACTTGGCTTCATATGGTCAAGCTTCTCCGTACTCGAAGTCATCTTAGCAATCAACTCTCTAGCTTCTCTAAGCTCCTCCTTCAAGCTTTCTTCCATCTTTCTTCTATTATTCACTTTCTCACTCAAGTGAGTCACTTCGGTTGATAGCTTGAGGTTCTCTTCCTTTAGCTTTCGAACCTCTTTCTTCATTTTCAACCTTGAGCTTTGAAAATGCTCAATGAACCCTTCAAGGTTCATACTCTCTACATTTCCATTTGTAGAGTGAGATGATGAACTCTTATCACTAGAGTCATCACTAGTGTCACTTGTAGCCATGATGGCATCATCAACATAAGTAGCTTCACTTATTACTCTCTTAGCTACTTTTTCATCTACTCAATTTTCAAGGTCACTACTTAAGGCTTTGTTTCCTTTTTCTACATCTTCCACAAAGGAGGCTCCAAAAACCATGTAGTTAAGAATAACCTCTTCATCACTTGAGGAATCTTCTTCACTTCCACTCTCACTTGATGAGGCAACCACTACTTTTCCTTTCTTCTTCTTCTTTGAATTAGTACACTCGGTGGCTATATGACCAAACCCACTACATTTATAGCATTGAATGTCATTTCTTGTAGGCTTCTCTTGCCTTGGCTCAATCTTCTTCTTTGAGTCATTCTTGTGAAGTTTCATAAACTTCTTGAATTTCTTCACCATAAGAGCCATCTTCTCATCTAAGTCATCCTCCTCCATCTTTACTTTGGATGTCTTCAAAGCTATGTTCTTTTTCATCTTAGGAGATGTAGGTGTAAAGGTTCACCTAGACTCATAGGCTAGAAGCCTTCCAATCACTTCACTCGGCTTCATAGTCTTGTAGTTGCTATTTTCTTCCAGTGTCGTCACCTTGGACTCAAATCTCTTGGGGAGTGACCTCATGATATTTTGCTTGATCCTTCTATCCGAATATGGGTCACCTAGTTATTAGCTTTGATTTACGATGTCCATCAACTTCACTTGGAAGTCATTGAAGCACTCGTCCTCTTCCATCCGAATTGTTTCAAATTGCATTTGAAGAACTTGAAGCTTGGAGTCCTTAACCACTTCGGTTCCTTCATGAGCCGTTTGTAGAATATCCCAAGCCTCCTTTGCATTCCTAGTGTTTTGAACCAACTTGTATTGATTGTAGTCCATGGCACATAAGATGGCATGCATTGCCTTGTTGTTCCACTTGGAAGCTTCAAATTCTTGTGTGCTCCATTGAGACTTAGGCTTTGGAACTTCATCTTCTTCTTTGGTGGTCATTGTTGGAGAAGTGTAGCCATCTTCAATTGCCATCCATGCACGGTCATCTATTTGGAAAATATAAGCCTCCATCTTGCCTTTTCATGAGGCATAATTATCACCCTTAAGCAAAGGTGGTTTTAAGCTTGAAGCTCCCTCTTTGCTCATCCCAAGGTCACTCATAGTGTTTGGGTTAAATGAATGAGATGAAAATGTAATGCACCACACAAGATGCAAATAACAAGAATGCACAGGCAAGACACACAGAGAGAATAGATCACCTAAGTATATCTAGGCACCGGCTCTGATACCAATTGAAAGTTCCCTAAAACGTGTGTGTCTATAACCTAGAGGGGGGGAGGGGGTGAATAGGTTTTAATCGAATCAATTACCAATTTTTTGATTAATCAATATTAATACAAATTACCCCAATGAAACAAACATACTACATCAAGTATAAAGTGGGAAAATATAAATAACACTTGATGTTTATGTGGAAACCCTCCAAATGGGAAAAACCACGGGCTGATTTGTGCGCCACACTAGATCCTCAAATCCACTATTGAATGAAAGTTTACAACCTAGGTTGACCTCCAGTCACACCCTTCAGTTACTAACCCTTTCACTCTACCCAACGTGCCTTAATAGTGATTCTTGATCTATTTGCTTGTGCATTAATTACTTAGTCACAAGACTTAACCTAAATGAATAGTCAAACACCCTATGTGAATATATGATGATATTCAACCAACCAACAAACAAGGCTAGGGTACATTATATGCTTATCTAGGATTATGAGATGACAATAAATGCAATCCTAGATATCAAGAGCTAAATGACATGTCATAAAGTTTAGCTAAACATAGAACAAGCAATCCTATGAAGCTATCATAAAAGCCAAATCACACATGTTGTCATTAATCATGGCAAGGACTATAATGCACTCACTAATGCAATCAATGAGTCCTAAACAATATCTAAATTCAAAGCATTTAGCTAGAAGGGCAAAATGGTCACAAACCCTAGCTATCACAAAATATAAATCTCAACCAACAAACAACTACTCAAGCATGTTATAAATGCAATAAAAATTAAAAGCATGCAATCAATAAGTAACTAATGCTATTTCTAGCTAAACATAGCCTAGTAATGGAACAATTAATTCTAGGTCATGAAGAGATTACCTAGTCAATGAAAACAAGAAGAATCCATGCTTGGAAGATGCAAGAAGATGTTAGATGCTCATGGATTGAAGATTGGATGAGCCAAGATGAGTTCTTGGAAGCTCTCTCTTTCTAGGAGTTACTTTCCTACTCAAAGATATGATTTTTGGCTCATAAAAAGCAAGGAAGAAGAAGAGAACATATATATATAAGCCCTACACGAAATGGCATCGTTTTGAACAAAGGGCAACTAATTCCTATCATGACCGTTGTACGTGCCGTAGCCTAGGCAAGTGTCCAGACCTCGGTATCGTGAACAGTGCATCGCTTAGGAATCTCCGCTGTCTGAACAGCGGTACAGGCAATGTCCATACCACGGTAGAGCAAGCGGTGCATCACTGGAAAACTCTGCTTGGGAGACCGTTGTGCATGCAACGTGCACAGGCCGAGGTAGCAGCAGCGTGCAATGCCTGGAGAACATTGTTGTGCATACCACGGCGGAAGCAATACACAGGGAGCGGTCCCGGCCGTGGTCAAGGGTAAAAGCCTCTTCAAAGGTCAAATAAAATGCAACAAACACCCAAGCAAGATTTATGGCAAAGAGGCACACAATTAAGGCAATTAAGCATTCATGAGAGTGTGTGTGTGTGCACTAAAAACTCTTCAGAAAAGGTTAAGCAAGTGATTTACCTTCTGAAGCTTGAGCTGGGTCTTGAGCAATGATGACCTAAACTACCCTTACACATTAATCCCCAAATGTGGTTGTCAACGAAATAAGCCAATCAAAAACTGAGGAACTTACACATACAGTTTGACCCTTGGTGACATATATGATGTCTCTACCAGAATAACAACTTCAGTTCCAAATGCCAAAGAGAATGGAGTCTTTTCTGTAGAAGTCCTTGTTGTCGCCCGATACGCCCATAATACTTCAGGGAGCTTTCAACTCAGCTGTCTTTCTTAGCATCCAGCTTTGCTCTGAGTGTGTGCTTGATGATTTTGTTTATTGCCCATTGGTTTGAGGGTGGACAGGTGTGGCATAATAATTTGTAATTTGGTACTCGTTGTACAACTATCTGAATTTTTTATTTTCGAACTGGGTGTTGTTGTCAATAATAAAAGTACTCGGGACTCCAAATCTGTAGAGTATATTTTTCTTCATATAGTTTTTGGTATTTGCTTTTGTGATATGTACCAATGCTTCAGCTTCTACCCACTTCGTGAAATAATCAACGGCTATTATTGCATGCTTTGCTCCACCCTCTGTCCTTATCGGCATTGGGCTAATTAACTCCAGGCCCCACATGGCAAATTTCCATGGGGATGTGAGGCTTCTAAGTTGTTCAGGGGGTTTTCGGATGTCGTTGGCTATCCTTTGGCATGTCTTGTAACTTTATGAACATCGTTGCGCATCAGAGAACAAAAAAGCCCAATAATATCCTTGCCTGAGTACGTTGTGTGCTAAACTTTTACCCCTGATATGGTTTCTGCATACACCGTTGTGGATTTCCTGTAGTATCAGACATGCCTCTTCTTCTGATACACATCTTTGGAGTGTTCGGAAAAATCCCTTTTTGTACAGTTCTCATCCAATCAATGTGTACCTTGTTGACCGATACCTGATGCGTTTGGTTTCTAGGGGATCTTCCGGGAGCACGCCTTCTTCCAGGTATCTTTTTAGCTGAGTCATCCAATCGTTTGACGATGTTCGGATTTCTGAGATTTTAAAGTTTTTTTGCTCGACTATACTCGGTCTGAGGAGATGTGCGACTGGAATAGTTTTTGGCCTGACTGTGGTTATTGCTGATGCTAGTTTGGACAAAACGTCTGCCTTTTCATTCTTTTTCCTGGGAATATGGACAATCTTAAATTCCTTGAATTTTTGAAGGAGTTTTTTTGCTATGCCTCGATAAGCTATCATACCTTCGTCTCTAGCTTGGTATTCGTCCAGGACTTGGTTGACGATTACCTGCGAGTCACTGAATATCTCGACCTCATCTGCTCTGATGGCTATGCATACACTGAATCCAGCTAGTAATGCCTCATATTCGGCTTGGTTATTTGTTGTTTTGAAGTCGAATCTCATGGCACATTCAATATCATCTCCTTCCGGGGTGCATACTACGATCCCTACCCCACTGCCATGAGTGTTCGAGGAACCATCAACATATAATTTCCACGAGAAATTCTTGTCTAGCATCTTTTTCGCTTCTAAGTTTGGTTCTGTGAATTCTGCTATGAAATATGCCACTGCTTGGCCTTTGAGAGATGTCCTAAGGACGTACTGAATATCAAATTCACTCAGTTCGATTGCCCATTTAGTTAATCTTCCCGAAATTTCTACCTTCTGTAAGATTTGCTTAAGTGGGCAATCGGTAAGAACCTGGATTGTATGAGCCTTAAAGTATGGCCTCAGCTTCCTTACAGCCGAAACCAATGCTAGGGCCATTTTATCAGCCTGTGAATACCTGGTTTTAGCCGGTAGAAGAGCTTTGCTGGTATAGTATACTGGCCTCTGTACCCCTTCTTCTGTTCTGACTAGAACCGAGCTTGCTGCTAATTCCGTAATTGATAAGTACAAATAGAGTTTTTCTCCCATTTTAGGTTTTGAAAGGATGGGAGCCTGCCTTAAGTACTCTTTGATTTTCAAGAATGCTTGCTCGCATTCTTCGTTCCATTCCAGCCATTTTCCTTTTTTGATTACTTAAAAAAAAAGGAGCATATCTATCTGTGGCCTTTGAAATAAATTTTTCTAAGGAAGCTAAGCATCCTGTCAAGCGTTGCACTTCTTTTAGCGCTCTTGAGGAAGTCATTTTTTTGAAGGGCTTGGATCTTCTCAGGATTCACTTTGATTCCCCTCTGGTGAACTTGGAAACCCAAGAACCTTCCTGATGGAACTCCAAATAGACATCTGTTCGGGTTCAACTTCATCTGATATCTCTTCAAGACATCGAATGTTTCTAGCAGGTTGAAGCATGTTCATCTACCGAGATGCTTTTGGTTAACACGTCGTTTATGTAAACTTCCATGTTTCTACCTATTTGACGAGCAAAGATCTTATTGGCAAATCTCTGATATGTCGCTCCAGCGTTTTTCAGCCCAAAAGGCATTACTGTGTAATAGTATAAGCCTTGATCAGTTGTAAATGTTGTTTTCTCTTCATCAGCCTTATTCATCCGGATTTGATTATAACCCGAGTAAGCGTCCATGAAGCTGAGTAACTTATGGTCTAATGTAGCATCGACCAATTGGTCTATTCTTAAGAGTGGAAAACTATCCTTTGGGCATGCCTTGTTCAAGTCTCTGAAGTCCATGTACATTCTCCACTAGCCATTTTTCTTCTGGACTAGGACCGCATTTGCTATCCACTGAGGGTAGTTGATTTCTTTGATTGATCCTACAGTGAGTAACTTCTCCACTTCTTGCTTAATCGTCCGACTTCTTTCAAGATTGAATGACATTCTCTTTTGTATTAATGGTCTTACGTTTGGGTCTACTGCCAAGTGATGTGATATAACTCGGGCATCTATTCCTACCATATCTTCTTGGCTCCAGGCGAATACATCATTGTATTCTCTAAGTAGATTAACAAGGTCTTGCTTAACTTTTCTTCTAAATTAGCCCCGATTTTGATCTTCTTATCAGGTTCATCTTCTTTTAAGACTATTTCCTCTATTGGTTCACTTTCAGACATCTTCGGCTCTTCCCTTGGATCGAACTCAAACAACAGTGATTCTTTCTCGATCTGATCTGATCGTGTTATGGTGCACACTTGTTCACTATTTTCCTTGTCTTTGTAAACCGAGAGATTAGCTCTTCTTGCCATCTCTTGGGACCCCTTAACTACTCCTACCCCCTGCTCAGTTGGAAATTTGATCATTAGAGCATAGGTTGTTGTTACTGCCTTAGTTTTATTCAAGAATGGTCGACCTAACAGCGCATTATAAGGCCAGTTGTCCAGGTCTACCACTACAAAGTCGAGTATCACTATTTTCTGACAAGGTGCTACTCCGATTTTCACGGGCAACTTCATTGTCCCGAGAGACCTGACCTCGACTCCCCTGAATCCTCTGAGAGAGGTTTGGAAAGGTTGTAAATTCTTTCGGTCCAACCTAAGTTGATCGTAGACAGCCACACTGAGAATGTCGGTCGAACTGTCATTGTCTACTAAAATCCTCTGACTTCTCTGTGGCCAATCCGGGCACTTATGAATAGGGCGTCATTTGGTCGAACATCGACCCCATGTGAATCGGTCTCTGTGAAAATTATCGGGTCTCATCCTTCCTTTATTCTTTTCGGGTCTAGTTCGACGAAGTTGACATCAAAATTCAACCTTGCCTCCACCGCTTCTCGAATTTCCTGAGTCCGCTCCTAGTTACTCCTTTGAGCGGGGTATGGAAAGGTTGTAAATCCATTAGGTCCAACCTAAGTTGATCGTAGACAGCCACATTGAGAATGTCGGCCGAACTGCCATTGTCTACTAAAATCCTCCTGACTTTCCTGTGGCCAATCCGGACACTTATGACGAGGGTGTCATTTGGTCGAACATCGACCCCATGTGAATCGGTCTCTATGAAAATTATCGGGTCTCATCCTTCCTTTATTCTTTTTGGGTCTGGTTCGACGGAGTTGATATCAAAATTCTACCTTGCCTCCACCGCTTCTCTAATTTCCTGAGTTCGCTCCCTGGTTACTTCTCCCAGTTTATGGTCCTCCGAAGATGGTTTGTATTACTGCATTCGCCTCGGGACTGACTCTTTTGTTCCAACCAGAATTATGATTGGCCTTAGTCTCTTTCTTTAGTTCTGACTTCTCATCTTTCTTAAGGATTATATCTTGGAGGTGTCCTTCCCGAATGATGGTCTCTATATAGTCTCTAAGTTTGTAATATTTTGAGGTCTCATGAATCTGCAGTATTTTTTCATGTCCCACCGAGCAAATTGAGACTGCCGTCGTGGCTCCTTTACCATATTCTTTTCTTCTAATATTGTCAGGATTTCTTCCTGTTTTTTCCGGAGAGAGGTGTAGCTTTTGTATTTTCCTTGAAACTTCTCTGTGGTCAGGTCAGCATTACGCCCACTTCCCCCATCCTTGCTTCTTTCTTTTATTGTTTCCTTTTTATTTTCCTTTGTGGTTTGGTACCTTCTACTCGGTATCTTTCTGTTTGGGCCTCCCTTAATGCATATAGCAACCCCCTGTTGCTAACTCCTCTTCCTCCGCTAATGCATATCCTCCAGCCATATTCATCATGTATGCATATCTAGTTAGGCGAGCAATTCTTAGGGCAAAAGACAGCCGTCCATTCTGCAGGTTGTTTATGAATGTAGCAATTATTGCTTCGTCATTCACACTGCCGATTTCTGAGACCGCCTGGCCGAACCTCCCCAGGTATTTTTTCAACGACTCATCTTTCCCTTATTTTAGCTGAGAAAGGTAAACCACCGATTTTTTCCTGTACACATTGCCCAGAAATTATCTTGAGAAACTTCTACTCAACTCACCGAAACTTCCAATGCTTGTTGGGGGCAGTCTTTCAAACCCTTTTGAGCCAGTGTCTCCCAGAGTTTGTTGAAAATTGATACACAGCAAAGGATCGCAGTAGGCATACTGAGTCATAGCGCTTTTATACCGTCTGATATGTTCTTTGGGATTTATATCTTTCTTGAACTGTTCCACGTGTAGCATCCTGAACCTTTATGGGAAAGGGGTTCGCAGGATGTCCCTAGTAAAAGGACTATCAGACTCATCATCAGATAACTCGTTATATCCATATCGCCTAACTAATGCGTCCATTTGTCGCCTGTTGTTTTCGACTTGTCAGGCTTTGAATCATAACATCTCTGTCCCCCACCAGTTCTCCATGATGGTTAAACTGTCGGGTGATTGTCATACCTGTTTCCAGGCCTTCTTCACTCTGTTCCCGAATCTCGTGGGCCAATCCTTACGGGTGTATGGTTCCATGATGACGTTTGCGATGGTGCCGATCGCTATCCTCAGATGACGATGACCGATCCTAGCACCGGTCATACTTGCGGTGTCTATCATGGGCCATCTGACCGTGACTCCTCCTCTGGCCTGGTCGTTCTTCTTCAGACGTTTCACGATCCTTGTCCTGGTTAAACGTTATACCCCCAGCTTGATTGATTTGACCCGAGTTCCTACCAGCTTCTAGTATGTCTGGTTCCAGCCCAATTATAACCGAACGGAGCCTTGTGGAGGAGGGGTTTGGAGGACGTGCCTCTTCCGTAGCTAATAGATCTACTCATTCTCTCGTCGTGTCCGCCAGTAGCTATTACAGTGCCTCACGGAAATGACATGCTATGTCCTTGTTGGTGTTGATTATAACTTACTAATTTTTTTAAACTTTTTATATAAGACATATATATATATATATATATATATGTGTGTGTGTGTGTGTGTGTGTGTTGACGTCGATTTCTCGATTGATGAGTAAGTTAACAAGATTGGATTTAGTTGTGACATGTCAAAGAGAAAGAGAAAAAGAATGTAATTTGAAGGGAAACAAGATACGAGTTTACGTGGTAAAACTCCGGTGATCGTAGAAATATCTACAGGTGGTTGAATAAACAACTGAGCCAAATCCACTATTGAAATAAAAAATTACACCACTTGATCTATTTTTTCTCTCTCTGCTAGTGTTTTTGTGTACTTTTTGTTCTATATCCCTTAACAATGAGATTATGGATCTAATTATATGTGTATAGAACCCTAATCCTTGTTGTACAAGTAATGACAGAATTCGTATTTAATTACAATTGGTTGCTTGTTGGAGTCGTCTTTAACTTCTTTCCTATTATGGAGATTGCATGAAGATCGTATAGGACTCTGGTAATATAGTCTATTTAGGATTTTTTTTCTTATAAAAGTGCAGTCTTCCAGAAGTAGAGTTGTTGCCTGATTTGGAACCTGTTTCGGAACCTGTTTCCTGTTTGGTATCTTATTCTTCTAGAAATTCTTCTTGATATGGATGTCTTGCGTATTTGAGCATGACTCTTGGTTCACCCACATGTAAATCATGTACTGGATTTCTTTATTCGGGTTTCTCGTATCTGTCCCGAGTATGACATCATTTGGTCCCCGAGCAGGTTATGGCTTTTCCGAATACTTGTATCCTCACTTACTCGGGTTCCTATTCCTTTGTGATGTCTTGAATGGTACTTCTCTGGATGACTATTTGGATATCTATCTGGCAATTTTAAAGGACTATTCACCTTGTAGTGACGTGTACATTTGATAAAAATATACATATAACAATAGGTTTTCTTAACAGTGCGCATCGATATAATTTATTTCAGTGTGTTGCATGTGGACCATTGATTATAGAGAAGTTTTGACAAGTGTATACACTTTGTGTCAAAGTATGTAAATCTAATGGTCCACATTCAACGCACTGACGAATTTATATCAGTACGCACAGACTTAAAATTATATATATATATATATATATCTTAAATTAACATTTAATTTAGAAAAACAAATAAACCTATTTATCTTAATGTAAGTAATAAAAAATAATAAGTCGTATTAAGAAAATAAACAAACAAACAAACAAATAGCCCGTTGGACCGAAAGGCCCGAGAGAGGTGGGGGTGGGGGTGAATTGGGTATCTAACAATTTAAAAACAATTGAAACACTTTCTTATCCATAGTATTCAATTCTAAAAATGCATATAAAATGTGCAAATCAAAATATGAACAATATAAGTAAATTGCACAAATTAAGGAGATAGGGGATAAAGAAATCAAACACAATAATTTTTACGTGGTTCGGCCTTGCATACTCCACGCCTCTAAACTCATAAAGCAGTCTAGAGGAAACTCCACTATCAAGATCCTCATGTCCACAGCTTCTTACACTTACTTGGATTTCTCCCAACACAAGTGTTTCTCACACTCAATTAGTGTTTCTCAACACTAAGATACAAATATGAAAGATTAAGTACAAAGAAACCTCTCAGTCTAAAAGCATATATGAAGATTTAAGCCCAATAGAAAGTTTGATATGAAATAATGAAACTTGCTCAATAATCTATAGAACACTTCATGATGATGTTGGAGAAATTTGTTAGGCTCTTCAAAATTAGTTTGGATGGCCGAAGGTCTGTATTTATAGAGAAACATGAAAGCTAGTCATTTTTTTCCCATTCCCATTAGAGGTGTATTTAATGCATCTGCCAGATAAGCGGATGAATGGGTGGTTGGAAGCGTTATATTGTAGCTGAGTGGAGGATTGGAAGGGCTATATAGCGGTTTAATGGACGGTTGGAAGGGTGGTATGAACAGTTAGCCATTATACACATAAAATTCAAATTTTCACACTGGTTTGAACGTTGCTTTAGCTACCAGAAGGCTGTATCAATTGCTGCTGAGCGGCTCGATGGACAGGGCTCGAATGCTTAAGCCATTCCTTTGGAAATTTGTATATTTTAGGAAAATTTCTATAAGCCTTTTGCATGATGACCTCTAGTGTGATTGAAACATTACTTTTAATCAAAAGTAAATCATACAACGTCAGAACTTCATCAATATTTGTTACCATCAAAATCGAGATTAAAGCCCTGAGGCTAACACAGCCCCTAACTCTCTTACCATAACAATGCATAAACTGTAATATAACTAAGGACTAGGATCATCTGATGAGCTGTACTAAGCTTTTGACGGTCTAGATTTATTCTAGTTTTTTTCTTCTCTCTTAAATGTCAAAACATCATCGTTTTCTCACATAATACGGAATACCTTCAAGCAAAACTTGCCCTGAAACTTCACTTCTTTCCAAACTTCACTTCTCTCCATTTGCTTCAATGAAATCAACTCTCAAATTATATAAAAATGTCCCTTTCCAAACAAACATATGCATATAATCCCACAAACAAAACATGAAGCTCGACAACAGGCATAGAAAAAATACCAGATCTGATTTTTTTTTTTTTCATAGACGTTGGAAAAGAAATCACACACCAAGAGAAAACTATTGGGTTCAAGATTTGAATGATGAAATTATGACAATTATAATGATTTTTTGTGGTAGGAAAATAGATTTAACATCCATTAAAGGTGAGTTTTCTTTTAGGTGGAATTTACTTTTCCATTGTTGAGATTTTTTTGTTTCCAATCAATCGAATATGTTGGTAAAATTTCTGAGATAAACCGAAAGGAAATAAGAGTGGTGGTGAATCATAAAAATGATATCTTTTAAATTACTTAACAGATAAAAGTATTATTACTACTCGAAGGTCGGAGGGTTTGAAGTCTTTGGCTTGATGACGTCGGCGGAAAAGAAACAGGGTGGGTCAAAATGAAGAAGATTGAATTTATTAAATAGTTGTCGTTCTAGGTATAAAGGAGGTGATTCAGTGGCAAGATAGAAACTGATGTCGTTTTGGCATTGAAGAGGAAAAAAAGACTAAAATAAATCTAAACCGTACAAAACTTTAATATACACTTATCATTAGATCTTTAAAGGCTCAACACAACTCAAAGCATGTCATCAGATCCTCCAAAGCTGAACACATCTCAATAGAAAAAGAGCTTAACAGAGTATCCTATACATTTTATCGAAACCGATGAAGAGTGATGTTTCTAGTTTGAGCGATCCATAAGATTTTTATATAACTGTGAGCAAAATATGATATTATATTTTGAGTTTATGAAAAACCGAATTGATTGGAATGTTTAAGTAAGTGAGAGTTGACCGGATAAAGCTTATAATTAATGTGATCAATATTTGTTGGGCTATTATATATGTGTGGCCTAGTATTTCTATTAAGACTAACCATCCTATTAGGGTTTTGAAAATCCTTTATGGGTTAGGATTCTAGAAAGTTATACTATATATAGGGGGTCCCTACTCTCACTCACAATGAACGTATAATAGAATTGTCTCCCCATTAAATAATCTGAGGAAGCTGAGAAGAGAGTAGAAGACTCTCTATTGTTTTAATTATTTTCTTTGTTTTATTTTCAGGTTATTGCGTTATTATGAATTTGGGATTAAGACTCGATGAATTGGATATTTTCCGGTACGCTTCCAGGTACGTATTTATTCATACTTATGTATACAATACGAGATTTAATTATATCGTTATATAATACTTACAGTGGTATCAGAGTCAATCGTGTTATTGCATAGGTTGAATGATTTTGATTTCGTATCTATATTTTGTTTTATATATACCGGAAGAATTGAATTAAAATATTAATCGTTAGTTGTGATAAATACATGTTTGCATGCTATGTTTTGTATGGCATGTTATTATTTTAACAAATTAGTCTCATATATGTTAAATAACAAAATTAAAACCATGTTTGTATGGAGATGGAAGTGGATTGGATTGTTTCTGGTGTGGGTAGAATTTGGTGTGGATTGGATTGTTGTTGGATCAGACCGATCCAGATTGAACCAATGTTACCCGTGCCCATGTGCAGAACTCACAGTACATGGGTCACTAATCACTTGGGTCGTTGGGTTTCATACCCAGACCCGTAATTCTTCTCGGGTCAAAGTCACCATTGCAGACCTGGTTCTTGGCTAGGACGGTGAGTTTTGGTCGGTTTTTGCACAAGGCTTATGCGTTTTATGGTGAGGAGATCGACCGACGGTCATCGTCCACGATCTGGCCCAGATCGAGCGATCCAAGCTCACATTTAACCGCCGGTCACTCGATCGGTTTTGGGCGATTCTTCGGCTTCGACATTCTGGTGGTTATGGTGACGGCGGCGGCGGCACATGCAAGAAACCTAGGGTTTTTAGGTTGATTTTGGTTTGGGCCACTTGTTGAGAATTAGATATAGTTTTGGACTATTATGATATTTTCCTAGGCTCTTTTGGAATTAGATATAATTATGGGTTGTTTTGTAATTTTTCAGTGGTATGTTTGAATTAAGTAAAACACTAAGGTGTCCATATGTAATTGGGTATGTGTTAGGGTATATTTATAATTTCAAAAGATATTTAGGGCCAATTTAATATTTTGATAAATATATGGGTCATTTGAAATTTACCAAAATATGAGGCAATTTTAAAAAAATTCAAAATTTTTATGAAAATAATTGCAGTTCATAAATAATTATTATGATTTCGGATGATTATATTTCATGTAGTGACTAATCATTTAGTTTCATAATAATTATTAGATTGTTTAAAATTAATAATTGATAGAATTTTCTTATGAATCGGATGATTATGTTTCACGTTGTGACTAATCATTAAGATTTTGAAAAATTCGTCTGTTATCAATTATTAATGATTTTGATTCAATAATTGATAGAATTTTCTCGTAAATTGGATGATTATGTTTCACGTATTGACTAATCATTAATATTTTGATAAATTCACGGTTATCGATTATTGATGAGGTTAAAATTAATAATCTGTTTTTAATATTCTTATGAATCGAGTGATTATGTTTCACGTAGTGACTAGTCATTTCGTTTTTGAGAATATAGTTGGTTAACGATTATTAATTTGGTAAGTTTTAATAATTGATAGAATATTCTCATGAATTTGATGATTATGTTTCACGTATGACTAATCATTAAGATTTTGAGATGTCCGTTAGTTATCAATTATTAAATTTGAAATGCAAAGATGGAAATGCATGTTTTAATCATCTCCGTATGAGGGTTATCACATGTGATAGGTGATGTTCAACTCCGTAAGAGGTTCATCATCTTGAGGTATTCATCTATAGAACTGCAATGATGGAATTTTATGCATGTGATGAGTGATGTTCTTCTCCGTAGGAGGTTCATTATCTCGAGGTATTCACTTATATAAAATGCTGTGAGTGTTAGACACATATGATGGGTGATGTTCTTCTTCGTAAGAGGTTCATCATCTTGAAGTATTTATTTATATAATGTGATATAAATATAAGAATTTTTGGAAATTGCCTCTAATGTATTTTCATTTAATTGAATGAAAGTGCCCAACACTTGATGATGCCTACATATTCTATATGCTCACGGGTAATATCCATTCAACATGAATTTAAGAAGGTTATATATTTCTCATTATTTTAAATGATTTTAAAATAAAATTTATGTGTGACCGTGTCAGATTAATTAAGAGAAATATATAAATTTATGTTGGGTGTAATGATATTGGATTTGTAGTTCATGTTTTACGAATGTATAACCTATGAAATTATTATAGAATTAGATGGTTACGTTTCTATGTAGTAGACTAACTATTAATATTTCATTATAATTTGTTTATTTCACTGAGACATTAATTGATTATATTAGAAGTAATTATAAAGTTGGATGGTTATGTTTCTACGTAGTGGACTGACCATTATGATTTTATAATGATCTTTTGATAGAAATTATATAATCAATTGTGTTTGGAATATTTGTGGAGTTGGATGGCTATGTATTCACGTAGTGAACTAGTTGCTAAGATTCTATAATATTCGTTGGATTATCAATGAGTAAGGTTTTGAACTGCATTGAGGTAAAACTATACATGTATTGATCATCTGCCTAAGAGAGTCATCACTTGTGTAAGTTTTGTGAGCAATGAAGAATAAAAGTGATGTTTATCTCCCAAATAGAGGTTTGATCACTTGTAGGAAAGTTTTAACACGTGCATTGTGGTCTTTGTCCAAAAGACAGATCATTGATGTTGTGTTGGATTTCCATGAAGGTTAAATCATTATTTATAATGATTATGGAAATCGGTATGAGCATGAATATACTATGATTTAATTCCTTTTTAAACACCTCTACTATTTTTAAGTGCATGCCATTAAGATATTGGTTGATGGACCTTTTAATGGATTAAATGAGACACTCCAATTGGTTTTTACCTTAGTGAGGATTAAAGGATAAATGAAGTTTAGTAAACCCACTGTCGAAAGTTTGTTAAGGTTTAGTGCCTTATAGCTAGATGGAGAATAAGCTATTCTATAAAGTTATGTATTTTGTTTGTCATTTTGATAAAGGTGATAGGGTACAAACACCATAGGAAGTAGTCTGGAAATTTTGACAATTCAACATAGCAAGTCAAAGAAAGTAATGAGGAAATAAAATAATTTGTTATCGCAAGAAAAGATACCACTTGATTTATGTTTTAAATTATTTGATTAATTATCAATTAAGCTCTTAGTGGGTTATTTCTTATGATACATTTTATATTATAAATTCTTCTAAAGATCTCAGTATTTAATAGGGACTAAGTAGTTTAGAGGTTTTATTTGAATTCAAATGAATTCAAATGAATTCATAGTAATATTTAGATTATATTTTAACCTCTAAACGTTTTATTGGATGATATTTCTGGTTTTGGTTCTGAAATGCATAGTACAATTTTCATAATAAGACTGATAATTTAAATTAATATCTTGAAGCTTATTCAAGATAATAGATTCTTGCTTATGATTTCACCTAATGAGTTATATGGTGATTTGTAAATAATAATCTTTATGGGTCTTCGAACTCTTCTCGTATTCTAAATTTTTCTTTTGGTTTTAGAATTAGATTGATGATTGTTCTTGTCGTTTAGATATACTCATTATAATCACATGACCAAAGGTAGAATGAAGATAATTGATTCATAGGGCATTTTGATTATTTTAAATTCTCAGTTTAAAGTCTATTGATTAATTGTATTAAAATTGATCTCATACAATATAAGGATAGGATTGCAAAGGTTAGAAACTATTGTCTTATTTTATTTATGAGAATAATTGTATCTAGGCATTATACATTCTTAGGGGGAGAGAGTGATGTTGTTAAGAATGTATAATTTAAAAGACTTGCGTTTAAGGAAGAAATCTTGTGCTTTGTGATATTTATATTGAATAAATGTCATGTTTGTTGAATTGTAATTTTGGATATCATTGGAATTAGGGTTTTGACTTAGTTGTCAAATAGTTGCAAACTAATTGGTTGAAAGTCATGTGGTCAGATTTATGGCTCGAAGGTTTTACTTGAAAAACGAGTATTAAGTTTGCATACTTTAAAATTTCGTTGACATAGTTAATCAAGTTTCCAGGCAATGGTGCTTAGTTTAATAAGGTAATGACATTTAATAACTTTGTTAAGAGTTTTATCTTGCCATTAGACATAACTGAGGGTTAGTGGGAGTAAGTTTATTTTCTATGTGCTCTATTTTATCAATTGTGTGATATTAAGAGTTTTATCTCTTGTATTTCGAGATGAAAAGTCTCAAACAAGCTTATTTTGATAATTCTATTGAGAAAATATATTAATAGAGCACTTAAATGATTGATATGATTACAAATTTACTTGTTTGAGGTACTTATTGGTAAAAGTGATAAACTTATATAAGTTTTTAATTCCTAAAGTAAATTTGAGTGTTCTCATAAGAAGAATGTCATGTATATATCTGTAAATAATAGTTTGATGTAAACTTAATATATTTGTATTGAATCTATTATTACATTAGTATACTTTGCGGATTTTAAACCAATTTGGCATGTATTATTGATTAAAAAAATGGGAGGTTTCATAGTATTTGTAGAGGTTAATTGTTTCATGCTCACATGTATGTATATATAAAGAAATATGTGGCTTTATTTATTGCAACTCTAAAGAATTTTGATTGTGAAATTATATTTTGAAGTTGATTATGATAATTTCACTGTATTTATCTTCTCTATGTAATGCTAAGAGATGTCGGAGGTTTAATTATATGGATATTGTGGTGAGAGAAAGATTTAAGAGTTGTGGGTTTCTAATAACCACAAGTAAAATAACTCTCGATACACTAACCAAGATATTTGACTCTAGAGATTTTATGGAGCATGTTGTATCCTACATTGGATTGAAATTTTTGATGTGTTTTGTTAGTGGGAGTTGTTTTTAATTAGAATAACTGCATTTATTCTATGTATGTTTGTTTCATATTCTCAATAATATATTGTATATACATGATAAGTTGTTTGCCATATTTGTTATTGTGTGCACACGGATGGTTGGCTATGACAAGAAATCTCAAGTTTTTAGCTTTGAGGGGGCAATTCACTCATAAGGTATAAAGTTTCCACCGATGAGTGGATATTACTTAAGACAGAAGGATTTGTCTGTCTTAAGGGAGGTTTAACTCATGGTCAAATTGTTTGGCCAATGAGTGTAAGATGCTTAAGATATTAACTTGCTCATCTTAAGCTGCTTCGTATAATGCGAAGTTGAACCCATATGAAAATAGAAATGATGATCACATCTACATGTAATTTCCATAACACATACATACCATTTTACCCGGGTAGGTAGAGCTAAGGGTATTTTGATTACATATGGTCTTATGTTGACTAAAGATGTAATGATCTATGTAGTTGGATACTTAAGGTTCTATTGGACTAAGGGGAAGGAAGGTGTTACTCTCTTCAACATTCTTTGTGGCCACATAAAATTGTTTGTCAATTTGGAGAGTCGTTTTCTAAAATGAATTTTCAAATCTAAAATAATAATGTCTATGTAGCTCAAGTGGGAGAATGTAAGATTTTTATATAACCGTGAGCAACATATGACATTATATTTTGAGTTTATGAAAAACCGAATTGATTGGAATGTTTAAGTAAGTGAGAGTTGACCGGATAAAGCTTGTAATTAATGTGATCAATATTTGTTGGGCTTGGTGCACATTAGCTACATTAAATATACGTAGGATATGATATGAGCTATTGTATATGTGTGGCCTAGTATTCCTATTAGGACTAGCCATCCTATTAGAGTTTTTAGAATCCTTTATGGGTTAGGATTCTAAGAAGTTATACTATATATTAGGGGTCTCTACTCTCACTCACAATGAACGTATAATAGAATTATCTCCCCATTAGGCAATCTGAGGATGGTGAGAAGAGAGTAGAATACTCTCTATTGTTTTAATTATTTTCTTTGTTTTATTTTCAGGTTATTGCGTTATTATGGATTCGGGATTAAGACTCGATGAATTGGATGTTTTCCGTTACGCTTCCATGTACGTATTTATTCATACATATGTATACAATACGAGATTTAATTATATTGTTATATAATACTTACACAATAACATACACAATCACCACTTAGTCATTGTGTAGATGGGTTTGATAAACAAGAAACATCACCCATCATTATGGAATAATTTTTTTGTCAAACAATTTCACTCCCAGAATTCATGAAATATGTTCACAATTTTAATAACAAATTAGGGTCCATCTCTCCCTAATTTTCAACCAGCATTTCCCTTTTATCAATTATCATCAATCTCACATTTTCAACTCCAAAACACACCTGAGCCCATACAAAAGTTAACTCGGTCAATTAAAATAATTAGACATTAAGCTTTAATTACATCCAAAGTTTCTCTCACTTTAAACAAGATAAAATAATAATAATAATAATAATTAGGAGAGCAATTAAAAATCTAAACTAATATCGTCAACCGTCAAAACATTATATGATGGGTGAGTCTGATTTTACAAAACATAGGACCCACCAAATCACCATCTACCAACCATATCTTAGACCTAAAGACTTTCTTCAACATTCAATAGGTACGCTATTACAACTGTTTTGTTTTTACACTATGACTAAAATAGCCTTGGATAAAGGTTGGAAATTACGATCGAGGACGGCGGGCATCGAATGGGGCCCAGGGGTTGATGGGGATGGGCCTGTGATGGGCAGGAGGCATTTGATGGTGATGGGACCTTGGATCAACGGTGGATGATGGGGCGGAGGAGGATGAGGAAGGTGGGACCGCAACACGCTCACATGATGGACACATGGTTAGAGTAGTAGGTGGGGTCATTTGCATGTAGAACTGTGGGGAGAGTTTCAGTGCTCTCAGTTCCTGAACCTCTTTCTGCAACCGCCTGTTCTCCTCCGTCAGATTCTCACAGCATCTCTTCAAGAACTCACAGTCAACCTCTGTTTGCTTCAACTTTGTCCTGCAATAACAAATCATGTAAATACCACAACTAAAATACCGAAAATACCCTTGTTATTATCGGTAAAATGACCTACCTTGCCCTTCTGTTCTGGAACCAGACTTCCACTTGTCTAGGTCTCAGACCCAGCTGCTTTGCCAAGGCTAGTTTTTGCTTCTGCACAGGCATACACATATGACATAACGATTTTAAGTTTTACAGTTCGAAATTACCAAAATTCCCATAGCCATCAAAATACCTGTTTGGTTGCCGAGACAAGTTAAGAGAGACTTACAGGGTTGAGAGTGTTGTGTTCTTTGAAGCTGTCTTCGAGAATGGTGGACTGGTCTTTAGAGAGCCTGAGTTTCTTTCTTGAAGTGTCACCGTCTTCTTCGTCGCTGATACCACGAGAGCAATCTCTGTCCAAGTCGTGTTCTTCGCCATTAGTGGCTTCTCTCTCGCTTCTCTTCCCACTCACACTCGATATCGTGCTGTTAGGTGACGACACACCCGCTTCTTCTTCCATGTCTCCATGCGACGGCAACCGGTTAACGTCGATTCCACGGAGGAACGATCGGGTCGTCTCCGCCCGGAAAGATTCCGAGTTCGGGTCTGCATGTCGGACCACACTATTATTAGACAAGCAACAGCGAAAATTGAAAATTTAGAGTCTTGGATCTGAAATTTTTTCAAGTTTAAATACAAGAAAAGTTGAGTGGAAAACGATTGACTAAATAAAAGGTACATGCAATTGCACAAAAAGTTGTAATAAGCATGAAAACCCAAGAAAGTGTGATTTTTTTCGAAGTTTAAAAAGAAATTCAAAACCAAAAGAAAAGATTAAAAATGATTTCTTCAACCAAAAGAAAAAAACCAGATCTGAAACTGAGAAGGGCATGCAACATACCTGAAGAAGGAAAGGGTTCATTCCATGAAGGTTTTTGAAAAGTAGCAGTGAACCCAGAAGGAGAAGTAGAAGAGGCAGAGGAAGGCAGAGGATTCAACTGTAGAGAGTGAGTATTATTATTATTATTTTTACTTTTATTCTGCGGAAAACTCAAGCTCAAACTCAAACCCAGATCTTCTTTCTCAACCATTTTTCTTTCTTTCCAAAGGAATCAAACAGCTGGTTTTCTTAATGGTGAAACTGTTTGTGGCTTCTTAATTAATGTATGATCACAGAAATCTGCAAGTGAGTGATATTTTTAGAGAGAGATTGTTGGTGGGGGATGTGGCCTGTGGGTATGATTTTGTAGAAGGGAGTGGTGGGTTTATATAGAAACCAGAGAAGGAGAGAGATTAGAGAGAGAGGAGAGGTATGTATAAGTTAATGATGACTTGGTGTCAGGAGGCCAATTATGTGAATCATGGCTTTTGCCCCCAAAACAAAATACCTAACTCTATGATGGTAAAATTGTAAATTTGACACTCTTCTCTCTACAGTTGTACTTGTGTAGTTGTGTTTTGTAGCTATCACTTGTCTCTGCAGAGTTGACTGCTTCATTATTGCTTCAACAGATACTAGGGATTTTTAGTAACAAGCTTTTGCATATGATTGGTATTCTTTTGAGTAAATTTTGGGATAATTTTTCTATCTAAAGTAGAAGACTATGTTTGATTGATGACACATCTTATTGCTTACATAATTCTTGCCGAAATCTTCCTACCCTAAATTGACAGAACATTTTTCACCTCTAAATGTAACTTTTTTTTGTTTAAGTTAATCATTGATGGTAAATTAAGTTATAGAGGATATTAATTCAATTGTAATAGTTCATTAATAACAAAAATATGTACAAATTTAGTTTCAATCTTTCTAGATATGCATATGTTAGAGAGGTATTAAATGAAAAAAATATTATATGAAATCAATCAAATCACTCAATAATTAAACCATTATTTCAAAAGTAGACATGCAACAATTAAGCCACTCTTTCAAACATCATAATGAAAAGCAAAATTCATTGAATAGAGTGGACATTTAGTATGGTTTGGTGACCAATCAAGTTTGCACAAGTGATGCAAGAAGGCATGATTCAATATAGTTTTGACATTAAATGACCTCAATTTTATGCTTAAATCAGAGGAAGAAGATGGTTTAACATTGACATATGCAAAAGCTTTAATTAAATGCCTCTTTAAAAAGAAAGTAAAACAACTCCAACCATACATAATCACATAGAATGGCATTTATCATGTGTTAAGTCGCCAATTATATGTTGACACCACAACACCAAAGGCATGAATAATCACTACTTGATGATAAAATTGACCATATTTATAGAGTATGCCACTATGATAAATATCCTTTTCATACCAATTATTGCAGCTAAACTTAATATTCATAGGATTTGTTTTCCTTCTTATAAGATGTTTAGAGTGATTTTAAGTAAAATAAAAGGAAAATATTAATTGATAATTTTTGCTTTAAAAAAGATGAAAATGTTAATGAAAATTATTGATAATTTTTGCCAACCCCAAATGACCCAATCAATGCAAAGTAGTTTACACTAATATTTTGTGTGGAATACCAACAAGGGAACAATATATGTATATCACCATGAATCTTGAGCATTCAAACCGGTGGGCCACTACACACCTGAAATACACCGCAAACGTATCACATTCCTTGAATCCCTCACATCAACGGCGGAGATCAAATCCAGATTGGTGTGGGGTCCAGCTATCCTGTGCAAAATAATTTGGACCAAAACCCGGTTAAAGCCATAGTGGCATAGTCTATAAACAACCATCAAATCATGAGTGGATAGTTTTTTAGCGGAACCAGACAGATCAACTTTAAAGATTTTTCCTCTTATGATGGGCCCCACAACTTTTATCTTTTGAAATAAAATCTTTTACCACCACGAGGGAGGAGGAGGGACTTTACTTACAAGACAAAAGCGTCGCTTTCTTCACCTTTTTATATTATTAAAAAAAAATAAGCAGCTCTCGTTCATTCCTCGCTCGGGAACATTTGTGATAGGCATGCGCTGCGTGTTTTCACGCGCATTGTGTGATTGTATTTGTTTGTGGCAGTAACCATTAAGTCCGTGCAAGTCGGTTCGTGAAAAGAATTCAAATTGAGTTTTGAAAAGAAAAAAAATTGGATAAACTAGATTCTCATTTATTTTTGACGGTTTATTATTCAAAAAATATCATAACTTTTTGGCTTGGTTTTAAAAACTTCAATGAGACTATTAATATAATAATCAAAATATGAAATACAAAATAATAAGTATAAATTGTAATTAACGTAAATTTTGATTAAAAACAAACAGTGTTTGTCTACCATAATGCATCAAGTAGAACATGCTAAAATTAGAAACAAAACCGGGTGACCTTAGGAAGTTTGAACGGTGCAAAATTCACTTACGAAGGATGCACACTCGCATACAAGTCGTTGAACCAACTGTATATGATTTGCTCACCCCTATATATATAATATTAATAAAATAATATTCATTATTTTAAATCAATAAAAATCTAATATTTAATAAAATGATATATAAATATTTATGACTATCTAAAATAAACCTTATATTTATTTATATTTAGTTTTATAATATATATTCTAACATAAAAATGGATACCGCAAATAGAATATACCAACATTTACATTGTATGTTACACACCCAAATACAAATATAAAAAATAAGAAAATGAAATACAAAACAATCAGTATAAATTGTAATTAAGTAAATTTCGATTCCAAACGAATTCAGAAATGTTATATCGTAACGTTTATCTCCCAGGATATAACAAGTAGAATGTGTTAAAACTAGTAGCAAAACCAGGTGACCATCAAAGTTTTTGAACGGCACGACATTCGCTTGCATAATACACGTCCTCGCACACAAGCCATTGAACCCGTGATCCGTGATTTGCACACCCCTTATATATAATATTCATTAATTTAAATCAATATATATATCTCATATTTAATAAAATAATATATAAATATGTATAATTACTTAGGGCCGGTTTGGTATTTCTGTAATTTTTCTTATAATCATTTTCAGTTATGTTGAAGGAGTAATCAACTGAGAAGTTAATTAACAGATGTTTTTTAATTGTACTTTTAAAACTACTGTATAGTTCAAAAACAGTATACATATGTTTGGTGATTTTTTAGAAGTGTTGAGATTAGTTACGATGATTAAAATAGACATGATTTTAGAACCTTATTTCATTTTTTTCTATATTAAATCAATATTTAAGTAGAATATTTAAACTAGAAAAAAAAATCCTTAAGAACAATAAAAAGATTTTAAAAAGATTTTGTAAATCAAAGCAAATATTTGAGACGAATTTAAATTTAAGATGAAATAAAATATATAAATGATTTTTTCTCGATTTCATAAGGATGATAATGATGTTTTGAAAGATTCATTAAATGTTGGAATATACTATTCAATAATTAGTTCCAAAAAGTAGCCCCTCACATGGTTCTCAAAATAATTATCAAAACTTATCAGATTATCAATTAAAGTTTTATCAAACATCATTTTCGATGATAAATATAAAATAAACTGATTTTAACTCTTTAAAATAAATACCTAATTGACCCTTAAAATAAACATTATTATAAATATGTACCATTTCGATAAGGAGGAGAACACAAACCAACATTGACCTACCATTTCCATGAAATTAGTCTCTATCAAATTTAACCATCAAAACAAGTGTTTGAGACTAATTTTCCAACAATAATTTTATATTTACCGTGGTTAGTTGGATTGATTCGGTTATTATTAATACAAAACAATATATGATTCACGTAAACTCGATTTTTATTTTTTTAATTGAGTTGACTCGATTCAAACACATATTTTTTTATTAATTACAATTTAGTTAATCACGGATCACAATAGACCCATACGATGATATCTCGTTCTCCCTACGGGTTGTTCGTGAGAAACACGTTGTTTACGTTTGCCAATAAAATGTTTTAAATAGAAGTGTGGTCCACCAATAATTGTCTATCCTAGCTCCCAAGATGGCTTCGAGCCGACTTTAATCCATGGCTTGTCACAAACTCACAATCATGCCATATATTTCATAAAAAAATATAAATTACTTTAAAAATGCATTTTAATTATTTTTAAAGGAATTGTTATAAAGTAATTAATTGGGATTTCATTATCTTTTTCTGTCTCTAGATTTGAAGTTAAAAATTGTAATTTTTCAAACTGGTTAATTAAATTCTAACAAAATTTCGCTATAATAGATTTTTTTTGTAAAAATTAACATATAGAGTAGTTGAGCGAGCCCAACCCATGTGAGGCTAGGCAACCCAGACAGAGGAAAGTGGAGATCACGTGGGGAGGGTGGTGGGGGTTGAGGAAAAGCGTGTGGATTGTGGAAGTCCTTGTTTGTTGTTGTTGTTCTTCTTCTCGCGTGGCCCAACATGTCTTGCATGGAGACACGTGCTCCTACACACCGCTCCGGACCCCACACCTCTTCGTCACTGTCATCTTGTCCCTTCCAGCCCCAACACCCTCTTTCTTCACAATCATTTGAACTCACTCCCTCCTCATCCACACCCACGCTCCTCACTCTCCACTCGCTCCCATCATTGGACCGTGCATTCCACCTCCCTAATCATCATCCTCCTTTCTCCAGGTTTTCATTCAACTTGGTACTTGCGATTTTACACAAATGTCCTTCTCTTGAAAAGGAAATGACAAAGGGGACCCCAACAGAGACGCAATGATTAATCAATCGCAGGGTTTAATCAATGATTGGTCAACCGGGAAATAATTGATACAAATTTCATTGTCAACAAAAGCAGAGGACTCATGACTCATGAGCATCATCGTATTTTCTATCTGTAAACATTATTTAGTCTACTTTTAATCATTGATTAGAGCCTCTCGTGTTCTTCATTAATCATCACAAGCGTGTATGTGTCAATCACACCATTCATGTTTCCATTTCTTTTTCAATTGACAGCCACGAATGATCATCGTTCATCAAGAACATGATATTTTATTTGTTTAACACGATCAAATCCTGATCATTTATATTAAACATTAATTTTTATAAAATTTACGAGTAAATAAGTTTTTAAAACAAAAGCTGTTAATAGTAAAATTTGGTAGGGAACTAAAGAGAAATTCCACTCTCCTAATCCGATTTAAATCTCGAGTTCATCAGTCATTGAACCTCGGGTCCTAAGAGTGAGCCATAGAACTATTCCGCAAAAGCGAGGAAGGGTCATTGAGCTTCAGAACTATCAGGAATGGAGCCCGACACGACCAGATCGATCCCTTTACGACAATATTGGAATTCGGGCAAAGCCCGATACGTGGTTATTCGGGCTTCCTGAGATCGAAATTACCTTGTAACCTCCCCAGAAGCCCGTCAACCTCTCCAGGCACAAAAAAGGGGGGCCTCGCTAAGGAAAACTTGAACCCATCTGGACGAGAAAAAGGAAGCTCGCATAATCCACGCTCCCCCAAATGAGTGCCTATAAGACCGTCTCAAGCTTTAAAGGACCGGGAAAGGTCAGACCGAGCTTCTGGTACTAAAACTAAGGCAGGGGTCTACCACGCTCTACAAAACAAAAAACAGCTAACTCGGCGACCTCCATGAAGAATCATGCCATGAATACACACAAGGTCACATCTATACTCCAACGAACATTAAAACCCGGCATACATGTAAGGCAAGATATTGAGTCTAAAGAGGAAACAAACTTATTTCCACCAAAGATATTCTCAAATCCGTTATTAATTCAAAGTCAACGACTTTCAAATAAAGGATCCCCCCCGATAAGGAGGAAATAGATTCCTAGGATTGTGGCTGGCAATTTACAAGTTTGAACCTACTTGGACCATGTATAAATAGGTCCAAGCATGATGAGAAAAAATGAGAGAGTTTTTGAATAGTCGGCCTAAATTCTGTAATCAGAACATGACCTCCACTATTATCTACTATTCGACAGTTACGATGTTGCCACCCTACTATATCCCGGAGAGATTAAGAGTGTTTAAGAGTCTTTAAGAGTCTTTTTGTACGATATTCATAGTTGATAATAAAACCATTACATTCCCGTCTTCATTGCACTTATATTCATACATCCATCTTTATTCTGTCAAGTTAGGTACCTAAGGTACCAACTCCGGCCACCACCTACGTGGTAGTGGTCTCAAGGGTGTTAATCGGTATTTCTCATCACGAGTAAATTCTCTGTTAACACTTTTTGGCACCGTATGTGGGAATGAACCCACGCCATAATTTGTATACTTACAAGTTTGTTGTTTTGGACGAGGGGTCCTGAGGCTTCACTCCTCTCAAGGACAACTCGAAACTTCTGGACACCCGTCTTCCCCCTCAACCCAGAAAAAGTAGAAAAAAGGGAAAGAGAGCCAAGCACCGTAAGCCAGCCTCTCTTCAACCAGGCGTGGAGCGGGCTCCAACTCCTCTAGTGGTGAACCCAGGTGTGATCAATCAACATGCAGCAACCATTGTGGAAAATGTCAGCCTCGGTCTAGCTGCAAAAGGAATTGATCTTCAGCTGGCAGATCTAGGAATTCGAAGAGAAACGAACTGACCCGTTGCTAGGCAGCCTGCTTTCGATCGGCTGGGACCCCCATACGCTCCTTGCATACCATAGGATAGGGCTTACAACTTTCATCCGGGAAAGGCTAGGGACCATGCCCCCAGTCTCGGACAGGCCGACCAACTATCAACCTAGACAGGTAAAGTCTGCAGCCGATGTTCCGCTAAGGGCACCTCACAACCCTCATTGACCGGTGATTCTAGAAGGGAACCTCAAGCGCGAAGTTGGAGGTAGCTGATAAATCGCGCAAGCAGACCCCGCCCCCGAGGAAGATGAAATGGAAGTACCCAGCTCATCGGGGGATCTGACAACGAGAGTTCCGAGGTTGATTCTAAGAAGCATTGAAATAAGTGCTTGAGGAACCAGCTGGCTAAGATACAGAAAGAGATCCAACAGTTGAAAAGAGGGAAGGGTAAGGAGGTCAAAAAGGACCCCTTGAGCGAGATGAACGCCTCATTTACCAAAAGAATCCGGGAGACGAAACTCCTACCGAAGTTTAAGATGCCATCAGACAAGTTCTCCGGTACCGAGGATCCTTTGAGCCACTTGGAGAGCTTCATCCAACAGATGAAAGTCCAGAACACAACCAGGGTCGCTATGTGCCGGATGTTCCTTACTACGCTAACAGATTGTGCCAAGACCTAGTTCAGAAAGCTACCTGATGGCAGTGTGGACTCCTTCACAAAGATGTCAACTGATTTCTGCTCACAATTCCAAGAAATCAAACCCTAGATGAAGAATCCCATCAATTTACAGTATGTGATCTAGGAGAGGGGGAAAACCCTCCGGGCTTACGAGGAGCTGTTCCACAAGGAAGTCATCCAGATGGGGGTCTTTACTGAGAAAGAGACCCTTGCCAATTTTAAGCGAAACCTGTGGACGGGTAAGCTTTTCCGATCCTTTGCCAAGCGACCTCCGGAGACCAACCAAGAGGCCTATGATCGGGCTCTAAAGCAAGTCAAGTCGATGAGCATCTTAAGGTCAAAATGGAGCATGACGATATGAGAACAACAAAACGATAGAAAAAGGAAACTCTCAGACCTGAACCAATTTAGAAAAATAAGAACAAACCTCCCAACAGGTCAACCTTCCGTTTCCCCGTTTCTTAACCCAAGCAAGAAAGGTACCCAGTAAGGCGAACCCCTCTGCGGGCTTCACCTCCTCCCAGGACAGTAGCCCCTATAACGCGAGATGAGAGAGGATACAATCACTACGCCCCCTTAAATTCATCCCATGAAACGATCTACCTCGCCATCAGGGATAAAGGGCTACAACACACCCATGAAAGCCCCCATCGATAAGAGGAACCGGTATAAGTACTATGACTTTCATGAAGACGTGGGTCACAACACTTCAGAGTGCTATAACCTACGCAACCAGATCGAGGCTCTGATAAGGGGAGGATGCTTGATAGAGTTCTTGCAGCAAGTTAGGGACAACATTCAGACTGGGAAGGAAGTACAAGCTGAGATTCACGAGCACATCGAGAAGAGAAAAGGGGAGCAGACGGATCTGATTCAGCAAATCCAGGTGATACATACCATCAGTGGAGGGCTCACATTGGCTGGCACATCCAATAATTCCAGAAAAAACCATGTGAGGAAGGTCCCTCGTGTAGATGAAGGGCGAGGTATCTTCAGGTCGACCAGAGCCCAACTGACCCTTCTCAGTCTATGTATATTGTTTTTACCGAAGCGGATGTCTACAACACCATGCAACCTAATGATGATCCCATGGTGATCACGGTACAGATTGCCAACTGCATGGCCCACCGTGTGCTCGTCGACATAGGCAACAACTTCCACATCCTTTTTAAAGATACTTTAGAGAAGCTAAATTTGAAACAGTGGTGTTACAATAGCTGCTCAACCCCGCTGTATGGATTCATTGGGGACTCAATCATACCTGTAGGGTCGAAGATCCTTCCAGTAATCACTGGAACAGCCCCCCTCCGGTAAAATATCATGACTGACTTCGTGGTGGTGGATACCATATCGGCCTACAATGCGATATTAGGAAAACCTTTCTTGTCATCCTTGAAGGGGGTTTTGTCCATTTACTTCAACATCCTAAAGTTTCTAGTAGGAGACAAGGTGGGGGAAATATGTGGTGACCAGCAAGCATCTAGGAAGTGCTATGCAGTGTCTGCCAACCCGTCAGCTTTAGCAAAACATTTTGCACAGGTTATGATGATACAAGATGGGGTAACCCCCGAGATGACCTTGGAGGATGTAGATCCCATAAATCACCTAGAGGATGATCCCGACGAAGAGGAGCAGAGTAGGGAATGGGTCAACGGGCATATAGTGGATGAGTTAGAAGAGATATCAATCCAGATGGAGGAAAGGTAGGAGCCACCCTCGAACCGGGAGTAAAGGAGGGTCTGATCGGGCTTTTCAAAGAATTCAATGGCATCTTCATTTGGAGTCACGACGAGATGCCCGAGATCCTGATATCATTGGCTGCTCATCGTTTGGCAGTAGATTCGACCTTCAATCCCGTCAAATAAAAAAGGCGTCACTTTAACGCCGAAAGAAATGCTGCAGTTAAAGAAAAAGTGGACAAGTTGATTAGAGTAGGGTTCATCAGGGAGGTACGTTACCCCGAATGGATCGTTAATATGGTCATGGTCACGAAGGCGAATGGGAAATGGTGTATGTGCATCGATTACACCGACCTCAACCGGGCATGTCCGAAAGACAGTTTCCCTTTACCAAAGTTAGACCAGTTGGTTAACTCCACGTTCGGAAATAAGTTCCTAAGCTTCATGGATGCATTCTCGGGGTACAACCAGATCATGATGCACCCCGCCAACCAAGACAATACCAGTTTCATCACCGGGCATGGTCTGTACTGCTACAAGGTGATGCTGTTTGGGCTTAAGAATACAGTAGCTACATATCAGCGGTTGGTCAATCGACTGTTCAAGCCCGAGACTGGAAGATCAATGGAAGTGTACATCGATGACATGATTACCAAGTCACCAACCATAGAAGGACATCAGAACGACCTTCGTAGAACTTTCATGATCTTAAGGGAAAACCATATGAGATTGAACCCCCTCCAAATGTGCCTTTAAGGTAACTACGGGAAAGTTTCTGGGCTTCATGGTTCATGAGAGAGGAATAGAGGCTAACCCAGAAAAGATCAAGGCTATCCTTGATCTAGAATCCCCTATGTCACTCAAACAGGTTCAAGTCTTGACCGGGCAGATAGCAACGCTCAACAGGTTCATTTCTCGGTCCACTGATAAATGTTTCCCTTTCTTCAAAACAATAAAGCAGGGAATGAACATGAAATGGGACCAGGAGAGTGAGCAAGTTTTTCAAGCTTTGAAGAAGTATCTGTCAAACCCTCTGTTACTGGTCAAGCCAAGTCCAGGAGAGGAGCTGTAAATCTACTTGGTTGTTTCAGAAATTGCAGTGAGTGGGGCCTTGGTCAAGGAATATGGAGATAGGGTCCAACGACCTATCTATTACGTAATTCGTGCCCTAACCAAGCCAAAAAAGAATTATACCCTTCTAGAGAAGCTCGCATATGCCTTGGTGACCTCAGCAAAAAAGCTCTGTCCCTACTTTCAAGCTCACTCAATAGCAGTAGTGACAGACCAACCTCTCCGTCAATTCTTGCAAAGGCTGGACATGTCCGTAAGATTGGTTTTATGGGCCCTAGAACTCACCCAGTTTGATTTAAGGTATAAACCATGACCGCAATTAAAGCCCAGGCTTTGGCAGACTTTGTGGAAGAGCTATTAGTGCCCCCAGCGACCTCCGTAGTGACAAATATAGCTCCTAAGAAGATTCCAAAGTCCGACAGCTGGCTGGTAGGCTGCAAGTCATGGAACCTCTACACTGATGGAGCATCCGGGCAAGCCGGGGGAGGATCAGGCATAGTCCTTATAGACCTAGAGGGGACTGAGTGTTACCACTGCTTCAGATTCAAATTTCAGGCCACTAGCAATGAAACAGAGTATGAAGTTCTCCTAGCCGGGATGAAGGCGGCCGCCGAGCTCGGGGTCGATTACCTTCAGGTCAAGAGTGACTCATTACTCATGGTCAATCAGGTTTCTAGGACTATCAGGCCAAAAGGGATAACATTATTGCCTACTTGAAGCTATTTCAGCTGCTTAAGAATAAATTAAAGGGATTTATGATCAATCAAGTGCCTCGACAACAGAATCGTCGAGCTGACGTCCTAGCCAAGATAGCTGTGAATAGTGGCCAGGCCTTACTATAAGGAGTCTCTCTCCAAGTGATCTCTCTACCAAGAATAGTGGCGGGCAATGCGTATTATACCCTGGATCAATAACCATGTTGGATGGAACTAATATTGGTTTATCTCTAAGAAGGAAGGATTTCTGAGGAGCCCGACCAAGCCAGAAGTTACCTGGTAGATGGATACCTCTACAGTAGAGGCAGATCTCTTCCCCTACTGCAATGTTTGCATTATGATGATGTCAAATGGGCATTAAGAGAGGTTCATTCTAGTGAATACGGGAACCATGTTGGTGGTGAAGCTCTGGCATATCAGGTACTCCGCATGAGGTATTACTGGCCAACTATGCATCAAGATGCAAAGAACTTTGTTCATTCTTGTGAACCATGCCAGAGACCTCCAACTTGAGCCACCTCCCACCGGAGCGTCTGTCATCTCTCACCTCACCTTTCCCTTTAGCTTTATGGGGAGTCGACTTGATCGGTCCACTTCCAACCGCTCCTAGACAAGCCAAACATGCTATTGTGGCAATCGACTATTTCATAAAATGGGTCAAAACCGGACCACTCTCCCAGATATCAGAAGAGAATAAGATAAGGTTCATAAAAAACAATGTAGTTTGTAGGTTCGAGACCCCTCTTATCATTATAGCTGACCTCGGAAAGCAGTTTGATAACGGTCGATTCAAGAACTTTTGCAAAGGCTTGGGAATCGACCTTAGATTCGCCTCAGTAGCCCAACCTCAGACTAATGGGCTGGTGGAATCCACCAATAAAACTTTCAAGAAGCTGTTGAAAAAGAAGTTACAGCAGAGAAAAGGCAGATGGGCTGAGGAGATTTTCGAGGTCTTCTAGGCTTACCGTATTATAAGGAGAACAACCACCAGAGAAACGCCCTATTCTTTAACCTTCGGTGTTGAAGCAATTCTTACCATCGAGCACAAACTAACCTCCTTCAGAGTTCAACATTTTAAGCTTGGAAGCAATGAGGATAAGCTTCTAGCTAGCCTAGATCTCTTGAAAGAGAAGCAAGATCGGGTAGCTGAGAAAGTAGCGATTTACCAGAGCAAGATCGCTAGGTACTTTAACAGGAGAGTTAAAGCTCGAAACTTCAAGGAAAGGGACCTAGTTCTTAAGAAAGTAACCTTGAATACTAGAAAGAGGTCAAACAGGGTATTGAGGCCCAACTAGGAAGGACCTTATTTGGTAAAGGCAGTGGTCCGCAACGGGGCATATAAGCTCGAGAACATGGATGGCCGATCCTGTTGGAACCCCGTTCACCGGTTACGCAGCAGAACTAGGTTTTAAAATTTTTAATACATATCATAATCTGTATTTGGGGCCAGTGAACTTGGGATCGTAATTATTTTTTGAAACTAATATATACAATATGTAAACACAAGAAATTAAAATCGATATAATCAGAAGAAGAAAATCTTACCAATGTTTGGAGCCTCTTTCACTTTATGATATTCTTCTGTTTGAACCACTCTTACCAACGTTTGGAGACTCCTTTAGGACTGTAGAAGTGTCCACCTCTGGTCTCCTTGGAGTATCCTACAAACAGGCAGACAACAGACTTGGAGTGTAGCTCTCCAGTTCTGTTCTTCAACACGTGTGCTGGACACCCCCATATACGGAAATGTCACAAACTAGCTTTCAGCCATTCCACAATTCTAGAGGAGTCTTAGGAACAGATTTGGATGGCACTACATTCAAAATGCATACCGCTGTTTATAATGCATATCCCTAAAAGGAATTTATTAATGATGAGAAACAAATTATAGATCTCATCATTTTCATCAGGGTTCTATTTCTCCTCTCGCTACACCATTTTGCTGAGGTGTACCAGAAGCTGTGAGTTGGGAAACTATCCCATGCTCGACCATGAAGTCTTCAAACTCTTGGTCAAGGTACTCACCTCTACGATCCGATCGTAGTGACTTGATAGTCCTACCTAATTGATTCTCAACTTTAGCTCAGAATTCTTTGAACATTTCAAATGTTTCCGACTTCCATTGCATTAGGTAGACGTATCCGTATCTTGAGTAGTCATATATAAAGGTGACATAATACTCATAACTACCCCTAGCTTTAACATTCATCGGCTCGCAGGCGTGTGTATGTATAAGCTCTAGCGGTTCTTTAGCTCTAAGCCCTTTTCCAGTAAAAGGTCTCTTAGTCATCTTACATTCCAGACAAGATTTGCAGACAGGTAAGGTGCCAACCTTTAACTCATTTAAAGGTCCGCTTTTTACTAGTCTGTCTATCCGGTCAAGGTTGATATGACCAAGCCTTAGATGCTAGAGATACGTGTCATTATCTGGAGAAATCTTATGTCGTTTAGTTTTTGGTTTTTCAAGCTTAAACATTTCGGTGTTGAGCAGTGTAGTATGTATTAACGATCTTAACACATACAAATTGTTTTCATTAATTCCTGAACAAATATTCAGACCATTCTTTCCAATAATAACACACTTATTATTAAAAAAAACAGAATACGATAATTCTAACAATTTATAAACGGAAATCAATTTTCGTGTAAATCCAGGAATATAAAAAACATTGTTCAATAATAAAAAACTATTATTATTACAAAATTAAAATCTTATCGCTCCCACTGCTTTTGCTGATACGACATCCTCCGACCCCACACGCATTAAGAAGGCTCCCTCCTCTAGCTGTGTCCAATAATCAGTCTACTGTAAAGAAAAACAAACATGGTTAATGGTCCCTAAATCAATTATCCAGGATGAAGTTGTAGGGAAAAACGGTTTCAAAATGCAACAGAAACGCGATAAAAACAAAATTAGGGGTTGTGTATACATATTGTTTTTTCCTTTTATGCAACGAGAACTTTAACCCTAGATTAATTGATGTATATAAAAGTATCCTACCTTTTTCGCGTGATGATTGATCAAGCGCTGAATTGATTCCGCAAGATCTTCCAATCCAATCACGAACGTGAATCACCTAGGAGTGTGGGCTCCCTTTCTTTAAATTGTATTCCTGAGGATGGAGACAAGGCAAAAATCTTTTCTTTGTTAGTTACAAATATCCTCAACGAGAAAAATCCAAGAACGTCCAGTAACTTGTGAATTATCAATCAATTTAATTGAAACTCATGTGAACCTTGATTCGATGTTGTACACAAAACCCTTTTGATGTAAAGGACATTAGTATACTATCGAATACAAAAACGTTCCCCTTTTTTCTCTACTTGGCCGAATTCCCACACTAATGCATAGAGACGATCGAATTTTGTCTAGAGTAAAATCAGATTTTTCTCCCTCAAAATTCCTATGATGACCAAATTCTTCTCTTAGAAAAATTATCTTGGCCGAAATCACCTCTAAATTGCTTAGTGATGACCAAAATTCACCATGCACATATATATATGATCATAAATCCTTTCTTAAGAAGGATTTACTTGGTTGTCAAGTATCCTTTCCTTAGGTGGTTTATTTGGTAGTTAAGAGTCTTTATCTAAAAGGAAATCTAACTTCTCCTATAACCATATGTTATTGGCTGAATTTTATGTCTTTGTTATAGATTAGGAGAGTTCAATCTTTCCTAAGAAGGATTACTTGATGGACAAGAATCCTATCCTTAGGTAGATTAACTTGGTGGTTATGAATCTTTTTCAAATAAGAATTCTAACACTAAGTAGTTTTACTTGGTGACCAAGAATCCTTTTCCAAAAAGAATTCTTTCCTACACCAAGACTTCTAATCCAACTCAATAGTGTATTTGTAACCATATTAAAGACTTCCTAATTTGATTAGATAAATAACTCCTTTTATTTATCTACTTATCAAATATAGTTTTTAACATTAACTATACTACCAACAATAGTATAGTTTTAGGAGACCATCTCCTACTAGGAAAAGATTTTGACTTTTCATTAAATAATTAATTAATCAACAAATTAATTAATTCCCATTTAATTAAATAATAAAATAAAAAATAATATATTAAAGCTATTATTAATAGCCTTTGCCGCCCATACCTTTATATAAAGGCCATATATTATTTTTCTTATTTTATTAAATCCATTGGACGTTAATAAAAAGTCCACATGTGAACTAGACCTATTCTTACAAAAAGAAACAAGTTCACATGCCTTAATACAATTCTAGATGGACCCCTAAATTGGTCCGGTAGAATATATCAAGTGATCCATGCAAGTTCGTGTGGATTGGGGATCTTTACGGGCTATCTAAATTTAAGCTCCAATAGACACAACCCAGTCACAATCAACAAATGATTCACTTAGGTTCGATCTATTTAATTTTAGTTCATTCTGCTAAAGAACTAAAATTGAACTCTTAAATAAAGATAGAATAAGTTGATGTTACTCATTCGTACCATAGACAACCTTATTGGAGAAAGTGTATCCTCATGAAGAATACCAGTAATCACCAAGAGCTCATAGACCGCCTATAGCTCTCCAAGTTGCCATATTTACTCATATGACCACATTTTGAACATGGATATTTTGACTTGTCCAGAAGCCATGTTTCAATAGACACTATTAAAAACTTAACGTTAAGATTTAATATCCAATACCACAAAACATCCATATGATGGTATTTTACTCTCATTCAATAAATGGAGCCACGATGTCCATATCTATAAATGAAGTCCTCTATCGTTTAACAAATGAATACCACCAAACTATTGAGGATAGACTATGCTATATAATCGTACTCATTGATAGCTCAAATGATAACACTTGCAACCATAAGTCCATCATTTATCTCAGGATTGAGATAGACTCCCCGATTGTCTTCAAATGAAAACTTTTATCCATTGACGGTTCTAGATAAAGTATTTCATTTTGATCTTATTCAATGCACCCAGTGCACTAGATTATTTTACCCAAAGGCACCACACTTTGATGATTTTAGACTCATCATAACACATTTGATCTCACTCAAATGCTAGCAAAAGAATATACAACTTTGACAAGATAAAGGCGCCCAACCTTCTATCTTAAGTTGTGAATATTATTTAAGACTAACAAAAGAATTGTGTTTACCTCATACATATCTGGATGTATGAACAATTCTTCTTTTCTCATAGTCTTTTGACCTTATGATTATTTACTTTTGACAATTATAATAATTAAAATATAAATGCTATAAGATTTGTTAAACTAGAAATCACTTTATTAATATGAAAAGATTGTTGATTACAATATTACACTCTTGCTATCTAGCATAATCCTAACAATCTCCCACTTGCTCTATAGAAAATGTGTCATATCTCTCATCTCCATGTTCTCTAGATGCCCATCAAAACTCTTTTGAGGAAGAGCCTTTGCAAAGGGATCCGCTAGATTTTCTGCTGACGCGATCTTGGTAATCGTCACGTCACCCCTATGCACAATTTCCCTTAGAAGGTGATACTTTCTTTCAATGTGTTTCCCACTCTTATGACTTCTTGGTTCTCTCGAATTAGCCACTGCTCTACTATTGTCACAATAGATAGTAATATGCTTATTCGCTTTAGGAACCACTTCCAAGTCAATCAAGAATTGGCGGAGCCAGACAGCCTCTTTAGCAGCCTCGCATGTGGCAATATACCCGGCTTCCATGGTGGAATTAGCAAAACAATATTGCTTGATACTTCTCCATATGACTGCCCCTCATCCAATGGTAAACACAGATCCTGATGTCGATCTCCTACAGTCAGAATCTGAATGAAAATCAGAATCTGTATACCCAACGGGAATTAAATCCCCTCTAGAGTATACAATCATATAATCTCTCGTTCTCCTAAGATACTTGAAAATATGCTCGACTGCCGTCTAGTGATCAGGACCAGGCTTCGATTGAAACCTGCTAACTATGCCTACAGTAAAACAAATATCTAGTCTAGTACAGAGCATTGCATACATGAGACTTCCAACTGCCGATGCATATGGAACCCTACTCATGAATTGCTCTTCATGCTCATTCTTAGGAACTTTTCCCTTAGAAAGTTTGATTCCATGCCTGAAAGGTAACATACCTTTCTTGGAATCTTGCATGGAAAACCTAGATAAGATTTTATCTATGTATGAAGCTTGGGATAATGCAATCGTTTTATTCTTTCTATCCCTTATGATTTGGATACCAAGAATATAACTAGCTTCTCCCAAGTCCTTCATATCAAATTTTTTTGCTAACCATTCTTTTATTGATGTCAATACACCTACATCGTTTCCGATGAGTAGTATATCATCAACATAAAGAACTAGGAAAACCAACTTGTCACCTTTAATCCTTTTGTATACACAAGGTTCATCAAGGTTTTGAATAAATCCAAAACCTTTAACGGCTTCATCGAACCTTATGTTCTAGTGTTAGGTTTTAGTTTGTGTTGGCATGAATTCCATATCAAAATGATGTTTACTTATAATGACTTAGTTGTTTAGGTTCATGATGATTCAAGCTTCAAGGAAGAAGAAACAACAAGTCAAAGCAAGTTCTAAGTCTTCAAAGAGAAAGGATGCAATTTGTTTCTACAAAGGTATACTAAGACCTTATCTTTCTCTTACAAGGCTCAGACACACACACACACACACACATATAATACATTTGTGTCCCTGCATCATTGTGCACCTTTATAGGCACACACATACAATTCATTCATATGTGTCCCTGCATCGTTGTGCACCATGTATAACACATTCACACACTTGGAGATGAATGCTAATGCATTGGTTTGGAAATAACATGTTTTGGAATATGCATGATTGGAAACTATCTCTATGTAGCTTGCATTCTAGTGTGAATGGTGTTTGTATGTGTATATATTTGTCTAACATGGATATTGAACTTGGATTTAGTCTTAAATTATTCTTGATTGAGTTCCGGTCATTTCGGTTACTCATACTACTGATTTCAAGTTCAAAGTCAAAAGATACTACACTTTCAACTCATGTTTCATACATTGTCTTCGTCTTCGTATATCGAGTCGAATTATTATTTTTTGGGTTAAGTATCTTATATGTCCATGTCCATGTGAGAGTTGCAGTTCGTAATCCATAAATGGATTCGAATTCCGAGTTTGGAGGCAGGATAACTGTCGAAGAATGCTAGGGAAGCGCTAGGGGAATGCACCCTGGATAAAAGGCCATGGAGGTGTGCATGCCCGAGATGGCGCGTGGCCATCTCGGCCGCACAACCTTGCTGCCCCGAGATGCCCATGAGCCATCTCGGGGGAGCACTTATAAATAGGGCTATTTTTGTCTTTTCATCTTTCTTCTTTCCCACTCCTTTATAATCTCTCTCCCTCTCACATTTCATTCTAAGAAGAAATTCAAATCAAGTGTGCAGAATTTTCTCTCTAAATTTTCTCACCTTCCAAACACCATAACTTCTTCATTTGAACTCCGATTTGAGTGATTCGAAGTTGAGAGTGTTTATATATTTATCCATCATCTTTTCTCTGAAGGTTTGAGTTAATTTTCCTGATGTTTTTGGTGTCTAATCATACAAAAACGGGACTGCATCTAGATCAACTAAGGTATTGCTTTTCTCTCTAAGTTTTCTTTTAAAACTTGGTCAATTGCCTTGGGTTTTCTTCTTCTACATATATTTGTATATTGTGAGTGTTTTGATTTGTGTTTTGATTTGTGTTTTGAACACTTTCAAAGCTAGATTGAATTTCAATTGAAATCATTCATGTTGAGTTAGATTATGATTTTGCCTATGTTATCACATGTTTGGGATTGTATTGTGCTAGCTTTGATTCTAGGACTATTTTGTGATCTTTGATTGATTGATTTTGTGAAAAATAGTTCATCACATGTATTAGGCTCTCTTGGCCGAAATTCTCACATAATACATGTGCTTATGTTCTTTTGAGCTATTCATGTGATTTGTTGAATCTATGATTAGGAATATGCTCTAGAACTTATGCTTAGATCTATTTGACATTGTCATATGATTTTAGCATATTTTAGGTTTTTGTGATTTAAACTTGATCTTGTGATTTGTTGATCATATCTTGTGATTCAAGTTTAGATATATGCATGCATCTAGTTTGTGATTAATGTTGATCATATCTTACATAATCTAGATTGACTACTCATGCATGATGAACTAGACTATATGTAATTTGTGCATTCATGCTCATGTATAGTATTTTCCATAGGATGTTTTGATAATAGCATTCTATGTTATGTGCTTGTTTGCGTTTTGCATTCATGATCACCTAGATGCCTTATGAGAAGGAAGTCTTGACAATAGGTGTGAGGCCTATGGTGTTGAGCAAGAAGTCTTAGCAAGAGGTGTGAAGCCTTGGATTATCGAGCAAAGAAGTCTTGGCTGGAGGTGTGAAGCCTTGGATAGTCGAGCAAGAAGTCTTGCCTAGAGTTGGGAGAACTCAGATAGGTGAGCAAGGAAGTCTTGACTAGAGTCGGGAAGACTCAGATAGTTGAGCAAGAAGTCTTGCCTTGGGTTGTGAAGATCCAGATAAAGTGAGCAAGGAAGTCTTGACAAGAGGTGTGAAGCCTCGGATTGTTGAGAATAGGGTGACAACTTCTAGAGTAGGATATGAGGGTAGTTTCTAGGTGAAGAGGTCACTTGAGTGATTGTACTTGTCTTATCTACTAGTGGATTTTGTTTGCCGGTGGCTGCTAGCCCGTGGATGTTTCCTCTTCGGAGGTTTACCACGTTATATCTTGTGTCAACTTTTCTTTATCCCTATCTCTCTAATATTTGTATTGTGGATAGAACTCTTTATGTATGTTGACTTCTTCTTTATAATATAGATTGTGTATGTGTTACAATTACTTGTTTGTATCCCACTTTACTTGTGTTTATATATTGATTAATTATCTTTAATTAATATATATATATTGTGATACAAGAAATCTAGAGGGACAAACTTTTGTTTGTTTCTAGGGGAGTCGAAAAATGTGCCTAACCTATTCACCCCCCTCTAGGTTAGCCTTGAGCATTTAACCGTGATTGTATTTTCAATTGGTATAAAAGCAGGGCACTAGATTGCACTTAGTGTGAGTCCAGAGTGATACTTTCACGGTTTTTGTAAGGCGTTTGAAGTCATGGGTTTACAAGATGATGTAATGGCGGAAAGAGCCTCAAATACTAGGCCATCATTACTTCGTGGCACTAACTATGGGTATTGGAAGTTGAGGATGAAAGCCTACATCCGTTCTATTGATGAAATGGCTTGGATGGTAGTGGAAGAATGTTATAGTCCTCCTACCAAGGTTTTAGAGGATGGAACCATGATACTCAAGCCGAGGAGTGAATGGACAACAAATGAGTTTGAGGTTGCAAAATGGCACCATCGTGCTATGAATGCCATCTTTGGAGGAGTTGATGAGCATCAATTCTTCTACATCTAAAATCTTGAATCTGCCAAGGAAGCTTGGGATACTCTCCAAGTTACTAATGAAGGAACCTTAGCGATGAAGAAATCAAGGCTTCAAATGTTGACATCACAATTTGAAGGTTTAAGTATGGGTGAGGAAGAAAAGTTCGAAGACTTCCAATTCCGGATTCTTAACATAGCTAACCAATGTCAAGCACTTGGAGTACCTATCTCAAAAGAGCGTTTAAATTGAAAAATCCTTAGGTCTCTTCCTAAGAGATTTAAATCAAAGGTGACGGCCATTGAGGAAAGCAAGGATGTGGATAGTATGAACATCGATGAGTTGCTTGGGTCTCTCCAAAATTATGAGATGTGCTCGAAGCCAAAGATCAAGAGTAAGGGAATTGCTCTCAATGCTATTGAGGAGGAGAATGATGATGAAAATAAAGAAATGGCACTCTTGGTTAGAAGGTTCAAGAAGTTTCTAAAGAAGAATGCCAAAACTAAAGGCAAGTCTTTTAAGGAAAAAAGAGTCAAGAGAACATCATCTCCAAGGATTGTGAAAAATAGTCAAGCCATGAACAAGAAAGAGGTTCAATGCTATAATTGTCAAGGTTTTGGTCACTTTGCTGGTGAGTGCACCAAGAAGTCATCTAAGAAAGACAAGAAAGGCAAAGTGTTAGAGGCTACTTGGAGTGATGATAATTCTAGTGACAATGCGAGCTCTAGTAGTGAGTCTTCAAGTGATGAAGAGTTGGTGAGCAACTTTGTAGCTCTAACGGCTTCTCATTCTTCACTAGATGTTGGTAGTACAATATCTTTGAACAAGAACCTTGATGCAAATCATGATGGATGCTCTAGTTCTATTCCTACTAATCTTGAGTTGTTGAAAAAGATAGAAAAGCTTGAAGACGCTAGAGACAATGCTCAAAGAGAAGTAGTTGATAATGATGATTTGATCAAGTAGCAACTAGATGAGTTTGTGGTTGTTACTCGTAGACTTTTTGGTGAAAAAGGTGATATTATGAAGAAGTTTAGAGAACTTGAAATGATTAACCTTGAGAAAGATAATGTGATATCTTCTTTGAAGAAGAGAGAACAAGAATTGATGGAAGTGATAGACACGGCTAAGGAGGCTATCAAGGATTTAGTGAATAATTCAGTTAGTGTGTCTAGTGTTAGGAATCTTGTTAACTCTCATAGTGGTGAAGAAGACTTGGTAGTTAAAGGGGAGCTCTTGGAAGCACCACTTCCTACACACTTTGATGAAGTCGTGATTGATAAGAAACCCCACAAGAAGAGAAGATCAAAAGCTAGGAAGAAGTTGGCAAACAAGGTATCTTTGCAAACTCCTAGTGAAGCTAGTTTAACTCCAAAAGGTACAATCTCATCTTTTATTCCAATTTGCCATTATTGCAACACAATAGGTCACATTAAGCCTAGGTGTTATAAATATATTGAAAAATACAAATTAGGAAATGAATCTAGGGATAAGGAGATTAAACTTCAACTTGAACATGCTAAGGCCTTGAAAGTTGAGAAACATGATAATTTTGCTAAGCATGAGAAAAAGTTGTGGAGTAGAAAGAATTCTAATCTTGTTCAACTTGACAAAGCTTGTGTTGAAAATGTTAAGGAAGAGTGTGTTAATGATATTCTTGTTAATCAAGTCATTGAAGGACTTTACTCTAGATTTAACATTGTTGTCAAGGATGATATTGGAAATGTTTGTGTAGGTACACCTAAGAACAAGTGGTTCAAGGGTGAGTGCTCTTATCACTAATATAAGAAGCACATGTGAGATAGCTTTCAGGCTATATATCAATTGTGTTGAGAATTCTTGCTTGCTAGCTTTGAATACTCCATGTATTGATATGAACTTGGTTATCTCACATCATGATTGTTATGATGGTCAAAATTTGTTGATTAACTTTGAAGAAGTTCTCATGGTATATGTGTTGATTGAGTTGAGATATTATGCTTTTTATACTATTGTTGTGAAACATCGTCAACTTGGTGTCATGAGGACATTTAAGGCAAGAGTGCTCATAAAAAGGGCGGAAGTATGATATTTGGTGAATATAATGTGCAAAAAGGTATCTCTATACTCTAATGCATATTCTCTTAGATATTCATCTTTTGACTCAATTTTTGACATACATCTCATAGCATGTCATATTAGAGAATTTTGTATGGTATACATATGGTTCTCATTGACATTTGCTATTTTAGGATCTAATAGTGATATTGTTCACATTGATCTTAACTTTGATGATTGTTTGTGTTTGGTATATTGAGTGGCATTACTTTTGAAAATATGAGCTTCATATTCTTTGAAAACTACTCATTAGAGAAGTAATGATCTTGAATAAGTCTCTACTTATTGCTCTTAGATCATATGCTTATGAGCCATAAAATCTCGGTTTTCTAAAACTTGCACCTTGCTTCTCTTATATGTTTTGCTAGTAGGTTGAGTTTACTAATATGTAAACATTGGATACATCTTGAAGTTTTTATGTTTAAGTACATTTAAAATGACCTATGGTTAGTATCCATTTTTCTTCGGCAATTACATAGAACTCAACGAGCACCTTCATGAAAAGAGCTACACACCTTAGTTGTGAAAGCTACCCAATGTTGGAACGAGCTACACCATTGTGATGAGTGAAAGCCGTCATGAAGTGAATTTTTGTTTATGTAAAAAAAAAAGGAAAAATCAAAGAAGTGTTGAAATGAAATCAATAAAAAAAAATCACTTTGATTCAAAGCCTAAAAAGAAAAGGAGGAAGGCTTAAAAAGGAGTTTAGTTGAAAATCAAATTGCTCGGGTTGAAAAACAGAAATGGGATGACGAGCCATATGCACACACACGCTTATATGTTGAAAATCTATTCTCTTAAAAGCAAAAAATTCCGGATGATAATCGATTTGACTTTTTATGGTAAAAGCTTAAGATGAATAGTTATTGGAAATTGTTTGCATGTTGATTATCAAACTACTTCTTGATATATATTTGAAGCATATCTCTCAACACACACTTTGTTTATGAGTATGATGATATCTTTACAATTGTTGAAGAATTATGAGAGAACTTGAAAAATCTTTGTGTATCTCTCTTAGTATATGAAGCTTATTTTGTTGAAATTTCTTCAAATTGCTTGAATGTGTGATTGTGTAAACTTCCTTGTGAACCTTATGCTATCATGAATCTTAGTCATGGCATTTATCAAGGGGGAGCATTGTATGCTAGACATTGTTCTCTTTTATGATATGTTCACATGCTTCATTTTGTTACATGTTGGTATATTTTGACTTAATGATACTTGTAAGATATTACTCACTATCTTTGTCTTGCATGATGATTCATTCTTAAGTCATATGTCATTGTTTTATATATTTGTGACTAATAAGCTTGTTTTGTCTTTCACTCAGTTTTGTATGTTTATAGCATCTTATTTCACAAGAACAAATAGGAAGAACTAAAGTTACCGGAAGTGGAAATCAATTGAATCCCATTGTGAAAGCCAGGTCAACCTCAAAGAGATCCAAAGCTTCAAGGTCAAACGATTTAGGGGTCTTTGCAACTAAGAAGATATTTCAAGAGAGAGGCATTGACTTAGGTAAATGTAAAGATTCTTATGTTCTTAAATGTATTAAGGATAGAAATTGAGAATCTTGGGTGAGCATGCTAGGAATAGTGAATGACACTATTGTTAGAGAATTTTATCATGAATATAGAGAGAGTGCCACCTTATTGGATGCTTTGATGGATGTTATGGGTGTTGTGGTTAGAGTTAACCCGGTAAACATTAACAAGTTTCTTGGGCTATCTAGTGATATTGATTCAAACTTTCTAGATGTTGATATCATTGAGAATCTTAATACCATGGGTAGAACTCTATGTGACAATGCTTCTTTTGAGTGGAAAGGTAGAGCATATATTAGTCAACATGAGTTAACTAAGGTAAGTGCATTTTGGCATCTTTTCATTTGCACAAATATTATTGGATCTTCAAATTCAACCGAGTTGAATAAAGACAAGATCAAAATAGTATATGCCTTAGTGACTAATCAACCTATAAACCTTAGGGATTTGCTTATGTTTTATTTGGATAATGCGGCTTTCTTAACTAGAGGAGATAAGAAGCTTGCATTACCGGGGTTTATAACTTGTTTGTGTTTAGCTCGTGGTGTTCAAAGTAGTGGAGATGATATGTTGGTACAACCCTTGGAAAAGTATAGTGATAAACATGTGTCATACATGTCATATAAGGATAAGGGTAAGACAAGTAATACCTTTGGACTATTTAGTAGTTCACAAGTTGATTGTCAAGTGACTAGCATAAACATTCTTTCGGATTGGGCTTTACATTTGAAGAAGAAGGTTGATGAGCTTAGTGCTATAGTTGAAAATCAAGATGCTAGAATAAAAGAGTTGGAGGAGTGTATTGCATCAAGTTCAAGACCACCTCTCAAGCATTATGTTAGGTCAACTACATGCACATCTTTCTTTGGTGGATCTAGTAGCTAGTATTTGAGTCTCATGGTATGTTTCTTACCTTTTGGCATCATTTCATGTCAAAAAGGGGGAGAAAGAGTTGTTATGAATTGCTAGTTACTTAGTTTCCTTTTTATTCTGTTTTTGTGAACTTTTGGACTTTCAATGGCTTGTAATAATTAGTCTTAAGATTTGGTTAAGAATTCTTGTATTTGGCATGTATTGAGGGGGAGATACATGTATTTGTGGACTTAATTGTATATTTGTATCCATATTATATGTTTCCATTTGTTGTTTTTCTCTTGTATATGCATTGTGCTTTGAGATGATTTGTAGGTTGCTTCAAGAGAAGATCAAGATGAAGTTCAAGAGTTGGTGAAGATTAGTTATAGGAATCTTACTCATTGTAATGTGAGGGAGTGATTTTGTGACCTATCTTCATTTTTATATTTGTAGTAAATGTATAGGTGTTTTGACATGGAATTTGCCAAAGGGGGAGATTGTTAGGTTTTAGTTTGTGTTGGCATGAATTCCATATCAAAATGATGTTTACTTGTAATGACTTAGTTGTTTAGGTTCATGATGATTCAAGCTTCAAGGAAGAAGAAACAACAAGTCAAAGCAAGTTCTAAGTCTTCAAAGAGAAAGGATGTAATTTGTTTATACAAAGGTATACTAAGACCTTATCTTTCTCTTACAAGGCTCAGACACACACACACACACACACACACACACACACACACACATAATACATTTGTGTCCCTGCATCGTTGTGCACCTTTATAGGCACACACATACAATTCATTCATATGTGTCCCTGCATCATTGTGCACCATGTATAACACATTCACACACTTGGAGATGAATGCTCATGCATTGGTTTGGAAATAACATGTTTTGGAATATGCATGATTGGAAACTATCTCTATGTAGTTTGCATTCTAGTGTGAATTGTGTTTGTGTGTGTATATGTTTTTATAACATGGATATTGAACTTGGATTTAGTCTTAATCATTCTTGATTGAGTTCCGGTCATTTCGGTTACTTATACTATTGATTTCAAGTTCAAAGTCAAAAGATACTACACTTTCAACTCATGTTTCATACATTGTCTTCGTCTTCGTATATCGAGTCGAATTATTATTTTCTGGGTTAAGTATCTTATATGTCCATGTCCATGAGAGAGTTATGGTTCGTAATCCACAAACAGATTTAAACTCCGAGTTCAGAGGCCGGAGAACGGTCGAAGAACGCGAGGGAAGCGCGAGGGTAATGCACCATGGCCAAAAGGCCATGGAGGTGTGCATGCCCGAGATGGCGCGTGGCCATCTCGGCCGCACAACCTTGCTGCCCCGGGATGCCCACTCGCCATCTCGGGGGAGCACTTCTAAATTGGGCTATTTTGGTCTTTTCATCTTTCTTCTTTCCCACTCCTTTATAATCTCTCTCCCTCTTACATTTCATTCTAAGAAGAAATTCAAATCAAGTGTGCAAAATTTTCTCTTTAAATTATCTCATCTTCCAAACACCATAACTTCTTCCTTTGAACTCAGATTTGAGTGATTCAAAGTTGAGAGTGTTCATTTATTCATCCTCCATCTTTTCTCTGAAGGTTTGAGTTAATTTTGCTGTTGTTTTTGGTTTCTAATCATACAAAAACGGGACTGCACCTAGATCAACTAAGGTATTGATTTTCTCTCTAAGATTTCTTTGAAAACTTGGTCAATTGCCTTGGGTTTTCTTCTTCTACATATATTTGTATATTGTGAGTGTTTTGATTTGTGTTTTGAACACTTTCAAAGCTAGATTGAATTTCAATTGAAATCATTCATGTTGAGTTAGGTTTTGATTTTGCCTATGTTATCACATGTTTGGGATTGTATTGTGCTAGATTTGATTCTATGACTATTTTGTGATCTTTGATTGATTGATTTTGTGAAAAGTAGTTCATCACATATATTAGGCTCTATTGACCAAAATTCTCACATAATACATGTGCTTATGTTCTTTTGAGCTATTCATGTGATTTGTTGAATCTATGATTAGGAATATGCTCTAGAACTTATGCTTAGATCTATTTGACATTGTCATATGATTTTGGCATGTTTTAGGTTTTTGTGATTTAAACTTGATCTTGTGATTTTTTGATCATAACTTGTGATTCAAGTTTAGATATATGCATGAATCTAGTTTGTGATTAATGTTGATCATATCTTACATAATCTAGATTGACTACTCATGCATGATGAACTAGACTATATGTAATTTGTGCATTCATGCTCATGTCTAGTATTTTCCATAGGATGTTTTGATCATAGCATTCTATGTTGCGTGCTTGTTTACATTTTGCATTAATGATCACCTAGATGCCTTGTGAGAAGGAAGTCTTGACAATAGGTGTGAGACCTATGGTGTTGAGCAAGAAGTCTTGGCAAGAGGTGTGAAGCCTCGAATTGTCGAGCAAGGAAGTCTTGGCTAGAGGTGTGAAGCCTTGGATAGTAGAGCAAGAAGTCTTGCCTAGAGTTGGGAGAACTTAGATAGGTGAGCAAGGAAGTCTTGACTAGAGTCGGGAAGACTCGGTTAGTTGAGCAAGAAGTCTTGCCTTGGGTTGTGAAGATCCGGATAAGGTGAGCAAGGAAGTCTTGACAAGAGGTGTGAAGCCTCGGATTGTTGAGCATAGGGCGACAACTTCTAGAGTAGGATATGAGTGTAGTTTCTAGGTGAAGAGGTCACTTGAGAGATTGTACTTGTCTTATCTACTAGTTGATTTTGTTTGCCGGTGGCTGCTAGCCCGTGGATGTTTCCTCTTCGGAGGTTTACCACGTTATATCTTGTGTCAACTTTTCTCTATCCCTATCTCTCTAATATTTGTATTGTGGATAGAACTCTTTATGTATGTTGATTTCCTCTTTATAATATAGATTGTGTGTGTTTGTTACAATTACTTGTTTGTATCACACTTTACTTGTGTTTATATATTGATTGATTGTCCTTAATTAATATATATATTGTGATACAAGCAATCTAGAGGGACAAACTTTTGTCTGTTTCTAAGGGAGTCGAAAAAGGTGCCTAACCTATTCACCCCTCCTCTAGGTTAGCCTTGAGCATTTAACCGTGATTGTATTTTCAACTAGGATCTGGATGCTTGCTTCAATCCATATATGGATCTTTGCAACTTGCATACCCTTTCCTCTTGGCCCTTTTCAATGAATCCTTCTGGTTGCATCTTATAGATGTTTTCGTCAAGACTTCCATTAAGGAAAGCTGTCTTGACGTCCATTTGCCAAATCTCTAGGTCTAGAGATTCCGTAATGGATAAGAGTATCCTAATGGATTTAAGCATGGCCACAGGAGAGAAGGCTTCTTCATAATCGATATCTTCCTTCTGTGTATAACCTTTAGCTACCAATCTAGCCTTAAAGGTTTCCACCTTTCCATCCATTCCTCTTTTCCTCTTGTATACCCACTTGCACCCGATGGGTTTTATCCCTTTAGGCAAGTCTACAAGAGACCAGACTTTATTTTTGAACATAGATTCAATTTCGGATTGCATTGCCTTTGGCCAATGGCGACAATCAACATCTTCCATTGCTTCCTTGTACGTATAGGGATCATCGTTGTCCGGAAGATTCTCTACAGATTCTCCTAGACCGATGTATCTCTCGGGTTGTCTAACAACCCTCCCACTACGACGAGGTATGGTAGATTGTTGATCTTATGTTGGTACGGAACTTACAATTGGGCTTCGTTGCGAAACCTTTTGTGGAATTGTATCTCCAAAAAGCTCATTTAGGACAATTCTACTTTTAGGCACAAAATTATTCATATAGTCATCTCCTAGAAATTTGGCATTTGTCGAAACAAATACTTTAAGATCTGAAGGACTATAAAAATAATATCTTTTTGTTTCTTTTGGATACCCTACAAATATGCATGTTTCTGAACGAGACTCCATCTTATCTGTCTTTCCTTTTAACACGTGCGCAGGACATCCAAATATCCTTAAGTGTTGTAAACTAGGCTTTCGCCCAGTCCACAACTCATGCGGTGTTTTAGGAACCAACTTAGATGGTACATCGTTTAGAATATGAATGGCTGTTTGTAAATCTTATCCCCAAAAAGAACTAGGGAGCGTTGAATAACTCAACATAGACCTAACCATATCCAAAAGAGTTCTTTCTCCTTTCTGCCACCCCATTTTGTTGAGGTGTTCCTGGTGCAGAAAACTGAGAAATTATTCCATTATCAATAAGATATTGCTTAAACTCACCAGATAGATATTCTCCACCACGATCGGATCTCAAGATTTTTTTGCGTTTCTCAAGCTGATTTTCTACTTCAGTTTTAAATGCTTTGAACATATCAAAAGCATCTGACTTATGTCTCATGAGATACACATAGCCAAATCTTGAGTGATCATCCCTGAAAGTGATGAAGTACTCATATCCACCTCTTGCTTGAATGCTCATAGGTCCACACACATCAATGTGTATCAATCCTAAACATTCAATGGCTCTTGCGCCTTTGGTCGTAAATGACCTTTTGGTCATTTTACCTTCCAAACAAGATTCATAAGTTGGTAGATCATCAACCTTTAAGTCACTTAGAGGTCCGTCACATACCAATCTTTTAATCATATTAAGGTTAATATAACCTAGGCGCAAATGCCAAAGGTAGGTTTCATCTTTTGATAATTTTACTCTTTTATGATTGGGTTCTGTTGATTCTGTGTCTAACAAGTGAGAGATATTTCCATGCAAATAAAATAAACCATTTTCCAATGTACCTTTGCAAATAATTTTGTCATTCTTACTAATAATAAAGGTTTTATTAAAAGTAACCGAATAACCAAATTTATTTAAACAAGAAACCGAAATTAAATTCCTTTTGAATTGAGGTACATAGTAAACGTCTATTAAATCTAAATGCCTATAAGAATCTAAAATAATTCTAATATCTCCCACTGCACTAGCAGACACAAACGCTCCATTGCCTAATCGCAAGTTGAATTTGTTCTTATTAAGCCATCTCATTTCCTTGAACCCCTGTAAGGAAAAACAAACATGATTAGTGGCTTCAGAGTCTATGATCCAAGAATCCATAGAATCCGCCAAAAAACATGTTTCAAGATAATTAATATTACCTTCTTCCTTTTTGTCTTGATACTTTGGGCAATTTCTTTTCCAATATCCCTTTTCACCACAAAGGAAACACTTTCCTTTGATCTTGGTTACTTTCTTTGTCTCCTTCTTTGTAGGTCCTAGTTGCTTTTTCTTCTGTTGTTTCTTGACCTTCTTACGGGTCTTAACAGTAGCAACTTTACCTACGGTATGAATCTCTTGACCCTTGCCTTTCACAAGGATCTTTTCCGCACTTTGAACATCTTACATCAGGCCTTGCAAGGTGTATTCCTTATTATTCAAGGTGTAGTCTAACTTGAATTGATCAAAGAAATCCGATAGTGAGTTGAAAATCATGTCAATTTTGGTCTCACCATCTATCTCAGCACCATTCAGTTCAGCAATGTTGAGATGTGCTATGACTTTCATCATGTGATCTTTCACAGCCTGTCCAGGTTTCATCCTAAGATTCATAAAATCAGTCACTGCTTCTCTCTTAGTCGTCCTAGACCTTATAACAAATATCTCTTCTAGAGACATCATTATATCGGCAGTAGTCTCCATTCCTTCATGTTGCTGTTGCAACACGTCGGAGATGGTGACCATAATGTAACATTTACCCATATCATCAGAAGACTCCCACTGCTGATACTCTTCTCTTTGCTCCTGATACCCTTAGAAATCCTATCCGTTAGGAAGTCAACCTTGGTATTGACCTTTGTGGAAACTCTCCTTAGGGAGGATGAAAGAAAAGCCGTCACGAGGCCCCACTCGGATCTCACGGTGTTGAATTAATGATGGAGACCGCGGGATATATATGTCATATATCCCTCGCCCACTCACTATTTTAAAATTAGGGTTTTCTATTAACCGTTAATGCACCTAGACTCTATAGGATTAAACGACTAACTTTAATCAAGTTATCTAGCGTATTAACTAATTAGAAACAAATTCTAATTAACTGATAAATTATTAATGATTTTTAAAAATTAAAAATCTAATTTATTAGTGAATAATCTAAGCTTTTGTAAACTATTTACTATGGTCAGATTATTATGTCAGTGTTTACCAATTTTTAATTATTAAAACCCTGACTCTTTATACGGTTCATTTATTATTAGGTTATTAATCAGATTAATCCTAAAAATTAATGACCCTATTAATCTAACTTATTAAACTCTTTAATAACTAGATTAATATTAATGAGCTTTATCAAGTTTTCTAACCATAAAAAAAAAACTAATCTCATTATTCATAGTCATTTATGTATTTATCCATTTAAATCACATTAAAAAAATACATAAAGTATCAGACTATGATGCATGTATGACATATCAAATATATTTGTGTAGGCACATCTAATTTAAATGACATCTTATGCATGACAATGCTTTTATCATCACATAATATAAAGCATATATGAATTGACCAAGTACCGTGGATTGTTAAACCTAAAAAAAATTGGAATTTAAAATTACAAAAATACCGCAAAGGCATTCCTTGGTCTTTTTGTAATTTCTGAGTCTTCCAGTCTCTTTAGGTCACTCCGATTCATCTCATGAATCCTTCTTTGCGATTTTTCCAGGTCTTCAATATAGGTTATATTTTTTTTTACAATACAATAACAGTAAAAAAAACAAATAATAATAATAATAATAATAATAATAATAATAATACAACCCATAAACCCTAAACCCACAAAATACCATATAATTAACGATCAATCATGTTTTTATAAATTAAAAAAATTAATATACATACAAAAACATCATACAGTCAATTTAAATCGTGCCTACACAATCATACATACAGGAGCATCGAAAAAAAAATTCGGTTCCGAAAATAAAACCTAGCTCTGAAACCAATTGTTGGAACCCCCGTTCACCGACTACGCAGTGGAACTAGGTTTTAAAATTTATAATACATATCATAATCTGTATCTGGGACCAGTGAACTTGGGATCGAATTATTTTTCGAAACTAATACATACAATATGTAAACACAAGAAATTGAAATTGATATAATCAGAAGAATAAAATCTTACCAACTTTTGGAGGCTCCTTCACTTTATGATATGCTCCTTCACTTTATGATATGCTCCTGTCTGGACCACTCTTACCAACATTTGGAGACTCCTTCACTTTATGATATACTCCTGTCTAAACCACTCGATCTTCCTTGCTATCTCCCGACACTGGTAACTGCGTGTGGGCGCGTCACGGTCTCAGGAACTTGAATGGAGGATATAGAGAAATATTTAAAGAAACTCTTTCTTCTCAATTTGGTGTATTGATTTCATGCACACATGAATTGCATCTCATGCAAAAATTATATTGACAGATGTGGTTCCCTATCTCCAAAAACAATATATATCATGTATATATATATATATACATATATATATATATATATATATATATATGTATATAACGGAACAGGATAATATAAAAAAGAAAGCACATTACAATATAAAGCAATTCTATGAACATGTAGGGAATAAAAGACAAAATAAATAAGCAGTCAACTGTTCAACAATACAAATAAAAATACAATTGGTCAGTACGTGGCTTTGTCTCACAAGTCTACTCTACCAGCATCAATCTGGGTATGAGTATGTCTGAGTATTCCAGCCAATATACTACACCAGAATATAACAATATGTCAAAAAATTAAAAGATAATAAGGTATATTGTCGCTTACAGTGATAAACAGAATAGTCTGACATCAAAGTGTATAGAAATAAGTTTCAAACTTTATTTATGAGATTCAGAAATTTACAGTAGAGAGAAGAGAAAGAAGAAAGCTTTGCAGAGCTTCTTTAGCAAACTTAGAAAAAGATAAAATTGAACCTGAGACTTTTGAAAGCCTCTTAAACATATATATAGCAAACAACTTAAACTATAGTTTATTTTTCAACTATAGTTAAGTTACTTTACAGAAGGATAAAATTCTTTTCAGATATGTCACTATTTACTTTTTGACTTAATGCTTATTATCTTGTCGGAGCATCTTTACTTTTGCTTTAATAATGCTTGTCTTCTTCTAATAATCTTGTCTGCCACCATGAAAGGATAAGTTTTACGGATCATGTCCGAAGAAAGTGGTGGGGTCATCGATGTCGTATACATAATTGTCTGAGTCATCTTTGTCTTTATCTCCACTTTTCTCTGAATTAGTGTCGATTTGTGACATGTTGCCACAGTATTCTTCATAGGATAGCTGGGAGTGCTAGCAACAACAATCCTAGCTTGATTCTGGGATTTGGTCATGAGAAAACGCGATTGGTCTGAAGCTTTATTGCAGAGAGCTGGATTTTCACTAAACCATTTGGAAATTCTGTATTTTCCTTGGTTTACAAGATTCATTCCACTCCACCATTTGATCTTTACTTGTCTTCCAAAATAGGGTACATTTACATTTCGTACTAATTTGTCTTTTATGGAATACTCGAGCATAAGTATCCATGTCAGATTGAAATGAACAAAGAATAGTAATAAGTCTGGGAAAAATTCCCATTCATCTGGTCTGGCAAGGTTGGAAATCCAGAATGAATATCCTACCTTGACTTGACTAGGAAGAAAATCAATAATTGGTCCAAATTTATCCCATCATTCTAAAAACCAGATTAGCAGGTTTAATTGAATTTTTTTGTCAAAGTAAATAAACGAAGAAAGATAATTTTCTGGGTTTTGTCCATAAAGAAATTTGGTCCAGGCATCAATCCCGGTAAGAAAAATCTGAGACATGAAATATCCTGCTAAAGTTTCTTTTTGAGTTGAGATTGCCACCCCATTGCTCAAGAGTAAGAATTTTACAAATCTTTATTTTTCTGAAAATCAATTTTTCTTTGTCATTCTTGTCAACAACATCAGAGATAAAAATTGAATATGTGTCAACTAAAATAAATTCATAAAAGATATGTCTTTTTAATATGTCTTCAAGAATCCTTCCAAACAAGGGATTAATGATATCATCCGTAAGTTTTTTAGGTTCCCTAAAATATTGGTCATGCAAAAACTGTTGTTCCATGGCAAAAAAACCTGTCAAAGAAGAGTTTATTGACATATGAATAGGTCGGTTGATAATCTTGGGAAGGCTAGAATGTGAACTTTGGGCTGCTAATTTGTCTTGTTTCTTTGAATATGGGCTTACTTTGGATGAAGTAACAGTTTTGAAAGAATTATTGTCCACAGACAAAGGGGAAAAACTGTTTGTCGTATGTATTGGGCTTTGGCTTGGGCTTCTATTGGGTGAAGGTCCAGTAGGAGGTAATTGTGGTAACTGTATTGGTAATTAGGTTAAAGGTAATATGTGAGGATAATTGGGTCGAGATGTCAGGGAAATGGCGTATTTGTCTTTGTAACTTCCTTTAGGGGAAGTATGATAAGTCGATAAGTCCATGCTTTTGTCCTTTGATAAGCCTGATCTTATGGAGCCTCTGCCACTAAGGCTTCGGCCACCACGACCTCTACTTGTGCTCATTTGTCATCCTGTAAAAATTTTCTAGTCAAAAAGTCTGGAAGACTATTTTCTGATCCTTTAATATATTCAATATAAAAATCGAAAGCATACAATAATGCTTGCTATCTAGCAAAAATCTGTTTGGAGGCAAGATTTTTCTCATCCTTTTTCAAAATATATTTTGCCGATTGACAATCAACTTTTAAAATAAATTTTTGATTGATCAAATCATCCCGTAATTTTTGAATTGTCAAAACAATGGCTAAGATTTCTTTTTTGGCAGTTGAATATTTTTGCTGGGTATCATTCCAGGACCCTGAAACATATCTAACCAAACATTCATTGTCATTAATGATCTGTTTCAAAATTCCACCAAAACCAATTTCTGAGGCATCAATTTCTATGATTTTAGGGGCAGTAGGATGACAAATAAACATACAAGGGAGTTTCTTAACATATTTCTTAATATGCTGAACTGCCTTAGTATGTTCCTGTGTCCATGGAAGAGGATTGGTTTTTAGTCTTTGGAAAAGAGGTTTGCAAATAATGCTAAGTTCTTTATAAAAATTTGAAATATAATTTAGACATCCCAAAAACCTTTGTAATTGTTTTTTGTCTCTAATTTCATCAGGAAATTTGTCAACAAAATCCAGGCTTCTTTGAATAGGAACAAATGTTCCTCTTTTAATATTGTGGCCCTAAAATCTAATATGGGTTTGGAAAAGGTTGATTTTAGGGGCCGAAATCACTAAACCATGAAATTTAATATTCTTAAGAAATATTTCTACATGTTTCCAATGCTGGTCAATATTTTTAGAAAATATTAAAACATCATCTATGTAAACAATAGAAAATTCAGTGAAAGGGTTAAAATGTCATTCATAATACTTTGAAATTCACTGGGTGTATTTTTTAGACCAAGTGTTATAACATTCCATTCATACTGCCCAAAAGGGACAGTGAATGCCATTTTATAACGGTCATGTTCTTCTATTTGAATATGCCAAAAACATGATTTCATGTCAAATTTTGAAAAGATGATAGAATCATAAAGTCTTTTTAATAGATCAGATTTATTGGGAATTGGATATCTGATCCACTGTAAAGCATCATTTAAAGATTTATAATTAATAACAAGTCTAGGAACTCCTCTTTCTATTTCAGCATTTTTCTGAACATAAAAGGCAGGACAACTCTAGGGGGACTTGGAGGGTCTGATGAGTTTTTTGTCAAGCAAATCATGAATTTATTTTTTGTAATATTCTAATAAGTCAGCAGACATTTGAATGGGTCTAGCCTTGGTCGGTATTCCCTTTTCATTAAAATCTTTTGTATAAGAGAGAGTAACAATATGCTTTTTCCTATCCAGAAGGCATTAGGGACAGAAGAACAAACTTCTTTTTCTAATTTTTCTTTAAAAACTTTAATCTTTTCTTGAAGACTGGTTTCTTCTAATCGGGGCTTCTTGTTTTTTGTAAAATAAGTCACATTTTAGAAAATTCAATTGGGTTTGCTTCTGATTAAGAGTAGCAATACAACTGCTAAGAGGATCAGAAGTCTCATTCCAAATGTTTTTGTCTTTTAAAGCATTTAAATCTTTGACTAAAACAGGATAAATAAAAGGGAATATAATTTCCTTTCCTAGATACTCCGTGACAATCCCTTCACTAATAACCTTAAAGGGAGATATCAAATAAAGGAAAGGTAATCCCAAAATAACATTGTGTGCTAAAGTCTTTACAACAATAAAATCATTGGTATAACAAACACCCTCATTAGAAACTCTTGCATTTGTGAGTTTATACTTGATATCTAATTGTTGATTGTTAGCACCGTAAAGAGATTCAGTGGTCAATTCCAAATATTTTGTGGGTACTAATGCTTTTTTGATACAATTTAAGTCAGCACCTGTATCAACGAGGGCATTGACTCTCAAATTGTAGTCTAAAGCAATCCCGATGTCAATTTCTATGTACCATTTTTGTATTCTGATTTCTCTTATGGCACTGATTTGGGAAAAATTGGTAACATCTTCTTGGTCGTTGGTATGGTCAGGCCGAGTATCAGATTCGTCCGAGCTGTTGAAACTAGGTTGTTGTTTTCCTGGGGAATTTTCAGGAGGGCTTTTTTGGAAATTTTTCTTTCAACATACTTTTGATTTGTAAATCTTGTATATTCTTTTCAAAACTTTTATTTCATCTTTAATATTTTGGATTTCCGTTTGCAGGTCAGTGATGTTCACTTTCCTGGACTTGGAGTTTTGAAATTTTCCCAAAACATTTTATTCAAAATCAGGGGTTTCAAAAGGAGAATTTTTAAAAGGTTTGCTATTTTCTGAAACTTGTGTGGAACTGCTTGGAGCAGCTTCACTGCCAATTTTCAGTTGTAATTGTCAAATATGTTTTGCTTTTTGTAAAGGGTCCTCAATGTTATCGATCATACTGATTATTAGAGAATAATCATATTGGTCAAGAACATTGATTTCATTACAAAAACAAGGTTATGTTTCTGGTTCTGAGTCTGATGATGATTCAGAGGAAGTATCCTCAGAAGATTCTCCTATTATTAGGACTTCATCTGGGGAGGATGAAGATTCTACTTCTGATTCAGAATCAACATACAGAACTTGAAGGATTTTGTCTTTGATTTCTTCTTCTAGATCAAGGCTTTTTATCTTATTTTTCTGGTCAGGACATTTGTTGGCATAATGTCCTTCTTTTCCACATTTAAAACATTTGTTTGATTTTTTAAAAGTTTTCCTCTTATTGGGATTTCCCCTTTTATTCTGTTTAGGAGGCTAATAATTAGGAGTCCTACCAGGAATGCAGATTGATTCGTGGTAAATCTTCCTTCCCTTTTTGTTTATCTTATAAGGATAATAACGAGGAAATTTTCTAGTTTTCTTCTTTTTTCTAGGTGTGGGTAATTTATCGAAACCAAATTGTTCACACCACGAACCTAGTTCTTTTCTGGTTGTCAGCTTTTGTTGTTTGAGTTGGCTTTTTAGTCTAAGATCGTTGTAAAGTTGTAAATCTACAATATTAATCGTAGCAATAATCTCACCATAAGTCCAGGTGTTCAGGTCCAACTGAGACCAATCAGACCATCCCATATGTTCTACCATTTTATCTCTAACTTTAGTGGAAAAGAGTTTTGGTAATCCAGCAATGAATTTCTCTTTCCAATAAGAGTTAGCATTGTCAGGTCGTTGTAAAACCCTTGTTAGGAAAATGTCTTTAGACCATTTGAAGTCACTGAGTTTTTTGCATTTTAAATTTTGGAGTTTGGAAAATTCTTTCCCCTGGTTGATGTTGAGGTTTCCAACAAAATGCATTAAAATGGTGTAGCATAAGACATCAATACCATCAGGCCGAGATGTGTTATGGTAGTAGATGTCGAAGGTATAAAGGATGTTGGGTCAGTGGCTGATCTGGCGGGGGTTGTAGTGGAGATTTCTTTAGTATGGTTGATAATGGAAGTTCTAGCGTTAAGGCTAAGAGTATGGGTCCACCATCCAAATAGTTGTCCTTCAAAACCAGTGGTTAAGGAGGTTACTGCGTCAACATGAGACATGTTCTATTTCTTGATGTAAATATACCCAATGGTATGCATTTGTCTAAGAACAGTGATGATCTGGTATTCTGATAAGCCATCAATGTTAAATTGATAACAGGCATTACAAGTATAGGCACGATATGGGACAGTTTCTTCATATTGTAAGTCAGGAGAAGTAGGTCTAGGATAATAGGGTTTGGTATTCTGATAGTATCTGGTGTGGTTAGGCTATCTGCTTTGTCATTGGAGGTGATCTTTTGGACCATATTTTAAAAATCTAATTCTTCTTCATCACTAGAGGATGCTTGGATATTTTTGTCAAGAGTTTGGCTTTCTGATCTTGGTAGGTTTTTGAGTCTTTCTTCAAGGGCTTTTAGTAGCTCTGTTTCATCAATGATTTGGTCAAAGCATTTTTCAATGCCAGTATGGTCAGGAAACATGAGAACTTCAGTATTTGGTTCATGCATTTTCCCTTTTGCTTTTCTGGAGGATGAAGAAGGTTCATAAGGGATAAAAACTTGAGGAGGAACCTCTTTTGGAATGGGGGGAACAAAGGTTTGGGAAAGGCTTAGGTCAATTTTCTCTAATTGTTCTCCCAGGGAATTTAAAAAGAAATTTGTGTAATTGTTTTGTCTTATGACTACTCCTATCTGCTGTGAAGATGAAGGAACAGTAGGAGATAGATCTTCGTCAAAAATTATGAAAGGTGTACAAAGGGTTGTGTTGTTGTCACTTTTTGGATCTTCATTAGGCATTTCAATTTCAAAATGTCTTGGAGGGGGATGAACTTGTTTTTCCTCTCCTCTTTTTGTCTTATAAGTTCTAATGTTTGATTGATTAATAACAAGACATTTTTTTTCAAGGTTTTTTCTTTTTGTATACCATTCAAAGAAAGATATTTCTTGATTAAGGCTTTTAATGTTTTCTACCCATCTCTTACGGAATTGCTTTCTTTTGTTTTCAGAGTAATTCTTTTCATAATTTTCTCTTAGTTGCTGATTCTGGGGGAAATAGTAATCAGCAATTAAGAGGTCAAAGTCAATATTGGGTTCACTGTCAATGGCATTTATGGTTCGGATCTGGGGTTCTGGTTCAAGGATTTCAGTCAACACTTGTGAAGGAGTTGGTGAAGTTTGGCCTTGGTCATAGGTGTGTATAGGTTGGGCTACTTGTTCTGGGGTTTTTTGGACATGTGTCACATGGGTTGGAATTTCTGTTTCATTTATGGGCCTTCTGGGCTTTCTCATTCTATGGATCAGATTGACTACTTGTTCACTGGAGTCATCTTCTGGATCATAATCGGCAACTGGGCTTGGAATCACTGGGCTTGGTGTGAGGTTAGTTATCTGTCTGGGTTGTCTGAGGCAAAACTTGGTATTTGTCTGGCTATATTTTGTCTGAATAGGCTAGATAAAGAATTTCTGGCTGATTGGAAGTCATTTAATGATCTGGAATGCTCACTGTCAATTTATACGAGTGATAGTCCCTCCTAAAGGATATTCTGAGAGTTCCATCCTGTTAAGTTACACAGTCATGTAGGTTTCTCATGGGAGGTTTATAAGAGGGTTGGTCAACTTTTTCTTTGACCCAATCATCTGGAAATTTGATATTTTCCCATTTGACTGGAACAGGTACAAGGACATTGACTGATGGTGATGCATTAAAGCATATGGTCTGTCTGGATGGTACACTTGGAGGTATATAGCTGGGGTAAGTCCAGAGGTTAGGACTCGGTAATGGACTATATAGACAAGTTTATAAGTACTGGATTTTTCTAGGAATTGGTAATTATGGGTCTGGATGTCAATGACTAGGCACTTTTCTTTGTGTTCGTTAGTGGTTAGGGCTATGGTAAAGTTTGGATAACACTGGAAGTAAATAGGGCCATAAGTCAGGGAGGTTTCAGCCATTCCCAGTATGGATTCTTTGTAATTAATGATTATTTTGTCTCTTAAAACAATTAATAAGGAATTGTTTAGTCATATTTTTATAAAGGTTTAATGCCTACTTGAACACTTCCGATGTGTAAGTCATAAAAACCAATTTTATTACTCACGCACCCTATTTGATAACAGAGCAAGCACCCTTTTTTTTAATAAAATATGCCTCTCCTGTCATTGTGATCATGCGTTAATATTATATATATATATATAAAGCACCCTTTTTTTAATAAAAATATGCCTCTCCTGTCATTGTGATCATGCGTTAATTTATATATCTTTTTTTTATTAATTCACGTGCATATGTATTTGTATAATCTCTTGATTCTGATACTTGTGCTTAATATCTATATATATCACACGCCTGCAATTGAACCTTTTATATATATATATATATATCTTAATATATAAAACATATTTATCATATATATATATATATCCTTCTTTGTATCCAACAAACACTTATATATTTACATACACCAATTTGCATCAAATGCAATCTCTTGTGTTATAATTGATATATATCTTTTAATTATCCTTTTCAAATATATCTAATATATTAAAAGTGATAATAAGTGTTTTAAATTTAAACTTAAAATCAAATACTTAGATAAATAATTTAGTAAAATAAAATAATCCTATTATTTTATCTTCACCTAAATCCATATATCAACTAACACCCTCCAATTAATAGTTAATTAATAATTCATAATTATTAATATAATTAAATAATATAATTATTTAATTAATTTAACTATTAACATTCATTAATTAAATAATCCCATTATTCAATTAATTCCCGAATATATATATGTGTCACTTTTGTAACACAATTAATTGGACAATCCAATTAATTAACCGTGACCTTTGTTACCTAAATCGATCGGGCTAAAAAGGGGACCTAATGGACCCACAGTATTTTGAGCTCCAATAATCCTCAGAATCATTAATTAAACTCGTTAATTAATATTCCTTTATTATTAACTCCGGTGTTATTCCACTAAAAACCCGAAGCTGCACTCTCTCAACTGCAGACGCTTTTACACAGACCGATACAACTCGGTGTCCATCGATATAGCTATTACACATGGTGTGATCCTCCAGAGTAGTTCATAATTAGAGCTGGGTCATAATGTCTGTTATACCCCTCTAATTACATATATCCTTTAAGTACTGTTGATTCTCTAATGGATAATAAATCCTATTTCCTTACGGAATTAGGAGAGCGCTCATATTGTCCAAGCCCCGAATCAACCCTTAAGGGAACTACACTTAAGTGCTCATATTGTCCAAGTACCGTTGACTCTTTAGATTGCAAGTCTCTTACTGTATCCATCTGTATATGACACTCATATACACAGTTCGAGATTACATCCGGCAATCTTGAGTGTTAAATATATACACAAGTTATAAAATAAACAACACAATAAGAATGAACTAAAATTTTCCTTTTATGTATTTCATAAATCCATGTACAAATTACATCTTTAGGGCATAATCCCCAACAGATCCATCGATCACACCTGGAATACAAATCACCTGAGGAAGTATTACCCTTAGACAGGGGACTCACGAGGAGACTACCTCTATATAAGTTTCAATAAAATTTCTAACAATGTACTCCATTTTTTATCTATAAAGTTTGCTTTCTCCATCTTCGATTGTATTCTACAATAATTTCTCCATATCCAACTAGGGTCTACATGGGTAAGTCCGACATAGTCATCTCAAGACCAAGGATTAGCCGGGGAAGCTCCCTCGCTATCCTTGATGCCTCGATAGGGCACCACCCCCTACCAAAAAGGGTATGAGTATAAGAGCATAGTTGCCATTTGTTAAGATTATGCTCGATAGCAAGAGTATAATAATATATTTGACAATCTTTTCATATTAATAAAGTGATTTCTATTTTAACAAATCTTATAGCATTTATAGTTTAATTATTATAATTGTCAAAAGTAAATAATCATAAGGTCAAAAGACTATGAGAAAAGAAGAATTGTTCATACAACTAGATATGTATGTGGTAGACACAATTCTTTAGTTAGTCTTGAATAACATTCACAACTTAAGATAAAAGGTTAAGCGCCTTTATCTTGTCAAAGTTGTAGATTCTTTTGCTAGCATTTGAGTTGGATCAAATGTGTTATGATGAGTCTAAAATCATCAAAATGTGGTGTCTTTGGGCAAAAGAATCTAGTGCACTGGGTGCATTGAATAGGATCAAAATGAGATACTTTATCTAGAATCATCAATGGATAAAAGTTTTCATTTGAAGACAATCAGAGAGTCTATCTCAATCATGAGATAAATGATGAACTTATGGTTGCAAGTGTTATCATTTGAGCTATGAATAAGTACGATTATATAGCATAGTCTATCCTCGATAGTTTGGTGGTATTCATTTGTTAATCGATAGAGGACTTCATTTATAGATATGGACATCACGGCTCCATTTATTGAATGAGAGTAGAATACCATCATATGGATGTTTTGAGGTTTTGGTTATTAAATCTTAATGTTAAGTTTTCAATAGTGACTATTGAAACATGGCTTCTGGACAAGTCAAAATATCCAATTTCAAAATGTGGTCATATGAGTAAATATAGTAACTTGGAGAGCTTTAGGCAGTCTATGAGCTCTTGGCGATTACTGGTATTCTTCACGAGGATACACTTTCTCCAATAGGTTGTCTAGGGTATGAGTGAGTAACATCAACTTATTCTATCTTTATTTAAGAGTTCAATTTTAGTTCTTTAGTGGAATGAACTAAAATTAAATAGATTGGACATAAGTGAATCATTTGTTGATTGTGATTGGTTTGTGTTTATTGGAGCTTAAATTTAGATAGTCCACCAAGATCCCCAATCCACACGAACTTGTATGGATCACTTGATATATTCTACTGGACCAATTTAGGGGTCCATCTAGAACTGTCTTAAGGCATATGAACTTTTTTCTTTTTGTAAGAATATGTCTAGTTCACATGTGGACTTTTTTTATTAAGGTCCAATGGATTTAATAATAAATAAATAAAAAATATGCCCCATATACATGTGTTGGGTGGCAAGGCTATTAAGAATAGCTTAAATTATATTATTTTTATTTTATTATTTAATTAAATGGAAATTAATTAATTTATTGATTAATTCATTATTTAATTAAAAGTCAAAATCTTTTTCCTAATAGGAGATGGTCTTCTAAAATTATACAATTACTAGTAGTATAATTAATATTAAAAACTATATTTGATAAGTAGATAAATAAAAGGAGTTATTTATCTAATCAAATTAGGAAGTCTTTAATATGGTTATAAATACACTATTGAGTTGGATTAGGAGTCTTTGTTGAGGATAGAATTCCTTTTTGAAAAAGGATTCTTAACCACCAAGTAAATCCACCTAAGGAAAGGATTCTTGCTAACCAAGTAAATCCTTCTTAGGAAAGAATTTGTGATCCTAATCCATAACCTATGAAATTCGTCCAGCCCATGTATATATACAAAAGGATAAAATTCGTTTTAGATAAGGATTTTTAACTACCAAATAAATCCACCTAAGGAAAGGATTCTTGCCAACCAAGTAAATCTTTCTTAAGAGAGGATTTATGATGCTATATATATGTGTGTGATTTTCGGCCAGCTCTAAGGCAATTGATAGAGAATTTTGGCTAACCTTATTTTTCTAAGAGAAGAATTCGGCCATCATATGAATTTTGAGGGAGAAAAATATGATTTTACTCTAGAAAAAATTCAATTAACTCTAAGCAATAGTGTTTGAATTCGCCTAAGAAGAGAAAAAAGGGGAACGTTTTTGTTTTAGATAGTATACTAATATCCTTTACATCAAAAGGGTTTTGTGTACAACATCGAATCAAGGTTCAGACGAGTTTCAATCAAGTTGATCTATAATTCACAAGTGACCGGACGTTCTTGGATTTTTATCTTAAAGGATATTTATAACTAACAAAGAAAAGATTTTGTTTGTCTCCATCCTCAGGTATACAATTTAAAGAAAGGGAGCCCACACTCGTAGGTGATTCACGTTCGTGATTGGATTGAAAGATCTTATAGAATCAATTTGGCGTTTGTTCAATCATCACGAGAAAAAGGTACGACACTTTTTATATACATCAATTAATCTAGGGTTAAGGTTCTCGTTGCGTAAAAGGGAATTTTTTTTATACGCAAACCCTAATTTTCATTTTTCTCACGCTTCCGTTGCGTTTTGAACCATTTTTTTCCTACACCATCCAGATCACGAGACTAGAAAATAGCTAGATAGCCCTCCTGATACCTTGGTCGAGCTACCACCCCAAAGAAGGACCTATGTGCAAAAGCATAGTTGTCATCCAGATCTCGAGACCAGGAAATAGCTAGATAGCTCTCTTGATGCCTTGGTCGGGCTTCCACCCCCAAGAACGGTCAGAGTGTAAGAGCATAGTTGTTATTCAGACCACAAGACTAGGAATAGCTAGATAGCCTTCCTGCTGTCTCGATCGGGCTATAACCCCCCAAAAGGGCCCGAGATTGGAAAGCTCTCCTACTTGTACTCCAATGTTCCAGTTATTGCTGGCTACTAATCTTCCATGTGTATATGATTGCTTGGTGTGACAGGTTCAAACTAGCCTATAATCACATAAGGGGACTATTTACTAAACTCATCGAGCTACAAGTTTCTGCTGAGAGTGGAGAGCTCGAGCTAGCTGTCTACTTTCACACTTAAACAAAGTTTTATATCTCATTATCTCTGCCAAGATTCGAGTAATTCAAGTTATCTCACAGGTCGCATCAAGGTCGGGATCAGAAATGAATCAAGAGGATGCCGGTCAAGTTAAAATTCATTGAAGAAAGTTCGAATGAAGTCTAAAGCCAATGCTTATTAATGGTAAGGGAGCTTATCCCCTTGTTGGGCTACAATTGTCAAACAAGGAGCCCAACCCCTGGTTCTGGGCTATACAAAAAAAAAAGCTAATTAAACATGGCATGTATAGAGTGGAGTGCATACCCCCATTTTTCGGGCAGTCAAAGCAAGTCAAAATGGGTTACATCAAGCTTATGCATCTTCCTGATAGCCCCCAGTTGCTCCTCCTCCACAATGGACTACGCCCTTCGTCTCTCCTTCCAATGGTTGCTGATCCTGGTTCGCCACCACAGCTATCCTTCCTTCTGGAGGATCTTCAATTGCCTGCCGCTCAGCTGGATCCTCTTCCAGAACCTCATTGACCACCACCATTATCTTAAGAGGAATGGACGCATCAAGAAGAGTAGCGATTGACTCTATCCCGCTCTTCTCGACCTTTGACTCTCCTCTAGAAGATTCTTCAGGGGCTTCGGTTTCTGGTTGGCTTCCTTCAGGCTCCACAGGCTAAACCACACTCGAGGACTCCCCGGGACCTGATGCTAGGAAGGTTACAGTAGGAGGAGGAAGGTCTGGCATAGCTATTTGCTTCCCGGCTACAGTCCCACTAAAAAAACGGTTCCATCACCCTCGGGGTGAGACATCAACATAGCCTTGGCCATTATCTCCTCCATATCCTAACCAGCTATGATGAAGAGGTTGAAGGGAGGAGGAAGAGCTTATGCGACCTGGTAGGAACCATATAAGTATCCGTCGTTGAAGGAGGCATCCACCTCTGCCTGAAGCTTGGCTACTTGGGCTTGCAAACCTTGGTTTTTAATGTCCATTGTCTTTGCTTCTTCCTTCAAAGAATCCTGTTGACTGGCTTGAAGTTGAAACCAGAGGGTTTCTTGATCGAAAAATCGCTTCAAACTTTCTTTGTCACAATGAAGCTCAGCTAGCTCCGCCTCCATCCCCATCTGGTAAGAAGCCATCTCTTGTACTAAATCTTGAGCCCGTGCCAACAATTCCATGGTCTGTTCAACTTCAACTTCGGCCTTGGTTGCCAGGTCACGGAGAGAAGCCATCTGGTGCCCATGGCCACTTGGAATTTGAAGGCCTGCAAAAGAGTTCAAATTAGGAAATGACGAACCAAACTATTGCATGAGAAGATAAAAAGCGATGATTACCTCGGCCAAGAGAGCAGATTCCTTGGTGATCAGAATATCTATGGGCATTGAAGCCATCATAGAAAGACTGCCCTTGGGGTAAGAAGCAACGAATTGCCCTATGACCTCATCTTGAGAGGCAGAGCTGGGCTGATTTGGTGGGCGAACAGGGGAAACCCATTCAACACTAGCCTCGGGGTCCTTTGAAGCTAGGGGGGCTGAGAATGTAGATGGAGAGACAGAAGCATTTGGCAAGCTTGAAGCAGGGGTGACAGGAACAGAAGCAGGTGTAGGGACAATTATAGTAGGAGCTGATGTCGCTGCATCAGCGGCTTGAGAAACAAAGGCCCCTTTACCCCGCACCTTGGTAGCCATAGATGGGATGTGTGACAGCTTAGACCTGTGCTGGGAAGAGGACGGAGCAAGAATAGATGAAACCCCAGCTAGAGCAGTTGGCCCCTCTTTCTTTGAGGAAGCCAGAGGGATTTCCCGATTCGATTTGGTAGAAGGGGGAGGAGTACAAGTTTGTTGGGCTTCACGGGAAGCTGGAGCAACAACAAAAACTGTTAAAAAAAAGGGAAAAAAATATTAAGAGAAGAAGGAAAGGAAAGTCGTCAGAGCCGAGCTACTCAACGAAACAAAACAAAATGGCTCAATGTTACTTACGAGGAGTAGCATCAGAAATTCGCAGATAACGATTTACTGGACGAGAATCGAAGGAATCGGCAGTTGGGAACTTCAGATTCAAATAGTTCCTAGTGAGGATGGCCTTCAGCACAACCTCAGACTCGACAGGTAAGGAATCCCGGCCCCATGAGGGTTTATCATTGAAGGTGGTGGGAACTGCAAACTCATGCTCTTAAATGAAAGTCGAGCATCCCCAATCCTTTCCCGCTAGGATCCACTCTTTCTTCCAAGCAGGATCTTTCCTCGAAGCACCAGGGATAATGAAATTGAGCTTGTTCTTTACCTTGGCATAGAACTGACCTTGAGGGGTCCCGAAAAAGCTTCCAATCTGAAATAGGTATGCTAGCTCCTCAGCTTCGGGCTCCCGAGTAACCTTTCTTAGCTTGCATTGTTCCCTCCACAACACGAGAAAACTGATCAGATGCCTCCAGAATCTAGGTGTCAACTGGAGGGGAGCTAGCTGAAGGGCATTGATAGTCCGCCGAAGAGTAGGACAAAGAGGGAGCTTGACCCCATTCTCAAAGGTCGTCATATGGATGAGAAGCACACTTTTGGGCGGATTGAAGACGTCATAGTTTTTTTATAGGGAACTATGAGGGTAACGCTGTCAGGAATACCATATTTTGACCTCATACGACTGATTGACTGCGAATCAACGGTGGAGTCTCGAATGACCTTGTTACTTGGCCCTTACCAGCAGTGCCGTCCCTATTTTCCTCACCGAAATCCTCATCAACCAAGCTCAGGGGATTATCTGGTCGATTAGAAAACCCAGTCTCGATAGCTACGTTCCTGTCCGACCGACGACGCTGTGAGGTTGGAGGTAAGTCGTCGCCATCAAGGTCTCGTCGAGCCCACTTTCCTTGGGCAAGATTGGAAACCTCTACGCCATCAACGAGGGAATCAACTGAGTCATGGCTGATTTTTGACATGATAGAATAGGGTTTGGAGGCTGAGAAAAAGAGAAAGGACAAAGGTGTAGCTGAAGAAGTTTACAAAAAAAAGGGATTTTTGAAAATTTGAAGTTTAAAAATGAAGCGTGAGGAAAGTAATGAGGAAGCCGGGTTTAAACAGAGGTGGGAGAGGCAGTGATGTCAACAAAATCTTCGGAGGAACTGCCTCAAATCGCAGGAGCGGCAGTAAAGTAGCCGGATTATCTCGAGGAATACACTGGTCTTTTCCTGCCACGTCACTGGTATAATGAATGAGGAAATTTCTACCCAGATTTGGTAACTGTAAAAGAGGGAAAATTTTCTTATTAAAACAAAGAATCTGACTCCAAATCCAACTCAATCACCGGTGATCAAGTCAGAGGGGACTTCTGTTAATAGCAAAATTTGGCTAAGGGACCAAAGATAAATTTTCCACTCTCATAACCCGATCGAAGCCCGAGTTCACCAATCATTGAACCCAGGGTCCTAAGGGCGAGCCATAGAACTACCTCGCAGAAGCGAGGAAGGGTCATCGAGTTTCAGAACTATCAGGAATGGAGCCCGACACGACCAGATCGAGCCCCTTACGCCAACACTGGAATTTGAGCAAAGCCCGTTACGTGGTTATTCAAGCTTCCTGAGATCGAAATTACCTCGTAACCTCTCTAGAAGCCCACAAACCTCTCTAGGCACAAAAAGGGGGGGCCTCGCTAAGGAAGACTCGAACCCATCTAGATGAGAAAAAGGAAGCTCGTATAATCCACGCTCCCCCCAATGAGTGCCCACAAGGCCGTCTCAAGTTCTAAAGGACCGGGAAAGGTCAGGCCGAGCTTTTGGTAACAAAACTAAGTTAGGGGTCTACCTCGCTCTACGAAACAACGAACAACTAACTCGATGACCTCCATAAAGAATCATGCCATGAATACACACAAGATCATATCTACACTCCAACGAACATTAAAACCCGGCATACGTGTAAGACAAGAGATTGAGTCCAAAGAGGAAACAAACTTATCTCCACCAAAGATATTCTCGAATCCATTATTAATTCAAAGTCAACAACTTTCAAATAAAGGATCACGCCCGATAAGGAGGAAATGGATTCTTATGACTGTGGCCGGCGATTTACAAGTTTAAACCTACTTGGACCATGTATAAATAGGTCCAAGCATGAGGAGAAAAAAAGGAGAGTTTTTGAGTCTTCGACCTAAATTCTATAATCAGAACACAGCCTCCACTATTATCTACTTCGACAGGTACGAGATTGCCATCCTACTATATCCCGAAGGGATTAAGAGTGCTTGAGAGTCTTTTTGGTAGATATTCATAATTGATAATAAATTCATTACATTCTCGTCTTCATTGCACTTATATTTATACATCCATCTTTATTCTGTCAGGTTAGGTAACTAACGTACCAACCCCAGCCACCACCTACGTGGTAGTGGTCTCGAGGATGTTAACCGAAATTTCTCTCCTCGAGTAAATTCTCTGTTAACAGAAGTTGTTTCTTATTTTCATAAAGAAACATTTGAATTTCTTCAAATTTAATATTAAATTCATCAATAGATATGATCTATTGGGTTTATCACTCTTTGTAAAATGGTTGGGATGATAGTGTTGGATATGGCTCATATTCCCAATAGTTACAAAATAATGATTCAAGCAATGTGGAGACTTCCTGGAGATATAAGAACGTTTGGAAGTATGAAATCGTGTTTGAGGGAGACTTGAAGGCCAAAAAGAACTGAGAAACGAAGATCAGGTGAAATCTGATATGCCTTGCATTATGCAATTGTACAGCGGTAAAGACAACGGTCTAATTCCAGTGAAAACCAATGTGCCTTGCGTAGCGGTAAGGACAGGGGTCTTGTTCCAAGATGAAAGCGCTATGTGGAGACAACGGTTTGGGTGCAGTGCGTGGATCACGATTTTCATAACGATGTAATTTCAAGTGACTTTAACGTGGCGTATGGAGCGAGTGGCCAACCATGATCCAAACCATAGTCAATCATAAGCATGCGTGAATCGGGAAAGCTTTAGCGAAATAAGAAGTATTATGTTTCTAGAAGTTCTTGTGCTTGAAGGAAAGTTACTTCTCTTTGTATGGAACTATAAGACTCGTGCATAAAATGAAATTATATTTATGTTAAATAAGAAAGTCTTGTACATATAGAAGATAAATTTCTATGTAGGTTTAAATTTTCTATAGCTAGTATAAATATATCACAATAACTAAACTATTACGTGTGTTGAGTGAAGCATACATCTTTGAGATCTCTAAGAGTAGGCATGAGGTTATAATTTGGTTTGAGGTATCAGAGAGAGAAATTTAAGTGAAGTTGTAACAATTTTCTTTATAATGAATTGATCTTTTGTCGTCCTGACGGTTTGTGGTTTTTTTCTAATTTGGATTTCCATATAAAATCTCACATTTATGTTTTTGGATTCGTGTTTTATTTCTTTCATTTTATTTCTTCCATCTTATTTCTTTCTTTCTTCATTAATATTGTCGTTTGTTTATACTAACCGACAACGTTTTGTGCACGTAGTATTCGACATCGAGTGCTACTAAATAGAGGTTCGTGAGACCCTATAGTGGAAGTTGCATTAGGATTTAGGTGTCGTAATTGAAATGTTTATAATAGATAGTTAGAGTTCTACCACCCGTTATGTTTTAGATTTTTTTTATTAAAGAAAATATATTTTAAGATCCGGCTCTCTAGCTACATCCATGAAAGGATACAAAACTGGGTGTGTAGACAATCAACAAACAGTTTAAGAGTAAATTGAAAATAAATGATCTGTGATGATGAATAAGAGTAGTCATTATTATTTTTATTTTGAAAATGAGTCAGGGGAACATTGTTATTACTAGCACAAACTCCATTAAACTTTTCCATCTTTTTGTCTTTTATTCATCCACCCGCATCTCTCCACCGTTTGATAGATGTGACTCACTTTCAATCTAGACTATAGAGTACCCACACGAACAAATTTCAATAAAACAAAAAACTTATAATAAGAGGGCTTAACACAGTATATGCCTGTATGGTAACCCCATTTTTATTTTTTATTTTTATAATCAAAGGAATTCTTTAAATGGTCAAATATCTCTTAACTTGAAAACCAGTGGATATTCTACAATTCAATGTTTGACATTAGATCTTGTACATGTTTAGTTACTAACTTGCTGACATGTCATTAGTTGATTGGTTTATAGTTTTCTCTTATAACTAACCTTGCCTATTAATAGCTGTTCCTCTCTTGTAATTGTGAAGTTAGTTTTAATAATACAGAAGTGTTTTTCCTCTCATTTCTGGATTCTTCCCGATGCTTCTCTGATTCAACATGGTATCAGAGCGAACTGTTCTTTCCGTTGCGATCTACCATTTCTGATTCCACGAAGCTTTGTTGATCTGTTCAAGCTTCGCTTTCCTATCGATCGAGTGTTCATTTGCGATGGAATCGTCTTCTTTAATTCAATCCATCAAATCGAAATTTGTGGTCAGCAAATCCACCATTGAAGATCCTTCCGGTCCATTTTTTCCTCATCACTCTGATAATCTTGGAGTTGTCCTCGTCTCACAATCACTCATTAGAGATAACTATGTCTCTTGGAGCAGAGCGATGATTATTGCGTTGTCTGTGAAGAACAAATTAGGGTTCATCGATGGATCGATTCTCAAACCAGAAGGTATTGATCTTGATTTGCTTAATTCATGGACTAGAAACAATAATGTTGTGATTTCCTGGTGTTAACGGAAAATTTACTCGAGGTAGCTAACACCATTGAGACTGTTGCCACGGAGGTGGCGCCCGGGGTAGATACCTCGTACCTACCTTGGTTGAATAAAGGTGGGTGTTCAAGTGTGAATATAATGAAAATGAGAATATATCTTTTTATTATAGATCGAGTATTCCATATAAAAATCTCTCGATCACTCTCAATCTCGCTAGGATATAGCAGAGTGGCAACCTCGTGCCTGTCGAATATTAGAATACAACGACGGCTGTGTTCTGATTACAAAATTTAGATCATGACTCATCCTTTTGTTTCTTTCTATTAATTGTCGACCTCCCTTTTCATCCGTGCGTACTTGGGCGTATTTATACACAGTCCAAATAGGTTAAATTTGTGATTCTCCCGCCATGATTCTTTGTATCCCATCCCTCCTTATTGGGAGGGATCTTTTATTTCAAAGTCGTTGACTTTGGATTAATGACGGAATTATAGAATATCTTTATTGGAGATAAGTCTGTTTCCTCTTTGGACTCAAACACTTGCCATGCACGTACGTGGTAATTTAACGTTTGATAGATATGATCTTGTATGTCTCCATAGTGTGACTCTTCATGGAGGTTGTCGAGTAGGGAGTTCATTGTTTCATAGGAAGAGGTAAATCCATGCCCTGGTTTTGATACTAGGGGCTCGGACCGACCTTTCTAGGTCCCTTGGAGCTTAGGATAACCCCATGGGCACTCATTGGTGACAGCGAGGCTTTTGGCGAGCTTTCTACTTCCTGTCTTGATAGGTCTGAATCTTCTCCAGGCTAGATGAGGTAATTCCGAGGTATGTGCCCATTGATTAACAGACTCTCACTTAGGTCTGGAGGGATGACGGGCTCGTTGGGTGGTTACAAGGTAGTTTCAACCTCGGGGATCCTTGATTTGGTAGAAGGAGCTCGATTCGTTTGTATCGGGTTTCACCTTGGATGCTTTTTAAGTTCGGTGACCTTGCCTCACTTCTTCGGAGTGGCTTTAAAGCTTGATCACAGGGCACGGGGTTCCGTGGTGGGTGATCTCAGGCTTAGAACCTGGCCAGAGAGTGGAAAATTTCTCTTTGGTCCTTAGCCAAATTTTGTCTATTAACAGAAGTCCCTTCTAACTTGAACACCGGTGATTGAGTTGGGGTTGGAGTCAGATTTCCTATTTTAATCGAGAAATTTTCCCTCCTTTATCATTACCAAAAATCTTGGAAGAAATCTTCTCATTAATTGCATGAGTGATGTAGCGAGCATAGATCGATGTAATTATCGAAACAATCCGGCTGTGTTATGGCTATTTCGGGTTTTGAGGTAATCCAACTGAAGATTTCATCGACTTCACTGCTCCCTTCACTTCTATTTATACCCAACTTCTTCATCACTTTCCTCACGTTTTCTTTTAAATTTCAAATTTTCAAAAATCCCTCTCTTTTGCTACCCTCTTCAGCCACGCTTATGCTTCTTCCCTTTTCATCTGCCTCTAAACCTTATTCCATTATGTCGAAAGTCAGGTATGACTCCGTCGATTCTATTGTCGATGGTGAGAAAGTGTCCAATCTCACCCTCGGGAAGAGAACATGAAAGAACTTTGACAGTGACGACTCTCCACCTAGCCCCTCAAAGTCGCTGGTCGAATATGAACATAGCTATTGGGACCGGGTTTTCCAATAAGCCTGATAACCCTCTAAAATGGTGAACCCAATGATGCTGCTACTGGAAGGGGTTAGGTTACAGTTGTCGGTCCTCCTCTGGAAAGGCTTCTCCCCTCAGATTTCAGAGTTATCCCGGACTCTCCCACTGTTCCTAACTCGCTTGATCGCCTGCGGTCGAAGTACGCATCCCTGACAGTGTTTCTATCTCCGACCCTCACAAGAATTATAAAATTTTCAATCCTTCCAGCGGCGTGCTCCCAATTCATGTAGCGGCCCTCGAGAATGCGTTCAGGCTTCTTTTTCATCCTACTCTTCGATGGGCTCTCGTCTCTCTACAGCTAACTCCCCACCAGTTGACGCCTGGCTTCTTGAGGAATCTGATATGCTTTCTCGTGCTGTGGAGGGAACAATGCAAGCTAAGCAAAGTTACCAGAGAGCTTGAGGCAGAGGACCTAGCATACTTTTTTCAGATTAGAAGCCTGTCCGGAGCTCTTTGAGGTCAGTTCTGTGCCAAGGAAAAGAACAAGCTCAATTTCATCATCCCTAGCGCTTCGAGGAAGGACCTTGCTTGGAAGAAGGAGTGGATTCTAGCGAGAGATGACTGGGAAAGCTCGACTTTCATTGGCAGACATGAGTTTGTGGTACCACGGCTTTCAATGATAAACCATCATGGGGTTGAGATTCCTTACCCGCTGAGTCTGAATCTGTGTTGAAGGCCATCCTTGCTAGAAACTACCTGAACCTGAAATTCCCAACTGCCGACCCCTTCGATACTCATCGAGTAAACTGCTATCTTCGAATCTCTGATGCTACTCCTTGTAAGAAACACTAAACCATTACGTTTTGTTTTGTTGACTAGTTCGACTCTGACTGCTTCCATTTTTTCTGATTTTTAACAGTTTTTGTTATTGCTCCAGCTTCCCGCGAAGTCCAACAAGCTCACACCCCTCCCCCTCTACCAAGTCGAGTTGGGAAATCCCTTTGGCTTCCTTAAAGAAAGGGGGGCCAACTGTTCCAGCTGGGGCTTTATCTGCTCTTACTTTGTCCTCCTCCTAGCACGAGTCCAGGATGGCGTTCCTCGTATCGGGGGCTACCAAGGTGCGGGTAAGGGGCCCTCTGTTTCTTAAACAGCTGATGCATCAATGATAACTCTTGCTCTAGTTATCCCTACTCCTGTTTCTGATCCTGTCGCCCCCGTTTCTAACTTGCCAGACACTTCTATCTCTCCATCTACATTCCTAGCCCCCGAGCTTCAAAGGACCCTGATGCTGGTGTTGAAGGGGTCCCCCTGTTTGCCCATAAAATCAGTCTAGCTCTGCCATGCTTGACGAGGTCATGGGGTAATTCGTCGCTTCCTACCCCGGGGGCAGTCTATCTGTGATGGCTTCACTGCCCATAGATATACTGATCACCAAGGGGTCTGCCGTCTTGGCCGAGGTAATCATCCTCTTTATCTTTTCCTGCAACGGTTTGTTTCTTCACTTTCTAACTTGAACTCTTTTATAAGCATTCAAATTCAATGTGGCTAGGGGCCATTAGGTAGCCTCTCTTTGCGATCTGGCAACCAAAGCTGAGGCTGAAGCCAAGCGGGCCATAAAGTTATTGGCACAGACTCAAGATCTAGTACAAGAGATGACCTCTAGCTAGAGGGAATGGAGGCAGAGCTAGCTGAGCTTCATTGTGACAACGAGAGGTAGAAGCCATCTTTCGATCAAAAAATCCTCCGGTCTCAACGTCGAGCAATTTAGCAAGATTCCTGTAAGGCTGGTGCTAAGATGCTAGAAGTCAAGAACCATGCCTTGCATGCTCAATTGGCCAAGTTGCAAACGAAAGTGGATTCCTCCTTCAGTGACGGATATTTTTATGCCTCCTTCCAAGTGGCTGAAGCCCTCCCTCTTCCTTTTGACTTTTCTAGTATCTGTTAAGATTATGCACGATAGCAAGAGTGTAATATTATAATTAACAATCGTTTCATATGAATAAAGTGATTTTTAGTTTAACAAATCTTATAGCATTTATAGTTTAATTATTATAATTAACAAAAGTAAATAATCATAAGGTCAATAGACTACGAGAAAAAAAAATTGTTCATACATCTAGATATGTATGAGGTAGACACAATTCTTTAGTTAGTCTTGAATAATATTCACAACTTAAGATAGAAGGTTGGGAGGCATTATCTTGTCAAAGTTGTAGATTCTTTTCTAGCATTTGAGTGGGATCAAATGTGTTATGATGAGTCTAAAATCATCAAAGTGTGGTATGTTTGGGCAAAAGAATCTAGTGCACGGGGTGCATTGAATATGATCAAAATGAAATACTTTATCTAAAACCGTCAATGGATAAAATTTTTCATTTGAAAACAATCGGAGAGTCTACCTCAATCCTGAGAAAAATGATGGACTTATGGTTGCAAGTGTTAACATTTGAGCTATCAATGAGTACGATTATATAGCATAGTCTATCATCGATAGTTTGGTGGTATTCATTTGTTAATCGATAGAGGACTTCAGTTATAGATATGGACATCGTGGCTCCATTTATTGAATGAGAGTAGAATACCATCATATGGATGTTTTGAGGTATTGGATATTAAATCTTAACGTTAAGTTTTCAATAGTGTCTATTGAAACATGGCTTCTGGACAAGTCAAAATATCCAAGTTCAAAATGTGGTCATATGAGTAAATATAGTAACTTGGAGAGCTATAGGCGGTCTATGAGCTCTTGGCGATTACTGGTATTCTTCACGAGGATACGTTTTCTCTAATAAGGTTGTCTAGGGTATGAGTGAGTGACATCAACTTATTATATCTTTATTTAAGAGTTCAATTTTAGTTCTTTAGTGGAATGAACTAAAATTAAATAGATCGGACCTAAGTGAATCATTTGTTGATTGTGATTGGGTTGTGTCTATTGGAGCTTAAATTTAGATAGCCCGCCAAGATCCCCAATCCACACGAACTTGCATGGATCACTTGATATATTCTACCGGACCAATTTGAGGGTCCATCTAAAATTGTATTAAGGCATGAGAACTTGTTTTTGTTTTTTTAAGAATAGGCCTAGTTCACATGTGGACTTTTTGTTAAGCTACAATGGATTTAATAAAATAAGAAAAGTAATATATGGCCTTTATATTTGGTATGGGCGGCAAAGGCTATTGTGAATAGCTTAATTATATTATTTTAATTATATTATTTAATTAATTAGAAATTAATTAATTTGTTGATTAATTAATTATTTAATTAAAAGTAAAAATCTTTTTCCTAGTAGGAGATGGTCTCCTAAAACTATACTGTTGTTGGTAGTATAGTTAATGTTAAAGACTATATTTGATAAGTAGATAAATAAAAGGAATTATTTATCTAATCAAATTAGGAAGTCTTTAATATGGTTACAAATACACTATTGAGTTGGATTAGGAGTCTTGGTGTAGGAAATAATTCTTTTTGGAAAAGGATTCTTGGTCAGTAGAATTCTTCTTTGAAAAGGATTCTTAACCACCAAGTTAATCTACCTAAGGATAGGATTCTTGTTCATCAAGTAATCCTTCTTAGGAAAGAATAAACTCTCCTAATCTATATCAAAGAGATGAATTTCGGCCAACACATATGGTTATAGGAGAAGTTAGATTTCCTTTTAGATAAGGATTATTAACTACCAAATAAATCCACATAAGGAAAGGATTCTTGCCAACCAAGTAAATCCTTCTTAGGAAAGGATTTATGATCCTATATATATGTGCATGAGAATTTCGGCCAGCCCTAAGGCAATTAGAGGTGAATTTTGGCCAGCCCTAATTTTCTTAGTGAAGAATTCAGCCATCATAGAAATTTTGAGGGAGAAAAATCTGATTTTACTCTAGACAAAATTCGATCATCTCTAAACAATAGTGTGTGAATTCGGCCAAGTAGAGAAAAAAAGGGAACGTTTTTGTTTTCGATAGTATACTAATATCCTTTACATCAAAAGGGTTTTGTGTACAACGTCGAATCAAGGTTCACGCGAGTTTCAATCAAATTGATTGATAATTCACAAGTGACCGGACGTTCTTGGATTTTTCTCTTGGAGGATATTTGTAACTAACAAAGAAAAGATTTTGCTTTGTCTCTATCCTCAGGTATACAATATAAAGTAAGGGAGCTCACACTCCAAGGTGATTCACGGTCGTGATTGGATTAGAAGATCTTGCAGAAACAATTTGGTGCTTGTTCAATCGTCACTAGAAAAAGGTACGATACTCTTATATACATCAATTAATCTCGGGTTAAGGTTCTCGTTGCATAAAGGGAAATTTTTTATTTATACGGAAACCCTAATTTCATTTTTATCACGCTTCCGTTGCGTTTTGAACCCGTTTTTCCCTACAATTGGTATCAGAGCCTGGTTGTACTCTTGATTAATTGATGTATGTGTTCGTGAATCTTTTTCTTTTTATTATATATATGCATGTTTTAGAAAGAGATGGCACTCTAGGTATTCGCATATATATTTACATTGGAATGTATGGATATATAAATGTTTTATATGTGGTTTGTTATTGCTCAATTTTGGCCGGGAGAAGGTCCACAACCGCCCTAAGGAGCCGTCTATAGAAGAGTTGGAGGTTGAGCAGAATAAGATTGAGTCTCTGGCAAACTTCTCGATGCGGCTATCCCTTCTGAGGTTATGGCAGTGGTTAATGAGGTTATGGAGGAGGACCCAACTGAGCAACATACAATAAAGGATCCTCCGGAGGATGGGGTAGCATGCGAGGGCGGCTATGGCAAGCAATCACCAGAGGGAGGGACAGCTGGAGCCTAATACAACCTATTCATAACTTGATTTTGCTGCCTAGAAAGAGGGGTGGGCACCCCGCTTTACTTATGCTATGTCTAGTAAGTCTTTCCTTTACCATGCTTTTATCTTCCGTAGCCCGGAACCGGGGTTTGGGCTCTCAGCTTGATTACTGTAGCCTTTCTAGGAGACAGTCTCCCATATCATTAATGAAGACTGGCTTTGTATTTCATTCGTACTTGCTTCAATGAATTTTGACCTGGCTGACATCTCCTTGCTGATCTCGACCTGGATACAACCTCTGAAATAGCTTAACTTAATCGAATTTGGTGAAAAATAACGAGATCTTAATTTTTTTTTTATTGTGAAAGTAGACAGTTAGCTCAAGCCCTTAGCTCTCAACAGAAACTTTTAGCTCGATAACACTAGTGAGCAGTCCCCTTATATGATTTCAGGCTAATTTGCACTTATCACAGTAGGTAGCCATATGCACATGGATGATTAGTAACCAGTAATAACTTGGACATTGGATTTTAGGTAGGAAAACTTTCCAAGCCCTGGTTCCACTAGGGGATTATAGCCCGACTGAGGCATTAGGAAGGCTTGATAACTATTTTGGTCTCGAGGACTGGATGGCAACTATGCTCCTACACTCAGACCCTTCTTGGGGGTGGTAGCCCGACCAAGACATCACAAGGGCTATCTAGCTATTTCCTAGTCTGGAGATCTGAATGACAACTATGCTCTTACACTCAGACCCTTCTTAGGAGTGGTAGCCCGACCAAGGCATCATGAGGGCTATCTAGCTATTTCCTGGTCTCGAGATCTGGACGACAACTATGCTCTTACACTCAGACCCATCTTGGCGGTGGGTGGTGCCCGGCTGAGGCACCAAGGATAGGGAAGGGATTTCCAGGAAAATCCTTGGTCTTGAGGTGGCTACGTCGAATTTACCCGTGTAGACCCTAACTGGATACAGAGAAATTAATGTAGAATATAATCGAAGATAGAGAAAGGAGACTTTATTGATAAAAAAATGAAGTACATTGTTGTTGGGGATTTTATTGAAACCTAAATGGAGGTAGTTTGCTCATGAGTCCCTAGTTTAAAGGTAGTACTTCCTCAGATGATCTGTATTCCAGGTGTGATCGATGGGTCAGCCATCCATGTCTTCAAGCTTGTATGCCCCGTTACGGGCCACTACCTTTACCAAGTAAGGTCCTTCCCAGTTGGGTCCTAGGACCTCATCTGACCTCTTCTTGGTATTCGAGGTCACTTTTCTAAGAACTAGACCCCCTTCCTTGAAGTTTCAAGATCTAACTTTCCTGTTGAAGCACCTTGTGATCTTTCTATGGTAGATCGCTACTTTCTCAGCTACCCGATCCTATTTCACTTCCAAGAGATCTAGATTAGCTCGGGGCTTATCCTCATTACTTCTATGTTCAAAGTGTTGTACTCTGAAGGAGGTTAGTTTATGCTCGATGGGAAGAACTGCTTCAACCCTGAAGGTTAAGGAATACGGTGTTTCTCTGGTGGCTGTTCTCTTTGTAGTCTGGTAAGCCCAGAGAACCTCGGGAAGCTCCTCGACCCATCTGCCCTTTATCTGCTGTAATTTCTTCTTCAACGACTTCTTGATAATCTTATTGGTGGATTCCACCATCCCATTAGTCTAAGGGTGGGCTACTGAAGTGAACCTAAGGTCGATTCCTAATCCTTCATAAAAGTCCTTTAACCGGCCGTTATCAAATTGCTTACCTAGGTCGGCTACAATGATAAGAGGGGTTCTGAATCTGCAGACTATATTTTTTTTGATAAACCTTGTCGTATTCTCTTCTTATATCTGAGAGAGCGTTCTGGCTTTGACCCACCTTATAAAATAGTCAATCGCCACAATAGCATGTTTGGCTTGTCCAAGAGAGGTGGGAAGCGGTCCGATCAGGTCGACTCCCCATATAGCAAAGGGGTAAGGCGAGCTGAGAGATGACAAATGCTTCGGTAAGAGGTGACTCAAGTTAGAGGTTTTCTGGCACGGTTCACAGGATTGTACAAAGTCCTTCGTATCTTGATGGATAGTTGGCCAGTAATATCCCATAAGGAGTACCTGATATTCAAGAGCTTCCCCACCAGTGTGGCTTCCGCATTCCCTAGAGTGAACCTCCCTCAACACCCATTTGACATCATCGGGATACAAACACCGAAGCAGGAGAAAGAATCTGCCCCTCCTGTAAAGGTATCCGTCTACTAGGCAATATCGGACAAAGAGTCTCTTAATTCTTCTGGCTTGATAGGGCTCCTCAAAAAGCTTTCCTAATTGAAGATAAACCACTATTGGATCCATCCAGTACGGCTGACGACCCAGGGTACAAATCTATTTACCAGCTACTGTTCTTGGTTGGGAGATCACTTAGAGGGGGACTCCCTATGGTAAAGGTTTGCCACCATTCGCAGCTATCTTGGCTAGGAAATCAATTCGATAATTCTGTTGTCGAGGCACCTTCTCGATCTTGAATCCCTTAAATTTATTCTTAAGCAGTTGAACTAACTTCAAGTAGGCGATCATGTTATCCCCTTTTGCTTGATAAACCCCTGAAAACCTGATTGACTATGAGTAATGAGTCACTCTTGACCTGTAGGTAATCGATCTGGATGGATACCTTCAACCTGGCTAAGAGGGCTTCGTACTCTGCCTCATTGTTGGTGGCCTTGGATTCGAATATGAAATAGTAGCAACATTTAGTTCCCTCTAGATCTGTTATCATTATGCCAGCTCCTCCCCCGGTTTACCCGGATGCCCTATCTATGTACAGGATCCAGGGCTTGCAACCCACTGGTCAGCTATCGAACTCTAGAATCTTCTCAGAAGCTATATTTACCGTTGCAGAGGTTGCTTGGCCTGGGGGCGCTGAGAACTCTACCACAAAGTCCGTTAAAGCCTGGGCTTTGATTGTGGTCCTGGGTTTGTAATTTAAATCAAATTGGGTGAGTTCCAAGGCCTATAAAACCAGTCTTCCAAATACGTCCGACCTTTGTAAAAATTGATAGAGAGGTTGGTCTATCACTACTGCTATTGAGTGAGCTTGAAAGTAGGGATGAGGCTTCCTTGTCGAAGTCACCAGAGCATCGACGAGCTTTTCCAGAAGAGTATAATTTTTCTCCGGCTTGGTTAGAGCGTGGCTTACGTAGTAGATAGGTCGTTGGACCCTATCTCCACATTCCTTGACCAAGGCCCTACTCACTGCAGCTCCTCTCCAGGACTTGGTTTGACTAGCAATGAAGGGCTCATCAGATATTTTTTTCAAAGCTTGAAAGGCATGCTCGCTCTCCTGGTCCCATTTCATGTTTCTTCCCTGCTTGATAGGTTCGAAGAAAAAGAGACATTTATAGGTGGAGTGAGAAATGAACCTATTGAGTGTTACTACTTGTCCGATCAAGACTTGTACCTGCTTGAGTGATGTGGGGGATTCTAGGTCCAAGATAGCCTTGATCTTTTCTGGCTTAGCCTCTATATTTCTCTCATGAACCATTGAGCCTAGAAATTTCCCCTCAGTTACTCTGAAAGTACATTTGGAGGGGTTCAATCTCATTTGGTTTTCCCTTAGGATCATGAAGGTTCTGCGAAGGTCGGTATAATGTTCTTCTGTGGATTGTGACTTTGTGATCATGTCGTCGATGTACACCTCCATTGACTTTCCAATCTCGGGCCTGAACAGTCGGTTAACTAACAGCTGGTATATAGCCTCTACGTTCTTAAGACCAAACGACATCATTTTGTAACAAATGAATGGTCTTATCTTGGTTGGGTAGATGCATCTTAATTTGGTTGTACCTAGAGAATGCATCGATGAAGCTCAAGAGCTTATTCCCGGATGTGGAGTCAACCAATTGGTAGATCTTCGGTAAGGGAAAACTGTCTTTCGGACATCCCAGGTTGAGGTCTTTGTAGTCGACGCACATACGCCATTTCCCATTTGCCTTTGTTACCATGACCACGTTGGCAATCCATTCGGGATAGCACGCCTCTCTGATGAAGCTTGCCTTGATTAATTTATCCACTTCTTCTTGAACCGCATGGTTTCTTTCAGCATTAAAGTGACGTCTTTTCTGCTTGACAGGCTTAAAGGTCGGATCCACTGCTAATCGGTGAGCAGCCAACGACAATGGGATCCTGGGCATCTCATCGTGACCCCAAGCAAAGATGTCATTGAATTCTTTGAGAAGCCTGTTCAGACCCTCCTTCACTCTCGGCTTAAAGGCTGCTCTGACCTTGACGACCTTCGAGGGATTGTCCATCCGGATGGGTATCTCTTCTAGCTTGTCCATAGGATGCCTGCTGGCCCAATCTCTGCTCTATTCTTCCACATCTGGCATCACGAGGTCATCCTCTGGGTGATCTTCGGGCTCTATATCTTCCAAGATCATCCCAGGTGTTACCCCTTTTTTGATCATCGTAACATGTGCAAACTACTTTGCTAGAGCTGTCGGGTTGGCAGATACTGCATAACACTTCCTGGCTGCTTTCTAGTCACCTCGTATCTCCCCCACGTTGTCTCCTACTAGAAACTTTAGGATGTTGTGGTAAATGGATATGACCCCCTTTAATGATGACAAGAAAGGTTTTCCTAGTATCACATTGTAGGCCGATTGAGTATTTACCACTACGAAGTCTGTTTTAACATTTTAATGGAGAGGTACTGTTCCAGTGATTACTGTGAGGATTTTCGATCCCACAGGTATGATCGAGTCTCTAGTGAATCCATACAGCGGGGTAGTGCAGCTATTATAACATTATTGTTTCAAAATCAGCTTCTCTAAGGTATCTTTAAAGAGGATGTCGACGCTACTGCCTGTGTCAACAAGCACGCGGTGGACCATACAGTTGGCAATCTATACTGTGACCACCATGGGATCGTCATGAGGCTGTACAGTGTTGTAGACATCCACCTCAGTGAAAATAATTTATACTAACTATGAGGGATCAACCGAGCTTTGGTCGACCTTGAAGATACCTCGCGTATACCTTACCCTTCATCTACGCGAGGGATCTTCCTCGCGTGGTTCTTTCTAGAAATATTGGAGGTCCCAGCCAAAGTGAGCCCTCCACTGATGGTATGTATCATCTGGATTTGTTGCATCATATCCGTCTTCTCCCCCTTTCTCTTTTGGCAAGCTCACGGATCTCAGCCTGTACTTCCCTTCCAGTTTGAATATTATCTCTGACCTGTTGCAAGAACTCTATTAAACATCCTCCCCTTATCAGAGCCTTGATCTGACTACACAAGTTATAGCACTTTGAAGTGTTGTGACCCTGTCTTCATGGAAGTTACAATGCTTGTACCGGTTTCTCCTATCGACTTGGGCTTTCATGGGTGCGGGCTTATATAGTAGCCCCATATCCTAAATGACAAGATAAATTGTTTCACGAGATGCATTTAAGGGGGTCTAATGATCATACTCTCTCTCACCTCGCGTTATAAGGGCTACTGTCCTAGGAGGAGGGGAAGCCCGTAGAGGGGTTCGCCTTACCAGATACCTTTCTTGCTTGGGTTGAAAAACGGGGAAGTTGTATGTTGACCTATTGAGAGGTTTATCCTAATTTTTCTGAGTTGGCTTAGGTCTGGGAGCTTCATTCTTTTGGCGCTTCACGATTCTTATATCGGTATGCTCCATCTTGACCTTGAGTTGCTCGTCGACTTCGACTTGCTTTAGAGCTCGATCATAGGCCTCTTGGTAGGTCTCTGGAGGTCGTTTATCAAAGGATTGGAAAAGCTTTCCCGTTCACAGGTTCCGCCTAAAATTGACAAGGGTCTCTTTCTTAGTGAAGACCTCTATCTGGATGACTTCCTTATGGAACTGCTCCACATAAGCGAGGAGGGTTTCCTCTCTCACCTGGATCACGAACTGCAAATGGATGGGATCCTTCGACCGAGGTTTGATTCCCTGGAATTGTGAGCATAAATCAGCTGACAACTTTCTGAGGATTCCACACTGCCAGAGGGTAGCTTTCCGAACTAGGTCTTGCCACAATCTGTTAGCGTAGTAGGGAACATCCAGCACATGGCAGCCTTGGTTGTGTTCTGGACTTCCATCTGTTGGACGAAGCTCTTTAAGTGGTTCAATGGATCCTCTGTCCTGGAAAACTTGTCTGATGGCATCTTAAACTTTAGTGGGAGCTCCGCCTCCCAAATTCTTCTGGTAAAAAGGGCATTCATCTCGGTCAGGGGGTCCTTTTTGACCTCCTTACCCTTCCCTATTTTCAACTGCTGGATCTCCTTCTGCATCTTAACCAGTTGGTCTCTCAGGCGTTTATTTCCTTACCTCTTGGAATCCACCTCGGAACTCTCATTGTCAGATCCTTCTGATGAGCTGGATACCCCCACTTTGTCATTTTCAGGGGAGGGCTCTACTTACGCATTTTTCCGGATACCACCTGTTTTAGCTAGAGGTTCTCTTCTGGAAGCCGCCGGTCTAGGGGGTTGTGAGGTGCCCTCAGCAGAGCGTCGGCTGCCTACTTGACCTGCCTGGGTTGATAGTAGGTCAGCTTGTCTGGGACTGGGGGCATGAGCTCTAGCCTGACCCGGATAGAAGTTACGGGTCTTGTCCTATTGTGGGCAGGAACTGGTGGAGAGGATCCTGGCCGATTGAAGGAGGGTTGCCTGGCAGAGGATCTGCTCACCTCTCTTAGGATATTAAGATATGCCAGCTGAGGAGCAATTCCTTCTATAGCTAGACGGAGGCGGACATTCTCCATGATGGCCGCCACATGCTGATTGATCATAGTTTGGTTAATTGCCTGAAGGGTTGGAGCCCGCTCCACGTCTGGCTGATACGAGGCTAGCTTGTGACTCTTGAATTTCTTTCCCTTCCTCTGCCATTTCTTTGTCGAGGGGGCAAATTGATGTCCTGAGGTCTCGGGTTGTCCTGAGAGGAGCGAAGCCTCATAATCACTGTAAAACAACAAACTTGTAAATGTAATAACAATGGTGTGGGTTCCCCACAGACGGCGCAGAAAGTGTTAACGATAAATTTACTCGATGTGAGAAATTTGAGCTAACACCCTCGAGACCGCTACCATGGAGGTGGCGGCCGGGGTAGATACCTCGTACCTACCTTGTTTGAATAAATGTGAGTGTTCAAGCGTGAATATAATGAAATTAGGAATATATCTCTTTATTATAGATCGAGTATTCCATACAAAAATCTCTCGATCACTCTCAATCTCGCTAGGATACAGCAGGATGGCAACCTCGTGCCTGTCGAATAGTAGAATACAACGGCGGCCGTGTTCTGATTACAGAATTTAGGTCATGACTCATCCTTATGTTTCTTTCTATTAATTGTCGATCCCCCCCCCCCCCCCCCCCCCCCCCCCCCCCTTCCATTTTTTTCTCCCTTTTCATCAGTGCATACTTGGACGTATTTATACACAGTCCAAATAGGTTAAATATATAATTCTCCCACCATGATTCTCTGAATCCCATCCCTCCTTATCGGGTGGGATCTTTTATTTCAAAGTCATTGACTTTGGATTAATGACAAAATTAGAGAATATCTTTGTTGGAGATAAGTTTGTTTCCTCTTTGGACTCAAACATTTGCCATGCACGTACGTGGTAATTTAACAGTTGATAGATATGATCTTGTGTGTCTCCATGGTGTGACTCTTCATGGAGGTCATCGAGTAGGGAGTTCATTGTTTCGCAGGACGAGGTAAATTCATGCCCTGGTTTTTGTACTAGAGGCTCGGACCGACCTTTCCAGGTCCCTTGGAGCTTGGGATAACCCCATAGGCACTCATTGATGACAGCGGGGCTTTTGGCGAGATTCCTGCTATCTGTCCAGATAGGTCTGAATCTTCTCCCGGCTAGATGAGGCTATTCTGAGGTATGTGCCCATTGATTACAGACTCTTACTTAGGTCTGGAGAGGATTGTGGGCTCCTTGGGAGGTTACAAGGTAGTTTCGACCTCAGGGAGCCTTGATTTTGTAGAAAGAGCTCGATTAGTTTGTTTTAGGGCTTCACCTTGGATGCTTCCGAAGTTCGGTGACCTTTCCTCACTTCTTTGGAGTGGCTCCAAAGCTTGATCCTAAGGCCCAGCGTTCCGTGGTGTGTGATCTCAGGCTTGGAACCGGGCCAGGAGAGTGGAAAATTTCTCTTTGGTTCCTAGCCAAATTTGGCTATTAACACTTGGATTCTGAATTGTCTCTAAGATATCTCTGCTAGCATTATTTTTGCTGAATCTACACATGAGATACGGATTGATCTTAGAGATAGGTTTCAATAAAAGAATGGACCACGAATCTTTCAGTTACGTCATGAATTGATGAACTTAGCTCAGGACTAGAATTCTATTAGTGCTTATTTTACAAAATTGAAGACTATCTGGGAAGAATTGAGCAATTATAGACTTGCGTGTAATTGTGGAAAATGTTCTTGTGGTGGAGTTAAAGAACTGAACTTGCATTACCAAATGGAGTAAATAATGTCCTTTTTCATGGGCTTAAATGATTCTTTTCACAAGTTAGGGGTGAGTTGCTGTTAATGGATCCCCTTCTTCCCATTAACAAGGTTTTTGCCTTGATTTCTCAAGAAGAGCGCCAAAGAAAGATTGGTGTCCTTGCTAGCTCAGGTTCTGATGCATCTAACACTATGGCCTTTGTTGTTAAAGCTGGTGATGGTTTTAAGAAACCTGTTGAGGGCATAGGGAATTTCAACACTGGTAACAGGGGTCTGAATTATTCTAATTCTGGCTCTAGTGGCTATAAGGGATAGAAGAAGGACAGATCTTATTGTACTCGTTGCAACATTCATGGTCAAACTACTGATAGGTGTTTTAAAATCCATGGTTATCCTCCCGGTTATAAGCCTAGGCCTAGAGACAATGCTACCTCTTCTGGCAATACTACTTCCGTCAATCAAGTCTCCAATTCTGTGATAACGACTGATCAAGGATCTAGTGGGAAATTTTTTCAATCTCTTAATAACTCTCAGTATCAACAACTCATGTCTATGCTATCTAGTCATCTAGCTTCTTCTAACAAAGTTGCTAGTGCTCATCATTATGCTCCAATTGTTTCCTATACTACATGTACTTGTTTTTTTGTCTACTTGACACATGTCTTCTCTTCTACACATCATTGGATTGTTGACTCGGAAGCTACATGACATATTTGTTCTCTAGTTGCAACTTTTGTTTCCTTGAAATCTGTTAAGAACTGTATTGCCACTTTGCCAAATCATACTTAAATTCATGTTAGTTTTGGTGATATCAGGTTGAGTCCTAATTTGATGCTTAAGGATGTGTTTTTTGTTCCTGAATTCAAGTTTAACTTGATATTTGTCAGTGCTATTACTTTTCGGACTCTTCTTACAGTCGGTTTTCTTCCTGATCATTTCATTATTCAGGACATCAACATCAAGAAGATGATTGGTAGAGGTGAAAGAGTTGAAGGCCTATATGTTTTTGATACTACTATTTTAAATTCAATTTCTATAGCTTATGTTAATAATGTGTCCGCTAGTATATGGCATAATAGGCTTAGTCATGCTTCTTTTAAGAGATTGGATTGTTTAAACTCTCATTTACGTTGTGATATTGCTACTCTCAAGAAAACTGCCGCTTGCTATGTTTTCCCTTTAACTAAACAAAGAAGACTTTCTTTTGAATCTAATAACCATTTGTCTCGATCTCCATTTGATTTGAAACATTATGATGTTTGGGGACCTTATAATGTTGCCTCTTATGCTGGTTTCAAGTATTTCTTGACACCGATGGATGACTGTTCTTCTCAAGCAAAATTCTGATGTTGCCAATATTATTCCTAAATTTTTTTAGATGGTTGCTACTGAATCCAATACACAGATCAAGGTTTTTCGGTCTGATAATGCCCTTGAATTGACCTTTACTGAATTCTTCAATTCTATGGGAGTTCTTCATCAATTCTCCTGTGTGGAAAAGCCACAATAAAATGCTGTTGTGGAACGAAAACATCATCATCTGCTGCTTGAGCCTTGTATTTTCAATCAAGAGTTCCTTTTACTTTTTGGACTGATTGTGTTATGACAACCAATTTTCTTATCCATAGGACACCCTTTTTTCTTTTACTTTATCGAACACCTTATGAGATTTATAAGAATCTATTGTTGATTATTCAAGTTTTCAGGTATTTGGTTGTCTAGCTTTTGCCTCTACTCTTACTGCACACAGGACAAAATTTGAGCCTCGATCTAGGATTTGTGTTTCTGTCGGATATCCTCATGGCACGAAAGGTTACAAGCTCTATGATGTTCAACCCAAACAGATATTCATTTCTCGAGATGTAGTATTTCATGAAGAGAATTTTCCTTTCCACACTGTCTTTCCATCCAAGCATCTTGTGGATTCTTTTCCTGATCTTGTGTTGCCAGTTCCTGCTTAGTCTATTATTCCTACACCTTTAGACATATCTTCTGCTATCCCAGATAATCTTGTTGATGATGATCATTTTTCGAGTCTCATAATCATTATTCAGCAGCCCCTCCTGTAGCCGATGTACAAGATTCTCTCGGGGATATTCTTATAAGATGGTCTTGCCGGGTTCGTCAGCCTCTTTCTTACCTTAAAGACTTCCATTGTAATCTGATATCTCATCAGAATATTCTTTCTTGTTCTACTTTTTATCCTTTATATAAGGTTGTGTTTTATGATTCTTTATCATCTTCTCATAGGCATTTAGTTCTCAATGTCTTTTCACAATATGAACCTTAATTTTTCCATCAAGCAGTTAAATATCCTGAATGGAAATCTACCGTGAAAGTTGAGCTTGATGCTGCAGAATTGAAAAATACTAGGTCTGTCACTCTTTTGCCTCCAGGAAAGCATTATATTGGCTGTAAATGGATCTTTAAGATCAAATATAATTATGATGGCTTGATTGAAAGGCATAAGGCTCGTTAAGTTGCCAAGAGTTATACACAACGAGAAGGGTTGGATTTTATTGAGACTTTTTCTCCTGTTGCCAAGCTAGCACCGTGAAAGTTTTGCTTGCTCTTGCTGCTAGTCAGCAGTGGGATTTGACTCAACTTGATGTGAACAACATGTTTCTCAATGGTGACTTATTTGAAGAAGTTTATATGAACCTTCCTCTTGGTTACAATAGAAATAGGGAGTCTAATACTCAATGGGAAACTGGTCTGCACACTTCACAAGTCCATTTATAGACTCAAACAAGCTTCCTGACAATGGTACTCCAAGTTTTCTCAATCTCTTGTTCGTTTTGGTTTTTTCCAATCCAAATTGAATTACTCATTGTTCACAAAGGGTTCTGGCATTTCCTTTGTTGCTCTTTTCATTTATGTTGATGATATTATCATCACTAGCCCTAATGCTCATGTCATTCAGGAGTTGAAGTCTTTTCTGCATACTCAGTTCAAACTCAAGGATTTAGGTTCCTTGAAGTATTTTCTTGGCCTTGAAATTGCTCAATCTTCTAAGGGCATTGTCTTGTCTCATAGACATTATACTTTACAACTTTTAGAAGACACTAGACACCTTGCTTGTAAACCTACATTTGTGCCTATGGATCCTAAGGTTCAGTTGAGTGCATTTGATGGTGATCTTCTCCCTGATACCTCTATCTACTGAATATTAATTGGACGTCTCTTGTATCTTACTTTATCCTGGCCAGATATCACTTTTGATGTGCACAAGCTTAGCCAATTTTTATCTTAGCCTCGTACTCCTTATCTCAAAAAAATCTATCATCTGCTTCGTTTTCTCAAGAATAAGCCTGGTCAAGGTCTTTTCTTCTCAGCTACTTCTTCACTTCAATTAAAAGCCTTTTCAGATGCTGCTTATGCCTCTTTGAGGTTGAAAGCTTTTTTTGATTCTGACTGGGGTGCTTGTCTAGATTCCTGTAAAGCTGTGACTAGATTTTGCATCCTTATTGGTGGCTCTCTTGTTTCTTGGAAGGTCAAGAAACATACTACAGTATCTCACTCTTCTACTGAAGTAGAACGTAGAGCTTTAGCTTCTACTGCCAGTGAACTCATCTAGCTTCATCAACTTCTCAAAGATTTTCAGGTCTAGGTCTCCTCTTCTGCTCTTTTGTTTTGTGACAACCAAGCTGCAATTCATATTGCTTCCAATCCAATTTTTCATGAAAGGACCAAGCACAGCGAGATAGATTGCCATTTTGTTCGTGAAAAAGTCACTCAAGGTCTCATCAAACTCATGCCAATTCAATCTCAGCATCAACTTGTTGATGTATTCACTAAACCATTGCCTTCTACTTTTCCTCTCTTATCCAAGATGTTTGTGAAAGATATTCACATTCCATCTTGAGGGGGAGTAGGGAGTATTAGATCATGTACATATTTAGTTACTAACTTGCTGACATGTCATTAGTGGATTGGTTGATAGTTTTCTCTTGTAACTAACATTGGCTATTTATAGTTGTTCCTCTCTAGTGATTGTGAAGTTAGTTTTAATAATATAGAATAGTTTTTCCTCTCATTTCTGGGTTCTTCCCGATGCTTCTTTGATGCAACATTTGATAATGATATCTGAAAAAAAATGTAATTGGTATGAATATTTATTTTATAAATAACTCATAATTAAAAATAGACTATAGACACATTTTTAAGAGACGGGGGAATAGTAAAATATACAAATGTGTGTTGTCCTCTACACAACCACCATGAAACGTTTGAGAGTCATCATATGATAATTATTATTTAATATTCTCCTTTGTACGAGTTATGAAGTACCTTAAAATACTTTTACGTTGCTTCTCTTTTGATTCTTCTGAGCGTCGAAGTGGAAACGCCGACGAAAGATCCCTAACTTTTCTTCCTAACTTTTATTTTTTCTATTATGAGGTTTCCCACAAATACTTTAACTACCCGATCGAGTAAATCAGCTTCAAACCTTGAACCGAAAGGGTCACCTCGTTGGTTTGGGAGTGACGTGACTTTTGCTTAGTCCTTGATTTTGTAAAAAGAAAAGGACATTGTTTGGGTACTGATCAGCCAGTATCCAACTATGCTGATCAATCAATGGTTGGTTGTCACGTAATCCAAAACAAGAAGAAAATGGTAAAATGTGAAAGAGTTTTTGTCACGTGGCAACATCCCATTTGGAGGTCAGTATAGCTGGATACTGATTGGTTAGTACCCAAGTTTTTTCCAAAAGAAAAATAGAGAGAAATTATTGAGTCTTTGATTATTAAAGTTAATTAATGAAGATGCAGCCGTGACATAACTTTTTTAATCTTATTTATAATTAGTGGTGTAAAAATGGGCCGACCGGTGACAGGCCGGTCCGGGCGGCCCAGGAAGTTCACGGGCCGTTCTGGGAACGGCCCGTGAAGGAAGAGAGCCAGGCCGCGGCCTGGCCCGGGACAGGCCCGTACCGGGCCGCTGGGAGGAGGCCTGGCAGGCAGGCCCCCAATTTTTTTTTTATTTTTTTTTTTCATAAAACCTCCAACGGCTGGAATTGATTTCTAGCTGCTGGAGGAAATAAAAATTACCAAAACCCCCTCTACAATCTTTTAAATTACATTTTGACCCACAAATCAAATTTTTCTATAAATACTTCCATCCATTTCATTTTCCATTAACTCTCTCTATCATTCTTTCAATCTCTCATTCTCTCAAATCTCAATCTCTAATATATTCTCCAATTCTCTAAACTTTTTCATTCATTTTGGTTATTACTCTCTCTACAAAATTCTCTACGTTTTCCACCAACACACCAAATTTTAAAGGTACAATTTTGTTATTACTTTTGGTCTAACATATTCTCATAGTAAATTTATATGTTTATGTTTAGATTTGAGTTACTTACTAAAAAAATTATCTCTTTAGTTAGTTAGTTTATCAATTTTTGGGCTTTAATGTTAATATTATTTGTTTAGTTTATTAAGATTTTTAAGTTTAGTAGTAATTTTAATATTTGTTATTAATAAATTTAGAAAGTTAATTTGTATTACTGAAATTACTTTTTGTAATAAGTAAATGATGAATGTTAAGTGTAGTAATTACGTTTGATATTGTTTTTTTCATAAATTAAAATTTTTCATTTGTAGATTATGATAGTAAATTTAAGAGTAGTGGTTCAAATCATCAATTTTATGTTAGTATATTATGTTAGTAAATTTATCAATTTTATTTGTAGTAGTGAACTTGTGAATTTAAAATTTTATGTTAGTAGATTATGCTTTTTTTTGTTTATTTAATTTGTTTTTTAAGTAAATAAATTATTGTAAGTGTCGTATTAGTTATAGTAATTATTGTTAGTAAATTAAGATTACTGTTAGTAAATATTGATTTTTAATTTGACTATTAACTACTATAGTGCTCATATTTTTATTCAGATAATGAATCCTAACCAGCAGCCTTATTTTCCGGACGATTTGAATATGCTCAACGATGAATTTGATATTTCAGAACCGACCCATACTCAAGCGGGACCTTCTGGTTCCGGCGTTACACCAACATCACGTCCCAGAAAATTAACATCAGATGTGTTGCAATGTTTCAACATAGTCCAAATGACACTCCCAAACGGGGCGTCTGGCCTCAGAGCTAAATGTAAGTTTTACCATAAGAATTATGCTACAAGTACGGGGGGAACCGGACATTTGAGATGGCATATGCACAGATGTATGTCTGCACATGGACAGGTAGATACTACAACCCAGACACAGCTTCAACGGCACCCAGACGGGTCCGTTATGTCGTGGCAGTTCGACGCCATGCACACTAGAGAGTGCTTGGCACGATACATTGCACAAACTGATCAACCGATCAGTATTGGTGAGAGTCCATTTTATAAAGAATTAATCACATCTGCATATAACCCCCAATATGAACCTGTTTCTAGAACCACCACTAGAAATGATTTGATACGATTGTTTGAAACCGAAAAGGATGACTTAGTTGCTGAAATACAGCATTTAAGTGTCTCTGTTGCATTAACTTCTGATATTTGGAATGCATGTTCCAAACAGGACTATTTATGTGTCACATGACACTATTTAGATTCTGATTGGAGGATAACAAAAAGAATTTTTGGTTTTCGTCCTATGGATTTTGCACATACCGCAGAAAACATTTTTAATGTCATAATGGAAGTTTTAGAAACTTATGAAATCACGCATCGCATTCTTTCAATCACATTTGATAATACATCTGTAAATACTAGCTCTATTGCATTGTTTGTTGTAAGAAATATCCCGCAAGATGGAGGTTATTTCTTCCATCAACGGTGTGTATGCCATATTATAAATTTAGTTGTACAGGCTGGTTTAAAGCAGGTAAGTGACCAAATAGATCGCATCAGAGATGCCATTTCTTGGATTTGCAGTTCTAATCCTAGATTCAGTGAATTCAAGACACATTATAAATTAAACGGTCTCAAACCCCGACGATTCCAAACTGATATGCCGGTAAGGTGGAACTCTACTTATTTAATGTTGCAAAATTGTTTGGAATATGATACAACCATTACATATTTTTATAACATGAAATTGACCGAAACAGGACAACTTAGTCCAAAATTAGTTTCCATAGACGATTGGTATGTGGCAAAGATTTTTGTTCAATTTTTAAAGATTTTTTACAATGCCACTGTAACTCTTTCCGGGGTATATTACCCCACATCTTCCCAGGTAATCCATCAGATAGTGAAAATGTCTGAACTGTTAAACAGATATAGAGAAGATGAACATCTAGGCGCTGCAGTTTTTGTAATGGAGACAAAGTTGAAAAAATATTGGGCTAACATTCCCCTACTGTATGCCTTAAGTGCTATAATAGATCCCAGGGTTAAATTATCTGGTTTAGAAGTTTTGCTTGAGTTTATTGGTATTAATTTGTCAATAGATTATTCAGAACAAATTACTGACATTCAACCAAGTTTTTCAAGATTTTTCATATTTATGAGACCAGGTTTGGCAACATTGACATCCCCCAATCAACACGACCGGAGACAGAGCTGAAGCAAACAAGTTGGAGCCTTCTGAAACGAAGAAAAAAAGACAAATCAGCAAGTACTTCTTCAGGGCAAAGACCTAGCCCATCTTCTTGTACCAAACTTATTAGTTACCTTGAAGCACAGTTCGATGCTGTTGAAGACAAAGAAGAGTTTGATTTGTTGTTATGGTGGAAGACCTATACGTACAGGTATCCAGTTCTGTCACATGTCAACGGTGTCTTCAGAACAAGCTTTCAGCACCAGTGGACGCATAATTGAACCAAGAAGAAACTGTTTGTCTCCAGAGATGGTGGAGGTATTAACATGCTTTCGGGATTTGGAGCATGCTAAAAAAAGGTTACAAAATCTAACTGTAGATAAAGAACTTAATCTAAATTTCGACAATCTATATATTGATGACCCTTCAGGTAGTGGCTAGGGCCAGAACTAGGTTATACTTTTACATATGTATTTATTATTTACTTGTAAGTTGTAAAACGGTTGCACTCTTTTTCCCTTACCAAGTTTTTATCCCACTGGGTTTTTCTTGGTAAGGTTTTTAATGAGGCAATCATATAGATATGTATTACTGAATTCCATAAGTGAAAAATAAATAAATAATTAAAAAATTGTTCGTTCTCTTTATTCATTTCAAATCCTAATAATTGTTCGTTATCTTCATTCATTTTAAAATCTAAACACTTAACCATAAACTATAAATCCTAAACCCTATACCCTAAATCCAAAAAAAACGTAATTTGGAAAAAAAATTGGACCAAAAAACTAACCCGTCGGACCAGGCCCGCCCGGCCCGCCAGAAGGGCCCGACGGGCCGGCCTGGCACGGCAGCAGGCACTGCCCGCCTGAGGCAGGCCGTCGTGCCGTGCCGGGGCGGGCCGGGCCTGCTTCTCTGGAAACAGGCCGGGCCGGGCCGGCCCGCGACACCGTTGCGTGCTAGGCCCATCCATGCCTGTTTCCAGAAATGGACTGGCCAGGCCAGGCCGTCCCTAATGGGCCGGGCCAGTCCATTTTTACACCACTATTTATAATAAAGATTATAAGTGGATAGACATATCACCGGAACCGGTCCTGGGGAGCGGGGGTACCCGTCCAGGGTTCAAGAAAAAAGGATCTAAAAAAGGATTTAGATTTTTATATTTAGTATTGAATTGAATAATTTTAGTTCAAATAAAAGTCTCTAAATATTGTTTTTTAAAAACCCAAACATTAATAATAATAATAATAATAATAACATATGATCCAATTATCTGGATCAAGATCTCATATCTAGACGATTAAAGTTTTTTTTTTCTTTACGATTGGATTTAAAGTTTTTTTTATTTTTTTTTAATTTTAAAATTTATTTTTAATCATGTGTTATATACGTACATACTCAATCCTTCGTAAGAGATTAATTTTTTAGATTTTAATCAGGAAAAGTCATAAACGACTCAGCATATCACAATATACATTATCAATTTTACAGCGATACAGTATCTGTATCTATACTCCCAGTGATGTGATGTTGTATCCAAGTTCCTTCTTTGTATAAACAAATATAAATATAAATAAAAGTTGGTACAATCAATAGTATGTCCCCCAAAGATGCATCTTGAAGTTATGGGTTCTATGAATCTTGTTTCCACCACAAAGATTCAAATAAAATTGTCAAAAAAATCAATACAACTCATAATTAATTTTCATATAATCGAAGGATGAAGAGGAGCAGAAGATCCGAATTGATATGATGCTATATCTTTATGGTACTCAATACTCAATAGTCAAATAAAAAGGGTCCCAGTGTCCCACCCCCATAAATGAATTACTAAATGTCCACCATATCCTTGCTGAAAATAGCTTACTGTTAACAGGGACAGTCAACGTGATAATTCAAACACCAAAATATCCATCCATGCAATAAATCAAACACACGCCACACTAAATCACACACCGTCCGATCCTACGCGTGCATCACACGCCGTTGGGTCGATCAGAGGTAGATGTTGATCATGATTCATGATTGAATCGATGATAGAGAGAGACAACATGTCGGATGATGATTGAGGTGTCCCCACAGGTGCGTGATAGATGTCCCACGTGTACCCTCTTCGATCTCGAACTCATATAGATAACTACATTTATATCCTTTTCTATTGTGGGACCCTTTTCGCCTTAACCGTGCAAACCTCATTCCACGTGTGATTTGTACGTGATTTTTTTCGATTTGGATATTCTAATGATCTGATATTTTTCTTAATCTTTTTAAAATAAATGATCGGTTGTTTGTAAAGTGGTTGTGGAAACCAATTACATCTTAACCCATATTTATTACAATATTTATATGTCATGAGATTAGATAAGATCAGGAAAAAGATCATATCAGTAGAGATTCTAAATCCCCCTTCCCCACCCCCCTCCACACACACATTCATTGCAATGATTATGTATCATGAGATTAGGTGAGGTCATAAAAAAATCAGATCAGATCAGATCAGTAGATGATCCAAATCCCCCTCCCCCCAATTCCCTTTTCGGCCTCCTGTCACGGGCTGCAAGCTTACAAGCCCAGGTGTCCAACAAAGGCCCTTACTCTGCCCAGCTCCTAAAAGATTCTAGAGACCTCTCAACGATTCCAACATTGGTCAAGCTTCTGGAAGTCTCTAGCAACTCAACCATATCTACATCATTCTTGTACTTAGCTAGATAGGTGTAGAATATTTTGGAGACCTAATATCTAATATTATACTAGATTAGTCTAGAACATTCCTTAAGGAGGTGGCTCAACTATAAATAGCCAACCCCTCTCATTTGTAAATCATCATAGAATTCTTTCATTAATACAACTCTTCCTTTAAGAGTATTTGTGAACATTCTAGCGATCCAGAGCATCGTGGTCTTCATTCGTAAGTCTCACCGATGCTCAGTCTCCGGGCTCCCCATTTCAACTCTCTCCCGACTCTCCTCACTCTAAATCGCTTCCGCATCTTCACACTTGGCAACGTTCGTTCAAGAACTTGCCCGAGTGTCCTTCTTACAGGCTTACTTAGCAACGTTTCCACGGAAGTTGCCTAAGTGCTGCACGGGTGTGCCTAACTGAAATTCTCACCCCGTGACAAGTGGTATCAGAGCAGGTCGGTTCCAAGTAGCAGGGTTCAGAGCTTGTTACTAGGAATCACAGCTAGCACGAGTCATGCACTCTGATAGCGAAGTTGCCACCATAGAGCAATCACAACTAGCATAAGCCACGCCCTCCGATAGCGAAGTTGCTCGATTCAAAATCCAAACTCTTGTTCGTGGTGACCAACGCTCCCACAACAAGCAAACCAAGTCCAATGCACTCTCCATCCACGCGGAATCCCTGCCCGAGCCATGCAGGATGCCATCCGTAACACGACTCTAAGAGACACCCAGCTCTCCCTCCTCTCCACTGGACGTAAAGCCCAGGGACGTTCAAAAGAGCAGGAAGCATGCAAGCCATGGGAGGCGATTTAAAGCACCAAGAGAAGGCACCTGAGATGCTGGATCACCTTCAAAGCCAAACAAGCCCACTTGCACCGAGCCAAGGATGCAGCCCGCCGCAAAGCTTGAGGAGTCACCCAGTTCTCCCAGTTCTCCACAGAACTAGCAAACCGTAGGAGTTAGAATGAGCAAGAAGTGCGCAAGCCATGGGAATCGATCGAAGGCACCGAGAGAAGGCACCCCGAGATGCTGGATCACCTTCGAAACCTAGCCAACCCACTTGCGTCGAGCTAAGAATGAGAGACTTGAATTCGGTCCCTCAAAGGAGGCTTCCCAAGCCGAAGACCTTCAGTACGAATGACCTAACTTGCGGCCAACTTCAACATACTCAACGGCCACGCAACGAGGATGTTGCGAACTTTGGTGGGGGAGGATGTCACGGGTCACAAGCTTACAAGCTCAGGAGTCCAACAAAGGCCCTTACTCTGCCCAGCTCATGGAAGATTCTAGAGACCTCTCCACGATTCCAACATTGGTCAAGCTTCTGGAAGTCTCTAGCAATCTCTACACTATTCTTGTACTTAGCTAGATAGGTATAGAATAATCTAGAACCTTGTAAAGGTATATAAATACATATAAAGTATTCTAGTTCGGTGTAGAATATTTTAGAGACCTAATCTATAATATTAGACTAGATTAGTCTAGAACATTCCTTAAGGAGGTGGCTCAACTATAAATAGCCAACACCTCTCATTTGTAAATCATCCTAAAATCCTTTCATTAATACAACTCTTCCTTTGAGAGTATTTGTGAGCATTCTAGCGATCCAGAGCATCGTGGTCTTCCTTCGTAAGTCTCACCGATGCTCTGTCTCCGGGCTCCCCATTTCAACCATCACTCGACTCTCCTCACTCTAAATCGCTTCCGTATCTTCACACTTGGCAACGTTCGTTCAAGAACTTGCCCGAGTGTCCTTCTTACAGGCATACTTAACAACGTTCTCACGGAAGTTGCCTAAGTGCCACACGGGTGTGCCTAGATGAAATTCTCACCCCGTGACACTCCCCTTCAAATCATCACTCATTTTTTGCATTTTTATTATTCATGCTAATTTTTGTAAACATCACGAAATATCCTACTTTGTTGTTATTTTTATGATAACGATTTAAGAATCACACATGGCTCGGAGTAGTGGTGCCACGGTTCGGTTTCGGTTACAATCCGTCGGTTTCGAATCCGTGGAATGGTCTAACCGTAAATGTAACCTGAGTGGGACAATTTGGTTTGGTTACGTAACCGCCGGTTTAACGGTTACGGTTTGGTTTCGGTTTGGTTACGGGTCGGTTTTGGTTACGATTGGTTTTTTTTTTTAAATAAATTGCCACGTGTCGCAATTCTATTGATTAGTTTTTTTTAATAAAATATATCAAAACAGTTGGTTATAACCGCCAGTTTTGAAGCGGTTTTTGGGATTGGATAACCGTAACCGAACCGTCGGAAAATCGATTTCCAACCAGTTTTGCAACTGGCGGTTACGGTTCGGTTTCAGTTACTGTTTTGGAAGGACGGTTTCGGTTCGATTTTGAACGGTTTAACCGAACCGTGGACACCTCTAGCTCGGAGTATCTCCAATGGTATCTTCAGAAATAGGAAAGTAATCAAAATTTGATTATTTATTCAAAATAAACACCGTCCAACAGAGTAATTAAAATTTAGCAGTGATCATATTTGAAGATTGACCTTCAATCATCAAATAGAAACTTAACTCAAAATAAATGTTGTTGTAATTTTATTCTTTCTCTTTCATTTGTGGCTTTTTTTCTAATAATCTACGTAGGGGTGGGCACGGTTCGATTCGATTCGATTTTGGGTAAAACCCAATTGAACCTAAAATACTTCGATTCATTCAAAATTGAACCGGTTTATACCTAATAAGAAATGGGGACCGAATTAAATTGAACCTATTTTAATCGGTTCGATTCGGTTTGATTCAATATGGTTTTGGGCCTAATGGGCCAACTAGCTTAGTTGGTCTTTTGAATTTATTTTTAACATTGATGGGTTGTTAGATACTAATTTTTAACATTTGTATAGCCCAAAGCCAAAAAACCCAAATCAAACTTAACTTAAAATTATATATAAAAAAAAATAAATCAGTTAAAAACATATTAAATAATAATAAGTTAATAACAAATCTATTCTAAACTCTAAAATAATATTAGGGTTTTTTTAAAAAAGTTATATACTCGCTTTATTAGGTTCAATCTGGTTTTTATAAAACCAAACCGGTTTGAATCTAAAAAAAATTTGGTTTTCATTTTTTAAACCGGTTTATACCTAATTAATGATACAAATTGATTCGAATACCCATTTTTCGATTCGATTCGATTCGGTTTAATTCGCAACTTAATATCCACCCCTAAATCTACGTATCTTATTATTGTTTCGACTCCAAAAATTTCAATAAGGTAAAATTCGTCTCTTCATTACGAATATATTAATATCAATATTATATATCTTCTCTTGTCTTTTTTTTTCTACCCTTAAAATAAAAATAAGTGGGAACAATAAAAATGATGCGAGATTAGATTTTTTATTTAGATAAAATAGATTTTTAGTTTAGATATAGTGTACCATTATGGACTATACAATCATTAAATTTAACAATCATTGAAAACAATTATAAAATGTTAAGAGAGTAACTTTTGATAATCCAAATTTACTTATACCATTAGAAATGCTCTCTCTCTCTCTCTCTCTCTCTCTCTCTCTCTCTCTCTCTCTCTCTCTCTCTCTCTCTCTCTCTCTCTCTCTCTCTCTCTCTCTCTCTCTCTCTCTCTATATATATATATATATTCAATTGTGCGCCTTTTAATAAAAATTAGATCAACTTTATACGATACGTTTGCTTTGGATTGCATAAATGATATAGTGATAATTATTGAATGCCCATCGATGATTTGAACTAATAGATTTGAACTACTATTATTAAATTTCTTTTTAAAAAATAATAATGTGAGTACGATGATTCAAATATATGATATTATTAGATTGAATAAGTTTTGATTATTATCAAATTATATTGGAATGGTGTCCGAGTTATTATTATTAATAATTATTATATTAGTCTTTATATATATTAAAACATGATTTACATATTTAACATAAATAAAAAAACTAAAAAATCATTTAAAATGAAACAAATTGACTTAAAATTTTAAGTTTGGAACTTATGAATGATTATTATATTAGTCTTATATATTTATATTGGAAATGGTGAGAAATGTCACCTTTTTTTATGAGTTGCAATGATGTCACAATATTAATAACTTATATTTCAAAGACATCTATTATGGCGAACTACTAAAATTGCTCTTAAAAGTTGTATTTGTGCTTTCATCTTCGGTTTCAGAAAGAGAAGTTTATTTCTCTCTCCAAAAAAGTAGTGTGAAAATCGATCTAAAGGGCTTGTCAGAAATATTTTTCAAATCTGCATGTAACTGATTTTTGTGATCCCCATGATGTTTTGTCATGCTTTTATGAGTGATTTAAAATATATGCAACAAATGTATGAACATTTAGTCTCTAGAATGTGTACTAGGTTTATTTTCTTACTTTCAGAAAATATTGGTCGAGCTTGTAGGTTTACTATAAAAGCTCGAATTTTGAAAAAACTCGGGGTTTTTAAGAAAAGCTCGGTCCGAGCTTTTATAAAAGTGATCCAAACTTTTATAACAGCTGCGACCTTTTATAAAAGATGGGAGATTTTATAAAATCTCGGAGCCGTTATATAAAAGCTCGCAGCTCTTATAAAAGCTCAGATCGAGCTTTTATATAACAACTGTGAGATTTTATAAAAGCTCGGAGCTTATAAATAAACGCTCGATCCGAGCTTTTATATAACAACTCTGAGCTTTTATAAAAGCTCGGATCGAGCTTTTATAAAAACTCGGATCGAGCTTTTATAAGCTCGCAGCTGTTATATAAAAGCTCGGTCCGAGCTTTTTTACTATGCTTTTCTGGGATGTTATTATATTGGATCGAGATTTTATTTTGTTTATACTTTGATTATCCGAGTTTTTTTTGTTCTAATTTTTTTTTTTTTAATTCCGACATTTGTTGTTATTTATGAGCTTTTTTATAACATTCATTAGGTTTTTTAATTGTTATTTGAAATTGAATTTAGATATTGTTAATAATGGTTTGTGATGTTGATTTTGATAGCAGAATGAATCGGGTGAGAATAGTCATATCTTACAACGGTCGATGGGAGCAGTTACCCGATGGAAGTCAGAGGTTTTTAGGTGTTGATAATCAAGAAATGTATGTGTCAAAGAGTATGACTTACCAAGAGTTGGTGTCGATCTTGGAAACCGTTGTGAAGTATGATGTCCACAAATACAGTGCTGATCTACTGTATATATCATTGTTCCTGGGACTACATGTCGCACATTTATAAGCAACAACGATGATGTTCAGTTTATACTGGGGGAAGATAGGGTGATCCCTCAAGCATATGTCAGTCTAATTGAAAGGGTAGCAGGAGGTGTCATTGGTGAAGAAATCCCTCCTTGTGATAACACCCAACAATTTCGATCTTCAGGCGGAAGCAACCAGTTGTTCAGAGAAAGAAGTTGGAATGATGGTAGGAAAAACCTGTGTGGTTTCCCACCGGAAGTAGCCGACCAAGGTGAATTAGTCGGTGGCCGATTCGACGATGTATTTGGATGTCAAATTCAAATGAATGATGGGCAGTTCAACCTCCATTATAATGACTTCTACAATGACATAAACAACGATCAGAACAGTGAACCGATTGTTGGGTCGACCCAACAGATGGATGATGAGGAAAATTTGCATTCGGTTGATAATGTAGTTAACAATGAGGAAGAGGAAGAGGCTGTCGAACCAGAAAGACTTGCAACATGTGTACAAAGATTTAGTTACAGTACAACATATATAACTGGGACTTCCGAGGTCCGGCCTAATTTAACTCCAGTTTATTTTGATAATGTCAGAACGTGGGTTATTCCAGGAGTAGAATCATACTCGTTTGGTATTGGTGGAAGAAGGAACTCGGTTCAAGAAGAACCTACAAGCATGATATATAAGGGGTAATTTTTTCCTACCAAAAAGGATTTGAAGAGACTAGTTGGGCATTTTGCATTGCGGAAAAACTTCGAGTGGAAGGTGAAAATGTCGAATAAAACAACGTTACATTTGGTTTGTTTGATGGACAACTGTATATGTAAATTAAGAGCGGTTAAGAGAGATGAAGGGACATACTTCCAAGTAAGAAGTTTTATGAACGATCACACCTGTCCTTTGGAGGAGATTTACCGTCATCATCGATAAGTTACTGCTGTCATAATTGGAGAAGTGGTTGCACCTAGACTTCAACAACAAGATGGTCGACTAATGCGTCCGAAGGACATAATCGCTGACATGAAAACAATGTATGGCATCCAAATCTTGTACACTAAGGTACATCAAGCCCTGCAATATGCGTTGTCACTAACCTATGGAACGTATGAGGAAACCTTCAAACTACTGTCATCATTTGGTTACGTGTTAGAGCAACAAAATCTAAGGACAATAACTGACTTACAGTGCAATAAAGATAGTAGATTTCTCTATTTTTTCATGATGTTTGGTGCCTCACTCATAGGATTCCGGAGGTGTATGCGTCCAATAATTGCAGTAGATGATACCCATTTAAAGGGAAGATTCGGGGGTACAATATTTGTTGCAACTGCACAAGATGGGAACAAACAGGTGTATCCAATTGCTTTTGGCTACGGTGACTCAGAAAACAACTTTTCATAGAAGTGGTTTTTGGATTGCTTGAAAGGTGCCCTAGGCCATATTGATGATCTGGTTTTCATTTTCGATCGGCATGTAAGCATTGATGCTGGGATTTCTAAAGTTTTTCTCGATGCAACCCATACGATATGTTGTTGGCACTTTTCTGAAAATGCGAAGAAGCGATTTCATAGAAAGGATGTAGCGACCATAGTGGATAAAGCAACTAGATCATACACTAAGTTGAAATATAATCGCCACATGGAAGAGCTACAGAATCTGTACCAGAATGCATTCAATTATGTCTTTGAAGCTGGTCCACACAAGTGGTCCGTACATTGTCCGGAAAGAAGGTTTAGGGTCATGACAACAAATGTTGCTGAGTGCATAAACTCATGCCTCAAATTCGTACTGAAACTGCCTATGCTGACATTGGAAGAGTTCATTAGGAATATGCAATAGAGGTGGTTTCATGATCGCCATGGTACTGCACAGTCCATGTGTCATCAGTTGACCGATGCAGCACATCTTGTGATCCTCAAACGTGTTGAGAAGTGTGCTTATATGACCGTCAATCCAGTTGACTGGAACATATTCTCCGTCAAACGGTCCAGGAAGTAGTGGACTGTTGACTTAGCCTGAAAGACTTGCACGTCCAACAAATTTCAAATGGACATGTTTCCATGTTCACACGCACTTACAGCAGCAAGGTATAGTACTTTTATTTAATATATTTTTTGGTACTTGCAAATGAATTTGACACCTCATGTAATTGTTGTTGCAGAGAGCAAAACTTGGATTACACGTCTTTGTGTGCGGACTTTTACAAGAGACAGACACTAATCGATGCATACTCGGTTCCTATTATGCTTGTTGGCCATCCGTCTTCATGGATAGTCCCCAATGACATTGCCGATTTTATGGTGTTAAATCCATTATCGAGGAGGCAAGCAGGACGTCTGAGGGGGGCCGACATGCCTCGTCTTCGGAAAGGACAACCACTCAATTGTGTAGAAGATGTGGAGAATCAGGTCATAATGCTAGACGATGTCATAATCCACCTTTGGTTAATGATTGTCCGAGTAGAATTGTTCCACCGGAATACCGGCACAAGTGTAGCATCTGTCATTCAGTTGGACACAACAAACAGACGTGCCCTGATAATGGACCTACCGTAGTATGACTGACCGCATTTGGAAAGAACCCGTTTTTTTATTTGTAATTGTACGATGTGAAAATGTTGCGTTATTGTTTTCAGAATAAATAGGGATGTTAATTTTTAGTTTCCGATTGAAGAACGGGATGTAAAATTTGTCAATGCTAGTTGATGTCATAAAATATGCAACATTAATCAATGAATGAATATTATTACATAATTTAATACAACTCAACAACTGTAAAACATTCAATCCTCGAATTTGTGGTTGGGAGTTACAAAACACCTCAACTACCATCTTCTTCCGTATGGTGGGCATATCGTCTTATGTCCAATCGTACTGGATCATGTCTGCCAGTATGTACTCTATCAGCCTCAACGTATGCGCCCCACAGTTACCGCTGCAATGCACGACATAGACACGCGTTACAAAGATAATAATTTTTATTGGATTATGTGTACGTACTATTATAGAGTACTACCTTTTTTGTTGTTACGGCAGAGCTGTTTTCGACAGTAGACTCACCCTAAAAGCCCTATTCTCCCTCTTGAACTTCTTCCTACCAGGTGGCTTGTCATCGTGAAACCTAAACTGATGCAACATGGAGGGGAGAAACAACCTGAGTGGTCATACCTGGCTTTTCCTTATGCCGATGGGGACCTCCTGTCTGAAGGGGTCTAGAATATGTATCATCCTGGCAATCAAGTCCACGCTGGCCACAAGCCAATGCTGACGTCCGATGTTGTAAGGAATAAGAACCTGTACCAGTGAAATATACATATGATAACACAACTTATGTTGACCACAATTATGGGAGAAACAAAATATGGAAATCATTTTATAACACTTACCATGTCAACCTCATGCCAGGGCCAGGTTCCTACCGGAAGAAATCCATGTACGGTCATAAGGTCTTCCGCAGTCCACCTATACTGCAAGACCTTCCACCCCAGTGTCTTGACTTCACCATCATCACCACGAGGCATTATTTTCTCCCATTGGTACTCTAATAATGGCTGTAGACAAACAAATTGTCATTGTGAGTTAGGATAAATTCATTGATAAATAAGTACACATAAACCAACAAACACTTACAAAGAACTGAGTTCCCAGAATGTTTATCCTCTGGTTGTAAACAGTGGGGTATGCTCGTTGACGCTTCCTTAAGATGGCCAGGTATGCGTCCATATGCTGTAAAAAGATTTGAAAACACTGTTAACATTTAAGCGTAAAAAAATTCAAACCCATATAAATTTAGTTACCTACCGAGTCAAACAACTCCATGTAGTTCTTTTCGAATCTGTGGAACCAACCCAAGTCTACTGGCTCCATGCTATCAACATCGCGCATGTATAAACCATTTTTCTGAATATCAGACAAATAAAACAAACTAACGTTGGTGCAGAAATAAAGTAACACATATGATACTTACAAACCCCTTGTTGAACGGTTTTTCTTATATGCTTTGTAGGCCTCTAACTGCCCAGCATCTACCAACGATGTAGGATTGAATGTATGCTCTTATTTTACCGGCATTGTCCTAGGCCTTTTTGGGCGAGTCAGGTCAGTGTATGAGCTGACCAGCTGCCATCCGCGCTTACATGTACGGGGGATACGGAGGCCGTGGGGGATCCCATAGGATGATTCAGGTGTGTCGGTAAGAGGAGGGATCACTTGGGATGAATCAGGTGTGACAGTGGGAGGAGGAGGGATCCCGTGGGATGATGCTGCTGTGACAGTAGTAGTAAGAAGAGGGATCCCCGTAGGATGACACAGCTGTGACAGTGGGAGGAGGAGGGATCCCGTGGGATGTTCTGGGTGTATCGGTGGGAGGAGGAAGGGTCTCATGCGGTGTAACTGCAGAGCCAAGTCCAGTGGAAGAACCTCTTAGACAGCGATTTCATTTGGACGAAGTCTCCTACACCACCAGAAGCAGGGGAAACTCAAGTGTACTGTCAGCACGAGTCTCCTGGTGTCGACCAGTGCCTCCAGTGTCTATATTGGTACCCTGTGTATCAGGTCTGGCCACCTGTGTATCGGGTATGGTACCATATGTCTCTGGCCGGGTCTGTCCCGTCGATAGGACTACATCCACCCACGAAGTCTCTGTAGGCCCTCTCCTGTTGTCTATGATGTCGATCCCCACAAAGCTTGGATAAAGTCCATCAGCTGCTGATGCTGCCTGTTTCGTTCTTCATCACTTCTCCGCATATCATCCCGTAAAGCTAGTACTGAACCTTCCAATTCTTGGATTCTAAGCTCAAGTCAGTCCTGAAAACAAGTACACAATGTCAGTCATGCACACGTACATGAGTTTGAAACAAATAAATGTAGAACAACAATTTTAACATACTTCGCGTGCCCCTACAACGTCTCCTCATGGGCTATCTGCAACATTGTGTCCCGTCATCGTAAATCGTACGCACCGAGGCCTCTGGGGTCGTTCAAGTGGCAACTCTGTGTCTGTATGCATCTCTTCACTGATAAGACGTTGCTCTACCTCTGGTATAACTTCTGTATCACTCGGACTCGCCCTAACAAAGTCTGGTATACCTTCTTGTCCACAACCCAATGGATCCGGTATCGCCTCCGTTATGCCCGCACCTCTCAGCTTGTGTGGCCACCAATTCCATCCTTGCAAACGTCTGAAAACATTGTTAGAACGTTATGTAGTTGAATTTAGTTATTAACATTAACAAGTTAGACACTTACAAGATCTATGAATATATTCAACAACCTATCCCCCCTCGGTTGTATCTTTAACACCCATTTCAGAATTCAGGGAGACATATCGGTAGCCACCCGAGTCCCGAATTGGGTCCCAAGCTCGGGGATCACCTCAAAAGTAAAAATCTACAAATAAATATATATTATTTCCAAATTTCATAAAGACGATTACAAATGTAAATGATTTTATTCATAAAACCATAAATGTTGTACGCCTCTACCATATGTTTGTTACGTCCCTTTGCTTGCTGGAGTCTCTGGAACCGCTCCCGTCACCCGTCAAGCGATGCTTGAATGAAGATATGGAATGACTGTACATGTGTACACCCCATGGGAACGCGTCAAAATTGTCCAGATCATCCACCAGGCGTAACTGCCAAACTGGAATTTTCACTCTCTCATCCAACCCCATAAGTATCCAGTTCATCATATAAATGAGGCATAATTTCACACTATCGTATGCCTGCTGAAAATCACCTTGCCTTAGGACATCTCTCAACTCCAAGGATGAAATCTCATCCTTACCACCAAAGTACCGGTGATGTAGCCTATTGTCAATGCTAACATACCGGCTCGTATCCGGTAGTACGTCGAACCGTAATCCGGTGATCAGCCCGAATTCTACCTTTGAAAAACTCACTTCATGAGTCCCTATCATAAACGACATCTCATCTGAGGGCCCATTATGATGCACCTCCCACATAAGTAGTTAGTGGATAATACCACCCGAAAACTTCACCAGCCGCTGCATGGTCAATAAATGCCCAAAACAGGACGCCTTTAACCGACGTCGGTCTTTCTCAACCCATTATGCAGGGGCCCGGTTAATGGCATCGTCTATCTGGCCAAGGGCATCAAAATGGTCATGGTGAGTGACTTTGCCCTCGTACCACTCTTCTTCTGGAGTTTTAAGCGACTCCCTCAACCGATTTCTCATCTAAAATTTAACAACAACATAATTATGTACATTGTGAAATCCTCAAAAATAACAAGCTCTAACCTTAACAAAAGCTCTGAGCTTGAAGATAAAAGCTCGGACTGAGCTTTTACCTTCAAGCTCCGAGCTTTTGTATAAAAGCTCGGAGCTTTATACAAAAGCTCGAAGCTTTAATATAAAAGCTCGAAGTTGTTATACAATATAAAAGCTCGGAGCTTTTGTATAACAGCTTCGAGCTTTTATATTAAAGCTTGGATCGAGTTTTGATATATAAGCTTCGAGCTTTTATAAAAGCTCAGATTGAGGGTTTATAAAAGCTCGGAGCATTTATAAAACCTCGATTCGAGCTTTTTTATAAAAGCTCGATTCTTTTATAAAAGCTCCAATCGAGCTTTTATAACCTCGCTCTGAGCTTTTATAAAAGCTCCGAGATTTTATACAAATGCTCGAAACTCGATTTTATCTTCCTCAACAACTTTCAACAAATACAAAACCCTAACCTAACCAATTTTCATTCTCAGATCCATTTTCATTCTCAGATCCATAAATAAAACCTAATCTAACATTTCATTCAATTAATCAACAACCAAAACGATACAAATTATAGCTCAACTAACTTCAATCGATTGCAATATTCTGTTCAACTATCCATATGACATTGGTTTCCAAGTTCCGGTATCGTTGCTGTGAAAACGAAGCTGTCGATTCACTTTTTGTCTCTTTATTTTTTGTCTCTTTATTTTTTGTCTCTTTCTTCACAACAACAGTGATGACATGGGTATTTTCGTTGCCACACTTTAAATGGTGTCTTTTAAACATGATTTATTAATGTGGTGATATTTTCATAAAAGCCCTCCTAAAAGGTGCCATTAATTTTTCAAACCATATATATATATATATGTATATATATATATATGTATATATATATATATAGGAAAATTTCATACTAAATCTAGAAAAGTTACCATTCCTGACCTACAAAAAGAAATCATTGGTGAAATTGACATAAAAATGAAAGATCCAAATACAAGAATTACAAGTCATGAATGCCCTTGATAAACAATTCCCTAAAAGAGCTCTCGAAAAACAAACTACCGACTTTAACAGTTCTGACGAGTCTGACAAAGAACCTGAAAATGACAACCATCAAAATCTTTTAAGTCTAGACCATATTAATACCATTCAAGAAGTAAAAATACAAAAATGGTTTGTTGAAATTGACATTAGAATTGCCTCCAATTACAACATTTGTGCTACTGCTCTTATTGACAAATGAGCTGACTTAAATTATATTGTAGAATCTTTAGTTCCTACTAAATACCTTGAAGCCACCAATGAAACTTTATATGGGGCTAACAAAATTAAACTAGATATCAAATATAAACTTGCTAATGCCAAAGTGTGCAACAGTGGAGTTTGTTACAATAATGATTTTATTGTGGTTAAGACCCTTTCTCAGAATGTAATTCTAGGATTGCCTTTTTTATACCTAATTTCTCCCTTTAAAGTTATAACTGAGGGAATTGTGACTGAATATCTGGGAAAAGAAATTTTATTCCCTTTCATTTTTCCTGTTCTTGTAAGAGATCTAAATGTCCTAAGGGATAATAATATTTTCTCTGAAAACCCTAAAAATATTGACAATTAACAGAACCAATTAACTTTTTTAAAAGATGACTTGAATTTTCAAAGACAGGATGAAAAATGAAAAGAACCTTTTCTCCAAGAAAAGATTAAAACCTTTAAAGAAATGTTAGAACAAAACGAAACATGATGATATGAAATAGAAGGCACAGTACAAGATATAGCAATTCTAGAAACATAACAGTGAAAACAAAAATTTAACTCTACCGGCAACAATCCGTGTAAGAGTCACAGTTCAAAATAATAACTGGTCAGTACATGGCTTTGTTCTACCTGAGTCTATCCTTTTCAGTACAACTGATTAAGCGGATATGTCCTAGTTTCCAGCTGATATACTAGACCAGAACATTGTTATAGATCACAGAAAAAATGGAGATAAAAGAGATAGATTCTTACAGTGGGTTTAAACAAATAAGTCTGACAGCAATGATAGAAAAATTGATATGCAAAATAAGTCACACACTTTATTTATGTAGTTTAGAAATTTACAAGAGGAGGAAGAGAATGAATAGTAAGCTTCACAGAGCTTTCTTCAAGACAAAGAAACTTAGAAAAACTGAACCTCCTCTTCAAATGAAACACACAAACATATTTATAGGGAGTTCAACTAACTCTAGTTAAAATAAAAGTGTCGGTAAACCATGGTCAGCAGACCTTGGTCAGGTTACTTTTGATCTTTAACTTTGATGATGAGCTGTCTTTTGTCGGATACTTTGTGAGCTGTCTTTTGTCGCATCTGTTGGTGAGTTGTCTTTTGTCGGCCACTTGATCTTATCTTCAAAGATTGGACTAAGTCAGGGATCATGCCCAAAATAAGTTGATGGGTCCTTGCTGTCAAAAGCATAGTTGTCTGAGTCGTCCCTTTCTTCACTTTTGTCAGAACTAGCTTGAGACATGCTTGCCATGGTATTTTTCATTTCTTCGGCAATTCTCATGAGCTCGTCAGGAGTGCAGGCGGCTGCAATTCTGGCCTGGTTCTGGGATTTTGCCATCAGAAAGCTAGATTGGTCATTAGCCATGGAACAAAAAGTAGGATTGTTAGAGAGCCATTTGGTAACTCTGTCTTTCCCAAGATTGGCAAGGTTCATGCCACTCCACCATTTGATCTTCACTTGTCTGCCAAAATAGGGGACATTTACATTCCCAATGAGCTTGTCTTGGATGGAATACTCAAGCATGAGAATCCATATTAAATTGAATTGGACGAAGAACAAAAATAAGTCTGGGTAGAATTCCCATGTATCTGGTCTGTCAACATTTGAGATCCAGAAAGAAAAACTTTCTTTGACTTGAGGAGGAAGGAAGTCAATGATATGTCCAAATTTGTTCCACCATTCAAGGAATCGGAATGGTAAATCAATGAGATTTTTTTTGTCAAAATAGATGAACCAAGAAAGGGAATTTCCTGGGTTTTGTCCATAAAAGAATTTTGTCCAAGCATCTCTATAATCCCAATAAGAAAATTCTGATACATGAAAAATCCTGCTGAAATTTCTTTTTGAATTACGGTCACCGCCCCCCCATTGTTCCAAAGTAATAATTTTGTAAATTTTTATTTTCCTAAAAATCAATTTTTCCTTGTCGATTTTGTCAAAAACATCTGAAATAAAAATTGAGTCTGTATCTACGAGAATGAACTCATAGAAAATATGTCTTTTTGTCAAATCTTCCGAAATCCTTCCAAACAGGGAGTTGATAATATCATCCGCCAGTTTTTTAGGTTCCCTAAAATAATGGTCATGCAGAAAGTGCTCTTCCATGGCAAAGAATCGGTCAAAGAAGGGTTTATTGACATAGGAATAGGTTGGCTGGTTGATTTTAGGGAGGGCTGTCTGTGAAGTTTGGGCTAAAATCTTGTCTTGTTTATTTGAGTGTGGGCACACTTTTGAAGACACAACCGCCTTAAAAGGGCTACTGTCAATTGCTAAGGGTGAGAAGGTGTTTGTCGTATGCATTGGGCTTTGGCTTGGGCTTGGGCTTCGGCTAGTGGAAGGCCCAGAAGGAGGTAATGGGGGAAAATGAATAGGTAGGTTATGTGGGGATCTGGGCTGAGATATGAGTGAAATAGCATACTTGTCTTTATGACTTCCTCTAGGGGAAGTATGATAAGTTGATAAGTCTAAATTCTTGTCTGATAAGTCAGATCTTGTGGAGCTTCTGCCACCAGGGCTTCGGCCACCACCATGACCTTTGTTTGTACTAGTCATTTTTCTCCCTGTAAAAATTCTCTGATCAGAAATCTGGGAGACTATTTTCTGATCCTTTAATATATTCAATGTCAAAATCAAAAGCAGATAAAAGTGCTTGCCATCTAGCAAAGATTTGTTTAGAGGTAAGGTTTTTTATATCCTTTTTCAAAATAAATTTTACTGACTGACAGTCAACTCTCAAAACAAATTTTTGATTTATTAAATCATCTTGCAATTTCTGAATTGTCAAAACAATTGCTAATATTTCCCTCTTTACAGTCGAATATTTCTTTTGGGTGTCATTCTAGGATCCTGAAACATACCTGACAAGACATTCTTTGTCATTAATTTTTTGTTTTAAAACACCACCATACCCAATATCTGATGCATCAGTTTCAACAGTTTTTTGGGCAGTAGGGTGACAAATTGTCAAGCATGGTAGTTTTTTGACATAAATTTTTACATGTAAAACTGCCTTAGTATGTTCATCAGTCCACGGAAGAGGGTTTGTTTTTAATCTTTGGAAAAGGGGTTTACAGATAATACTAAGCTCTTTATGAAAATTTGAAATGTAATTCAAACATCCCAAAAATCTTTGTAATTGTTTTTTGTCCTTTATTTCATCTGAAAATTTGTCAGCAAACTCTAGACTCCTTTGAATGGGAACAATTGTTCCTCTTTTGATATTATGACCTAAAAATCTGATGCTAGTATGGAAAAGGGTGATTTTAGGGGCAGAAATAACTAACCCATGATATTTAACAGTTTTAAAAAAGGTTTCTAAATGTTTCCAATGTTGGTCAATGGATTTTGAAAATATTATTACATCGTCGATATAGACAATGGAGAATCCAGAATAAGGATTAAAAATATTATTCATAATACATTGAAATTCACTAGGGGCATTCTTTAGGCCAAATGGCATAACAGTCCATTCATACTGCCCAAATGGAACAGTAAAAGTTGTCTTGTAACGGTCATTTTCAGCAATCTGGATTTGCCAGAATCCTGACTTCATGTCAAATTTTGAGAAAAAAATAGAATCATAATGTCTTTTTAATAGGTCTGATTTATTAGGCATAGGATACCTGATCCATTGTAAAGCATCATTTAAAGATTTATAATTAATAACAAGCCTGGGAACTCCTCTTTCTATTTCTGCATTTTTCTGAATATAGAAAGCAGGGCAACTCCATGGGGATGTAGAGGATCTAATTAATTTTTTCTCAATTAAATCCTGTATTTCCTTTTTGCAATAGTCGATTAGATCAACAGACATCTGTATGGGTCTAGCTTTGGTTGGAATACCTTTTTCATTAAAATCTTTGGTGTAAGGGAGGGTTACAATATGCTTTTTTCTATCACAAAAGGCATTTGGTATAGACGAACAAACCTCTCTTTCTAACATTTCTTTAAAGGTTTCTATCTTTTCTTGGAGAAAAGGTTCTTTTAATTTTTCATCCTGTCTTTGAAAATTCAAGTCATCTTTTAAAAAAGTTAATTGGTTCTGTTTTCTAGTCAAAGTGGCAATGTAATTGTCAACAGGTTTAGGGTTTTCAGAGAAAATATTATTATCCCTTAGGACATTTAGATCTCTTACAAGAACAGGAAAAATGAAAGGGAATAAAATTTCTTTTCCCAGATATTCAGTCACAATTCCCTCAGTTATAACTTTAAATGAAGAAATTAGGTATAAAAAAGGCAATCCTAGAATTACATTCTGAGAAAGGGTCTTAGCCACAATAAAATCATTATTGTAACAAACTCCACTGTTGCACACGTTGGCATTTGCAAGTTTATATTTGATATCTAGTTTAATTTTGTTAGCCCCATATAAAGTTTCAGTGGTGGCTTCAAGGTATTTAGTAGGAACTAAAGATTCTACAATACAATTTAAGTCAGCTCCTGTGTCAATAAGAGCAGTAGCACGAATGTTGTAATTGGAGGCAATTCTAATGTCAATTTCAACAAACTATTTTTGTATTTTTACTTCTTGGATGGTATTAATCTGGTCTAGACTTAAAAGATTTTAGTGGTAGTCATTTTCAGGTTCTTTGTTAGACTCGTCAGAACTGTATATATTCTTCAAAATATGGGGTTTCATTGTCACTGTTCGACGAGTCAGAAGAAGGGATATTTTTGTCAATAGTTTGAATGAGGACGCCTTGCAACCTTCCTAGTCTTTCTTCTAAGGCTTTAAGGAGTTCTGTTTCATCAATAATATTATCAAAACATTTTTCAATACCAGTATGGTCAGGAAATAATATAGGTTCTGATTTAACGATTTTCTCTTTGCCTTTTTTGGAAGAAGTTGAAGTCTCATAAGGAATAAAAACTTGTGGCGGTATGATTTCCTTAGTAGGTGAAACACTAGTTTGGGAAAGATTAAGATCAATTTTTTCTAACTGTTCTCCAATGGAATTAAGAAAGAAGTTTGTATAGTTACATTGTCTCATAACCAATCCAATATGGTGAGATGATGAAGGTGTAGTTTGGGACATGGGTTCATCAAAAAGGATAAAAAGTGTGTATTTTGTAGTATTTACTCTTGCTGGTATGTCATCATTAGGCATATTAATGTCAAAATCTCTTGGAGGAGGGTGCAATTGTTTTTCTTCTCTTTTTTTTTTTGTTTTGTATGTCCTAAGATTTTGTCGGTTAATCACAGAACAGTTTTGTTCAAAGTTTTTTCTATTAATATACCAATCAAAGAAAGGAATATTCTGATCTAGATGGTTAAGGCTTTCAATCCATCTTTTATGGAATTGGTCTCTTTTATTTTGGGAATAATTCTTTTCATATTTTTGTCTTAGAGATTGGTTCTGGGAAGAATAGTAATCAGCAGTAAGGAAATCAAAATTATTTTTGCTTATGACATTGATGGTCCTGATAGGAGGTTCTGGTTCTGGTTCTGGTTCTAAGATCTCAGTTAAAACCTGAGAGGGGGTTGGCGAAGTCTGGTCTTGGTCATAGGAGTGAATAGGTTGGGCTATCTGTTCTGGGGTTTTTTGAACATGGGTCACATGTGTAAGACTTTCAGATCTGAGCCTGGGCCTCCTTCTTCTTTGTGTTAGGTTAACATGTTCACTAGATTCATTATCTGGTTCATAATTTGGGCTAGGAAATAAGTTGGTTGTTTGTCTGGTTTGTCTAGGAGCCAGACTAGGTATTTGCCTAGCAATATTTTGTCTGGATAAGCTGGAAAGGGAATTTCTGGCTGATTGGAAATCGTTTAAAGATCTGGAATGGTCACTGTCATTATCTCTAATGGACAGGCTTCTTCTAAAAGATATTTTAAGTGTTCCATCTTGTTTAGTAACACAGTCATGGAGGTTCCTCATAGGTGGTTTATAGGAGGGTTGGTCCACTTTTTCCTTAACCCAATCATCTGGAAATTTAATGTTTTCCCATTTGACAGGTACAGGAACAAGAACATTAACAGATGGTGAAGCATTAAAACATATAGTCTGGCCAGCTGGCACAGAAGGGGGTATATAACTAGGTATAAGTCCAGAAGTTAAAACACGATAATGGACTCTATAAACTAGTTTATAAGGGCTTGATTTTTCAAGGAATTTATAGTTATGGGTTTGAATGTCAATAACCAAACATTTTCTTTGTGTTCATCTGTATTTAAGGCAATAGTAAAATTTGGATAGACTTGAAAATAGATAGGTCCATAGTGAAGTATTATTTTGAAATTTAACATTAATTTCTTTCGTCTTTTGTCCCAACAATGTTCTAAAATCTAAAAGTTTCTTTTTATAAATACTGTTTTGTTGAATGTTGGGTAATTGCCAATTTATCAAATCTTTGTCATCTCAGTTTGTCTTAAAATTGGCTACAGATTGTCCAGTGCAACTATTAATGTCATCGGGCTCAATCCCGGGTCGAGAACTACTTGCAGACATGATAAAGAAAATGAATAGTCAAAAATCCTAGGTTTTGACTCAAAGCCTGATCAACGGGCCAACATCCTACAACACACTAGCAAACGGCAAACACCCTTAGATATACTGACTTTTGCACCTAGAAATAATTAACTATAGATCTTCTTCAACAAGCCTTAAGGCTCTGATACCAAAACGGAACACGATGATATAAAATAGAAAGCACAGTACAAGATATAGCAATTCTAGAAACATGAAAAAGGTATTCCAATCAAAGCTAGACCCATACAGATGTCTGCTGATCTAATCGACTATTGCAAAAAGGAAATACAGGATTTAATTGAGAAAAAATTAATTAGATCCTGTAAATCCCCATGGAGTTGTCCTGCTTTCTATGTTCAGAAAAATGCAGAAATAGAAAGAGGAGTTCCCAAGCTTGTTATTAATTATAAATCTTTAAATGATGCTTTACAATGGATCAGGTATCCTATGCCTGATAAATCAGACCTATTAAAAAGACTTTATGATTATATTATTTTCTCAAAATTTGACATGAAGTCAGGATTCTAGCAAATCCAGATTGCTGAAAAGGACCGTTACAAGACAACTTTTACTGTTCCATTTGGACAGTATGAATGGAATGTTATGCCATTTGGCCTAAAGAATGTCCCTAGTGAATTTCAATGTATTATGAATAATATTTTTAATTCTTATTCTGGATTCTCCATTTTCTATATCGACGATGTATTAATATTTTCAAAAACCATTGACCAACATTGGAGAAAATATCTTTATACCATTTGAAATCGCTTAACTTTTTACACTTTAAATTTTGAATCTTCAAAAATTCTTTTCCTTGGTTAATATTGGGATTTCCTACAAAATGCATCAAAATGGTATAACATAATACATCAATGCCATCAGGCTTAGAAGTAATAGTAGTAGTCTGTGTTTGGGTGGAAGTTGACTCAAAAGTAGTTGGATCATTAGTCTGGACATAAGTAGAAATTGTTATAGTCTTGGTGTGTCCTATTATAGATCTTTTAGCTAGACTACTTAAGGTATGGGTCCACCAACCGAATAGCTGACCCTCAAAACCAGTGGTTAATGAAGTAACAACATCAGAATGAGTCATATTTTGTTTTTTGATATATATATATATAACCAATGGTATGCATTTGTCTTAAAATAGTAATAATCTGATATTCGGAAAGTCCATCAATATTAAATTGGTAACAAACATTTTCAGTATAGGCCCTATATGGGACGGTTTCTTCATATTGTAAATCAGGAGGAGTAGGTTTTGGATAATAGGGTTTAGTGTTATGAAAATATTTTGTTCTGTTATATCTGTCAGTTTTTTCATTGGTTGTAACTTTCTGTATATAATCTTCAAAATTAGGGGTTTCATTGTCACTGTTCAACAAGTCAGAAGAAGGGATATTTTTGTCAATAGTTTGAATGTGGACGCCTTGCAACCTTCCTAGTCTTTCTTCTAAGGCTTTAAGGAGTTCTGTTTCATCAATAATATTATCAAAACATTTTTCAATACCAGTATGGTCAAGAAATAATATAGGTTCTAATTTAACGATTTTCTCTTTGCCTTTTTTGGAAGAAGTTGAAGTCTCATAAGGAATAAAAACTTGTGGGGGGTATGATTTCCTTATTAGGTGAAACACTAGTTTGGGAAAGATTAAGATCAATTTTTTCTAACTGTTCTCCAATGGAATTAAGAAAGAAGTTTGTATAGTTACCTTGTCTCATAACCAATCCAATATGGTGAGATGATGAAGGTGTGGTTTGGGACATGGGTTCATCAAAAAGGATAAAAGGTGTGTCTTTTGTAGTATTTAATCCTGCTGGTTTGTCATCATTAGGTATATTAATTTCAAAATCTCTTGGAGGAGGGTGCAATTGTTTTTCTTCTCCTTTTTTTTTGTTTTGTATGTCCTAAGATTTTGTCGGTTAATCACGGAACAGTTTTGTTCAAAGTTTTTTCTATTAATATACCAATCAAAGAAAGTAATATTCTGATCTAGATGGTTAAGGCTTTCAATCCATCTTTTATGGAATTGGTCTCTTTTATTTTGGGAATAATTCTTTTCATATTTTTCTCTTAGAGATTGGTTCTGGGGAGAATAGTAATCAGCAGTAAGGAAATCAAAATTATTTTCATTGTTAGAGGAGGATGATGAAGAAGGACTGGAATCCATATATAAAACTTGTAAAATTTTCTCTTTAACTTGGTCATCTAAGTCTAAGCTATTAATCTTCTTTTTCTGGTCAGGACATTTGTTAGCATAATGGTCTTCTTTTCCACATTTGAAACATTTGTTTGTCTTTTTGTAATAAGTTTTCTTTTTAGAGGATTTTTTTTTGGATTTCTTAGGAGACCATATAATATCTCCCTTTTTATTGGCTTTGCGATTTCTATCAATTCTATAATGATAATTTTTTGCCCAATTGTAATTGATCTTAGGATGCTTCTTATTTTTCTTTTTATGGGAAGGTAATTTTTTAAAACCAAATTGTTCACACCAGGAACCTGGTTGGGCTATCTGTTCTGGGGTTTTTTGAACATGGGTCACATGTGTAAGACTTTCAGATCTGAGCCTGGGCCTCCTTCTTTTTTGTGTTAGGTTAACAGGTTCACTAGATTCATCTTCTAGTTCATAATTTGGGCTAAGAAATAAGTTGGTTGTTTGTCTGGTTTGTCTAGGAGCCAGACTAGGTATTTGCTTAGCAATATTTTGTATATATATATATATATATATATATTACATATTTAGTATAAATCATTAAAAAAAACTAAAAATTAATCTCTTAAAATGAAACATATTGACTTGAAATTTTAAATTTGAAACTTTTAAATGATTATTATATTAGTCTTTTTATTATATATATATATATATATATTAAAACGTTTTTACATATTTAGCATAAATCATAAAATAAAACTAAAAAATCAATTAAAATGAAACATATGGACTTAAAAATTTAAATTTAAAACTTATGAATGCATATTGAATTGGAAATTAAAAAAAATAGAATTACATAATAATCATTTAAAAAAAAAATTGTTTTTTCTTTTTTGGTTGGAGATATTGGATTGATGTCAAATGATGAAAATAAAGTAAAAAAAAATAATATCACATCATCTCTACTAGTAGTTACGGGTTCAATACCTAATATGGTAGTTTTCTTCGAATAGGTGGATTTCCCTTCTAAACAATTATTTGATAAATAACTTTTAGTTAATATTAATTTTCTATGAGCCTTCAATCTTCTCCATTATCCGAATTCCGAAAGCATAAATGCACATCAATCGTAAATGGAAATTTCCTTTTCAAGACTGGGCCCCGCAACACTTGCTCCCCAGCCGTACAGGGGCATAGTTCATGTGAATATCACGTGAAGACTGGCCGCCGATAGTTCGCGTCAAGTCAGTATCGGAGAAAGACCATGTTAACCCAGATATTAATTGTTCAACATATGGTGTCGCTGGTGTTACAGATCTCCAAAGAGTGGGCTCCACTTTTTACAACTCTACTGACTAGACTTTTCAGTTGGGTTTAGTCATGTCCTAATCATCAACAATCTTCCACTGTATCATATTTTTACTTTTTACTCTCCGAACCACAATATTTCATTTGCCCTCCAATACAATTATTATATATATATATATATTGCTGTATATAAATTTTATTAGATATACATATCGTTGATAAAAAGGATATGATTGACAGGTGGACATCCGAATAAGCATTTAAAAAGTATCATGTAAGACATCACCAAAAAAAAGAAACTCGAGTAAATAAATATTAAACAAAACCTACTCGGGGTCAACTGACGTCATATACTACTCGTGACCAGTTAAAGATGCTCAGGATTAGCCTATGACATATTCTACTCAGGATCAGATGACGTCATTAGAGACCAGCCAATATCCTAATTACTCAGGACAAACATGAGGAAAACCGAATAAAGAAGCCCAACGCGTAACTCACGAGTCAAGAGTCGTTAAAATACGCGAAGTATTCATATCAAATAAGAGTTCCAAGAAGAATAGAATACCAAACAAAAAGGGTTCCAAATCAGGAAACAATTTTATTTCTTCAAAAAGACTACGCATTTATGAGGAAATAAGTCCTAACTGGACTATATCACTAGAGTCCCATTCGATCTCTATACAAGTCTCCGAAAGAGGAAAGAATACAGAATACAGAATACAGAATACTTCGAACAAGTAACCAATCATAATTAAATACAAATATCTTTTGTTACACGTACAAAGAGGATTAGAGTTCTATGAACATATAAATAGACCCATAATCTCGTCACAAAATATATAGAAAACATATAGAAAAATACAGAGAGAAAAAAAGAGATCGAGAGTTGTAAATCTTTTCAATAGTGGATTTTGGCTCGGTTGATTATTCAGCCACCCAATGGACGTTTCTCCAGTCATCAGAGTTTTACCACGTAAAACTTGAGTCCGATTACTTTCTTTTTCTCTTTCTCTTTGAAATCACAGCTAAAATCCAATCTTGTTGATTTTTTTCTCATACATCCAGAAATCGACGTAAATAATTGGCGCTAGAAAGAGGGGGCTTGAACCTTCGATTTAGTTAAAGTAATGGCGGGAAGCAGAAACAGTCCTGGGGATGTCCAAAAATCTCCAGATAATGTCCATATTGGCAGTAGTTCACGAGATCTCGCTGCAACTACTGAGAACCAACCAACATCCCTGGCAGGGTTTCAACAAATCCCTCCGACCAGCGAAGACCTAACACGACGCTTCCGCGAGGCGCTGCAACAGCTGGTGGCAGATGCAGCAAATGAAGGAGTTGATCTACTGGTTACAGAAGAAGCACAACCTCCTAACCTCCCACTTATAAGGCTTCGTTGGTTAGAGTGGGGCCAGAACTAAATGCACCAGAAGCTGGAAGGAACTCTGTTCAAATTAATCAGGCTGAACATGAAACACCCGAAGAGGAGCAACCACGCCAGAGGCAGAACCATGATCAGATTACCCGTGCTAGACACCGCAAGCACGACCGACACAGGGATTGGTCGTCATCAGAAGATAACGATTGGCACCATCGCAAGCGTCATCACTGGACCATACGCTTGTAAGAATCAACACGTGAGACTCGACATCAAAGCAAAGAGTCAGAGAGAGGAATGGCAGTCACCTGGTGGTTTAACCATCATGGAAGTCCGGTGGGAGATAGAGATATCGTAATTCAGAGCCTGACCCGAGAAGTTGAAAACAATAGGCGTCAGATGGACGCACTAGTCAGACGTTATGGGTACAACGATTTATCTGACAAAGACTCTTACAGTCCATTCACTAGGGACATCCTACGGACTTCATTCCCAGATTGAGGATGCCGTACGTGGAGCAGTTTAAGAAGGTTACGGATCCTAAAGAACACGTCAGGCGGTATAAAAGTGTTGTGGCTCAGTACTCCCACATCGATCCTTTACTATGCCTCAACTTTCCACAAACTCTAGGAGACACGGGCTCAAGATGGTTCGGGAGATTGCCCCCAGCGAGTATCGAAAGCTTCAGTGAACTAAGCAGGAGTTTCTTAAGACAATTTCTGAGCAACGTTCACAGAAAAAAATCAGTGGCTTACCTTTATAAGATAAAACACGGAAAAGATGAGTCGTTGAAGAAATACCTGGGGAGATTCTACCAAACGGTATCAGAAATCGGCGGTGCAAACGACAAAGCAATAATTGCTGCATTCATCAACAATCTACATAGATGGACGACTATCTTTTGACCTAAGAAGAACCCGTATAACCAGATATTCAGATATGATGGACATGGCGGGAGGATATGCACTAGCCGAAGAAGAAGAGTTAGCCATAGGAGGATGCTACATGCATGGAGGAAAACCTGAAAAGGACGTCGAGTCCAAGTTACATAACAAAAAGGGAAAACAGAAAGGAAACAACAAAGAAAAAAGCAAGGATGAAGAAAACAGGCGTAATGCTGAACAGACCATGGAGAAATTCTGAGGTAGACACGCCAACTACACCCCTCTTCGGAAAAAGCAGGAGGAAATCCTAGCCATACTGGAAGAGAAAAAACTGGTAAAAGAGCCACGCAGACAATCTCAGTTTGCTCAGCGAGATACAACCAAATATTGCAGATTCCATAAGAAAACCGGTCATGAGATTTCCAAATGTTACCAGCTTAGAGATTACATCGAAACCCTCATTCGAGAGGGACACCTTTAGGATGTAATCTTGAAAAGGGATGAGAAGTCAGAAATAAAGAAAGAAACCAGGGCTGATCACAGCTCCGGTCGAAATCAAAAGGCTAAACCCGAGGCCAATGAAGTAATACAAACAATCTTTGGAGGACCGTCCACTGGGAGAAGTAACCGACAGTGAACACAGGAAATCAGAGAAGTAGTGGAGGCAAGACAGAACTCTGACATGAACTCTGACATGAACTCGATCGAACCAGACCCGAAAAGTGTAAAGGAAACATGAGACCCGATAATATTCACAGAAGCTGACTCACATGGGGTCGATGTTCGGCCAAATGACGCCCTGGTCATAAGTGCCCAGATTGGTAACCAGGAATTTAGGAGAATCCTGATAGATAATGGAAGTTCGGCAGACATTCTCAATATAGCCGTCTACGATAAACTCAGGTTGGACCGAAAGAATTTACAACCTTTCCATATCCCACTTAGAGGATTCGGAGGAATTTAGGTCAGGTCACTCAGGACGGTAAAGTTACCCATATAAATTGGAATGGCACCTTGTCAGAGAATAGTATTACTCGATTTCGTGGTGGTAGACTTAGACAATTGGCCGTTTAATGCATTGTTGGGTCGACCATTCTTGAATAAAACTAAAGCCGTAGCAGCCACTTATGCATTGATGATCAAATTCCCGACCGAACAAGGGGTCTGTGTAGTCAAGGGGTCCCAACAAATGGCCCGAAGAGCTAACCTGTCAGTATACAAAGATAAAAATGATGGTGAACAAGTATGCACTATAACGCAGCCTAGTCAGAACAAAGAGACACTGTCATTCGAATTTGATCCAAGGAAAGTGTTGAAGGAGTCCAAAAATGAACCGGTCGAAGGAATTATCTTGAAAGAAGATCAACCAGATAAGAAGATCAAGATCAGAGACAATTTGGAAGGAAAATTCAAACAAAGCCTCACTGATCTACTTAAAGAATACAAGGATGTGTTCGCCTGGAGTCATGAAGACATGGTTGGGATAGATGCCCGAATAATATCTCATCATCTCGCAGTAGACCCGAATGTAAAACCAGTGATACAAAAGAGAAGGTCATTCAATCTTGAGAGAAGTCAGGCAATCAAACAGGAAATGGAGAAGCTACTCCCTATAGGGTCGATTATATAGATCAACTACCCTCAATGGGTAGCTAATGTAGTCCTTGTCCAAAAGAAAAATGGACAATGGAAAATGTGCGTAGATTTCACAGATTTGAACAAAGCATGTTCAAAAGACAGTTTTCCACTTCCAGGGATAGACCAACTGGTGGATGCTACATCAGGCCACGAATTGCTCAGTTTCATGGATGCCTACTCGGGATATAACCAAATCCGGATGAACAAGGCTGACGAAGAAAGAACAGCGTTCACAACTGATCAGGGATTATACTGTTACACAGTAATGCCCTTCGGATTAAAAAATGCAGGGGCAACATATCAAAGGTTGGTCAACAGAATCTTCGCACGACAAATAGGAAGAAACATGGAAATATACATCGATGACATACTGACCAAGAGCATCTCGGCAGACAAGCATACCTTAGACATGCGTGAGACATTTGATGTTTTGAGGAGATACCAAATGAAGCTGAATCTGAACAAATGTTTATTCTGAAAAGATCCAAGCCCTCCAGAGAATGACCTCACCAAAGACACTAAAAGAAGTACAACGCTTAACAGGATGTTTAGCTTTCTTGGGTAGATTCATCTCAAAGGCCACAGACAGATGCACACCCTTTTTCAGAGTAATTAAAAAAAGGAAAATGACTCGAATGGAATGAAGAGTGCGAGCAAGCATTCTTAAAAATCAAAGAGTACCTAGGACAGACTCCCATCCTTTCGAAACCATAAATAGGAGAGATACTCCATTTATACTTATCAATTACAGAACTAGCAGCAAGCTCAGTTCTAGTCAGAACAAAAGATGGAGTACAAAAGCTAGTGTATTATACCAGCAAGGCACTTTTACCAGCCGAGACCAGGTATTCACAGGTAGAAAAAATGGCCCTAGCATTGGTTTCAGCGGCAAGGAAGCTAAGGCCATACTTTCTGGCTCATACAATCTAGGTTCTCACCGACCGCCCATTGAAACAAATTTTACATAAGTTAGAGATTTTAGGAAGACTAACCAAATGGACAATCGAGCTAAGTGAATTCAATATCCATTACATTCCCAGGACATTCTCAAAGGACAAGCAGTGGTAGGTTTTATAGCAGAGTTCACAGAACCGAACCTGGAAGCAAAAAAGATGTTGGGTAAAAATTTCCCATGGAAATTATATGTTGATGGCTCTTCAAACACTCACGGCAGCGAGGCAGGGATCGTAGTATGCACTCCAGAAAGAGATGATGTCGAATGAGCCATGAGGTTTGACTTCAAAGCAGCCAATAATCAAGCCGAGTACGAGGCTCTACTAGCTAGACTCAGAGTCTGCATAGCTCTCGAGGCAGATGAAGTCGATATATTTAGCGATTCACAGGTAGTTATCAACCAAGTCCTGGATGAATACCAAGCCAGGGATGAAGGCATGGTAGCCTATCGTGACATTGCGAAACAGCTTCTCTAGAAATTCAAAGAATATAGGATTGCCCAGATCCCTAGGGAGGAGAATAAAAAGGCATACGCTTTGTCCAAACTAGCCTCAGCAACAACCATAATCAGGCCAAAAACTATTCCGGTTGCACATCTCCTCAAACCGAGCACAGTTGAGCCAAAAAACTTTGAAATTTCAAAAATCCGAACTCCACCAGACGGTTGGATGACTCAACTGAGAAGGTTCCTAGAAGATGGTATGCTCTTGGAAGATCCCTTACAAACAAAACGTATCAGGTATCGATCAGCAAGGTACACGTTGGTTGGAGGAGAACTATACAGAAGAGGGTTTTCCCGAACACTCCAAAGATGTGTATCAGAGGAGTATGCATGTTGGATACTACAGGAAATCCACATAGGAGTTTGCGGAAACCATACTCGGGGTAAAATTTTAGCACACAAGGTACTCAGACAAGGTTATTATTGGCCAACTTTATTCTCAGATGCACAACGATATTCAAAGAGCTGCAATACTTGCCAAACGATTGCTAATGATATTCGACAACCCCCTGAACAACTCAGAAACCTCACATCCCCATGGCCATTTGCCATGTGGGGTTTGGATTTAATTGGCTCAATGCCAGCTGAGATAGGGGGTGGAGCGAAGCATGCCATAGTAGCCGTTGACTATTTCATGAAGTGGGTAGAAGCTGAAGCATTGGTGCATATCACAGAAGCAAATACCACAATTTTCATGAAAAAGAATATACTTTATAGGTTTGGAGTCCCAAACACTATCATCATTGATAACGGCACCCAATTCGATAACCAGAAATTCAGACAACTGTGCAAGGAGTACCAAATTGCCAATTACTATGCCACACCTGCCCATCCTCAAATAAACGGGCAGGCTGAAGCAGTAAACAAAATCATCAAGCATACACTCAAAGCAAATCTGGATGCCAAGAAAGGAAGTTGGGTTGAAAAGCTTTTCGAAGTATTATGGGCGTATCGGACGACAATAAGAACTTCAATAGGAGAGACTCCATTCACTTCAGCGTTTGGAACAGAAGCTGTTATCCCCATAGAAATGTCATATGCATCACCCTGGGTCAGACTATATAATGAAGATGAGAATATTGATATGATGTTACAAAGTCTAGATGAGCTAGAAGAGAAAAGGGAGAAGTCCTGAATACGAAATATGGCATATCAGTAAAGAGTAGCTCGCCACTACAAATCTCATATTCAGGTCAGGAAATTCTAACTTGGAAACCTGGTACTCAAGAAGGTGTCATTGGATACAAAAAATAAAGCTGAAGGTTCCCTGGTTGATAAGTGGGAAGGCCCATTCAAAATTGAAGGAATAGCTGGCCATTGAGCATATTGGATTGCACGACCCAATGGAGGGGTCTTACCCCGACCTTGACCTTGCAATGCCTAATATTTGAAGATTTTCTATCCTTAAATTATTTTTGGTTTCCTTTAGTTAGGACAATTTTAGTTTTGAAATTTAAATTTTTGTTGGTTTTGCAGTTATAAATAAAAATCAAAAGCCGAATTTTCGAAAAAATTGAACATATGATAATAAGAACATATGAAAGACGAGCATGATAATAAGAACATGCAAATAGAATACTCGAGACCATTGATTCCTGAATGGGTGGAGAAGCTCGAAGGAGCATGCCAGCCGAGCAAGGTCAATTGACCTTAGCAAAAAGGCAAACCCAATGCACCAGATTCTGGAGAAAGGCTCGGGAGGCTATTGGAAAAAATTCCGGTGAAATACGTAGTTGTGTTAAGCGGTTCGAAAAGCTTAACGATTCGGCAAACCATTGCATAAAAACTAGGGAGACGTCCTCGGTAATGTGTAAGGACTCGAACATATGATCATGTTGAGCATTGATGTAATGTTTGGGTAATAACCCGAGTATGAAACATGTAAATCTATTCGTTTGTTTCAAGATGACTCGGCTAATAGCCAGTTTAATAAGATACTTGGCATAAAGATTGCAATAGCCAGTTTAATAAGATACTTGACATTAAGATTACAACAGCCAGTTTAACAAGATACTTGGCATAAAGATTGCATTATGCCAGTTTAATAAGACACTTGGCACAAAAGATTGCAGTAGCCAGTTCAGAAAGAACCTCGACAACAATAGAATCAAGTCAAAGAAAATACTCGGTGAAATTCCTTGAGCAATGAATCAGATCAAACCACTCGGTTTTCAGAATTACAGTTAACTCAGAATTTCATTGATAAATCTTTACAAAGAATTGTTACAAAGAATCTTTACAAAAATGAAATTTCTACAAAATAAATCAAGGTTAGGAGGATTTAGAACTCTTGCCGATGCTCGGGTCGGGCACCATTTTGGTATTCACGGAGGAGACTTTCATTAGAAGGCCAAGCAATCGTATCGATCGAATCATCCATCCATTTGCTGTAATCTTCTCCCGGGATTGGTCTGACATTTGGCACCAAACCTTCTTCGCCCGACCCTGACTGGCATAAAAGGTCGAGAGGGAGTGCTCTGTTGGAACCTCCAAATGCATGGGATTGGGCTTTTTGCCTCGACTACGACAATAAGCTCTTCACTCTTCACTCTTTCATCTGAGTCTGAAGAGATTCCAGGACCGATCCATATGATTCTTGATCAACAGCTCCCAGTTGGTTCGGGCTTTTTCAGTTGCCCGATTCTTGACCTTAAAAAATTCACCAGCTGAAACTAGCCCTTGCTGAAATTCTCGAAGGAGAAGGGAATCATAAGTAGGGGATCGTTTAAAACGGTCAATACCGTAGACTTCGAGTTCCACCCCTGGTCTCTTTGGATAGCGATTCGACTGTCAAAGCTTGGCGCTCTAAGTCTTCAATCTTTTTTTCATACTCCATCTTGGACTGCTCCGCCTCCTGTTCGGCTTTAAGCATTGATTCCTGGGCAAAAGACAACAAGTTTCGTACTGATGTAGCCTTCTTCTCTGCCGAAGATGCTCTTTCCTCGGTCGTCACTTGCTTCGCCAAACAGTGGTCAGCAAGCACTTGGGCAGACCCAACTTCCTTTTGATAAGCCGATTCGACCCTAGCACGGCTATCCTCACTTTCTTTCAGCTGAGCCTCAAGATGCCTTATTCAATCGGCTAGATGCTGTTGCATCTGAACCAACTCAGCAAACTCGACCACCATATACAAAGGAGTTTAATTAAAAATCTAGCAAGCAAGCAAGACAATTGAAAAGTTAGGAATAACTTACATAAGATATGCAGTTAAAAATATTCTTTCTCGATGAAAGCCCGACCAGATGAAATCGCCCTGAATATATCCTGGGGAGAAGGATAGGAAGGACCTCCCAAAGATTCAGCCCTTAGATCTTCAACCTTGGAGGGGGGGGAAGAGCCCCTGATCAGGTCCGAAGTCTCCGCACCTGTCGATGCTTCAACATCAACGCTCGGGGGAATCTCAGCTCTGGTGTCTTTATCACTGGAGTCGATGAATGAAACCACCCGAGGAACTTTATGAGGGTGAGTTGGAGAATTGACCGCCTTCCTTTTCTCGGCCCGAGAGAAATAAAAGCCGAGATCAGCTGAGGGATCTTCCTGAACATCATCCCGAAAGGATTCAAAAAAGTCTTGATCTGTATTTACTTGTCCCTCATAGGTTTTACCTCCATCACCGGCGTCCGTCCACTCGGTAGGGACTATAATCGGGGAGCTCAATCCACCAGGCATCTCACCAAGACCATCACTCTACCTCCCTCCATCTTCAGGCAACTCCTGAGTGTGGCCACTCGGACCACTTGACTCCTCTATGGTAGACTGGATGACTTCCTCGGGGACACTTTCAGGAACCTGCTCGTCAGTCTGGTCAAGGTCCTCATCTGACTCAGGTGGGGCAATGCCCTCTTCGCTCCGACGAGAAACATCTTTTTGGCTCGCTTGAAGGATTGACTTCACCTAACGAGCTTGAATGTCGCAGATGATGTCCGAGTCATACACTTAGGAGAAAAATGGGAATCGTTTCAGAATGTAAAAAGCAGAAAAAGAAAGAAAAAGAAGGGGTACAAAGATAACTTACATCTCCTGCGGTGGCCTGAAATCTGGCTAAATAAGCCCAGTTATATCATCTTCTTCTCATTAAAAAGATAAGTCCTGCTTCTTTTCTCTAGAGTGCGAACTGCTGCCCAAGCAAGTCTGGTCAGCTCAGTATCGCTGAATTCAAGTTTTTTCTTATTCCATACCTCAGGGGAACAGAAAAAACTGGGAACTTTCAGCACCGTTCGAGTTTTCCCAACTGAAAGAGTGACTTCAAGACCTAGGTTTCCTCCGGCAAAATACCAATTGTTCTTCCAGTACTTGTTGGACAAAGAAAATCCCCATACGAAGCCCCTCTTCTTGGCATCATCAGAGGTGTCAACTTTCCAATTCACCTTTATCCCCTCGGAAACCCACCAATCTGGCGGGTTAAACATGAGGAAATAAGTCCCTGTCTTATCAGACTGCCTTAGCGTATAAAAGTGCCTGATTTCACTCGGGGAAGGCGGTGTCAGGTTCATTCGGCTCCACATATGCCACATGCACATCAAGATCTTGTAGCTATTCGGTGCCAATTGAGCTGGAGCGAGCCCTGTTTTAGCCAAAAACCAGGCAATTAACGACTGAAGAGGAAGAGTAACACCACAACAAAGCATGGACCCATAAATTGCCACCATGCTCGGGGGAGGGTTCCACGCATCTCAATCACCAGCAGGAATCAGAGTAACTGAATTATCCAAGTCGAATCGGGCATGATTTTCCCGATCTCATCTACCACGACCACATTCGATTTGGCATCAAACCCACTCGGGCGATCAACCGAAAAAGAAAGATGGGATTTTTTGAACTATTTTTTGACGTCCTTCTCATTAATAATCTGCTCCCTGATCCGGACGCTGCCCGAGTTGTGCTTATGGACCTCACTTTTACTTTGATGCTTTCCCATCCTTGATCGAAGTGGTACCCTGTGATTAGAAATGACAGATTTAGAACTAGATGAATCAGAATCAAAACTGGATACAGAACTAAAACGGACGTCAGGGTAAAGCCCAGAAATGTGGATTTCTAAAAATGGAGGTTCATCTGGGGGGATTTCCCCCCAATAATCTTCGAGTGCAAGATACTAGTTGAAAATCCCCACGATCAAGCACTTCGAGAGCTATAGTAAAAAGTCGATGATGGGAAGTTGGATTCATTAAAACTAACCATTAATGAAGAAACCCGATGCAAAATCTTTAACGGAGAATAGGGATTTTCTGAGTAAAGAAATCTGGGCTAGAAAATTTCTGGTTTGAGTATGAGAATGAACCAACAAAACTCCTTTCAATAGAGAATTTAAAGGGGTAATAGCACGAAACCCTAGGATCTCATGGCTGGAAAAATCAAAGACAAATCTAATGTCATAGGTGACGTACTAAGAGACGCATAGGTCGTTTCTCATAAATGGTATCGAGAAATGAAGCGGTAGAGGACACGTGTTAAGAGAAGAACTGGCCAAGGCGGTCAGAACTCCAAAATGTCGCAATCATTAAGATATCGCGTGAGAAGGCAAATTGAATTTACATGGTCACCATTAAGACACGCCATTATGAAAAGACATTTAACCTGTCATTAAAGAAACGAAGAAATTGAAGAGTTGATTAAAATACTTTAAGGGGGTATTGTTGTATATAAATTTTATTTGACGTACACGTCTTTGACAAAGAGGATAGGATTGCCAGGTGGACATCCGAATATGCATTCAGAAAGTATCTTACAAGACATCACCAAAGAATAGAAGCCCAAGTAAACAAGTATTGAACAAAACCTACTCGGGGTCAACTGACGTCATATTCTACTCGGGGCCAGTTAATGATGCTCGGGGTTAGCCGATGACATGTTCTACCCGGGATCAGATGACGTCATTCGGGACCAGCTAATATCCTGTTCTACTCGGGACAAACATGAAGAAAACCGAATAAAGAAACCCAACGTGTAACTCACGAGTCAAGAGTCGTTAAAATACGTGAAGATATCCATATCAAATAAGAGATCCAAGAAGAATAGAATACCAAATAGAAAGGGTTCCAAATCAGGAAACAATTTTATTTCTTCAAAAAGTCTACACATTTATAAGGAAATAAGTCGTAACTGGATTATATCACTAGAGTCCCATTCGATCTCTATACAAGTCTCCGAAAGAGGAAAGAAGACAGACTACTTCGAACAAGTAACCAATCATAATTAAATACAAAGATCTTTTGTTAATTGTACAGAGAGGATTAGGGTTCTATGAATATATAAATAGACCCATAATCTCATCATAAAATATATAGAAAACATATAGAAAAATACAGAGAGAAAAAGAGAGATCGAGAGTTGTAAATCTTTTCAGTAGTGGATTTTTGCTCGGTTGATTATTCAGCCACCCGTGGACGTTTCTCCGGTCAACGGATTTTTACCACGTAAAACTTGCGTCCGATTACTTTCTCCTTCTCTTTCTTTTTGAAATCACAGCTAAAATCCAATCTTATTGACTTTTTCTCATATATCCAGAAATCAACGTCAATATATATATATATATATATATATATATATATATATATATATATATATATATATATATATATATATAATTTGGTTCAGGACTGTGGTAGACCGACACCACTCAAAACCAAAAATATTAACGGGTTAAAATATGATAGTATTTTTGGTAATTTATCAAATTTAAAATGTGATCATTTGATTTTGGAATTAAATTAGAGGGAGAATTATAGTTTGGTACTTTGGTCCTTAGGTCATCACTAATTGAGAGTGAGAGCTATAATTATGATTCTAAAAATTAAATGACATTTTTTGAGTTGTGTTTTTTTAACACTGTCACTGTTTTAACAATTTATGTTTGAAAAACACCCATTATTGTGAACGGACTAAAATACCCTCATAGTAACCTTCTTTACCTTTTTGGTTTTTTTTTTCAAAATTTTCTATCAATGGAAGTGGAATCGACGAATCGATGAACAAACATACACTGGCGACGATAGTGGATACACTTATACCGACCACGACCAAACACAATAGTGACTTTTGATTTCTCTGAAAAACCAAAGTATGTAAGGTTTCAAATTGGGGATTCGATGTTGGAGCAGACGAACAGAACAGAACAGAACAGAACAAAAACAAAGGAGCACAGAAAAATGAACCAGAAGTCTCAAAAAGCAATCACAAAGTCTCGGGCACACAAACACAGATTCTCAAACAACTTACAAAAGTCTCGAACAACATACAAAAGTCTCAGACAACGTACAAAAGTCTCAGAACACTGTTATTGGTAAAATCTGAAGAATGGTGAGTCAGCGTAACTATCCAAAAAATAAGGGAGTTTACCAAGAGTCAACTTTCCTGAACCTATCTAAGCCCGAACCAACCAACACTGACAAAAGATGGTTTCATAATACCCGGTCGGGATTATCAGGATGGTCGGGTCAAAACCTTAGGTCGGGATAGGGTCACTGGTAGGGGAAAATAAGGCCTGGTCGGGTCTTGGCAGATGATCAACAGATCGACACGTGGGTATTATCAAATACGTACAGAATGAGTCTTACTCCAATAAGGTGTTTCGAAGCACACTTTGACAAGGAAGCAAATTTCCTTATTGATGCCAGAGTTCAAATTAGGCAAGAGATTCAATATGTGAATAACGTAAAACATGAAAAAAGAATAAAACGACTCAAACACGTCGATTCCATTTGCTTGTACAACACAAATTAGGGTTCTATGCATGTATAATAGACCCTAATAATGCCCAAGAAAGGGTTGAAAAGAAAGAAAAAAAACCATAGAGAGCATGGGAGATTGAGTGTGTAATTGATTATTCATAGTAAAGTTCTTTCCTCGCCGGTTTTCGGCAACCGTGGATGTTTCCTCATTCTTGGGGTTTTACCACGTAAACTCTTTGTGTTCTCTTTAATTCCTTAGTCGTTCATAATTTACAATTGTGTGATATCATATACATTCTGATCGATGTGTGATCTATCCAAAAATCACCGTCAACAAACACAAACGTAAAGTCTCGGACACACAATCATAATGTCTCGGAAACACAATCATAAAGTCTCGAAACACAGTCATAAAGTCTCGAAACACAATCACAAAGTCTCGAACACAATCACAAAGTCTCGGAATATAAATACAAAGTCTTGGACACACAATCACAAAGTTTCAGAACATAATTACAAAGTCTCGGAACACGAACACAAACACAAACTTTCGGACACATAAACACAAAGTCTCGGACAACATACAAAAGTCTTGGAAACTAAGTTTTATCATCTTTCCCACTAGAAAATCCCAACCCTCAACAACTTTAACAATGGAATATTCAAAACCAAAAGGCCCTTGAGTGTGTCAGCGTAGCGCCACTAAACTAATCCACTAAAGATGCATTGATAATGTTATGATGTTGGTTTTGTTTGAGTTGAGAATAACTATACAGAGAAAATTAAAAGAAAAGTTAAAGTAAAAAAAATAATTAAAAAAATGTGTAAAGTAAGGGCATTGGAAATCACTTATTTTGGTGCCTTTTAAACATAAGTTATTAAAGTGGTGCCACTTATGCAACCCCAAAGAAAAAAAGTACCGTAAACCCCTATTTCCTCATACATATATATGGGTCTTAAATAGTACAGAGAATGATACTATTATGTACTTTTACTCCAGTGATGCTGAGACTGATATTTTTGTAACAAACTTAATTATACCTAATTTTAACAATGTCAGTAAATTGTAATTTATTAACTTTTATGTCAATTAAAATAATACCATTGTAAATTTCTCATTGAGATCTTTGAAATAGTAGTAATATTTAATATTTTAAAATTATTACCAATTTTGGTAACATTACAAAATTTAATTTGATGTAAAAAATTAATAGGAACTCAAACTATGGATGATGTGATGAAAGATTACGAGGGAATGAAGTTGTTAACAACCATTTTTGGCTAGGGTCCAAAGAAGAATTTTTCATTTGCCTAGTACATGGTAGGCTCTATCCTATACCTAGACACCGGGGATACTCAATACCATGGACCAAGAAGAAGTCAGCACCACCTGTTGGGATTTGCTCGATAGCAAGAGTGTAATAATGTATTTGACAATCTTTTCTTATTAATAATGTGATTTATAGTTTAACAAATCTTATAGCATTTATATTTTAATTATTATAATTGTCAAAAGTAAATAATCATAAGGTCAAAAGATTATGAGAAAAGAAGAATTGTTCATACATCTAGATATGTATGAGGTAGACACAATTCTTTAGTTAGTCTTGAATAGTATTCACAACTTAAGATGAAAGGTTGGGCCGCCTTTATCTTGTCAAAGTTGTAGATTCTTTTGCTAGCATTTGAGTGGGATCAAATGTGTTATGATGAGTCTAAAATCATCAAAGCGTGGTGTATTTGAACAAAAGAATCTAGTGCACTGGGTGCATTGAATATGATCAAAATAAAATACTTTATCTAGAACCGTTAATGGATAAAAGTTTTCATTTAAAGACAATCAGAGAGTCTATCTCAATTCTGAGATAAATGATGGACTTATAGTTGCAAGTGTTATCATTTGAGCTACCAATGAGTACGATTATATAGCATAGTCTATCCTCGATAGTTTGGTGGTATTCAATTGTTAATCGATAGAGGACTTCATTTATAGATATGGATATCGTGGCTCCATTTATTGAATGAGAGTAGAATACCATCATATGGATGTTTTGAGGTATTGGATATTAAATCTTAACGTTAAGTTTTCAATAGTGTCTATTGAAACATGACTTCTGGACAAGTCAAAATATCCAAGTTCAAAATGTTGTCATATGAGTAAATATGGTAACTTGGAGAGCTATAGGCGGTCTATGAGCTCTTGGCGATTACTGGTATTCTTCACGAGGATACACTTTCTCCAATAAGGTTGTCTAGGGTATGAATAAGTAACATCAACTTATTCTATCTTTATTTAAGAGTTCAATTTTAGTTCTTTAGTGGAATGAACAAAAATTAAATAGATCGGACCTAAGTGAATTATTTGTTGATTGTGATTGGATTGTGTCTATTGGAGCTTAAATCTAGATAGCCCGCCAAGATCCCCAATCCACACGAACTTGTATGGATCCCTTGATATATTCTACCGGACCAATTTCGGGGTCAAGCTAGAATTATAGTGAGGCATGTTGACTTGTTTCTTTTTGTAAGAATGAGTCTAGTTCACATGTGAACTTTTTATAAAGGTCAAATGGATTTAGTAAAATAAGAAAATAATATATTGGCCCATATATATGGTTTGGGCGGCAAGGCTATTTAGAATAGCTTATTTATATTTTATTATTTTATTATTTAATTAAATGAAAATAATTAATTTGGTGATTAATTAATTATTTAATTAAAAGTCAAAATCTTTTTCCTAGTAGGAGATGGTCTCCTAAAGTTATACTATTGTTAGTAGTATAATTAATATTAAATACTATATTTGATAAGTAGATAATTAAAAGGAGTTATTTATTTAATCAAGTTAGGAAGTCTTTAATATGGTTACAAATACACTATTGAGTTGGATTAGGAGTCTTGGTGTAGGATAGAATTATTTTTTGAAAAAGATTCTTAACCACCAAGTAAATCTACCTAAGGAAAGGATTCTTAACTACCAAGTAATCCTTCTTAAGAAAAGAATTAAGTCTCCTAATTATATCCTATGATTTTAGGCCAGCCCATCTGTATATAGCCTTTTACATAATGATTCTCAACTACCAATTAAATTCACCTAAGGAAAGGATTCTTGCCAACCAAGTAAATCCTTCTTAGGAGAAGATTTATAATCCTATATATATCTCATGTGTTTTTCGGCCAGCCCTAATGCATTCTAAGAGTGAATTTTGGCCAGCCCTAGCTTAATTTTATTAATTTTTCTCACGTTTCCGTTGCGTTTTGAACCGTTTTTTCCCTACAATTGGTATCAGAGCCTGGTTGTATCCTTGATTAATTGATGTATGTGTACATGAATCCTTTTCTTTTTATTGTATATATAAGCGTGTTTTAGAAAGAGATGACACTCTAGGTATTTGCATATATATATATTTACACTGGAATATATGGATATATATATATATATGTTTTATATGTGGTTATTTATTGCTCAAATTTAGTCGTAGAATTTCAATGTAATTTTGTTTTGGGATTGTAACAAAAAGGGTGGTCTATCATCGCCATAATTTTCTTCTTGGTAGTTGTTAAGTTTGTTTTTTTTTTAATTTTGTTGTAATAAAAAAACTGCACTATTGTAATAAAAAAAACTGTAGTATTTTTTATTTTTAATTCTTTTGTAATACATTCAAGTATCGAAGACTTGAAGGTTTGAAGAATTGGAAGCAACCGGAACAAGTTTGGGACCGTGCGAGCCATTGCAACGAACGTGCGTGCGAAGAGCACGCAGCCACGTTTGTTGTTGCATGGGCTGCGCACGGCAGCCCTATGGAAGCCATGGGCTGCACAAGGCAGCCCTTTATGGGTTTGTGGTATGCGCATGCCCATGGGTAAGGGCAAAGGGTGCGCACGCCTATGGGAGGCAGCTGAGAGAGTCCGGACGATGAAGGTTGCGTGAAGACTTGTTCGCCAAGAAATGAGTTTTTGTATTCCAAGACATATGTAATTTACTTGTTTTTCTAGGATGGACCAAAATTGTAGCTATTTATATTTTTGTAAATATTGCAATGTTTGTCATTGTTTGATAACATGTCATATAGAATAGGAGTGCCCTCAAATATCTCTTTTGGTATGAACATGCACCGAATGGTTTAGGTATCTAAATTGACATTTAGATAACTTGGTAAATCATTCTTTGGAATTCGATCACACACCTTAAATAATTGAGTGGCAGAATTTGTCTTGGAACACCTACGGTCTCCAAGTTTAGTTGAGCTTTATGTTTAGTGTAATAACCTCCTAAGAGGTGTTCATGAATGGAATTTAGGAAGATACTTCCTTATAAGGATAGACTAGACAATTAGCCCAAACGATATCTACTCTCAAAGGAGGGATAACGTCTAGGTGGTAGTGTATCCTGATCAGGAACCATCTGACTCTCAGATGTTTGTGGAATAACAACTCTTGTTGATGAATCACTAGTCTCACCAGGCTCCAACTCATTTAATACAATCTTTGAACGAGGTTTATGGTCACTAATGTAATTGTCCTCAATAAACATTGCATTTGTCGATACAAATACTTTGTTATCTTCAAGACTATAGAAGTGTCCACCTCTGGTCTCGTTGGAGTATCTTACAAACAGGCAGACAATATATTTGGAGTCTAGCTTTCCAGTTCTATTATTCAGCACGTGTGCTGGATACCCCCATATACGAAAATGTCGTAAACTAGTTTTACGACCATTCCACAACTCTAGGGGAGTCTTAGGAACAGAATTGGGTGGCACTACATTCAAAATGTATACCGTTGTTTGTAACGCATATCCCCAGAAGGAATTTGGTAATGATGAGAAACTAATTATAGATCTCACCATTTCCATTAGGGTTCTATTTCTCCTCTCTGCTACACCATTTTGCTGAGGTGTACCCGGGGCTGTGAGTTGGGAAACTATCCCATGCTCGACCATGAAGTCTTCAAACTCTTAGTAAAAGTACTCACCTCCACGATCTGATCGTAGTGACTTGATAGTCCTACCTAATTGATTCTCAACTTTAGCTCGGAATTCTTTGAACTTTTCAAATGTTTCCGACTTTCGTTGCATCAGGTAGACGTATCCGTATCTTAAGTAGTCATCTATAAAGGTGACATAATACTCATAACCACCCCTCGCTTTAACATTCATCGGTCCGCAGACGTCTGTATGTATAAAGTCCGCAGACGTCTCTTAGTCATCTTACCTTCCAGACAAGATTCACAGACAGGTAAGGTGCCAACCTTTAACTCACTTAAAGGTCCGCTTTTTACTAGTCTGTCTATCCGGTCAAGGTTGATATGACCAAGCCTTAGATGCTAGAGATACGTGTCATTATCTAGAGAAATCTTATGTCGTTTAGTTTTTGATTTTTCAACCTTAAACATTTCGTTGTTTAGCAGTGTAGTATGTATTAACGATCTTAACACATACAAATTGTTTTCATTGATTCCTGAACAAATATTCAGACCATTCTTTCCAATAATAACGGACTTATTATTAAAAGAAATAGAATATGATTGTTCTAACAATTTAGAAACGAAAATCAAATTCCATGTAAATCCAGGAATATAAAAAATATTGTTCAATAATAAAAAACTATTATTATTACAAAATTGCAATCTTATTGCTCCCACTGCTTTTGCCAACATGACATCCCCTGACCCCGCACGCATTGAGAATGCTCCCTCCTCTAGCTGTGTCAAAGAATCAGTCCACTGCAAAGAAGAACAAACATGGTTAGTGGCTCCCGAATCAATTATCCAGGACGAAGAATCATCTTCCACTAAACAAGATTCAAGAACAAGTAAATCATATTTACCTTTCGTCTTTTTCTTCTTGGCTACCTTCTCCAGGTATTGAGGGCAGTTCCTCTTCCATGAACCAACCTTATCGCAATGGAAACATTTTCCTTTGCCTTGGTCAGTGAAGGCTCCCTTCTTTTGCTTTGGGCTTTATTGGGTTTGGGCTTACCGTTCGCCTTCCCAGTAGACCTTTTCCTCTTTTTATTATTTAAAGAGGAAGATGGTTTAGCAACATTTGCCTCACCGGTATTTCCCTTATTGTCCTAATTAAAGACACAAAGGTAGCAAGCTCATTGAGCAACTGTGTAAGACTAAACTTTAACTTGTTCATCCCATAGCTACTCTTAAACTGATCGAAACTCTTCGGAAGAGTTGTCAGTTTGATGCTCACTTGACTGGGTTCGTCAATGGCCCCGCCATTGACTTCTGCCGTGTTGAAGTAGGACATCATGCTCAGGACATGTTCCCGAACTGACATTCCTTCCTTCATGCGAGCAAGCATAGCAAAACTAATGGCTTCGTGTCGCTTTTGCTCGGAGGGCTGCCCAAACATGGCTTGCAATGACTCCATGATTTCGAATGCTGAAGTCATTGCTTCATGCTTTGTGACAAGCACGTCTGTCATAGAAGCCAACAGATATGTTTGGGCCTTCTCATCAGATGAGACCCATCGCTCGTATGCCTCACGAACAGTTCGTGTGGCAATGGCAGCAGGCGCTGGAGGACATTCCTCCATAAGCACAAACTTGAGGTCTTCGGTGACCAATATTGCATTAATGTTAAGTTTCCACTTAGTGTAGTTATCACCAGTTAATTTGTCATTTGCGAGAATTTGAAGTAATGCAGAAGAAGTTATTGCTGAAATAAATAAAACATTCATTCAGTCATTTATTTAAAACAAGTGTGAGTGCTTTGGCATAAATTTAAACATGATGCATGAACATGTTTAACGAACTAGAACTACCCTAAAACTAGTTGCTATACCATGACAATCCAACATACCACAAAGAAGTACCGCCTTAGGGTCGGTCAAGTCTTTGCATGTTGGACCGAGACATTCTCAATCAAATGATATTCTAGAATAACTCTTATTCCATATCATTCAACCATCGTTCATTCAGTCATGTTTTTAATTAACAAACTTAATCAAAACCTTCGTGAGTGTAACCCACCATTTCAGATCTCACGAGCTTAACTTGAAAATTGCTGCCTGTCTGTCAATCCCGAAATACCCTCAGAAATCCTATCCGTTAGGAAATCAACCTTGGTATTGACCTTTGTGGAAACCCTCCTTAGAGAGGACGAAAGCAAAGCCATCACGAGGCCCCTCTCGGATCTCACAGTGTTGAACTAATGATGGAGACCGCGGGATATATATGTCGTATATCCCTCTCCCACTCACTATTTTAAAATTAGGGTTTTCTATTAACCGTTAATGCACCTAGACTCTACAGGATTAAACTACTAACTTTAATCAAGTTATCTATCGCATTAACTTATTAGAACAAAATTATAATTAACTAATAAATTATTAATGATTTTTAACAATTAAAAATCTAATCTTTTAGTGAATAATCTAAGCATTTGTAAATTATTTACTAGGGTTAGATTATTATGTTAGTGTTTACCAAGTTTTAACTAATAAAACCCTAATACTTTATTTGGATAATTTATTATTAGGTAATTAATCATATTAATCCTAATTACAATAAATGACCCTATTAATCTAACTTATTAAACTCTTTAACAACTAGATTCATATTAATGAGAATTACCAAGTTTTCTAACCATAAAAAACTAATCTCATTATTCATAGCCAATTATGTATATTACCCATTTTAATCACATTAAAAACAAATACATAAAATATCTGGCTATGATGCATGTATGACATATCAAATATATTTGTGTAGGCACATCTAATCTAAATGGTATGTGTATGCATGACAATGCTTTTATCATCACATTATATAAAGAATACATGAATTGACCGAGTACTGTGGATTATTTAACCTAAAAAATTGGAAGCTAAAATTACAAAAAAATTTCCAAGGCATTCCTTGGTCTTCTTGTAATTTCCGAGTCTTCTAGTCTTTTCAGATCACTCCAATTCATCTCATGAATCCGAAACGGGAAATCTGCACGGAACCCACTAGGCAACACTTGCCAACGAAACCGTGCGTGAACAGTACCCGGTGAACAGTGTAGATGAACAGTACGACTGTGAACAGTGACATCGTGAACAGTACGGTGAACAGTACGGTGAACAGTACCCCCCCCCCCCCCCCCCCCCCGGTGAACAATACACCGTCGTGAACAGTACCGACGTCGCGCGCGTTTCCAGTTCTTCGTTTACAGGTTACAATTTTTTATTATTATTTACAATACAATAACAGTAAAATAAATAAAATAAAAATTGTACAACCCATAAACCCTAAATCCACAGTACCATAAAAAATTACGATCAACTATGTTTAAATTAAACAATTTAATTATAAACATTTTTACAATCATAAAGATGGTGCCTACACATTCATACGTACAGGAGTATCGAAAACAATTTCCAGTTTCGAAAAAATAAATTGGCTCTGATACCAATTGTTGGTACAAATTCCCATAGCATGGGTGTGGGCACGGTCCTAACTCCTTGTGGTGACACCTACAGATACATATCAGAGCACTCCTCTAAGAAGCCCCCGGGCGGAGAGCCACGCTTCGTCACACGATCACGCGTGAGAGTTCCCAGGGATCGGTCAGTCGCCACTGCCTTTGCTCTGATACCAATTGTTGGAACCCGTTCACCGGTCACACACAGGAACTAGGTTTTAATTTTTTTTTATACAGATCATATCTGTATATGGGACCAGTGAACTTTGGATTGTAATTATTTTTCGGAACCAATACATACAATATGTATACACAGGAAATTGTAATCAACAAAAATTAGAAGAAGAAAATCTTACCAACGTTTGAAGGCTCCTTCACTTTTCGATATGCTCCTGTCTGAACCACTCGATCTTCCTCGCTATCTCCCGGGATTGGTAACTGCGTGTGGGCGCATCACGATCTCAGGAGCTTGAATGGAGGATGTAGAGAGATTTGAAGAAACTCTTTCTTCTATGTGTTTCAAAAACACACTAAACATGAAACAATATATATATATTTCTAAAGCTTGCTTCTCTCTTCACAAATATATATCTTATATATATGGAAAAAACCCACGCATGCTTATGCTTTTTCTTTGACAAATATATATATCTGACTAATGCCTAGATTTTCAAAAATCAGTTCACGCACTGCTTCATGTTTTTCACTATATATATATATATATATATATATATATATATATATATATATATATATATATATATATATAGTATTTACATCCTATGTAAACTCTTCTTTTGACTATTGTTTCATGTGTACACATCAATTTGCATCTAATGCAATCTCTTGTATTATTAATTGATATATATCTTTTAATTTTCCTTTTCAAATATATCTAATATAATAATTTTAAATTTAAACTTAAATTCAAATACTTATATAAATGATTTAGTAATAATAAAATAATCCTATTATTTTATCTTCACCTAAATCCATATATCAACTAACACCCATCAATTAATAGTTAATTAATAATTCATAATTATCAATATAATTAAATAATCTAATTATTTAATTAATTTAACTATTAACATTCATTAATTAAATAATCTCATTATTCAATTAATTCCCGAATAAATACGTGTCACTTTCGTAACACAATTAATTGGACAATCCAATTTATTAACCGTGACCCTTGTTACCTAAATCGATCAGGCTAGCAAGGGGACCTAATGGACCCACATTATTTTGAGCTCCAATAATCATCGGAATCATTAATTAAACTCTTTAATTAATATTTCTTGATTATTAACTCCGGTGTTATTCCACTAAAAACCCGAAGCTGCACTCTCTCAACTGTAGACGCTTTTACACAGACCGATACAACTCGATGTCCATCGATATAGCTATTACACATGGTGTGATCCTCCATAGTATTTCATAATTAGAGTTGGGTCATAATGTCCGTTATGCCCCTCTAATTACATATATCCTTTAAGCACCGTTGATTCTATAATGAACAATAAATCCTGTTTCCTTACAGAATTAGGAGAGCGCTCATATTGTCCAAGCCCCGAATCAACCCTTAAGGGAACTACCATCTACTTCTCACAAGAAGGAGTGGATTCCACTATTGTGTACAAACCTTCCCAGCCACAAGAAAAATCGTAATCCTAACATACGGAGCATACTGATCGGGAATTGCATCTGACCTCACCCATGGTATATCAAAGACCACGATCTAACCTGAAGGAGTTGATAAGTCACTCAGGATTAAAATCACCCATATATAGCCATCATTAGTTGATATATATGAATCTCATCAGTAAACGGATCTTGGTGAGAGATTCATATAGTTCATGGCCCAGTTCTATATGATCACATCATACAAGGTGCCTCCATTCTCATATCTCCATATGAATGATTCAGGATAGAATCACCGTACATTACGGAATGGACCGCAACTATAGATTAACCACAAATAAAGTACCCAGCTTTATTTGCTATCTATGGACTCTTTAGATTGCACGTCTCTTACTGTATCCATCTGTATATGACACTCATATACACAGTTTGAGATTACATCCGTCAATCTTGGATGTTAAATTTCTGCACAAGTTATATGATAAACAGCACAATAAGAATGAATTGAACTTTTCCTTTTATTTATTTAATAAATCCATTTACAAATTACATCTTTAGAGCATAAACCCCAACATAAGGGGTTTATCCGGTCATAGTCCTTTTAGTGGTGCGATATGCCAGAGTACATTGGGCAGCTCATCGACCCATTTACCTTTCATTTGTTATAGCTTAGGAGCTCTTTGATTGTTTTATTGGTAGCCTCTACAAGGGCATTGGTTTGGGGATGAGCTACCGATGCAAAGCGAAGGTGAATACCTAAGTCTTCAAAGAAATCCTTAAACCATGCATTGTCAAACTGCTTGCTAAGGTTAGTAATAATGACCATCGGGGTATCAAACCTGCAAACAATAGTTTTTTAATAAAGTTAGTGGTGTTTTCCTCTGTTATCTTGGACAACGGTCTTGCTTCCACCCACCGGGTGAAGTAATTGATCATGATTATAACATATTTGGCCTTACCAGGAGTAGTAGGGAGCGGTCCGATCAAGTTGACTCCCAAATAGCAAAGGGATAAAGTGAACTGATTGAGGAGAGACGCTCTAGAGGTAAATGGTTAAAGTTAGATGTCCTCTAGCAAGGACTACATGACTATACAAATAGGTTCGTATCATAGTGCATGGTTAGCTAGTTGTAACTCATGCGAAGCACCTGATATGCTAGTGCTTCTCATCTGGTATGGTTCATACATTCCCCTGAATAAATCTACTTGAGTGCCCAGCTAGCATCATCAGGATGTAAGCATCGGAGTAGGGGAAGAGATCTTCCTCTACAGTAGAGTTATCCATCAACTAGGCAATAGCGGACTGAGGTCTTTTTGAGTTGTTAAGCTTGAAGGTAAGCGACTGTTGGGTCCATCCAGCACGAGTGATGATCAACCAGGCTAACTTATTTGTCTGCTGCTATGCTAGATTGGGAAACTACCTGGAGAGGTACACCTTTGGGGAGGGTATGTCCCCCATTAGTAGCTATCTTTGCTATGATGTCTTCTCAATGATTTTCTTGGCGAGGAGTACTTTACATTCTGCTTCATTATTAGTGGCCTTGAACTCAAACCTGAAGCAGTGGCATCATTCCATTTTTTTCTGGATCAATTAGAATAATGGCCGCCCCATTGCCTACATGACCAGATGCACCATCATTATAAAGGATCCAGACCTCTTAGTTTGCTAGCCAGACACAGAGCTTTTGATCTTTTTTAGGGATTAGATCTAAGTTTACAGAGGTACCAGGATCAGGAAGAGTTGAGAATTTGGCCATAAAATCTACTAACGATTGGGCCTCAATAGTAGTCATATCCTTGTACTTGTTGTCGAACTAAGTGAGTTCAAAAGCACATAGTACAAACCTCCCAGATATGTCAGGCCTTCATAAGAACTGGCGGAGAGGCTGATCGGTCACTATCATAATCGTATGAGCCTAGAAATAAAGACAGAGTTTTCTTACTGAGGTAACAAAGGCAAAAGCGAGCTTCTCTAGGAGAGTGTAATTCTTCTCTGGCTTGGTTAAAGCATGGCTCACATAGTAGATAGACCGTTGAATCCCATCTCCACATTCCTTATTTAAATCCTCACTCACCATTGTCTCAGTTACAGCTAGGTAGATATACAGCTCCTCTCTAGGTACTAGCTTAACTAGCAAATACGGGCTGGCTAGGTACTTCTTTAATAACTGGAAGGTCTGTTCACTATCTTGGTCCTAGTTCATGTTTCTCCCTTACTTAATTACATTAAAAAAGGGGGAGGCACTCGTCGATCGACTGTGATATGAAACAATTGAGTGCTGCTACTCGACCGGTCAACATATGTACCTATTTAAGAGTGTTATGGGATTACAGGTCCAGGACGACTTTGATCTTCTTTGGATTCCCAACAGTTACCCTAAAGGTGCACTTGGTAAGGTTCAATCTCGTATAATTCTCCTTAATGATTTGGAAAGTTGGATAGAGGTGGTCTTGGTGCTGGTCAGCCACCTGTGACTTAGTGATCATGTCATCTATATAAACCTCCATTGTTCTTCCTATCTCATGCTTAGACAACCGATTGACCTGTCGCTGGTAAATGGCTCCTGCATTCTTGAGACCAAAGAGAATGACCATGTAGAAGTAAAGGCACTACCCGTTGATAAAACTGGTATTGTCTTGGTTACAGGGAGCATCATAGTCTGATTATACCACAAGAATGCATCCATGAAGCTTAAGAGTTTTTTCCCTGTTGTAGAGTCTACCAGCTGATCGATCTTTGGTAGCAGGAAGCTATCTTTTGGACAAGCACAGTTAAGGTCAGTTTAATCGACGCACATATGCCACTTTCCATTGGCTTTGGTAGCCATGACCAAGTTAGCGATCCATTTCGGGTATCGGGATTCCCGGATGAATCAAGCTCTCAGTAGTTTGTTGACCTCTTCCTAAACTACATCATTCCTTTCGGGATTGAAATGTCGCCTCTTCTGTTTGACAGGCGGGATCAACTACTAGTCTGTGAGCGGCCAAGGAAATTAGGATTCCAGGTATCTCGTCGTTACTCCAAGCAAGGATTTCGTTATACTCGCGGAGCAATTTAACCAACCCTTCCTTCACTTTTGCTTCTAGAGCGGCTTTGAGTTTGACTACCTTGGAGGGATCATCCTCCGTAATTGGTACTTCCTATAATATGTCAACCGGATGGCCACTTGCCCACCCTCATCTTCCTCTATCACTTCTTCAGGCAAGACCTTTGACTCGAGATCCCCCTCTGTTTTTTTCTATTCCCATGTAACTACTACCTACGAAAATGGTTTGGTAAGGCCATCGGGTAAGTTTATACGGCGTGGCACTTACGGGTTGCTTATTGGTCACCGCGTACCTCGCTTACCTCTTTTCCCACTGAAAAATTCAGGACGTTATGGTAGACAGACAATACCCCTTTAAGGGGTGATAGGACAAGCCTTTCGAAAATAGTGTTGTAGGTTGATAGGGTGTCCACTACAACGAAATCAGTCATCAGGTTTTGTTGGAGTGGTATAGTCCCGATAATCACCGGAAAAATCTTGGATCCGACTGGTACAATAGTGTCCCCTGTAAATCCATATAATAGGGTGGTGCAACTGTTACAACACCATTGCATATGGTTACACCTTTCCATAGCTTCCTTGAAGAGGATATCGACGTTGCTACCTGTATCAATCGGTACGCTGTGGACTAGGCAATTGGCAATCTATACCGTGACCACCATGGGATTATCGTGTAGATGTACGGTGTTGTATGTCCTCCTTAGTGAAAATAATATGAGCTAACAGAGATGTCCTTACTGAGCTCCTATCAACCGTGAAGATATCTTGCCCTTGTTTAATATAGGGTACCTTCACGACATGGTTCTTCCGAGAATTGTTGGAGGTCCTAGATAGGGTAGGTACCACACTAATTATGTGTAAGACCTGGATTTGTTACATCAGGTCTTTTCCTTTTCCTCTTCTTTTCTCCTCATTTTCAATGATATCGGCAATACTTCTTTACCTGTGTGGATGCAGTCTAGAACCTGCTATAAGAATTCTGCAAAGCAACCACCTTTTACAAGTGTTTCGATCTGATTATGTAAGCTAAAACACTCTGAGGTGTAATGCCCCACATCCTAATGGAAGTCACAGTATTTATACCGGTTCCTCGTGCTAGTTGGTGCTTTCGTGGGACTAGGCTTTTTGAGTAATTCCTTGTCACAAATGGCAAGTTGGATCATCTTATGGAACACGTTCAGTGGGGTGTAATGGTTGTACCCCATCTCATCCTGGGCTTTGGGGTCTACCACTCTCGGTGGAGGCGAAACTCGAGGTGGAATTTGCCTCGCTGGATATTGCACCCGCTGAGGCTAGGGAGGCGGAGGAGCGGTATGTAGACCAGTTGGGAGATCTATTTTGACCCTTCTATACCGGTACGAGCTTGGGAGCCTCTTTTATTTGTGGTTAGCGATTCTTATGTCATCAAGTTTGATCTTGACCTTAAGCTGCTCATCTATCTCTACCTGCTAAAGGTCCCTATTGTAAGCCTGCTGATAAGTCTCTAGTGGACATTTGGCAAAAGGCCTGAACAATCTACCTGCCCATAAGTCTCTGTAAAAGTTGGCTAGGGCCTCTTTCTTTACAAAAAACCTCATCTAGACCACCTCCTTGTGGAACCTCTCCACGTAGGATCTGAGCGTCTCACCTCTCTCTTGAATCACATACTACAAGTGGATAAGGTCTTTCGATCGTGGCTTTGTCCCCTAGAACTGTGAACAATAATCGCCAGACAATTTAGTAAAGTTGTCCAAGCTACCTGCGGGTAACTTTATGAACAACCTTTTGGCGTAGTCTGTCAGCGTAGTTGGGAACATCCTGCACATGGCTGAACTGGTCATATTATTGACCCTCATATGCTAGTAAAAGCTTTTTAGGTGGCTTAAGGGATCCTTAGTGCCCGAATACTTATCAGTTAGCATTTTGAATTTTCGAGGGAGTTTCGCTTCCCTGATCCTCTTGAAGAATAGGGCGTTCATCGCACTTAAGGGGTCCTTTGGTTCTCCTTATGCTTGCCCCTCTTCAACTCCTAGATTTCCTTATGCATCCGAGCTAGATGATCTCCTAGATGCCTATTCTCGGCGTTCGTTGACTCAACCTCAAAATCTATTTTGCCAGGTCCCTATGTGTTAAGATAGGGACCTCTCCTCGGTTAACCTCTTCAGTAGGATTTTCCTGGGCACTTTTCCTGCTACACCCTATGTCTGATCGAGGTTCTCTTCTTGTGGTAGCTGGCTAGGCTGTATGGCAGGGGCACCTCGGTAGGACGTCAATAAAAGATTTCTCCTGTTGAGGTTGGTAGTAGGATGGCTTGTGCAGATCCGGGGGCATAGGCCCTAACCTATCTCAAACTGAAGGCAGTGGCCCCAATCTGTCATGAACCAATATAGATGGTGGTGGTCCTAACCTGTCGAAGGCGGTCTTCCTAGCTCCCGTTCTATTGGGATCCTCTTGGGGACTAGGTTCTGTCGGTTGGGTGGTGATACCCTCTGTAACCACCCCGAGGTTGACATTTTCCACTAAGGCTACAATCTATTGCTCTAGAATGGCATGGCTGATCACTAGAGGGACCGAAACCTGAGCGGTGTCAGTCGGTGCTGGAACATGATTTTGATGTTTTGATCTTTTACCCTTCCTTTGAGCCTTCCGGGTGGAGGTTGGGGATTGGTGCTCAGATGTCAGGTTGTGCCTAGGAGGATCGAAGTCTCATGATGTTGTTATTCCAATAAAAACTTAAACACGTGATTTAAAATGGGTGTGGAATGTCCCCACGGATGACGCCAAAAAGTGTTAACCAAAAATTCACCTTTGGTGAGAAATCTACGTTAACACCCTCAGGACCGTAACCTAGGTATATTGCAGTCGGGATGGGTACCTTCGGTACCAATTTCACATGTAAAGATGAGTGAATTGTATTAGTAGGATGATAGTGAACCGAATGGTTTTATTTTATTCAGCAATGAAATAAGCACAGTACACGGAACAACTCTCAACCTCTCTTCTCTCTCTGATTAACTGGAGGTGGTGAATTCGTACAAGTCAATAAGTGGACACAACAATCAATGGAAATAGCTAGGCTTCATTCTGATTGTATAACTAAGCGATAGCTCTTAAGGTTTTAAAAGTTGATTTTTTGATCCCCTTCTTTGTGTTATCACCCTTATATTTGCTCATGGTATCGTTAGGGGTTTTCCTTGGCGTACAAGTCGAAGATCACTAGATTGATAATCCTCCTCATTTGGAGGGATTTTCTATTTAATGTAGTTGACCCTGGAGAATCGGTTTTTTAGAAGATATCTTGAAGACAATAGTGTTTGGTTTCTTTCTGGACTCTTTATTACTGCTGTGTGCACGTGGAACTTGTTACGGTTTGGATAATCATTCTGATGTTGTTTATTAGCGATCTGACACCTCAAGGTATCGACCTAGTGATATGGCGCTTGATCATCCCGATGGTGAGGTACCTCGATGTACTATTTTACTAGTGAGGTACCCTGAGATACCATTATGATGTTGTTGCGCTTGATCAATCATGTTGGGGCTCTATGATCACCTAGGACCTTTATAGGCATCTTTCTTCCTGCTAGAGGGGCGGGATATGTACGACTGACCAGCAGAATAGTGTCGAGGTACTCAAGTACTAGTTAGGTAGTATATGGAGGCGTAAGAGCTTTATCTTGCTTCAATAATGATGATGAGGTATCGCGATTGTGTTAGACCTAGCACCTCGAGGTAGATCATAGCATATAACTCCTACCTGGTATAAGGAGATTGTTAACCAAAAATTCACTTAGGGTGCGGAATTTCAGTTAACACCCTCGAGCCCACTACCTTAGGGTTCGTGGTCAGGGTTGGTACCTTCGGTACTTCGTTTATACATAAGATAGTGGATATAAAGATAAACACTAACACGATGTATGAAGGAAAATAGTATTTCTTTACTATTGACAAAATGAATAACATATCTTGTACAAAAATCACTCAAATACTCTTAATCGCCCTTGGCTACAATAGATGTGGCGATTTTACGTCTATCAAAAAGTAGATAACAATGGCAACCGTGTTCTGTGAACAGAATTTAGGTCAAGGCTGAAGCCTTTTTCTATCTCTCTCTTGTTCAATCCTTTTACTCGTTCATGCATGGGCTTATTTATACGCAGTCCAACTAGGTTAGATTTGTGGTTCTCCTGCCATTAATGTCTCAATCCACTCAAAACCTTATCAGGCGAGATCTTTTATGTAAATGTCATTGACTTTGGTTTGATAATGGATTCGAGAATATCTTGGAGGGAGATAAGTTTGTTTCCTATTTGATTTTGATGACATGCCTCGCACGTATGTAACGCAAGTTGAAGAATGGAAATGATCTTGTGTACTCCCCTGGTAAGATTCATAATAGAGGTCACCGAATAAGGCGTTCACTACCTCGAAGGGCGAGGTACACCTATGTTCTTGTCTTGGTGTTAGGAGCTTGACCTGACCTTACCAGTGTCGATGCTCTTTAGTCGTAACGGAGCTTCCCCGAGCTTCTTCCATCCTGTTTAGATGGATATGATTTTCCCCTCAGTGAATCAAAGTGACATTATAGAATGAACCTGAATCCCTCACAGGCATCTTTATGTAATTGGGAAAGATGGTGGCCTCTGGGGAGGTTGCGAGGTATTTTGACCCCAGGAAGTCTAAGTCTTGCCTCTTCGACCTTGCTCCGGTCTCTTATGTCAACTTAAGAAGCTCGATTTGATCATGTTGAGCGTTACCTAGGGCTTTCCTAGGTGTGACGACCACGCCTTGCTTCTACAGGGTCGTATAGTAGCTCGATCTTGGAAACCTCGGTACTATGATGAGAAACCTCAGATTTAGACCTTGGCTAGGAGAGTTGAAATTTTTCCTTTGGTCTCTAGCCAAATTTGGCTATTAACAGTAGTCCTCTGACTTGAATACCGGTGATTGAGTTGGGGTTGGAGTCAGACTTCCCGTTTTAATTGGAAAATTTCCCCTCCTCTTTTTGTTACAAGATTCTTGGTGGAAATCCTCTCATTAAATGCAAGTGAGACGTGGCGAGCAAGGAGTGATGTGTTTTTCAAAATAATCCTGTTGCGTTAGGCCAGTCCTCGATATTCGAGGCAATCTTCACCGAAGATCTTGCTTCCATGTAACTGACGTCGCGGGTTACTGCTTCATTCATCCATATTTAAACCATGTTGCTTCGTTGTCTTCCCCACGCTTTCTTCATCTTCAAATTTCAAATTTTCAAAAAGAAAAAATCTTTTCTTTCTTTGCCTTCTCAAGCAACGCATCCATCTCTCTTTCATCTAACTCGAAATCTTTCTTCACCATGTCAAAATCTAGGCCAATACTGTAGACCTCATGGTAGAGAGCGAAGAAGTCTCTAGTCTCGCCCATGGGAAACGAGCGTGAAAGGACTTTGACAGCGATGACTCTCCTCCTAACCCATTACGTCGTCGATCGAACAGGAAAGTGTCTATTGGGATTGGATTCTCGAACATACCTAATGACCCTATGAACTTGGTTGATGAAGATTCAGATAAGTAACCTGGGAAATCTATGGCTGGAAGGGGTCAAGTCACGGTTATTGTTCCCCTTCCAGAGGAACTTCTCCCCTATGACTTCAAGGCCTTCCCGGATTTTACTACTGACCAGAAGTCGATTGATCATTTGAAGGCGGGCATCCCCAACAATGTTTCCATCTCCGTTCCTCCCAAGAACTATAATGTTTTCTCTACTCCCAAATGCTTGCTTTCGATCCATGTCACGGCTCTTAAGAATGGGGTCTGACTTCCTCTTCATCCCACCCTCCGACGGGCTCTCAATGCCCTATAGCTAGAACCTCTCCAGTTGATGCCTGGCTTATAGAGACATCTAATCGGCTTTCTCATGCTATGGAGGGAACAATGCGAGTTGAGCAAGGTTACCAGGGAGCCTGGAACGAAGGAATTAGCCTACCTCTTCCAAATTGGTAGCCAATCTAGTGGCCCAAGAGGTCAGTTCTAAGCGAAAGCCAATAACAAACTCAACGTCATCGTCCCCAGTGCTTCTAAGAAAGTCCCCATATAGAATGAGGAATGGATTCTGGCAGGAGGTGATTGGAGAAGCTCAATCTATATCGGCAGACACGAGTTCGAGGTCCCCACTTTATTCAGTGATAAGACATCGTGGGATAGGGATTTACTACCCTCTAAGTCGTAGGCTAACTTGTAGACTTTTATCTTCCGTAATTATTTGAATATGAGATTTCCTACCGCTGATTCTTTTGACCCCCGCAAGGTGAATCGATACCTGTTGTTAACTGAAATTTTACTCGTGGTGAGAAATTTTGGTAACCACCCTTGAGACCACTACCACGGAGGTGGTGGCCGGGGGTTGATACCTTGAGTACCAAAATTAATTATACAAGGGTAAGGTATTTAATGTAGAGATTAATATGAAGAGAAAAAGATTAAGGCGGCTTTATATGTCGTACAAAAGCTCTCCAACACTCTTAATCTCACTAAGATACAGTAAGATAGCAACCTCGTTCCTATCGAATAGTAGAGTACAACGACGGCCGTGTTCTGATCATAGAATTTCAGCCATGACTCATCCTTTTGTTTCTTTCTTATCCAAAATCCCCTTTTTCTTTCGTTCATGTTGGGCGCATTTATTCAAGGTCCAAATAGGTTGAACTTGTGAATCTCCCGCCATGATTCTCTAAATCCATTCCCTACTTATGGGGCGGGATATTTTATTTTAAAGTCATTGACTTTGAATTAATAACAAATTCTAGAATATCTTTGGTAGAGATAAGTTTGTTTCCTCTTTGAACTCAATCACTTGCCTAACAAGTACGTAGTGTTTCAATGTTCATCAGAGTGTAGATATGTTCTTGTGTGCATTTACGGCGTGATTCTTTTTAGAGGTCGTCGAGTATGGTGTTCGCAATTTCGTAGCGAGGTAGATCTATGCCCTGGTCTTGGTACGTAGAGCTTTATCTGATCTTTCCAGGTCTCTTGGAGCTTGGTATGACCTCGTGGACACCTTTTGGTAGCAACAGGGCTTTGGCGAGCTTCCTGCTACCTGTCCAGATAAGTTTGTTCTTCTTTCGGTGAGATTGAGCAATTTTGACGTGAGATAACGATGCTTAATGGGTCTCTCTTAGAGAGGATGGCGAACTTCTGAGGAGGTTGCATGGTGATCTCGACTCCGGAGAGCTTGGTTCGTCATGCACCAGACTTTTCCTTGATTCTTAATTCGCTGTAAGGAGCTCGATTCGATTTTGTCGGGCTTCACCTTGGGTGGTTCTTGAGCTCGACGACCTTTCTTTGCTTCTGTGGGAAGGCTCCAGAGCTCGACCCCAGGACCCGAGGTTCCGTGGTGGATAATCTCGGGTTTATACCTAGGCTAGGAGAGTGGAAAATTTCTGTTTGGTCTCTAGCCAAATTTGGCTATTAACAGAATTCCCCTCTGACTTGAACACCGGTGATTGGGGTTGGACTCAGATTTTCCTTTTTAATAGGGAAATTTTCCCTCTTTTATCGTTACCGAAAATCTTGAAGGAAATCTTCTCATTAATTACACAAGTGACGTGGTGAGCTTAGACTGGTGTACTCCCCGAAACAATCCGATTGTGTTATGGCCATTCCCGCGATTCTAGGCAATCCTATCGAAGAATTCTTCGACGTTATTGCTCCCTTCACTTCTATTTATACCCAATTTCTTCACCGTATTCTTCGCACTTTCTTTTAAATTTCAAATTTTCAAAAAACCCTTTCTTTCACTACCATCTTCAGCTATGCTTTGTTCATTCTCTTTTTATCTGCCTCCAAACCTTATTCCATTATGTCGAAATTCATCCATGACTCCATCGATTCCCTCATCGATGGTGCAGAAGTTTCCAACCTTGCCTAGGGAAATCGGGAACAAAAAGATTTCAACAGTGACGATTCTCCCCTGAACCCACAACGTCGCCAGTCGAACAAAAACGTGGCCATTGGAACCGAGTTCAAAACCTGACCAGACTGTCCCTTAAATTTGATCGACGAAGGCTCAGACAAAAAAGAGAGAGACGACACCGATGGGAAGGGTCAAGTCATGGTTGCTAGCCGTCCTTTAGTTAGGCCTCTCCCTATGAGTTTAGGGTCGTCCTAGATTCTACTGTTGATCCGTAATCCATCGATCGCCCTAGGTCCAAGTACGGTATTCCTAACAGTGTCTCCCACACAGTTCCCCACAGAAATTATGATGTCTTCAATCCTCCCAAAAGCGTTCTTCCCATCCATGTAGCGGCCTTCGAGAATGGGGTCAGGCTTTCTCTCCATCCTACCCTTCGACGGGCTCTCTGTGCCCAATGGCTAGCTCCCTTCCAACTGACGCCCTGCTTCTGCAGGCACCTGATTGGCTTTCTCATGCTGTGGAGGGAACAGTGCGAGCTAGGCAATTTTACCAGAGAGCTCAGAGCAGATGAGCTGGCCTATCTTTTTCAAATCGAGAGTCTGTCCGAAGTTCCCTGAGGTCAGTTCTATGTGAATGCTAAGAACAAAATCAATTTCATCATCCCTAACGATTCAAAGAAGGACCCTGCTTGGAAGAAGAAGTGGATCCTAGTGAGAGATGATTGGTAAAGCTCGACCTTCATTGACTGGCATGAGTTCGCGGTTCCCACGACTTTCAGCGATAAACCATCATGGGGTTGGGATTCCTTGCTTGTTGAGTCTGAATCTATGTTGATAGCCATCCTTGCTAGGAACTACATGAACCTGAAATTTCCAACTGCTGACCCCTTCGATTACCATTGAGTAAATTGCTATCTGCGAATTTCTGATGCTACTCCTCCTAAATAACGTTCAACCATCATGTTTTGTTTTATTGATTAGCTCAGTTCTGACGGCTTCTTTTTTTTTAAAGGTATTTGTTAATGCTCCAGTTTCCCGTGAAGCCCAACAGGCTTGCACCCCTCCCCCCTTTGCCAAATTGAGTTGGGCAATTCCTTTGGCTTCCTCAAAGAAAAGCGGGCAGACTGTTCCAGCTAAAGCTTCATCTGCTCTTGCTCCATCCTCCTCCCTGCACAGGTCTAAGATAGAGCTCCTCACATCGCCGGCTACCAAGGTGTGGGGTAAGGGAGCCTTTGTTTCTCAAGCAGCTGACATAGCTACACCAGGTCTTACTCTAGTTATTCTGACTCCTGCTTCTGCTCCTGTCGCCCCCGCTTCTACCCGACCCGATGTTTCGGTCTCTCCATCTATATTCCCTGCCTTCCGAGCTTCAAAGGACTCTGAGGCTGGTGTTGAAAGGGTTCCTCATGTTCGCCCACAAAATCAGTCAGGCTCTGCCATTCCAGTCGAGGTCTTAGGGCAATTCGTCGCTTCCTACCCCGAGGGCAGTCTTTCTATGATTGCTTCAATGCCCACAGATATACAAGTCACTAAGCGGTCTGCCCTCTTGGCCAAGGTAATCATCATCTTTATCCTTTCCTACAATGGTTTGTTTCATCACTTTCTGACTTGAACCCTTTTACAGGCCATCAAATTCAACATGGCTATGGGCCACCAGGTGACCTCTCTCCGTGATCGAGCATCCAAAGTTGAAGCTGAAGTTGAACGCGCCAAGGAGTTGCTGACACGGGCTCAAGGTCTAGTACAGAAGATGAACTCTAGCCAGAGGGAAATGGAGGTAGAGCTACCTGAGCTTCACTATGACAATGAGAGGTTGAAGTGATCTTTCGATCAAGAAACCCTCCGGTTTGAACGTCTAGCAAGAAATCAGGATTCCTGGATGGCCGATGCTAAGGTGATAGAAGTAGAAAACCAGGCCTTGCATGCTCAGGTGGCCAAGTTGTAGACGAAAGTGGACGTCTCCTTCAGTGACGGTTATTTTTACCCTTCATTCCAAGTCGTCGAAGCCCTCCCTCTTCTTTTCGATCTCTCCAGTATCGTCGGATGGGACAGGGAGGAAATCATGACCAGGGCTGCGGAGATGTCTCACCCAAAGGGAAGCGAGCAATCGTGACAGATCCTCCCCTTTCTTTTATTGTCTTACCATTCTAAGGTCCCAGAGAAACCTCTAGCGGCGTTCGGTCTACTCAATCGAGGGGGATCTGCCAAAAACTTGGGAAGAGATCCATAACCATCTTGAAGAGCCCTTTAAAGAAGAGTTGGAGGTCGAGCCAAACAAAATAGAACCTCTGGCAAACCTTTTCCATACGGCCATCCCTCATGAGGTTGTGGCGATGGTTATTGAGGTTCTGGAAGAGGATCCAGATGAGCAACAGCCAATTGAGGAACCTCAAGAATGAGGGATAGCAGAGGAGTTCAACGAGGATGAGCAACCACCGGAAGAAGGGGCGGAGGGCGAAGGTCGTGATGGAGGAGGAACTGCATGAGAAAGAGCGGTTGGCACCCCGTATTACTCTTAACCAGACATATATTCTTTCTATTTTTATGATATATTTTTTTTTGTAGCCTGGAACCAGGGGTTAGGCTCCTAGTTTGACAACTGTAGCCTCTCAAGGGGGATAGACTCCCGTAGGGAAAATAAAACCCGTGCAGCGGAAGTGTGAGAAAATTTATTAAAATTAGGGTTTGCGTATAAATAAAAATTTTCCCTTTATAATAACAAGAACCTTAACCCTAGATTAAGTGATGTATATAAAAAGTGTCGTACCTTTTTTCTCGTGATGATTGAACAAGCACCAAATTGATTCCGCAAGATCTTCCAATCCAATCACGAACGTGAATCACCTAGGAGTGTAGGCTCTCTTTCTTTATCTTGTATACCTTATGATGGAAACAAACAAAATCTTCTTCTTTGTTAGTCACAATAATCCTTTAAGAGAAAAACCAAGAACGTCCAGTCACTTTTGAATTATCAATCAATCTGATTGAAACTCGCGTGAACCTTGATTCGATGTTGTACATAAAACCCTTTTGATGCAAAGGATACTAGTGTACTATCGAAAACAAAAACGTTCCCTCTTTTCTCTATGCTTGGCCAAATTCTTCACATAATGAGTTGGGCGATGTTTGTTTTATAATAATAAAAATACTGTTAACGAGAAATTTGCTCAGAGTGAGGAATTTCTACTAACACCCTCGAGACCACTACCATGGAAGTGGTGGCCGGGGTCGGTACCGTTGATACCTATTTAGAGGTAAACGAGAGGTTGGATTGCAATAATACAAATGGGAGCTTTTATTATTGATTACTTGCTTCGATATACAGATCACTCTCTCATATGCTCACAGTCTCTCTAGGATCTAGGAAAGTGGCAACTTTGTGCTTGTCGAATAGTGGAAACAACGGCTGTCGTGTTCTGAATACAGAATTTAGGCCTTCCTCTCTTCTCTTCTTTTCTTCTATCTGTCGTTCTCCTTCTGTTTTTTGTCTATTTCTACTTCTTTTTTTTCATATCTCCGTTTCTGTGTCATGCTTGACCCTATTTATATCTGGTCCAAGTAGGTTTGAATTCGCTGATATCCCGCCACGATCCTACGAATCCGTTTCCTCCTTATCGGGCGGGATCCTTTAGTTAAACGTTGTTGACCCCGAGTAAATTACGAAAATGATGATACTTTTAACGAAAATGAGTTTGTTTCCTTTTAGGAATCAAACTCTTGACTCACACGTATACGGAATTAATGTTGGTTATCTCATAGATATGATCTTGTATGCTATCGCGGCATAATTTTTCATGGAGGCCACTGAGCTAGCTGCATATCGTCTCATAGAGCGAGGTAGATCCAGTCTTTGACTCTATTCTTAGAAGCTTGGGATGGATTTTCCCTGACCCTTGGGAGCTTGAGGTGTCCCTGTAGACATTCCTGGGAGGTAGCCGGGGGAATGTATATTTAGGCGTGATTCCTTATTCATGCCCAGCAGGGACAACAGGCTTCTGGAGAGGTTGGTGGGCTTCTGTCTAAGACTACTGTTAAGTTTGTCCTCTGAAAGTCTTAACCCGGAGGGGGCCTACTTTGCTTGTCGGGCTTCTTTCGAATGTTTCTTAAGCTTGGAGACCCCCCTTGGCTTTCACGGGGTGGTTTAGGAGCTCGACCTCTAGAACTGAAGTTCCCAGATAGGTCGCCTGGAGAAGCCTTGGTTCCAGTGTTTGTGTGGGGGCTCGTCCTGGTCTAGCCTTGCTTGCTTTCTGAAAGTTTTGAAGCCAGACTGGCCTTCCCTGCTCCTGTGGGGTAGCTTTATGGTCTACCTGGGTTTCATGAACGTCGATTATGGGCTTTGACTTGTGGTGGGAAAGTGGAAAATTTCTCTTTGACCCCTGACCAAATTTTACTATTAACAAAAACTAATAAAAAACAACTTCACACATCAAAAACTAAGGCTTGGTAGAAATTTATAGGTAGTATATATAGGATGCCAAATCCTTTTCTAAGAAGGATTTACTTGGTGGGCAAGAATTCTTTCCTTAGGTGGATTTCCTTAATGACCAAGAATCCTTTTCCAAACAAGAATTCTTTCCTACACCAAGACTCCTAACCCTACTCATTAGTGTATTTGTGACCATATTAAAGACTTCCTAATTTGACTAGATAAATAAATCCTTTTATTTATCTGTTATTTATCTGTTTGTCAAATATAGTCTTTAATATTTGTTAATAGTGAAATTTGGCCAGGGGTCAAAGAAAAATTTTCCACCCATAATCGACAATCATGAAGCCCGGAAAGACCGTAAATCCACCCCGTAGGAGCAGGGAAGGCCGGCTCAGCTTCAAAACTACCAGAAAACAAGCCATGCGCTACCAAGACCAGCCCCCACAAGAGTACTGGAACCCGGGCTTCTCCGAGCCATCTATCGGGGAACCTCGGCTCTGAGGTAGAGCTCCACAGCCGCCCCGTGAATGCCAGGGGAAGTCTCCAAGCTCAAGAGACATTCGAGAGAAGCTCGCCAACCTCTCCAGAAGCCCGCTGTCCTTGCTGGACATAAAAAAAAGAATCACACCTAAATCTACACTACCCCAACTACCTCCCAGGAATGTCTATAAGAGCACCTCAAGCCCCTAAAGGTCAGGGAAAATCCATCTTAAGCTTTTAAGATTAGAGTCGGAGCAGGGATCTACCTCGCTCTACGGGGCAACAGGCAGCTGGCAGGGTAACCTCTATGAAAATTCATGACACGAGTGCACACAGGATCATCTCCACGTAATATTTACATGCACGTCAAGAGTTTGATTCAAAAAAGGGAACGAACTTATCTCCATCAACAATATCATCGAATCCCATAACAATTCAACTTCAAATGACGAATCAAGCAAGATTAGAAGGGAATGGATTCATGGGATCACAGTAAAATATTTACGAGCTAAAAACCTACTTGGACGATATATATACATATATATATATATATATATATATATGTGAGGCCAAGCATGGTAGAAAAGAAGAAAACAGAGAAAAACTTACATAGACTGAGATATACACAGAAAAAAATAGATATTGACAGAGAGAAGAGAGAAAGAAAAGAGGAGGGGAAGTCCTAAATTCTGAATTCAGAACATGGCCACCTTCGTTTCTACTATTCGACAGGCACAAAGTTGCCACCACCCTACATCTTAGAGAGACTATGAGCATATAAGAGAGTGATTTGTATTTTAAAGCAATATGAGAATAATAAAAGCTCCCGTTTACTGTTATCATAATCCAGTCTCTCATCTATCACTTAACAGGTCGGGAACCAAAGGTACCAACCCCAGCCACCACTTTCGTGGTAATGGTCTCGACGGTGTTAACATGAATTTCTCAACCCGAGAAAATTCCCTGTCAAAACTTTCTGGTGCCGTATGTGGGGAACCTCTCACACCATAATCTTTTTACATTCGAAAAGTTTGTTATTTCATAGTAATAATGAGGCTCCGCTCCTCACAGTGGCAGCAGGGCATCTCGGGATAACCTTCTGCTACATCGACACGAAAGGTCCCAAGGAAAGGGAGAAAATCTGGGCTCCATAGCCAGGTTCCCACTCAGCCAGCCACTGTCCGGGCTCTGGATCCTCTTTTGGGAAGTTTGGTCGAACTTGACCAACAAGTGGCGGCCTTTGTTGAAAACGTCCGCCTTTGACTACTCGTTGTGGGTATCGCTATCCAACAAGAGGGTCTCAACAATCAGGGGGAGTCAAGCAGGCCCCAGGGCTAGGCAACCCGCCTTCCATCGCCTGGGACCTGCCCCCGGGAACAAACTCGTAATAGAGCGGGGCTCCCTGCCTCGATCCGGGATAGGCTAGGGCACATGCCCCATGTTCCCGAAGAGCTGCCACGCTACCAACCAAGACGAGTTAAATCAACGGCAGATGTTCTTCCTCGTGAACGGGGAGAGATTCTCCACCCAATGACTTCAATAAGAGAAGCCCGAGGTAGAGAAGAAGAAAGTCAGCAAAGCACCCGGGCAGACCCTCCCCCCTGGAGAAGGAACCGGGTAGAGGTCAACAATTCTTCGGAGGGATCCGATGGTGAGAAACCCGAGATCAACTCAAGGAAATTCGAAAGCAAGTGTCTAAGGGACCAGTTGGCAGAACTTCAGAAAGAGGTCCAATTGATGAATAAAGGAAAGTACAATGAGGATAAGAAAGATCCAATAAATGAAATGAATGCCCCCTTCACCAGAAAGGTCCGGGAGGCAGAGCTCCCGTCTAAGTTAAAAATGCCAACTGACAGGTTCTCCGAGATTGAAGATCCCTTGAGCCATTTAGAGAGCTTCGTTTAACAGATAGAGGTCCAGAACACAACTAGGGCCGCTATGTGTCGAATGTTCCCCACTACCCTCACGGATTATGCCAAAACCTGGTTTAGGAAACTACCCGCTGGAAGCGTGGATTCCATCACCAAGTTATTGTAGGGAAAAACGGGTTAAAAACGCAACAGAAGCGTGATAAAAACAAAATTTTGGGTTTGCGTATAAATATTTTTTTCCTTTTTATTCAACGAGAACCTTAACCCTAGATTAATTGATGTATATAAAAGTATCATACCTTTTTCGCGTGATGATTGAACAAGAGCCGAATTGATTCCGCAAGATCTTCCAATCCAATCACGAAAGTGAATCACCTAGAAGTGTGAGCTCCCTTTCTTTAAATTGTATTCCTGAGGATAGAGACAAAGCAAAAATCTTTTCTTTGTTAGTTACAAATATCCTCCAAGAGAAAAATTCAATAACGTCCGGTTACTTGTGAATTATCAGTCAATTTGATTGTAACTCGCGTGAGCCTTGATTCGATGTTGTACACAAAACCCTTTTGGTGTAAAGGATATTAGTAAACTATCGAAAACAAAAACGTTCCCCTTTTTTCTCTACTTGGCCGAATTCACACACTATTGCTTAGAGATGATTGAATTTTGTCTAGAGTGAAATCATATTTTTCTTCCTTAAAAATCCTATGATGGCCGAATTCTTCACTAAGAAAAATAGAGCTTGGCCGAAATTCACCTCTAATGCTCCTTAGTCATGACCGAAATTCTTCATACATCTATATAGGTTCATAAATCATTTCCTAAGAATATTCACTTGGTTGTCAAGAATCCTTTCCTTTCCTTAGATGGATTTATTTGGTAGTTAAGAGTCCTTATCTAAAAGGAAATCTAACTACTCCTATAACCATATGTTGTTGGCCAAATTTTTGGTCTTTGATATAGATTAGGAGAGTTCAATCTTTCCTAAGAAGGATTAATTGATGGACAAGAATCCTATCCTTAGGTAGATTAACTTGGTGGTTATGAATCCTTTTAGAATAAGAATTCTTCCACTAAGTAGTTTTACTTGGTGACCAAGAATCCTTTTCCAAAAAGAATTCTTTCCTACACCAAGACTCCTAGTCCAACTCAATTGTGTGTTTGTAACCATGTTAAAGACTTCCTAATTTGATTAGATAAATAATTCCTTTTATTTATCTACTTATCAAATATAGTCTTTAACATTAACTATACTACCAACAATAGTATAGTTTTAGGAGATCATCTCATATTAGGAAAAAGATTTTGACTTTTAATTAAATAATTAATTAATTCAATAATTAATTAATTTCAATTTAATTAAATAATAATAAAATAAAAATAATATATATATAAGCTATTCACCATAGCCTTTGCTGCCCATACCTAGTATAAAGGCCATTTATTATTTTTCTTATTTTATTAAATTCATTGGACCTAAATAAAAAGTCCACAAGTGAACTAGACCTATTCTTACAAAAAGAAACAAGTTCACATGCCTTATTACAATTCTAGATGGACCCCTATTGGTCCGGTAGAATATATTAAGTGATCCATGCAAGTTCATGTGGATTGGGGATCTTGGCGGGCTATCTAAATTTAAGCTCCAATAGACACAACCTAATCACAATCAACAAATGATTCACTTAGGTCCAATAAAGATAGAATAAGTTGATGTTACTCATTCGTACCCTAGAAAACCTTATTGGAGAAAGTGTATCCTCGTGAAGAATACTAGTAATCGCCAAGAGCTCATAGACCGCCTATAGCTCTCTAAGTTACCATATTTACTCATATGACCACATTTTGAACTTGGATATTTTGACTTGTCCAGAAGCCATGTTTCAATAGAAACTATTGAAAACTTAACGTTAAGATTTAATATCTAATACCTCAAAACATCCATATGATGATATTCTACTCTCATTCATTAAATGGAGCCACGATGTCCATATCTATAAATGAAGTCCTCTATCGATTAACAAATGAATACCACCAAACTATCGAGGATAGACTATGCTATATAATCGTACTCATTGATAGCTCAAATGATAACACTTGCAACCATAAGTCCATCATTTATCTCAGGATTGAGATAGACTCTCTGATTGTCTTCAAATGAAAACTTTTATCCGTTGACGGTTCTAGATAAAGTATTTCATTTTGATCATTTTCAATGCACCCAGTGCACTAGATTCTTTTGCCCAAGGGCACCACACTTTGATGATTTTAGACTCATCATAACACATTTGATCCCACTCAAATGCTATCAAAAGAATCTACAACTTTAACAAGATAAAGGCGCCCAACTTTCTATCTTAAGTTGTGAAAATTATTCAAGACTAACTAAAGAATTGTGTCTACATACATATCTAGATGTATGAACAATTCTTCTTTTCTCAGTGTTTTGACCTTATGATTATTTACTTTTGACAATTATAATAATTAAACTATAAATGCTATAAGATTTGTTAAACTAGAAATCACTTTATTCATATGAAAAGATTGTTAATTACAATATTACCCTCTTGCTATCGAGCATAATCCTAACAATCTCCCACTTGCTCTATAGCAAATGTTTCACATCTCTCATCCTCATGTTCTCTGGATGCCCATATAACTCTTTTGAGGAAGAGCCTTTGTAAAGGGATCCCCTAGATTTTCTGCTAACGCGATCTTGGTAATCGTCACGTCACCCCTATGCACAATTTTCCTTAGAAGGTGATACTTTCTTTCAATGTGTTTCCCTCTCTTGTGACTTCTTGGTTCTCTCGAATTAGCCACTGCTCCACTATTGTCACAATAGATAGTGATCTGCTTATTCGCTTCAGGAACCACTTCCAAGTCAGTCAAGAATTGGCGGAGCCAGGCAGCCTCTTTAGCAGCCTCGCATGAGGCAACATACTCGGCTTCCATGGTGGAATCAGCAATACAAGATTACTTGATACTCCTTCATATGGCTGCCCCTCCTCCAATGGTAAACACAGATCCTGATGTCGATCTCTTGGAGTTAGAATTTGACTGAAAATCAGAATCTGTATACCTAACGATAATTAAATCCCCTCCAGAGTATACAAGCATATAATCTCTCGTTCTCCTAAGATACTTGAAAATATGCTTGACTCCCGTCCAGTGATCAGGACCAGGCTTCGATTGAAACCTGCTAACTATGCCTACAACAAAACACATATCTGGTCTAGTGCAGAGCATTGCATACATGAGACTTTCAACTGCTGATGCATATGGAACCCTACTCATGAATTGCTCTTCATGCTTACTCTTAGGAACTTGTTCCTTAGAAAGTTTGATTCCATGTCTGAAAGGTAACATACCTTTTTTGGAATCTTGCGTGGAAAACCTAGACAAGATTTTATCTATGTATGAAGCTTGGGATAATGCAATCGTTCTATTCTTTCTATCCCTTATGACTTGGATACCAAGAATATAACTTGCTTCTCCTAAGTCCTTCATATCAAATTGTTTTCCTAACCATTCTTTTATTGATGTCAATACACCTACATCGTTTCCGATGAGTAGTATATCATAAAGGTAAAGAACTAGGAAAACCAACTTGTCATTTTTAATCCTTTTGTATACACAAGGTTCATCAAGGTTTTTGAATAAATCCAAAACCTTTTACGGCTTGATCGAACCTTATGTTCCAGGATCTGGATGCTTGCTTCAATCCATATATGGATCTTTGCAACTTTCATACCCTTTCCTCTTGGCCCTTTTCAATGAATCCTTCTGGTTGCATCATATAAATGCTTTCGTCAAGACTTCTATTAAGGAAAGCTATCTTGACGTCCATTTGCCAAATCTCTAGGTCTGGAGATGCCGCAATGGATAAGAGTATCCTAATGGATTTAAGCATGGCCACATGAGAGAAGGTTTCTTCGTAATCGATACCATCCTTCTATGTATAACCTTTAGCTACCAATCTAGCCTTAAAGGTTTCCACCTTTCCATTCATTCCTCTTTTCCTCTTGTCTACCCACTTGCACCCGATGGGTTTTATTGCTTTAGGCAAGTCTATAAGAGACCAGACTTTTTTTTTTAACATAGATTCAATTACGGATTGCATTGCCTTTTGCCAATGGTGAGAGTCAACATCTTCCTTTGCTTCCTTGTGCGTATAGGGATCATCGTCGTCCGGAAGATTCTCTACAGATTTCCTAGACCGATGTATCTCTCGGGTTATCTAACAACCCCCCCACTATGACGAGGTATGGTAGATTGTTGATCTTGTGTTGGTACGGAATTTACAATTGGGCTTGGTTGCGAAACCTCTTGTGGAATTGTATCTCGTAAAAGCTCATTTAGGACAATTCTACTTTTAGGCACAAAATTATTCATATAGTCCTCTCCTAGAAATTTGGCATTTGTCGAAACAAATACTTTAAGATCTGAAGGACTATAAAAATAATATCCTTTTGTTCCTTTTGGATACCCTACAAATACGTATTTTTCTGAACAAGACTCCATCTTATCTGTCTTTCATTTTGACACGTGCGCAGGACATCCAAATATTCTTAAGTGTTGTAAACTAGGCTTTCGCCCAGTCCACAACTCATGCGGTGTTTTAAGAACCGACTTAGATGGTACATCGTTTAGAATATGCATGGCAGTTTGTAAAACATATCCCCAAAAAGAACTAGGGAGCGTTGAATAACTCATTATAGACCTAACCATATCCAAAAGAGTTATATTTCTCCTTTTGCCACCCCATTTTGTTGAGGTGTGCCTGGTGCAGAAAACTGATAAATTATTCCATTATCAATAAGATATTGATGAAACTCACCAGATAGATATTTTCCACAACGATCAGACCATAAGATTTTTATGCGTTTCTCAAGCTCTCAGAAGCCTCCCATATTTGGTAAGGCCACCTACGTGCCTAAGCAAGCTTCTAGAGCGGTATCATCGCTACAAGATCGGTGGCTTCGCTCTATATGTACCGGGTCATTTATCGCCCTAGCAAGCCGCTGAAGCCCAATCTGATCTAGGTGAGCTCAGAGGTTTCCCACTCTTGGTAAAGCCTCCTACATGCCTAAGCTAACCTCTGGAGCAGCAGCCTCGTTATAAGGCCAAGTGGCTCCTCACCTCTTATACAAGGCCTGTCAACGCCCAAGTGAGCCACTGAACTCAGTTGCTGGGGACTTCTAGGATCCCAAGCATGCATCTGGACCAGTACCTCCGGTTGTTTCGCTCCATGTTTACCTGGCCATTCACAGCTCTTGCAAGCCACTGAAGTCTGATCTGATCGATTAGCTCTCAGAAGCTTCCAACATTTGGTAAGGCCACCTACGTGCCTAAGCAAGCTTCTAGAGCGGTATCATCAATACAAGATCGGCGGCTTCGCTCTATATGTACCGGGTCATTCATCGCCCTAGCAAGCCACCGAATCCCGATCTGATCGAGGAGAGCCAAGAGGTTTCCCATTCTTGGTAAGGCCTCATACATGCCTAAGCTAACCTCTGGAGCAACAGCCTCACTGTAAGACCAAGTGGCTCCTCACTTCTTATAAATGGCCGATCAACGCTCAATTTAGCCATTGAGCTCCTGTTTCGTTCCAGCATGGTCCAGAGCTTTCTCTCAATTGTTGGGGGCTCCTTGAAATCCCAAGTATGCCTCTTGACCGGTACTAGACAGGTAGCCCCATCTCCATTCATATAAGGTCATCCATTGCTCAAGTGAGTCACCACTCATCCCGGAGGAGTCCAAAGTCTTCTCTCCATCGTAGGAAACTTCTAGAATCCCTAGCATGTCTCTAGACAGTTACTAGGCCGGTGTCTCCTCTCCACTTGTATGGGGCCATTCATCGACCTAGCGAGCTACCTTGGTTCTAATCTACCTCTTTGGGCCAGCTTCCACCACCTTAGTTGAATCAACTTCAGTCGGCCTTGACCTCTATCTCCTCAGTTAGATCAATCGAGATCTCTTCTACCTCTCTTACCTCTCCTACCTTGGTAACACCAATCTGGAACTCTACTTTGATAGATTCCGATAGAGAGGTAGGCAGACCTGAAGCTCCCCACGCATTTACAACAGCTGAGGACTTCAAGGTAGTTCCTACCCCAACATGACTATATATGAAAGCAGAAATGGGAACCAAGTCCTCCTCATCATCTGCGCATCCATCATTTCAATAAGGTCCGGCTTCAATCGGAGCAGACCTAAGTAACTCTTAACTTCCTCTGTGATCTACTCAAGGTATCCATCCTCCAATGATGATCATGTCAAAAGGAAGAAGAGCTCGAGCTGCCTAACAAGCAACATAGAAGCGTCCATTAGCAAATGAAGCACCCACATTGGCTCCCAAGGTAGCCATATTGCCATGCAGAGTTTAAACCACTCCCTCAAGAGTTTACCTCCTTCTTCGGAGCAATCCACGCATGACACGTCGCATGGACCTGAGTCTCTCCATATCATATGCATGTTGGATCCACTCCCGAGTTCCCTGCTTATTAGCCATGGTTACCTCAATTCTGGTCATTCAGAACAACTGCGTTCCTCACTACCGTGGTCAGCTCCTCCACCTTTTGGTTTGACGTCATCTAAGAGATTAGTTTTCTCCATCCGAAACATCTACTTCAGGATCAACCGAGGCTCACCTGCCATATAAACAACCACTTCAGCTGTGGTCTTTATTTAAGGGAGAAGCTACCTCTTCGAATGGATCATCTACTGCACCATGATTTCAAGCCCGGGTCTACTTCAGCAACCCAAGACTTGCCAGCTAAGAGGGGAACATGCACAACCATCTCAGCAGCTTTCTTCTTAATCCCCTACCTTTTCCGTCCATCAATGACTCTTAAGTCAAAGGGGGGAAGTAAAGCCAGCTCTACCTGGAAGGTTATGAAGAAGTAACCATTGGCTTGCATGAGCTCGACCTTATCAAACACCTGCTTACTCTCGAATATTATCATACCGATGTCTCATCTCCATTTGTAATACGCCTTCTAATTCCCCAGTGAGCCATTGAGGTCTCGATCCCTTCATGGAGCAACCAGAGGACCCGATTAGTTCAAAATGGAGTCTCGAGCTCCATTACGATTGTTGAAGGCCCTCATATACCCCAAACAGACTTCCAAACCGGTTACATCACTTGGGGACTTAAAGCATAATATTTTCCCAGTACTCCAGTGTGAGGGGCGATGGACCTAGCATTATCTCAAGAGATTCTACTCGTTAAAGAACTCCTAGGGCGAGACTGGTTATCAACCGATACCACCATGCATTGATACAATTCGTATTAGCTCGCCATAAGTTTGCATCTCTTTCAATTTCGGTATCTGTAGTAGATCTCATGTGATCACCATCGCCAGGAGAGCTACACCACACTCCTAATGCCCTGGACCGGATAAAATCCCTCAAGGAAGATCGTCATCACCAAGAGAGCTCCATAGCCCTCCTGATGCCCTGGACTGGATAAATCCCTCAAGGAGGAATGCCATGGTATTTTGACAATGATCGCCTCGAGACCAAGAAATAGCTAGATAGCGCTCCTGATGCCTGGGCCGGGCACCACCCCCCACCAAGAAGGGTCTGAGTGTAAGAGTATAGTTGCCATCCAGATCTCGAGACCAGGGATTGATCGGGGAAGCACCCTCATCTCCCTGATGCCTTAGTCAGGTGATCTTCCCCAAGAAGGATCCGAGTGTAAGAGCATAGTTTCCATCCGGATCAAAAGATCAGGAAATAGCTAGATAGGGTCCTGATGCCTTGGTCAGGCTACGACCCTCAAGAAGGGTCTGAGTGTAAGAGTATAGTTGCCATCCGAATCAAAAGACTAGGAAATAGCTAGATAGCGCTCATGATGCCTTGGTCGGGCTACGAACCCCATGAAGGGTCTAAGTGTAAGAGCATAGTTGCCATCCAGATCAAAATACCAGAAAATAGCTAGATAGCACTCCTGATGTCTTGGCCGGGCCATTTCGCTTGGAAAGATCTAGATGGCATAAATGCCTACCAGAATCATTTTACCAGCTCATCTAAGTACCATGATTCCTAGAAAGGAATTCTAGGTACCCATGTTAACCACAGAAGCTTCATCCAACATGATCGAGCAATATGCTCATTTATTTTGCAGGAATGAATAGTACCCCAGTTCTCTAAGCCTGGGAGCAATTCTAGCTACAAGTAAGAAGCGACAATCAAAATTCTTCATGTAGTTTAAGATTCAGACTTCAACCTAAAATACTTACCGGTGTTCAAGTCAGAGGGGACTTCTGTTAATAGCAAAATTTGGCTAAGGACCAAAGAAGAATTTTCCACTTCCCAGCCTTCCCACAATGGTCCAAATTAAGGATTGCATGACGGGGTATCAAGGTCCCCAAGGTCAAGCTACCACGCGATCCTACAGGAGCAAGGCAAGGCCGCACATACCATCCGAGCATCTCGCAAGTGTCCAGGCATACCAAATAAATCCCGACGAGACCACATCAAGCTCTTTATACCAGGATAAAGCCCGAAGCTAGGTCGACGTGAAAGGACCTGGGTTCCCCGACATCAAGGTATCTCGTAACACTCTCCTAGAGCTTGCTACTATCTTTACTTTCGCTAGAAGATCTTCAAGGTGACGATCTTTTCTTACAATGGCACTCTTGCCTCGACGAGGTATAATCTTGACCTGTCCGAGCATAAAAGGAAGAAGCCCCGTTAAGCCCTGTCATCACCAAAAGCGCCAAGATCCACTGTAGATCCTGGTATGGTTAAGTAGCAAGAGCAGTACTCAAGCATACCTTTCAACCCTTTCAGAAGTGAGCCAAGGTCGCCTGATTATGGTAAACACCTTACCAGGACCAGATAGCCAAGCCCGCTACCCTGCCAAGAAGCCTGTATAATTAGGTCAGCCTCCATGATAAAGCTCAGCATAGCTAAACCAAGCTCCCAACTACAAGGTTGGAACCCAATGGGATATTTCACCTCTAAAATGGTAAGCATAAGCTCTATGGGAAGACCAACATCTAGCTCCGTGACAATCGAGAGGTCCCCGGGGGACCCTGCCAGTGTACTGGATCCTGGGGTACCCCGCCCTCGAGGAAAATCAAATGTCACCTCAGGTAACCTCCATGAAGTACCTCTCCAAAGTGACATGCATAACTATAGCTCTCTTCTCGGCAACGTAGGAAGAGAGGATTGACTTTCATGACATTTAAAGTACTATTAATGAGGTCAACCGCATTAATGGAGGAAGTCAACCCAGTTAATGACTTGATCAACACCATTAATAAGAGAATATTCAGCTCTTTAATGGCCATCATTAGTGAAATAGTCAAAAGAAGAAACAAATACCTTTTCCTTCAAGATATCATCCACAACCGATTAATGGGGGTCAACCATAACTGAAAATCCCACTTATCAAGGAAATAAGAGTCCGAAGAGGAAACAAACACATCCGCTACAAGATATTAGCCATGATCCGATTAACTACATTAAAGGAAGAATCGTACTCAATAAAGAGGGATGATTCAATAATTCTGGACGAGCACGCCAAGGCGGTCACCATTTATAATTATGCCTGTAAAGGGCATAGAGGCGGTCTCCGATCAATGACAGAAGACACATGCTTCGTTAAAAGTTCTCTCTACATCATCATTGTATATGTACCCCGACTGGGAAAATATCGGTCTATATTCGACCACCATTGTAATCTCTCCGGAGTGACTACTTTGTATTACATTCACCATTCTTGTAAGCTCTCCGGAGTATTCTTTAATATATACATAAGGAAGGGTATTCCCCCTTCCTCCAGATACTGCCTTGGGGTTTTTCAGCTTGTGATCATTCTTGATGCTTTTTTCCCCTTGGTCAGTCCACCTCCCTCTACAAAAGATTTGTGTTTCTCTTACTTATGTCCTATGTAACGCATGTGTATATGAGTGCGAGCTAGATTCCTACCTTACTAGACCTAGCGCTCTTATCTTCCCATCTACATGCTAAAGTCAGATATCAAGATGAGGAGAAATCACCCAGACCAGCTTGAAGGAAGTCGATGGGCTCTCATGCATCATCTCTAAAGCGGAAATTGAGCTCTCCGGCACTGGAGCTAAATAAGCCCCCTCTTTACTTGCTATCTAGGTCGAAATTTACGGGAAGGAATCTGGCTCCAGAACCAAGCTCCAGACACCATGACGGACTCCGACCCCGATCGAGGACCAGGACCAGGACCAGGACCAGGACCAGGACCAGGACCAGGACCAGGACCAGGACCAGGACCAGGGCCAAGATCAACCATTCACACCAACAAGAAAACCTCAAGCTCCACCAATTTACTTCATAAGAACAAAGCCTGACTGGCGGGATGGCTTGTCTCCTCGAGCTCCCTAGATCTACTACATAATCGCGAAGCTCGACGGGCGAGATAGCTTGTCCCCTACCTCTGATTTCATCCTCCTTCATATTCATACAAGTTTAGGTCAAGTATCAACGGTACTGACCCCGGCCACCACTTTCATGGTAGTGGTCTCGAGGGTGTTAACAGGGATTTCTCATCCTAAACAAATTTCCCGTCAACATATTTAATTACACTCAGACCCTTCTTGGCAGGGGGTGGTGCCCGGCCGAGGCATTAGGAGCGCTATTAAGCAATTTCCTGGTCTCGATGCAATCATTATCGAATTACCATGGCGATCCTCCTAGAGAGATTCGATCCGGTCTAGGGCATTAGGAGTGCGGTGTAGCTCTCCTGGTAATGGCGATCCTCCTGGAATGATTTATTACGGATACCGAAGTCGAAAGAGATGCAAAATCACGGTGAGCTTATAAGAATTTATATCAATGCATGGTGGTATCAGTTTATAACCAGTCTCGCTCTAGGAGTTTTTTAACGAGTAGAATCTCTCGAGATGATCTGCATTATGAGTGTAGATAGTAGAATGGCTCTCCGCAAAAGACTTTTTTTATTGAGAACTAAAGGAAATTGTCTCACGTTAGGGTCATCTCCCCTCTCACTGGAGTACTGAGAAAATATTGAGCTTCTAGTCCCCAAGTTATGTAACCAGTTTGGAAGTCCGCTTAGGGCAGAAGAGAGTTTCAACAATCGTAATCGAGCTCGAGACCCTACTGTGAACGAATCAGGACATTTCGGTGCTCCCCGAACGGATCGAGACCTCTATGGCTTACTAGGGCATTGGAAGGCCCCATACAAATGGAGAGAAGCCATCGGTATGATAATCTCCAAGAGCAAACTGGTGTTTGCTAAGGTCTTCTTCAATCCACGACACTCTTAAGTCAAAGGGGGGAAGTAAAGCCAGCTCTACCTGGAAGGTTATGAAGAAGTAACCATTGGCTTGCATGAGCTCGACCTTATCAAACACCTGCTTACTCTCGAATATTATCATACCGATGTCTCATCTCCATTTGTAATACGCCTTCTAATTCCCCAGTGAGCCATTGAGGTCTCGATCCCTTCATGGAGCAACCAGAGGACCCGATTAGTTCAAAATGGAGTCTCGAGCTCCATTACGATTGTTGAAGGCCCTCATATACCCCAAACAGACTTCCAAACCGGTTACATCACTTGGGGACTTAAAGCATAATATTTTCCCAGTACTCCAGTGTGAGGGGCGATGGACCTAGCATTATCTCAAGAGATTCTACTCGTTAAAGAACTCCTAGGGCGAGACTGGTTATCAACCGATACCACCATGCATTGATACAATTCGTATTAGCTCGCCATAAGTTTGCATCTCTTTCAATTTCGGTATCTGTAGTAGATCTCATGTGATCACCATCGCCAGGAGAGCTACACCACACTCCTAATGCCCTGGACCGGATAAAATCCCTCAAGGAAGATCGTCATCACCAAGAGAGCTCCATAGCCCTCCTGATGCCCTGGACTGGATAAATCCCTCAAGGAGGAATGCCATGGTATTTTGACAATGACCGCCTCGAGACCAAGAAATAGCTAGATAGCGCTCCTGATGCCTGGGCCGGGCACCACTCCCCACTTGGCCTTACAGTGAGGCTGCTGCTCCAAAAGCTACACAGCTGATTTGGCTTCTTAGATTCAAGGGTCGACCTGCTACCTCTACCTAGGAGCTTACGAAGGGCGGACCTAGAGGTATGAAGGGATCCATATGAACAAGTCGAAGCCCAGTGGATCTGCTGGATAAGTGATACACTGGTGGCGGAGCAAATCTGCTGTAGAAGAGCAGGAGAGGTGCAGTTCTACTGTATAGGAGCTCTCGATGTATCAAAATAGTTCAGTTATATATGAGATCTTCAAGCGGGGAGCTACTATATAGGAGCTCCATGATTATCTGACCAGGTTCACTTCATAGAAGTAGCATAATGAACTGGTTCCACCAGGATTCTCACGTACCATATTTGCTCCACAATGAACGAAACTCGTTAAATGATAAACTGAGCACCACATGCGATACATAGTCGATGTAGACAAGTATAGAGAAAAGACATCGTATATAGTAAATGATATTCATGAATAATAAATCTGTTACCTCGATAGTATAATGATACTCATGTAGAGACATTGAGGCTTTCAAAAGGGGTGTGGAAGTTTCCCACAGACGGCGCCAGAAAGTGTTGACTGGAAATTTGTTTAGGATGAGAAATCCCTGTTAACACCCTCGAGACCACTACCACAAAAGTGGTGGCCTGGGTCGGTACCGTTGATACTTGACCTAATCTTGTATGAATAGGAAGGAGGATGAAATCGGAGGTAGGGGACAAGTCATCTCGCCCATCGGGCTTCGCACTTATGTAGTAGATATTGGGAGCTCGAGGAGACATACTATCCCGCCCGTCAGGCTTCTTGCTTACGAAGTTAATCGGGGGAGCTTGAGGTTCTCTTGTTGGTGAGAATGGGTTGATCTTGGTCCTGGTCCTGGTCCTGGTCCTCGGTCGGGGTCAGAGCCCGTCATGGTACCTGGAGATTGATTCTGGAGCCCGATTCCTTCCCGTAATTCCCCGACCTAGATAGCAACTAAGAAGGGGGCTTATCTAGCTCCAGTGTCGGAGAACTCGATTTGCGCCATAGAGATGATGCATGAGAGCCCATCGACTTTCTTCAAACTGGTTTGGGTGATTTCTCTCATCTTGATATGCGACTTTAGCATGTAGATGGGTAGATAAGAGCGCTAGATCCAGCGAGGTAGGAATCTAGCTCGCACTCTTATACACATGCTTTACACAGGACATAAGTTAGAGAAAAACAAATCTTTTGTAGAGGGAGGTGGACTGACCAAGGGGGAAAAAGCATCACGAATGATCACATGTTGAAATCCTCAAGGCAGTATCCGGAGGAAGGAGGAATACCTTTCCTTATGTATATATCAAAGAATGCTCCGGGGAGCTTACAAGAATGGTGAATGTAATACAAAGTAGTCACTCCGGAGAGCTTACAATGGTGGTCGAATGTAGACCGATATTTTCCCAGTCGCGGTACATATACAATAATGATGTAGAGAGAACTTTTAACAAAGCATTTGTCTTCTGTCATTAATCGGAGATCGCCTCTATGCCTTTTACAGGCATATTTATATATAGTGACCGCCTTGGAGTGTCCGTCCAGGATTCTTTAATCTTCCTCTCCTTATTGAGTACGTTTCTTCCTTTAATGTAGTTGATCGGATCGTGGCTAATATCTCGAAGCAGATGTGTTTGTTTCCTCTTCGAACTCTTCTTTCCTTGATAAGCGGGATTTTCTGTTATGGTTGACCCCCAATAATCGGTTGTGGAGGACATCTTGGAGGAAAAGGTATGTGTTTCTTCTTTTGACTTTTTCACTAATGATGGCAATTAAAGAGTTGAATATTCTCTTATTAATGGTGTTGATCAAGTCATTAACTGGGTTGACTGCCTCCATTAATGCGTTTGACCTCATTAATGGTACTTTAAATGTCATGGAAGTCAATCCTCTCTTCCTACGTTGCCGAGAAGAGAGCTATAGTTATGCATGTCACTTTGGAGAGGTAGTTCATGGAGGTTACCTGAGGTGACATTTGATGTTCCTCGAGGGGCGGGGTACCCTAGGATCCAGTACACTAGCGGGGTCCCCTAGGGACCTCTCAATTGTCATGAAGCTAGATGCTGGTTTTCCCATGGAGCTTGTGCTAACCATTTTAGAGGTGAAATATCCCATTGGGTTTCAACTTTGTAGTTGGGAGCTTGGTTTAGCTACGTCGAGCTTTATCATGAAGCCTGACCTAATTATACAGGCTTCCTAGCTGGGTAGCGGACTTGGCTAACAGGCCCTGGTAAGGTGTTTACCATAATCAGGCGACCTTGGCTCGCTTCTGGAAGGGTGGAGAGGTACGCTGGAGTACTGCTCTTGCTACTTAACCATACCAGAATCCACAGTGGATCTTGGCGCTTTTGGTGATGACAGGGCTTAACAAGGCTTCTTCCTTTTATGCCCGGACAGGTCGAGATTATACCTCGACAAGGCAGGAGTGCCTTTACAAGACAAGATCGTCACCTTGAAGGTCTCTTAGTGAAAGTAAAGATATTAGCAAGCTCTAGAAGAGTGTTACGAGATACCTTGATATCGAGGAACCCAGGTCCTTTCACGTCGACCTAGCTTCGAGCTTTATCCTGGTATAAGGAGCTTGATACGGTCTCGTCGGGCTTTATTTGGTAAGCCTGGACACGTGCGAGATGCTCAGATGGTATGGGCAGCCTCGTCTTGCACTTGTAGGATCGCTTGGTAGCTTGACCTCAAGGACCTTGATACCCCGTCATACAAGCCCGAATTTGAACCATTGCGGGAAGGCTTGGAAATGGAAAATTCTTCTATGGTCCCTAGCCAAATTTTGCTATTAACAAAATAATTAATTAATCAACAAATTAATTAATTTCCATTTAATTAAATAAAAAATAAAAAAATATAATTAAGCTATTTTAAATAGCCTTGCCGCCCAACACATGTATATGGGCCTATATATTATTTTTCTTATTTTATTCAATCAATTAAACCTTAATAAAAAGTCCACATGTGAACTATACTCATTCTTACAAAAAGAAACAAGTCCGCATGCCTCAATACAATTCTAAATGGACCCCTAAATTGGTCCAGTAGAATATTTTAAGTGATCCAAGCAAGTTCGTGTGGATTAGGGATCATGGCGGACAATCTAAATTTAAGCTCCAATATACACAACCCAATCCCAATCAACAAATGGTTCACTTACGTCCGATTTATTTAATTTTAGTTCATTCCACTAAAGAACTAAAATTGAACTCTTAAATAAAGATAGAATAAGTTAATGTTACTCATTCGTACCCTAGACAACCTTATTGGAGAAAGTGTATCCTCGTGAAGAATACCAATAATCGCCAAGAGCTCATAGACCGCCTATAACTCTCCAAGTTACCATATTTACTCATATGACCACATTTTGAACTTGGATATTTTGACATGTCCAGAAGCCATGTTTCAATAGACACTATTGAAAACTTAACGTTAAGATTTAATATCCAATACCTCAAAACATCCATATGATGGTATTCTACTCTCAATCAATAAATGGAGCCACGATGTCCATATCTATAAATGAAGTCCTATATCGATTAACAAATGAATACCACCAAACTATCGAGGATAGACTATGCTATATAATCGTACTCATTGATAGCTCAAATGATAACACTTGCAACCATAAGTCCATCATTTATCTCAGGATTGAGATAGACACTCATATTGTCTTCAAATGAAAACTTTTATCCTTTGAGGGTTCTAGATAAAGTATTTCATTGTATTCAATGCACCCAGTGCACTAGATTTTTTGGCCCAAAGACACCACACTTTGATGATTTTAGACTCATCATAACACGTTTGATCCCACTCAAATGCTAGCAAAAGAATATAAACCTTTGACAAGATAAAGGTGCCCAACCTTTTATCTTAAGTTGTGAATATTATTCAAGACTAACTAAAGAATTGTATCTACCTTATACATATCTAGATGTATGAACAATTCTTCTTTTCTTATAGTCTTTTGACCTTATGATTATTTACTTTTGACAATTATGATAATTAAACTATAAATGTTATAAGATTTGTTAAACTAAAAATAACTTTATTAATATGAAAAGATTGTCAAATAAATTATTACACTCTCGCTATCGAGCATAATCCCAACAGCTCCCACATCATTAATGAAGATTAGCTTTAGATTTCATTAATGCTTGCTTCAATGGATTTTTACTTGGCTTGCTTTATTGCTGGCCTTCTCAATGATGTGACCTTCAAAATAGCTTGAATTTGGTCAAAACAAAGATATATCAAATTTAACTAAGTGTTGGAGTAGACAGATAGCTCGAGCTCTCAACTCTCAGTAGAAACTTTTAGCTCGATGACTTTTGTGAGTAGCCCCCTTATATGATTTTATACTAGTTTTCACCTGTTACAGCAAGCAATCATATGCATATGGGGGATTAGTAACCAGTAATAACTTGGACATTGAAGTGTTGGTAGAAGAACTTTCCAAGCCCAGGTCCCTGTAACGGGTTATAACTCGATCAAGGAATCAAGAAGGCTCGATAACTATTTTGATCTCGGGATCTGGGAGGTAACTATGCTCTTACACTCAGACCCTTCTTGGAGGTGGTAGCCAGATCAAGGCATCATGAGGGCTATCTAGCTATTTCCTAGTCTTGAGATCTTGATGGCAACTATAATTTTACAATCAGATCCTTCTTGGTAGCCCGACCAAGGCATCATGAGGGCTATTTAGCTATTTCCTGGTTTTGAGATCCAGATGGCAACTATATTCTTACACTCAGATCCTTCTTGTGGGTAGTAGCCTGACCAAGGCATCAGAAGGGCTATCTTGCTATTTCCTGGTCTTGAGATTTGGATGGCAACTATGCTCTTACACTCATACCCTTATTGGCAGAGGGTGGTGCCCGCCCGAGGCATCAAGGATAGCGAGGGGGCATCCCCAGTTAATCCCTGGTCTTAAGATGGCTATGTCGAACTTACCCGTGTAGACCCTAACTGGATACGGAGGCATTAATGTAAAATATAATCGAAGTTGGAGAAAGAAGACTTTATTGATAAAAAAAATGGAGTACATTATTGTTAGGCATTTTACTAAAACCTAAATGGAAGTAGTCTGCTCATGAGTTCCCTGTTTAGAGTAGTACTTCCTCAGGTAATCTGCATTCCAGGTGTGATCGATGGGTCGGCCATTATTTCCTCAAGCTTGTACACCCCGTTGCAGACCACTACCTTTACTAAGTAAGGCTCTTCCTAGTTGTGTCCTAGAACCCCGTCTGATCTTACCCTGGTACTCTGTGTGACCTTTCTGAGGACTAAATCCTCTTCCTTGAAGCTTCTGGTCTTCACTCTTTTGTTAAAATACCTCGCAATCTTGCTCTGGTAGATTTCCACCTTTTTCACTACCTGTTATTGTTTTTCTTCCAAGAGATCAAGACTAGCTCGGAGCTTGACCTCATTGCTCTTTGGTTCAAAGTGTTGTACCCGCAACGTAGTCAACTTATGTTCTATGAGGAGGACAGCTTCAACCCCGAAAGCTAGAGAATATGGTGTTTCCTTGGTTGATGTCCTCATCGTGGTTCGATATGCCCAAAAGACCTTGGGAAGTTCTTCAACCCATTTTCCCTTCTTCTGTTGCAGTTTCTTAACGGTTTTGTTAGTTGCTTCAACCAAATAGTTGGTTTGCGGGTGAGCTACCGATGCAAACCAGTGGACAATACCTAACCTCTCGTAATAATCTTTGAACCTCGCATTGTCAAACTATTTTCCCAGGTCAATGATTATGACCAGCGGGGTACCGAACCTACATACCACGTTTGTCTTGATGAACTTGGTAGTATTTTCCACTGAAATCTGGGAAAGGGGGCCTACTTCGACCCACCGGGTGAAGTAATCAATGGCGATAATAGCATGCTTTGCTTGCCCAAGGGCTATAGAAAGCGATCTGATCAGGTCAACCCCCCACATTGCAAACAGGTACGGCAAACTGAGAGAGGACAGTCGTTCAGGTAGCAAATGACTTAGGTTTGAGATCCTTTAGCATGGCTCGCAATATCGGACAATCTCCTTTGCATCCTAGTGGATAGTCGGCCAATAGCTTCTCATTCGAAACCACCTGATAGGCCAGAGCTTTGCCAACAATGTGATTTCCACAGTTCCCAGCATGAACTTCTCTCAGCGCCCATCTGGTATTATCTGGGGTTAAGCATCAGAGCAGAGGAAGGGATTTACCTATTATGTAGAGGTACACGTCTTTTAAGCAGTATCGGAATGAAGCCCTATTGATTATCCGAGACTGGTCGGCTCCTTTGGGAGCTTTGTTGGAACCTTGTTCACTGGTCACGCAACGGAATTCAATTTTAAAATTTTTAATACAGATCATAAACGATCTGGGACCAGTGAACTTTGGATCATAATTTTTCGGAACTAATACATATAATATTATTACACTAATAAAATATATATATATAAAGAAATTGAAATCGATAATAATCTGAAGAAGATATTAAAACCTTACCAACGTTTAGAGGCTCCTTCACTTCTAGCAATACTCCTGGTCCCTACCACTCAATTTTCCTTGCTATATCCTGGGACTAGTAACTACGTGTGGGTGCGTCACGGCCTCAGGAACTTGAGTGGAGGATGTGGAGTAAAAACGAAGAAACTATTTCTTCAAAATGAAAACCAACTAGAACAATTCTAGTTGTTTTAAAAATATCTTTTTTTTTTCTTTTTCAAAGTACAAGCAAAAAACAATATGTTATGCACCTTAATTCAATTTAATATCTTTTCTCTCTTATTTATTTATCACACCACAAACACTTGCACGTTAATCCAAGCAAGAGAAAAAAAACTGATGCCTTTTTTTGTCTTATGTGATCTTTTGCATACATTTCAAATGTGTTTATTTAACTCACATCAATTGCATCAAATGCAAATTCAAAACATGATCAGTTTTTTGTCATTTTTCTTAACGTATGTTAATGTGTTTTACATTTGAAATCAGTTACCATTCGTTTTTTTTTCAAGGACAATATATATCTAATATATATTTAATTATCTTTCAATAAAACTCATAATAACTATATTTGATTTTTAAACCTTTAAAATATCTCATATCTTTAAAAGATAATTAAATCATTGTTTTTGAATTTAAACATTTTAAATTCAATTTCAAAAATAAAATAATCATATTATCTTATTCCGTTCGAAATCAAATATCAACTAACACCCTCCATTTAGTGATTAATAACATAATTAAATGATCTCATTATTTAATTTATTTAATCACCATTATTTATTAATTAAATAATCTCATTATTCAATTAATTCCCGAATAAATAAGTGTCACTTTCGTAACACGATTAGTTGGACAATCCAATTAATTAACCGTGACCCTTTTTACCTAAATCCATCGGGCTAGCAATAGGACCTAATGGACCCACAGTATTTTGAGCTCCAATAATCCTCGAAATCATTAATTAAACTCTTTAATTAATATTCTTTTATTATTAACTCCGGTGTTATTCCACTAAAAACCCAAAATTGTACTCTCTCAACTGCAGACGCTTTTAAAAAGATCGATACAACTCGGTGTCCATCGATATAGCTATTACATATGGTGTGATCCTCCACAGTAATTCATAATTAAAGATGGGTTATAATGTCTGTTATACCCCTCAAATTACATATATCCTTTAAGTTCTGTTGATCCTCTAATGGACAATAAATTCTATTTCCTCTCAGAATTAGGAGAGCTCTCATATTGTCCAAGCCCCAAATCAACCCTTAAGGGAACTACCATCTACTTCCCACAAGAATGAGTGGAATCCACTATTGTGTACAAACCTTCCCAGCCACAAGCCAAACCGCAATCCTTACATACATAGTATATTGATCACGAAGTACATCCAACCTCACCCATGGTATATCAAAGACCACGATCTAACCTGAAGGAGTCGATAAGACACTCATGATTAAGATCACCCATATATAGCCATCGTTAGTTGATATATATGAATCTCATTGGTAAACGGATCTTGGTGAGAGATTCATATAGATCATGGCACAATCCTATATGATCACATCATACAAGGTGTCTTCATTCCCATATCTCATATGAATGATTCAGGATATAATTATTGTATATTACGGAATGGACTGCAGCTAAAGAATAACTGTAAATAAAGTACCCAACTTTATTTGCTATCTATAGACTCTTTTGATTGCACGTCTCTTACTGTATCCATCTGTATATAACACTCATATACACAGTTCGAGATTACATCATGCAATCTAGGATGTTAATATATGCACAATTTTATAAAATAAATAACATAACAAAAATGAGTTGAACTTTTCCTTTATTTATTTCACAAATCCTTTTACAAAAAACATATTTAGGGCATAAACCCCAACATGTTTTCCTTCTTGGAGGTAAACAACTATGGGGTCCATCCAGCACGGCTGTCGTTCTACGGGGCATATTTCTCTACTCTCGGCTATATTTGACTGGGAGATCACCTGAAGAGGGACCTCTTGTGGCAAAATCTGGTCTCCATTCGCAGCTATCTTGGCCAAGATGTATACCCGATGATTCTGTTGTCGTGGTATTCGCTCGATCCTGAATCCTTTAAATTTGTGCTTGAGTAGCTGAACTTGTTTTAAGTATGCAATCATGTTATCCCCTTTAGCTTGATAAATTCCGGAAACATGATTGACTATAAGCAATGAGTCACTCTTAACTTGCAGGTAGTCGGCCCAAAGTTCGATGGCTGCCGTCATCCCGGCTAGGAGGGCTTCATACTCCACCTCATTATTGGTGGCCTTAAATTCGAATAAAAAATAGTGGCAACACTCAGTCCTCTCTGGGTCTATTAGAACTATACCAGCCTCTCCCCCGACTTGCCTAGATACTCTATCCGTGTAGAGGATCCAGGACTGGCAGCCCAACAGCCAGCTGTTAAACTGCAGAATCTTCTTAGGAGCTATATTTGTCACTGCGGAGGTTGCTTGTACTAAGGGCACTGAGAACTCTGCTACAAAGTTTGCCAAAGCTCATTGGTAAACGGATCTTGGTGAGAGATTCATATAGATCATGGCACAATCCTATATGATCACATCATACAAGGTGTCTTCATTCCCATATCTCATATGAATGATTCAGGATATAATTATTGTATATTACGGAATGGACTGCAGCTAAAGAATAACTGTAAATAAAGTACCCAACTTTATTTGCTATCTATAGACTCTTTTGATTGCACGTCTCTTACTGTATCCATCTGTATATAACACTCATATACACAGTTCGAGATTACATCATGCAATCTAGGATGTTAATATATGCACAATTTTATAAAATAAATAACATAACAAAAATGAGTTGAACTTTTCCTTTATTTATTTCACAAATCCTTTTACAAAAAACATATTTAGGGCATAAACCCCAACATGTTTTCCTTCTTGGAGGTAAACAACTATGGGGTCCATCCAGCACGGCTGTCGTTCTACGGGGCATATTTCTCTACTCTCGGCTATATTTGACTGGGAGATCACCTGAAGAGGGACCTCTTGTGGCAAAATCTGGTCTCCATTCGCAGCTATCTTGGCCAAGATGTATACCCGATGATTCTGTTGTCGTGGTATTCGCTCGATCCTGAATCCTTTAAATTTGTGCTTGAGTAGCTGAACTTGTTTTAAGTATGCAATCATGTTATCCCCTTTAGCTTGATAAATTCCGGAAACATGATTGACTATAAGCAATGAGTCACTCTTAACTTGCAGGTAGTCGGCCCAAAGTTCGATGGCTGCCGTCATCCCGGCTAGGAGGGCTTCATACTCCACCTCATTATTGGTGGCCTTAAATTCGAATAAAAAATAGTGGCAACACTCAGTCCTCTCTGGGTCTATTAGAACTATACCAGCCTCTCCCCCGACTTGCCTAGATACTCTATCCGTGTAGAGGATCCAGGACTGGCAGCCCAACAGCCAGCCGTTAAACTGCAGAATCTTCTTAGGAGCTATATTTGTCACTGCGGAGGTTGCTTGTACTAAGGGCACTGAGAACTCTGCTACAAAGTTTGCCAAAGCTTGGGATTTAATTGTGGTCAAGGGTTTGTATCTTAAATCAAACTGGGTGAGTTCCAGAGCCTATAAAACCAATCTACTACATACGTCCGGCCTTTGTAGAAATTGGCAGAGAGGTTGGCCTGCCACTACTGATATTGAGTGAACTTGAAAGTAGGGACGGAGCTTCCTTATCGAAGTCACCAGAGCATAGGTGAGCTTCTCCAGAAGAGTATAATTTTTCTCTGGCTTGGTTAGGGTGTGACTTACGTAGTAGATTGGTCGCTGGACCCTATCTCCACATTCCTTGACCAAGGCCCTACTCACTGCAGTTTATGAAACAGCCAAGTTGATTTGCAACTCCTCTCCAGGACTTGGCTTGACTAGCAACGAAAGGCTCGTCATATATTTCTTCAAGGCTTGAAAGGCTTGCTCGCTCTCCTGGTCCCATTTCATGTTTCTTCCTTGCTTGATAGCTTTGAAGAAATGTAGACATTTATTTGTGGAGTGAGAAATGAACCTGTTGAGTGCTTCTACCTTTTCGGCCAGGACTTGTACCTGCTTGAGTGATGTAGGGGATTCTAGGTCCAAGATAACTTTGATCTTCTCTAGGTTAGCCTCTATACCTCTCTCATGAACCATGAAGCCTAGAAACTTCCCCGCAGTTACCCCAAAAGCACATTTGGAGAGGTTCAATCTCATCTGGTTTTCCCTTAGGATCATGAAAGTTTTTTGAAGGTCGTCCTAATGTACTTCTACGGTTGGTGACTTGGTGATCATGTTAGGTTTTAGTTTGTGTTGGCATTAATTCCATATCAAAATGATGTTTACTTGTAATGATTTAGTTGTTTAGATTCATGATGATTCAAGCTTCAAGGAAGAAGAAAAAACAAGTCAAAGCAAGTTCTAAGTCTTCAAGAGAAAGGATGCAATATGGTTCTACAAAGATATACTAAGACCTTATCTTTCTCTTACAAGGCTTAGGCACACACACACATATCATACATTTGTGTCCCTGTATTGTTATACACCATTATAGGCACATACATACAATTCATTCATATGTGTCCCTGCATCATTGTGCACCATGTATAACACATTCACACACTTGAAGATGAATGCTCATGCAATGGTATGAAAATAACATGTTTTGGAATTTGCATGATTGGAGACTATCTCTATGTAGTTTGCATTCTAGTGTGAATTGTGTTTGTGTTTGTGTGTGTATATTTTTTGTATAACATGGATATTAAACTTGGATTTAGTCTTAAATCATTCTTGATTGAGTTCCGGTCATTTCGGTTACTCATACTATTGATTTCAAGTTTTAAGTCAAAAGATACAACACTTTCAATTCATGTTTCATATATTGTCTTCGTCTTCATATATCGAGTCGAATTATTATTTTTTGGGTTAAGTATCTTATATTTCCATGTCTGTGTTAGAGTTACAGTTCGTAATCCACAAACGGATTCGAATTCCAAGTTTAGAGGCCGGAGAACGCGAAGGAAGGTTGAAGGAGAAAGAAGCAAACAATGTCTTCTTTCCCGAGATGGCGTGTGGCCATCTCAGGGCAAAAGGCTTGCTGCCCCGAGATGCCCACGCTCCATCTCAGGTAGCAAGCTAGCTTGACTTCTTCTTACCCCTCTTGGTCATTTCACATGTCCAAGTTTCCCACTCCTTTATAAACTCTTTCCCTATCACATTTCATTCTAAGAAGAAATTCAAACAAGTGTGCATAAATTTTCTCTCTAAATTTTCTCACCTTCCAAACACCATAACTTCTTCATTTGAACTCCTATTTGAGTGATTCAAAGTTTAGAGTGTTCATATATTCATCCTCTATCGTTTCTATGAAGGTTTTAGTAAGTTTTTCTACCGTTTTTGATGTCTAATCATACAAAAACGGAACTGTACCTAAATCAACAAAGGTATTGATTTTAACTCAAAGTTTTCTTTTAAAACTTGGTCAATTGCCCTGGGTTTTATTATTCTACATATATTTGTATATTGTGAGTGTTTTAGTTTGTGTTTTGAATACTTTCAAAGCTAGATTGAGTTTCAATTGAAATCATTCATGTTGAGTTAGGTTTTGATTTTTGCCTATGTTATCACATGTTTGGGATTGTATTGTGCTAGCTTTGATTCTAGGACTATTTGATGATCTTTGATTGATTGATTTTGAGAAAATAGTTCCTCACATGTATCAGGCTCTCTTGGCTGAAATTCTCACATAATACATGTGCTTATGTTCTTTTGAGCTATTCATGTGTTTTGATTGAATCTATGATTAGGAATATGCTCTAGAACTTTAGCTTAAATCTAATTGACTTTGTCATATGATTTTAGCATGTTTTTGGTTTGTGTGATTTAAACTTGATCTTGTGATTTATTGAACATATCTTGTGATTCAAATTTTGATCTATGCATGTATCTAGGTTGTGATTAATATTAAACATATCTTACATAATCTAGATTGATTACACATGCATGATAAACTAGACTATATGTGATTTGTGCATTTATGCTCATGTCTAGTATTTTTCCATAGGATGTGTTGATCATAGCATTCTATGTTGTGTGCTTGTTTACGTTTTGCATTCTTGGCTAGGGTTGGGAGGATCTGGATAGTCAAGGAAGAAGTCTTCCCTAGAGTTGGGAGAACTCAGATAGGTGAGCAAGGAAGTCTTGACTAGAGTCGTGAGGACTTAGTTGAGTAAGAAGTCTTGCCTTAGGTCGCGAGGATCCAGATAAGGTGAGCAAGGAAGTCTTGATAAGAGGTGTGAAGCCTCAGATTGTTAAGCATAGGGTAGCAACTTCTAGAGTAGGATAGGAAGGTAGTTTCTAGGTGAAGAGGTCACTTGAGAGATTGTGCTTGTCTTATCTACTAGTGGATTTTTTTTTGCCAGTTGCTGCTAGTCCGTGGATGTTTCCTCTTCGGAGGTTTACCACGTTATATCTTGTGTCAACTTTTCTCTATCCCTATCTCTCAAATATTTGTATTGTGGATAGAACTTTTTATATATCTTGACTTCCTTTCTATAATATAGATTGTGTATGTAGGGAAAAACGGTTTAGAAATGCAACGAAAGCGTGAAAAAAATGAAATTAGGGTTTGCGTATAAATAAAAACATTTCCCTTTTATGCAACGAGAACCTTAACCCTAGATTAATTGATGTATATAAAACTATGGTACCTTTTTCGCGTGAAGATTGAACAAGTGCCGAATTGATTCCGTAAGATCTTCAATCCAATCACGAACGTGAATCACCTTGGAGTGTGGGCTCCCTTTCATTAAATTGTATTCTTGAGGATAGAGACAAAGCAAATATCTTTTCTTTGTTAGTTACAAATATCCTCCAAGAGAAAAATCCAAGAACGTCCGGTCACTTGTAAATTATCAATCAATTTGATTGTAACTCACATGAACCTTGATTCGATGTTGTACACAAAACCCTTTTGATGGAAAGGATATTAGTATACTATCGAATACAAAAATGTTCCCCTTTTTTCTCTACTTGGCCGAATTCACACACTATTGCTTAGAGATGATTGAATTTTGTCTAGAGTAAAATCAGATTTTTCTCCCTCAAAATTCCTATGATGACCGAAACTTTATCTTAGAAAAAAATAAGCTTGGCCGAAATCACCTCTCTTTGCCTTAGAACTAGCCGAATTCATCATGCTCATATATATAGGATCATAAATCCTTTCCTAAGAAGATTCACTTGGTTGGGAAGAATCCTTTCCTTAGGTGGATTTATTTGGTAGTTAGAATCCTTATCTAAAAGGAAATCTATCCTATCTTATATTGAACATGTGATGACCGAATTTCCCCTCTTTGATGTAGATTAGGAGAGTTTATCTTTTCCTAAGAAAGATTACTTGATTGACAAGAATCCTATTCTTAGGTAGATTAACTTGGTGGTTATGGATCCTTTTCAAATAAGAATTCTACCACTAAGTAGTTTTACTTGGTGACCAAGATTCCTTTTCCAAAAAGAATTCTTTCCTACACCAAGACTCCTAATCCAACTCAATAGTGTATTTGTAACCATATTAAAGACTTTCTAATTTGATTAGATAAATAACTCCTTTTATTTATCTAATTATCAAATATAGTCTTTAACATTAACTATACTACCAACAATAGTATAATTTTAGGAGACCATCTCCTACTAGGAAAAGATTTTGACTTTTAATTAAATAATTAATTAATCAACAAATTAATTAATTCCCATTTAATTAAATAGTAAAATAAAAATAATATATTAAAGCTATTATTAATAGCCTTTGCCGCCCATACCTAAATATAAAGGCCATATATTATTTTTCTTATTTTATTTAAATCCATTGGACCTTAATAAAAAGTCCACATGTGAACTAGACCTATTCTTACAAAAAGAAACAAGTTCACATGCCTTAATACAATTCTAGATAGACCCCTAAATTGGTCCGGTATAATATATCAAGTGATCCATGCAAGTTCGTGTGGATTGGGGATCTTGACGGGCTATCTAAATTTAAGCTCCAATAGACACAACCCAATCACAATCAACAAATGATTCACTTAAGTCCAATCTATTTAATTTTAGTTCATTCCACTAAAGAACTAAAATTGAACTCTTAAATAAAGATAGAATAAGTTGATGTTAATCATTCGTACCCTAGACAACCTTATTAGAGAAAGTGTATCCTCATGAAGAATACCAGTAATCGCCAAGAGCTTATAGATCGCCTATAGCTCTCCAAGTTACCAAATTTACTCATATGACCACATTTTGAGCTTGGATATTTTGACTTGTCCAGAAGCCATGTTTCAATAGACACTATTAAAAACTTAACGTTAAGATTTAATATCCAATACCTCAAAACATCCATATGATGGTATTCTACTCTCATTCAATAAATAGAGCCACGATGTCCATATCTATAAATGAAGTCCTCTATCGATTAACAAACGAATACCACCAAACTATCGAGGATAGACTATGCTATATAATCGTACTCATTGATAGCTCAAATGATAACACTTGCAACCATAAGTCCATCATTTATCTCAGGATTGAGATAGACTCTCAGATTGTCTTCAAATGAAAACTTTTATCCGTTGACGGTTCTAGATAAAGTATTTCATTTTGATCCCACGATGTCCATATCTATAAATGAAGTCCTCTATCGATTAACAAACGAATACCACCAAACTATCGAGGATAGACTATGCTATATAATCGTACTCATTGATAGCTCAAATGATAACACTTGCAACCATAAGTCCATCATTTATCTCAGGATTGAGATAGACTCTCAGATTGTCTTCAAATGAAAACTTTTATCCGTTGACGGTTCTAGATAAAGTATTTCATTTTGATCCTTTTCAATGCACCCAGTGCACTAGATTCTTTTGTCCAAAGGCACCACACTTTGATGATTTTAGACTCATCATAACACATTTGATCCCACTCAAATGCTAGCAAAAGAATCTACAACTTTAACAAGATAAAGGAGCCTAACCTTCTATCTTAAGTTGTGAATATTATTCAAGACTAACTAAAGAATTGTGTCTACCTCATACATATCTAGATGTATGAACAATTCTTCTTTTCTCATAGTCTTTTGACCTTATGATTATTTACTTTTGAAAATTATAATAATTAAACTATAAATGCTATAAGATTTGTTAAACTAGAAATCACTTTATTCATATGAAAAGATTGTTAATTACAATATTACACTCTTTCTATCGAGCATAATCCTAACAGTGTATTTGCTACAATTACTTGTTTGTATCACACCTTACTTGTGTTTATATATTGATTAATTGTCTTTAATTAATATATATATTGTAATACAAGCAATCTAGAGGGACATACTTTTGTTTGTTTCTAAGGGAGTCGAAAAAGTTGTCTAACCTATTCCCCCCCCCCCCCCCCCCCTCAAGGTTAGCCTTGAGCATTTAATCGTGATTGTATTTTCAGATCATGTCATCGATATATACCTCTTTCGATCTTCCAATCTCGGGTTTGAACAATCGATTAACCAACCGCTGATTTTTATCTCCTGTATTTTTAAGCCCGAATGGTATCACTTTATAACAGCATAAACCTTGCCCGGTAATGAAGCCGGTCTTGTCCTGATTGGTGGGGTGTATCATGATCGGGTAGTACCTTGAGAATGGATCCATGAAGCTTAGAAGCTTGTTCCCAGACGTGGAGTCAACCAACTGATTGATCTTCGGTAAAGGAAAGATGTCTTTTGGACAAACCTGGTTGAGATCGGTGTAATCAACGCACATACACCACATCCCTTTCGCCTTCATGACCATGACCACGTTGGTGATCCATTCTGGATAGTGCGCTTCTCTGATGAAGCTTGCTCTGAACAATTTATCCACTTCCTCAGAAACCGCATTATTCCTTTAGGTGTTAAAGTAATGCCTTTTTTGCTTGACAGGCTTGAAGGTCAGATCCATTGCTAATCGATGTGCAAACAACGACATTGGGATCCCAAGCATCTGGTCATGACTCCAAGCGAAGATGTCGTTGAATTCTTTGAGGAGCCTAATCAGACCCTCTTTCACTTCTGGCTCGAGGGTAGCTCCGACCTTGACGACCTTCGAAGGATCGTCCATCCAGATGGGAATCTCTTCTATCTTTTCCATAAGATGCCCGCTGGCCCATTCCCTACCCTACTTTTCTACATCTTGTATCACGGGGTCATCCTCTAGGTGATCTGCGAGCTCTCTATCTTCCAAGGAAATCCCGGGTGTTACCCCATCCTTGATCGTTGTAACATGTGCAAATTGTTTTTCTAGAGTTATCGGGTTGGCAGATATTGCACAGCACTTCCTGACTGGTTGTTGGTCACCACGTATCTCCCTCACTTGTTTCCTACCGAAAACTTTAGGACGTTGCGGGTAAATAGACAGGACCCCTTTCAAGGATGATAAGAAAGGTCTTCCTAATGTTACATTGTCGGCCGATGGAGTATCTACTATCACGAAGTCGGTCATAACATTTTGCTGGAGAGGTGCTGTTCCAACGATTACTTACTGGGAGGATCTTAAGTCCCACAGGTATGATCGAGTCCCCAGTGAATCCATACATCGGGGTAATGCAGCTATTGTAACGCCATTGTTTCAAATTCAGCTTCTCCAAGGTACCTTTAAAGAGGATGTCAACGTTGCTGCCTGTGTGAACAAAAACGTGGTGAACCATGCAGTTTACGATATGTACCTTGACCACCATGGGATTGTCATAAGGTTGCACGGTATTGTAGACATCCGCCTCCGTGTAAATAATCTATGTTACCTAGGAGAGGTCAGCTGGGCTCTGGTCCACCTTGAAGATACCTCACCCTTCATCTACATAAGGAATCTTCCTCGCGTTATTTTTTCTAGAATTATTGGAGGTTCCAACAAAAGTGGGCCCTCCGCTGATGGTATGTATCTCCTGGATTTGCTGCATCAGATCCGTCTACTTCCTCTTTCTCTTCTCGGCATATTCACGGATCTCTGTCTGAACTTCTCTTCCAGTTTGAATGTTATCCCTGACCTATTGCAAGAACTTTATCAAACATCCTCCACTTATCAGGGCCTCGATTTGATTACACAGGTTGTAGCACTCTGAACTGTTGTGACCCACGTTTTCATGGAACTCGCAATACTTGTACCGGTTCCTCCTATCCGTAGGGGCTTTCATGGGTACGAGCTTCTACAGTAGCCTTTTATCCTGAAAAGGGAGATAGATTGTTTAACGTGATGCATTCAAAGGGGTGTAGTGATCATACCTTTTTTCATCTCGCGTTACAGGGGCTATTATACTAAGAGGAGGTGAAGCGCGCGGAGGGGTCCGCCTTACTGGTACCTTTCTTGCTTGGGTTGAGAAACGACCTATTGGGTGGTTTATTCATATTTTTCTAAGATGACTTAGATCTAGGAGTTTCCTTCTTCTGACGCTTCACCGTTCCCATATTATCATGTTCCATCTTGACCTTGAGTTGCTCGTCGACTTCGATTTGCTATAGAGCCTGATCATAGGCTTCCTGATAGGTCTTTAGAGGCCGCTTGGCAAAGGACCAGAAAAGCTTGCTCGCCCATAGGTTTCATCTGAAATGGGCAAGGGTTTCTTTCTCAGTGAAGACCTCCATCTGGATGACTTCTTTGTGGAACCGTTCTATATATGCCCGGAGGGTTTCCCTTCTCTCCTGGATCATAGGATCTTTCAATCGGAGTTTAACTCTCTGGAATTGTGAGTAGAAGTCAGTTGACAGCTTCGTGAAGGAATCCACACTGCCTATGGGTAGCTTTCTGAACCAGATCTTAGCATAATTTGTTAGTGTAATAGGGAACATCCGGTATATGGCGGCCCTAGTTGTGTTCTAGACTTCCATTTGTTGGACGAAACTCTCTAAGTGGCTCAATGTATCCTTCGTGCCGGAGAACTTGTCTGATGGCATCTTAAACTTTGGTGGGAGCTCCACCTCCCGAATCATTCTGGTAAAGGGGGCGTTCATCTCACTCAAGGAGTCTTTTTTGACCTCCTTACCATTTTATTTGTTCAACTGTTGGATCTCCTTCTCTATCCTAGCCAGCTGGTCCCTCAGGTGTTTATTTCCATGTTTCTTGGAGTAGACCTTGGAGCTCTTGTTATCAGTTCCCCCCGATGAATTGGATATCTCCACTTTGCCATCTTTATGATCTAGTTGTGCTTGCACATTCTGCCGGCTACGACAACCCTCAGCTCGAGGTTCCCTTCTTAAAGTCGTTGGTCGAGGGAGGCTGCGCGTCGGCTGCTGACTTGACCTGCCTAGGTTGATAGTAGGTCGGCCTACCTGGGAATAGGGACATGGGCCCTAGCCTGTCCCCGATAAAATTTGTTGGTCCTATTCTATTGTGGGCAGAAACCAATAGAGAGGGTCCTAGCCAATCATAGGCAGGTTGCCTGGTAGCGGATCTGCTCACCCCTTCTCAAGTACTAAGATCTGCCATTTGAGGAGCAATTCCTTCTGCGGCTTGAAGGAGGTGGATATTCTCTTTGATAGCCGCAGCATGCTGGTTAATCATAGTTTGGTTAATTGCCTGAAGGGTCAGAGCCTGCTCCATGTTTGGTAGATACGAGGTTGGCTTGTGATGCTTGGGTTTTCTTTTCTTCTTCTGTCCCTTCTTGGTCGAGGTGGCAGACTGATATCCCAAGGTTTTGGGTTATCCTTGGGAGGAGCGAAGCCTCATAATTACTGTAAAATAATAAACTTGTAAATATAAAATTGTCGGTGTGGGTTTTTTCCCACAGAAGGCGCCAGAAAGTGCTAACTGAAAATTTGCTCGTGGTGAGAAATTTTGGTTAACACCCTCGAGACAACTACCACGGAGGTGGTGGCCAGGGGTTGATACCTTGAGTACCAAGATTATTTGTACAAGGGTATGGTATTTAACATAGAGATTAATGTGAAGAGAAGAAGATTATGGCGGCTTTATTATAAATCATATATGTCGTACAGAAGCTCTCCAACACTCTCAATCTCACTAAGATGCAGTAGGATGGCAACCTCGTGCCTGTCGAATAGTAAAGTACAATGATGGCCGTGTTCTGATCACATAATTTAGGCCACGACTCATATTTTTGTTTATTTATTATCCAAAGTCCCCTTTTTCTTTCATTCATGTTGGGCGTATTTATACAAGGTCCAAAAAGGTTGAATTTGTGAATCTCCCACCACGATTCTCTGTACCCATTCCATCCTTATCGGGTGGGCTATTTTATTTAATAGTCATTGACTTTGAATTAATAATGGATTCGAGATTATCCTTGGTGGAGATAAGTTTGTTTCCCTTTGGAGTCAATCACTTGCCCAACACGTACGCAATGTTTCAATGTTCATCGGAGTGTAGATATGATCTTGAGTGCATTCACGACGTGATTCTTCTTGGAGGTCGTCGAGTATGGTGTCGCTGTTTCATAGGATGAGGTAGATCCGTGCCCTGGTCTTAGTAAAAGTAGCTTGATCTTATCTTTCCAAATCCCTTAGAGATTGGGATGACCCCATAGACACCATTTGGTAGCAACTGGGCTTTGGCGAGATTCCTGCTACCTATCCAGATAGGTCTGAATCTTCCTTCGACAAGATAGAGCAACTCTATAGTGCTAGCCTGGTGCTTAATGGGTCTCTCTTAGAGTGGATGGTGGACTTCTGGAGAGGTTACAAGGTGATCTCGGCTTTAGAGAGCCTGGTTCGTCATGCACCGGGCTTTTCCTTGATTCTTGATTCAGTGTAAGAATCTCGATTAGATTTTGTTGGGCTTCACATTGGGTGGTTCCTGATCTCGGTGACCTTTCTTCACTTCTGTGGGGTGGCTTCACAGCTCAACCCCAGGACCCGGGGTTTCATGGAGTTAATCTCGGGTTTGGACTGGGCTAGGAGAGTGAAACATTTCTCTTTGGTCCCTAGCCAAATTTAGCTATTAACACCTGGGAATCTCTAATGCCACTCTCCGTAAGTGAAAGAAAACTAAAGCATCTTACTTCCTTCCATTAGCAGGCTTGGTTCTGAAATCTTTCTGTTCTTTTTTTAATAGTTTTTGTTGTTACTCTAGATTCCTGCAAAGTACGGCAAGCTCGCAATCCTTCCTCTTCTACCAGACCATCCCGGGAATCTTCTCAACTGCTTTAGAGAATTGGGGACCAACCTCAACTGTTCCAGCTGTGATTTCTCTGCTCTTGCTTCATCCCCTTCCCAGCTTTGGTCTAAGATGAGCAACCACCAGAAGGAGGGAAAACGGGCAGAGATCATTAAGGAGGAGGAGCAGTGGGAGGGAACCAAGAGGACTCTGGAGCTTGATGTAATCTTCTATCTTGATTGCCCAGAAAGAGAGGTGGGCACCCTGCTCTATTCATGACCAATTTTTATCAATCCTATCTTGTTTTTCTTTATAGATTTTGTCCTGAATTTGGGTTAGGCTCCCTAATTGATGAATGTATCCTTGTAATTGGATAGGCTCCCTGACTATTAATGAAAATTTGTTATGATTTCCTTCATGCTTGCTTTGATTGATCCCTGATCATGAACATCAAACCTAGTTGAAAACTCCGTGCTTTATTCCTGACCTCGACCTAGATGCGACCTCCATTGTAATCCTGGCTTAATTTAATTTGGTAAAGAAAAAATTCCAAAATCGTTAAGTATAACCCTACTATCTGGGTAAACGTCTAGCTTCAATTCTCAGCATTTTGCAGAAATTCATACCTTGGGGAGGAGTTCCCTTACGTTGTGTCTTGCACCTTTGATGGTTCCCCATGCAAACCTTAACCTCGCGATATAGGAAATCACACGTATATGAAAAACCAATGGTTAGTAGTTGTTAATAATTAATTTGGCTAGGGGATCAAAGAGAAATTTTCCACTCTCCCAGCTCAATCAAAGCCCGAATTCACCACTCATGGGACACCCGACAGACCATAAAGCTACCTCGTAGAAGCGGGGAAAGATCATCGGGCTTTAGAACTATCAGGAACAAAGCTAGGCAAGACCAGATCGAGCCTCACGCGAACATTGAAATCCGGCCATCTCGAGATCATATATCCTGGAACATCAGTTCCTAGTGTCAGGCTCTAAAACCACCCCGTGAAAGCGAGGAAGGATCGCTGAGCTCAAGAAGCATTCAAAGTGAAGCCCGACACAATCAAGAGTGAGCTCTTTCCAGATCAAGGCTTCCCAAGGTTAGATTTAACTCGTAGCCTAAGCCAGAAGCCCACCAGCCTCTCTAGAAGACCGTTGTCCCTGTCAGATACGAAGAGAGAGCCTCTAAGTGGATCAGATTCGCTAATGTTCCAATTCGCTAAAGGACGCCTATAGCCTACCTAGACATGAAAGAATAATCTCACCTAATCTAAACTTCCCCCAGTAAATGCCTTAAAGGCCGTCCCAAGCTTTTAAGACCAGAACTAAAGAATGGACCTTCCTCGCTCTACGGAACAAAGAGCAGCTAACCCGATGACCTCCATGAAGAATCATTTCATGAATACACACAAGATCGTATATACGTTATAACGAACATTAAATCTTGCATACGTGTAAGACAAGAGTTTGATTCCAAAAAGGAAACAAACTTATCTTCGTCAAAGATATCCTCGAATCCGTTATCAATTCGAAGTCAATAACTTTCAAATAATGATCTTACTCGATAAAGAGGGAACGGATTCATAGGATCGTGGCAGGATATTTATGAGTTTAAGCCAACTTAGACCGGATATAAATAAGGCCAAGCATGGAAGAAATAAAAAAAAAGATCGACAGAGAGGGAAAAGAGCCTAAATTCTGTGATCAGAACACGGTCACCACTGTATCTACTATTCGACAGGCATAAGGTTGCCACCCTTCTATCCCCTAAAGAGATTGTGAGTGTATATGAGATAATTCTATATACCATGAGTGATCAATAATAAAGCTCTCATTTGCCATCAAATTATCATTCAAATATTCATTTATGTCTTAATAGATCAGATATCTAAGATACTGACCCCTGGCCACCACATCCGCGGTAGTGGTCTTGAGGGTGTTAGTTGGAATCTCTCATCTTGAATAAATTCCCCGTTAACATTTTCTGGCGCCGTCTGTAGGAACTTTCTACACCACCACTTTTATAATCACAAGTTTGTTGTTTTGCAGTAATCATGAGGCTTCGCTCCTCCCAAGGATAGCCAGGTGCATCAGGACAACCTTAAGCTGCATTGACACGAAAGGTTTCAAAGAAAAGAAGAAAATTCGGGCTCCATAGCCAGGTCCTAGACCTGCCAGCCACTGTGCGGGCTTTGGATCCCCTATGGGAAGCCAGCTTGCGCTTGACCAACAAGCGGTGGCCTTCGTGGAAAGCGACCCCCTTCGACTGCACACTGGGGGTATTACTGTCCAGCAAGCAAACCTCTGCAATTGAGGAGAACCAAGCAGACCCGGGACTCGGTAACCCATCTTTGATCGCCTGGGACCTACCCCTCCGGAGCCACTAGTAATAGAACTGGACCCCAGCCCTCGATTGGGGATAGGTTAGGGCCTATGCCCCCCGTTCCCGTAACACCGCCACATTACCAACCTAGGCAAGTTAAGTCTTCAGTGAACGTCCCTACCCGGAAGCGGTAAGAGTTTCTTCACGTAACGACTTCAAGGAGGGAAACCCGGGCTAGAGAGGAAGAAAGCCATCAAAGCCCCCAAGCGGATCCCATCTGTAGAAGGAGTCGGGTAGAGGTCGCGAGCTCATAAGAAGGGTCTGATGGTGAGGTATCCGAGATTATCTCAAGGAAACCTGAGAACAAGCGCTTGAGAGACCAGTTGGCAGAGCTTCAGAAAGTGATCCAGCAGATGAATAAGAGAAAGTACAAGAAATACAAGAAAGACAAGAAAGATCTTCTAAGTGAGATGAATACTCCCTTCACCAGAAGGATCTGAGAGGTGGAGCTCCCGCAAAAAAATTCAAAATGCCGACTGATAGATTCTTGAGACAGAGGATCCCTTGAGCCACTTAAAGAGCTTCGTCCAATAGAAGGAGGTCCAGAATACGACCAGGGTCGCCATGTGCCCGATGTTCCTAATTACGCTGATGGATTATACTAAGATCTAGTTCAAAAAGCTACCTGCCAGCAGTGTGGATTCCTTCACGAAGCTGTCAATTGATTTCTACTCGTAATTCCAGGGAGTTCCGATTGAAGGATCCAATCCATCTACAGTATGTGATCCAGGAGAAGGGAAACCCTTCGGACTTATGTCAAGCCTTTCTACAAGGAAGTCATCCAGATAGGGGTCTTTAATGAGAAAGAAACCCTCGCCAATTTCAGGAGGAACCTGTGGGCAGGGAAGCTTTCCGATTTTTTGCCAAGCGACCTCCAGAAACCTAACAAGAAGCCAATGATCGGGCTATAGAGAAAATTGAAGCAGACGAAAAACTCAAGGTCAAGATGGAACACGACGATATGAGGGTTGTAAAGCGACAGAAGAAGGAAGCTCCCAAACCAGAGCAAGCTCAGAAAAACCAGAACAAACCGCCAATATGTTGATGTACCATTTCCCAATTTCTCAATCAAGGCCAGAGAGGTATCCAGCAAGGAGAACCCTTGGCAGGCTTCTCTTCCTCCTCCTCCTCCTACTCCTACTCCTCCTTCTTCTTCTTCTTCTTCTTCTTCTTCTTCTTCTTCTTCTTCTTCTTCTTCTTCTAGGGCGGTAGCCCTTATAACCCGTAACGAGAGAGGGTACTATCATTACACCCCATAAATGCCTCCTGCGAAATGGTTTATCTAGCCATTCAGGATAAGGGACTACTACAGAAGCCTGCACCCATGAAAGCTCCGGCTGATAAGAGAAATCAATATAAGTACTGCTACTTTCATGAAGATATAGGACACAACACTTCAGAGTGCTATAACCTGCATAATCAAATTGAGGCTCTGATAAGAGGAGGATGTTTGATAGAGTTCTTAGAGTAGGTCAGGGATAATATACAGACTGGAAATGAGGTACAGGTCGAGATCTGTGAGCATACAAAGAAGAGAAAGAAGGAATAAGCAGACTTGATGCAACAAATCCAAGTGATACATACCATCAGCAGAGGATCCACTCTGGCTGGTACCTCTAACAATTTAAGGAAAAATCATGGGAGGAAGATCCCCCTTGTAGATGAAAGGTGGGGTATCTTCAAGGTCGACAAGAGCCCGACCAATCCTTCCCAGTTGTCACATATCATTTTCACCAAGGCGGATGTTTATAACACCGTGCAGTCTCATGATGACCCCATGGTGGTCACGGTAAAGATTGCCAACTGCATGGTCCATCGCGTGCTTATTGACACAGGCAGCAGTGTCGACATCTTTTTCAAAGTTACTTTGGAAAAATTGAATTTGAAATAGTGGTGTTACAATAGTTGTACCACCCTGCTGTATGGATTCACTGGGGACTCGATCATTCCTGAGGGATCGAAGATCCTCCCAGTGGAAACTTCCCCCTCTTGTAAAAAATTATGATGGACTTCGTAGTGGTAGACACCCCGTCGGCCTATAATGCGATATTGGAAAGGCCTTTTCTGTCATCCCTGAAGAGGGTCATGTCCATTTACCACAACGCCCTGAAGTTTAAAGTCAGAGAAAATGTAATGGAGGTACGGGGTGATTAATAAGTAGCCAGGAGATGCTATACAGTGTATGCCAACCCAACAGCTCTAGCAAAGAAACTTGCACAGGTAACAATGATCCAGGATGAGGCAACACCTGTATTGACCTTGGAAGATGTAGAACCCATAAATCACCTAGAGGATGACCCCATGGTGTCAGAAGATGAAGAGCTGAGAATGGAATGGGCCAGCGGTCATCCGGTGGATGAGCTAGAGAAGATTCCTATCGGGATCAGGTGATCCCTCGAAGGTCGTCAATGTCAGAGCCACCCTTGAACCAGGAGTGAAGGAAGGTTTGATCGGGCTCCTCAGAGATTTCCATACATCTTCGCTTGGAGTCACGACGAGATACCCAAGATCCCGCTGTCTTTGGCTGCTCACCGATTGGCAATGGACCTGACCTTCAAGCCCGGTAAACAAAAATGGTGTCACTTTAACGCCGAAAGAAATGATGCGATTCAAGAAGAAGTGAACAAATTGAACAAAGTGGGCTTTATCAGATAGGCACACTACCCTGAATGGATCGCCAACGTGATCATGGTCACGAAGGCAAATAAGAAGTGGCGTATGTGGGTCGATTATACCGATCTAAACCGGACATGCCCAAAAGACAGTTTCCCTCTACCAAAAATTGATCAGTTGGTTTACTCCATATCTGAAAACAAGCTTCTGAGCTTCATGGACGCATTCTCAGGATACAACCAGATTATGATGCACCCTGCCGACTAGGAAAAAACTAGCTTCATCACTTGGCGGGGTCTGTATTGCTAAAAAGTGATGCCTTTCTGGCTTAAAAATATGGGAGCTACATATCAACGGTTAGTCAATCGGCTATTCAAGCCTGAAATTGGAAGATCAATGGAGGTGTACATCGATGACACGATCACCAAATCATAAACCGCTAAAAGCTATTTGGACGACCTTCACAGAACTTTCATGATCATAAGGGAGAACTGGATAAGATTGGACCCCCTCCAAATTCACCTTTGGGGTAACTACGGGGAAGTTTCTGGGCTTCATGGTTCATGAGAAAGGCATAGAGACTAACCCAGAAAAGACTAAGCCTATCCTGGATCTAGAGTTCCCCACATCACTTAAACAGGTTAAAGTCTTGAGTGGGCAGGTAGCAAGGCTCAACAGGTTCATTTCTTGGTCTACCGATAAATGTCTCTCATTCTTCAAGGCCATCAAGTATGGGAGAAACATGAAATGGGACAAGAGGAGTGAACAAGCTATTAACAGGAAATTTTCTCAAGATGAGAAATTCCAACTAACACCCTCGAGACCACTACCACGAAGGTGGTGGCCGACCTTAGAAACCTAACCTGTTAAGATAGAAAAGAATATTTAAATGATAACATGGTGGCTAATGAAATGGAAAATGAGATCTTGATTATTGATTACTTGTGGCATGCAGAAATCTCTCAAATACACTCACAATCCCTCTAGGACATAGGATAGTGGCAACCCCGTGCCTGTCGAATAGTAGATACAATGATGGTTGTGATCTGATCACATAATTTAGGCCCGTCGTAATTCTCTTTTTCTCATCGTCTCTTAATCTTCTCTCTACTGCTTTTTTCTCGCCCTTTCTTTGTTCCATGCATGGCCTTATTTATACTTGGTCAAAGTAGGTTTAGACTCGTAAATATCCCGCCACGATCCTATGAATCCACTCCGTCCTTATCGGGCGGTATCCATGATTTGATAGTTGTTGACTTCGAATTGATAACAGATTCGAGGATATCTTTGACGAAGATAAGTTTGTTTATGTTTTGGAATCAAACTCTTGTCTTACACGTATGCAGAATTTAATGTTCGTTATAACGTAGATGTGATCTTATGTGTATTCATGGCATGATTCTTCGTGGAGGTCATTAGTTGTTTCATAGAGCAAGGTAGGTCCATGCTTTAGTTCTGGTCTTAGAAGCTTGGGACGGCCTTACAGGCACTTACGGTGGGTAATGTAGTTTAGGTGAGATTCATCTTTCATGTCTAGGTAGGTTACAGGCGTCCCTTAGCGAATTAGCTATAGCATGAACCTGATCCACTTAGAGGCTCTTGCTTCATATCTGATAGGGACAGCGAGCATCTAGAGAGGTTGGTGGGCTTCTGGCTTAGGCTACGAGTTAAATCTGACCTCGGGAAGTCTTGACCTGGAAGAAGCTCATTCTTGTTTATGTCCGGCTTCACTTCGAGTGCTTCCTGAGCTTGGTGATCTTTCCTCACTTTTACAGGATTGTTTTGGAGCCCGACCGAAGAACTGAGTTTCCGAGATAGGTGATCTCGAGAAGCTCAGATTCTAATATTCGTATAAGAGCTCGACCTGGTCGTGCCTAGCTTCATTCCTGATGGTTCTGAAGCCCGATGATCCTTCCCTGCTTCTGTGGGTTAGCTTTATGGTTTGACTGGGGTCCCATAAATAGCGAATTCGGGCTTTGATTCGAGCTAGGAGAGTGGAAAAATTCTCATTGATCCCCTAGCCAAATTTTACTATTAACAGAAGTCCTCTCTGACTTGAACACCGGTGGTAGAGTGGGGTTGGAGTCAGATTCCTTATTTTTAATTTGGAAATTTTTCGTTACCAAATCATTACTGAGGCTCGGATGAAATCTTCTTATCAATTGCTCAAGTGACATGGCGAACACAAACTGGTGTTCTCCTTGAAGAAATCCGACGATGTTACTGCCCTCTACGTGGTTTAAAAAATCTTCCAGATGATTTTGTCGACATTACTACAATCCTAACCTCTATTTAAATTCAAACTCATTGCTGCTTCCTCATGCAGTCTTTCAATTTCAAATTTTCAGACTTCTTCTCTCTCCCTATCTTCTCTAGCTACATCATTGTTTTTCATCCACCTTCATGCTCTTCTTTGTTTCCTTTGTTCTTTAAATCCTTCATCCAACATTGTCGAACGCTTTTGACAGCATTGAAGCCATGGTTGAGGGAACTGGTGGCCCTAATTTGGTTCCTTAGAAGCGGACTTGAGAAAATTCGAGCGACGAGGGCGTTTCCCCGCTTAGTCAGCGCCACCATTTTGGTAGGAACGTTTTGATCGGTTCCAGCTACTCAATAAACCTGACAACCCTCTGAACTTGGTCGATAAAGATTCTGATGCAGAAGAGAGGGACGACATTATTGGCAAGGGTCAAGTCACGGTGGTTGGTCCTCTTCCAGTGGGGCTTGCACCGTATGACTTTTGGGTCATTCTCAATTCCACTGTTGATCCGGATTCCCTCAATCATATAAGATCCAAGTATGGTATTCATGACAGTGTCTCCTTCACTATCCTCTATAGAGACTATGAAGTTTTTAACCCTCCCAAGGGCATCCTCCCAATTCATGTGGTGGCTCTCGAGAATGGGGTCAGGCTTCTTCTTCATTCTACCCTACGGTGGGCCCTCAATGCCCTTCAACTAGCTGCCCTTCAGTTGACGCCCGGCTTCTGGATGCACCTAATTGGCTTTCTCGTGCTGTGGAAAGAGCAATATGAGCTAAGCAAGATAACCAGAGAGCTTGGAGCAAAAAAGCTGGCTTTCCACTTTCAAATTGAGAGCCTGGCTGGGGGCCCTCAAGGTCAGTTCTACGCCAAGGCCAAGAACATGCTTAATTTCACTATCCCTAGAGCTTCAATGAAGGACCTAGCCTGGAAAAAGGAGTGGATATTGGCTGGCGATACGGTCTCCACAGCTTTCAACGATAAACCATCATGGGATCGAGACTCCTTACCCACCGAATCTAAAACGGTGTTGAGGACTATCCTCGCCAGGAACTACCAGAACTTGAAGTATCCAACTGCTAATCCATTCAATTCCCATAGGGTGAATCGATATCAATGGATCTACGATGCTACCCCTCGTAAGTAATCCCAAGTCATTATGCTTCGTTCCGTTAGCTGGCTTGTTTATAACATCTTTCTCTTTTTTTTTAACAGTTTTTGTTGTTGCTCCAGCCTGCCATGAAGCCTAGCAGGCTTGTACCCCTTCTCCTCATGCTAGACTTCCCCGGGAAAGCCCCATTGGCCACCTTGGAGAAAAGAGGGCCTACTGATCCAGCTAGGGTTTCACATGTTTCGGTTCCATCGCCTTCCAAGGTAAGCTCTAATATGGCTATTCTTGCATCACGGGCTGCTAGAGTTCTAAATCGATGAGGCCCCGCTCTCCAGGCCGATAATACGACCACCTTCACCCCTTCATCTGTGGCCCCCGCTACGGCTACTGCTTCTTCAGTCACATTACTCATTACCTCAGTTGTTCCATCTATGTGCCAAAAGATTCAGACTTCAGGGGATGCCGAGGCTAGAATCTCTGAGGTCCCCCTATCCGCCCCCACCATCAGTCGGGCTCGGTTGGTCAGGATGGCTTCAATGCCCGTGGATATCCTACTAACTAAGAGATCTTCCCAATTAGCCGAGGTAGTTATCACCCTTATTTTCTCTTATAATAGTTTGATTTGTCGTTTTCTAACTTGAACTCCCTTTCAGGCTTTCAAATTTCAAGTTGCCATGGGTCACCATGTAGCTTCTCTCTGTGACCGGGCAGTTAGGGCTGAAACTGAAGTTGAGTAGGCCATGAGATTATTAGCGCGGGCTCAAGCCTTGTACAAGAGATGACCTCTAGCCAGAAGGGGATGGAAGCACATCTTGCCGAGCATCAGTGCAATCATTAGAGGTTGAAGCGGTCTTTCACAGTCTCAGCATCGAGCTAGTCAGCGGGATAATTGGAAGGAAGAAACGAAGAAACTGGATGTTAAGAACCAAGATCTGCAAGCCCAAGTCATAAAGCTTCAAGCTGAGGTGGTTGCCTTCTTCAGCGAATGATACTTCTATGCCTTCTACCAAGTCGCTGAAGCCCTCCCTTCCCCCTTTAGCCTTTCAATTATTGCCAACTAGGATTGGGAAGAAATATTGGCAAAGGTCACAGCGATGTCTAGTCCCTTGGGTAATGAATTGGATCCCTCTAATATGGCCAAAGTTCTGGAGGCAACCAGCTGTGTCGAACCTTCCTCCTCCTCCTCCTTTCGTCTTCCCAACGTCAGGTCTTGAAGAATCCTCGAGGGAGGTTAAACGATGGTCAATGAGGTCTTGGAGGAGGACCCCGCTGAGCAATAGGCAATTGAGGTGCATTCTCAGGAAAAGGTGGCATTGGCGGCTAACCAGTATGAGCAACCACCAGAAAGAGGGGCGGAGAGCGGAGGGCCATCCTGAGGAAGAGGAAGCTGTAGGAAATCAAGAGGATGCAGAAGCTTGATTCCATCTTCTTTTAACTTGTTCTGAATGCCCATAAAAGGGGGTGGGCATCCTAACTTTACTCATGCTTTATCATCATCATTATTATTTTTTTAGCCCGAAACCGGGGGTTGGGCTCCCTGCTTGCTTGTTGTAGCCTTACCAGAGGATAGGCTCCCCGTTCCATTAATGAAAACTGGCTTTAGGTCTTGTTCTTGTTTTCTTCAATGAATTTTGACTTGATTGGCATGTACTTGCTTCATTTCTGACCTCGATCTAGATGTAGCCTCTAAAACAACTTGACTTAACCCAACTTGGTAAACGTAACAAGATAGAAAAAATTGCTTAAGCGTGAAAGAAGACATCTAGCTCAAGCTTTCAACTCTCAATAGAAAATTGTAGCTCGGTGACTTTAATAGATAGTCCCCTTGTGTGATTGCAGGCTAGTTCGCACCTGTCATATTAAGCAACCAAATATACACTGAGAATTAGCGACCAGTAATAACTGGGACATTGGAGTTTAAGTAAAAGAGCGTTTAATTTTCAAGACCCTCTAGGGGGTTATAGCCCGAGTGAGGCATCAAAGAGGGCTATCTAGCCACCTCATAGCCTTGAAATTGGGATGGCAATCATGCTCTTAAACTTGAGTCCTTCTTCGGGCGGTAACCCGACCAAGGCATCAGGAGGGCTATCTAGCTATATCCTAGTCTCGATATCTGGTTGGCAACTATGCTCTTATACTCAGATCCTTTTTAGGGGTTGTAGCCCGACCAAGGCATCAGGAGGGTTATCTACCTATTTCCTAGTCTTGAGATCTGGATGACAACTATGCCCTTACATTCAGATCTTTCTTAGAAGTTGTAGCCCGACCAAGGCATCAGGAGGGCTATCTAGTTATTTCCTGGTCTTGAGATCTAGATGGCAACCATGCTCTTACACTCAGACCCTTCTTGGCAGGGGTAGTGAACGACCGAGGCATCAAGGATAGCGAGGGGGCTTCCTCGGCTAATCCCTGGTCTTGGGATGATAAGGTCAAATTTTCCCATGTAGAACATAGTTGAAGATGAAGAAAATAAACTTTATTGATAAGAAAAAAGAATGGAGTATATTATTGCTGGTGACTAAAAACTAGGCGAAGGTAGCCTACTCACAAGTCCCTCTCAGGTGATATGCATTCCAAATATGATCGATGAGTCGGTCATTCATGTCCTCATGCTTGTACACCCTATTACGGACCACCACCTTTACTAAGTAAGGTCCTTCTTAGTTGGGCTTTAGGACCCCGTCTGACCTTTTTTCGGTATTCAATGTCACTTTCCTGAGAACTAGGTCCCTTTCATTAAAGTTTCGGGCTTTAACCTTCCTGTTAAAGTATCTAGCAATCTTGCTCTGGTAATTTGCTACCCGATCTTGCTTTTCTTCCAAGAGATCTAAGCTAGCTTGGACCTTATCCTCATTGCTTCCATGTTTAAAATGTTGAACTCTGAAGGAGGTCAGTTTGTGTTCAATGAGAAGAACTGCTTCCACCTCGAAGGCCAAAGAATAAGGTGTTTCCACGGTAGTTATTCTCCTCGTAGTGCGGTAAGCCTAGAGGACATCGGGAAGCTCCTCGGCCCATTTGCTGTTTTTCTACAACAGTTTTTTTTTTCAAAAGCTTCTTAATAGTGTTATTATTGGATTCCACCAGCCCCTTTGTCTGAGGGTGGGCTACTGAAGCGAATCTAAGGTTAATTCCCAAGTCCTTGGAAAAGTCCTTGAATCGGTCGTTATCAAACTGCTTGCCAAGGTCAGCTACAATGACAAGAGGGGTCCCGAACCTACAAATGATATTATTTTTTATGAATCTTGTTATAATTTCTTTTGATATCTGGGTGAGTAGTCCGGCTTCGACCCATCTTGTGAAATAGTCAATCGCCATGATAGCATGCTTGGCTTGACCTGGAGCGGTAGGAAGCGGTCCATTCAAGTCGACTCGCCACACAGCAAAGTGGTAAGGTGAGCTAAGAGATGACAACTGCACCGGCGAGAAGTGACTCAAGTTTGCAGTCTTTTAGCATGCTTCGCAGGATCGTACTAAGTTCTTTACATCTTGATGGATGGTTGACCAATAATAACCCATGCGGAGTACCTTATATGCCAGAGCCTCCCCACCAATGTTGTTCCTGCATTTCCCGGAGTGAACCTCTCTCAATGCCCATTTGGCATCATCAGGATGTAAACATCGAAGCAAAGGAAGGGATCCGCCCCTTCTGTATAAGTAACCATCTACCAAGCAATATCGGACTGAGAGCCTCTTGATTCTCCTAGCTTGGTAGGGCTCCCCCGGGAGCCTCCCTTCCTAGAGATAAGCTACTATTGGGTCCATCCAGCATGGTTATCGATCCAGGGTTTAAGTCTCCTTACCTGCTACTATGCCTGGTAAAGGGATCACTTGGAAAGGGACTCCCTGTGGTAAGGTCTGGCCACCATTTGCAGCTATCTTGGCTAGGACGTTAGCTCGATGATTCTGTTGTCGAGGGACCTGTTCAATCTTATATCCTCAAAATTTACTCTTAAGTTGTTGAACTAGCTTCAGGTAGGCAACCATGTTATCCCTTTTTGCCTGATAATCCCTAAATACTTGGTTGACTATGAGCAACAAGTCACTCCTGATCTGTAGGTAATCGACCCCCAGATCCGTGGCAGCCCTTATTCTGGCTAAGAGGGCTTCATACTCTACCTTATTGTTAGTGGTTTTAAATTCAAATCTAAAACATTGCCAGCACTCAGCCCCTTTTGGGTCAATCAGAACTATGCACGCTCCTCCCCGGCTTGCCTGGATGCTCTATCTGTGTAGAGGATCCCTAACTTGCAACCTTCTGGCCAGCTGTTAGATTCTGGAATCCTCTCAGGGGCTATATTTGTCACTGCGGAGGTCACTTGGCCTGGGGGCACTGAGAGCTCTGCTACAAAGTCCACCAAAGCCTGGGCTTTAATTTCGGTCCTGGGCTTGTACCTTAAATCAAACTGGGTGAGCTCCAGGGCCTATAAAACCAACCTTCAGGATACATCCGGCCTTTAGAAGAATTGAATGAGGGGTTGGTCCGTCACTACTGCTATTGAGAAAGCTTGAAAATAGGGATAGAGCTTTCTTATCGAGGTCACCAAGGCATAAACGTGCTTCTCCAGAAGGGTGTAATTCTTTTATGGTTTGGTTAGAGCATGACTCACGTAGTAGATAGGCCGTTGGACCCTATCTCCACTTTATTTGACCAAGGCTCCACTTACTGCAGTCTCTGAGACGGCCAAGTAGATTTTCAGCTCTTCTCCGGGACTTGGCTTGACAAGTAACAGAGGGCTTGTCAGATATTTCTTCAAGGCTTGAAAAGCTTGTTCACTCTCCTGGTCCCATTTCATGTTTCTTCCCTACTTAATGGCTTAGAAGAATGAAAGACATTTATCGGTAGACTGAGAAATAAATCTTTTGAGCACTGCTACCTGCCGGGTCAAGACTTGAACCTGCTTAAGTGTTGTGGGGGACTTTAGATCCAGGATAACCTTAATCTTTTCCAGGTAAGCCTCTATGCATCTCTTATGAGCCATGAAGCCTAGAAACTTCCATGTAATTACCCCAAAAGTTCATTTGGAGGGGTTCAATCTCATCTAGTTCTCCCTTAAGATCATGAAAGTTCTGCGAAGGTCGTTCATATGGCTTTCAGAAGTTGATGACTTGGTGATCATTTCGTTGATGTACACTCCATTGATCTAACAATTTCGGTCTTGAACAGCCAATTGACAAACCGTTGATATGTAGTCCCCACGTTTTTAATCCCGAATGGCATCACGTTGTAGTAATACAGACCTTGCCCGGTGATGAAACTGGTCATTTCCTGGTTGGTGGGGTGCATCATAATCTAGTTGAATCCTAAAAACGCGTCCATGAAACTCGGGAGCTTATTTCTAGGGGTGGAGTCAACCAAATAATAAACTTTCTGTATAGGGGAACTGTCTTTCGTCCATGCCTGATTGAGATCGGTATAGTCGACGCACATGCTTCTTTTCTCATTCGACTTTGTGACCATGACTATGTTGGCGATCCATTCAAGGTAGTATGTTTCTCTAATGAAGCCCGTTTGGGTCAATTTTTTCACTTCTTTCTGAACCGCATCGTTTCTTTTGGTGTTACAGTGACATCTTTTCTGTTTGACAGGCTCGAAGGTCAGATCCACTACCAATGGTTGAGTAGCCAAGGATATCGGGATTCCGGGCATCTCGTTGTGACTCCAAGCAAAAATGTCATTGAATTTTTTTAGGAGCCCGATCAAACCTTCCTTCACTCCCGGTTCAAGGGTGGCTCTGACTTTGACGACCTTCGAGGGATCACCCATCCGGATTGGAATCTCTTACAACTCTTCTGTTGGATTATCGCAAGAATTCATTCTCTGCTTCTCTTTGTTTGGCATCACGGGATCATCCTCTTGATGATTTACGGGTTCTATATCTTTCAAGGTAAACACAGGTGTTGCCTCATCCTGGATCGTTGCTACATGGGCAAGTTGCTTTGCTAGTGCTGTTGGGTTGGCAAACACCACATAACATCTTCTGGCTACCGGCTGGTCACCCCATACCTCCCCCACCTTGTCTCCTACTGGAACTTCATAACGCTATGGTAGATGGATAAGACCCCCTTAAAGATGATAGGAAAGGTCTTCCCAGTACGCATTGTAGGCCGATTGGGTATCTACCATCACGAAGTCTGCCATAATATTTTACTAGAGGGGGGTGTTCTAACAATTACTGGGAGGATCTTCGATCCCACGGGTATGATTGAGTCCCCAGTGAACCCATACAGCTGGGTAGTGCAGCTATTGTAACACCACTGTTTCAAGTTCAGCTTTTCCAAGGTGTCTTCAAATAGGACGTCGACGCTGCTACCTATGTCAACAAGCACACGGTGCTATAGACATCCGCTTTGGTGAAAATGACCTATGACATCTAGGAAGGGTTGGTCGGGCTCTAGTCGACCTTGAAGATACCACGCCCTTCGTCCACACGAGGGATTTTTCTCACGTGGTTTTTCCTGGAATTACTGGAGGTGCCAACTAGAGAAGGCCATTCACTAATGGTATGTATTATCTAGATTTGATGCATCAGATCTGCCTACTCCCTATTTCTCTTCTTTGTGTACTAACAGATCTCGGCTTGCACTTCCCTTCCAGTCTGAAGGTTATCCCTGGCCTGCTGTAAGAATTCTACCAAACATCCTTCCCATATCAAAGCCCCTGATCTGATTTCGTAGGTTATAGCACTCTGAAGTGTTGTGTCCCATGTCTTCTACGGGGGCTTTCGTGGGAGCAGGCTTCTGTAGCAACCCCTTGTCCCGAATGGCGAGATAGATTGTTTCACGGGATACATTTAAGGGGTGTAAAGATCATATCCTTTTCATCTCGAGCTATTGGGGCCACTATCCTGGGAAGAGGCGTAGCCCGCGGAGGAGTTTGTTTTGCTGGATACCTTTCCAATTTGAGTTGAGAAATGAGGAAGCGATACGTCGATCTACTGGAAGGTCTGTTCTAGCTTTTCTGAGCTTGCAATGGTTTGGGAGCTTCCTTCTTCTGTCGCTTTACGGTTCTCATATCTTCGTGTTCCATCTTGTCCTTGAGTTGTTCGTTGACTTCAATTTGCTCCAGAGCCTGATCATAGGCTTCTTGGTAGGTCTCTAAAGGCCGCTTGGATAAACACCAAAAAACCTTGCCCACCCATAAGTTCCTCTTGAAATTGGCGAGGGTTTCTTTCTCAGTGAAGACCCTCATCTAGACGACTTCCTTGTGGAATCGCTCGACATAAGCTTGGAGGGTTTACCCTCTCTCCTGGATCACATACTGTAGATGGATTGCATCCTTCAATCTGGGTTTAACTCCCTGGAATTATGAGCAAAAATTAGTTGACAGCTTCGTGAAGGAATCCACACTGCCAGCGGGTAGCTTTCTGAACCAGGTCTTAGCATCCGTCAGTATGGCTGAGAACATCCAGCACATGGCGGCCCTAGTTGTGTTATGGACCTCCATCTGTTGGACAAAGCTCTCCAAGTGGCTCAAGGGATCCTTTGTCCCGGAGAATCTATTAGTCGGCATTTTGAATTTTAGAGGGAGCTCGGCCTCCCGGATCCTACTGGTGAAAGGAGCATTCATCTCACTTAAGGGATCTTTCTTGTCTTCATTGTACTTCCCTCTCTTAATTTGTTGGATCACTTTCTGAACCTTTGCCAACTAGTCTCTTAGGCGCTTGTTCTCGGATTTCCTTGAATTAATCTTGGATTCCTCACTGTCAGACCCTTCTGACGAGCTGGCGACCTCTACCTGACTCCTTCTACGGATAGGATCTACCTGGGGACTTTATTGGCTTTCTTCCTCTCTAGCTCAGGCTTCCTGCCTGGAAGTCATTGGGTGAAGAAAATCTCGCCGCTCCTGGGGAAGGACGTCCGAACTTAACTTGCCTAGGTTGGTAACACGGTGGCGCTTCGAGAACGGGGGGCATAGGCATAACCTATCTCGGATTGAGGGCTGGGGTCCCGTTCTATTACGAGCTAGCTCCGAAGGGGTAGGTCCTAGGTGATCATAGACAGGTTACCGAGTCCCGGGGCCTGCATTGTTCTCCTCGATTGCAGAGGCTTGCTTACTGGACAGTAATGCCCTCAGTAAGCAGTCGAAGGCGGACATTGTCCACGAAGGCCGCCACTTGTTATTCAAGAGCGACCTGGCTTCCCGTAGGGGGATCCAAAGCCCTGTACAGTGGCTGGCGGGTCTAGGACCTGGTCATGGAGCCCGGATTTTCTGTAAAACAACAAACTTGTGAATATAAAAATGGTACTGTGGAAAGTTCCCCACAGTCGGTGCCAGAAAGTGTTAACTGGAAATTTGCTCAAGATGAGAAATTCCAACTAACACCCTCGAGACCACTACCACGAGGTGGTGGCCGGAGTCGGTACCTCATATACCTAACCTGTTAAGATAGAAACGAATATTTAAATGATAACATGGTGGCTAATGAAATGGCAAGTGAGATCTTGATTATTGATTACTCATGGTATATAGAAATCTCTCAAATACACTCACAATCCCTCTAAGACATACGATGGTGGAAACCCCGTACCTGTCGAATAGTTGATACAATTATGGTCGTGTTTTGATCACAGAATTTAGGCCCGTCGTAATTCTTTTTTCTTATCGTCTCTTAATCTTCTCTCTATCTGTTTTTTCTCGCCCTTTCTTTGTTCCACGTTTGGCCATATTTATACCTGGTCTAAGTAGGTTTAGACTCGTAAATATCTCACCACGATTCTATGAACTTGTTCCCTCCTTATCGGGCGGGATCCATTATTTGAAAGTTGTTGACTTCGAATTGATAACGGATTCGAGGATATCTTTGACGAATATAAGTTTGTTTCCTTTTTGGAATCAAACTCTTGTCTTACATGTATGCAGAATTTAATGTTCCTTATAACATAGATGTGATCTTATGTGTATTCATGGCATGATTCTTCATGGAGGTCATTAGTTGTTTCGTAGAGCAAGGTACGTTCATGCTTTAGTTCTGGTCTTAGAAGCTTGGAACGGCCTTGCGGGCACTTACGGTGGGTAGTGTAGTTTAGGCGAGATTATTTTCTCATGTCTAGGTAGGTTACAGGCGTCCCTTAGCAAATTAGCTATAGCATGAACCTGATCAACTTAGAGACACTCTTTTCGTATCTGACGGGGACAGCGGGCTTCTGAAGAGGTTGGTGGGCTTCTGGCTTAGGCTACGAGTTAAATCTGACCTCAGAAAGCCTTGACCTGGAAGAAGCTCATTCTTGTTTGTGCCGGGCTTCACTTCGATTGCTTCCTGAGCTTCACTGTCTTTCCTCGCTTTTACGGGATAGTTTTAGAGCCCGGCATCGGAACCGAGGTTGTAGGATAGGTGATCTCGAGAAGCCTGGATTCCAGTATTCGCATGAGGGCTCGACCTGGTCGTGCCTAGCTTTATTTCTGATGGTTCTGAAGCCCGATGTAGCTTTAGGGTTTGCCCGAGGTCACATAAATGGCGAATTCGGGCTTTGATTCGACCTAGAAGAATGGAAAATTTCTCTTTGATCCCCTAACCAAATTTTACTATTAACACAAGCTTTTCAAGACTTAAAGAAATACCTATCAAGCCCTCCGCTACTGGTTAAACCAAGTCCTGGAGAAGAGCTGCAAATCTACTTGGCCATTTTAGAGACTGCAGTAAGTGGGGGCTTGGTCAAGAAATGTGGAGATAGGGTCAAGCGGCCTATCTACTACGTGAGTCATGCTCTGACCAAATTAGAAAAGAATTATACCCTTCTGGGGAAGCTCGTTTATGCCTTGGTGACCTCGGTAAGGAAGCTCTGTCCCTACTTTCAAGCTCACTCAATAGCAGTAGTGAAGGACCAACCCCTCCGTCAATTCTTGCAAAGGCCGGATGTATCCAGAAGGTTGGTTTTTTGGGCCCTGGAGCTCACCCAGTTTGATTTAAAGTATAAGCCCAGGACAGCAATTAAAGCCCAGGATTTTACGGACTTTGTAGCAGAGCTCTTGGTGCCCCCAGACCAAGCGACCTTCACAGTGACAAGCATAACCACTGAGAGGATTCTAGAATGTAACAGCTAGGTGAAAGGTAGCAAGTCATGGATCCTCTACACAGATGGAGCATCTGGGCAAGTCAGAGGAGGAGCGGGCATATTTCTAATAGACACTGAGGGAACTGAGTGCTGCCACTGTTTCAGATTCGAGTTTAAGGCCACTAACAATAAGGCAGAATACGAAGCCCTCCTAGCCGGGATGATGGCGGTAGCCTAGCCCGGAGTCGATTACTTGCAGGTTAAGAGCGACTCATTACTCATAGTCAATCAGGTTTCTGAGGATTATCATGCAAAAGGGGATATGCAATGCAAAAGAGGATAATATGATTGCATATCTAAAGCTAGTTCAACTACTTAAATACAAGTTTAAGGGATTTAAGATCGAGCAGGTCCCTCAACAACAGAACCTTCTAGCTAACGTCCTTGCCAAGATAGCAGCTAACGGTGGCCAGGCCTTGCCACACGGAGTTCCTCTCCAAGTGATCGCCCATCCAAGCATGGTAACGGGCATGGAGATTTGTACCTTGGATCGACAGCAATACTGGATGGATCTCATAGTAATTTATCTCCAAAAAGGAAGGCTTCTCAGTGAGCCCAAATGAGCCAGAAGAATTAAGAGGCTTTCAGTCCAATGCTGCTTGGTAGACGGGCACCTCAACAGGAGGGGAAGATCTCTTCCTCTGCTTCGATGTTTACATCCTGATGAAGCCAAATGGGCATTAAGAGAGGTTCACTCTGAGGAATGCAGGAACACATTGGTGGGGAGGCTCTGGCATATCAGATAATCCGTATAGAGTATTATCGGCCAATCCATCAATATGCAATGAACTTAGTACGATCCTGTGAAGCATGCCAGAAGACAGTAAACTTGAGTCACCTCCGGCCGGAACGGTTGTCATCCCTTAGCTTACCTTACCCCTTTGCTATGTGGGGAGTCGAGGTGCCGGGAATGATAAAATTGAGTTTGTTCTTTGCCTTGACATAGAACTGTCCTCGAGGAACCCAGACAAGCTTCCAATCTGAATGAGGTATGCTAGCTCCTCGGCTCTTGGCTCCCGGGTGACCTTGCTTAACTCGTATTGTTCCCTCCACAACACGAAGAAGCAGATGAGATACCTTTAGAAGCCAAGTGTCAATTGGAGGGGAGCTAGTTGTAGGGGGTTGAGAGCTCGTCGAATGGTAGGATGAATGGCGAGCATTACTCCGTTCTCGAAGGCCGCAATATGGAGGGGAGCACGCCTTTGGGTGGATTAAAGACGTCGTACTTTTAGTGAGGGACCGTGAGTGAGACACTATCAGGAATGCCACATTTGGACCTCTTACGACTGATCGACTTAGGGTCAACGGCGGAGTCTGGAATGACCCTAAAGTCATAGGGAAGACGCCTCTCTAGAGCAGAACCGAAAACTGTGACTTGGTCCTTTCCAGCAACATCATCCCTATTTTCCTCACCAAAATCCTCATCAACCAAGGTCAGGGGGTTATCTAGTCAATTAGAAAACCCAGTCTTGATTGCCACATTCCTGTTCAATCAACGATGTTGCGGGGTCAGAAGTGAATCGTCCCCATCTAGGTCTCATCGAGTCCCCTTTCCTTGGGCAAGACAAGAACCATCTGTACCGTCAATGAAAGAGTCGACGGAGTCATGGCTAACTTTTGACATAATGAATAGGGCTTTAAGGTGGAGGAAAAGAGCTTGAAGGCGGATGAAAAACAATGACGTAGCTAGAGAAGATAGCGAGAGAGAGGAATTCTGAAAATTTGAAATTGAAAGAATGCGTGAGGAAACGGCAATGAGTTTGAATTTTAATAGAGGTTAGGATGGTAGTGACGTTGATGAAATCCTCAGAAAGATTACCTTGAACCACGGAGAGGGCCGTAACACAGCCGGATTTCTTCAAAGAGTACACCGGTCCGTGCTCGCCACGTCACCTATACAATTATTAAGATTTCATTCGAGATCCTCGTTAATGATTTGGTAAAGGAAAATTTCCCAATTAAAAAATAAGGAATTTGACTCCAACCTCAACTTTACCACCGGTGTTCATGTCAGAGGGGACTTCTGTTAATAGTAAAATTTAGCTAAGGGATCAAAGAGAAATTTTTCACTCTCTTAGCTCGAATCAAAACCCGAATTCGCCATTTATGGGACCCGGGGCAAACCAAAAAGCTACCCCACAGAAGTAAGGAAGGATCATCGGGCTACAGAACTATCAGAAAAGAAGCTAGGCATGACCAAGTAGAGCCCTCACGCGAACACTGGAATTCGATCTTCTCAAGATCACCTATCCAAAACCACCCCGTGAAAGTGAAGAAGGATTGTCAAGCTCAAGAAGCACTCAAAGTAAAGCCCGACACAAACAAGAGTGAGCTCCTTCCAGATCAAGGCTTCCTGAGGTCAGATTTAACTCGTAGCCTAAGCTAAAAGCCCACCAACCTCTCTAAATGCCCACAAATCTCTCCAAAAGCCCGATGTCCCCGTCAGATACAAAGAAAGAGCCTCTAAGTGGATCAGATTCGCTAATGTTCCAATTCGCTAAGGGACACTTGTAGCCTATCTAGACATGAAAGAAGAATCTTGCCTAATCTATACAAGGTCATCCCAAGCTTCTGAGACCAGCACTAAAGCATGGACCTACCTCACTCTACAAAACAACGAGAGGCTAACTCGATGACCTCCATGAAGAATCATGCCATGAATACACATAAGATCATATCTACGTTGTAACGAACATTAAATTTTGCATACGTGTAAGACAAGAGTTTGATTCCAAAAAGTAAACATCTTATCTTCGTCAAAGATATCCTCGAATCCGTTATCAATTTAAAGTCAATAACTTTCTAATAATGGATCCCGCCCGATAAGAAGGGAACGGATTCATAGGATCGTGGCGGGATATTTATGAGTTTAAACCTACTTGGACCGGATATAATAAGGCCAAACATGGAAGAAATAAAAAAAATCGACAAAGAGGGAAAAGAGCCTAAATTATGTGATCAGTACACGGCTACCATTGTATCTACTATTCGATAGGCACGAGGTTGCCACCATTCTATCCCATAGAGAGATTGTGAGTGTATATGAGAGATTTATGTATACCATGAGGGATCAATGATAAAGCTCTCATTTTCCATCAAATTATCATTTGAATATTCGTTTCTGTCTTAACAAGTCAGATATCTAAGATACTGACCCCTAACCACCACCTCCGTGGTAGTGGTCTTGAGGGTGTTAGTTGGAATTTCTCATCTTGAGCAAATTTCCCGTTAACACTAGTAATCCAGTATTTGATACTTGGGCGAAAGCTGTGTTGTAACAACCCAAATACCCTTCCTCAGACGTTCGGGAAGGTATCTTATCATTGCGACCTAAATCCAACAGACAAACTTGTATTTATGCTAGGATCCTTATTGGGGGTGGTAGCCCGATCGAGCCATCAGGAATGCTATCAAGTTATTCTGGTTTCGAGATCTGGATGGTAGCTTTTCCCTTATACGCAGACCCTTCTTGGGGTGGTAGCCCGACCAAGGCATCAGGAACACCATCTAACTATCCTGATCTCAAGATCTAGATAGCAACATGCTCTTATACTCAGACCCTTCTTAGGGGTGGTAGCCCGACCAAGGCATCAGGAACGCCATCAAGCTATCTAGGTCTCAAGATCTGGATGGCAACTATACTTTTATACTCAGACTCTTCTTGACGAGGATGGTGCCCGGCCAAGGCATCAAGGTAGCTATCTAGCTTTCCTTGGTTCATGGAAATCATGGTGAATTTATCCGTGGAGAGTCTAACTAGAGATGGAGAAAAATAGCAGACTTTATTGATGTTCAAGATGGGGTACATTGCTATTTCAGAAACTTATTAAAACCTAGATGGAGGTAGTCTCCTAAAAAGTCCCCTGCCTAGGGATAGAACTTCCTTAAATGCTTAGCATTCCAGGTGTGTTCGATGAGTCGACCATCCATGTCTTCAAGTTTGTATGCCCCATTGTGGACAACTATCTTCACCAACTATAGCCCCTCCCAGTTGGGTCGTAGGACCCTGTTCGACCTTTTCTAGGTATTCAAGGTCACTTTCCTGATAACCAAGTCCTCTTCCTTGAAGTTACTGGCTCTGACCTTTCTGTTGAAATATCTAGTGATCTTGCTCTGGTAAACTGCTACTTTCTTAGATACCCAATCTTGTTTCTCTTATAAAAGGTCTAGACTGGCTCGGAGCTTGATTTCTTGCTCTCTTGTTCAAAGTGTTGCACCCAGAATAAGGTCAATTTATGCTCGATAGGAAGGACCGCGTCGACCCCGAAGGTTAGAGAATAGGGTGTTTCTCCTATAGCTATTCTCTTCGTGGTCTGATATGCCTAAACAACCTCGGGGAGCTCCTCGACCCACTTGCCTTTCTTCTGCTGCAATTTCTTCTTCAACAACTTCTTAGTAGACTTGTTGGTGGATTCAACCAGCCCTGTGGTCTGAGGGTGGGGTACTGAAGTGAACCTGAGGTCAATTTCCAAGCCTTCATAGAAGTTTTTGAATCGGGCATTGTCAAACTATTTGCCTAGGTCGGCTATTATGACGAGTGGAGTCCCGAACCTGTAAAATACATTAGTTTTGATGAACCTCATCGTATACTTTTCTGAAATCTGTGAGAGAGTTCCTACTTCGACCCACTTCATGAAATAATCAATTGCAATGATAACGTGTTTGGCATGCCCCGGGGCAGTAGAGAGTGGACCAATCAGGTCGACCCCCCACATGGGAAATCGGTAGGGTGAACTGAGAGATGATAGTCGTTCTGGTGGTAGGTGACTCAAGTTTGAGGTCCTCTGGCACGGTTCATAGGATTGCATAAAAATCTTCTCATCTTGGTGAATAGTTGGCCGGTAATACCCCATATGGAGCACTTGATATGCTAAAGTCTTCCCTCCGATATGATTCCCGCAGTCCCCTGTATAGACCTCTCTTAATGCCCAACTAGCATCGTCCGAATGAAGACATTGAAGCAGAGGGAGGGATTTGCTCCTTCTGTAGAGGTATCCATCTATCAGATAATACCAAACTGACAATCTCTTGATTTTTTAAGCTTGGTCAGGGTCTTCGAAAAGCTTTCCTTCCAGGAGGTAGACAGCTATCGGGTCCATCCAATATGGTAGCCACTCTGCAGGGCAGATTTCTTTACCTGCTGTTATGCTCAACTGGGAGATCACCTGAAGAGGTACCCCTTTAGATAGAGCTTGACCTCCATTCACGGCTGTCTTTGCTAGGACATCCGTCCGGTGGTTTTGCTGTCGAGGTATCTACTCGATCAGGAATCCCTTGAACCTTTCCCTTAGTTGCTGCACTAACTTCAGGTAGGCAACCATGTTGTCACCCTTGGCTTGGTAGAGTCCCGTAACCTGGTTAATGATGAGCGATGATTCACTTTTGACGTGCAAATAATCAGTCCCAAACTCGTTGTCGACCTTCATGCTGGCTACGAGAGGTTCATACTCTGCTTCATTATTAGTTGCTTTAAATTTGAACCTAAAACAGTGCCACCATTCCGTCCTTTCAGGGTCGATCAATACTATGTCGATTGCTCTTCATGCTTGTTCAGACGCCCCATTAGTGTAAAGAATCCAGGCTTCACAGCCTTCCGGCCAATTGTTGTCCATTGGAAACTTTCTAGGAGCCGGAATTAATGTTGCCGGTGTAGGGAAAAACCAGGCAACGGAAGCATGAAAATTTAAAATTAGGGTTTCGATATAAATAAAAAATATCCCTTTTATAATAACAAGAACCTTAACCCTAGATTCATAGATGTATTTAAAAGTATCGTACCCTTTACTCGTGACGATTGAACTAGCACCGAATTGAATCCGCAAGATCTTCCAAACCAATCGTAAACGTGAATCTACTAAGAGTGTGGGCTCCCTCTCTTTTAATTGTATACTAGACGATGGAAACAAACAAAATATTTTTCTTTGTTAGTCACAAAAACCCTCCAAGAAGAAAACAAAGAACGTTATGTCACTTGTGAATTATCAATCAATTTGATTGAAACTCGCGTGAACCTTGATTCGATGTGTACACAAAACCTTTTAATTTAAAGGCTACTAGTGTACTATCGAAAACTAAACGTTCTTTCTTCCTTTTATTCTTTGCCAAATCTCACACTATTTCTTAGAGTTGATCGAATTTTGTATAGAGCAAAAATAGATTTTTCTCCCTCAAAATTCTATGGTAGCCGAATTTTCTCTCCAAAAAGAACTAGGGCTGGCCAAAATTCGCTTCATATATATATATATATATAGGACTGGCCGAAATTCTTCTTTGAAATTTAATAGGATTTCAAATCCTTTCCTAAGAAGGATTTACTTGGTTGTTAAGAATCCTTTCCTTAGGTGGATTTACTTGGTGGTTAAGAATCCTTTTCAAAGAAGAATTCTACCCTTAGGTAGATTTACTTGGTGACCAAGAATCCTTTTCCAAAAAGAATTCTTTCCTCTACCAAGACTCCTTATCCAACTATATAGTGTATTTATAACCATATTAAAGACTTCCTAATTTGATTAGATAAATAATTCCTTTTATTTATCTACTTATCAAATATAGTCTTTAATATTAATTATATGACCAACAATAGTACAATTTTAGGAGACCATCACCTACTTGGAAAAAGATTTTGGATTTTAATTAAATAATTAATTAATCAACAAATTAATTAATTTCAATTTAATTAAATAAAAAAATAAAAAAATAATATAGTTAGGCTTTTATACATTAGCCTTGCCGCCTATAACATATAGGTATATATATTATTTTTCTTATTTTATTAAATCCATTGGACCTTAATAAAAAGTCCACATGTGAACTAGACCTATTCTTACAAAACGACACAATGTCTCAATACAATTCTAGATGGACCCCTAAATTGGTTCGGTAGAATATATCAAGTGATCCATGCAAGTTCGTGTGGATTGGGGATCTTGGCGGGCTATCTAAATTTAAACTCCAATAGACACAACCCAATCGCAATCAATAAATGATTCACGTAGGTTCGATCTATTAATTTTAGTTCATTCCACTAAAGAACTAAAATAGAACTCTTAAATAAAGATAGAATAAGTTGATATTACTCATTCATACCCTAGACAACCATATTGGAGAAAGTGTATACTCGTGAAGAATATAAGTAATCGCCATGAGCTCATAGATAGCCTGTAGCTCTCCAAGTTACCATATTTCCTTATATGACCACATTTTGAACTTGGATATTTTGACTTGTCCAGAAGCCATGTTTTGATAGACACTACTGAAAACTTAACGTTAAGATTTAATATACAATACCTCAAAACATCCATATGATGATATTATACTCTCATTTTAATAAATGGAGCCACGATGTCCATATCTATAAATGAAGTCTTCTATCGATTAACAAATGAAAACCACCAAACTATCGAGGATAGACTATGCTATATAATCGTACTCATTGATATCTCAAATGATAACACTTGCAACCATAAGTCAATCATTTATCTCAGGATTAAGATAGACTCTCCGATTGTCTTCAAATGAAAAACTTTTATCCATTGATGGTTCTAGACAAGGTATTTCATTGTGATCCAATTCAATGCACCCAGTGCACTAGATTATTTTGCCCAAAGACACCATACTTTGATGATTTTAGACTCATCATAACACATTTGATCCTACTCAAAAGCTAGCAAAAGAATCTACAACTTTGACAAGATAAAGGCGCCTAACCTTTTGTCTTAAGTTGTGATTATTATTCAAGACTAACTAAAGAATTGTGTCTACCTCATACATATCTAGATGTATGAACAATTCTCATAGTCTTTTGACCTTATGATTATTTACTTTTGACGATTATAATAATTAAACTATAAAAGCTATAAGATTTGTTAAACTAGAAATCACTTTATTAATATGAAAAGATTGTCTAAATACATTATTACACTCTTGCTATCGAGCATAATCCCAACAGTCAGGGTCCCTTCACCTGAGATGACTGAGAATTTGGCTACGAAGTCTGCCAAGGACTGAGCTTTAATTGTTGTTCACAATTTCTACTTCAAGTCAAACTGGTTGAGCTCCAAAGCCTACAAGACTAGCCTTTCGGATACGTTCGGCCTCTCTAAGAATTGACTGAGGGGTTGGTCAGTCACCACCGTCGTTGTACGGGCTTAAAAGTAGGGGCAAAACTTCCTAGTTGAGGTAACTAGGGCCAGGGCAAATTTCTCAAGGAAGAGGTATTTTTTCTCGGGATTTGATAGTACGTGGCTGACATAGTAGATAGGTCACTGGACTCTATCCCCGCACTCCTTGATCAAAGCCCCGCTTACTATCGTTTCTGACACTGCTAGGTGTATGTATAGCTCTTCTCTCGGCATTGGATTAACTAGCAGCGGCGAACTGGCAAGGTACTCTTTTAAGCCCTGAAAAGCCCGCTTATTATCTTGGTCCCATTTCATACTCTTCCCTTGCTTGATGGCTTTGGAGAAGGGAAGACATTTATCTGTGGAATATGAAATGAACCTGTTGAGCGCTGTTATACACCCTGTCAACACTTGGACTTGTTTGAGATTAATCGGAGAATCTAGGTTCAGAATAGCTTGGATTTTTTCCAGGTTTGCCTCAATTCCCTTCTCATTCACCATGAAACCTAAGAACTTTCCTGCAGTCACCCCGAAGGCGTATTTGGCTGGGTTCAGTCGTATTTGGTTTTCCCTTACTATCTGGAATGTCTTACAGAGATGATCTTGATGTTCTTCTGTTTCCTAAGATTTTGTGATCATATCATATACGTACACCTCTATTGTATTTCCTATCTTCAGTTTAAATAACTGATTGACCAACCGCTGGTAGGTAACGCCTACGTTCTTGAGGTCAAAAGGCATCACCTTATAGTAATACAGTCCTTGCCCTATGATAAAGCTGGTCTTGTCTTGATCGGTGGGGTGCATCATAATCTGGTTGTACCCCAAGAACACGTCCATAAAGCTGAGGAGCTTGTTTCCGCCTGTAGAATCTACCAGCCGGTTAATTTTCGGTAGAGGAAAGCTATCTTTTGGACACGCCCGGTTAAGGTCGGTGTAATCGACACATATACGCCACTTCTCATTTTTCTTTGTGACCATTACCACGTTGGCAATCTATTCGGGATACCGGGCTTCTCTGATTAAACCCACTTTGATCAACTTGTCCACTTCTTCTTGTACCGTAGCATTCCTCTCAGCAATGAAGTGACACCTCTTATTCATGATGGGCTTGAAGGTTAGATCCACAACTAGTCGGTGAGCTGCCAACGATATCAGGATCCCAGGCATCTTGTCATGACTCTAAGCGAAGATGTCATTGAATTCTGGGAGAAGCCTGATCAAAACTTCCTTCACTTTTAGCTCGAGGGTAGCTCCGACCTTAACAACCTTAGAGAGGTTGTCACTTCTGATGGGTGTCTCCTCTAGTTTGTCCACAGGGTGCCCACTAGCCTATTATCTGCCCTACTCTTCCTTATCTAGTACCATAGGGTCTTTTTCTTGATGATTAGCGGGCTTTGCATCATCCAGAGTCATCCCGGGTGCTTCAATATCTTGGATCATTGCTACTTGCGCGAACTGTTTTACCAAAGCTATCAGATTGGCAGAAACTGCATAGCATTTCCTGGCCACTTGCCGGTCCCTACGTACCTCACCCACCTTGTTTCCCATCGAGAACTTTAAGACATTATGGTAGATGGACAAGACCCCCTTCAAGGATGATAGGAATGGTCTTCCTAGTATTGCATTATTGGCCGATAGGGTATCAACCACAACGAAGTCTATCGTAATATTTTGTTAGAGAGGTACAGTTCCGGCGATCACTAGAAGGATCTTCGATCCCACTGATATGATTAAATCCCTAGTGAAACCATACAGCAGGGTTGTGCAGTTGTTGTAGCACCAATGCCTCAAATTTAGTTTCTCAAAGGTGTCTTTAAAGAGAATGTCTACATTGATGCCTATATCGACGAGCACGCGGTGAATCACGCAGTTGGCAATCTGTATCGTGACCACCATGAGGTTATCGTGAGGTTGCACAGTATTGTAGGTGTCTGTCTGAAATTAGTTTGTGCTGATTGGGATAGGCCAGTCGGGCTCTAGTAGACCTTGAAGATACCCCGGCCTTCATCGACACGAAAAATCTTCTGATCCCCCTTTCTCTTCACGGCATGATCGTGAATCTCTGCTTGTACCTTCTTCCAATTTTAAATGTTGTCCCTGACTTGCTGCAAGATTTCTACCTAACATCATCCCCTTACCAGAGCTTCGATCAGGTTACGTAGGGTACAACACTCTGAATTGTTGTGCCCTACATCTTCATGGAAGTTTTAGTACTTAAACTGATCCTCCTATCCACTGGAGCTTTCATAGGTGCAGGCTTCTGAAGTAGCCCCTTATCCTAAATGGAGAGGTAAATTGTTTCACGGGATGCGTTTAAGGGGGTATAGTAATCGTACCATCTTTCATCTCGTGTTACTGGCTATAATCCTTTGAGGAGGTGAAGCTCGTGGAGGGGTTCGCCTTACCGGGTACCGCTCTTGCTGAGGTTGGGAATGTAGAAAATGATACATTGACCTGTTTGGGGGTTTATTCAGGTTTTTTGAAGTTGACGCAGGTCTAGGCTCCTCCTTATTCTGGCGCTTCGCTGCTCTTACATCGTCATCCATTTTGACCATGAACTGTTCGTCAATCTTGACCTGCTCGAGAGCCCAATCATATGCCTCTTGGTATGTCTCTGGAGGTCGCTTGGCGAAAGATCAAAAAAGCTTGTCTGCCCACAGATTCCTTTGAAATTTGGCGAGGGTTTGATGACTTTCTTGTGAAAATGTTCCACATATGATCGGAGTGTTTCACCTCACTCTTGGACCACATATTGAAGGTGTATGGCATCCTTTGGGTGCGGTTTTATCCCTGGAATTGTGAATAGAAGTCGATTGATAGCTTTGTGAACGAATACACGCTACCGACGGACAACTTCCTAAACCAAGTCTTCGCGTAGTCAATCAGGTTGGTAAGGAACATCTTGCACATGGCAACTCTGGTAGTATTATGGACTTCCATTTGTTGGAAAAAGCTCTCCAGATGGCTGAGGGGGTCGTCCGTTCCAAAGAACTTATCCATCGATATTTTAAATTTTGACGGGAGCTCAACTTCCCGGATCCTTCTGGTGAAGGGAAAATTCTGTAGGGAAAATCGTACAGTGGAAGCGTAAAAATTAGGGTTTGATATATTTAAAACATTTTCCTTTAAAAGAAAGAACCTTAACCCTAGATTAATTGATGTATATTAAAAGTATCGTATATTTTTCTCATGACGATTGAACTAGCATCGAATTGAATCCGCAAGATCTTCCAATCCAATCACGAACGTGAATTACCTAGGAGTGTGGGCTCCCTTTCTTATTATTGTATATTTGAGGATGGAAACAAATAAAATCTTTATCTTTGTTAGTCACAATAATCCTCCAAGAAAATAGCCAAGAACTTCCAGTCACTTGTGAATTATCAATCAATTTGATTGAAACTCGCGTGAACCTATATTCGATGTTGTACATAAAACTTTTTGATGTAAAGGCTACTAGTGCACTATCGAAAACAAAATGTTCTTTCTTCCTTTTCTCTTGGCTGAATTCTCGCACACTTATATTTAGAGTTGGAAGAATTTATCTAGAGCAAGAACCAAATCTTCTTTATTCAAAATTCTCCTTGGCCGAAATTTACTTCTTGTAAATTTTGCTTGGCAGAATTTCTCTCTTGTTTTTTACATAGCTTTCACACAAAAAATAACTAGGGTTGGCCGAAATATAGAGGTTATATATAGGGTCACAAATCCTTTCCTAAGAAGGATTTACTTGGTGAGCAAGAATCCTTTCCTCATGTGGATTTACTTGGTGACCAAGAATCCTTTTCAAAAAAGAATTATTTTCAACACCAAGACTCCTATTCCAACTCATTAGTGTATTTGTGACCATATCAAAGATTTCCTAATTTGACTAGATAAATATTTTTTTATCTACTTATTAAATATAATCTTTAATATTAATTATACTACCAACAATAGTATAATATTAGGAGACATTCTCCTACTAGGAAAAAGATTTTGACTTTTAATTAATTAATTTCAATTTAATTAAATAATAAAATAAAAATAACATGTTAAGCCAATATATTTATCCCTACTGCCTAAGACCACACATGGGCATATATATTATTTTTCTTATTTAAATCCATTGGACTTTAATAAAAAATATACATGTGAACTAGTCTCATTCTTATAAAAAGAAACAAATCCACATGCCTCAATACAATTCTTAATGGACCCGTAAATTGGTCCGGTAGAATATATCAAGTTATCCATGTAGGTTCGTGTGAATTGGGGATCTCAGCGAGCTATCTAAATTTAAGCTCCAATAGACATAACTTAATCACAATCAACAAATGATTCACTTTGGTCCGATCTATTAATTTTAGTTCATTCCACCGAAGAACTAAAATTGAACTCTTAAAAAAAGAAAGAATAAGTTAATTTTGCTCATTCATGCCCTAGACAATCTTAATGGAGATAGTGTATCCTCGTGAAAAATATCAGTAATCACCAAGAGCTCGTAGCTCGTCTATAGCTCTCCAAGTTACTATATTTACTCATATGACCATATTTTAAACTTGGATATTTTGACTTGTCCAGAAGTCATATTTCAATAAACACTATTAAAAACTTAACGTTAAGATTTAATATCTAATACCTCAAAATATCAATATGATGATATTCTACTCTCATTTAATAAATGGAGCCACGATTTCCATATCTAAAAATGAAGTCCTCTATCGATTAACAAATGAATACCACCAAACTATCGAGGATAAACTATGCTATATAATCGTACTCATTGATAGCTCAAATGATAACATTTGCAACCATATGTCCATTTATCTCATGATTGAGATAGACTCTTCGATTGTCTTCAAGTGAAAACTCTTATTCATTGACGGTTTTGGATAAAGTATTTCACTGTGATCCTATTCAACGCACCCAGTGCACTAGATTCTTTTGCCTAAAGACACCACACTTTGATGGCTTTAGACTCATCATAACACATTTGATCACACTCAAATGCTAGCAAAAGTATCTATAACTTAACAAGATAAAGGTGCCCAACCTTTATCTTATATTATGAATATTGTTCAAGACTAACTACAGAATTGTGTCTACCTTATACATATCCAGATGTACGGATAATTCTTCTTTTCTCATAGTCTTTTGACCTTATGATTATTTACTTTTGACAAATATAATAATTAGACTATAAATGCTATAAGATTTGTTAAACTATAAATCACTTTTATTACTATGAAAATATTGTTAAATACATTTGTTAATGGGAAATTTGCTCAAGATGAGAAATTTCAATTAACACCCTCGAGACCACTACCACGGAGGTGATGGTCGGGGTCAGTACCTCAGATATCTGACCAGTTAAAATAGAAACAAATATTTGAATGATAATGTGATAGCGAATGAGAGCTTTATTATTGATCACTCGTGGTATATAGAAATCTCTCACATACACTCATAGTCTCTCTAGGACATAGAAGGGTGACAACTTCGTACTTGTTGAATAGTAGATACAATGATGGTCGTGTTCTGTTCACAGAATTTAGGCCCGACGTAATCCTCTTTCTTTTTTTTTACATTATTTATGCTTCTCCTTTCTACATCATGCTTGGACCTATTTATACTTGCTCCAAGTAGGTTTAAACTCGTGAATCGCCCACCACGATTTAATGAATCCGTTCCCTCCTTATCGAGCGGGATCGTCAACTTGAAAGTCGTTGACTTCTAGTAAATTACAGACTCAAGATTATCGCTGGAGGAGATAAGTTTGTTTCCTCTTTAGAATCAAATTCTTGTTTTACACGTATGCAGCATTTAATATTTGTTATAACGTAGATATGATCTTGTGTGTATTCATGGCATGATTCTGCATGACGGTCTTCGAGTTAGCTGTGTTGTAGAGCGAGGTAGATCCATGCTTTAGTTCTGGTCTCAAAAGCTTGGTGCGGCCTTGTGGGCACTTATTGGGGGTAGCGTAGATTAGACGAGATTCTTTTTTCATGTCTAGGTAGGCTATGGGCGTCCCTTAACGAATTAGCTATAGCATGAACCTGTTCCACTTAGAGGCTCTCTCTTAGGCTATGAGTTAAAATTTGACCTCGGGAAGCCTTGACCTGGAAGGAGCTCACTCTTGTTTGCGTCGAGCTTCACTTCGAGTGCTTCTTTAGCTTGGTGATTCTTCCTAGCTTTAACGGGGTGGTTTTGTAGCCAGACTGAGGTTCCGGGATAGGTGATCTCGAGAAGCCTAGATTCCAGTGTTCACGTGAGGGCTTGACCTGGTCGTGCCTAGCTTTGTCCATGATAATTATGAAGCCCGATGGTCCTTCTCTACTTTTGTGTGATAGTTTTATGGTTCGCCCGAGGTCCTATGAATGGTGAATTCTGGCTTTGATTCGAGCTCGAAGAGTGGAAAATTTCTCTTTGATCCCCTAACCAAATTTTGTTATTAACAACAATATTATACTTTTGCTATCGAGCATAATCCCAACACATTCATTTCGCTCAAGTGGTTCTTCTTGGTCTCTTTGCTTATCTTCTTTTTTATCTGTTTAATCTCTTTCTGTAGCTTCTCCAGATGATCCCTTATGCGTCTGTTCCCATACTTTTTTGAGTCAACATTAGACCCCTCACTGTCGGATCCCCCTGATAAGCTGAAGACCTCGACCCAGTCTTCTTTACGAGTAGGATCTACTTGGGGGCTTTTCTGGCCACCTTCTTCTCTAGCTACCTTCTTCTCTAGCTCGAGTTTCCCACCTTGAGGCTGCCAGGTGAGGGGCATCTCGCTGCTCCCACGGTAAGGCGTCTACTACGGATTTAACTCGCCTGGGTTGATAACACAATGGCCTGCTAGACACTGAGGGCATGGGCTCTACCGTATCCCGGATTGAAAGTTGAGGCTCTGCCCTATCGTGGGCTGGCTCTAGTGGGGGGGGTCCCAATCTATCTAAGGTATGCTGCCTAGTTCCAGACCTGCTCGACTCTCCCTAAATGTTGGGATTCGTCTGTTGGGTTACGATGTCCTCAACGAGCAAACGAAGGTGGGCGTTCTCTACGAAGGTCGTTGGTTACTGGTCGAGCATGGCTTGGCCTATCATAGGGGGGCCAGAAGCCCATGCAGCAGTTGGCTAGATCAAAGCTCAGCTATAGCGCCTGGATTTTCTACCTTTCGTTGGGCTGTTTCTTGCTAAAGTAGCAGATGGTTATCCTGAAATCTCAGGCTATCCCTGAAAAGAGCGAAGCCTCATTGTTCCTATAAAACAACAAACACATACACTTTACGTCAATTAGGTGTGGGCCTTCCCTCAGACGTCGCCAGATAGTGTTGATCGAAAATTTGCTCGGGGTGAGGAATTTAAGTTAACACCCCCGAGACCACTACAGCGGAGGTCGCGGTCGGGGTTGGTACCTTCGATACTTGGTTTATGTATAAGATAGTGGATATGATGATAAACACTAACACGATATATGAAGGAAAATAGTATTGCTTTACTACTGACAAAATGAATCATATATCTTGTACAAAAATCACTCAAATACTCTTAATCTCCTTTGGGTACAATGGGTGTGGCGATTTTGCGTCGGTCGAGAAGTAGTTAACAATGGCAGCGGTGTTCTGTGAACAGAATTTAGGCTAAGGCAGAATCCCTTTTCTATCTCTCTCTTGTTCTATCCTTTCACTTTTTCATGCATGGGCCTATTTATCTGCAGTCCAACTAGGTTAGATTTGTGGTTCTACCGCCATTAATTTCTCAATCCACTCACTCCTTATCGGGCAGGATCCTTTATTTAAATGTTATTGACTTTGGTTTGATAACGGATTAGAGAATATCTTAGAGGGAGATAACTTTGTTTCCTATTTGATTTCGATAACTTGCCCCGCACATATGTAGCGCAAGTTGGAGAATGGAAACGATCTTGTGTACTCCCCTAGTAAGATTCATCTTGGAGGTCACTGAATATGGCATTCACTACTTCACTACCTCGAAAGGCGAGGTACACCTATGTTCTTGTCTTGGTGTTAGGAGCTTGACCTGACCTTTCCAGGTCTCTTTGGAGCTTGAAATGACTATATCGGCGCTCTTTAGTGGTAACGAAGCTTCCACGAGCTTCTTCCTTCCTGTTTAGGTGGATCCGATTCTTCCCTCGGTTAATCGGAGTGACATTATAGTACTGACCTGATGCCCTCACGGGCTTATTTATGTAATAGGGAAAGGTGGCGGGCTTCTGGGGAGATCGCGAGGTATTTCGACCCCGGGAAGCCTATGTCTTGCCTCTTCGACCTTGCTCTGGTCTCTTATGTTAACTTAAGAAACTCAATCTAATCATGTTGAGCTTTACCTAGGGTGTTCCTAGGGTGTGACGACCTCTCCTTGCTTCTACGGGGTCGTATAGTAGCTTGACCTTGGAAACCTCAGTACCGTGATAAGAAATATCGGATTTAGACCCTGGCTAAGAGAGTGGAAAATTTTCCCTTGGTCTCTAGCCAAATTTGTCTATTAACAGAGATGTTCCTACCAGGTGCCAGCTAGGTGGAAAATTTCCAACTGGCCCCTTGCAAAAAATGGCTATTAACAATTATTAATAGTTAAAACATGGTAAATCGCATTAAATAATTCTAGTCTTAGTAAAATTGTTTACATAGATTAGAATTTGAATAATGATCTGGATTTTTAATTCGTTAATAATCGAATTAGTTCACTTGATTAAGATTCTAATAGTTTGTTATGCCTTAAATATTTAGATTGAAATTAGCTATTTAATCTTCGTAATATCTAGGTGCATTAATAATTGAAAACCCTAACTCTAAAATAGTGAGTGAGAGAGGGATATATAACATTACATCTCACAGTCTTTATCATTAGTTCAACACCGTGAGATTCAAGTGAGGCCTCGAGACGGATTTTGTTTCGTCCTCCCTATGTAGGGTCTCCATGAGAGTCAATATCAAGGTTGACTTCCTAACGGATAGGGTTTCTGAATGTATTTTGGGCTTGACCGACCCTAAAGCGGTAATTCTCAAGTTAAGCTTAAGAGATCTGAAATGGTAGGCTACACTCACAAGGTTTTAATTAAATTTTTTAATTATAAACGTGACTGAAATAAACGATGGTTGAATGATAGAGGAATAATGATTTTTCTAGTATATTATTTGATTGAGAATGTATCGATCCAACATGAAAGAATTTGACAAACCCTACTGCTGAACTTGCTTGTGGCATGTTGGATCGTCGTGGTGTAGAAACAATTTTTAGAGATTTTCTTGATCATTAAGTATGTTCATGCATCATATTTAGTTTTAAGCCAAACATTTACGCGTGAATTAAATGTATGATTGAATAATTTTTTATTTATATTTTTTCCAGAAATGTCTTCTGCACTATTACAAATCCTTTCTAATGATAAATTAACCAGAGAAAACTATACTAAGTGGAAAAATAATATCAACGCAATCTTGGTAACAAAAGACCTAAAGTTTGTGCTTACGGAGGAGTGTCCTCCACAGCCTGCTGCCAATGCCGCACAAAATGTTCGTGAGGCATACCAGAAATGGGTCTCGTCTGATGAAAAGGCCTGAACTTATCTGTTAGCTAGTTTGACAGAAGTGATTGTTACAAAGCATGAAGCAAATGCTACAGCATTTGAAATCATGGAGTCAATACAGGCTATGTTCGGGCAGCCTCTAAGAAAAAGTAGCATGAAATTGTTCATTATGCAACTCGGTTGAAAAAGGGTGCATCTATTAGGGAACATGTCCTGAGCATGATGTCCCATTTCAACATGGCATAGGTCAATGGTGGGGCTAATGATGAACCTACCCAGATGAGCATCATACTGACGACTTTTCCAAAAAGCTTCGATCAGTTTAAAAGCAACTATGGGATGAACAAGTTGAGATTCAATCTGACTCAGTTGCTTAATGAACTCACTACCTTTGAGTCCATGACTAAGGATAACAAAGGTAAGACCGGTGAAGCAAATGTTGTTGAACCATCTTTCTTTGGATCTAAGAAGAGGAAGAGAACTGCTGGCAAGGCTAAGAGTAAGCTCAAACCTAAGAAAGCTTAAAGGAAGAAGAAGGGCACCTCTACCCACAAGGATAAAGGTAAAGGAAAAATTTTCCCCTGCAAAAAAATGGGTCACTGGAAGAGGAATCATCCTCTATATCTAAGTGAGGTTGCCAAGAAGAAAAAGGCAAAAGTTAAATGCGATTTACTTGTTATTGAATCATGTTTAGTGGATGATGATTCTTCACCTTGGATAACCGATTCAGGGGTTGCTAACCGTGTTTGTTCTTCCTTGCAGTTGACTGAATCTTGGAAAGAGCTAAAGAAGGGAGCCTTCTCAATACATGTTGGGTCAGGAGATGTCGTGTTAGGAAGAGCAGTGGGAGTAGTTAGACTCCAATTAAAAAATTGCAACAATGACACATAATATTTACGTGGTAAACCTTCGAAGAGGAAACATACACGGGTTGATACCACAACCACCGGCAAAAGCAAATCCACTATTTCAAATAAGAGTTACACACTCAAGCAATCAACACATGCACTCCAAGCTATCACTCTTACTCTACCCTTGAACCTAGTGATCTACTAAGCCGACTTCCTATCGAATACCACCTGTCTCTAAGAAGATTCCTTGCTCACCTATCCGGATCCTCCCGACCCCGCGGCAAAATTTCATGCTCAACTATCTGAGTCCTCCCGACTCTAGTTGAGACTTCCTTGCTCAACAATCCGAGGTCTCACACCTCATATCGAGACTTCCACTTGCTTAGCTATCCAAGTCCTCCCGACTCTAGCTAAGAATTCCAATTGCTCAAATCAAAGAATCACTCTAAGATATGAGACTTCCTACCTCTTCACAAGGCATCTAAGTGATCATGAATGCAAAACGCATACAAGCACTCAACATAGAAAATGATGATCAACAAATTCTATAGAAATGCAACTAGATAGCTAGATTATATTTTCAAAGATCAATCACCAATGTATCTAGACAATCTAAGCATGTTATCAACTAAGAACATAGATATGAGGATATATATACACCAATTGAAACACAACCTAGTTCTTAGAAAATGAAATTAGATCTATAAATAGTCAATCAAGCATAAGAGTGAAAGATTTCTAGAAGTAATTTCATGTTTATCAAGTTTAGCACAAATCATTCAATTTATCACAAATCTAGCTAAACTTGAAAATCAAGTCAACAAACCACAAAATGATATCAAAATCATCCTATTCATGCTTCTTAATCAAACAGCATCAATCAATAAGAAGATCTAAGAAGAAAACTAAGATGATGATGATTTTACCAACAAGGATGAAAACCACGAACTGAAGATCTGATCACAACGAAATATCTACAAGTCCTTTGGTTCTGGAAATGCTTGGGGTTTGTATAACTCTTTAAGACACTCGAAATCGGTTTTTGAATCAAGTGATTAGGAGTAGAAATGAAGAAGTTATCACAAAAACAAAAATCAAAATGTTGAGAGAAAAATTCTGCACTTGTTCTTCAAATTCGGTTTTCCCAACATTACAATGAATGAGAGGGAATGAGAGGTTTCAAAGAGAAACAACCAAAATACCAAATTGCCCTCACGCCTTAGTGCCTCCCCAAGATGGCACATGGACATCTCGGGGCAGCAAGGCTTTGGGGCCGAGATGGCCACGCACCATCTCGGGAAGGTGCCAAGTGATGGCTTGTGCCATCGCACCTCTTCCCTTGCGCTCCTTTCTCGTTCTTCGACCGTTCTTTGGCCTCCAAACTCCGAATTTGAATCCATTTAAAGATTACAAACCGGGAATCCCTCAGAAACATGGACATATAAGATACTCAACCCAAAAAATAAGAATTTAACTTAATAAATGAAGACGAAGACAATGTATGCAACATTAGTTGAAAGTGTAGTATCTTTTGACTTAGAACTCAAAATCAATAGTATGAGTAACCGAAATGACCGGAACTCAATCATGAATAATATAAGACTAAAACCAATTTCAAGATCCATGTTATATAAACATATAAACAAACAAACACATTTCACACAAGAATGCAAACTACATAGAGATAGTCTCCAATCATGCATTTTCCAAAACATGTTACTTTCATACCAATGCATGATAATTCAACTTTAAGTGGGTGAATGTGTTATGCCAAGTGATGTGCTACGATGCAGGGACACAAATGTATGAATTGTGTATATGTGTGCATATAATGATGCAAAACTAAGCAGGGACACATATGAATGAATTGTGTGTGTGTGTGCTTACGCCTTGCAAGAGGAAGAAGAATCTCGATACCTTAGCATCCAAGAATAGTACCAATCCTCTTGAAGACGAACTTTGCATCATGAGAAGTTGCTTTTCTTCCTTGAAGCTCTTATCATCACGAACCACTTAAGCAACTAAACATTATAAAGAAATGAAGTTTTGTTTTGGAATCAAGCCAACACAAATCTAAAACCTAACAATCTCCCCATTTGGCTATTCCATGACAAAACCTCTACCTCACCATACAATGATCACTCATAATCAATGTTGATTGCATTCTCACATCCTCACATTACAAAGAGATATTCCTAGACTAAAATATCTTTAAGAATCTTCAAGAATATCTTCACACATTCAAAGCACCTGTGAGACAAGAACAACCAAAAGGAATCTTCTACAAAGAAGATAGGTGAGATAAACAAACAATATACGAAACAAAACAAAAAATTCCCTTATCTCTTCTTATCTCATGCAAACAAGAGTTCTTTCTCCCCCTTAAGACAAAATTCTCCCCTTTAATGAATCGTCTCCCCTTTTATATCAAAAGTAAGTAACATGGTGAGGAAAACACTTTCTCCCCTTTTTTGGCAAGGAATAGACCAAAACATATTACACAACCTAGAGAGAGAGATAAATTCCAAATGAAAAATACCTACGAGGTTATAAGGGATGCATAATAAAATCATGAGATAATGATTAAACAAGTTGTATAGAGAACTAAGTTAAACAAACTAAGCTCCCCATTAACATATGTTCCACATGTTAATAACCAAGTAAACTTGTTTACAAGCGAATCACACAATCACACATTTCAAGCAATAAAAGAAAGTAAATCATTATTTTTCAAAATTAATAAGAGAATCATAGATTTTCATTATTCTCTCAAAAATAATCTCTCATTGCTAATGAATCAAGCACATTAAGCAAAAATGTGTGTGTGTGAAAATGCTTCTAGCATATATACAAGGAGTGATTGTGATATCAACATGCAAACCACTTCAACACTTATCCATCTAAAGCTTTTCCAATCAAGGTCAAACCGATTATCATCCGGATTTTTGCTTTATAGAGAATAGATTTCAACATATGAGCGTGTGTGTGCATGTGGCTCGTCATTCCATTTCTGTTTTTCAACCCAAGCAATCACAATTTTCAACTATACTCCATTTTAAGCCTTCCTCCATTTCTTTTTAGGCTTTGTATCAAAGATTTTTTTTTAATGATTCTTTTTCAACACTTATTTGATTTTTCTTACATAAACATATACTCTTCATGACGGCTTTCACTCATCACAATAGTGTAGCCCTTTCCTACATTGGACGGCTTCACAACCAAGGTGTGTAGCCCTTTCCATGAAGGTGCTCGTTGAGTTCTATGTAGATGCTGAAGCAAAATAGATACTAACCATAGGTCATCTATCATGTACTAGACAATGAACTTCAAGATGCATCCATAATCTACATGCTTTCAAACTCAATTACTCAAACTTAGACATATAAGAGAAGCATTTTTGCACTTTTAAAAACAAGATTTACAAAGAATTAAGTGCATGATCTAGAAGCAATAAAAGCTATTTTATCAATAATTACTTCTCACATGAGTAGCTCTCAAAGAAATAGATATACAATATAGTTTTTGCTTATCAAGCCACTCATAACCACACACAAGCATTAATCAACACAAATTATGTCAATGGATCTTCTAAGAGATACAAATCTCTCTTTGTCCAAGGGCTTTGTGAACAAGTCCACAAGTTGATTTTTAGTAGGCATATGTTCAAGAGTTACTATTGAATGTTCAACAAGTTCTCTAATGAAATGAGGCCTAATGTCTATATGCTTTGTGCGTGAGTGTTGAACCGGATTTTTAGAGATGTTAATGGCACTCATATTGTCACAATAGAGAGTCATTTTACCTTGATCAATCTCATAATCCTTGAGAATTTGTTTCATCCATAGAAGTTGTGTGCAAGTACTTCCGGCCGCAATATACTCGGTTTCGGATGAAGAAAGAGAGACGGAATTTTGCTTATTGCTTTGCCAAGCAACCAAATTATTCCCCAAGTAAAAGCAACCGCCAGATGTGCTTTTACGATCATCAATGTTTCCTGCCCAATCCATATCACAATATCCAACAAGAATATCATTAATATCAAAGGAATAGACTAAACCAAGATTATGTGTTCCTTTTATATATCTAATGATTCTTTTAACGGGTTTCAAGTGAGATTCTTTTGGATTAGCTTGAAACCTAGCACACAAACCAACACTAAAACAAATATCCAGCCTACTAGCCGTTAGGTAGAGAAGGCTACCTATCATGCTCCTATAGAGACTTTGATCAACATTTTTTACTTTTCATCTTTGTCAAGTTCAAATTCTTTTCCACTTTCAAGGCCAAATTTCTTAACAAGAATTCTGGCATATTTAGATTGAGACAACATGATACCATTGCTAGATTGTTTCACTTGCATGCCAAGAAAGTAATTGAGTTCACCTACCATACTCATTTCAAATTCTCTTGACATAACATTCACAAAATCATCAACCTTGGTTTTACATGTAGACCCAAAAATAATGTCATCAACATATATTTGTGCAACAAAAATGTCATTGTCATAATGCTTGCCAAACAAAGTTCTATCAATACCACCTCTCCCATATTGGTTGTCAATAAGATATTGAGTCAACCTATCATACCAAGCTCTAAGAGCTTGCTTAAGGCCATAAAGAGCCTTTTTCAACTTAAACACATGATTAGGAAAGTGTGGGTCTACAAAACCCTTAGGTTGTTCAACATACACTTCTTCTTGAAGGTATCCATTGAGAAGAGCACTTTTGACATCCATTTGAAAAAATTTGAATTTTTTAAGACATGCAATGTACAACAAAATCCTAATGGACTCAAGACGTGCAACGGGTGCAAAAGTCTCATCAAAGTCTACACCCTCAACTTGAGTGTCTCCTTGAGCCACTAGTCTTGCTTTATTTCTCACTATCTTACCACATTCATCGGTCTTATTCCTAAACACCCATTTTGTACCAGTCACATTGACATCTTTTGGTCTAGGAACTAGGACCATACTTCATTCCTCTCAAATTGATTTAGTTCTTCTTGCATGGTATTAACCCAATATTCATCAATAATTGCTTCATTAATATTTTTGGGCTCAATTTGAGAATTGTAGCATGCATATGAAATTTGGTTAGCTAGTTGCCTTCTAGTTCTAACCCCTTCATTCAAATCACCTATGATGTCTTGTTGGTAATGCATGTTCCTAAGTCTAGAATTAGAATTTTCAACATTTTGTTGGTTATCAATCAAACCATTTTTTAACTCTTGACTTTCTTCTCTAGCAACACTACCATTATCATCATTATGACTAGACTCACTTTCATCATAACTAGTCACATCAATAGGTACTTTAGTGTCATTCAACAAATGTATTTTAGGTTCATTGACACCATTATTATCACACAAATCAAGCATGATAAGATCATCTATTTTCACATTAATAGACTCTATAATAGTCTTGGTTTTCAAATTAAACACTCTATATGCACGACTATTATTAGCATACCTAAGAAAGAGACCAATATCACTTTTAGCATCAAACTTTCCTAAGTGATCTCTATCATTCAAAATAAAACACTTACTCCCAAAAGTGTGGAAGTAACTCACATTGGGCTTTTTGCCCTTCCAAAGTTCATAAGAGGTTTGTTTTGTGTCGGGCCTTCTAAAACTCTATAAGTGACATAGCATGCGGTATTGACCGCTTCGGCCCAAAGATTTCTAGAGACTTTCTTGCTATTAATCATGACCCTAGCCATCTCTTGCAAGACACAATTCTTCCTCTCAAAAATACCATTTTGTTGAGGAGTTCTAGGAGCCGAGAACTCATGTGAAATCCCATAATCATCACAAAACTCACTAAATCTAGCATTTTCAAATTCACTCCCATGATCACTCCTAATGCGATATATTTTCTTAATCCCAAGACCTTTTTCATTTTGAACTTGATTGCAAAACGTCCTAAAGTAACCAAAAGTTTTGGTCTTGTCTCTAAGAAAATATACCCAAGTAAACTGAGAAAATTCATCAACACATACAAAAATGTATTTTTTTTACCATTTATGCTTTCGGTTTGGATTGGTTCCATTAGGTCCATATGCACAAGTTCTAAGGGCTTCTTGGTAGCAAAATTAGTGTTCTTTTTATGAGACACTTTGATTTGTTTACCTAATTGACATGGTTCACAAACACCATCAAGGTTTTTACTAAGACTAGAAAGACCTCTAACAATGTTATATTTCTCAAGCTTCTTTAAATCTGTATAATTCATGTGGCCCAATCTTTCATGTCATAATTCAAGCCTGTTGCACTCATGTGCCATATTACATGTTAGTGGATCAACCTCTAAATAATAGCAATTGTCCGAAGACCTTTTGACTTTCAAAACAATTTTTCCCTTTTATCAATTATCGTGCACACATCCTTGTTAAAGCTAACTTCTTTAAAAATTTCACATAAGTGAGTGATGCTTATTAGATTAGCTTGTAGACCATCTACATACAAGGTGTTATAAAGTTTAGGCAATCTGGGGATACAAATTGTTCCCTTGCATAGAACTTGCTTTTTAGTACCATCACCAAATGTAGCCCATCCACCATCATTTATAACAAGATTCTTAAAGAATTCCTTGTTACCGGTCATATTCCCAGAGCAACCGCTATCTAGGTACCAACAATAGGATGAATTAGCTCTTAAAGTATATTGTGCAACCAAACATTGTGTTGTATTTTTCTTAACCCAAACTTTCTTGACAATTTTCTCATTCCTACTTTTATTAACATGCTTTGACTTGTTTTTAGGCACATTGACTTCATTAGTCACATTTTCAAATAAATCAAACAAAGCATTATCAACTATCTTATGCATAGTAGAACGAGGCACAACACAAGATTTAACAAACAAATCATCAACACAGTTATTCTCAACATGCTTTTCCAAGGTCTTCTTAGGTCTAATTCTAGATCCATTCATGGATGATTGCCTAGGACCATTCAAAGACATATCATGCAAATCATTGGCAATTCTACATTTATGAATGTATTCATAACACCTAGGTCTTATGTGTCATACCATGTTGCAATAATGACAAATAGGTATGAATTTGAGAAGTTTACCATTTGCTTGAGCATTCAACTCATTTTGCCTTCTCATATTTTTACCTCTTTGGCTTGCAACACTAGATGTCTTGCCTTTTCCATTTGATGATGATGTAGCTTGTCTTTGACATTGTTGAGCCTTTTCCTTGACTTTCATTATTGATGTTGAGGCACCTCTGGTAGCATTCATGGTTTTACCGTTAGAGAGTGTACCTACAATTAAATTGCTACAAGCTTTGACAAAAGTAGATTTGTTAGATGAAGGAGTTGACTTTTCATTAACATATCCTAAACCTCTTTTGTCGCTTGAAGACTTTCCAACCATAATGAGAGCATTCACTTTATTAGAGCTAGATGACATCTTGTTAATCATCTCTTTAGCCTCATTAAGTTTGTCATTAAGCACTTTCTATTGATTCTCATGTTCATTATGTTTTGCTTTAAGCACATTTTCAATTCTCCTAGCACGACCAAGAGATTCATCTCTTTGCTCAATTTCATGCTTTAAAATACTTAATCTATCATTGCTATCAATCAAGTTTTTCTCAAGATTAAGAATTTTGTCATTAAGATCAATAACACATTCTGAGATACAATCATGATATTATAACTTCTTAGTGAGAGACTTATTGATCTTAGAGATCCTTTCATTTTCTTAAATAAGATCTTTGATCTTTTGATCATCTAAGTCAATAGACTCACCTTCAACAAGAGAAGCCACAAAAGAATACATATCTTTAATCATGATGAAACAAAAGAAGATAACAAACACTACAAAGAAGATCTATCTAAGTGCGTCTAGACACCTGCTCTGATACCAATTGAAATTTCTCTTTATCTTTATAGTGTAAATATACCTAGAAGGGGGGTGAATAGGTATATGCTCCAATTTTTGTCATCTTTTAAAACAATGCAATTTTAATAATGCTTAATGAAAATTTATTAAAATTGCAAACAATGACACACAATATTTACGTGGTAAACCTCTGAAAAGGAAACATCCATGGGTTGATACCACAACCACCGGTAAAAGCAAATCCACTATTTCAAATAAGAGTTACACACTCAAGCAATCAACACATGGTCTCCAAGCTATCACTCTTACTCTACCCTTGAACTTAGTGATCTACTAAGCCGACTTCTTATCCAAGACCTCCTGTCTCTAGGAAGATTCCTTACTCACCTATCCGGATCCTCCCGACCCTAGGCAAGACTTCTTGTTCAACTATCCGAGTCCTCTCGAATCTAATTGAGACTTCCTTGCTCAACAATCCGAGGTCTCACACCTCTTGTCGAGACTTCCACTTGCTTAGCTATCCAAGTCCTCCCGACTCTAGCTAAGACTTCCAATTGCTCAAATCAAAGAATCACTCTAAGATATGAGACTTCTTACCTCTTCACAAGGCATCTAAGTGATCATAAATGCAAAACGTAAACAAGCACTCAACATAGAAAATGATGATCAAAAAATTCTATAGGCATGCAACTAGATCGCTAGATTATACTTTCAAAGTTCAATCACCAATGTATCTAGACAATCTAAGCATGTTATCAACTAAGAAAATAGATATGAGGATATATACACCAATTGAAACACAACCTAGTTCTTAGAAAATGAAATTAGATCTAGAAATAGTCAATCAAGCATAAGAGCGAAAGATTTCTAGAAGTAATTTCATGTTTAACAAGTTTAGCACAAATCATTCAATTTATCACGAATCTAGATAAACTTGAAAATCAAATCAACAAACCACAAAATGATATCAAAATGATCCTAGTCATGCTTCTTAATCAAATAGCATCAATCAATAAGAAGATCTAAGAAGAAAACTAAGAAGAAGATGATTTTACCAACAATGATGAAAACCACGAACTGAAGATCTGATCACAACGAAATATCTAGAAATCATTTGGTTCTGGAAATGCTTTGGGTTTGTAGAACTCTTCAATACACTCGAAATCGGTTTTTGAATCAAGTGATTCGGAGTAGAAATGAAGATGTTATCAAAAAAACAAAAATCAAAATGTTGAGAGAAAAATTCTACACTTGTTCTTCAAATTCGTTTTTCTCAACATTACAATGAATAAGAGGGAAGGAGAGGTTTTAAAGAGAAACAAACCAAAACACCAAATTGCCCACATGCCTTAGTGGCTCCCCGAGATGGCGCATGGGCATCTCGGGGCAGCAAGGCTTTGGGGCAAAGATGGCCACGCGCCATCTCGGGAAGGTGCCGAGTGATGGCTTGTGTCATCGCACCTCTTCCCTTGCACTCCTCTCGCGTTCTTCGACCGTTATTTGTCCTTCAAACTCCGAATTCAAATCCGTTTGAAGATTACAAACCGGAAATTCCTCAGGAATATGGAAATATAAGATACTTAACCCAGAAAATAAGAATTCGACTCAATAGATGAAGACGAAGACAATGTATGCAACATGAGTTGAAAGTGTAGTATCTTTTGACTTAGAACTCAAAATCAATAGTATGAGTAACCGAAATGACCGGAACTCAATCATGAATAATATAAGACTAAAGCCAAGTTCAAGATCCATGTTATATAAACATATAAACAAACAAACACATTTCACACAAGAATGCAAACTACATAGAGATAGTCTCCAATCATGCATTTTCCAAAACATGTTACTTTCATACCAATGCATGAGCATTCAACTTCAAGTGGGTGAATGTGTTATGCCAAATGATGTGCTACGATACAGGGACACAAATGTATGAATTGTGTATATGTGTGCATATAATGATGCAAAACTAAGCAGGGACACATATGAATGAATTGTGTGTGTGTGTGCTTATGCCTTGCAAGAGGAAGAAGAATCTCGATACCTTAGCATCCAAGAATAGTACCAATCCTCTTGAAGATGAACTTTGCATCATGAAAAGTTTCTTTTCTTCCTTGAAGCTCTTATCATCACGAACCACTTAAGCAACTAAACATTACAAAGAAATGAAGTTTTGTTATGGAATCAAGCCAACACAAATCTAAAACCTAACAAGGAATCCACTCCTTCTTGTGAGAAATAGATGGTAGTTCTCTTAATGGTTAATTTGAGACTTGAACAATATGAGCGTTCTCCTTCTTCCGTAAAGGAAGTTAGGTTTTATTGTTCATTAAAGAATCAATGGTACTTAATGGAAAAGATATAATTAGGGAGGTATAACGGACTTTATGACCTAGCTCTAATTAAGAACTACTTGTGGAGGATCATAATGTATATAATAGCTATATCGATGGACAACTGTAATTTCAATTGATGTAATACATCTACAGTTGAGAGAGTGCAACATCAGGTTTTTAGTGGAATAACTCCGAGGATAATAATCATGAAATATTTATTAAAGAGTTTAATTAATTATTTTTCTGTATTGTTGGAGCTCAATACTAAGGATCCATTAGGTCCCCTTGCTAGCCCGATTGATTAAAGTTAACAAGGGTCACAGTTAGTTAGTTAGATTGTCCAATTAATTGTGTTACGAAAGTGACACGTATTTAGCCAGGGATTAATTGAATAATGAGATTATTTAATTAATATATTAATAATTAAATTAAATAGATAATTAGATTATTTAATTAATGAATTAATAATTAATAATTATTAATTAATTATTAATTGGAGGTTGCAAGCTTATATCATGGCTGAGGCAAAGATTAAAATAATTAGATTATTTAAATTTTTTTTCTTAGTCTAGTATTTATGTTTAAGTCAATTAGGGTTATGTGGGAGTTAGTTTCCTATTTACCTTGGACACTTAAATACTAATATCCTTTAATATATGGAAATACATTTGGAAAAGGATTTGTATCTAGTTTTGTATATATGTAGATATATATTTACATAACAAGGATACAATAGACTAATTGTGATTCTTTGAACCAAAAACACAAAAAACAAAAACCCTAAAAAGTCTAGGAAGATTTTGACCAAAAGAAAAAAAAATATTCTTTCTTATGGTGACCAAATTTACCAAGAAGAAAAGAAGGAGTTCTATTCTTTAAGCCTTTGCATATTCCTGTACGTTATTAAATTATAAAATGTTGATAGATATCGTCTCAGCGATAAGAGTTACATCATGAATTAATCTCTTACCCGACTTATATTGGATTTAAAAAACATAGAGAAAAGAAAGTGTTACTTTTATGGACAAAAACTCGTGTTGAATGTAGAATACCATAGTAAAATGTTGTCCAAATTTATAAATTTGGGTCAACTTTATAATCAACATAGTAATCCAATGGCCAAGGCGTTCATTTTGCCTCAAAACTCGAAAAGAGGGAGAAGGGCAATATTGTAATTGAGTGACAAGAGCCTGAACTCAGGTTTCGATTATCAAGTTGTGCCTCAATTATTACCACTCTCATGTGGATCCTACGTGGTGTACAGCTTTCTATACAAACGAGAGACAGCAAAGCACACGTGTATCCTCGATAACCCGCACGTGCACTTTCAGTCACACTTACTTTGTCTTCGCTGGATCTGCCCAACGGTCAAACTCTACTCCCAACCCTCCAAATCATTTGCTTTGTTTCAATTTCGCCATATATTATTATTATTATTATTATTATACGAGGTTTAAGGCTAAATTATCTTATAACGGAATAGAGTTAGGGATGATAATGGGTCGGGTTCGGGTCGGATCCATCCAAACCCATAAAAAAAAATTAGACCCAGACCTAGATCAAGACCCATGAAAATTTTAGGGTAATGGTTCGGGTCTGGACCCGCGGGTCTTCAGCAGACCCAGACCAGTCCCGAGGACCCTCAAAATTTCATGGGTCTAGGTTTGGACCTGCAGACCCCACGGACCTTTATTAAAATTCAATTTTTTCCATTTTTCATTGCTATTTTTATTTTTACCTATTCAATTTTTAACCGATAAAACATATTCAATACATGAATAATTAACTTGAATTGAAATAAAATAAAATAACATATATGATTTACTGTTAAGTTGAAAATTGAAATAACCTCAAAAATCAAATCAATAATCCATAAAATCATAACTCATAAACCAATATTAAACATTACACAAATAACATCTTAATACAAACAACTACTTTAAAATCAATAATCCATAAAATCATACTCATAAACCAAAACTAAACCTTACACAAATTGCATCATAAAACAAACACAACTAGTTTAAAATCAATGACATAACAAATAAATCATTGATCATCAATGAATCAATTACATCCATTCTTCATTTCTTCTCCATTTCCAAAAGGGTTGTCTTGTTGAATCCTACAACATTAAATATAAAATCACTTTAGTATATATTTAAATAAGATCAAATAGTAATAAATTAATGAAAACAAAATGAATTTACCTCATCATCATCATTAATCGTCATCTTCCCCAAAATTAGATGCTTCAAATTTTCTTTCCAACTTTGAATCTTGTAAGAAGTAAAATATGAGTTAGGATAAAATAAGAAATAAAATTGATAATATAGAAATTTCAAAGAACAATGTAATAATTTTTATACCATTAAATTCAGACAATAACCAACGCTGAGTACACATTAATGCCTCAACTGTCTTTGGATGTAACTTTCTACGATGAGGACTCACAAATCTACCTTCAGTACTGAAAGCTGACTCGGATGCAACTGTAGATATAGAAATAGCCAAAATATCTCTAGCTATGCAATGCAAAGTAGGATATTTAGATGCATTTACTTTCCACCATGTCAATATATCGAAATTCTCAACTCTTGGAATGACAGGTTCCTCCAAATAATATTCTAACTCTGTCTGCATACGAATGATAGAGCAAGGAGCCTCAGTAATATACTGATCAAATCGAGACATTTTTTTTTGGAGGACCCATTACTGATTGAGGTGGTGAAACATGTGTAGGATTACTTGATGAAGCTTGACTTGCCTTAAACTTTTGCTCATACTCTCCAACCATCCTCAACAAAACTTCTTGAATCTTGTTAATCTCATATAAAGATCCATCTCCATAAAGCGAAGGAAAGTAACATTCCATGACTTTCATTTTATATCTAGGGTCCAAAATTGTTGCCACAACCATAATACTATGAAAATTACTCCAATAACTATCAAACTTTTGTGCCATAGATGATGCCATTAGTTTTATTTGTTCAAATGTAGATGTGCTCCATTCATTAATGGCATCCCTAATGTCACACACAGTTGGCAGATAATTATTGGCCGTAGGATATTTGGTTCCTGAGAATTATTCGCTTGCTTGATTGAACACATCAAGTTTATTACTTATCTATTTTGCCAACACCCAATCATCTTCAGTTGGGACATTTTTATAATGTGAATCTTTATGTTTCAAACGAGGAAAAACTATTTTGTACATTAAAGCAGAGCGAATCATCAAGTATGTAGAATTCCACCTCGTTTTGCAATCAAGTACCAACTTTCTAGTGCTTTCAATCTATGATTGGTTTACAGTCTCAAAATTTTTTTCCTCTCTTTTAGGTGATGATGTCCAATAAGAAACACTAGAACGAATCCTTTCAACACTGTCACTAATCACATCTAACCCATCTCTCACTATCAAATTCAATATATGTGCAGAACAACGCATATGGAACATGTCTCCATTCAACAAAAGTGATACATCAGAAAGCATATCTAACAGAATACGAATCATAGCATTATTGGTGCTACAATTATCCACAGTTAAAGTAGGTAGCTTGTGTTTGATATTCTAATCATGTAAGCACTCCATCATAACATCAGCTAGCATCTCAAAAGTGTGTGGACATGGAACATATATAAACCTATGAAAGCAAATACCACAATAAACATTAAAACTATTAATCTAATATACTACTACTAACCTTACTAATTTTCATATATTAAATTACTAAATTCACATAATAAAATAGTTAAAGAGAATAATGTGTGATATATTAATCTAATATACTACCACTAACCTTACTAATTTTCTTATATTAAACTACTAAATTCACATAATAAAATAGTTAAAGAGATTAATGTGTGATAATATACCTTATGATTCGACTTTGTAAAGCCCAAGAATCATCAACAAAATGTGTCGTGATAGCCGTGAACCCTTTCCTTTGATTACGAGATGTCCACATGTCGGTACTATATGTCAATAATTATCAATACAAATAACAAACCGTGCAAATCAATACAATTAAAAAATAAGTATCGACAACAACAGTTGATGAATCCATGAAGTGATAAGTGATACAAAAACAACTTGATATATATATCAGCTTGAATAATTGATAAATAATAAATGTGCTTTTGGACAGTGATTAAAAGCTAAAAACTACTCATATAATTTTCTATATCTAAAAACTTAACACAGAATACAAAGTCACAATTCACAAATCCATCTAATTTCAATGCCTACTAACACAAAATGCAGAGTTACAAATCCATCTAATTTCAATGCCTACTAACACAATACAAAGTCACAAACTCACAATTCCATCTATTTTCATTGCCTATTAGTAGAGTCACATTTGTACTAAACTACCAATTTCTATTTTTTGTTCTTGTTGTCTACAAAAAAAAAGAATATTCATATATATATATATATATATATATATATATATATATATATAACACAGTTACACAGTAGCCAATATTTCATGTATGCAACACATAATACAGTTATTTAAATATACTAATAGATAAAACATGCCTAAAAGTTTGGCATGAACAACCAATTAGACAATTAGACAAATGTTTTTGAAGCAAGCAAGTATTATTCATCGAACCCAATGGTCGGAAAAGCGAAACAAAACCAAGCCAACACCAAGAACAAACCAAGAGAAAACACAGACCAAAACAGGGGAGCCAAACTCACAAACCAAAAACAGAACAAAAGACAAAGACAGCAAAAAAGAGAAACAACAACAAAAGAAGGAACTCCTACAAACACCAGAAACACAAAGCAAACACCAGAACACAACAACCAACCAGGCTGACAAAGGAAACAAGACCAGCCAAACTGCCCAACCCACATGAAATAGAGCACCAGCCACTAGCAAACTAGAACAGACGAAACAAGACCAAAGAGCAAACTAACAATTTCTCCACTCAACAAAATTCCCTTCCCTTGAAAAACCCTTCTTTGCCAAACTGTCAACTTTATCATTTAACTCTCTTGGGCAATAAATCACAGACGTGTTTCCAAGGACCAATTAGAAAATTGATCTCAAGAAATTGACATATTGACATGAATAGCTCACAAAGTTTGGTTCTTTCAAAAGCACAACAACATAAGTACATAACCTAAGAACATTGAGCCCATTTGACACTTCAAAAACACAACAATTTTAGCTTACTTTAAAGAGCACAATGTGATGTGTTCGTGAAGCAGAAAAGAGAGACAGAGAGAGAGGTGAAAACGGTGAATATAGAGAAATAAAAAGAGAAAAATAGAAATTGAATCAATTGATACAGACAAATTTAGCTTACTGTAAATATTTTGGTTCAAAGACAAACAAAATTGATATAGACATCTAATGGCGGCTACTAAAACGAAATCGATCCACAAGTCCACAACTAGAAGACCACAACCCCATATAAGAGAAAGTGTAAGAGAGAGAAAGAGAGTTACAGACTTACGGTGAGTGGTGAGCTGGTCAGCGGTGGCCGGTGACTGGAGCAATCGAAAGGTGGAGCTGCAGCCTGCAGGTCGTCCAAAGTGTGATTTGTGGAAATCGAAAGGTGGGAAGAAAAATGATGGAGTGATGGATGCGGCTGGAAGAAGAAGAAAAGAAACTGATGTGGTGAATAGTGATTAGTATTGTGTGTTGTGTGCAACTGCAAGAAGAAGAAAATAAGAATTTAGGTTTAGGGAGTTCTTTGTATATAAAACGACCATATTTTGTAATAAACGGGTCCACGGGTCCGGGTTTTTTACTAATACCCGAACCCGAATCGGGTCTATTTTTTTAGACCCAGGCCCGTCCCACAACTTGAATGCGAGGACTCAGACCCGACCCGTGCGGTTCGGGTTCGGGTTCGGGTTTTGTTCGGTAGTCGCGGGTCTAGGTATAATTGTCATCCCTAAATAGAGTGATATTATTAATTTTATTAGGGTGTATATCGGTATAAGATGATGTTGGTACGGTTGTAAAATTCTTCACACTTGTATTATGAGATTGTGGATTCGAATCTTCCACCATTTTAAAAGGACCCTAATATATATAAAAATATAATATTTTTTTCTAAAATAAAAAAGAGTACAAATATTATTATATATCGTTGTAATATATATATTTATCGTCGTGGTAACCAGAATTTGAGACATTATAATGTTCAATCAGTGCTTTTACTACACATCCACATTGGATATAATAATTACACACCTAATCATTATCTAATTTTTTTTTATAAAATACTAGCCAAATGTGTGCGTAAAGCCTGATCCATATATTATTACAATATTATTAGGAAAATTATCATTTTGGTCCATATAATTTAACCGATAATGACATTTTTAACTGTCTTTCCATTTTTCATTAGGTGGTCCATATATTTTCAAAAACACATCAATTTAATCCCTCTGACCAGTTTTTTAACGGTCAACCCTAACAGAAATTGGTGAATGACTATTTTAACCTTAGTCATTTATTTATTTTTAAAATAAAATAGGAAAATTATCATTTTAATCCCTATATTTTGATCGACAGTAACATTTTTAACTGTCTTTCCATTTTTCGCTAGGTTGTCCATATGTTTTCAAAAACAAATCAATTTAGTCCCTCTGACCAATTTTTTAACGGTAAACCCAAATAGAAAAGGATGAATGACTATTTTAACCTTAGTCATTTATTTTCTTTTAAAAATAAAATAAAATAAAAGAAAAACAAAAAATGAAAAAAGAGAAAAACAAAAAATAGAAAAATAATATTAGATGGAAAAAAAAAATCTTAAATGATCTTCACCATTACATTATCTCCATTAATGGATATCATGAACACAAACCTATATCATCAAAGCCAAACTCAAACAACAACAAAAATGTTGATGTTAAGAATAAATATCTGAGAGATAAATCTCCATTATTGATGAAACAACAAAACAGCCGTCATCATCAATTAAAGAAAATTTTATATCTCCATTTTCTTCTTTAATCATCATCAACAAATAGAGGATCAAATTACATTTTATTCATAAATAATAATAAAAAAAGAAATATCTCTTTTTAATTGTGAGAATAATTGTTCAATAAACATTTATAATTCTTGATTCCAGATCTCTTGAAGCCTCCATTAAAACCCCAATTCCAAACCAGTCAGGCAACCACCACCACAAACCTAGGTTTGTAGGGATGGTGACAATGATTTTTTTTTCTGGGTTACTAGTTAGTGTAATAGGTTATTTGTGGTTTTTGTGTAACTGGTGTAATGGTGGGGATTTTGATTCATTTTAATTTTTAGGTTTTAATCCATATTGATTATTGATTTTAAAATTATATTGTTTTTAAAAAATAAAAATTAAACTATTTTTAATTAAATATTAAAATTAATTTAAAACATTATTTTGTGTTTTATATATATATATATATATATATATGACACGTGACATTTTATATGGTTAAAGATAAAAATATCTTTAAAATTGTTAAGTTTGACTAACGATTGACCAATTAAGGGACTAAATTGATGTTTTTCTAAAAAACATAGGGATCACCCAGTGGAAAATGGAAAGACAGTTAAAAACGTCATTGTCGGCCAAAACATAGGGACCAAAATGATAATTTCCCTATTTTTTTTTACACGTGGCATGTTATATGATTAAAGACTAAAATACCCTTAAAATTGTTAAGTTTGACTAACGATTGACCGACTAATGGACTAAATTGATGTGTTTTTTAAAACATAGGGTTCACCCAGTGAAAAATGGTAAGACAGTTAAAAATGTCATTATCGACCAAAACATAGGGACCAAAATGATAATTTCTCATATTACTATTCTCATTGTACCCTGCACCTTCCAATATCCTTCTTCACCGGAACAGCCGTTGAACACACGTACGGACTTCTTCTAAATGTCCGATCAAGTAATCATAATCATCGTAAACAAACCACACGTGCATGTGCAACCATTACCGAGAAAGTGGTAAAAAAGAGAAAAAAAAAGCCAGCTTTGCTTATTCACCGGTCAGACTAACTGGTTCCCACATAACCATGCCATGTGACCGGCTGAGCTTGTCACCATGTGATCAACGGTTAATTGAATCGAACTGTTGTTAAGTATAACTTCAACCAATTTATTTAACATTATACCGATTTGTTATAAAAAGAGTATCATTTTTATATTAAACTTTTTATCCAACTCAATATATCCGTATCAAATTTTACACTAAAAAAACTTCTTTAAAGAATATTCTCTCAATAAATATTTTACTAATGCTAATGAATATATATTTTCAATATATTAATTAATAATTAAATTTAATAAAATAAATATGTATATTAATATGGGTATCATTTTGAAGATCTCAATGAGATCTTTCCAACGGTATGCCTTTTAGGAATACATATTAATATAATATAGTATATGAGGGATAAATTAGTAATTTAAAGAAAAAAAAAATTGATGTGATAGAGAGCGGAAAAAAATAAGTGGGTGTTTGGTGAGTCCTGAAGCTCCATCATTTTTTTTTTGTGGATGGTGTGTTAGTTGGGAAGGATTTTTTGATATTTTTAGTATAGATGGTGTGTTTAGAGTTGCTCTAAGATTAGTATTTTTAGTTAACCGATGGTAATTTCGAGTTGGTTTGCCCGTGTGTCGCTTGTACGAACTCTATCTAATTATATATGCAATTTGGGTTTTAAAATTCGTGTAATTATTTTAAAATGACTTATCTACCCATGCTAGATTGGTCCCATAATTGTTGTTAAATAATCGGACTAAGGGGTAGTTCGGGAAAACTATAATAATGGTATAATTTTGAGGATTTTTATTAGGGAAGCATGTTTGGTTGGTCGACAATTTAATATATGAAAGAGAATGATAGAAAATATGATGGCGTGTTGTGCAAATATCACCATTTTACTAATGTATGTTTAAAAGACACCATTTAGTATGATCAGACAAAAATACCCCGAACTGTTGAAAAAGATAAAAAGTTATCGTTTTGTTAGTGTGAAAAAAGCTAGAGTGAGAAAGAGACCGACGGCAACAGTATCGACGGCGAAGTGACCGGAACGTGACACCAGATTTGTTACGATTGACAGAGGTATTGTCTATTGGTTTTTTTTTCTCAATTTTGTAGTTGATAAGTCGTCATTGCATGTTAGACTTGTGTTTTGTTAATTGAATTCGTAGATTAGGGCTGAAAACGAGATCTGAGAATGGTTGTGGTTTGTGTTAGGGTTTGAAATTAGATTGAATATGTGAGAAGATGAAATTGGTTGAGGAAGATGAAATTCTTGGTATCGATGAATTATAATTTTGAGAAATTTTGAAATCGAGAATTATTTTAGCGAAATCGAGGTTTTTTGGAACAAGATCGAGGATTTTTAAGTAAGAATCGAGAATATTTTTTAAAGAATCGAGCATATTTTTCAAACGATCGAGATTTTTTTCAAAATATCGAGAATATTTTTCAAACGATCGAGATTATTTTTCAAACAATCGAGAATATTTTGAAAAGATCGAGATTATTTTTCAAACGACTGAGATTATTTTTAAAAGATCGAGATTATTTTCAAAAGATCGAGATTATTTTTCAAACGACCGAGATTATTTTCAAAAGACCGAGAATATTTTTCAAACGATCGAGATTATTTTTCAAAAGATCGAGAATATTTTTCAAATGATCGAGATTATTTTCAAAAGATAGAGAATATTTTTCAAACGATCGATATTATTTTTCAAAAGATCGAGAATATTTTCAAACGATCGAGATTATTTTCAAAAGATCGAGAATATTTTTCAAACGATCGAGAATATTTTTCAAACGATCGAGATTATTTTTCAAACGATCGAGATTATTTTTTAAACGATCGAGAATATTTTCAAAAGATCGAGAATATTTTTCAAAAGATCGAGAATATTTTTCAATCGATCGAGAATATTTTTTAAACGATCGAGATTATTTACAAACAATCGAGAATATTATCAAAGGATCGAGAATATATTTCATAGAACCGAGTTTTTTCCAGTTTACTTATGTATTGTTTCTGTGACATTGCAGATGAGGAGCAGGTTAAAGGATTTCCTTAAAACTCCAGCGGGAGATTGGTTCAAGGGAAAATTGACTCGACACGACCATTTTGAAGCCCTCGCCCGTATAGACGATGCATTAAACCGGGTCCCATAAGATTTTGATGTTGAGGATTGGCGTTAGTTCATGACGTCCTGTTTCGGGCATTTCATGTCGACGCACCGGGAGATGAAGTTTTCTGGTGGTGTTATCCATCGGCTGCTGTTGCGGGAGTTGGACCATACCAGGCCAACAGATGAGATGCGGTTATTGTTAGAAAACCATATGTTGTGGTTTTCAAAGGTGGAATTTTACCTCATCACCGGATTACGTTTTGGAGTTGTACCGGATACTGGTCTGTATGCTGCAGTGGAGAATGGTATACATCAGCGGTACTTTCCTAGAGGTGATGAGGTATCGTTGGAGGAGTTGAGGGTTGTTCTTAGCCTTAGAGAGTTTCAGGAGGCATACGATGCTGTGAAGTTGTGCCTCATATACATGCTGAACTGGATGTTGATAGGGGTGGACGAGAGATTCAAGATTCTAGTTTGGCAATTTCGGTTGGTGGAGGACCTCACTGCCTTTGATGCTTTCCTATGGGGTGCCCACATATATAGGCATTCTATTTTGTCATTCAAGCATGTGTTACCCCGACGAAGTGAGGAGAGAGGTCAGCAGTCGCAAGGCGATGTTGTACATACCGTTGAAGAGTATAACATTTACGGTCTATCGCATGCTCTATTGGTATGAGCTTAGAATTACAACATGTACTTTATATTTCATTGCCGAAATTTATGACATTCTAATCGTACTTATCTTTAATGTAGATATTTGCTTTCGAGGTGATCCCCGATCTGGGCGTTGAGTTCGGCACCCGGAGGGTTACAGAGCTTTCTTCTCGTATGTTGTGGTGGGAATTGACAAAACAACCTAAAGGGAAGAAGCTTGCCAAGATTTTCAGTGCTAGGGTATTTATTTAATTTGTTAATCGTTATATTAGTTACTATGTTTACAATGACATTCCTCTAACTAAGTTTTTATATGTTTACGAGGAAGGAAACCGTGCCCACAACAGTTGAGGAGGGAGCATCGTACTTCGCAGGCCTAAGCGAGGCTGTATGTAGAGGAGGATAGGGTTCACCTTCCGTCTGTCCCTGATCAGACTACTGTTGGCGGGAGCTATGGAGATGGTTCAGATGAGGAGGGTGGGGGAGGGAGGCGCAGTGATACGGAGGCTTTTGACCCATCCAGCCCGGGTTTCAGTGCCATTGACACTGACAGATCTGAGCCGTCTCCTCGACGAGTGAGATATAAAATTTTAATTTTTTTTTCCTTTTCAACTATCATAAATCACAAGTGTAACATTAATTGGAAATCCTATTTAATTATAATTGAAATTCAGTTATTGAACAAGTCACACAAGTACAAAATTTCACAATGTTATCATCAAAACGCCTAAAATCATTCCACGGTGGAGTCTCTGGTAGGGCACGTCTGTCTATTGTGGCCAACTGTATGACAGATGCTACATATGCGCCTGTATTCTTTAGGAACAACTCTGCTCGGACCTTCATTAATCAAAGTTGGGTTAGAACATCTCCTGGAATTATGCCCTGGTTGTCCACATCTTCTACAGTTTTATGTAGTTGTTCTCTCCGAAGATGAGATATGCCGACCAGCCCTCGGGTGGCCTGCTTGTCTCCTAGAGATTGGATTCAAAACCACTCTCTCAGCGATGACAGATGGCACAACCCAAGTGGAAGGATGTCCAACCGGTATAATAGGAACCGAGTACACGTCAATAACTGTATGTCTCTTGTAGTAGTCCGCACACAGGGATGTGAAATCCATGTTTCAGGTCTCTGTAAAAACAATGAAAACAATGAGATTCACGTTGCAGTAATATTAACCGTACACTAAAAAGTATGATGTACCTTGCGGCAGCGAGCGCGTGAGAACATGGAAGATGGTCCATTTGGAATTTATTGCATATACAGGGTTTTCGGGCTTAGTCAACTGTCCACTGTTTTCCAGACCGCTTCACAGAGAATATGTTCCAGTCAATCGGATTTACGGTCATAAAATTGCACTTCTCCACGCGTTTTAGGATTACAAGATGTGATGCATCGGTCAACTGATGACGCATGGACTGTTCAACGCTATGACGATCGTGAAACCAACGTTGTAGCATATTCCTGATGAACTCTGCCAGCGTCAACATAGGCAATTGCCGTGTAAATTTAAGGCATGAGTTTATGCATTCTGCAACATTTGTTGTCATCACCCTGTACCTCCTGTTGGGGCAGTGTACACGGGACCACTTGTGTTGACTGGTATCAATTACATAATCATATGCATTCAGGTGTATGTTTCGTAACTCTTCCTTATGCCGGTTATATTCCAACTCGGTGTATGCTTGGGTTGCTTTGTCCATTATTACGGTAATATCCTTTCTGTGATATCGCTTTTTAATATTTTCATAAAAATGCCAGCAACATATGGTATGGGTGGCATAAGGTAACACTTTAGAAATCTCTACTTCAATGTTTGCATGACGATCAGAAATGAATACCAAATCATCTATATGGCCAAGGGCACCTCTCAAGCAATCCAAAAACCACTCCAATGATAGGTTATTTTCTGAATCACCGTACCCAAAAGCAATGGGATAAACCTGTTCATTCTCATATTGTGCAGTTGCAACAAACATTGTACCCCCGAATCTTCTCTTTAAATGGGTACCCTCAACGGCAATAACTGAACGCAGACACCTCCAGAATCCTCTAAGTGAGGCACCCAACGACATGAAAAAGTAGAGGAATTTACCATTTTTGTTGCACTGTAAGTCAGTGATTGTTTCAGTTTTTTTCTTCCAACACGTTACCGAATGATGACAGTAGTTGGAAAGTTTCCTCATGTGTTCCATAGGTCAGTGACAACTGAAAGTTCCCTAAAAACGTGTGTGTCTAAACCTAGAGGGGGGGGGAGGTGAATAGGTTTTAATCAAGTCAATTGCCAATTTCCAATTTTATTGATTAGTCAATATTCAAAATTCATCCAATAAAACAAACATACAACATCAAGTGTAAGGTGCGGAAATATAAATAACACAAGATGTATACGTGGAAACCCTCCAAATGGGAAAAACCACGGGCTGTTAAGTGTGCCACACTCAGTCACAGAAATCCACTATAAGAATAAAATGTTACACCCTCAAGTGATTCTCGGACTCTCACTCTCGACAACCTCAGGCTATGGACACCGCCACTCACCACTCTTGGTTCAGTCCCTAGTGATATCCCTTGATACACTACTATTGGTGTGAACGCCTCCTACTCTACCCCCTTAGGCCTTTTACAGTGGCACCCGACCAATTGCTTGTCAACCCACCCTTGGTTGCAAGACTTCCATTGCTTGTGCAACTTCACACCGAAGCAACAAGACTTAACCTCAATGAAGAGTCAAACACAACCTAAGTGAATATGATAAAATATTTAAACATGCAAGTAATGCTAGGCAACACTAAATACTTATCTAGGAATTTAAGAATGCCACTAAGTACAATTCCTAGATATCAATGTCTAAATGAATGTTTAGAAGACTTAACTAGATATAGTTATGCAACAATATATCCTAGTTATCAAACAAAGCCATTTCAACATATGTTTTCATTAAGCATGACCTGGTCATTAATGCAATCATCAAAATGCAATTAATATGACCTAATTAGCTAGAGGCAACAATGACCTAAATGCTAGCTATCACAAAAGCCATATCAACACAAGTTGTCATTAAGTATGGCAAGGACTATAATGCACTCATAAAATGCAATCAATGAGTTCTAAACAATATCTAAATGCAAAGCATAGACATTTAGCTAGAAGAGCAAAATGGTCACAAACCCTAGCTATCACAAAATATAAATCTCAACCAACAATCAACAACACAAGCATGTTATAAATGCAATAAAGCTTAAAAGCATACAATTAATGAGTAATTAATGCTTTTTCTATGTAAACATAGCCTAGTAATGAAACAATTGATTCTAGGTCATGTAGAGATTACCTAGTCAATGAAAATAAGAACAATCCATGCTTGGAAGATGTAAGAAGAAGCTAGATGCTCATGGATTGGAGTTTGGTTGAGTCAAGATGAGTTCTTGGGAGCTCTCTCTCTCTTGGAGTCAATTTCTCTCTCAAGAAAAGCTTGGTGAGTAAAAATGGCTTCTTGGACTCACACCATAAAAGAGAATAGAAGAGAACATATATATTTATTGTGCCCTACATGAAATGGCATCGTTTTGGACAAAGGGCAACTGATTCCCGTCATGACCGATGTGCATGCCACGGCCTAGGCAAGTGTCCAGACCGTGGCATAGCGAGCGATGCATCACCTGGGAATCTCCGCTGTCTAGACCGTGGTACAGGCAATGTCCAGACTGCGGTAGAGCAAGCGGTGTATCATTGGGAAACTTCGCTTGGGAGACCATTGTGCATGCAACGTGCACAGGCCGTGGTAGAAGCAGCGTACAACGCCTGTAGAACACCATTGTGCATACCGCAGCGGAGGCAATGCACAGGGAGCGGTCCCGCCAGTGGTCAATGGGAAAATCCTCTTCTAAGGGCAAACTAAATGCAATAAACACCCAAGCAAGATTTATGGCAAAGAAGCACACAATTAAGGCAATTAAGAATTCATGCAAGATGATCAAAGATATGCATGAAAGTGTGTGTGTGCACTAAAACTCTTCAGAAAAGGTTAAGCAAATGATTTACCTTCTGAAGATTGAGCTTGGTCTTGAGCAATGATGGCCTAAACTACCCTTACACATTAATCCCCAAATGTGGTTGTCAATGAAATGAGCCAATCAAAAACTGAGGAACTTACAACAAATCATAATGGAAAGCTCGATATGCCTTACTGTACATGATTTGAATGTCATACATTGTTTTCATGTCGGCGATTATATCTTTCGGACGCATTAGTCGACCATCATGTTGTTGCAATCTAGGTACAACCACTTCTCCAATTATGACTGCACTAGCTTGTCGATGGCGGTGGTGAATCTCCTTTAACGGACAAGTATGTTCGTTGACAAAAATTCTTACTTGGAAGTATGTCACTTCATCTCTCCTCCCCGCTCTTAACTTCCATATACAACTGTCCATCAAACAAACTAGATGTAACGTTGTCTTGTTTGACCTTTTCCCCTTCCACTCGAAGTTGTACAGCATTGCAAAATGCCCAACCAATCTCTCTAAATCCTTTTTACGAGGAAAAAATTGCCCTTTATATATCGTGCTTGTAGGTTCATCTTCTACCAAGTTCCTGCTTCCACCTATACCAAAAGAGTACGATTCTGCTCCTGGAATTATCCACATTATGGTATTGTCAGAACCAGCTTCAGTTACATTAGGCCGGACCTCAGAGGTCCCAGCAATATCTACTACACTAGAACTACATCTATGTACACGTCTTGCACGTCTTTCCGTTTAGACAGGTTCTTCATCTTCCTCATTATTCGCTACATTATCTACCAGATACAAATTTGCCTCATTAGCCACCTCATGAATTGGCCCAAAATTCAGTTCATTGTTCTACTCATTATTCATGTCATTGTACATCTCATTGTATTGGTGGTTGTAATGCCCATCATTCATTTCAATTTGACAACCAAAGACCTCGTCCAATTGAGGTCCAGCTATATAACCATGGTCGGCTACTTCCGGTGGGACACCACACATGTTTTGCTGCTCTTCGTTCCCACTTCTTTCTGTGAACAATTGGTTGCTTTCGCCTGACGATCGAAATTGTTGGGTGTTTCCACGAGCAGGGGTATCTTCAGTTATCACATTTGTTTTTCCCCTCTCAATTAGACTAACACATACTTGGGGGATCTCCTATCTTCCCATAGCATAAACAAAACATCATCGTCGTTTCTTATAAATGTGCGATATGTTGTCCCGGGAACGATTGATATAGATTGTAGATCAACAATGTATTTGCCCACATCGTACTTCACAACTGTTTACACGATCGACATCAGTTCTTCATAAGTCATATTCTTTGACACATACATTCCTTGGTTATCGGAACAAAAAAATCTCTAACTTCCATCAGGCAATTGCTCCCATCGACCGTTATAAGATATGACTATTCTCACCCGATCCATTGTCCTGTGAAAATCATCATCACAAACCATTATTAACAAATTAAAAAATTAAATTAAGTTTACAATTATTAAGAATTAAAAATATTTATTAAGTGTAAGGGATCGAAAACATTTTCAAAGGGATCGGGTTTTTTTGTAAGGGATCGAGAACATTTTCAAAGAGATCGAACTTTTTGGAAACGAATCGAGAACATTTTCTAAGGGATCGAACTTTTATCAAATGGATCGAGAACTTATTGTAAGGGATCAAGCTTTTTCCAAATGGATCGAGAACTTTTTAAAGGGATCGAGAATTTTTTCAAGGGATCGAGAACTTTTTCAAGGGATCGAGAACATTCTTCAAATTATCGAGCATTTTTTCCAAATAATCGAGCTTTTTTTAAAATATATAAAACTTCGGTCCAATAACAAATATGCTCGATTCTTCTTTAAATATTCTCAGTCACACATGAAAAATACTCGGATCTATTAAATATTCATACATGTTCTTACAACACAGAAATGCATGTAAAAAATCGAAAATGCATGAAAACAGAAAAGAGAATATACAAGATGTTAAATATTTGTTACCTTCTTGTGCAGATTCAGGAACGAGACAACTTTTTTGGATAGAGATACAAGTTTTCAGACAACTTTTTTGGCGAGATACAGATGAGTTCAGAAAGTTGCCTTTTACAAATTAAAGTTTAGGGGCAACTTGGGTAGTTCACTATAATAGATGCCTTTTAAACTTAAGTTATTAAACTGATGACATCACCATAAAAAATAATAATAAATATAACATATCTCACAATTTCCAATTAATCATATTAAATGATAATTAACTTTATATTAAGTGAATCATTTGAAATAATTTAAAAAAAATTAATCAATTATTGTTTTATTGATTGTTTACCTAACCATGTGGTTTACTTTTTATTTTATTTTAAAATATAACACTAAACTGGTTAAAGATTTGAATAACTATTTTCATTAACCACGTATATCTATACTCACAAAATTAAGGAAAAAACTACCGATATAAATTTGTAAAATCTATATAATAACACTCGAACCCGTACCAAAAACGTGGAAGAATACGGGTACACCAATTGCGTTTAGAGAATTAAAGGGAATGTGCAACCATGTGGTTGACTTAAAATGATGAAAGTTGTCGGCTCCCATCGTTGTCTGATACGATGATCAATTTTTTTTTTTGAAGACATCACACCCAAGTTGATCATATTTTAAGTCGCAAATCTATGAAAAGGGCCCACATCAAATAATGATGATGAATTGGGCAGCAAAAATATTTGCTTGTTTGTAAACAAAAATTTTATAATACTAGTGAGTGTGGAGGAAATATATATGCTCCCGTAGACTTAGGAATAATAAAACCTAGTTTTGGGCAAGAACATGGTCTACTTGTATTTATATAATTCTAAACAGTCCTATTAAGCTGGCATGAACCCTTTTTGTTCAAAGTTCAATCCCACTCACAAAATCTAATTTTCACGACATGTTCCAATAATTTGTTATTTTTTAAAAAAATATTGCAAAATATGGGTAATTAAACTAAATAATTTACTAGTTATTAGTCTGTAGCATTTGGAATTTGGAGAAGCTAGCATTGATGAAGTACAACACATATATCATAGTGGCCTTTAATGTCTTTATTAGGGCTACTGAGTTTTTTGTTTGTGTGATTATGTTTCAAACATATTTTTCACATTACTTTATTCTTATTCAATTCTCAACAGAAATATCTTTTTTCCTGTTGTTGTGTTTAATAAATCATGAATTGCTGATTATATAACTCCAATAATAGTATGTGGTTCAATAATAATAAGTAGTGAATGCGGAATAATAATTATTTCAAGGAATTCGACCAAAATATAAATACACAACTCTAAAAATATTCCGATTTAAACGAGATATATTTTGATTGATTTGATGACAAAGATTAGCAAACATAACTATAACTCATGATTAAAGGTGTAAATCTGGAGCGGCCCGGCCCATTATGCATGACCTGCCGATGCCCATTTTTGAAAACGGGCCGGGCCTGGTCCGGCATGCACCGGTGTGCATGCCACTGCCCGTTTTTGAAAACGATGGCTCGGCACGGCACGGCGGCCTGCCTCAGGCGGGTCATGCCTGTAGACAATGCCTGGCCACTCCATAATCATTTTCGAAACCAATTTTTAAAAATTAAGTTTGTTTGGATTTTAAATTTAGGGTTCAGAATTTACGAAAAATACAGTAATATACAAAAATATTGTTTGTTTTATCAATTTAATAATTCAATTATATAAATGTAGTTTTTAAATTAATTTGTTTATCTTTTGAAATAATTAATATGAAAAATAATAATTCAGTAAAGATAAAGTAATACAAAATAATAAAAATAAATGTAATTACAAAAATATGAAATGAACAATTTTTTATTTATTTAATTATTTTTCACTTATGGAATTCAGTATTACATATTTATATGATTGTCTCATTAAAAACCTTACCAAGAAAATCTTGGTGGGATAAAAACTTGGTAAGGGAAAAAGAGTACAATTGTATTACAACTTACAAGTAAATACACATGTAAAAGTATAACCTAGTTCTGGCACTGACCACTACCAGAAGGCTTATCAATATATAGATTGTTGAAATTTAGAATAAGTTCTTTATCTGCAATTTGATTTTACAACCTTTTTTCATGATGCCCCCAATCCCAAATGCATGTTAATACCTCCACCATCTCTGAAGACAAACAACTTCTTCTTTGTTCAATTTTGTGTCCACTGGTGCTAAAATCTTGTTCTGAAGACACCTTTCACACGGGGATAACTAGTATGTCGCGTGCTAGGTGTGACAGAAGTGGATACCTGTACATATAGGTCTTCCACCATAACAACAAATCAAACTCTTCCTTGTCTTCAATAACATCGAACTGTGCTTCAAGGTACCTAATCAATTCAATACAAGAAGATTGGTCAGATCTTTGCCTTGAAGAAGTACTCGCTGATTTGTCTTTTTTCCACCGTTTGAGAGGGCTCCAACTTGTTTGTTTCAGCTCTGTTTCCGGTTGTGTTGATTGGGGGGGGGGGGGGGGGGGGGGGGTGTCAATGTTGTCAAACCTGCTCTCTTAATTATGAAAAATCTTGAATAACTTGGTTCGAATGTAAGTAATTTGTTCAAAATAATCTATTGACAAATTAGTACCAATAAACTCAAGCAAAACTTCTAAACCAGATAATTTAAACCTAGGATCTACTATAAGACTTAAGGCATAAAGTAGAGAAATGTTAGCTTAATATTTTTTCAACTTTGTCTCCATAGCAACAACTGTTGTGCCTAGATGTTCATTTTCTCTATAACTGTTTAACAGTTCAGATATTTCCACTATCTGATGGATTGTCTGAGAAGATGTGGGGTAATAGACCCCGGAAAGAGTTACAGTGGCATTGTAAACAATTTTTAAAAATTGAACAAAAACCCTTGCCACATACCAATCGTCTGTGGTAAGTGTTTTTGCTTCAGAATGACCAGTTTCGGCCAATTTCATGTTATAAAAACATGTAATGATTGTATCATAATCCAAACAATTGTTCAGTATTAAGTAAGTAGAGTTCCACCTTACAGGCATATAAGTTTAGAATCGTTGGGGTTTGAGACCGTTTAATTTATATTGTCTCTTGAATTCATTGAATTTAGAATTAGAACTGTAAATCCAAGAAATGACATATTTGATGTGATCTATTTGATCACTTACCTTTTTTAAACCAACATGTACAACTAAATTTATAATATGACATGTATACCGTTGATGGAAGAAATAACCTTCATATTGTGAGATATTTCTTGTAACAAACAATGCAATAGAGCTAGTATTTACAGATGCATTATCGAATGTGATAGAAATGATGTGATGTGTGATTTTATAAGTTTCTAAAACATAAAGAATGACATTAATTTTTTTTTTTTTGTGGTATGTGCAAAATCCATAGGACGAAAACCAAGAATTCTTTATGTTATCCTCTATTCATAGTCTAAATAGTGTCATGTAACACATAAATAGTCCTGTTTGGAACATACGTTCCAAATATCAGAAGTTAATACAATAGAGACACTTAGATGATGTATATCAGCAATCAACTCATCTCTTTGGGTTTCAAACAATCTTATCAAATCATTTCTAGAGATAGTTCTAGAAACAGGTTAAAATTGGGGGTTGTATGCAGATGTGATTAATTCTTCAAAAAATGGATTGTCACCAACACTGATCGGTTGATCAATTTGTGCAATGTATCATGCAAAACACTCGTTAGCGTGTATGGAGTCGAACCACCACGTCGTAACAGACCCGTCTGGGTGCCGTTGTAGTTGTGTCTGGGTTGTAGTGTCTACCTATCCATGTGTAGGCATACATTTGATCATATGCCTTCTCAAATGTTTGGTTCCCCTCCTACTTGTGGTATAATCCTTATGACAAAACTTACATTTAGCTCTGGCCCGGTCGTCCCGTCTAGGAGTGTAATTTGGACTAAGTTGAAACACTGCCAGACATCTGATGTTAATATTTTGGGACGTGATGTTGGTGTAACAGCGGAACCAGAAGGTCCCGCTTGAGTATGGGTAGGCTCCGAAATATCAAATTCATCGTTAAGCATGTTCAAACCGTCCAAAAAATAAGTCTGCTGGTTATGATCCATTTCCTAAAATAAAAATATGAACACTATAGTCATTAATAGTCACATTAAAAATCAATATTTAGTAACAAAATAATTTTAAATTAATTACTACCCTTAACAATCTTAATTTACTAACAATAATTATTAAAATTAATACGACACTTAAAAATATTATTTTACTTAAAAAATATATTAATATTAACTACTACACTTAAAATTCATAATTTACTATAATTTTTTTTTAAAATCACTAATACAAATGAAATCGATAAATTTTCTAACAAAAAATATTAAATTAAATACTACACTTAAAAATCTTAATTTACTAACAAAACATATTAAATTAACCACTACACTTAAAATTCATAATAGACTAATACAAAATATTACAATAAAAAACTACACTTAAAATTCATAATTTACTAACAAAAGATATTAAATTCACTAATACAAATTAAATTGATAAATTTACTAACAACAAATATTAAATTAAATACTACACTTAAAAATCTTAATTTACTAACAAAACATATTAAAATTAACCACTACACTTAAAATTCATAATATACTAACACAAAATATTAAAATGTTTCTACTGCACTTAAAATTCATAATTTACTAATAAAAATTATTAAATTCACTAATAAAATTTAAATTGATTTTTTTACTAACAACAAATATTAAATTAAATACTACACTTAAAAATCTTAATTTACTAGCAAAACATATTAAAATTAACCACTACACTTAAAATTCATAATATACTAACACAAAATATTAAAATGTTTCTACTACACTTAAAATTCATAATTTACTAACAAAAATTAAACTTAACTACTATACTTAAAATTCATAATTTTCTTATTAAAAATTAAATTCAATAATACAAATTAAATTTCTAAATTTACTAACAACAAATATTAAAATTAATACTAAACTTCAAAATCTTAATATACTAAACAATAATATTAAAATTAACTAAGTATGCATAAAAATTGATAAACTAACTAACTAAATAAAACTGTTATCATTTAATAACTAAAGTCTAAACATAAAATTATAAATTTACTATCAAAAAATGTTTCAACAAAAGTAATTAGAAAATTATACCTTTAAACTTTGGTGTGTTGGAGGAAAATTTAGAGAATAAGATAAGAAATTGGTATTAAAAAATTTGTAGAGAGTAATAAAGAAATTGAATGAAAAAGTGTAGAGAATTGGAGAATGTAGAGATTGAGATTTGTGACAATGAGAGATTGAAAGAATGATAGAGAGAGTGTAAATGGAAAATGAAATGGATGGAAGTATTTATAGAAAAATTTGAATTGTGGGTCAAAATTAAAATTATAAGACTTTAGGGGTTCCGGTCCAAGGAATATTAAAAAAAAACAGTCGAATTGGCTGGCCAGTGTGCCGGTCTAGGGGCCTAACATGCCGGCTATGCGTGCCGTGGCGGGCTAGCCCGCCGCACCTGACCCCCGAGGCCTGGCACGCCGCATGTCTCATTTCGGGCTTGGCCCGGTCTGCACGGCCCGTTTTCCTTAACGGATCACACGGACCGATCTGTCTCGGTTTGATCCATATTTACACCACTACTCATGATCATTGAATCAATATTTAGTGTCATACATTAAATAACATTTTATAATTGATTGAGATGACACACGTTAAATTGACGAATCCTATTAAAAAAAAACCTGCAATGAGTTTAGGTTTGAGCTCACAAAGTAAATGAACATGTTTTATTACAAGAAAACTAGGTGGGGAAGAATAAAGATGGTTGTAAAAAGAGTGCATTAATTTTTATTTTATTTTATTTTATTTATAAAAAAGAGCATAAAGTAAATAAAAAGGTTGTTAGAAGAAGAAGAAGTCATAAAAGGTATACTAGCCATCTCCCGTAAAAAATCAGAAATGGTATGCAAAAAACACGTAACACACACGTGCATGGACAGACATTTTCATGACAAGGAGTTGAATTAATACCAATTTCAACCAAACACAGCACATGCTATTGCATGCCTGCGACTTCTTTCTATAAAACTGGTGTCTAACCCAAAGAAGCAACTTTAATTGACTTTCACTCAATTTATGTAAAAAAAAATTCCTTTTTTTAATGTCCATGGTTTCTCATATATATCAATTTTAATTATAAGTTATATTAAGGACAGATAGTTTTAACCCCCAAGGGTTTTTAAGTTACAAAGAGAATAAATATATAGAAAGCCAAAACCGAAAGTAGTGTGTGTTTCATCATTGTAAACAACCATTTGATAGTGTGCTTCGTGGATCGGTGGATGTAAGATCACATTGTTCATCCAACCACGGAAAATATCGCATCTCTCTTTATTATTCTTCCTCTGCTTTCGTGTGTAATTGTTTGTTTTTTAGTTTGTTTATTTCGTAACAGCAAAATAGGGCATGTTGAGCTGGTTGAAAATGTTGTAGCATTTCACTTTATTGTTGAGCCAAGTAGTGGCTGCTTTTGAGTTTTGAGTACTTTGATCATGAATTGTATTTTTACATTAGCCCATTTCTAAATGCAACAATTTTGGGTTTAGGCCCAAGAAAACTAAAGCTTCAACTCGCATACATGGCACACATATGGACCAAAACTGACCCACTTATGATTTCATCAAAGCTCAACAATGTTTATATATATATCAATTTTTTTTTATTTTTTTATTTTCAAATCTGAACAAATATTCATATACTAGTACTAGACAATCCAAATTTCAGTACAAATGATATAACAGGTGAATCTTTTATTAACGGTATCATTTTATGTTGTGTTTGTTGATAACAATTCACTTACCATATCATCTAGATTGAAATTTAAGTTAATTATTTGAATTGTATAGCATTGTTCATATTCGTGACCACTTCTTTAGCAAAATCATTTTTTTAGTTACATTACATTTTTATACCAAATAAGCCCAGTAATATTATTGAATAAACTAATAACCTACTAAATTAAATGCAATGCTTTAAAAAGAGTTATTTTTTTAATTATTATAATCGATTCAAAATTTAAGAAAGGATGATTCAACTTAAATCCACAACCATGATGTCTAGTATGTGTATGAATAGACAAAGCTAGATCAACCTTTTTTTTTTTTTTAAGTCAAAATCTTTATATATATATATATATATATATATATAAGTTGACAAGACATAGATGCTCTTCGTCAAATTCGAATATTTTAAAGTTGTGTTTGATATTGTTTTTTAAAAAGAAAATCATATTGAAAAAATGCAATTGTGTTTGTAACTTAAATGTCCTGTCTTACATCTGTTTTTCAGTCCATTTCGTTTTATTTTTCAAAAAACAAAAAAATCGAAAACGCGTTCGTTAACCGTTTTTCATTTTATTTTTGAAAAAAGAAAAAGAAAAAGAAAAAACAGTTTTAAAAGTGAAAGATTTGAAAAACACAAAATACTTATTTTTTGTTTTTCACTTTATTTATATAAAAAATCATATTTTAAATTATTAATTATACTATTATGTGTTTCATATGGCTAGGACAAGACGTGATAAGATTTTCAAATGACCTGTCTGTCTACACTTCATACAGGTAGTATCTCTCTCACGTACTACCCTACCTTCAACATCCCGCTCAGAGATCAAAATCTCCACAACTGCCTCAAAGTTCAACTCCAAGTTGCAGGAGCACCTATGATGCCCAATTCATACATTGCAACTCTTCATCATCAGATCGCCTACAGGCTTCAAGATCATGCCTTGATCTCCCTATCCCCGGCCACACTGGAGACACCCTTTTCACAAAAGCCGAAAGGGAAGACGAAGTCTCCACCATCATCCAGATCCCTAAACAGCTTCCCAGGGATAAGCTTACAAAAATTATGTCTCTCAAATGTATCACTAAATATAAGAAGGCTTTTCAGAATACTACTCCTGTAATTGCATCGGACACCAAATTCACCAAGCTGTCTGATGGTTCTATCCATACCACTTATGAACCAATCTCAATCCTTGCTATCTCAGCCCCTGCTTTTGATGCTTCTGCCAGTGCACCACCAATCTTCCAGGTTCTCATGATCCGCCCTGTCATCTCGGAAGAAGAGATCCCAATACACAGTTTAGAAGCTGACGGATCTCCAATCTACACAGACAAAATCAACGGCCACTTTATATGGGATGTCGGCCCAGAGATGTGTGATGTAGACTGTGAATACAAAGCCTGTTCTAAAATCATGAGGTCGTCCCCACTGTAAACCAGATGATCCGAACAGTTTTTGGATCGGTTTACGTTCTGTTAAAAACAAGCCTCTCTCTATCTACGATAGAGCCCTTCAAATCCTTAGATCCTAAGGTTTATTGCCAGAAGAGCCAGAGGAACCAGAGAAATTCTTACCCCCTCTTCAGCCTACCATACCTTGCTTCATGGCCTCCAGTTATGACAAGGATTTTCCCCTTTTAGAACCATCTTCCAACCCGGAAAGGAACTTGTTCTCTAGACCTTTTGTTCAGACCACAAAGATCTTTCCTGATGGATCCCTCAAACAACCTTCTCAGGTTGAACAAGTCCTCAACTGGCATTCTCGCAACGCTAGAGTTCAAAATAGAGTTCTACACTCTATCGACCAAAAAATTGATCAAGTCTCACATCATGTCTCTCAACATGATCTTCATCTTCAACATCTTGATACCTCTCTATACAGCATGTACACAGATTTACAATCCAGAGTTGTTAGATTGGATGCTGACCTCCATCAATACATTAACCAAGGATATTTTGGCCTTGACTTCGATAGCAAAGAAAGAGAGATCCGACAATTGAAAGACCAATTGGCCAAATAAGTCGAGACCATTTTACTGGTACACCCTATGTACCAAGGCCATATCCTTATACCTCATCCCTGATATTTCCAACCCAATCTCCACCACATATCTCTAGACCTCCTGATCACTCTCAATTCTTCAAATCAATTGGAGACCTCTTCAGGAAATATCCACCTTTATCCCCACTAAGACAATCAGACAAGCCATCGTCCAGCTGAACTAACCGACCTTCTAAAAAATCCTCTCCCAGAAAAAAGAAGGCATCAGACCATCACAGACACACTCTTTACGTTTCTCACCAGTCTACTTCCTTTTTAGAAGAAACCTCAACTGAAACCTCAACTGCACCCTCAGAATCTTCCTATGAGTTCTATTCCTCATGGGAAACATATTCTCCTGATTCATATGAACAATCTTACCATAGTGGTAATCTATTTGATGCAGATGCCTTTCTAGACCTTTCTCAAATCTTTTATGGCATCTAAGACTGATCCCCAGTCGTCCACTCAGACAGTATAAACGACATCAGATGAAACTTCAGATGAACCAATACCCATAGTTGATGAACCATCTGAACACAGGCCCTAGGCCCCTGCTCCTGTTCCTAGACCCACAATGGCCCTTGGTTTAACTTAGAAGATTTCGCTCCCTGTCAATGGAGACGGAAAATGTCAGAAACGAGCGTCTGACTCGATCTCCAAACAGCAAAGCATGAAAACAACACGGAAACCATTTTAAGAGAATTCTTTTCCAGATTCACTGGTCTCTCAGAGATTGGTATCAGACTCTCGGAGAATACCGATAGCTACAGTTAGTTCGATGTGGTTCAGTGTCCCAGATCATGGGAATCCTTTTTTGAGAATTCCTTGAAGATGCCTCTCAATTCTACAAACAAACTAGACATGAATTCTTCGAAATGCGTTGTTGTTCCCTTGACAGAAGAGACATAGATTTTCATTACAGACGCATGTCTTTTCGATACCATGCCCTTGGTGGAATCAATGATGAAAGCCTAATGCAGGTATACGTAAACTCCCTTCCCACAGAACTTCAGGGTGAACTCCAACGAACAATTGAACTCTCAAACAGAACCCTTCGAGATATTACCTTGGGAGAAATCCACATGTTCACTCTTACCGCTTTAGACAAGCTCTGTGCTATGCAAAGAGTTTTCACAAAAATGATCACCGAAGGCAGGAAGTATGATAAGAACTGCAAACTACCTGATTCATATCACCTCAAATGCAAATCCACAGACCAATGCAATTGCCGACCTTACCATCGTTCCAAAAGGCAACCTAAGAAGGAAAGGGTAATAGGAAATACAAGTACTACCAGAAGAAGGTTAGAAGATCCTGAAACAAATCAAACAAGTGCTTTGCTTGAGGATAACAAGGACATTACGCAAATCAATGTCCTAATAAGAGGACGAAATCTGTAAAACTCATTCAACAACTCAGGCAGATAGCTGATGATGTCCCCTCTAATGCTGACATCGAATCCATTTTATCTTAATGAGATGATGTCAACCCACATACTACGTTCATGATCCAAGACTTAGATGACTCCAGTCTCTCTTCAGATTTATCTGACTACTCAGAGCCAGACCTCCCTTCAGAGTCATATCAAGCAACGAATGGAAGTAACCTATCTTTAGGCCCTCAAGTTCAGGTCCAGATACTCATAGAAAAATACTCCAGACCTATCTCTGCCATCACATATTTCGACACCGGTGCCTATTCCACCATGATGAACCCCCGAGTCCTGCCTCCATACACCTGGAAGAAAAGGGATAATGAGTTTCTAGCAGCCGATAGTTAGATCTTTACCACCAATTTGGTCTCTAATCCAGTTTTTCCCCACATGCACACTATGGACTCATGTTATTGGTACCCCTCTACTAGACAAAGACATCATAATTTGTTGAGACGTTTATAGCCAGTCCAAATTCATCAGAATCCTTCCCATGGGTATCCGGTTCAAAAGGGAATTCAAACCTTTCTCCAACATACCAAAGATTTTCCCTTTTTCGGCCATTAACCCTGACTTTCAAAGAATCCAAGAGAAGCTCCTTACTTTTTGTACAAACAGTCATGCTGATTACAGGCATCCTAAGCCTTTATGGAAAAACCCAGACTTTTTCATTAAGCTGCCTTTTAAGCTCAATGAAGATATCAACCCGACCAAAGATTCTCATTCTGGGATGTCCCTCACAGATCTTTTGCTAGCCAATGAAGAGTGCGAAGAGCTCCTCTGGCAAGGCTTGATAAAACCCACTTCTTCCCCTTAGGCGTGCCAAGCCTTTTACGTTGAAAAACGTTCTGAACAACTCAAAGGCAAGAAAAGACTAGTTATTGACTACAAACCCCTCAATCTGTTCCTCCGTGATGACAAATTCCCTGTTCTTAAAACCAACTCTCTATTTTCTCAACTGCCCAGTGCAACTGTGTTTTCCAAGTTTGATCGTAAGGAAGCTTTCTAGCAGATAGGAATCCATCCTGAAGAAAGATACAAAACAACTTTCTGCCTTCCGAACGCACAATACCAACGGATTATCTTACCATTTGGTTTGAAAATTGCTCCATCACTTTTTCAAAAGGCCATTACCAGGATTTTCAGTCCAATTCTCCATTCCGCCTTACTATACATTGATGACATACTATTGTTTTCACCAGACAGTATCTCTCACAACAAGCTCTTACGGCAGTTCCTTGAAATCATAGACCAGTATGGAATCATGCTCTCTGAAAAGAAAAGCTCGATTGGAGTTTCTGAAATTGAATTCCTTGGCATGCAAATAAAAGAAGGAACATTTCTCCCTGGTCCACATTTGGCCAAACAACTCCTTGATTTCCCTGATTCAGACCTCACCCAAAAACAAGTTCAACAATTCCTTGGTATCATCAATTACATTAGGGATTTTATCCCACAGGTTAACCTCCACACTACAGCTTTGTCCGGTCTCCTTAAGAAGAATCCACCTCATTGGGACATTTCCCATACTGAAGCAGTTGCCCATCTCAAGAGTGTCTCCCATAAACTACTTCCTTTGTACATACCCTCTTCAGGACAACTCATCCTCCAAACAGATGCTAGTGACCATTTTTGGGGCGCCATCCTCATTGAAGAAATCAAAGGAAAATGCCACTACTGCGGTCATGCCAGTGGACAGTTCAAAGATGCCTGGAAGCACTATCATACAATCTACAAAGAGATACTTGCGGTCAAAAATGGAATCTCCAAATTTGATTTCCACCTCATGACTAAGAACTTCGTCATAGAAATGGACAATTCATCTTTTCCAAAAGTCCTCTAGTTCTGCAACAAACTTCCTCCAAACCCTCAACTATTAAGACTCAAGGATTGGTTTTCTAGACACAACTTCACTGTGAAACACATTAAAGGACATAACAACCTCATTCCTGATATGCTCTCCAGACCTCATCCTATCACCCTTATTTCTAAAGTTGGATCTATTCCCTTACTTTATATGATAACATCTACAACCTCTTCCTTAGCCTCTTCTTCGGCCATACCTTCTCCGTCTGATTTTCCTCCAGAATTAATGGCGACCCTTCCTCCTGGCCAATCTCCCTCTATTCAACACATACATAGCTTTACCAAGACACATCTTCCATTCTATCTTTCGCAAGTCAATGCCCAAGATTGTAGACATCGTTTAGTCAACCCTTCCAAGCCATTTCTTGACCCCTTTATGTCTCCCCTTTTTTATTACTATTCCCCTCAGGTTTTATAGTTCTTATGGTGCTTATCTGTCCTGTATCATCATGCTATGGTCTTTCCCTTTCAAGCATTTTATGGCCTTGTCCATAACTCAACCTCCTATAATGTCAACCTTCGAACCTTCCTTCAATGGTTCAATCCTCTGCTTGCTTGGGACAATGAGCTTACCAAGCTCATGGGACAATACCACCTTTGGAAGATGGACACAGAGATGGCAGCCAAGGTATGCTATATCTGGATTTTTTACAGACCCTACCATTACAATCCACATACCAAACTCCTGTGGACTTCTAACATCAGCTACGAATGGGATACTTTGTATGACTACGAAAAACTGTATCTGCTTTGTATCCAAATCCCTCTCCTCAATTTCCTCTGTGACATCAACAATGACACGACAGAGGTTCTCTACATCCTTCCAGGTGTCCCAAGGGACCCATCTCTAAGTTGGCATCCTTTCCAGAACTCTTATCTTCTAGATTCACAAGATCCACTACAAGGTGACACGTGACCTTGCTCCATTTACGGAGCTCTTGACTCTGATGACGATGACCATGTTGTCTGTAACCAAATCAAACACCATTATCCTGTATTTTATTATATCTCTATCCTGCTTGCCAGTTGCCAGACAGCTTTATCTAATTATTGTTGGTTTTGATGCTTTACTGTATGCCTGTCATCTGTTCGACAGTGTTTTAATTATTTGCTTTTGTAAAATGTGTTTGCCGGCCCAAAAGCTTTGGCCTTATCTTCTTCCAGAGCTCTCTCTTGTCCTTTATTTAAGGATTGAGATGCTCTTCTTGTAAAATCAATCGAAGAAAGAAATAAAATATGTGTGTGTTTATTAACCTATAGCTTTATAAGTTTTTTATTTTCCTGATCTTCAAGAAGTCTATTATGCTAAGATATTTAGTTCTGTAAATATCAGTATGCTCTATGCTTGCTTCCTCTGAGGATCCTGCATATCAGAACAAACCAGCTTCTGGGAATAATCATTGGAGTCGGTCGGTCGATCGATCGGGTCGGGTCCAAGGGTAATTTCGACCTAAGCTGGGATTGTGTTAGGATATTCATGTCTAATCAACTTTAAAATATGGGTTAATAGCACCATTAGCCTTGAATTATACATTAAATCGCATGTTTCCCCTGAACTTTTTTTTTCATTACACCTTTAAACTTTAATATATTAGCAACACGTGACAGAAGTAAAACGGATGTTTAGTGAAAATTGCATTTACACGTCCTGATTATATACATAATTACATTAAAACTGAAAAAAAATACACACACCCTTTAACCTGTTGACTAATGTCTAAAAAAATAAAAAATATTAATAATATTAATAATTTTATATTTTAAAATACATTAATAATAATAATAATAATAATAATAATAATAATAATAATAATAATAATAATAATAATAATATACAATAACAACAACTACAATAATAACAATAATAATATTAATAGACTTTAAAAATAATAATAAATAATATTGATGATAATATTAATAATAATAATAATATATAATAATAATAGTAATAGTAATATATAATAATAATAATAATAATAATAATAATAATAAACTTTTTAAATAATGTATACTAATAATAGTAGTAGTAGTAATATATAATAATAATAATAATAATAATATAAAATGATATTTTTTTTATCTATTAACGTATTTTCTCGTTATCATTATAGTGCGTGATTATGGTTGGTGCTTCAGGCTCCGAACACTTGTTTAGAAGTGGGGATCCACCAAGTTTAGCATTTCTTATATTATTATTATTATTATTATTATTATTATTATGGTTAATAGCACCAATACCTTGAATTATACACGAAATTACAGGTTGCCCCTGAACATTTTTTCCTGGCACCAACGCCCCTGAATTATACACACTTCTATACAAGTGTTCGGGACTGAAGCACCAATCACCATCACATACTATGATGATAATGAGCAAGTACGTTAATAGAATACATATACATACACACACACACACACACACACACACATATATATATATATATATATATATATATATATATATATCATTTTATACCGTTTTACTATTATTGTTATCATCATCATCATCATCATCATCATTCTTATTCTTCTTATATATTATTATTTTTTAAGTTTATTATTATTATTATTTTTATTGTTGTTGTTGTTGTTGTTGTTGTTGTTATTGACGGTGATTTCTGGATTAACCTCCCGTCACACAATTAATGCAGAAATAACAACTGATTACATATCAAAATGAACGAAAAATAAATAAGATGTAGAATTTTACATGGTAAAACCCCAACGTGGGGAAACGTCCACGGTTACTGATAACGGCAAGAAAAATTCTCTATGTTAAGAGCGATTACACACTCTATCTCTCTTACGCTATTGCTAGTCAATTTGTGTTAACCCCTTTTTGGGTATTATTAGGGTCTATTTATACATGCATGGAACCCTAATTCTTTGTGTGCAAGTAAGGAAAGTTCTTGTTATTTAATGAAACTATGACTTACTAGAGTCGCGCTTTTATTCTTTCTCATTTCGAGTTAATTGTTTTTCAATTGTCCTTATACCTCTTTCGTAATCTGGACTTTAATATCAATAAGGAAGTTTGTTTCCTTATCAGAGTGCGCTTCCAGAAGCCTTGTTTGAATCAAACTCTTTTCCTACGTATTTGAGTCGTGATTCCATCGAATCTGGGTGCTATCCATGTGTCACGCATCCGATCTCTTATTTTTCCCGACTATTCTTGTTTTTCCCGATCAACGATTTTACCCGATCCCGACCTTGAGCCTGACCATCTTGGCATCCCGATCGGATCTTCAAACCCGACCGTTTGCATTATCTGGTCGGGGAGACTAGTCGGGTCTTCTCTAACCTTCTCGGGCTGACTCACACCCCCGACCCTTGTCTTTTGCTGACGTGTCACGTAGTCTAGAATTTACCAATAACAGCACCCCCTTAAACATACAAGACCGAGTATTTCCTTCCAAATGGAATCCACTCGACGAAGCGTGTTTAACTTTTTTTTTTGTCATGGCGTTCTTTAATGCACATTTAATGTTTCACGGCAGAACACTAATGTCAACCACGCTCGTTTCGTCTGACACAATCATCCAGCCACTTTTTTTGAATTTCAAACGGCAAGTGTTTCTCATTCCGTGTGCACTTACTCCCACTCGCGTTTGGTGACATGTACGTGTTCTTCTGACTTCATCTGTTCCTATATATAGTTTGAAGACTCTTCATTTTTTCTTCACGACTTCATAGAGCTTCTCTACAGAGAAAACCCGAATTTTTTTCCATTTTCTCTTGTTTCTTACTTTTCTCTGCTTTTAAGCTTTCGTGTTTCCGTTGCATTCTTTTATATTTCAGGTATGGACCCAGCTCTCCGTTATCGATATTTTGAACTTCTCATGCATGTCATTGTGACTGGCGATAATGAGAATATTGCTAGGCTCGAATCCATACTTTAGGGGTCGTTTTCACACTTATACTCCTTCATCTCAACATATCGCTTTGAATGTAGATTATTCTATGGCTCGCTCCGGGTTTGCTTATTATTTTGCTAACCCTCTTAGTTCCACTTCTATTGGTGTTTATTCAGATATGTCGAACATAACAAGGTAGACTCCCAAGGCTTCTCCAAAAGAGACCACCTGTCTGGTGAATGACTTGAAGATAGTTTCACAGACGTTGACAATGAAGGATGTCCTGAGGGAACGGTGGGCTCGCATGCTAAGATTTACCGTGGATCATCCTTGTGCCTTCGATTTTGAGATAAATATGGTGACAGAAGAGGAACTTATAAAGTTTAGGGATCGGTTCAACCTCCCTCGTTCGGTGTGATTGTCCTGCAGTGGTGAGCGCGCAGTGTCGTATCCGCCTCTTAGTGCAGTTGCGATTTATTAGGCCATGCTGTCTTCTGAGGTCATTTTCCCCATACAGCCTTTCATTGCCCGATTCTTGGCAGAAACGGTTGTTGCCCCTGCTCAGTTGACCCCCAACTCATACGGGGTGTTGATCAACTTATGGCATTTTTTGACGCAAATTGGGGCAAAATACCCCTGATCCCTCAAGAGATACGTAACTTTTATACTTTCGATCGGTATGAAACGGGTGGGACTTTCTAACTCCAATCGATGCCACCGAACAGCTGGATTCCCTATGGTTACAAGGAAAAGCTTGCCCCATAATGCATGAAGACCACAAAGGTTTCATCTGAGGGTTTCTCTCTTCCAACAAGTACTGGAAGAACAACTTGTGACTTCATGGTGACCGATCCTGCCCATCGGCTAAACTGAAGCAGTATCTCAAGGTATTTCTGTAGCCTCGAGCTATGGAACAAGACTGCACCTGTTATGACTAGGGAACAGGCTGACACGGTCATTGAGGTAGCTCAGACTCCTTGGGAGGTCAGGGACCTCTACAACCTATACTCAGAGAAATAGTTGATTGAACTAGGACTCTTTCCTGAGATATCCACTTGACACATGCATCGTAAGTCTTTGTTTCTAACATTCTAGTGGTTGCTTATATTGTTTGCTCATTATCTCCCGTGATGTTTTTTTTTCAGTATATGAATTGGACATCGTCGTTGGTGAGCAGGCTGAAAAGGCTAAAATTCTTGATCGGGTGAGCAAGAGAGCGACTGCTGATCAAATGGCTCAAGGCATTGCTCCTCCTGAACATGACTTGGTGTTGCACGTATACGAGTCCGATAATGATTTCCCAATGGTCCCTGCTGACCAGACTGTGGCAAGCAGTCGTTATATCCCTCCCCCTCGAAACGGTTGGAGGGGGTCAACTAAAGGTAGGTCTGGTCGGGTGCAATCTTCCACAGAGGGATCTCACCGTGACGGTCTAGTAGGGAGAGATCAAGTCGAGATAAGCTCACCAGAGATAGGTGAAGTCGGGAGGAGACTCGTAAGGGCAAATCCCATAGGACAGAGTCTGATGACAAGATCCCTGGTAGCAAGGTGGCCAAAATAGTAGAGGGATTTTCTACCCCGGAGGCCATTCGTAAAAGAGCAGAGGTTTCAAGTGATGCTGATCTATTGCCATCTCGGTCGGAGTTAGCTGCATCATTTTGGATAAAGAATAAGAAGATGATCAAGGGACCCTGGCTGAGTTGATTCTAAGGGAGCAGCGATCGAAGAAAAGAGGTGATCGGATGGTTTTGACATCTTTTTCTGTCCTATCTAAATCAACTAAGGTCATCGATGCAGCGATGCCTCCAACTTGTCCCTCGCCTTCTCAAATCCAATCCGATCGTTCCCCCACAGGACTCCGAACACATCATCCGGGAAAGGCCCCCTTGGGGTTTTATGTTAAATGTTAGATAGTCTTCACCAATTCTAACTCTAACTCTAATGATGGGGAGTTTAACTCGGAGGCCATTTATTGACAATGAGCTGTCAGACGTCTCAAAGGTGCAAGTGCTTGGACCGGTGCAAAATTCAAGGACTAGTTCTGCAGTTAAGTTAGTTGAGGGTGTTCAAGAAACCAAGTCTAGGGATATTCCCCCTCTTACACCACTCAGGTCCATCTATAAGAAAGGTGTAAGTGAAGGTCAATCTCCCGAGAGGCAGAGTTTTGAAGGTCTTATAACTGCCTCTCAGGCTGATGAGGGTGATATTGTCTCAAAGACGCCAAACATTGCTAGTCCGACCCTTCGAATAATACTTCCCACTACTTCTACCTCTGGCCACGGCCGATCCATCCCATCGGTGATTCTAGACACTCTAGTTTCTGTATCTTCCCATCCCCCTCGCTTAAGTGATTCTCGGACCGATCCCCTCTCCATACTTCAATCCATGTCGATCGACAATGGGTACATTGGCGATGGTTATCAGAGGGAGGCCAGGGCAGCCAATACTTCTGAGCAGATCCGTGTGATTTTTAACAATGGAGTTTTTGAAAATGTCTTCTGCATCATCTTCAGCTCATATATTTTTTGATTTTCTCAAATTCTTACCTCTTTTCACACGTTGGAGGAGCTGACCCGAGCCTTGGCTAATCAAAATAAACAGGCTGCTGAGATATCTTTGTTGAAGAAAGCTCTTGCCGAAAAAGATGATGTCCTCAAGTCTTTATTTTCCAGTGCTTCCAAAGCTAATTAGTATGAAGATTAGCTGAGGACCCACACTACGACTGAGCTTACCTTGAGAACGACCATAGCCAACGTCCAGGGTAGGGCTTTTGCAGTTGAGGCAACCCTTAGGTTGCTTACTACGAGGAATGATGGGTTAGAGAAAAGAGTCACCAAAGCGGAATTATAAAGTGTTCAACTTGAGTTGAGAGCCATCCTGGCTGAGATGGCAGCTAAGAAATCCCAGGAGGAGACTCGACTTGCCCAAGACACCCTTACCTCTGCCTAGAAAATCATGCTTGAAATGCATTAGGCATCGAAGGAGGCTTAGATCCACAATGAGCACTTGGCTAAGGACTTGGAGTAGCAACAAGTCAGTATGGAGGTGTTTTCTCAGTAAGTTAGGTCGATCCTTGAAGTTCAGAATGTGGACCGCTACAAAAGATCCCTAACTTTTGATGCTGTCATGCTGAGAGAATTCGAGAGAGGGCTGCCTAATGCTTTAACTTTCTTTGGGGTAAGGGGAGATCCTTAGAGGAGGCTCACCGTAAATGGGATAGAACTATCTAGAGGCACAAAGATGAGTCTTTAGAAGCCATAAGGAATCAGAGGATTCGTTGGAGGGCCTACTGTAGTTCCATCGGGAAGGATCCTTATCCCATGCACTTGGAACTTCCTTCAAAGTTTTCTCTGGTGGTTTTTCATGCTAGCGAAGAGAGAGACGCCTTAACCAATAGGGCTGATGTTAGCCCTTTACTAGGTACGGACTATTCTTTCTTCATTACCGACGAGCCCGGGGATTGTATCACTTTGACAAATTTTAAAGACTTGAGCCAAGACTATGATGGTGATCTCCCTCTTGGCTATTCTAGGCTCGGAGGTCCTTATAGTGCCCCGGATGCTTAAGAGTCTCTTACTTCGCTATCTATGTAACCACTACCTTGAAATTGCCCCATTCTATAAATAAAGTGAATTTTATTCATTTTGCTGTTTATGGTACAAGTCACCTCTGGTTGTTGCTATGAGTTAGCTCGGATTGTGCATCGGGCTAACTAAACTAATTGTTGTCATAGTTGTTCAATTGGTCACGACCATTCATTTGTTAACTGCCTGTTCGCTTTTGGTTGCGCCAGACTTGAATGCATTATTGCTAACCCAGTTCCCCTAATTTGACTGGGAATGTTTATTAACCCAAACTATATTGAGTTTGTTGTCCTGACCTCAGTCAGACCACTTTGTATGGTAGGATTTGTTGTAGCCCTTACACAGGCAGCGTCGAGGAGCCATTCGAGTAGCCGATCGATGACTCAATCCCCCGATCATCTTGCTGCTTTTATGTCAAGAAGTGTTCTCTTATAACCCATTTACATGGTATCTAATTTATATACTCTTGTCTTTTATCTGTCAACTAGGTCATTGGGACGTCTCCGAGTAGTCTGTTGATCAAGATTCGTTACAACGGAGCATCTCGTATTTTACTGACTTAGCAGGTGCCTCTTAGGGCACCTGTTTTTGAGTAAAAATACTTATCCCTTGTTCAACTATTGGCGCATCCCATCGGGCTTTTATAACCTGAATGCACCCTAACAGTGCTTTATTGCACCTAGTTAGTTTTGGTGGGTGTACAATGCCTTTGTGACATATGTTTTCGGCCTCCTCACCGAGCCTTTCAGGTGCCCCAATCGACTGAGCATTTTCTAGATGCCACGAGATTGCTTTTGTATACGAAAGCAAAGTCTTAGATCACTATTCTTGATATTTGAAACTGTTCCCTTAATGGGGCTTTTATCGACTGCCAAAAAGAAACATAAAACAATCAGTTAACAAAGTGAATCAAGCTCTAAAGAAATAAAAATAAACAAAGAAAATTGAGGGACCCCTATGGGTAGAACATTTTTAGGTATTGAGCATTGTTTGGCCTGCGTAACTCAATTTCTTCAGGTCAGGCAAGGCGGTATGCTTCATGTCCGGCCAATCCGACCACTCAGTATAGACTTTCCCATTTATCCGCCAAGGCCCCGGCTAACTTATCTCTTGTACTGGGTGATACCTTCCTCAGAACTAGATCTACAAGTTGGAATCTCCTAATTCAGACATATGAGTTATAGTACCTAGCAGCCCTTTGCTGATAGGCTGCACTCCTTACCCTCGACATATATCTTTTTTCTTCCAACTAGTCTAAGTTCTGTTCCAGTATACCAGCGTTTGACTTAGGATAGAAGAGATGCACCCTAAGTGAGTTATGAATTACTTCAATCGGGATCAGTGTCTCTGTCCTGAACACTAGTGAATAAGAGGTTTCCCCTGTCAAATTCCGTTATGTAGTTCAATATGCCCATAGAATTTTATGCTGCTTGTCTACACAATTCCCTTTCCTAGCGTCTAGCTTTGCCTTCAGGGTGTGCTCGATTATCTTGTTTACTGCTTCTGTCTAGCCATTGGTCTGAGGTGATACGGTGTGACTTAATAATTTTTTATGTCAAAATCCCTGACACCTGTTTTTTGAAATTGACACTGTCGAATTGAGTTCCGTTGTCCATGATTATCGTGTCTGGGATTTCGAACCGGTAGATGACTTTTTCTTGACAAAACTCGTCGTATTGGCCTCTGGTATATACACCAGTGCTTTTGCCTCGACTTATTTGGTAAAGTAATCTATAGCCATAAAGGCGTGTTTTACCCCATCTTTAGAGAATCTTCTCTTATACATTTCTCCCTCGACCATCGAGTACCTGGTAGCTCTATACCTGAGACGTTTTACTTCAGTTACCTCTGTTGGCAGTGTTCCATCCTCCAGGTATTCCCTGATCGGGGTCATCCAAATGGTCTACTCTCCTTTAATCGCTCTTATCGCCAATGTTTCTCCTTGGTCCTCGATACTTGGCCTTTTAAGATGAGCAACTATGATGGTATTTGATTGTACACCGATAGCAGCTGACGCCAATTTTGATAAAGCGTCTTCCTTCTCATTCTTCTTCCTCTAGATCCGGGTGATCCTATACATCTTGAACCTTCCTAACAGCGTTTTGGCTACCCTAAATATGCGGCAATGTTGTTGTCCTTAGCTTGATACTCATCCAAAATTTGGTTTACCTCCACTTGCGAGTCACTGAATATTTCTAGCTCATCTGCTCCTAAAGCCGTACAAACTCTGAGCCCTGCAAAAAGTGCCTTATAATCGACCATGTTGTTAGTGGCTTTAAAGTCAAACCGCATTGCACATTCTACCTAATCACCTTGTGCAGTAGATATGACTATCCCGGCCCTACCACCGTACGTGTTTGACGACCTATCTACATGATGCAAACTCATCATTCTTCTTTAGCGTCTTGGTCACCTCGTTATTTGGTTCGGTGAACTATATGATCATCTCAGCCATGACCTGACCCTTTATTATGGCCCTCGGTAGATATGCTATCTCAAACTTGCTCAACTCTATAGCCCATTTAGTTAGTCTCCTGGAAACTTCAGGTTTCGATAGAATTTGCTTTAAAGGACAATTTGTATAGACCTTGATCTTGTAGGCTTCAAAATATGACCTTAGCTTCCTTGCTGCAGTCATAAAGGCCAATGCCATCTGCTCGGCTGGTGAATACCTTGTCTCAGCTGGTAACAAAGCTTTGCTTACGTAATATATTGGCTTTTGTACCCCCTTATCTAATTTGACCAATAATGAACCTATTGTTACAAACGTTATTGATAGGTACAAGTAAAACACTTCTCCTTTAAGGGGTTTGAATAGAATCGATGCTTTTCGTAGATATTCCTTCATCGTTATAAAGGCCTGTTCGCACTCATTGTCCCATTCCACCTTCTTACCCTTCTCAATTTCCTTAAAAAAGGGAAGACACTTGTCAGTCGATTTGCTTATGAATCGCTTCAGAGATGCCAAACACCCTGTTAGCCTTTAGATTTCTTTTAATATTCTTAGAGACCTCATTTCCTCCAATGCCTTTATTTTCTCTAGGTTAACTTTAATTCCTCTCTGGTGAACCTGGAATCCTAGGAATCTTTCCGAAGATACTCCAAAGACACACTTTTTTGGGTTAAGTTTCATACCAAACCTTCATAGCACTCTGAATGTTTCCCCAAGATCTCATGTATGTTATTCTGACGTTTTTCTTTTTGTCAGCAAATCATCCACATATACTTCCATGTTTCTACTGATCTATCGAGCAAACATCTTATTTTCCAGTCTCTGGTAAGTTGCCCCGGCATTTATGAGACCAAAATTCATGACTTTGTAGCAATATAGCCCCTGATCAGTGGTAGTGGATGTTTTGTCCTTGTCAGGTTTGAACATTCGGATCTGATTATATCCCAAGTACATATCCTTGATTCTCAACAACTCATGGCCAACCGTTGCATACACTAATTGGTTAATCTGAGGTAGAGGGAAGCTATCATTCGGGCATGTTTTGTTGAGGTCGATGAAATCCACACACATCATCCACTGACCATTCTTATTTTTTATCAGCACCACGTTGGCCACCCATTCAGGGTACTTTACTTCCTTTATAGATCATGTTGCCAATAGCTTCACTACTTCCTCTTTGATCACCTTGCTTCTCTCCAGGTTAAACCGTTTTTTTTTCTAAAAGACCAGCTTACGGTCGGGGTCAACTGCTAAACAGTGTGAAATTATCTTTGAATCGATTCTTGACATATCCTCATGTTTCCATGCAATCACATCTTTATATTCCTTCAGTAGGCTGATTATCTCATCCCGCACTCATTTTGTCAGCCGAGCCCCGAGCCCCTAGTCTTACAGTCTTTTTGGGACTGTGGTCATCAACTGCAACCTCTATGGTTGGTTCATCTTCCTGGCTTTTCCCATCTTCTGGAGGTGTCTCCCTCCGGTCTAGCTCAAACTAGGTCAGGGTTTCTGCTCTAACCTCCATATCATCCATCCTCTAGTCTTCATACTTCCCCGAGGGTGTACACATCCATTACCCTCAACTCTGTTTTCTCTCTATACACAACCAAATTTGCCTTTCTCGCCCACTCCCGTGAGCTTTTCATGAGTCTCACACCTGCCTCCGTAGGAAACTTCACCTCTAGTGCATATGTGGTGATCATGACCTTCATCTTATTTAGGAAAGACTAAGCCAGTAAGGCATTGTATGGCCAATTCTTTACAATCACGATCACAAAGTTCAGTAATACTGCCTTGGTACATGGAAAGCTTCCGATCTCTACAGGCAACTTCAATGTCCTTAACGATCTTATTTCTTCTTCTCCAAAGCCTCTAATTGGGACTTTAAGTGGTTAGAGGTCTTTTCTTTGCAACCCGAATTGGTCAAACACTTCTACACTAAGAATATCCGTTGAACATCCATTGTTCTTCAGTACCCTTCTTACTTCCTTATACCCTGCACGAACCGACACCATGATCGCGTCGTTCGGCCTTACTTCTGATGCATGTGCATCTGCTTCGGTGAAAATTATTGGGTCCCAACCTTGTTTAGATTTCTTTTGATCAGGCCCCTAGTAGATTCACCTCCAGGTTTCTTTGTCCATCTATAGCTTCTCTGACTTCGGACATCCTCTATCAACTATTACTTTCTGTGTATGGCCCACCAAAGATGGTATTGATTGCTCAATTATCTGAATCTCTCATGGGGCTCATATTACTTCTATCTTACCCCTCGACTATGGCATTCTTACACCGATCATCCCCACTCCTAAGGATCATGTCTTTGAGGTGCCCTTCTCTTATTAGTTTTCGATGTAATCCCTCAACTGATAACAATTGGAGGTTTCATGGCCGTTTTCCTGGTGAAACCTGTAGTATTTGGTGGTCTCTATTCTGGCAAAACTGAACTACTTCGGGGGTTTCTTGTACAAATTCTTATCTTCTATCGCATTCAAGATTTATTCTTGTCCTCTGGCAAGTGGCGTGTAATTAGTGTGTTGCCGCTTGAATTGCCTACCATATTTTTCGCCATCACCTTTGTTACCATCCTTTCATCCATCCTTACCATTTCCTCAATTGCATTTATGCTCCTCTTTACCGCTATTCTTTGGGTTACCATCCTTGTGCTTTTGGCTACTTTCGGGGTGACCCCCTTGTATGAGTTCTCCACCATGGGAAAGTTGTTCTTGCTCTGCCTTGGCGTACCCTTTGACATGGTCTACCATGCTTGCGTACATGGTTGTCCCCCTTTGCCTTAGGCTTAGAGTCAGATGGTTATGCTATAAACTGTTGATGAATGCCGATACTACTGCATTATCATTGGGATCTTGCATTTCTGACACCTCTTACGAGAATCTGGCCAGGTAGTCTTTCAACTTCCAATCTCTCCTTTGATTTAGGGTCGAAAAGGCTGATATGGATTTCCTTCGCTGGATGTTTCTCATGAACTATGTGGTGAACACTTGTACTAACTCTTCAAAATTCCTAACGGAGCCTGCGGATAACCCTCCAAACCATCTGGACCCCTGATCTCCCAACGTTTACAGGAATATTCGACACATGAGGGCACCATTATAATCATACTGCACCATTGCACTCTGGTACCTCCTTACATGCTCATGTGGGTCAGTATTTGTTTTGAATTGCTCCACATGCGTCATTCTGAATCTCTGTAAAATAGGTCTGCCTTATGAAATCAGAAAATGGGCTCCCGTAGTTCCAAATCAGTGGGTTCCCCAATTTCTGCCTTCTTTCAAGGGCTTCTATCTCCTAAGGAGAATCTCTCGCTCCCCCTCAGGCACTCGACGCTCATCAAACCTCTGACGAATAGCAAGCTTATATGGGTCCCTAGGACTCGCCCGTTTATTTGGGCACCGAAGGGGTCACACCTGGCTATAAAGGTTGGCTCCCTGCGTCTTCTAGGGACTGTTTCATCATCACTTGAATGTGAGTGGGACTATCTCGGGGAGTATCATGAGATCCTGGGCACCTTTGGCCTGGAAAGTTGATACGACGAACTTTGGTTAGCCGTGGCTGATATACTAAATCCATGCCTAGTGGCATCTTCGATGACTTTTTGCAAGGACTCTTGGATCTGCTTAACACTTCTGGAGAGATACCAGCGGCTGCACCTGTGGATGTAACAACGTCAGGTTTGGTGGATGGCAGGGTCCCTTAAGGGTGGGTCTTCACCTATGGTACTGACATCAATAGGATTAGAGACATTGCACCACACGAAGCGTCAACGTTGCGTGGAGATGTACTTCTGTCTTTACTGGTGTCCATGGTATTGCCTTTTGCTAACTTCTTTCAAAATCGATTATGTATACCAAACACTAACGGAGGTTCAGCCCCCTCCCTTTAACGCCAGTTATTGATGGTGATCTTTGGATTAACCTCCCGTCACATAATTAACGTAGAAATAATAACTGATTATAGATAAAAATGAACGAAAAATAAATAAGATATAGAATTTTACGTGGTAAAACCCCAACATAGGGAAACGTTCACGGTTGTTGGTAACGGCAAGAAAAATTCATTATGTTAAGAGCGATTACACACTCGATCTTTCTTGCGCTCTTGCTAGTCAATTTGCGCTAACCCCTTTATGGGTATTATTAGGGTCTTTTTATACATGTATAGAACCCTAATTCTGTGTACAAGTAAGGAAAGTTCTTGATATTTAATGAAACTCTGACTTATTAGAGTCGTGCTCTTCTTCTTTCCCATTTCGAGTTGGTTGTATTTCAATTGTCCTTAGATCACTTTCCTAATCTGGACTTTGATATCTATAAGAAGGTTTGTTTCCTTATTAGAGTGCACTTCTAGAAACCTTGTTCGAATCAGACTTTTTTCCTGCGTATTTGAGTCGTGATTCCATCGAATATAGGTGTTATCCACGTGTCACGCATCTGATCGCCTATTTTTCTCAACCATTCTTGTTTTTCCCGATCAGTGATTTTAACCGATCCCGACCATGGCCTCGACAATCTTGACAGCTTGATCGGATCTTCAAACCCGACCGTTTGCGTTATCTTGGCTGGGTAGACTAGTCAGGTCTTCTCTAACCTACTTGAGCTGACTCATTCTGATCACCTTCTAGTGATGTGGCACTCTCGACCCTATCTTTTATGTACGTGTCACGGAGTCTAGGATTTACCAATAACAATTATTATTATTGTTATTGTTATTTTTATTATTATTATTATTATTATTATTATTGTTAATTGAAAATTTTCTCGTGGTGAGAAATTCCGATTAACAACCTCGAGACCACTACCACGGAGGTGGTGGCCGGGGGTTGGTTCCTTAAGTACCAATATTAATTGTACAATGGTGAGGTATTTGACGTAGAGATTAACGTGAAGAGAAGAAGATTAAGGCGGCTTTATTAAAAATCATATATGTCATAAAGAAGCTCTCAGACACTCTCAATCTCACTAAGATAAAGTAGGATGGCAACCACGTGCCTGTCGAGAAGTAGAAAAATAACGACGGCCGTGTTCTGATTCCAGAATTTAGGTCGGAGTAAAATCTCCCTTTATGTGCCATTTTTTTCCCTTTTTTCCCCTTTTTTTCCCAAGGTCCCTGCTTGGTCTATTTATACACAATCCTAATAGGTTAAGTTTGTGACTCTCTTGCCATCATTTTTTGAATCCAATCCCCCTCTTATCGGGCAGGATCCATTATTATGAATGTTGTTGACTTTGATTTAATGACGGAGTTGAGAATATCATTATTGAGATAGGTTTGTTTCCTCTTTGGACTCAAATACTTGTCATGCACGTATGCGGTGTTTCAACGTTCGATGGAGTGTAGCCATGATCCTGTGTATTTTCGTTGTATGATTCCTCATGGAGGTTGTCAAGTATAAGTGTTAACTATTTCATAGTTCATCGTAGGTCCATGCCTCGGTTTTTGTTCTAGAAGCTTGGTCGGACCCCTTTAGGTCTTTTGTAGCTGAGGATGGCCTTTTGGGCATCCTCTGGTGGTAGCGGTACTCTGGTGGGCTCCCCTTTTTCTGTTTGGATTGATTTGAAACTTCCTTTAGTGAGGTGGAGTAACTCTGCAGTGTGAGCTTGATGTTTAATGGATTTCTCTGTATGTTCGGAGACCATGGCGGTCTTCCGGGGAGGTTGCGTGGTGATCCCAAGTTCTGGGAGCCTGATTCGTCATGCGTCGGGCTTTATCTGAACTCCCTTTTTCGTGTAAGGAGTTCGATCTGATCATGTTAGGATCCACCCCTATTGTTTCTAGAGCTTAACGGCATTTCTTTACTTTTGCGGGACAACTCCATGGATAGACCCTAGGATCCGGGGTTCAAATATGGGTAATCTCGGCCCTAGACCCGGGCTAGGAGAGTTAAAAATTTCTCTTAGGTCCCTTGCCAAATTTGGCTATTCACAGAAGTCCCATCTGACTTGAACACCGGTTATTGAGTTGGGGTTGAAGTCAGATTTGCTATTTTAATTGGGAAAATTCCCCCCCTTTATCATTACCAAAGATCTTGGAGGAGATCTTCTCATTAATTGCACAAATGACGTGGCAAGCATTGGCCGGTATATTCCCCGAAACTGTCCAGCTACGCACAGCTATTCCCGCTTTTCGAGGCAATCCAACCATAGATTTCATCAACGTCATCGCTCTTCATACTTTTATTTATACCTAATTGCTTCACCGTCTTCCTCACGTTTTCTCTTAACTTCAAATTTTAAAAATCTCTCTCTTTTCCCATCCTCTTCAACTACACCCCTATTCTTTCTCTTTCCATCTACCTCTAAACCTTATTCAGTTATGTCGAAAATCAGCCATGACTCTGTCGATTCCCTCGTTGATGGTGTGGTAATTTCCAGCCTTGCTAGGGAAAACAGGCATGAAAAGACTTTGACAATGATGACTCTCTCCCGAAGCCACAACGTTACCGGTCGAATAGAAACGTGGCCATCGGGACCGGGTTTTCCAATAATCGTGATAACCATCTAAATTTAATCGATGAGGATTCTAATGGTGAACCTAAGGATGCTGCTACCGGGAGGGGTCAGGTTACAATCTCTGGTCCTCCTCTGTAGAGGCTTCTCCCAGCTGACTTCAGAGTTATCCCAGACTCTACCACTGATCCAAACTCGCTCGATCATCTGCGGTCAAAGTATGGCATCCCCGATAGTGTTTCTCTCTTAGTTCCTCACAGGAATTATGACATCTTCAATCCTCCCAAAAGCGTGTTCCCAATCCATATGGTAGCCTTCGAGAGCGGGGTCGGGCTTCCTCTTTATCCTACTCTTAGCCAGGCTCTCAACGCTCTACAGCTAACTCCCCTTTAGCTGACACCCGGCTCCTGGGGGCATCTGATCGGCTTTCTTATGTTATAGAGGGAACAATACGAGCTACATAAAGTTACTAGGGAGCCTAGAGCAGAGGAGTTGACGTACCTCTTTCAGATTGGAAGCCTGTCCGGAGCTCCTCAAGGTCAGTTCTATGCTAAGGCAAAGAACAATGTCAATTTCATCATCCCTGGCACTTCGAGGAAAGACCCTGCTTGGAAAGAGGAGTGGATCCTAGCGGGAGATGATTGGAGAAGCTCAACCTTCATTGGAGGGCATGAGTTCGCGGTTCCCACGGCTTTCAACGATAAACCATCATGGGTCCGAGATTCCTTACCTACTGAGTTTAAATCTATATTGATGGTCATCCTTGCTAGGAACTACATGAATCTGAAATTCCCTACTACCGACCCCTTCGATTCTCACTGAGTAAACCTCTATCTATGAAATTCTGACGCTACTCCTCGTAAGTAACATTGAAACATCATGTTTTGTTTTGTTGACTAGCTCGATTCTGACAGCTACCCTTTTCTCTCTTTTTTAACGGTTTTTTTTGTTATTCCAGCTTCCTGCAAAGCCCAACAAGCTCGCACCCCTCCTCTATCTTCCAAATCGATTCATGAAATTCCTTTGGCTTTCTTAGAGAAAAGGGGGCCAATTGTTCCAACTGAGGCTTCATCTGTTCTTGCTCTATCCTTCTCCCAGCATAAGTCCAATATGGCGCTCCTCGCATCGCTGGCTACCAAGGTGTGGGGTAAGAGGGCCTCTATTTCTCAAGCTGCTGATGTAGCAGTGCCAGCTCATGCTTTAGTTGTACCTACTCCTACTTCTGCTCTTGTCGCCCCCGTTTCTACTAGACCAGATGTTTCTGTCTCTCCATCTACATTCCCAGCCCCTCGAGCTTCAAAGGACTCCGAGGCTAGTGTTAAAGGGGTTCCCCTTATTTGCCCATAAAATCAGTTAGGCTCTGCCATTCCTGACGAGGTCTTAAGGCAATTCGTCACTTTCTACCCCTAGGGCAGTCTTTCTATGATGGCTTTAATGGTCACAGATATCCTAGTCACCAAGGGTCTGCCCTCTTGGCCGAGGTAATCATCATCTTTATCTTTTCCTGCAACAATTTGTTTCATCATTTTCTAACTTGAATTCTTTTACAGGCCTTTAAATTCAACATGGCTGTGGGCCACCAGGTGGCCTCTCTCATCGATCGGAAAGCCAAAGCTGAAGCTGAGCGGGCCATGGAGTTGTTGGCATGGGCTCAAGGTCTAGTACAGGAGATGACCTCAAGCCAGAGGGGAATGAAGGCAGAGCTAGCCGAGCTTCATTGTGACAATGGAGGTTGAAGCGATCTTTCGATCAAGAAACCCTTTGTTCCGAAAGTCGAGCAAGACAACGGGATTCATGAAAGGCTGATGCTAAGGTGCTAAAAGTTGAAAACCATGTCTTACATGCTCAAGTGGCTAAGTTATAAACGGAAGTGGATGCCTCCTTCAGTGACAGGTATTTTTATGCTTCATTCCAAGTCACCGAAGCCCTCTCTCTTCCTTTCGACCTCTCCAGTATCGCTGGATAGGATAGGGAGGAAATCATGACCAAGGCTATGGAGATGTCTTGCACAGAAGGTGACAGAGCTGACCTTTCTAGCTAGGCTGACGCGAGGAAGTGAACGGTCATGATAGATCCTCATTTTCCTCCTTTTGTCTTACCATTCTTAGGTCCCAAGGAAACCTGTAGCAGGGTTTGGCCTACTCAGCCCGATGGGGACCTGCTAGAAGCTCGGGAAGAGGACCACAACCATCCTGAAGAACCCTCTAAAGAAGAGTTAAAGGTCGAGCCGAACAAGATAGAGCCTCTGGCAAACCTTCTCGATGCGGCCATCCCTCCTGAGGTTATGACAGTGGTTAATGAGGTTATGAAGAGGATCCAGCTGAGTAGCAGCTAGTTGAGGAACCTCCATAAGGGGGGATAACAGAGGGGGCCAACCAGGATGAGCAACCACCAGAAAAAGGGGCAGAGGGTGAGGGTCGTCATGGAGGAGTGGTTGGAGGCAATCAAGAGGATGCAGGAGCTTGATGCGACCTATTCTTGACTTACTTTGACTGCTCGAAAAAAGACGATGGGCACCCCGCTTTACTCTTGACTAGACAGATAGTCTTTATATTTTTTTTATGAAGCTCAGAACCAAGGGTTGGGCTCCCAGTTTGACAACTGTAGCCTGCCAAGGGGGATGGGCTCCCACATCATTAATGAAGATTAGCTTTAGATTTCATTCATGCTTACTTCAATGGATTTTTACTTGGCTTGCTTTATTCCTGGCCTTTACCATGACGCGACCTTCGAAATAACTTGAATTTGGTAAAAATAATGAGATATAAAATTTAACTAAATGTGGAAGTAGATAGCTAGTTCGAGCTCTCAACTCTCAGCAGAAACTTATAGCTCGATGACTTTATTGAGTAGTCCCCTTGTATGATTTTTAGCTAGTTTGCACCTGTTACAACAAGCAATCATATGCACATGGGGAATTAGTAACCAGTAATAACTTGGACATTGGAGTTTAGATAGGAGAACTTTCCAAGCCCAGGTCCTTCTAGGGGGTTTTAGCCCAAGGTATCAAGAAGGCTCGATAACTAATTTGATCTCGAGATCTGGATGACAACTATGCTCTTACACTCAGACCCTTCTTAGGGGTGGTAGCCCGACCAAGGCATTAGGAGGGCTATCTAGCTATTTCCTAGTCTTGATATCTAGATGACAATTATGCTCTTACACTAAGATCCTTCTTAATGGTGGTAGCCCCGACCACGCATCAGGAGGGCTATCTAGCTATTTTCTGGTCTTGAGATCTGGATGGTAACTATGTTTTTACACTCAGACCCTTCTTGGTGAGGGGTGGTGCCTGGTCGAGGCATCAAGGATAGCGAAGGGGCTTCCGCGACTAATCCTTGGTCTTGAGCTTGTACGCCCCATTGCAATCCACTACCTTTACTAAGTAAGACCCTTCCTAGTTGGGTCCTAGAACCCCGTCTGACCTCACCCTGGTACTCTATGTAACCTTCCTGAGGACTAAATCCCCTTCCTTGAAGTTCCTAGCCTTCACTCTTTTGTTAAAATACCTCGTAATCTTGCTATGGTAGATTGCTACCTTTTTTGCCACATGTTCTTGTTTTTCTTCCAAGAGATCTAGACTAGCTATGAGCTTGACCTCGTTGCTGTCTAGTTTAAGGTGCTGTACCTGGAACGAGGTCAGTTTATGTTCTGTGGGGAGAATAGCTTTAATCTTGAAGGCTATAGAATAGGGTGTATCCCCTATTGCTGTCCTCCTCGTGGTTCGATACGGCCAGTGGACCTTGAGAAGTTCTTTAACCCATTTTCCCTTCTTTTGTTGCAGCTTCTTTTTCAACATCTTCTTAACGGTTTTGTTAGTTGCTTCAACCAAACCACTGATTTACGGGTGAGCTACCGATGCAAATCGGAGGTCAATACCTAACCTCTTGCAATTATCTTTGAACCTCGCGTTGTCAAACTGTTTTTCCAGGTCAGTGATTATGACCAGCGGGGTACTGAACCTGCATACCACGTTTATCTTAATGAACTTGGTAGTATTTTCCTCTAAAATTTTGGAAAGGGGACTTGCTTCGACCCACCAGGTGAAGTAATCAATGGCGATGATAGCATGCTTTGCTTGCCCAGGGGCTTAGGAAGCAGTCCGATCAGGTCAACCCCTTATATTGGAAACGGGTATGGCGAACTGAGCGATGACAACCGTTCAGGATGTAGATGACTTAGGTTTGAGGTCCTTTGGCACGACTCACAAGATCGGACAATCTACTTTACATCATGGTGGATAGTCGACCAATAGTATCCCATTCAAAGAACCTAATAGGCCAGAGCTTCGCTGCCAATGTGATTTCCACAGTCCCCAGCGTGGACTTCTCTCAGCGCCCAACTGGCGTCATCGGGGTGTATGCGTCAGAGTAGAGGAAAGGATTTACTCAATCTGTAGTGGTACCCGTCTTTCAAGCAATATCGGACCGAAGCCCTCTTGATTGTCCGGGATTGGTCGGGATCTCTAGGAGCTTTCCTTCCTAGAGGTAAGCAACTATGGGATCGATCCAGCATGACTGTCGCTCTACGGGGAATATTTCTCTACTCTCGGCTATACTTGGCTGGGAGATCATCTGAAAAGGAACCCCTTTTGGTAAGGGTTGACCACCATTCGCAGCTATCTTGGTCAAGACGTCTTCCCGATGATTCTGTTGTCGTGGTACTTGCTCGATCCTGAATCCCTTAAATTTGTGCTTGAACAGCTGAACTTGTTTTAATTATGCAATCATGTTATCCCCTTTAGCGTGATAAACTTTAGAAACTTGATTGACTATAAGCAATGAGCCAGTCTTGACTTGCAAGTAGTTGACCCCAAGCTCGACGGCTGCCTTTATCCATGCTAGAAGGGCTTCATACTCTGCCTCATTGTTGGTGGCCTTAAATTCGAATCTAAAACGGTGATAACACTCATTCCTCTTTAGGTCTGTTAGAACTATACTAGCTCCTCCCCCGTCTTGCCCAAACGCTCCATCCGTGTAGAGGATCCAGGACTGGCAACCCATCGGCCAACCATCAAACTCTAAAATCTTCTCAGGAGCTATATTTGTCGTTGCAGAGGTTGTTTGTCCTGGGGCACTGAGAACTCTGCCACGAAGTCCACCAAAGCCTGGGCTTTAAATGTGGTCCTGGGTTTGTATCTTAAATCAAACTGGGTGAGTTCCAGAACTCATGAAACCAATCTACTAGAAACGTCCGACCTTTGAAAAAACTGGTGGAGAGGTTGGTCTGTCACTACTGCTATTGAGTGAACTTGAAAGTAGGGACGGAGCTTCCTTGACGAAGTCACCAGAGCATAAGTGAGCTTCTCCAAAAGAGTATAATTTTTCTCTGGCTTGGTTAGGGCGTGGCTTACATAGTAGATAGGTCGCTGGACCCTATCTCCACATTCCTTGACCAAGTTCCCACTCACTGCAATTTCTGAAATAACCAAGTAGATTTGCAACTCCTCTCCAAGACTTGGCTTGACTAGCAATGGAGGGCTCGTCAGATATTTCTTCAAGTCTTGAGAGGCTTGCTCACTCTTCTGGTCCCGTTTTATGTTTTTTCCCTACTTTATAGCTTTAAAGAAAGGGAGACATATATCTGTGGAGCGAGAAATGAACCTATTGAGCGCTGCTACCTGTCCGGTCAGGACTTGTACCTGCTTGAGTGATGTAGAGGATTCTAGGTCCAAGATAACTTTGATCTTCTCTAGGTTAGCCTCTATGCCTCTCTCATGAACCATGAAGCCCGAACACTTCCCCGCATATACCCCGGAAGAACATTTGGAGGGGTTCAATCTCATCTAGTTTTCCCTTAGGCTCATGAAAGTTCTTCGAGGTCGTCCTGATGTCCTTCTACGGTTGGTGACTTGGTGATCATATCATCGATGTATACCTCCATCGATCTTCCAATCTCGGGCTTGAACAACCGATTGACCAACCGCTGATATATAGCTCCCGTATTCTTAATCCCGAATGGCATCACCTTGTAACATTATAAACCCTGTCCGGTATTGAAGCTGGTCTTGTCCTGGTCGGTGGGGTGCACCATGATCTGGATGTACCTTGAGAATGCATCCATGAAACTTAAGAGCTTGTTCCCGGACGTGGATTTAACAAACTGATCGATCTTTGGTAAAAGAAAACTATTTTTTGGACATGCCCAGTTGAGATCGGTGTAATCTACGCACATACACCACTTCCTATTCGCCTTCGTTACCATGACCACGTTGGCTATCCATTCGGGATGGCAAGCTTCTCTGATGAAGCCTGCTCTGAATAATTTATCCACTTCCTCCTGAACCGTATTATTCCTTTCGGTGTTAAAGTGATACCTTTTCTGCTTGACAGGCTTGAAGGTCAGACCCACTGCTAATCAGTGAGCAGCTAATGACATTGGGATCCTAGGCATCTCACCGTGACTCCAAGCAAAGATGTCATTGAATTCTTTGATGAGCCTAATTAGACCCTTCCTCACTATCGGATCGAGGGTAACTCTGACCTTGACGACCTTCGAAGGATAGTCCATCCGGATGGGTATCTCTTCTAGCTTGTTCACAAGATACCCGCTGGCCCATTCCCTGCTCTGTTTTTCTACATCTGGCATCACGGGGTCATCCTCTGGGTGATCTGCGGGCTCTTTATCTTCCTAGGCTATCACGGGTGTTACCTTATCCTGAATCGTTGTAACCTGTGCAAATTGTTTTGCTAGAGCTGTCGGGTTGATAGATATCGCGTAACACTTCCTGACTGCTTGCTGGTCACCACGTATCTCCCCCACCTTGTCTCCTACTGGAAACTTTAGGACTTTGTAGTAAATGGACAGAACCCTCTTCAATGATGACAAGAAAGGTCTTTTCTAGTATCGCATTGTACGCCAAGAGGGTATCTACCACCACAAAGTCGGTCATAACATTTTACTGGAAAGGTGTTGTTCCAGCAGTTACTGGAAGGATCTTTGATCCCTCAGATACGATCGAGTCCTCAGTGAATCCATACAGCGGGGCAGTGCAACTATTGTAACACCATTGTTTCAAATTTAACTTCTCTAAGGTGTCTTTAAAGAGGATATCGACGCTGCTGCCTGTGTCGACAAACATGCGGTAAACTATGCAGTTGGCAATCTGTACCGTGACCACCATGGGATCGTCATAAGGCTGCACGGTGTTGTAGACGTTTGCCTTAATGAAAATAATCTATGTTACCTGGGGGGGTTAGCTAGGCTCTAGTTGACCTTGAAGATACCTCACCCTTCATCTATAAGGGGAATTTTCCTTGCGTGTTTTTTTTTAGAATTATTAGAGGTTCCAGCCAAAGTGGACTCTCGGCTAAAGGTATGTATCATCTGGATTTGCTGCATCAGATCTGTCTGCTCCCTCTTTCTCTTCTCGCCATGTTAGCGGATCTGTGCCTGTACTTTACTTCCAGTCTGAATATTATCCCTGACCTGTTGTAAGAACTCTATCAAACATCCTCCTCTTATCAGGGCTTCGATTCAATTACAAAGGTTGTAACACTCTGATGTGTTGTGACCCATGTCTTCATAGAAGTCGTAGTACTTATACCAGTTCCTCCGATCGATAGGGGCTCTCATGGGTGCGGGCTTCTGTTGTAGCCCTTTATTCCTAATAGAGAGATAGATTGTTTCATGTGATGCATTCAAGGGGGTGTAGTGATCATACCCTTTCTCATCTCGTGTTACAGGGGCTATTATCCTAGGAGGAGGTGAAACCCATGGAGGGGTCTACTTTACTGGACACCTTTCTTGCTTGGGTTGAGAAATAAGAAAACTGTATGTCGACCTATTTGGCGGTTTATTCTAATTTTTCTGAGCTGACTCAGGTCTGGGAGTTTCCTTCTTCTGACGCTTCACCATTCTCATATTGTCATGTTCCATCTTAACCTTGAGCTGCTCGTCGACTTCGATTTACTCTAGAGCCTAATCATAGGCTTCTTGGTAGGTCTCTAGAGGCCGCTTGGTAAAGGACCAGAAAAGCTTGTCCGCCCACAGGTTCCGTCTGAAATTGGCAAGAGTTTCTTTCTTAGTGAAGACCCCAATCTGGATGACTTCTTTATAGAACCGTTCCACAGAAGCCCGGAGGGTTTCCCCCCTCTCCTGGATCACATACTGTAGATGGATATGATCCTTCAATCAGGGTTTGACTCCCTAGAATTATGAGCAAAAATCAGTTGATAGCTTTGTGAAGGAATCCACACTGCCAGTGGGTAGCTTTCTGAATCGGGTCTTAGCATAATCTATTAGAGTAGTAGGGAACATCTGGCATATGGCGACCCTAGTTGTGTTTTGGACTTCCATCTATTGGACGAAACTATCTAAGTGGCTCAAAGGATCCTCCGTGCCAGAGAACCTGTCTGATGGCATCTTAAACTTTGGTGGGAGCTCCGCCTCCCGAATTCTTCTGGTAAAGGGGGCATTCATCGCACTCAGGTGGTCCTTTTTGACCTCTTACCCTTCACTCTATTCAACTGCTGGATCTTCTTCTACAACTTTGCCAGTTGGTCTCTTAGGCGCTTATTTCCATGTTTCTCAATGTCGACCTCGAAGCTCTCGTCATCAAATCCCATCGACGAACTGGATATCTCCACTTTGCCATCTTCAAGGACGGGCACCGCCTGTGTAGTTTGCCGGCTACCACTGACCTCAGCTCGAGGTTCTCTTCTAGAATTCACTGGTTGAGGGAGGCTGCGAGGTGCCCTTGGTAGAGCATCGGCTGCTGACTTGACCTACCTGGGTTGATAGTAGGTCGGCCTGTTTGGGACTGGGGGCATGGGAACTAGCCTGTCCCAGATAGAAGTCGTGGGTCATATCCTATTGTGGGCAGGAACCAATAGAGGGGGTCCCAGCCGATCGAAGAAAGGTTGGCAGCGGATCTGCTCGCCTCTCCTCGCTATCTTTGTCTTGCATGATGATTCATTCTTAAGTCATATGTCTTTGTTTTTATATATTTGTTACTTATATGCTTGTTTTTATCTTTCACTTACTTTTGTTGTATGTATATAACATCTTATAACATAAGAACAAATGGGAAGAACTAGGGTTACCAGAAGTGGAAATCAATCGAATCCCATTGTGAAAGACAAGTCTACCTCAAAAGGATCCAAAGCTTCAAGGTCAAAAGATTTAGGGATCTTTGGAACTAAGAAGATATTTCAAGAGAGAGGCATTGACTTAGGTAAGTGTAAGATTCTTATATTCTTAAGTGCATTAAGGATAGAAATTGGGAATCTTGGGTGAGCATGTTAGGAATTGTGAATGATACTCTTGTTAGAGAATTTTATCTTGAATATAGAGAAAGTGCCACTTTATTGGATGCTTTGATGGAGATTCGGGGTGTTGTGTTTAGAGTTAACCCGGAAAACATTAACAAGTTTCTTGGGCTATCTAATGATATAGATTCGAACTTTCTAGATGTATATGTCATTGAGAATCTTAATATCATGGGTAGAACTCTTTGTGACAATGCTTCTTTTGAGTGGAAAGGTAGAGCATATATTAGTCAACATGAGTTAACTAAGGCTAGTGCATTTTAGCATCTATTCATTTGAACTAATATTATTGGATCTTCGAATTCAACCGAGTTGAATAAAGACAAGATCAAAATAGTGTATGCCTTGGTGACTAATCAACTTATAAACCTTGGGGATCAACTTATGCTTTATATTGATAGTGCAGCTTACTCTACTAGAAGAGATAAAAAGCTTGCATTACCGGGGTTTTTAACTTCTTTGTGTTTAGCTCATGGTGTTAAGAGTAGAGGAGATGATGTGTTGGTACAAACCTTGAAAAAGTATAGTAATAAACGTGTGTCATACATGTCATATAAGGATAAAGGTAAGACATGTGATACTTTTGAACTATTTAGTAGTTCTCAAGTTGACTGTCAAGAGACTAGCACAAGCATTAATCCGGATTGGGCTTTACATTTGATGGAATTTATTGCTTCAAGTTCAAGACCACCTCTCAAGCGTTATGTTAAATCATCTACACATACATCTTTCTTTGGTGGACCTAGTAGCTAGTATTTGAGTCTTGTGGTATATTTCTTACCTTTTGGCATCATTTCATGTCAAAAAAGGGGAGAAAGAGATGCTAGTTACTTAGTTTCTTTGTATGTTGTTTTTTTGAACTTTTGAACTTTCAATGGCATGTAATTATTAGTCTTAAGATTTTGTTAAGGATTATTGTATTTTGGCATGTATTGAGGGGGAAATACATATATTTGTGGACTTAATTGTATATTCTTATCCATATTATATGTTGCCATTTGTTAATTTTTCTCTTGTATATGCATTGTGCTTTGAGATGATTCGTAGGTTGTTTCAAAAGAAGATCAAGATGAAGTTTAAGAGTTGGTGAAGATTAGTTATAGTAATCTTACTCATTGTAATGTGAGGGAGTGATTTTGTGACCTGTCTTCATTTTTATATTTGTAGTAAATTTATAGGTGTTTTGACATGGAATTTGCCAAAGAGGGAGATTGTTAGGTTTTAGTTTGTGTTGGCATTAATTCCATATCAAAATGATGTTTACTTGTAATGATTTAGTTTTTTAGATTCAGGATGATCCAAGCTTCAAAGAAGGATGAACAACAAGTCAAAGCAAGTTCTTAGTCTTCAAAGAGAAAGGATGCAATTTGGTTCTACAAAGGTATACTAAGACCTTATCTTTCTCTTACAAGGCTTAGACACACACACACAATTCATACATTTGTGTCCCTCATCGTTGTGCACCATTATAGGCGCACACATACAATTCATTCATATGTGTCCCTGCATCGTTGTGCACCATGTATAACACATTCACACACTTGAAGATGAATGCTCATGCATTGGTATGGAAATAACATGTTTTGGAAAATGCATGATTGGAGACTATCTCTATGTAGTTTGCATTCTGGTGTGAATTGTGTTTGTGTGTGTATATATTTGTATAACATCGATATTGAACTTGAATTTAGTCCTAAATCATTCTTGATTGAGTTCCGATCATTTCGGTTACTCATACTATTGATTTCAAGTTCTAAGTCAAAAGATACTACACTTTCAACTCATGTTACATACATTGTCTTCGTATTCATATATTGAGTCGAATTATTGTTTTCTGGGTTGAGTATCTTATATGTCCATGTTCGTGTGAGAGTTACAGTTCGTAATCTGTAAATGGATTTGAATTTCAAGTTTGGAGACCGGAGAACGGTCGAAGAACGCGAGGGAAGCACAAGGGAATTACACCATGGTCGGAGGCCATGAAGAGGTGCACGCCCGAGATGGCGCGTGGCCATCTCGGCTGCAACACCTTGCTGCCCTGAGATGCCCATGTGCCATCTCGGGGAAGCAATATCAAAGAGGGTCATTTTTGACTTTTGGCTTCTTTCTTTCCCTCTTCTTTATATTCTCTTTCCCTCTCACATTTTATTCTAAGAAGAAATTCAAACTTGTGTGCAGAAATTTTCTCTCTACATTTTCTCACATTCCAAACTCCATAACTTCTTCATTTGAACTCCGATTTGAGTGATTCAAAGTTGAGAGTGTTTCTCTATTCATCCTCAATCTTTTCTTTGAAGGTTTGAGTGAGTTGTATTGCTTTTTTTGGAGTGTAAACACACAAACACAGGACTATACCAAAATCAACTAAGGTATTGATTTTCTCTCAAAGTTTTCTTTTAAAACTTGGTCAATTGCCTTGGGTTTTTTTCTTCAACTTATATATGTGTATTGTGAGTGTTTTGATTTTAGTTTTGAACTCTTTTAAAGCTAGGTTGAGTTTCAATTGAAATCTTACATGTTGAGTTAGGTTTTGATTTTGCCTATGTTTTCACATGTTTGGGATTGTATTGTGCTAGCTTTGATTCTAGGACTATTTGATGATCTTTGATTGATTGATTTTGTGAAAAGTAGTTCCTCACATGTATTAGGCTCTCTTGGCTGAATTCTCACATCAATACATGTGCTTATGTTCTTTTGAGCTATTCATGTGTTTTGTTGAATCTATGAATAGGAATATGCTCTAGAACTTTAGCTTAAATCTAAATGACTTTGTTATATGATTTTAGCATGTTTTTGGTTTATGTGATTTAAACTTGATTTTGTGATTAATTGAACATATCTTGTGATTCAAGTTTAGATCTATGCATGTATCTAGGTTGTGATTAATGTTGAACATATCTTACATGATCTAGATGATTTGAACATGCATGATTGACTAGACTACATGTGATTTGTGCATTCATGCTCATTTCTAGTATTTTCCATAGGATGTGTTGATCATAGCATTTTATGTTGCGTGCTTGTTTGTGTTTTGCATTCATGATCACCTAGATGCCTTGTGAGAAGGAAGTCTTGACAATAGGTTTGAGACCTATGTTGTTGAGTAAGAAGTCTTAGCAAGAGGTGTGAGACCTTGGATTGTCAAGCAAGGAAGTCTTGGCTAGAGTTGGGAGGACTCGGATATTCGATCAAGAAGTCTTACCTAGGGTCGTGAGGATCCGGATAGGTGAGCGAGGAAGTCTTGACTAGAGTCGGGAGGACTTGGATAGTTGAGCAAGAAGTCTTGCCTTGGGTCGTAAGGATCCGGTAAGGTGAGCGAGGAAGTCTTGACAAGAGGTGTGAGGCCTTGGATTGTTGAGCATGAGGGCAACATCTTTATGAGTAGGATAGAAGGGTAGTTTCTAGGTGAAGGGGTTACTTGAGAGATTGTACTTGTCTTATCTACTAGTGGATTTTGTTTGCCGGTGGTTGCTAACCCGTGGATGTTTCCTCTTCGGAGGTTTACCAAGTTATATTTTGTGTTAACTTCTCTCTATCCCTATCTCTCTAGTATTTGTATTTGTTATTTGAATACTATGGATAGAACACTTTATGTAAGTTGACTTCCTTTCTATAATATAGAATGTGTATGTGTTACAATTACTTGCTTGACACTTTACTTGTTTTATATATTGATTAAGTATCTTTAATTAATATATATATTGTGATACAAGCAATCTAGAGGGACAAACTTTTGTTTGTTTCTAAGGGAGTCGAAAAAGGTGTCTAACCTATTCACCCCCCCTCTAGGTTAGCTTTGAGCATTTAACGTTGTTTGTATTTTCTATTGGTATCAGTGCAAGACACTAGATTGCACTTAGTGAGAGTTCAGGTGATACATTCATGGTTTTTGCAAGGCATTTGAAGTCATGGGTTTACAAGATGATGCAATGGCGGAAGGAGCCTCAAATACTAGGCCACCATTACTTCGAGGAACTGACTATGAGTATTGGAAGTTGAGGATGAAAGTCTACATCTGCTTTATTGATGAAAGGGCTTGGATGGTAATAGAAGAAGGTTATAGTCCTCCTACCAAGGTTCAAAAGGATGGAACCATGATACTCAAGTCAAGGAGTGAATGGACAACGAATGAGTTTGAGGTTGCTAAATGGCACCATCGTGCTATGAATGCCATCTTTGGACGAGTTGATGGGCATCAATTCTTCTACATTCAAAATCTTGAATCCTTAAAGGAAGCTTGGGATACTCTCCAAGTTACTAATGAAGGAACCTTAGCGGTGAAGAAATCGAGGCTTCAAATGTTGGCATCACAATTTGAAGGTTTAAGTATGGGTGAAGAAGAAAAGTTCGAAGACTTCCAATTCCGGCTTCTTAACATTGTTAACTAATGTCAAGCACTTGGAGTACCTATCTCAAAAGAGCGTTTAAATTGGAAAATCCTTAGGTCTCTTCCTAAGAGATTCAAATCAAAGGTGACAACCATTGAGGAAAGCAAAGATGTGGATAGTATGAACATTGATGAGTTGCTTGGGTCTCTCCAAACTTATGAGATGTGCTTGAAGCCAAAGATTAAGAGTAAGGGAACCGCTCTCAATGCTATAGAGGAGGAGAGTGATGATGAAAATAAAGAGATGGTTATTTTGGTTAGAAGGTTCAAGAAGTTTCTAAAGAAGAATGCCAAGCCTAGAGGCAAGTCTTCTAAGGAAAAAGGAGTTAAGAAAACATCATCTCCAAGGAATGATAAGAATAGTCAAGCCATGAATAAGAAAGATGTTCAATGCTATAATTGTCATGGTTTTGGTCACTTTGCTAGTGAGTGCACCAAGAATCCATTTAAGAAAGACAATAAAGGTAAAGTGTTGGCGGCTACTTGGAGTGATGATAACTCTAGTGACAATGAGAGCTCTAGTAGTGAGTCTTCAAGTGATGAAGAGTTGGTGAGCAACTTTGTAGCTCTAACAGCCTCTCATTCTCCACTAGATGTTGATGGTACAATATCTTTGAACAAGAAATTTGATGCAAATCATCATGGAAGCTCTAGTTCCATTCCTACTAATCTTGAGTTGTTGGAAAAGATAGAAAAGCTTGAAGAAGCTAGAGATAATGCTCTAAGAGAGGTAGTTGAGAAGGATGATTTGATCAAGAAACAACTAGATGAGTTTGTGGTTGTTACTCTTAGACTTCTTGGTGAGAAAGGTGATATTATGAAGAAGTTTAGAGAACTTGAAAAGATAAACCTTAAGAAGGATAATGTGATATCTTCTTTGAAGAAGAGAGAACAAGAATTTATGGAAGAGAAAGACACGGTTAAGGAGGCTATCAAGGACTCAGTGAATGATTCGGTAAGTGTGTCTAGTGTTAGGAATCTTGTTAACTCTCATAGTGGTGAAGACGACTTGGTAGTTGAAGAGGAGCTCTTGGAAGCACCACTTCCTACTCACTTTGATGAAGTCATTATTGATAAGAAACCACACAAGAAGAGAAGATCAAAAGCCAAGAAGAAGTTGGTGAACAAGGTATCCTTGCAAACTCCTAGTGAAGCTAGTTCAACTCCATAAGGTATAATCTCATCTTTTATTCCAATTTGCCATTATTGCAATACAATAGGCCACATTAAGCCTAGGTGTTATAAATATATTGAAAACTACAAATTAGTGAATGAATATAGAGATAAGGAGATTAAACTTCAACTTGAACATGCTAAGGATTTGAAAGTTGAAAAACAAGATATTTTTGCTGAGCATGAAAAGAAGTTTTGGAGTAGAAAGAAAACTAATCTTCTTCAACTTGACAAAGCTTGTGTTGAAAATGTTAAGGAAGAGTGTGTTAATGATATTCTTGTTAATCAAGTCATTGAAGGACTTTACTCTAGATTTAACATCATTGTCAAGGATGATATTGGAAATGTTTGTGTAGGTACACCCAAGAACAAGTGGTTCAAGGGTGAGTGCTCTTATCACTAAAATAAGAAGCTCATGTGAGATAGCTTTGAGGCTATATATCAATTGTGTTGAGAATTCTTGCTTGCTAGCTTTGAATACTCCATGTATTGATATGAACTTAGTTATCTCACATCATGATTGTTATGATAGTCAAAATTCGTTGATTAACTTTAGAGAAGTTCATTTGATATATGTATCGATTGAGTTGAGATATTATGCTTTTTATACTCTTGTTGTGAAACATCATCAACTTGGTGTCATGAGGACATTCAAGGCAAGAGTGCTCATAAAAAGGACGGAAGTATGATATTTGGTGAATATAATGTGCAAAAAGGTATCTCTATACTCTAATGCATGTTCTCTTAGATATTCATCTTTTGACTCAATTTTTGATATACATCTCATAGCATGTCATATTAGAGAATTTTGTATATCATACATATGGTTCTCATTGACATTTGCTATTTTAGGATCTAATAGTGATATTGTTCACATTGATCTTAACTTTGATGATTGTTTGTGTAAAGTATATTGAGTGGCATTACTTTTGAAAATATGAGCTTATTATTCTTTGAAAGCTACTCATTAGAGAAGTAATGATATTGAATAAGTCTCTACTTATTGCTCTTAGACCATGTGCTTATGAGCCATAAAATCTTGGTTTTCTAAAAATTGCACCTTGCTTCTCTTATATGTTTTGCTAGTATGTTGACTTTACTAATATGTAAACATTGGATACACCTTGAAGTTTTTATGCTTAAGTACATTTAAAATGACCTATGGTTAGTATCCATTTTGCTTCAGCAATTACATAGAACTCAACGAGCACCTTCATGAAAAGGGCTACACACATTGGTTGTAAAAGCTACCCAATCTTGGAAAGAGCTACACCATTGTGATGAGTGAAAGCTGTCATGAAGTGAATTTTGTTTATGTAAAAAAAAAATGGAAAAAATCAAAGAAGTGTTGAAATGAAATTTTAAAAAAATTCTTTGATTCAAAGCCTAAAAAGAAAAGGAGGAAGGCTTAAAAAGGAGTTTAGTTGAAAAATCAAATGAGCCCGGGTTGAAAAACAGAAATGGGATGACTAGCCACATGCACACACACGCTCATATGTTGAAATCTATTCTCTTAAAAGCAAAAATTCCGGATGATAATCGGTTTGACTTTTATGGAAAAAGCTTAAGATGAATAGTTGTTGGAAATTGTTTGCATGTTGATTATCAAACTACTTCTTGATATATATATGAAGCATATCTCTCTCACACACATACTTTGTTTATGAGTATGATGATATTTTAGCAATTGTTGAAGAATTATGAGAGAACATGAAAAATCTTTGTGTATCTCTCTTAGCATATGAAGCTTATTTTGTTGATATTTCTTCAAATTACTTGAATGTGTGTTTGTGTGAACATCTTTGTGAACTTTATGTTATCATGGATTTTAGTTATAGCATTTATCAAGGGGGAGCATTGTGTGCTAGACATTTTTCTCTTTTATGACATGTTCACATGCTTCATTTTGTTACATGTTGGCATATTTTGACTTAATGATACTTGTAAGATATTATTCACTATCTTTGTCTTGCATGATGGTTCATTCTTAAGTCATATGTCTTTGTTTTTATATATTTGTGACTAATATGCTTGTTTTTGTCTTTCACTCACTTTTGTTGTATGTATATAGCATCTTATAACACAAGAACAAATGGTAAGAACTAAGGTTACCGGAAGTGGAAATCAATCGAATCCCATTATGAAAGCCAAGTTTACCTCAAAAGGATCCAAAGCTTCATGGTCAATAGATTTAGGGATCCTTGGAACTAAGAAGATATTTCAAGAGAGAGGCATTGACTTAGGTAAGTGTAAAGATTCTTATATTCTTAACTGTATTAAGGATAGAAATTGGGAATCTTGGGTGAGCATGTTAGGAATTGTGAATGATACTTTTGTTAGAGAATTTTATCTTGAATATAGAGAAAGTGCCACCTTATTGGATGCTTTGATGGAGATTAGAGGTGTTGTGTTTAAAGTTAACCTGGAAGACATTAACAAGTTTCTTGGGCTATCTAATGATATAGATTCGAACTTTCTAGATGTAGATGTCATTGAGAATCTTAATATCATGGGTAGAACTCTTTGTGACAATGCTTCTTTTGAGTGGAAAGGTAGAGCATATATTAGTCAACATGAGTTAACTAAGGCTAGTGCATTTTGGCCTCTATTCATTTGCACTAACATTATTGGATCTTCGAATTCAACCGAGTTGAATGAAGACAAGATCAAAATAGTGTATGCCTTGGTGACTAATCAACCTATAAACCTTCGGGATCTACTTATGCTTTATATTGATAGTGCGGCTTTCTCTACTAGAGGAGATAAAATGCTTGCATTACCGGGGTTTATAACTTCTTTGTGTTTAGCTCGTGGTGTTAAGAGTAGAGGAGATGATGTGTTGGTACAACCATTGAAAAAGTATAGTGATAAACGTGTGTCATACATGTCATATAAGGATAAGGGTAAGTTATGTGATACTTTTGGACTATTTAGTAATTCTTAAGTTGATTGTCAAGAGACTAGCACAAACATTCTTCCGGATTGGGCTTTACATTTGAAGAAGAAGGTTGATGAGCTTAGTGCTATAGTTGATAAACAAAATGCTAGAATAAAAGAGTTGGAGGAATGTATTGCTTCAAGTTCAAGGCCACCTCTCAAGCATTATGTTAGATCAACTAAACGCACATCTTTCTTTGGTGGACCTAGTAGCTAGTATTTGAGCCTTGTGGTATATTTCTTACCTTTTGGCATCATTTCATGTCAAAAAAGGGGAGAAATAGATGCTAGTTACTTAGTTTCTTTGTATGTTGTTTTTATGAACTTTTGAACTTTCAATGGCATGTAATAATTAGTCTTAAGATTTGGTTAAGGATTATTGTATTTTGGCATGTATTGAGGGGGAAACACATGTATTTGTGGACTTAATTGTATATTCTTATCCATATTATATGTTGCAATTTGTTATTTTTTCACTTCTATATGCATTGTGCTTTGAGATGATTAGTAGGTTGTTTCAAGAGAAGATCAAGATGAAGTTCAAGAGTTGGTGAAGATTAGTTATAGGAATCTTACTCATTGTAATGTGAGGGAGTGATTTTGTAACCTGACTTCATTTTTATATTTGTAGTAAATGTATAGGTGTTTTGACATAGAATTTGCCAAAGGGGGAGATTGTTAGGTTTTAGTTTGTGTTGGCATTAATTCCATATCAAAATGATGTTAACTTGTAAAGATTTAGTTGTTTAGATTCATGATGATTCATGATGATTCAGGCTTCAAAGAAGGATGAACAACAAGTCAAAGCAAGTTCTTAGTCTTCAAAGAGAAATGATGCAATTTGGTTCTACAAAGGTATACTAAGACCTTATCTTTCTCTTACAAGGCTTAGGCACACACACACAATTCATACATTTGTGTCCCTGCATCATGTGCACCATTATAGGCACACACATACAATTCATTCATATATGTCCCTGCATCATTGTGCACCATGTATAACACATTCACACACTTGAAGATGAATGCTCATGCATTGGTATGGAAATAACATGTTTTGGAAAATGCATGATTGGAGACTATCTCTATGCAGTTTGCATTCTAGTGTGAATTGTGTTTGTGTTTATATGTTTGTATAACTTGGGTATTGAACTTGAATTTAGTCCTAAATCATTCTTGATTGAGTTCCGGTCATTTCGGTTACTCATACTATTGATTTCAAGTTCTAAGTCAAAATGTACTACACTTTCAACTCATGTTACATACATTATCTTTGTATTCATATATCGAGTCAAATTATTATTTTTTGGGTTTAGTATCTTATATGTCCATGTCCGTGTGAGAGTTACAGTTTGTAATCCGTAAACGGATTCGAATTCTGAGTTCGGAGACCTGATTGTCAAGCAAGGAAGTCTTGGCTAGAGTCGGGAGGACTCAGATAGTCGAGCAAGAAGTCTTGCCTTGGGTCGTGAGGATCCGGATAGGTGAGCGAGTATGTCTTGACTAGAGTCTGGAGGACTCGGATAGTTGAGCAAGAAGTCTTGCCTTCGGTCGTGAGTATCCGGTAAGGTGAGCGAGGAAGTCTTGACAAGAGGTGTGAGGCCTCGGATTTTTAAGCATGAGGGCAACATCTTCATGAGTAGGATACGAGGGTAGTTTCTAGGTGAAGGGGTCACTTGAGAGATTGTACTTGTCTTATCTACTAGTGGATTTTGTTTGCCGGCGGTTGCTAACTCGTGGATGTTTCCTCTTTGGAGGTTTACCATGTTATATCTTGTGTTAACTTCTCTCTATCCCTATCTCTCTAGTATTTGTATTTGTTATATGAATACTATGGATAGAACTCTTTATATAAGTTGACTTCCTTTCTATAATATAGAATGTGTATGTGTTACAATTACTTGTTTGTATCACACTTTACTCGTTTTATTTATTGATTAAGTATCTTTAATTAATATATATATTATGATACAAACAATCTAGAGGGACACACTTTTGTTTGTTTCTAAGGGAGTCGAAAAAGGTGTCTAACCTATTCACCCCCCTCTAGGTTAGCCTTGAACATTTAACCGTGTTTGTATTTTCAGAGGAGCAAAGCCTCATAATTACTGCAAAACAATAAACTAGTAAATATAAAAATGGTGGTGTGGGTTTGTTCCCACAGACGGCGCCAGAAAGTGTTAACTGAAAATTTGCTCGTGGTGAGAAATTTTGGTTAACACCTTCGAGACCACTACCATGGAGGTGGTGGCCGGGGGTTGATAACTTAAGTACCAAGATTAATTGTACAATGGTGAGGTATTTAACATAGAGATTAACGTGATGAGAAGAAGATTAATACGGCTTTATTATAAATCATATATGTCGTACAGAACCTTTTAAACACTCTTAATCTTACTATGATACAGTACAATGGGAACCTTGTGCCTGTCGAGAAGTAGAAAAATAACGATGGCCGTGTTTTGATTCTAGAATTTAGGCCGGAGTAAAATCTCCCTTTATCTGCCCTTTTTTTCTCCCATTTTTTTTCCCAAGGTTCCAGCTTGGTCTATTTATACACAATCCTAATAGGTTAAGTTTGTGACTCTCTTGCCATCATTTTCTGAATCCAATCCCCTCTTATCGGGCGGGATCCATTATTTTGAATGTTGTTGACTTTGATTTAATGACGGAGTTGAGCATATCTTTTAGAGATAAGTTTGTTTCCTTTTTGGACTTAAATACTTGTCATGCACGTACGCGGTGTTTCAACATTCGATGGAGTGTAGACATGATCATGTGTGTCTTCATGGTGTGATTCCTCATGGAGGTCGTCAAGTATAAGTGTTAACTATTTCATAGTGTGTGGTAGGTCTATGCCTCAGTCTTGGTTATAGGATCGGACTTCTCTAGGTCTCTTGGAGCTGAGGATGGCCTCGTGGGTATCCTATAGTGGTAGCGGTACTCTGGTAGGCTCCCTTTTTCCTATCGGGATGGATTCGAAACTTCCTTTAGTGAGATGGAATAACTCTGTAGTGTGAGCTTGGTGCTTAATGGATCTCTCTCTGTGTTCGGAGAGCATGGCGGGCTTCTGGGGAGGCTGTGGGGTGTTCCCAAGTTCTGGGAGGCTGGTTCGTCATGCGTCGGGCTTTATCTGAACTCTCTTTTTTGTGTAAGGAGCTCGATTCGATCGTGTCAGGATCCACCCCTGATGATTCTAGAGCTTAACGACCTTTCCTAACTACTGCGGGACGGCTCCATGGATCGACCCCAGGATCCGAGGTTCGAAGATGGGTAATCTCAAGCCTGGACCGGGGCTAGGAGAGTGGAATATTTCTCTTTGGCCCTAGCCAAATTTGGCTATTAACAATTATTATTATTATTATTATTATTATTATTATTATTATTATTATTATTATTATTATTATTATTATTATTATTGTTATTGGTAAAATCTGAAAGAATGACGAGTAAGAATGACTACCTGAAAGTGCGGAATTAAGAGGTGTCACGTCACTGTAAGTCAACTAGACTAAACCAGCCTAAGTTAACCAAGGGTGGCCTTATAGCACCTAGTTGAGGTTGCTTAAACGATCATGTGGAAGTAACTCGACTAAGGTGGCTCAATTAGCCAGATAAAGATGATATGTACAGGATTATTGGGATGGTTGGGTCAAAGCCTTCGGCCGAGATCGAATCACTGGTCTGGGTGTTTAAGATCTGGTTAGGTCCAGAAGAGGGTCAGTTGAGTGACACGTGGCCACCATTGAATTTAATGCAATCACGATTCCAGTACTTAGAAGATGAGTCTTACTAAAATAAAGTGTCTCAAAAAACACTCTGAAAAGGAAACAAACTTCCTTTTAGATATTAAAGTCCAGATTAGGCAAGAGATCTAACACATTAATCCCCATATGTGGTTGTCAATGAAATGAGCCAATCAAAAACTGAGGAACTTACAATCTCTCCCTTTAGCTATTTCATGACAAAACCACCACTCACAATTCATCCTCACAAAAAAAAAACTAAACAAAAACAAGGGTCAACAAAGTTTTTCCATATTACAAAGAAATGACTAATAAACTAGATCTTCAAGTCATCCATCTCTTGTATAATCAATATCCCTACAAAACAAAATAACTACACTTTCCAAGACAAGTGTATGTGAGGTGATCAAAGACATAAAAACAAGAGCAATTTGCAAACAAGCAACATGCATCAACAATTCAAATGCAAATGCTCCCTATAAATAGGTTAACTCCCCTCATATGCAACTCTCAACTCCCCCTTAAATCATGCCACTCTCAACTAACCCTAAATCCACACTACTCCCTCTTTTTGTCATGAGATAGACAAAGGAGTATCCCCTTAAGAAGGCATTAGCAAGGATAGCTTATGGCACAAGACATATGCATAATCATATAACCAAATTTATGCAACTTAATTAAGAAAAGAGAATCAAGGAGTTATAAAAAAAAATGTGTGAACGAATGCTTTGCATACAAGACAAGTTGTATTGAAGACCAAAACATGGTATTTGGAAAAGCAAAATGACAAGGGTTTCCAAGAGAATTCAAACCAATTTCACCCTTTGTCATGGAGTAAGCAAGATATAGACTGTAAAAAAAATTAATTTTAAGAACAACTATATCAAACTTTACAAGCAAAACAAGACATGAGCGACTATTACGCCCTTTTCGATTTTTTCGGGTGGAATGCCCGTATGATAGTAGCCTTGTTCAACAAGTAAATAGAGAGAGACTTTTCTATTGTAAAATCCTTGAAATTGATACAATATCCTTATTGATTGAAGTCTCAAACTTGCTTTCACACACATTTTTGCATTCATTTTAGAGCACTCAACAATTTCATCATGCATATTACTTTAAAGCATGTCATATAAAGAATCAACATGTCATGGAGATCAATTCAAGGTCATTCAAAAAGTACTTCCCAATCAATTCTCCTATTCCAAAAATGCATGTTTGGTCATAAATAAGACATGGATTGCATGTAAAGCAAAGTTGCACACTTATTAAAAAAAATGTACAACCAATCATCTCAAGCAATTAATAAAGAAGCATAAATATTATCAATGAGCACAATGCATTGCCAATTTGCTCTCTTTGCTTGAGCTCCCCATATGGGGTCAATCAAAACAAGTCAAGAGGGGATATGAGTCCCTATAGACTTACCAAGTCCATTTGACCTAGTTGAGCCTATGGGTGAAACCTTAGCACAATGGCATGTGGGTTCATCTTTTCTAATCCACTTAGGTGACACATTGTCATTCCTAGTGGTCAAGATCATCATATTACTCCTAGGATCATTAACACTAGCTTTCCTAGGCACATGCATATTGGCTCTACCCATTTTTCTTTCAATCATTCTTTTAGTTCTTCACATGTTAATGTACTTGAAGCAATTTGGTCTAATATGACCATCAACACCATAAAAATTACATGAAGGAACAAAATGAGGGGTCATACCATTCCTTTGTAAGGACAAAGGTGCATTCCCATGTCTTTGAGCTTTCCTTTGGTGTGGTATTGATTCTCTTCTCCCTAGTTGTTGAGTTGGAGAAGATTGCTTCATTTGTTGAGCATGCGAGAAATGCTTCTTGACTTGATGGCTTTTAGTTTGAGGGATAGTTGCTTGAAGTGCTCTCATTTTTTGAACTTGAGCTTGACTTCTTGGTGCCATCTTGACTTGGACATTTCTAGAACACTCTCCTAGTTCAATTTTCTTCTTAGGATGAAGTGGAAGAGGTTCTTTGAAGTCCAATCTCTTGACAAATATTGTCTTGCTATGAGTTAAGGTCTCCTTGTCATCTTTAAACCCTATACCTCTCTTGTCATTTGGCTTCTTGTGAACTCCCAACATATGGTCAAGCTTCTTCGTACTCAAAGTCATCTTAGCAATCAACTCTCTAGCTTTTCTAGGCTCCTCCTTCAAGCTTTCTTCCACTTTTCTTTCATTCTTCACTTTATCACTTAAGTGAGTCACTTCGGTTAATGGCTTGAGGTTCTCTTCCTTTAGCTTTCGAACCTCTTTCTTCATATTCAACCTTGAGCTTTGAAAATGCTCAATGAACCATTCAAGGTTCATACTCTCTCCATTTCCATTTATAGAGTGAGATGAAGAACTCTTATCACTAGAGTCATCACTAGTGTCACTTGTTGCCATGATGGCATCATCAACATAAGTAGCTTCACTTATCACTCTCTTAGCTACTTTTTCATCTACTCTTTTTTCAAGGTCACTACTTAAAGCTTTGTTGCCTTTTTCTTCATCTTCCACAATTGAGGCTCCAAAAGCCGTGTCGTTAAGAATAACCTCTTTATCACTTGATAAATCTTCTTCACTTCCACTCTCACTTGATGAGGCAGCCACCACTTTTCCTTTCTTTTTCTTTTTCGAATTAGTACACTCTGTGGCTATATGACCAAACCCACTACATTCATAGCATTGAATGCCTTTTCTTGTAGGCTTCTCTTGCCTTGGCTCAATCTTCTTCTTTGAGTCATTCTTGTGAAGTTTCATGAACTTCTTGAATTTCTTCACCATAAGAGCCATCTCCTCATCTGAGTCATCCTCTTCCATCTTTACTTTGGATGTCTTCAAGGCTATGTTCTTTTGCTTCTTAGGAGATGTAGGTGTAGAAGTCCACCTAGACTCATAGGCTAGAAGCCTTTCAATCACTTCACTCTGCTTCATAGTCTTATAGTTGTTATTTTCTTCCAGTGCCGTCACCTTGGACTCAAATCTCTTGGGGAGTGACCTCATGATCTTTTGCTTGATCCTTCAATCCGAATATGGGTCACCTAGTTGATGTCTTTGATTTACGATGTCCATCAACTTCACTTGGAAGTTATTAAAGCACTCGTCCTCTTCCATCCGAATTGTCTCAAATTGCATTTGAACAACTTGAAGCTTGGAGTCCTTGACCACTTCGGTTCCTTCATAAGCCATTTGTAGAATCTTCCAAGCCTCCTTTGCATGCCTAGTATTTTGAACCAACTTGTATGGGTTGTCATCCATGGCACACAAGATTGCATGCATAACCTTGTTGTTCCACTTGGAAGCTTCAAATTCTTATATGCTCCAATGAGACTTAGGCTTGAGAACTTCAACTCTATCATCATTGGTCATCTTCGGAAGAATGTACCCATCTTCAACCGCCATCCATGCACGGTCATCTATTTGACTTCATCTTGCCTTTCCATGAGGCATAATTATCACCTTTAAGCAAAGGTTGTCTTATACTTGATGCTCCCTCTTTGCTCATCCCAAGCTCACTCATAGTGTTTGGGTTGAATGAATGAGATGCAAATGTAATGCACCACACAAGATGCAAATAACAAGAATGCACAAGCAAGACACACACAGAGCACGGATCACCTAAGTATATCTAAGCACCTGCTTTGATACCAATTTAAATTCCCTAGAAAATGTGTGTCTATAACCTAGAGGGGGGAATAGGTTTTAATCGAATAAATTACCGATTTTTCGATTAATCAATATTAACACAAATTACCCCGAATAAACAAGCATTCAATAAAATCAATATGCTTAAAACAATAACAACACAGTATTTATGCGGAAACCCTCCAAATGGGAAAAACCACAGGCTGATATATGCGCCACACTAGATCCTCAAATCCACTATTGAATGAAAGTTTACAACCTAGGTTGACCTCTTGTCACACCCTCTAGTTACTAACCCTTTCACTCTACCTAACGGCCTTAATAGTGATTCTTGATCTCTTTGCTTGTGCACTAACCACTTAGTCATAAGACTTAACCTCAATGAAGAGTCAAACACAACCTAAGTGGATAAGATAAAATATTCAAACATGCAAGTAATGCTAGGCAACACTAAATGCTTATCTAGAAATTTAAGAATGTCACTAAGTACAATTCCTAGATATCAATGTCTAAATGAATGTTCATAAAGACTTAACTAGATATAGTTATGCAACAATATATCCTAGTTATCAAACAAAGGGCCAATCAACACAAGTTGTCATAAAACATGGAAAGGGCTATAATGCAATCACAAAATGCAATCAATGAGTCCTAAACAATATCTAAATGCAAAGCATAGAGATTTTGCTATAAGGGTAAAATGGTCACAAACCCTAGCTATCACAAAATATAAATCTCAACCAACAATCAACAACTCAAGCATGTTATAAATGCAATTAAACTCAATAACATACATTTAATGAACAATAATTGCTAAACATATGCATACATGTCATAACAATGGAACAATAAATTCTAAGGCATGTAGAGATTACCTAGTCAATGACAAACAAGAAAAATCATACTTGGAAGATGCTAGATGCTCATGGATTGAAATTTGGTTAAGTTAAAATGAGTTCTTGAGAGCCCTCTCTCTCTTGGAGTCAATTTCTCTCTCAAGAAAAAAACTTGGGCTCTCAAAAATGGTTTCTTGGTTTCACAAGACTAAAGAGAAGAGAACAGAACATATATATAATATGCCCTACATGAAACGGCTTCGTTTTGGACAAGGGACAACTGATTCCCGTCATGACCGTTGAACGTGTCGCGGCCTACACAAGTGTCCAGACCGCGGTATCATGAGCGTTGCATCGCCTGGGAATCTCTACTGTCTTGACCTCGGTACAGGCAATGTCTAGACCGCGGTAGAGCCAGCGGTGCATCACCAGGAAACTCTGCTTGGGAGACTGCTGTGCATGCAACGTGCACAGGCCGTGGTAGCAACAGCGTACAACACCTGGAGAACACCGTTGTGCATACCGCGGCGAAGGCAATGCACAGGGAACGGTCCCAACCGCTGTCAAGGGGAAAAAAACTCTTCTAAGGGAAAACTAAATGCAACAAACACCTAAGTAAGATTTATGGCAAAAAGGCACTCAATTAAGGCAATTTAAGCATTCATGCAAGATGATCAAATACATGCATGAGAGTGTGTATATGCACTAAAAACTCTTCCGAAAAGGTTAAGCAAGTGATTTACCTTCTGAAGCTTGAGCTGGGTCTTGAGCAATGATGGCCTAAACTACCCTTACACATTAATCCCCAAATGTGGTTGTCAACGAAATGAGCCAATCAAAAACTGAGGAACTTACAAGGTAGAAAGCCTTTCTGATGCCTTGGTCGGGCTACCACCCAAGAAGGATCTGAGTGTAAGAGCATAGTTGCCATCCAAATCTCAAGACCAGGAAATAGCTAGATAGCCCTCCTGATGCCTTGGTCGAGCTACCACCCCCAAGAAGGATTCGAGTATAAGAGCATAGTTGTCATCCAGATCTCGAGACTTTGAGATAGCTAGATATCCCTCATGATGCCTTGGTCGGGCTACCACCCCCAAGAAGGATCTGAGTGTAAGAGCATAGTAACCGTCCAGATATCGAGACTAGGAAATAGCTAGATAACACTCCTGATGCCTTGATCGGATTACAACCTCCAAGAAGGACTCAAGTTTAAAGTAACCCTCCCGATCCCTGGCTTAAGAGAGAGCTAGATAGTTGTCTACTCGAATGGAGGGGCTCGAGGATAGAGGGCTATTTTACTTAAACTCTAATGTCCCAGTTATTACTGGTTGCTAATTCTCTGGGTACACGTGTTTGCTTACTGTGACATGTCTATGACCAAACAAGGGGACTATCGACTAAAGTCACCGAGCTACAAGTTTCTTTCAAGAGTCGAAAAACTCGAGCTAGCTATCTACTTTCACACTTAAGTATTTTTCCTGTCTTGTTACTTTTCCCAAGCTAAGTCAGGTTGCTATAGAGGCTAAACCAAGATGGAAATCAGAAATGAATCAAGTACATGTAAATCAAAATCTGAACCAGATGTAAAGCTAAATTCCATTAACGAACTGGGGAGCCTATTCCCCAATAAGGCTATAGCAATTGAACAGGGAACCCAACCCCTGGTTCCGGGCTACAAAAAAAATGATAAATGATGATGATGATCAAGTATAAGTAAAGATGGGATGCCTACCTACCTTTCCTGGCATTTAGAACCAGTTACAAGAAGATGGATTCAAACTTTTGCATCATCATGATTTCATCCAGCTTCCCCTTTCTCAGGATAAACCTCGCCCCCTGCTTCTCTTTCTGGTGGTTGCTCATCCTTGTTAGCTGCATCTACCACCTCTCCTTGAGGATGTCCCTCGATTGCCAGTTTCTCAGCTGGATCCTCTTCCAATACCTTATTGACCATCGTCATGACCTAAGGTGGCATGGGAGCATCAAGAAGATTGGCCACTAACTCTGGAATGGTCTCTCCTCCTTCTGCCTCAATGGGTTACACCCTTTCAAAGATTCTCTAGGACCTGACGCAGGGAAGGTCGGGACAGGAAGAGGTAGATTTGGTATTTTAGGCTGCTTCCTAGCTCCGTCTCCAGTAGAAGGACTCGCTTCATCATTGTTAGGGCGAGACATCTCTGCAACCTGAGACAAGATGTCTTCCCTATCCCAGCCGATGATGCTGGAGAGGTTAAAGGGAATGGGGGCTCCTCGACATGGAAAGAGACATATAAATACCTCTCGCTGAAAGAGGCTTCCTCTTCAGCCTGAAGCTTGGCAACTTGGACCTGCAGAGCTTGGTTCTCGTCATCCAGTGTCTTTGCCTCTTCCTTCCAATCATCTCGTTGGCTGGCTCGTCGCTTAGACCGAAGAGTTTCTTGATCGAAGGACCACTTCAGCCTCATGTGGTCACACTAAAGCATAGCCAGTTATGTTTCCATTCCCCTCTAGCTGGAAGTCATCTCTTGGACCAAGGATTGAGCCTGCACCAGTAATCTCATTGCTCACTCAGCCTTAGCTTCAACCATAGCTGCCCGATCTAGGAGAAAGGATACCTGGTGACCCATTGCTACATTAAACTTGAAAGCCTGCAAATTATGAAACAAAGGTTAGAAAGTGATCAAAGCTCGCAATCAAAGAAAATAAAGGTGATGACTACCTCGCCCAGAAGGGCGGACCCTTTGGTAACTAGAATGTCCACAGGCATGGAAGCCATCCTAGAAAGCCCGCCACCCGGGCAAGATGCAACAAAATGCTTCAAAACTTTATCCTGACCAACCAAGCCCGATTGATAGTGGGGGCGAGTAAGGGGAATCTCAGGAATACCAGCCTCGTGATCCTCTGAAGCATGAACTGCTTGAGACGCAGATGGATCAGCAGAAGAGGTGGGTAATGTAACTAAAGAAGAAGCAGCAGCTATAGTAGGGGCCACTAATGAAGGGGCAGAGGTGGTCGTATCACCAGCATGGAGAACGGGCCCTCCTCGACTTAAGGCTTTAGCAACCCGCAATGTGAGAATAGCATCTTGGATCTCATCTGGGAAGGCGATGGAGCAGGAGCAGGAGCAGGAGCAATAGTAGGAGCAGGAGCAGGAGCAGGAGCAGGAGCAGGAGCAGGAGCAGGAGCAGGATCAGGCGAAACAACGACTAGCCAAGATGGTTATCTGGGATGGTCTGGTAGGAGAGGGAGGGGTCAGAGCATGCCAGGCTTCGCGAAAAGCTGGAGAAACAACAAAAACTGTTAAAAAAAAGATGTTAGAGGCAAGTCAGCTAGCAAAACTGTGAAATTTACTCAAGATGAGAAATTTCAACTAACACCCTCAAGACCACTACCACGGAGGTGGTGGCCGGGGTTGGTACTTTGGATACCTAACCTACTTATATAGAAATGAAAGTTTGGATGACTATGGCGAATGAGAGCTTTATTATAGACCATTTGTGATACACAGGAATCTCTCACAGACACTCATAATGTCTTTTATACCTAGAAATATGGTAACTCCGTGCTTGTCGAATGGTGGATATGACGATGGTGGTGTCCTGATCACAGAATTTAGGCCCGGCGTACTTCTCCTTTTTTGTACTCTCCCTTCCATTTACCATCCTTGGCTCTATTTATATTTGGTTCAAGTAGGATTTTTCTCTTAAAAATCCCACCACAATCCTATGAGTCTGTTTCCTCCTTATCGAGCGGGATCTATTATTTGAAAGTTATTGACTTCACGTTAATAACATATGCGATGATAATGTTGACGAAGATAAGTTTGTTTCCTTTTTGGAATCAAATTCTTGACTTACACGTACGTGGAATTAATGTTTGTTATTAGGTGGATATGATCCTATGTGACCTCATGGCATGATTCTTCATGGAGGTCACGGAGTTAGTTGCTCATTGTCTCGAGGTAGATCCATGCTTTAGTTCTGTTCTCAGAAGCCTATAATGGACTTTTCTCAACCCTTTATAGCTTGAGGTGTTCCTTTAGACATTTCTAGGAGATCACGTGGATCTGATTCACTTAGAGACCCTCTTTCTCCTCATATTGTGGAGGAGGCAGCGGGCTCCTAAAGAGGTTGGTGGGATTCAAGTTTAGGCTACGAGTTAAGTTTGACCTCTGGGAGTCTTAACCTGAAGGAAGCTTGCTTTGCTTGTCGGGCTTTACTTCGATCTTGAGCTCGGTGATCCTCCCTTGCTTCCTTAGGGTGGTTTTGAAGCCTGGCCCTAGGAACCGAGGTTCTTGGGTAGGTGGCCTCTAGAAGCCCGGACTCCAGCGTTCGCGTGGGGGCCCGACCTAGTCGTGTATGGCTTCATCCCTGGTAGTTCTGAAGCCCGGTCATCCTTTCTTACTTCTGCGGGGTAATTTATGGCTTGCTCGGGGTCTCTTGAATGTCGAATTTGGGCTTTGACTCTGGCTAGGAGAGTGGGAAATTTCTCTTTGACCCCCTAGCCAAATTTTACAATTAATAGAAGTCTCATCTGACTTGAACACTGAGGTAGAGTTGGGATTGGAGTCAAATTCACTACTTAATTAGGAAATTTTCTGTTACAAGGCAGTTACTGATGATCTTTGAATGAAATCTTCTCATTAATTGTTCGGGTGACGTGTCGTGGGCAGACTGGTACATTCCCCGAAATAGTCTGGCTACGTTACGGTAGCTCTAAGATTCGAGGTGATCTTACCGAAGATTTTGCTAATGTGAACGGCTATTCCATCTCTATTTAACCCCGGCCTCATCATCCATTTCTTCACGCTTTCTTTCAATTTCAAATTTTCAGACTTCCTCTCCCTTACTGCTTTCTCCGACCACATCTTTATCATTTACCCACCTTCAAGCTCTTTTCATCCTACAATGTTGAACTCCTCTGACAGTATTAAAGCCTTGGTCGAGGGCACTAGTGGCTCTAATTTGGTTCCTCGAAAATGGGTGCGAGGGATCTCAAGCGACGAAGACTCTTCCCCGGTCCATTACTGTCGTCGCTCTAGTAGGAATGTCTCAATCGGTTTTGGTTTCTCGAATCAACCCAACGACCCTCTAAACTTAGTTGATGAGGATTTCGACGTTGGAGAGAGGGTCGATGCCACTGAGGAGGTTCAAGTTGCGGTGGCTGGGCTTCCTTTTGAATCTAGGGTTATCTCCGATTCTACTGTTGATCCATAATCGATCAACCACATTCGGGATAAATACGGCATTCCTAAAGGCGTCACCCTCACAGTTCCCTATAGGAACTATGATGTTTATAATCCTCCCACAGGTGTGCTTCCCATTCATTTGGCGGCCTTTGAGAACGGGGTCAGACTCCCCCTTCACCCTACTCTTTGGCAGGCTCTTAACGTCCTTCAACTAGTTCCTCTTCAACTGACGCCCAGATTCTGAAGGCATCTGATTGGCTTCCTCATGCTTTGGAGGGAATAGTGTGAGCTGAGCAAGGTCACCCGAGAACCTGGGGTAGAAGAGTTGGCCTACCTTTTTCAGATCGGGAGCTTGTCTGGAGGTCCCAGTGGACAGTTCTATGTGAAGGCCAAAAACAAGCTTAACTTTATCATCCCTGGCGCTTCGAGAAAAGTCCCCGCTTAGAAGGAAGAGATGATATTAGCGGGGGAAGATTGGGGAAGCTATGTATTCATCGGTGGGCATGAGTTCACGGTTCCTACCACCTTCAGCAACAAACCCTCTTGAGACCGGAATTCTTTACCTATCGAATCTGAGGTTGTGCTGAAAGCTATCCTCTCTAGGAATTACCGGAACCTAAGGTTTCTAACTGCTAATCCATTCGATCCCTGTAGGGTGAATAAGTATATACGGATCTCCGATGCTACTCCTCGTAAGTAATCCCAAGTCACTATGCTTCGTTCTGTTAGCTGGCTTGCTTCTTACATCTCCTATCTCTTTTTTTTCTTTTAATAACAGTTTTTGTTGTTGCTCCAGCTTCTCGTGAAGCCCAGCAAGCTCGGACCCCTCCCCCTCCTACTGGATTGTCCCGGGAGGTCTTTTCAGTAACCTCGAAGAAAGGGGGGCCTACTACTCCAGTTGCTGTTTCATCTGTTCCAGCTCCATCACCTTTCCAGATGAGATCCAAGATGGCTATTCTCGTATCACGGGCTGCTAAATCTTTAAATCGAGGAGGGCTGCCCTCCAGGCTACTGATGTGACCACCTCCGCCCCTTCGTCAATAGCCCCCACCACTGCTGCTTCTTCAGTTTCATTACACCCTCCTACAACTAATCCATCTGCATCCCGGGCAGCTCAGGCTCCAGGGGGTCCTAAGGCGGCATTCCTGAGATTCCTTCTTCTCTCCCCCACCATCAGTCGGGCTCGGTTAGTCAGGATGAGGTTTAAAAGCAGCTCGTTGCATCTTGCCTGGGTGACTGGTTTTCTAGGGTTGCTTCGATGCCCGTGGACATCATACTTACCAAAGGGTCTGCCCTCATAGCCGAGGTAGTCATCGCCTTTACTTTTTATGATTGCGAGCTTTGATCGCTCTCTAACCTCTGTTTCATATTTTACAGGCTTTCAAGTTTAATGTAGCAATCTCTGAGATTGAGCAGCTAGGGCTGAAGCTGAGGCTGAGCAAGCCATGGGATTGCTAGCGCAGGCTCAATCCTTGGTCCAAGAGATGACTTCCAGCCAGAGGGAAATGGAAACACAACTGGCTGAACTTTAATGCGACCACCAGAGGCTGAAGCGATCTTTTGTTCAAGAAACTCTTTAGTCCAAATGATGAGCCAGCCAGCGGGATGATTGGAAGGAGGAGGCCAATGCACTGGATGCTAAGAACCAAGCTCTGCAAGCCCGAGTTGCCAAGCTTCATACTGAAGTGGAAGCCTCTTTCAGCGAAGGGTATTTCTATGCCTCCTTCCAAGTTGTGGAAGCCTTCACCCTTCCCTTTGACCTCTCCAGCATCGCCGGCTGGGACAGGGAAGACATCATGTCTCGTTTTGTAGAGATGTCTTGCCCTAACAATGACGAAGCGAGTCCTTCTACTGGAGACAGAGCTGGGAAATAGCCTGAGATATCGGATCTACCTCCTGATGTCTCGACCTTCCCTGCTTCAGGTTCCAGAGAATCTTTGAGGGGGGTTCAACCCATGGAGCCAGAAAGAGGAGAGGTCATTCCAGAGTCAATGGGAAATCTACTTTATGCTGCCATACCACCTAAGGTCATGGCGGTGGTCAATGTGGTCTTGGAAGAAGATCCAGCTGAGCAATCGGCCATCGAGGAGCATCCTCAGGGAGAGGTGGCAGAGGCGGCTAACCATAATGAGAGACCACCAGAAAGAGGAGCAGGGAGCGAGGTTCATCCTGAGGAGGGCAAAGCTGGTGGAAACCATAAGTATGCAGAAGTTTGAATCCATCCTCTTGTAACTTATTCTGAACGCCCGGAAAGGGGGGTGGGCACCCCATCTTTACTCATGCTTGATCATCATCATCACCATTTTTCTTTTCTTTTTTTTTTCCTATTTGTATCCCCTAACCAAGGGGTTGAGCTCCCTGATCGATTTTTGTAGCCTTACCGAGGGATAGGCTTCCCAATTCATTAATGAAATTTAGCTTTTAGACCTGGTTCAAATTTTAACTTGCATGTACTTGCTTTAATTCTGATCTCCCTCTAAGTTCAGGCTCTATATCAACCTGACTTAGCTTGGGAAAAGTAACAAGATAGGAACACTACTTAAGTGTGAAAATAGAGAGCTAGCTCGGGCTTTCTGACTCGACAGAGACTTGTAGTTCAATGACTTTAGTGACTAGTCCCCTTATTGGTCATAGACCAGTCCGCACCTATCACAGTAAGCAACCACATATACATGGAGAATTAAACACCAGTAATAACTGAGACATTAGAGTTAAAACAAAAGATCCCTCAATCCTCAAGCCCCTCTAGGGGGTTATAGCCCAAATGAGGTATCAAGTAGAGAACTGTCTATCCCTCTCTTAGGCATGGGATCGAGAAGGCTACCACGCTTTTAAACTCCAGTCCTTCTGGGGGTGATAGCCCGACCAAGGCATCAGAAGGGCTATCTAGTTGTTTCCTGGCATCAAGATCTGGATGGCAACTATGCTCTTACACTCAGACCCTTCTTGGGGGTGGTAGCCTGACCAAGGCATCAGGAGGGCTATCTAGCTGTTTCTTGGTATCGAGATCTGGATGGCAACTATACTCTTACACTCAGACCCTTCTTAGGGGTGGTATCCCGACCAAGGCATTAGGAGGGCCATCTAGCTATTTCCTGGTCTTGAGATCTGGATGGCAACTATTACACTTAGACCCTTATTGGGGGTGGTAAACCGACCAAGGCATCAGAAGGACTATCTAGCTATTTCCTGGTCTCGAGATCTGGATAACAACTATGCTCTTACACTTAGACTCTTCTTTAGGGTGGTAGCCCGACCAAGGCATCAGGAGGGCCATCTAGCTATTTCCTGGTCTTGAGATCTGGATGACAACTATGCTCTTACACTCAGACACTTCTTGGCGGGGGGTAGTGCCCGGCCGAGGAATTAGGGATAGCGAGGGGGCTTCCCCGGCCAATCCTTGGTCTTGGGATAATAGTGTCGAATTTTCCCTATGTAGACCCAAATCATAATTGAAGATGGAGAAAGAACAGGCTTTATTGATAAAAAGAAAGGAGTAAATTTTTGCTGGAGATTAAAAACTAGGTGGAGGTAGCCTGCTCATGAATCCTCTGTTCAGGGGTAGAATTTTCTCAAGTGATCCGCATTCCAGGTATGATCGATGAGTCGGACATTCATGTCTTTGAGCTTGTAGGCCCTATTACGGATCACCACCTTTACCAAGTATGGCCCTTCCCAGTTGGACCTCATAACCCCGTCTGACCTCTTCCTGGTATTTAACGTCACTTTCCTGAGAACTAGGTCCCATTCTTTAAAGTTTCAGGCTTTAACCCTACGGTTAAAGTATCTAGCAATCCTGTTCTGGTAAACTGCCACCTTCTCGGCTACTCGATCCAGTTTTTCTTCTAAGAGATCCAAGCTAGCTCAGAGCTTGTTGTTAGGTTTTAGTTTGTATTGGCATGAATTCCATATCAAAATGATGTTTACTTGTAATGACTTAGTTGTTTAGGTTCATGATGATTCAAGCTTCAAGGAAGAAGAAACAACAAGTCAAAGCAAGTTCTAAGTCTTCAAAGAGAAAAGATGTAATTTGTTTCTACAAAGGTATACTAAGACCTTATCTTTCTCTTACAAGGCTTAGGCACACACATACAATCATTCATATGTGTCCTTGCATCATTGTGCACCATGTATAACACATTCACACACTTTAAGATGAATGCTCATGCATTGGTTTGGAAATAACATGTTTCGGAATATGCATGATTGGAAACTATCACTATGTAGTTTGCATTCTAGTGTGAATTGTGTTTGTGTGTGTATATGTTTGTATAACATGGATATTGAACTTGAATTTAGTCTTAAATCATTCTTGATTGAGTTCCGGTCATTTTGGTTACTCATACTATTGATTTCAAGTTCTAAGTCAAAAGATACTACACTTTCAACTCATGTTTCTTACATTGTCTTCGTCTTCGTATATCGAGTTGAATTATTATTTTCTTGGTTGAGTATCTTATATGTCCATGTCTGTGTGAGATTTACAGTTTGTAATCCATAAACGGATTCGAATTCCGAGTTTGGTGGCTGGAGAACGGTCGAAGAACGCTAAGGAGGGTCGAAGGAGAAAGAAGCAAGCATTGTCTTCTTTCCCGAGATGGCGCGTGGCCATCTCGGGGCAGAAGGCTTGCTGCCCCGAGATGCCCACACACCATCTCGGGCAGCAAGCTTGCCTGGCTTCATTTTGCCCCTCTCGATCATTTCACATGTCCAAGTCTCCCACTCCTTTATAAACTCTTTCCCTCTCACATTTCATTCTAAGAAGAAATTCAAATCAAGTGTGCAGAATATTCTCTCTAAATTTTCTCACCTTCCAAACACCAAAACTTCTTCATTTGAACTCTGATTTGAGTGATTCAAAGTTGAGAGTGTTCATCTATTCATTCTCCATCTTTTATCTGAAGGTTTGAGTTAATTTTTCTGCTGTTTTTGGTGTCTAATCATACAAAAACGGGACTGCACCTAGATCAACTAAGGTATTGATTTTCTCTCTAAGTTTTCTTTTAAAACTTGGTCAATTGCCTTGGGTTTTCTTCTTCTACATATATTTGTATATTGTGAGTGTTTTGATTTGTCTTTTGAACACTTTCAAAGTTAGATTGAATTTCAATTTTAATCATTCATGCTGAGTTAGGTTTTGATTTTGCCTATGTTATCACATGTTTCGGATTATATTGTGCTAGCTTTGATTCTAGGACTATTTTGTAATCTTTGATTGATTGATTTTGTGAAAAATAGTTCATCACATGTATTAGGCTCTCTTGGCTGAAATTCTCACATAATACATGTGCTTATGTTCTTTTGAGCTATTCATGTGATTTGTTGAATCTATGATTAGGAATATGCTCTAGAACTTATGTTTAGATCTATTTGACATTGTCATATGATTTTAGCATGTTTTAGTTTTTTGTGATTTAAACTTGATCTTGTGATTTGTTGATCATATCTTGTGATTGAAGTTTAGATATATGCATGAATCTAGTTTGTGATTAATGTTGATCATATCTTACATAATCTAGATTGACTACTCATGCATGATGAACTAGACTATATGTGATTTGTGCATTCATGCTCATGTCTAGTATTTTCCATAGGATGTTTTGATCATAGCATTCTATGTTGCGTGCTTGTTTACATTTTGAATTCATGATCACCTAGATGCCTTGTGAGAAGGAAGTCTTGACAATAGGTGTGAGACCTATGGTGTTGAGTAAGAAGTCTTGGCAAGAGGTATGAAGCCTCGAATTGTCGAGCAAAGAAGTCTTGGCTAGAGGTGTGAGGCCTCGAATTATCGAGCAAGGAAGTCTTGGCTAGAGGTGTGAAGCCTTGGATTGTCGAGCAAGGAAGTCTTGCTTAGAGTTGGGAGAAGTCGGATAGGTGAGCAAGGAAGTCTTGACTAGAGTCGGGAAGACTCGGATAGTTGAGCAAGAAGTATTGCCTTGGGTTGTGAAGATCCAGATAAGGTAAGCAAGGAAGTCTTGACAAGAGGTGTGAAGCCTCGGATTGTTAAGCATAGGGCAAAAACTTCTAAAGTAGGATAAGAGGGTAGTTTCTAGGTAAAGAGGTCACTTGAGAGATTGTACTTGTCTTATCTACTAGTGGATTTTGTTTGCCGGTGGCTGCTAGCCCGTGGATGTTTCCTCTTCGGAGTTTTACTACGTTATATCTTGTGTCAACTTTTCTCTATCCCTGTCTCTCTAATATTTGTATTGTGGATAGAACTCTTTATGTATGTTGACTTCTTCTTTATAATATAGATTGTGTATATGTTACAATTACTTGTTTGTATCACACTTTACTTGTGTTTATATATTGATTAATTTTCTTTAATTAATATATATATTGTGATACAAGCAATCTAGAGGGACAAACTTTTGTTTGTTTCTAAGGGATTCGAAAAAGGTACCTAACCTATTCACCCCCTCCCCCCCCCCCCCCCCCCTCTAGGTTAGCCTTGAGCATTAACCGTGATTGTATTTTCACTTGCCTGTTACTGACGTGTAATATTATCTGAATTATACCAACAACATATACAGATATAAATAGACCCTAATAACACCATTTAGAGGATGTAATAAAACAAAGAGTAAAAATACAAGAACATAAAGAGAGATTGAGTGTGTAAACAAAATATTCATAGTGAAGATTATTTCCTTACCGTCTCTGGAAATCATGGTTTTTTCCCTTCTTGGGTTTTCCACGTAAAACTTGATGTTTGCATGCTTGATTTCTTTACTTGCTTTATAGTTCGATTGTTGATTTGTATAAACTTGTTAGATGCGCGATTAATTTTACGTAATCCATAAATCGTCGTTAACAATTATCATCATCATCAACGTCATCATCGTTCTTATTATTATTATATATTATTATTTTTAAGTTTACTATTGTTATTATTAATATGATCATCATCATCATCATCATCATCACCATCATTATTATTGTTAACCAAAAATTCTCACTGGGTGAAAAATCCCGATTAACACCCTCAACCCGCTACCCTAGAAAGCTGCAGGGGTAGGTACCTCATACATAGATGATCTTGTATGAATATGAAGGAGGATGGAGCGATAGGTAGGAGACGAGCCAACCCGCCCGTAGGATTTTATGCATATGGAGAAGAAATGGGGAGCTCGAGGTTCCCTTACTGGGGTAAATGGGTTGATCCTGGTCCCTGATCCCTGGCATTTGGTTTCCTCTTTAGGTGTCTTTGATCCAAATAACAAACAAGGAGGTAGGATTAGTGCTCATCGATGATGTAAATGTGTTTGTGAAAAAATGGACCACCTATTAGCGATTCTTTTCATCTAGATGCTTTCGGTCTGGGTCGGAACCTGTCCTAGTACCTAGAGCTCGGTCCTGGACCCCAATTTCTTCCTGAAGTTCCCCAACCTATACAACGAGTAAGGAGAGGGGATTGCCTGGCTTCTATATCGGATCCTTGTCAGCTTCGGTAGTGAGGGTGCAGAAGAGCTCATCGACTCCCTTTAAATGTGTCTGGGTAGTTTCTCCCTATCTTGATATGCGACTTTGGCATGTAGATTGGAGGATAAAAGCGTTAGGTCCAGCAGGGTAGGAATCTAGCTCATACATATACATACATGTATAATACACGAGATAAATAGGAGAAAAACAAGTCTTATGTAGAGGGAGGTGGAATGACCAAGAAGGAAAAGGCATCACAAATGATCACATGTTGAAAAACCCCGATGCAGTATCCAGAGGAAGGAGAAAGACCCTTCCTTACATATATATATGTCAAGCGATGCTCTTAGAAGCTTACAACAATGGAGAAATAATACAACCACGGTGCTCTAGAGAGCTTACAATAGTGATCGAGTGTTGTCCAATACTGGTACATTCCTGGTAAAGATACATATACAATGATCATGTAGGGAGAATTTAGATGAATTATGTAGACTTGCCTTAGGTTGGTCAACTTTGGGATTCGAGATGAGATGAGATGAGATATGAGATATGAGATGTGTAGTCGATGTTATTACATGTTTATTTATACATGGTGTAACTACCTTGGCGTGCAAGTCCAGGATTATTGAATTGTTTTCCTTTCCTTATTGAACACGATTCTTCATTTAATGTAGTTGATCGGCTTGTAGATAATATCTTGGAGAAGAAGTGTTTGTTTCCTCTTCGAACTCTTCCTTGTTTCCTACTCCATTAATTTGGTCAATCAATTCGTAATCATAGGAGGTAATGATTGATTTGACTTATTAATGGCGTTATTAAGGAGTTGACTGATTTAATATTGTTGATTATCTCCATTAATACGGTTGACCTCATTAATAGGGTTGACTACCTCCATTAATGCGGTTTGACCTCATTAATAGGGTTGACTATCTCCATTAATACGGTTTGACCTCATTAATAGGGTTGACTACCTCCATTAATATTGTTTGACCACGTTAATGGTATCGTAAATGTCATGAAAATCAACCCTCTCTTTCTACACTGCTTGGAGGAGAACTCTGGTTTCGTATGTCACTTTGGCGAGGTATTTTATGGAGGTTACCTGGGGTGACACTTACCCTATTTACTGTCAAGGTACCCTTGAGTACTGCACTTGCTACTAGAGACTTGATTTAACCGTGTCGGGATCTACGGTGGATCTTTGGTGATGATGGAGCTTTGTGGGCTTCTTTCTACTCGGGCAGGATGAGATTATACCTTGACGAGGCAGAGGGCATTTACAAGACAAGTTCGGCACCCTGAAGGTTTATTGGTGAAAGTAGAGATGGTAGTATGCTCCAGAAAAGTGTTGTGAGATACCTCGGCATCAAGGAACCCAGGTCCTACAACGTCGACCTAGTTTCGGGCTTCTATCATGGCATAGGGAGCTTGATGTGGTCACATCAGGCTTTATTTGGCGAGCCTGAATACGTGTAAGATGCTAAGATGGTATAGGCGGCCTCGCCTTGCTTCTACAGGATCGCATGGCAGCTCGACCTCGGGGACCTTGATATCTGCCAGAATTTGGACCATTGCCTGAAGGCTGGGAAATAAAAAATTCTCCTTTGGTCCCTAGCAAAATTTGGCTATTAACAGAAGTCTTCCTGACTTTAACACAGGTACATAGTTTGGGGTTGGAGTTAGGATATGTAACAATTGAAGAATTTTCCTATCTCTTCTTACAGGTTGCCATTACTTGAAACGAAAATCGTTCTCAGCATACTTGGCTCAAACGAATCATGGTACAAACATTCCTATTTTGGGAATCCTGATATTTAAGCGAAAAGATCTTGGTAGGCAAGTAGGGCCACTTTCACACCAGGTCTTTATACATAGGTAAAATGCAGGTAAATCTAGACCTGTAAAATAAATAAGCGGTGGCAGACCACAGATGGGGATATTCCCCTGGTTGAATTTCTGATGCACTAGTCAGTGTAAAATTTGATAAGTAAGAGAGGTAAAATATGACAAACTGTACTGTTCGATCATGTGGGATGAAGCACCTAAGGCTTGTTTGGGTACCTAGTGTTCCTTTTCTAGGAATCACAGTACATATACGAACTGGCGAAATGATCCTGGTAGGCAACTATGCCATCCAGATCCTTCATGGCGGGGTTGGCCCGGCCAAGGCAGCAGAATGACCATTTTGTTGTCTGGTCTTGTGATCTAGCAGGCAACTATACTCTTATGCTCAGATCCTTCTTGGGGGTGGTAGCCCGACCAAGGCATTAGGAATGCTAGTTAGCTATCCTGGTCTTGAGATCTGGATGGCAATTATGCTCTTATACTCTGGCCCTTTTTGAGGTCATAGCCCGACCTAGGCATCAGGAATGCTACTAACTATCATGGTCTCGAGATCTGGACAGTAACTATGCTTTAACATTCAGACCTTTCTTAGGGGTGGTAGCCCGGCCAAGGCATCAGAAATGCTAGCTAGCTATCTTGGACTAGAGATCTGGATGACAACTATGCTCTTACACTCAGACCCTTCCTAGCAGCAGGTGGTTCTCGGCCAAGACATCAGGGGTAGTGAAGGGCTTCCCTAACCAATCCCTAGTCTCGAGGTGATCATTATCAAAATACCATGGTGATCCTCCTAGAGGAATTAATCTGATCCAGGGCATCAGGAGTGTTGTGTAACTCTTCTGGTAATGCGATCCTCCTTGAGGGATCTGATCCAGTCCAGTGTATCTCAATCATAGGTGAATGGTGATCACAGGAGAACTATCATAGGGATCGAAATCAAAAGAGACACAAACTCATGGCGTTACCAATATGAGGTTGTATCAATGCAGTGTGGTAACAGTTGGTAACCAGCCTCGCTTTAGGAGCTTTTCCACGAGTAGAATCTCTTGAAACGATTTGAGTTATGGGTGTCGATGATAGAGTGACCTTCCCTAAAAAAAGCTTTTCTTTGTGAACCGGTCACTAGAAGAAATTGTCCCACATTGGGGTCACCGCCTCTTCCATAGGGGTTTTAGAGAGAATAATAAACTCCTAGTCCCCAAGTGATGTAACTGGTTTAGAGACCTGTTTGGGGTAGATAAGAATCCTCAATAATTATAATAGAGCTCGAGACCCCATTGTGAGGGAATTGGGATCTCTAGGTGCTCCCCTAATGGATCGAGACATCGATGGCTCATTAGGGCATTGAACGGCTTAGTACAAATGGAGATTAACCATCAGTATGATAATCTTTAGAAGCAAGTTGATGCCGCTAAGGCCGAGCTCGTGCAAGTCAATGAGGATGGCAACCTACAAGGTGGATCAGGCTCTACCTCTTCCATTAAGTGTCATTGATGGATCGAAAAGGTAGGGGATCAAGAAGAAAGCTGTTGAGATGGTTGTGTATGCTCCTAGCATAGCTGGAAAGTCTTGGGCTACTGAAGCAGACCCTAGTTCAAACTCCCATGTTACAGCAAATGATCAATCCAAAGAGGGAGCTTCAGATCATCTTACCTCTCCACATAGACCTGCTAAGGATGTACTGGACCAGACTGAAACTACCAATGAGGGGAGGTTCATACCGGTTTGGTTTGAGGGAGATACCCAGGTCGACCCAACCCTAATAAGGGTGGTGGTCAATGCTGGCATAGCAAAGGTGGAAGACATCCCTGTTGGCTCTGCTCAAATAAAGGCCTAAACTGAGGTGGTTGTGCAAGTGGAGGGTAAGCCCCCAAGTGATCCAGAAATAGGTGCTTTAGATAAGGAAACTACTCTCTCAGGGGAGGTCAAACTAGAAGGAGGAGGAGTTGACCACTGTAGCGAGGGTTACAGTCGTTATGAACGAAACCTTGACCAGAATTGAGGCAACCGTGGCTAATGCCTAGGTAGAGAAGAAGTGGATCCAGCATGCATATGATCCGGAAAGACTCGAGTCTATACACCATTCCTTGGGAGGATTGCTCTGAATAAGGAGAAAACATATTAAGGAAGTGGTCTAAACTCTGTATAGCAGTGTGGTTGCCTTAGAAGCCAATGTGGGGGCTTCATTAGCTGAAGAACACTTCTACGCTACTTTCTAGGCAGATGGAGCTCATCTTCCCTGTAACATGATCATCATTAGAGGATGGATACCCTGAGTAGATCATGGAGAAAGCTGGGAGTTACCTTAGCCCACTCAGACTGAAGCTAGACCTTGTTGAGCTGTTGGGTGCGCAGATGATGAGGAGGACTTGGTACCTATTTCCACCATCATACCAAGCAGCACTGGGTGGAACTTGTCTCAAAGTCCCCTGCTAAAAGGTAAGGGATGTATAAGAGGCTTCAAACTTGCTTACCTCTCAATCAGAATCTGTCAAGGTAGAGGTCCATATTGATCTTACCAAGGAAAAGAGGTCCTAACTGGTCTGGTTAATGTGGGCCGCTGCAAAGGTTTGGGATGTAGGAAGAGCTTCAAACCTGCATATCTGTTCGTGGATGTTGAGATCCAGATCGATCTTACCAAGGAAGGAGAAGTCCATACTGATGCCATAGTGGTGGAAGAGGTCCCGATAGATCCAGCTAAAGAGAAGGTGGTCAAGATTTACTCAAGTTGATCCAACCAAGATGGTGGAAGCTAGCTTCAAAGTAGCGACGTTAGGGGATGGTGACCTTACTTAAAACAAAGTAGCGGGACCAGGGAGGAAGGAGCTGATACTGTCGAGGAGACTAACCAGGGAGGTGAATCAGGATCACGATGGCTCGCTATGGCGATGAATGGCCCGATACAAGAGAAGATGAGCCATTGGCATGATATTGGTCCAGAGGCATGCTTGGGATCCAATGAGTCCCCAGTTACTGATAGAAGTCTCTGTACCCCTCCGGAATTAGTAGGAACCATGGCGACTCACTTGAGCATTGAACGACCCAATATAAATGGAGAAGGTCCACTTGCCCTGGTCCAGAGGCATGCTTGGGATCCAAGGAGTCCCTAACAACTAAGAGAAGGCTCTAGACCCTACTAGAACAAACCGGAGTTTAGTGGATCACTTGGGCGTTGACAGACCCTGTATGAGAAGTGAGGAGCCACTGGGCCTTACAAAGGCTTGCTTAGGCATGTAGGAGGCTTCAGTAAATGTAAGAAGCCTCTGGGCACTCCTCGATCACTTGCTAGGGTGATGAATGGCCTGATACACATTGAGCAAAGCCACCGGTCTTGTAGCAGAGCTACTGCTCCAGAGGCTTGCTTAGGTACGTAGGAAGCCTTACCAAGCATGGGAAACCTCTAGGCACTCCTTGATCAGATCGGGCTTCGGTGTCTTGCTAGGGTAACGAATAGCTCGGTACATATTAGAGCAAAGCCACCGGTCTGATACTAGTCCAGAAGCATGCTTAAGAACCTAGAAGTCCCTAGCAACTGAGAGAAGGCTCTGGACTCTGCTGGAAAGAACCGAGAGCTTAGTGGCTCACTTGGGTGTTGAACGACCCGGTATAAAAAGTGAGGAGCCACTAAGTCTTGTAGCGGTGCTGCTACTCCAGAGGCTTACTTAGGCACGTAGGAGGCCTCAACAAATGTGGGAAGCCTCTAGGCTTTCCTCGATCAGACCGGACATCGGTGGCTTGCTAGGGTGATAAACGACCCAATACACATGGAGCGAAGCCGCTGGTCTTGTAACGGTGCTACTGCTTCAGAGGCTTGCTAAGGCACGTAGGAGGCCTTAGTGGCTTTCTAGAGCAATGAATGAACCAGTACACATGGAGCGAAGCCACCGGTCTAGTATAGGTCCAAAGGCATGCTTGGGATCTTAGAAGTCCTTAGCAACTAAGAGAAGGCTCTGGACCCTGTTGGAACAAACCGGGAGCTCAGTGGCTCACTTGAGCGTTGATCGGCCCAGTATAAGAAGTGAGGAGCCACTGATTCTTGCAGTAATGCTACTACTCCAGAGGCTTGCTTAGGCACGTACTAGGCCTCAGTAAATGTGGGAAGCCTCTAGGCTCTCATTGGTCAGATTATGTTTCGGTAGCTTGCTAGGGCGATGAATAACCCGGTACACATGAAGCAAGGCCACTGGTCTTGTAGCGATGCTACTTCTCCAGAGGCTAGCTTAGGCACATATGAGGCCTTACCAAGTGTGGGAAGCCTTTAGGGTCTCCTCGATCAGATCGGGCTTCGGTGGTTTGCTAGGGTGATGAATGGCTCGGTACACATGAAGCCAAGCCACCGGTCTAGTACTGGTCCTGAAGCATGCTTGGGAAGTCCCCAACAACTGAGAGAAGACTCTGGACCCTACTAGAATGAACCAGGAGCTCAGTGGCTCACTTGGGTGTTGACCAGCCCGGTATAAGAGGTGTGGAGCCACTAGTCTTCAACTGGTCGTGCTTCTCTAGAGGCTACACAGCTGAGTTAGCTTCTCAGATTCATGAGTTGACCTGGTATCGCTACCCAGGAGCTTCTAAAGGGCAGATCCGGTAATATGAGGGGGTTCGTATGACTAGGTACAAGTCCAATGGATCTACTAGATAGAAGGTCTACCGGTAGCAGAGCAAATCTTCTGTAAGAAAGCAAGAGAGGTGCAGCTCTACCGTATAGGAGCTCTCGATGTATCAGAGTGGTTCAGCTGTGTAGAAGATCTTAATGTGGGAAGCTACTATTTTGAAGCTCCATGATTATATGAGCAGATTCGCTTCATAAGAGCAACATAATAAACCAGTTCAACCAGGAGTCCCACATACCATATTAGCTCCATAAAAGACATGTTAAACCACAAAATGAGCACAACACGCGGTGCGTAGGTGATATAGACAAACATAGAGAAAGGATATCATAAACAATGACTGATAAATCTATCACCTTAATAGTATAAGGAGGCTCATGTAGAGACATGAAAGCTTTCAAAAGAGGTGTGGAAACTTCCCACAGACATTAACCAAAAATTCCCTCTAGGTGAAAAATCCTGATTAACTTCCTCAAACCGCTACCCCGAAGGTTACAGGGGGTAAGTACCTCATACCTGGGTGATCTTGTATGAATATGAAGGAGGATAGAGCGATAGGTAGGAGATGAGTTATCCCACCCGTAGGGCTTTGTGCATATGGAGGATATATAGGGAGCTCGAGGTTCCCTTGCTGGGGTAAATAGGCTGATCTTGGTCTTTGGTCCTTGATCCCTAATATTCGGTCTCCTCCCTAGGTGTCCCTGATCCAAATAGCGAACATTCACGAAAAAGTGGACCACCCGGTAGCGATTCTTTACCTCAAGATGCTTTCAGTTGGAGTCGGAACCCGTCCTGGTACCCGAAGCTCGGTCCTAGACCCTGATTTCTTCCTAAAGTTCCCTGACCTATACAACGAGTAAGGAGGGGGGCTTTCCTAACTTATGTATTGGATCCTTGTCTGCTCTCGTAGGGAGGGTGCAAAAGAGCTCATCGACTCCCTTTAGATGGGTCTGGGTAGTTTCTCCCCATCTTGATATGCAACTTTGGCATGTAGATTGGAGGATAAGAGCGCTAGGTCCAGCGAGGTAGGAATCTAGCTCATAAATATACATACATGCATGCATAATAGATGACATAATTTTGAGAAACGCATCATTTTTCTGTTAGCCAAATTTGGTTATTAACAATTATTATTTTTAAGGTTTATAATTATTATTATTAATATTATTATTAATATTATAATAATTATTATTACTATTACTATTTGTTAACAGAAAATTTAATCAATGTGAGAAATTTCGGCTAACACCCTCGAGACCGCTACCACGGAGGTGGCGGCCAGGATATGTATCTCGTACCTAACTTGTTCAAATAAAGGTGGGTGTTTAAATATGAATACAATGACGATGAGAATATAGTTTTTTATTATAGATCACGTATGCCATACAAAAATCTCTTAAAACACTCTTAATCTCGCTGGGGTACAGTGGGGTGGCAACCTCATGTTTGTCGAATAGTAGAATACAACGATAGTCGTGTTCTAATTACCGTATTTAGGCCAAGAATCCCCACCTTCCGTCTCCCTTTTTTTTTTCTCTTCTCCCTTCGTGCATACCTTTTTTTTGTATTTATATATTGTCCCAATAGGTTAAATTTGTAATTCTCCTGCCATGATTCTCTAAATCTCAACCCTCCTTATCGGGCAGGATCTTTTATTTAAAAGTCATTGACTTTGGATTAATGACGGAATTAGAGAACATCTTTTTGGGAGAAAAGTTTGTTTCCACTTTGGACTCAAACTCTTGCCATGCACGTATACGGTTTTTCAACGTTCGATAAAGTGTGGATATGATCATGTTTGTCTTCATGGTGTGATTTCTCTTGAAGTTCATCATTCATTGTTTTGTAGAGCGAGATAGATCGGTGCCTTAGTCTTTATACTAGTAGTTTGGCCAGACCTGTCCAAGTTCCTCAGAACTTGAGATGGCCGCGCGGGCGCTCTTTGGCTGTAACGGAGCTTTAGCGAGCTTCGTCCTACTGGTCTTGATGGGATTGAATCTTCCTTCAAAGAGATGAAGCAATACTGTAGTACAAGCTGGGTGTTTAATGGGTCTCTCTCTATGCTTGGAGAGGATGGCTAGCTTCTAGGGAGGTTACAAATAGCATCAACTTCGGGGAGCCTGGACTGTTGCACATCGGGCTTCCTCTGAGTTCTTGTTTCGATGTAAGGATCTCGATACGATGGTTTCGGGCTCCACCTCGAATGTCCCAGAGCTCGACAATCCTTCCTCGTACCCACGGGGTGGTTCCCCCAGCTCGACTCCAGGATCCATGGTTCTCGGTTTTGGATCCAGGCTAGGAAAGTGGAGAATTTCCCTTTTGGTCCCAAGCCAAATTTGGCTATTAACAGAAGTCCCCTCTGAATTGAACACCGGTGGTTGAGTTGGAGTTAGAGTTGGACTCAGATTTCCTATTTTGATTGGGAAATTTTCCATACAACGTTGATACCAGAATCTTGGCGAAAATCTCCTCATTAAATGCGTTAGTGACGTGGCGAACAGAAAAACGATGTGTTTCTCAAAATTATCTGGCTCTGTTACGCCAACTCATGGGTTTTGAGGCTATCTCGGTTGAAGATTTAGCCGACGCCACTGCTCTATTTACCTCTATTTAAACTCGATTACTTTGTCGCTTTCATCACGCCTCCTATTTTTCAGATTTCAAATTTTCTCAGAGAAAGCCTCCATTTAGCTCCCCTCTCTTCATTTTCTTGGAATGTAAAAATTCATTCTACCATGTCGAAAAACATCCATGATTTTTTCGATTCTATTATCGATTGCGAGGAAGTGTCCAACCTCAACCTCGGAAAGAGAACACGAAAGAACTTTGACAGCGATGACTCTCCACCTAACCCGAAAAACACCGGTCGAACAGAAACATAACTATTGGGATCAGGTTTTCCAACAAGCCTGATATTCCCCTGAATTTAGCCGACAAGGATTCTGACGATGAACCCAAGGATGCTGACGATGAACCTAAGGATGCTGTTATAGGGAGGGGTCAAGTTACAGTTGTCGGTCCTCATCTGGAAAGGCTTCTCTCCTCTGATTTCAGCTTTTGTCTCCATCCCTGATAGGAATTATGACATCTTCAATCCTCCCAGCGATGTGCTCCCAATTCATGTAGCGGCCCTTGAGAATGGGGTAAGCTTTCTCTTCATCCTACTCTTCGACGGGCTCTCAACGCTTTATAGCTAGCTCCCTTCCAGCTGACACCCGGCTTCTAGAGGCATCTAATCAACTTTCTCGTGTTGTAAAGGGAACAATATGAGCTAAGCAAGGTTACCAGGAAGCCTAGAGTAGAGGAGTTGGCGTACCTCTTTCAGATTAGAAGCAAATCTAGAGCTCTTCGAGGTTAGTTCTATGACAAGGCAAAGAACAAGCTCAATTTCATCATCCCTAGCACTTCGAGGAAAGATTCTGCTTGGAAGAAAGAGTGGATCCTAGCGGGAAATGATTGGGAAAGCTCGACCTTCATTGGCAGGCATAAGTTCACAGTTCCCACGGCTTTCAACGAATAAACCATCAAGAGGTCGGGATTCCTTACCCGCTGAGTTTGAATCTGTGTTAAAGGCCAACCTTGCTATAAACTGCCTGAATCTGAAATTCCCAACTGTAGACCCCATCGATTCTCACCGAGTAAATCGCTATAAGTAACACTGAACCATCTTGGTCGAGGTAATCATCATCTTTATATTTTCCTGCAATGGTTTTATTCATCACTTTCTAACCTGAACTCTTTTACAGGCCTTCAAATTCAACGTGGCTATGGGCCACCAGGTGGCCTCTCTATGTGATTGGGTAGCCAAAGCTGAAGCTGAGCGGGCTATAGAGTTGTTAGCATGGGCTTAAGATCTAGTACAAGAGATGACCTCTAGCCAAAGGGGGATGGAGGCGGAGCTAACCGAGCTTAATTGTGACAATGAGAGGTTAAAATGATCTTTCAATCAAGAAACTCTTATATCTGAACGTCGAGCCAGATAGTGGGATTCCTGGAAGGCAGATGCTAAGATGCTAAGATGCTAGAAGTCAAGAACCAGGCCTTGCATGCTCAGGTGGCTAAGTTGAAAATGGAAGTGGATGCCTCCTTCAGTGACGGGTATTTTTACGCCTTCTTCCAAGTCTTCGAAGCCCTCCTTCTTCCTTTTGACCTCTCCAGTATTGTCAGTTGGGATAGGGAGGAAATCATGACCAGGGCGGCAGATATGTCTCACCCCGTGGTTGACGGGGTGATCCTTCTAGAAGGGCAGGAGCAAGAAAGAAAGCAGCTGTGACAGATCCTCTTCTTCCTCCTCCTATCTTACCAGTCTCATGTCCCGAGGAAACCTCTAGCGGGGTTCGACCTGCTCAGCCAAAGGGGGACTCGCTAGAAGCCCGGGAGGAGTTCTACAACCATTCTGAAGAGCCCTCTAAAGAAGAGTTGGAGGTTGAGCAGAACAAGATGAAGTCTCTGGCAAACCTTCTCGATGCGGTCATCCCTCATGAGGTTATGACAGTGGTTAATGAGGTTTTGGTAGAGGACCCAGCTGAGCAGCAAGCAATGGAGGATCCTCTAGAGGAGGGAGTAGCAAGCGAGGGCGGCCATGGCGAGTAACCACCTAAGGGAGGGACAACATGAGAAAACCATAAGGAAGCTGGAGCCTAATACAGTTTATTCACAACTTGATTTTGATGCCCAGAAAGAGGGGTGGGCACCCCGCTTTACTTATGCAATATTTCGTTAGTTTTTCCTTTACTATTCTCTTATCTTCTGTAGCCCAGAACGAGGGTTTGGGCTCCCTGCTTGATAAATGTAGCCTTTATAAGGGATTGGCTCTCGTATCAATAATGAAAACTGACTTTAGATTTCATTCGTACTTGCTTCAATGAATTTTGGCTTGACTGACATCTCCTTGCTTCATTCCTGATCTCGACCTAGATGTGTTCTCCTAAATAACTTGACTTAATCAAATTTGGCAAAAAATAACGAGATCTTAAATTGGTTTAAGTGTGAAAGTAGACAGCTAGCTCGAGCTCTTGGCTCTCAACTGAAACTTGTAGCTCAATGACTTTAGTTAGTAATCCCTTATATGATTTTAGGCTAGTTTGCACATGTCACAGTAAGCAATCACATGCTCAAGGAGGATTAGTAACCTGTAATAACTTGGACATTGGAGTTGAAGTAGGAGAACTTTTGATTTGTTGTAAATTCGTGTTTTATAATAACAATACTCGCAAGTGCACGAATCGTGAAGATATCGTACAGCGGCAAGTAAGGATCATTCCCACGAAGACTAGAGATTTATCGATTAAAACTAATTCTAATTAAAGTTAAATTAAAGTAACAAGAAGATTGTTGAGTTTGATTTAAAGCTAAAAATAAAGTAAATTAAAACTAAGAAAGCAATTAAAAAGATTTGGTTGTGATCAAAGGTGAGAAAGCACTAGGTCATCAATGCTCCCCTATTATGTTTACTCAATGTTTCGAATTGACTGTGAAAGATATTAGTTAAGTTAAGGTTTCGTTCTTATTCTTAAGTATGATTGTTACCATATAATCCTGAGATGAATCAGGTGTTGTCAATTACAATTTACCCATAGATCAGTGGCGCAAACTACAATCGAGAACCCATTAAGTGCAAGAACAATGAACCAAAACCTACTTGTATAGATCAATGCTAAGGTCGGTTTTATCCATTCAATTGAATATTAATTAAGATTACGTATAGATCAATACTCTAACCTCAATCATTAAATTATCAAAACCCTAAATTCATGTCAATGCATGATCATGCATTAACAAGAATAAAGAATTAAGACATAGGATGAATTGAATGAATCAAAACTTAATTTAATTAAATATAGTCAATTCTAACAAAGAGTATTCATAGAGGTTCACATTGTTTCCCCAGTATGGAATTAGTTACACATGGCGAAAATAGAAAGAAAAGAGAAAGAAACACTAAAACCCATTGAGGCCTTAAACGGATTCTTCAAATCTTCAATGATGAATTCTTCTTCATCTTCGAATCTTCGAATGAGCAACGATGAATGAAAGAATTGTTATGTGTTTTGAAAGGTAATGAGAGGTGATATTCCTTGGCTTCTATCTTTTTTTTTTGTTGGAAAAATCGATAACTATGTATATATATATAGGTTATCTTTAAAATAGGGTTTAGAATTCCCAAGACAACAAGGAATACGCACGACTGCTCCCTAGACCGCGGCACGGACAACTTGCCCAGACCGCGGTGGATGAAGCGAAGTGCTCTTTGTGATGTTCCGTGGTGGAGACCGCTCTGGAGGCATGACCTTGATAGCGGTACAGACCATAGTTATTGAAGATGACACATCTGTGATTTTTCGCTCTTTAGACAGCGATGGAGGCTTTGCTTGGGCAGCGACCTTCCTAGCGGTAATTGACAAAATTTCCCTTCTTTGCTTCAAATCTTCCAAACACAACATTAAAGTCCAATGTCCTGAAACTTGCTCAATCACAAAAATTAAATACCTAAAAATGCTCAAGAAACAAACAATTGATGGGAGGAAAGGGGATTAAAAGCATATACAAATAATGATTGATCAAATACCCCCAAACCTATATTTTGCTTGTCCTCAAGCAAAACTAAGAAAAATAAAAACTAAACCTAAACCTAGAAATAAAATCATAACTAAATAAGCCACTTTCGTAGGGAACATGATAGCATTGAGCGTATGCTACAAGCCTTATAAGAAAAATATCAATCATCTAAAATGCGTTTGAACTGTACCCAAATTGAAACAATTCATGCAAAAGTCAGTAAGTAAAAACTAAAGTTAAGTCACAAAACTGAATGGATTGCTCAATTTTTTAACGAAAAACCCATTCTCAAGACGTTCAAGTTTCAAAGTCACATTTGCTAAACACCATAGATGTAATTCGCCTTGACTCTAATTCTCACAGGATGTCACTCATTAATTTCATACAAAACCTAGGCAAATACAATCAACAAGCATATGCGAATTAAGTTATGTACAAAAAAATTCAAGATATAATCGCATATGAATATATAGTAGAAATAACGTCTAATTTTATGCAAAGGATCTCATGAAAGAATTAAGCATTATGAACAAGATAGACACATTATTCACTTCTACTTTCATAGTACGGATAACCAGTGGGAAATTAGGGATTCAAAAACCTAGGACCATACCATGAGAGTCTTCAATAACTTTACAGCCTCGTACAGATCTCTTAATCCTCATCACAACTGAGATAATCATCTCTTACCACTGTCCTATTTTTCAAAAATTCACCATTCTCTTCATGTCAAAACTCCTTTTTTTAGTATATACAACTTTGAGATCTAATTTACTTATATGTACTCATTAAACTCTACTTTCTGATTCTTATAACATTTTTTTCTTAGAATCGGAGGATTACATGTACATGGAAGTCATAATTATCAAACTTAATTTTAGGATTGAATGTAGCTCTTTTCCTTCACTAGCCTCTGATCGAAATATACAAAAATCACATGCAAAAATATAATATCTTTTTCACATTCTCAATGTATGATCCCAAGCTATAAGGTATGGCTAAATTATTGCTTATTGGTTTACGATTAATGTGGTGAAGAAAGAAAAGGGCTCAATCAGTGTTTGGCTTCAAACCGGGCTATGGAGCACACAACATACGGGTAGGAAATATTTTTGACCTTTTAAGTAGTTCAAGCACACATAGTCTAATCATCGTTTCCACTGATTCGACTTACTCGAGATCAAAATAAACATGTGACTTCTTTTAATGATGAAAGTTCTATAATGCTCAACGTATACCCTATAGAGATCAAATCTAAATGCCAAGAACCTACTGAGTGTTCAGGAGTAGAAATAAAATATCCCTCTTAATTTATCATACATATACGCTTTTTGGCTTGGTGAACTCACAAGGGTAGTCTCCACTATTAATCATGCAATTCAACTAAGCTTCCTATCCACTATCACATCAAGAGTATGTCATAAAATTTTGAAAAAAAATGGAATACATTACTCTAAGTGGCAAGAAGTTAGTGTCAACTCAGTGATTAATGCATATTATCTCTAGGACACAGATCAAAACATAATATCATGGATGATCACATCACCCCCAAACTTAAAATCAACATTGCCCCAAATGGTGACAAGCAAGAAAAGAAAGAAGCGAAAAAAGAATTTGTTAATAGTAAAATTTGGTCAGGGGTCAAAGAGAAATTTTCCACTTACCCGCCACAAGTCAAAGCCCATAATTAACGTCCATGAAGCCCGGATAGACCATAAAGCTACCCGCAGGAGCAGGGAAGGCCGGCCCGACTTTAAAACTATCAGAAAACAAGCTAGAAGCGACCAGGATGAGCCCCCACATGAACACTGGAACCCAGGCTTCTCCAGGCCACCTATCAGGGAACCTCGGTTCCTGAGGTCGAGCTCCTCAACCACCCCGTGAAACCCAAGGGAGGTCTCCAAGCTGAAGAGACATTCGAGAGAAGCTCGACAAGTAAAGTGGGCTTCCTCCAGGTTAATATTTTTGGAGGACAAACTTAACAGTAGTCTTAGACAGAAGCCCGCCAACCTCTCTAGAAGCCCGCTGTCCCTGCTGGGCATGAAAGAGGAATCACGTCTAAATCTACACTACCCGGCAACCTCCTGGGAATGTCTACAAGGACACCTCAAGCTCCTAAGGACCAGGAAAATCCATCATGAGCTTCTAAGAACAGAGTCGAAGCATGGATATACCTCGCTCTATGAGACGACAGGCAGCTAGCTCGGTGACATCCATGAAAATCCATGTTGCGATAACATACAAGATCATATCTATGTGATAACCAGCATTAATTCCGTTTACGTGAGTCAAGAGTTTGATTCCTAAAAGGAAACAAACTCATTTTCGTTAACAATATCATCATTTCCACTATTTACTCGAGGTCAACAACTTTTAAATAAAGGATCCCGCCCGATAAGAAGGTAACGGATTCGTAGGATCGTGGCGGGATATCAGAAAATTCAAAACTACTTGGACCAGATATAAATAAGGCCAAACGGGATATGAAAAGGGGAATCAGACAAAAAACAGAAGGAGAACAACAGATAGAAGAAAAGAAAAGAATAGGGGAAGGCCAAAATTCTGTATTCAGAACACGGCCACCTTCGTTTCCACTATTCGACAAGCACAAAGTTGACACCTTTCTAGATCCTAAAGAGACTATGAGCATATGAGAGAATGATTTGTATATCAAAGCAAGTAATCAATAAAAGCTCCCATTAGTATTGTTGAAATCCAGCCTCTTGTTTACTTCTAAACTGATCAGGTATCAACGGTACAGACCCCGGCCACCACTTCCGTGGTAGTGGTCTCGAGGGTGTTAGTAGGAATTTCTCATCCTGAGTAAATTTCCCGTTAACACTTTATGGCTCCGTCTGTGGGAAACGAACCCACGACCATCTTTATATTCAAAAGTTTGTTATTTTACAAGAATCATGAGGCTCCGCTCATCACAAGGACAGCTTGGCACATCGGGACAACCTTCTGCCGCGTCAACAAGAAAAGTCCAGAAGAAAGGGAGGAAATCCAGGCTCCAAAGCCAGGTTCCAGCTCAGCCAGCCACTGTGCTAGCTCTCGATTCTCCTCTGAGAAATCAAGTCTAACTTGACCAACAAGTGGCGGCCTTCATAGAAAACGTTCGCCTTTGACTGCTCGCTGAGGGCATTACCATCCAGCAAGCAGACCTTTGCAATCGGGGGCAGTCAAGTAGGCCCGGAATAGGTAGCCTGCCTTTGATCGCCTGGGACCTACTCCTCGGGAACCAGCTCGTAATAGAACGGGACTCTCAACCTCGATCAGGGACAGGATATGGCCCATACCCCCCGTTCCTGAAGCGCTGCCACGCTACCAACCAAGGCAAGTCAAATTCAAGGCGGACATCCTTCCCCAAGAGAGGGGAGTGTTTCTCTACCCAACGACTTCATTGAGGGAAGCCCGGGGTAGGGAAGAAGAAAGTCAGCAAAGCCCCTAAGCAGACCCCCTCCGAAGAAGAAACCGGGTAGAGGTCTCCAGTTCGTCAGAAGGATCCGATGGTGAGGAAACTGAGATCAACTCAAGGAAATCAGAAAGAAAACGTCTAAAAGACCAGTTGGCAGAGATTCAGAAGGAGGTCCAATTGATGAAGAAGGGAAAGTACAAGGAGGACAAGAAAGATCCTCTAAGTGAAATGAATGCTCCCTTCACTAGAAGGATCCAGGAGGTGGAGCTCCCGCCCAATTTCAAAATGCCAACTGACAGATTCTCTAGGACTAAGGATCCTCTGAGCCACTTAGAGAGCTTCATTCAACAGATGAAGGTCCAGAACACGACAAGGGCCGCTATGTGTCTAATGTTCCATACTACACTCACGGAATACGTGAAAACCTAGTTTAGGAAACTACATGTTGGTAGTGTGGATTCCTTCACCAAGCTATCAACCGATTTCTACTCACAATTCCAGGGAGTTAAGCCCTAGTTGAAGGACCCGATCCACTTACAGTACGTGATCCAGGAGAGAAGGGAAACCCTTGGGGCTTATGTAGAGCGATTCCACAAGGAAGTCATCCAGATGGGGGTCTTCACTGAGAAAGAAATCCTCACCAACATAAGAATGAACCTGTGGGCGGGAAAACTTTTCCAGTCTTTTGCTAAGAGACCTCTGGAAACCTACCAAAAAGCCTATGATCAGGTTCTATAGCAGATTGAGGTCGACGAACAACTCATGGTCAATATGGAACATGACGACATGAGAGCTGTAAAGCGACAAAAGAAGAAAGCTCCTAGACCCGAGCAAGCTCAGAAAAACCAGAATAAACCCCCTAATAAATCAACATATCACTTCCCCCTTTCTCAACCCAGATCAGAAAGATATCCAGATAAACGAACTCCTCCTCAAGCTTCCCCACCTCCTAGGACAGTGGCCCCTATAGCTCACGATGAGAGGAGGTATGATCATTACACTCCCTTAAATGCCTCCCGTGAAACAGTCTATCTCACCATTCGGGATAAGGGTTTGTTACAGAAGCCCGCTCCCATGAAAGCTCCGGTCGATAAGAGAAATCACTATAAATATTGTGACTTTCACGAGGACGTGGGGTACAACACTTCAGAATGCTACAACCTACGAAACCAGATCGAGGCTTTGATAAAGGGAGGATGCCTGGTGAAATTCTTACAGCAAGTCAGAGAGAACATTCAGACTGGAAGGGAGGTGCAAGCCGAGATCCGAGAACATACCGAGAAAAGGAAGGGGGAGCAGACGGACCTGATGCAACAGATTTAGATAATACATACTATCAGCGGGGGGCCTACTCTGGCCGGCATCTCCAACAGTTCCAGGAAAAACCATACGAGGAAAGCCTCTCGTACGAACGAAAGGCGGGATATCATTAAGGTGGACCAGAGACCAACCAACCCCTCCTAGCTGTCATAAATCATTTTCATAGAAGCGAACATCTACAACACTGTACAGCCTCATGATGACCCCATGGTGATCACGGTACAGATTACAAACTGCATGGTACACCGTGTGCTCATCAACACATGTAGCAGCGTTGACATCCTATTTAAAGATACCTTGGAAAAGCTAAACTTGAAACAATGGTGTTACAAGCACTACTCCGTTATATGGGTTCAGTGGGGACTTAATCACATCCATGGGATCAAAAATCCTACCAGTGATCATTGGAGCCACACCTCTCCAGTAGAATACCATGACCGACTTCGTGGTGGTGGATGCCCCATCGGCCTATAATGCAATATTAGGGAGGCCATTTCTATCATTCTTGAAATGGGTCCTTTCTATTTACCACAACGTCCTGAAGTTCCCAGTAGGAGACAATGTGGGGGAAGTTCGGGGTGATCAGTAAGCAGCCAGGAGATGATACGTAGTATCGGCCAACCCAGCAGCTCTAGCAAAACAACTCGCCCAGGTGACAACTATCTAAAACAGGGCAACCCTCGGAGATGTAGGGTCCACCGATCACCCTGAAGACGACCTCATAATGCCCGACATGTAGGAACAAAGAAAGAATGGGCCAGCGGCCATCTAGTGGATAAGTTAGAAGAGATTCCTGTCCGAGTGGACGATCTCTCGAAGGTCGACAAAATCGAAGCCACCGGGAATGAAATAGGGCTTGATCAGGCTCCTTACAGAGTTCAACGACATTTTTGCTTGGAGTCATGTTAAGATGATAGGGATCCCGATGACATTATCTGCTCATCTATTGGCAGTGGATCCAACCTTCAAACCCATCAAACAAAAGAGGCACCACTTTAACACCAAAAGAAATGTTACGGTTCAGGAAAAGGTGGACACGCTGACCCGGACGGGCTTCATTTGAGAAGCACATTATCCCGAGTGGATTGCCAACGTGGTCATGGTCACAAAGGCAAATGGAAAGTGGCACATGTGTGTAGATTACACCGACCTCAACCCAGCATACCCGAATGACAGCTTCCCTCTACCAAAAATTGATCAGTTTGTCGATTCTACCTCTTGAAACAAGCTTCTGATCTTCATGGATGCATTTTCAGGGTACAATAAGATTATGATGCACCCCGCGATCCAGGAAAAGACCAGTTTTATCATAATGCAAGACTCGTACTACTATAAGGTGATGCATTTCGGGCTCAAGAATGCTGGAGCTACTTATCAGCGGTTAGTCAATCGGTTGTTCAAGCCTAAAATCGGAAGGTCAATGGAGATGTATATCGACGATATGATTACCAAGTCTTCAACCTCGGAAGGCCACCTGGATGACCTTCGTAGAACCTTCATGATCCTAAGGGAGAACCATATGAGGTTGAACCCTTCCAAATGCGCCTTTGGGGTAACTGCGGGAAAGTTTCTGGGCTTCATGGTTCATGAGAGAGGCATAGAGGCTAACCCAGGAAAGATCATGGATATCCTGGATCTAGAATCCCCCACTTATATTAAACAGGTTCATGCCTTGACCGAACATATAGCAGCGCTCAATAGGTTCATCTCTCGGTCTACCGATAAGTGTCTACCATTCTTCAAAGCCATCAAGCAGGGAAGAAACATGAAATAGGATCAGGAGAGCGAACAAACTTTTCAAGCTTTGAAAAAATACCTATCAAACCCTCTACTGCTGGTTAAGCCAAGTCCTGGAGAAGAGCTTCAAATATACTTGGCCATTTCAGAAACCGCCGTAAGAGGGGCCTTGGTCAAGGAATGGGGGGATAGGGTCCAGCGACCTATTTACTATGTGAGTCACACTCTAACCAAGCCTGAAAAAGAACTATACTCTATTGGAGAAGCTCGTTTACGCCTTAGTGACCTCGGTAAGGAAGCTTCATCCCTACTTCCATGCTCATTCAATAGCAGTAGTGACGGACCAACCCCTTCGACAATTCTTACAAAGGCCGGATATTTCTGTAAGGCTGGTTCTATGGGCCCTAGAGCTTACCCAGTTTGATTTAAGGTATAAGCCTAGGACCGCAATAAAAGCTCAGGCACTAGCAGACTTTGTAGAAAAGCTCTCAATACCTTCAGGCCAAGCAACCCCCACGGTAACAGATATAACCCCTGAGAGGATTCTAGAATCTGACAACTGGCCGGAAGGTTACGAGTCGTAGACCCTCTACACTGATGGAGCTTCCGGGCAAGCTGGGGGAAGAGCGGGCATAGTCCTCATCGACCCAGAAGGAACTGAGTTTTGCCACTGTTTTAGGTTTGAATTTAAAGTTACAAACAACGAGGCGGAGTACGAAGCTCTTCTAGCTGGAATAAAGGCAGCCATAGAACTCAGGGTTGATTACCTGAATGTTAAGAGCGACTCTTTGCTCGTGGTCAACCAAGTCTCCAAAGATTATCAGGCAAAAGGGGATAATATGATCGCTTACCTGAAATTGGTTCAACAACTCAAGAGCAGATTTAAGGGATTCAAAATCGAGCAGATACCTCGACAACTGAATCATCGAGTTATCGTACTTGCCAAGATAGCTGCATATGGTGGCCAGACCTTACCTCACAGAGTCCCTCTTCAAGTGATCCCCCAACCTACCATTATGACAGGTAAGGAAGCTTATACTTTGGACCTACAACCGTGCTTGATGGATCTATTGTAACCCCGTTCACCGGTCATGCAACGGAAGTAGGTTTTAAATTTTTTTATACAAATCATAATCTGTATCTGGGACCAGTGAACTTTGGATCGTAATTATTTTTCGAAACTAATACATACAACCATGTAAGTAGATAAAGGTAGAGAAGATCCGGGTTTTACCAAGCCCGATGTCTACTGAATTGTTATCAGTGTCTGTATTTCGCTATCTGGTTGCATATTCACGGTCAGGTCATGTGGCATTTCATTCTGAACTGGTAGGTTGTTAAGACCAACTTCTATGCTAGCCGTCTAGGGCGTCTGATAGTTGTCTTGGTCCGCGTTCGTCTTTGTAACTTCTTCTGATGTTATTGGCGTCGTCCGATTGACCACTCATTCGGGGTTTGGGGTCAGGGATGTGCTATTTGGTGCTGCACCACCGATCAACGTTCTTAGCTCGACATTAGTCATTCAGATCGCAGCATTTTCTGCTTCAAGCGCTCGCAACTTCTCTACGTTTGCTATCATTTGGGCAGTCAGCGCGGCAATCTCCTCGTCGACAGTTGGCGTGTTTCCATCCCCCGACATGTTGATAAATCAACTGACTGGTTGGACTAGTTTGTTTTGAAAGGTTTCAATGGGCCTCATGGTGGGCGCCAAACTGTAGTTGGTCAAGCTACGGTTAGTTGTAGATCAGGTCGGGTTGTATTGGGCCCAAAGCAACTTTAGTCGAACCGGAAGAAACCAGGATGTCTCCTCCTTCGTGAACCTACTACCAAAATAGAAGATCTATTGACTAGTCTTCAGATTCTGCAAAAGAGAAAAAAAAAGCATTAAATATTGATGATGGAGTTAATTTCTTAACCTTAGGTATGCTTGGGCTGAACAATTTTTGCTAGGATTCTTGAATATGGATCAGATTCAATTATGATGACTAAAAACTACATAAACAGAGTTTTTATGTGCTAAATGAGCTTGTTTTTCTCTCCAATTTTTTTCTAGAGAGCCCTTTGTCTCAGAACTTTGCTATTTATAAGATAACCTCTTTCCAATGTTCATACGTCAGTTACTTAAGGTTGGCGTGATTCAAGGAGAGATTTCCTCTCCTTTGATTCTTCATTGAATCAGCGGTTACGATTCTTTGTAACCGACATCCAACTTGTCATTCAAACTCATCCCTTTGTCTGTGCGATGGGTTGGATCAATATAATGGGCCTTGATAGCCTAACATTCATGGAGGCCTTGTATATTGAGCCTATAAACCATTTTTTGGCTACCACAATCATCAGGTCCCGTAAATCGTCCAAAATTTCACATCGAGTAGGATTCACATGAATCCCACGGTGATACCCCAAATCGAACGATAAATATGCATTAACATCTAAAACTAATTAGTCAACTTAGGTGGTGTTTTTTTTTTTTACATTTTTTAAAGTATTTTAATTATTATTATTTTAATTAAGCAAAGTAATACCATTCAACATTTAAAACACTCTCATTTATTTGTTTTTTATTTGAGATCATCCAACGTAATATTAAGTGGTTTTCGTTTTACTATTCTACTCCAATTTTAACAAACCATTTAATTTTTAAGATACTTTATTTTTATTTTTTTTATCGTATTTTCATCTTGTAACAAATATTTATTTTTGTATAAAAATGTATTTGTTTTCGTATACAATTATTTATTAATTTAAATATTTTATTTAAAATATAATATAATGTATTTTAATTTATTAATAAAAAATAAAATATTTTATATTGCTGAAAAAAGCAAAACATCTATCACGAGTCACGACTAAACAATCAACCCTTCACGTTGATCCGTGTACCAACATCTGTCGTCGTTATCATTATCGCCGTCACTACCGCTGTAAGTCACCCATCACGACCGATCTAGAAACTTTCGTCAGACACAGATCACCAAACGTCCCAACGAAATTCATTAACATGTTCTCTTAATCACGAATGAAACCCCGAGAAGCATTCGATTTTACATATCCGATTCGTTGCAATCCACCGTTACTCAAGTTGTGTCGTCGTCAACGTGTTGTTTGTCGGACTCATCCTTACCTTAGCGACTGTTCCTTGTTGTTGATCTACGTTTTGGCAGATACAGGCGGGCCACCCTCCAACTCTAGAGATTAAACGACGACGCTCCATCTCAATGTCGAAGGCAAGGAGAAGGTCGATTTGCCTCTTCCAGTCAAATCCAAGGGAGCCGGTGCCATTGCCGCATCCTCCTTCTAGGTCAATTTAGGGCTAGGTTAGTTAGGGTTAGGCTTTAATAAAATTAGGATATTTTTAGGGTTAGGGTTTGAGTTGTGTTAGAATATCTGTTTTTATTTAAAGGTATTTTTAGTAATGGATTAATTATATAAAGTTAATTTTGGAAATAAGTGTCGATGTGTTAATTATAACTTATTAAATAAGTGAAAAATCAGATATTTGTAACTTTTTATTTACGATATATATATCTTAAATTAATATTTAATTTAGAAAAACAAACAAATGATCTATGTTAATTTAAATTATACGAGGTAATAACTCTTATATTAAAAACAAAAAAAACAAAAACAAATAGCCCCTTAGATTTTAACATGGTCATTCAATTAATCTGTTGGATCATACAATTATGCTAGACTTGTAAATTTCGTAAGAACGTTTAACTGTCTTTATTTTTTAAAACCTCCTTTGAAATCCGATAAGATTATCTGTGTGTGCCACATCCCAAGCCATGTCAGGAATGTTGGCACGTTGGAGAAGACCAAAGTAGTTAAGTTGAATAAATTAGGTATCAATTATGGCATTAGTTAGTGGCCATCAATAGTTAGTTATGGCCTTAGTGGCGGCCTTTATTTACAGGAAAATATCATTTTCCCTTTTCCCTTCTCACGTATATCCTATTATTAAGACGAGAATATAATTTGATTAATAATAACTGTTTTTTCTCCTAAAATCAAAAAAACGTTAAAAATATTTATTCTATTACCTTTTTCATCTATTGATTATATAATATGTTCCTTTGACTGTTAAAATTGAAGCAAATTACCATTTTATCCTTCAATTTGTTTCATATAATTACTATTTAACCCTTAAAAAATTCATTAAATAAAAAATATATTAAAAAATTAAAAAAAAAAGATAGAAGATGGATATAACTTTTTTTTATTTTTTATTAAAATTTAATAATAAAAAAAAATCCTTACTTCCATATATATATATATATATATATATATATATGTACAAACGAAAATTTCATTCAATTTTTTTTTTGATAAAAAATTTCATTCAATTTAAAAATCAAAATTGCTAAACTAAAATTGATTACTGATATACAAATTCAAACCCAGATTTAAAAATAAATAAATTAAGAAACCCAAATTTTGTCTTTGAAAATAGGAAATCCAGATCTCCATCATCAATCAAACATAAAAGAGAAACCCAGTTGTGAATTTGCTTGTCTGAAACCCAATTCCCTACTAGAAATTAGAGCGTTCCACTACAAAATCTCTATTATCAGTAACAAAATCGGTCCTAAAAACCACAACACAACTCTCAAACACCTGACTAGCAAAATCCCAAAAAACAAATTCTTATTGTCTGCTCTCAATCACTTCAACTTGCATTAACCCAACAATAAATTATCAACATTTCAAAAACCCCCACCTCAAAAATGCATATCAGAACCGCTAAAACCCCTAGCTTTGCAAATGAAATTATCAACATTTCAAAAACCCCACCTCATATTAGCTTCATTAGACCAGTTCCCAACTTCCCACAAAACCCATGTCACTAGATTGCTTATGTACCATCATGAAAGTAAAGAATACAAGTTTAAAAATGGATTTGGGGTATAATAAAAAAAGCCCAAACAAAAAAGTACAGAGTTGGAATTTATTAATCCATCACAAATTCACCAAACAATCCACCACCATCCCACAACCCAATAATACCCAAACCTCTGTCAAAGGAAAGCAAGTGGTGAAGAGAAGGAGAAAAGAAAAAAAAAGGACAATTGGCAACGAGAGGAGATCGATTGACCACCGATCTTCTCGTTTGAATGGAGATAGAGTGTCGATCTCCGTGTTTGGGAGGAGCTTAAACGATGATCAACAGTGAGATGATGACGGTCGACGTTCGTAAGGTGGTGGATAGAGTTTGAGTGTTAGGAGATGATGGTAGAGATAAAATCTTTTTGGTGAATAGTTTCCAAAAAAAAAAAATTTGAAGTAATTGTTTCTGTTTTTTTTAATGATGAAGAAAATGATGGATCTATTCGATGATGAAGAAGAAAATCGCTTGGTGGTGGCGGATATGGTGTTCAATTATTTGTTTTGTTTTAAATTTTTTATTTATCTCATTATTTTTTATTTCCCTTGGTTTTTTTAATTAGTTATATTATTTAATTCAAATTTAGAATTGTCTGAAATAACCTTCAATGTTTTGTGCACACTAAATGACATTAATACCCTTCCCATTTAACAATCAACAGTCCAAATTGATGGAAAATGTAATAGAAGGGGCGTTTCTAACCTTTCTTTGGTTTTAAGGGGAAAAAAACCAATATGATCAAACATTATCCTCGTCTTAATATAAGGAAAACGTGAATGGGTAAAATGATATTTTCCCTTATTTCAATTACATGATATGTATATGGTGGGTTGCATTCTATAGCACCACTTTCCACTTTCTTTGCATTATTTTGTTATTCCTACTTTGTTGCTTAGTGGTTGTAGTTCATGTGAGGTGTATAGGGCTTTATATAGCCTGGAGAACAAAGGAATATAACATGATGAATTACAAGCCAAATATCTTGTCTTTTCTCTACTTCTTCTACTATCCTACTTTCGGTCAAACTCTTTAATCTCATTTCTTCTAAAATCTACTTGTATTTTTCCTTAACCGGAAAATACATATCACAAGATCGATTGCTATAAATATGATCAGAAATTAGAGAGTAGATCGAGCAGCCTTCCCAATCTTTGAAATTTAATAACCAAATGTGATACTCGAATCCCTAACATCAAAATAGTGTTGTAAAAGTCCCTGACTAGGGCCGCCTAGTCTCTAGGCGAAGGGCTGCCGCTCGATGTGAATAGGAGGCAAGAGTCAAGTCGGTGCCTAGTCGGAGAAAGTCGGTAAGTCAGAGGTTAGGCGGCCTGGTCGGTCAAACTGATATTGACCACTTGTGCCATTTTTTTATTAAAAAAAATTGAAACCCATTTAAAAAAAATGAAGAAATTTGGTTCAACAGAGCACCATTCGCAAATCACAAATCACAAAACCAAAATGTAACTCTTGTCTTCTCGAGCCGTCCAGTTCCGCAGGAAAGAGAACACCAGAAACCCACCAAAGTCAAGTCAGAAATGAGAAGGCTAACCTGTAATATGTTAACAAAAAAACAAAAGCAGGTCAAAGCTCCATAGAATAATCACAACCCAACAAAGACCTGCAAACAACAAAGGAATGCAAACAAGAAAAATAGTATGAGGAAAACCCTTTAACATCAGAATCCAAGAGGTACAGAAGACAGAGAGAGATTGAAGAATCTTTTGAGAAACTGAAGAGTTGAAATGAAGAGGAGATCCGTACCTTTTGAAGACAAAATCTCTCTCTCTCTCTCTCTAATCCGGACTTCAAACCAACTTTAAATTTAATTCATTAACACCAGCAAAAAAGTAAATTAATTAATAATTATTTTCTTTTTATCCTTTTCTTTTTCTATTTAACGACACTTTCTTTTGGGTTCCTTTTTATTTTTTTTAACTTTAAATGTATCTTTTTAAAAAAATATTAAAAAAATCTGACTGGCCGCCGACCTGGAGTCTGTCGACCGACTTCCTGCCATATACCCGGTCCCCAACCAATCCCTCTAGGCGTTAGGCGGTCACCGTCCGACTAGCGCCTAACAACTTTTATAACACTGCATCAAAATGGAGGGGAACTGTCCAAACCAAAAGTAATTATTGTTTAAATGTTTATATATATATTAAAGTTGTGACACGTCTACTTATTTATCGTGTGGTTGTACATTTTTCCATCATAATTATGATAGTGTTTCGAGTCTTTCCATAATAGTTGTAGGAAGAGTTGTTCTTTTATCTCGTTAGCGGTGACCGAGTCAAAATTTCAAATTTCATAAAGTTGGGGGGGGGGGGGGGGGGGGGGGGGGGGGGACTAAAAATATTTTTTTAATATGTTGCGGGGACCGTGGCATCTTGAAGCCTTGTCATAACTTTGTCTCTAGAATCCAATAGACCTCGGACGTCTCTAATTTTATATTAAAAAGGGAAAATATCATTTTGTCCCCTGACCTTTGCCATATTAGAAAGGCAAGGACATGGTTTGCTCATAGGTGGTGTTTGGTTACCGTGATGGAATGATAATTGGAATGGTAATAAGAATAGAAAGAATGAAATTAGAATAGAAAGGAATGAAAAGCTACTTCTTTGTTTGATTGAGACTTTTGAATTAGTATTATTTTGTTTGGTTAAAAAATGAATGGAATATAATTAACCATATTTTGACCAAAATACCACCAATTACAAAAAATTTATAATAATATTACATAATAACATATATAATATAAATAATATTAAATATATATTAATATATATTTATAAATAATATATACTATATGTTAGTAATATTAATATTATATATATACATATATATATATATATATATATATATATATATTACATAATAATATATATAATATAAACATTATTAATATTAATATTATTACATAATATATATAATATAAATATTAATATCTATTTATACATAATATAATATATAATATATGTTATACATTATATACTAGAGATATTACTATCATTAATATTAATATTATTATATATTATATAATATTAATAATAATAATAATAATAATAATAATAATAATATATTATGTAATATATATAATATATGCTTATACATAATATGAAATACATATATATATTATATAATTATATTAGGCGGCAGAGAGCTCCACGACCATCTCACAGAGAGTATCATAGTATCGTTTTCCCCACAGACGGCCTTCCTTAATGGCCTTAGCAGGGTACTCACTCACAAAATACTAACAGAGATAGGTGGAGATCTTAAAGCCAAATTCTGGTCAGTACGTGGCGTTGTTAAACCTGAGTTTATCCTAGCTAGCAACATTCTGGTTCTGGATATGTCCAGGTATTCTAGCCGACATACCATACTAGAAAATCAAAATCTGTTCTGATATGCAAGGTCCTCATACGAGGCAAGTATAGAGCATACTGGGATCTTGAAGAATCATAGTTCTCGACATAGAACCGTCTGAAGATTAGGACGAGGGAAACTGTTTAGAAAGCCATAAACACTCAAGCTTTATTCTGATTTTCTGATGATCTTACAAAGAGAGCAGGGCTTCCTTATATAGGAAAAGGAAGCACTCAGCAAACAAATGGCAAGCCTATCTTACAAAGGATAAGGCCAGAGACGGAGGCCGACATACATCAATAATTATACAAAAGTCAACAAAGCACTAGAATTTTGTTCTGGCAGCTTGCAAACACATTAATAATTATACAGATAGGGTAGGCGAGACAACTATGGACTGCTGAGGTTACAGGTGGCGCGGTATTCGTCGTCTGAGTCAAAAGCCCAACAAATGGAACATGGCCACGTGTCAGCCTGGTCTTGGGAATCCATAGGACCTCAAGAAGGATGAAAAAGACGTCCGTTTTGTCATTGTTAACATCACAAAGGAAATTGAGGAGAGGAATCTGGATATCGGTCTGATACAGTCTTTCGTAGGGCCTGCTAAAAACCCAAATGCAAAATACTTTGGAGGTCGGTTCTGGGTCCATTTTCCAAAGATGGTATTAGCCCATAAGCCTGGTAAGTTCGGTACGCCAGACGAATAGAGGATTGAACCACTGTAGGAAGGTTCAGAGGTTAGGAGAGGTCGGGCTCTGGACGAAGCCGTATAATGCTTTGAGAGGAAAAATTATTGCATGGTGGTGGAGGATCGATAAGCACCATAGGAACCATAGTACTTGGTCGGAATAATAGTAAAAGGGTGGAGATATAAAAGGATCGAGGAAAGGTTTGCTAGGGTTGGCTAACTGGTGGTGGCAACCCTCATCGTTGATCTGGGCAAGATACCTGATGAGGTATAATTTTGCGAAGTCATGGACCTGTTTTTGTGAAAGGTTCGAATATGGGAAGGCAAGAAGCTGTCTAGCGAGATGAGGTCCAGAAACATAGGACCCGTCTTTAATCTTCATGCCAAGGAACTCAATCTCAGTAACACCAATTGAGCTCTTCTTGTCAGATAGCATGATTCCATATCTGTCAATGAGTTGGAGAAAGTGTTGTAGGAGCTTATCATGTGATTCCTTGTCAGGTGAAAATAGTAGGATATCGTCGATGTATAGCAGGGGCGTATGGAGGATTGGACGAAAAATCCTAGTGATGGCCTTTTGGAAGAGTGAAGGGGCTGTTTTTAGCCCAAAAGGTAAGACTGTCCATTGGTACTGGGAATTTGGGAGGCAGAAAGTCATCTTGGGTCTATCATTTGGATGGATACCAATCTTTCAGAAGGCTCTTTTCAAGTCAAACTTGGAGAAAACAGTAGCTTCAGGAATTTGGGAAAATAACGAATTGGCTCTAGGAACTGGGAACTTGTCGTCTAGGAGGAAGAGGTTAAGAGGCTTATAATCAATTACGAGTCTTTTCTTTCCTTTGAGTTGTTCTGACCTTTTCTCAACGTAAAAGGCTTGGCAAGCCCATGGAGAAGAGGTGGGCTCTATCAGGCCTTATCTGAGGAGCTCGTCACATTCTACAGTTGCCAAGGATAGGTCAGATGGGGACATTCCCGAATGAGTAGCTTTCGTTGGGTTGACAACTTCATTGAGTTTGAAAGGGAGTCTAATGAAGAAGTCAGGGGGGTGCTGATGTTTGAAGTCTGCATGGCTGTTGGTGCAGAATTGTAGGAGTTTTTCCTGAATTTGCTGGAAATCTGGATTGATCTCTGAAAGGGGAAAAATCTTAGGGATGTCGATGAAGTTGAACTCCCTTTTGTAGCGGATTCCATTAGGGAGGATTCTGATGGCTCTGGATTGGCTGTAGATGTCCCATCCGATGAGGATGTCTTTGTCTGGAAGAGGGGTTCCAATGACCTGAGTCCAAAGGGTGAACGAAAAGAAAAACTGTATGCCAACTTTGTGCTTGGAGATCAGGTAAGTATTGAAAATTTATCCATCTGTTGTTAGAAACTCATTTTTTTTCTTCTTTTCAGGCATCAGTAGGAAGAATTTTGGGATTCATCATCGAGGAATGTGCTCCAGTATCGAAATAGGCAATGATAAGGACGGGCTTGGAGTATTTGGTTGTTAGAACCTGGATTTTGACCTGGGGCCTATACTACCATTACCGGTGGCTTGGTAGGCTTCTGAAGGGGAATCAAGATCTGTATATCCTGTCTGTTATGAAGAAGTGCTGGAGTCGTCTGAATCGTGGACCTTAAAGGAGGTCAACTGGTTAACATCTTCTTATTCTGAGAAGAAAGATTCAATGTTCGCATCTGAGGGGATCTCATCAGCAACCTGTCTAAGCTGTTGGATGAGCTTAGCAGATTTTGCTCTTTTATTAGGGCATTGCTTGGCATAGTGACCCTCTTGTCCGCAGGCAAAGCACTTGTTGGATTTGTTCCATGATCTTCTTGCCTTCTTCCTGTAATATTTATATTTCCTATTCCTCCCGAGGTTTGAGGAATTGTTGTCTTTTCGGAGTGTGTTTCCAGAAGGTCGTCTTCTGTGGGACCTGTTTGATCTACAGTTGCAGTGTTCAGTGGAGTTGCATTTGAGATGGTAGGTGGGAGGAAATTTGTAGTATATGTCATACTTTCTACCTTCTTTGATCATTTTTGCAAAAACTCTTTGGGTGGCACAGATTTATCTAATGCAGTGTGGGTGAACATGTGGATTTCTCCTAGAGTAATGTCTCGTAGGCCACTGCCTGAGAATTCAATTAATCTTTGGAGTTCTCCCTAAAGTTCTGTAGCGAGGGAGTTCAAGTACACCTGTCTCAAGTTTTCATCGTTGATTCCACCGAGTGCATGGTACTTGAAAGACATGCGCCTGTAGTGGTAATCTATGTCTCTTTTGTCTAGTGAACAGACTCTCATTTCAAAGAATTCTTGTCTGGTCTGCTTATAGAATTGAGAGGCATCTCCGAGGAATTCTCGGAAGATAATTCCCATTGCTTGGGATACCGATCCACATCGAATCAGTTGCAGTTGTCGGTATTCTCCAAGGGCTTGGTACCAATCTCTGAGAGATCCAGTAAATCTGGAGACAAATTCTCTCAAAATGGACTCCGTGTTGTTTTCCCGTTTTGTTGTCTGCAGGTCAAGTCAGGCACTCATTTTTGACATTCTTTTTCTCCATTGCCGAGGTGCTAGGTCGTCAAAATTAAACCAATGGCCATTTATAGGTTTCTGGGATAGGGCCGGGGTCTTGAGCATTTGGTCAGGCGGTTCGTCGACCATAGGAGCTGGTTTCTCCGAGGTTTCATCTGAAGACTCAGATGTGTCAACTGGCTGGGTAGATGGTTGGGGGTCAGCTCTGGTAGCCAAGTAGATCTGGCAATGCATCTGGATCAAAGTAATTCGCATGATCTGCGAAGGCTGGAGAGCCCGAGGAATATGGGAAATACGTTTCCCACGAAGAGGGGGAATCATAAGAAGATTCTGTAGGATTGTCAGAGGTTCCTGAAGAGGACAATTGGTGAGAAAGTGCATAAAAGGCATGCTTCCGGTGATCTGGTGGTGAATGCTTATGGGTACCCGATGGTTTCTTATTTTGAGGAGATGTTCTTTTCGTCCTGCTTGAGGATGGTTGTTCAGGATGTGTAGACAAAGGTGGGTATTTTCTGAAAAGGTCTCCAGTTGATTTGAAAAACTGGGTATGGTCATAGGGCCTGGAAGGAGGTGGTGACGATTGGGTAGGGAAGATCAAGGATGAAGAGTAAAGATGTGGTCTTGGGATATAAGGTGTGCTGGTGAAGTGGTCCCGAGTTATCTGGTCTAACTGGTCCTTGAGCTGTCTGATTTCCCTTTCTTTGTTGTCGAATTTGGGGCCAAAATATTTGTGGTTGATGTATTGGTGGAGATCAACATCTAATCGGGAAACTCTCGACTATAAATTCGTATACATGTCGCGTAGTGTAGAATCGAGATGTTAGAGTTGGTGATCTTGTTGGGAAATATGGTGTGAGGCCTGGTCAATTTTTTGGTCGATAGAGTGGAGAACTCTATTATGAACAGTGGCATTACGAGTGTGCCAATTGAGGACTTGTTCAGCTTGGGAGGGCTGCTTCAGAGATCCGTCAAATAAGACCTCAGTAGATTGGATGAATGGCCTGGAAAATAAATTCCTTTCTGGGTTTGAAGAGGATTCCAAAGGTGGAAAGTCCTTATCATAGCTAGAGGCCATGAAGCAAGGAATGGGAGCCGGAGTGGGAGGTAGCGTTTGTTCTGTTGGCTCATCCAAAAGTAATCCTTCAACTTTCAGGATTTTGAGGGCTCTACCATAGATAGAGAGAGGCTTGTTGTTTATTGGTTGTAAACCAATCCAAGGACTGTGAGGGTCCTTAGGATCTCAGCGATAGCGAATGGATTTACAAGGCGATTTCACCGGTTTGTAACAAGCTCTGCATTCACAGTCATCATCGTATCTTTCTAGGTCAACGTCCCATATGAAATGGCCGTTGATCTTGTCTGTATAAACTGGAGTTCCATCAGGTTCGAAGCGATGGATTGGGATTTCCTTTTCAGTTGTAACAGGTCGGATCATGAGGACCTGGAACACCGGAGGAGTACTTGGTGATGTTTATATGGCTAGAGTGCTGGTCACCTGTGTCGTAGAAGTGCCAATTTATTCATAGGTAGTCTGGATGGAACCATCGGCTAATTTGATGAACTTTGTGTCTGTAGCGACAACATGAGTGATGTTTTGAAAGGCCTTCTCATAGTTAGTGATCCACTTGAGAGGCATGATCTTCGTGAGCTTTTCTCTGGGAAGTTGCTTAGGGATCTGGATGATAGTGAGAACTTCATCTTCCCTTTTGGCTTTTATGAAGATGGTATCTCCAGTATGTCCAGGGATGGGGAGATCAAGGGCATGATCTTGGAGTCTGTAGGCAATCTGGCGGTGCAACACTGTCATATAGGAATTTGGCATCATGGAGCTCCTACTATTTGTAGTTGGATCTTATACAATTGTGGAGGTTTAGATCCCTGATAGGGATATTGAAATTGGGGTAGTAGGTGAGTGAGATGCTCCCCGCATGAAGGGTTGACAGGCACGTTCCGATGATTGCGTGTTCATACTGTTTGTAGATCGTGTTGAGAAGGGCAATTCTGGCTGTGATTGGAAGTCATTTCCTACCATGTAGGGTAAGGATTATTTTTATGGCTCTGATGTGCAGATGAGAGTAGCCTTCTTTGATCCATTGATCAATTAAAGGCCGACCAATCTCTAAATCAACATATTGTTCAGTTGTGGAGGCTGGGATTAGGCAATTATCCAAAGCCGTAGATTGGATATACTCTTTTATCAGAGGGGAACGGTGTTGGACTAAGGCAGTGACTCTTTTGGAGAGTTACCTACTGCGTTTAAACACATTATAAGGGTTTAACAAGGGGAGAGCGGTTTCCGTGATCTGTGCGGATTCTGGGATATGGGTATATTCAACAAGGTTCTGTATTTTGTTTGTTTGAGTTTGACGAATAGAAATAGCAGAAGAAAGCCTAGATGGAGCGTTATTAGATGAGTTGTTTGCCATTGTTTTGAGAAGTCTCTTTCTTCGTCTAGCTTATATCTATCTCTATGATTCTTACTGACTGAAAAACAGGACAAGGCTCTGATACCATGTAGGCGGCAGAGAGCTCCACGACCATCTCATAAAGAGTATCATAGTATCGTTTTCCCCACAGACGGCCTTCCTCAATGGCCTTAGCAGGGTACTCACTCACAAAATACTAACAGAGATAGGTGGAGATCTTAAAGCCAAATTTTGGTCAGTACATGGAGTTGTTAAACCTGAGTTTATCCTAGCCAGCAACATTCTGGTTCCGGATATGTCCAGGTATTCTAGCCGATATACCATACTAGAAAATCAAAATTTGTTCTGATATGCAGGGTCCTCATACGAGGCAAGCATAGAGCATACTGGGATCTTGAAGAATCATAGTTCTTGACATAGAACCGTCTGAAGATTAGGATGAGAGAAACTATTTAGAAAGCCATAAACACTCAAGCTTTATTCTGATTTTCTGATGATCTTACAAAGAGAGCAGGGCTTCCTTATATAGGAAAAGGAAGCACTCAGAAAACAAGTGGCAAGCCTATCTTACAAAGGATAAGGCCAGAGACGGAGGCCGACATACAGCAATAATTATACAAAAGTCAACAAAGCACCAGAAAGCTGTTCTGGCAGCTGGCAAACGCACTAATAATTATACAGATAGGGTAGGTGAGACAACTATAGACTGTTGAGTTTGCAGGTGGCGTGGTATTCATCGTCTGAGTCAAAAGCCCCACAAATGGAACAGGGCCACGTGTCAGTTTGGTCTTGGGAATCCAGAAGATAAGAGTTCTGGAAGGGGTGCCAGCTTCTTGCTGGGTCCCGTGGGACCTTTAGAAGGATGAAAAGAACGTTAATTTTGTCATTGTTGACGTCACAAAGGACCAAAGAAGCCCGGTATGTGGGTTGTGCCTGTAGAGCATGCTGAAAACCCAAATGCAACATACTTTGGAGGCCGGTTCTGGGTCCATTTTACAAATATGGTATTGGCCCATAAGCCTGGTAAGTTCGGTACGCCAGACGACGAATACCACGCCACCTGTAACCTCAGCAGTCCATAGTTGTCTCGCCTACCCTATCTGTATAATTATTAGTGCGTTTTCCAGCTGCCATAACAACTTTCTAGTGCTTTGTTGACTTTTGTAATAATTATTGCTGTATGTCAGCCTCCGTCTCTGGCCTTATCCTTTGTAAGATAGGCTTGCCACTTGTTTGTTGAGTGCTTCCTTTTCCTATATAAGGAAGCCCTGCTCTATTTGTAAGATCATCAGAAAATCAGAATAAGGCTTGAGTGTTTATGGCTTTCTAAACAGTTTCTCTCGTCCTAATCTTCAGACGGTTCTACGTCTAGAACTATGATTCTTCAAGATCCCAGTATGCTCTACATATCAGAACAGATTTTGATTTTCTAGTATGGTATATCGGCTGGAATACTTGGACGTATCGGAACCAGAATGTTGTTGGCTAGGATAAACTCAGGTTTAACAACGACACTTACTGACCAGAATTTGGCTTTAAGATCTCCACCTATCTCTGTTAGTATTTTGTGAGTGAGTGCCCTGCTAAGGCCATTGAAGAAGGCCGTCTGTGGGGAAAACAATACTATGATACTCTGTCAGATTGTCGTGGAGCTCTCTGCCGCCTACATGGTATGTATAATATATATTTATATATCATTAAATATATTGTGGAAATGGTGAGGAATGTCACTTTTTTTTTGTCCCTTGCAGTGATGTCACCGTTATAATAAGTTAAGTTTAAAAGGCACTATTATGGTGAGCTACCGAAATTGCCCTTAAATAATCGATATTTTATTCTTTAAAGGCTGTCGTCCAAAAAATTTGTTTGAAAATCAATCACCTACTCCATTTTTTCTTCAGAAAACGAGCTCCATTTCAGATATTGCATAAGATGGTAAATTAATATTTTTGATCTTCATTTCCATTTTTTATTGTATTTCTGTGTGGTATAACACTGTATGAATATTTATGAACATGTTGTCTCAATTTTTTTATGTTGATGTCCTGGAGTTGTAAACTTTTTACAAAGAATGAATGAACATGTATGCATATCTTTTTGTATATATATTTGGCCGAGTTGAGTTGTAATGGTACAAACAAGTTTATAATCTTGGGCATAAAAGCTGGAAATATTAAAAAAAAAGGTCGAAACATTTGTAAAAATGCTCGAAAATTTGAAAAAAAGTCTCGATCAAATTATAAAAAAGCTCGATCCAAAAAATAGATGCTGGATACATAACAAGAAAATCTCGATTCCTCGAAAAAAGGCTCGATCCATCAGAAAAAAGGTCGATCCTTGCCAAAAAAAGGTAGATCCCTCACAAAAATAGCTCGTTCCCTCGAAAAAAGGCTCGATCCATCAGAAAAAAGCTAGATCCTTGCCGAAAAAAGCTAGCTCGATCCCTCACAAAAAAGCTCGATTCCTAAAAAAAAAAACTCGATCCCTAAAAGTAAAAGGTCGAGCCATATTTGAAAAAAGCTCGAGCCATATGAAAAAAAGCTCGAGCCATATATAAAAAAGCTCGATTATGTAGAAAAAAAGCTAGGTCTTGAACAAAAAAAGCTCGATCCCGTTAGAAAGAGCTCGATCATGTATAAAAACGGTTCGATCATGTATAAAAACGGTTCGATCATATACAAAAAAAGCTCGGTCGGTGTAAAAAAAAGCTTCATATCTTACACTTTTGATTTTTGTTTAATCCTTTATAATTGTAAATTTAATATGAAATATTTTTTCCTTATTAATGGTTTTTGATGTTGGTTTTGACAGGACAATGGATAGGGTGAGAATAGTCATATCTTACAACGGTCGATGGGAGCAATTACCAGACGGAAATCAGAGGTATTTAGGTTCCGATAACCAAGGTTTGTATGTGTCAAAGAATTTGAGTTACGACGAACTGGTGTCGATCGTGCTAACCATTGTGAAGTTTGATGAGAACAAATACAGTGCTGAGCTACAGTCTCTATCAATTGTTCCTGGGACTACATGTTATACATTTATAAGAAATAATGACGATGTTCAGTTTATGCTAGGGGAAGATATGGTGATCCCTCAAGTATGTGTTAGTCTAATCGAGAGGCCAGCAGGAGGTGTCATTGGTGAAGATATCCCTCATCCTGATAACACCCAACAATTTCGATCGTCAGGCGGAAGCAACCAGTTGTTCACAGAAAGAAGTGTGATTGATGTTCGGGAAAACATATGTGTTATCCCACCGGAAGTAGCCGCCCATGATAATAGACCGGGACCTCAATTCGACGATGTATTTGGTTGTCATATTGAGATGAATGGTAGACAGTACAACCACTAATACAATGAGATCTACAATGACATCAACAATGAGGAGAATACAACACTGAATATTGGAGTGAATAATGAGGTGGATAATGAGGGCAATTTAAATTCTGTAGAAAATGTAGAGGACAATCAGGATGATGCAGAACCTGTCGAAACGGAAAGAAGTGTAAGACATGTACACAGATTTAGTTCCAGTACACCGGATATAGCTGGGACTTCTGAGAGGAGGGCTAATGTAACTGCAGATGATTCTGATAATGCCACAACATGGGTTATTCCAGGAGCAGAATCATACTCGTTTGGTATTGGTGGAAGCAGGAACTTGTTTGAAGATGAACCTACAAGCATGATATATAAAGGCCAATTTTTTCTAACGAAAAAGGATTTGAAGAGACTAGTAGGCCATTTTGCAATGCGGCAGAACTTTGAGTGGAAGGTGAAAAGGTCCAATAAGATAACATTACATCTAGTTTGTTTGATGGGAAATTGTAAGTAGAAGTTAAGAGCGGTGAGGAGAGATGAAGGCACATACTTTCAAGTAAGAAGTTTTGTCAATGAACACACTTGTCCATTAGAGGAAATTCACCGTCGGCACCGACAAGCTAGTACAGTCATAATGGAGAAGTTATTGCACCTAGACTTCAACAACAAAATGGTTGACTAATGCGTCCGAAGGACATAATCGTCGACATGAAATCAATGTATGGAATCCAAATCATGTACAGTAAGGCACACGCCGCCCTCGATTATGCGTTGTCACTGACATATGGAACGCATAAGGAAACCTTCCAATTGCCTTCATCATTTGGTTACGTTTTGGAACAATAAAATCCCGGCACAATCACTGACTTACAGTGCGACGAAGATGGTAAAATCCTATACTTCTTCATGTCGATTGGTGCCTCACTTAGAGGATTTCAGACATGTATGCGTCCAGTCATTGCCATTGATGGTACCCATTTGAATGGACGATTCCAGGGTAAAATGTTTGTTGCAATAGCACAAGATGGGAATGAACAGGTGTATCCAATTGCTTTTGGGTACGGCGACTCAGAAAACAACCTTTCATAGGAATGGGTTTTGGATTGCTTGAAGGGTGCCCTAGGTCATACTGATGAGCTAGTTTTCATTTCTGATAGGCATGCAAGCATTGAAGCAAGGATTTCTAAAGTGTTCCCTTATGCCACCCATACCATATGTTGCTGCCACTTTGCTGAAAATATCAAAAAGCGATTTATAGGAAGGATGTTGCCGCAATAATGGACAAAGCAGTCCGCGCATACACCGAGTTTGAATATAACCAGCATATGGAAGAGTTAAGAAACTTGCACCAGAATGTATATGATTATGTAATTGATGCCGGTCCATACAAGTGGTCCCGTGTACACTACCCGGAAAAAAGGTATAGGGTGATGACGACTAATGCTGCAGAATGCATAAACTCATGCCTACAATTTTCACGCCAACTACCTATGTTGACTCTGGCTGAGTTCATTAGGAATATGCTGCAAAGCGTCATCAGTTGACCGACGCAACACATCTTGTGCTCTTAAAACGTGTGGAGAAGTGTGGTTATTTGACCGTAAATCCAGTCGACTGGAATATTTTTTCGGTCAAGCGGTCTGGAAAACAGTGGACTGTTGACTTAGCTCGGAAGACTTGTACTTGCAACAAATTTCAAATGGATCATTTTCCATGTTCTCATGCCCTTGCGGCGGCACGGTACATTATTGAAACTTGGACTTCACAACTTTGAAAACCTACTGATCATTTTCTCGGTGAAGCTAAACGTTTTCAATGTTTTTTACAGGGAGCGAAACTTGGACTTCACAACTTTGTGTACGGACTACTACAAGAGACAGACACTTATTAACGTGTACTCGGTTCCTATTATGCCGGTGGGCCATCCTTCAACTTGGGTTGTGCCATCTGACATTGCTCAGAGGGTGATTTTGAATCCAAACTCCAGGAGACAAGCAGGATGCCTGAGGGCGGGTCGCCATGTCTAGTCTTCGGAGAGGACAACTACACAATCATGTAGAAGATGTGGACAACCAGGGCATAATTCGGCACATAAAACACCATTAGAAATCATTCACAAAGAATATCTAAACACGTGAATGAAATAGAATGTCTTACGATTTCTTTTGTTTGGGGACTATAGAAGTATGCACCAGGCTGACCGAGAAGGGCTTATTTTCCAGAGGGAACACCCGACGACCAGCTCGTCATGCTGTGTGGAACCCCGCATCACTCAACATGGAGGGTAAAAACCACCGTAATAGACAGACCTGCCGGTGCCTGATCTGATAAGGGACTTCCTGTCTCCAGGGGTCATAAATGTCACTCTTCCCGCGACAAAGGTCGACGCTCACCACTAGCCAATGTTGGGCCCGAATGTTGCACAGAATCAGCACCTATAATAGTTTGCATGCCGTGTTAGTTGAGGATATACGAATAATTTTTTTTAATCATCTCCATCATGTAACACTTACCAGGTCAACCTCGTGCCATGGGCGGTTTCCACTCGTGGTTGCTCCATGGACCGTCAGAATGTCCTCTTCCAACCATCGGAACTGTAACACGTTCCACCTTGCCGTGGTCACAGCACCATGCAAATCGCTAGGCATCATCCTCTCCCACATGTACAACATAAGTGGCTGTACAAGCATTGACAATATCGTATTAATAATAAATAACCAGAAAATCCGATTTGATTCCCAAATGTTATACCTACTTACATAAAATTGTGTATCCAACACGTTGATCCTCTGGTTGTACACATTGTGGAATCCTCACTGATGCTTGCGAAGAATATTGAGGTATGCATCCATATGCTGACAAACAATAAAACCACCGTAATTGTTAACAATTCAACAATACTTACACAAACGTTAATATGAAATTTAATAAGTACGTACCGTGTCCTCCAAGTCCATGAAGTTGGACTGCATACGCACGAACCATCCCACGGTAACTGGTGCCAGCATGTCCACATCACGTCTGTTTAATGATTGAATTACCTTAGCTATACATAAATTTGAATAAACAAGAAATGTACATCCATTTGTATTATAAAAAGTTGGACTCACTGATCCCCGTTGATGTTCCTCTTGAAGGCCTTGTATGCCGTAAGGTGGTCAGCATCCACTAGTCCGTGAAGGTCAAAAATGTGTTCCACGGACTCAGGCCGTGTCCACAACCTCCTTAGACGTCATAGATCTATGTAAGGACTCACCAACTGCCATCCGCGCATACCTAAACTCTTCAATGTATTGGCCGAGGGAGGGGCCCACTCCGACGGCACAGACGGCTGGGTGGGGAAGGGGACCGCTCAGAAGGCACAGACGTGCTTGGTGGGAGAGGGGACCGCTCCGACGTCACGGACTTGCTGGGTGGGAGAGGAGACCTCTCGGACGACACGGACTTGCTAGGTAGGGGAGGGGACCGCTCCGACTGCACGGACGTGCTGGGTGGGAGAGGGGACCTCTGTGGCTGAATCGATATGCTGGGAGGTAGGGGATCGATGTGCTGCGAGGTGGGGGGATCGATGTGCTGGGAGGTGGCTGAATCGATGTGCTGGGAGGTGAGGGGGATCGATGTGCTGGTAGGTGGGGGGATCAATGTGCTACGAGGTGGGGGGACCGCTAAGCCTGGGTGTTTGTCCCCCCTGTAAACTTATCAGTCAACCCTTCGGGACTAAATAATACATCAGGAGGTTGGGGGTCATCCCAGTGTGTACGCATGGTCAAACCTTGAAGCCTCCAGATCATATCCATTAACAATCGGTGTTGCTGCTGACGATCCTCATCACTCTTCCGGATCATATCCAACAACTCCAAGTGTTGATGTTGTCGATCCTTGTCACTCTTCCGGAGGCCTTCACGCACATCGTTCAATATTTCTGCCCACGGAGCCTGAAATCATGTCTACATTGTTAATAAAAAACTATCAGCACGTGTTAATAAAAAACACTAAACTATGTTTTCAACTTACCTCTCCATCACGTCCAATGCCCCTACGGGAATCCCCTGTAGATGTACCATGTCCGGGGTGGAAAACTGAACCCGCCTATGCCTATGCCTATGCCTTTCTCGTTGAGGGTCTGTCTCATATCCCTTACTGTCACTAGGCCTCAAACCCCCAGCATCGGGCTCAGATCCCTCACTGTCAATGGTCCTGTCTATACCACTGATCCAGCTTAAGATGGTCTAATCAGGGACCTCAGGCGGCATATCATCCATGTCATCTTCTATATACAGGCTCCTCCCCTCGTCTAGCAAAGCATAGTATGGTGCCTGTCTCTCAGCTGGTGTCGGCATCAGTTCCTTGATCGCAAACATCTGAAATATTAGTTAGAACAATGTCATTGTACAAATACTAACTAATAAAAACATTAACAAAATAAATACATACCCTGGCTTTGAAAATCTTTGCTAGCTTGTTCCCTCTTGGTTATTTGGTCAACTCCCACTTCAAAATACGGGGAGTCAGATCAGTAACCCTCCGGACACCGACCTCTTTGGCCAAAGCAGGGATCACCTCCAAAGCAAATATCTGCATCAAAGATAAGTACGATAAGTACCCATACAATTTTGGGAACCAACAATAAAGTACAAATTGTAGTTTGAACTTCTTACCATCAGGGCATGAGATAGACCGTATATGTTGTAGGTCTCCATCCTGTGTACGTCAACGCCATTTTCTTGCTGGCATCGCTCGAACCCGTCTCTTCGCCTATCAAGCACATGCTTGAATGAGTGAATAGAATGCCTGTATACTTGGGTACCACGGGAACGCGTCGAACGCATCGAGCTTCTCAACCAGCCGAAACTGCCAAACTGGAATCTTGAATCTCTCATCCACCCCCATCAGTATCCAGTTCAGCATATATAAGAGGCAGAGCTTGACAGCATCGTACGCCTTTCCAAAATCTACGATGGTGATAACACCCTAATCTACTCCAGCAACACCTCTTCGGCTCCAGGAAAGTACCGCTCATGTATGCCATTCTCCACTGCTGCATGCATGATGGTCTCTGGTACAACTCCAAACCGCAGTCCGGTGATCAGGCAAAATTCCACCTTCAAAAACCTCACCGACTGGGTTCCTAACATGAAGTGCATCTCATTTGTGGGGCCGTTATAGTGGAGCTCCCTAAAAAATAGCCGATGGATAGTACCACCGGAAAACTTCATCTCCCTATGCATCGTCAGGAAATGCCCGAAACATGACGCCATGAACCGTCGGCGGTCTTCAACTGCAAATTCTATAAGGACACGGTTCAGCGCATCGTCTATATGGGCGAGGACATCAAAATGGTCGTGTCGTGTCAATTTACCCTCGTACCAGTATCCTTCTGGAGTTTTAAGCGAATCCCTCAACCTAAATCTCATCTGCAATGTAACATAAATACAACATCATTAAACAGAATTTTTTTAAAAAGCTCGATCCCTTTCAAAACAGCTCGATTGCTTTACAAAAAACCTCAATTCCTTTTCATAAAGGCTCGATCCCTTTCAAAATAGCTCGATTGCTTTACAAAAAACCTCGATTCCTTTCAAAAAGGCTCGATCCCTTTCATAAAAGCTCGATCCCTTTTAAAAAAAGCTCGATCCCTTTTAAAAAAGGCTCGATCCCTTTTCAAAAAAGCTCGAAACATATTTAAAAAAGCTTGATTCCTTTTCAAAATGGCTAGATCCAATTCAAAAAAAGCTCGATTCATTTTCGAAAAAGCTCTATGCCTTTCAAAAAAGCTCGATCCCTTTTAAAAAAGGCTCGATCCTTTTTAAAAAAGGTTCGATCCCTTTTCAAAAAGGCTTGATCCCTTTTCAAAAAAGCTCGATCCCTTTCAAATACGCTCGACTAGCTCGAACCTATTCCAAAAAGCTCGAACCTATTCAAAAAAACTCGAAACCTATTCAAAAAAAACTCGAAACCTATTCAAAAAAGCTCGATCCTTTTCAAAATGGCTTGATCCTTTTCAAAAAAAGCTCGATTCTTTTTAAAAAAATCTCGATTCCTTTTCGAAAAAGCTCAACTTACCAAAACCTAATTTTCACAACAACAAAAAAAGCTTGACTAAACAAATAAGCTCGATTCTCTTGAAAAAAGTCTCGAAAACCCAGATTTCATCTTCCTCAACTGATATTCAACCAAATTACAAACCCTAACCTAAACCACAATCATTCTCACATCTCTATTTTAACCGGTTTCTACAATTCCTGTCAACAAAACTCAATTCTAACATGTAATGCAAGTTAACAACAACAAAAACGAGGAAAAATAACCAATTTTACCTTTGTCAATCGCAGCTCTTCCGGTCACTTCACTGTAGATTAGTTTCCTGTCGGTTTGACTGTTGCTTCTCTCTGACTTTGAAAACGACAACTTCCTCACTGTTAAAATATTTCAGGGTATTTTTGTCTCAAACACTCTTTTGGTGTCTTTTAAACATACATTAGTAAAGTTGTGATATTTGCACAACACACCCCTCAAATAGTGCCAATAATTTTTTGACCCCTATATATATATATATATATATATTATTTTTGGAAAGGAGGTTATTTTTTTAATAGAGTTCGGGTATAGGAGGGTATTAATGGAATACCACTTTTAGTTTGGAATTGGAATGAGCATTCCATTGGTTTTTGGATGAAATGCCCATTCCACAAAATGATGGAATCAACATTCCATTCCATTTTAACAAACCAAACATTATGAATGATTTTATTTTCATTCCATTATATTCCATTCCATTTAGAGATGCACATTTTTCCTCGAGGCCCCAATTCCCCACGTCCCCATCCCCATTTGGGGATTTTTTTTTTTTGGGAGGGGGGGGGGGGGGGGGGTAGGGATGGGGATGGGCCCCCCCATCCCTATTTCCCCACAATTATATTGAAATGGGGATGGGGATGAGATCCCCCATCCCCATTTCCCCATTCCCCCATTCCCCCAAACATATATAAATATAATTATAATATACATTTGTATTTGTAATGAGTTAATTGATTTTATTTTGTATTTGCAATGGAATGTTTATTTTTTTTAGTTTTATTTGTAATTTTTAGTTAAATGGGAAAATAGATAAACGAGGAAACAAGGAAAATGGGGATGGATATACCTCCCCCCCAAAATCCCCATCTCCATTTTCCCTAAATGGGTAAATTGGGGGGGGGGGGGGGGGGGGGGGGGGGGGGGGGGAAGGGTCTAGGAAATGGGGATGGGGATGGGGGGACCTATATCCATCCCCATTCCCCAAACATGCATCTCTACATTCCACATAACCAAGTATAGCAATAATGGCCAGTCATCCCCCAGAAATGAAAATATTGTAAATCTCCCCCTTTCTATTAGAATTTCTATCCAAAAAAATGTATTGACAGTCAATGACCGTTTTATCCTTAATATAACTAGTAAAAATGACTATTTAACCCCAAAAATATTTATTAAATAAATAATACATTTTTTAAAGAAAATAAAAAATGTTAACAGCCTAAGCAGGCAATGGTCCAAAGAAGAATTTTCACTCCCTACCAAAACTACTTGGAGTAGAAAGTCGTTATAGGGAGAGCATCAGGTCGACCCCTGACAAGGCCGGGATTGGCATACCCACGGTGACCATGTATGAACCAGGATCAGAACCAGGGTCACCCCGATTCCCCGGTATCAAGAGGCGTTCATAACACGATCTAAAGAGCTCTGATATCATAATACACCAATTCCTCGATATCAAAAAGCCCCGGTATAGCGGTCCATGTCACCCGATACCCTAGTACCGGTCCAACAAGCACCTCCCACTCATTTAGCGTTGGAAACAACAATGGGAAAGTCCCAACACATAGCGAGAAAGACCACCTAGAGGGAGGGACCGGTACACCAAGAAGACGACCTAGAACAAGACCACGAACAAAGCCTGCAGTACCTGCAACCAAAAGAAGAGAAAGTTAACATCTCCCATCATTCACGAGAGCCATTATCAGAAATGGTCAACTTTATCAAATCCTACCAAAATGGAAGTTGTCTACTTAAATCAAGGGACAATCCCTGCATTTGAAAACAATCCATTGTTAGGATTATGCTCGATAACAAGAGTATAATAATGTATTTGACAATCTTTTTATATTAATAAAGTGATTTCTATTTTAACAAATCTTATAGTATTTATAGTTTAATTATTATAATTATCAAAAGTAAGAAATCATAAGGTCAAAAGACTATGAGAAAAGAAGAATTGTTCATACATCTAGATATGTATGAGGTAGACACAATTCTTGAGTTAGTTTTGAATAATATTAACAACTTAAGATAAAAGGTTAGACGCCTTTATCTTGTTAAAGTTGTAGATTCTTTTTCTAACATTTGAGTGGGATCAAATGTGTTATGATGAGTCTAAAATCATCAAAGTGAGGTGTCTTTGGACAAAAGAATCTAGTGCACTGGGTGCATTGAATAGGACTACAATGAAATACTTTTTCTAGAATCGTCAATGGATAAAAGTTTTCATTTGAAGACAATCAGAGAGTCTATCTCAATCCTGAGAAAAATGATGGACTTATGGTTGCAAGTGTTATCATTTGAGCTATCAATGAGTACGATTATATAGCATAGTTTATCCTCGATAGTTTGGTGTTATTCATTTGTTAATCAATAGAGGACTTCATTTATAGATATGAATATTGTGGCTCCATTTATTGAATGAGAGTAGAATATCATCATATGGATGTTTTGAGGTATTGGATATTAAATCTTAACGTTAAGTTTTCAATAGTGTTTATTGAAACATGGCTTCTGGACAAGTCAAAATATCCAAATTTAAAATGTGGTCATATGAGTAAATATGGTAACTTGGAGAGCTATAAGCGGTCTATGAGCTCTTAGCGATTACTGGTATTCTTCACAAGGATACACTTTCTCCAATAAGGTTGTCTAGGGTATGAATGAGTAACATCAACTTATTCTATCATTATTTAAGAGTTCAATTTTAATTCTTTAGTGAAATGAACTAAAATTGAATAGATTGGACCTAAGTGAATCATTTGTTGATTGTGATTGGGTTGTGTCTATTGGATCTTAAATCTAGATAGCCCGACAAGATCCCCAATCCACACGAACTTGCATGGATCACTTGATATATTCTACTGGACCAATTTAGGGGTCCATCTAGAATTGTATTGAGGCATGTGGAGTTGTTTCTTTTTGTAAGAATTTGTCTAGTTCACATGTTGACTTTTTATAAAGGTCAAATGGATAAAATAAGAAAATAATATATTGGCCCATATATATTGGTATGGGCGGCAAGGCTATTTAGAATAGCTTAATTATATTATATTATTTTATTATTTAATTAAATAAAAATTAATTAATTTGTTGATTAATTAATTATTTAATTAAAAGTCAAAATCTTTTTCCTAGTAGGAGTTAGTCTCCTAAAATTTTACCATTGTTGGAACCTATAAATATAACAAAACTCTCTCAGGAAAGGGAACCACTTTTCAATAGAAAAATGAGAGACATTGTTGCCTAGCAAATCAAGTTCTACTTATTGATTAGTACAAATTTTCCATCACCTACTGTGTCAAGAAAAATCCCCCTAAACCACCATTGTATTACTCTATAATATAGTACTCCATGTTTTTAATGATTAAATCAATAGAGTATAAAAGAAAGTTTTTACATATCGTGCCCTGTTTTTTATCATTCTGGTTAATACTTTATTGTTCTTACAGTGAACCTTCTGGTACCAAGTGGTACCTCTCCAACTGTGACCTACCAAGGTCACGGTTCAAAATTGTTAATTGGCGATCTATCCCTCTGTAACTTTTCGGTTAACACATTTTTACGCCGTCTGTAGGGAGAACCTCCCATTTTATTGTCTAGATTAGCTTTACCCTAAAATGAAAGAAGACAAGGCTTAGATCCTCTCAAGTATAGCCTAATCCATCGGGGGTCCAATCACTTGCTTCCACCCAAAGAGTTCAAAGCGTGGAAGGAGATCGAGGCACCACAATCCAGCATCAGTCCCACCATCAAATGCGGGCTTCGTGCCCCAAGCCCTAGCTATCTAGGAATCAAATCGATATATTTTTGAGTAGCAGGCCGCATCTTTTGTAGAAAGTATCTGTCTTTGGATAATCGCTGAGGGAATCGCACATCACTTCAAGGGACTCGCTCCTCACTTCGTGGCCCGAACCATGGGAGAAACTGGACAAGGTACGCGAGTACCGGTCTTTGATAGACTCGGGCCATAACTTAAAGTTCTAGACTGCCCCACAGATTTTTGACCCCGACAAATGAAATCCGCGGTTGATGTCTTTCCTAGGAAAAATCGGTTAACAGCCAGACCAATGATGGAGGAGACTCTCATGACCTGATGTTGGTGGTAGTACATGTCCAAGAAAGAGCTCCAGAGGGAACCATCCTCAAAGGGATGAGCACAGGGAAGCAACCATTGTGTTAGAAACATCAACTAACAAAGGCTTAAAAGCCTAGTCCATGGGTAGTGGACCCAAGTGCCTCCAAGATCAGATGGCCAAGATGGCCAAGGAGATTGAGGAATTAAGAAAAGAAAAACACCGGTGAACATATAAAGACCATATGGGATAAATGAATGCACTATTCTCAAGAAGAATCAGGGAGGCTGAGCTACCACTTAAATTCAAAATGCCAGCTAAGAAATACTTCGAATCGGAAGACTCCCCGATCGATGATTTGTATGATGTTCCCTTCACCCTGACCGATTGTGCCATGACTTGGTTTAAAAAGCTACCCAAGGTAGCATAGATTCCTTCACACAACTCACTAAGGATTTTTGTGCTCAGTTCCAAAGGATCAAGCCTCGTTCTAAAGAGGTGATCTAGATAAGGGTGTTCGTTGAGAAATAAACCTTAGATAACTTTTGGAGAAACCTGTGGGCTAGAAGGTTGTTTCGATGAATTGCAAAACACCCATCCAAGATATACCATGAGGCCTACACTAAGGCTTTGGAACAGGTAGAGATAGATGAACAACTCAGAATCAAGATCGAGCTTGATGAAGCAAAGTTTGTCAAGCGTTAGAAGAATGAAGTCCTAAAACCAAGGCTTGTTTAGAAGATCCATAAATGACCCTCTAATCGATCCACTTACCGGTCACCTCATTTTCCCCCCATAGCGAGAGTGGTACCCAGTAAGAAAAACCTCATCTATAGCAACACCCCCGCCAATAGAAGTAGCATGGATAGCAAGAAAGAAGAAGGAGTACAACCGTTATACCCTGCTTAATGCCTTTAGAGAAACCATATACCTAGCCATCCGTGATAAGAGAAAATGCTACAAGTACTACGAATTCCATGTGGATGTAGGGCATAACATGTCAGAATGTTACAGCCTCTACAACCAGATTAAAGGATTGGTAAGGGGAGACCTTTTAACCCAATTGTTACAGCAGGTGCGAGACAACATCAGAGAAGACTATAAGGTGCAATGTGAGCTACATGAAGAGGGAAAAAGAAATAGGGACAAAGGGAAGGATCTAATGTAGGAGATCTAAATTATCTATACCATCAGCGGAGGTCCCATATTAGCAAGAATCTCCCACAATTTTATAAATAACCATGCCAGAAAGATACATAGGCTCACTACTGGTCATGCCGTTCTTAGAGTCATTAGGGGATCACAGGAACTCACTCGTTTGACCCAGATCATATTTACAGAGGATGATGTTTACAATACAGTTCAATCACATGATGACCCCATGATCCTTACGGTATAGATAGCCAACTATTAGTTACACCGTGTTTTGATCGATACCAGAAGTAGTGTCGATATCCTTTTTAAGAGAGGACTCGAGATGTTCAACTTGAAGAACCCCTGCTACAATAATTGTAACACGCCTTTATACGTATTTACTACAGTCTCATTGATGCCTACCGGATCTATATTCTCCCGGTGATTATTTGGGAAGCTCTTCTCCAACTGAACATAATGACAGATTTTGTTGTAGTCGATACCCCATCCGCCTATAATGTCATCTTGAGGAGACCTTTCCTATTATGAATTAGAGGAGTATTGTCCATCTATCACAACATCATGAAGTTCCCGATAGGAAACAGGGTAGGAGAAGTTCTAGAAGATCAACAAGCAGCACGCAAGTGTTACGCATTATCTACCAATCCCATGGCATTGGCCAAGCAATGTGTGCATATGACTGTCGTACCTAATAAGGAGGTATTAGAAGAAGATCGTGATAGCCTAAGAGAAGTAAAAGTACCGGGTGTGGTCGAAGAGGAACTAGAAGAAGAATATCGAGGGTGGATCAATGGACACCCTATAAAAGAGCTAAAAAAGGTACATATTATAGGAGATGGTCCCTCAAAGGTGGTGAAGATAAGAACAACATTTGTGAAGGAAGTCAATTAGGGTTTAATAAAACTCCTTCGAGAATACAATGACATATTCGCTTGGAGTCATTACGAGATGCCCAAGATTCCCCTTATTTTGGCTACTCACATGTTAGCAGTGGGTGCTACTTTCAAATTGGTCAAGCAGAAATGAAGACATTTTAACCCTGAAGAAATGTTACGGTATAAGAAGAGGTTGACAAACTCTTAAATGTAAAATTCATTAGGGAATCTTGATACCCGAAATGGATATCCAATGAGGTCATGGTAACAAAAGTAAATAGGAAGTGACGCATATGCGTGGATTATACAAACCTCAACTGGGGCTTGCCTAAAAGACAACTTCCTATACCCAAGATAGATCTGCTAGTTAACTCCACTGTCGGGAACAAGCTTATGAGTTTTATGGACACTTTTTCGACGTACACCAGATCATGATGCACTCCGCTGACCAAGATAATACCATTTTTATCACCGGACAAGGTCTTTATTGCTACAAGGTAATGTCGTTTGGTCTTAAAATACAGGTGCCACCTACTAGCGGTTGATGAACAGGTTGTTAAAAGAGCAGATAGAAAGAACCATGGAAGTGTACATAGACGACATGATCACCAAGTCCCAAGTAGCGAACCAACACCATGATCACCTATGCCAGACTTTTTAGATGATCAGAGAAAACCAGATGCGACTGAACCTCGCTAAGTGCACATTTGGAATAGCAGCAGGAAAATTCCTCGGGTTCATGATGTATGAAAGAGGGATTGAGGCCAACCCTAAGAAGATCAAAGCCATCTTGGACCTTGAATCTCTTACCACTCTCAACCATGTACATGGGCTAACTAGCAGGGTAGCAGCGCTGAACCGATTCATATCGCAGTCCATAGATAAGTGTATCCCTTTCTTTAAAGTTACTAAGCATGGAAAGAAGATGAAATAGAACTAGGAAAATGAGCATGTCTTCCAGTCCTTGAAAGGTTATCTAACTAGCCCACTGCTACTAGTGAAGCTTAAGACAGGAGAAGAGTTGCAATTGTATTTGGCTATATCAGAGACCACCACTAGTGAAACCTTGGTAAAGGAATGTGGGGATGAAGTCTAGAGACATATCTACTATGTGAGTCATGTATTGACCAAGTCCGAAAAGAACTACACGCTCTTGGAGAATCTCTTCTATGCACTTATGACTACAACCAAGAAGCCCCAGTCCTATTTCTAGGCATACACGATCGTGGTGGTCACAGATCAACCCTTGAGATAGTTCCGTTAGAGACCGGATGTATTGGGCAGATTGGTGTTGTGGGCTTTAGAGCTCACCCAATACAACATCAAGTACAAGGCAAGAACCACCATTAAAGCCCAAGCCTTGTTTGATTTTGAGGCAGAGTTAAGCACGACATCAAATCTGGATGCCATCATGATCTTGGACATGGCCCCTTGTCCAGAAAAAGTATCCCTAGAATGGCCCACCGATTGCGAAATCAAGATACTCTATATAGATGAAGCATCGAACTAGGTAGGTAGCGAAATAGGTATTGTCTTGACCGATCCTGAAAGAATCGAGTGTCGTCATCGCTTTAGGTTTGAATTCAATGCTACCAACAATGAAGCAGAGTATAAAGCCTTATTAACAGGAATAAAGGTAGCTAGAAAGGTTGGGGCTGATTTCCTTATTATTAGAAGTGATTCGTTGTTGGTGGATAACCAAGTAACCAAATTTTTGGTCTAGTGTCAACCGTGTTACTACCTCTCTATACTTTCAAGATTTTCTATTCATTTAGCTAAGTGGATAAGTCAGGGAATTTATTTTCTAGCTACTGGAGTTAAACGGATGTCTAGTGGAGATTTCTTTCATATGAATGTAAGATGAACTAACAAATAGTTTCCATTGATATTCTTCATTTTTGTTGAGAGAGAAATGTATAAAATAATACAAAGATAGTTTGTTTGTCGAATGAATGGCCTTCTTGATGAGTGGGCTACCCTTTTCTCTTCATAGGGCTCCAGTTTTCTAGCCTTGGAAGTTAATGCTTTTTGATCTCTTAGGGCTCACTGTGATTAACTTTTGACAACTTTGATCTTGTCTTGTTCCAAGGCGTGTGGTGATCGTGAGTTAGGCTTATGGTGGCTTATGTTTTGCATGTGAAACCGTGGCTGGATGTAACACCTCACCATCTTGTATCCGTGTGTCGCTTGCCTTTGAGATTTTCCCTCCTATTTGGCATTTTCACTCTCATAGTTGTCATATCTAAACTTTAGGTTTCCTATGTATTGACATCAATGTGGCATTGTCAGAACATTCTTCCTGTCTCTATAATAGCAAGGTTTGGCGGAATTCAAATTATTGATGATGACGTGTTGCCCCGCAGTTTGTGCCTCTCTACAACTGCTGCTCTTGTTGCTGCTGTGACAGTTACAGTTTGTCTCTGACACAACCCTTGTCTTAATTGTGTTTGCCTCGTCTCTCCATTTCATATTGCTTTTATATCCTTTCTTAGCGATCATGTTGGCCTTTAAACTTTTCCCACTCCCCTCTTTGGTTTCCTCGGTTGGTGTGTACGGCTTGTTTTGACATATGGGCAGCTGGACGATAAGAAGATGAGCCTTTCTGGCTACTTCTGTGTTTGAGTTGTGAGGTTACCTTTGTTACTTCCGCACGTTCCTTTAGCGACTTGCCTGTATTGGGCTTTGGTCAAATTTTCCCATTAACACCATCATTATATTACTCTATAATGTATTACTCCATGTTATTAATGATTAATCCTCCAATAGATTATATAAGAAAGTTTTTACGTATCGTGCCCTATTTTTTATCACTCTGGTTAATACTTCCTTATTCTTACAACGAATCTTCCGGTATCAGATGATACCTCTCTAATTGTGACTTACTAAAGTCGCGGTTCAAAAGTGTTAATTGAAAATCCACCCCTCTGCAACTTTTTGGTTAACAATAAATATATTTAAAAATAGAAAAAAAAACATAATTGAAAAAAATAGATCTCCACCGTCCATTTTGAGATGGATGGTAGAGATATCTCTTTTTATTTTTTATTAAATTTTAAAAATAACTTAAAAATAAGAACAAATTTAAAAACAATTAAAAAACACAATTAAAAAAAATGGATCTTGCCCGAATCACCATCACTCAACCACCAAAACCCAGTCAATCGGCCATCACCCAACCACCAGACCATAACCTAGTCAACCGCTCATCAATCCCAACCACCACCACCCTAAAATTGAAACTTTAATCGAATCGAAACCGACATGTGCCCAGATTTGCTATGTTCTTTGTTGTGTGAGAGAGATCGACATGATGAGAGGGAGAGAGAGATGAGATTGAGGGAAAGATGAATTTAGTGGTGGTGGGGATGATGATGATCACGATGAGAGAGAGAGATATAAATAGTTATATGGGGGGAGAGAGTGTGTGTGTGTTTTTAATTTTGTAATTTTTGATTTCATGCTTTTACAATATTATCCCTTCAATTTTAACGGTCAACGTGATTTTGGATGGAAAATATGTTAAGGGGTTCATTTTCCATTCTTTCCATTCCAGGGGACTAAGGGCTGATATGAACAAACTCTATCCTCACCTTTTTAATAGGGTAAAGGTCAGGGGGCCTATTAAAAAATTGTTTTGTTTTTGGGTAAGGAAGTTTTTGGGTAAGGAAAAAGAAACAAAAAAAAGTGAAGTTCATTCCCATGTTAGTTTTTTTTTTGAAATATGAGCCCATAATCCCATATTAGATTAGAAGCTAAGAAAAGTATCATTTCATTCACTAACTTTTGTTATATTATTAAGACGATGACAGAGTTTGACCATATTGACCGTTTTTCCCCTAAAATCATAGAAACGTTAAAAATGCTCATTTTGTTACATTTTCCATCTATTAAATGTATAATATACCCCTTTGACCGTTAAAAATTGAAGCAAATGACCGTTTTATCCTTCGATTTCTTTTTATAATGACTATTTAACCCTCAAAATATTCATTAAATAAAAAATGTAATAAAAAATAGAAAACAAATAAAATAAAATAAAATAAAACAATTAAAAAAAAGATGGATCTCATGGAGATATCTTTTTTTTTAATTATTTAAATTTAATAATAATAATAAATAAATAAATCTTTACTTACAAATAAAATAAAATAAAATAAAACAATTAAAAAAAATATGGATCTCATGGAGATATCTTTTTTTTTTATTATTTAAATTTAATAATAATAAATAAATAAATAAATCTTTACTTCAATATATATATATAAGAGAAACAAACGAAAATGGCATTCATTTTTTTTAATGAGAAATTTGCATTTAATTCAAAAATCAAAATCACTAAACTAAAATTTACTGATATACAAAATCAAACCCATATATATATATATATATAGAAAACCAAGATTTTTTTGACCCAGTTTTGCAAGAACCCAATTTCAAACCCAGATTTTTCAAAATTTTCTTCTCCAGTTTCAGATTTGCAAATCTTCACCAAACACAACAATGTTCATCTTCGATCTTCATCACACCATTCACATTTGTCATCATCACATCAGTTCAAATTCATCATCAACACCAACCCCGTTCAAATTCATCTATAACCCAGAAACCAAACACACCATCACCATCATCACCATCATCACCACACACCATTAAACAACACCCCCAAACCAAATAAAACATCCACTGTCACACCAGTATATCAAACCCATAAAAAAAGTATCCATTCTCAAACATCGACCTCTCAAACACCACCGCCATCGAAGAAGAAAATAGAACTTGAAATCGAACCCGTATTCGAAAAAACACCATACTCTACCAAAACAAACCTGAAAACCCATAAACATAACCCACAAACATAACCCACAAACACCACCACCCCCAAACCAAACCCATAACAGAAACTCCACTCTCAAACCAAACCCGTATTAGAAACCCCAGATCGATCGAAAGAAAGAGAGAGAGAGGAGGGAATAAAGAGAAGAGAGAGAGACGTTGAGGTGGTCAGAAGGAAATCGATATTCTAGATCGACCGATGATCTTCTTGGCTCTCAGATCGGACGTCGATTTCGTTCGATTTAGGGTGGTGGCTAGGGTTTAGTGTTTGAGAGTGGAGGAGGCTGGGGTTGGTCTTTGAGTGTTGGAGATAGATGATGATGGATGTGTTCTATAAGGAGAGATCGACGTGATGAGAGAGACAAACGAGATTGAGAGAAAGATGAATTTGGTGTTGGTGATTTAGTGATGATGAATTTGGGTGAGATAGATAATGATGATGGATGTGTTCTGTATGAATAGATGGTGATGATGAATTTGGGTGTTGGAGAGATTACGATGAGATAAGATGTATTTTTTTTTTACTTTTTATGTTTTATTTTAATGTATTTTTTTTAGGTTTTAGTTATACACCGATGATATTACAAAATTGCCCCTTTGACTTTAGTGGTCAACATGATTTTGGATGAAAAATGTGACAGAAAGGATATATTATATATTCTTTTAATTTTAGAGGGATTAATGGTTAATATGACCAAACTCAATCATCGCCTTAATAATAGGACAAACGTCAGGTGATAAAATGATACTTTCCTTAAAATCTATCGTGAATTCACAGTGGCGCAACAATCCAATTATAAGAAGAAAATTAAAGAAAGCGGGGTCAAATAGGAGAAAAATGGAAATAAAGGAAATAAAGGGGCTTATATGTAAAGAAAGAGTCAGTACCGTCGTAGTAGTAGAAATAGAAACCAGTCTCTCCGTTTCTCTGAACACTATAACCTACTCATCTCTCTCTGAAACAGCTCTTCTTCACCGGAACTGAAAAAGCTATCTCTCTCTGTGCGTGTTTAGGGTTTTACGTTAATTCATATAAAGATATATAGATATACCTTTGTTTACTGGTTTGTTTTCGTAAGGTGAAATGGCGACGGCGCCAATGAAGTCGCAGCCGCTGCACAACTTCTCTCTTCCGTTCCTCAAATGGGGCGCCACCACCACCACTGCCGCCGCCGTCAATAGCCGGAGTCGCTTTCATTCTCTCACCGACAGCTCCGAACCCGAAAACGACTCCGACCACGAATCGACTCGTCCTCTCCGGGTCGGATCCCGCTCCTCCCGCGCACACCGTCTGTCCTTTCCCTCCTCCTCCGCCACCGCCGCCTCTAAACAACGAAAGGACGCATCGGAGAGGCCGCGTAAACAGACGACGACGGTGTCGGAGAAAGAACCTGCGGCGACCGAAGAGGAAGACGACAGAGGAGGAGAAGAGGAAACGGCAGCGAAGCCGTGGAACTTGAGGCCGAGGAAGGCAGGGAAGAACAACGGCGAGGTGCGAGAAGCGTTGGTAGATAGTGCGCGGGTTATCGATGGTCAGTATGAGAAGCAGAAGCCGAAATCGATGAGACTGAGAGAGATGGTGGAATCGAGAAGCAATAATACTGTTGAAAAGAAGGAGAAGAATAAGTTTTGGGTGTCTTTGTCCAGAGACGAGATTGAAGAAGATGTCTTTGTCATGACCGGCTCCAGACCCGCTCGCAGGCCCAGGAAGCGCCCCAAAAATGTCCAGAAACAGCTCGATGTATATCTCCTTTTTACTCTTTTTCTTTTGGGTTTATGATTTAGTGATTTTTTTTTTTTGGTTTCGGGTTTGTTGTAGGCTGTTTTTCCTGGGTTGTGGTTGGTTGGGGTCACTGTTGATGCTTATCGAGTTACTGATTCCCCAATGAAGGTTTGCTCATATAACATTTACATCTACAGATTTTGTTTTTGAGTTGTTGGTGTCTGTTGCTAAGATTTGAATTTTGTTTCTTTTTGCAGAAATAAATTTGTTTGCTCGTAAATAATTACTCGGTTCATGCTACAAAGGTACTCTATTTCTGCATTTCATTACTTATAAACTTTTACGAGGGAACCTTAGAGTTTGATGGGTTTTTATTTTTTTTGGCTGGTTGCAGAGGGTTGTATTTTGAAAGCTTGGAGAATTTTGGGAAGATTGCACCCACCTATATAACTTGAGACCTCAACTTTAGGTATATTGAAATGAAATCTGTAAAAAGGAATGGAAGATGTTTGTTATCCAAAAGAAAATGAAATAGGGGGATATTGATCAAATTTCTGTGTGTTTTATTTCCTACTGTGCATCGGACTAGGATATAGGTGCAGAATTTAGTTTGTTCTACTCGTCAGTTAGTATCTTAAGATGTAATCTGTCGACATATATATGGATGATTTGAAAAAAATTTAAATGTTCATTTTCTTTTGTTTCATTTTAGGGCGTTGTGAACGCTTTTGTGCCTTTGTCAATATATTATTTGATATTGGAGGTACTGCCTGGTTCCTGTTTATTGGAAGATCTATTCTCTAATGAACTAAGCAATTTCAAAAGCAATGCCGATGAGGTTTATTATAGTTTATATGTTCACTGAACATCTCCCCCCTTCTATCTTTCCACATTATTTATTGATAATTATAAGCCTATGCTTAATTTAGTGATAAATATTTTAGAAATTAGAATCTGCAGAAATTATCCCCAAATCACTTGTAGAAGTTATAATGTTCTGAATTGTGGAATTCTGATAGTCTCTATTGCATTTCTGGTGAGGCATGTTTCAAGTTTATACATGGACACTTCAATTAATCTCTGAAGGACATTAATAAGCACATTTCAATAGCAGTTATATTAGTGGCGCAAAGATGCCAACTAGAACTAGAAAAGGTCCTTGGAAATAGTTTCTTAGGCTTTGGTTTTAAATCGCAGTGCGAGCTTGAAACCGTCTTTGTAGAGTTCTCCTCTCCAGCATTTGTCCACATGGAAGAAAAAACAAGTATAAAGAATTCCTGGTTCAGTCATGGGTGAATATGAGATTATGAAACTCATAGGGCGCTTTTTACATTTTTGTATTCCTTTTTCTATGACTGTCTGAGTTGAATTCTGTAATTCATTAGAAAATAGATATGTGGGCATAGCAACCACTTGTCAGTTTATTATGATGATCAATTGTAGCTAGCATCTCTGTGGTTTCCTTTGTAAGTGACATTGCAAACCTTAATGCAAAACATTGGATTTATTGTAATAACTGTGGTGGTAGACATTGAGGGATATACTGAAGAGTGAAGATGATACAAATTATGGTTGGCATTTGAAAATCTATGCCTTGGATTCTGATATAACCAGGCTAGCTGCTGTTTCTCCTCAGTACGGTAAGTTTTTCCAAACTCAGAATCTTGGCAGGATCTTCTTAGCTCAGCCTATTACGATTTATTCTTTATCACATTCTGTTTTACTGATTTTGTAGTTTATCAGAACTCAGAAATGCCTAGTACCATCAGGCCATGCATTGTGTTTGTAAGGTTAACGCTGCATCATAATTTGTCATTATTTAAATGTTGTATCGCAGGGCTACCTATGACTACCCTTTTAAAACTTTAAAAGAGCGGTTATTGCACTCGTTTTTAGATTTATAAGGAGGAAAATAACATAGATGATCTTATACAGATGTGTTTTTGCTGTTACACAAAAACATCTTAAATGGAGAAGTCTCAATGTAGAAGTTATATAGAATTTCTTTCTTTCTCATGTGAGGATAAGAATCTACCTTGTTGCAGTATTAGATTTCATAGTAGTTTTTTTTCTTTGCTGTGCTCATATTTAAAACAAAAATTCTTCTTAAGATCATATAAGAATCAGCACAAAGGTTATTCATGCCATTGAGACTTAAGTTTACCTGCAATAATTTGTTTTTTACTCTTAAAAGGAGTACTTTACTTCCCATTTCCTTCTACAAATGGTATCGTTTACCATATAAAATGACTTTCCTTTTCTGGTTAGTAATTTGACAATTGCACAATATATTGTAACATCTTGTTATTTATATGTTACATAAGACTTAAGAGCTTTGTTCTTCAAAGGACTGACAATATTTTTCTTCGTTCATCTACATTCAGCAATAAACGGAAAGGATCAAAAAGTTCCTTGCAGTTTCTGCTGTCTCGATTCACTGTCAATCAGAGAACTTTCATTTTGTGTGTGTTTGTTCACAGATGTTTGGGAGATTCATCCCCATCGCTCTGGCTGGATTAGACCAAGTTTCTATCGAGACATAAATGTGAATCTCTGTTTATGCTGGTGCATATGCCAGTGAGGATCGTGCAAAGGTAAGTTTGAATACTCGAAAGTAAAATAACTTAGTTTTCTGTAGTCATATTTTCACATCGGCAGTGAGTTATATTAATGATTGATGTTTAAGCTTGATCTTTTAATTATGTTCTGTTAACTACTCAACTCGAACCAAGGCCTAATGAAAGTTACACTGATACTACTGTAAAAGGATCTGGTGGGTTATTCTTCTTACATCAAGACTTGATGTTGGGTGTTTCCTAATATCAGAAATATGAAAATTCCGGTATGGTTATGTTATGTCGTATTGTATCAGCAATTCACCTAGGCAGCCTTGTATTTCCAGCAGGATAGCTGCATGCATACGGTTGCTAAGTAAGTTGTTCATTGTTTGGTTCTTTAATAATTTTTTTTGTTTCTTGTATCCCCCCACCCCAATCATAATAAAGATCATATTCTCTGCTCACATCCTGTCAAGTAAAGCCAACTTGTTCCCTGGTAAAACCTGTACGAGACCAAAATCGATAGAACAGATTTGATGAAAGTCCGAAGATATTGTCATCTATAAAATTAATTAATTCTACGCATATAAAAAATTTAAAAATAAATTACTACTGTAAGTATCTATCCTAATGCGAAATGAATATGGTACTTTTTTTAATATTTTATTTATAAACTCTTTTAAATTATTAACAACTTCAATTTATAAAAAAAATCATATTGTTTTTGGAATCAACTTTTCTTCTAAGTGGTTGAGAGATCTTCAATCTCGAATTCTCTTGTATATATAAAGAGAGAGAGAGAGAGAGAGCCATTTGAAAAAAAAAAACTTATCGATGTTTACGGTTATCTATAAAAAAAATTTGTTCTATCATTTTTTGTTTGTAATGCGAAATGAATATAATAGTATTTTAATATTTTATTTATAAATTGTCTTAAATTATTAACACATTCAATATATATATATATAATCATATTGCTTGTGGAATCAAACCTTCTTCTTTAGGGTGAGAGATCTTCAATTTCGAATTCTCTTTCTTATATATATTGATTGCTAATCGAAAATTCTCTCGAAACGAGGAATATCAATTAACACCCTTATGACCACCACCTCAAAGGTCTCGGTCGGGGTAGTTACCTTCGGTTCTAAGGTCAGGTGATAAGAATGGTGACAGGATGACTACAAGATGTTATAAATGAGATGTATGATAGAAATGACACTGTTTTATTGATTGAGATTAATTGATTACAACGGGAATGAAACACTCAACTATCCTAGTTGGGTTGATGGTGGTAACCTCGTGTCTGTCGATAAAATGACCCAATTTTTTCATGGTAGCCGTGTTATATTGATAGAATTTAGGCGACAATGGACCTTTGTTTCGGTGGCGAATCTAGGTCTCGATCTGTGCCCCCTCCTTCATGCATGTCAAGGCGTATTTATATTGTAGATTTTAGGTTTAGTTGGTTATTCTCCTGGCTTAAGTCACTGAATCAATTCCCCCTCTTATTAGGCAGGGTGTTACGTTTAAACGTCGTTGACTTTGGCTGATTAAAGGATTCTACGATATCTTAGAGGGAGATAGGTTTGTTTCCTCTTGGGTTTCAATGACTTGGCCAGCATGCATGTAATGGTTTATGGATGTTGGAGTGTAGCTCTGATCGTGTATGTTGCCATGGCAAGGTGCTTCATAGAGGTCACCGAATATGGCGCTTGCTACCCGGAATGGCGAGGTACACTTCAGTGCCAATGTCATTACTGGGAGCCTGATCCGACCACTATGGACCTCCTTTGGAACTTGACCTAATCGTGTTGACGCTTTTTGGTGACAACGGAGCTTTGGGGGCTTCCTCTTTTCCTGCTTGGATAGGTTGAGATTATACCTCGGTGAAGCCTCGGCGAAGCGTGAAGGCATTGCAAGACAAGTTCGACACTCTAAAGGTCTATTGGTGAAAGTTAAGATGGTAGCATTGTCCAGGGGAGGTCATGAGATACCCCGACCTTAGAGAATTCAGGTCTCCCCACATCGACCTAGCTTCGGGCTCCTGTCCTGATACAAGGAGCTCGACATGAATTGGTGAGCCTGGATACATGTGAGATGTTCAGAAGGTATGGGTGACCTCGCCTTGCTCCTGCAGGGTCGCATGGTAGCTCGACTTCGAGGACCTTGATGCCTTGATGCCTTGATGCATAGACCCAGATTTGGACCTTTGCATGAAGGTTGGTGGGTGGTAAATTTTCCCTTCGTCTCTTGCCAAATTTGGCTATTAACAGAAGTCCATTCTGACTTGAACGCCTGTGATTGAGTCAGATTTCCTATTTTATTTAGGAAATTTTTCCTCTCTTTTAGTTGCTCAAATCATGGAGGAAATCCCTTATTAAATGCAGATTACACGTGGCGAGCTAGAGTCAAGCTTCTTTTCAAAAAGCTGCCACGTTATGACAGCGTGCTGGAACCGAGGAAATCTCCAAAGATCTTGCTTCCGTTATTGATGCCATCCGTTACCATTACGTCGTCTCCTATTAAAACCCTGTGGTATCCTCATCTTTCTCACGCTTCCCTTTTAAATTTCAAATACACTTCAAGAAAACCTTCTTCCTTCTTCACATTCGTAAGAAACTTCTCTGTCTTTCTTTCTCTTTTCTAACTAAACCTTCTTGTTGCAATGTTGAATTTCAGTTCCGACACAGTCGAACGTATGGTGGAGGGCAACGGGGCCTCCAGTCTCACACATGGGAAGCGAGCTCGCAAGGATAGTAGGGACGATCTTCCTCCTCCTTTGCACCATCGCTCGGACCAGAATGTTGCCATAGGGTCTGGCTTTTCGAACCAACCTGAGAATCCACTATAATTGGTCGATGAAGATTCAAGTGGTGATTCCAGTGGTAAAGTGGCTGGTGAAGGTCCGGTCTAAGTCTCTGGTGCCTGTCTAGGAGAGCTCGCTCTTTTTTATGTTTTCTCGGTCATCCCCAACTCTATCGTCAAAGAAGAGTCTATTAGCCGGGTGAGGTCGTGAACCGGTTCATTGCCTCTTATCCAGGCAGTAGCCTTTCCTCGATGGCCTTAGTGCCTACTGACCTCCTGATTACCAAGGGATCCGCTTTCTTAGCTGAGGTAGTCATTCTCATTTGCCTATGATTCGAATGGTCAATTAGCTATTTACTGACTTGAGTTTTTGTCCATTGTAGACTTTCAAGTATAATGTTGCTATGAGCCATCAGGTGACCTCTTTACATGACCGCGTAACAAAAGCTGAGGCCGAAGCTAAAGATGATGTGGGGTTGCTAGCTCAAGCTCAGAACCCCTTCCCTATGTATAAGAGAGGTACTTTACCATGGCGATCTCGATTTAGCAGGCAACTATGCTCTTGCACCTACATCCTTTTTAGTGGTGGTAGCTCGACCAAGACATCAGGAATGCTATCTAGTTATCCTGGTCTCGAGATCTGGATGACAACTATGCTCTTACACTCAGACCCTTCTTGAGGGTGTTAGCCCGACCAAGGCATCAGGAATGCTATCTAGCTATCTTGGTCTCGAGATCTGGATGACAACTATGCTCTCACACTCAGACCCTTCTTGGGGGTGGTAGCCCGACCAAGGCATCATGAATGCTATCTAGCTTTCCTAGTCTCGAGATCTAGATGACAACTATGCTCTTGCACTCGGACACTTCTTGGGGGTGGTAGCCCGATAAAGGCATCAGGAATACTATCTAGCTATTATGGTCTCGAGATATGGATGACAACTATACTCTTACACTCAGACCATTCTTAGCGGGCGGTGGTACCCGGCCAAGGCATCAAGGATGCTATTATGCTATTCCTTAGTTTATGGCGACCATGGCGAATTCACTCATGGAGAAAATAAAATGCAACCAGGGTTGGAGAAAACTTAGCAAGAGATTTTATTGATGATCAAAATGGAGTATATAATTATTGTAAAGAATTACTGTTATGATTCATAAATAGAGATAGTCTGCTAAAGAGTCTCTTGCCTAAGGTTAGAACTTCTTCAAATGTTTAGCATTCCAAGTGTGGTCGATGGGTTGACCATCAATATCTTTCAGCTTGTAAGCTCCGCTGCGGATCACTACTTTTACCAAGTATGGTCCCTCCCAGTTGGGTCCTAAGACCCCGTCTGATCCTACCCAGGTGTTCTGGGTAACCTTCCTGAGTACCAGGCCTCCTTCTTTGAAGCCCCTGGCCTTTACCATTTTATTGAAATACCTCGCGATCTTGCTTTGATAAAATGTTACCTTCTCGGCTAATCGATTCTACTTTTCCTCTAGGAGGTCTAGCCTAGATCGGAGTTTAACCTTGTCGCTCTCTAGTTCAAAGTGTTGTACCCTGAACGAAGTCAGTTTGTAGTCAATGGGAAGGACTGCTTCAACCTTGAAGGCCAACGAATAGGGAATTTCTCCAGTGGTTGTCCTCTTTGTGGTCCAATACGCCCAAAAAACCTCGGGAAGCTCATCGACCCACTTACCCTTCTTCTGATGCAATTTTCTTTTCAGTAATTTCTTGATGGTCTTATTTGCAGCCTCAACCAGATCATTGGTCTTCGGGTGAGCTACTGAAATAAAACGGAGGTCAATTCCTAAACCTTCCCAAAAGTCCCTAAATCGGGTATTATCGAACTGTTTGCCTAGGTCAGTGGTTATGATAAGAGGTGTGCCGAACCTCCAGACCCTGTTGGTCTTGATGAACTTGGTTGTATTTTCCTCTGACTTCCGGGAGAGAGGTCCTGTTTCAACCCACCTGCTAAAATAATCAATAGCAACGATAGCGTGCTTAGCCTGTCTAAGTGCGGTAGGAAGCAGACCGATCAGGTCGGGCCCCCTCAAATGGCGAAAGGGTAAGGTGAACTGATTGAAGATAGTTGTTTAGGAGGAAGATGGCTCAAGTTCGAGGTCTTCTGGCATGGTTCACAGTACCGTACAAATATCTTCGTATCTTGCTGAATGGTTTTCCAGTAGTATCCAATGCGAAGTACCTGATAACCTAAAGCCTCCCCACCAATGTGATTTCCACAGTCCCCAGAATGGACCTCTCTCAATGTCCAGCTGGCATCGTCGGGATGCTGACATCGAAGTAAAGGAAGGGATCTACCCCTCCTATAGAGGTACCCGTCCACTAGGCAATACTAAACAGAAACCCTCTTAATTTTTTGAGCTTGGTCGTGGTCCTCAGGAAGCTTTCCCTCTTAAAGGTAGACAACTATCAGATCCATCCAATAGGGTAGTCGGTCAACTGGACAGATTTCTTTACCTACTGTTAAGCTCGATTGGGAGATCACCTAGAGGGGGACTCCCCTTGGTAGTGCTAGACCCTTATTGACAGCTATCTTCGCTAAGACATCTGCTTGGTGATTTTACTGTCGAGGGATCTGTTCAATCTTGAATCCCTTGAACCTATTCCTGAGCTGTCGGACTTGCTTTAGGTAGGCAACCATGTTATCGCCCTTAGCTTGGTAGAGCCTAGTAACCTGGTTGACAATGAGTAACGAATCACTCATGACATGCAGGTAATCGACTCCAAGCTTGATATTGACGCTCATTCCTGCCAGCAGAGCTTTGTACTCCGCCTTTTTATTGGTATCCTCGAATTTGAACTTGAAACAGTGGCTACATTCCATCCCTTCTGGGTCAGTTAGAACTATACCAGCTCCTCTGCCTGCTTGTCCGGAAGCCCAATCGGTATAGAGAATCTAGGCATTGCAATCTTTCGGCCAATCGTAGAGCTCCAGAGGCTTTTGGTGGGGTATCTCTGGCTTTGCCAAGGCTTCTGCCTCTTGCTTTGAGAGTGTAGAAAGCTTGACCACAAAGTCAGCTAATGCTTGAGCCTTAATCGTCATTCTAGCCTTATATTTTAAATCAAACTGAGTGAGCTCTAGGGCCCACAAGACTAACCTTCCTGAGATGTCTGGCCTCTGTAAAAACTGGCGGAGAGGTTGGTCGGTCATTACTGCCACAGTATGAGCTTGAAAATAGGGGTGGAGCTTTCTTGCTGAGGTCATTATTGCGAATGTGAGCTTCTTGAGGAGGACGTAATTCTTTTCGGTCTTGGTTAATGCATGACTTACACAGTAAAAAGGTCGTTGGACCCCACCTCCATATTCTTTAACCAAAGCCCCGCTTACAGCTAACTCAAGCACAACCAAATAAATTTGCAGCTCCTCTCCGGGTCCCGGCTTAACCAGCAACGGTGGGCTGGCTAGATAGGTCTTGAGGGATTGGAAAGCCACTCGTTGTCCCGGTGCCATTTCATGTTCCTTCCCTGTTTGATCACCTTAAAGAAAGGAATGCATTTTGAAATTCTCTAGAAAGTGTGTCTATAACTTGGGGGGATTTAATTCGATTGATTACCAATTTTGTGAATTAATCAACGTTATCAAATCTACCCTATTCTACTAAGTGTTCAAATAAAAGACAATAAACAAAAAGCAATAACAACATGCGATATATACGTGAAAACCAACTAAATGGGAAAAACCACGGGCTGTTTAGTATGCCACACTTGATCCTCAAAATCCATTATTGAGTGAAAGTTTACAACCTAGTTTGACCTTATGTCTAACCCTTCAATTACTAACCCTTTTACTCTACCCAACAGACCTTCATAGTGATTTTGGATCACCAACCTTGTGCTCAAATCACATATCCACAAGCTTAATCAACAATGAAGAGATAATGACAACCTAAGTGAATATGCAAGAATATTCTAGATGCAAAAATGCTAGGTCAAGACATTCATGCTTATCTAGGATTAGTGATGACAAGTAAAGCAAAGGCAAGAAGAATTAGTTAGAAGGGTAAAACCGTCCTAAATTCTAGCTATCACAAATCCATACTCTCAACCAACAAACAATACCACAAACATGTCATAAAAGCTATTCAACATACAAGCATGCATTTAATTTGTAATAAGGATTAAAACCTAGGTATACATGTCTTAGTAATAAAACCATAAAGTCTAAAGCATGTAGAAATTACCTAGTCAAGATGATGCTCCATGCTTAGATGATCCTAGAATGAAACTAGATGACCATGAGATGAGGTTAGGTTGAGTAAAAATGAGTGTTTGGGAGTCCCTTTCTCTAGAAAAGCTAGGTCACACAAAGATGGCTTCTTGGACTCTTGAAAACCAAAGAGAAAAGAAGAGAATATATATATATATATATATGGTGCCCTACACAAAGTGACGTCGTTTTGGACGAAAGGTAACCAAATCTTGTCAGGACCGTTGGCTATATCGCGGTACAGGTAAGTGTCCAGACCGCGGCACAGAGAGCGGTGCATCGTTTGGACAACACCGCTCTGAAAGCCGTTGTGCATACAAGTGCACAGACCGCGATTTGGACAGCATGCAACGCCTGTGAAACTCCGCTTGGGAGACCGCAGGTGCATGCAACAAGTACAGGCCGCAGGTAGCCACAGCGTGCAGCCTCTGGTAAACACCGATGTGCAGACCGCGACGTAGGCACTGCACAGAGAGCGGTTTGAACCGCGGACCAGAGGAAAAAAATCCTATTTTTAAGGCATAAAAATGCATTTAACACTCAAGTAAGAATTAAGACACAAAAGACACTCAAGCAAGAATTAAGACACACAAGAGGGCAAATAAGCAAGCATGCAAGATAATTAAAAGAAAATGCATGAGTGTGTGTGTGCACTAATACCTCTTCAATGAAAGTTAAGCGAGTGATTTTACCTTTGATGCTTGAGCTTGGTTACGAACAATGATACCCTAAACTACCTTTACAAATTGATCCCCAAATGTGGTTGTCAACGAAATAAGTCAATCAAACACCGAGGAACTTACAATCTCCCCCTTTGGCTATTTTGTGACAAAATCACTCACTCACAAAGTATCCTCATAACAAAAGAAACAACAAGAGGTCAACAAATACATTCTATATTACAAGAGATACCTAAAGCTAATTCTTTAAATCTTTAAATCTTCAAATCTTCCATCTCTTGTAGAATGATCATCCCTACAAAACAAAGAACTACACTTTCCAAGACTAAGTGTATGAGAGAGATCAAGATAAATAAAAACAAGCGCAATTTGCATGAAATGGAAACCAGTAACATGCAATAAAAAATGCACATAAGCTAACAATACAAAATCAACTCCCCCTAAAAACGACATTCTCCCCTTATATGCAAAAGCAACACAAACTCCCCTTAAATTCAACATTATTCCCCCTTTTTGTCACAAGATAGGCAAATGAGTATTCTCTAACTGGGACGCTTTAGTAAAGAGAGATATTTGCAATGTAAATGCATAATCATATACAACAATTTTATGCAATTTAATTAATAGAGAGAGAGAAATTCATGGAAGTTTTATTTATTGGAACATGTGTAAAAAGATTGCCTTGAATGAAATATATACAACATCAACTTTCAAAAACATGATATTTGACAAAGGAAAATAGCACAAGAGGTTCTAAGAGAAGTCAAACCGATTTGTACCAATTTGTCAATGGAAAACAAGATATAATTTAACAAAAAATAAGAGCAACTATCAAGCTTTACAAGTTAAACAAGACATGAGCGACTGTTGCACCCTTTTAGATTTTTCCGGGTGAAATGCCCGTATGATAGTAGTATTGTTCAAAAAGTAAAGAGAGAGATTATTGGATTGTGAAATCCTTGAAATGGATACAATATCCTTATTGATTGAAGTCTCAAAAGTCACTCTCACACAAATTTGCAATCATTTTTAAGCATTCAATAAATTCATCATGCATAACAATTTAAGCATGTCAAGATCCAGTTTTCATAAACATGGAGATAAACTTTGGGTCAATCAAATGTACTTTCCAATCAAATTTCTTAGTCCAAAAATACATGTTTGAACACAAATGAGACATGCATTTCAAATAAGGCAAATGCACACTTATTGAATAAAAAGTCATATAATAATATATGCGTCCAAGATACTTAAGCAATTAATTAAAGAGCATAAAATTGAACAATTATTTGCTTATTAGAATACAAGTTCGCTCTCTTTGCTTGCGCTCCCCATATGGGTCAAACACCAAAACTCATCAATGCATATAACAAATCCCAATAGACCTACTAAGAGTTTTAAACTTAGTTGAATATAATGGTTTAGTAAACAAGTCCACTAGTTGATCATTTGGGCCCACATGTTCAAGTGCAATACATTTGCTCTCAACTAGCTCTCTAATGAAATGAGGTCTAATGTCAATATGCTTGGTTCTAGAATGTTGGACAGGATTTTTTGAAATATTAATGGCACTCATGTTATCACAGTAAATAGTTAGAGTACCTTGCTTAAAGTCATAATCCACAAGCATTTGCTTCATCCATAGGAGTTGTGTACAAGCACTCCCAACGGCTATATACTTGGCCTCGACTGCGGATAATGATATGGAATTTTGCTTCTTGCAAAACATGACACAAGATTGTTCCCTAGGAAGAAGCAACCGCCATATGTACTATTCTTATCATCACAATTACATGCCTAATCTACATCACAAAAGCCAACTAAACTAGCATTAGTGTCAAAAGAGTACCATATCCCATAGTTAGATGTCCCATTCACATATCAAATGATTCTCTTCACGGAGGAGAGATGGGATTCCTTGGGATTGGCTTGATACCTAGCACACACACCAACACTAAAGGCTATATTGGGCCTACTAGCCGTCAAGTATAGCAAGCTCCCTATCATGCCTCGATATAGACTTTGATCCACACTTTTTCCACTAGCATCCTTGCTAAGTTTCAATGTGGTACTTAAAGGTGTCACAATGCTTGGCATTCTCAAGGCCAAATTTCTTCACCAGGTTGTTGGCATATTTAGCTTGGGATATGAAGATCTCATCATGCATTTGCTTGATTTGCAAGCCTAGGAAGTAATTTAGTTCACCAACCATGCTCATTTCAAACTCATGAGTCATGACATCAACAAATTGTTTAACTTTCAAGTTGTTTGTGGAACCAAAAACAATGTCATCAACATAAATTTGAGCTATGAATAGTTCATCTTTACTACACTTGATAAACAAAGTCTTGTCAACAATTCCTCTAGAGTAATAAAGAGTGAGGCGATCATACCAAGCCCTTGGTGCTTGTTTCAACCCATATATAGCCTTTTTGAGACGATAAACATGATTGGGGTGGTATGGATCCACAAACCCCTTGGGTTGCTCAACAAACACTTCCTCTTACAAGAAGCCATTGAGGAAGTCACTCTTAACATCCATTTGATGCAATTTAAACTTGTGCACATAAGATATGAATAAGAGAAGCCTAATGGACTCTAATCGGGCAACGGGAGCAAAAGTCTCCTCAAAGCCGATACCCTTAATTTGAGAGTACCCTTGTGCTACAAGTCTAGCCGTGTTCCGCACAATGTTTTCATCCTCATCGGATTTATTCCTATAGACCCACTTGGTGCTTATCACATTAGCGTTCTTAGGCCTAGAAACTAAAGTCCAAACCTCATTTCTTTCAAATTGATTTAGCTCTTCTTGCATAGCAAGAACCCAAAACTCATCACTTAAAGCTTCATCAACTTTTTAGGGTTCAATTTTAGAAATGTAACAAGGATATCAAATTTGATTTGCTAATTGATGCCTAGTCCTAACACCTTCATTCACATCTCCAATGATGTCACTCGTGATGTGAAGATGTATAACCCAAGGATCAGGTTCCTTAGAGTCCAGAGTAGAATCTCTATCAAGAGATTGAGAGACCTCTTTCTCAAGATTTAACTTTTCATCACTTGAAGTCTCACTAATCTTCTCCAAGGGAGAATCATCAACCATACTAATCTCCTCATCATGGTTGTCGTATGTGAATTTTACCAGGCGTACACGTCATCGACAAAGAGGATAAAATTGTCAGGTGGACCTCCGAATAGGCATCCTGCAAGGCATCACCAAAGAAGAGAAGCCCAAATAAACAAGTATTGAACAAGACCTGTTCGGGGTCAACTGACGTCATATACTACTTGGGGTCAGTTAAACATACTCGGGGCTAGTTGGTGACATTTTCTACTCGGGATCAGATGACGTCATTCGGGACCAGCTGATATCGTGTTTTACTCGGGACAAGCCTGAAGAAAAATGAATAAAAGACCAGCATGTAGCTCATCGCGAATCGAGTCATGCAAATACGCTAAGATATCCATATCAAAGAGGAATTTCAAGAATAGAATATCAAGCAGAAAGGGTTCCTAATCAGGCAACAATTTTATTTCAGAAATAGATGAGGGCCGATCACAGCTCTGGTCGAAATTAAAGGTCGATTCCACTTTGGTGAACTTGAAAACCTAGGAACCTTCATGAAGGAACTCCGAATAAACACTTGTTCGGATTCAGCTTCATTTGGTATCTCCTCAAAACATCGAATGTCTCTTGCAGGTCTGAGGTATGCTTGTCTGTCGAGATGCTCTTGGTCAACATGTCATCAATGTACACTTCCATGTTCCTTCTTATTTGCCGTGCGAAGATTATGTTGACCAGCCTTTGATACGTTGCCCCTGTATTTTTTAACCCGAAAGGCATTACTGTGTAACAGTACAAACCCTGATCAGCTGTGAATGCTGAGATCGTAGTATGCACTCTAAAAGGAGATGATGGCGAATGTGTCATGAGGTTTGACTTTAAAGCAACCAATAATCAAACCGAGTACGAGGTGCTACTAGCTGGACTCAGATTCTGCATAGCTCTCGGGGCAGATGAAGTCGAGATATTCAGTGATTCACAGGTAGTTGTCAACCAAGTCCTGGATGAATACCAAGCCAAGGATAAAGGCATGATAGCCTACTGTGACATTGCAAAACAGCTCCTTCAGAGATTCAAAGAATATAGAATTGCCTAGATCCTAGGAAAGAGAATGAAAAGGCAGATGATTTGTCCAAACTAGCATCAGCGACAACCACAATTAGGCCAAAAACTATTTCAGTTGCACATCTCCTCAAACCAAGCACAGCTGAACCGAAAAACTTAGAAATTTTAGAAACCCGAACACCGCCAGACGGTTGGATGACTCAGTTGAAAAGGTTCTTGGAAAAAGGCGTGCTCCCGAAAGATCCTTTATAAGCAAAACGTATCAGGTATCGATCAGCAAGGTACACATTGGTTGGAGGAGAACTATACAAAAGGGGGTATTCCCGAACACTCCAAATATGTGTATCAGAGGAAGATGCATATCGGATATTATAGGAAATCCACGGATGAGTTTGCAGAAACCACACTGGGGGTAAAAATTTAGCACACGAGGTACTCAGACAAGGTTATTATTGGCCTACTCCATTCTCAGATGCACAGCGATGTTCGGAGAGTTGTAATACTTGCCAAAGGATTGCTAATGATATCCGACAGCCCCCTGAAAAGCTCAGAAACCTCACATCCCCATGGCCATTTTCCATGTGGGGTTTGGATTTAATCAGCCCAATGCCAGCTGCGACATGGGGAGAAGCAAAACATGTCATAGTAGCCGTTGACTATTTCACGAAGTGGGCAGAAGCTGAAGTATTGGTGCATATCACAGAAGCAAACACCACAATTTTCATGAAAAAGAATATACTTTATAGGTTTGGAGTCCCAAACACTATAATCACTGACAACGACACCCAGTTCGATAACCTGAAATTCAAACATTTGTGCAAAGAGTACCGGATTGCTAATTACTATGCCACACCTGCCCACCCTTAAACAAATGGGCAAGTTGAAGCAATGAATAAAATCATCAAGCACATAATCAAAGCAAAGCTAGATGCCAAGAAAGGAAGCTGGGTAGAAAAACTACCTGAAGTATTATGAGCATATCGGACGACAACAAGAACTTCAACAGGAGATACTCCATTCACTTTAGCGTTTGGAATAGAAGTTGTTATCCCCATAGAAACGTCATATGCGTTACCCCTGGTCAGGCTATATAATGAAGAACAGAATGTTGATATGCTATTACAAATTCTAGATGAGCTATAAGAGAAAAGGGATAGGTCCCGAATTCGAAATATGGCATATCATCAAAGAGTAGCTCGCCACTACAACTCTCATGTTTGAGTCAGAAAATTCCAACTAGGAGACCTGATACTCAGAAAGGTGTCATTGAACACAAAAAATAAGGCTGCAGGTTCTATGGTTAATAAGTGGAAAGGCCCGTACAAGATCGAAGAAATAGCTGGCCATGGAGCATATTGGATTGCACGACCCAATGGAGGGGTTTTACCCCGACCATGCAATGCCCAATATCTGAAAATTTTCTATCCTTAAATTGTTCTATTTTTTCTTTTCTAGTCAAGACAATTTTAGTTAGGTCATTAAGTTTTGGAACTTAAATCCTTGTTGATTTTGCAGTTATAAATAAAAAGTACTCGGGATTTTCGAAAAGTAAATCATATGATAATAAGAACATATGAAAGACGAGCATGATAATAAGAACATGCAAATAGAATACTCGGGACTATTGATTCCCGAATGGGCGGAGAAGCTTGAAGGAGCATGCCAGCCGAGCAAGGTCAATTGACCTTAGCAAAAAGGCAAACCCGATGCACCAGATTCTGGAGAAAGGCTCAGGACGCTATCGAAAAAAATTTCGGTGAAATGCGTAGCTGTGTTAAGCGATTTGAAAAGCTTAACGATTCGGCAAACCCTTGCACAGAAAAACTGGGGAGACATCCTCGGTAATGTTTAAGGACTCTAACATATGATCATGGTGAGCCTTGATGTAATGTTCGGGTAGCAACCGAGTATGAAACTCAAGTATAAACCTACTTGCCTGTTTTAAGATAACTCGGTTAATAATACTAGCCGGTTTAACAAGATACTTGACGTTAAAAATTATTCGGGAAACGAAACCGGTTTAATAAGATACTCGGTGAAAAAACCCGAACATCAGAAATAGCCAATTTAATAAGATACTTGGCATGAAGATTGTAACAGCCAGTTTAATAAGATACTTGGCATTAAAAAGTTATTCGGGGAACGAAACCAGTTTAATAAGATACTCGGTGAAGTTACCCGAACATCAGAAATAACTGGTTTAATAAGATACTCGGCAACAATAGAGTCAAGTTAAAGAAGATGAAATTTCTTGAGCAATGAAATCAGATCAAAACCACTCGGTTCAGAATTAGTCAACTCATAATTTCATTGATAAATCTTTACAAAGAATTGTTACAAAAGAATCAAAAGAATTGTTAAGTAACAAGAATTCTATTACAAGAATTGTTACAAAGAACAAAAAGAATCTTTACAAAAAATTATGAAAATTCTACAAAAATCAAGATTGTGAGGATTTAAAGCTCTTGCCAATACTCGGGTCGGGCACCATTTCATATTCACGGAGCAGACTTTCATTAGAAGGCCAAGCAATCGTGTCAACCGAGTCGTCTATCCACTGGCTGTAATCTTCTTCTGGGATCGGTCCGACATCAGGCACCACACCTCCTACAACCGACTCTTGACTGGAGTAAAAAGTCGAGAGGGAGTGCTCGGATGGAACCTTCAAATGCGTAGGATGGGGCTCTTTGCCTCGGCTACAGCGATAAGCTCTCCACTCCTTCATCTGAGTCCGAAGAGATTCTAAGGACCGATCCACGTGATTCTTGATCGACAACTCCCAGTTGGTTCGGGCTTTCTCAGTTGCCCGATTCTTAACTTTGAAAAACTCGCCAGCTGAAACTAGCCCTCGCTGAAACTCCCGAAGGAGAAGGGCATCGAAAGGGGATCTTTTGAAACAATCTACCCCTTGCACTTCGAGTTCCAGCCTGGCCTCTTTGGATAAGGACTTGACCGTCAGAGCCTGGCGTTCCAAGTCTTCGATCTTCTGCTCATAGGCCGACTTAGACTACTCTGCTTCCTGTTCGGCTTTAAGCATTGATTCTTGGGCAGAGGATAACAAATTTTGAAGTGAAGCTGCATTCTCCTCTGCCAAAAAAGCTTTCTCCTCGGCCTCAACCTGCTTCACCAAATAGTGGTCGGCAAACACTTGGGCATTGCCGACTTCTTTCTGATAAGCTGATTCGACCCGAGCACGGCTATCCTCACTCTCTTTCAGTTGAGCTTCCAGATGCCTTATTCGATCAGCTTGATGTTGCTGCGTCTGAACCAACTCAACGAACTCGGCCACCATCCGCAAGAAAGTTTAATTAAAAATCTGGCAAACAAGCAAGACAATTAAAGAGTTAGAAATAACTTACATAAGATGCGCCGTTGAAAACATTCTGAAGACGCTCCGTTAAAGAGTCATCCCGGAAAAAACTCTAGCGGTCATCCCCAATGAAAGCTCGACCGGATGATATCGTCTAGAGCATATCCTGAGGTGAAGGATATAAAGAACCTCCCGAGGGTTCAACCCTTAGATCTTCAACCTCTGCGCCTACCGATGCTTCGACATGAGCACTTGAGGGAATCTCAGCCTCGACGTCTTCATCACTCGATTCAATAAAAGAGACTACTCGAGGAACCTTGAGAGGGCGAGTAGGAGAGTCGACCACTTTTCGTTTCTCAGCCCGAGAACGGTGGAAGCTGAGATCAGCTGCTGGATCTTTCTCGGGGATTTCACTCCCAACATCGGTGCCCGTCAGCTCTGTAGGGACCACAACCGGGAAGCTCAGCTCACCAGGCCCTTCATCATGACCCTCACTTTGCCTCTCCCAGTCATTAGGCAAATGCGTTGGGCCACTAGTCTCCTCTGCGGTTGGCTGAACGACGTCCTCGGGGACATATTCGGGGATTTTCCCCTCGGCTACATCAGGTTTCTCATCAGACTTAGGTGGGGCAATACCATCATTGCTCTGACGAGAAGTTTCTTTTCTGCTCGCCTGAAGAATCGAATTCACTTGGCGAGCTTGAAGGTCGCAGACGATGTCTGTATCATACACTTAGAAGAAAAAAGAGGAATAACGTCAGAATACAAAAAGCAAAAAATAACAATAAGGAGGGTTACAAAGATCACTTACATCGCCTGCGATAGCTTGAAATCTGGCTGACTAAGCCGATCTCTATCATTTTCGTTTCATTGAAAAGATAAGGCATGCTCCTATTTTCCCGGGTGCGAACTGCTGCCCGAGCAAGTCTGGTCAGCTCAGTGTCGCTAAATTCAAGCTTCTTCTTGTTCCATACCTCGGGAGAATAGAAGAAACGGGAAACTTTCAGCACCCTCCGAGTTTCCCCAGCCGAGAGAGTGACTTCAAGACCCAGATTCCCTCCAGTGAAAAACCAATTATTCTTCCAGAACTTGTTGGATGAAGGGAATCCCCATACAAAACCTCTCTTTTTAAGGTCATCAGAGGTATCGACTCCCCGATTCACCTTTGTCCCCACAGGGACCCAGCAGTCTGGCAGATTAGACATGAGGAAATAGGTCTCTGTCTTACCAGACTGCCTCAGCGTGAAGAAGTGCCTGATTTCACTCGGGGAGGGCAGCGAAAAGTTCATCTGGTTGTACATGTGCCACGTGCACATCAATATCTTGTAGCTGTTCGGGGCCAGTTGAGCCGGGGTGATCCCTGCTTCAGCCAAAAACTAGGCAATGAATGACTGAGAGGAAGTGTGACGCCGCAGCAGAGCATGGATCCATAGATTGCCACCATGGCCGGGGGAGGATTCCACGCAGCTCTATCACCCGTAGGAATCATAGTAACCGAATCGTCCAGATCGAATCGGGCATGATATTTCTCGATCTCATCTGCCCTGACCATATTCGTCTCGATGTCAAACCCACTCGGGCGATCAGCAGAGAAAGAGAGACGAGATACTCTAAACGCCACTTCAACATCATTCTCGTCAACTGTCTGCTCCCTGATTCGGACGCTGCCCGAGTTGTGCTTATGAACTTCATTTCTACTTTGATGCTTTTCCATCCTTGATCAAAGCGGTACCCTGTGATTAGAAACGACAGATTCAGAACTAGATGAAGAATAAGAACTGGATACAGAAAAATGGACGTTATGGTGAAGCCTAGAAACGTCGACTTCTAGAAAAAGAGGTTCATCAGGGGGATTTCCCCCAGTAATCTTCGAACACAGGAAACCAACTAGAAATCCCAACGATCTAATGATTCAAGAGCTATAGTACATAGACGAAGACGAGATGTTGGTTCTATTAAAATTAACCTTGAAGAAATCTGGTGCAAAACCTTCAACGGGGAATGGTGATTTTCTGTGCAAAGAAATATGGGCTGGTAAAAATTTCTAGTTTTCGAGTTTTCGAGTTTTCGAGAATGAACCAGTGCAGCCCCAGTGAAAAATTTAAATGGGTGATAGCACGAAACCCTAGGGTTTCAATGCGGGGAAAATTTGTGATGAGATTTGATGACGTAGGCGGTGCATGGGGAGACGGGTAGATCGTTTCTCATAAATGGTATCGAAAAATGAAGCGGCACAGGACACATGTTAAGTGAAGAACTGGCTTTCGCCGTCAGAACTTTAAAACGTCGCCATCATTGAAGATCTCTAGTGAAGGGGCAAATCGAATTTACAGGGTCACCGTTAAGACACGTTATTATGACAAGACATTTACTCTGGCACTGAAAAGATATTGAAGAATTGATTAAAATACTTTTGCCTGAAATGAAACCCTGTTCGGTAAAAATATTGTAAGGGGTTATTGTTGTAAAATTGCCAGGTGGATATCTGAATAGGCATCTTGCAAGGCATCACCAACGAAGAGAAGCCCGAATAAACAAGTATTGAACAAGACCTGCTCGGAGTCAACTGACGTCATATACTACTCAGGGTCAGTTAAACATACTCAAGGCTAGTTGGTTACATTTTCTACTCGGGATCAGATGACTTCACTCGGGACCAGCTGATATCGTGTTCTACTCAGGACAAGCATGAAGAAAAAGCTACACGCGAATCGAGTCATGCAAATACCCGAAGATATCCATATCAAAGAGGAATTCCAAGAACAGAATATCAAGCAGAAAGGGTTCCTAATCAGGCAACAATTTTATTTCTTCAAAAAGACTGTGCTATAATAAGAAAATAAGACCTAATTGGACTACATTACTAGAATCCCATTAGATCTCAATACAAGTCTCCGAAACAGGAAAGAAGACAAACTACTTCGAACAAGCAAACAATCATAATTAAATACAAAGATCTTTTATTAATTGTACAAAGAAAATTAGGGTTCTATGGACATATAAATAGACTCATAATCTCGTCACAAAAGAGAGAATATACAGAAATCATAGAAAAATACAGAGAGAAGAAAGGGAGATCGAGAATTGTAATTATTCTATTCATAGTGGATTTTAGCTTGGTTGATCATTCAACTACTCGTGGACGTTTCTCTGGTCATCGGAGTTTTACCACTTAAAAACTTGCGTTCGATTACTTTCTCCTTCTCTTCTCTTTGAAATCACAGCTAAAATCCAAATCTTGTTGGCTCTTTTCATACATCCAGAAATCGACGTCAACAATGGTTACTAACCTTAGGCCTACAATAATCTATGATCACATTGGGTGATTCCATAACACTTTGTGTCTTTAAATTAAAAACTCTATAACCTTACTATTTAGAGCATAGCCAATGAAAATCCCCTCGTCACTTTTAGCATCAAACTTATCAAGTTGAGAACGGTCATTTAGAATGTAACATTTGCTTCCAAATGAGTGGAAGTAGCTAACATTTGGCTTCTTTCCCTTCCACCATTAATAAGAGGTTTGTCTAGTACCGGGCCATAAAAACACTTTATTTCCTATATAACAAGTTGTATTCACTACCTTGGCCCAAAGATTCCTAGGAACATTGTTGTTAAGCAACATCACATGAGTCATCTCTTGGAGGACCATATTATCCCTCTCTACAACTCTATTTTGTTGAGGAGTTCGAGGAGCCGATAACTCATAGGAAATTCCAAGACTATCACAAAATTTTCAAAGCAAACATTTTCAAATTCTCTCACATGGTCACTTATAATTCTCTTAATGTATTTTATGTGAGAATCCTTCTCATTTTGAATTTTAGTGCAAAGTTTTTAAAAATTTCAAAAGTTTCAGATTTTTCTCTAAGAAAGTAAGTCCATGTAAATCTAGAAAAATCATCAGCACACACAAAGATATACCTCTTGCCACCGAGACTCTCGGTTTGCATGGGACCCATAAGGTCCATATGAAGAAGCTCTAGTGGCTCCTTGGTGGCAAGAAACTTACCCTTTTTATGCACACCAAACTTAGGAAGACCTCTCACAACATTCAACCTCTCAAGAACTTTCAAGTCCTTGAAATTCATATGACTTAACCTTTGATGCCACAATTCAACTTGATCACAACTAGACAAATTACAAGAGATGCCATTGGAATCAAGACAATAACAATTGTTACTTGATCTCTTGCCTTTCAATAGAACTTGTCCATCTTCTTTTAGAATAAAGCAATCAACTTTTCCAAACATAACCGAAAGCCCTTCATCACTTAAATGTGATATACTAATAAGATTGGCTTGCAAGTCATCTACATAAATAGCATTAGGCAAGGAGGGCAAACCGGGGATGGATATGTTTCCTTTCCCTAAAACTTTCTTACGTGAACCATCACCAAAGGTGACAAATCCAACATTCTCCATCACAAGAGTTTCAAAGAAACTCTTGTTTTCGGTCATGTGCCTAGCTATCAAGGTACCAAGTATTGATGGCTTTGGCTTTCAAGACTACTTGAGCCATATGAAAACAATATTCATCCCTTCTAGTCCACTTAGATGAAATATTACTATTTCTAGGAACCATGGGTTCATTTTCTCTTAAATTCCTATGTGCATGCGTTTTGACTCTTCTTAGCATATTCTTCTCGATCATGCTTTCATAACGACACAACTTAATAAATTTAAAACAATTCGGTCTTATGTGACCTTTAACACCACCAAAATGACAAATGGAAGTAAAGTAAGAATTCATACCATATCCTTGTGCAAGCATGGAAAACTTCCCTATCCTTTGAGTTGTCCTTTGGTGTTGAGCTAAATTAGCTTCTTTCTTGGTTGTGGGTGAAAAATCCTTTGTTGACTTTGAGAGCTCTTTGGAAGTTAAGGTCTTGTTTGATGAGCTCTAGCTTTTGGTGGATGAGCTTTAGCTTGAGACTTTGTTTGAGTCTTCGTTTGAGCCTTCGTTTGAGCTTGCTTTGATGATTCTCCAACTTCATTCGATCTCATTTGTTGGTGTGAACCTTGGACCTTTTTATCCTCTTGACTATTGATAAAGATGGTATTCTTCAAGGAAGTGGCATCCTTGCCTTCCACATGTCCTAAGCTCGTTTTATCACTAGGACTCTTTCAACATAATAGCATCTTGTCAAGTTTCTCGGTTCCGGATGTCATCTTGGCAACCAATTCTTTCGCTTCCCTAAGCTCAATCTTCAAGTTCTCTTCACTCTTCTTAGTGATCACAAGCTCTAATTTCAAGCTCTCTTCTAACTCTTTTCCACTCTTTACTTTCTCACTCAAGTGAGTTATCTTGAAAGTCAACTTTAGATTCTCTTTTTTCAACTCTTGAATCTTCTTATTCTTTTTCAATCTAGACTTTTCATCAACTCTTGAATCTCCTTCTTCTTTTTCAATCTAGACTTTTCAAAAAACTTCATGAAGTCTATATAGTCCATTTCCTCATCAATCTCAAATCTAGAGTTATAAGAGGTACTCTCATCACTAGAGTCATCTACTTTTTCCTTATCACTCACAACTTCATTGCCATTATGAGATGTTGTGAAGGCAATGAAGTTTGCAACTCTATCTTTATCATTCGAAGATTTTTCTTCCTCTTCTAAGTCTTCACTACCGCTCCAAGTGGCCGCCATGCCTTCCCCTTCTTCTTTTTCTTCAAATTTGCACATTCTGGAGCAATGTGACCAAAACCACTACATTCATAGCATTGAATGCCCTTCTTGAAGTCACTTTCTTGTGACTTTTCCATCTTCTTGAAAGGAGTTTTCTTTTTCACTTTCTTTCCCTTGGACCCAAATCCTTTCCTCTCAAACTTCATGAATTTCTTGAATCTTTTAAATATTAGGGTCATTTCTTCATCCGAGTCCTCATTCTCTTCTTCAACCTTGGTGGTATTTAAGGCAATGCTCTTTTGCTTCTTCGGAGGTGTGGGTGTGGTGTTCCATATTGACTCATAAGCTAGAAGTCTTCCAATGACTTCACTTGGCTTCATATTCTTGTACTCATTATTCTCTTCAAGTGCTGTCACCTTTGATTTGAACCTTGATGGAAGTGACCTCATAATTTTTTGCTTGACTCTCCTATCCGAATAGGGGTCACCAAGTTGGTGGCTTTGGTTGACGATATCCATTAACTTCAATTGAAAGTCATTGAAGCATTCATGCTCCTCCATCCTAATCATCTCAAGGACTTGGAGCTTTGAGTCCTTGACTACCTCGGTTCCCTCATGTGCCGTTTGAAGAATGTCCCAAGCCTCCTTTGCAATCCTAGTGTTTTGGACCAACTTGTATTGATTATCGTCCATGGCGTAAAGGATGGCATGCATGGCCTTGTTGTTCCACTTGGATGCTTCAAATTCTTGAGTACTCTAACTAGACTTGGGCTTACGAGCTTCTACACCATCGTCAGTGGTCATTGTTGGAGGAATATACTCATCTTCAATAGCCATCCAAGCATGGTCATCTATTTGTCAAAGATAGGCTTCCATCTTGCCCTTCCAAGAAGCATAATTCACCCCATTGAGCAAAGGTGGTCTTGTGTTTGAGGCTCCCTTATGACTATTACCGTTTCCACTCATAGTGTTTGAGGGTAATGGATGTAATGCAAATGCAATGTCACATAAAAAGGAAAAAAATCAAACTAAATGCAATAAGCAAGACACACACACAGAGCAAGGATCACCTAAGTATATCTAGTTGAGATTCCCTAGGAAGTGTGTGTCTATAACCTAGGGGGGTGAATATGTTTTAATCCGATTGATTACCAATTTTGTGAATTAATCAATATTATTAAATCTACCACATTCTACTAAGTGTTCAAATAAAAGACAATAAACAAAAAGCAATAGCAACACGTAATATATACGTGGAAACCCTCCAAATGGGAAAAACCACGGGCTGTTCAGTGCGCCACACTCGATCCTTAAAATCCACTATTGAGTGAAAGTTTACAACCTAGGTTGACCTTCTGTCTAACCCTCTAGTTACTAACCCTTTCATTCTACCCAACATGCCTTAATAGTGATTTTGGATCACCAACCTTGTGCTCTAATCACATAGCCACAAGCTTAATCAACAATGAAAAGATAATGGCAACCTAAGTGAATATGCAAGAATATTCTATATGCAAAAATACTAGGTCAAGACATTCATGCTTATCTAGGATTAGTGATGACAAGTAAAACAAATCCTAGATATCAATGTTCTAAATGCAAAGGCAAGAAGAATTAGCTAGAAGGGTAAAATTGTTCTAAATTCTAGCTATCACAAATCCATACTCTCAACCAACAAACAATACCACAAGCATGTTATAAAAGCTATTAAACATACAAGTATGCATTTAATTTGCAATAAAAACTAAAACCTAGGTATACATGTCTTAATAATGAAACCATAAAGACTAGAGCTTGTAGAAATTACCTAGTCAAGATGATGCTTCATGCTTAGATGATCCTAGAATGAAACTAGATGACCATGAGATGAGGTTAGGTTGAGTAAAAATGAGTGTTTGGGAGTCATTCTCTCTCTAGAAAAGCTAGGTCACACAAAGATAGCTTCTTGGACTCTTGAAAGCCAAAGAAAAGAGAAGAGAAGAGAACATATATATATGGTGTCCTACACAAAGTGATGTCGTTTTGGATGAAAGGCAACCAAATCCTGTCAGGACCGCTGGCTGTACCGCGGTACATGTAAGTGTCCAGACTGCGGCATAGAGAGCGGTGCATCGCCTGGACAACACCGCTATATAGACCGTTGTGCATGCAAGTGCACAGACCGCGGTCTGGACAGCATGCAACCCCTATGAAACTCCGCTTGGGAGATCGCGGTGCATGCAACAAGCACAGTCCGCGGTAGCCACATAGTGCAGCCTCTGGTAAACACCGCGGCATAGGCATTGTACAGAGAGCAGTCTGAACCGCAGACAAGAGGGAAAAAATTCCTCTTTTTAAGGAAAAAAAAATGCATTCAACACTCAAGAAAGAATTAAGACACACAAGGCACACAAGGCACACAAGTAAGCATGCGAGATAATTAAAAGAAATTGCATGAGTATGTGTGTGCACTAATACCTTTTCAATGAAAGTTAAGCGAGTGATTTTACCTTTGATGCTTGAGCTTGGTTACGAACAATGATACCCTAAACTACCCTTACATATTGATCCCTAAATGTGGTTGTCAACAAAATAAGCCAATCAAACATCGAGGAACTTACACATTTATCTATAGACCGTGAAATGAACCGATTGAGTGTGGCCACTCGACTAGCCGAATCCTGGACTTATTTAAGTGAGGTAGGGGATTCCGGGTCCAGTATAACTCAGATTGTTTCTGGGTTAGCCTCGATACCCCTCATGTGGACCATGAAGCCAAGGAACTTGCCCACAGCTACCCCAAATGCACACTTGGCTAGGTTCAGTTGCATTTGGTCATCCCTTAAAGTTCTTCGGAGGTGGTCCTGATGCTCTTCTGCTACCTGGGAATTGGTGCTCATGTCGTCAATGTATACCTCCATCGTCCTTCCTATTTCTAGCTTAAACAACTAGTTGACTGGGCGCTGGTAGGTGTCACCCACATTCTTGAGGCCGAATGGCATCACCTTATAACAATACAAACCAAGGCAGGTAATGAAGTTGGTTTTGTTCTGGTCTGTCGGGTGCATCTTGATTTGATTGTATCCTAAGAATGCATCTATAAAGCTTAGAAGCTTGTTCCCGATAGTGGAGTCCACTAGCTGGTCAATCTTAGGTAGAGGAAAACTGTCCTTCGGGCACGCCCGGTTGAGGTCAGGGTAGTCGACGCACATGCATCACTTTCCGTTTGCCTTATTGACCATAACCATATTGGCAATCCATTTGGGGTATCACGCTTCCCTGATGAACCCGGTTTGATCAACTTATCGACCTCCTCTTGAACTGCAGCATTTCTCTCAGTGTTAAAGTGAGGCCTTTTCTGCTTGACCTGCTTGACCAGCTTGACAGTAGGGTCGACTGCCAGTCGATGAGCAGCCAAGGACATTGGGGTTCCTAGCATCTCGTCTTGGCTCTAGGCGAATATATCGTTGAATTTCTGGCGTAGATCGATCAGACCTTTCTTCACTCTAGGATCCAAGGTTGCCCCAATTTTGACCAACTTGGATATGTCGTCACTTCTGACTAAGATCTCTTCTAGCTCATCCACATAGTGGCCACTGGCCCACTCCCATGTCCTCATCTACCTCGTCCTCATCTACCTCGTCTTATCTTGGACGTCATTCCCTGAATCTCCCGCTCTGAAATCTCGGGAACCACTTCTGGCAATTCCTATTCACAGATTACAGCAACCTGGGCGAACTGCTTTGCCAATGTTTTAGGGTTGGTAGAGACTGAGTAATACTTGTGGGCTGCCTGTTGGTCTCTTCGTACCTCTCCTACGTCGTTTCCCACTGGGGATTTTAAGACATTTTGGTAGATGGACAAGACCCCATTGAAAGCAGACAGGAAGGGCCTCCCTGATATCGTTGTAAGCCGAGGGAGTGTCGACCACGACAAAGTTCGTCATGAGGTTTTGTTGTAGAGGCGAGGTTCCAACAATTATCGGTAAGATTTTCGACCTTACTGGTACGATGGAGTCCCTGTGAAGCCATATAAAGGGGTGGTACAACTGTTGTAGCACCACTGTTTCAAGTTGAACTTCTCCAGGGTGTCTTTAAACAGGATGTCCATGCTGTTACCTGTGTCGATTAACACGAGGTGAACCAGACAATTGGCAATTTACACCGTGACCACCGTGGGATCATAATGCGGTTGGACGATGTTATATACATCAGCTTCGGTGAAAATGATTTGAGCAGAATGGGAGGTCCCCACGGAACCCAGATCGACCTTAAAAATCCCCTAACCCTCCTCGATCAGAGGTATTTTCCAGGCATGGTTCTTTCTGGAGTTGTTAGAGGTTCCTGCCAAGTTGGGGCCTCCATTGATAGTATATATGATCTGGATTTGTTGCATTAGGTCCTTCTGCTCTCATATACTTTTCTCAGCATGATCCCGGATCTCTGCTTGTACTTCCTTCCCAGCCTGGATATTATCTCTAACTTGCTGCATGAATTCTTCCAAGCACTCCCTAAAGGTCTCTTAGCGAAAGTTGAGATGATATCATTGTCCAGGGGAGGTCTTGAGATACCCCAATCTCGGGGAATTCAGGTCTCCCCACGTCGACCTAGCTTCGGGCTCCTGTCCTAATACAAGGAGCTCGACGCGGTCAAGTCGGCTTTAATTGGTGAGCCTGGATGCATGTGAGATGTTTAGAAGGTATGAGTGACCTTGCCTTGCTCCTATAGGGTCGCATGGTAGCTCGACTTCGAGGACAATGATACCTTGATGCATAGACCCAGATTTGGACCCTTGTATGAAGGCTGGAGGGTCCATTGCAAAATTTGGCTATTAACATATATATATATATATATATATATATATATATATATATAAAGAGAGAGAGAGAGCTATTTGAAAAAAAAAATTATCGATATATACGGTTATCTATAAAAAAATATGTTCTATCATTTTTTGTTTGTTGATAGAGTTTATAACTAAATATAGAAGAAAAATAATAATAAAGAAATACCTACCTCTATGAGAGCCCTCCGAAAATTCTTTTTCGATCACTTTGATATATGATAATCTTGTGAAAATGAAAAAGTTTGATACTTGAAATAAAATTAGAGTTTAATTAGGATTTGTAAAAAAAATTAGGGCATGTTTTTAATAAAAAGATATAGCTATAAAATAGAAAGCACAGTACGAGATATAGCAATTCTAGAAACATAACAGTGAAAACAAAAATTTAACTCTACAGGCAACAATCCGGGTAAGAGTCACAGTTCAAAATAATAATAACTGGTCAATACGTGGCTTTGTTCTACCTGTGTCTATCCTTTTCAGTACAACTGATTAAGCGGATATGTCCTGGTTTCCAGCCGATATACTAGACCAGAACAATGTAATAGATCATAGAAATAAAAATGGAGGTAAAAGAGATAGATTCTTACAGCGGGTTTAAACATATAAGTCTGACAGCAATGATAGCAAAATTTATATGCAAAATAAGTCACACACTTTATTTATGTAGTTCAGAAATTTACAAGAGGAAGAAGAGAAGGAATAGTAAGCTTCATAGAGCTTTCTTCAAGACAAAGAAACTTAGAAAAACTGAACTTGTTCTTCAAATGAAACACACAAACATATTAATAGAGAGTTCAACTAACTCGGGTTAAAATAAAAGTGTCGGTAAACCATGGTCAGCAGACCTTGGTCAGGTTACTTTCTATCTTTAACTTTGATGATGAGTTGTCTTTTGTCGGATACTTTGTGAGCTGTCTTTTGTCGCATCTGTTGGTGAGCTGTCTTTTGTCGGCCACTTGATCTTATCTTCAAAGATTGGACTAAGTCAGGGATCATGCCCAAAATAAGTTGATGGGTCATCGCTGTCAAAAGCATAGTTGTATGAGTCGTCCTTTTCTTCACTTTTGTCAGAACCAGCTTGAGACATGCTTGCCATGATATTTTTCATTTCTTCGGCAATTCTCATGAGCTCGTCAGGAGTGCATGCGGCTGCAATTCTGGCCTGGTTCTGGGATTTTGCCATCAGAAAGCTAGATTGGTCAGTGGCCTTGGAACAAAAAGTAGGATTGTCAGAGAGCCATTTGGAAACTCTTTCTTTCCCAAGATTGGCAAGGTTCATGCCACTCCACCATTTCATCTTCACTTGTCTGCCAAAATAGGGGACATTTACATTCCCAATGAGCTTGTCTTGGATGGAATACTCAAGCATGAGAATCCATGTTAAATTGAATTGGACGAAGAACAAAAATAAGTCTGGGTAGAATTCCCATGTATCTGGTCTGTCAACATTTGAGATCCATAAAGAAAAACTTTCTTTGACTTGAGGAGGAAAGAAGTTAATGATAGGTTCAAATTTGTCCCACCATTCAAGGAACCAGAATGGTAAATCAATGAGAATTTTTTTGTCAAAATAGATTAACCAAGAAAGGGAATTTCCTTGGTTTTGTCCATAAAAGAATTTTGTCCAAGCATCTCTATAATCCCAATAAGAAAAGTCTGATACATGAAAAATCCTGCTGAAATTTCTTTTTAAATTAGGGTTACCGCCCCATTGTTCCAAAGTAATAATTTTGTAAATTTTTATTTTCCTAAAAATCATTTTTTCCTTGTCGATTTTGTCGAAAACATCTGAAATAAAAATTGAGTGCTGTAGGCTGTTGACCCGTTGATCAGGCTGTGAGTCAAAACCTAGGATTTTTTACTATTCATTTTCTTTATCATGTCTGCAAGTAGTTCTCGACCCGGGATTTAGCCCGATGACATTAATTGTTGCATTGGACAATCTGTAGCCAATTTTGAGATAATCTGGGATGACAAAGATTTGATAAATTGGCAATTACCCAACATTCAACAAAATAGTATTTATAAAAAGCAACTTTTAGATTTTAGAACATTGTTGGGACAAAAGACGAAAGAAATTAATGCTAAATTTCAAAATAATACTTTTTCGATAAATATTTTAAACAAGAACAGTCTGACTCATTACAACAAAATTGGTTTTAATGATCTACATATTGGCAGTGTTCAGGTAGGTGTTAAACCCATTTCAAAAATTGGTTTAAATAATTCTTTATTAATTGTTTTAAGAGACAAAAGAATTACTGACTATAAAGAATCCATTTTTGGAATGGTAGAAACATCTTTGACTTATGGACCTATCTACTTTCAAGTCTATCCAAATTTTACTATTGCCTTAAACACAGATGAACACAAAGAAAAATGTTTGGTTATTGACATTCAAACCCATAACTATAAATTCCTTGAAAAATCAAGCCCTTATAAACTAGTTTATAGAGTCCATTATCGTGTTTTAACTTCTGGACTTATACCTAGTTATAAACCCCCTTCTGTGCCAGCTGGTCAGACTATATATTTTAATGTTTCACCATCTATTAATGTTCTTGTTCCTGTACCTGTCAAATGGGAAAACATTAAATTTCCAGATGATTGGGTTAAGGAAAAAGTGGACCAACCCTCCTATAAACCACCTATGAGGAACCTCCATGTCTGTGTTACTGAACAAGATAGAACACTTAAAATATCTTTTAGAAGAAGCCTGTCCATTAGAGATAATGACAGTGACCATTCCAGATCTTTAAACGATTTCCAATCAGCTAGAAATTCCCTTTCCAGCTTATCCAGACAAAATATTGCTAGGCAAATACCTAGTCTGGCTCCTAGACAAACCGGACAAACAACCAACTTATTTCCTAGCCCAAATTATGAACCAGATGATGAATCTAGTGAACCTGTTAACCTAACACAAAGAAGAAGGAGGCCCAGGCCCAGACCTGAAAGTCTTACACATGTGACCGATGTTCAAAAAACCCTAGAACAGATAGCCCAACCTATTCACTCCTATGACCAAGGCCAGACTTCGCCAACCCCCTCTCAAGTTTTAACTGAGATCTTAGAACCAGAACCTCCTGTCAGGACCATCAATGTCATAAGCAAAAATAATTTTGATTTCCTTACTGCTGATTACTATTCTCCCCAGAACCAATCTCTAAGAGAAAAATATGAAAAGAATTATTCCCAAAATAAAAGAGACCAATTCCATAAAAGATGGATTGAAAGCCTTAACCATCTATATCAGATTATTCCTTTCTTTGATGGTATATTAATAGAAAAAACTTTGAACAAAACTGTTCTGTGATTAACCGAAAAAATCTTAGGACATATAAAACAAAAAAGGGAGAAGAAAAACAATTGCACCCTCCTCCAAGAGATTTTGAAATTAATATGCCTAATGATGACATTCCAGCAGGAGTAAATACTACAAAATGCACACCTTTTATCCTTTTTGATGAACCCATGTCCCAAACCACACCTTCATCATCTCACCAGATTGGATTGGTTATGAGACAAGGTAACTATACAAACTTCTTTCTTAATTCCATTGGTGAACAGTTAGAAAAAATTGATCTTAATATTTCCCAAACTAGTGTTTCACCTACTAAAAAAATCATACCCCCACAAGTTTTTATTCCTTATGAGACTTCAACTTCTTCCAAAAAAGGCAAGGAGAAAATCATTAAATCAGAACCTATATTATTTCATGACCATACTGGTATTGAAAAATGTTTTGATAATATTATTGATGAAACAAAACTCCTTAAAGCCTTAGAAGAAAGACTAGGAAGGTTACCAGGCGTCCACATTCAAACTATTGACAAAAATATCCCTTCTTCTGACTCGTCAAACAGTGACAATGAATACCCCTAATTTTGAAGATTATATACAGAAAGTTACAACCAATGAAAAAACTGACAGCTATAACAGAACAAAATATTTTCATAACACTAAACCATATTATCCAAAACCTACTTCTCGTGATTTACAATATGAAGAAATCGTCCCATATAGGGCCTATACTGGAAATGCTTGTTACCAGTTTAACATTGATGGACTTTCCGAATATCAGATTATTACTGTTTTAAGACAAATGCATACCATTGGTTATATATATCAAAAAACAAAATATGACTCATTCTGATGCTGTTACTTCATTAACCACTGGTTTTGAGGGTCAGCTATTCGGTTGGTGGACCCATACCTTAAGTAGTCTAGCTTAAAGATCTATAATAGGACACACCAAGACCATAACAATTTCTACTCCTGTCTAGACTAATGATCCAACTGCTTTTGAGTCAACTTCCACCCAAACATAGACTACTACTACTACTTCTGAGCCCGATGACATTGATGTATTATGTTATACCATTTTGATGCATTTTGTAGGAAATCCCAATATTAATCAAGGAAAAGAATTTTCGAAGATTCAAAATTTAAAGTGTAAAAAGTTAAACGATTTCAAATGGTATAAAGATATTTTCTTAACAAGAGTTTTTCAAAGACCTGACAATGCCAACTCATATTGGAAAGAAAAATTTATTTTAGGACCTCCAATACTATTTTCTAATAAAGTTAGAGATGAAATAGTTAGACAAATGGGATGGTCTGATTGGTCTCAGATTGATTTAAATACATGGACCTATGGTGAAATTATTGTTGCTATAAATATTGTTGCCCTCCAATTATGTAATGACTTTAGATTAAAGAGTCAGCTTAAACAACAAAAATTAACAACTAGAAAGGAGCTAGGTTCCTAGTGTGAACAATTTGGTTTTGACAAATTACCTTCCCATAAAAAGAAAAATAAGAAGCATCCTAAGATCAATTACAATTGGGCAAAAAATTATCCTTATAGAATTGATAGAAATCGCAAAGCCAATAAAAAAGGGAGATATTATATGGCCCCCTAAGAAATCCAAAAAAATTTCCTCTAAAAAGAAAACTTATTACAAAAAGACAAACAAATGTTTCAAATGTGGAAAAGAAAGCCATTATGCTAACAAATGTCCTGACCAGAAAAAGAAGATTAATAGCTTAGACTTATATGACCAAGTTAAAGAGAAAATTTTACAAGTTTTATTTATGGATTCCAGTCCTTCTTCATCATCCTCCTCTGACAATGAAATTCTAATTATTAATGAATCTTCCTCAGACTCAGAAACCTCTTCATCTTCCTCTGAATCTGAACCTAGAACCCAGCCCTGTTTTTGTAAAGAAATAAATGTCCTTAACAAACAAGATTACTCTTTAATGATTAGTATGATTGTTAGTATTGAGGACACCATCCAGAAAGCCCAATACATCAAACAATTACAACAAAAAATCACTAACAAACCTTCTTCTAGCAACAACAATAAACCTTTAAATGAAGCAAAACCCTTCAAAAATGCCCCTTTTGAAACCCCAGATTTCGAACAAAATGTTTTAGGAAAATTTCATATTAAATCTAGAAAAGTTACCATTCCTGACCTACAAAGGAAATCATTAGTATCAAAGAAGAAATAAAAATTTGCAAGATCCAAATACAAGAATTACAAGTCATGAATGCCCTTGATAAACAATTCCCTAAAAGAGCTCTCGAAAAACAAACTACCGACTTTAACAGTTCTGACGAGTCTGACAAAGAACCTGAAAATGACGACCACCAAAATCTTTTAAGTCTAGACCAGATTAATACCATCCAAGAAGTAAAAATACAAAAATGGTTTGTTGAAATTGACATTAGAATTGCCTCCAATTACAACATTCGTGCTACTGCTCTTATTGACACAGGAGCTGACTTAAATTTTATTGTAGAATCTTTAGTTCCTACTAAATACCTTGAAGCCACCACTGAAACTTTATATGGGGCTAACAAAATTAAACTAGATATCAAATATAAACTTGCTAATGCCAAAGTGTGCAACAGTGGAGTTTGTTACAATAATGATTTTATTGTGGTTAAGACCCTTTCTCAGAATGTAATTATAGGATTGCCTTTGTTATACTTAATTTCTCTCTTTAAAGTTATAACTGAGGGAATTGTGACTGAATATCTGGGAAAAGAGATTTTATCCCCTTTCATTTTTCCTGTTCTTGTAAGAGATCTAAATGTCCTAAGGGATAATAATATTTTCTCTGAAAACCCTAAAACTGTTGACAATTACTTTGCCACTTTGACCAGAAACAGAACCAATCAACTTTTTTAAAAGATGACTTGAATTTCAAAGACAGGATGAAAAATTAAAAGAACCTTTTCTCCAAGAAAAGATAAAAACCTTTAAAGAAATGTTAGAAAGAGAGGTTTGTTCGTCTATACCAAATGCCTTTTGGGATAGAAAAAAAGCATATTGTAACCCTCCCTTACGCCAAAGATTTTAATGAAAAAGGTATTCCAACCAAAGCTAGACCCATACAGATGTCTGCTGATCTAATCGACTATTGCAAAAAGGAAATACAGGATTTAATTGAGAAAAAATTAATTAGATCCTCTAAATCCCCATGGAGTTGCCCTGTTTTCTATGTTCAGAAAAATCATAAATAGAAAGAGGAGTTCTCAGGCTTGTTATTAATTATAAATCTTTAAATGATGCTTTACAATGGATCATGTATCCTATGCCTAATAAATCAGACCTATTAAAAAGACTTTATGATTATATTATTTTCTCAAAATTTGACATGAAGTCAGGATTTTGGCAAATCCAGATTGCTGAAAAGGACCGTTATAAGACAACTTTTACTGTTCCATTTGGGCAGTATGAATTGAATGTTATGCCATTTGGCCTAAAGAATGGCCCTAGTGAATTTCAATGTATTATGAATAATATTTTTAATCCTTATTCTAGATCCTCCATTGTCTATATCGACGATGTATTAATATTTTCAAAAACCATTGACCAACATTGAAAACATTTAGAAACCTTTTTTAAAACTGTTAAACATCATGGGTTAGTTATTTCTGCCCCTAAAATCACCATTTTCCAGACTAGCATCAGGTTTTTAGGTCATAATAGCAAAAGAGGAACAATTGTTCCCATTGAAATGAGTCTAGAGTTTGCTGACAAATTTCCAGATGAAATAAAGGACAAAAAACAATTGCAAAGATTTTTGGGATATTTGAATTACATTTCAAATTTTTATAAAGAGCTTAGTATTATCTGTAAACCCCTTTTCCAAAGATTAAAAACAAACCCTCTTCCATGGACTGATGAACATACTAAGGCAGTGTTACATGTAAAAAATTATGTCAAAAAACTACCATGCTTGACAATTTGTCACCTTACTGCCCCAAAAACTGTTGAAACTAATATTGGGTATGGTAGTGTTTTAAAACAAAAATTAATGACAAAGAATGTCTTGTCAGGTATGTTTCAGGATCCTGGAACGACACCCAAAAGAAATATTCGACTGTAAAGAGGGAAATATTAGCAATTGTTTTGACAATTCAGAAATTGCAAGATGATTTGATAAATCAAAAATTTGTTTTGAGAGTTGACTGTCAGTCAGCAAAATTTATTTTGAAAAAAGATGTAAAAAACCTTGCCTCTAAACAAATCTTTGCTAGATGGCAAGCACTTTTATCTGCTTTTGATTTTGACATTGAATATATTAAAGGATCAGAAAATAGTCTCCCAAATTTTCTGACCAGAGAATTTTTACAGGGAGAAAAATGACCAGTACAAACAAAGGTTGTGGTGGTGGCCGAAGCCCTGGTGGCAGAAGCTCCACAAGATCTGACTTATCAGATAAGAATTCAGACTTATCGACTTATCATACTTCCCCTAGAGGAAGTCATAAAAACAAGTATGCTATTTCACTCATATCTCAGCCCAGATCCCCACATAACCTACCTATTCATTTTCCCCCATTACCTCCTTCTGGGCCTTCCTCTAGCCGAAGCCCAAGCCAAAGCACAATCCATACGACAAACACCTTCTCACCCTTAGCAATTGACAGTAGCCCTTTTAAGGCAGTTGTGTCTTCAAAAGTGAGCCCACACTCAAATAAACAAGACAAGATTTTAGCCCAAGCTTCACAGACAGCCCTCCCTAAAATCAACCAGCCAACCTATTCCTATGTCAATAAACCCTTCTTTGACCGATTCTTTGCCATGGAAGAACATTTTCTGCATGACCATTATTTTAGGGAACCTAAAAATTTGGCGGATGATATTATCAACCCCCTGTTTGGAAGGATTCCGGAAGATTTGACAAAAAGACATATTTTCTATGAGTTCATTCTTGTAGATACAGACTCAATTTTTATTTCAGATGTTTTTGACAAAATCGACAAGGAAAAATTGATTTTTAGGAAAATAAAAACTTGTAAAATTATTACTTTGGAACAATGGGGCGGTGACCCTAATTCAAAAAGAAATTTCAGCAGGATTTTTCATGTATCAGACTTTTCTTATTGGGATTATAGAGATGCTTGGACAAAATTCTTTTGTGGACAAAACCCAGGAAATTCCCTTTCTTGGTTCATCTATTTTGACAAAAAATTTCTCATTGATTTACCATTCTAGTTCCTTGAATGGTGGGACAAATTTGGAACTATCATTGACTTCTTTCCTCCTTAAGTCAAAGAAAGTTTTTCTTTCTAGATATCAAATGTTGACAGACCAGATACGTGGGAATTCTACCCAGACTTATTTTTGTTCTTCGTCCAATTCAATTTAACATGGATTCTCATGCTTGAGTATTCCATCCAAGACAAGCTCATTGGGAATGTAAATGTCCCCTATTTTGGCAGACAAGTGAAGATCAAATGGTGGAGTGACATGAACCTTGCCAATCTTGGGAAAGACAGAGTTTCCAAATGGCTCTCTGACAATCCTACTTTTTGTTCCGAGGCCACTGACCAATCTAGCTTTCTGATGGCAAAATCCCAGAACCAGGCCAGAATTGCAGCCGCCTGCACTCTTGACGAGCTCATGAGAATTGCCGAAGAAATGAAAAATACCATGGCAAGCATGTCTCAAGCTGGTTCTGACAAAAGTGAAGAAAAGGACGACTCAGACAACTATGCTTTTGACAGCGAGGACCCATCAACTTATTTTGGGCATGATCCCTGACTTAGTCCAATCTTTGAAGATAAGATTAAGTGGCCGACAAAAGACAGCTCACCAACAAATGCGACAAAAGACAGCTCACAAAGTATCCGACAAAAGACAACTCATCATCAAAGTTAAAGATAGAAAGTAACCTGACCAAGGTCTGCTGACCATGGTTTACCGATACTTTTATTTTAACCAGAGTTAGTTGAACTTTCTATAAATATGTTTGTGTGTTTCATTTGAAGAACAAGTTCAGTTTTTCTAAGTTTCTTTGTCTTGAAGAAAGCTCTACGAAGCTTACTAATCCTTCTCTTCTTCCTCTTGTAAATTTCTGAACTACATAAATAAAGTGTGTGACTTATTTTGCATATCAATTTTGCATATCAATTTTGCTATCATTGCTGTCAGACTTATTTGTTTAAACCCACTGTAAGAATCTATCTCTTTTACCTCCATTTTTATTTCTATGATCTATTACATTGTTCTGGTCTAGTATATCGGCTGGAAACCAGGACATATCCGCTTAATCAGTTGTACTGAAAAGAATAGACACAGGTAGAACAAAGCCATGTACTGACCAGTTATTATTATTTTGAACTGTGACTCTTACTCGGATTGTTACCGATAGAGTTAAATTTTTGTTTTCACTGTTATGTTTCAAGAATTGCTATATCTTGTACTGTGCTTTCTATTTTATATCATCGTGTTCCGTTTTGGTATTGTAATTTTTAAAATAAACAAAAGTAACACACTAAAAATTATTTAAAAAAAAACATATCTAAAAATGAATTAATCAAAACTAAACTCTTAAATTAAAAATAAATAATTACAATATATATATTATTATATAATAAAAATATAACTGTATATATATATATATATATATATATATATATACGTAATATATAATAAAAAATATATATTAAATATTATTACATATATAATAATAATATATTATAATATTATATATATTATTTTATATTTTAATATTATAATATTATATATATATATATATATATATATATATATATATATATAAACCATATATATTATTGTATATATATTATTAATTTTAATTGAAAATAAATTATTTTGGACATAGGGTTCCGCGACCATCTTATTGTAAGACGAGTCTCTTAATTTTCCCCTCCATGGTCTAAACAGGGTATTAACGTATGGAATACTAACGTATGTAAGACACTAGTCCTAGATGGATGGATGGAGATCTTATGCCCAAAATCAATTTTTGCAATTTGAATCCTCTGGTTTTTCTCTCTCTCGCCGTCTTAAAAATTGCTTTGGTTTAAAGCCCTAAATACAACAACACTCACGGACACACTCCACTTGAGTTGCATCAACATCGCCATTTGCTCCTTCTGCAACAAATCTATCTCAAAACTCTCCGCAAATGGATAGAACAGAAATCAGCGGTCCGAATTCGCCTTCCATCTCCGCCAGATCTACTCCCAAACACAAGTACAATAGCCGCGCAGTTCAGGTACATACATACCGCTGCACACATCGCTGCTACATATACATAATTATAAACAACACGTCCATGTACATGTATACTTGTATTTTTATACATACATATGATGTTAATGCCTAAAACCCTAGGCGTCGTTTTAGGATTTTAGGTTTTAATTGAAAGATACGAGTAGTGTACAATTCTAGAGGTTGTTTGGTGCTGTATATTGTAGCTTTTCGTACACAGTGAACTGCGTTTGTTGTATTTCAGTACGCAGCATTGATTTTTGTTAACACTTGGCTATGAAGGTCCGTGCCCATGTGTAGTAAGTCGTTTTTTCACTTATGTTAAGAGTGCTACGCTAGAACTGTTTAGGTGTTAAGTAGCGTGATAATTTATTATGTTAAATTTTATTGTGCTCGCAAGTCGCAATGTACCATGTATTATTAGAATGAGAATGCAGGAACTGAAAAATTGGTGTAAAATATGAAGAGCAGTATACTTGTATAAGATGTTTAGTATAACACTAATTAGAATTGTAGATGCTATAGTGTAGGTTTTGGATTGATTACTTATGAGGCAAAAGGTGCTAGCTATTACGAGTTTTTGTGATGGTTGGTGATCCGGAATGGTTTGGTCTCTTGCTTATGCCCCTTGTTTTGGTTTCCAATCCTGAGGAAATAAAGGGTATGTTTATTTTCATATCTGGTGATGAGTTTATGAACTATTCATATGCAGTAGATGACATGGAATTGAACTAGAATTAGAATCGGATGGATTCAAAGGTCATTTTCTCAGGAATATAGAAGATCAGCATCTCCTGTTCTATTTTTTTGTTCCAATTCTAAAGCTTCTGGGAACTGGATTGGGTAGAGATTCAGTTGCAGTACTGTCATTTTGACAAGAGGCTAGTTTGATATTTCTTATATTAAATTCTAGCTATATCCGATATTGGTATAAAAGTTCCACTGACTTCCATTCTAGAGCGAGTTCAGTTCTCTGAATGTTATGTAGAATTAAAACCTCTATGACGTTAGAATTGACCAAGTAGTATAAGCATTGATTCAGTAACTATGTTTTCATTTTATCATGCTTCTACCATATGTTGGCTGCAGTAAAAGCTCCTGCTGACTGTGTTACTTTTCTGGGAATTATAATTTCCTTTTAATTTGAATTTTTAATTTGAATTTCAGGAAGCTTTGGAACGCTTGGCATCTATTGATCTTAGTGAGTTGCGCTATGAAGCCAAAGTTGAGCGCTGTCGGGCAACTAGAGACTTGAGAAGCTGCGGTCGTTATGTACATCATTTGTTGAACTCATGTGGACATGCATCCTTATGTACAGAGTGTAGTCAGCGGTGTGATTTTTGCCCAATCTGTAGAGTCCCAATGCCAAAGGAAGGAGATAGATTTCAGCTTCGACTTTTCTATGAGTGCATAGAAGCTGGACTCATATCCAGAAAATGTGATGAGAGATTCCAAGATTTAGAAGATGGGGAGAATCAGCTAACTGCTGATGTTCAACGCCTTTACTCTTTGTTTGATGTGGCATTGGAGAATAACTTGATTTCTTTGGTTTGCCATTGTATCCCAGTGTTGCATTCCTATCTGTGTTTGTTTTTTACAATTGAGCTTTTAAATCTAGTTTTATTCTTTTTATAAATTCTCATAGAAACCAATGCTTTGGAAGTTTCTTGGTTAAAAGTTACTTAAAAATTGTTGTCTGCTTTTTCACCATTAATTTTTGAAAGTAAGCATTTCAATTCATGAAAGCAACAATAACTTTGATAGCTTGAAATCAGATAGGTTGATATTTATACTTTGTCATTGCACTAATATCACAAGTACGCACTATCGTTTTTGGTGAAATATAATCTCTTCTTGGGATTGTGCTATCCTTAACAGAATTAACAGATGTTAGAGATGTTTGTATGGACGAAGCTGCTGTGTCTAGTGATCCTGTTGTTGCTTTCTTGTTGGATGAAGTGGTTGTCAAGGATTGGTGCAAGCGGGCATTCAAGAACATCATAGCTGAACTGAAGGGGATATGTATCCTTGCTACTCTTGTCAAATTGTTCCAGTGCCTATTGGTTCTGTTGTTTTTGTGCTTTTGTATATTGTCTGCAGACTGCAGTCTGTACTTGTGATATTGTTCATTTCCTAACTTCTTTTCATCAGATAATCTTGATCTACAAGAGATGAAAACGAGGCTAAGTTTGCTTCTAAAGTTTTCTGTGCTGCTGGCTGGCATATCTGGTGTGGTTGAAATTTTGGCATCATCCTTTAAAGATGATCTTTTGGCACAGGTTCATGACTTGCAACATCTTCAGGAGAGCATATTAAAGACAAAACAGGTTTGGTTACTTAAAAATTGGTATAGTGGTAGTGTATCTATATTTTATTGTTTTAGATATAATTTCCTACTTCCTAGTTTGATGGTTTGATGTTTGCCTTATTTCTTATTGTTATTATTTCTAAACATTTTTGTTCACCTTTTTATTGAATATTAGATCACATTTGACATTCCTGATATGATTCCTTAGTTCTGATGAGGTTGTAGTTTTGCTAGTAAAAGTTTTAAAATATGACCGTCGATAGATGGTGGTTTAAATAAACAAATCACTTTTACCGTGTAGTATGCTATGGTTCTTTGAGCCTTCTCCCATGCATAAATAGTTGTATAGTTATCGTATAGTTATATTGAACCATTGAGGCTTGATTGGACATGTTTCCAGTAAGCAGTCTTGGGTTGTTTTTGAGTTGGCATGAAAATTTAGTCAAATAGTTATATTTCTTCTAAATATCGACTTCTTGTTGCAGCATTTGGAAATTATGTTGTGGTGTGCAAAGCACCAATTTTTGGAAAATGTGAGGTCCCGTTATGATAATTTCACGTCATGGCGTTCTCTGGTCCATCAAAGGAAATCAGCTGCTACTAGGCGTGCGTGGTTTGATCCAGTAAACTACTCTGCAGAGGCTTCCAAACAGGATGGTTCCCTTTTCATTGAAGATGCACTAGCTAATCTTGAAATAGAGCAGGAATATACACAGGGAAGCAGAGAGGAAATTGATGTCACATCATTGCACAAAGATGACAAAGGCTTATCCTTTTTTAGGTCCAAAATAGAGGGAGTGTGTGGATGCTACCCATTTGAAAATCTTCGAGCTGTTGTTGATATACTCTTTTTATATGGTAGTTCGGATTTGGTGGTCGCAAAGCAAGCTATAGTATCCTTTCTCTGAGCAACTAAAATTTTGCATAATGGATAATATTTTTGGATGTAGATATTTTAACAAGGTAAAATCCTTTTTGTAATTCCTTTGTTTCCTTAATCGAGGCACAGTTTCTCTATTACCTGTTTGACCGACATTGGACAATGCCTGATGAATATTGGAGGCACATTGTGGATGATTTTGCTGCCGCATTTTGTATAACGAGGCATTCATTACTGGAATCTCTTACTTTCTATCTTCTTGATGACGATACAGATGAGGCTCTGCAGGTAACTTACTCATATAAAACAGTTAACTAGAGTTAAAAATAGAAATTTCACTTGCTTGCAAGACACTAGACACAATTTTTAAAACTTCACGTAGTGTGTTTGCTTTGGGTTTTAATAATTGGTTAGTCTGATTGTTTCAAATGGCCCCAACAAAATCGTTGCTTCTTATTTTTATCTCAAGATTGGTTTGCTAGTTGCATTATACTGCACCTCCTTACTCATCTAGGAAAGTGATATTGCAGCATACTTGTGTAAAGTATAAGTAGGAGTTTTGGTTTTGCCGTTTTGGGGATAAAATGCATTAACATTAATACATCATTAGTTTTAAGACTTATGAATACATGATATGTCTCAACTCTCATGCTCTTTTTATTGTTTCTATTGCTAGTTCTAGTTCAAAATACTTCATATTTGGTTTTGTATGTGACTGCAAAATTGGTCCATACAATGCTTTGCTCCATCAATAAAAGAAAAGGAAGAAAAAGAAAAAAAGAAAAGAAAGAGAACAAAAAAGTGTCTAGGGTAATTATATTGCAACTTTTATTGTGCTGGGTGTTTTAGTGTTGATTCTTTTGGCGAATATCTTTAGCTGATGGCCCGATGTTGAGATGTTTTCGCTGTATGCAAGAAAATTGTTTTTGTTCCTTTCAAAAGTTTTGATTATGCTCTCAATATTGTTCATATGCTAATGATGGCCAAATTATATTGCTTAGGAAGCCTGTCACCTTCTTCCAGAGATTTCTGGCCCAGCAACTCATCCTAAGATTGCACGAGTTCTTTTAGAAAGAGAAAATCCTGAGACCGCTCTTATGGTTTTACGTTGGCCTGGCCGTGATGGTGAATTACAGTTGGTTTCACTTAGTGAAGCTGTGACTGCTGTTCGTGTAAGGGTGGAGTGTGCACTCTTAATTGAAGCTTTTACATATCAGAGGATGCTCTGCACCAAAGTCAGGGAAGAGAAGTTGAAGTATGGACCAAGCGGGCACACTACAGATGATCTAAAAGGTGACTTCAAGACTTGCGAGCAATGGGTGGAAATCTTGGTTACTGAAATTTGTTGTCTTTGTATTCGAAGGAATTTGGTGGATCGAATGATAGAATTGTCTTGGAATTCTGATGAGGAGAAATATCTTCATAAATGTCTATTAGATTCTGCCATTGATGATCCTTCAACAACTATTGGTTGTCTTCTGGTCACATTCTATATTCAGGTAACTTCCCTTTTTTATTATAAGCCACTTAATATGGAATTAAGTTGTACTTTTGGGTTGTGGGTAGGTGTTCAAGTTTCGAAGTTGTGTGGTATCCAAAGATTTTCCACAATATTGAAGTACTTGGTAGCCATACCTATTTCATCTTGTATGGGCACAGGTGCTGCATTGTGAGCATATAGACTGAATAATGCAGATCTTAAATTAAATTTGACTTGGTCTATGTTTGGGATTGCTTTTGCTTGAGAAATAAGTGGTTATTTATCAAGTTTCTCAGATCTTAAGTTTTGAAATAAGTGGTAAACTTCCTAAAAATAACTTATTTCACAATTTGCTTCTCCAATAATCAGCTTTTGAAAAGCTGGGTCGGGGTTGCTTTTGGGAGCCTAAATTTTTTTATAGAAATGCCCAAAATGTTCTCACTATTTTAATAAAATACAATATTACCTTTATATTTAATAGTGATATATTAAAAAAAATTTAAAAACTAAAAAAATATCTCTTCAACAAAAAAACTAAAAAATATAAAAGTTTAAAAGATGGTGGCCACTGCTGGACGTCAAGGCCGGAGGAGGACCGGAATTCTCCAGCGACGCCGACCTCCTTCGGCGACGCCGGATCTGGATCCACCGGCGATCATATGCAAAAGCAGAGCCCAATTCAAATCCAACCCAGGACGCCTGGAAAGCTGCCAGAGATAAAGTAACTGCAGACTATGGAAGCCGTCGAGAGCAAGCACAACGGATCTAAGTTGCTGGTAACCGTGACTGAAATTAGCTCAGTGGCGCATGCAAATCAGCTCATCTTGGTGAAACCAGTCTCTTTCACTTCCTCTTCTTCTTTTTCTCCTTTTACACGTACATCACAATCATTGATTTTTATTTTCTTCATCTTACGGTTGTCATCTTCATTTGCCGGTGGATCTAGATCCGGATTCGGCGTCGCTAGTCGTCGATGTCTGACGAGGCCATTTTCGCCGTAGCCGGAGGTGGACAGATCCACCTCTGGCATTTTGAAGTTTATATTTCTCCATTTTTTAATTTTTTAATATTTATTATAATTATATTTTATATTTATTATATTTAATTTTTTATTATGTTTAATTTTTAATTATATGATTACTGTGCCAATTGATTGATGTATATTTTTGTCATTTCATTGAAATACAATTTCCACCCTTTCAAAAGCAAATCAATTTTAAAATTTAGTTTACCAAACATCTACCTACTTTTTTGATAAGCTAATTATTTTTTAAGTTAAGCTATAGGCGGATTAATTTCAAAGCAAAACAATCCCAAACATAGCCTTAGTTGAATTAAAATGTATATAAGAGGATGCTGCTGCTGGTGATGAGGTGGATAACACACATTTTATTGCTGCTATTCTAAGAAACACCATATTAACTCTGTAGCCCTGACGTACGTTATGGTGAGTTGGAACTATTATCTCTTATAGGTTTCATGCCAACGGTAGTGATAGGAGCAATCTTTATCTTGTTTGCATTGTCTGTACTCTGTTACATGTTCGTACTTTATTTACTCATTAGGTTTGTCTGAACTTGAAACAATATCTTGGAATAACAATACGCGGGAATCTTTTTTGTTGAAAGAAATTTCTATGAACTTGTACTTTAACATTGCAGCGTTACCGATATGCTGAAGCATATCAAGTTAATCTTAAACTTCAAAGCGTGGAGCAGGACTTCATTTCAAAGAATCCTGTCGTTGAAGAGGTTTTATCCAGAATGCGATCGCAAAGTCACTGGAGAAAAAAAATTGTCGTAAGTTGTTTGAATTTTTTGGCCTAACAACGGCACTTCTTTCCTCTGAAATATAACTGAATTTATCCATTGATTGAGTTTAATAAATTCTTGCATGGGTGAATGGGTGTTTCATACTTTGATTTTGATTTTGATTTTGCTTTGCTTTATTCTTGATTCTTATGATTAAAGGTCTTTTTGTGATAAGCAAAGCAGAGTTGAAAAGTGGCCTAAACTTAATACCAAATTTAAATTATTTTCCTAGTCTAGACTATGTGTGAATGTAGGTATTCTGAAGTGAACGAGTTTGAGTAGGAAGATTTAATCATGAAGATAAGAGGTCCTAAGAGAAGAATCAAGCTTTCCGAATTTTATGGTTCAGTGCAGTTTAATTTAGAGTTTGTTTTAGTTTCATGGTACTATCCTGCATTCTTTTCTAATGATATGTCTAGGAAAACAATCTAATCAAAACTTTTTTAAAATAGTTTTTAGTTATAAATGTTCTAAATTTCTTACTTGCTACAGGATTCAAGCATAGAGTTGCTGCCAGAAGTTGAGCAGCAACTGATAAAGGCGGGTAAATTGCCTGTGATTTCTGTTACTTCTGGGGAAGAAGTTGAAATGCCAGTGAAATTTGATATTTCTGAGTCGGAAGAACCGAAATCAACCGGTTTGTTTGCTCCTGTTACATCTGCAGATTCTTCTCATCTTCTGCGGATGAACCATGTGACTTCATCAAAATCATCAGCCTCTGAATCCCCTGCAAGACCATGTGTCTCTGTCAACATTCTTCATTTTGAAGTTGGTAACAACGATTCTTCATCAGTTCTTCATCAAAGATTATTTATTAACACAGAAGGTACAAAGAGTGATTTTGGTGTCAGCAAAAATTTCAAATTTGATGATAACTCAACTCCTAGAAATCGGCGGCCTAGTCACTTGAGTGCAACACCATTCAAGGAGTTAAATAAGACATCAAGACCTCTTCGAAATAGCCATCACAAAGACAAACCTTTTGATAAAATATCACCAGAAGTAGAACAAAATGGTTTTTCAAGTGTATCCCGCTATACAATCCCCTCATATTCCCATACGATGGCTGCTGATCTATCATCTACACCTAGCAGCAAACATGAAATGGTTAAAGATTCTGTGCAAGAACTGCACTTTAATTTGTGTAGTAAAAGAGTCCATTCTGGCAGAGATGATGGACCTCGGAATGTGGTTCCTTCAGAGGAAGTAATGGATGTTTCTTGGAGGTAAGAATTTCAGTTCCTTTTCATTTCTTTCCTCTCCGATTTCATCTCTTCACATGATAGCTTGTTTGCCTAGTTAATTTCAGATGTAGAATTTTTCTTTCTGTTCTTGTTAGTTCATGCATCTTAGCAAATTATTGTTTTAGTAAAATTTCACCCATGGAAATAGGGCTGAGGAAAAGTATGCTAATGTGAATGGCGTGCAAAGATGGAGATCCGATGAAACCAGTGATGAAGAAGAAGAGCAGAATCCAGATAACACTACAGGATTAGCTTCATTTACAAGCCTAATGGGAGGTAGAAGAACAGGCTCCATAGCAAAAATTAGACGAAGCAGATTTGCCAGGAGATGAAAAAATTCTTGATCTTCTACGTCACTGAACTGATTGGAAGGTGGGAAATTGTAAGAGCTTGAACCACCGCAATAATCTGGGGGATGAGAGTTAACAGCGGTACATTTTTACAGTTCCATGGAGAGCAAGTTTCCATGTATACCTTTATAATGGTTTATGGTTTGCATGACGTTGAGATTCCATAGAAAAGATTTCAGGTTTAACGATTCAAGGTTTGACAGTTCAACGACATATTGCCATCTGAATGATCAGAAATAGATTTTGTAATTTAGGGACCGTTTTGTTTTTGTTTTTCTTGTAATCAAGTTAAGCTCAAATCAGTGATCAGAGGCTTAGGCAGTCTTTGGGTGGGAGCTATAGTTCATTCTAATTTTGCTCGGCAGTCGATTTGCAAAACAAGTAACGAGATTGTAGTTCACGCAATTCTGTACTCAAGTGATGAAAGAAAGGAGGAAAATTTTCTCTTTGATAATTTTCTTTTTTAGGTGTTGAAAAGTTCTCTTTGATAATTAATCTTTGGTTCCTTCAAAAGAAGTAAATTGAGGATTTAATTATAATTAATAACTTAGAGCCACCCACAAAATATCTTTCTATATCCATTTTTCTTCCTCAATTCATATTAAAAAATTAAAATTATTAATATTACTTCCTACACTCTTTAAAATACTAAAACTAACATTTTAGGATATATATATTTTTTCTTTTTTAAATTTTAAACATTTTTTCTCAATCACTCAATTATCTTCATTTGTTTTCACTGCCACAAAATAAAAAGTTTCTTATACGTACAGTTTCTTTTGTAAAATAAAAGCGTACAATTTATTTGTTCCTTTTAATGAATATTATAGAATTTACTCTGGATAAAAAAAATATCATATTTAAATAAAATGCTACAACTAAGATTTTAGTTCGACAAAAATAAAATATAAATCCAACTCTAAAACTAATTATTTATTTTTATATTATTACTTGCAAAATCAATTTATTGAATTATCCTAAAACTCTACAAATAAGATTTTAGTTTGACAAAAATAAAATATAAATCCAACTCTAAAACTAATTATTTATTTTTATATTATTACTTGCAAAATCAATTTATTGAATTATCCAAAAAACTTTAAAATCATTATGGTTTACACACTTAGTCTTATAACTAAACAAACAGCATGCAGTTTCTTTTGCCTTAAAAAAAACTATTTTTTCAATCACCAAACAAATCAATTTTATTTTTTCATTTAAAACTTTGGTTTTTTAAAATCCATCCACCAAGTTTTTCGGTTTGAAAACCATTAAATTAATAAGAATTTATAGTTAATTAAAGTAAAGTAAGTGAGTGAATTGTGTTTGAGAACCGTGTAAACTTGATCGAGTTCTACAATTGCTTAAAAAAAAAGTTTTACAAGACTACGACTATAACAATTTTTTATTCAATCATAAAATAATAATAAAGATGAAAGTAAACATATTTTAATGCATTCGGAATCCATGAAATCAATTCTTTGTTCATTCATTCCTGACTATATGTGAAAAAAAAAATATTTATTGATTGATGTGGGTTTGATTAAATATATATTATCATGGTTTATGATAGTTTGGGTGTTCAATTTGTGGGTGTATGAAGTAAATTTAATTTCTAATTGTAAAGCCATGTATTTTAAGTAATTAAAAGTAAGGGTATTTTAAAATAAAAAAAGTTTCATTAAAATATAGGTGTAGGAAGATATTTGGTGGGGGGTAATAGAGTCACCCGAACAACAATTGTATAGTTAAATGTGTAAGTGTGATTCATCGGCGGACCCACTCTTTTTGGTTTTCTAAAATTTAAGGGTCCGTCCTGTAAGCGTTTTTCAGTTGTCGTTTTTTGAAAATGAAAATGAAAATGAAAATGAAAGCAGTGTTTTTTATTTCAGTTTGAAATTCTGAAAACACGTTTGGTAGCATATACTGAAAGCTGTATTTTGACAATGAAAACGAAAAAAACACGTCTGGTAGGTTAACTGAAATCTATCAAAAATTGAATTATCATTTTTTACATTTTGGTTAATATTATTACAATTATAAACAAATTGATTAAATAATTAACTAATATAATTTTTATATTGTAATTTTTAAATTAAACAAAAGTAACATATCACCAATTACTAAAAAAAAATTTCAAATAATCAAGTAATCAAAACTAAACATTTAAATTATAAATAAGTATTATTTTAATAAATATAAATAACAGTAATATATATATATATATGCAAATTAGAAAAGAAAAGAAAAAAGAAACCAGATATGTCAAGAAGAAGAAAATAAGAAAAAGGAAGAAGATCGAAGAAGAAGAGGAGAAAGACGATCGAAGAAGGAGAATGATCGGAGAAGAAGAAGCATTGGAGAAGGAGAAGAAGGAAAAGAGGATCATGTTGGAATCCCGTTCACCGATCACGCAACAGAAGTGGGTTTTAAATTTTTTAATACAGATCGTAAACGATTTGGGACCGGTGAACTTTGGATCATAATTCTTTTTCGGAACTTATACATATAAAAATTATTACATTAATAAAATATATGTATATATAGGAAATTGATATCAATATAAAGAGAAGAAAATCATACCAAAGTTTGAAGGCTTCTTTACTTTACGATGTGCTCTTGTCTGAACCACTCGATCTTCCTCGCTATTTTCCAAGACAGGTAACTGCGTGTGGATACGTCACGGTCTCAGAAACTTGAATAGAGGATGTAGAGAAAAAACCTTGAAGAAACTCTTTCTTCGATATCAGTGCACAACACTTGCACACAAAATATGTTCTCTATGCAACACTTGCACTTTTCTCTCTTTTTCAACACACACACACACATACAAGCACCAATATATTTCCCACTTTCTTTTAATCAATGTTACGCGTGTCTCTCTTTTTGATACACACTGTTTCACACTTGCAACTCTTCTTGTTTAAAGAATGTTGCATGCGTCAATTGTTTGGGTTTGTTAAGAAAAGACACACACACACACATACATACATATATATATATATATATATATATATTGTTGGGGTTTATACCCTAAAGTTGTAATTTGTAAATAGATTTATGAAATAAATAAAAGGAAAAGTTCAATTCATTCTTGTTGTGTTGTTTATTATATAACTTGTGCATATATTTAACATCCAAGATTGCAGGATGTAATCTCGAACTGTGTGTATGAGTGTCATATACAGATGGATACAGTAAGATACGTGCAATCTAAACAGTCCATAGATAGCACATAAAGCTAGGTACTTTATTTGTGGTTAATCTATAGTTGCGGTCCATTCCGTAATGTACGGTGATTCTATCATGAATCATTCATATGGAGATATGAGAATGGAGGCACCTTGTATGATGTGATCATATAGGACTGGGCCATGATCTATATGAATCTCTCACCAAGATCCGTTTATCGATGAGATTCATATATATCAACTAATGATGGCTATATATGGGTGATCTTAATCTTGAGTGTCTTATTGACTCCTTAAGATTAAATCGTGGTCTTTGATATACCATGGGTGAGGTCAGATGAATTTTCTGATCAATATACTCAGTATGTTGGGATTACAATTTGGCTTGTGGCTGGGAAGGTTTGTACACAATAGTGGAATCCACTCCTCCTTGTGAGAAGTAGATGGTAGTTCTCTTAAGGGTTGATTCAGGGCTTGGACAATATGAGCTCTCTCCTAATTCCGTGAGGAAATAGGATTTATTGTTCATTGTAGAATCAACGGTACTTAAAGGATATATGTAATTAGAGGGGTACAACGGACATTATGACCCATATCTAATTATGAACTATTGTGAAGGATCACACCATATGTAATAGCTATATCGATGGACATCGAGCTATATCGGTCTGTGTAAAAACGTCTACAGTTGAGAGAGTGCAGTTTCGGGTTTTTAGTAAAATAACACCGGAGTTAATAATCAAGGAATATTAATTAAAAAGTTTAATTAATGATTCCGAGGATTATTGGAGCTCAAAATACTGTGGGCCCATTAGGTCCCCTTGCTAGCCTGATCGATTTAGGTAACGAGGATCACGGTTAACTAATTGGATTGTCCAATTAGTTGTGTTACGAAAGTGACACGTGTTTATTCGGGAATTAATTGAATAATGAGATTATTTAATTAATGAATGTTAATAGCTAAATTAACTAAATAATTAGATTATTAAATTATATTGATAATTATGAATTATTAATTAACTATTAATTGGAGGGTGTTAGTTGATATATGGATTTATGTGAAGATAAAATAATATGATAATTTTATTTTTACTAAATCATTTATCTAAGTATTTGAATTTAAGTTTAAATTTAAAATACTTATTATCACTTTTAATATATTAGATATATTTGAAAAGAGTAAATAAAAGATATATATCAATTATTAACACAAGAGATCGCATTGGATGTGAATTGATGTGTGCACATGAAACAATAGTCAAAATATGAATTTACATATGATGCAAATACCTTATGCACACATGATATATATATATATATATATATATATATTGGCATAAGAGAAAAAAAAAAGGTTTTATAATTTTTTGTGAAAAATTTATATCAGGTGCGTGAAACATGAAAAAAAAAGGGCATCAGTTATAAGAAAAAAAGAGATATATATTATTTCATGCTTTGTGTGTTTTTGGAACATAGAAGAAAGAGTTTCTTCAATTCCCTCTACATCCTTCATTTAAGTTTCTGAGACCGTGACGCGCCCACACGCAGTTACCAATCCCGGGAGATTGCGAGGAAGATCGAGTGGTTCAGACAGGAGCACGTCGTAGAGTGAAGAAGTCTCCAAACGTTGGTAATAGTGGTTCAGACAGAAGCATATCATAAAGTGAAGGAGTCTCCAAGCGTTGGTAAGATTTTCTTCTACCCATTATATTGATTACAATTTCCTGTGATTACATATTGTATGTATTAGTTTCGAAAAATAATTACGATCCCAAGTTCACTGGTCCCAGATACAGATTATGGTATGTATAAAAATTTTAAAACCTATTTACGCAGCGTGATTGTGATTAACGGGGTTCCAACAATTGGTATCATAGCCAGTTTATTTTTTCGAAACATGAAATTGTTTTCGATGCTTTTGTATGTATGAATATGTAGGTATCATCTTTATGATTGTATGAATGTTTATAATTAAATTGTTTAATTTAAACATGGTTGATTGTAAATTTTTATGTTACTGTGAATTTAATGTTTATGGGTTGTATTATTATTATTATTTTTTTATTTTTCAGTTTTTTTTTATTAAATTGTATTAAAATATATATATGTAAAACGTTGACCTGGTGAAATTATATGAAGTCAACGTCACAAATTGAATATGCAATTGTTGCACGGTGTACGTGTGATAAGAATATGTGCAATTGTTGCACAGTGTTCGTGTGATGATTAGTTGTGCAATTTAAAATTGAATGTACAGACACGGTGGGACCACAAACATGAGTGGGCGCAGTTCAAGCAACACACACCTGAATCGTACAACGGCGCATGTACGTTTCCAAAGGCAATCGTTGACTAGTCCGCTACGTGCAGATTTTCCGTTTCAAATTTATGAGATGAATCTGAGTGGCCTGAAGAGACTGGAAGATATCTGAAGTTACTAGAAGATCAAGGAATGCCTTGAGAATTTTTTCTGTAATTTTAGATTCTAAATTTTTTAGGTTAAATAATCCACAGTACTCGGTCAATTCATGTATGCTTTATATTATGTGATGATAAAAGCATTGTCATGCATATGTATGTCATTTAGATTAGATGTGCCTACACAAATATATTTGATATGTCATACATACATCATAGCCTAATATTTTATGTATTTTTTTAATGTGATTAAAATGGGTAATATACATAATTGGCTATGAATAATAAGATTAGTTTTTAATGGTTAGAAAACTTGGTAATTCTCATTAATATTAATCTAGTTATTAAAGAGTTTAATAAGTTAGATTAATAGGGTCATTTATTGTAATTAGGAATAATATGATTAATTACCTAATAATAAATGATCCAAATAAAGTGTTAGGGTTTTAATAGTTAAAACTTGGTAAACACTAACATAATAATCTAACCCTAGTAAATAGTTTACAAAGGTTTATATTATTCACTAATAGATTAGATTTTTAATTGTTAAAAATCATTAATAATTTATTAGTTAATTAAAATTTGGCTCTAATTAGTTAATGCGCTAGATAACTTGATTAAAGTTAGTCGTTTAATCATGTAGAGTCTAGGTGCATTAATGATTAATAGAAAACCCTAATTTTAAAATAGTGAGTGGGAGAGGGATATATGACATATATATCCCGCGGTCTCCATCATTAGTTCAACACCGTGAGATCAGAGTGGGGCCTTGTGACGGTTTTGCTTTCTTCCTCCCTAAGGAGGGTTTCCACAAAGGTCAATACCAAGGTTGACTTCCTAACGGATAGGATTTTTGAGGGTATTTCGGGATTGACCGAACCTAGGGAGGCAATTCTCGAGTTAAGCTTGTGAGATCTGAAATGGTGGGTTACACTCACGAAGGTTTTGATTAAGTTTGTTAATTAAAAAGCTGACTGAATGAACGATGGTTGAATGATATGGAATAAGAATTATTCTAGAATATCATTTGATTGAGAATGTCTCAGTCCAACATGCAAAAACTTGACCGACCCTAAGGCGGCATTTCTTTGTGGTATGTTTGATTGTCGTGGTATAGTAACTAGTTTTGGGGTAGTTCTAGTTCGTTAAACATGTGCATGCATCATGTTTAAATTTATGCCAAAGCACTCGCATTTGTTTTAAATAAATGACTAAATGAATGTTTTATTTTATTTCAGCAATTATGTCTTCTGCATTACTTCAAATTCTCGCAAACGACAAATTAACTGGAGATAACTACACTAAGTGGAAACTTAACATTAATGTAATACTGGTCACCAAGGACCTCAAAATTGTGCTTACGAAGGAATTTCCTCCAGCGCTTGCTGCCAATGCCACGCGAACTATTCGTGAGGCATACGAGTGTTGGGTCTCATCTGATGAGAAGACCTGAACATATCTGTTGGCTTCTATGACAGACGTGCTTGTCACAAAGCAAGAAGCAATGATTTTAGCATTCAAAATCATTGAGTCATTGCAAGCTATGTTTGGGCAGCCTTCCGAGCAAAAGCGACACAAAGCCATTCCTTCTGCTATGCTCACTCGGATGCAGGAAGGTACGTCAGTTTGAGAACATGTCCTGAGCAAGATGTCATACTACAACACGGTAGAAGTCAATAGCGGGGCCATTGACAAACCCAGTCAAGTGAGCATCATACTGACGACTCTTCCGAAGAGTTTCGATCAGTTTAAGAGCAACTACGAGATGAACAAGTTAAAGTTTAGTCTTACGCAGTTGCTCAATGAGCTTGTTACCTTTGAGTCTTTAATTAAAGACAATAAGGGTAAGACCGGTGAGGCAAATGTTGCTGAACCATCTTCCTCCTCAAATAATAAAAAGAGGAGGAGGTCTGCTAGGAAGGCAAAGGGTAAGCCCAAACCCAAGAAAGCCCAAAGAAAAAGAAGGGTGCCTTCACCGACCAAGGCAAAGGAAAATGTTTCCATTGCGACAAGGTCGTGCACTGGAAAAGGAACTGTCCTCACTACCTGGAGAAGGTAGCCAAGAAGAAAAAGACGAAAGGTAAATATGATTTACTTGTTCTTGAATCTTGTTTAGTGGAAGATGATTCTTCATACTGGATAATTGATTCGGGGGCCACTAACCATGTTTGTTCTCCTTTGCAGTAGACTGACTCTTAGACACAGCTAGATGAGGGAGCCTTCTCAATTAGTGTGGGGTCGGGGGATGTCGTATCGGTAAAAGCAGTGGGGAGCGATAAAATTGCAATTTTGTAATAATAATAGTTTTTTTTTATTAAACAATATTTTTTATATTCCTGGATTTACACGAAATTTGATTTCCGTTTCTAAATTGTTAGAACAATTGTATTATGTTTCTTTTAATAATAAGTCTTTATTATTGGAAAGAATGGTCTGAATATTTGTTCAGGAATTAATGAAAACAATTTGTATATGTTAAGATCGTTAATACATACTACACTGCTCAACACCGAAATGTTTAAGGTTGAAAAACCAAAAACTAAACGACATAAGATTTCTCCAGATAATGACACGTATCACTGGCATCTAAGGCTTGGTCATATCAACATTGACCGAATAGACAGGCTAGTAAAAAGCAGACCATTAAGTGAGTTAAAGGTTGACACCTTACCTGTCTGTGAATCTTGTCTGGAAGGTAAGATGACTAAGAGACCTTTTACTGGAAAAGGACTTAGAGCTAAAGAACCGCTAGAGCTAAAGAACTGCTAGAGCTTATACATACAGATGTCTGCGGACCGATGAATGTTAAAGCTAGGGGTGGTTATCAGTATTATGTCACCTTTATAGATGACTACTCAAGATACGGATACGTCTACCTAATGCAACAGAAGTCGGAAACATTTGAAATGTTCAAAGAATTTCGAGCTGAAGTTGAGAATCAATTAGGTAGGACTATCAAGTCACTATGATCAGATCATGGAGGTGAGTACCTTGACCAAGAGTTTGAAGACTTCATGGTCGAGCATGGGATAGTTTCCCAACTCACAGCTCCCGGTACACCTCAGCAAAATGGTGTAGCGAAGAGGAGAAATAGAACCCTAATGAAAATGATGAGATCTGTGATTAGTTTCTCATCATTACCAAATTCCTTCTAGGGATATGCGTTACAAATAGCGGAATACATTTTGAATGTGGTACCATTCAAATCTGTTCCTCAGACTCCCCTAGAGTTGTGGAATGGTCGTAAAGCTAGTTTGCGACATTTCCGCATATGGGGGTTTCCAGCACACGTGCTAAAGAACAAAAGTGGAAAGCTAGACTCCAAGTCTATGGTCTTCCTATTTTAGGATACTCCAAGGAGACCGAGGTGGACACTTCTATAGTCCCGAAGATAACAAAGTATTTGTATCGACAAATGCAACATTTCTTGAGGACAATTATATTAGTAACCATAAACCTCGCTATAAGATTGTATTGAATGAGTTGGACCCTGGTGAGACTAGTGCTTCATCAATAAGAGTTGTTGATCAACAAACATCTGAGAGTCAGATGGTTCCTGATCAGGATACACTACCACCTAGACGTAGTGAGAGGGCTGTGAGACAATCTAAACGCTATTTAGGTATAAGTGAGGGACAAGGTGTTGTCTCTGCTGATAGTGTGGATGATCCATTGAAATTTAAGAATGAAATGGAAGATCCTGATAAAGAGGAATGGCTTAAAGCCATGAATCTCGAGATTGAGTCGATGTACTCTAACTCAATATGGGATCTTGTAGACGTACCGGATGAGGTAAAACCCATAGGGTGTAAGTGGATCTACAAGAGAAAGAGAGGAGTAGATGGAAGGTAGAGACCTTCAAAGCAAGGCTAGTAGCCAAGGGTTATACCCAAAAAGAGAGGGTCGATTATAAAGAGACATTCTCGCCAATAACCATGTTTAAGTCTATTAGGATTCTCTTATTCATTGCTGCCTATTATGATTATGAAATTTGGAAAATGGATGTCAAGACTGTATTCTTGAATGACAATCTTGATAAGAGCATTTATATGATGCAACTAGAGGGATTTGTTTCTCCAGATCAAGTGCTAAATGTTTGCAAGCTGCAAAGGTCCATCTATGGACTTAAGCAAGCATCTAGATTATGGAACTTAAGGTTTGATGATGTGATCAAAACCTATGGCTTCGAGCAGAACGTCGATGAGCCTTGTGTCAACAAGCGCATCATTGACAAGAAAGTAGTTTTCTTGGTCTTATACGTAGATGATATCCTACTCATTGGGAATGATGTGGGAGTGTTGTCTGATGTAAAGGGTTGGCTGGCTAGCCAATTCCAAATGAAAGATTTGGGAGAGGCAATTTATGTTCTAGGGATTCAACTTATAAGGGATCGTAAGAACAAACACATAGCACTGTCTTCGGCATCATATAACGACAAGATTCTTATGCGATTTTCAATGCAAAACTCCAAGAAAGGTAATTTACCTTCAAGACATGGAGTTCACTTGTCTAAGGAACAGTGTCCTAAGACACCTCAAGAAGTTGAGGATATGAGACGTGTACCCTATGCATCGACAGTAGGTAGTCTCATGTATGATATGTTATGCACGAGACCGGACATCTGCTATGCAGTGGGAGTAGTCAGCAGATACCAGTCCAACCCAGGATTGGATCACTGGGTTACTGTCAAGATAATTCTCAAGTATCTTCGGAGAACAATAGACTATATGCTAGTGTATTCCGGACAGGATTTGATCCCGTTAGGATAAATAAATTCTGATTTTCAGTCAGACAGCGATTCTAGAAAATCCACATCTGGATCAGTATTTACCCTAGGTGGTGGAGCCATTGTGTGGAGAATTATCAAGCAATCCTACATTGCTGACTCCACCATGGAAGCCGAATATGTAGCCGCTTGTGAAGCTGCTAAAGAGGCTGTTTGGCTCCGTAAGTTCTTAAGTGATCTGGAAGTTATTCCAGATCTGGATAGGCCTATCACACTTTATTGTGATAATAGTGGTATTGTGGCTAATTCCAAAGAACCAAGAAGCCATAAGAGAGAGAAACATATAGAGAGAAAGTATCATCTCACTAGAAAGATAGTGCAGAGAGGAGATGTGCTCGTCACAAAGATAGTCTCACAAGACAATCATGATGATCCATTTACGAAGACCTTACCGGTTAAAGTGTTTTCAGGTCACCTAGTTGGTCAAGGGTTACGAGACATGCCTCACATGCTTTAGTGCAAGTGGGAGATTGTTGGGGTTTATGCCATAAAGATGTAATTTGTAAATAGATTTATGAAATAAATAAAAGATAAAGTTCAATTCATTCTTGTTGTGTTGTTTATTATATAACTTGTGCATATATTTAACATCCAAGATTGCCGGATGTAATCTCGAACTGTGTGTATGAGTGTCATATACAGATGGATACAGTAAGATACGTGCAATCTAAACAGTCCATAGATAACACATAAAGCTAGGTACTTTATTTGTGGTTAATCTATAGTTGCGGTCCATTCCGTAATGTACGGTGATTCTATCATGAATCATTCATATGGAGATATGAGAATGGAGGCACCTTGTATGATGTGATCATATAGGACTAGGGCCATGATCTATATAAATCTCTCACTAAGATCCATTTACCGATGAGATTCATATATATCAACTAATGATTGCTATATATGGGTGATCTTAATCCTGAGTGTCTTATCGACTCCTTCAGGTTAAATCGTGGTCTTTGATATACCATGGGTGAGGTCAGATGAATTTCCTGATCAATATACTCCGTATGTTGGGATTACGGTTTGACTTATGGCTGGGAAGGTTTGTACACAATAGTGGAATCCACTCATTCTTATGAGAAGTAGATGGTAGTTCCCTTAAGGGTTGATTCGGGGCTTGGACAATATGAGCGCTCTTCTAATTTCGTGAGAAAATAGGATTTATTGTTCATTATAGAATCAACGGTACTTAAAGGATATATGTAATTAGAGGGGTATAACGGACATTATGACCTAGCTCTAATTATGAACTATTGTGGAGGATCACACCATATGTAATAGCTATATCGATGGACACCGAGTTGTATCGGTCTGTGTAAAATCGTCTACAGTTGAGAGAATGCAACTTCAGGTTTTTAGTGGAATAACACCGAAGTTAATAATCAAGAAATATTAATTAAAGAGTTTAATTAATGATTCCGTTTATTATTGGAGCTTAAAATACTGTGGGTCCATTAGGTCCCCTTTCTAGCTCGATCTATTTAGGTAACTAGGGTCACGGTTAACTAATTGGATTATCCAATTAGTTGTGTTACGAAAGTGACACGAGTTTATTCGGGAATTTATTGAATAATGAGATTATTTAATTAATGAATGTTAATAGTTAAATTAATTAAATAATTAGATTATTTAATTTTATTGATAATTATGAATTATGAATTAACTATTAATTGGAGGGTGTTAGTTGATATATGAATTTAGGTGAAGATAAAATAATAGGATTATTATATTTTTACTAAATCATTTATTTAAGTATTTGAATTTAAGTTTAAATTTAAAATACTTATTATCACTTTTAATATATTAGATATATTTGAAAAAGATAATTAAAAAATATATATCAATTAATAACACAAAAGATTGCATTGGATGTGAATTGATGTGTGCACATGAAACAATAGTCAAAATAAGAATTTACATATGATGCAAATACCTTATACACATGATATATATATATATATATATTAAAACACAAGTGCTGGTGTAAGAGACAAAAAAAAAAAGGTTTTATAATTTTTTGTGAAAAATTTATATCAAGTGCGTGAAACAAGAAAAAAAAAGGCATCAGTTAAAAGAAACAAAAGAGATATATATTATTTCATGTTTTGTGTGTTTTTGGAACACATAGAAGAAAGAGTTTCTTCAATTCTCTCTACATCCTCCATTCAAGTTCTGAGACCGTGACGTGTCACACACAGTTACCAATCTCGGGAGATAGCGAGGAAGCCGAGTGGTTCATACAGGAGCACATCGAAAAGTGAAGGAGTCTCCAAACGTTGATAATAGTGGTTCAGACAGGAGCATATTATAAAGTGAAGGAACCTCCAAGCGTTGGTAAGATTTTCTTCTACTGATTATATGAATTACAATTTCCTATGATTACATATTGTATGTATTAGTTTCGAAAAATAATTACGATTCCAAGTTCACTGGTCCCATATACATATTATGATATGTATAAAAAATTTAAAACCTATTTCCACTACGTGATCATGATTAACGGGGTTCCAACACACACACACACACACATATATATATATATATATAAAAACTCTCACACACACATACATATATATATATATATCAAAACTCCTTTTTTGACTTCTCTGATTCAAACGCACACCCAAATTGTAAAAAATGATGCGTGTTAACTTTTCTTTTTGTTTTATAGAATATATATATCAAAATATATATTTTTTTCCTTTTTATTAGATATCTTGTTTTTGGTCGGTTTTCAAATAATATATATAAGATATATATTTCCTCTTTTAAAAACCTTATGATATCTTTTTATTTAAAATAAAATCTTTATTTTATTTTTATTAATAGATACCATATATTTTGAATTTAAACTATTCAAATTCAAAAATTAAATATTTAATTTAATAAAATAAAATAATCTCATTATCTTATTTTTTTCAAAAACAAATATCAACAAACTTTTTCCATTTAGTGATTAATAACATAATTAAATAATCTCATTATTTACTTTATTTAATCACCATTATTCATTAATTAAATAATCTCATTATTCAATTAATTTTTCGAATAAATATGTGTCACTTTCGTAACACAATTAATTGGACAATTCAATTAATTAATTGTGACCCTTGTTACCTAAATCGATCGGGCTAAGAAAGGAAACTAATGGACCCACAATATTTTGAGCTCCAATAATTCTCGAAATCATTAATTAAATTCTTTAATTAATATTCCTTGATTATTAACTCCGGTGTTATTTCACTAAAAACCCGAAGCTGCACTCTATTAACTGCGGACGCTTTTACATAGACCGATATAACTCAGTGTCCATCGATATATCTATTACATATGGTGTGATCCTCCACAATAGTTCATAATTAGAGCTGGGTCATAATGTCCGTTATACCCCTCTAATTACATATATCCTTTAAGTACTGTTGATTCTCTAATGGACAATAAATCATATTTTCTCATGAAATTAGGAGAGGGCTCATATTTTCCAAGCCTCGAATCAACCTTTAAGGAAACTACCATCTACTTCTCACAAGAAGGAATAGATTTCACTATTGTGTACAAGCCTTCCCAGTCACAAGCCAAACTGTAATCCTAACAGAGTATATTGATCAGGAAATACACCCGACCTCACTCATGGTATATCAAAGAACACAATCTAACCTGAAGGAGTAGATAAGACACTCATGATTAAGATCACCCACATATAGCCATCATTAGTTGATATATAAGAATCTCATCGGTAAACGAATCTTAGTGAGAGATTCATATAGATCATGACCTAATCCTATATGATCACGATCATATCCTACAAGGTGTCTTCATTCTCATATCTCATATGAATGATTCAGGATAGAATCGCCGTACATTACGGAATGGACCACAATTATAGATTAACCACAAATAAAGTACCTAACTTTATTTGATATCTATGGACTCTTTAGATTGCACGTTTCTTAATGTATCAATCTGTATATGTCACTCATATACATAGTTCGAGATTACATCCGGTAATCCAGGATGTTAATATGCCCATGTTATAAAATAAACAATACAACAAGAATGAACTGAACTTTTATTTTATTTTTATTTATTTCAATAATTCATTTACAAATTACATCATTAGGACATAAACCCCAACAAATCAGAGAAGAAAAAGGTTCGGAGAAGAAGAAGAAGAGGAGGATCGGAAAAGAAGAAGGAAAAAAGAGAAAAAAAAGGAAAAAAAGTGAAAACAAAAACAAAAACAAAGAAAACATGTATTTTTTTTCACTGTTAACACTGATTTTGTTTTTCATTTTTTTAAAAATAAAATGAGAAGCGGTTAACTAACGCGAATTCGAAATCGTTTTTAGAAAACAAAAAACGAAAAACAGACTGAAAAACAGTTGCATGACTGGAGATTGCGTTTGGTATCGTTTTTAAAATGATATTTTTGAAAACTATTTTTTTAAAATGAAAATCATATTTTAAAAAAGATGTTTTTTACAAAAAATTATAATATGTTTGATATTGTTTTTTTATAAGCAGTTTTCGAAAACGAAAAACGATGTAAATATGTTTAGTTGTTGTTTTTAAAATGGGTATAGTAGTTGGTTTGGAGGGAAAAGTTGTGATTTGTTAAAAATGATGTTTTGAACACGGTGAAGAACAATACAAAATTGTTTTCAACTTTTTAGATATAACTTTTAAAAAGTTAGGTTTTTGTTAATTTTTTTTTATAAAAAATGTAATCAAACAACATTACAGTTGTTGTTTTTCTTTATAAAAAAAGATTTTTTTTTAAACGGTTCCAAGTAGCATCTAAAATTGTAATTTTATTTTTTAATATAAATACTCTTTGTTTGTTTTCTTTACTTTCTACGTTATTTTTTAATTCCTTCCTCAAAATTTCAAAGTTTTGTCTTATTCTACAACTAATTGTATAAATTCTCCTCATATTAGATATAATTACACGAATATGTAAGTTTTACTCAAAATTACACTATCATCCCCTTCCGTCAGTGTTGCACCAGTAGAAATTAACAGTCAAGGGGCAAACACATCATTTTCCTTATTGATATGATAAAATCATTAATAATTAATACTTGATTAATTTTTTAAAAAATGGATGGAAGGTATCAGATCTCGTCAATCCATCAAACAATCTATACCATTGAAATATAATTATTAAAAAAAATCAGAAACAAAATATTTTTCTTTTAAAACGGGATAATTTCACTAAAATCTCTACTTTTTGGTGAAATGCCATCTATTTAAATGGTTTTGTTATATTAACAATTTAAGTCCCTTGTTTTTCAAATACATCACATAGTTCATTTGACCAAAATACTAATGGTCAACTCTAACTAACTAACTAACTAACTAACTAACAATATATATATATATATATATATATATATATATATATATATATATATATATACATACATATATACATACATAAATACATACATACATATAAATACAATTTTACCCTTGTTAAAATGATTTATTGAGTTTAAAAAATAAATAATATTAAAATGGTTTATAAAAATAAATAAACAACAAAAAATAACTTTCTAGAAAAAAAATTAATGGATTATGAAAAATATGAAGTTAATATAAATGATAAATTGAAAGTACATTTCTTAAAAAAATTAAAATTATTTCAAAAAATTAAAAAGATTATTTTTTAAGTAAATGGATCTTCACCGTTGGATTTCAATTGATCCAATGGTGGAGATCCATTTACTTTTTTTTAAAAAAAACTTTCTTTTAATTTTTTGAAATACTTTCTATTTTTGTTTTTGTTTTTTAAATCTATGAAAACACTTTCAATTTATTATTTATTTTAACTTTATATTTTTCATAATCCATTAGTGTTTTTTTCTTTTCTTTTTTTAATTTCTTTTTCTTTTTCTAGAAAATATTTTTTTGTTGTTTACTTATTTTTATAAACCATTTTTAATATTATTTATTCTTGAAACTCAATAAGTCATTTTTTAACAAGGGTAAAATTGTAATTTTATTTATAGTTAGAGTTGACAATTAATAATTTGGTCAAATCGACTAAAGTTATGTATTTTGAAAAAACAAGGGACTTAAGTTGTTAATATAACAAAGAGATTTAAATATGTGACATTTCACCGAAAGATAGGGTTTCTAATGAAATTACCCCTTTAAAAAATAAACTGGAAGACATCTGGAATCTTCCCAAATCATTTTTAAACATAAAAACAAACTAAAATGAAGATCAGAAATCTCTTCCTACATATTTTTTAAAGATTATATATATATATATATATATATATATAGAGAGAGAGAGAGAGAGAGAGAGAGAGAGAGAGAGAGAGAGAGAGAGAGAGAGAGAGAGAGAGAGAGAGAGAGAGAGAGAGAGAGAGTTGTTTTCCTATCAATACATACTGTTATAGCTTATATCAGTGCGTTATATGTGGACCATTAAATAGATATGAATTCTCTTCCTACATATGTATGTGGTCTTCTCGAATAAGCTTCTATCAAATAGAGCTCTAAGAGCATCTTCAATGCAAGAGTGACTTATAAAAAAAATACCATGTAAGATAAATAGACAATCTTTTAATAAATTTTTCTCCAATACAGTTGTGCATATTCAACTAAGCTGATGTAACAAAAAAATATTACACATTATTAATATGACAATCTACTTTCAGACGGTCTGTTTGGTTGACTCAGTAAATATTTAAAAGATATTAAATTTTTATCTATTTTTTATAAAGAAATAAAATAAAAAAGAAGATAGAAAAACAAAATTGGACACATTAGTAAAAAAATATGTTTTAGACAATAGATTGAAGATCAAATTTTAAATTGATTGCCTATCAAGTTTATTTATAAACCACATAGAAATCAATTCCTTTAATATTGTTGTCATATCAATAATTATTGGTATACAAACCACTCTTACATCGAAGATGCTCTAAGATACTTTAAATTTGTTCAAAGATAATGTCTTCTTTCAAGTTGTGTATATGTCGGACTAGAAGAAATCAACGGTCGGCGTCGAGTTCTCAATGCTTTACGATCTTCATCTACAATCTCTCTCCATCTAACAAGAGATCATGGAGATGGAGCGGCGATAGCATCTATCTCTGATAGAGGCGACTCCATCAATCTTTTTTTGGGCTGCTCCATCAATTTTAATTGTTTTTTTTAATCAAATTAAATCTAATTAAATCAATTTTAATTGTTCCATTTTTGTTTTGTTTTGGAATTTGATGGATTACGATTGAAACAGATGGATCTGTGTTTTTTTGATAGAGATGATCCGTCTTTTGGATGGTAGAGGATGAATTTGTGTTTGAATGTTATAAAAAAGACAAGAAACTGGAATGTTTTTTACAATTAAATAAAAAATAAAAGTAATCAAATGAAATAAATAACCAAGCATATTTTAGTCATTTTATACTACTAATATTTTCAACGATTAGACTTAATGGAAATCAACTAATAATAGAGAATATCAGTACAATTTTGAATAACAATTAAATATGCGTACAATTATATCTAATATTAGGGAAAGTTTGTGCAATGAGCACTTTATTCTAGTACAAAACAATCCACTTTCTCCTTTTAGTTATTGATAAAATTTTATCTAAAGTCCTTTTAGTTATTGATAAAATTTTATATACTTCCAATTTCTGACTAATTAATTTTATTTTATTTAAAATTAAATTATTACTTTTAATTTGTTTTTCTTATTCTTAATAGTTTTGTTTGACATACAGTAAATTAAAAAAAAAATTCACATTGGAATTATATTATAAAAGATTGAGAAATAGCTATATATTGATGTTTTACTATATGTGATTAATTAAATTAAATTTTTATATTAATTTCTTATTTATAAGTATAGTCAAATTCTCATTTTATTTAACTATTATAACAATAAATTTATCTAGCTATTTATTTTCAATAAATATTATAATTAAAACAATATAATTAATAAATAATCTAAAGTATTAATAAAATTCGAAGCAATTGCGTTGCACGTGACACACAAAACCTCTTACCTCCTATAGTCCTATATATATATAAAAAAAATAGGAGTAATTCTAAAATGTGCCCTCAGTTTATATATAATTTCAAGGATATGAAGCTTTTGCCAATAAGTGCATAAACATCCCATACTGTTAGTTGACTTTTGTTAAATTTAACGTTTGACCACAATTTTAAACGGAAATGACCGAAATAGCCCTAACCACTTATTTTATCTTTTATTTTATTATTTTAAATATAATAAAACAATAACTTTTCAATATATATATAAACATTAAAAAAAAATCGATACTTTTTTTTTCTTCCATTTTCTTAGATTTTCTCAATCCTAAAACACTATTTCAGATTTCATCAACCAAACTTTCAATTTCATCACCCATCACCCATCAATCCATATACAATTTCACTTAATCAACCCAATAAAAAACTCATCATCACACAAACAATTTTATTTAATTAACAAAATCAAAACCCACGTAATTATATCAAGTAATTATTTCAAACCTCTAACTGAACAGTTCTTTACCAGCTCCCACAAAAAGAATGAAATATTATCCTTTTTTTGTTAACAAATCAATAAAACAATCTAAGTACTCCTCAAGAACATCTAACAGAAAAATGTTGACCCTGACCTCAGCGTCGCCTCTAGATCCAACGATCTGCTCCTCGTCTCAAGCGATATGTACCTTACCTTGTTGATTTGGATCTACTGTGGCTTTTTCAGGGTTTTGATGAATTGGCTTTCTAGGTTTGAACAAGTAGGTGGGTTTGGATTAGAAGTGAGAAGAGATAGGCTTGGGAATGCTGAAGAAGATGAGAGTCAAGAGGAAGAAGGAAAGAAGAACAGAGAGAGTGATAGTGAATAGGACATTGATCAGGAGCATTCGTTTGCGAGACTTCCTATTGGAGCAGAGGCGACTCAAGGATATCCGGAGCCTTAGGTGTAAATTTAACATAAGACTTTGAACATGTAATCTAACAAATATTAAATTAGTATTTAAAATAAATTATTTAAAATTTAATCCAATTTGTCAAATGGAAAAATGTTGATTTAGTTTATATATATATTTGTGTGTGTATATATATATATATATATATATATATTGAGTTTTTGATATCCTGATTCATATTTCTTGTTAGACAAGTCTACTACTAATTAAATATGTAAATTTGGTCGAATCAACCTAGACACGATCTGACAAAACAGGATTCCGTACAAGCACATCACGACACGACTCGGTAATTATTGGGTCATGCCACTTCATTTAGCATGTTGGATTGAATGTTTAATTCGTATTTAATATTTTATATAGGCAACCGCCTAAGTTGCCTAAGGCACCAACTGCCTCTGTGTCGTGTTTGAGATTTTGGACTGATGAATCACGGAATCATCGTGCCTAATATATGCTCATAACTCATAGCAAATAATAACGTTAATAGCAGAAAAAACAGATGAGAGTAAGTAAACCAATCACAACACAAAATATACGTGGAAAACCCAAATCGGGTAAAAAACCACGGGCCATCAGGACGACAGAGAAAATTTTACTATATGATAAATTGTTATAATCATATATTCCAGGATTCTCTCTCACACCAAAACCCCAAACCACGCTCACAAGATCCTTACCAAGAACCCCATAATATCTCATAGGTCTCCCCTGAATATCACCCACGGATCTCTAACTTGATCCACTGATATTCCCTGTGATCCCTCCACGGATATTCCCACGGGTCTCTCACCCCGATCTCTCCACTCTCTCAACTCTCTGATGTTACAAGGTGTTTCTTGACTCAACACAAAATAACCTAAATACAAGGTCTATTTATACTAGTTACATTGAGTTTAACATAAGAGGAAATCCTACTCCTAAACGTAAAATAATTACTTATTTCACATAAATGCTATTTCCTATTTATGACAAGTCTTCTTGTTAGGAAGAAATCATTTTCCTTCAAATACAGGACTTTTCTATTCTTCATGAAGACAAACTCTTTCCTCTTTCGATTAGCACAAGAACTTCCAGAAATATAACTTTTCCTTTTTCTTCTCGCGCTACATTCCTGATCTGGGCAAGATGTGTCGTTTCCGCGGTCTAGGTCGCGGTGTGCACCCCGCTTCCTATACCGTGGAAAGCCACTAGAGATGACCGCTCTCTGTGACGCGGTCCATGCCTTTATCTCCGCCGTGGTCTACACCGCGTTTGATCTCCTGGAAACGACCGCTCTCTGTGTCGCGGTCTGTGCGCTTGTCTGCCAGAGTTCATTTCTTCAGTTCTTCTTTGTCTTCAAACCTCCCGAAACACCATCTTCAACTTCCAAATGTTATCCCACATCTCTAGGAAGCTCCACATTAGTTGAGTCTTGTTGGTTAACATTGGGTTCACTTGAGAATACGAGTCAAAACCTAACATGTCAGAGAGTTTAGATTCGGTGGCGATGATGGAAAGAGTGAGTGGGCATAGGAGGTGGTTTCACCGTGGTTGTCGATAATATAAGATGAGAAAGGGGATGATTTTGTGTGTTGTTAGTCTGGATACAGTGAGGAGAAGATGGTGAGATAGGATCTCTCTTTCTCTCTATTTCAAAGTAAATCAACTGTATGCTTTCACAAAAAAAAAAGAGTAAATTAATTGTAATTAAAGGGATTCCATGGTCATTTTATCTTTATTAAAGTGTTAGAGTGCAAGTTTTCAATATATGGAGCATACTGCATCACGCTCCATCTCTAATGGTTCGTGGCTCATGTGTATTGATAGTCGGGATGCGAACAAGATAACAATTGATTATCGTTTATTGATTCCAAGGCTTGATGATTTTCTTGACCAACTTCATGGGGCAACAATCTTTTCAAAGATTGATTTACAGAGTGGTATACCATCATATCAGAATGGGACAAGGAGATGAGTGGAAGACAAACTTCAAGACTAAAGATGGCCTCTATGAGTGGATGATGATGCCATTTGGGTTATCTAACGCTCCTAGCACTTTCATGAAATTCATGGACCATATCCTTAAACCTTGCATTGGGCACTTTATTGTTGTTTATTTTGATGATATTCTTGTGTACAATAGAGATGTGGGAAAGAATTTGAACCACTTACGACAGCTCTTTGACATTTTGAGAGAGCAGAAGCTCTATACAAACTTAAAAAAAGCAAGTCCTTACGGAGAGCTTAATATTCTTGGGGTATGTAGTATCTAAAGATGGAATTGAAATGGATCCTAGAAAGGTGAAAGCTATTATGAGTTGGTCTGAGCCAAAAACACTCCATGACATTCGTAGTTTTCTTGGACTTGTGTCTTTTTATTAACATTTTATGGGTTCAGTTCTATTGTGGCTCCTATCACTGAGTGCTTAAAAAGGAATGGTTTCAAGTGGACATAAGAGGCTAGAAGAAATTTTGAGCTAATCAAGAGAAAGGTTACCGAAGCTCCAATCTTATCACTTCCAGATTTTTCAAAGGTGTTATAGGTTGAGTGTGATGCTTTGAACGAAGGTATTGGTGTTATTCTAAGTCAAGAAGGGAAGTCGTTTGCATTATTTAGTGAGAAGCTGAATGAATCTCGCAAGAAATACTCTACTTATGACAAGGAGTTCTACGCAATCTATAGAACTTTGAGTCATTGGAGTCGATATCTTCTTGATAAACCATTTTTTCTTTATTCAGGTCTTCTTGAGGTTCATCAACAACCAACATAAGCTCAATCGAAGACATGCAATATGGGTGGAGTTTCTTTAAGCTTACAACTTCACAATTAAGCACAAGACAGGTTTTCAAAATGTGGTGGTTGATGCTTTGAGTAGGAAGCATTCCTTATTCTCCATAATGGAAGTTAAAGTAGTGGGGTGAAATATTGAAAGAATTGTATGCAGCTGATCCATACTCTGGTAGCATTTGGCAAGAGCGTGAAAAGGGTTCAGTTGAGCAGTTCTTGAGGCATGATGGGTATTTATTCAAGGCCAGTCATTTGTGTGTGCCTCAATGTTCACTTCGACAATCCATTATTTTGGAAATTCATGACAGTGTTGTTCCGATATCGGTTACAGGTCCCCTAGAGCTAGAACCGGTGGTTCGAAACCAAACTGAAACCGAAACCGAAACCATAACCAAACCATGGTCATGTCTATATATGGTGTAGAGGACAGGTATGCAAATGTGAATGACGGGCTAAGATGAAACTAGTGATGAGGAAGAATAATAGTAACAATACAATTAAAGCATGTGTCTAAAACAACCTAGAGGGAGGTGAATAAGTTGTTAATTAATTATTACCAATTTTTTCGATTAGTCAATATTAACAATAAAACCCAATTCAAACAAGCAGCAAAAATCAAGTAAAATGCGGAAAGTAAAAAACACTTGATTTTTACGTGGAAACCTTCAATAAGGAAAAACTACATGCTAGCCAAGCTAGCCATCTAAGTGACAACAATCCACTATATGAAAAGACGGTTACACCCTCAAGTGATACACATACTCTTACTAATGACAACCTCAGGCTATGGACATTACCACTCGCTACTCTTGGTTTAATCCTAGTGATATCTTCTGATCCACTACTCTTGACATGAGCATCACCTAATCTACAATGCGAGCCTTTTATAGTGATGCTTGAAAAATGCTTGTGCAACTACCACCCATAGCAACAAAAAGAGATATGGTCTAAGTGAATGTGACAATATCAAATGCAACAATGTGTAAGACCACACATACAAAATACTCAACTAGGAGATTGATGAACAATCAATAAATCCAAGTTGTCAATGTGTAAATGCAAAACATAAAGACTTAACTAGATGTTATCAATGACAAAACAATCATAGTTATCAAAAAAATCATGCATGCCCATACATGTAATCTCAATTTTTTATGTAGAGAATTTTCAACAAACTAATAGTTAAACAAACATGCATAAATATTCATAAACCTTGACTAGATGATTAATTAGGCAATCAATCAACATAGTCATCAATAAATGTGTAGAGAATATTTATGACCTAGCTTTTTAGGTAAAATGACCTAATCAATTAAGCTATCAAAATATAAACCCAATCATGATATCAATCAACAAAATAATGCATTCAAAAATGATTTGCACAAATCCTATGCATTAAAAACGAATTCTTGGACTTAATGAACAATAGACAAAGATGAGATGTTTGTTCTTACTTACCAAGTCAAGAATGCTGAAGACCCATGAATGATTGATGCAACGGATGCATGGGTTTTGGGTTTGGAGAGTTAAAAAAGCAATCATGGTGCTTTCTCTCACTATTGAAGCTCTTTCTCTCATTAGGATCTGAATTTGTGAGCTGTAGGTCGAAATGGAGAATAAGAAGTATATATAAGTTCCAATGGAATGGCATCACTTTGAGAAAGTTAAAAAACAATTTCTGGCAAAAACGACACAGTGCACTGGTAGGTACCCGCACACTGACAATTTAGCACCCCAACCTAATTTTTTAGTAGCTCAAAATATGACTAAACAACATTAAAACCTTTCGTATATATACCGTTGTAAAGGTATGAATGTCTATTTTCTAATTCTTTTTACATAATGAGGTTTTGATGTCTGTAGAAAAAGTTATAATAATTTGAGTGACCAAAGGTCAGATTCTTATAAAAATTGAGTTGCCCTGTTGCAGTGGTCGCTTTGAAGATTTTAAAACCAGTCAAAACGGTCATGAAATATTACAAATAATATACCGTTAGAAAGGTATGAGTGTCTAGTTTGTCTAGAAATTTCAAAACTCAATTTGAATCTTTTTATAAAATGTTATGGTCACAAGACCATACAAATGCCGGTTTTGAAAAATATTTCAATAATTGAAAACCAATCTTTTGAAACTAGACACATTACTCCAAACAACCAAACCAATTCTAACCCAATTAACAAACATGCACACAACTAGTATCACATAATGAAATGCAATGCATAATATTAGAAACACAAATGCAAGATGAACAAAGCATACATGAAGTGTGTGTGTGCACCTAAACTCTTCATGAAACAGAGTCAAGTGTGTATACCTTTTACTCTTAAAGCCATGGAGATGCTTGGAAGCTTGCTAATGAGAACCTAAGCACCCATTTCATCCCCAAATATGGTTTGTCATGAAATAAGCCAATAATAAAAATAGAGGTTCTTACAAGCAGAGTCCATATAACACTACAAGATTAACATCTCCTACAAGTCCAATGGGAGGTAAAAGAACAGGCTCCATAGCAAAAATTAGATTTGCATGTAAGTTACTATGAATGGCTTGAACCATCGAAGGAACCAAATATCGAAAGATACATCGAAATATCTATATTTTGGAGGATCCAATATAGAAACAGATAAATATCCAATATTCGGTAGAATATCCAGTCGATTTTGAATTATCTTAAAAAATATCCCTATAGTCCTGAAATATCTCAATATTCCCAAAATATATGATATTCTCAAAATTTTGTGATTTTTACCTTAAAAATCCAGAGATATTTTACCTTAAAAATCCAGAGATATTTTACAAATTATTAGAATATATATTTTTTTAATTTTAAACATTTAAATTATTGTTCAAATAATATAGATTGAAAATTATTTTAGAAGAAGAATTACTAAATTTATAAAAAATTCCAAGACAATAGTCAATAGTAGAATTATTGAAGTAAAATTGGACAAAGAGTGAAAGTGTAAAATATGTCCCGCTATATTTTCCTAGAGTCGAAAGCATTATGAATAACAAACGTATAGATGAAAACGGTTCTCCATATATAATTGCATGCAATAAAAGTTCACATACTGTCATAAACACCATTATCTTCTGTCTGTAAAGAAATTGGTTAACAGTTGCTTTAATCCACACAAAACGAAGGAATTGACTTTTACATTTTAAGGTTGAATAACTTGTTTCTTGTTATTATAATGTGAAACTGTAACTTAGGGATATGGCAGCTGAAAAGATAAAGTAAATGAAACTGATATACTTTAAGTAGTTGCTGAAGTAGGGGACAATATGATAATCCTATTTTTGATTGGGTTAGACCTGCCTACTTGGATGATGATGAGGAAAATTCTTATCCATATATTGCTTTTCTTGCTCAAGACATGAGAGTGAATGTTGTACAAGTGATTAGAGAAAAAGTTTGTGTAGATTGTTGAGTAACTGTTAGTATCTCTTTCGATGATCAACAAACCTATGATGGAAATAGTGGAGGAAAATATGATAGAGATTATGGGGATGATGGAGTGGGTTGAGTAACTGGTATAGGTATATTTGATCAAAATTGTGACAGACAACAAGGAAAAATGAGTTAAATTTGTAAGGACCTCAATTTATTATTGGCTTATTTCATGACAAATCACATTGGGGATGTTTGTGTAGCGGGTAGCATAGGTTCTCCAAGTATGGTTTTCTCGAAGACATGCTTTTGTTCATCTCATGAACTTTAAGAAGTAGTTCACTTGTGCTTAACTCTTTGTGAAGAGATTTAGTTGCATACACTCACACATCATGCATTATCATATCTAATATAATTGTTTTGTGTTTCATGTTTATGCTCTTTCATTACTATATCTCTCTTCATGTATGCTCATATCTGTTGCATCTAGGTTGATTGGTTGAGGTTTAGGAGTTCATGCATTTTTGTATTTTGCCTTGTTAGACCACTATATGTGCACTGTGAGATCATTGTGAAACCTGTAGGAACCTGAATTTAGGTTACCCAGCGGAAACGGGGTCTTAATTTTTTTATGCGTGCAACTTGTAAACCATATACAACATATAAGAATATATAAAGATGAATTTAGATCATACCCTCAATGCTAACTCCTTCGTTTCTTTAAGCTTTATTCTGATTACGAACCACCAAGTCTTCCTCACTATGTGCCGTGATCCGATAATTGTGTGTGTGCACATCACGATCTTCCAGGAACGTACAGGAAGATGCAAAGGCTTGAAGAATATAACTCCTTCTTTTCTTCTCAGCAAATTCGGCAACCACAAGCAAGAATATTTTTTTTCCCTTTTAGACGAATTTTTTCTAGACTTTCTAGGTTTTTTCTTTTTGTGTTTTTGGTTCAAAGAATCACAATTAATCTCTTGTATCTTTGTTATGTAAATATATCTATATATATTTAAAACTGGATACAAATCCTTCTCCAAATATATTTCCATATATTAAAAGGATAGGTAGTATTTAAGTATCCTAGATAGAGTAGGATTATAACTCCCATAAAACCCTAGTTGACTTGAACTTAAACACTTGACTTTTTACAGAATAAAAAATCTAACAATTTTATCTTTGTTTAAGTCATGATTTGAACCTTCAGCCTCTAATTAATAATTAATTATTAATTTATTAATTAAATAATCTAATCATGTAATTAATTTAATTATTCATATTAATTAAATATGAATAATTAAATTATCTCATTATTCAATTAATCATTGAATAAATACATGTCACTTATGTAACACAATTAATTGGACAATCTAATTAATTAACCGTGACCTTTGTTACCTTTAATCAATCGGGCTATCCAGGGGACCTAATAGACCCATAGTTTTGAGCTCCAATAATACTTAGAAATAATTAATTAAACTATTTAATTAATATTTCATAATTATTAACCTTGAAGTTTTTCCATTAAAAACCCGATGCTGCACTCTTGCAACTGTAGACGTATTACACAAACCGAAATTACAGTTGTCCATCAATATAGCTATTACATACGGTATGATCCTCCATAAGTAGTTCATAATTAGAGTTAGGTCATAAAGTCTGTAATACCTCCCTAATTATAACTTTTCCATTAAGTACCATTGATTCTCTAATGAATAATAAATCCAAACTTCCTTTACAGAAGTAGGAGATCTCTCATATTGTTGAAGCCCCGAATCAACCCTTAAGGGAACTACCATCTACTTCTCGCAAGAAGGAGTAGATTCCACTATTGTGCACAGACTTTCCTTGCCACAAGCCAAACTGCGATTCCAACTTACAAAGTTATTGACTGGGAATGTAACTCTGATCTCAACCGTGGTATATCAAAAACCACGATCTAACCTAAAAGAGTCGATAAGACACCTAGGATTAAGATCACCCATATATAGCCATAATTTATTGATATATATATGAATCTCTTCTTGTAACGGATCTCGGTGAGAGATTCTTATAGATCATGGCATAGTCCTATATGATCACATCATATAAGGTGTCTTCATTCTCTATCACCATATGAATAGTCTGTGTTAAGACCACCATACAATATGGAATGGGCCGCAACTGTAGATAAACCACTAATAAAGTACCAAACTCTACTTGCTATCTACGGACTCTTTAGATTGCTAATCTCAAACTGAATAGCTATGTATATGACACTCATATTCTCAATTAGAGATTACATCTGGCAATCTTGGATGTTAAGTACACAAGATATAATTGTACAAGACATCTATATAGAATGACTAAACTACTTCTTTTATTAATGTTTCATTCACGTTTACAAATTATAAGCTTTAAGGCATAAACCCTAACAATCTCCCACTTGCACTAAAGCAGATGAGACATATCACGTAAACCTAGACCCTTAAGGTGACCTTCAAACACATTAGTTGTTAAGGTCTTCATAAATGGATCAACATGATTGACCAGCGACACTATCTTGGTCATGACCACATCCTCCCTCTGCACTATCTCTCTGACGAGATGATATTTCCTCTATATATGCTTCCCTCTCTTGTGGCTTCTTGGTTCTTTGGAATTATCCACAACACCACTGTTATCACAATAAAGTATGATTGACTTATTCAGATCTGGAACAACTTCTATACCAATTAAGAACTTACGGAGCCAGACTACCTCTTTAGCTGCTTCACAAGCTGCTACATATTTGGCTTCTATGGTGGAGTCAGTAATCAATGATTGCTTAACATTCCTCCATGCTATGGCTCCACCACCGAGGGTGAATACTGACCCAGACATAGATTTCCTAGAATCTGTCTGACTAAAAATTAGAATTCGTATATCCTAGCGGGATCAAATCCTGTCCAGAATACACTTACATAATGTTTCTCGTTCTCTGAATATACTTGAGAATAGTCTTGACAGCAACCCAATGACCAATTCTGGGTTAGACTGGTATCTACTGGCTACTCCTATTACAAAACAGATGTCTGGACTCATGCATAACATAGCATACATGAGATCATAGGGAACATGTCTCATATCCTCAACTTCTTTGAGGTGTCTTAGGACACTGTTCCTTAGACAAGTGAACTCCATGCCTGAAAGATAAATTACCTTTCTTGGGGTTCTGCATCGAAAAATGCATAAGGATCTTATCGATATACGACGTCTGATACAATGCTATGAGTTTGTTCTTACGATCCCTTATAAGTTGGATCCTTAGAACATAACTTGCCATTCCTAAATCTTTCATTTAGAATTGGCTAGCTAACTAACCATTTACTTCCAATAATATATTATTACATCATTCTCAATGAGTAGGATATCATCTACATAAAGAACTAAGAAAACTACCTTTTTATCAATGATGCGCTCGTAAACACAAAGCTCATCAATATTTTGCTCGAAGCCATAGGTTTTGAAAGCATTATCAAATCTAATGTTCCAAGATCTAGATACTTGATTTAGTCCACAAATGGACCCTTGTAACTTGCAAACCTTTTGCTCTTGATTCTGGGACACGAATCCCTCTAGTTGCATCATATAGAAGCTTTCATCATGACTGTCATTCAAAAATGTAGTCTTGACATCCATTTGTCAAATTTCATAATCGAAATAGGAATAAATGGATAAGAGAATCTGAATAGACTTAAACATAACTACTGGCGTGAAGGTCTCTTCATAATCGACCCCCTCCTTTTAGGTATAACCCTTTGCCACTAGCCTTGCTTTGAAGGTATCTACCTTCCCATCTACTTCTCTCTTTATCTTGTAGATCCACTTAGAACCTATGGGTTTTATCCCATCTAGTACGTCTATAAGTTTCCAGACCGAGTTGGACTACTCCCACTGCTTTTGCTGACACAACATCCCCGGACCCAACGTGCATTGAGAATGCCCCCCTCCTTTAGCTCCATCCAAGAATCAGTCCACTATAAAGAAGAACAAACATGGTTAGTGGCCCCTGAATCTATTATCCAAGGTGAAGAATCACCTTCCACTAAACATGATTCAATGTCAAGTAAATCATATTTACTTTTCGTCTTTGTCTTCTTGGTGACATTTTCAAGACACTACGGGTAGTTCCTTTTCTAGTGACCGACCTTATCGCAATAGAAACACTTCCCTTTTACTTTGTCGATCTAGGTGATCTTTTTCTTGCTTTGGGTTGGTTTCTTCTTGGTCTTTGCTTTAGCCTTGCCAACAGACCTCTTCATCTTCTTTGACCTAAAAGAAGATGGTTCAGTAACATTTATCGCACCGATCTTACCTTTATGGTTCTTAGTCATGGACTTAAAGGTAATGAGCTCATTCAACAACTGAGTCAGGCTGAACTTCAACTTGTTCATCCCGTAGTTACTTTAAAACTGTTCAAAACTCATTGGAAGAGTCGTCAGTATGATGCTCACTTGGCTTGCCTCATCAATGGCCCCGCCATTGACCTCAGCTATATTGAAGTAGGACATCATGCCCAGGGCACGTTTCTGAACCGATGAACCCTTATTCATCTTTGCAAGCATTATAGACCGAATAACTTCATGTCGCTTTTGCTAGGATGACTGCTAGAACATAGCCTGTAATGACTCCATGATTTTGAATGCTATAGTTATTGCCTCGTGCTTGCTGACAAGTAAATCTATCATACTTGCTAACAGATATATTCGGGTCTTTTCATCAATTGAGACCCATTCCTGGTGTGCCTCGCGAACATTTCATGTGGCATTGGCTGCAGACTCCGGAGGACATTCCTCTGTTAGCATGAATATTAGGTCTTTTGTTACCAAGATTGCGTTGATATTATTTTTCCACTTAATATAGTTTTCTCCGGTTAGTTTGTCATTAGAAAGGATTTGTAATAGTGTATAAGACATTGTTGAAAAAACATAAATAAAGAATTCTTTCAACCATACATTTAATTCACATGTTTATGTTTGGCATAAAATTAAATATGATGCATGAACATATTTAATGAACTAGAAAATCCCTAAAAAATGTTTCTACACCACGATAATCCAACATATCACAAGCAAATGCCACATTATGGTCGGTCAAATACTTGTATGTTAGATCGAGACATTCACAATCAAATGATATGTCAAAATAACTCTTATTCCTCTATCATTCAACCATTGTTTAATTCAGTCAGGTTTATAATTAACAAATTTAATTAAAACCTTGTGAGTGTAACCCGCCATTTCAAATATCTTAAGCTTAACTTGAGAATATCCGCCTTAGGGTCGGTCATTCCCAAAATACACTCAGAAATCCTATCCGTTAGGAAGTCAACCTTAGTATTGATTCTTATGTAGACCATCCTTAGGGAAGACGAAAACAAAGCTGTCTTGATGCCCCATTTGAATCTCACGATATTGAACTAATGATGGAGACTGCGAGATATAATGTCATATATCTCTCTCCCACTCACTATTTTAGAATTAGAGTTTTCAATTATTAGTGCACTTAGATATTACTAAGAATAAACGGTTAATTTCAATCTAAATGTCTTGGGCATACATAACTAATTATTAGAATCTTATTCTAATAACAAATAAACTAATCCATTTTTTAGCTAATTAAAATCTAGTTCATGATTAAAATTCTAATTTATGTAAACAATTTTACTAAGACTAGAATTAGTTAATATGATTTACCAATTTTTAACAATTAAAAATAATCACATTATTAGGTCCAATTATATTAGAGCTTTAATCTAATTAAAGCTAATATTAAGTGAAGGACCTAACTAATCTAACTAATTAAATGAATTAATTAATAGACTAGTTATTAATGAGAATTACCAAGTTTTACTCTAAAAACTAATCTTATTATCAACAGCCAGTTATGTGATTTGCTATTTTTTAATCATATTAAAAAAAACGCATAATGTGAATGGCTATTATGCATGTATAACATTTAATAAAATGCATGTGTAGGCACTACTGATCTATATGGAATGTGTATGCTTGACAATGCTTTAATTGTCACATAATATAAGCATACACGAATTGACCGAGTACGATGAGTTTATCTAACTTTAAAAAAATAATCTAATTACAAAAATTATCAAAGGTATTCCTTGGTCTTCTTGTAATCCATAATCTTCAAGTCTTTAGGGTTCTTCTGTGTCTTCCAGGCCCAAAATCAAGTCCAACTTGATTTATTTTTACTAGATCCATCATATGGATTAAATCCCTTAAAACCCAAATGTTACTCTAACATTTTTCGGAGTTCTGAGATTTTCCAAAGTCTGCCCAAACCATACATGAATGCTGCACTCGGTGCACGCATGCTACACACATGCACAACAATTGTGAATAGTTGTAGCATGTTGTGCATGCACACAACAATTTTGTGCACACACAAGTTTTATTTGGTATATGTGATATAAATATATATATATATATATATATATATTACATGTTTCTCATGAGACATGGTGTGTATGATTGCTGCACAAACACATTGCATTTGTTATGCGTTGAACAATTGTTCACACATGCATCGCACCAGTGCATTGCGCAACACTTGCGTGAGTTGCTATGTGTTTGCGCACCAAATTTGCAAGGCGGAGTGGTTCATCTTTCAAATCGCCGATTTACATCAATAAATTAAATTACAACATATAAAAAAAAATTATACTACCCGGAATTAATATTACTTTAGAAAAAAATAATATTACATTTAATATTCAAAACCCTCCACCGTACCATACAATTAACGATCAATCATGCTTTAAATAAAAATTAAAACATTATACATATAATAGATTGTGCCTACACATATAAACATACAATTAATCAAAAATAAATAACGATTTACTAGAACATATTGGATTAGAGATCTGATACCAATTGTAAGCCCCAAAGTCGCTATCGGAAGAGATTTCAAAACTTTTTTTAAAAATAATTTAACGACTCTATGAACCATATACGATATATAAGAATAAATAACATGTAAGATTTGAAATCATACATATAGGTTAACTTCGTCGTTCTTTTACTTCTTGATATAGCTTTCCGATTTGTACCGCCAGATCTCCCTTACTATCTGCCAACTTCTGGTAAGTGCATGTGGGCACGTCAAGGGCTTCAAGATGTTGTATGGAGGTTGAAGAAAACACACCAAACAACTCTTGCTTTGCATATGGAGAATCTGACCACTTGAATAATAAATAACAAAATAAAAATAATTTTTTTTTATTTAGCCGCACCTCCCGTGTCTCTTTTCTTCTTTTGCTTTTTTTGATTCACCTTTTCAAGTATTGCAATGTGTACTTGTTTATTTTATAATATATATTAAAAAGCAAGACACTAATCCTAATCCAAATGAGATAGCATTTTAGTGTCCAATGTAGTATAGGATTCCAAATCCCATATAACCCTAATTCACTAATAATTGAATACTTGACATAGTTAGGAAATAAAATAATAATATTATTTTATCCTTTGTCTCAGTCATGGTTCGATCCTCTAACCTCCAATTAATAATTAATTAATAATTCTCAATTATTAATTTATTAATTAAATAATCTAATTACTTAATTAATTTAGTTATTAATGTATTAATTAAATAATCTCATCATTTAATTAATACCCTGAATAAATTTCTTATAACTTTTGTAACATAATTAAGTGAACCATTCAATTAATTAATTATGACCCTTGTTACCATCAACGTTTCGGGCTAGCAAGGGGGACCTAATGGACCCATAATCTTGAGCTCCAATAATTCTTAGAAAAAATAAATAAACTATTTAATTAATATTTCATGATTATTAACCTTGGAGTTACTCCACTAAAAATCTGAGTCTGCACTCTTGTAATTGTAGATGTTTTTTCACATACCAAAAACTTAGTGTTCATCGATATAGTTATTACATATGGATATGGTACTCAAGTAGTTCATTGTTAGAGCTGGGTCATAAAGTCTGTTATACATCTCTAATTATATCTTTTCCATTAAGTACCATTGGTCTCTAATGAAAAAAAAAATCCTAACTTCCTTTACTGAAGAAAGAGAGCGCTCATGTTGTTCAGGCCTCAGATCAACCCTTAAGGGAAGTACTATCTACTTCTCGCAAGGAGGAGTGGATTCCACTATTGTGTACATAACTTCCTAGCCATAAGCAAACTACGATTCCAAGATACAGAGATATTGATCGGGAATGCTACACTGATCTCACCCATGGTAAATCAAAAATCACGATCTAACCTGAAGGAGTCAATAAGACACTCAGGATTAAGATCTCCCATATATAGCCATCATTTTTCGATATATAAGAATCTCATCATGTAACGGATCTTGATGAGAGATTCATATAGATCGTGGCTCAATCCTATATGATCACATCATATAAGGTGCTTTCTGTCTCTTATCACCGTATGAATAGTCTAAGATAAGACCACCGTACATTACGGAATGGACCGCAGTTGTTGATTAACCATAAATAAAGTACACAGCTCTATTTGCTATCTATGGACTCTTTAGATTATCTCAAACTGAGTACCTCTGTATATGACACTCCTATATTCAATTAAAGATTACATACGACAATCTTGGATGTTAAGTACACATGATATAATTGTATGAGATAGATTTATAGAATGATTAAACTACTTCTTTTATTAATTTTTCATTCATATTTACAAATTACAAGCTTTATGTCATACACCTTGAACAAAACTTTGATGTTATATGTCTTGCATGCAAAGCAACATAATCACACATTCTCTTTAAAATAAAATTCCTTGAATCTCTCTCAATTAATTAAGTTGCATAAAGTTTATGTATATGAATATGTAATAATATTTTGTGCAAATATCTCTCTTTGCTAAAGCGACCTGATAGTGGGAGCTCCTTTGCCTATCTCATGACAAAAAATGGGAGATGTCTTGAGTTATATAGGCAAAGCAATTCTTTTATGAATTGGGGATATGTCTTGGGAGAGAGTAACCTTTTAGAGGTAGCATTGCATTGCACTACATTATATTGATTGTATTGACTTCTTAATGCAAATGTTTTTTTTTAAAACCTCACATGCATTTGCTCTTGAAAAGTGCTTCTTAGCTATTGTGTGTAGGTATGATGATCTACAAAAAGATTGAAGATCCTGAAGACTTAGTATCTTAGGCTTCTCTCATTGTAATGTAGAATATATCTTTGTTGACCAATAACTTTAATTATTGATTTGTGAGTGGTGATTCTGTCACAAAATAGCCAAAGTGGGAGATTGTAAGGACCTCAATTTATTATTGGCTTATTTCATGACAAATCACATTAGAGATGTTTGTGTAACGGGAAGTATAGGTTCTCCAAGTATGGTTTTCTCTAAGACATGCTTCTGGTCATCTCATGAACTTTAAGAGTTAGGTCACTTGTGCTTAAATCTTTGTGAAGAGATTTAGTTGCATACACTCACAACTCATGCATTATCATATGTCATATAATTGTTGTGTGTTTCATGTTTGTGCTCTTTCATTACTATATCTCTCTTCATGTATGCTCATATCTATTGCATCCAGGCTGATTGGTTAAGGTTTAGGAGTCCATGGTTTTTTACATTTTTGCTTTGTTAGACCGATGTCTGTGCGTTGTGAGACCACTGTGAATTATCACAGTGGTGGGCATTTTAGTATGTCACCGCTGTGATAATTCACAGTATTGGGCAAAACATCGTATCACCATTGTGACTCCCACAGCGGTCGTGCCCCATTTTGTCATAACGATGCCATTTTGTCTTGACGTATTATATATATGTTCTCTTCTCTCCTATTTCTTGGTGTGAGTCCAATAAGCCTTTTTTGAGAGACCAAGCTTTCCTTAAGAGAGAGAAACTCCCAAGTACTCACATATACTGAACCAAACACTTTCCCATGAGCGTTTAGCATCTTCTAAGTATGAGTCTTCTTGTGTTCTTTAACTAGGTAATTTCAACATGCCCTAGAATCTCTTGTTGGATTCTTATGACATGTTTGCCTAGGATTACCATTTATTTGTTGATTAAATGCATGTCTCCTTACTTAATGTTGTTTCTAACATGTTTGAGACATTGAATGTTGGTTGAGTTTAGTTTTCATTGATTGCTAGCATTTAGGGCCATTTTTCCCTTTAGCTAAATCTCTATGCTTTGCATTTAGATATTGTTGATTAATACTTATTGATTGCATTTGCTAATTGCATTTATTGTCCTTGCCATGATTAATGACAACTTTTGTTGATGTGGCTTTGTTTGATGACTAGATTTTAGATTTGCATGTCTATATCTAGTTAGGTCTTTATGAGCATTCATATAGACATTGATATTTAGGATTTGTACTTATTGACATCTTTCAATTCCTAGATAAGCATTTAGCGTTGCCTAGCATTAATTGCATTTATAATATTTTCATATATTCACGTAGGTTGTTGATCTCTTCTTTGGGAGTTAAGTATTGTGACTACGAGTGTGTAGTGCACAAGCAAAGTGGTCAAGAATCACTATAAAAGGCTCGCTAGGTAGTAGTGGTGGGTTAGTAACCGAGAACGGTGTGGCTAGAGGTCAAACAAGATTGTAAATATTATTACATATAATGGATTTGAGGGTTAGAGTGGCTAAGTGGCTCGCCTATGGTTTTTTCCTTGTTGTAGGGTTTCCACTTAAAAATCAAGTGTTATTTAATTTCCGCACTTGACTTGATTTTTATTGTATGTTTGTGTTGGGTTAATTGTGATTAATATTAACTAATCAAAAAATTTGTAATAATCGATTAACAACCCATTTACTACCCTCTAGGTTGTTAGACACACACGCTTAATTTATTTTTAAAACTGATGAAGATTTTTTTTACTATGACTCTCTCCTCCATGAATATAGATACAAAAAAAAAACAAAAAGGTTTTTAGGTGATTTGCAGAAAACGTGAGGTTCCCAGATACCATATTATGATAGTTATGGTGGCTATAATTTATTTGATTATTCTTAGCCACAAATGCCATATACGATACCTATGCATACAGATCGGTAACATCCACCAAGTTGGGTAAATCAAAACTACCCAATTCATGGATGCATCGAAAAAGATCAAGCAACATACCTGTGGCATAATAATAACTACATTGAAAACTATGCAAGCACATTTTCATGGGAAAATTATTATTCGAATCAAGATGGAAATATACCTTATTTCTTTGAACCACCAATGAAATCATTTTGAAAATAAATTTCAGACATGTAAAGTATTTGTTAATAGCCATTTTTGGCAGAGAGTCAAAGAGAAATTCTTTACCTAGCTGGCACCTGGTAGTAGACATCTCCATATACCCTATAGTTACTAGATGTTATGGTTTACCTCGAAGTACCGTGTCTCACACAACCGATGTACCTCGATATCATTGTTGAAGCAAGATAAAACTCTTATGCCTCTACAAACCACCCAACCGATAATTTAGTACCCTAACCTATTCTACTATTTAGTCGTGGTATATATCCTACCCCATAAGCAGGAAGGAAGATGCCCGTAAAGCTCCTAGATATGCATAAAGCTCCAACGTGATCGACCAATCACCTTGCCACCGAAACGGTACCCCGGGGTACTTCGCCAGTAAACTAGTACCTCGAGACATCTCGCCATTCAGATGATCAAGTGCCACATCACCAGGTCGATACCTTGAGGTGTCACGGCACTAGCAAGCAAAATCAAAATCACTCTCCAAACCATATCAAGCTCCATGTACATGCGACCATAATGAAAGAATAAAAAAGGAAACAAACACGACTGTCTCCAAGATATCCTCCACAAACCGATTCTCTAGGGGAGAAGATCATTGGAATGATCTTCGACATGTAAGCCAAGAAAAAACCCTAATGACTTCATGTATAAATACAGAGATAATAGCACGAAGAATGGGACCAAAAGATCAACATCTAGAACCTGAAGAGCTATCGCTTAGTTCTGAAGGAGAATTAAGCCTAGCCATCGTCGTTGTTAGTTAGATCAACTTATCGACATAAACGAGTTCGCCAGCTCTAATTAGTTTAAGAGAAAAGAGAGATTGAGAGTCATTGTCAAATTACTATACTTATTTCATTATTGAATAAAATAACACCACTCGACTCACTATCATTCTTCTCATACTTCATCCATTACTACACGTGAAACCGTTACCGAAGGTACCTACCCCAACCACAATCAACCTAGGTTGCTATCCTGAGCGTGTTAGCTGATGTTCTTCACCTCGAGTGAATTTTTGGTTAACACTTTTTGGCACCTTCTGTGGGAAGATTTCATACCCCCTTTTCAAATCACGTGTTTAAGCTTTTTTGTAGGTATATCAGCATCATGAGACATCTGTCCTTCTAGGGGCAACCCGAAGCATCCGGGCACCAACCCGTAGCCTCCACCCGAAAGGCTCAAAGAAAGGGTAAGAGATTGAAACATCAAAATCCCGCTCCAGCACTATTGGTACCTCTCAGGCTCCGGTTCCTCTGGTGATAGGCCAGACCATTCTAGAGCAAAAGACCGGGGCTTTTGTAGAAAGTGTCCGTCTCTGGTTGGTCGTAGAGGGTTTCAGCCGGTAAAACCTATTACTCGAGAAGATCCTAAAAGATCATGTGTTAGGACAATTGCTTTTGACAGGTTGGGACCACCACCACCACCACCACCACCACCACCGGTATCGGTCCGCGACAAGTCGAGGCCCCTGCCCTCAATTCGCGATCGGCTAGAGCCCATGCTCTTGGATCCACATCGGCCAACTAGTTACTAACCTCGACATGTGAAATTAGCTTTCGACGTCCCGCCAAGGGGACCTTGCCACCCAGCGGTCGCACTAAAAAAATCTAAATCCGACATCGGGGGTAGAAGGAAAAGTACCCAGGAAAATCCCTTTCAAGAGGACAACTGGGGCAAGGTCCCTATCTCATTAGAGGGATCTGGCAACGAAGACTTCAAGGTTGAGTCTAAGAACACCGGGAATAAGCGCCTATGAGATCAGCTAGCTCAGATGTAGAAGGAAATCAAAGAGTTAAAGAGGGGTAAACATACCTTTGGGCGAGATGAATGCCCCATTCTCCTAGAGAATTAAAGAAGCAGAACTCTCTCCAAAATTCAAAATACCGACTGACAAGTTTTCTGGCACTAAGGATCCCTTAAGCCACTTGGAGAGCTATGTTCAGTAGATGAAGGTCCAGAATGTGACCACGGCAGCCGTGTGCAGGATGTTCCCAACCACGCTGACCGACTATGCTAAGACATGGTTTAGAAAGTTACCCACATATAGCGTGGACAACTTTACTAAACTATCTAGTGATTTCTGCTCCCAGTTTCAGGGTGTCAAGCCACGATCAAAAGAACTGATCCACTTGTAGTACGTGATCCAAGAGTGAGGGGAAACATTGAGGTTCTACGTGGAGAGGTTCCACAAAGAGGTGATCCAGATAGGGGTCTTTATTGAGAAGGAGACCCTAGCCAACTTTCGTAGAAACTTATGGGCAAGTAGACTGTTCCGATCTTTCGCCAAACGTCCACCAAAGACCTATCAAGAAGCATACGACAATGCCCTTGAGCAAATAAAGATAGATGAGCAACTTAGAGTGAAGATTGAATATGATGACATGAGAAATGCTAAGCACCAAAAGAAAGAGGCACATAGGCTTGCACTGGTACAAAATGATGAAAATAGACTTCCCAACCGGTCTACATACCTCCCTTACCTTCCCAACCTTAGCAAGAGCAGTATCTAGCAAGGCGAACTCCACTTCGAGCATCACCTCCGCCGATAGTGGTAGCCCCCATAACCAGGATGAGAGAGGTTACAGTCATTACAACCCGCAGGATGTATCCCACGAGACAATCTTGTTGGGATTATGCTCGATAGCAAGAGTGTAATAATGTATTTGACAATCTTTTCATATTAATAAAGTGATTTCTAGTTTAACAAATCTTATAGCATTTACAGTTTAATTATTATTATTGTCAAAAGTAAATAATCATAAGGTCAAAAGACTATGAGAAAAGAATAATTGTTCATACATCTAGATATGTATGAGGTAGACACAATTCTTTAGTTAGTCTTGAATAATATTCACAACTTAAGATAAAAGGCTGGGCGCCTTTATCTTGTCAAAGTTGTAGATTCTTTTGCTAGCATTTGAGTGGGATCAAATGTGTTATGATGAGTCTAAAATCATTAAAGTGTGGTGTCTTTGGGCAAAAGAATCTAGTGCACTGGGTGCATTGAATTGGATTACAAGGAAATCCTTTATCTAGAACCGTAAATGGATAAAAATTTTCATTTGAAGACAATTGGAGAGTCTATCTCAATCCTGAGATAAATGATGGACTTATGGTTGCAAGTGTTATCATTTGAGCAATCAATGAATACGATTATATAGCATAGTCTATCCTCGATAGTTTGGTGGTATTCATTTGTTAATCAATAGAGAACTTCATTTATAGTTATGGATATCGTGGCTCCATTTATTAAATGAGAGTAGAATATCATCATATGGATGTTTTGAGGTATTGGATATTAAATATTAACGCTAAGTTTTCAAAAGTGCCTACTGAAACATGGCTTCTGGACAAGTCAAAATATCCAAGTTCAAAATGTGGTCATATGAGTAAATATGGTAACTTGGAGAGCTATTGGCTGTCTATGAGCTCTTGGCGATTACTGATATTCTTCACGAGAATACACTTTCTCCAATAAGGTTGTCTAGGGTATGAATGAGTAACATCAACTTATTCTATCTTTATTTAAGAGTTCAATTTCAGTTCTTTAGTGGAATGAACTAAAATTAAATAGATCGGACCTAAGTGAATCATTTGTTGATTGTGATCGGGTTGTGTCTATTGAAGCTTAAATTTAGATAGCCCGCCAAGATCCCCAATCCACACAAACTTGGATGGATCAATTGATATATTCTACCAGACCAATTTGGGGGTCCATCTAGAATTGTATTGAGGCATGTGGACTTGTTTCTTTTTGTAAGAATGGGTCTAGTTCACATGTGGACTTTTTATAAAGGTCAAATGGATTTAATAAAATAAGAAAATAATATATTGGCCCATATATATGGTTTGGGCGGCAAGGCTATGTAGAATAGCTTAATTATATTATATTATTTAATTATTTAATTAAATGGTAATTAATTAATTTGTTGATTAATTAATTATTTAATTAAAAGTCAAAATATTTTTTTTCTAGTAGGAGATGGTCTCCTAAAATTATACTATTGTTAGTATTATAATTAATATTAAAGACTATATTTGATAAATAGATAAATAAAAGGAGTTATTCATCTAATCAAATTAGGAAGTCTTTAATATGGTTACAAATACACTATTGAGTTGGATTAGGAGTCTTGGTGTAGGAAAGAATTCTTTTTGGAAAGGATTCTTTTTGGAAAGGATTCTTAACCACCAAGTAAATCCACCTAAGGAAAGGATTATTAACAAACAAGTAAATCCTTCTTAGGAAAGGATTTGTGATCCTAATATATATTCTATACAAATTTCGGTCAGCCCATATATATAAATATGACATGATAGAATTCTTTTTAGATTAGGATTCTTTTTAGATAAGGATTCTTAACTACCAAATAAATCCACCTAAGGAAATGATTCTTGCCAACCATGTAAATCCTTCTTAGGAGAGGATTTATGATCCTATATATATATATATATATATATATATATGTTTGTTAATTTCGGCCATCCTAAGGTAATTTCATAGAGAATTTCGGCCAACCCTATTTTTCTAAGAGAAGAATTCGGCCATCATAGGAATTTTGAGGGAGAAAAATCTGATTTTACTCTAGACAAAATTCGATAAACTCTAAGAAATAGTGTGTGAAACGAGAAAGAAGAATTAGGAAGAAAGAACGTTTAGTTTTCGATAGTACAGGAGTAGCCTTTACATCAAAAGGTTTTGTGTACAACATCGAATCAAGGTTCACGTGAGTTTCAATCAAATTGATTGATAATTCACAAGTGACCTAACGGTGTTTGTTTTCTTCTTGGAGGATTATTGTAACTAACAAAGAAAAAGATTTTGTTTGTTTCAATCCTCAGGTATGCGATTAAAAGAAAGGGAGCCCACACTCCTAGGTGATTCACGTTCATGATTGGATTTGAAGATCTTACGGAATCAATTCAGCGCTTGTTTAATCGTCACGAGAAAATGGTACGACACTTTTATATACATCAATTAATCTAGGGTTAAGGTTCTTGTTAGTCAAAGGGAAAATTTTTATTTATACGCAAACCCTAATTTTATAAATTTTGATTTTTCACGCTTCCGCTGCGTGTAATTTTCCCTATAGATCTACCTCGCCATTCGTGATAAAGGATTGCTCAAAAAGCCTAGTCTCATGAAAACACTAGCTAACATGAGGAACATGTATAAATACTGTGACTTCCATGAGGACGTGGGCATAACACCTCAGAGTGTTTTAGCTTGCTTAACCAGCTCGAAGCACTAGTGAGAGGTAGTTGTTTGGTGGAATTCTTGTAACAAGTTCGAGACAACATCCACACCGGTGAGGAGGTACAAGTCGAGATCCGGGAGGATGTAGAGAAGAGAAGAGGAGAACAGAAAGACCTGATGTAACAAATCCAGGTCATACACACCATAAGCGGAGGACTTACCTTGGTTGGGACCTCCAACAATCCTAGGTAGAACCATGCTAGGAAGGTACCCCTGATCGAAAAGGGATAAGGTATTTTCAAGGTCGAACGGAGCTTAGTAGGGATCTCCCAGTCAGCCTAGATTATTTTCACTGAAGATGACGTGTACAACACCATGCAACAACACGATGATCCCATTGTGGTCACGGTGTAGATTGCTAATTGCCTAGCCCACCGAGTGCTAATTGATACAGGTAGCAGTGAGGACATCATCTTCAAGGGCACTCTTGAGAAACCCAACCTAAAGTAGTGGTGCTACAACAATTGTATGGATTCAAAGGGGACACAATCATACCAGTTGGGTCCAAGATTCTACCAGTGATCATCGGGACCACACATCTCCAACAGAACATGATGACTGATTTCGTTGTAGTGGACACCCCGTCAGCCTACAACACTATCCATATGAGGCCTTTCTTATTGACCCTCAAAAAGGCCTTGTCCGACCATAACGTCCTGAAGTTTCCAGTGGAAAATGAAGTAAGTGAGGTACGCGGCGACCAGTAGGGAGCCCGCAAATGCTACTCTGTATCGACTAACCCGACTGCCTTAGCCAAACAGTTTTCGTATATATCAATTATACAGGCGCAGGTGCCATCAAATGAGGATCTCATTAGCCTGGACATCATGGAGGAGGCTGGAGTAGCGGTAAAGGAGCCCGAGTCAGAGATCTTGCCAGAAGAAAGGATAAATGAAGACAGATAGTGGGCTAGTGGCCACCCGATTGATGCATAAGAAGAAATACCAATCATGGAGGATGATTTTTTTAAGGTAGTCAAAATTGGAGCCACGATAGATGTGGGAGTGAAGAAAGTATTGATCCAGCTACTCCGCGAGTACAATGACATCTTTGCTTGGAGTCAGAACGAGATGGTAAGAATCCCGATTTCTTTGGTAGCTCACCAGTTAGCAGTTGACCCCACATTCAAGCCCGTTAAACAGAGAAGCTGGTATTTCAACACTGAGAGAAATATTACAGTACAGGAGAAGATTGACAAATTGCTAAAAACCGAGTTCATCCAGGAATCTTAATACCCATAGTGGATTGCTAACGTGGTCATGGTCACCAAAGCCAATGGAAAGTGGCGCATGTGCGTAGACTACACTGACCTCAACCGCATTTGTCCAAAGATAGCTTCTCGTTTCCAAGGATCAATCAACTGGTAGATTCCACGACAGGGAACAAGCACTTAAGCTTCATGGATTCATTCTTAGGGTATAATCAGATCATTTTGTAACCTGCGGACTAAGACAAGACCAATTTCATCACCGGGTAGGGCCTTTACTACTACAAGGTCATGCCATTTGGTCTCAAGAATGCAGGAGCCACTTGCCAGGGACCGGTCAACCGGTTGTTCAAGCATGAGATAAGGTAGAGAATGGAGGCTTATCTAGATGACATGATCACAAAGTTTCAGGTGGTTGACCAGTACCAGGTCCACCTCCGTAGAACTTTCCAAATCGTCAAAGATAACCATATGAAGTTGAACCCTACCAAGAGCGCCTTTAGAGTAACTGCGAGGAAATTCCTTAGATTCATGGACAATGAGAGGGGCATTGAAGCGAGCCCAGAGAAGATCAAAGCCAACCTAGACCTAGAATCCCACAGCTCTCTCAAAAAGGTACATGTATTGACTGGTCGAGTAGTAGCGCTCAATCATTTCATATCACGATCGACCGATAAGTGCCTGCCCTTTTTTCAGGCAATTAAACAGAGGAAAAACCTTAAGTGGGACCAAAATAGTGAGCAGGCCTTCTAGGCATTAAAAAATTACCTAGCTAGCCCACCACTGCTATTCAAACCGGTACCCGAGGAGGAGTTACAGATCTACCTAGTAGTATCTGAAATAACAGTGAGTAGAGCTTTGGTTAAAGAATGTGGAGTTTGGCGGCCTATCTACTGCGTGAGCCATGCCTTGACCAAGCCAGAGAAGAATTATATTCTCTTATAGAAGCTCGTTTTTGCCTTGGTGACTTCGGTAAATAAGCTCCTACCTTATTTCCAGGCTCATACGATCGTGGTAGTAACCGAACAACCTCTCCGCCAGTTTTTACAAAGGCCTAAAATATCTTGGAGGTTGGTACTTTGGGCTCTTGAACTCACTCAGTTCGACATTAGGTACAAGGCGAGGACTACCATCAAGGCCCATGCGCTAGCAGATTTTATGGTCAAGTTCTCAGCCTTTCCTAATCCTGGTACCACCGTAAACCCGTACTCAATCCTCTAGAAAGGTCAAGAGCTCGAGGACTGACCAACTAACCAGGAGATCTGGATCCTCTATACTGATGGAGCATTTAGCCAAGTAGATTACGGAGTGGGCATCGTCCTAATTGATCCAGAAAAAATGGAATGATGCCATTGCTTCAGGTTTGAGTTCAAGGCCACCAACAACGAAGCAGAATATGAGGCCTTTATAGCTGAGATGAGAGCAGTTGTTGAACTGGAGGCTGACTACCTCCACGTGAAGAGTGATTCCCAGCTCATCGTCAACCAGGTCACCGGGTTGTACTAGGCGAATGGCGATAATATGGCAGCTTACCTTAGATTGGTCAACCAGGTTGAGGCTCGATTTAAGGGGTTCAAGGTAGAACAGATCTCTTTAAAAGAGAAACATCGAGTAGATATATTAGCCAAGATAGCTGCTAATGGGGGGCAGACCCTACCCAAAGGTGTACCTCTCCAGATAATCTCCCAATCCAGCATAGCAGTAGGCCAAGAAATAAGCCCGGTTGATCGTCACGCTTGCTGGATAGACTCGATAGTCACTTACCTCTAAGAAGGAAAGCTTTCAGATGACCTAGATCAAGCTCGAAAGCTCAAAAGAACCTCGGTCCGCTACTGCCTGGTCAATGGACACCTTTACCGTAGAGGAAAGTCTATTCCTCTACTCTGATGCTTACATTCGATGACGCTAAGTGGGCATTCAGAGAGTTTCATTCGGGGGAATATGGTCACCATACTGGAGGAGAAGCACTGGCATACTAAGACCTCAGTATGAAATATTACTGGCCAACCATGCACCAAGATGCAAGGTAGTTCGTACAGTCGTGTGGACTATGCCAGAGGACATCTAAATTGAACCACTTGCCTCCAAAATGTCTCTTCTCAATCAGTTCGCCTTATCTCTCTGCCATTTTGGGGTAGATTTGATCGGACCACTCCCTACTGCTCTTGGTCAGGCCAAGCATTCTATAGTCGCGATTGACTACTTCACTCAATAGGTAGAAGCGGGACTGCTATATAAGATAACAAAGGAAAACACCACCAACTTTATTATAATGTTGTCTACAAATTTGGTACCTCGATGGCCATTACTATTTCCCTTGGCAAGCAGTTTGATAACGCGTTGTTCATGGATTTCTTTGAAGACCTAGGGATTGACCTCTACTTTTCATTGGTAGCTTACCCCCAAACCAATGGCATAGTGGAGGCTACCAATAAGTGAATCAAAAAGTTCCAAAGAAGAAGTTACAGCAGAAAAAAGGTAAATGGGTCTAGGAGCTTCCCGATTTACTCTGGGCATACTGTACCACTAAAAGGATTGCGACCGGGGAAACTCCATATTTTTTTTACTTTCGGGGTAAAGGCGGTTCTACCGATCGAGCACAAGCTAACTTCGTTCAGGGTTCAACATTTCAAGTAAGAAAGCAACAAGGTCAAGCTAAGGGACAAGTTGGACATGCTGGAGCAAAATAAGAAATGATAGCAGAAAAGGTGGTGATTTACTAGAGCCAGATCGTGAGGTACTTCAACAAAAAGGTTTAAGCCCACGGTTTCAACGAAGGGGACTTAGTGCTCTGGAAAGTAACTCAAAACACTAGGACCCAGTCAGACGGGGTGCTGGCCCCAAATTGAGAAGACCCATACCTAGTAAAGGTAGTAGTCCGAAGTGAAGTGTACAAGCTATAAGACATGGGTGGCCGTCCTATTGACCATACATTGAATACAGATCACCTCAAAAGGTTCTACTCGTAGATGGAGGACTTATAGAATCAGTATTAGTGGTAGTATTGCATAAGAGCTTTGCATTTCCAATTATCCATTAATAAAGTCTCCATTTTTATTCTCCCTCTCTATTCTGTTTATGTTTTTGAAAAATAGTAATTCACCGTAATCGCCATGAATCGGGAAAGCCATATGGCTTGCCCGATGCCTCAGCCGGGCACCACCCATTACCAGGAAGGGTCTGAGCGTAAGTGCATAGTTGCCAACCAAATCTCAAGACCATGATAGCTAGATAGCACTCCTGATGCCTTTGGTTGGGCAACCCCCCTTTGGAAGGGTCTGAGTGTAAGTGCAGAGTTGTTAGCAAAATCACGAGACCAAAATAGCTAAAATGGCATTCCTGATGCCTTGTTCGGGCTACCACCCCCAAGAAGGATAAAGTTTAAGTGTATAACTGCCCACTAGATCAAGATCATCGTGGTACGATACCTCCCTAGTAAAATGAGGAGGATAACTAGATTAGTTCAACCAAATTCTTGCCTAAATACCAAAATTCCCAAAAGTAGGAATGCCAAGTACCTCGATTCTCCTATATAGGAAAATCAGTGCGGTAAAAGGTCTTATGAGGACCACCAAGACAAAGTGCCTAAGTGACCTAGTATCGGTCATTTATTTACTCCAATTTATTCCTTCACCTGTTTTTAAGTTATTCTGTATTGTTAGGGTTTACTTAGACTAGGCAGGCTCTGGTACTTGAAGTGATGACGATGAACACCTCAATCAAGTTATCATCTGAATACCAAGGTACCACGACCAAGGGATGTCCCTGGTACCCCAACACTTGCTACACGACATTTCACCTAAGTTTTGATATGGGCATGGTCAAGGCTACAGGCGCAGCATCTTGAAGGAACCAGAAGGCTTCTCAAACAGAGATCCCTACCTATTATAATTCAAAGGATTAAAAGTTGACAAAGTGTTAGGGATTAGTACCAATTACGTGGTCTATTTTTATCTTCTACACTTAGCTATTTCTTTAATCTTTTCTTGTATTACCAGATTTGGTATAAGTCAAGTATACATGAGAGACTAGATTCTGGATCAAATAAGGAGAGGAAGCAAGATAAATTTATCTAAATTCGAGATCAACCAGATATAAGTAAAAGGGGAAAAAGAAAGACTACTTTCATTCATTCGGAGCAGGGAGCCCATCCCCCGCTATCTAGCTACATCCTATATATATATATGAGTTATTCTTTTGTTCTCTTGATCAAGTAGGGAGCTCACCCCCATTTTCGGGCAACTTAGAAAATGAATCAGATGGTTAGGTCACGTATCGAATCCTCCCTGATGGCCTCCTTCTCCTACCGCATCTCTTAGTATTTGCTCATTAACCTCTCTTACAGATTCGTTAACAATCTGCTCTTCCACCATTAGCCATGCTGCCTCAACTGGAACTTTAACCTAAGCTGGACCAGATTGAACCCTTACTGTAACATCCTGAGATGCAGTCTCAACTCCAGCTTACTCAGTTACCTCCATGGAAGTAGCTTGGACAACCCCCACCTCCTTAGAAGCAGCCTGATTCTCTATTGTTTCAACAAGTTTGGTTGAAGTAGTAGGCAAGACTGGGATTATCTCATCGACTTGGGGCGCAGCTTCGGCTGGGGACTTCAAGGAAGGCTCTGCACCAGAGGCTTCCATTTCTAGCAGAAGGGATGAGATAGGTTGTTGATCTTCATCATCGTCTGAACCTTTATTAACCCTAACAACCCGGGATGTGCCAGCTTCTTCTATGGTGAATGCTGCCATTTTTATTGGCCTTCTACATGATCTTCTGCCTGTCCCAATTCTCTATGATACGCAGGTCGAATAAAGGGGGCAACGCTTGATCAACCTGAAAGGCTTATAGAAATAACCATCACCGAAGGAGGTGTCTACCTCGGATTCCAGGCTTGCTACCTTGACCGGTAATGTTTTATTCTCTTCCATCAATTCCCCGACCTCCATTCTTACATTGTTTCTTTCCAAGGCCCGACACTCAGACCTGAGTGTCTTTGTGTCGAATGAGCATTTATATCACTCTGAGTTACATTTAGCTTCTTCAAGAGACCTCTCTACCTTGTCTAGGGATTGGCTCAACTCTTCAATGGCTGCCTGTGATTGAGCGAACTCCATCCAGGCTCCCTCGAGTCCTACCTCTGTAACTTTAGTACGTCCCCTAAGAGAGGCAACTTGATAGCTCAGAGCCACGTTATATTTGAAGACCTGCAAAGTTATAACATATGTGTTAGTTAACACCTAGACATCAAAAGCACGCACATGGGTTAATAGGGAGCAAGACACTTTACCTCGGCTAGGAGGGCTGAACCCTTGGTCATCAACACATCCATTGGTAGGGAAGTCAACGCCCTAGTCCTCTACCATGGCAGAAGAGAATGAACCGATCAAAGACTTCATCATGGTCAGTAATCCTTGGCCTAGATTGGGACTAATGACTGAAGACCCTCGTAGCGGTAGCGGTAACGGTAACGGTAGCCGGGTCAATACTCTCTCTCATCCTGGTAGGAGCAGTAATCAGTGGGGAAGGGGGAGTAGCAACAACAATAGTAGCAGATGCAACAGTAGTGGAGGTGGTGACAACAGTGGTAGAAGAAATACCAACAACGACAACAGTAGAAGGAAAAGAATCTTGACCAATCACCCTCTCCAACATGGATGCAAATAAATCCATCCGGGATCTAGGTTGAGATGGTGAAGGGCAATGTGCCCTTGTAACCATGGTAGAGGTAGCATCACGACCACCCTGTCTCGCCAAGGTAGAAAAAAGAGGGGTCATAGCAGTCCCAATAGTGGCAGATCCCAGAGGAGTAGGATGAAGAGAAAAGGGTTTTTAGTGGAATAACACCGGAGTTAATAATCAAGAAATATTAATTAAAGAGTTTAATTAATGATTCCGATGATTATTTGAGTTCAAAATACTATGGGTCCATTAGGTCCCCTTGCTAGCCCGATCGATTTAGGTAACAAGGGTCACGGTAAATTAATTGGATTGTCCAATTAATTGTGTTACAAAAGTGACACGTATATATATGAAAATTAATTGAATAATGAGATTATTTAATTAATGAATGTTAATAGTTAAATTAATTAAATAATTAGATTATTTAATTATATTGATAATTATGAATTATTAATTAACTATTTATGGATTTAGGTGAAGATAAAATAATAGAATTATTTTATTTTACTAAATCATTTATCTAAGTATTTGAATTTAAGTTTAAATTTAGAATACTAATTATCACTTCTAATATATTAGATATATTTGAAAAGAATAATTAAAAGATATATATCAATTATAACACAAGAGATTGCATAGGATACAAATTGGTGTATGCACATATATAAGTGTTTGTATAGAATACAAACAATAATGTATATATATATATATAAGGTATCAAAAAAAAAAAAAAGATCGAGGCATGACTATGTGATGCAAGTTTTGTTTTTAGTTTTTTTTTTGAATTTTTTTTTTGGTGCGTGCAGCACAAAAGAGAAAAAGAGATTAAAAAAAAACAAGTGGAGGCGTCAAGCGTGTGGAAGTCATATATATAAGTTTTGTTTTTAATTTTTTTTTTTGAAGATTTTTTTTTTGGTGCGTGAAGCACAAAAGAGAAAAAGAGATTAAAAAAAACAAGTGGAGGCGTCAAGCGTGTGGAAGTCATATATATATATATATATTGTGTAAGGATCGTGAGTCATCAATTGAAAATACGAAAGTTATTTTTGTGTGCACTGTACACCAATGAAAAAAAAATACGAATAATATTATTTTTATAACTAGAATTGTTCTAGTTAGTTTTCTCCTAGAAAAAAAAAGTTTCTTCAAGGTTTCTCTCTACATCCTCCATTTAAGTTCCTAAGACCGTGACGCGCCCACACGTAGTTACCAATCCCGGGACATAGCTAGGAAGATCGAGTGGTTCAAACAGAAGCATAGAGAAAAGTGAAGGAGCCTCCAAACGTTGGTAAGTTTTTCTTCTTCTGATTTTTGTTGATTACAATTTCCTGTGTTTACATATTGTATGTATTAGTTTCGAAAAATAATTATGATCCCAAGTTCACTGGTCCCAGATACAAATTATGATCTGTAGAAAAAATTTAAAACCTAGTTCCGCTGCGTGACTGGTGAACGGGATTCCTACAATTGGTATCAAAGCCAATTTTATTTTCGGAACAAGAAATTGTTTTCGATGCTCCTGTATGTATGATTGTGTAGGCACGATTTAAATTGACTGTATATTGTTTTTGTATGTATATTTTTTTTTAATTTATAAAAACATGATTGATCTTTAATTATATGGTACTGTGAATTTAGGGTTTATGGGTTGTATTATTATTAATTTTTTTTTGTTTATATTTTTTTTTACTGTTATTGTAAAAAAAAAAAAAGTAACTTATATTAAAGACCTGGAAAAATCGTGAAGAATGATTCATGAGATGAATCGGAGTGACCTGAAGAGACTGGAAGACTCAAAAATTACAAAAAGACCAAGGAATGCCTTGGTGGTATTTTTTGCAATTTTAGATTCCATTTTTTTAGGTTAAATAATCCACAGTACTCGGTCAATTCATGTATGCTTTATATTATGTGATGATAAAAGCATTGTCATGCATAAGTATGTCATTTAGATTAGATGTGCCTACACAAATATATTTGACATGTCATACATGCATCATAGCCTGATATTTTATATATTTTTTTAATGTGATTAAAATGTGTAATATACCTAATTGGCTATGAATAATGAGATTAGTTTTTAATGGTTAGAAAACATGGTAATTCTCATTAATATTAATCTAGTTATTAAAGAGTTTAATAAGTTAGATTAATAGGGTCATTTATTGTAATTAGGATTAATATGATTAATTACCTAATAATAAATGATCCAAATAAAGTGTTAGGGTTTTAATAGTTAAAACTTGGTAAACACTAACATAATAATCTAACCTAAGTAAATAGTTTACAAAGACTTAGATTATTCACTAATATATTAGATTTTTAATTGTTAAAAATCATTAATAATTTATTAGTTAATTAGAATTTGGTTCTAATTAGTTAATACGCTAGATAACTTGATTAAAGTTAGTCGTTTAATCCTGTAGAGTCTAGGTGCATTAACGGTTAATAAAAAACCCTAATTTTAAAATAGTAAGTGAGAGAGGGATATATGACATATATATCCCGCAGTCTCCATCATTAGTTCAACACCGTGAGATCCGAGTGGGGGCCTCGTGACGGCTTTGCTTTCGTCATCCCTAAGGAGGGTTTCCACAAATGTCAATACCAAGGTTGAATTCCTAACGGATAGGATTTTTGAGGGTATTACGGGATTGACCGACCCTAAGGCGGTAATTCTCGAGTTAAGCTCGTGAGATCTGAAATAATGGGTTACACTCACGAAGGTTTTGATTAAGTATGTTAATTAAAAACCTGACTGAATGAACGATGGTTGAATGATATGGAATAAGAGTTATTCTAGAATATCATTTGATTGAGAATGTCTCGGTCCAACATGCAAAGACTTGACTGACCCTAAGGCGGCACTTCTTTGTGGTATGTTGGGTTGTTGTGGTATAGCAACTAGTTTTAGGGTAGTTCTAGTTCGTTAAACAAGTGCATGCATCATGTTTAAATTTATGCCAAAACACTCGCACTTGTTTTACATAAATGACTGAATGAATATTTTATTTATTTCAGCAATAATGTCTTCTGCATTACCTCAAATTATAGTAAACGACGAATTAACTGGTGATAACTACACTAAGTGGAAACTTAACATTAATGCAATATTGGTCACTAAAGACCCCAAGTTTGTGCTTACGGAGGAATGTCCTCCAGCGTCTGCTTCAAATGCCACACGAACTGTTCGAGAGGCATACAAGCGAAGGGTATGCCCAAACCCAAGAAAGCCCAAAGCAAGAAGAAGTCCAAGAGAGGTAACTATGATTTACTTGTTCTTGAGTCATGTTTAGCGGAAGATGATTCTTTGCCCTGGATAGTTGATTCAGGGGCCACTAACCATGTTTGTTCTTCTTTACAATGGACTGATTCTTGGACACAGCTAGAGGAACAAGCCTTCTCAATGCGAATGGGGTCAGAGGATGTAGTGTCGGCACGAGCAGTGGGCGTAATTAGATTACGTTTTTGTAATAATTATATATTGTTGGACAATGTATTTTATATTCCTGGATTTATATGAAATTTGATTTCCATTTCTAAGTTGTTAGAACAAAAATATTTTGTTTCTTTTAATAATAAGTCTGTTATTATTGGAAATAATGGTATGAATATTTGTTAAGGAATTAATGAAATCAATTTGTATGTTTTAAGACCGTTAATACATACTACACTGCTCAACAACGAAATGTTTAAGGTTGAAAAAACAAAAACTAAACGACATAATATTTCTCCAGATAATGACACGTATCTCTGGCATCTAAGGCTTGGTCATATCAACATTGACCGGATAAACAGACTAGTAAAAAGCGGACCTTTAAGTGAGTTAAAGGTTGGCACCTTACCTGTCTGCGAATCTTGTCTGGAAGGTAAGATGACTAAGAGACCTTTTACTGGAAAAGGGCTTAGAGCTAAAGAACCGCTAGAGCTTATACATACAGACGTCTGCGGACCAATGAATGTTAAAGCTAGGGGTGGTTATGAGTATTATGTCACCTTTATAGATGACTACTCAAGATACGGATACGTCTACGTAATGCAACGGAAGTCGGAAACATTTGAAATGTTTAAAGAATTCTGAGCTGAAGTTGAGAATCAATTAGGTAGGACTATCAAGTCACTACGATCGGATCATGGAGGTGAGTACCTTGACCAAGAGTTTAAAGACTTCATGGTCGAGCATGGGATAGTTTCCTAACTCACAGCTTTCGGTACACCTCAGCAAAATGGTGTAATGGAGAAGAGAAATAGAACCCTAATGGAAATGATGAGATCTATGATTAGTTTCTCATCATTACCAAATTCCTTCTAGGATATACGTTACAAACAGCGGCATACATTTTGAATGTGGTGCCGTCCAAATCTGTTCGTACGACTCCACTAGAGTTGTGGAATGGTCGTAAAGCTAGTTTAGGACATTTTCGCATATGGGGGTGTCCAACACACATGCAAAAGAACATAACTGGAAAGCTAATCTCCAAGTATGTTGTCTGTCTGTTTGTAGGATATTCCAAGGAGACCAGAGGTGGACACTTCTATAGTCCTGAAGACAATAAAGTATTTGTATCGACAAATGTAACGTTTCTTGAGGACAATTACATTAGTGACCAAAAACCTCATTCCAAGATTGTATTAAATGAGTTGGAGCCTGGTGAGACTAGTGCTTCATCAATAAGAGTTGTTGATCCAAAAACATCTGAGAGTCAGATGGTTCTTGATCAGGATACACTACCACCTAGACGTAGTGAAAGGGTTGTGAGACAACCTGAACGCTATTTAGGTATAGATGAGGGATAATGTGTTGTCTCTATTGATAGTGTGGATGATCCATCGACATTTAAGAATGCAATGGAAGATCCTGATAAAAAGGAATGACTTAAAGCCATAAATCTCTAGAAGGAGTCCATGTACTCTAACTTAGTTTGGGATCTTGTAGACTTACCGGATGGGGTAAAACCCATAGGGTGTAAATGGATCTACAAGAGAAGAAGATGAGTAGACAGGAAGGTAGAGATCTTCGAGGTAAGGCTAGTGGCCAAGGGTTATACCCAGAAAGAGGGGGTCGATTATGAAGAGGCATTTTCGCCAGTAGCCATGTTTAAGTATATTAAGATTCTTTTATCCATTGCCGCCTATTTCGATTACGAAATTTGGCAAATGGATGTCAATACTGCATTCTTGAATGGCAATCTTGATGAGAGCATCTATATGATGCAACCAAAGGGATTCATGTCTCAAAATCAAGAGCAAAAGGTTTGTAAGCTGTAAAGGTCCATCTATTGGCTTAAGTAAACATCTAGATCTTGGAACACTAGGTTTGATGATGTGATCAAAACCTATGGCTTCGAGCAGAACGTCGATAAGCCTTGTGTCTACAAGCGGATCATTGATATGAAAGTAGTTTTCTTGGTCCTATACGTAGATGATATCCTACTCATTGTGAACGATGTAGAAGTGTTGTCTGATGTAAAGAGGCGGTTGGCTAGCCAATTCCAAATGAAAGATTTGGGAGAGGCGAGTTATGTTCTTGGGATCCAGCTTATAAGGAATCGTAAGAACAAACTCATAACACTGTCTCAGGCATCATATATCGACAAGATTCTTGTGCGATTTTTGATACAAAACTCTAAGAAAGGTAAATTACCTTCTTGGCATGAAGTTAACTTGTCTAAGGAACAGTGTAATAAGACACCTTACGAAGTTGAGGATATGAGGCGTGTACCCTATGCATCGGTAGTAGGTAGTCTCATGTATACTATGTTATGCATGAGACCGGACATCTGCTATACAGTGGGAGTAGTCAGCAGATACCAGTCCAACCCAAGATTGAATCACTGGGTTGCTGTCAAGACTATTCTCAAGTATCTTTGAAGAACGAGAAGTTATATACTAGTGTATTCCGAGCAGAATTTGATCCCGTTAGGATACACGGATTCTGATTTTCAGTCAGATAGGGATTCTAGAAAATCCTCATCCGGATCAGTATTCACCCCGGGTGGTGGAGCCATTGTGTGGAGAAGTATCAAGCAATCTTGCATTGCTGACTCCACCATGGAAGCCAAATATGTAGTCACTTGTGAAGCTGCTAAAGAGGTTGTTTGGCTCCGTAAGTTCTTGTGTGATCTGGAAGTTGTTCCAGATTTGGATATGTCCATCACACTTTATTGTGATAAAAGTGGTGCTGTGACTAATTCAAAAGAACCAAGAAGCCACTAAAGAGGGAAGAATATGGAGAGAAAGTATCATCTCATTAGAGAGATAATGTAGAGAGGAGATGTGATCGTCACAAAGATAGCCTCACAAGACAATCATGCTGATCCATTTACAAAGACCTTACCGGCTAAAGTGTTTTCGGGTCATCTAGATTGTTTAGGGTTACTAGACATGCCTCACATGCTTTAGTGCGAGTGGGAGATTGTTGGGGTTTATGCCCTAAAGATGTAATTTGTAAATGGATTTATGAAATAAATAAAAAGAAAAGTTCAATTCATTCTTGTTATGTTATTTATTTTATAAACTTGTGCATATATTTAACATCCAAGATTGCCTGATGTAATCTCGAACTGTGCATATGAGTGTCATATACAGATGGATACAGTAGGAGACGTACAATCTAAAGAGTCCATGGATAGCAAACAAAGTTGGGTACTTTATTTGTTGTTAATCTATAGTTGCGGTCCATTCCGTAATGTACGATGATTCTATCCTGAATCATTCATATGAGATATGGGAATGGAGGCACCTTGTATGATGTGATCATATAGGACTGGGTCATGATCTATATGAATCTCTCACTAAGATCCGTTTACCGATGAGATTCATATATATCAACTAATGATGGCTATATGTGGGTGATCTTAATCCTGAGTGTCTTATCGACTCCCTCAGGTTTGATCGTGGTCTTTGATATACCATAGGTGAGGTCGGATGCAGTTCCCGATCAATATGCTCCGTATGTTAGGATTACGGTTTGCTTTTGGCTGGGAAGGTTTGTACACAATAGTGGAATCCACTCCTTCTTGTGAGAAGTAGACGGTAGTTCCCTTAAGGGTTGATTCGGGGCTTGGACAATATGAGCGCTCTCCTAATGCCGTAAGGAAATAGGATTTATTGTTCATTATAGAATCAACGGAAATTATGACCCAGCTCTAATTATGAACTGTTGTGGAGGATCACACCATGTGTAATAGCTATATCGATGGACAACGAGTTGTATCGGTCTGTGTAAAAGCGTCTACAGTTGAGGGAGTGCAGCTTCGGGTTTTTAGTGGAATAACACCGGAGTTAATAATCAAGGAATATTAATTAAAGAGTTTAATTAATGATTCCAAGGATTATTGAAACTCAAAATACTGTGGATCAATTAGGTCCCCTTGCTAGCCCGATCGATTTAGGTAACAATGGTCACAGTAAATTAATTGGATTATCCAATTAATTGTGTTACAAAAGTGACACGTATATATACGGAAATTAATTGAATAATGAGATTATTTAATTAATGAATGTTAATAGTTAAATTAATTAAATAATTAGATTATTTAATTATATTGATAATTATGAATTATTAATTAATTATTAATTGAAGGGTGTTAATTGATATATGGATTTAGGCGAAGATAAAATAATAGGATTATTTTATTTTACTAAATCATTTATCTAAGTTTTTGAATTTAAGTTTAAATTTAGAATACTTATTATCACTTTTAATATATTTGAAAAAGATAATTAAAATATATATATCAATTAATAACACAAGAGATTGCATAGGATGCAAATTGGTGTGTGCACATATATAAGTGTTTGTATAGGATAAAAACCTAGTTCCGCTGCGTGACCGGTGAAAGGGGTTCCTACACCAATTGCCACCTACCATGACACATTGATCCTTCTAGGGAGCGTCATTCTTGATAACACCAGGGACGATGAAATTTAAGCTGTTTTTAGTCCGGGCTTAGAATTACTCCTTTGGACTGGGTGACAAGCTAGTGACTCAGAAGACAAACCTCAATTCATCAGGTCTCAGCTCCTTGTTGATATTGTTCTTCTCGCACTGTTTTTTCCAAAGCACGAGAAAGCCCACCAGACATCTCCAGAATCCTGGTGTAAGCTAAAGGGGGGCTAGCTGCAGAGGGTGAAAAGGTTGGATGAAGAGACAACCTGACCCCATTGTCAAACGCGGTGACATGTATCGGTAGCACACCGAGGGTGGGGCTGTACACGTCATACCTTCAGTGTTGTATGGTAACGGAGATGCTCTTAGAGATCCTAAATTGGCTCCTCAAGCGCCTGATGGTTGCCTCTGTAGCTGCTGAATCCAGATTGACACGGAAGTCGTAGGTGAGAATGAGTGTCCCACTAGGCAATGTCAACTCAGCATCAACTGGACCTCTGCCAATTCCAACCTTGCCAGACTTCTTGCCTAAACCCCCCTGGATAATCTCCAGTGAGACATCTGGTTATTTGAAAAACCAATCCCAATGGTTGTGTTTCGACTCGAACGACGGTGTTGTAGGTGATGGGCATCACTCTCAATGTTGTCTTCTCCTCGAGCCCTCTTCCTACGAACAAGGATCGAGGAGTTTCCCTCCATGAGACGGTCGATGCTATCGTGGTCAGAGTGAGACATGGCAACAGTAGGAAATTGATTAGAAGGCTGAATGAAGAAAGTCGAAAAGGACAGGAATGAGAGTAAGGTAATTTAAATTTTACAAGAGAAGGTTTGGAAGTGTGATGAGCACGAAGATAACAGCGAGTATAAATAACGAGATTGAACAGTAACTGGTGACAGGGGCGATCTTGAAGAGATGAGATTTTCATCTCGATACGAGCGTGCCATCTAAAATCTCTCTTAATTCAAATGGAAAACCTTCCCCTCGCTTGACACGTGTCTGTTCATTTAATGAGAAGATTTCTCCCCAGATTCTGGCAACCGTTTTTAAAAAACAAGAAATTTCCCAAACGAAATAGGAAATCAGACTCCAATGCCAAATTAATCACCGACGTTCAAGTCGGAGGGGACTTCTTTTAATAGCCATTTTTAGCAAGGGTTCAAAGGGAAATTTTCCATCTAACTAGCACCAGGTAGTAGACAGCTTCATATACCTGGTAAGTACTAGACACTATGGTTTACCTCAAACTACCGGGTCTCACACAACCTAGGTACCTCCACATTATTGTTGAAGCAAGATGAAGATCTTATGCCTCTACGGACCACCCAGCTAGTATCTAATAACCTTAACCCTATTCTGTAATTCAGTCGTGGTACATATCCTACTCCAACGTGATCGACCAAGCACCTTTCCATCCGAACGGTACCCTGAGGTACCTCGCTAGCAAACTAAAACCTCGAGACACCTCGTTATCGGGTTAATCTAGTGCCACATCACTAGGTTGATACCTTGAGGTGTCGTGCCATTAGCAAGTGAAATCAGAATCACTCTCCAAACCATAACAAGCTCCACGTACGTGTGGCCATAATGAAATAGTCCAGAAAAGAAACAAACACAATTTTCTCCTAGATATGCTCCACAAACCGATTCTCTAGGGTCAACTACATTAAACAGAAAATCCCGTCAAGTGGGGGAGAAGATCAATGAAGTGATCTTCAGCTTGTACGCCAAGGAAAAACTCTATTGACTCAATGTATAAATACAGATATAATAGTACGAAGAAAGGGACCGAAAGATCGACATCTAGAACCTGAAGAGCTATCGCTTAGTTCTGAGGGAGAATTAAGCCTAGCCATCGCCATTGTTAGTTAGATCCACTTATCGACATAAACGAGTTCGCCACCTCTAGTTAGTTTAAGAGAAAAGAGAGAATGAGGGTCATTGTTAAGTTACTGTACTCATTTCATTATTGAATAAAATAACACCACTTGACTCACTATCATTCTTCTCATACATTTCATCCATTTCTACACGTGAAACCGGTACCGAAAGTACTTACCCCGACCGCAATCAACCTAGGTTGCAGTCTTGAGGGTGTTAGCTGAGATTCCTCACGTCGAGTGAATTTTCGGTTAACAGTATTATATATGAATTATGATAGAATCATTGAACTATATTTTTTTAATGATAGTTTTGTTTATTAAATGTTCAATTTCTTTATATTGTATATAATATTATAAAATTGCAACAAGATATTATTCTATTAATATATTTAATTTAAAAAATTATATATAAACTCTATCTATTTTATAATTTATAATAAGTTTATAATTATGCTAATTTATTGTTCATTTGATGCATGTATAATTACTTATTAAGATTGTTCTTAATTTTTTTTAAAAAGATCCAACTCTAGATGCGAATATCTTTTTTTTTTTTTGAAAAAATATCCACCGATATCGATATGATCTTCGAAATATCCATAACTTTGTGAAGTCCGATATTGATATGGCCGGCCCTGGCTCATTGTTAGAGGGGCGACCGCCCTGGGCTTGTATTTTAGAGGGCCCATGTGTACATGATTTCAACACTAGTTGAGGGCTAATTTTTCATTTTTTATCATATTATAAAGGGTCCAGATATTTGTTATGAGTATCAGTAACAGGTCCATATTAAAAAAGTTCAAAAGTTAAAATAAATAAAAGAAATTGGGTCAGGACAAAATACCCCAAATGAAATTTTGATTATGTTTTTTTTTCTTCAGATATATCAATACCTAAAGCCTAAAGGTCAATTTTTTGTTTGTAATTCCAACCACCAACGTCTCTCTCAACTCTCTTCTCAGAAAAAAAAAAACGTCTCTCTCAACTCTCTCAGCTCTCATTCTGTATTATTATCAACTAAAATTTTCTTTTTTATTATGTTTTATGTAAAATAAGAAAAAATGAGTCAAGTAATGGAACCTCTTTGATTAATCTAATGGTTGACATTAAAATGTATTGATTTTATAATATTTAAAAAAATAAAAGAAATAGCATATTTAGTAATATGTGGGATGTACTTACAAAATTTCATCTTTTAAATTTTTTTTAATGGGTTGTCATGCAAATAGAGGTGCACATATGGTTTTTCAGGGGTTTAAATATCGTCACAATTTTCTTTTAATTATTTGTATAAAATATCTTTTTTTATGATGATACCTTGTTCCTCATTGACATGTCATGGGGTCATTTTCCTATTTTTTACATTTCAAAATTGAACCCAAAAATACATAGCGGAAATTGTGAGGATTGTCACCTTTTTTTTCTTGTGCTGAGATGATGTCACCAGTATAATAACTTATGTTTAAAAGACACATATTATAGTGAACTGTCCAAAATACCTTTAAAAGTTGTCTTTGTACTTCTATCAGGTCAAATATCATAACATTATCAATGCATCTTCATTAGATAATTAGTTTAGTAGGGCTACGTAGACGCATTCGGGGGTCGAACTCTCGACATTTTATATAAAAGTTTCGAGCTTTTATAAAAGCTCTAAGCATTTATACAAAAGCTCGATCCGAGCTTTTATATAAGCTCCAAGTTTTTATAAAACCTTCGAGCTTTTATAAAAGCTCGGATCGAGCTTTTGTATACTTGGATCGAGTTTTTATGCTTTTATATAAAAGCTCGAAGTTTTTATAAAAGCTAAGATTGAGCTTTTGTATACAAGCTTCGAGCTTTTGTATACAAGCTTCGAGCTTTTATATAAAAGCTTCGAGCTTTTATATAAAAGCTTCGAGCTTCGAAGTTTTTATAAAAGCTAAGATTGAGCTTTTGTATACAAGCTTCGAGCTTTTATATAAAAGCTTCGAGCTTTTATATAAAAGCTTCGAGCTTTTATACAAAAGCTCGAAGCTTCTGTATAAAAACACGATTACATGTTAAATCTCGAAAAACAAAAATTCGAATGCAATTAAGAGTTCGATTTCATCTTCCTCAACAACTTCCAACAAATACAAAACCTCGAATGCAAGTAAAAGCTCGATTTCACTTTTTGTCTATTTACTTTTTCTCTTTTTCTTCACAACGACAGTGATGACATGAGTATTTTCGTCTCCACACTTTAAATGATGCCTTTTAAACATGATTTATTAATGTAGTGATATTTACACAAAAACCTTTCTAAAATGTGCCATTAATTTTTCGAATCCAAATACATTTTCAAAAACCCGAATCATGAAAACACTTTTTTTTTTTAAGGCAGATATGAGAAAAAAAACTTGAATATGGGAAAGATGACCGGAATGGTTGCTTGAGAAGTGGAATCTGACCAATTTTATAATTTTTAAATTTTGCATGCAATCTGCTAAGTATCGCTAAAATGTTCACAGCATGTGATCATTATTGATATCTATAAAATTTATCCATGTATATGTCAGTAATGATCACATGCGGTGTCTCGGAAATTAAAAATATTTTATAATACTTTCTAGATAGGTTGTAAAATTTTTAAAATATATATATATATTTTTTAATATTGGAAACTTTTGTTTCAGGGACTCCATTTATGAAATTGAATACGTTTCGATCAGGTTTGTTATATGTATTATAAAAAAATTAAAATATATAATTAGTACAATTTCAAAATTTTTGTTATTTGGGAATTATTTTTTATGATAATTTTATATTTTTATATGTTTAATCCTAAAAAAAAGGGGAAAAAACTAGTTTTGTATCCAAAATAATTTCATTTTTTTCTACAAATATATTTAATCCTTTTTTTTTTTCATTTATATAAAAAATCATTAAATTCCATAAAAGGTGTTCAAGTGCAGTATAAAAAATCTACCGTACCGGATCTTAGAGTGAGTTCTCTGATTTGGTATTTAGTCGACTTCTTTTTTTCTTATCAATTTTTATATAATGTTTTTATAATTTTTTATATAATTTTTTAAAATTATATAATATTAAAAAGTGAAAATGGTGAGATATGTCACCTTTTTTAAGGTGTGTTTTGATGATGTCATAATTTTAATAATTTAAGTTTAAAAGGCACGTACTATGGTGAACTATCCAAATTGCCCAGTAACTTTAATTTTTAAAAAGCAACTTTCTGAACTTGTTGGTATCTCTCCAAAACCTTGTCTGAAAAACTTGACTCTGTCTCTAAAAAAGTTGTCTCTCTCCGGATTCTGCACTAGAAGGTAACAAATATTTATAATCTTTACTTAAATTTCTTTTTATGCATTTCAGATATTTTGTATTCATTTCTGTGTGGGTTAACAATGTATCCATTCCTCGATAACAATGTATCCATTTCAGATTCTGCACTAGAATGTATGAAAATGGAAAACATTCGTGCTTTTTTCTTGTGTGATCGAGAATATTTAAAAATGAATCGAGTTTATTTTGTATTGGAACGAGCTTTTAATTAGTTTGAAAAAAGCTCGATTATTTGAAAAAAATACTCGACAAAAAAACGTTCGATCCCTTAGGAAAAGTTCTCGATCCCTAAACAAAAGTTCTTGAACCGTTATAAAAGTTCTCGATCCGTTGTAAATTATTCTCGAACCCTTGAAAAAGTTCTTGATCCCTTATAAAAAGTACTCGATCCATTTGAAAAAAGTTCGATCACTTAGAAAATGTTCTCGATCCCTTTCCAAAAAGTTCAATCCGTTTGCAAATGTTCTCGATCCATTACAAAAAAAGCTCGATTTCGAAGAACATGTTCTCGAGCCGTTACAGTTGAGAAATTTTTGTAATTCTTAGTACTTGTAAAAGTAATTTTTTTTATTTGTTAATAATTGTTTGTATTATGATTTTCACAGGACAATGGATCGGGTTAGATTAGTAATATCTTACAACGATCGATGGGAGCATTTACCTGATGGAAGTCAGAGGTTTCTTGGTTCCGATAACCAAGGAATGTATGTGTCCAGAAATATGACTTATGAAGAGCTGGTGTCGATCGAACAAACCGTTGTGAAGTACGATGTAAACAAATACATTTCTGATCTAAAATCTATATCAATCGTTCCCGGGACAACATGTCGTACATTTATAAGAAATGACGACGATGTTTTGTTTATGCTAGGGGAAGATAGGGTGATCCCTCAATTAAGTGTCAGTTTAATTGAGAGGGTTGCAGGAGGTGTCATCGGTGAAGAAATCTCTCATCATGATAACACCCAACATTTTCGATCTTTAGGCGAAAGCAACCGGTTGTTCACAGAAAGAAGTGGGATTGACGGTAGGGAAAACCTATATGGTGTCTGTTGGGGTTTATGCCATAAATATGTAATTTGTAAATGGATTTATTAAATAAATAAAAGGAAAAGTTCAATACATTCATGTTGTGTTGTTTATTATATAACTTGTGCTTAAATTTAACATCCAATATTTCCGGATGTAATCTCGAACTGTGTATATGAGTGTCATATACGGATGGATACAGTAAGAGACGTGCAATCTAAAGAGTCCATAGATAGCAAATAAACCTGGGTACTTTATTTGTGGTTAATCTATAGTTACGGTCCATTTCGTAATGTACGGTGATTCTATCCTGAATCATTCATATGGAGATATGAGAATGGAGGCACCTTGTATGATGTGATCATATAGGACTGAGCCATGATCTATATGAATCTCTCATCAAGATCCGTTTACCGATGAGATTCATATATAACAACTAATGATGGCTATATGTGGGTGATCTTAATGCTGAGTGTCTTATCGACTTCTTTAAGTTAGATCGTGGTCTTTGATATACCATGGGAGAGGTCAGATGCATTTCCTGATCAATATAATCCATATGTTGGGATTGCGGTTTGGCTTGTGGTTGGGAAAGTTTGTACACAATAGTGGAATCCACTCCTTCTTGTGAGAAGTAGATGGTAGTTCCCTTAAGGGTTGATTCGAGGCTTGGACAATATGAGCGCTCTCCTAATTCCGTGAGGAAATAGGATTTATTGTCCATTAGAGAATCAATGGTACTTAAAGGATATATGTAATTAGAGGGGTATAACGGACATTATGACCAAGCTCTAATTATGAACTATTGTGGAGGATCACCATATGTAATAGCTATATCGATGGACACTGAGTTGTATCGGTTTGTGTAAAAGTGTCTACAGTTGAGAGAGTGCAGCTTCAGGTTTTTAGTGGAATAACACAGGAGTTAATAATCAAGGAATATTAATTTAAGAGTTTAATTAATAATTCCGAGGATTATTGGAGCTCAAAATACTGTGGGTCCATTAGGTCCCCTTGCTAGCTCGATTGATTTAGGTAACAAGGGTCACGGTTAATTAATTGGATTGTCCAATTAATTGTGTTACAAAAGTGACACGTATATATTCGGGAATTAATTGAATAATTAAATTATTTAATTATATTGATAATTATGAATTATGAATTAACTATTAATTGGAGGGTGTTAGTTGATATATGGATTTAGGTGAAGATAAAATAATAGGATTATTTTATTTTACTAAATCATTTATCTAAGTATTTGAATTTAAGTTTAAATTTAAAATACTTATTATCACTTTTAATATATTAGATATATTTGAAAATGATAATTAAAAGATATATATCAATTATAACACAAGAGATTGCATTGGATGCAAATTGGTGTGTGCACATATATAAGTGTTTGTATAGGATACAAACAATATATATATATATATATATATATATATATATATATATATATATATATGTATGTATATATGTATATAAAGCCAAGTGCATGCGTGTTTTGTTTTGTGTGTTTTAAAAAAAGTTAATTTTGTTTTTGGTGTGTATGAGTACACACGAAGAAAAAAAATAAAAATAAACAAAAAAAAATGCTTGAAACAAGATGAAAGAAAAAGTTTTTTTTTTTGTTTTTGATTGCATGAGATGCAATTTATATGTGCGTGAAATCAATACCCAAATTGAGAAGAAAAAGTTTCTTCAAGTATTTCTCTACATCCTCTATTCAAGTTCCTGAGACCGTGACGAGCCCACACGTAGTTACCAGTTCCGGGAGATAGCGAGGAAGATGGAGTGGTTCAGACAGGAGCATACCATAAAATGAAGAAGCTTCCAAACGTTGGTAAGAGTGGTTCAGACAGGAGCACATCATAAAGTGAATGAGCCTCCAAACGTTGGTATGTTCTTCTTCTGATTTTTTTGATTACAATTTCCTGTGTTTACATATTGTATGTATTAGTTCCGAAAAATAATTACGATCCCAAGTTCACTGGTCCCAGATACAGATATGATTGGAGAAGTGGTTGCACCTAGATTGCAGCAACAAGATGGTCGACTAATGCGTTCGAAGGACATAATCGCTGATATGAAAATAATGTATGGCATTCAAATAATGTACAGTAAGGCATATCAAGCCCTTGATTATGCATTGTCACTGACCTATGGAACGCATTAGGAAAGCTTCCAACTGCTGCCATCATTCGGTTACGTGTTGGAACAACAAAATCCCGGAACGATTACTAACTTACAGTGCGATGAATATGGTAAATTCCTATACTTTTTCATGTCATTGGGTGCCTCAGTCAGAGGATTCCAGAGGTGTATGTGTCCAGTTATTGCCGTTGATGGCCCATTTAAAAGGTAGATTCGGGGGCACAATGTTTGTTGCAACTGCACAAGATGGGAATGAACAAGTTTATCCAATTGCTTTTGGGTACGGTGACTCGGAAAACAACCTATCATGGGAGTGGTTTTTGGATTGTTTGAAAGGTGCCCTCGGCCATATAGATGATTTGGTTTTCATTTCTGATCGACATGCAAGCATTGAAGAAGGGATTTCTAAAGTGTTCCCTTATGCCACCCATACCATATGTTGCTGAAACTTTTATGAAAATATTAAGAAGCGATATCATAGAAAAGATGTTTCCGCAATAATGGACAAAACAGCCCGAGCGTACACCGAGTTGCAATATAACCGGTATATGGAAGAGTTACGAAACTTGCACCCGAATGCATATGAATATGTAATTGATATTGGTCCACACAAGTGGTCCCGTGTACACTGCCCCGACAGAAGGTATAGGGTCATGACAACAAATGATGTAGAATGCATAAACTCATATGCATGGCAACTGCCTACGTTGACTTTGGCAGAGTTCATTAGGAATATGCTACAACGTTGGGTTCACGATCGGTATAGGGCTGCACAATCCATACGTCATCAGTTGACCGACGCAGCACATCTTGTGATCCTCAAACGTGTTGATAAGTGCATTTTATGACCGTTAATCTAGTTGACTGGAACATATTCTCGGTGAAGCGGGATGGAAAACAGTGGACCATTGACTTAGCCCGGAAGACTTGCACATGCAACAAATTCCAAATGGACCTACTTCCATGTTCTCACTCTCTCGCTGCAGCAAGGTACATCATACAATTTTGTGTAAGGTTAATATTACTTAAACGTGAATCCTATCGTTTTCAATGTTTTTACAGGGATCGAAAGATGGATTTCACATCTCTCTGTGCGAACTACTACAAGTGACAAACACTTATTGATGCGTACTCGGTTCCTATTATGCCGGTTGGACATCCTTCCATTTGGATTGTGCCATCTGACATCGCTGAGAGAGTCGTTTTGAATCCAAGCTCCAGGAGACAAGCAGGCCGACCGAAGGCTTCACGTCGTATCTCGTCTTCGGAGAGAACAACTACACAGAATTGTAGATGATGTCGACAACCAGGGCATAATTCGAGGAGATGTTCTAACCCAGCTTTGAGTAATGAAGGTTCGAGCACAGTTATTCTTGAGGAACACAGACGTAAGTGTAGTATCTGTGATACAGTTGGTCACAACAGACAAATGTGCCCTACTAGAGATTCCATCGTGGAATGATTTGAGGCGTTATCATGATGACATTGTGATAATTTGAACTCGTATAACTTGTTCATTAACTAAAATACAATTGTATTTAAATTTGATTTGAGACTGAAATGCAATTGTATTTAAATATGATTTGTATATATACTAATGTAAACATTTTTATATAAAAGAATTGGTAAATATACAAATGAATTGAGACATATATAAAAGAATTGGTAAATATACAAAACAATTGGTACATATACAAAATAATTGGTACATATACAAAATAATTGGTACGTATACAAATGAATAACTACATAAATCTAAACAGGCCAGGAGTTTGCAAATATTTCAACGGCCATCTTCTCCCGAATGATCCCTATATCATCTTCCGACCAATCGAAATCCTTTCTATCAACCAGTAAGTACTCGATCAATCTCAACGTGTGGGGACCACAGTTACCCCTACAGTTGGACACATTAACAAGCACTAATAAAACATTAGGTTTATAATAATACAATCTTAAAGTTACTATTACGAAATGTATTACGATTTCTTCTGTTGGGGGGCATGTTTTTCCGACACCACGATGACATCAAAGGGCTTACTTGTCTTCTCAAATTTCTGAAGTCCAGCCCGTCGTGCAGTATAAAACCCAGCCTGATGCAACATCGAGGGCACAAAGTAGCGTAACGGGGCTACCTGCTGCTTCCGGATATGAGCTGGGACCTCCTATCTTTAGGGGTCGACTATGAACATCTTCCCGCATGTGAGGTCCACAGTCACAAGTAGCCAATGTTACCGCCCAATGTTGTACTGTATCAGGACCTATAAACGTAAACAGCAAGTGTTAGGATGTACAAAGACATTTATATATACAATTGCAAACCATGTCAAGTAACACTTACCATGTCAACCTGGTGCCATGAACGGCATCCAATCGAGGCACCCCAAAGCACCGTCGTAAGGTCGACATCCTTCCACCATGACCTCAAAACATTCCAACGCCTCGGGGTGATCTGCCTGCGAGAATCACGAGGCATCATTTTCCTGTACTGGTGCTCCAGAAAGGACTGTAGAAACACAAACTCAAAGTTATTAATATTTTCCATACAAATCTACAAGCATGCGTAATCATTACTAATTTCAGTACTTACAAAAAATTGTGAGTCCAATATGTTGACCATCTGACTGTACACATTCGGGAAAGCCCGTTGACGCTTCTAAAGAATATGGAGGTACACGTCCATATGCTGGGAATATAAACACGTAAAGATATGTTAGGAGGCTTACACATCTAAAACAAATACTATAAACAGAATTTACGGTCCAACGTACCTCATCATCAACATCCATGAAGTTGGTCTGCAACCGATGAAACCATGCAGCATCAATCGGCTCCAGCAAATCAACATCACGTCTGCATTAATGTTCCATCAGCTACACATTTATATAATGCATTAGAAGAAAAACTGCCACCTAAATAACAAAGAAATTTACTTACAGTTCCCCATTTATGTTCTTATTAAAGGCTCGGTAAGCCTTCAACTGGTCACCGTCCACTAGTCCCTGGGGATTAAATACGTGCTCAGTTCCCTCTAGTATTACCCTCGCCCTTTTAGGTCGGCATGGATATGTGTACGGGCTAAGCAACTGACAACCGCGCTTGATTACACCCCTCTGTTGTCGAACTCCCCCCGCGGGGTATGTTGAGATGAAGATGAGGATGAGGGAGGGGGAGCCTGCTACTCGAGGGGAGATGGAGGGGATGTCTGCTCCTCGCTCCCAAGGGATTGGGGGCCGACTGCTGGCTCAGAGGTGGATAGGGAGGGGGAGCCTGCTGCTCGGTCAGTGGAGGGGAAGGGGGAGCCTGCTGCTCAGTCATCGGTGGAGGGGGACCCAGCTCCTCGGTCGTCGGTGGAGGGGGAGCCTGCGAATGAGCGGGAGGGGGGGCTGGCTGCTCGCTCAGAGGTGGAGGGGGAGGGGGAGCCTGCTGGTAACTCCTAGAGGGAGGCAGGGGAATGAAGAAGATACTAAGCCTCACTCTCCATAACTGCCCCTCCGGTATGTGGATCCTCTGTATGCTTATACATATGCGGCCTGAAGCCCTGAAAGCCCCTGATCAATGCATGCAACTCCCTATATTGTTGCTGCCGATCCTTCTCGCACTTCCGGATCAAATCCAGCAACTCCCGGTGCTGTTGTTGTCGATCATCCTCACTCTTTCGGAGGGCTTCACGCAACTCGTTCAACTGATGGTCTAAACGGGCCTGAAATCATGCAACATTGTTAATACTAAAACAATCAACAGATCATGTTAATAAAAACAAAACTACCATCTCAACTTACCTCCCCATCAAGTCCAACGTCTGGACGGGAATCCCCTGTATCGGCACCAGTTCCTGGGGTGGTAAACCGAACCTTTCTACTCCTCACTCACCAAGGAGACGGTGAAGATCCGCCAGTGTCCATGCCACTAAAATCTAGACCTGCACTTGTAGTCGGACCCTCACCCTTCTCGTCGGGACAAACTGCACTTGTAGTCTGATCAGGGACAGTAGGAAGGTGAACCTTGTCGTTCTGCACATACGCCTCCCCCCTCACTTAGGCCTATGAAGTACGGTGCCACCGCCTCAGCTGCTGTGGGCACGATTTTCATCCTCGCAGACATCTGAAAGCGTAGTTAGATGATTGTCATTGTTAATTATAGTAAGTAACATAACATACGATTAACAAATAAAATAATTGCCCTAGCACTAAAAATCTTGTCCAGCTTCTTCCCTCTACGTTGTTTCGTCAACTCCCACTTCAACATATGAGGATAAAGGTCTGTAACCCTTCGAGTCCTGAAATCGATGCCCAGTTGGGGGATCACCTCGAAAACAAATATCTGCATCAAAGATAAGTACAGTTATAATAAAAAACAATTTCGGATTAGAAATTGTATGTACATGTTGGAAATCAAATTTTTTACCAAAATGGCGTGTGATAGACCATAGATGTTGTACCCCTCCACGGAATGTCCAACATCGCCCTGTGACTGTTGGCGTCTCTCCTCATGACGTTGCGGTAACGCATGCTTGAATGAAAATATAGAATGCCTATAGACGTGGGCACCCCACGGGAACACATTGAAGGCATTGAGGTCCTCTACCAACTGAAACTGCCAAACTGGAATCTTCAATCTCTCGTCCACCCCCATCAATATCCAGTTCAACATGTAAATGAGGCACAACTTCACAGCATCGTACACTTGTTGAAACTCTTTGCGGGTAAGAACAACCCTCAAGCCATCCAATGATACCTCATAATGTGCAGGAAAGTACCGTTGATGTATGCCATTCTCAACTGCAACATACATACTCGTGTCCGATACGACTCCAAAACGTAATCCGGTGATGAGGCTAAATTCCACCTTCAAAAACCTGACCGCATGGTTCTCTAACAAGAACCGCATCTCATCTGTCGGCCCGTCATGGTCCAACTCTCGCAACAACAGCTGATGAATAACACCACCCGAAAACTTCAGCTCCCAGTGCATCGACATGAAATTCCCAAAACAGGAGGCCATGAACCGACGTCGATTCTCAACAGCAAACTCTTCAGGGACCCGGTTAAGTGTATCGTCTATATGGGCGAGGGCTTCAAAACAGTCGTGTCGGGTCAATTTTCCCTTGAACCAATCTCCCTCTAGAGTTTTAAGCAATTCCTTCAACCTGCTCGTCATCTGCAATGTCACAGAAACAATACATCAGTAAACTACAAAAAAATTAGAAAATATTCTCGGTCGTTTAAAACTAATTCTCGATACTTTGAAAATATTCTCGATCCTTTGCAAAAGTTTTCGATCCTTTGAAAAAGTTCTCGATCCTTTGCAAATAGTCTCGATCCTTTCAAATTAGTCTCGATCATTTGAAAAACCTCTCGATCCTTTGAAAATAGTCTCGATCCTTTGAAAAACCTCTCGATTCATTGAAAATTCTTCTCGATCATTTTAAAAAATCTCGACTCTTTGAAAAACATTCTCGATCGTTTAAAAACATTCTCAATCCTTTAAAAAACCTCTCGATTCTTTGAAAAATCTTCTCGATCATTTTAAAAAATCTCGACCCTTTCAAAATTATTCTTGATCGTTAGAAAAAACTCTCGATCCTTTGAAAATAGTCTCGATCCTTTGAAAATAGTCTCGATCCTTTGAAAATCTTCTCGATTCTTTGAAAAATCTTCTCGGTCATTTATAAAATCTGGACTCTTTCAAAAACATTCTCGATCGTTACAAAATTATTCTTGATCGTTTGAAAAAATTCACGATCCTTTGAAAATAGTCTTGATACTTTTAAAAACCTCTCGATTCTTTGAAAAATATTCTCTATCATTTAACAAAAGCTCGATCACTTTGAAAAACATTCTCGATCGTTAGGAAAATATTCTTGATCGTTCCAAACAATTTCTCGATCCTTTAAAAATATTCTTGATGCTATTAAAATGTTCTCGACCTTTTGAGCGTATGATAAAATTCCTCGAATCTTTCTAAAAAATTTCCTCGATCTCGCTTGAAATATTCTCGATTTATTTTTATTTTTAAAAAAAAAAATCTCGATACCAGAATATTGAACCTCATTTCAAACCCAAACCAAAACCACAACCAGTGTCAACCCTAATCTACAATTTCAATCAACAGAACAAGTCTAAAATGCAATGATAAGTTATGAACAACAAATCGATAAATAAAACAAACTGAACTTACCTCTGTCAATCGCTGCGAATGTATTGTATTCACGTTCCGGTCAATAAGCTGTCGATTTCCTCGCCGTCGATTTCTTTGTCGTCGATTTCTTCCTCACTGTTGCTTTTCTCAGACTCACAAAACGACAACGTTCTCTCTTTTTCAATTTTATTGGGATATTCTCTTCTCTTTACCTTAAATGGTCTCTTTTAAATTTACATTACTAAACTGGTGATATTTGCACAATGCTCCTCTGAAATAGTGCTATTTATTTTTCGTCCCCTGTTAAAAATGTCAAAAACAATCTTTTAAACTTATTTATATTCAGAGAAGGGGAGGTTTATATTTATTCTCTGATTGCATTTGTGCTAAACTTCATAGGCTCTCACTGTACTGGAGTGGAAAGGAAATGACGGAATCTCTAAAACTCCCGATCATAGACCTGTCGTCATCTGATCGGATCTCTACTGCCAAATAAATACGTCAGCTTTGTAGTTGTTTTCACTTCATGCTAGAAGATACAGTTTGATCATGTTCAAACACACTGTGAATATATATTAAGCGGATCAATGGTACGTGGTTTTGATTACGTTTTCAGGCGTGCATAGAGTTTGGTTTCTTTTACTTGGTGAATCATGGAGTGGAGGAAGAGATGTTCCAGAGAATGTTTGAAGACAGTAGCAGATTGTTCTCACTTCCATTGGAAGACAAGACCAAAATGTCTCGCAAAAATCATAATAGAGGTTACACACCTCTCTATGCTGAGAACCTCGATCCCTCTACAACTTCTAAAGGTCTTTAAGCTTCATATTATTGAACTAGTTTTCGTTGCATGTGCATTTCATGTGATTATTTTCCGGTGATAGTGAATGCTTGTAGCAGTTCCCTGCTGAATTGCTGATGAATGATGATTTAGTTGTAATTTCTTTGCTTTTGATTAATGGATTGGGTACAAAAATTCCTTGGCAATTTTTGGAAAGGAAATCAGAATTGACTGTTGTTAAAATATTATTTAAGAAACGTACAGGCGACTGGAAAGAGGGTTTCTTCATTGGTCCTTTAGAGGGACCTATCAAGGACTTGAATCAATGGTTTTTGGAAGGTACTTTTTTATTTTTTGTTTTTATATATGTGTACATGCATGTATTGAATGTTACAGTGTCCTATTAGATGATATATCGAGCATTATTTGGTTGTTGTTTTGTGCTAGGAAATTCCAGAAAGTCTGCCGTCTTGAAGATCCACAATGGAATGTTACTATAATAAAGTCCAGTGAGTTGAGTTGATTTCTCCATATGGAATGTTATTGCACTGTAACTTTGTACAACTCTTTCATACTTTTACATGGTTATGTTCTGCTTCCTCAGGTCTGCTGGAAGAAAATTAATCTATTTAATTGCTCTTGCTTTGAATGTGGATGAAGACTTCCTTGACAAAGTGGGAGCCATGGATGTACCAATGCCGTTTCTTGGCCTGCTACACTATCCAGGTATAGATCAGAGAGGTGCATATATATATATATATATATACACACTTTGTAGTTCTTAATCTTAAATAATATTTTAGTAATGTTAGGCTGTCTAACAAATTTGCTGAAATTAATATCCAAATTAAACGATGTGGTATCTGAGTTGTCGACATCTTATAAATCATAAGATTAGATGAAATGTGATGCTTATTTCCGGTGTTAGGCAAATTGGAATCAAGTAGTTAACCATGGAGATCCTTGCATCTTGTTAAAAAAATGATCCTTATTTATGATGTTAGGCAAATTGGAATCATCCGGTGAAGAAATATATAGTGCTTCTGCTCATACAGATTTCGGAATGATCACTCTTCTAGCAACTGATGGTGTTTCAGGACTGCAGGTATGCTTGCTAAATTAATTGAATACTCCTCAACTGATGGTGGTGTTACAAACTGTTAATTGTTTTGCCAATTTACGCTAACTTGTAAATGATAATAGGTTTGCAGGGATAAATCTCAGCACCCAAGGCTCTGGGAGGACCTGCCGAATATTAATGGGTAAGTTCATGATGGCATTTTGTTTTGTAAATGAGCATGTTGCTGGCTTAGAGAGACTGGAATCTCTTTAGCTATTTTAAATTTCAATTGTCATATGAATGGTTTCATTTTATGAACTCACTTCTTCTTTTAGACAATAAAATGGTGAATATGATACGTTGTAACCAAAAATTTATTAATATTTGGTCTTGTACGTGAGAGGCTGTGTTGGAGTACTTAAATGCTATTATTGACCATTAGTAGATTGCTTTGTCATTCCAGCAGGACTTAATTTCTGAATTTGCAGGGCATTTGTTGTTAACATTGGGGACATTATGGAGAGGTGAACTAATTGTCTATTTCGGTAATTTATCATTCCAATAATTGGAAAACCCTTTCGTGTTTCTCTTTAGAGTTATATAAGTGTGTTTTAAGATAAAACATTGTAACAATATTATTAAACTACTGTTAATGTTGAAAAAAAAACTTGATCTCCAGACAACCACTTTCCAGCCAACCACCTTCCCCCTACCTTTCTAGAAACCGGCTATCACAAGGCTCCAACAACTATCCAAAATTTTCAACAAGCCAGCTCCCAACTGCCATCAACCAACTGTTTTGCTTTTATTGTTTTTGTTTTTGTTTTTTTTTTCATCTCATTTTCCTATATAAAGGGATGAAGATTATGTTGTAAGAATGTGGAGTGGTGTAAGAAATCTAGAGAGATATATAAAAAAAAGCTTCTCCTTTCATTGTGTTGGTGTTCGAAATCTCTCTCAGAGGTGCACCACAAGTGACATCAACCATACCATCCCACCAACAGTGGTATCAGAGCTCGGGAGAACCAGAAACTCGAAGAACAGATGCCAAAGTCGAATTGGCCCAAAAATCAAAGTGATCAAAACCCATATTTTATCACACCAAAGTGTTCTACTCATCGTCAAGAGTTTAAAGGTGAAAACGACACCCAAATCGGAGTCCCAGAGAAGCCGCACATGCTGCCTGAAGTTGGAGTGTGAAGTCACGCGTCCTCCACACGCAACCCCTTCCCCGGCGCGTCACCAACATGCGCCGATCATCTTCCTCTCCCGTTTACAGGATCCGACCCGAAGTCAGATCCGTAAACCCGGTACCAGATCCAACCTGACATCCGACCTAATATCCGATCGCCTGACTCGACCCGAGTCCGACCCAAGATCCGTTACTATTCATGGGTTGCTGATGTTATTAACACCGTTATAACGGCTGGAATATTCCGTCAGTAAAAGGGAATATTCTGATATCTTTGGTTGACTTTTTTAAAAAGTTATCGCTCGTTTCAGACGCTTCCGAACTCAGTTTTTGACAAACTCGGATTGGTTTCCAAGGTTTTGAACCATTCCAGACCCAACCGTGTACTCCGTTTTTAAAAATTCAGACTTCAGATTAGCGATCTAAGCACTTCAAGTCTTGATGGACAACAGTAACGCACATGTTGTCATCCCGAAGCTCACCAAAGACAACTATGACAATTGGTGCATACAAATGACAGCTCTACTAGGCTCTCAAGATGTTATGGATATTGTGGAAGATGGATATACAGAAGCTGAATCCAAAGAAGCTGAAGGAACCATGACAGAAGCTCAAATATCGACTCTCAAAGCCGATCGAAAGAGGGATTGTAAAGCAAAGTCCATAATCTATCAAGGGCTAGACGAAGCAACGTTTGAGATCATAGCATCCGCTAAGTTATCGAAAGAAGTCTGGGACACCCTTCTCAAAACTTACAACGGTGCTGACAAAGTGAAAAGGATCCATCTTCAAACTTTACGAGGTGAGTTCGAATCCCTACGAATGAAATATAGTGAATCTATTGTTGAGTTCTATACACGAGTTATGGTCGTTGCGAATCAGCTAATAAGAAATGGAGAAACTCTCACAGAAATGAGAATTTCAGAGAAAATTTTACGATCATTAGATCCAAAGTTTGACTTCATAGTTGTGGCACTGAAAGAAACAAAAGATCTAGAGACGATGTCTGTTGAAGAACTTGTGGGATCATTGCAAGCCCATGAGTAGAAAGTCACAAGAAGAAGTGACGACAGAGTATTGGAGCAAGCTCTCCAATCAAACCTCTCATTCAATGAAAAAAGATATGAGCAAAGGGGGACCTCACAACAAGGAAGAGAACGAGGTAGAGGATCTCGTGGAAGAGGTTCAGGAAATGCTAAAATTAGGAGTAGAGGCAGAGGAGGAAGAGACACAAACAGAGGAGGACGTGGATAACAAAACTATGTCCCATGAGGAAGTGGACGAGGAAGAAGAGGCGGGTACAACAATCGTCCGAACATTGACAGAAGAAATGTTCAATGTTATAACTGCCACAAATATGGCCACTATAGCAACGAATGCAGAAGCCTGCCAAATGAGGTAAATGAAAATTCTAACTTTACAGAGAAAGAGAAGAGAAGTTGAAGGAGAATCGTTGATGTTGATGGCACACAACTCAACATATCGAAACCAAAATGTTTGGTTTCTTGATTCTGGAGCCAACAACCATATTACTGGTAGAAAAGACTTATTCACTGAACTTGATGAGAAAGTTCATGGAGAAATCTCATTTGGCGACCTCTCTAAAATCCATGTCCAAGGAAGAGGAATGGAGATCATGCTTGCATCTCAAATGTCTATTATGTTCCAGACATGAAGACAAACATCCTAAGTCTCGGACAACTCTTGGAGAAAGGCTACCATATTAGCCTTCAAAATATGCAACTCACCATCACAGATGCTCGAGGAAAGCTGGTTACAGATGACAAAGAATATGATGTTCCCTCTCGCAATTCATCATGATACGCCAAGGTGTTTGACAGCCATCATCGATGACAAAGACTGGTTGTGGCATCTAAGGTATAGACATCTCAATTTTGAAAGTTTAAAGCAACTAGGAAGTAAGAAGATGGTGAAAGGATTGTCAAACATCCATCACCCAAGTGAGGTGTGTGAAAGTTGTGTTCTCAGTAAACAACACAGAAATAGCTTCGAAAATGAGGCAAATTGGAAAGCAACCATGCCACTTGAGCTTGTTCACACAGATGTATGTGGTCCATTGACGCCAGTATCAAATGGACAGAATCAATACTTCCTCACCTTCATTGACGACTACAACAGAAAGACTTGGGTTTATTTCCTAAAAAGAAAGTCTGAAGTATTTGATTACTTTAAAGAGTTTGAAACTCTTGTGGAGAAGCAAAGTGGCTACTACATCAAAACACTGAGATCAATTCAAGGTGGAGAATACATTGCATGTGCTTTCCAGAAATTCCTTAAGTAACAAGGAATCAAACATCAGTTTACACCAGCTTATACTGCTCAGTTAAACAGTGTAGCTGAAAAGAAGAATCGGACAATCCTTAACATGATCAGAAGCACGTTAAAGGATAAAAACATGCCTAAGAGTTTTTGGGCTTAAGCAGTCTTGTGTGCAGTATATCTACAAAACAGATGTCCTACGAAGAGTCTTGATACAAAGACACCGTAAGAATCATGGAGCACTCACAAACCAAGTGTGACCCACCTTAGAGTTTTTGGCTTCATTGCCTACATCAAGGTCCCAGAAGCAAGAAGAACGAAGTTTGAAGATAAAGAAGATGAGTGTATCCTGGTTGGATACGGTGATAGAACTATGGGTTACCGGCTATACAACCCCATCACCAAGAAAGTGATCTTCAGCAGGGATGTCATTTTTGAAGAATTTGAATCCTGGAATTGGGATCAGAAAAAAGCTTCTAAAAGTGCAAAGTTGATATCTGAAGAAGAGATAAGAGAAGTGGCTACAGAGCCATAAATACCTAGTGTTAACGGGAAATTTACTCAAGATGACGAATTCCCACTAACACCCTCGAGACCACTACCACGTAGATGGTGGCCAGGGTCGATACCTTTGATACCTAACCTGTTTAGATAAAAATGAATGTTTGTATAACAATAGCAAGTGGGGACTTTAGTATTGATTACTCGTGGTATACAGAATTCCCTCTCATACGCTCACTATCTCTCTACAACGTAGGAAGGTGGTAACTTTGTGTTAGTCGAATTGTGGATATGACGATGGCCGTGTTCTGATCACACAATTAAGGCTCGACTTTCTTCTCCTTTTCTCTCATTTTACTACTCTATCCTCTATATCTCCTTTTTAGGTATATTTATATATGACCAAATCAATTTGAATGGGTGTATCTCCTGCCTTGATTCTCTGAACTTATTCCCTCTTTATCGCGCGAGATCCTTTATTTGAAAGTCGTTGACTCTGAGTAAATAGTGGAATCGATGATATTGTTGACGAGATAAGTTTGCTTTCTTTTTGGAATCAAACTCTTGACTTGCATGTAAATGCTGGTTATTACATAGATATATTCCAGTGCGTACTTACGGTATGCTACTTCATAGAGGTTGCTGAGCTAGCCGTTCGTAGTTTTCGTAGAGCGAGGTAGATATATGCTTTGGTTCCATTTTCGGAAGCTTGGAATGGACACCCTATAAGGCATTCCTATGAGGTAACATGGATCTGATTCTCTTAGAGGCCTTCTTCCTCCTCGTATCATGGAGGGGACAGCGGACTCCTGGAGAGGTTGGTGGGCTTCTCGTTCAGGCTATGAATTAAGTTTGACCTCTAAAAGCCTTAACCCGGAGGGGGCTTGCTTTGCTTGTCGGGATTCTTTCGAATGTTTCTTGAGCTTGGTGACCCCCCTGGCTTTCATAGGGTGGTTAAAGAGCTCGACCCCAAGAACCAAGGTTCCTAGGTTCCCAGGTGAGTGGCCTCGAGAAGCCTGGATTCCAGTGTTCGTGTGTGGGCTCGACCTGATCGTGCCTAGCTTCTTCCATGATAGTTCTGAAGCTCGACAATCCCTCTGTGCTTCTGCTGGATAGTTTTATGGTACATCCGGGGTTTCATGAATGTCGACTTTGGGCTTCGATTTGGGCTGGAAGAGTCAAAAATTTCTTTTTGACTCCTAGCCAAATTTTACTATTAACAGAAGTCCCCTCTGACTTGAACAATGGAGATAGAGTTAGGGTTGGAGTCAGATTCCTTGTTTAATTGGGAAATTTTTCCGTTATGAGATAATTACTGAGAATCTCGAATGAAATCTTCTCATTAATTGCCCAAATGATGTGTCGAACTTGAATTAGTGTGTTCTTTGAGGAAAACCGGTTGTGTTACGGCTCTCTTTGTGGCTCAAGGTGATCTTCTCGAGGATATCGTCGACTTCATTACACCCCTAACCTTTATTTAAATTCAAACCCACTGTCCGTTTCTTCACACATTCTCTCAATTTCGGATTTACATATTTCTTCTCTCTTGCTACACTATCGATTTCCCTTTCTTCTCAATCCTCAAAACCTGTTCTACCATGTCAAAGGCCAGTCGTGACTCTATTGACTCACTTGTTGAAGGCATAGAGGTCTCAAGTCTCGTCCACGGTAAACAGGCTCGACGAGAACTAGGTGGGGATGACTCTCCTCATCCCCGTAACGTCGCCAATTGAACCGGAATGTAGCTATCGGGACTGGATTTTCTAACCAACCGGACAATCCTCTAAACTTGGTTGATGAGGACTCCGACAAAGAGAATAGGGTCGGTGTCGCTGGAGTGGACCAGGTCACAGTCTCGGTCCTTCCCTGGAGAGGCGCCCTCCACATGACTTCAGGGTAATTCCAGATTCTGTCGTTGTCCCAAAGTCGATCAGCCACTTGAGGACTAAATATGGCATCCCTGACACCGTCTCTCTCACAGTCCCCCATAGAAATTATAATGCCTTTATCCCACCCAAAGGCGTACTCCTCATCCATGTTGCAGCCTTCTAGAGCGGGATATGGTTACTTTTTCATCCCACCCTTCGGTGGGCTCTCAACGCTCTTCAGCTGGCTCCCCTCCAACTAACACCCGGTTTCTGGAGGCACCTGGTTGGCTTTCTCATGCTGAGGAGGGAGCAGTGCGAGCTAAGCAATGTCACCTGAGAACTTGGGGCAGAAGAGTTGGCCTGCCTTTTTCAAATCGGGAACTTGTCTGGAGGTCCCCAGGGACAGTTCTATGTGAAGGCCAAAAACAAGCTTAACTTTATCATCCCCGGCGCTTCGAGAAAAGACCACACTCGGAAGGAAGAGTGGATATTAGCGGGGGGAGATTGGGAAAGCTCCGTATTCATCGATGGGAATTAATTCACGGTTCCCACCGCCTTCAGCGACAAACCCTCTTGGGACCAGGATTCCCTACCTGCCGAATCCGAGGTTGTGCTGAATGCTATTCTTGCCAGGAATTACCAGAACCTGAGGTTTCCAGTTTCTGATCCCTTCAATCCCCTTAGGGTGAATAAGGATCTGCGGATCTCCGATGCTACTCCTCGTAAATAATCCTAAGTCATTATGCTTCGTTCTATTAGATGGCTTGCTTCTCACATCTTTTTTTTTTTTTTTTTACAGTTTTTGTTGTTACTCCAGCTTCTCGCGAAGCCCGGCAAGCTCGGATTCCTCCTCCACATTCCAGGTCATCCCCAGGAACCTTCTTGGCTACCTCGTTGAAAGGGGGCCAATCCCTATGGCCGCTGCTTCGCCTGCTTCTGCTTCATCGCCTTCTCAGATGAGATCTAAGATGGTTATTCTCGCATCTCGGACAGTTAATGCTCTAAATCGAGGAGGGCCCGTTTCCCAGGCCACTGATATGTACACCTCCGCCATTCACCAATGTCTCCCGCTATAACTGCTGTTTCTCCAGTTACATTACCCACTCATTCCGTTGATCCAGCTGCGTCTAGGGCAGTTCAGGCTCCAAGGGATCCCGTGGCTGGTATTCCTGAGATTCCCCCTTATCGCCCCACCATTGATCGGGCTCGGATGGCTAGGATGAGGTTTTGAAGCAGTTCGTTGCTTTTTGCCCGGGTGGCGGGCTATCTAAGATGGCTTCCATGCCCGTGGATATTCTGGTTACCAAGTGGTCTACCCTTCTGGCCGAGGTAGTCATCGCCTTTATTTCCTGTGATTGTGAGCTTTGATTGCTTTCTAACCTTTGTTTCATGCTTTGCAGACTTTCAAGTTCAACGTAGCAATGGGCCACCAGGTATCCTTTCTCCGAGATCGAGCAGTTAGAGTTGAAGCTAAGGCTGAGCAGGCCATGGGATTACCTGCACGGGCTCAATCCTTGGTCCAGGAGATGACTTCCAGTCAGAGGGGAATGGAAACTCAATTGGCTGAGCTTCAGCGCAACCACGAGAGACTGAAGCGGTCTTTTCACTAAGAAACTCTACGGTCTAAGCGACGAGCCAGCCAGCGGGATGACTGGAAGGAAGAAGCGAAGGCGTTAGATGTTGAGAATCATACTCTTCAAGCCCAAGTTGCCAAGCTTCAGGCTGAGGTGATTCCTCCTTCAGTGAGGGACACTTCTACGCCTCCTACCAAGTCGATGAGGCCCTCCCCTCCCCTTTCGACCTGACAATTATTGCTAACTGGGATAGGGAAAAGATATTGGCCAAGGTCGCAGAGATGTCTCGCCCCTTAAGTGATGACCTGGATTCCTCTAATGTGATCGAAGCCGGGAAGCAACCAGCTGGGTCAGACCTTCCTCATTCTCCTCCTCCTGTCTTCCCAACATCAGGTCCCAAAGAATCCTCGAGGGGGGTTCTACCCACGGTGCCAGAATGAGATCTTGCAGAATCCCTGGGTCCCTCTAATGTGCTTTCAAGGGAGGAGCCAACAATAAGGGAAATTATGCCAGAGTCAATGACCAACCTTCTTGATGCTGCCATACCTCCTGAGGTCATGGCGGTGGTTAATAAGGTCGTGGAGGAGGATCCTGCTGAGCACCAGGCAATCGAGGGGCACCCTCAAGAAGAGGTTATAGAGGCGGTTATCCGGGATGAGCGACCACCCCGAAAAAAGAGCAGAAAGCGAGGTTCATCTGGAAGAAGGGGAAGCTGGAGGAGACTTAGAGGATGCAGAAGCTTGAGTACACCTTCTTGTAGCTTGCTCTGAATGCCCGGAAAGGGGGGTGGGCACCCCATCTTAATCATGCTTGATCACCATCATCACTCTTTTTTTTTTTTAGTGTTTTGTAGCCCGAAACCAAGGGTTGGGCTCCCTATCTAATTACTGTAGCCTTACCGGGGGATAGGCTCCCCAACTTATTAATGGAATTTCAACTTTAGGTCTGGTTCAAATTTTGATTTGCATGTACTTGTTTCATTTTTTATTTCAATCTAGGTTCAACCCTTATAGCAACCTGATTTAGCTTTGGAAAAGTAACAAGATAGGAAAACTGCTTAAGTGTGAAAGAAAATAGCTAGCTCGGGCTTTCCGACATCGACAGAGACTTGTAGCTCAATGACTTCAGTGAATAGTCCCCTTGTTTGGTCGTAGACCTGTCCGCATCTGTCACATTAAACAACCTCATGTTCACGAAAAATTTAGACACTAGTAATAACTGGGACATTAGAGTTAAAGTAAAAGACCTTCCATCCTCGGGCCCCTCTAGGGGGTTACAGCCCAAATGAGGTATCAAGTAGAGAGTTGTCTATCCCTCGATTAGGCTTGGGATCGTGAGGGCTACCACACTTTTAAACTCGAGTCCTTTCTAGGGGTGATAGCCCGACCAAGGCATTAGGAGGGCTATCTAACTGTTTCCTGGCATCGAGATCTGGATGGTAACTATACTCTTATACTCAGACCCTTCTTGGGTAGCCCGACCAAGGCATCAGGAGAGCTATCTAGCTATTTCCTGGTCTCGAGATCTAGGTGGCAACTATGCTCTTACACTCAGACCCTTCTTGGGGGTGGTAGCCCGACTAAGGCATCAGGAGAGCTATCTAGCTATTTCCTGGTCTCGAGATCTAGATGGTAACTATGCTCTTACACTCAGACCCTTCTTAGCCGGGGTAGTGCCCGACCGAGGCATCAGGAATAGCGAGGGGGCTTCCCCGGCTAATCCTTGGTCTTGGGATGATAATGTTGAATTTTCCCATGTAGACCCAAATCAATGTAGAACATAGTTGAAGATAGAGAAAAAACAGGCTTTATTGATAAAAAGAAAAGAGTACATTATTGCTGGAGATTAAGATCTAGGTGGAGGTATTCTGCTCATGAGTCCCATGTTCAGGGGTAGAATTTTCTAAAATGATCTGCATTCCAGGTATGATCGATGAGTTGACCATTCATGTCTTTGAGTTTGTATGCCCCAATGCGGGCCACCACCTTCACCAAGTATGGCCCTTCCCAGTTGGCTCTAAGACCCCGTCTGACCTCTTCTTGGTATTCACTGTCACTCTCTTGAGAACGAGGTCCCCTTCCTTATAGTTTCAGGCTTTAACCTTCCGGTTAAAGTACCTAGCAATCCTGCTCTGGTAAACTACTATTTTCTCAACTACTCGATCTTGTTTTTCTTCCAAGAGATCCAAGCTAGCTCAGAGCTTGACCTCATTTCTCCTCGGTTCAAAATGTTGGACTCTAAAGGAGGTCAGTTTGTGCTCAATGGGGAGCATTACTTTAACCCCTAGGCTAGTGAGTAGGGTGTTTCCCCGGTAGTTGTTCTCCTTATAGTGCGGTAAGCCCAGAGGACCTCGGGAAGCTCCTCAGCCCATCTACCCTTTGTTTGTTGTAGTTTCTTTTTCAACAGTTTCTTTATAGTCTTATTGGTGGATTCCACCAGCTCATTAGTCTGGGGGTGGGCTACTGAAGCGAACCTAAGGTTGATTCCTAAGCCCTCGTAAAAGTCTTTGCATCTGTCATTATCAAAATGCTTACCAAGGTCAGTTATAATGGCAAGAGGGGTTCCGAACCTGCAAACCATATTATTTTTTATGAATCTTGTTGTATTTTCTTCCAATATCTGGGAGAGTGGTCCAGCGTCAACCCATCTTGTGAAATAGTAGATTGCCACGATAACATGCTTGGCTTGACTAGGAGCAGTTGGGAGCGATCCGATCAAGTCAACTCCCCACATAGCAAGGGGGTATGGTGAGCTAAGGGATGATAATCGCTCTGGCGGTAGGTGACTCAAGTTTGCGGTCTTCTGGCAAGCTTCTCATGATTGTACCAAGATCTTTGCATCTTGATGGATGGATGGCCAGTAGTACCCCATACAGAGTACCTGATATGTCAAAGCCTCCCCACCAGCATGGTTGCCGTATTCCCTTGAGTGAACTTCTTTCAATGCCCATTTGGCATCTTCAGGGTGTAAACATCAGAGCAAATGAAGGGATCTGCCCCTCCTGTATAAGTACCCATCCACCAAGCAATACCGGACCGAGAGCCTCTTGATTTTTCGATCTTTGTATGACTCACTGGAAAGTCTCCCTTCTTGTAGGTAATCCACTATCGAGTCCATCCAGCATGGTTACCGATCCAGGGTATGAATCTCCTTACTTGCCATTATGCTAGATTGGGGGATCACTTGAAGAGGGACCCCCTGGGGTAAGGTCTGGCCACCATTTGCAGCTATCTTAGTTAGGACGTCAGCTCGACGGTTCTGTTGTTGAGGTATCTGCTCAATCCTAAAACCTTTGAATTTGCTCCTTAGCTGTTGAACTAGCTTCAAGTAAGCAATCATGTTATCCCCTTTTGCCTGATAATCCCCAGAAACTTGGTTGACTATGAGGAGTCACTCCTAACCTTCAGGTAATCGACCCCGAGCTCTGCGGCTGCCCTTATTCCTGCTAAAAGGGCTTCGTACTCTGCCTTATTGTTAAGGGCTTTAAATTCAAATATGAAGCAATGACAACACTCAATTCCTTATAGGTTGATTAGAACTATGCCTGCTCCTCCCCCAGTTTTCCCGGAGGCTCCATCAGTATAAAGATCCACGACGAGCAACCCCGCTCTTGTGGAAGGATATCTGCCGCAGACTTGACTTGCCTAGGTTGGTTCAGAAACGGGGGGCATGAGATCTAATCTATCCTTGATCGAGGGTGGGAGTCCCGTTCTATTATGAGCTGGCTTCGGAAAGGTAGGTCCCAGGCGATCAAAGACGGGTTGCCTATCCCTGGCCTGCTTGACTCCGCTCGATTGTAGAGGTTTACTTGCTGGATAGTAATACCCTCAGCGAGCAGTCGAAGACGGATGTTTTCCATGAAGGCCGCCACTTGTTGGTCAAGCTCGACCTGGTTTTCCATAGGGGGATCCAAAGCCAGCACAATGGCTTGCTGCTCTGGGACCTGGCTATGGAGCCCAGATTTTCTTCCTTTCTTCTAGACCTTTCGTGTCGATGCTGCGAAAGGTTATCCCGACGCGCCTGGCTGCCCTTGGGAGGATCAAAGCCTCATGACTCCTTTAAAACAATAAACTTTGTGAATATAAAGATGGTGGTGTGGGAGTTTCCCACAGATGACTCCAGAAAGTGTTAATGGGAAATTTACTCAAGATGACGAATTCCCACTAACACCCTCGAGACCACTACCATGGAGATGGTGGCCGGGGTCGGTACCTTTGATACCTAACTTGCTTAGATAAAAATGAATGTTTGTATAACAATAGCAAGTGGGAACTTTAGTATTGATTACTCGTGGTATACAGAATTCCCTCTTACTATCTCTCTACAACGTAGGAATGTAGTAACTTTGTGCAAGTCAAATAGTGGATATGACGATGGCCGTGTTCTGATAACAGAATTTAAGCCCGACGTGCTTCTCATTTTCTCCCCTTTTTCTACTATATCCTATATATCTCTTTTCTAGCTATATTTATATATGACCGAGTCAATTTGAATGGGTGTATCTCCCGTCTTGATTCTCTGAACTTATTCCCCCCTTATCGGGCGGGATTCTCTATTGGAAAGTCGTTAACTCTGAGTAAATAGCGGAAGCGATGATATTGTTGACGAAGATAAGTTTACTTTCTTTTTGGAATTAAACTCTTGACTTGCATGTAATTGCTGGTTATTACGTAGATATATTTCTGTGCGTACTTACGGCATGATTCTTCATGGAGGTTGCTAAGCTAGTCATTCGTAGTTTTCATATAGCGAGGTAGATCTATGCTTTGGTTCCATTTTTGGAAGCTTGGAATAGACACCCTAGAAGGCATTCCTATGAGGTAACATGGATCTGATTCGCTTAGAGGTCTTCTTCCTCCTCGTATCGTGGAGGGGACAGCGGGCTCCTAGAGAGGTTGGTGGGCTTCTCGTTCAGGCTATGAATTAAGTTTGACCTCTAAAATCCTTAACCCGGAGAGGGCTTGCTTTGCTTGTCGGGCTTTTTTCAAATGTTTCTTGAGTTTGGCGACCCCCCCTAGCTTTCACGGGGTGGTTGAGGAGCCTGACCCTAAGAACCGAGGTTCCCAGGTAGGTGGCCTCGAGAAGCCTGGATTCCAGTGTTCACGTGGGGGATCGACTTGGACATGCCTAGCTTCTTCCTTGAAAGTTCTGAAGCCCGACAATTTCTCTGTGCTTCTGCCAGGTAGTTTTATGGTACATCCGGTGTTTCATGAATGTCCATTTTGGGCTTCAATTTGGACTGGGCGAGTGGAAAATTTCTCTTTGACTCCTAGCCAAATTTTACTAGTAACACCTAGAAATCAATAGACTCCTCAACGTGGTTCCCCTTCACCACAAAGGTATGATTCTCCATCACCGATTGAACGTGATTTTTCAGATACGATGCCTAGAGGGACACGTAGCCTAGAAGATCTGTATGAAAATACAGAACAAGTAGAAGAAGACATTACTCTGTATTGTCTGCCGATGACAAGTGATCAAGTTAGCTTTGAAGAGGCTAACCAAGAAGGAAAATGGAGAAGTGCAATGGATGAAGAGATTCGATCCATTGAAAAGAACAAGACATGAGAGTTGACTAATCTCCCAAAAGGCCAAAAAACCATCGGAGTGAAATGGGTCTACAAGACCAAAAGGAATGCGAAATGAGAAGTCCAGAGATACAAGGCAATACTTGTAGCAAAAGGCTACAAACAAAAAAAAAGGAGTTGGTTACGGAGAAGTCTTTACCCTGGTTGCCAGACTAGAGACCATCAGATTACTAATATCATTAGCAGCCCAGAAGAGTTGGAAAACTTACCAACTTGACGTAAAGTCAGCATTTCTGAATGGCTTTCTTGAAGAAGAAATCTATATGGAACAACCACCTAGATATGTGAAAAAAGGCAAAGAAGATAAAGTATGCAGGCTAAAGAAAGATCTATATGGTTTGAAGCAAGCACCCCGTGCATGGAACATAAGGATTGATGATTACTTCCAAGAGAACAGATTCGAGAAATGTCCGTATGAGCATGCACTATATTTGAGGAAGAAGATTGACGGAAACTTGTTATATTCATGCCTATATGTTGATGACTTGATCTTCATTGGTAACAATCCAGCCATATTTGAAGATTTCAAACAGAGAATGGTGAAAGAATTTAAGATGACTGACATTGGTCTAATGACTCATTTTCTTGGTATTGAAGTAGTGCAAAGCGAAAAAGGTATTTTCATCTCCCAGAGTATCTATGTAAAAGAAATTCTAAAGAAATTTGGTATGGAAAAATGCAATTCTGTCACAACTCCGGTAGAAACAGGATTGGAGTTAAGAAAGAATGAAATAGGAGATGTTGATCCAACCTATTTCAAGAGCTTGGTTGGAAGCCTAAGATACTTGACGTGTACCAAGCCGGATATACTTTATGGAGTTGGACTAGTCAGCAGATACATAGAGACTCCTGACCAGTCTCACCTAAATGCTTCAAAGAGGATACTTCGCTACATAAAAGGTACAATTGATGATGGTATATTTTATACCAAATGTGAAGATTACAGGTTGATTGGCTATTCAGACAGTGATTGGAGAAGAGATTTGGATGAACGTAAAAGCACGACAGGCTTTACTTTTTTTATGGGAGATACAACTTTCACATGGTCATCCAAAAAGCAAGCCATTGTGACATTGTCATCATGTGAAACCGAGTACGCTGCTGCCTGCTTAGTTGTTTGTCATGGTATCTGGATTAGGAATGTATTGCAGTACTTGGAATTTCCATAAGATAATCCCACAGAGGTCTACATCGACAATCGATCAGCGATTGCGCTAGCAAAGAATCCAGTATTCCATGAAAGTAGCAAACATATTAATACGCTGTATCATTTCATCAGAGAGCATATGAAGAATAAGGAGATGGAACTAGTCTCTTGCAGGACATATGATCAAGTTGCTGATATTTTCACCAAACCGCTCAAACATGACGTGTTTTCAAGACTAAAGACAATGCTTGATATGGCGAAACATGGAGAGTCAAGTTCAAGGGGGATGTTGAAAAGTAAACTTGATCTCTAGCCAACCACTTTCCAGCCAACCATCTTCCCGCCACTTTTCTAGAAATAGGCCATCACATGGCTCCAATAACCATTCAAAATTTTCAACAAGCCATCTCCCAACTGCCATCAACCAGCTGTTTTGCTTTTATTGTTTTTGTTTTTTTTCATCTCATTTTCCTATATAAAGGGATGAAGATTATGTTGTAAGAATGTGGAGTGGTGTAAGAAATCTATAGAGATATATAAAAAAAACTTCTCCTTTCATTGTGTTTGTGTTCGAAATCTCTCTCAGAGGTGCACCACAAGTGACCTCAACCATATCATCCCGCCAACAGCTATTACTTGAGAGATTCTTTGGTGGGGGTTGCTTGTTAAGCTAAACCTGAGTCCTATATTTGTAGGTTAACCCTTCACAGAGTGATGCCAACAGGACAAGAACGCTACTCTGTAATCATCTTCTTGCTTCCTCATTTTTATTTTAGTCCTTTTATTTACATTATGTTTTCTGTAGTTTGCATTCATAAGTTATGAAGGTTCTTAGGTTACAGATATTTGATAAATAAAGACTCTTTGTTGGGGGGTTTGGGTTCCTATCTTACAAGATTGATGAGGGGAGAATATTAGATTTACTATATAGCTATTGAAGAACAACTTATCAGTGTTATTTGATCGGATGGTCAGATGAGTAGATTATTCTCAAAAATATAATTCTTGTCTGAACAGATTATGGCATGCGGACCTATAAAGTGTCGTCTTGCTTGTTTTGGATGATCTAAAATAGTTTATTTGGATGTTCTTTCTCTTTTGAACTAAACTTGTTTCTCTATAGGTATCATGTTTTTAGTTTTTTTGGTCTTCTTGTGTACGTTTCTGAACAGCCCTTAGTTTGTGATGTTATTAGCTCTGTATCATAAAGGGAATTACAGTGTTGTAACTGGCAGTTTTTGGAATTAAAATGTTACAGGCTGCATTTTTCTTGGATCCAAACAATGACTGTGGTGAAATGCTTGGAAAGTTGATGCAACGAATCTTGTCCCCCAAGGTATCTATAATTTATATTTATCTTTTATCTCCTTAATTTAGAATGTCAACATACAATGGTTTTTTGAATTTGTATGACTTGAAACATAATGTAGAATTCTGTCAAATAAGCTGAAAATTGAAATCAAATTCAGTTAGGAGGTAGACTCTAGGAGTTCTTTCTAAAATTGCCCGTGCTATCCTCAACTCTCATTTTTTGTTCAAGCAAGGATCTATTATTAAAGACAGGAGACGACATTTATTGGTTAATTTATTATGTATATTTCCCCAAATTCGTAGGATCGACTATCTTAAACAGTAGTTTGGACTTATATACGAGTCAGAAGGTTTGTAAACTTGTCGAAGATCATTCTCTCCGGTATCACCCTTGGCGCTATGTTGATAGTACTGTAGTACTTGCCCTGTGATAGTGATAACATAAACATTGTGACTCGTGATGTTATCATGGTATTTGATTTGATTTTTTTTTCAAGTAAAACAAATCATGGTTGCATTTGTTGAAACTTCTGGTACTAAAAATCTAAATTTATTTACATTGCTATTTTCAGCTTCACTAGTTTTGTTTTTCTTAGGTTTTTTCTTGAAAACATATTAAAGGGGTTAATTGTCAGGTCTGGATCCTTGATCTTTTTATTGACCTAAAACACTTGAAGATAATATTCGATAATGAAAATAAAATAAATAAATAAATAGTAGCCATTTATTACACATATCATCAAATCTATCAGATCATCGGAAGGATCCAAATTCTAATTGTCAATAAAAACCCGTATTTATTTGTTGAGCCTATCTACTAGGTTTTAAAAGAATAAATAATATTGTTATTTGTTGTAAATTAAGGTACTATTTGATTTTTCACTTAACCAAAATCCACCTGAATTTAATACAATTTTTCACTTCCTAAACTATCTTCACAAATTTAACTTATTTCCAATTTTATCGTCTATCAAAACCCTAATTGTATTACTACAGTTTGTTTTCTTCTCATTGTAAACAGCTATAACATCACAAAACCTAGTTACTTCAAAACTCAAACAACTGGTTTTACTAGTATATTCCGGCAAAGACTCGTTTTTTTTGTTTTTCATAATTTGATAATTAATTTTAGAAGCATCTTTATAATTTTTTTGTTATTAGTTTTAGTTCCGGTAGAAAACCAGATATATATTTTATATTTTGTAATTATGCTACAAAAGAAGTATTTAATATGTTTTCAGGTCATTCGTTTTATATATGACAACTCGTATTTTTTTGTAATTAAAATGTTCCTTAAAATTTTTTAGCATATTCACCATTGATGAAGCTTCTACATGATACTAGATGAAGCTCTGACATGAGGCATCACAAAGAATGGACAACAACAAGAAATTATTGGTTCACATCAACCAATAAAAGAAATAGAAAACCGCTTCTCACACAAACTGTCATTTGAGAAACATAAATACAAATCGTTTAAAAGAAAACATTGACTTCTTATATATAACAAAATCATGCACACAATCAACTGACGTTATGAGATTACGATACTTAAATTGTGCAAATGAGATTTCACTAAAACAAAAAAAAAAATCATATACATTTTATAAATTATATATATAAATTTAAAATATTATTAATAACTAAATAATGTTGTTTTACAATTATTAAATTACTTGTTGTAGTTGTCCTTAATTTATTAAAACGTAAATATATAACAAATAATAATGTATAGATGTAAAAGTATTTATTTTTTAGATATTTGTAACTTAAAAAAATAAACAGTTTATCATTTATATTTATTTTTTAGTGAAAAAATAAATAAACTTGTTTTATAGTTTTCAGTAACTGTTCAGTCTTCAATAACATTCAATATTATTCAGTCTTTAGATAAAAAATTAAATGGAGCCTAAAGAGAGAACTGAATTAAAATAAGAACCAAATAGAGAGAGATAAACTCAAAAGACACCAATCATGTAGAAGGTTTGCTAGATGCTTGTTACGAGATCAACCTTGAGGCATTTGGTACGAGGATGGGACATGACTGAACGGGACGGGACTAGACAGAACAGTTGTTCCATATTGTGTTTGAAATGTTTGGGACAGAATTGTTAACTGTAGATTGGGACATGACATGACAAGAGGTTCAAATGATCAGAATGCCCTTATTGTCCTATCTAATATTTGTTAATACATAATAGTGACAAATGGGACAAGACAAGTCAATATTTATTTGATTTATTAAATAAATATATTTATATATAATATTTAACAAAAATAATAATATTGTGATTTTAAAATATTTTTAATTAATAATTTTAGAGTATTACTTTTGTCAATTTCCTTTTTAAAAAAAAAATCATATGCTTATCATTAATTAATTTCATTTTCTCACTTACTAACTTCATATTTTATCATATAAAAAAACTGCATATTTTTTATGAGGTTTCTAACAAATCAAAGTTCAACATGGAATAAGCTCTATAGCAAAATCTTCCACTGCAGTACAATTCAAATTCTAACAAAAACTTCCACATGTAAATTCTCTAACAAATCAAAGCTCAACGTGGAATAAGCTCTCTAGTACAGTAAAGGTCATAGAGAATAATACTTAATAATATATGATCCAACAAAAAAAATGAATATAATTTAAATGGTACGAACCTAACAACATACAATCTATGACACTTACATGTTCACAATTCCAATAAAATATATGATTCAAACATGTTCACAAAATCATATATAAAAGTGTTCACTCCTCCAAATTTGTCTTCACAAAATCTAGTTTGTAGGAGTCATTCAAGTCATTCCAAATACGCAACTGGTTTGTCTTATTTCTAAAATACATCGTAACTCGTATCACTTGCATATGATCAAGACCTATACCTTCTAGCTCAACACCTAAACGAGTCTTTGTATCCCCTTCAGTAATAGACTTGGTCAACTTAGCAATATCCGTCGATGCCCTACCAATGCTTTTTTCAAAGACATTGGTGATGTCTACTACTGTTGTACCGTCATTCCTCTTTCTCTTTTGCTTTAATGTTTGTTCTATATTTAGGGTAGAGGAAGCAGAGGCAACATTTGAGGGAATAGACAAAGGCCGAATGAAACCAAACGTGTCCGACTCATCATTTTCCAGTCCCATGTGATATAAAGCATCTGCTGCAGATTCAGTCATACTGCATGTTGCTCGATCTTTCCCAAACACTACCTGTCGTGTGGGAATGGTCTATTCGCTGTATAATTTTTATTGGGATGTTTCTATCAAAACAAGCAAAAATATGTTAGAACATTAAAACTTTTATATATATATATATATATATATATATATATGTGTGTGTGTGTGTGTGTGTGTGTGTGTGTGTGTGTGTTATAACAATAAAACTATTAATTGTTTATATTTATAAAGAGAATTAATATAACCACTAACCCAAGTAATCCTCTAGGATTTCAAGACTATCAACAGTAACATATTTGTGAGTGTCATCCCAACTAAAACCACTTGTGTTGAGCATATCATAGGCTGCTGAATATCTATCTTTGTGTTGTACATGTTTTGCAGTTATGGTAATGTTTTCAATTTTTTCACGTATCTTTAAAGCGACATGCTCATAAGTACAAGTCCTAAAGCTACCAGTATCACATCTACCACCATTAGCAACAATCCCTTCGAGGATGTTAATCGTTACATCCTCTTCTTCAAGTGTCCAACTACATCTATCAGACATATCGAATTTTCCTATCATTTAATACAAATTAGAACATAAAAGAAAACTAATAGGAAAATTTAATACATAAATAATTATTTAAGAGAATTAATACAAATACATGAATTCAGACCACAACAACACAAAATAATTTCTGAACAAAGTACAACAATGTATTTTATGAAGCCTTAATCTAAAAACACAATATATCCATAGACAGTAATGTTCAACAATAATGAAAAAAAAAACACAAATCTCTCAAGCTATCTTAAACATCCACGCGCCAAACATCTCTCCAGCTAGACGTCTTCCCCAATAGGTAAATCATCAAGTGTGACTGACGTGTATTCTTCAAGATTAACATCCATGTACGTCCTAATAAAATTATATAACAAAGCACAAGCTATGATCATTCGCCCTTGAAATCTAATTGGATAGAAAGAAATACTTCGTAGTATAGCCCAACGTTTCTTCAAGAGACTAAAACACATTTCATTAATGTTCCTAGCTTGTGAGTGCTTCATACTAAAATATTCCTCATGATTCCTAGATGCACGATCAAAGTCTGCCCATTTCTACAAATGATACCTTGCTCCTAGGCAACCCTAAAAAACAAAAGACAACTCATATTTTATATCGATAATATAAATTATTATGTAATGTATGTAATGGTAATGTTACAATGGTTACCTTAAACCATTTCTACCTCGAGTCCGTACAATCATCTAGGACGGGAGTTGGTTTGACAAATAACACATCTTCTAAACAACACAAAGTATGTAAAACTCGATAGACATGCCGACTAATTGTTTCACCAAACCTACAGAATCTAACCTGATATTTCTATTTTTGTTGTTGTGTGCTAATATATTAACAAAACTTGCAACTTGCTCCTCTATAGTGACATTGCCATCATCTAACAACCCACCTTGAGTTTTTAACAAATCGCACAACATTGCAAAGACATTCTTATCCATTCGCAACTCCCATTTACAATTAGTATCACTTACACGCGTGATAAGGTGTACTTCTTTAGACCAAATTTGAAGTCTAGAAAATGCCCTTTGACCTAAAGTTGTACTTTAAGATCACCTTCCCTCATATTCAGATAAAAAAAACAATAATTGCAGAAAAACACATCAACATGTGTACGTAAAGTCTCTATGCTTTAAAAAGTATTATCAGGTGATTGTCATGTTCATTCATAACTTCAAATTTCACAAATCAAACAAAACAATTAACAAAAAAAAATCAAGCAACCGATGAACAAAATACTATATATAATTCATTAGGAAATCAATAGACAATTAAACTAAAAAATATATATTCGGTATAAAGAAAAACTATAAAAAAAAACTCTAAAGATGGAGATGAGAAAACTATAAAGAAAAACACCCACTCTTTATCAAGCACCCTATTTTCCATATATATTCAGTCTGGATCTTATAAGAGATTTAGACAAAGAAAGTCCTTTATTACTATACTAGTACCAACTCTTATGGCATTGAACTCTGTGAAATCTCTTTGGTTTGTTATTTTTTTGATGCAAATATAATTTATTCAAGGCAAAGCACACCAAGCAGCAAAACAAAATGGAGCAATAGCTATATCTAAGAAAAAAAATCAATTATAATATATTCTGTGAAAAAGTAGGTACTAGATAGTTTAAACATCTCGAATTTCATTCTCATAACTACTTTTTTTATGAGAGTTTTGAAAAAAATTATCCAAGAACAATTTTTGGCAGTTTGTACATGCTTATGTGTACTTTTACATGTCATATTAAACAAAATATATGAAAATTATATTAGTTATGATCTGAAGTGTAAGGCTCTTGTATTGCAATAACTAAAGTACCTATGCTGTGAAAATCAAGAATATATAATCATCATCGTTTATAAGAGTTATTATCACAGTAATGGGGAGGCATGTTCTATGGTGGAAATCAAAGGGCTATCATGTTGAATTCATTCATGGAAAGGGAAGTTAGGCAAGATTAATACCACGTTTAAGGGTCTCAAGAATGAAAGCTAGCCAAAATTCCTATATATGAAGATATATAATGATTAATACCTAGGGTTAATGTAAACACTTTTCTATAGCCTTGAACAAAATCAAATCATGGGTCGAATGTTTTTTTTAAACCTCAACTCAAACCCAGATATGATGAAATCAACATGGAGGATTGATTAAAAAACCTAGATAAATAACCTAGATAAAACAAAAACAGATCAAGCTACATCCGTGCAAAATAGAGGATTTAGAGACGGATTTCAAGATAAATACACATATAAATAAATTAAAGCACACTTGCAATCATTAATTCGAACCATCTGAACCAATTTCTCATATAAAAAACCCTAACCCTAGATCGAATTCGATCTAAACAGAGAAAGAAAAAAAAAATTCGTTAAATCAAAGCAACAAATTAGATTGAGAGTAGACTACATTCGTAGACCTTGGGAGATCAAGGATCCAGATGGTTTAGAGGACTTTCAACAGGATCCATTAGGAACTTGAAGGAACTAATGCAAGCTTTCACTTGGCAGTTCATGGGAAATATCCAACAAAGGAAATCCATATCAAACTTGTCCTCTTTAAAGCAAAGGAAGGGCGAGAAGTTGAAGGATTACCTGACTAGGTTATAGCAAGAAGTGTCGGAGGTATAAGAAACTAATGATGATGCGGTAGTATCCATATTTATTAACAATCTACAGCATAACCACTTGATGCTAAGCTTGAGACAGAAGGGGCCTACCATATATGCAAGCATGGTAGATTATGTCGGAGGATAAGCTATGGCAGAGGCAGAACATATACCCCATGGTGGAGAACTCATACATGGGGGTCGTTTCGAGAGTAGCCAAAAACTCAAAGATGGTAACTCAAAGAATAGTGGTAAAGGGGAATAGAAAGGCAACGTGGGAATGAGTAAGGATGAACGCAAAGATGATGATCAGGGTAGCAAGCACTTCAAATGGAAATACACCAATTACACCCCATTAGCTAGGAGACATGAGGAAATATTGAATGTGATAGAAGACAAGAATCTGTACAAAAATCCCTTAAGATAGTTGAGCTTTGCTAGGAGAGACATCATCAAATACTGCAGATTTCACTAGGAAAATGACCATGTAACCTCTAAGTATTATCAGTTGAGGGACTACATCAAGAAGATGATCAGCAAAAGGCATCTCAAGGATATGGTTCTTAGAAGTGGGGATGACTAACATAAGAACACCCTGAAGAAAGAGTGCGATGGAGGCCAAAGAAGCCTCAGAAGAAATTCGGATAATGGGGCAATCAACACCATCTTTGGTTGGCTACACACTGGGGGAAGCAGTTAGGAGAGAATAGCCAAGGTTAGAGAAGCCATAGATGGTCAGAGGAATCTGGAAGTAAATCTGTTGGGCCTCGATTAGAAAAAGTTCAAGCATGGATGAGACTCGATAGTCTTCACCAAGGCAGACACACACAGGTCAGATGTGAAGCTGAACGACTTGATTGTTGTGTCGGCTCGTGGTCACAGAGAAGTGAGAAAAGCGTTGATCGTTAATAGGAGCTCATCTGATATCTTAAGTGTGGAAGTATTCGACTAGCTCGGATTGTAAAGAAAAGACCTTCAGCCATTCAAAGTTCCATTGAGAGGCTATTAGGGAGCAGAAGTAAGATCGTTGGGAACAGTGAAGCTGCCCGTAGAGATTAGGAGCTTTCCCTGCACCAAGACAGTATTATTGGATTTTATGGTCAAGAATGTGGAAAACTTGTTGTACAACACCCTGTTAGGTAGACCTTTACCGAGCAAGTCGAAAGTTGTGACTGCCACATGTGCCCTGAATGTGAAGTTCCCGATAGAAGCTGGGGTAGGTATCATGTAAAGTTCTCAAGAGTGGGCTAGAAAGGCCAATTTAGTTGTATATAGAGAAAAAGCAGAACCAGACATAATATAGATAGATATCCAAATAAATAAGATAGACTCGAAGGTGGATGAAGGAGAGGTAACATCAGAAACGCCAACCCAATTCTACTTGGACCCAAGGGAGGTGTCTCTAGAAAATGGGAAGGCACAAGAAGAAAATCTGACTAAGGAAGTCATAATTGACCAAGGGTGCCCCGACCAGGCCATAAAACTTGGGGCCCGGTTGACGAGGGAGATTCGGGATGGAATGGTTAGCCTGTTAATGGAGTACAAGAATGCGTTCGCTTGGAAACATGAAGATATGTCTGAGATCGATCCAAAGATAATTTTCCACTACTTAACGGTTGATCCTGATCAAAACCTGTTATCCAGAAGAAAAGACGGTTTAACCTGGAGAGGAGCAGGACAATCAAAGAAGAAGTAGCGAAACTATGGGCAGCAGGATCCATAAAGGAGATGTAGTACCCCGAGTGGGTTGCCAACATAATGCTAGTGAAGAAGAAGAACGATCAGTGGAGGATATGTGTAGACTTAACTGACCTCAATAAAACATGTCTAAAAGATAACATCTTGTTACCTTGGATCAACCAGCTTGTAGATGCAACAGCGGGTCATGAGCTATTGAGCTTTATGGATGCTTACTCGGTTTACAATCAGATTCAAATTTTTGAACCCGATGAAGAAAAAACCTCCTTCGTAATTGATCTGGGGTTATACTGTTAAAAAGTTATGCATTTTGGTCTAAAGAATGTTAGGGTGGCCTACCAGAGATTGGTAAATAAGATGTTCGCCCGACATATCAGTAGAAACATGGAGGTGTATATGGACGGCATGCTGACAAAGAGCATAAAATTCAAAAATCTTGTAGAAGATCTCAGGGAGACATTCGAGGTTCTAAGAAAGTTTAGCATGAAGCTCAATCCTAAGAAATGTGTTTTCGGGGTGCTTTCATGGAGATTCTTTGGTTTACAAGTTCATTAGATGGGAATCAAAGTAAATCCAAAGAAAATAAAAGCATTGAAGGAGATGAGGTCCCCGTAAACCCTAAAGGAAATCCAAAGGCAAATAGGCTGCTTGGCATCCCTGAATCGATACATTAGCAAGTCGACAGACAAATACTTGCCCTTTTCAGAGCAATCAAGAAGGCAAGAGGGTAGAGTGAAATGATGAGTATGAGCAAGCATTCTGGAAGATCAAAGAATACCTAGGTAAAACACCAATCTTATCTAAACCCCTACAAAGAGAAGTGCTCTACCTATACCTGTCGGTCACCGCTGTGGCAACGGGGTCAATATTGGTCAGGTTGGACGAGGTAGTACAAAAGCAGGTGCATTACACCAGCAAGGCTTTACTACCAGCTGAAACAAGATACTCGCCAGCCGAGCAATAGCACTAGCACTAGAAATAGCAGTAAAAAGCTAAGACTTTATTTTCAAGCTCATAAGATCGAGGTTTATATGCATTGCCCACTGAAGCAGAGTCTGTCAAAACCTGAGGTGTTTGAGAGGTTAACTAAATGGGTAATGGAGTTGAGTGTGTTCGACATAGCATATCTGTTAAGAGCTGTAATAAAGGGGCAAGTTGTAGCCGACTTGATCACCGAGTTCGCTGAACCAAACAGCGAGGTGATCAAGATGCTGAAAGAGAATGAAGAATTTATCTGGAAACTACATGTAGATGGTTCGTCAAACACACACGGTAGAGGGGCTAAAATAGTGACATCCACTCTGGAAGGTGATCAAGTAGAGTGTGCCTTACAGTTTGACATCAAAGAAACTAACAACATAGCTGAATATGAGGCATTTTTTGCATGACTTAAGTTTTGCACTTTGTTGGGGGCTTATGAGCTAGAGATATTTAGTGACTCGCAGGTGATGGTGAATCAAATCTTGGATGAATATCGGACCAAAGACAGCAATATGGCCGCTTATCTAGGGATAGCTAAGATGTTGCTCGGGAGGTTCAAGGCATATAGGATTACTCAGATCCCCGATAGAAAAGAATGAAAAGGCAGATGCTCTATCAAAATTAACGTCAGCAACTATTAGCATACGGTAAAAAATTGTCCTGGTTGCTCACCTCAAAAGACCGAGCATCGAAGATGAAGAGAGAGTATCAGAAGTAGGAGTGATCGAAGAAAAGCAGGCCACCTGGATGACCTTGATTAGATAGTATCTAAATGATGGAAAACTTCCAGCAGAGGTGACTAAAGTAAAACGCCTCAGATACAGAGCCACCAGGTACTCAATATTCGGAGGAGAATTGTACAGGAGAGGATTTTCAAAAGCCTTACAGAAGTGTGTATGGCCGGCAGAAGGTAGACAAATAATATAAAGTATCCACGAAGGTGTGTGTGGGAATCAATCCGGGGGTAAAAGCTTAGCACACAAGACTCTCAGACAGGCTTCTTCTGGTCGACCATATTCCAAGACGCTTAGGCAGTCGTAGAACAGTGCGGTGGCTGTCAGAGGGTAGCTCATGACATCAAGAGGTCCCCCGAGCAGCTGAAGAACTTGACATCACCATAGTTGTTCACCATGTGAGGACCAGATCTGATTGTTCCAATGTCGACAGAAATCAAAGGAGAAGCAAAGCCTTCCATTGTGGCTGTAGATTACTTTACTAAATAGGTAGTTGTAGAAGCACTGGTGCATATAACTGAAGCTAACACGACTAATTTCATGAAGAAGAATATCATTTGCCGATTTGGAATCTCGGATACAATAATCACAGACAACGGGATCTAGTTCGACAGTGACAACTTCATAAACATGTGTCAAGACTTCTGCATAAAGAATCATTATGCCACACCATCACATCATCAGACCAATGGCTAGACAGAAGTAGTAAACAAGGTAATTAAGCATACTCTGAAGGTAAAACTGGATACTTGGAAAGGAAATTGGGAAGACAAGCTACATGAAGTCTTGTGGGCGAATCAAACCACGGAAAGGACTTCTACAGAAGAGACCATCCATTCACTAGCTTTTGGGATTGAGACAGTAATCCCGGTTAAAGTAATTCATAATTCACTAAGGGTACAACTCTTTTAACCCGAGACAAATGTGGAAATGTTAGAACAAAATCTAGATGAGTTGGAGGAGAAAAGGGATTTGTCAAGGATAAGAAACGCTTCCTATCAGCAAAAGGCAGCCAGATATTACAACTCACATGTCCAAGTCAGAAGATTATAACTTGGAGATCTAGTTCTAAAGAGTGTGTCACCCAATACAAGGGAGAAATCATATGGATCACTGACGGATAAATGGGAAGGACAATACCAAGTGATCGGATTGGCTGGTCATGGAGCATACCGTCTTGCCCTACCAGAGGGGGCTCAGCTGTCCAGGCCATGCAATGCTCAGTACCTGAAGATGTTCTACCCTTAGGCGTTTCTCACTTTTAATACCATTTTCTTTTAAATAAATTTCCCTAGTTTAGCATAAAAACAAGTTTTCCTTGTTAGTTGATTTGTTGATGTTTCTTTTTAGTATTCAATAAAAATTCCCTTGAGGGAACAATTTCAAAAAGTTAAGAAAGGTGTTCTAAATTTGCTTTTGTTTACAAAAGCAATCATGGGGCACCTACAAATCGCTCAATCTCGATAGGAGCACCCGGTAGGCCTAGTGAGAGGGCCGAAAAAACACGCCGTAAAGGCAGTGTACATTTACTGAAAGTAAATGGGTGTAATGAAACACTGTTAGGGCACCTTCAGTCCATAATGATCTGATGGGATGCGCCAAGAGTTGAATGGGGAATGAAATATCTAAGCTAGAAACAATTGCTAGTAAAATTTAAGCGTTTGTAAAGATAGTATGATATAAGCCACTCCATTGCAGCGAATCTTGATCAACAAACTATTAGGAGATGTCCCAATGACTTAGTTGACAGATAAAAAACAAGAGTCTATAAACTAGATACCATAAAATGGTCTATAAAAGAATACTACTTGATAAAAGAATAAAAGTAACAAATCGGTCGGGGGTTACAGTAATCGATCGGGTGAACATAAATGGTCTACCCGACGCTGTCTAAAAAGGGGTCACAATACACCCCATCATGAATAGTTACTTGGTCGAAGTTGGGACGATGAACTTAATATAGTTTAAGTTTATAAAAAGTCTTAGCCATGCTAAGGCTACTTGGTTAAAGATGGCGTATCCAAACCGAGTATGACTAACAAACGAACAACTAATCGAGAAATGGTCGTAACCGAATATGTTAATATGGTCTTTGTAAGAACCTCAATTTTATGATTGACTTATTTCATGACAAATCTCATTGGGGATTCAATGTGTAATGGGTAGCTTAGGTTTTTGATGGCAAGCGTCCAAGATCCCGGTGAGCTTCAAGAGGTAGTTCACTTGTGCCTAATTCTTAGTGAAGAGATTTAGTTACACACACTCACATTTCATATATATTCATTTATATTGACATGCATTTGCTATTGTACACACACACACACACACTTCATGTTTTTGAGTTGTTGCATGTGTTATCAAGCATTTCATTCTTAGTCTTAAGTGTGGTGATTATTGTGTGCTTGATTCGTATTCCGTTGCTTGACCGGATACATCCACCCTTGCATTATGGTGTGCTTGTTTTAGTGTGTTGAGTGACAATTTGAGAATGTTTCACTCTTCTCTTAGTTTGGTCTTTGGTCACGAAGTTTTATTCCATGAGTTTGGGCATTCTTATTAAAGTCTAAAGCTGACCTTTGGTCACTAAATTAACCATAACTCTTTCTACAGACATTCAAATCATGTTTTGTAAATTGGAGTAGAAAGTAGACTTCCATACCTTTCCAACGGTATACTATTCAAAAGGTTCGGTTTTCTTTTGGTCATGTTTTGAGTCGCTTAAAGCTCAAGCTATTGTGCTGTCGCGTTTTTCCCGAGAGCATAGCGACCTCAAGGCGACCTCACTCCTAGGTCGCCCTAAGGTCGCTTCTGATGCCCAAAAACCATTTTTTTTCTCTTCCAAAACACCGTAGTTTGATTTGGATCATATATATACTTCATCTTCTTCCCCATTTCGACCTAGAACTCATAATTTCCAGATCTTAGTAAGAGAAAGAGTTCCCCTAGTGAGAGAAAGCACCAAGCTTGCTTCTTTAACTCTCAAAACCCAAACACCCATCATTCTTGCATGAAACAAACATCATCTAGCTTCATCTAGGATGTTTTCTTGCATGGGTCTTCATCAACACATGTAACTTGGTAAGTAGAACACCATTTTCATCATTCTTGTGTTCTATCTTAACAAGATATCTCTTTTAAGACTTGTATGCCTCTAGATTAGGATTTATATTACAAGTAGAGATTGTTGTTGATGTTTGGGTTGTTGTATTTTGATAGCTAGCATATAGGTCATATTTGCCTCTAGCTAATTAGGTCATATTAGTTGCATTTTGATGATTGCATTAATGGTCATGCCATGCTTATTGACAACATATGTTGAAATGGCTTTGTTTGATAACTAGATTGTAGTTTTGCATATTCACATCTAGTTAAGTCTTTATGAGCATTCATTTAGACATTGACATCTTGGAATTGTACTTAGTAACATTTTTACATTCCTACATTCCTAGAAAAGCATTTAGTGTTTTGCCTAGCACTATTTGCATTTAGAATATTTTTACATATTCACATAGGTTGTTGAACTCTTAGTGAGAATTAAGTCTTGTGACTACCGGTGTGTAGTGCACAAGCAATTCAAGTCTTGCAACCAAAGGTGGGTTGGCAAGCAATTGGTCAGGTGCTACAATTAAAGGCCCAAGGGGGTAGAGTAGGAGGCTTTCATGCCAAGAGGAATGTATTAGGTGATATCACTAGGGATTGAACCAAGAGTGGTGAGTGGCAATGACCATAGCTTTAGGTTGTCGAGAGTGAGAGTCTAAGAATCACTTGAGGGTTTAATCTTTGCTCATTTAGTGGATTTCTGCGATTGAGTGTGGCGCACTTAACAACCCGTGTTTTTTTACCGGTTTGGAAGGTTTTCCAGATATACATCTTATGTCATTTATATTTTCGCATCTTTACACTTGATGTTGTGTGTTTGTTTTATTGGGTGAATATTGAATATTGACTAATCAAGAAACATTGGTAATTGACTTGATTATAATCTATTCACCATCCTCTAGGTTTATAGACACACACTTTTTAGGGTTATTTTCAATTGGTATCAGAGCAGGTTCCTAGACATACTTAGGTGATCCAAGCTCTTGTTTGTGCGTCTTACATTTGTTTGCATTTGATTGTTGCATTCATTTGCATTCATCTCATTCATTAAACACTATGAGTGGCATTGAGATGTTAGAGGAATATTTGACTTCCAAAATTGAAAAGGAGGAATATGACTTAGATGAGGAGATGACTCTCATGGTTGAGAGATTTAGAAGATTCATAAAATCTCACAAGAAGAGTATGACATCCAATATGAAGGAGGAGAAGAAAATAAACTCCAAATAAATAGAGGTAAAAAAGAAGGCGCCTCTCAAGAATGGTAAAGCTAGTCAAGACAAGCCTTCAAGAAATGTCATTCAATGCTTTGAATGTAAAGGATTTGGTCACATAGCTCCCATGTGCATTAACTTGAAGAATGAGAGGAGAGGAAAAGCTGTGATAGCATGGAAAGGAGTCCAATGCTTCGAGTGTGGCGGATTTGATCACATAGCCTCCGTGTGTGGTAACTTGAAGAACAAGAAGAAAGGAGAAGCTATGATCGTCACATTGAGCAACTCTTGTGATAATATGGTGGATTATCAAGAGTTGATTGACTCTCTTCAAAACTGTTTGAAGATGAAGGAGAATGATATCCTTGAGTTGAAAAAGGATAACCTTCAACTAAAGGCCAAAGTGACTCACTTGGATGAAGAAGTGAGATGTCTAAAAGAAAGTGAAGGCATGTTGAAGATTGAACTTGAAGATGCAAGAAATACACTTGCTAAGATGACTTCGGGTCTAAAAATGATTGGCGTTGAAATGAAGCCAAATGACAAGCATGTGCTCGCTTGTCAAAATGATGAGACCACATCATCCTTGGGCAAGCCTAAATTAGTGAATGAGCCTTCTTTTAATTGTCCACATCGATCTCAACACCCCAAGAAAACTTTTTTTATAGGCGAATCATCTAAGAGCTTATCCTTGAAGACTCTTCCAAGGAATCAAGCTCAACCTCAATCCTTGAGGATGCCTCAACCAAAGTTCAACCATTCTTTGAGGCAAGTTTCTCATGCTCAGCCACAATGGCACCAATATCTAGCTAATGCTCCCAAGAAAAGCAAACCGGTGCTTCAAAGACAACCTCATCAACATGGCCATGCATCGATGAGAGCTAAATGCAATGGTATGAATTCTTCTTTTATACCTTCTTGTCATTATTGTGGTATGATTGGTCACATTTGACCAAATTGTATTAACTACATCAAGTCATGTAGAATTAGAGCATGAGAGAAAAGAAAATGAACCGTAGGGCTAAATTGAATAAACCTAGGAATCCTAGTAAGGATAAAATCTTGACCACTAAAAATTATGTAGTGGAACCTAGGTTGGATAAGGATAATATGCATCCTATCCCTTGTGATAAAATTTCTCCCTTAAATTCTACTAGGTCAAATAGATTTGGTATGTCTAGTGGGACTTGCCCCTTGCCTTGATAAGGTTCAATTTTTGACCCCATGGAGGGAGCTCAAGCAAACAAAGCGAACTTGCATGATTTGCATGTGCAAAAAGTTGATTTATTTTATGCTCTTTTGATAATTGCTTGAGATTCTTGGTTGCACATATATGCTTATATGTTTTTTCCTTAATAAGTGTGCGCCATTGCTTTGTTTGCAATCTACGTCATATTTATGTTCAAATATGCATTTTGGACTAGGAGATTTAATTGGGAAAGTACATTTGAATGACCTATAATTTATCTCCATGACATGTGAACTTGCTTATAGTGACATGCTTAAAATGATATGCATAAATTGAGTTTGATTGCTTTAATTCAAATGTGTGTGAGTGCAAATAGCAAGACTAATCAATAAGGATCTTGTATCCATACAATTAATAAGGATTTTATATCCAAATTAGTCTTCTCTCTTTTCTTAATGGTGAAACAAGACTACTATTATACAGATAATTATATGGAAAAATCTAATAGGATCTCTTAGTCCAATGTCTTTATTTGCCTTTAAGGATTGATATAGTTGCTTTATTTTCAATTTTTTTGAAAGTACATCTAGTTTGCTTTTGACAAAAGGGTACAAATTGGTTTGAATTCTTTTGGAAACACTTTTGATGTTTACTTTGCCAAATACCATTTGTTTTGGATTTGACTGCAACATGTCTTGCTTGCAAAGCACCCTTGTCACACATTTTTCTTTAAATAAAACTCATTGAATCTCTCTCAATTACTTGTGTTGCGTAAAGTTTGTTTATATGATTATGTAACATAATTGTGCTAATAGCACTTTTTGCTAAAGTAACCCGATAGGGGGAGCTCATTTGACTATCTCATGGCAAAAATGGGGAGAAGTCTTGAGAAATATAGGGGGAGCATTGGTTATGCTTTGGGGAGAAATCACGAGATACAGTAACCCATTTAGGGGGAGTATTGCACAAGCATTTGTTCATATTGCTTTATTGAGTGCAATTGCTTTTTATGGTCGTTCGCCTCACATGCACTTGTTCTTGGAAAGTGCTTTCTTGCTATTGTGTGTAGGTATGATGATCTACGAAAAGATTGAAGACTTTGAAGACTTAAAATATTAGGTATCTCTTTTTGTAACTTAGAATGGACTCTCATGAACAATAGCTAAATTTTTTATTGTAATATGAGGATTGCTTTGTGAGTGGTGATTTTGTCATGAAATAGCAAAATGGGGAAATTGTAAGAACCACAATTTTATGATTGGCTTATTTCATGACAAATCACATTGGGGATTCAATGTGTAATGGGCAGCTTAGGCTTTTGATGGCAATCGTCCAAGATCCCGGTGAGCTTCAAGAGGTAGTTCACTTGTGTATAATTCTTAGTGAAGAGATTTAGATGCACACACTCACATTTCATATATATGCATTTATATTGACATGCATTTGTTATTGTACACACACACACACATTTCATGTTTTTGAGTTGTTGCATGTGTTATCATGCATTTCATTCTTAGTCTTAAGTGTGGTGATTGTTGTGTGCTTGATTCGTATTCCGTTGCTTGACCAGATACGTCTGTGCTTGCATGATGGTGTGCTTGTTTTAGCGCGTTGAGTGACCATTTGAGAAGGTCCCACTCTTCTCTTAGTTTGGTCTTTGGTCACATGGTTTTATTCCATGAGTTTGGACATTCTTATTAAAGTCCAAATCTGACCTTTGGTCACTAAATTAACCATAACTCTTTCTGCAGACATCCAAATCATGTTTTGTAAATTGGAGTAGAATGTAGACTTCCATACCTTTCCAACGGTATACTATTAGAAAGGTTTAGTTGTCGTTTGGACATGCTTTGGGTCGTTTGAAGCTCAAGCTATTGTGATGTCGCGTTTTCCCCAAGAGCATAGCGACCTCAAGGCGACCTCACTCCTAGGTCATCCTAAGGTCACTTCGGATACCCAGAAATCATTTTTTTATCTTCCAAAACATCATAATTTGATTTGGATCTTATATATACTTCATCTTTTTCCCCATTTCGACCTAGAACTCATAATTTCCAGATCTTAGTGAGAGAAAGAGTTCCCCTAGTGAGAGAAAGCACCAAGCTTGCTTCTTTAACTCTCAAAACCCAAACACCTATCATTCTTGCATGAAACAAACATCATCTAGCTTCACCTAGGATGTTTTCTTGCATGGGTCTTCATCAACACATGTAACTTGGTAAGTAGAACACCATTTTCATCATTCTCGTGTTATATCTTAACAAGATATATGTTTTATGACTTGTATGCCTCTAGATTAGGATTTATATTACAAGTAGAGATTGTTGTTGATGTTTGGGTTGTTGTATTGTGATAGCTAGCATTTAGCTAATTAGGTCATATTAATTGTATTTTAATGATTACATTAATGGTCATGCCATGCTTATTGACAACATATGTTGAAATGGCTTTGTTTGATAACTAGATTGTAGTTTTGCATATTCACTTCTAGTTAAGTATTTATGAGCATTCATTTAGACATTGATATCTAGGAATTATACTTAGTGACATTCTTACATTATTATAAAAGCATTTAGTGTTTTGCCTAACATTATTTGCATTTAGAATATTTTTACATATTCACATAGGTTGTTGATCTCTTCATAAGAATTAAGTCTTGTGGTGTGTAGTGCACAAGCAATTCAAGTCTTGCAACCAAAAGTGGGTTGGCAAGCAATTGGTCAGGTGCCACTATAAAAGACCCAAGGGGGTAGAGTAGGAGGTTTTCACACCAAGAGGAGTGTATTAGGGGATTTCACTAGGGATTGAACCAAGAATGGTGAGTGATAGTGCCCATAGCATGAGGTTGTCGAGAGTGAGAGTCTGAGAATAACTTGAGGGTGTAACATTTGCTCATTTAGTGGATTTCTACGATTGAGTGTGGTGCACTTAACAGGCCTGTGGTTTTTTACCCGTTTGGAGGGTTTTCCACATATTCATCTTGTGTCATTTATATTTTCGCATCTTTACACTTGATGTTGTATGTTTGTGGGTGAATATTGAATATTGACTAATCAAGAAAAATTGGCAATTGGCAATTGACTTGATTATAATCTATTCACCCCCCCTCTCTCTAGGTTTATAGACACACTTTCTAGGGTTATTTTCGATCTTAATTGAGTCAGTCGACTTAGTGTAAGGCAACATGCATAGTTTGAGCCAATTCAAGACTATGACAGTTAATAAAAACGCTCAGTCAAAAGTAAACCGTTCCATTTCAGCATGACAACTAACATGTGATTTAAGTAATGTAACATAAGGACGCGCATACTTAAAAGTAATAAATGGCCCAGACCAGTCATAAATTGTTTGGTCAAAGATGTGTCATTAGATTCAATACGATGGAAAGCGAGCGATTAAGTTATGAAAGGATCCTTAAGACAGTTAGCTTGGTGCAGAATAATGAATAGAGTTCAAGCTAGCAAATGACTATAACCATTCACAGATTTCTCAGTTTTTAGCTAGTTACTCGATTCGGCCCAAGCCCCGAGTATTCCCGATCATACAACAATAAATCTAATTCACATTTAATTACTTGTTTCTATACGAACATCAAAGGAGAAAGAATGATATTATTAATATTGAAAATGTAAGAGGTTACAAAATAATGGTTACATGAATATCATAGGCAAAAAGCAGAGCTAAAGAGTCAAGCATCCGGGGTGCTCAAAAGACCTCTAAGTCTGGATCTGGAAGGAAGAATGTCATCACCCCCGTAATCCTTAATCAAGTCTCTAAAATCTAGCAAGCTGATGTCATCTTCCGGGTCATCGGCTATGAATGGGGAGTAATATGTGTCCGGAAGGGGCCAACATCAATTCCCTTAGTCAGGACGCTGCTCTCTTCCCCAGCATGGAAGGCCACCAGAGAAGACTTAGAGGGAAGCTCTAAGTGCATAGGATGGGGGTTCTTCCCGATCGATCTGCAGTAGACCCTCCACTTGATCAGTTGGTTTTTTATGGCTTCCAGGGACTCGTCTTTATGTTTTTTTATGGTCATGTCCCATTTCCGTCAAGCCTCTTCCTTTGACCCCTTTTTGCCACCAAAGAACACCCGAGCAGTGGCCAACACTCTCTCAAACTCTCTCAACATGATAGCATCGAAGGCTGGAGACCTCTTGTAGCGGTCCACATTCTGGACTTCAAGGGCTGATCTGGCCTCCTAGGAGAGCACCTCCACACTGACTTGTTGTTGCTTCAGATCCTTTGTCACCTACTCATCGTGGATAAGAGCCCCCTCAGATGCCTTTTGCACCTCAAGCATGACTTGCTAGGAAGAGGTAAGGCTGTCTTGGGCAATCTGGGTCTCCTCTTTGAGTTTGACTGCTGCTGTTTTAGCTAGGATAGCCCTCGACTCGAGCTCAATGCTTCACAATTTTACCCTTGCGACCCTCTTCTCAAGCTCCGCATTCCTTGTGGTGAGCTCCTTGAGAGTTGTCTCATCTACATAGGCCCTATAGAACTTTGGATCCACTTGTAGATGAGGACTTGAGAGCATCATCCTTTTCATCGAGAGCCCTCTTCAATTGGGATATCTCTGCAGCCTGCTTCTTCTGGTCAGCTAAGGCTCAGGTCAGCTCCTCCACCGACTAAAAAAAAGAGAGGTGAAAACTAAGAATGCTAGTACATACATAGGCGAAAGGTAACACTAGAAGCACTTATAAAAACTCCATTGTTGAAGATCATGTAGATTCGCTCAAGGGCAGTAGCAGCTCTGGCTTCCCTCCAGTATCCGTCAACAATATACCTCTCGTTAGTTGACATGGTCTGAAGCATGGAAAAAGGGTCTGTGTGAGGCCCACTCGAGCTGGGGAGTCGGGAGGAACCAGAAACATGAACAACTATTGAAGCTGAGGGAGTGTATCCATCATGAATAGATGTAAAGATGGTCAGACGTAGTGCTGGAAGAGTCGGGTTACCATTTACCGTTCCATTACGCCTATTTATACCCAAACTCTTCTTCATTCCTTCCACGCCTCCAAATCTCTTTCTTTCAAAATTTTAAAAATCCCTAAGTTTCTCTGTCTTTTCACTTCTTTCTAGACCAATCTTTGCTTCAACTATGTCAAACTCTGATGGTAACAATGTTGATAGACTGGTGGAGGGAACCGCTCTAAGCCCCGCCCATGGGAAACTAGTTTGAGAAGAAGGCAGTGGAGAGAGTGATGTTCCCCCGCTGCAATGCTGTCACTCAGGTTGAAACACTACCATAAGGACTAGTTTTTCAAACAAACCAAGATTATCGAAGGGGATTAAGGAGAGGATTTTGATGAGGTTGGAATTGGCGGGGGGTCCGGTTAATACTGAGTCGACACCATCTGGAGGGATTCTCGTTCTTCTCTACGACTTTCGTTTCATTCCGGATTCAATCGCTAGAGGCCACCATCAGGTGCTTGAGTACTCAATTCAGGATCCTGAAGAGCATCTATGTTACCATAATGCACCGGGGGTATGATGTGTACACCCCCACCCTCGGTGTGCTCCTGATACATGTCACCGCATTTGATAGTGGTGTCAGGCTTCCTTTTCATCCGATCGTAAGGCGCTTCACGTTCTACAGCTAGCCACCGTTCAACTTATACCAGGATTCTGGAGAAACCTGGTGGGCTTTCTCGTGCTTTGAAAAGAACAGCGTGAGAATGACAAGATTGACATGGAGTCAAGACCGGATTAGTTAAGGTTTGTCTTGCAGGTCACTAGCATGTCTCCCGGTCCAAAGGGGTAATTCTATGCCCGGACTAAAAATAGCTTAAATTTCATCGACCTTGGTGCTACCAAGAAAGACGTTCCATGTAAGGATGAATGGGTTGTGGTAGGTGGCGACTGGGGGAGTTCAGTTCACATCGGTGGTACTAAGTACAGTTCAGTAACAAACCAGTCTGGGAGAAATTCACTCTTTTCATGGAATCAAGGTAGATCTTAGAGGCTATTGTTGGTCGGAACTTTGTCAACTTACAATACCCTTCTTCTGACCCTTTCTACGATGACAGGGTGGACCGCTATCTGCACATCTCTATTGTCTCCCCAGGTACAATGCACCTCTATGTTTCTGTTGATGCGTGTTCCTGCTTCTCATTTATGTATTCCTAATTTTTGCAGTTTTTTTACAATTTCTACTGTCCCATTACTAGTCCAGATAAATATCGAACCACTAGAAGATTCACTTCCTCCTCTGGTTCCTACACCACCTGGGTCACCCATCGCCCAAATTGCTAGGACTCCTCCTAATCCTGTCACAGCAAGGGGTGGTGGGCGTATCCTTGCAGGGATTCTTAGTGTACCTCTCTCTTATCCTCCTGGTCTCACATCTTAAATGGATGTATTTGTATCCCGGTGGACCAGGGAGAGATCAAGGTTTTGCTGTTTCAGTTGCCGCTACTATTGCTGCCTCTTCTACTACTACTACTAATTCTATTACTATTGCTTCTGCCTATGCCGTTGTTGTTGTTGTTGCTCCACCTCCTCTACCTGCTTCAGTACCTCCCATGGTAGGAAGATGTTCAGAAACTGGCATTGCCATTGCCACTGCCACTACTATTGTGGCTCTAGAAGATCGAACTCGATCTCAATCAAGGATTACCAGTCAGAGTGAGGTATTGGATCATTTCATCATGGCTTATCCTGGCGGGAGTTCTGAGTCCCCTAACCTCGATGCCTTTTGACATCTTGCTCACCATGGGCTCCGCCCTCATAGTTGAGGTAAACAGGATACTCTGCATTAATCTGTTTTATCCTACACCTTCATGTATTTGGACAATAACTAAATTGATTTCAGTGACTTATAGACTTTTAAATACAACGTCGTGGTAAGCCACCAGCCGAAGCCAAGCTCGAGTAGGTCTAGGGCAAGCTCGCTCAGCTGTAGACTGATAATCAGGGTTTGAGCCAGGCCCTAGACCAAACCATCAAATCCCTCAAGGACGTCCAAGGTAGCATAGAACGGAACAAACACGCATTTGACACAAAATTCCTTCGATCATAGCGTCGCGCCTTGGAGAGGGACCTAGCGAGGGAGAAGGTCCAAAAGCTAGAATGAGAGATCCATGCTCTGTGCGACAAGGTGACGAGCTTAGAAACTGAGGTTGCCTCTTCTTTTAGAGATGGTTATTTCTATGTTGCATTTTCAGGTGGCCCAGACTCTACCTCCTCCTTTAGATCTGGCTATCATCGCGAATTGGAATAGAGAGGAGATTCTGGAAATAGCCAAAAAGATGTCAGCCTCAGCTAATGATGGAGCTAGTCCTTCTCATAACGCTAGAGTCGATGAAGAGTTAGATGATGATGACTTGCAACTCATCTCTTCCCTTCTATCAAGCAGTCGGGCAATTAGTATGAATCCTACTACCAAATTCCCAGCTAAAACTATCTCCTAGGTTAAAAAGAAGCGGTCCCGACTTTGCCTGACAAGTTGGTGGAGGAAATCCCTACTGAGGAAGAGTTTATAGAGGTTAAAGTTACTTTACCTAGCCAAATCAAGTCAGTAGGGGTCAACCTGCTCTTTAGGGCGTAGTAGAGACCTAACTTGCTACCATGTTAGCATATGAGGATCTTCTTGGAGCAAAGAAAGTAGTAGAGCAAACTGAAGTTGAGGCTGCGGTGGTTCTTCAGATCGATCTAATCCCAGCTGAAATTCTTACTGAAACTGTACAAGTGGAAATGAAGGATCAAATTTCGAGAGATTGAGCGATAGAATGAGGCCACAAGGGGAGAGCTGATGAGTGATCCAGCATTCTGATTATCAATCTCTACTATTTTTGTCGGGAATTGGGGGTGAGCACCCTACTTGACCATGAACCAGACTTATCAATTCTTGTTATCCTTTTCTGACAACTATATAGCCCGAAAACAAGGGACGAGCTCCCTAATCGTATTGATGTAGCCTACAAGAGGGGATGGGCTTCCTAAATGTCATGAATGATAACTTATTCTTTCTACATTCCAGTATCTATTTGATCTTTATATTGGTTGAATGTGTCCTGCCTAATCTCTTAACTTGATTTAGGAGCAGCCTTCTAGGTATACCTGACTTAATAAACTCCGGTAAGGAAAAACATAAAAACCTGACAAGTACAAAGAGTCAAGTAGAGTAGGTGATTGGATTCAACTCCAGATACTTAGTCAGAATCTAATCTTGTTATCCTTGGTACACAAAGACCCTATCTGCGTGATCCCCTAGTATCTAAGGGAGGTCCTTATTGTAAATTGGACTATTTCTACATCAAGACCTGGAGAAATTGCTTATAGTAAGATCTTGGATACCATGGACCTTCCAATGTATGGTACTTCGATGCCCAGATGATACCATGGCTGAGGTGTATATCGTTCCTTGCTTAAGCCCCCAGTGTTTACCTGATACAACTGAACCTGATAACACAAGAAACTTGAAAAATGTGTGAAGAGCAAACTGGAGTAATAAGTGACTGGTACCAGATATCCGTGGTACTGAGTCAAATTGATCCTAAAAGGACTTTTTAAAAGTTGGCTATCATATTTGGGAAAATCAAAGTATCAAGCAGTCACATACTAGAGATTGTGACACTTAGACGAATAAACCTAGTCGAATTAATCTGGGTACCTTTCGTCCCTGTACTAGGAAGGTACCTTACCATGGTGATCTTGATCTAGCAGGTAACTATGCACTTACACCTAGATCCTTCTTGGGGGTGGTAACCCGACCAAGGCATCAGGATTGTCATCCGGCTATCCTGGTCTCGTGATCTGGCTAGCAACTATGCACTTATGCTCAGATCCTTCATGGGGGTGGTATCCCGACCAAGGCATCAGGATTATCATCCGGCTATCCTGGTCTCATGATTTGGCCGGCAAATATGCAATTATGCTCAGATCCATTTTAACGGGGGGGGAGGGGGGGGGGGGGGGAGGGGTGGTGTTGGTCGCCCAAGGCATTAGAGGTGGTGATGGGGTTTCCCCGACCAATCCATGGTCTTGTGATATGGTAGGCAACTATGTATTTACGCTCAAACCCTTCTTAGCGGGGGTGGTAACCTGCCAAGGCATCGGGTCGGCCATATTTCCCGGTTTATGGCGATCATGGTGAATTCCCGTGGTAGAAATATACACAAGTGAAGATGAAGAAACAACAGAGATTTTATTGATAAATAAATGGTAGTACAAAACGTTCACGAAATACTAGTATCAACACTAATTCAAGGTATAAATGGTCGACCTAGGAACCCCCAGTCTTTTTTGGATATAACCTCTTTAAATGGTCTGCATTCCAGGTGTGGTCGATAGGTCGCCTATCCATATCCTCATGCTTGTAGGCTCCATTTCGGATCACTACCTTTAATAGGTAGGGGCCATCCCAGTTGGGGCCTAAAACCCCGTATGATCGGATTCTGGTGTTTTGGGTCACTATTCGGAGTACCAGGTCTCCTTTATTGAAGTTACGAGCTCTAAACTTCCTGTAGAAGTACCTCGCAATTCAACTCTAATAGACTGCAAGTTTTCCTGCCACTTTATCTTGCTTTTCCTTCAGAAGGTCTAGCTTAGCCATTAGCTTGACCCCGTTGCTTTCTTTGAAGTGTTGAACCTATAATGAGGTCAGTTTGTGCTCTATAGGTTACTCTGTTACTGTCCCGAAAGCTAAGGAGTAGGGGGTTTCCTCAGTCGCGATTCTCCTAGTGGTCAGGTAAGCCCAGAATACCTTGGGAATCTCTTCTACCCACTTGCCTTTTTTGTTATAGTTTCTTCTTCAGATGTTTTTTTTAATGGTTTTGTTCTGAGCTTCTACCAAGCCACTAGTTTAGGGATGAGCTACCGATGCAAAGCGGAGGTCAATACCTAGGTCTTCACAAAAATCCCTGAACCGCGTGTTGTTGAACTGCTAGCCTAGATCAGTAATGATGGCCATCAGAGTACTGAATCTATAGACAACATTTTTCTTAATAAATTTGGTAGTGTTCTCCTCAGTTATCTTAGAGAGTGGTTCTGCTTCCACCCACCGGGTGATGTAGTCGATCGCGTCTATGCCATACTTAGCTTGACCAAAAGCAATAGTTAGTGGTCTGATAAAGTCAACTCCCTAAGTGGCAAAGGGATAGGGTAAGCTGATTGAGGAGAGATGTTCCTGAGGCAGATGGTTCAGATTAGATGTCCTCTGGCAAGGTCCATATGACTGCACAAACATCCTCGCATCATGATGCGGAGTTGGCCAGTAATAACCCATGTGAAGCACCTGATATACAGTGATTCTTCTCCGGTATGGTTCCAACATTCACCCGAATGAACTTCCTTAAGTGCACAACTAGCATCATCAAGATGTAAACATCAGAGTAGGAGAAGAGATCTTCCTCTACGGTAAAGGTACCCACTTACCAGACAGTAGCGGACTGAGGTCCTTTTGAGCTTTTGAGCATGCTCTAGGTCCTCTATGAGCTTTTCTTCTTTGAGGTAAGCAATTATCAGGTCCATCCAGCATGGATGACGATCTACCGGGCTTACTTCTTGGCCTGCCGCTATGCTGGATTGAGAGATTATCTATAGAGGTACGCCTTTGGGTAGGGTGTGCCCCCCATTAGCTGATATCTTGGCTAAGATATCCACTCGATGATTCTCTTAGCAAGGGATCTGTTCTACCTTGAACCTCTTAAATCGGGCCTTGAGCTACTAAACCAATATGAGGTAAGCTGTCATATTATCGCCCTTTGCATGGTATAGCCCGGTGACTTGGTTGACGATGAGTTGGGAATCACTCTTCACATGGAGGTAGTCAACTCCCAGTTGAACAACTGCTCTCATCCCAGCTAGGAAGGCCTCATATTCTGCTTCGTTGTTGGTAGCCTTAAACTCAAACCTAAATCAATGCTAGCATTCCATCTTTTACGGATCAATTAGGATGATGCTCGCTCCTCTACCTGCTTGGCTAGATGCTCCATCAATATAGAAGATCCAAGCCTCCTAGTTAGCTAGCCAGTCCCCGAGCTCTTGACCTTTTTGAGGGATTGGATTCGGGTTTAAGGTGGTTTCAAGATCAGGAAGGGCTTAGAACTCAACCATAAAATCTGCTAACGACTGCGCCTTGATGGTAGTCCTCACCTTGCACCTAATGTCAAACTGAGTGAGTTCGAGAGCTTAGAATACTAACCTCCTGAATATGTTAGGCCTTTGTAAGAACTGATGGAAAGGTTAATCAGTTACTACCGTAATGGTATGTGCCTGGAAAAAAGGACGGAGCTTCCTCGCCGAGGTTACCAAGGTGAAAGCAAGCTTCTCTAGGGGAGTGTAGTTTTTCTCTAGATTAGCCAAGACGTGGCTCACGTTGTAGATAGATAGACACAGCTAGGTAGATCTGCAGCTTCTCTCCAGGTTTCTGCTTAACTAGCAGCAGAGGGCTAGCTAGATACTTCTTTAATGCCTGGAAGGCCTGTTCACTGTCTTGGTCCCACTTCAAGTTTTTTCCCTACTTAATTGCTTTTAAAAAAAGGAGGCACTTGTTGGTAGATCGTGATATGAAACGATTGAGCGCTGCTACTCGACCGGTTAATACCTGTACCTAATGAGGAACCTGGGGGATTCCAAGTCTAGGATGGCTTTGATATTTTCGGGGTTCGCTTGAATGACCCTCTCATGGACTATAAATCCTAGAAACTTCCCTGCGTTACCAGGAAGGCGCACTTGGTAGGGTTCTTCCTCATCTGATCAGCTCTGACGATTTGGAAAGTTCGACGGATATGGTCGTAGTGATGGTCAGCCTCCTACGACTTAGTGATCATGTCGTCTATATAAACTTCCATCATTTTCCTTATCTCATGCTTGAATAAACTGTTGACCAGCCGCTGGTAGGTGGCTCCTACATTCTTGAGACCAAAAGGCATGACTTTGTAGCAGTAAAGGCCCTACCCAGTGATAAAGCTCATCTTGTCTTGGTCTGTGGGGTGCATCATGATCTGATTATACCCCAAGAATGCATCCATGAAGCTTAAGAGCTTGTTCTCTGTTGTGGAGTCTACCAGTTGATCTATCTTCGACAGTGGGAAGCTATCTTTTAGACATGCGCGATTAAGGTCTGTATAGTCAACAATCACAGGCCACTTTCCATTAGCTTTGATGACCATGACCACGTTAGCGATCCACTCTGGGTATCGAGATTCCCGGTTGAACCCGACTTTTAGCAGTTTTCCAAATTATTTATATACTGTAGCGTTTCTCTCTGGATTGAAATACCAACACTTCTGTTTAACAGGCTTGAAGACGGGGTTAACTGCTAGCCGGTGAGTTGCCAATGAAATTGAGATTCCTGGCATCTTGTCATGACTCCATGTGAAGATGTCACTATACTCGCGGAGTAGCTGGATCAATCATTGTTTCACTCTCACTTCCAGCATGGCTCCGACCTTGACTACCTTGAATAGGTCATTCCCCTTGACTGGTATTTCTTATAACACATCAGCTAGATGGCCACTAGCCCACCCTCTGTCTTCTTCTACAACTTCTTCTGGCAGGATCTCTAACTCGGGCTCCTTTACTGCTATTCCAGCCTCCCCCGTAATGTCTGGAGTATCGAGATCCTCTTCCAATGGCATCTACTCATGTATAATTTATATATGTGAAAACTGTTTGGCTAAGGCCATCGGGTTAGTCGTTACACCGTATCATTTGCGAGCTGCCTACTGGTCATCACATACCTCGCCTATTTTGCCTACGTCATTTCCCACCAGAAGCTTCAGGATGTTATGGTAGATAGACAAGACCCTTTTTAGGACCGATAGGAAAGCCCCCTGAGGATGGTGTTTTAAGCTAACAGGGTATCAACTACCACGAAGTCAATCATTAGGTTTTACAGGAGAAGTGCAGTCTCGATGATCACCGGTAGAATTTTGGATACTACTAGTACAATTGAGTCTCCAGAAAAGCCATACAGGGTAGTGCAACTGTTGTAACACCACTGCTTCAGGTTGTGTTTTTCCAGGGTGTCCCTGAAAAGGATGTCCACCCTGCTACCTATATCAATCAGCACGTGGAGGACCAGACAATTAGCGATATGTACCGTAACCATCATGGGGTCATAGTGCGGTTACACGATGTTGTATGCATCTGCTTCAGTAAAACTGATTTGGGCTGACTAGGAGGTTCCTACCAAGCTCAAATCTACTTTGAAGATATCTCACCCCTCTTCAATCAGGGGTATCTTCCTAACATGATTCTTTCTGAAATTGTTGGAGGTATCGGCCAGGGTAGGTCCTCCACTGATGGTGTATATGACCTGGATTTACTATATCAGGTTCTTCTGCTTTCCTTTTTTTTCTCCTCATATTTCCGGATCTCGGTTTATACCTCCTTCCCTGTGTGAATGTTGTCTCGTACCTGCTACAGGAATTCTATCAGGCAATCGTCTCTCACTAGTGCCTCAATCTGGTTTCGCAGGCTGTAGCACTCCGAGATGTTACGCCCGACATCTTCATGGAAATCGCAGTATTTGTAGCGATCCCTCATATCGGTTGGTGCTTTCATGAGACCAGGCTTCCTGAGCAGTCAGTATCTTATCACGAATGGCGAGGTAGATCGTCTCTCGGGATGCGTTCAGCGGGGTGAAGTGGCTATACCCACTCTTGTCCTTAGCTATGGGAGCTACCACTCTATGGGGAGGCGAAGCTCGAAGAGGGGTTCAGCTAGCAAGGTACCGCTTCCTTTGAGACTGGAATGGTGGGGAGCAACATGCAGACTAGTTGGGAGGTCTGTTTTTGTCTTTTTGTATTGGTGTATGTTTAGGCACCTCTTTCTTTTAGCACTTAGTAGTCCTCATTTCATCATGCTCAATCTTGACTCTAAGCTAGTCATTTATCTCTATATGCTCAAAGGCCTTGTCATAGGATTCCTGGTAAGTCTCTGGTGGATGCTTAGCGAACAACCGGAATAATGTACCCACCCACAGATTCCTGTAAAAGTTGGCTAGGGTCTCCTTCTCAACGTAAACCCCCGTATGGATCACTTCCTTATGGAACCTCTCCACGTAAGACCTGAGCGAGTCACATCGCTCTTGAATTTTGTACTGCATGTAGATCGGATCCTTCAAATGTGGTTTGATCCCCTAAAACTGTGAACAAAAGTCACTCGAAAATTTAGTAAAGCTATACATGCTACCTGCGGATAACTTTCTGAACCACATCTTGGCGTAGTCAATCAGCGTGGTCAGAAACATCCTACACATGGCTGCCCTAGTCTCATTATAGACCTCTATCTGCTGGACGAAGCTCTCCAGGTGAATCAAGGGATCTTCCGTGCCTGAGTACTTGTCATCTGACATCTTGAATATAAAAGGGAGATCTGCTTCCCTGATCCTTCTAAATAAAGAGGCTTTCATCTTGCCCAAGGAATCCTTCCGGTTTTTCCGGTGCTTGCCCTTCTTCAACTCCTAGATTTCTTTCTACATCCGAGCTAGTTGATCCCGTGGGCACTTGTTCCCGGTATTCTTATACTCGACCTCAAAGTCTTCATTGTCAGATCCCTCTAATGAGATGGAAACCTCGTCCTGGTATTAGATAATTTTGAAATATTGTATATAATCATTTTAATCCTTTATATAATTTGATTTGAAAAAAATAATTAAAAGAAAAAGTTTTCCACTAGCTTTAATACCGCTTAAACCCACCATTTCACCGTGTATCAAATAATACAATGTCTAATGTATTAGAAACAATGTTTGTATTAATTATGGTAGCCAAAAATGGCCTCCAGGCCCAACGCTTAAGCCCACTGCCGACTTCGAGTCAGACCCGGTCCAGACCCAACTAAAAAGTCTAGCCAAGAGTCACTATTTGACTTAGTCACTCTTTTCCTCCAACTCAACTAATCAATCTAGGTCAGAGATCACATTATCCCATAAAATCTTATCGAGATTTCAGGGATACACACCAACAAATCTTTCACGAACAACTTCTGGGGAATATCTATAAATAGACCCCTTTGGTCACAGAAAGGGAATTCTAAACACACACACTCTTTCTCTTTCTAAAGCTCTAGCATTCTAAAATTCTGTCCAAGCAAGTTCCAACCATCGGAAATCTATCTCCCTCCAAATCATGATCACTCTTTGCATATTCACTCAGCCCAAGCGCACTTAAGGCCTAAAAACAATTACCACCTTTTTTTCCTTCTTTTTTCTTTTCTGTTTTCATCTTTTTGCAGGCTTTAGAAGTGGTCGACGAGTGTGATTCGACAGGTTAGAACCACGCTGTTTAGGCCTAACCTGAATTCGACTCAATTCACATCAATTGTAGATCGACCATCTGTATTAATTAATACAATAGAATATGACTGGCCAAACACATGTATTGTATTATGTAATACATTTTAACTCTTTTATCCAATACTATACAAGAAAACAAACAAACCTTAATATTAATTTGATCGACTAATTCACAAATTATTTACAATAGAAGGTTTTATATGAACATAAAGGATCATCATTTTTGCAACTTGATTTATTTTAAAATTAAGAAGATAATTACTTGTATGTATTTAAAGGTGGTGATAAGTCCTTCATATATGGTGTAGAGGAAAGGTATGCAAATGTGAATGGCGGGCCTAGATGAAACTAACGATGAAGAGGAAGAGCAGAGTCAAGATAATGCTACAGAATTAGCTTCATTTACTAGTCTAGTGGGAGGGAAATTGAATCAAGAAGGAGAAACAAGAGTGGTCAAAAGCAGAGAGGGAGAAAATCTTTAGAGTGTTGAACTCTACCATCGAAAATTGTACATGTGGTGTAAAATCTGATGTCACACATGTGGCAGTCATATATTATTGGTTGCAAAATAGCAAATAGCAAACAAAAATAATAAAAACCTTACAAGTGCACAAATCGTAAACGATAGTACAACGGAAAAGCAAGGGTCGTTCTCACAGAGAATTAATTACCTACTAAAATAAATAGTTTATATCTATGACACTCTAAGACTCTAATATAACTGAAAATAAGAAAACAAAGACTCTAAATGAACACACACGAATGGGGTTTTTGATTTGATTATTAAACTAAAGAAAATTAAATAACATGAAATAAAACGTTGCAGAAATTTAATGAGGAAAAAATAATAAAAAACACTAGTTAGGACCTTATATCCACCACTAAACAATCATCCAATCCATAGAAAATAATGAAGTTAGAAGATAATCAAAATGAAGATATTCACGACAAAGTGTTGACATCCCACTCGAGTCGTATAGATTCTCTCTTAGTTAGTATGTAAGTTATATGGCATCTATATAAATACATGTATTCCAAATTATAACCTAGCATGAGCATATGCTATATTTAATAATCGGAACCCATTAAGAATGAAGATAATATGAATATCACACAAACCCTAGAATATGACATTTATTTCAAGTAATTCATGAATTAATTTCCCTTAATTAAGTCTTATTCCAATTAATTGTTGCATGCAAGAATATGTTCGTGTGGCATTTGAACTCTATCCTACAACATATATCCTAAAATCATGCTTCTAAGATAGTCAATCAAAGACACAAAGATAATAGAAAAACAATTCTTATTGAGAAATTGAAATCATCATATAAGAAAAATAATACTTCATTAAAACATAAAACTTGTCTATGGAATTAGAATCATGTCTAGGACTTCAAGTTAGCCCTAACTAATAAGAAAAATTAGTTAGTAACAAAAACTAGAAAAATAAACAAAAACGTCTAATCTAAAGAAAGGTAGAAGAAGAGAATGTTGATGGAGTCTTCAATCTTCTATCTTCAACTCTCCACCCATCCATCTCTCTTGTAGAAAACTCTTGGTATTTATAGGTGGCTACTCCTTGTAGATTCCCAATTTGCTTTGTTATAGGAAGCACACCAAGTAGAAAAATAGGATTGAACAAGGAATGAGAACCATCTCCTAAATTGGATTTCCTTTTTGGATGATTGACTTCTAATTTTTGTTTAGGGAGCTTCCCAAACGTATCTTGATCTTTTAAAGTCATAAAGATTTGATTTGGGAAGTTCTTAGACAATTCTAGACCAATTTGGAGTGAAAACATGCCAAAAATAAGCAACGACCACTATGGGAACCGCTGTGGGTGTCACGACACTCTTGACAACGGAAAATACTGGTCTCAGCCGCTATGACTACTGCTGTGGAATTTCACAGTGGTTTGACAACAGTTATGCTTTCCATCTCTAACTTTTTATTACTAAAACGACTATAACTTCCTCTAGAAAATTCAGATTGACAAACCGTAAAGTGCGTCGAAAACTAGACTTTAGGGGCTTTTCGAAAATATATAGATCTAAACCTGGTTCGATCCGAGAAAAGATATATGGTCTTCACAAGTTGGATGTGTTGCAGAGGTATTTCTCCAAACTTCACTAAAAATCATCTTTTTGTCTTCAAATTTACTCTAAGAGCTATCTTCTATAAATCTCAACAAACACATTAAAATATTTAATTTCATCTAAGAGCATAACATAAAATATAGGAATTAGGGTTCTCAACTATCAACATTTATCAACCTAATATATATCCAATTTTAGTGGTAGGGTGCACTGGTATACAACTCTTGGGAGGGAGAGGTTAAGGAGAATTAAAGTTTAGAAGTAAGAACTTGTCTGGCACATAAGATTGGTTTGAGATTAGACTATTTTAATCTGTATCCGGTGTTTGGAGATCTTTTGAAACATAGGATTAATAATCCCAAAAGTAAAATAGTCCCATAACCACCCCATTAACTTTATTTGTCTTGAAACTATTATTTTTACACCTGGCCCCACTCATTAAATTTATCCCACCAACACATACTCTCTTTCATCACATTTCAACTATCTCCTCTTTCATCACTTCTCTATCATAAAATTTCGACAAATCTCTCTTTAAAAATTTCTTTGTTTTGTGCATCAATGACACCTTCATATACCATTCTCAAGATTGAGTAAATCTTCATTTCAAGCTCTCAATCGAAAGTAAGAAAAACTATTTCTTGCATTGTGTATAACGATTTTTTTTTTTTTGAAAAAAATGATTCACATAAAAAATGAGAATATCCAATGTTTTATAGGTATATATATATATATATATATATATTTAAAACTAGCAAAATAAATCTAACCATTCTAAAGTTTTGATGAAGTCACATTTTTTTATCAAAAAAATAAAATGCTTTTGAGTTATTTCCCAAAACTGAAATCATACACATTTTCTTGACATGATAAACTTCTGCTTTGTTCTTATTTATTTTTTTAGTAATGCTAAACATCCTACCTACAATCCCACCTTTTTCATTCCAACAAATGTGGCAACTGATGTGCCACTTGATGAGCAGATATAGATTAATTGTAATTTATCTCACTTACTCATGTATCCACTCAAAAATTAATGTGTATCCACTCATCAAATGGCAACTCAGCTGCCACATGTGGTGGGATAGAAATAGTGAGATTTTCCTGCTCAAAACGATTTGAGGGAGTATTGATATTTAAAAATTATTTTATTTAATTATAGTATAAGCATATAATAAACAATTCATCAAAAAAAAAATCCAATCCTAAGTCATTCTAAAAATAATATTGAATTATTTTAATCATATCTCATGTTACACCAAACAATAGAAAGTGTTATATATAATCCCTATTCAATTCCAATCTAATCCCAATCAAATTCAATCCCACAAAATAGTTCAATCCAATTACATACACCAAACCGCGCTTAAAAGACCGAGAAATAGTCAGGCTTGGGGAAGTTGGATCTGACAATTTTTAGTTAAAAAACCTTTTGCATGAAATTTGGATTTGCCATTAAATCAAACCAACGACTATGACATTATACCAGATTTTTTTTAATTTCTAAGATACCTCATATGATTTCCCAAGTTTTTTTTTTAATTTTCGAGATTTGATTTTACTGATATATGTATATATAAATTGTTTATTGTTTTTATTTTTTATATATCACTTTGGGGCATGACAACTCCAATCCTGAAATTATGTGGCAAAAAAAACTAGAGAACATAGAGTTGAGTTTCTAATTCTAGAAACTCTCCTAGAAATACTGATTAAGATTTCTAACTCTTTCTCCAAATAATATTATAGCTTATTTAATTATAAAATAAAATATGAGAGAGTAAAATAATTGTTTTATTGGTTCGTTTTCTATATGGCACTCTTTTCAAGGCCGTTGGTGGAAAAGTCACCAAGTTAATAAGTCTTATGGAAATAGCACAAATTAATGTGTTCTGTCAAAATTGCCTCTTAGTTTTTTGCTTTTTAAATTTCTTTCCCTCTTTCTCTTTCTCCCTCTCTCCTCTGTTTTTTTTTTCAAAACCTTAATTGATGAATCAATGGAGGTCAAACAAACCTCCAATGGAGGTTGCCAAAATGGTCGACTCCATTAGAGGTCGTTTTGATGACCTCCAACCTTCATTGGAGATTGTCGAAATGACATCCGTTAAAAAAAATCTAGAAATAGGTCTCGAGTAGCTGACAATAAGTCTCGGATGACCTACTCGAGAATTATTACTGATACTTATTTCCTGATTTGTTTTTTTTTTATTTTTTTCTTCTTCGACCATCAATGGAGTTCGAGGTCACTTCAACCTTTAATGGAGGTCTTTGTGACCTCCGGTATGGTCTGTCCGACCTCCATTGATGGATCAATTGAGGTCTTTCATAAAAAAACCATAGGAGAGAGAAAAAGAAAGAGAGAGAAATTTAAAAAGTAAAAAGAAAAGTAAAAGAATAAGTGAGTGTATTTTAGTCTTACAACATACTTTAGTGCTAAAAAACATATAATTAATAACTTGATGATATTCCCACAAAACCAAACACATATGATGTTGTTTCCCCATATTCCCTCTTGTTTTATTATAATTAGTCATAAAGTGGATGCATATTTGATTTTAGATAATTGCATTGGAGATGTGAATATGTATTTCTCTAAAAAAAAATCAAAAGTGGGTCCATAATGAAATGCTAATGTGGCACAATTTAGAAACTCAAATTATATATTTGCGTGATCTTATATTAGATTTTAAGGTTTGCCTAAGTTGCTATTATGAGAGAAAATTGATTTGTTTTTGTTTTAATTTTTTCTTTTTTATTTTCAAATCCAAATATTTTATACATCATTTGATTAAAATCTAACGACTAAAAATTGACCCACTAACATTGCTATGGATAGCAATTTAGCCAAATAAATTTTCTATATAAGGTTAAACATAATAAAAAAGGATAAGTTTCACGTCAATATAAGGTACAAATAGAACAAGTGTTCCACACGCACCGGGCACGTGACCAAATAGAGACACCAACCAGACTATATATGAAGGGTAAATCGTATTTTAGTCCCTGTCGTTTGTTTTAATCTACATTTAGTCCACAGATTTTTAGAATTGTAACTTTTAGTCATTTTGTAAAGGAATCCGTTAAAATACACTTTTTGACATGTCAGACGTACGAAATGACCTTAATGCCCATGATGTGTTCTGATCCCAATGAAAAAACCAGTTTACCCTTAACCATTAAAAATAATTAAAAATAATATTAAAATAAAATATAATTAAAAAGTAATATTAATTAAATTAAAAATTAAAACTAATTTACAACTAAAAACAAAACAAAAATCGTTCACCACTAACCAGACAAAAAATCCACAACTCGATCAAACATCTTCTTCTTCACCATTCTCTCATCATCTTCTTCATCTTCTTTACCAAACTTAATACAAAACCTAACATAGCCACAACTCAAACACCTAAACCCCACCACCACTCAAACACTAAAACCCTAGCTATCATCGCTACCGTCTCTCTGTTATCGGTATCTTCCACCTCCTTCTCATGAATCCGTGCACCCTCTCTCTCTCTCTATGTCATGAATCTCTCTCTTTAAACGAGATAATGAGGAAACGAACTTGCTCGATCTCTTTCTCTTCATTCTTTTTCTTCTTCGTTTGGTTTGGGGTGGTTTCTGGGTTCGATTGGGTGTGAGTGTGGGTTTGATTGATTTTGGGGTGATTTCAAGATTCGATTGGGTGTTGATGGAACTGGCTTCGATTGGGTGTTGATATGGGTGGTTTATGGGTTCGATTAGGTGTGTGTATGGGTTCGTTTGATTTGTGGGTGGTTTCTGGGTTCGATTGGGTGTTGATGTGAGTGGTTTCTAGGTTAGATTGGGTGTAGGTGTAGGTGTAGGTGTAGGTGTGGGTATGGGTGTGGGTTCGATTTGTTTGGTAGTGGTGGATGAATATTGTATGTGGATTGTTTTTTTTTTTTAAAGATTCTTTGTGCGAGGAAAAAAAATTATGGAAATATTTTGAGATTGAAGGTTACTAGTGGCGGTGGAGAGATGAGGTTGTTGATGGTGCTGGAGAGATCGATGAACTATTGGTTGGTGATTGTTTAATCTGAGGGATTTTCTTTTTTCCGGATCAACGAACAATTGGTTTCAAAAGTAAAAAAGATATATATTTTTAATTAAATTCTTTATTCAAAAAAATAAATAATTGACAAATTTTTTTTTTTAAAAGTTTTTTTTTATGAAAAGAAGTTTTTTTTTAATGATTTTTTTTATGAAAATATTCTATTTGATCTCCACCATCCATATTTTGTTTTTAAGAAAGATGGAGGGTGGAGATCTATTTAAAAAATTATTATTTAATTTTTAATATAATGCAATAATATTTATTTAAGTTAATAATATTTTTTTTAAACTAATTTATAAATTACTATTATACCCTTTAGTTATATAAGATTCTAGAACATCAAATGTTATTTTTCCTTTTTAATCCATTGATTTTTGTTGACTTGACGAAACCCTAACATAATTGGATAATAGGAACTTAAATTTATATTATCAAATAAAGAATGGACTAAAAATTATAATACCGAAAAACCACAGAATAAACGCAGATGAAAACAAACTGTTTATACTAAAATACGATTTACCGATATATGAAATATGATATATGATCTCCGCTTCTCTTTGACGGGGATTCGCTTCTCTTCGACGGGGATTGTTGACTACTGGAGGGGAAAGGAAATGTCGGAAGCTCTCAACCTCCCAAACATAGACCTTTCCTCACCAGATCGTATCTCCACTGCCAAATCAATACGTCAGGTATGTTTTCTGCACCAAAATTCATAATGTCTCCAATGTTTCATGTTATAAATATACACGGTATTTTTGTAAATCATGTTCAATTCAAACACTGTGAATATATATCAAGTGTACGTTGTTGTTTTGATTGCGTTTTAAGGCGTGCATAGAATTCGGTTTCTTTTACCTGGTGAATCATGGAGTGGACGAAGAGTTGTTCCGGAGAGTGTTTGAAGAGAGCAGCAAATTGTTCTCACTTCCCTTGGAAGACAAGACCAAAATGTCTCGCAAACAACAGAGAGGCTACACACCGCTCTATTCTGAGAACCTAGATCCCTCTTCTACTCCTAAAGGTCATTTCTTTTTTACTCTCTATTGCTTGCCAAATTACCTAACATGGACGTGGTGATTAGATTTTACGCTTCAAATTGTTGAACTGGTTAGTGTGGTGCAGCCAATGTTGTAATTTTTTTTGCTTTTGATTAATGGTTTGGGTACACAACTTAATTGCCCATCTTTGGAAATGAAATCAGAACTGATTGTTCTTAATTGGTTAAGAAACAGGCGACTCGAAAGAGAGTTTCTACATTGGTCCTTTGGAAGGAGCTATCAAGGACCTGAATCAATGGCCATTGGAGGGTACTTTTTGTTTTTTGTAATAAATGTGTGAATAATTATTGGTGCTTTTCCCAAACATCTTGTTTCCTCTTTTAACTTGCACTTTTATTGTTCCAGAAGCTTTGCCGTGTTGGAGATCCTCAATGGAATGTTACTATAATAAAGTCTTGTGAGTTTGACTTCTCCATGGTGTTGAATTGCTTGTTGGCTATGTTTTTGTAGGGTTTAAATAACCTAAAATGAAAATTGATCGGTCATTTAAATATGTTTCTTTTTATTTCCCCTTATATAATTTTACATGTCTACTGATTTTCAGTATGTTGCTGTTAATAAAGTGTTACTATATGGTTTGACTTGAGTAGAGTTTTGACTATTATACTGTTGAATATGCCCTGCAAGGAAGAAGCTCAAAATGATTACTTTCATGCATTGGTTCTAGCTTGGGGGCAGTTATCTATTAGTGGATTTTTTGCTCAATGACATCTTTTAGTGTGTATCATTTTCTGTATTAATGACTGCAAGTTTGTACAACTCTTTCATACTTTTACGTGGTGATGATCTTGCTTCCTCAGGTCTGCTGGAACACGATTAATGCATTTAATTGCTCTGGCTTTGAACTTGGATGAAGACTTCTTTGAGAAAGTGGGAGCCTTGGATGTACCAATGGCGTTTCTTCGGCTTTTACACTATCCAGGTATAGTGGTGCAGTGTCCCTTATTTATATTTGTTCACTTGTAATATATACAGTTTGAGCTGCTATTATTCATATAGATGACTGGGTGTCTGCAATATTAATGTTTGTATAAGGGAACTTTTAACTTGTGTCTTCCCTTTCTTCATTCATTTGTGGTCAGTTTTATATATCCTTGGGTAGGTTCTTTAGATTGAATGCAAAAAACAAGCTATTATTGTGTCCTTCCCTTGCTATGGCCATAATTGCTGTATGCTAGTGCTCATTTTTTTGTTCTTTTTGTTGTTTTAGGCACAACATTTGTACATTTTGAGTTTTTGCTTTTTAGATTCTGGTTGTAGACAGTTTTGTCCACCATTTTGTTTGTTTTTATAGAACTTTGTGCTCCTGTTGTTTATTTCTTCTTTTCAATGTATGGACTTTTGTTTTTGAGCCAAAATGAAGTTTGGATAAAAAAATATAGCAAAGCATGAAGTGAAACTTTGAAACTCCTCTTTACTTAATCATAACCCCTCAATTTTGTATTTTTGTTAGAATTTTTTTTTTGAACATGTCAAAACTCTAATGTTACTGAAGTCCCCAGAGATCCTCAAAACCTGACCTTCTGAAGAGACTAGAATTTATATACCTTGTAAAAGTTTTCAAAATTTCTCATGTTTCTTTCAATCCAAACCACCCAAAAGATGGACGTAATTGCACATTTTTCACAAAACAGGAGTCCTTTTTACCTCTTCCTTTAGTCTGAGAATATGCTTGTAGAAAGGAGCTACATGAGGCTGGCAGTGACCAACTGAGATCTGCTGTTCAGACAGCAACTAGAATGTAGAATCAAGTAGCTAGTTTTGAATATACTTAAAGGCTGATTCTTTCTATTGAGTTTAAACTCTCATATTGATCGTGTTTTCTCGATAGACTACGGTGATATATTTATAGGCTAATGGTATGCGAATATGCAAAATAAAATATGAACGATAAAGAAAACGCACCACACAAAAACACAAAGAATTTACCGAGGTTCCGCTAACTTTGCCTACATCCTCGTGTGATCTCTTGTGAGAAATCATTAGCACTATGGAGAAAAACGCTTGGTTAAAAGAAACTTATTGAAACCCTTTAACTAATTTCCCAAAACCTTGCTAGAACCTCTCTATCACTCTTGCTCTTTACCCCTTTATGCTTGCTGATTTTTTTGTGTTAAAAATAAGCTACCAGCAGCCCTATTTTTGGACTTGGGTTACAAACCTTGCTAGAATAGGACTCCTAAATCCTTGTAGAATAAGAAAAGCTAACTTATTTCCTTATCCTAGTTGATTTGGGATTCTTGAGAAAATCTAATTTCCTAATCCTTATAAGAAATTATGTGTACACTTTATTTTCTCCTTATCCAAATAGAATTCCTTCTTAAGCACAGACTTGGGTATTGATGAGCTAAAACCACAACATTCTCCACCTTGGTGAGTCAAAACCAAGAAATGACTATTGTACTCCAGGATGTCTTTGAACCTTCTTGAAACAACTCTGGAAAGCTTTAACAACCTTCACCTTGGCAAAATTCTTCTTGCCTTAATGCACCTCAATTGAGGAGGTACTCCACCCAATCCTCAGCGTGTAATAAGATTGAGTGAGTTCCGAGCAAAACCTGAACTTCTCAGTTGTTGTCGGTTTAGTCAAGTAGTTTGATGCGTTCTCCTTTATATGAACCTTTTCCGGTGTAACTTCGATTCTACCTAATCCCTGACTCAATGATAAGGAGTCTCAATATGCTTTGATCTTCTATGAAACACTTGATTCTTAGCTAAGTAAATAGCACTTTGACTGTCACGTCTAACCACCTTCCGAACTCTGAGTAATTCCGAACTCTCTTGCTAAACCATTAAGCCAAACTGCTTCCTTTCCAGCTTCCACAAGTGCAATATACTCAACTTCAGTAGTGGATAACGCTGTAATTGATTGTAGAGCAGCTCTCCAACTAATTGGTCCACCACCACTAGTGAAAACATAACATATAGTAGATCTTCTTTTATCCAAGTCTCCAGCATAGTCAGCATCTACATAACTTAGAACACATGCTTCTTTACCATGTTTTTCAAACAAGGTTCTTAGACTCTTTGTACCTTTCAAGTAATGCAGAATCCATTTAACTACAGACCAATGCTCCTTTCTTGGATTCGCCATATACCTTGAAACAACACTTAATGCTTGTGCTAGGTCAATTCTTGTTCAAACCATCGCGTACATTAGACACCCTACGACGCTTGTCGCTTGCATAATGCACTTTGCTCATCTTTTTGAACTCTTTTTTTGTAGTTGGACATTGCAGCGCACTCAACCGATAGTGAGCTGCCAATGGAGTAGTCACGGGCTTTGCTCCATTCATGTTGAATCGTTTCAAAATATTTTGAATGTATTTTGCTTGTGACAACCATATTTTTCCCGCTACTTTGTCGCTCATAATTTGCATTCCAATGATCTTTTGTGCAGCCCCTAGATCCTTCTTGCCGAATTCCTTAGTTGCATCTTTAATTTCTGAATTCTAGACATATCTTGACGTGTTGAACAAATAGCATAATCATACCATCTTCAAACACATGGTAGTAAACACAACAATCCTTTAAGCATCTTCTGAAATTGATTTTCAGCATACATGAATCGAAACGCTTGTACCATTGCCTTAGAGATTGCTTTAGCCCATAAAGAGACTCCTTTAACCTACAAACCAGATTTTCCTTCTCTGTTTCGACAAATCCTTCCGGTTGAGCCATGTATATGTCTTTTTCCAGATCACCATAAAGAAACGTGGTCTTAACGTCCATCTATTCTATATGCATATTCTGCTGAGCTGCTATTGATAATAGTAATCTGACTGAAGTATGCTTAACCACCGGAGAGAATTTCTCGTCATAACCAATTCCTTCATTTTGTGAATACCCTTTTGTCACTAGCCGAGCCTTGTATCTCACGGCATCACCTTCATGCACCCCTTCTTTCTTTCTAATCATCCAGTTACAGCCAACTATCTTTTGATCTTTCATTTTAGAAACTAGCTCCCAGACAGAGTTCTTATTAAGAGATTTCATATCTTCTGGTATAACAACCATCCAACTTTCCCGATCATCACTTGCTCTAGCTTCTTGATAGTGGTTGGATCTCCTTGACTGACTTTAAGAACATAATTAAATTCGTCTTGATCAAACCCATACCTTTCCGGTTTCTTGCGATCTTGCTTGGGTTTATCCAGTGCTATGCTTCTCTGAAATTGTTGCTCGGGTTGTTGAGGAACCAGAGAGTCTTGTTCCTACCACGGTGATAGCTCCACCTGAGCCCGTACTTGTGATTGTTGTTGCTCTACTCTTTCCTCATTAATCACTTCGTCATGATCCACTTGCTCGTGCTCCACATGAGCTGGATCTTCTTCCATGGCCCATTTGGTTAGCGGAAATTCGGTTGCTTCTTCTACAACATCAGTTTTCTTCTCCTCACTCGTCCTGATTTTATTTTGGGCCATAATCGTTTCATCGAATACTACATCTCTAATTAAAACCTTGTTGTTGAAAAAATCCCATAACCTGTAGCCTTTCACTCCTTTTTCAAAACCAATGAAAATGCACTCGAGTGACTTTGGCTTGAATTTGGTTCTTTCATCACTCGGAATATGAGCATATGCACTGTAACTAAAAACTCTTACTTTGGAATAATCAACTGGTTTTCCAAACCATACCTTTTCTACACACTTATAATCAAGAACCTTCGAGGGTGATTGGTTAACCAAGTAGCAAGCGTGATTAATCGCTTCTACCCAAAACATGGCAGACAATCTTGCATGAAACCGCATGCTTCTCTCTCTTTCCATGAGTGTTCTATTCATCCTTTCTGTTGCCCCATTTTGTGGAGGAGTTTTCTTCACTATAAAATGCCTTGTGATGCCTTCTTCCCTATAAAATTGTATGAACTTCTTGTCTCTATATTCAACTCCACTGTCGCTTGTCAAATATCTGATTTTTCTGCTCGTTTGGTTTTCTACTTCAGCTTTCCACTCTTTAAACTTCGTAAAAACTTCGGACTTCTCCCTCATGAAGTAAACCCATACTTTTCACAAAAAATCATCTAAAAAAGTAACAATATACCTTGATCCTCCCTTTGACCTAGTTGGTGCAGGACCCCATACGTCTGTATAAATATAGTACAACGGCTCTTTGCTTCTTTTGTCACTGTCTGCAATCTTGAATGACGTCTTTATTTGCTTCTCGAGAGTACAATACTTGTAGAATTTCAATTTGCAGAAACTAACACCTTTCAACTGATTTTTCTTGTTTAGTTCTTGCATTCCTCTTTGACTCATGTGCCCTAGCTTACAATGCCAAAGCTCAGTCTCGTCCTTCTCTGCAGATATTGCTGCTCCACTTACTATTGTAGTTCCCCGAAGCTTGTATAAAGTGTTAGGCTGAATATCACCTTTCGTCATGACCAGTAACCCTTTCATAACCTCGAGTGTCTCTCCTTCAGAACAATACTTGTAACCGGCTTTGTCTAAAGTGCCCAAAGATATTAAATTCTTTAGCTTAGGAACGTGTTTGACTTTATCCGGTAACCAATTATGTCATGCATTCTGATTTTCACGGATCTAATACCTTGGATCTTGCATGGTAAATCATCTCCCATCAAAACTTCTCCGCAACTTCTTTCCTTATATGTATCGAACCATTCTTTGTTATCACACATGGAACGAACTACCGATATCCAAAATCCAATGTTGGATAGTATTGGAGCTTAATGTTACCGTAAGGAGTTCTCTGTCACTTTCATCCGAAGTAACCACACTGGCTGTACTTGAATTTCTTTCCATCGCCTTTGCTTTTCTTTCTTGCCATATCTTGCAATTTTTTTTCCAGTAGCACCACATGTAAAGCAACCGTTGTTCTTTTTTTCTTTTCCCTTGGATTTTGATCTACCCTTGTTGCCAGATTTATCATGCCTACCCTGCGACCGATCCCTCAGTTTGCCTTTGGCATGCAGACCATGGGCTTGAGAGCTTTCAGTATTTTCATCCATCTTGACATAAGATCGGATAGCTTCCATAACCTTTTCCAGTTTTAGACTTTCCTTACCAAACATGATTGTGGTCCTGAAGTGTTTGAACGAAGGCGGTAGAGATCTCAGCAGTAAAAGCGCCTTGTTGTCATCTTCATACTTCACATCCACCTTTAATAAATTGGCAACGCAATTCCGAAATCTGCTCTAACGATCTTGTAGATTTCCTCATTCCCACCTTCTTCCATCCGAAGATTAAGAACGTCATCTTTCAAGAAAAGTTTATTGGATAAAGTAATACCTCTATAAACTTTTTCAAGCTTATCCCATGTCTTTTTAGCGTTCATATCCTCGTCGACATTAAACATCACATTGTCAGCAAGATGTAGCTTAATAGAGCTCTTCGCATTTATGTCCATCTGCTTCCACTAAAAATCTATAGTTCCCTCCGGCTTCTTCTCCTCTCCGAGAATAACATGCTACAGATCTTGCTGAATCAAGACGTTCTTCATCTTCCTCTGCCATAACGTGAAGTTACCCTTCTCATCAAACTTCTCGATTATGATGGGTTTCACGTCGTTGATCTTATCACCCCGTCATCTCAGAAAACGCTATAACCAAGCTTTGATACCAATTTGTTGATTTTAAACTCCCTTATTGATCATGTTTTCTCGATGGACTATGGTGATAAACTTATAGGATAATGATATATAAATATGCAGAATAAAATATGAACGATAAAGAAAACACACCACACATAAACCCAAAGAATTTACCGAGGTTCCGCTAACTTTGCCTACGTCCTCATGTGATCTCTCGTGAGAAATCGGTAGTACTATGGAGAAAAATGCTTGGTTACAAGAAACTTATTGAAACCCTTTAGCTAATTCCCTAAAACCTTGCTAGAACCTCTGTATCACTCTTGCTCTCTACCCCTTTATACTTGCTGATTTTTCTGCGTTAAAAATAAGCTCCCAGCAGCCCTAATTATAGGTATAGGACTTGGGTTACATTCCTTGCTAGAATAGGACTCCTAAATCCTCATAGAATAAGAAAAACTAACTTATTTCCTTATTCTAGTTGATTTGGGATTCTTGAGAAAATCTAATTTCCAAATACTTATAGGAAATTATGTGCACACTTGATTTTCTCCTTATCCAAATAGAATTCCTTCTTAAGCATTGACTTAGGTTTTGATGAGCCAAAAACGCAACACTTTCAAGCAGTCATCCATGGAGATCCTTACATCTTGTCAAAACAGTGATCCTTATTTCTGTTGTTAGGCAAACTGGAACCATCTGGTGAAGAAATATATGGTGCTTCTGCTCATTCAGATTACGGAATGATCACTCTTCTAATAACCGATGGTATTCCAGGGCTCCAGGTATGCTTGCTTATTCAATTGAATCCTCATCACATAGTTCCAGACTGCTAATTGTTTTGCCAATTTAAGCTAAGTTATAAGTGATTATAGGTTTGCAGGGATAAATCCCATCATACAAGGGTATGGGAGGACGTGCCAAATATTAAGGGGTGGGTTCATGTTGGCATTTTGTTTTGTAAGTGGACATGTTGGCTTGAAGAGATTGATATCCCTTTAGCTATTTTAAATTTCAAATGTCTGATGAATGATCACTTTATGAACTCTCGACAACAAAATGAGAATATATAATAGTATTGTGGTGAATATGACAAGATGTAACCAGACCAGTTAATCTAATATCACAAGTGGGAATATGCTAGGATAAAATTTAATTCTTGATATCATGATTGGTTTGTTGATTTCTGTCATTCCAGTGTCCTGACATAATATCTGAATCTGCAGGGCATTTATTGTTAACATTGGGGACATGATGGAGAGGTGGACCAATTGTCTATTTCGGTAATTTATCATTTCGCCAACCGGAAAAGCTTTTCATGTTTCTCTTCAGAGTTATTTACGTGTTTTAGGATGAAATATTGTAACAATATAATTAAACTACTGCTAGTACTTGAGAAATTCTTTGGTGGTGGTTGGTTTTTAGGCTAAACATGTGTCCTATATCTGCAGGTCAACCCTTCACAGAGTGATGCCAACAGGACAAGAACGCTACTCTGTAATCATCTTCTTGCTTCCTCTTTTTCTTTTGGTCCTTTTATTTTTTTTCCCTGGCTGTAACATTATGTTTTCTGTAGTTTGCATTTTTAAGTTATGATTTATGAAGGTTCTTAGGTTTCATATATAATATATTTGATATATGTATAAAGACTCTTTGTTGGAGCCTGGAGGTTGGGTTCCCATCTTACAAGATTGATGATGGGACCTGTAAAGTGTTTGTTGGCTTGTCTGTTTTGGATGATCTAAATCATTTTATTTGGATGTCCTTTCTCTTGAATCAGACCTGTTTCTCAATAGGTGTCTTGTTTTTATCTTTACATTGGTCTTCCCATGTAAATTGCATTCTATGGTAGAAGTACTGTCTTTTCGAAGACATCCAATTTTTTTTGAAAATGAAATTGTTTCAAATTCTTTAAAAAGGTGAATTTTAGTGCTTTATAATGGCCTGTACGCATTGGAAAATTGGATATAGAAAGTGCCCTTGGTTTGTGATGTTATTAGCTCTCTTTTGTCAAGGGAATTACAGTGTTGTAACTGGCAGTTTTTGGAATTGCAACGTTGCAGGCTGCATTTTTCATGGATCCCAACAGTGACTGTGTGGTGAAATGCTTGGAAAGTTGTTGCAGTGAATCATGTCCCCCAAGGTACTGTTAATTACTAATTATCTTTGTTAGAATAGGCCATGAAGAAAACTGCAGGTGGTATATCTCCTTAATATAGAATGTCTCCGACAGGAGGAGTTTGAATATTTCTGACTTGAAACATAACATAGAATTTCTCAAATAAGCTGAAAATTGAAATCAAATTCAAACATAATGTGCACATCATCTCTTAGCAGAGATGGTAGTGTATCTCCCTTCCATAGTGGTGGGGTGGGTCGAGTCACACCAAACATAATTTATAAATATGTGTGAGAAGTTTTCTCCTAGTTTGTGGGAGTAGTTGTCTGGGCCACACATGTATTGTCTAATCTAGGCAGGTCTTGATAGTCCTAGTGTAGTATTTGTATTACTTTAAAAAAAAAAATCAAACATAAGGTAGGATGCTGACTATATGAGTTCTTCCTAAAATTGCCTGTCATCCTCGATGCTCCTTTTTTGTTCAAACAATGCAGATTTCCGCCAATCCGCAGCATCGACTACCTTAAAGAGCGGTTCAGGCTTACATATGGCTCATAAGGTGGGTAAACCACTCTTGGCTGGTGCTTCCCTATAATATTGATGTTACTTTTCCCGTGAATATGTGATAACGTTGTGATGTTATCATGTTATTTTTTTTTTCAAGTAAAACAGATCATTTGTACAAAAATGTTCAAACTTCTTGTAATAAAAGTCTAAAATTGTAACTATGCTATGGCATTAAAAAACTGTGTAAGATGTTTATTTACTTTGCTATTTACTTTGCTATTTGCAGCTTCACTAGTTTGTTTTTCTGATTTGCTACTTTTCAATGTTAAAAGTTAAGTCATTTTATATCAAGGGGGTTTATTATCCATAAAAACACATATTTGTTCGTTGAACTTTATTGCACTATATTGACTATGTTTTAAAAGAATAAATAATATCTACAAAAGTTGATGTGGTTCGGTGGGAATCATGAACCTCTTACACCTATACATTGATGTTAGGGTTGTTAAAATTACACATTGGTTCGGGAAGCCATCTTGGTAGGGGTGGTTTTAACCGTACAATTTAAGGTACAATTTAAGTTATAGTTTGTGGTCGGTATTTTTTTTCAATTCCCGATTTAATTTCAATACGATTACAAGATTTCAAGTTTTACATGATTTCAAGTCTCCATCACGTTCTGTCTTCTCCCCGTACCCAATATATGTGTGAGATTTTCACTCATATTTTTCCCTTCCACAAACATAATTTTCCCTCTATTTCCTTCCATTGAAACATTATTTATTCCGGATCATTATATATAATATGCCCCTCACACTACTCTTTTTATATTATTCAATAATATTTATATGATCTTTATCAAAAAGTTATAAAAAAAATACATTAATGTGATCGAGGATGGTATGAGGTAAAAAACTGATATCCTAATGGTGAATCTTTGTATTCATACCGTTTATTTTAAGGTGGACATTTATTGGAAATGATATTTTTTTTATATAAATTGGTATTGGGGATGGTAAAGAAAAATCCGTCTTCGATCCGTACCATTCACATCCCTAATTGAGGATTTGAGGCCATGGTTCAAGTGGTATACATTCTCTATTATTCTTATGTTTAAAATATTATTCTTTTGTTTTTTTAAAGTCAAACCTTACTTGAGAAATATTTATATATTTTTATATGCTATAGTTGCTTTAAAAAGAATTTTTTTTTATGAAGCTTCTATTGTAATTAAACAAATGGGTAATATTTTACTGTTTAATTTTTTCAATTTATTTTATTTTTTATGTTGATTAAAATATAAATATCTTTTAATAATTAATAAAATATTTTATTTAACATTTTAAAAATAATAATTTCAATATTAATAAATAAAAATAACTATTATTGTATTTAAAATTGGTTTTAAGTACTTAAATTTAAAAAAAAACAAGTTAAATATATATATATATATATATTTCAAAATTTAATTTAAATAATTATTTTAACCAGTCCAGTTCCATGCAATCATTTTATTAAGGTGAGGTGGAATTATTTGGTCTTGTGTATTATTTTTTAAATTCGTCTTTTTTTTATTTATATAATTATAAAAATTAATATTTATTTTATATATCTTATTTTAATATTTAAAAATATTATTTTCTTTCATATTAATTTTAAATATTTTTATTTATTTTTTTAGATTACAATTTTTATTTATTTTAAAATAATTTATTTTAATTTTATATTAATCAATTTCACACTATTACATATAGATGAAATTATTTTTTATCTAATCTCATACCACACCAAATAAGAGGTAGAACTATTTTAATCCAATTTTATACAACACCAAACTAATCGCAACACTAATTCAGGGGTCGTGTGTTTTTATCTGAAGACTGAACAGTCTTGAATTTTTTTTAAAACTTAATAGAGACTGAACAGTCTTGAATTTTTTTTAAAACTTAATAGAGACTGAAATCTGAACTTAAATGATATTTTTTTCCTCACATCTGAATGTAATATCAACATGTTTGTTTTTAAAAAGTTAAAATTCTCTAAAAATAAATAATTTTACATTTATTCCCATCTTAAACAATTATTAATATAATATGAAATAAAAACAATCCAAAAATAATAATTGTTATAAGGATTTTTTGATAGCATGACAAGTCAGCATGATCACCTGAAAACATGGTGATTAGATATGCCACGTCATAAAAGTCAATCAGGGAAGGTTAATTCAAGGCAATTAATAGATGATCTCAAGGTCAAGTCAAGATTACCCAAGATGGTCGTGAAAACTAACCGATCGGGTAGAGACAACTTGGTCGGGACCATCTGATTGGGATAAAAGAAGTCTGGTCGGGACTAGACAATTGATCAGTTCCACAATGTGTGAGAGACATTAAAGGCAACTACGACTCAACGAAGAAGAATTGTCTTACTTAAACAAAGAATCTAGAATCATACTTCAATAAGGAAATATCCATATTTCATCTTCAGTGTTAGAGAATTCTGTTCAGGAAAAAACTCAAAACTTTCAGGAGGATAAACGCCAAACAGGAAACGAGTCCAAATCAAGCAATAACTCTACTCTTCTAGAAGACTGCTTATCGATCAGGAAATAAGTCTTAAATGGACTATTCAACTAGAATCCTACGAAGACTCTAATTCAATACACAAGATCTGCGTAATATGAAAGAAGAGAAAGATAACTTCAACAAGTAACCAGTCCTAATTAAACACCATAATATTTCCTTATTTGTATATCAAGGATTATGGTTCTATGCACATATAAATAAACCCATAATCTCATTGTAAAAAGAGAGAACAACCCGTAGAAAAGATACACAGAAAAATAGAGAGAAGCCGAAAAGGGAGGAACGATTGAGTGTAAAATCATTCCATTTTAGTGAATTTCTTCTCACCGTCACCGGCAACCGTGGATATTTCCCCGCTTTTGGGTTTTATCACGTAAAATTGTGTGCCCTATCTGCTTTTTGCTTATTTGAACCAGTAATTTAATTGTCGATCGATACTTACCTATTTGACGCGTGATCAATCATACGTGATCCAAAATCATTGTTAACAACTGGCGCTAGAAGGAGGGGCGTAGAACTCAACTTCGAGGAACCAACATAAACAGACGAAACACCGAGATACTCTAACAAGCCTAAAAAAAAGGGTGCTAATGGGTGAATTTTCTGTTTTATCAGCATCAGAATATATGCAAACGAGCAAATTCACAAACAGAGTTCTCAAAGAGAGAGAGAGAGAGAGAGAACTCGTGAAGCAACAACATGGCAAACAACAGAGATGGAAGTCAGTTTTCGAATGATCTTGGCACCCTAAGTGTTGGTAACAATTATGACCAATAAACGCCAACATCGTTGGAGAAAGCTTACCCTCCGTGACACCAAATTCAACTGGTCAAGCTATAATAACCTCCACAAACGCTCCCCCAGGGATTTCCGCAGACACATTCCAGTAGGTCCAAGAGTCCCTGTGGAGAGTCATTGAAGACGCCGCTAGAAAGGGAATCAATATAAAATCAACTGCTAATCTGACATTTCCATATCAGTCGTCTACACCTATGGTGGCCCGAGACCCCAAGGTTCGTTCTGAAATTGTTGACGTGACCCCAGACGCATCCTGTAAGACTAGTAGAGAAATAGCGGATTACCATGGAAATGGGGAATGCCCCCAAAGAGGAGATGAAGGAATTAATAGACAAGGTAGGCAAGATCGGTGTCAAGCGGACTTTGAGTTAGAAGAAATCCGTAGAGGTGTTCATAGGAGGGATCGATCTAACTCGTCAGATGATAGTGACCAACCACCCCACAGAACACGTCGAAGGGGCAAGTCCCCGCTAAGATTTCAACATGGGCACATCGACCATCAGCGATCAGGAATGGATAACGAGCCGGAAGATAAGCGAGATATTCTGATACAGAAATTAACCCAGAAGGTGGAAGCATTAGAACGCCACTTAGGGCTAAAAGATTTACTGGACGATGATTCTGAAAGCCCCTTCGTGAATAGCATTCTCCAAACCCAATTCTCAAAAAGATTCATAATGCCTCAGGTTGAACAATTTAAAGCAAACACGGATTCAAAAGAGCACATGAGACGCTTCCAAAGTGCAATGACATAATACGCTTATGTTTGACATTCCCGTAAACGCTCAGGGACTTTGGGTCTAGGCGGTTTGGAAGACTCCCTTAGGGAACAATCAAGAATTTTTGAGAATTGATCCAGGCTTTTTCACGACAATTATTAGGACATATACAAAGGAGGAAATCAATAGCTCACCTCGCCACCCTCAAACAAGGAAAGAACGAATCATTAAACAATTACCTGAAAAGGCTCTCTTAGGAAGTGTCCAGGATCCATAATCCTAATGATGAGGCTATAGTGGCCGCCTTCACCAACAACCTACAGAAGGGTCATCTTTCCTTCGACTTGAGGAGGAAGTGCCTAGATACGTACGCCTACATGATGGATGTGGCAGGCAATTATGTAATGACTGAAGAAAAGGAGCTAGCTCAGGGGGTAGTTATGTACACAGGGGTCGCCTCGGGGAGAATGCCAAAACAAGTGATGGCTATATCAAGAACCAGAAGGGTGATCATCAAAAGAGTGACAATAGCAATCGTAGAAACAGTCGGAACGACAGAAAGTTCCATGGTCAGTAGACCAACTATATTCCTCTCACTAAGAAACAATAGAAAATCCCGATGATCGTAGAAGACCAAAAGCTAGTCAAATATCCTTCTAGACAGTCAACATACGTCCGACGAGACACAACAAAGTACTATAGGTTCCATAAAGAAAGTGGTCACGACACATCAAAGTGCTACAAACTAAGAGACCACATCGAGACACTTATCAGGGAGGGTCGATTTAATTCTTAAAAGGACAGACAAACAACCAATGGGAAATCAAGAAAAGAAACGAAGCCCGAGCCGAGACAGCGGCGAAGGGACGATCAACATTATCTTTTGAAGACCCTACACAAGCTCATGGATGACCGAACTTAGTCTTAAAAAAAAATTCTCTTAAGATGGCTAGCTTAGTTGCTATCAGTTTTTGTTTAAGAGATTTTTAGTTTGTTTTTTATTTTTAGCTTTTCTAATTATTCTTGGTATTGTTAATTTTTGGATCAATTAATAATGAAGTCAAGAATGGTGTTCGAACTTTTATCATAATCATCTTTGTTATCAAAGATAAACTTGTAGCGCCGACACCTGCCATGGTGGGTGAAAATGCCTGAGAGGCTTAGAAGTCGGGAGTTATAGATCCGACACACCTGCCGAACTGACTGGGTGCATACAAAGCACTGTAGCAATCCGGCCACCCCCGAGATACTGGTTTTACCAGGAAAAAACACTCGGGTATGCTATCGGGGAAAACCTGGTGAAATACGTTCGGTTGTGTGAGTGTTTCACTAACGATTCAGTCAAACCCTTGTAAACAGACAAAACTGGGAGACGTCCTTCGTGACTTGTTTACTTGGAAAAAATAAAGAAAAATTAGGCAAGGTTCCTAGTGTTGGGATTATGCTTGATAGCAAAAGTGTAATAATGTATTTAACAATATTTTCATATTAATAAAGTGATTTCTAGTTTAACAAATCTTATAGCATTTATAGTTTAATTATTATAATTGTCAAAAGTAAATAATCATAAGGTCAAAAGACTATGAGAAAATAAGAATTGATCATACATCTAGATATGTATGAGGTAGACACAATTCTTTAGTTAGTCTTAAATTATATTCACAACTTAAGATAAATGTTGGGCGTCTTTATCTTGTTAAAGTTGTAGATTCTTTTGCTAGCATTTGAGTGGGATCAAATGTGTTATGATAAGTCTAAAATTATCAAAGTGTGGTGTCTTTGGGCAAAATAATCTAGTGCACTGGGTGCATTGAATTGGATCACAATGAAATACTTTATCTGGAACCGTCAATAGATAAAAGTTTTCATTTGAAGACAATCAGAGAGTCTATCTCAATCCTGAGATAAATGATGGATTTATGGTTGCAAGTGTTATCATTTGAGCTATCAATGAGTACGATTATATAACATAGTCTATCCTCAATAGTTTGGTAGTTTTCATTTGTTAATCGATAGAGGACTTCATTTATAGATATGGACATCGTGGCTCCATTTATTAAATTAGAGTAGAATATCATCTTATGGATGTTTTGAGGTATTGGATATTAAATCTTAACATTAAGTTTTTAATAATGTCTATTGAAACATGGTTTCTTGACAAGTCAAAATATACAAGTTCAAAATGTGGTCATATGAGTAAATATGGTAACTTGGAGAGCTATAGGCGGTCTATGAGCTCTTGGCAATTACTGATATTCTTTACGAGGATACACTATCTCCCATAAGGTTGTCTAGGGTATGAATGAGTAACATAAACTTATTCTATCTTTATTTAAGAGTTCAATTTTAATTTTTTAGTGGAATGAACTAAAATTAAATAGATGGGACCTAAGAGAATCATTTGTTGATTGTGATTGGGAGCTTAAATTTAGATAGCCCGCCAAGATCCCCAATCCATACGAACTTGCATGGATCACTTGATATATTCTACCGGACCAATTTAGGGGTCCATCTAGAATTGTATTAAGGCATGTGAACTTGTTTCTTTTTGTAAGAATATGTCTAGTTCACATGTGGACGTTTTATTAAGGTCCAATGGATTTAATAAAATAAGAAAAATAATATATGGCCCATATATATGTGTTGGGCGGCAACACTATTTAGAATAGCTTAATTATATTATATTATTTTATTATTTAATTAAATAAAAATTAATTAATTTAGTGATTAATTAATTATTTAATTAAAAGTCAAAATCTTTTTCAAGAAAGAGATGGTCTCTTAATATTATACTATTGTTGGTAGTATAATTAATATTAAAGATTATATTTGAAAAGTAGATAAATAAAAGAAATTATTTATCTAACCAAATTAGGAAGTCTTTAATATGGTTACAAATACACTATTGAGTTGTATTATGAGTCTTGGTGTAGGATAGAATTCCTTTTAGAAAATGATTCTTAACCACCAAGTAAATCCACCTAAGGAAATGATTCTTAACAACCAATTAAATCCTTCTTAGGAAAGGATTTGTGATCCTAATATATATTCTATGAAGATTTCGGCCAACCCATATATATATATGAGAGGATAGAATTCCTTTTAGATAAGGATTATTAACTACTAAATAAATCCACATAAGGAAAGGATTCTTGTCAACCAAATAAATCCTTCTTACGAGAGGATTTATGATTATATATATATATATATATATATATATATATATATATATATGTTTGTTAATTTTGACCAGCCTAAGGTGATTTCATAGAGAATTTCAGCCACCCTAGTCTTTTTTAGTGAGAAGATTTCAGCTACCATAAAATTTTGAGGGAGAAAAATCTGATTTTACTCTAGACAAAATTCGACAAACTCTAAGATATAGTGTGTGATTCAGGAAAGAAGAAAAAGAAGAAAGAACATTTATTTTTCAATAGTACACTAGTAGCCTTTACATCAAAAGGTTTTGTGTACAACATCGAATCAAGGTTCACGCGAGTTTCAATCAAATTGACTGATAATTCACAAGTGCCCTAAAGTTTTTTGTTTTCTTCTTGGAGGATTATTGTAACTAACAAAGAGAAAGATTTTGTTTGTTTCCATCCTTAGGTATACAATTAAAAGGAGAGGGAGCCCAATCTCCTAAGTGATTCACGTTCGTGATTGGATTGGAAGATCTTGTGGATTCAATTCGTCGCTTGTTCAATTGCACGAGAAAAAGGTATGACACTTTTTATATACATCAATTAATATAGGGTTAAGATTCTTGTTATTTAAAAGGGAATTTTTTTTATTTATATGCAAACCCTAATAAATAAATTTTCTCACGCTTTCGCTGTGTGTATTTTCCCTACACCTAGAACACCTCTTGGCTGAAGACTCAAGACGGTCAGGAATTATCCTAAGCTAAAAGCCAGAACACCGAACGAAGAATCGAAACGGTCGGGAATTATCCTGAGTGAAAAGTTAGGACACCGACCGAATCAAGACAGTTGGAAATTATCCCGAGAAAAAAACAGGAACACCGACTGGTCCAAAAAAAGAGTAGGGAATTATCCTGAGTAAAGAGCTGGGACACCAAATGGTCCAGCTACAAGGGAGTAAAAAGTCAAGGAGTTTAAGACTGATCGGTTTAATAAGACACTTGATCAGTTTAGCAAAAAAAAAACTGATCAGTTTAATAAGATACTTGATCGGGTTAAAGTGACACAATCAGAAGTGTCAAAACTCTAAGGAAAAATATTCAAATCCCCTTCATTGAGCCGCCAAGAGCTCATCTTGCGGATTTGATGGGGTATTGTTATAGGGATTTTTTAATAGCATGACAAGTTAGCATGATCACCTGAAAATATGGTGTTTAGATATGTCACGTCATAAAAGTCAATCAGGGAAGATTGATCCAAGGCAATTAATAGATGATCTCATGGCCTAGTCAATATTACCCAAGATGGTCGAAAAAACTAACCGATCGGGAAAATACAACTTGGTTGGGACCATCCGATCGAGATAAAAGAAGTTTGGTCAGGGCTAGACAATTGGTTAGTTATACAATGCGTGTGAGACTTTAAAGACAACTACGACTCAAATACGAAGAAGAATTGTCTTACTTAAATAAGGAATCTAGAATCACACTCTAATAAGGAAATATCCTTATTTCCTCTTCAGTGTTAGAGAATTCTATTCATAAAAGAACTCAAAGCTTCCAGGAGGATAAACACCAAACAGGAAACTAGTCCAAATCAAGCAATAACTCTGCAATTCTAGAAGACTGTATACCGATAAAGAAATAAGTCCTAAGTGGACCATTCAACTAGAATCCTATGAAGACTCTAATTCAATACACATGATCTCTGAAATAAGGAAGAAGACAAAGACGACTTCAACAAGTAACCAGTCCTAATTAAACACCATTATATTTCCTTATTTGTATATCAAGGATTAAGGTTCTATGCACATATAAGTATACTCATAATCTCATTGTAGAAAGAGAGAACAACCCGTAGAAAAGCTACACAGAAAAATAGAGAGACGTCGAAAAAAGAGGAGAGATTGAGTGTGTAACTGTTCTATTTTAGTGAATTTATTCTCGACGTCACCTGCAACCGTGGATGTTTCCTCGCTTTGGGGTTTTACCACGTAAAATTGTGTGCCCTGTCTGCTTTTTGCTTATTTGAATCCGTAATTCAATTGTCGATCCATACTTACCTATTTGACGTGTGATAAATCATACGTGATTCAAAATCACCGTCAACAATAATTATATATGAACACATATGATCATGATCTTCTTCTTCAATTATAAACAAACTTCATTTTTACTAAGAAAATAATTTTTTTTTTCAAAAAATAATAGGGGCAGTAGGAAAACTCACACAAACACTCTAAAAAAATAATATATAAATACATCACCATAATATCATAATAAAATATTGATATTAAACACCAATATGAGAAGTGATTAGGATTCTCTTTTATTTTTAAATAGAAAGCTATTTAAAATAAACAATATATTAAAATAAAGATTTATATACTATATATAATTATGATAAAATTGTAAATATATTACATATGGGGATATTATCGAAATAAAAGATTTTGGACTGTATTTAATACAACCCCTCAGAGTCCCATTGAGAGGCTTTGGAGGAGCAGAAGTAAGATCTTTGGGAACAGTAAAGTTACCCATGGAGATTGGGAGTTCCCCATACATCAAGACAGTACTATTAGATTTCGTGGTTGTGAACGTAGAGAATTGGCCATACAACGCCTTACTAGGCTGACCTTTCTTGAATAAGACGAAGGCTGTGACTGCCAATTACGCGTTAACAGTAAAATTTCCAATGGAAGCTGGAGTAGGTGTCATGAAGAGCTTACAAGAATGGGCAAGGAAGGATAATTTGGTCGTGTACAGGGAAAGAGCAGAACCGGTAGTATTGCAAATAAATACCATTGGGGAAGATGAAGACCTGAAACTGGACGAGGACGAGGACGAGGAAGAGGCTAGAGTGGAAACTCCAACCCGGTTCGACCTGGACCAGAGGGAGATATTTCTGGAAGATAGGAAAAGCTAGGAGGATAAACCAACCATGGAAGTTGTAGTTGATGATACTAACCCTGAAAAAACTGTAAAGCTCGGGGCTCGACTGAAAAAGCAAGCTCGGGACTAGATGGTCAACTTACTGAAGGAGTACAAAGACGTGTTCGCATGGAAACACGAGGATATGCCTGGGATCGACCTAAAAATAATTTTCCATTACTTGGTAGCTGACCCCGACCCGAAACAGATAGTTCAGAAGAGAAGACGACTAAACCCTGAAAGAAGCAAGATAATCAAAGAAGAGGTAGGAAAGTTGTTGGCAGCAGAATCCATAAAGGAAGTAAAGTATCCCGAGTGGGTTGCCAATGTGGTACTGGTAAAAATAAAGAATGGCTAGTGGAGAATGTGTGTTGATTTCACTAACCTTAATAAAGCATGTTCGAATGATAGCTTCCTCTTGCCTCGAATCGACCGGCTGGTGGTTGCAACAACTGGTCATGAGTTATTGAGCTTCATGGATTCCTACTCAAGCTACAACCATATCAAAATGTTCAAACCTGATAAAGACAAAACATCCTTCACGACTTACCAGGGGTTATACTGCTGTAAAGTTATGCCTTTTGGTCTCAAGAATACTGGGGTAACGTACCAAAGATTGGTAAATAAGATGTTCGCTCAACAGATCGGTAGAAATATGGAGGTGTATGTGGATGACATGCTGACAAAAAGCATAACGTTCGAAAAACATGTGGAAGATCTTAAGGAGACATTCGGGGTGTTACGGAAGTTCGTTATTAAGCTTAATCCAAAGAAGTGTGTGTTCAAGGTACCATCAGGAAGATTCCTAGAATTTTAAGTCCATCAGAGGGAAATCAAGGTAAACCAAAAAAAATAAAATAAAGGCATTTGAGTAGATGAGGTCCCCGAGGACATTAAAGGAAATTCATAGGTTAACATGTTGTTTAGCATCTCCGAACCGGTTCATAAGAAAATCAACAGACAAGTGCCTCCTCTTTTTTAGGGCAATCAAGAAAGGCAATGGGGTTGAATGGAATGATGAGTGTGAGCAAGCATTTAGAAAGATCAAGGAATACCTAGGTAGAGCACCAGTTCTATCTAAACCTTTTGAATGAGAAGTGCACTACCTTTACCTGTCAGTAATAACTGTAGCAATATGCTGGTCTGATTGGATAAGGTCGTACAAAAGTCAATGTATTACACAAGTAAGGCTTTGCTACTAGCTGAGACAAGATACTCGCCAGTCGAACAAATGGCACTGGCGCTTATGACTGCGACGAGGAAGTTAAGACCATATTTCCAAGCCTACAGGATCGAGGTCTACATAGATTGCCTGTTGAAGCAAATTCTATTAAAACCTGAAGTATATTAGAGGTTGACCGAATGAGAAGTAGAGCTAAGTGAATTCGACATAGCGTATCTGCCAATAGCCGCGATAAAGGGACAAGTTGTAGTCGATTTGATTACTGAATTTGCTGAACGATACAACAAGGTGATTAGAATGTTGAAAGAAAAGGAAGAATTCGTCTAGAAATTACATGTGGATGGATCGTCAAACACGTACGGCAATGAGGCTGGGATAGTCATATCCACCCAGAAGGTGACTAGGTAGAATGTGCCCTGTGGTTTGATTTCAAAGCCACTAACAACATGACCGAGTATGAGGCACTTTTGGCAGTTCTTAGGGTTTGTACGACCCTAAGGGCAGATGAGTTAGAGATATTCAGTGATTCGCAGGTATCGGTAAACCAAATCTTGGATGGTATCAAGCCAAGGACAATAACATGATTGCATATCTGGGGATAACCAGAACGTTGCTTGGAAGATTCAAGGCGTACAAGATTACTTATATCTCGAGGGAAAAGAATGAGAAGGCAAACGCTTTGTCAAAATTGGCATCGATAACTATCGGTATACAGTTAAAGGCCACCTCAGTTGGTCATCTCATGAAACCGAGCATTGAGGATCAAGAGGAAGTATTGGAAGTAGGAGTGGTTGAAGGTAAACAGGCCACTTGGATGACCCCGATCAGGGAGTACTTATATAATGGGACGCTCTCGATGGAAGCAACTGAAGCAAAACGTCTCAGGTATAGAGTAGCTAGATACTCAATGGTCGGAGAAGAACTATACATGAGAGGATTTTTAAAGGCCTTACAGAGGTACGTTTGCCTAGTAGAAGGTAGGCAGATATTGGAAAGCATCCATAGGGGAGTGTGTTGGAACCACTCTAGAGGAAAAAGCCTAACGCGTAAGACTCTCAAGCAAGGCTTCTATTGACCAACCTTGTTCCAAGATGCTCAGGCGGTCGCAGATCAATGGAGTGGTTGCTAGAGGATAGCTAATGACATCAAAATGCCCCCCAAACTGTTGAAGAACTTGTCATCACCTTGGCCATTTGCTATGTGGGGATTAGATTTGATTGGCCCAAAACCAGCAATAACAAAAGAAGGGGTAAAACATGCTATTGTAGCTGTGGACTACTGTACAAAGTGGGTCGAGGTAGAAACACTGGTGATATAACCGAAGCTAACACAACCAGTTTCATGAAGAAAAGTGTCATCTATCGGTTTGGAATCCCTGATACAATAATCACAGACGACGGGACCCAATTCGACAGTGACAATTTCAGGAACATTTGTTAGGATTTCGGCATAAAAAATTATTATGCTACACTAGCTCATCCTCAGACCAATGGTCAGACAGGCAATAAACAAGATAATCAAGCACACTATAAAGGAAAAATTGGATGCTAAGAAAGGGAGTTAGGCAGACAAGCTACACGAAGTTCTATGGGCATATCAAACCATAAAAAGAACTTCAACATGAGAGACTCCCTATTCACTAGCGTTCAGAATAGAGGTGATCATTCCAGTTGAAATAGCTCATAACTCATCGAGGGTGTAACTTTTCCACCCCGAAGCAAATGTGGAAATGCTATAACAAAACTTAGACGACATAGAGGAAAAAAGGAACATGTCGAGAGTAAGGAACACCACTTATCAGTAAAGGGTAGCAAGATATTACAAATCACACGTTCGGGTAAGGAGGTTCCAGCTCAGAGATCTAGTTTTGAGGATAGTATCACCCAATACGAGAGATAAATCAACTGGGGCATTGGTAGATATAAAGGAAGAACTATGTAGAGTGGTCGGGTGGGCTGGCCATGGGGCGTATCACTTGGCCCGACCAGAAGGGAGCGAACTGCCTAGACCATGCAATGCTCAATACCTAAAGATGTTCTACCCATAGGAATTTCTTATTTTTGATGTTTCTTTTTAGTTTAGACATGAATTCACGCTTTGTTAGCTGATTATTTGATGTTTCTTTTTAGTATTCAATAAAAACCCCTGTGAGGGAGCATTTTCAGATGTCAAAAATAATGTTCTAAATTTGCTTTTAAGCAATCTTGGTGCACCTAAAAATCACTTAGTGTCGTTGGTAGTTCCCGAGGGGCCCAGTGAAGGGGGTTGAAAACACATGTCACAAAGGCATTGTACACTTATCGAAACTAATTGGGTGCAATGAAGCATTGTTAGGGCGCCTTCAGGTTGTAAGTACTTGATAGGATTTGCCAAGAGTTGAGTGAGGGATAAGTATTTCTGCTCAGAAACAGGTGCAAATAAAATGCTAAGCGCTTACAACGAATATAAGATGCCCCATTACAACGAATATTGATCAATAGACTATTGGGAGACATCCCAATAACTTAGTTGACAGATAAAAGAAAAAATTCTATAAACTGGATACCAAGCAAATGGGTTAAAAAAAGAGCACTTCTTGATGTAAAAATAGGAGCAGCAGACTGATCGGGGGCTCGAGTAATCGATCGGCTAACATGAGTACACTCCACGATGCTACGAAGTTACTTGGCCGAAGTAGATATGGTAGACTTAATACAGTTTGAGCTAATAAACAGTCCTGGCCAAGCTAGAGAAGCCGAATTCAAGGTAATGCATCCAAAATCGGGCACAACTAAAATAATGATAAAAAATAAAATAATAATATATATATATGTATATATATATATGTATGTAAGTATATACACACATATATATATATATATATATATATATATATATGTATGTATAAATACATAGATACCAGACTAAGGACTGGTTGTATTCAATTGCACTAGTATAGTTTCAGCCAAGTTAGTTAGCTTGATGTAAGGTAGTACACATAGTTTGAGCTAACCTAAGGTGACGACCAAGTTAAACGCACTTAGTCAGAGATGAATCGTTTGGTTCAGCATAATAATGGGATTAAATTACGGGCTGATTCACCCCAGATGATAGGGTGTAATCGTAACCAAGATAATTAACTTGGCATGGTTGGACATGCATAGTTCGAGTTAACAAGTGGTTATAACCATTTACAAATTACCCAGTTTTTAGTTAGTTGCTCATTTTAGTCTGATCATCCCGATTATATGATGAAATCAACAGTTCATGCTAAGTCATTTGGTTAAGAAAAGTCAGTGAAAATGTTTATATCTATATACAAAAGTGATGTCATTTACATTAAAAATGGAGAGATTAGAAAACAACGGTTCAATGGTAATGATGACAAGAGGTGAAGAAAATGAATTAAGCATTTGGGGCACTAAAATGACCCCCGAGTCCAGACTAACCAGGAGGAAGGTCACCATCCCCAGATTTGAGTTCAGGTCTTTAAAGTCTGGCCAAGTGATATGGTCTTATAGGTCGTCAGCCATGAATGAAGTACAGTCTGTACTCGGTAAGGGTCCAACATCATCACCATTGGTCAATGCGCCACACTTTTTGTTGAAATGAAAAACCACCGGTGAAGATTTCGAAGGAATCTCCAGATGCATAAGATGGGGACCCTTTCCGATGGATCTACAATACGCCATCCACCTGATCCTCTGATTCCTAATGGCATTCAGGGACTCATTCTTACGCTTCTTGATTGTTCTGTCTCATTTCCTTGCCACCAAAGAATGCTCGAGCAGTAGTCAGCCCTCTCTCGAAATCCCTCAGCATGACAACATCAAAGATTGGGGATCTTTTCTAGCGTTCCACATTTTGGGCTTCGAGGGCTGACCTGGCTTTCTTGGAAAGAACTTTTACGTGACCTGCTGCTACTCAAGATCCTTTACCAAGTTTTTATAGTGAATTAGAGCATCCTCAGATGTCTGCTCCGCCTTAAGCATAATTTACTGAGCAGATGTAAGGGTGCTTTGGGTAATCCGGGTCTTCTATTTACATATTTCTTTGTTGCTATTTCAGCCAGGATGGCCTTCGACTCGAGTTCATCATTTCGTAGATCTGCTTTGGCGACCCTCTTCTCTAATTCAACATTTCTCGTGGTGAGTTCCTTGAGAGTTGTCTCAGCTGCAGAAACCATGTCCTGAACATTGGCTATGGTTTTCCTTAGGGCAACCTCAGTCACAACATAGGCCTTCAATTTCTCCTCATACTACTTACCTTTAGAGACACTAGAAGAGGAAGACTTCAAAGCGTTGTTCTTCTCAACAAGGGTCTTTCTTAGCCAAGATATCTCAGTGTCATGCTTCTTCTAACCAGTCAAGGCTCGAGTTTGCTCCTCAATCGCCTGAAAGAGAAAGTAAGAATTAGCAAAGTTGGCAAAAACGTAAGGGAAGAGCAATGTAGAAAGCACTTACAAAAACTCTATTGTTGAAGATCTTGTGTATCAACTCAGAGGCACTGACATCTTTGGCTTCCTTCCAATACCCATCGCCAATGTACCCATTACCGGATGACATCGATCGAAGCATAAAGAGGCGATTTGTGTGAGAGCTACTTGAATGAGGATGATGGGAGGATTTAGTGACATGAGCAGTTGCGGGAGCCACCTGAGTAGGCAAATCATGATCAGTAGAAGCAGTCGGGAGCACCGCTGGAAGGGTTGGATTTATGACAGGTTGCACCCGTGAAATTACAGTACCCTCTCCATCTTAAGGAACAGTTGCAGAGGCTTCTGAATCTTATCCCTCAAGGGCTTTACCTTCACTTACACCGTCTTAAGGAATGGGTCCATGAGGTGCGATGAAGGCTTACTCCTACGTCTTTAGCCAATTCAATTGCAGCCATAATCCTTGATTTGAACATTGGAAGGAGTTTTTGCTCCTTAGTGACGTCCAGCAAGTCATCATCAAAAAATTGCTTCTCCAAGTTAAGCCCGCCATCATTAGAGTCGGAGTTAATAAAGACTATTTAATGTTTAACAGAGAAATGCATGAAGGCCTTCTCTGGGTGATGCAAGGGTGGATTTAAGGAAGGATGGTTAGTTTGAACCAAAGAAGGCTCAAGACAAGTAGGAGGTGCAAGCAGTCCAGCGGCCTTGACTAGATCAGATGGAAGGGGAAAAGATATGGCAACAACCCTATCGCTTATTCTCTTTGACCGCTACTCATATATGATCATCTCGGTCAGGGTCTCCTATTCATCCTCTTCATCTTCATCAAGAATGATAGGGCCAACCTCTGGCTGGAGCGGTAACGTGTCAGCATCACATGGAGCGTCTATTCCTAAACTAGACGAAGGCCGTGACAACTACCTATGCACTAACGGTGAAGTTTCCTACGGAAGAAGTAATGGGAGTTAAGAAAATCTCACAGGAGTGGGTGAGAAAGGAAAATCTGGTTGTGTATAGAGAGAAAGTAGAATCGGGGGTAATGCAAGTGTACACCCTAGGGAAGTATAAAGGCTAGAAGATGGATGATGTGGAGGTTGGAGCGGAAAATCCTACACATTTTGACCTGGAACCGAGGGAGACACCTCTAGAAGATGGTAAAAGCCAGGAAGATGAACTGACCATAGAGGTTGCAATTGATGACCACAGTCACGAAAAGACCGTAAGGCTTAGGGCTCGGCTGACAAAGCAAGTGCGGGATGAGGTAGTCAGACTACTGAAGGAATATAAGGACGTGTTTGCATGGAAACACAAGGATATGCCAGGAATCGATTCAAAAATAACTTTAAACTATTCAGCAGTTGACCCCGACCGTAAGTCGATCCTTAAGAAAAGAAGACGGTTTAACCCGTAGATAAGCAATGCGATCAAAGAGGAAGTAGAGAAGCTAGTGGCAACAGAATCTATAAGGGAAGTAAAGTATCCTGAATGGGTGGCAAACGTATTTCCGGTAAAAAAAGAAGAATGGCCAGTGGAGGATGTGTATGGATTTCACTGACCTCAATAAAGCATGCTCGAAGGATAGCTTTCCTCTCCCTCGGATTGACTGGTTAGTGGATGCAACGACCGATCATGAGTTGTTGAGCTTCATGGACGCATACTCGGGATGTAACCAGATCCAGATGTTCGAACCCGACAAGGATAAAACATTCTCTACCACTGACTAAGGGTTGTATTGTTACAAAGTCATGCCTTTTGGTCTAAAAAATGCCAGGGCAACTTACCAAAGACTGGTGAATAAAATGTTCGCTCAACAGATTGGTAGAAATATGAAGGTATATGTGGATGATATGTTGAGAAAAAGCATAACGTCAAAAGAACATGCACGAGATCTTAGAGAAATATTCAGAGTGCTACGAAGGTTCGATATGAAGCTCAACCCAAAAAAGTATGTCTTTGGAGTACCTTCGGGGAGATTCCTAGGATTCCAAGTTCATCAAAGGGGAATTGAAGTTAACCCAAAGAAAATAAAGGCGTTAGAGGAAATGAGGTCTCTAAGAACATTAAAGGAAACCTAAAAGCTAACAGGGTGCTTAGCATCTCTGAATCGATTCATATGCAAATCAACTGACAAGTATCTTCCTTTCTTTAAGGCAATTAAGAAGGGCAAAGGGGTGGAGTGGAACGATGAGTGCGAATAGGACTTCAGAAAGATCAAGGAAAATCTAGGAAAAGCACCGATTCTATCCAAATCCCTTAAAGGAGAAGTTCTTTACTTGTACCTATCAGTAATGTCTGTAGCAATAGGTTTAGTACTGGTCATATTAGATGAGGGGGTGTAAAAGCCAGTATATTACACAAGCAAAGATTTGTTTCCAACTGAGACAAGGTATTCATCAGCTGAGCAGATGACACTGGCCCTTGTGACTGCAGCAAGGAAGCTAAGGCCATATTTTTTATCCCATAAGATCGAGGTCTATACAGACTGGCGGATGAAGCAAATTCTGTCAAAACCTGAAGTGTCCGGGAGACTGATTAAATGGTCTGTGGAGTTAAGTGAGTTTGAGATATCATATCTACCAAGGGCAATAATAAAGGGTCAAGTCATGGCTGACATGATTATAGAGTTTACCGAACCGAATAGCGAGGTGATTAAGATGTTGAAAAAAATGAGTTTGTATGGAAATTGCATGTAGACGGGTCATCAAACACGTACGACAGCGGGCCCGAGATTGTCATATCTACTCCAGAAGGTGATCAAGTAGAATGTGCCCTGCGGTTTGACTTCAAAGCCACTAACAACATGGCTGAGTATGAGGCACTTTTGGCAAGGTTCAGAGTTTGTACGGATTTAGGGGCGGATGAGCTAGAAATATTCAGTGACCCGCAAGTGGTGGTAAACCAAATTTTGGATGAGTATCATGCCAAGGAAACAATATAGCCGTGTATTTGGGGATAGCCAAAATGCTGCTAGGAAGGTTCAAGACGTATATGATCACCCAAGTCCAGAGGGAGAAGAATGAGAAGGCAAACGTTTTGTCAAAATTAGTGTCCTCTACTATTGGTGTACAGTCAAAGATCATCCCTGTTGCTCATCTTAAAAGGCCAAGCATCGAGAACTAAGAAGAAACATTGGAGATATGAGCGATGAAGGAAAGTAGAGCACTTGGATTACCCCGATCAGGGAATACATGGAGGATGGAATACTGCCAACAGAAGTACTGAAGCAAAACGTCTTAGGTATAGAGCTACTAGGTACTCGATGGTCGGGGGAGAATTATACAGGAGAGGATTCTCGAAGTCCTTACAGAGGTGTGTCTACCCAGTGGAAGCCAGACTGATATTGGAAAGCTTCCATGAAGGAATATGTGGGAACCACTCCGGAGGTAAAATCCCGGCACATAAAACTCTCAGACAAGGCTTCTATTGGCCGACTCTATTCCAGGATGCTCAGGTAGTCGCGAACCAGTGTAAAGGTTGCCAAAGGATAGCTAATGACACAAAGAGTCCTCTCAAGCAGTTGAAGAGCATGTTATCACCTGGTCGTTCGCCATGTGTGGACTAGACTTGATTGGCCTGATGCCAGGTGCAACCAAAGGCAAGGCAAAGCACACCATTATAGTTGTAGAATACTTTACCAAATGGGTCAAGGTAGAAACGTTGGTGTATATAATCGAGGCCAAGATGACAATTTTTATCAAGAAGAACGTTATATATCGGTTTGGAATCCCAGACAAGATAATCACAGATAACAGAACTTAATTTGATAATGGCAATTTCAGAAACATGTGTCGGGATTTTGGCATAAAATATTGTTATGCCACACTATCTCACCCTCAAACCAATGGTCAGACAGAAGCAATAAACAAGATAATCAAGCACACCTAAAGGCAAAGCTAGACACCAGGAAAGGGAACTGGGCAAACTAGTTGCATGAAGTTCTATGGGCATACCGAACCACAAAAAAGACTTCGACGGGGGAAACCCCTTATTCACTAGCATTCGGGACAAATACAGTGATCCCGGTTGAAGTAATTTATAACTCACCAAGAGTGTATCTCTTCCATCCCAAGTCAAATGCTGGCATACTGCAACAGAACTTAGACGAGTTGGAGGAAAAAAGAGATATGTCAAGAGTAAGAACCGCGGCCTATCAACAATGGGCTGCTAGAAACTATAACTCGCATGTTCGAATAAGGAGATTCCAACTTGAAGATCTAGTTCTAAGAAGGGTGTCGCCCAGTACAATAAATAAGTCAGTTGGGGCTTTGGCAAATAAATGGGAAGGTCCATACCAGATGGTTGGGTTGGCCGGACATGGAGCGTACCGCCTTGCCCGACCAGTAGGAAGCGAGTTACCTAGGCAGTGCCATGCTGAATACCTAAAGATGTTCTACCTAGGAGTCCTTTAGTTTTCTTGTTTGTTTTTATTTCTTTAGAGACTGATTTGCTTGGTTAGCTGATTGTTTTATGTTTCCTTTTAGCATTCAATAAAGTCCCTTTGAGGGAACGGTTTCAGAAATTAAGAATAATGTTCTAAAACATTGCTTTCGTATATAAAAGCAATCTTGGGGCACTTAGAAATCATTGGTATCGGTTGGGGGTGCCCGAGAGGCTCAGTGAGGAGGCCAAAAAATTATGTTGTAAAGACAGTATACACTCACCGATACTAACTGGATGCAATAAAGAACTATTAGGGAGTCTTCAGGTCATAAGCACCTAATAGGATGCGCAAAGAGTTGAACAAGGGATACGTATTTTTACTTTAAGAACAAGTGCAATTAAAGCGCCTACTAAGTCAGTAAAGTACAAGATGCCCCGTTACAACGATTCTTGATCAACAGACTATTGGGAGACGTCCTAATGACCTAGTTGATGTTGGAACCCCGTTCACTGGTCACGCAGCGGAACTAGGTTTTAAAATTTTTATACAGATCATATCTGTATATGGGACCAGTAAACTTTGGATCATAATTATTTTTCGGAACCAATACATACAATATGTATACACAGGAAATTGTAATAAACAAAAAACAGAAGAAGTAAATCTTACCAACGTTTGGAGGCTCTTTCACTTTTCGATATGCTCCTGTCTGAACCACTTGATCTTTCTCGCTATCTCCAGGGACTGGTAACTGCGTGTGGGCGCGTCACGGTCTCAAGAACTTGAATGGAGGATGTAGAGAGAATTGAAGAAACTATTTCTTCTATATGTTTCCAAAACACACAAAACATGAAATAATATATATATATATATATATATATATATATATATATATATATATGTATAGCTTGCTTCGTTTTTCACAAATATATATCTAATATCTTTGCACTGCCTCAATATATCTCTTTATTGCTTCTCACGCTTTTTCACAAATATATATCACATAAATCACGCCTGTTCTTCTTCTTGCTTTTATATAAATATCAGGCTTCTTCCTTGCTTTTATATATATCTGTTGCACACACCTGCTTTTGCGCTCAAAGAACAACAATCTATCTTTCGAATACCACTGCACCAATATTTATCTATATATATAAATTAAGTATTTACATCCTATGTAAATTCTTCTTTTGACTATAGTTTCATGTACACGTCAATTTGCATCCAATGTAATCTCTTGTGTTATTAGTTGATATATATTTTTTAATTATCCTTTTTCAAATATATCTAATATATTAAAAGTGATAATAAGAATTTTAAATTTAAACTTAAATTTAAATACTTAGATAAATGATTTAGTAAAATAAAATAATTATATTATTTTATCTTCACCTAAATCCATAAATCAACTAACACCCTCCAATTAATAGTTAATTAATAATTCATAATTATCAATATAATTAAATAATCTAATTATTTAATTAATTTAACTATTAACATTCATTAATTAAATAATCTCATTATTAAATTAATTTCCGAATATATACGTGTCACTTTCGTAACACAATTAATTGGACAATCCAATTAATTAATCGTGACCCTTGTTACCTATATCGATCGGGCTAGCAAGGGGACCTAATGGACCCACAGTATTTTGAGCTCCAATAATCATCGGAATCATTAATTAAACTCTTTAATTAATATTCATTGATTATTAACTCCGGTGTTATTCCACTAAAAACCCAAAGCTGCACTCTCTCAACTGTAGACGCTTTTACACATATCGATATAACTCGGTGTCCATCGATATAGCTATTACACATGGTGTGATCCTCCACAATAGTTCATAATTAGAGCTGGGTCATAATGTCCGTTATACCCCTCTAATTACATAAATTCTTTAAGTACCGTTGATTCTCTAATGGACAATAAATCCTGTTTCCTCACGAAATTAGGAGAGCGCTCATATTGTCCAAGCCCCGAATCAACCCTTAAGGAAACTACCATCTATTTCTCACAAGAAAGAGTGGATTCCACTATTGTGTACAAACCTTCCCAACCACAAGCCAAACCGCAATCCCAACATACGGAGTATATTGATTAGGAAATGCATCTGACCTCACCCATGGTATATCAAAAACCACGATCTAACCTGAAGGAGTCGATAAGACACTCAGGATTAAGATCACCCACATATAGCCATCATTAGTTGATATATATGAATCTCATCGATAAACGGATCTTGGTGAGAGATTCATATAGATCATGGCTCAGTCCTATATGATCACATCATACAATGTGCCTCCATTCCCATATCTCATATGAATGATTCAGGATAGAATCATCGTACATTACGGAATGAACTGTAGCTATAGATTAACCACAAATAAAGTACCCAACTTTATTTGCTATCTATGGACTCTTTAGATTGCACGTCTCTTACCGTATCCATCCGTATATGACACTCATATACACAGTTCAAGATTACATCTGGCAATCTTGGATGTTTAAATATATGCATAAGTTTATAAAATAAATAACATGACAAGAATGAATTGAACTTTTCTTTTTATTGATTTCATAAATCCATTTACAAATTACATCTTTAGGGCATAAACCCCAACAGTTGATAGATAAAAGACAAGAATCTATAATTAAATACTATGTAAATGGGTTATAAAGGAACACTTCTTGACATAAAAGCAGCGAGATGATTGGGGGCTTGAGTAACCGATCGGCTGACCCGAACGGCTCCCCCGACCCTACCTTTGTAAGGGATATTACAAACCCTATCATACGAAGTTACTTGACCAAAGTCGGGACAATAGACTTAATATAACATGGGTTAATAAACTGTCCTGGTCAAATTAAAGAAATCAGGTTAGTAACAATGCATCTGAACCAAGTGCAACTAAAAGAAAACAGACAGCAGACTGAGAAATGACTGTGACCAATCGCACTAGCAAAGTCATAGCTGAGTCAATTAGCTTGACGCAAGCTGATACATATAATCCGAGCAAATTCACGATGATAACCAAGGGTGATTTGTGCCATGTGGAAAGACGTGATCACGACCGAGATAGTTCATTGAGGCGTGGCTCGACATGCATAGTTCAAGTTATTAAGCGATCATAACCATTCATAAATCACTCAATTACCGGCTTAGGCCCCAAATAATCACTAATATGTAATGGAACGACCAATTCATGTCAAGTCACTAGTTTATACAGAAAGAAAAAGTTCATTCTTATTTATTTATAAAATGGGGCAATTACAAGGAAAAAACTACATAGATGATAAAAAAAAAGTCTTAAGCATTTGGGGCATTAGAAGGACCTCCGGGCCTAGAACTGCTAGGAGGGTGATCACCACCATAGTCTTAGCTCAAGTCTCCAAAATCTGGCCAAGAGATATGATCATCGGGGCTCGTCGGCCACGAAGGGATAGTTTGTACTCTGTAAGGGACCAACATCTGCCCCTTTGGTTAAGGCACCGTTCTCTTCATTGGCATGGAAAACCACCAGAGAAGACTTTGAAAGAATCTCTAGGTGCATGGGATGAGGCTCCTTCCCGAGGGACCTGCAGTATGCCCTTAATATAATCCTCTGATTCCTTATGGCTTCTAGAGACTCATCTTTGTGTTTCCTGATAGCTCTGTCCCATTTGTGACGAGCCTCCTCTAAAGACTTGTCCTTACCCCGAAAGAAGCCCTAGTGGTGGTCAGTCCCCTCTCGAATTCCCTCAGCATGATGGCATCAAAAGCTAGGGATCTTTTGTAGCGGTCCACATTCTGGACTTCAAGGGCCGACCTAGCCTCCTGAGAAAACACCTTCATACTGACTTTCTGTTGCTCCAAGTCCTTGGCCAGATGCTCATAGTGGATCTGAGCCTCCTCAAATGCCTGCTGCATTTCAAGTATGATTTACTGGGCAGAGCTAAGGGTCTCTTGAGCAAGCCGAGTCTCCTCTTGATATTTCTTCGCTGCCGTCTCGGCCAGGATAGCCATCGACTCAAGTTGAGCATTCTGCAATTTTGCTTTGGCAACCCTCTTCTAAGTTCAACATTTCTCGTGGTAATCTACCAAAGGGTTACCTCAGATGCCGAAGCCCTACTCTGGATGTTGTCTATAGTCTTTCTTAAGGCAAGCTCAGTTGCAGTGTGGGCCTTCAGCTTCTTTTCATACTGCTTAACCTTGGAATCACTGGCAGAGGAAGACTTTAGAGCATCATCTTTTTCGGTAAGAGCATTCTTCAACCGAGATACCTCAACAACCTACCTCTTTTAATCAACCAAAGCTTGTGTCAACTCCTCCACCGTTTGAAGAAAAGGGGTAAGAGTTAGAGAAACTGGAAAATATGTAAGCAAAATACTATACAGAAGACGCTTATAAAAACCCCAATGTTAAAAATCATACGGATTCGTTCAGAAGCAGCGGGAGTCCTGGCTTCTCTCTAGTACCTATCACCTATATACCCCTCACCAACTGACATTGATTGAAGAATGGAGAGGGGATCAACTCGAGAACTACTTGAGCGAGTGGAATGTGAGGATCTGGAAATTGGAACGTCTAGAATTATTAATGGGATGTATTGGTTGTGGCTAGAGGTAGAACTATTCGGAGGTATCACTAGAAGAGTCGGGTCAACAACGTTCGGCGTTTATGAGACTATATCACCCTCACCCTCACCCTCACCCTCACCATGCTAAGAAGCAGTTACAAGAGCTTCAAAACTCTGCCTCTCAGGAGCTTGACCTTCACTGACACCATCCTTATGGAGGGACCCGAGTGGTGTAATAGGGGGAATATTCCCAGACTGGGCTACCTAAACATCCTCAACTAACTTAACTGTAGCACCAGTCCTTGACTTCAGCACTGGTTCAAGCATTTGCTCATTCGTGACGTCAAGCAGATCATCGTCAACAAATTGCTCCTCCGATTTAAGCTCCCCATCATTGGAGTTAGTGTCAGTAAAATCTATCTGAAGTTTAACAGAAAACTCCATGGGGGTCTTCCCTGGGCTATATGTTGGAAGCTCTGTATGGGAGCAATCAGGTTGGATCTGAGAAGGTGAAGGATAAGCTGGAGGCAATGCTACGTCAACGACCAAAGTTGATTTAGGTGGGATAGAAGAGGATGCCGAAACCATCTGAACACCCTCTTTCTTCAATCGCTGCTCCTGTAGAATCAATTCAGTCAGGGTCCCCTGATCATCTCCCTCTTCTTCATCCAAAACAATGGGGCCAATCTACAGCTGAGATGACAACAGATCAGCATTACTCAGAACCTCCACCCTCTTACAGATGGCCTTGGGGGAAGAAGATCCCTCCACTATTTTGGCTACCTTGTTGCCAGGGATCTTGTGATTAGACTCGACCCTATGAGATTTACCCTCACTTGGCTCCTCCGGACTTCGTCTGTCCTTCATGAACTTATCTTGGCTTGATCTCTCCCTACTAGGCCGGTAATAATTAGATCCCTCTGTAGATGATTGCACCCGACCAGACTTATCCCTAGTTGACTCTCTCCGACCGCTTCGGGGGGGAGGGGGGATCACGACTGCTTCGAGGGGGGTGGAAGACCACGACCGCTTCGAAGGAGAGGAAGATCACGACTGCTTGCCATAACTTGGTCAGTAGGAACCATCGGGAAATCACGATCAGACTCGTATATGTAGTCTACCAAGTCATGTTCCGGATGAGCAATGCCTTGAGCCACTTGATCAGCAGCCGCTCTCCTGCTCACCTGATCAAGATTTTTAGCCTTTTCGGCCTGCTCACCATCAATGATGTCTAATTTATATACTGAAAAGAAAGACATCATGGGAAATAATGAGCAAAAGATATAAGCAACCACTAAAAAGTTTAAAGACAGACTTATGATGCCTGCGTCAGGCGGATATCTCGGGAAAAAGACCCAGTTCAATCAACTCCTTCTCCGAGTATAAGTTATGGTGGTGCCTGACCTCCAAAGGAGTTTGAGTCGCCTTATCCACTGTGCCAGCCTGTTCTCGAGTTATGACAGGTGCAGTCTTGTTCCATAGCTCGAGGCTACAGAAATACCTCAGGACACTGCTTCGGTTTAGCCGATGGAAAGAATCAGCCACCACGATCTCACCCAAGTCTCCACTTATAAAGAACCAACAAATTTTCCAGTACATGTTGGAAGAAGGAAACCCCCAGATAAAGCCTTTGTGGTCTTTAGGCGTTGTAGGGTTAGGCTTTTCCTAGTAACCATGGGGAATCAAACTGCTCGGTGATGTCGACTGGAGATAGAAAGTCCCTCATGTATCAGACCGACCCAAAGTATAAAAATTATGTATCTCATTGGGGGGATGGGGGATGGGGGTTGGGAAGGGGGGTATTTTGCTTTAATCTGCTTCCACAAATGCCATAAGATGATCAACACCCATTATGAGTTGAAAGTCAATTGAGCATGGGTAAAACCTGCATCTGCCAAGAACCAGGCGATGAAAGGCAGTAAGGGGAAAGTGACCCCAGAAGACAACATAGCCCCATAAATTGCAACCGCACTAAGAGGCAGATTCCACACTGTGCGCTAGCCATTACAGGTCAATTGCACCAAATGAAGGAGGTCGAACCGATCCCTAAACTTTGTAAGTTCCTCATCTGTCACCACATTAATCTCGAGGTCGAAGGTGCAAGGATTATCCACTGTAAATCTCAATATGCAAGCCCGTCGTTCTTTCAGGACATTCTTCATCTTCAATGTCTGAGAAACTATCTTTAAGTCGTTCGCCAGATAGGTGGTTTCTTTCAGAGAACCCCTGGAAATTAGCCTTGTTGTCTTCGACATATCTGAATAAACACCAACAAAAATGGAACCAAGAGGGTTAGCAGAAGAAGGAATAAACCAGGGACGGGCCATAGAATAATCTACATTCAAACCAATGGGTTAGGATGAAGGAGTATAAGTGTAAAAATGACCCTAAAGAATAGAATCAAGTCTAAAAATGTTCTCTTTATCGCCAACCTCGATGGCATACATGAGAAGTTTGAAATATCCATAATGAAGAGTTGGATCCATACCTAGAATATAAGCGAATGCAGTAGGAACACAAGTTTAAAAGCGAAGAAAAGCAAGAATCTGAAAAGATGAAAAGATGAAAAGCTAAGGTTTTTTGTAGAGAAGCTCTATGAAGTCATGAGGAAAAAATGAAAAGTCCTTGAACTATATATAAGGGCAGATGACATCATAAGAGCACGTACACGTCATCAGACACGAATGACAGTAGGTGCACACGAAACGAAAAACACGCACCGTTTGAAATTAAAAAAAGTGGCTGAATGATTGCGTCAGCTGAAACGAACGTGATTGACATTAACGTTCAGTCGTGAAACAATAAATGTGCATTAATGAACGCCACGACAAAAAAAAGAGCTAAACACACTTCACCGAGTGGGTTCCACTTCGACCGAGATACTCGATCTTGTATGTTTAAGGGGGTGTTGTTATTGGAAAATTCTAGACGATGTGACAGGTCAATAAAAGACAAAAACTGAGGGTGCCACATCACCATAAGTCAACCAGATCGAATCAACCACAATTGACCAAAGAGAACTCGTTAAGGTCCCCGACCAAGATAACGCAAACGATCAGATAGGAAGATTCGCTCGGGGTTGTCTTGTCAAGATGGTCGGGGCGAAGGTTGTGGTCGGGTACAACCTCTGATCGGAGGGAGAAAACTTAGTCAGGTAAAATAAGCGATCAAACCCGCGACACGAAGATAGCATCCAGATTCTATGGAATCATGACCTAAATACGTAGAGGGAGAGTCCCACTGAAATAAGATGTCTAGAAACATACTCTAATAAGGAAACAAACTTCCTTATAAATATCAGAGTCCATATTATTAAAGAGATCTAAGGACGATTGAAATACAATCACTTAAAATAGGAAAGAAGAAGAACATGACTCTAAAAAGTTAGAATTTCATTAGATGACAAGGACTTTCCTTATTTGTACGCCAAGAATTAGGGTTCTATGAATATATAAATAGACCCAAATAATACCGATAAAGGGGTTAATGCAAATTGACTAGCAAGAGCATAAGATTGATCAAGTGTGTAATTGCCTTTAACATAATGAATTTTCTCATCGATTATCGGCAACCGTGGACGTTTCTCCATATTGGGGTTTTACCACGAAAAAATTTGTATCTTATTTATTTTTCGTTTACTTTAATATGCAATCTGTTATCATTCTGCATTACTTGTGTGACGGGAGGTTAATCTAGAAATCATCGTCAACAAAAAGTTTAATGGTGTGCGAGAAAAAATTTATTCTGAAATGAAGGAGAATATATTTTATGGTTTGTAAAACATAAAAAAAAGCACGAACGTGGAAAATATAAACTAAAGACGGAAAAAAAACTTGTTTTCTAAAAAAAATGGTTTAGAGTGTCTTAAGAACTTTTTTGTCTTGTTTAATAGTTTTAATTCAAGTTTAAATTTTCATTAATAAAAAAACGAAACGTAAACAAATAATTAATGAATTTTCAATAGAATTTAATTATTTAAATAATTATTAAATGAAATGGATAATTGTCCCTTTAGCCGTTAACTTCTAATGGAGGATAAAAAACTGTAGGGGATGTTTATATAATTATGGACAAAAGTTTTATAGCCATGTAATTATACCTAAAATCGAGCGATGTTTATACAATTACTCCTAAAATTATATGGTAACTCGAAAAGTTTGACGAGTTCCGAGGTTAGAGAAAAACGTAGAGCCCATACGAGTGATAAAGAGAACAAGTGCTTTGCAATCTACACCCAATCTACACCGGGCATGTGATCACACATTGTCAAATAGACCAAGACTTAACATAGGGGTAAATACAATGAGGTCCCTGAAGTTTGACATATATATAAGTAGAAAGTAATGAAGTATTTATATACTCAAATCTTCTTTACATAATTACATTTTAAGTTGAGGACCTAATGTTGATATATTATTGACCGATGAAAAGACCAATCAACCATACTTATTGAAATTAAAAAAAAAGAAGAAAAAACCAACCAAAAAAAAAAAAAGAGAAAGGATAAAAGTATTAAGTTATTGAAAGTTCACGAGCCTTTTCCTCTATATTAGATCTTGGAGTGAGTTCCCAGATTCGATACATTATTTAGTTTATTATTTGGTATATTATTTAGTTTATTATTATTATTATTATTATTATCATTATTATTATACAATTTTACAAATTTCTTTTAAAATTATTTTTAATTTATAAATGTATTGGGTAAGTACTGTATAAATTCAGGATTTGAAAAAAATAGAGCACTCGAGACCCCAGAACCTCGTATATTAGGGTTATAAATTGATAAATATATATTTATATAAACCGGAGGGACTCCCACTGTAATTACAACTTTGGCATACAAGAATATGAAACGATCTCCGCTTCTCTTCGACGGGACCTGTTTGACTTACTGTGAGTGGAAAGGAAATGACGGAATCTCTAAAACTCCCGATCATAGGCCTCTCCTCACCTGATCGTATCTCCACTGCCAAATCAATACGTCAGGTTTGTTTTTCTAGTAGTTTTCTCAGTTCTAGAAGATGCTTGATAGATGACACAGTTTGATTTTCTGTGAATTTTAAAAATGTACGGCGGTTTTGATTACGTTTACAGGCGTGAATAGAATTCGGTTTCTTTTACTTGGTGAATCATGAAGTGGAAGAAGAGTTGTTCCGGGGAGTGTTTGAAGATAGTAGCAAATTGTTCTCACTTCCATTGGAATACAAGACCAAAATGTCTCGCAAATAGCAGAGAGGCTACACACCTCTCTATGCTGAGAACCTCGATCCCTCTTCAACTCGTAAAGGTCATTTTTTAAAAAATAATTATGATTATTAATCTATTACTTGCTAAATTACCTGACATGGACTTGGTGATGACTATTTAATTAAGCTTGATATTGTTCGAATCCTGCTGAAGATTGCGCTTTTTATCAAAATAATTTTGTTGTAATTTTTTCGCTTTTGATTAATGGATTGGGTACCTGGGTAATCTTTGTCATTCAAATGTGGATGGTTGAATTGGAAATGAAATCAGAATTGATTGCTCTCGATCCGAATAATTGTTTTGGTGCAACTTTACATTAAAATGATGCAACTGTTGCACTATTTTACTATTCCATCACCAATCTATTACACCAAACTTTAAAAAAAGAAAAAAAATTCTTCAGAACTTTTCCCTTTTTTAATATTTCTATACAATTAAAATTCCATCCCATAATTAAAATAATATTACAATACGATATGAAATTGTGAAATTAATACATGAAAAGAAATTAAATTTCATTAGGTAAAATTATCAATTTATTATTAAAATAACTTGAACATTATTACATTTCAGAAAGAAAAAAAAAAAGCAAAAAAATGAAAGTACATATCGGTCATCATCTAATTATTAGAATTAGAATATTCATCTTACAAATGATCTATTAAGGCATTTTTGAGTGCAATATGAACGTCTTTATCCCTGATTCCTTAATGTCGAGTTAGAAATTGTTAAAATAAGGTATTTTCATCTAACACCGTCTCAACTTCTGGAGTTGGTGATTTCATACGATCCTCAATTGATGCATCAACATCACTCATTCGCGATTATCATGTCGTGCATAATAATGCACGTAGTTATTATATCATGTAAAACATGTTTATGCCAAAAATGCGCCGGTTCTGCCACAATTGCAAACCGTGATTGGAGAACTCTAAATGTATGTTCTAAATCTTTTCTATAGGCTTATTGTTTTATTGCAAATAATTTTTTTTTCGAACCACGTGGATCATGAATAGTTTATACAAGTGTAGACCATTTTAGGTATATACTATCGGCTAAATAATAACTCAAATTATATTATTTTCCTTGAATGACATAATAAGCTGGAGGAGTAATACCTTGAGTGAGGTTGGAAAAAAGATGGGATTCATCCAACACATTAGTATTATTGTTTATACCAGGCAAACCAAAATATTCATGTAATATCCACAGATCATAATCAGCTACAACCTCTAGAATAATTGTTGGGGATCCACTACGAACTGCATATTGCCATGCCCAAGCCGTTGGACAATTTTTCCACTTCTAGTGCATACAATCTAAACTACCCAGCATTCTTGGAAAACCACGATCTTTACCAATACAAAGTAGTCTTGCAACGTCAGTAGCGTTAGGTGATCTTAGATACTCACCTGCAAATTCCTCCACAATAGCACGACAAAATCTCTTCATACTCTCAATTGTTGTGGACTCTCCTATTTTAATATACTCATCAGTATCATCCACTGGACAACCATATGCCAACATCCGAAATACTGTTTTTTATTTTCTAAAGAGCGGATAAACCCAGTCTACCCATATTATCTCTTCGTTGCACAAAGCAGTTGTCACAAGCTTCAACTTTTTCAACAATACGAATGAATAAACTCCTACCCATTCGAAAGCATCGACAGAATATTTGATCATTGTACTGTGGGTTCTCGGTAAAATGGTCATAGAACAAACTACGATCAGCACTTTTTCGGTCTCGATTGATCACTATATGACCAGGAATTGAGCCTCTACGAGTCAATGGGTTGTTTTGTTGATTGAGATACTGAGCCATGGCCTGTTGGAATTGTCCATGTTGGGCAAACATCTCTACTTCTTCTGCATCCATCGCATCAAGATGTGCCAAATTTCCTTTTCCTCTTCATCGGAAGATAAAGATGAACCTAAGAGATTAGATGGACCTCCAATATTGAAATTCATTTTTTCTTGGAGTTCGATTGAATAAGTTTTAGCGGAGTTGGTGTAGGCAATTTATATTTGTTAAATTTTATTATTCTAGATAAGAAATATTAGTTATCCTAATTGTCAATCATTGGATAGATTGCATCACCATCTGAACCGCAGGTTTCAATCTCTATAAAAATATCAATTCTTGATCCATGTGCCCGACAATAATTGCAAGCCCACATGGAAAAAGTATATACGGACAAAAAAATATCTATCGATTATTTCATTCAAGAAATCTGATCTTCACTTTTCCCAAAATAGGAAGATAAGATATCCAAGTTGTTAAATGCCAACCATTAGATATATTATATCACCATCTGAACCGTAGGATTCAATTTCTAAAATAATATCACTTATTGATCCATGTGCCCGACATTAAATGCAAGCACACATGGAAAAAGTATATACAGACAAAAAAAAAATCTATCAATTATTTCATTCAAGAAATCTGATCTTTATGTTTCCCAAAATAGGAAGATAAGATATCTGAGTTGTAAAATGCCAACCATTGGATGGATTGCATCACCATCTGAACTGTAGGATTCAATCTCTAAAATAATACCTCATAGTTTCTATAAAAACCGACCCACACTATATTAAACATATCCCCTCAAATTTTTTATACATTCAAAGCATTTTTATCTCCAAGTTACGTGTCCCTTCAAATCTCTTTACCTTCAAAGCACTTTTCTCTTCAAGTCACTTTTCCCTTCAAATCACTTTTTCCACAAAATGTCTACAAAAAAGAAGTTCTTCATGCACAAATGCAAAAGACACACATCTTTTTCACATATATCTTGATGTTTCACAAAATCCAATCATAGGTATTTACCAGTCAAAGGACATGTTCTGTTTCGAGTGGAGACCGATTACAACAACAACAAACCATCTTTTATCACTGAACTTCGTAACAAACGAAGTTTACAGTGTCGCATGCAGATTATCCTTACTGCGATTGGGAAAATATGAGGATGCATACGACATATTGAATGTCTGAAATCTAGTTGTGTCTCGGAAGCTGATATTGTAAGAATTTGTTAAAATTCAATTTGTAGAAAATTTATATTTCATATTTGATTTTAACCATATAGTTGTATCATTTCCCCTGATGAACCAGGAAAAAATGTTATTATCCCAGCATGGCAAATATAAACATGGATTCAAGTTTGACCATGTGTGGTCCATCCTAAAAGACATGCGAAACTAGTCATTTCGTTGCATCACAAGAAGACTTTCCAACTCTAGAGTTTCCCACCACAGTATCTCCTGGACTATCTCCATTTTCTTTAAATACTAGTAGTGATGATAGTGGGAGTAGTTCATCTCAACGGCCCATTGGGGTGAAGAAAGCTAAATCAAAAAGGAGGGTTGAGGAACTAAATTCAACCGACTTCAACACTTTGAAAGAAGGACAAGAAAAACTTTTGGAAGTTTATAGCAGAAACGCTACGCATAGGGAAAGACTTAACGATATTTTGGAGAGAAAAGTGGGGTGTTTTGACAGAAACGTGGAGTGCCGTGAAACCGAAATTGTGATGACTTATTTGAATACCATAACTGATATAATGAAACGGGAGTTTATGAGTAGACAACAATTTAAAATTATGGCAAAACAAGCTCGACAACAAGACTAGGGATCTCAAAATCCATCTGGATCTTCTAAGTCTTCTTCTGGTAATTTTTTCGATAATCTCCAAGGACCTAGAAATGGTCTTCCAGACTACTAATGGGTTTTTGTAATTCATATTTTAGTGTATTCTAATATGTGGTAATTTATTTTATCTCTATAAATTTTGTATTCCATTTTTAATGTATTTTGCTTTAATTTCCACTGAATTGAATGAAGTTATTTATTTCTCCAAATTTTGTATTTTTTTTAGTTATACACTTCAATTTTAGTTTTTTATAAATTTTAATATCAATAATAATTAATTCACAACAAAATCATTAAATATTAAAAAGGATCAAATTGTAATAAATTTAATTGATTAGGGTAAAACTGTGATTAAATAAAACCTTGAAATAAGGATATAATTATAATAGATATTAATAAATAGGGGTAAACAGTGATATTTAAAAGTTGAGGGTTTAAAAAAAAGAGATGGATTGCACAGAGTAAAAGTTGAGCAATATATTACGCAACACTGTATCAACTCCGACGATTGGCGTAGTGAATGGCGTGGGTTAGAGGCTGATTCTGGTGAATTTAGAGATTGGCATAGTGGTTGGCACTGGATTTGAGAAGCTCTTAATTGTTTAAGAAACAGGCGATTCTAAAGAGGGTTTCTTCATTGGTCCTTTGGAAGGAATTAATAGGGACCTGAATCAATAGCCTTTGGAAGGTACTTTTTGTTTCTATTTTTATGTGTGAATACTTATTGGTGTTCTTCGCGAATATCTTTCTTCCTCTTTTAACTTGCACTTTTATTGTTCCAGAAGCTCTACCGTCTTGGAGATCAACAACGGAATGTTACTATAATAAAGTTCTATGAGTTTGATTTCTCCATGGTGTTGAATTGATTGTTGGTTGTGCTTTTGTAACATTTACATAACTTAAAATGAAAATTGACCGGTCACGTTTTAAGTTGTTTAAATATTGTTCTTCTCATTTCACCTTATGTTATTTTTATTTATATTGACTCCTTCACATATACTTCAGTATGTTGCTGTTAATAAAGTGTTATTTTATGTTTTTACTAGCACTTTTTACTATTATAATGTTGACTGTATATGTTCTGAAGGAAGAAGCTCAAAATCATTACTTTTGCGCATTCGTTCTAGCTTGGGGATCAAACTAAGTAAATCCTCTAGACAATGACATTTGAATTAGGAATTAGTGGATTTTGTGCTCAATGGCATCTTTTTGTGTGTTGCATTATCTGCATTATTGACTACAAGTTTGTATAACTCTTCCATACTTGTACTTGGTGATGATCTGTGATATGAATCTCACATAGAACAGTGAGATCCGAAACCAATATATGGTAGTAAGGATCATTTTCTAAATTCAAGTTTGTAAGCAAGAACAATATAGGACTGTGGCTCGTTATCTATATTGAGATAAGAACCAACGATATCAAGAAAGTGAAAGACGTCACACTCAAGAACAAAATAAAAAGGTGAGTGATAAGTCAATTTTCGGAACCAAAGAGAAAGTTCTCTCTATTTTTCACTCAAAACCAAGTCTCCCAAAATAATACATCAATTCGTCCCCTATATACTAAAAATATCTAATACCTAAAAGGGAATAAATATTAGACAATTAATGCCTTACAATCAACAAAAAAAAATGCAAACAAATTTAGGAAATAAATATTGACTAAAAACTAGCAACTAGTTGATTTGTTCCTTATTTGTAAAGTTGAATTTGAGAAACAAATCAACTCTTTATTTGGAAAAATAAATAAATTAAGGAATATGCTGAAATTGGAAATATGCTAAAATTGGATTCTCATCCAACCATACGTCACCTAAAATGTAGGAAATATATTGAAATAGGAAATATGCTAGAGCTGGATTCTCTTCCAACCCTACACCTCTCACCACACACCCTAGCTTGTACCACACGCCCAAGCTCTCTTATTCAATCCAATCAGCCCATTAAGTATTCTTTGATCTTCTTAGCCCTTGTAATTGGCCTAACTGGAACATACAATTGATCATTTGGTGATGCTTCTTCATTCTCATCACTCCCCCTCTTCTCAAAAGGATTCGTCCTCGAATCTTCACCATAATGTTGTTGATAGCCTACAACACGAAATATGGTTCCCTCTTTTCATCTTTGTTTGATGAATCACCCTTGGAAGACATTTTCTCATATTTCGGTATAGCAATCATGAGTTACATGCCAATGATGAGGTATCTTGTTGATAAAAACTTCATCAAAGTCATAAATGGGAAACCATAACACTAGGCAAAGAAGAGTTAATTTCATTAGTACTAAAACAAGCCTTTTTGTACAAGAGTACAATCATTAGCTGTTTTGAAAAAAACGCTCTTTTTATTTCACTCATTTTTGCATAGAAATTGTTTTGTTATCTCTCTGGTTTTCTCTCAATGGTCGAATCTCTCTTCTCCTTTTCCTCAACCTCTCTCTAATTTTTATTCTTCTTATTCTTCTTTTCATTATTTTTCTTGTGATCACTCTTTTTCTTTTGGTAAACCTCTTTCTGTAACCTAACTTGATCTTTATAAACCTGATTTGGCGTCATTGGAACAAGAGTGATCTATTTTTTATTGTGTTCAAAGAGTACTTATTTGAGAAACCATCATGTTTCACACGCCTATCAAACTGGCATGGCCGCTCCAACAGGATATGAACCGCATTCATTGGTACCATGTCAGAAAGGACTTCATCTTTGTATTCCATTTGAAAACGACACCAACACATGTTTAGTTACCTTGATTTCCCCACTATCATTTAACAATTGTAGCTTATAAGGTTTTGGGAGCTTCAAAGTGGCCAAATTTAGTTTCTCCATGAAACTATTGTTATCCACATTAATACAACTCCCCCCATCAATGATCATGCTATATACCTTATCATTAACATGACAACGGGTGTGAAAAATGTTATCACGTTGTACCTCATCATCTTCATTGGCTTGAGCACTAAAAGCTCTTCTTGCCACCAAAAGCTCTTCATCCACCAGATATTCAATGTCACTTGCATCCTTCAAAGGTGACATGGACTCATCGTCAGATTCACCCTCAAATTCGATATCACCATCATCCTTCAAAACCATTACTCTCTTGTTTAGGCATTGAGATGCAATATGACATGCTCCCAAACACTTAAAGCACTTAATGTCACGGTTTCTAGAAGGTTGAGAATCTAGTTTACCTTGATTTAATGTGCCTCCAGCCTTTTGATCTTTGGAAGGTTCGGCCTTAGCCTTGAAACTAGGTTGGTCATCCCTCTCGTTCCAATTCGGTTTCCATAACGATGAAGAGCCCAAATTTTACCCAACTCATATGGGACTCTTCCTCTTTAACTGTTGTTCCACCTTAATGGCCATGTATACCATGTCAGTTAATTCAACATAATGTTACAACTCCACTAAATTTGTAATGTCTCGGTGTAGTCCACTTAAGAACCTAGCCATAACAGGCTCCCGGTCCTCCTCTACATTAGCTTGAATCATGGCTATCCTTATCTCCTTATAGTAGTCTTCAACACACTTAGATCCTTGAGTATGAGTTTTCAATTTTTGAAACCAACCCTTATAATAGTGACTTGGAATGAAACGCTTCCTCATGACAGCTTTCATCTCCTCCCAAGTCTCAATAGGTCTTTCTCCATTCCGTCTCCTACTCATAATCAGTTGATCCTACCTAACGATAGCATAATCAGTGAATTCTATGGCAGTCAACTTTACCTTCTTCAATTTGGAATAGTCATGGCAGTCAAACACCAATTCTATTCTTTTTTCCCACTCCAAATAATCTTCAGGATCAGTTTTACCATGGAAAGTTGGGATCTTCACCTTTATACTGCCCAAATTACTATAAACCCTCTTTCCATACCCATATTCTTTATTCCCATACCTATCTCCTCTATTCCCATACCTAACTCCTCTACCTCCCATTCCACGCCTAAAGTTGCCCGCACCCACATTAGACATGCGATCATTCTCTTCTAGGTCATTCTCATAATCATCTTCATAGTCATTCATAGGTGGCTCCCTTCTCTTTGTTCCACATTATGAGCCCTAAATGGTTGCTCCCTTTATGAACTAGACTCCGCTTTGTCTAACCTATCATTCACCTCGCCAAACTGGATCTCCATCCGTGCCATGTGTTTTCGCATGGCTTTATACAAAAAATCAAGATCTACATTTTATGTTGCTTCGTTGGGCTCACCTTTACTGTTATCGTGTGACGTATTGACACCTGCAAAACAAATAAGAATTAGTAAACCTCACAAACACTCCCTTATGTGTTTACTCTCAAAGATGGTGTCGCTCACACTCGTGTTTCATTCAATTATTTTTGGTTTTACCCTCTAATGAGCTCACACTCTCTTACCTTTATCCACTATTTGTTCACTCTTTCAGTTCTTTTTTTTTTTTTGAAATATCAACACATGAAATCAAGAAAAGGAATCAAAATAGTTGATATAAGTTCAACTACACAACCTTTCAAAGAAAATTTTTGTTATCTTTTTTTTTGCCGACCTTGATCAAATAGACTTAAGCAAGGCTTTGTTATTTATTTAATAATCAAACGAAAGCAGAGAAGAAGAAGAAGAAGAAGAAGGATAGATTAAACCTAAGTATAGAAACCTAAGCTCTGATACCAACTAATATGAACCTCATCATGAACAATGAGACCTGGAACCAATATATGGTAGTAAGAATCATTTTCTAAATTCAAGTTTGTAAACAAGAACAATATAGGACCGTGACCAGTTATCTATACTGAGATAAGAACCAACAGTATCAAGAAAGTGAAAGACGCCACACTCAAGAACAAGATAGAGAGGTGAGTGATAAGTCAATTTTCAGAACCAAAGAGAAAATTATCTCTATTTTTCATTCAAATAAAAAGGGAATAAATATTAGGTAATTAATGCCTTACAATCAGGAAAATAAGGGTCCTTGTAAGCGTTTTTCATCTGTTGTTTTTCGAAAATAAAAAGGAAAATGAAAACAATAATTTTGGTTTCAATTTTGAAATCTAAAAACGTGTCTGGTATCACATACTGAAAACTGTATTCAAAAGATAAAAACAGAAAAAACACTTCTGGTAGTGTGAATGAAAAATATCAAAATTTGTGACATCAATTTATATGTTAAACTCTAATTCTCAATTACCCCTTTTTTTCTTCCAAATGCTTTAATTATATTAAATGCCTCAAATTCATCACAACGATACTGCAATGATATACAGACAATTACGTATACGACAGTGACGACCCTACCACATTTTTTGGACATGATTTGTGAAACCTATCCCTACCAGGTGGCGGACAAAGTCATCAAAAGAAGACGACAAGAAGATGCTTTGACAAGTGGTGCCTTAAAGTCAAAAGGCTTATCAGAAAAGAATCTTAGCTGTAAAGAAACCAACAAGATAAAAAACAGATGAAGACTTATCTTCAAAGAATATTAGTTGTAAAGAAACTTAACTACGGTTTATTTTCAACCATGGTTAAAGTTTATGCTATATATATGTAATTGGGGCTCATAAGGCTCCCAGGTTCAGTTTTATCATTCTCTTAGTTTTGTAAAAAGCTATGCGAAGCTTCCTTATTTCTTTCCCTCCTACTGCATATATATATTCTTGTTTTGTCGTATCTGAATAACAATGGAGGCTTGAGAAGAATTGATTGCAACTCAAGATATAAAGAGAACAATAATATTGAAACCAATACCCAAAAAAAAATACCTAAAAAAATCCAAAAAATAATGAAACCAATAATTCTTTTCTTTTCTTTGTGCTCTGTTTTCTTGTTCTCATTTGTTGGATTATTGCATATGTTCCCATCCCTCAATATAGTTAAATTGTTCAAAATATAATAACTGGTACAAATCAGTTAGGGATACAATTGAGTTAAAAATACAATTCAACCAATACCTATGTTGAGCACACAATACCCAGAAAAAAAATAAACACTCATATTTGACAATCAAATCAACAAACAACAATACTGCATATAATCTAGATTATCTCCATCACAAATCAGTTACTAATAGATTCTCCATTATCAAGCTGAAGAGTCCAAAATCTTTAAAAAGAAAAATTTTAAGAAAAAAATTTAAGTGAAGTGAAGGAAGTGAAATCCCCCTCTAGCGATGCCAATCTGGCTAGATCAGCGTCGCCGAAAGAGTATCTCATTGCCTCAGTCGTTGGCTCATTGAGAAGAAGAAGAGTTGCGAAGAAAGAAAAAGATGAGGATAAGAAGGAAAAGGAGGAAAAGGAGGAGAAGACATCGATTTGTGAAGATGAAGAAGGAGACAAGATTCGATAATGAACTATGAAGATGAAGAAGGAAATTGTGTTTGTGAGTCTGACTCTGTGAACGAAGAAGAAAATAAAAGTTAAAAAATTGGGTTATAAAAAACAAATTGAAAAACAAAATAAAAAACATGAAAACAACTTTAAGATGTTTTTCAAAATTTTCACTTTTAACACTAGTTTTGTTTTTCATTTTATTTTTGTTTTCCAAAATAAAATGAAAAACGGTTAACGAACGTGAATTCGAAATAGTTTTTGAAAAAACAAAAACAAAAACGAACTGAATAACAGATGCAGGACGGGGCTTAAATGCAAACAGATTTAGGAAATAAATAAATACTAAAAACTAGCAACTAGTTGATTTGTTCCTTTTTTGGAAATTTGAATTTGAGAAACAAATCAACTCTTTATTTGGAAAAAATAAATAAAATAAGGAATAAGATGAAATAGGAAATATATTGAAATTGGATTTTCCTCCAACCATACATCGTCCAAAATATAGGAAATATGTTAAAATTGGTTTCTCTTCCAACCATACACTGCTCACCACACACCCTGGCTTGTGCCACATGTCCAAGCTCTCTTATTCAGCCCAATCAGCCGATTAAGTACTTCTTTGATCTTCTTGGGCCTTGTAATTGGTCCAACTGGAACATGCAATTGATCATTTGGTAATGTTCTTGATTCTCATCAATCTGCTTCCTTAGGTCTGCTGGAAGACAATTAATCCATTTAATTGCTCTGGCTTTGAACTTGGATGTAGACTTCTTTGAGAAAGTGGGAGCCTTGGATGCACCAATGCCTTTTCTTCGCCTGTTTGATACGGGGGACAGGACAACTTTTTGTTGTCCCACGTTTGGTGCGCCATTAACATGGGACGAGACAGAACAACATGGGACAAAAACCATGAAAACTTGTCCCACCTCACACCCTAGGCCAGACTTGTCCCATGCATGGGACAAGTTTGGAAAAGACATTTTTACCCTCAAAGCTTTTTAAATTTATAAAACTATCAACTATATATAAAAAAAACTTTTTTGTTGGATCATGTTATTAAGTATTATGCGTAATTTACTATTATATGAAAAGAAAAGATGTGTGGTTGAATAATTAAAACTTATAAAATATATTTTTCTATTCTATTATTCACAATTATGAGCATGTAAAATTGAATAATAATTTTATTTAAAAAAAATTGAGGAAATAATATTATTAATTGATATTATTATTAAAAAAAATGAGGGAATGACTATAATAATAATATTATTATTTGAAAAAAAATCACATGTCTTCCAAAAAATTATTAATTAAACTATTTTTTAATTATAATATTATTATTTTTATGAAATATGATATATAAAAATATTTTTTTAATAAAATAAAATAAATATTGACTTGTCTTGTCCCAAATATGATATATAAAAATATTTATCACTATTATGTGGTAACAAACATTGGATATGACAATAAGGGCACTCTGGTCATTTGAACCTCTTGTCCCGTCCTGTCCTAGGCCTACCAAACATATAATAGTACAATGAACAGTTCTATCCCAGGCCTACCAAACACAATATAGAACAGTTTGTCCCGTCCCGTCCCGTCCCGTCCCGTCCCGTCCCGTCCCGTCCCACCTTGTCCTGTCCCATGTCCACGCCAAACGCACCCCATATCTATATTTGTTCACTTGTAATATATACGCTTTGTAGTTAATCTTAAATAATTTTTCTGTTGATTTGTTTTTGTTTCTGCTATTATTCATATAGATTGACTGGGTGTCTGCAATATTAATGTTTGTATATGGGAACTTTTAACTTGCATTATCCCTCTCTTCATTCTTTTGTGGTCAGGTTTAAATATCCTTGGGTAGGTTCTTTCGATTGAATTAAAAAAACAATCTAACATTGTGTCCTTCCCTTGCTTAGGACAAAATTATTGTATGCTAGTGCTGAGCATTTCATGTAAAACAGGGGGAGCCATGAACACTTCAGAGTTCAAAGACTTTCCTTACTTTCTGTATTCCGTAGAATTGGAAGGCGGTGGTGGCTTCCTCTTTACTTAATCACAACTTCTCAATTTCGTTGGATAAAAAAATTGAACATGTCAAAACTCTAATGATACTGAAGTCCACAGAGAGCCCCAAAACTTGACCTTCTCCCGAAGAGACTTGAATTTATGTACTATATTATAAGGTTTATAATCTAAGTCAGATCTGTTTTCCTTGATCTCTGGACCCAATTAGAACCAAGTAGCTATTTTTGAATATACTTAAGTCTAATTCTTTGAAGAAATCATCCATGGCGATCCTTATTTCTGGTTTTAGGCAAATAGGAATCATCTGATGAAGAAATATATGGTGCTTCTGCTCATTCAGATTACGGAATGATTACTCTTCTAGCATCTCATGGTGTTCCAGGACTCCAGGTAGGCTTGCTTCATTAATTAAATCCTCAGCTCATAGTTACAAACTGCTAATTGCTTTTCCAATTTAAGCTAAGTTATAAGTGATAATAGGTTTGCAGGGATAAATCCCAGCATCCAAGGGTATGGGTGGACGTGCCAAATATTAATGGGTGAGTTCATAATGGCATTTTGTTTTGTAAATGGACGTGTTACTGGCCAATCTCTTTAGCTATTTTAAATTTTAACCCGTCTGATTATTACTATTATTGATCAATTTCCTATCGGTTTAAACTTTTAGGTCTTATAGTTACTAACTAACAGTTATTAGATTGCTTTATCATTTCAGTATGAGACTTAATGCTTTGTCATTCCAGCATTGAGACTAACTTAATATCTGAATTTTTAGGGCATTTATTGTTAACATTGGGGACATGATGGAGAGGTGGACTAATTGCCTATTTCAGTAATTTATCTTTCCACCAACTGAAAAGGCATTCCATATTTCTCTTTAGAGTTATATGCGTGTTTTATGTTGAAATATTATGACAACATTGTTAAACTGCTGCTACTAGAGAGATTCTTTTGTGGTGGGTTGTTTTTAAGCTAAACATGTGTCCTATAATTGTAGGTCGACCTTTCAGAGTGATGCCAACAGGACAAGAACGCTACTCTGTAATCATCTTCTTGGCTCTTGCTTCCTGTATATTTTTTCTTCGCCGTGACATTAAGTTTTTTGTAGTTTGCATTCATACATTAAGTTTTTTGTAGTTTGCATTCACAAGTTTAGGTTCTTAGGTTTCAAATATTTGATATATAAAGACTGTTTGTTGGAGGTTGGGTTCCAATCTTACAAGATTGATGACCGGTGAACTTTAAATTTACCACAGCTATTGAAGAATAACTTATCGGTGTTATCTGATCAGATGGTCAGATGGTTAGATTATTCTCATAATGTTATTTCTTGTCTAAACAGACTATGGCATGTGGACCTGTAAAGTGTTGGCTTGATTGTTTTGGATGATCTAAATTAGTTCATTTGGATGTTTTTTCTCTTGAATCAAACCTGTTTCTCGATAGGTGTCATGTTTAAATGTTTTTTTGGTTTTCTCTTGTGTAAGCTAACATTCTATGGTACAAGTACTGTCTTTTTGAAGACATCTAATTATTTCGAACAATATGGTTCAAATATTGAATTTCTATTAAGATGGTTGTATTTGTTGCATCATGCCTCTCGATATGAAGTCCATACTGCTAATGTGTCAATTAGTTGGTGCAAGGGATGATCAGAGATTGTAATGTGTCCACATGGACAACGTGCACCATAGACATTGGAAAACTGGATGTCAGAAAGTGCCCTTGGTTTGTGATGTTATTAGCTCTCTATCATCAAGGGAATTACAGTATTTGGAATTGCAACGTTGCGGGCTGCATTTTTCTTGGATACCAACAATGACTCTGGTGAAATGCTTGGAAAGTTGTTGCAGCGAATCATGTCCTCCAAGGTACCGATAATATTTATTTATCTTTGTCTCCTTAATTTAGAATGTCTCCGGACAGGAGTTCTTTGAATTTGTCTGCCTTGAAACACAATGTAGAATTCTGTCAAATAAGCTGAAAATTGAAATCAAATACAATTTTGAAGCTGACTCTAGAAATTCTTCTTTATGAAATTGCCTGTAAAATTCTCAACGCTAATATTTTTTATGTTCAAGCAAGTATCTATTTTTAAAGACATAAGAGGACATTTATTGGTTAATTTATGCAGATTTCAGCAATTTGACTACCTTGATGAGCGGTTCAGGATTACATATCGCTTATAAAGTGAGTAAACCACTCTTAGCTTGCGCTTCCCAGTAATATTATACTACCTGCCCTGCGATAGTGTTATCATGGTTTTTAATTTTTAATTTTAATTTTTTAACAATTGTATTTCATTTTTTTTTTATTTCAAGTAAATCAGATTATTTGTGCATATCTATTTAAACTTCTTGTACTAAAAGTCTAAAATTGTAAATACAATGCTATGGCATTAAAAAAACAGAGCATGTTTGCAATATTTATTTACTTTGCTATTTGCAGATTCACCGGTTTGTTTTTCTGATTTGCTATACTTTTCAATGTTAAAAGTTAACGAGGCTATATAAAGGATCTATTTTACATACTTTTGATGAGAACAATGGTGGAATAAAAGGCTTTTTTCTCTTGTTATTATTTATCTGATTTCCTCTTTATGTTTATGATATTATATTATTATTTATTCTTATTCATTTTATAATACATTATCGGTACGAGTCTCTAACTAAGTTGTTTCGATTTTCAGATTTGAAAGCTTTTTACCCAAGGACAAAAATCATCCGATCCAAGTTCGATACGTGATTACAGAGAACAAATACTTGTTGGGATATATGGAGTCTTCCAACAAACTGTAAAGTACTATTTCTTGGTTATTATTTTTATTCTAAATATTGGTTTTATTCTTCCCTTTAATTTTTGTTTACAAGATTATTTGTGTTGCCAAGAGATAAAAATAATAATTAATTGAATGTATTGCGACCTGAAGATTGTAAAAATTGAGTGAATGGAGTACAACCCAAAGATTGAGGGTTTTAAAAATCTAATATCTAATATCTAAAAATTGTGAAATTAAAAAACCTGAAGCTCAATTTAGGGTTTTAAGTTTGCAAAATAAAAAAAAAACTTGAAGTTTAACATAATGATAATAAAAAAATCTTATAAGAATTTATCGATTGTAATCAAATCAAAATATAAGAATAATGAATTTATATTGAATCAAAGCTTGAAGTTATAAGTTCCAATTAAAGTGATAATTATTTTTAGAATCTGAACTTCTAAAATTCATTATGTTATAAATTCCAATTGAAGTGATAATTATTTTTAGAATCTAAAGTTATAAAATTCATTATTCTCAATTATAAACTTAAAGTTTATATATGCACGTGAAGTAATAATGAAGTTTTAATCTTCTATTAAAATGAATTTTATTATAAAGCTGAAGTTTTCAAAATTGTAAATTATGAACTCAGTATTAAGATATATTTATAACCAAATATCCAATTGTTAATGGATATTGTACAATCATTTTTATGATTTATTAGGAGGACATGGACTAAAAATAAAGTCCAAAAATTACAAAAGGACAAATATATTTTATCTTATTTTGAAGGGTAAATATATTTTATCTTATTATAAGCACAATCTAAGTCTAAGTATTTCAATATAGTTTACTTTGTTATTATTTTGACTTAATTTATTTACACAACTACTTTTATAAATATGCTCTGTGATTGTTAATACGTTAGATTTTCCACATTAGAAATTAAATTTAGTTTTATTTTTAGTGGTTTTTATTTCAATTATGTAATTTGATTTGATCAATGAATATAGAACCAGAAGTTATAAATTCGAATCCAATTGAGAACTTGAAGTTCTTAATTTAAATTCAAAGTGTTGAATTGAACATGAAGTTCCATACTTTTGAACCTAAATTTTTGAATCAAATAGTAATTCAATTTTACATTCTTAAATAGATATTTAACAATCAGTATATTGTAAAAGAAAATATAAAGACCTGATGCTCTAATGTATTAATATAAAATCAAAATCTAAAGTTTTGTCTATTGATCTTTGTCAAACCTAATTCTCAATTCTAAGTTAATCAGACTTGAAGGTATGAATTTAATTTAAATTTTGATATCGAATTTAATTTAAATTTTGATATCAAATTTAATTAGAATTGAAAAGACTGAAATTGATATTACTGTGGTCCTTATTATTTGAAAAAATTAAATTGTAATTTCTATTCAAAACATGAAGTTTTGAATTTTTTCTAAATCTAGTTACGAACTTATAGCTTATTAACAAACCACAAGTTATAAGAATTGGTATGATTTTATTAAGTTGGTGTCTTGAAATAAGAAACTCTAAAATGTGAATGAAATATTCATTATTTTCACTTTGTCCTCCTTATAAAGGTACGCAGATGTGAAATATTATATTTTTATATACTAGAATTTCATATTTCGCACATCTATTAATCACAAATTGTTTATTTTATTTATTCACGGGCATTTTAATTTATTCGTTTTGTGATATATATAATTTTATGGTCACCTAAATTTTGTGATTTTAAAAATCGGTGGTTTTATTTAATAGAGGATTTGTATTCATATGGATTTATTAATATAATATGATATTTATTTTTTGTGCTTAAGTTGTCTAATTAAGTTTTTGTATTGCTTTGAATTATATTAAAATATTACATTAAACTTGTAATTTCAACATTCATGAAAACAACATCATGTTTTTTTTAATTCACAAACTTTGTTTTAGTATCTAATAATTGGTATGATTTATCCGTGAATTATATTTTATTTAAATTGCTCATTTTTTAATTGAAATATCATATACCAAAAATGAATATTATTCATTTTATAACTCCTTCACTTAGTAAGGTATGAAATATAGAAAATAGTCAAATACAAGCTTTTAGAACTCTTATTAACATATGTACATATTAATTTATTTACATTATACATATGAGCAATATTACTTATTTCATTTATTTGTTGAATAAAATATTACTTAATTATAACTGTTATGATATATATCTAGGATTTTTATTAAGATTAAATATATTTTATGTTTATTTTTATTGTTTAAATGATTATGTCAAATTGTATTAATTTGTTATTTATTAATCATTCTTTTTAATGATGAATTGAAATATAAGTAATTTATAGCGAATATCTAATAGTCCTTTTGATTCGATAAGAGGAATGGTTTGATTACCAAATAAAAAGGCATGATTAAAATATCTTACCCTTTGTGATTCAAATATTTGTTCCTAAAGTTTCAATATATATATATATATATATATATATATATATATATGACATCACTAATTTGAGAATTTTTTAATTGATATCGTGTCTTCTTTCAACCATTAAACAATTAGATACCACATCACCCAATTGGATGAATATCATTCTCTAAAGCGAATGTTGTTTCGATAAACTATCATGATGGTGATTGTGAATATGCATATAGTTGAAAGAATTATTAAAGTTAAGATGATCACTACGAGAAATTCAATTAAATCAACAAGAAGTGAAATAACACTAAAACAGAGTAAGAAAATTTGAAAGGATTTTGAATACACATTTTAGGAATTGTAAAATCTTTCTTCTTGTTTTAGGTATTAAATAAAAGGACAAAAAAGTACATGCGGTAAATCTTAATATTTTATTGATCTTTAACAAGAAAGAATGAATGCTTTTGAAGAGCTATTATTTTGATAGAAAGAGAAAATTATTACATGAAAATACTTTGTATTTATTATATCTGGAAGATCTATGAACAAAGAAATTATTTTGAATCAATTAAAAATATTTTGCATGCCAGAAGCATCCATGTTTTTGTAGTTTATCCTGCCATAAGATCATATATATGATTAATATTATGTTATGAACCAAAAGTTTAATTAAAGAAAACGATGCATCGAAAAATGTATATATTTGAAATGGATATCCATTTCCTAATGAAAAAATAATTTTGTCACTGAATGTTTTCGAAGGACATAGGTCGATATAAGATAGTACTTAAAGTACAATAAGACAAAATAACCGAGATCATATAGAAAATTACAATGATGCAAAAGATTTTCTTGAAGAATAAAAGTTTAATTTTCTTGTCGTTAGGGGGAGAATTGTTGTAAATTGATAAATGACATGAAATTACATTGTATGTATCATCTTGTGAATTGCATAGTATGTAAAAAATAATCGGATGGTTTGAAGAAAATAATAAAATTACATTCTGATAATATACAAACCTGGGTGGTTGTTCCTGTAGAACAATTTATGAAATAACAGTAAAAATCATTTGTTAGTGAAATACAATTTAAGATCAAATGATAAGGTTCCTAGAAGTGAAATTTGAAATTTGAAATATTATAATCATAGTGAAAATAATATTCGAGTGATAAATAAATCATCACCATAAAAGACTCAGTAGAGACTTATGTACTGGAAATAAAGAAAATATATTTCACCGAAGGGATATTTGTATAAAGAGGCATTTGTACTGAATATTAAAGAGATTTCAATAACTCTTGAAGAGGCACTTAGATTACGAAATGTAAGTCAATTATATTGCTAATTAATATAGAAATAGAGATCATTTATTGCTCTGCATATTATAAAAAATATGATGATGGTCTTTGTTAGGTTTTGGACTTGTGTTGACTTAATTCCATAACAAAACTCTCTTTGTTTATATTGATTAGTTGTTTAGGTGATTCGTGTTTGATATGAGCTTTAAAGAAGGAAAACAACTTTCATGCAAAGTTCTTCTTTAAGAGGAAAGATGCTTACTAATATTCTAAGGTATTAAGTGTTAGAGCCCCGTTCACCGGTCAGGCAGCGAAACTAGGTTTTAAAATTTTTATACAGATCATAATCTATATATGGGACCAGTGAACTTCAGATCGTAATTATTTTTCGAAACTAATACATACAATATGTAAGCACAGGAAATTGTAATCAACAAAAATCAGAAGAAGAATAACTTACCAACGTTTGGAGGCTCCTTCACTTTTCGATATGCTCATGTCTGAACTAATCTTACCAACGTTTGGAAGCTTCTTCACTTTACGATGTGCTCCTATCTGAACCACTCGATCTTCATCGCTATCTCCCGGGATTTGTAACTGTGCGTGGGTGCGTCATGGTCTCAGAAACTTGAATGGAGAATGTAGAGAAATACTTGAAGAAACTCTTTCTTCTCAATTTGGTGTATTGATTTTATTAAACATAATCCATCATCTAACAACCACCTTGAGTCTATAGCATGGAGTGATAAGGATAAGAATTGGAGTGATAAGGCAGTTGACCAAGATGTGGTTGTTCTTCCTAAAATAGAAGAATCGTGAAGAGTAATTCAAGGAGTCTTGTTGGTATCCAATCACTACATAATGGGGAAATCAATTGAGCAATCTACTCCTAGAAATCAGTTGAGCAATTTACTCATTTAAAATAGCTATGTAACAACATTACAATCTGTAAAATTTACTACTATATTTGTAACCTTCCTTCAATGTATTTCTTCTATTGGTTGTAAAGTCTATATATTAGAGATGAATGAGAATTCTCTTCTTACGCTTTTGTATGAGAAGCTTTCTTGCAAATATTATTCTTTTATATTTTTCTTTATGGTATCAGAGCCTATTGTTTGTGAGATAAGAGAGTTCTAATTTTTTCAATGGCTTCAACACTTTCCCTTAATGTTGCCAACTTCGTTACCCTCAAACTCACACCAGAAAACTATCCTCTATGGCGTGAACAGATGCTTGCTTTAGCCGAAAGTCAAGACTTGGTCGGGCTTCTCACAGGCTAGAAAATAAAACCCGCCATGTACACCAATGTCACAACAGAAAAAACATCAACAGTTGAAGAAACAGAAAAACAAATCTCAGAAGATTTTCTCAAATGGAAAAAGGAAGATCGTCTTCTACATGGATGGATTATCGGGAAACTTACAGAAGAAACCTTGGGTCTAGTTATTGGCCTTGACTCATCTCAATCAGTTTGGGATGCTTTGAAAGAAGCATATGCCAAAGACTCACAAGAACGAGAGTTTACTCTCTGACAACAACTCACATACCTCAAAAAGGAACCAAATAAATCCTTAGCAGAACACTTGAGAAAATTCAAAAGTATATGTGACAGCCTAGAAGCCATAGGCAATCTAATGCCCGACAAAACAAAAGTTTATTCTTTACTTGCAAATCTTGGCCAAAAATATGAATCTTTTACAACAACAATGCTTAAACCTCTAATGCCATCTTACTCAGAAGTTGTATCACTCCTACAGGGTTTTGAACAACGAAATTCATGGATTGAAGCATCAAATTCTTCATCATATATGCGTTCTATGGATAACGTAACCAAAGCCAGCAGAAGCATAATTACAATAATCGTAGTCCTCAAAAAAATCAATTCACATCAAAAGGAAGAGGATTTCATGCTACAAATACTAGTTTTCAATATTCAAATTTTGTAGGTAATAACTTGGGATCACACAAATCATTCCAAAGGAATAACGATCGTGTTCCTCGACCATCACCGCCTGGTAAACGACGAATGACTACTACAAAGAGAGAGAGAGATGTACAAGAATGAATACTGTCAACTCTGTGGAAAGCAAGGACACATTACCAAAATTTGTTGGAATCTACCAGAACAATCAATCACTTATGAACTTCCCCAAGCACTTGTGGCTCTTACCATGGACACCTCAATCGCTGATACTGAATGGACCACCGATACTGGTGCTTCGAATCACATGACTGCAAATTCTGGTATGCTTTCTAACCTCAAAACATATGTTGGTTGTGATTCTGTATTTATTGGTGATGGTTCTCCTTTCAAGATTGATGCCATTAGGGATACCTTAGTTTCTGATGGTAAGAATGAATTAATGTTACGTGATGTTTTATTAGTCCCTCAATTAACAAGAAACTTACTCTCTATTAGTCAATTAACAACACAATACCCCTTGAATTGTGAATTTACTAATAAGCTATTTTGTGTTAAGGAACGAGCAACAGGGCAAATCTTACTAGTGGGTCAACGTAAAGGAGATCTTTACGTTCTACCCAAGATAAAGGAAGCAAATTTCTCCAATAGGCAAAACTCAGGAACAGAGGAGTTATGGCACCAACGTCTTGGACACCCGCAAAGATCTGCCATCAAGATTTTTCACACAAAGAAGTTAATTGATGTTAATTCAAATAAAAAAGTTGATACTCTTTGTGAAAGTTGTCAACTGGGAAAACTTAGCAAGTTACCATTTCATTTATTTAGTTCTGTTAGTACTGATATTTTTGAGAAGATTCATTGTGACATTTGGGACCAGCCCCTGTTTTATCTCTTGGAAAATTTCGATTCTATGCATACTTTGTTGATTATTATTCTCATTATATGTGGATAATTCCTCTTCGTGCTAAATCTGAATTTTTTGATATTTACTTGGCATTTGAAAATTATGTGCAGCGATAATTTAACAAGAAAATCAAAATTTTCCATACTGATGGTGGAAGGGACTTTGTAAATAAAAGACTTGAATCTCATTTTCAGCAACAAGGAATCATTCATCATCTCTCATGTCCTTATACTCCTGAATAGACAGGGATTGTTGAACGTCGACATCGCACTATAGAGAACTTGGGATGACTATGATTTTTCATAGTGGTGTGCCTAAGTTTTTATGGGTTGAGGCCTTTGCTACAACAATAATTTTAATTAATCGTTTGCCATCTTCTTCACTAGCATTTGATACTCCTTATTTTCGCTTATATGGTTCCCACCCAAAATATTTTATTTTACGTGTGTTTGGATCTCGATGTTATCTGTATACTTGGAATACGAAGAGAAATACATTTGATGCTAAAACTGTTCCTTGTATTTTTGTAGGTTATAGTAACCAGCATAAAGGATATCGTTGTCTTGATCCAAAAACACATAGGATGTTTGTTTCGAGACATGTGGTGTTCGATGAAAATAATTTCCCCTGTAAAAAGGAAGAGAATCCACCCTTTTCATCCATTAGTTTCACCGACTTTTTGGATACTTTTCCATCATTACTAACGGTTCAGATTACAGTCCCAACAATGGATGCATCTTCCCCTATCCCACTACCATGCACTACTTTGAATGTATCTTCATCTACACATGATCCAGGAGTCGAAGATGTTACATCTGATTTCCCTTTCAATTGTGATCATGACCTCTCTCATGCACCGGAACAACCGACTGTTACAGAATCTTTAACACATCATGCTAATTCAATGGATACCACTCCTCCATCTTCTGAAGATAACATAATACGTGACACAGGTAATTCCTCATCCGTTTCGTCTTCCTTCAATTCTGACTCTCCTTTACATGTTGAACAGGTACAACCGGCATCTCATCCTATGGTCACTAAAGATCAACATGGCGTCTACAAACCCAATTCACGATATGCTCTAATCCTTAAACGTGGTGATATTCCTGACAAACCACGTAGTGTCAAAATGGCTCTACAACATGATGGTTGGAAACAAGCCATGCTTGAGGAGCTTGATGCACTGCGTAAAAATCAAACATGGACCTTGGTACCTCGAGAACTTCATATGAATGTCGTGGGTTCAAAGTGGGTGTTTAAAACTAAATTGAATGCAAATGGTACTCTTGATAGGCTAAAAGCCATGTTAGTCGCAAAAGGGTATCATCAAGTTAATGGTATAGACTATACAGATACTTTTTCTCCGATTATAAAACCAGGTACAATTCGTTTAGTTCTTAGTCTAGCTTTAGTTCAAAATTGGGAAATTAGACAACTTGATGTAAAAAATGCCTTTCTCCATGGTTTCATACGTGAAGATATTTTTATGGAACAACCACCTGGTATGTATGATTCAACCTTTACCTCTCATGTTTGTAAACTTCAAAAAGCTCTTTACGGTCTTAAACAAGCACCACTCTTTACATCTTTCTTAGACTCACTATGCTTATTCAATTCTTGATAAAGCACAAATGCTTGATTGCAAACCAATGAATACACCAATGGAGTCTAAAACTAAAGGACTGAATGATGACAACCCTTATCCAGATCCTTCTTTTTATCGGAGCATTGTCAGTGTCGTTCAATACCTGACACTTACACGACCTGACCTTTCCTTTTGTGTCAATTATGTTTCTCAATTTATGCAATCACCATCTCTTGCTAACATGAAAATGGTTCGCCGCATTTTAAGATATCTCAAAGGCTCACATTTAACTGGTGATACTACACTTGAACTTTGTGGTTTCTTTGATGCAGATTGGGCAGGTTGTCCAACTACCCAAAGATCAACAACTGGTTTTTGTACATTTTTAGGGCGAAATATTATATCATGGTGTGCCAAGAAATAGCCAACCATTTCTCGATCAAGTACTGGGGCTGAGTATCGTGCTATGGCAAACACCGCTGTAGAATTAACTTGGTTTACATTTCTCTTACGTGATCTTCATGTTCCTCAATCACAACCGCCAATTCTATTTTGTGACAATTTAAGTGCGTTACATATGACTATTAATCCCGTTTTTCATGCTCAAAGTAAGCACATTGAATTGGACTACCATTTTGTTCGTGAAAGGGCTTCAATGGGACTTCTTTTTACTCGACACATTTCTTCTACTCTACAAATTACGGATATTTTTACTAAGCCACTGTGTAAAGCTGCCTTAAGTCACTTCCGCAACAAACTTTGCCTCCAACCTCGGCATAGTTTGAGGGAGGGTATTAAACAAAATCCATCCTCTAACAACCACCTTGAGTCTATAGCATGGAGTGATAAGGATGCGAATTGGAGTCATAAGGCAGTTGACCAAGATGTGGTTGTCCTTCCTAAAATAGAAGAATCGTGAAGAGTAATTCAAGGAGTCTTGTTGGTATCCAATCACTACATAATGGGAAATCAATTGAGCAATCTACTCCTAGAAATCAGTTGAGCAATTTACTCATTTAAAATAGTTATGTAACAACATTACAATCTGTACAAATTTACTACTATATTTGTAACCTTCCTTCAATGGATTTCTTCTATTGGTTTGAAAGTCTATATATAAGAGATGAATGAGAACTCTCTTCTTACGCTTTTGTATGAGAAGCTTTCTTGCAAATATTCTTCTTTTATATTTTTCTTTAGATTTCAAGCACGTATAAATTGCATCTCATGCAAAAGAAATATATTGTTTTTGATTTCCTTCTTTTCACAACGTTTTCTTATTATATATCTAGGCACCACCAACCACTTGCGTTTTTATTATTATATATATACACTGTTAACGCATCCAACATCTCTTCTACTGCTAATATATATATATATTTTAAGCAAGCTCTTTTCTATGAACTATATATCAGCATAACCTTCCACTTGCGTTTTTCATATATATATATATATATATATATTCTTGTTTGTATCCTATACAAACACTTATAAATGTGCACACACTAATTTGCATCCAATGCAATCTCTTGTGTTATAATTGATATATATTTTTTAATTATCCTTTTCAAATATATCTAATATATTAAAAGTGATAAAAAGTATTTTAAATTTAAACTCAAATTCAAATACGTAGATAAATGATTTAGTAAAATAAAATAATCACATTATTTTATCTTCACCTAAATCCATATATCAAATAACACCCTCAAATTAAAAGTTAATTAATAATTCATGATTATCAATATAATTAAATAATATAATTATTTAATTAATTTAACTATTAACATTCTCGTTATTCAATTAAATTCTGAATATATATGTGTCACTTTCGTAACACAATTAATTGGATAATCCAATTAATTTACCGTGACCCTTGTTACCTAAATCGATCGGGCTAGTAAGGGGACCTGATGGACCCACAGTATTTTGATCTCCAATAATCCTCGAAATCATTAATTAAACTCTTTAAATAATATTCTTTGCTTATTAACTCTGGTTTTATTCCACTAAAAATCTGAAGCTGCACTCTCTCAACTGTAGACGGTTTTACACAGACCGATACAACTCAGTGTCCATCGATATAACTATTACATATGGTGTGATCCTCCACAGTAGTTCATAATTAGAGCTAGGTCATAATGTCCGTTATACCCCTCTAATTACATATATCCTTTAAGTATCTATGATTCTATAATGAATAATAAATCATATTTCCTTATGGATCTAGGAGAGCGCTCATATTGTCCAAGCCCCGAATCAACCCTTAAGGGAACTACCGTCTACTTCTCACAAGAAGTAGTGGATTCCACTATTGTATACAAACCTTCCCAGCCATAAGCGAAACCATAATCCCAACATACAGAGCATATTGATCGGGAACTGCATCCTACATCACCCATGGTATATCAAAGACCACGATCTAACCTGAAGGAGTCGATAAGACACTCAGCATTAAGATCACCCATAAATAGCCATCATTAGTTGATATATATGTATCTCATCGGTAAACGGATCTTGGTGAGAGATTCATATAGATCATGACCCAGTCCTATATGATCACATCATACAAGGTGCCTCCATTCCCATATCTCATATGAATGATTCAGGATAGAATCATCGTACATTACGAAATGGACCGCAACTATCGATTAACCACAAATAAAGTACTTAGCTTTATTTGCTATCTATGGACTCTTTAGATTGCTCGTCTCTTACTGTATCCATCCATATATGATACTCATATACACAGTTCGAGATTACATCCGGCAATTTTGGATGTTAAATATATGCACAAGTTTATAAAATAAATAACATAACAATAATGAATTGAACTTTTCTTTTTATTTATTTCATAAATCCATTTAAAAATTACATCTTTAGGGTATAAACCCCAACAATCTTCCACTTGCACTAAAGTATGTGAGGCATGTCTCGTAACCCTAGACCAGGTGACCCGAAAACACTTTAGTCGGTAAGGTCTTTGTAAATGGATCAGCATTATTGTATTGTGAGGCTATCTTTATGACGATCACATCTCCTCTCTACATTATCTCTCTAATGAGATGATACTTTCTCTCTATATGCTTCACTCTTTTGTGGCTTCTTGGTTCTTTAAAGTTAGCCACAACACCACTGTTATCACAATAAAGTGTGATGGGCATATCCAAATCTGGAACAACTTCCAGATCACACAAGAACTTATGGAGCCAAACAACCTCTTTAGCAGCTTCACAAGCGGCTACATATTCGGCTTCCATGGTGGAGTCAACAATGCAAGATTTCTTGATACTTCTCCACACAATGGCTCCACCACCCAGGGTGAATACTGATCCAGACGTGGATTTCCTAGAACTCTGTCTAACTGAAAATCAGAATCCATGTATCCTAACAGGATCAAATTCTGCCCGAATACACTAGCATATAGTCTCTCGTTCTTCGAAGATACTTGAGAATTGTCTTGACAACAACCCAATGATCCAGCCCTAGGTTGGAGTGGTATCTACTATCTACTCCCACTGCATAGCAGATGTCCGGTCTCGTGCATAACATAGCATACATGAGACTACCTACTGCCGATGCATATGGTACAGGTCTCATATCCTCAACTTCTTGAGGTGTCTTAGGACACTGTTCCTTAGACAATTTAACTCTATGCCTACAAGGTAAATTACCTTTCTTGGAGTTTTGCATCAAAAATCGCACAAGAATCTTGTTGATATATGATGCCTAAGACAGTGCTATGAGTTTGTTCTTACGATCCCTTATAAGCTGGATCCCAAGAACATAACTCGCCTATCCCAAATCTTTCATTTGGAATAAGCTAGCCAGCCAGCCAGTCAGCCAGCTAGCCCTTTACATTAGACAACACTCCCATATCATTCCCAATGAGTAGGATATCATCTACGTATAGGACCAAAAAAACTACTTTCTTATCAATGATGCGCTTGTAGACACAAGGCTCATCGACATTCAGCTCGAAGCCATAGGTTTTGATCACATCTTCAAACCTAATGTTCCAAAATCTAGATGCTTGCTTAAGTCCATATATGGACCTTTACACCTTGCAAACCTTTTGCTCTTGATTTGGAGACACAAATCCCTCTGGTTGTATCATATAGATGCTCTCATCAAGAATTTCTTTCAAGAATGCAGTCTTAAAGTCCATGTTTTAAATTTCATAATCGAAATAGGCAGCAATGGATAAGAGAATCCTAATAGACTTAAACATGGCTACTGGCAAGAAGGTCTCTTCATAATCGACCCCCTCTTTCTAGTTATAACCCTTAGCCACTAGCCTTGCCTTGAAGGTTTCTACCTTTCCATCTACTCATCTCTTTCTCTTGTAGATCCACTTACACCCTATGGGTTTTACCCCATCCGGTAAGTGTACAAGATCCCAGACTGAGTTAGAGTACATGGACTCCATCTCGAGATTCATGGCTTTAAGCCATTTCTTTTTATCAGGATCTTCCATTGCATTCTTAAATGTCAATGGATCATCAACACTATCAGCAGAGATAACACCTTGTCCTTCACCTATATCTAAATAGCGTTCAGGTTATCTCACAACCCTCTCACTACGTCTAGGTGGTAGTGTATCCTGATCAGGAACCATCTGACTCTCAGATGTTTGTGGATCAACAACTCTTGTTGATAAAACACTAGTCTCACCAGGCTCCAACTCATTCAATACAATCTTAAAACGAGGTTTATGGTCACTAATATAACTGTCCTCAAGAAACGTTGCATTTATCGATACAAATACTTTGTTATCTTCGGGACTATAGAAGTGTCCATCTCTGGTCTCCTTGGAGTATTCTACAAACAGGCAGACCACAAACTTGGAGTCTAGCTTTCCAGTTCTGTTCTTCAGCATGTGTGCTGGACACCCTAATATGCGAAAATGTCACAAACTAGCTTTACGACCATTCCACAACTCTAAGGGAGTCTTAGGAGCATATTTGGATGGCACCACATTCAAAATGTATGCCGTTGTTTGTAACGCATATCCCCATAAGGAATTTGGTAATGATGAGAAACTAATCATAGATCTCACCATTTCCATTAGGGTTCTATTTCTCCTCTCCGCTACACCATTTTGCTGAGGTGTACCGGGAGCTGTGAGTTGGGAAACTATCACATGCTCGACCATAAAGTCTTCAAACTCTTGGTCAAGGTACTCACCTCCACGATCCGATCGCAGTGACTTGATAGTCCTACCTAATTGATTCTCAACTTCAGCTCAAAATTCTTTGAACATTTCAAATGTTTCCGACTTCCGTTGCATTAGGTAGACGTATCCGTATCTTGAGTAGTCATCTATAAAGGTGACATAATACTCATAACCACCCATAGCTTTAACATTCATCGGTCCCCTGACGTCTGTATGTATAAGCTCTAGCGGTTTTTTAGCTTTAGCGGTTCTTTAACTCTAAGCTCTTTTTCAGTAAAAGGTCTCTTAGTCATCTTACCTTCCAGATAAGATTTGCAGACAGGTAAGGTGCCAACCTTTAACTCACTTAAAGGTCCGCCTTTTACTAGTCTGTCTATCCGGTCAAGGTTGATATGACCAAGCCTTAGATGCTAGAGATACGTGTCATTATCTGGAGAAATCTTATGTCGTTTAGTTTTTGATTTTTACAACCTTAAACATTTCGGTGTTTAGCAGTGTAGTATGTATTAACGGTCTTAACACATACAAATTGTTTTCATTAATTCCTGCACAAATATTCAGACCATTCTTTCCAATAATAACAGACTTATTATTAAAAGAAATAGAATATTTTTGTTCTACCAACTTAGAAAAGGAAATCAAATTGTGTAAATCCAGGAATATAAAATACATTGTCCAACAATATAAAATCATTACAAAAACATAATCTAATTACGCCCACTGCTTGTGCCGACACGACATCCCCTGACCCCACATGTATTGAGAAGGCTTGCTCCTCTAGCTATGCTCAAGAATCAGTCCATTGTAAAGAAGAACAAACATGGTTAGTGGCCCCTGAATCAACTATCCAGGGCGAAGAATCATCTTCCACTAAACATGACTCAAGAACAAGTAAATCATATTTACCTTTCTTGGACTTCTTCTTGCTTTGGGTTTTCTTGGGTTTAGGCTTACCCTTCGCTTGTATGCCTCTCGAACAATTCATGTGGCATTTGCAGCAGGAGCTGGAGGACATTCCTCCGTAAGCACAAACTTGAGGTCTTTAGTGACCAATATTGCATTAATGTTTAGTTTCCACTTAGTGTAGTTATCACCAGTTAATTTGTCGTTTACAAGAATTTGAAGTAATGCAGAAGACATTATTGTTGAAATAAATAAAACATTCATTCAGTCATTTATTTAAAACAAGTGCGAGTGCTTTGACGTAAATTTAAACATGATGCATGCACATGTTTAATGAACTAGAACTACCTTAAAACTAGTTACTATACCACGACAATCCAACATACCACAAAGAAGTGCCGCCTTAGGGTCGATCAAGTCTTTGCATGTTGGACCGAGACATTCTCAATGAAATGATATTCTAGAATAAATCTTATTCAATATCATTCAACCATCGTTCATTCAGTCAGGTTTTTAATTAAAAAACTTAATCAAAACCTTCGTGAGTGTAACCCATCATTTCAGATCTCACGAGCTTAACTCGAGAATTACCGCCTTAGGGTCGGTCAATCCCGAAATACCTTCAGAAATCCTATATGTTAGGAAGTCAACCTTGGTATTGACCTTTGTGGAAACCATCCTTAGAGAGGAAGAAAGCAAAGCCGTCACAAGGCCCCACTCGGATCTCACGGTGTTGAACTAATGATGGAGACCGCGGGATATATATGTCATATATCCTTCTCCCACTCACTATTTTAAAATTAGGGTTTTCTATTAACCGCTAATGCACCTAGACTCTACAGGATTAAACGGCTAACTTTAATCAAGTTATCTAGCGCATTAACTAATTAGAAACAAATTCTAATTAACTAATAATTATTAATGATTTTTAACAATTAAAAATCTAATCTATTAGTGAATAATCTAAGCTTTTGTAAACTATTTACTAAGGTCAGATTATTATGTTAGTGTTTACCATGTTTTAACTATTAAAACCCTAACACTTTATTCGGTTCATTTATTATTAGGTAATTAATTATATTATTCATAATTACAATAAATGACCCTATTAATCTAACTTATTAAACTATTTAATATCTAGATTAATATTAATGAGAATTACCAAGTTTTCTAACCATTAAAATCTAATCTCATTATTCATAGCCAATTATGTATATTGTCCATTTTAATCACATTAAAAAAATACATAAAATATCAGGCTATGATGCATGTATGACATATCAAATATATTTATGTAGGCACATCTAATCTAAATGACATACATATGCATGACAATGCTTTTATCATCACATAATATAAAACATACATGAATTGACCGAGTACTGTGGATTATTTAACCTAAAAAAAATGGAATCTAAAGTTACAAAAAATTTCCCAAGGCATTCCTTGGTCTTCTAGTAACTTCAGATATCTTCCAGTCTCTTCAGGTCACTCCGATTCATCTCATGAATCCATATTCGCGATTTTTCTAGGTCTGCAATATAGGTTAATTTTTTTTTTTTACAATACAATCATGGTAAAAAAAAATAAACAAAAATAATAATAATACAACCCATAAACCCTAAATCCACAGTACCATAAATATTTACGATCAACCATGTTTACATTAACAATTTAATTATAAATATTCATACAAACATAAAGACGGTGCCTATACATTCATACATGCAGGAGCATCGAAAATAATTTCCTGTTCCAAAAAATAAATTGGCTCTGATACCAATTCCCATCTCATGGGTGTGGGCATGGTCCCAACTCCTTAGGGTGACACCCACAGATACCTATTAGAGCATTCCTCTAAGAAGCCCCCGGGCAGAGAGCCACGCTTCGTCACACGATCACACGTGAGAGTTCCCGGGGATCGGCCAGTCGCCACTGCCTTTGCTCTAATACCAATTGTTGGAACCCCGTTCACCTGTCATGTAGCAGAACTAGGTTTTAAATTTTTTATACAAATCATAATCTGTATCTGGGACTAGTGAACTTGGGATCGTAATTATTTTTCGAAACTAATACATACAATATGTAAACACAGAAAATCGTAATCAACAAAAATCAGAAGAAGAACAACTTACCAACATTTGGAGGCTCCTTCACTTTTCGATATGCTCCTGTCTGAACCAATCTTACCAAAGTTTGGAAGCTCCTTCACTTTACGATGTGCTCCTGTCTGAACCACTCGATCTTCCTTGTTATCTCCCGGGATTGGTAACTGCGTGTGTGCGCGTCACGGTCTCAGGAACTTGAATGGAGGATGTATAGAAATACTTGAAGAAACTCTTTCTTCTCAATTTGGTGTATTGATTTCACACATATAAATTGCATCTCATGAACAAAAAAATATTGTTTTTGATTTACCTCTTTTCACGACGTTTTCTTATTATATATCTAGGTACCACGCAACCACTTGCGTTTTTATTATTATATATATACACTTTTAATGCATCCAACATCTCTACTGCTGCTTATATATATATATTTATATATATATATATATATATATCTTTTTAAGCAAGCTCTTTTCTATGAACTATATATCATAATAACCCTCCACTTGCGTTTTTCATATATATATATATATATATATATATATATATATATATATATATATATATCTTTGTTTGTATCCTATACAAACACTTATATATGTGCACACACCAATTTGCATCCAATGCAATCTCTTGTGTTATAATTGATATATATCTTTTAATTATCCTTTTCAAATATATCTAATATATTAAAAGTGATAATAAGTATTTTAAATTTAAACTTAAATTCAAATACATATATAAATGATTTAGTAAAATAAAATAATCCTATTATTGTATCTTCACCTAAATCCATATATCAACTAACACCCTCCAATTAATAGTTAATTAATAATTCATAATTATCAATATAATTAAATAATATAATTATTTAATTAATTTAACTATTAACATTCTTTAATTAAATAATCTCATTATTCAATTAATTCCTGAATATATGCGTGTCACTTTTGTAATACAATTAATTGGACAATCCAATTAATTTACTGTGACCCTTGTTATCTAAATCGATCGGGCTAGCAAGGGGACCTAATGGACCCACAGTTTTTTGAGCTCCAATAATCCTCGGAATCATTAATTAAACTCTTTAATTAATATTCCTTGATTATTAACTATGGTGTTATTCCACTAAAAACCCGAAGCTACACTCTCTCAATTGTAGATGCTTTTACACAAACCAATACAACTCGGTGTCCATCGATATAGCTATTACATACGGTGTGATCCTCCACAGTAGTTCATAATTAGAGCTAGATCATAATGTCCGTTATACCCTTCTAATTACATATATCCTTTAAGTACCGTTGATTATGTAATGAACAATAAATCCTATTTTCTTATGGAACTAGGAGAGCGCTCATATTGTCCAAGCCCCGAATCAACCCTTAAGGGAACTACCGTCTACTTCTCATAAGAATGAGTGGATTCCACTATTGTGTACAAACCTTCCCAGCCACAAGCCAAACCATAATCCCAACATACAGAGCATATTGATCGGAAACTGCATCCGACCTCACCCATGGTATATCAAAGACCATTATCTAGCCTGAAGGAGTCGATAAGACACTCAGGATTAAGATCACCCACATATAGCCATCATTAGTTGATATATATGAATCTCATCGGTTAAAGGATCTTGGTAAGAGATTCATATAGATCATGGCCCAGTCCTATATGATCACATCATACAAAGTGTCTCCATTCCCATATCTCATATGAATGATTCATGATAGAATCATCGTACATTACGGAATGAACCGCAACTATAGATTAACCACAAATAAAGTACCCAGCTTTATTTGCTATCTATGGACTCTTTAGATTGCACGTCTCTTACTGTATCCATCCGTATATGACACTCATGTACACAGTTTGAGATTACATCCGGCAATCTTGGATGTTAAATATATCCACAAGTTTATAAAATAAATAACATAACAAGAATGAACTGAATTTTTCTTTTTATTTATTTCATAAATCCATTTACAAATTACATCTTTAGGGCATAAACCCCAACATTAAGATTCTTTCTCCTCTTACAAGGCATAAGCTTGCACACACACATTGTATAAATTTGTGTCCTTCCATCATTGTGCTTAATTTGTATATATAACACATTCACACACATATTATTGTATGCACATACATTGTAATGATTTCGATTAACACGTAGACTAACATGCATAGGCACATAATTAATTTGAATAACCTAAACATGTTTCTATATCATGATTAATCAAACCCTAGATAAATATAATATTGACCCATGTCAATTCAAGAGAAAATTGAAAAAGAATTAATAGCGGAAGCGTACCTGAATCCATTGTTGGAGATTTATGAACGGGTTGTGATCTTCCAAATTATCACGACTTTTATGAACCATATCGTGTTCTATTTTGCTCTGTTGATGGGATATAGAGAAAACAAAAGTATCATGTAATTTGGGAACCATAACTCTAAATATATATAATAATCAAATTATTATCTGTTGGCTATTTCTAATTCAACCCCTCAATAAATTAGAAATAGCACTCTGGTATCTACACATTAATTCCATTACAATTATACCCTTAAACCTTAAATTTTTAAATCTTAATTAGATCACTTTAATTTAGGTTTAACCAAAAGATAGCACAAAACATTTAATATTCACATGTGTGGCCCCATATGATGGAATTTTTCCAACAATCTCCCACTGGGCCACATATGTAACTCAAAAAATGTGTATGACTTTATGAGCTCCAAAATTTTGTAATCATAATTTTAGGGCATATTCGAACAATCTCGTCCATTGATTATACCGACATAGGATCAAAGCGGTTTTCGTCACATTTAGTGTGACTAAACCCATCAATGGTCAAGTATACCAACATAACCAAATGACATAGATCGATCATGGATGCGTAGCATGGAAATTACATGCAATGTGATCTATACATGTCTATTCCAACTGGTCCTACTTTATTCCTTAGTGAGATCAAAACTTAACACAATGTAACAGGGTGTAATTAACCGAATACTTTATTTCTGATCAGAAAAATATCCAAATACATAAATGTATAAGTATATCCAAAATAAAAAATATAGAGCAATAAATACAAAATCATACAAACTCCCACTATAGTGTGATATCCTCACACAAAATAACACCCATATGAGCAGTGTGTTCATGAAAGACCTTGGGTGGTAATCTCTTTGTAAGCGGATCCGCTATCATGAAGTTTGTCCCAATGTGCTCTATGGATATATGTCCACTCTGTAGTCTTTCCTTTACAACTAGGAACTTATTGTCAATATGCTTTGACCTAGATGAGCTCCTGTTGTTGTTAGACTATAGCACTGCTGACTTATTGGCACAATATAGTTTGGGTGGTCTTTCAACACCCTCCATAATGCGCAGCCTAGTGACAAAATTCCACAGCTATATTCCATGGTTGGATGCCATATAGCATGCTACAAACTCTACTGCCATGGTGGAAGAAGCTATGAGTGTCTGTTTGGCACTCTTCCAAGAAATAGCTCTACCAACCAACATGTATATGTAGCCTGATATGGATCTCTTACTGTCTTGGCATCCAGCATAATCGGAGTCGGAATACTCTATGATCTCAAACTAATCCAATCTCCTATATGTGAGCATGTAATCTTTTGTTCTCTTCAAATACCTTATAACTTGATTGGCTGCTTCCAATGATCCATCATAGAGTTACTTAAATATCTGCTTAACATACCAATAATGTACGCAATATCCGGACGCGTACATACCTGAGCATACATTAGACTCCCTACAGCTGATGCATAGGGAATCTTATGCATTTCCTTAACTTCAAGGTTACTTTTGGGGTACTGATTGAGACTGAACTTGTCTCCCTTAGCGACAAGGGTGTCACCTGGTTTGCTATCCTGCATGCCAAACCTTTTGAGCACTGTATCGATATGGCTTTTTTGTGATAATCCAAGAATATACCGAGAGTGATCTCGTTGTGTCTGGATCCCTAATACAAAGGAGACCTCACCAAGATCTTTCATCTCAAATTCTTTGATAGAAATCTCTTGGTTTCATGCAACATGCCTATATCATTTGTGGCAAGCAGTATGTCATCGACATATAAAACCAGGAATATGTGTTTACTCCCACTGAATTTGTGATACACACAATTATCGACAACGTTTATCTCAAAACCAAACGAGATAATCACTTGATGAAACTTATGGTACCACTGGCGGGAAGCTTGTTTAAGTCCATAGATGGATTTTGTCAATTTGCAAACCATATTCATTGGGTCTCCCGACTCAATATTTTTCTGGTTGCACCATATAAATTGTTTCATCAATGTCACCATTGAGAAACGCCATCTTGACATCCATCTAATAAAGCTCAAGATCAAAATGTGCAACAAGTGTCATGATTTTCCTAAAAGAGTCTTTCGTTGAAACCAGAGAGAAAGTCTCTTTATAGTCAATCACTTCCTTTTGGGTAAAGCCTTTAGCTATAAGACGAGCCTTATACCTCTCCACATTACCTTTCAAATCCCTTTTGGTTTTAAATATCCATTTGCAACCAATGGGTTTCGCACCTTCTGGTAACGGGACAAGTTCCCAAACCTTATTGTCTTGTATATACTTATATTCCTCATTCATGGCATCAATCCACTTTTTAGAGTTGGAACCCTGCATGGCTTGATGGAAGTTGATTGAATCATTTTCCATCATTCCAATGTCTTCCTCATGTTCCTGGAGAAATACGTAAAAATCATCCGGAATAGCATTTCTCCTTTCTCTAGTGGATCACCTTAATGGCACTAGTTCTTGAGGTTGTTGAGTTTGTTCCTCAGAAACAATTACCTCATTTTGAATGAGGGTTGTTCAACATTGTCTGGTTGAGGATCCAGATTCGCTTCTTGATCAATGACATGTATAGAAACCTGCATATTGTGAAAAGCAATAATAGGAATCGTAACTGATTATTCCTCAAAGACAATGTCTGTAACCTTATTTCTCCCCCTAAACTCAACATCCTCAAAAAATGTTGCAGTTCCCGTTTCAAAATTGACCTAAGTGTGGGATCATAAAACTTATAGCCCCTTGATCACTTAGAGTAGCCAATGAAATAGATGCTCACAGGTTTGGAGTCCAATTTCCTTTCATGTGGCCTGTAAGGCCTTGCCTCAGCTGGACATCCCCAAATGTGAAAATGCTTTAGACTCGGTTTTCTGCCTGTCCAAAGCTCATAAGGTATTTTACAGCTTCATTATTCTTCCTCTATTTACCTTTATCCTTAGAGGTGCTAGCCAAATAAGCACTTTCGGTCCTGTCTCGCTTCAGTCTCTCTTCCTCTTGCACACAGTAAGAAATGAGCTCATTAAGAGTCCATTTCTCCTTTTGACAGTTGTAATTGACCTTAAACTGAATGTATTGTGTAGGAAGTGATATTAATACCAAATGTACGAGCAAGTCGTTAGACAGCTCGAGCTTCAATGCGTTAAGCTTAGAAGCAATATGAGACATTCCATAACGTACTCCTTTATGTTCAATTTGCCCTTGTACTTCATAGAATCAAGCTTTACAAAAGCGTGCTTGTTTCTGCCTTATCATTTTTCATAAAACGCTTTTCAATTTCGGTTAGGAACTCTTTGGCTTTGGTTATCTTTTCAGATACCGTGCCCCTAAATGCCGCACTTCATGATCATAAGACTCATGCAATTTGAGCGATCCCACTTCTCAAAGTTCTTCGAACTTGCATCTGTAAGAAAAACGGGTTGCTCAACCTAAAGTGCAAGGTCTAGATCCATGCAGCCGAGAACAATCAGTATGTTCTCCTTCTAAATCCTTAAAGTTGATCCCATTAAGCATATGTATAGAGTTGGTATTAGCAGACATAGTAAAACATTAGCTTGAAAGAGAACAAAACAAATATACAAACATGCTCATATTAATAACCTAATACAATAATCAACAAATTAAAATAATAGAAAGTCCCGTCTCAAGATACCTAGCACATCATTAATATCAAGTCTTTGGACAGTAATATTAATTGTAAGTGGTACACTTGTTGTAGTGATCAAACATTAACAATAATTACTGTCAAATAATAAATCTATCTTTGGATCGATTTATTATTCACATGTAAAACCTTATAATCGTCACATATTTATCACCACAGGTGTGTGTGCAATTCGGCCAAGTATTAACCTTCCTTTGGGGCGACTAATTCTCGCATGAATTTACACACACACAAACATCCAACATCCCTCATGAATAATCTACACAAGAGAGGTCACTTTGGCAACATCTTGCTTCAATTAGCCCATTTAGAATGATAGACCATTTTATTTAACCATAAAAGATATACCAAATAATGGTCGGTCCCATCTTAAGATACCTAATACAACATTAATATCAAATCTTTGGACAATAATATTAATTGTAAGTGGTACCCTTGTTGTAGTGATCAAACATTGACAATAATTTATGTTAAATAATAAATCTATCTTTGGATCGATTTATTATTCATATGTAAAACCTTATAATCATCACATGTTTACCACCGCAGATGTGTGTACAATTCGGCAAAGTATTAACCTTCCTTTGGGCTGGCTAATACTCGCATGAATTTATATACACATACGTGGTACTCTTTTAGTAGTGATCAAACATTGACAATAATTTATGTTAAATAATAAATCTATCTTTGGATCGATTTATTATTCACATGTAAAACCTTATAATCGTCACATGTTTACCATCACAGATGTGTGTGCAATTCGGCCAAGTATTAACCTTCCTTTGGGCCGGTAAATACCGGCATGAGTTTACACACACACGAACATCCAACATCCCTCATGAATAATCTATACAAGAGAGGTTACTTTGGTGACATCTTGTTTCAATTAGCCCATTTATTAAATGTTCAATTTCCTTATATTGTATGTAATATTATAAAAGTAAAAGAAGATATTATTCTATTAATATATTTAATTTTAAAAATTATATATAAACTCTATCTATGTTATAATTTATAATAAGTTTATAGATATATCAAATTATTGTTAAAATATGATTCATTTGATGTACAATTATTTATTTAAAATTGGTCTTAATTTTTATAAAAATGTTCTAACTCTAGAAGCAAATATCTATTTTGTTTTAAAAAAATTGTTAAAATATTCACCGATATCGATATGATCTCCGAAATATCCATAAATTTATATAACCCAATATCGATATCGATATTTTCATTCTTAAAAGCACTACATGATGAGAGAGTTACCATGAAAGATGGCATGACTGGGCTCGAGAGAAATTGAACACAAAAATACATATTCGAATACCCGACTCAAAAAAACAAACAATTTATTTTTTTAAAGATGATCGAAGGAGAAAAAAATCTCGAATATGAGAAAGATGACTAGGCTTGTTACTTGAGAAGTGGAATCTGACAAATTTTATAATTTTTAAATTTTGCATGCAATCTGCTAAGTATCCCGGATATGTTCACAGCATGTGATCATTATTGACACTACACCAAAAAATGTCTTTAACAACAAAAGCATAACAACATACAAAAATAAAAGTTGTTATTTAAACTCTTCAATTAATATTCTGTAATTATTATACTCGGAGTTACTTTACCAAAAAATTGAGGCTGCACTCTCGAAACTACAGACGTATTATACAGACTGAAATCTCAATGTCCATCAATATAGCTATTACATATGGCATGATCCTCCACGAGTAGTTCATAATTAGAGCTCAGTCATAAAGTCCATTATACCTCTCGAATTATATATTTTCCTTTAAGTACCGTTAATTCTCTAATGAACAATTATATCATGTCTTCCATTACGGAAGAAGGTGAACGCTCTTACTTGTTCAAACCCTGAATCAACCCATAAGTGAACTACTCCTCTACCTTTCGTAAGAAGGAGTGGATTCCTCTATTGTGTGGGAACCTTCCCAGCCACTTGCTAAACCGTTACTCCAAGAAATGGAGTTATTGATCAGGAATATTACTCCGATCTTATCCATGGTATGTCAAAAATCACAATCCAACCTAAAGGAGTCAGTAAGACACTCAGAATTAAGATCACTAATATAAAACCATCATTTGTCGATATATATATGAATCTCTTCATTTAACGAATCTTGGTGAGAGATTCATATAAATCATGGCCCTGTCCTATATGATTTTATCTTATAAGATGCCTCAATTCCCACGTCACTACATGAGTAGTCTAGCATAAGACCACCATACAATACAGAATGGACTGTAGTTGTAGATTAACCACAAACAAAGTACCCAATTTTATTTGTTCTGTACAGACTCTTTATATTGCATGCCTCAAACTGAATCCTTCTGTATATGACTCACATATAGTAAACTTGAGATTACATCCTGCAATCTTAGATGTTTTGCACACAAGATATAAGCATACGGATTTTAATAAATCAATATTTATCAAATGTAAAACTAACTTCTTTTATTCATGTTTTTATAACATTTACATATTACATGTTGCAGGGCATAAACACTAACAATCGCCCATTTGTACTAAAGCAGGTGGGACATCTCTCATAATCTTAAACCCTCTAGGTGACCTTCAAACACTTTAGCCGTTAAGGTCTTTTCACATGGATCAGCCAGGTTGTCATGCGACACGATGTAGTCACGGTCACGTCTCCTCTCTGCACTATCTCTCTGATAAGATGTTATTTCCTCTCTAGATTCTTTCCTCTTTTATGGCTTCTTGGTTCTTTAGAATTAGCCACATCACCACTATTATCACAATAAGACATGATAGGCTTATCTAAATATGGAACAACTTCCAAATCACTCAAAAACTTAAGGAGTCATACAACCTTCTTAGCTGCTTCATAAGCCACTACATATTCGGCCTCCATGGTATAATCAACAATACAAGATTGCTTGGCACTCTTCCATACTATAGCTCTGCCACCAAGGATGAATACTGACCCAAACATGGATTTCCTAAAATCCTTGTCTGTCTGAAAGTCAAAATTAGTATCGGTCCTTAATATAAAAGCATAGAGTTTCTTATTCTCTGAAGATACTTGAGAATAAACACAACCCAATGATCCAATATTGGGTTGGACTGAAATCTGTTGGCTACTCTTACTATGAAGCATATGTCAGGTCTCGTGCAAGACATAGCATACATGAGACAACCCATTGTTGACGCATAGAGAAACCATCTCTTATCCTTAATTTATTGAGGTGTCTTAGGAAATTGTTCCATAGACAATTGAACTCCATGTCTAGATGGTAAATTACCTTTATTGGAGTTCTCCATTGAGAATTGTACAATTATTCTTTTTATCAATACACAGTGTCTGAGACAGTGCTAACAGTTTGTTCTTACGATCCCTTATTAATTGGATCCATAGAACATAACTTGTATCTCTCAAATCTTTCATTTAGAGTTTGCTAGTGAGCTAGACATTTACTTTTAATAATACTTCTACGTCATTCCTAATGAGTAGGATATCATCAATGTAAAGGATAGGAAAACTGCTTCATGTTAATGATCCGCATGTAGACATAAGGTTCATCAACATTTTGCTCAAAACCATAGGTTTTGAGTGCAGTATCAAACCTAATGTTCTAAGATCTAACTGCTTGCTTCAATCTGTAAATAGACTATACAGTTTGCAAACTTTTTACTTCTTATCTTGGGACACAGATACTTCAGAATATTAGGTATGTTACCTTTCAGACATGGAATAAAACTTTTTAAGGAACAAGTTCCTAAGAATGAGCATGAAGATCAATTCATGAGTAAGGTTACATATGCATCAGTAGTTGAAAGTCTCATGTATGCAATGCTTTGTACTAGACCAGATATTTGTTTTACTATAGGTGTAGTTAGTAGGTTTCAATCGAAACCTGGTTCTGGTCATTGGACGACTGTCAAGCATATTTTCAAGTATCTTAAGAGAATGAGAGATTATATGCTTGTATACTCTGGAGGGGATTTAATTACCATTGGGTATACAGATTCTGATTTTTGGTCAGATTCTGACTCCAGGAGATCAACATCAGGATCTGTGTTTACTATTGGAGAATGGGCAGTCATATGGAAGAGTATCAAGCAATCTTGTATTGTCGATTCCACCATGGAAGCCGAGTATGTTGCCGCATGCGAGGCTACTAAAGAGGCTATCTGGCTCAACTAATTCTTGATTGACTTGGAAGTGGTTCCTGATGCGAATAAGCAAATCACTATCTATTGTGACAATAGTAGAGCAGTGGCTAATTCGAGAGAACCAAGAAGTCATAAGATAGGGAAACACATTGAAAGAAAGTATCACCTTTTGAGGGAAATTGTGCATAGGGGTGACGTGACGATTACCAAGATCGCGTCAGCAAATAATCTAGTGGATCCCTTTACAAAGGCTCTTCCACAAAAGAGTTTTGATGGGCATCTAGAGAACATGGGGATGAAAGATATGACACATTTGATATAGAGCAAGTGGGAGATTGTTGGGATTATGCTCGATATCAAGAGTGTAATAATGTATTTGACAATCTTTTTATATGAATAAAGTGATTTCTATTTTAACAAATCTCATAGCATCTATATTTTAATTATTATAATTGTCAAAAGTAAATAATCATAAGGTCAAAAGACTATGAGAAAATAAGAATTGATCATACATCTAGATATGTATGAGGTAGACACAATTCTTTAGTTAGTCTTGAATAATACTCACAACTTAAGATAAAAGGTTGGGCACATTTATCTTGTCAAAGTTGTAGATTCTTTTGCTAGCATTTGAGTGGGATCAAATGTGTTATAATGAGTCTAAAATCATCAAAGTGAGGTGTCTTTGTACAAAAGAATCTAGTGCACTGGGTGCATTGAATAGAATCACAATGAAATACTTTATCTAGAACCGTCAATGGATAAAAGTTTTCATTTGAAGACAATCAGAGAGTCTATCTCAATCCTGAGATAAACGATGGACTTATGGCTGCAAGTGTTATCATTTGAGCTATCAAACAGTACGATTATATTGTATAGTCTATTCTAGATAGTTTGGTGGTATTCATTTGTTAATCGATAGAGAACTTCATTTATAGATATGGACATCGTGGCTCCATTTATTAAATGAGAGTAGAAAACCATCACATGGATGTTTTAAGGTATTGGATATTAAATCTTAACATTAAGTTTTCAATAGTGTCTATTGAAACATGGCTTCTGGACAAGTCAAAATATCAAAATTCAAAATGTGGTCATATGAGTGAATATGGTAACTTGGAGAGCTATAGGCCGTTTATGAGCTCTTGGAGATTACTGGTATTCTTCACGAGGATACACTTTCTCTAATAAGGTTGTCTAGGGTATGAATGAGTAACATCAACTTATTCTATCTTTATTTAAGAGTTCAATTTTAGTTCTTTAGTTGAATGAACTAAAATTAAATAGATCGGACCTAAGTAAATCATTTGGTGATTATGATTGGGTTGTGTCTATTGGAGCTTAAATTTAGTTAGCCTGCCAACGAACTTGCATGGATTACTTAATATATTCTACCATACCAATTTAGGGGTCCATCTAGAATTGTGTTGAGGCATGTGGACTTGTTTCTTTTTGTAATAATGGGTCTAGTTCACATATGGTCTTTTTTTAAAGGTCAAATGGATTTAATAAAATAAGAAAATAATATAATGGTCCATATATATGGTTTGGGCGGTAAGGCTATTTAGAATAGCTTAATTATATTATATTATTTAATTATTTAATTAAATGAAAATTAATTAATTTGTTGATTAATTAATTATTTAATTAAAAGTCAAAATCTTTTTCCTAGTAGGAGATGGTCTCCTAAAATTATACTATTGTTGGTAGTATAATTAATATTAAAGACTATATTTGATAAGTATATAAATAAAAATGAATTATTTATCTAATCGAATTAGGAAGTCTTTAATATGGCTACAAATACACTATTGAGTTGGATTAGGAGTCTTGGTGTAGGATAGAATTCCTTTTAGAAAATGATTATTAACCACCAAGTAAATCCACATAAGGAAAGAATTCTTAACAACCAAGTAAATCCTTCTTAGGAAAGGATTTGTGATCCTAATATATATCCAATGAAATTTCGGCCAGCCCATATATATATAATAGGATAGAATTCCTTTTAGATAAGGATTATTAACTACCAAATAAATCCACCTAAGGAAAGGATTCTTGCCAACCAAGTAAATCCTTCTTAGGAGAGGATTTATGATCATATATATATATAAATATATATATATATATATATATGTATGTATGTATGTTAATTTTGGCCAGCCTAAGATGATTTCATAGAGAGATTTCGGCCAGCCCTATTTTTCTAAGAGAAGAATTCGGCCATCATAGGAATTTTGAGAGAAAAAAATCTGATTTTACTCTATATAAAATTCGATCAACTCTAAGAAATAGTGTGTGATTCGGGAAATAAGAAATAGGAAGAAAGAACATTTAGTTTTCGATAGTACACTAGTAGCCTTTACATCAAAAGGTTTTGTGTACAACATCGAATCAAGGTTTACACGAGTTTCAATCAAATTGATTAATAATTCTCAAGTGACCTAACGTTCTTTGTTTTCTTCTTGGAGGATTATTGTAACTAACAAAGAAGAAGATTTTGTTTGTTTCCATCCTCAGGTATACGATTAAAAGAAAGGGAGCCTACACTCCTAAGTGATTCACGTTCGTGATTGGATTAGAAGATCTTACAGAATCAATTTGGCGCTTGTTCAATCGTCACGAGAAAAAGGTACGACACTTTTTATATACATCAATTAATCTAGGGTTAAGGTTCTTGTTAGTCAAAGGGAAATTTTTTACTAATACGCAAACCCTAATTTTTATAAATTTTATTAAATATTCACGCTTCCGTTGCGAGGGGTGATTTTCCCTAGACTTTTCACTTCTATTCTTTAGCACATGTACTAGACACCCCATATACGAAAATGTCACAAACTAGTTTTATGACCATTCCACAACTCTAGAGGAGTATTAGGAACAGATTTGGATGGAACTACATTCAATACGGTATGCCCCCATTTATAGTGAATAACCCTAAAAAGGGTATGGTAGTGATGAGAAACTAATCATAGATCTCACCAATTCCTTCAGGGTCATATTTTTCCTCTCCGTAACACCATTCTGATGTGGTTTTCCATGAGCTGTGAGTTGGGATATAATCCCTCGCTCAACCAAGCAATCTTCAAACTCTTGGTCAAGATACTCACCTCCACGATCTGATCATAAAACTTTGATTGTTTTGCTCAAATGGTTCTCAACTTTAGCTCGGAATTCTTTAAATTTTTCAAAAATTTTTGACTTACGTTGCATTAGGTAAACATATATGTATCTAGAGTAATCTTCATTGAAAGTGACATAATACTCATAACCATCCCTAGCTTTACCATTCATAGGTCCGTAGACTTCTGAATGTATAAGCTCTAGTGGTTATGTGGCTTCAAGCCCTTTTCCAGTAAAAGATCTCTTTGTCATTTTACCTTCTAAACAAGACTCACAGATAAGTCAAGTGTTGATCTTTAACTGACTTAAAGGTCCACCTTTTATTAGTTTACCAATCCTGTCAAAGTTAATGTGACCAAGTCTTAGATGCCATAGATACGTTTCATTATCTGGAGAAACTTTAAACAATTCAGTATTAAGTATATATGTATGAATTGACGGTCTTAAAACGTACAAGTTGCTTTCAATCAAACCAGAGCAGATATCCAAATTGTTTCTAGAAATAATAACTAATTTATTATTAAAAGAAACTGAATATAATTGTTCCAATAATCTAGAAACAGAAATCAAATTTCTTGAAAGTCCAGGAATGTAATAAACATTTTCAATTAAAGAAAATAACTACAATTGAAGTCTGACTTCTCCCACAACTCTTGCTAAAACGACATCCCCTATTTCAATGCCTATTGAGAAGGTACCCTCCTCTAGCTCTATTCAAGAATTAGTCCACTATAAAGAAGAACAAACACGGTTAGTGGCTCCTGAATCTACTATCCAAGGAGAAATATCATCCTCAACTAAACAAGATTCAATTACAAGTAAATCTGATTTACCTATTACTTTCTTTTTATTAGAGAGCTCTTCGAGGTACTATGGATACTTCCTCTTCCAATTACCAACCTTGTCGTAATGGAAACATTTTCCTTTTGCTTTGTCGGTTGTGGTGTACTTCTTCTTGTCTTGAACTTGCTTCTCCTTGAGCTTGGCTATTGTTTTGCCAGTAGATCTCTTCCTCTTCTTCGAACCAACAGAGGATAGCTCAACAACAATTGCCTCACTTGTCTTAACTTTGTATTCTTTAACCATGGACTCAAAAGTTGTGAGCTCATTAAGCAGCTGGGTCAAACTAAACTTCAGCTTGTTCATCTCTTAGTTACTTTTAAACTGATCAAAACTGTTCTGAAGAGTTTTCAGTATGATGATCACATAGCTAGACTCATCTATGTCCCCACAATTGACTTCAGCTATATTGAAATGGGACATCATGCCTAGGACATATTCCCGAACTGATCCTACCTCCTTCATGCGAGCAAGCATTGAGGAACGAACAACTTCAAGTCGCTTTTGCTCAGAAGGTTGCCCAAACATGGCTTGCAATAACTCTATCATCTGAAATGCTTTAGTCATTGTTTCATGCTTCGAAACAAGCACTTCGGTCATACTTGTTAGCAAATGAATGCGGGCCTTTTCATCAACTGAAACCCATTTCTCGTAGGTCTCACGAACAATTCATGTTGCGTTAGCTGCAAGCTACAGAGGACATTCCTCTGTAAGCACAAATTTTAGGTCTTTGGTGACCAAGATTGCATTAGTGTTATTTTTCCTTTTAGAAAAGTTTTCCCCAATCAATTTATCATTAGTAAGTATTCGAAGTAATACAGACGACGTTGTTGAAATAAACATAAATAAACTAAAATTCATTCATTCCATACGTTTATATCATGTGTCAAGATTCAACATAATACTAAACATGATGCATGAACATTTTTAATAAACAAGAATAAACCCTAAAAATATGTTTCTACGCCACGACAATCCAACATGCCACAAACAAGTGCCGCCTTAGGGTCGGTCAAGTACTTGCATGTTGGATCAAGACATTCTTAATCGAATGATACACCAGAATAAATTTTTATTCTTATATAATTTAACCATCACTTATTTTAGTCAGGGTTTTAATTAATCATTTAACTAAATCCTTATGAGTGTAACCCATCATTTCAGATCTCATGAACTTAACTTGAGAGTTACTGCCTTAGGGTCAATGAATCCCAAAATACATCCAGAAATCCTATCCGTTAAGAAGTCAACCTTGGTATTGACTCTCGTAGAAACCTTCCTTATGGAGGACGAAAACAAGTCATTTCGGGCCCCCACTTGAAAGTCACGGCGTTAAACTAACGATTGAGACTACGAGATATATTGTCTTATATCCCTCACCCACTCACCATTTTAAGGTTAGGGTTTTCTAATTACTACGAGTATTGAAACTCTATGACCCTAGATTAATTTAGATTTAATGGCTAAGAAGAATCTAAGTTTCTAGGTTATGTTACTAGAATTATCCTATTAACATTTAATAAATTACCCGATTTTTAACTATTATAAATCTAATTTATTATCAGAATTCTAATCTATGTAAACTATCTAAAACAAACTAGAATTAAATGTGAAATTTATCAAGTTTTAACTATTAAAACTAAATGCACATTATTCAATCAAATTATTGTTAGGGCCTTAATCGAATTAATCCTAATAATTTATTGAGCCTAACTATTCTAGCTAATTAAACTCTCTTATTAAAATATTAATTATTAATGAGTATTACCAAGTTTTTACTCCTAAAAACTAATCTCATTTTTAGTAGCCAATTATGTGAAAAAACTATTTTAATCTCATTAAAAGAAACACATAAATCTTGGCAATTATGTATGTATGATATGTTATAATGCATGTGTAGGCATATCTCTTTATGGCTTTCTTATGTATGACAATGCTTTAAAAAATACAAATCATCCCATGACTTAAAAATAAAGCATACATGAGTTGAGCAGGTACAATGGGTTATCTAACTTAAGCAATTCTAATTACAAAAAAAATAATCCAAGATATTCCTTTGTGTTCTTGTAAATCCATGGTCTTCAATATTCTTCAAGTCCACCTCTTTGCATATATGGGCTCCCAACAAAGTCCAACTTGATTTACATCAAGTGATCCATCTCATGGATCAAACCCTAAGGCCCATCACTTGATTCCAACAGAACATATTGAAACAAATTATGGTGCGTTTAATAACAATCTTTAGGGGGGGGGGGGGGGGTAAATAGATTTTCCCAATTTTCGTTAACGGCCAATTAGATGAAAATACCCTTAACTAGTCACAGTAATAAAACAAGTGTAATAAATGCATAATTAAAATGAACACTTGATCTTTAATTGGAAACCCTTCAAAAGGGAAAAACCACGGGCTGTTAAGTGCGCCACACTCGAACAATGAATCCACTGATGATAGAGACATTACTCCCGATATATAACCCACTACCACTACCTAATCCCGGTATTAAGTGAACCTAGTCCAATTTGCTTGCGATTTAAGCTACCTAATCCAGGAAACAACACAAATCTTACTTCTCAATGAAGAGATAAAATGATCTATGTGAATATATGATGATATTCAAAGAACAAACAAGCCTAGAAAACCTTATATGTTTATCTAAGATAATGAGATGACATTTAAAACAATCCTAGATATCAAGAGTTAAATGACATGTCATAAAGCTTAGCTAAAACAGAGAGCAAACAATCCTATGAAGCTATCATAAGAAGCCATATCAACACAAGTTGTCATTAAGCATGACAAGGACTATAATGCAATCACAAAATGCAATCAATGAGTCATAATCAACAATGTCTAAATACAATGCATAGAGACTTAGCAAGAAGGGCAAATATGTGTTAAATTCAAGCTACCAACAAACAAACCCAATCATGTTATCAAGACTTATAAATATATGTAGTAAACTAGAGTCTAGGTATTTAATCATGCAATAAACACCTAATCTAGAGTAAGAAGAACAATAAGTGATGTTCAATGAAGTTTGTTGGCGTCGATTTCTGGATGTATCAGAAAAGCCAACAAGGATTGGATTTCGACTGTGATTTCAAAGAGAAAAATATGAGAGAAAGTAATCAAGACGCAAGTTTTTACGTGGTAAAACTCTGATGACCGGAGAAACGTCCACGGGTAGTTGAATGATCAACCAAGCCAAAATCCACTATGAAATTATAATATTACAATTCTCAGATCTCTATTTCTTCTATCTGTATTTTTCTATGATTGCTCTATATCTTTTTTTGGTGAGATTTATGGGTCTATTTATATATTTATAGAACCATAATCTGCTTTGTACAAGTAATAGATCTTTATATTTAATTATGATTACTTGCTTGAAGCGGACTGTCTTCTTTCCTGTTTCGGAGTCTTGTATTGAAATTGAATAGGACTCTAGTAATGTAGTCCAAATAGGACTTGTTTCCTTATAAGAGCGTAGTCTTTTTAAAGAAATAAAGTTGTTACCTGATTGAGAACCCTTCCTGCTCAGTATTCTGTTCTCATTGGGATTCCTTTTTGATATGGATATCTTCGTGTATTTAATGACCTAATCCGTGTGAGCTAAGCGTTGGGCTTTTATTCAGTTTTCTTCATATTTGTCCCGAGTAAGGACAATACTGGCTAGTCTCGAGTAACATCATTTGATCCCGAGTAGAAATGTCATTTAACCAGTCCCGAGTGTCATTAACTGATCCCGAGTAGTATATGATGTCGATTGACCCTGAGTAGGTTTTGTTCAACATCTGCTTACTCAGATTTTCTTTTCTTCGGTGATGTCTTGTAGGATATTTTTTGAATGCCTATTCGGATGTCCACCTGACAATTTATCCTCTTTGTTGATGATGTGTACATACGATAAAATTCACATACGACAATACCCCTTTAAAATATTTTTACTGAACAGGGTTGTTTCAGGCAAAAGTTATTTATTCAGTTTTTTTTTAATCTTTTCAAAACCCGAGTAAATGTCTTGTCATAATGGTGTGTCTTAATAGTGACCCTGTAAATTCGATTTGCCTCCTCACGCAAGATCTTTAATGACGGCGACATTTTGGAGTTCTGACGGCGAAAGAAAGTTCTCTTTTTGACATGTGTCACTTGCCTCTTCGTTTTTCGATATCATTTATGAGAAACGACCTACGTGTTTCCCCATGCGCCGCCTTCGTCATCAAACCTCATCATCGTTTTTTCCTGCCTTAAGATCCTAGGGTTTCATGCTATCATCTCTTTAAATTCTTCACTAAGAGACAACGTTGGTTCATTCTCAACAATTTTCAGCTGAAAAAAAATTCTCAAACACAGATTTTTTTATGCAAAAGATCTCGATTCTCCGTTGAAGATCTTGCATCAAATTTTATTCAAGGTTAGTTTTAATGGAGCCATCTTCCTGCCATCGACTTTTTATTATTACTCTTGATGCATTAGAACGTGGGGATTTCCAGTTGGTTTCCTGTATTAGAAGATTACTGGAAGAAATCCCTGCTGGTGAACCTCCATTTTTAGAAGTTGATGTTTCTGGGCTTCACCCTGACGTCACTTTTAGTCCTATATCCAATTCTTCATCTAGTTCTGATTCGAACGTTTCTAATCATAGGGTACCTCTTCGAAGGATGAGGAAACATCAAAGCAGAAGTGAAGTCAGTAAGCACAACTAGGGTAACATTCGGATCAGGGAGCAGACTGACAACGAGAACGATGTCGAAGAGACGTTCAGGGCGTCTCTTCTCACTTTCTGTGCTGACTGCCCAAGTGGGTTTGACACCGAGTCGAATGTGGTCAGGCCAGATGAGATAGAGAAGTATTGTGCCTGATTCGATCTGCCCAATTCATTCACTCTGATTCCAACAGGTGATAGAGCCGCGTGGAATCCTCCCCCGGGCATTGTGGCGATCTATGGATCTATGCTTTGCTGCGACGTTACTCTCCCTTTTCTGCCATTCATTATCTGGTTTCTAGCTGAAGCAGGGATGGCTATGGCCCAACTGGCCCCCGAACAGCTACAAAATCTTGATGTGCATGTGGCACATGTACAACCAGATGAACTTGTCGCCGCCCTCTCTAGTGAAATCAGGCATTTCTTTACGCTGAGGCAGTCTGGCAAGATAGGAACCTATTTTCTCATGTCTAATCCGCCAGACTGTTGGGTCCTCAAAAGGATTAAGGTGAATCGGGGAGCTGATATCTCTAATGACCCTAAAAATATGGGTTTTGTATGGGGTTCCCTACATCCAACAAGTTTTGGAAGAACAGTTGGTTTTTTACCGGAGGGAGTCTCAGTCTTGAAGTCACCCTAAGATCTGGGGATACTCGAGCTGTGTTGAAAGTCCCCCGTTTCTTCTGTTCCTCCGAGATATGGAACAAGAAGAAAATTGATTATAGCGATACTGACCTGATCAGACTTGTTCAGGCAGCAGTTCGCACTCCGGAAAAGAGGAGCAAGACTTATCTCTTTACTGAGTCGAAGATGATAGAGTTCTGCTTCTTCAAATAGATTTCGGGCTACCGCAGGCGATGTAAGTGATCTTTACAACCTCTTTTCATTGTTATTTTTTTCTTTTTGTATTCTGACACGGTTCCTCTTTTCTTCCAAGTGTACGATACGAACATCGTCTGCGATCTTCAGGCTCGCCAAGTGAAGTCGATTCTTCAGGTGAGCCGAAAAGAAGCTTTTCGTCAGAGCAATGATGGTATCGCTAAGCCTGAGTCTGACGCGGAAACTGATGCTGCTGAGGAGCAAATCCTCGAATACGTCCCTGAAGACGTTGTTCAGCCGACCGCAGGGGTTACTATCGGTCCGAGTGGCCCGACAGATACTCATATGCCCGATGATGGGAGAAGCAGAGTGAGGGTCTTGGTGAAGGGCCTGCTGTGCGGTCAGATGTTGGCGATTGAGGTAACACTTCCAAGAGCCAAGCACCTTCAGGTTTTGATTTTTTTGAGTCCTTCCGGTATGATGCTCAAGAAGATCCCGCAGCTGATCTCAGCTTCCACCGTTCTCGGGCTAAAATTCGGAAGGCAGTCAGCTCTCTAACTCGCCCTCTCAAGGTTCCTCGGGTGGTCTCTTTCATCGACTCCAGTGATGAAGATATTATGGCTGACTTTCCCCCGAACGTTGATACTGGAGCGTCAACAGATGTAGAGACTTCGGAGCCAAACAGGGGTTCTTTTGCTTCGGTGGATGCTAAAACTTTGGAGCCGAACAGGGGTTCCCCTCCCCCCGAGGTTGAAGATCAAGGGACTGAACCGTCGAAGGTTTCTTCATATCCTTCTCCATAGGATATGTTGTGGGAGATGTCATCTGACCGGACTTTCATCGGGAAAGACCATTGAAGTTGTTTCCGGGATGGCTCCCTATCAGACCGTCTTCAAAATGTCTTTAACGGTGCTTCTTATGTAAGTTATTCTTAACTTCAATTATTTTGCTCGTTTTTGCTTGCTAGGTTTTTAATTAAACTTCTTTGTAGATGGTGGCCGAGTTCGCTGAGCTAGTTCATACGCAGCAACATCAATATGATAGAATAAGGTGTCTCGAAGCTCAGCTGAAGGAAAGTGAGGATAGCCGTGCTCGGGTTGAAGCGGCTTATTAACAAGAGGTTGGTTCTGCCCAAGTTTTTACTGACCACTGTCTAGCGAAGCATATGGAGGTCTAGGAGAGGGCTTCTTCGGCAGAAGAGAAGGCTACATAACTTCAAAATTTATTGTCATCTACCCAAGAATCAATGCTCAAGCATAACAGGAAGCTGAGCAGTCCAAGTCGGCTTATGAATAGAAGATCGAGAACTTGGAACGCCAAGCTCTGACAGTTGAATCCCTATCTAAAGAAGCTAGGCTGGAACTTGAGGTCCAAGGGGTTGATCATTTTAAAAGATCCCCAGCCTACGATGCCCTTCTCATTCGGGAGTTTCAGCGAGGGCTAGTTTCAGCTGGCGTGTTCTTCAAAGTTAAGAACAGAGCGACTGAGAAGGCCCGAACCAACTGAGAGCTGTCAATTAAACGTCATGTCGATCGGTCCTTAGAATCTCTTCGGACTCAGATGAATGAGTGGAGAGCTTATTGCCATAGCCGAGGCAAAGAGCCCCATTCTATGCATTTGGGGGTTCCATCCGAGCACTCCCTCTTGACTTTTTATAGCAGTCAAGAGTCGGTCGTGAAGGGTGTGGTCCCCGATGTCGGACCGATCCCAAAGGAGGATTACAGCCAGTGGATGGATGACTCAGTTGACACAATCGCTTGACCTTCTAACGAGAGTCTGCTCCGTGAGTACGAGATGGTGCCTGACCCGAGTATTGGCAAAATTTCCAAATCCTCACAACCTTAATTTATGTAGAATTTTCATAGTTTTTTGTAGAAAATTCTTTGTAATTCTTTGTAACATTTTGTAAAGAATTCTTTGTAATAATTCTTTTGTAAAAGAACTTTGTAACCATTCTTTTGAAAGATCAATAAAATTCCGAGTAACTTCTGAACCGAGTGGTTTTTAATCTGATTCCATTGCTCATGAAATTTCTTCTTTGACTCTATTGTTGTCGAGTATCGTATTAAACCAGCTCTATTCGGGTAACTTAACCGAGTATTTTATTAAACCGGTTTCGTTCCCCGAATAATTTTTAACGGAAAGTATCTTATTAAACTGGCAGTTGCAATCTTCATGCCAAGTATCTTATTTAACTGGCTAACTCTAATGTTTGGGTAACTTCACCGAGTATCTTATTAAACCGGTTGTCACCCGAATAATTTTAATGCCAAGTGTTTTATTAAACTGGCTTTTGCAATCTTTATGCCAAGTATCTTATTAAACTGGCTAGTATTATTAAAAGTGTCATCTTAAAACAGACAAATAGGTTTATACTTGTGTTTCATACACAGTTGCTACACGAACAGTACATCAAGGCTCACCATGATCATATGTTCTAGTCCTTACGCATTACCGATGACGTCTCCCCAGTTTTTATATACAAGGGTTTGCCGAATCGTTAAGTTTTTTGAATTGCTTAACACAGCTACGCATTTCATCAGAATTTTTTCTGATAGCGTCCTGAGCTGGTGCATCGGGTTTACCTTTTTGCTAAGGTTAATTGATCCTGCTCGGCTGACATGCTCCTTCGAGCTTCTCCGCCCATTCGGGAATCAATGGTCCCGTGTATTCTATTTGCATGTTCTTATTATCATGCTTGTCTTCCATATATTCTTATTATCATTTGTTCTTTTGGAAATCCCGAGTTTGATGCTTTATCTTTCGGAAATCCCGAGTTTGATTTTTATTCATAACTGTAAAATCAATAAAGTTTTAAATTCCACAGCTAAATCTAACCTAACTAAAATTGTCCTGACTAGAAAAAAGAACAAAAAATGATTTTAAGGATAGAAAATCTTCAGATATTGGGCATTGCATGGTCGGGGTAAAACCCCTCCATTGGGTCGTGCAATCCAATATGCTTCATGGCCAGCTATTCCTTCAACTTTGTATGGGCCTTCCCATTTGTTAGCCAAGGAGCCTACAGCTTTATCTTTTGTGTTCAATAACACCCTCCTAAGTACCGTGTCACCTAGCTAGAATTTTCTGACCCGAACATGAGAGTTGTAGTGGCGAGCTACTCTTTGCTGATATGCCATATTTCATATTCGGGACTTCTCTCTTTTCTCTTCTAGCTCATCTAGACTTTGCAATAGCATATCGACATTCTGTTCTTCATCATATAACCTGACCCAGGGTGGCACATATGACGTTTCTATGGGGATAACAGCTTCTGTTCCAAATGCTAAAGTAAATGGAGTCTCTCCGGTTGACGTTCTTACTGTTATCCGGTATGCCCATATTACTTCGAGAAGCTTTTCAACCTAGATTCCTTTCTTGGCATCTAGCTTTGCTTTGACTGTGTGCTTGATGATTTTGTTTACTGCTTCGACCTGCCCATTTGTTTGAGGGTGGGCAAGTGTGGCATAGTAATTGGCAATCTGGTACTCTTTGCACAGCTGTCTGAATTTCAGGTTATCGAAATGGGTGCCATTGTCAGTGATTTTAGTGTTTGGGACTCCAAACCTATAAAGTATATTCTTTTTCACAAAATTTGTGGCTTTTGCTTCAGTGATATGCACCAATGCTTCGACTTCTGCCCACTTTGTGAAATAGTCAACGGCTACAATGGCATACTTTGCTCCACCCTCTGTCCCTACTGGCATTGGGCCGATTAAATCCAAACCCCACATTGCAAATGGCCATGGGGATGCGAGGTTTCTAAGTTGCTCAGGGGGTTGTCGGATGTCATTAGCAATCCTTTGACAAGTATTACAACTTTTTGAACATTGCTGTGCATCTGAGAACAGAGCAGGCCAATAATAGCCTTGCCTAAATACCTTATGTGCCAAACGTTTACCCCCAGTGTGGTTTTTGCAAACTCCTCCATGGATTTCTTGTAATATCCGATATGCATCCTCCTCTGACACACATTTTTGGAGTGTTCGGGAATACCCCATTCTGTATAGTTCTCCTCCAACCAATGTGTACCTTGTTGATCTATACCTGATACGTTTTGCTTGCAAGGGATCTTTCGGGAGCACGGCTTCTTCCAAGAACATTTTTAGCTGAGTCATCCAAACGACTGACGGTGTTTGGATTTCTAAAATTTCTAAGTTTCTCAATTCAGATGTGCTCGGTTTGAGAAGATGTGCAACCGGAATAGTTTTTGGCCAGATTGTGGTTGTTGCTGACGCTAGTTTGGAAAATGCGTCTGCCTTTTCATTCTCCTTCCTGGTGATCTAAGCAATCTTATATTTTTTGAATTTCTGGAGGAGCTATTTTGTAATGTCACGGTAGGCTATCAAGCCTTCATCCTTGGCTTGGTACTCGTCCAGGACTTGGTTGACAACTACCTGTGAATCACTGAATATCTTGACTTCATCTGCCCCGAGAGCTACGCAGACTCTGAGTCCAACTAATAGCGCCTCGTTCTCGGCTTGATTGTTGGTTGCTTTGAAGTCAAATCTCAAGGCACATTCGACATCATCTTCTTTAGGAGTGCATACTACGATCCCTGTCTCGCTGCCATGAGTGTTTGAAGAACCATCAACATATTATTTCCATGGGAAATTTTTTCCCAACATCCATTTTGCTTCCAGGTTAGACTTTATGAACTCTGCTATAAAATTTGCCACTGCTTACCCTTTGAGGGATGTCCTGGGGACGTAGTGGATATCGAAATCACTTAGCTCGATGGCCCATTTGGTCATTCTTTCGAAAATCTCTGGCTTTTGTAGAATTTGCTTTAATGGGCAGTCAGTGAGTACCTAGATCGTATGAGCCTGAAAATATGACCTTAGCTTCCTTGCTGCTGAAACCAATGCTAGGGCCATTTTCTCTGCTTGTGAATACCTGGTCTCGGCAGGTAGAAGTGTCTTGCTGGTATAGTATACTAGCTTCTGTACTCCATCTTCTGTTCTAACTAGGACTGTAATTGATAAGTACATATGGAGTGTCTCTCCCATCTTAGGTTTTGAAAGGATCAGAGCCTGCCCTAGGTATTCTTTAATTTTTATGAATGCCTGCTCGCACTCTTCATTCCATTCGAGTCCTTTCCCTTTTTTAATTACTTTGAAAAAGAGTGTGCATCTGTCTGTGGCCTTTGAGATGAATCTACCCAAGGAAGCTAAGCATCCTGTTAGGCACTGTACTTCTTTGAGGGTCCTCGGTGAAGTCATTTTCTGTAGGGCCTGGATCTTTTCAGGTTTGACTTCGATTTCTCTTTGGTGGACTTGAAAGCCCAGGAATCTTCCCGAAAGAACTCCAAATAAACACTTGTTCGGATTTGGTATCTCCTCAAGACATCAAATGTCTCTCGCAGGTCTGAAGTATGCTTGTCTGCCGTGATGCTCTTGGTCAACATGTCATCAATGTATACTTCCATGTTTCTTCCTATTTGACGTGCGAAGATTCTGTTGACCAGCCTTTGATATGTTGCCCCTGCATTTTTTAACCCAAAGGGCATTACTGTGTAACAGTACAAACCCTGATCAGTGGTGAACGCTGTTTTTTCTTCATCGACCTTGTTCATCCGGATTTGGTTATATCCCGAACAGGCGTCCATGAAACTGAGCAGCTCATGGCCTGATGTAGCGTCCACCAACCGATCTATCATTGGTAGTGGAAAACTGTCTTTTGGGCATGCCTTGTTTAAATCTGTGAAATCTACACACATCCTCCACTGTCTATTCTTCTTTTGGACGAGGACTACATTAGCAACCCATTTATGGTAATTGACTTCTCTAATCGATCCTATAACGAGTAGCTTCTTTACTTCCTGTTTTATTACCTGACTTCTCTCGAGATTGAATGATCTTCTTTTTTGTATCACCGGTTTTGCTTTCGTGTCTACTATAAGTTGGTGAGATAATATTCGGGCATCTATCCCGACCATGTCTTCATGACTCCAAGCGAACACATCCATGTATTCTTTAAGTAGATCAATGAGGCTTTGTTAGACTTTTCCTTCCAGGTTGTCCCTGATCTTGATCTTTTTATCTGGTTCATCTTCTTTCTAGATGATTTCTTCGACCATTTCACTTTTGGATTCATTCGGCTTTTCCCTTGGGTCGAATTCGAATGACAGTCACTCTTTGCTCTGACTTGGCTGTGTTATAGTGCAAACCTGCTCATCATTCTTGTCTTTGTATACTGACAGGTTAGCTCTTCGAGCCATCTCTTGGGATCCCTAGACTATACTGACCCCTTGTTCGGTCGGAAACTTAATCATTAAGGCATAAGTGGCTGTTACGGCCCTAGTTTTATTTAGGAATGGCCACACCAATAGTGCATTATATGGCCAATTGTCCAAATCTACCACCACAAAGTCGAGCAATACAGTTCTCTGGCAAGGTGCCACTCCAATCTTCACAGGTAGCTTTACCGTCCCGAGTGACCTGAGCTCAATTCCCCCGATTCCTCTGAGTGGAGTATGGAAGGGTTGTAGGTCCTTTCGGTCTAACCTGAGTTGATCGTCGATGACTATATTGAGAATGTCTGTTGAACTTCCATTATCTAATAGGATTCTTCTGACTTCCCGGCGACCAATCCGGGCACTTATGACCAAGGCGTCATTTGGCCGAACATCGACCCCATGTGAATCTGCTTCTGTGAATGTTATTGGATCGAGTTTACGTAAAATTATTTCTTGCTTCTATTTCTTTTCTGATTTCCTGTGTTCGTTATCGGTTACATCTCCCAGTAGATGGTCCTCCAAAGATTATATGTATTATTTGATTGGCCTCTGAACTGGCCATTTAATTTTGACCAGAGCAGTGATCGGTCCTGATCTCTTTCTTTGCTTTTGATTTCTCATCCCTTTTCAAGATCACATCCTGTAGATGTTCTTCCAGAATGAGGGTTTCTATATAATCTCTAAGCTGGTAACACTTGGAAGTCTCATAACGGTTTCCTTATAGAATCTACAGTATTTGGTGGTATCTCGTCGGGCAAACTGAGACTGTCTTCGTGGCTCTTGTACCCTATTCTTTGTTTCCAGAATGGCCAGGATTTCCTCCTATTTTTTTCGAAGAGGGGTGTATTTGGTGTATCTGCCTCGGTATTTTTCCGTGATCTGTTCGGTATTGACCCAGTTTCCTCCGTCCTTGCTCTTTTTTTTGCTGTTTCCTTTTTGTTTTTCCTTTTGGTTCTGTACCTTGGACTCGGTGTCCTTTTGTTTGAGTTTTCCTCCATGCATGTAGCATCCTCCAATGGCTAACTCTTCTTCTTCGGCTAATGCATATTCTCCCGCCATGTCCATCATATCGGCGTATCTGGTCAGACAGGCTCTTCTTAAATCAAAAGATAGCCGTCCATTCTGCAGGTTGTTGATGAATGCAACAATTATTGCTTCAAAGTTTGTAATGCCAATTTCTGATAATGCTTGTCCGAATCTCCCCAGATATTTCTTCAGCGACTCATCTCTCCCTTGCTTTATTTGAGAAAGGTAAGCCACTGACTTTTTCCTCTGAACATTGCTCAGAAATTGCCTTGTGAAGCTCCTGCTTAGTTCACTAAAACTTCCAATGCTTGCTGGGGGCAATCTCCTGAACCATCTTGAGCCCATGTCCCCTAAAGTTTGTGGAAAGTTAAGACACAGTAAGGGATCACTATGGGCATACTGGGCAATATCACTTTTATAGCGTCTGACGTGCTCCTTTGGGTCTATATCTTTCTTGAACTGCTCCACGTGCGGCATCCTGAACCTTTCTAGGAATGGGGTCCGTAAGATTTCCCTGGTGAATGGACTGTCAGAATCGTCATCAGATAAATCGTTATACCCATAACATCTGACTAGTGCGTCCATCTGACGCATATTGTTCTTGACTTCTCGAGTTAGGCTCTGGATTATGACGTCCCTGTTTCCCACCGGACTTCCTTGATGGTTGAACCGTTAGATGATTGTCATTCTTCTTTCAGGTTCTTCGCTTGTGATGGTGTCGATCGCTGTCTTTTGATGATGACCGATCTTTGTACCGGTCATGTTTACGGTGTCTAGCACGGACTGTCTGTTCCTGGTTCTGCTTCTGACGTGATCGTTCCTTTTAAGGTGTTTCACGTCTAGCCTGATTGATTGGAACAGAGTTTATTTCGGCTTCCGGTGTATTAGTTCTGGCCCTACCACGATCGAACGAAGCCTTACAGGTGGGAGGTTAGGATTTTATGCCTCTGTAGCCAGTAGATCAACTATTTCCTTTGCTGCGTCTGCCACCAATTGTTGCAACGCTTCTCGGAAATGTTGTGTCAGATCTCCACTTGTTGAAGGAACTTGCTAGATCCCAGCCAGGAATGTAGGTTGGTTCTCCGTGGTTGCAGCGAGATCTCGCGAGGTGCTGCCAACATGGAAGTTATCTGGAGATTTTTAGACATCCCCGGAACTGCTTCTGCTTCTGCTTCCTGTCATTTATCCTTAATTAAATCGGAGGTTCGGTCCCCCTTCTTCTAGCGCCAATTGCTGGCATCGATTTCTGGATGTATCAGAAAAGCCAACAAGGATTGGATTTCGGCTGTGATTTAAAAGAGAAAGAGATGAGATAAAGTAATCAAGACACAATTTTTTACGTGGTAAAACTCCGATGACCGAAGAAACATCCACAGGGTAGTTGAATGATCAACCAAGCCAAAATTCACTATGAAATTATAATATTACAATTCTCGGATCTCTCTTTCTTCTCTCTGTATTTTTCTATGGTTGCTCTATATCATTTTTGGTGAGATTTTGGGTCTGTTTATATATTTATAGAACCCTAATCTTCTTTGTACAAGTAATAGATCTTTGTATTTAATTATGATTACTTGCTTGAAGCGGACTGTCTTCTTTCATGTTTCAGAGTCTTGTATTGAAATTGAATGAGACTCTAGTAATGTAGTCCAATTAGGACTTGTTTCCTTATAAAAGCGTAGTCTTTTTAAAGAAATAAAGTTGTTGCCTGATTGGGAACCCTTCCTACTCAGTATTCTGTTCTCATTGGGATTACTTTTAGATATGGATATCTTCGTGTATTTAATGACCTAATCCGTGTGAGCTAAGCGATGAGCTTTTATTCAGTTTTCTTCATATTTGTCCCGAGTAAGGACAATACCCGCTGGTCCCGAGTAATATCATTTGATCCCGAGTATAAATGTCATTTAACCAGTCCCGAGTGTCATTAACTGATCCCGAGTAGTATATGATGTCGATTGACCCTGAGTGGGTTTTGTTCAACATCTGCTTACTCCGGTTTTCTCTTCTTCGGTGATGTCTTGTAGGATATTTTCTAAATGCCTATTCGGATGTCCACCTGACAATTTATCCTCTTTGTTGTTGACTTGTACGTACGATAAAATTCACATACGACAAAGTTCTTACTTACCTAGTCACGAAAACAAGAAGATCCATGCTCACATGATGAAGAATGATGCAAGATAGAGATGAGTTTTGGGTTTGGAGAGTTAAAGAAGCAATCTTGGTGCTTTTTCTCACTAGGGGAACACTTTCTCTCACTAAGATCTAGAATTTTTAAGTTCTAGGTCTAAATGGGCGAGAAGATAACATACATATAGGCACAAACAAAACTTTGTCATTTTGATAAATTTTTGGCCATAACAACGTGTATACCTGCGCTATGGCCGCGCACAGGGACTCTAAAAAAAACAACCGTCAGGTGATTATGCGAGGTCTGCGCACTGGGAATTCAGCATCCCAGCCTCATTTACAAGAGGCTCAAAACATGACCAACATATCCAAACCTTTCCTATAATATACCGTTGGAAAGGTATGAAAGCCTACTTTCTCCAATTAACAAAACATGATTTTGATGACTATAGAAAAAGTTATGGTCAAATGAGTGACCAAAGGTCAGATTTGGACAACAACAAGAGTGCCCAAACTCATAGAAACAACCATGTGACCAAAGACCAAAACCAGGAGAAGAATAAGATCTTCTCAAATGGTCACTCAATGCGCTAAGACAAGCACACCATCGTTCAAATGCGAACAACACACAAAACCACACTATGCATGCACATAGACAACAATGAAGCACACATGCATAACAAACCAAATGCAAGTGAGTGTATGTGTGTGAGCAACACATAATGAATGTCAATACAAATGTAAAGATGTGATCAATATAAACATGCAAGAAGAGTTATCAAAACATGAATGCATACTCATATAGACACACAACATAAACGAATAAGCGATATGTATGAGTTGTGAATGTATGCAACTATATCTCTTCAAAGCAAGTAAACACATAGAAATTTACCTTTGGTGCTTCTTCTCTTGAGGTCTTGAGAGCTTAAGCTACCCTTACATCAAATCCCAAAATGTGGTTTGTTCATGAAATAAGCCAATCAATAAATGAGGACTTTACAATCTCCCTCTTTGGCAATTTCTTGAAAAAACCGCCGCTCTCATTGATCCTCACAAAAATAGAAAATTGAAGCACCAAGAAGAAGATATTCTACATTACAAAGATATATATATATATACAATCTTCACATATACTGCCCACGAAGCCTACAAGATGACCTCTCTGTTAGCCTTAAAGTTGCACACGCACGAAGACACACACAGCAGCCTTTGACGCGTCAAGGCTGTCCGTTTGGCTTCCAATAGGCTGCCGCCTATCATACCAAGGCCCAAGTGTTACCCTAACACGTAAACGAGGTCCTAGAACATCCCAATACTGCATTGTGCTTGCAAACTCGCATCTGCAGCAATGACAGATGTGTACACACCAGGTGTGCACAACTGTTGTTTGCGTGCAAAGAGTAGTTTTTTTTTCCTCGAATCCTTTCGAACATCATGATCCTTCACAACATATACATAAAAATATATATACATACAAAACAAATATCAATAACAACTATTACAAAAATAGGCTTTCTTGATTACATAGATGAATAAAAAATAAATAAACCTATAACCCATCAGACCATATAATTAACGATCAACCATGTTTATATATATATATATATAACAATCATACAAGCCTAGATTGTGTCTGCACATATCATACATAACGGAATCAAAAGAAAAAAACTAAGTTTTTCTGTGTATAGACAAAAAAAAACCTAGCTCTGATACCAATTGCACAGAAAAATTAGGGTTTTGTTAAAAAAATTCCTTTAGAAAACATATTTTTGGAACCGATTTTTGTATATACACGAATATATATATATATATATATATATATATATATATATATAAAGCTTAAAGTATACCTGATTGTTCTCTTGAAACTTTGATTCCGATTCACCATCAAGCCTTCCGAGCTATGACCTGCGATCTGATAACTTGTGTGTAGGTATGTCACAGATACGGACAGGACTAGTCGGAGGTTACAAAAGAACAAGAAGACAACATTTTGTTCTCTCTTATTGTGTTCGGCAAGCTTCCAAAAAAGGAACAATTTTTTTTCTTATTGTCGCACTCTTTCTCTCTCTCTGTATTAGGTTTTAGTTTGCTTTTTTTTTGTGGAAATTGCTAAAAATGACCACATATAACATGATTTTTTTTATTCACATACAAAATTTTAATTGTTAATAACCATATTTTTAATAAATTTTCATTGTATATCCACAAATTACAAAAGTGCCCATGAACTTAGGTTTATTTTTTAAAAACTTGAAATATGGACGAAAAACTTGAAATGTGGACAAAATACTTGAAATGTTGAACCTTGAAATATAGAAGCAAACTTGAAATCTTGACAAAAATTTTGAAATCTTAAAACTTGAAATCTTGGCTAAAAACTTAAAATATGGAAGCAAACTTGAAATCCATACTAAAAACATAAAATTGAAGGAAACTTGAAATCTTGATTAAAATCCCTTCTTCCTTAAATAACATTTTTTCTTTCTCTTTTTTCTATAGATCACATCGCCGGTGAAGGGAAAGCTACGACGACGCCATTCTTTGTTCGCGAAGAGAGAAAGTTGAAAAGAGAGAAGAGAGAAGAGAGAGATAGAAGCGGGGAGAGAGAAGAGAGTGAAGCTAAGCTACAGACCACCTAGTTCAGTGCAGCCCAGGCAGCTTGGCGACACCTTCATCGAGCAGTGCTCGCCCAAGCGACGATGTCCTGTGATGATGAGCTGGAAAGGAGAGAGGAGAGAGAATGAGAGAGATTAGTGGTGAGAGAGAAGAGAGAGGATAGTTTTTATATGAGGACATTCAAGTAATATCTCAAAAATATGGTTATTATCAATTAAACTTTCGTATGTGGTTGAAAACGAAAGTTTAATGTTTTGAAGGGTTACTTTTGGTTTTCTCTTTTCTTTTTGTTTCCTGATATGTATCTGTTTATATATATCAGGATCTTGGATTTAGTAGTCCAAGTCAAAATAGGATTCTAAATCCTATTTTAATTTGGTTACCACTAGAACTTGAACATGTGACCTCTTAATCCTTTTGTATTAGTCATAGTTCGAACTTGTAACCTCCTATTAATAATTAAATAATTAATAAGTCTTGATTATTAATAAACTAATTAAAAAATCTAGTTATATAATTAGTTCCCTAAATTTATTCGTGTCACTTTTGTAACACAATTATTTAGACTATCAAATTAATTTAACCGTGACCCTTGTTAGCAATAATCGTAAAGGGCTACCAAGGGGACCTAATGAACCCACAGTTTTGAGCTCCTATAATACTTATAAATATTAATTAAATTCTTCAATTAATATTCTACGATTATTAACCTCGAAGTTACTCCACTAAAAACCTGAGGCTGCACTCTCGAAACTGCAGTCGTATTACAAAAACTAAAATCTTAGTGTCCATCAATATAGCTATTACATATGGTATGATCATTCACGAGTAGTCCATAACTAGAGTCCGGTCATAAAGTCCGCTATACCTCTCTAATTATATCTTTTCCTTTAAGTACCATTGATTCTCTAATGAACAATTTTATCATGTCTTCCATTATGGAAGAAGGAGAGTGTCCTTTATTGTTCAAGCCCCAAATCAACCCTTAAGGGAACTACTCATCTACTTCTCGTAAGAAGGAGTGGATTCCTCTAATTTGTACGAACCTTCAAAGCCACACGCTAAACCTTGATTCCAAGATACGGAGATATTGATCAAGATTATTACTCTAATCTCACCCATGGTATGTTAAAAGCCACAATCCAACCCGAAAGAGTCAGTAAGATACTCAGGATTAAGATCACTCATATACAGCCATCATTTGCCAATACATATGAATCTCTTCATTTAACGGATCTTGGTGAGACATTCTTATAGATCAAGGCCTTGTCCTATATGATTTCATCATATAAGGTGCCTTCATTCCCACGTCACTACATGAGTAGTCTAGGATAAGACCACCATACATTACAAAATGGACAACAACTCTCGATTAACCAGAAACAAAGTACCCAACTTTATCTGATTTTTACGAACTTTTTAGATTGCACGTCTCAAATTGAATCCATCTGTATATGACACTCGTATACTCAACTTGAGATTATATTCGGTAATCTTGGATGATTTTCACACATGATATAAGCGTACGGATGTTAATAAATCAATATTTTTTGAATGAAAATCTAATTTCTTTTATTCATGTTTTTATAACATTTACATATTACAGGCTTTAGTGTACAAACACCAACATTGAGTTGTGGTGTGTCCTCAAACCCTAAAACTTAGATGTATTTATATGCTTGAAAATTTGCCAGATTTTAGAAGTCTTCTATTGACACATATTTGCCAAACTATTGTGTCTACCGTTGTGGGTAGCACAACGGTTCAAACAATGGATTATGAATGGACAATATATTTGATAACGGTTTCTTCTGGAATCAAAACGTTGTAAAACTTCATGGCATTGTAGAGAGTGCTTTGCAAGGTGTTTTTCATTGGTACTTCGTTGATGTGTGTACCGCTATGCAGGGCATGGCGATTTCCACAACGGTTAGTGGAAAATTGCAATAAGTCCCCCGAATATCCTAAAATCTCATTTTTACACCTAACATTCTCCAAACATAACTTTTGGGAACAAAAACTTAAAAATGCTCAAACAAACCAATTAAATGCCTAAATAACTTGATAAACAAGCAGTTGACAATCTAAATGAGGATAAAAAAATATAAACAAATAATGATCGATCAGTTATCCCAAAATTCCCAATTGTTTTTCATGACTTTCTTTCTTTCAAGGGAAAGAAAGACACTTCCACTGATATTACGGTCACCAGAAGATGGTAAGGATAGGAAACGATGATGGTCATAATAAGTCAACATCGAAATCTGAGGACGGAGTGATAGACAAAGGGAAGTTGGGATTTAACTGTGACCCTGTGAGGAGGAAAAATGTAAAAAAAAAATTCATAATTTTTTGACATGTGAGTGACACGTGTCACCCACTGAGTGAAATCAATGCACCACCATCAGAAACCAGTGTGGTACATCGGTTACACCCAAGTTTTTCTCCTACTTTAGTGTTGTTGGCGTCGATTTCTAGAAAGTCTAGTCAACAGTGACACATATACAGGTCGGCTCCTAACATAGCTTATGAAATGAGATCAGGTCATCTCTTCGATGTGTGTAAATTGATGAACAAGAAACAAATAATAGATAAGTGCAGAAAATAATAAAGACACCAATGTTTTTATATGGAAAACCCTTAATACAAGGAGAAACCACGGTCATTGTAACGATATATAAATGATTCTTCACTATGAAAAAGATAATTACAGTTACAAGTGATGAGTTGCTTATGTGTTGATTATTGTTCTCTTTTATCTCTGCATGATACATGTGTTTATATAGGGGCTAGAGCATGCTAGCAAGAAATATTATTGGGCGAGATCTCTTGGGATCGTATCTTGATAAGATTCTTAGCGAGTCAAGTTTTCATGTATTTAAGGTGTTATGATCTTCATTCCTTGTGGGAGTATTTATTCGAATATTTGCTTTTATTACTAGATTTGTCAACTATTGGATTGTAGGTGATTGCCTTGCCTAGAATAAGGTCGAGTTTCATGGAGAATATGCAGAGATCCCGCTTCATTATGATGCCTCATGTCTATTGTGTGGCGAGTTTGAGTCAATTCACCTGATTGATGGTTCTTTAGCAAGTAGCTACATTTAGTAGGCGACTTGCTTTCTATTCCCCATCTCGCTATTACAACGCTTGGCTCATCGAGCTAATGTGGTCTAATGTCATGGATATTTGGTCCTTCGAACCCCAAGTTCTATGTCGACATGTAACCCAAAGAAGGGCGTGACAACTCCACTCCAGAAATTGTCTGAATGAATGCCTTTCGTATATCGGATTCTAAGGTTTGGCTAAGTTGTTGTTATCAGTAATGTTATGAGACAATTATGTGAGAGACAATTGATTTATTTTTGTTTTAATTTCTTCTTTTTAATTTTCAAATCCTAATTTTTTATTCACCATTTGATTAAAATCTAAATACTGGAAATTGATCAAGTAACATTACTACCGATAGCAATTTAGCCAAATAAAATTTCTATGCAAGGTTATAACTTATACATAATAAAAAAGGAAATTTTTCAGGTCCATAGAAGGGACAAAGAGAAAAAGTGCTCCACACACACCGAGCATGTGACCAAACGGAGACACCAACCAGTACCAACCATATACTATACATGACCTCCGCTTCTCTTTGAGGGGAATTGTTAACTACTTAAGTGGAAAGGAAAATTCGGAAGCTCAGAAACTCCCAATCATAGACCTATCCTTACCTGATCGTATCTCCACTGCTAAATCAATACGTCAGGTATGTTTACAGCACAATGATAGTCGATCATTACAAAATTCATAATGTCTCCGATGTTTCCGGTTATAATATCGTATAAATTTTTGTAAATACTGTGGATATGTATATATATATATATATATTTATTAAGTGGTGTATTGGATTGAGATTTTAATAGATAATTTGGAAAAGTAAAAGTTTGGTGGTAATATATTGAGATTTTTTAATAAGTTAGATAATTATGGTGGTACTCAATTAGAATTTTTAAGATTTTTTTTAAAAAGTCCATAATATCTTGTGGTATTGGATCCAGATTTTCAAGATGCAACAAATTGTCTCGTGGTATTGGATTGAGATCAAGTTTTTTAGGATTTCAGAACAAAATGGATTTTCTAAACTTTTTAGTGATAAATATAAATAGCTAGGCCCAAAATTGTCTTGCCCTCTCCCATCAGATTTTTCACACTCGCTTAAGACTTTTTAGAAAATAACAACAATGTTATGAAGAAACCCTAATAGCATACCAGATTCAGGTAACGATTATATTGTATATTGCACTACCTATAATCTTGAATTTGGTTATCGTAAAGAGGCTCCTATACGTCAATATAGTTATATGGTTAATGATTACATGATTCAAGCATATGAATTCAACTACATATTTCCAAGATTGTTTTTTAAAAGATTATTTTATTTTATTTCCAAGATGATTCAACTATACATGGTTTAGGCATATAGGGTTTTCAAGTATAAATAGTTTTTTGTTACTCTTTGGAATTTGAAAATTTAGTTAGAGCACGTAACAATTATTTAAAAAGGACCGTTTGTTTCTGTTTACAAATTCTAGTATGATTTTGAAAGTTTTTCGTTTCAGAGATACTTGCATCTTTGTTTTATTGTTACTATGATTATTATTTTTTTCATGCATATTTGGTTCTCTTTTCTGTCGCCGATATAAACTAGTCAACTTCATTGAGTTTGTAAATATTAATTTGATTGAAATTATTTTTTGGTTTTTTCTGTTATGTATGAACTTCACCAAAAATTGAAATGTTAAGAAGAAGAATTAATACAATGAGAGCAATAATGTTGATAATTTAACTTAAGGATAATTTTGGAATTTTAAAATATATATAAATTGGGTGTAAATACATTTTTGAGGGGTACAAATATCGCTACTCTTTTTCATTTCATGCCGGCTAGCTAGTTTTGGTTTCTCAACTCAGATATATGTGTTGGTCTGTGTGTTAGCTAGCGAATTTATAGAGCTCATATTTAAAAAAGTCCAAAAGGTCTTTATAATAAAGTCAAGATAATTCTAATAATCTATAAATAAAGTCCAAATACTCTTTTAAAAATTTTCAAAATCCTGGAAATCTAGTCCTTATAATCTTAGTAATCTTTAAAATCTTACAAGTCCATAAAATCTTGCCACCCCAATCCAATACAACCCCTGAGTGTACGTTTCTGGTTTTCAGGGGTGCATAGAATTCTGTTTCTTTTACTTGGTGAATCATGGAGTGGAGGAAGAGTAGTTCCGGAGAGTGTTTGAAGAGAGTTGCAAATTGTTCTCACTTCCATTGGAAGACAGGACAAAAATGTCTCTCAAACAACAAAGAGGCTACACACATCTCTCTTATGAGAACCTAGATCCCTCTTCAACTCCTAAAGATCATTTCTTTTTTACTCTCTATTGCTTGCTAAATTACCTAACACGGATAAGGTGATTATTTTTTAAGCTTCATATTGTTGAACTAGTTATTAGTTAGTGTTGTGCAGCCATTGTTGTAATTTTTTTGCTTTTGATTAGTGGTTTGGGTACATAACTTAATTGTCTATCTTTAGAAATGAAATCAGAATTGATTGTTCTAAATTAGTTAAAAAACAGGTGACTTGAAAGATAGTTTTTTGGATAGCAAAGATCATCGCAGCGGAATGGATGTCGGGATTGTTACATACGATCGGTGTATGATTACAAGAAAAATACACTCGACTCACCATGATATTTGCTGTAACTCGGAGAACACAAGCAAAAGGAGAAACTGATGAACAAAACACTATGTGTTTTTTCCTTTCTCTGTGAAAGTACGCTCATAATGGAATGAGTTAAATGAATAACAGACTTTGCTATTTATAGAGTCCACAACTCTATCTGGATGAGATACGTATACTTTAAATTTAAATTACTATTTAAATTTAATATATCTCATTATCTCTATCTATCATTTAACTGATGAGTTTGAATATAATTTGAATTATCTCTTTAATTCAAAAACAAACTTGTCATGTGGTATCTTATCTGATCAATTAATTCAATTAATTACCAGACCCTTTATTTTTTTTACCACTTGGACGTACTTTTCCAACATCTCCCACTCGCACAAGTGAAATAATGCAAACTTTATAGAGTCATGTTTCTCTAACTTTTGGGTCTAATCACAGATCATTCATACAAGCAAACGCACAGTGTGATCGATGAACAATATTCTACAAACGTATTGGAGCATGGAATTTGATATTTCAAAAATCAAAATCATTGTTCATATGTGTTCCAGATTTAATTTTCATTCATTAGTCCAAGCATACTTAACCCTTCACTATACAAAGTCTTGCTTGACCATTTGAAATCTTTACATATTCACAATTGTATTCTATCATAGACAATACAATTGATCGACAAGAATACCAAAAATTAATGAAAAATCATTATATCTTTCCATCGAACACTTGTATCTCGGTTTCAAGGACAACTGCTATCCTAGTCTTGTTTCATAGACTGAATAGTACCACAGCCATAGAAAAATACGCTAAATAAGCTAACATTATTTTGTCACCTTGAATCAAAGTCAATGGTCATAAGGGCACTATTTGAGGTTTAATCAAACCTTAAGGAACTTACACAATGAGGATGCATGGATTCATTCTCTCATTTTCTTTTTGATTACAAAGCACACATGGTATGAATCACATGTTACAGTGAATTTCATTCTCACAAAGAATGTATGTATCTAAACTATTAACTGTACTGATCTGAGTCCAGTCGCTATCTACAATGCCTAACCTGAGTTCATAAATCTCACAATTTCTTACTTAGGCGCCAATTATGTACTCGCATCCGGCTTAATCAAGTTTCATGACAGTAGGGTTATGTCATGATCGTTTCAAAAGAATGCAAGAACCTCATCTTGACATAGTCAAGGTGACATATTCATATATAAAGCCTCTATGAGAATAAATCCTCTAATTTATTCTCTTCTATATATGTGTCTCATCTCAGCATACTATCTTAGTATATGAGGCTACCGCACGTGTAAAAATGCCGGTATCAACCTGATGACATATTTAAACAACACTTGTGTGAAGTATATGCTAGCAAGGGAAAAAGGATTTATTCATATAAAATAGTGAAATTCAAACAGATCATCATGATTACAATCTACGTAGCCCTAAAGACTTAGCATGTGACGAGTAAACATCTCTAGTCACTGCTTTGGTAAATGGATCAACTACCATTTCATATGTAGATATGTATTGAATAATCACTTCTTTTTTTTATGATATCTCTGACAAAATTATATTTTGTATCTATATGTTTGGATTTACTGAGATATTTTGAATCCTTTGTGTAAGCAATGGCTGCTTGATTATCACAGTAAATGGTTACTGGTCTTGAAGCACCGGTAACAATCTCTAGATCCTCAATGAATCTTTTGAGCTAAACACCTTCCTGTACTGTTGCTGAACACACCACTAATTTAGCTTCCATTGTAGACAATGCAATACATGTCTATTTCATGCAATACCATGAGATAACACCTCGATTGAGCAAAAATGCATATCATGATATTGATTTTAACTCATCTAGATCACCTCCCAGTAGGCATCTATATATCCGACTAAGCGTAAATCTCCTCCTTGGTAGCATAGAGAATAGTCTGTAGTTCCCTAGAGGTATGCTAAGATCCTCTTGACTGTATGTCAATGTTTCTGCCCAGGGTTGGATTGAAATCTACTCATAAACCCAACTGCAAAACATATATCAGGCATTGTACACATAATTGAGTACATGAGATTCCCAATGGCACTGGAGTAAGGAACTCTGTTCGTTTTATCTCATTCTTCCGGAGTCTTGGGGCACATTTCGAGACTAAGATTTTGTCCGTTTGAGATAAGAGTATCCATAGGCTTACTATTAGCCATTTTGAATCGTTCTAGAATCTTTCTAATGTAAGGCTCTTGTGATAGAGCTAGAAGTTTCTTTGAACGATCTCTTGTAATCTTTACTCTCAAAATATAGGCATCTTCACCCGTATCTTTCATCTAAAAAATTTGAAGATAATCATTCTTTAATGGCCATGACAAAACTCTTATCCTTTTCAGCTAACAGTATGTCGTCCACATATAATGACAATATCACAAAATTGCCTTCAGACCTTTTTATATAGACATAATGGTCTTCTTCAGTCATTTTAAATCCATACGACATTACTGTATGATGAAATCGAAGATACCACTATCTGGAGGATTGTTTCAAACCATATACCGATCGTTTGAGCTTGCAAACTTTATGCTCTTGAACTTTTGAAACGAAGTTTTTAGGTTGTACCATGTAAATCTTTTTCTCCAATTCTCCGTTGAGAAATGTTGTCTTTACATCCATTTAATGTTATTCTAGGTCCAGATGTCCAAAGACTGTCAGAATAAGGCATATCAAAGCAAACCTTACTATAAAAGAAAAGGTTTCTTCATAGTATATACCTTCTTATTGAGTATATCCTTTTGTGACTAGACGCGCCTTGTACCTCTCAATCATACCATCCGCCTTTCGTTTGATACGAAGAACCCATTTGTTTCCAATAGCTCGACCATCAGACGGTAAATCAACCAAGTCCCAGACATGGTTATTTTTCATTGACTCCATCTCTTATTCCATGGCTTTCATCTAAAATTTCTTAGCAGGTGAGGTGAGAGCTTCATTTGCATTTTTAGGTTCATCACTGTCATGTGAAGGAACCATAAATGTTTCCCCCTAAATTTCAAAACGATGACGTGGAATAGCTCTTCGGTTACTCTTTCAAGTTTGTAAATCTATAGAAGCTAGTTCAACAGCTGTGTTACTCCTACTGGGGACAAAAGTCCCAAGTGAATTTGTATCTACCTTAATTGGAGTGTTTAGATTTACATCTTTGTTAAGATCATCCAATTCAAAGAATCGAACATCTTTATCAACCTCACCTCTGTTTGAAAATTCATTTTTTAAGAAATTGACATCTCGTGATTCCAATTCAGTCACACTTCCATCAGAATTCTCACCTATCATTGTATATCATTTGGAGTGCTCATAGTATCTAATAAAGATACACTTTTTTCCTCTCGTACCCAGCTTTCCATATTGACTGGATAGATCATAAGCATAACCCGCACACCCCTATGGTCTCAGGTTTGTTAAAACATGTTTTCTACCTGTCCATAACTCATATGGGGTGTAGGCGACTGATTTTCAAGGCACACGGTTAAGTATATAGGCTGCAGTCAATAAAGCATCTCCCCAGTATGATACTGATGGATTTGCTTGCGCCATCATAGACCTAACCATTTTCAATAATGTTATATTCCTTCTTTCTGTTACACCATTTTGTAACGGAGTGTAAGGAATAGTCAATTTCCTTTCTATACCTTTCTCATTACACAATTCCTTGAATTGATTGGAAAGATATTCACATCCTCGGTCAGTTTCCAAAATTTTTATTTTCTTGACTAATTGACTTTCAAATAAATTCACAAATATTTTCAAGCAATCCAATGCCTTAGATTTATGAGAAATCAAATAGACATGATCGAAACGTGTGTAATCATCTATGAATGTAATGAAATAGGAAGCTCATTGCCTAGCTCTTACATTCATTAGACCTCATATATCTGAATGAACCAATTGCAATGGAATTTCAGCTCAAGTTCCTTTACCAAATGGTTTTCTTGTAGTTTTTCCTGCTAGACAATTCTCACAAATAGACATCTATATTCTAGTGAGTGAGCCCAATAGACCTTCGTTGGCAAATCTGCTCATTCTATCTTGCCTAATATGGCCTAGTTTAACTTGCCAAGTATAAACATCAATATTATCAGAAGTAGATATCAAGGAAAAACTACTATCATTATTGATACTGTTAAAACCAGTATCTAAAACCATAAAACCATTTAACAAATAACTAGTACCAATTTGTATTGTAGTAATTTCTATCACTCATAATGTATAATTTCTCTGACTTCTTAACCCTTGCAGCTGCAACTTTTCCAAACCATGAACCCTTTCGTGTGCCCAATGACCCATGTGTTTTGCACTACGAAGGTTCGGAAACATGCACAAAGCTGCAGTACGCCTCATGTTCATCATAACACGGTGTTCCTCTGCTATTTCTATCTTATCAATAGCATTATTAAGCAAAACAATATCACTTTTATTAATGTTATCAAGAATAATAGGTTCTATGTATTTCATCTCTTGTGCGAGAGCTTTCAACAATATCTTCATAATTGGGATCCAATAATCAAAGGAAGCAATATTTTGAAATGGACATAACTTATACGCTCTTCTCATAAAAACCATAATATTTTCATGAAGAGAAATTTCAGAATTCATTTTAAATTCTCCCAACTTCTTTAAAAAATCAACTTTCTCTTGATTTTCCTCAACGAAATAAATTTGATCATTTTCTATCTACATCAAAAAAAATATCGTTTCAGAATAATTTTATAGAGAAAATTATTAATAGAACCAAATATATATATTATAATCTGGTTTTGTCATCTTCATACGTACAGCGTGTGTCAACTTTTTTATAATTACTAGAAAAATGCTTGCCCTGAGTGCATCTCACTACAGGAGTCTGTAAATATCATTTTTCGAAATTGTTGCTGCATCCGTATTATGGCACACAATTCCCTTTCTTAAAAAATATTTATATGCTCTCCTAAAACAAATTGAGCAGGTCAAATAAAGATGTGCATGAAACTTCGCAGACAAGTTATAGACACGTTTTTCTATATAAATAATATTTGGATAAAATAATTTAATTGACATGCAGGTTTGTCAAGTTTAAAAAAATACTTTGCAAAATAGTTCCCTATTCATTTATTAAGGAATAATATATATAAATATATAAAAAAACGTGTTGCACTCATGGTTTGTCAATACAATCTCTGACAAAATCAATTTAATTGATTGTATAGGAGAGTATGATTTCCCAAAACAAAAAAAAAACCTGCACAATAAGTTGCGCACGTTTAAAAAAAACTTATAAACCGAGAAATTCCTTATAATTTGCGCAAAACAATTCTTAACAATATTAATACAGTACACAATGACAAGTAATAATCGACTCTGCCTTAAAATCACCCATTTTCTTCGAGCAAAGATTATCCAACATTTGTCAAAGAAATTAAGTTGGTGCTTGGTCAAAACAGTCCAGATAAAAAAAAAACAGATGGTCAAATATGTTTTCGAAATTTTAATCAACATATGCGAACCCAATAATAATTAGAGTAGAAGTAAGAGAACATATGTACATTAAATATACATAAAATAATAATATATATAAAATTAAATATATGAACAATCCCATAAAACTGCTCTGATACTAATAATGGATATCAAAGATCATTGTAGAAGAATGAATATCAGGATTGTTACATACGATCGATGTATTATTACAAGAAAAATACACTTAACTCACCGTACTATTTGCCGTAACTAAGAGAAGACAAGCAAAAGAAGAAACTGATAAATAAAACACTTTGTGTTTTTTTTTTCTGTGAAAGTACGCTCAGAATTGAATAAGTTAAATGAATAGCACTCTTTGCTATTTATAGAGTCCAAAACTCTATCGGATGAGATACATTTTAAATTTAAATCACTATTTAAATTTAATATCTTTTTATCTCTATCTATCATTTAACTGATGAGTTTGAATTTAATTTTGAATTATCTCTTTAATTCAAAATCAAACTTATCATATGGTATCTTATCTCGTCAATTAATTCAATTATTTAATTAATTAATTATCAGACTCTTTTACCACTTGGACGTAATTTTCTAGCAATATATATTTGTTCACTTGTAATATATACAGTTTGAGCTGCTATTATTTATATAGATGAGTAGATGACTGAGGGGTCGTTTATTTTTTCCACTTAAAACTTAATGGGTCTGAATCATAATTATTAAGTTGTTTTGTTTGTTTTTGTAAGTGGTCAAACAACTTAAAAATCCTAAAAAAACAACTTAAAATAAAAAGTAAAAAATTCTGATTTTTAACTTAACTGCAAATCACTGAATTGCATTAAATATAATATAAAATCTTTTCTTCCGATACTATCCCCTCATATATAATATATTTCCAATTCCATCAAAAAATTACATATGGTATAGAAATCTTTATTTTAATATATTGCTTATTTTAAATAGCTTTAAAAATAAAAAATAACTCTAATCACTGTGCATAATGATGTTTAATATTGATATTTTATTATGATATTATAGTGATATATATTATAGTGTTTTGTACGAGTTTTCTTAATGTCCTTTTAATTTTTTTGAAAAAAAAAAATTTCTTTTCCTAGAAAAATGAAAATTGTTTGTAATCAAAGATGAAGATCATGATCATATATGTTCATATATAATTATTATTTTTGGATTGTTTTTATTCCATATTATGTGTATAATTGTTTAACATAGGTATAAATGTAAACTTACTTGTATTCAGACAAATTTACTTTAAAAAAACAAACGTGTTGACAATACATTCAGATGTGAGAAAAAAAAAACATGTCATTCAGGTTCAGATTTCAGTCCATATTCAGTCATTAGAAAAATTCAGAACTGTTCAGTTTTATGATAAAAAAATAAACGACGCCTGAGTGTTTGCAACATTAATGTTTGTATAAGGGAACTTTGAACTCGTGTTTCCCTTTCTTCATTCTTTTGTGGTCAGTTTTATATATCCTTGGGTAGGTTCTTTAGATTGAATGCAAAAAACAAGCTAATATTGTGTCCTTCCCTTGCTTTGGCTATAATTGTTGTATGCTGGTGCTCATCTTTTGTTCTTTTTGTTGTTTTAGCCACAACATTTGTACATTTTGAGTGTTTGCTCTACAGATTCTGGTTGTGGATAGTTTGTCCACCATTTTGTTTATTTTTATTGAACTTTGTGCTCTTGTTTTTTTCTTCATTTCAATTTATGGATTTTTGTTTTTGAGCCAAAAAGAAGTTTGGATAAAAAAAATATAGCAAAGCATAAAGTGAAACTTTGAAACTCCTCTTTACTTAATCATAACCCGTCAATTTTGTATTTTTGTTGAATACAAAAATTTGAACATGGCAAAACTCTAATGTTGCTGAATTACCCAGAAATCCCCAAAACTTGACATTCTCCTGAAGAGACTTGAATTTATATACCCTCTAAAAGTTTTCAAAATTTCTCGTGTTTCTTTCAATCCAAACCACCCGAAAGATGCTTGCAGAAAGGAGCTACATGTGGCTGGCAGTGACCAACTGAGATCTGTTGTTCAGACAGCAACTAGAATGTAGAATCAAGTAGCTACTTTTGACTTATGAATATACTTGGCTGATTCTTTCAGGCCGTCATCTATGGAGATCCTTTCATCTTGTTAAAAAAGTGATTCTTATTCCTGATGTTAGGCAAATTGGAACCATCTGGTGAAGATATATACGGTGCTTCTGCTCATTCTTATTATGAAATGATCATTCTTCTAGAAACCGATGGTGTTCCAGGGCTCCAAATCCTCTGCATCATAGTTCCAAACTATTAATTGTTTTGCCAATTTAAGCTAAGTTATAAGTGATAATAGGTTTGCAGAGATAAATCCCAGCATCTGAGGGTGTGGGATGACATGTCAAATATTAAGGGGTGAGTTCATGTTGGCATTTTGTTTTGTAAATGGACAAAATGTCATAGCTCCAAATAATGTTGGCTTAAAGAGATTGAAATCTCTTTAGCTATTTTAAATGTCAAATGTTTGATGAATGATCAGTTTATGAACTCTAGACAACAAAATGAGATTATGTAATAGTATTGTGGTAAATATGACAAGCTGTAACCAGACCAATTAATCTAATATCACAAGTGGAATGTGCTAGGATAATATCAAGATTGGTTTGTAGATTTCTATCATTTCAGCGTCCAGACATAATATCTGAATTTGCAGTGCATTTATTGTTAACATTGGCGACATGATGGAGAGGTGGACCAATTGTCTATTTCAGTAATTTATCGTTCCATTAACCGAACCGAAAAAGCTTTTCATGTTTATGTTTAAAGTTATATACGTGTTCTAGAATGAAATATTGTAACAAAATAATTAAACTACTGTTTGGGCATCTTCGATTTTTGGTACCATTTTGTTGCAACTTTATAGTAAAATGCAGTAACTTTCATTCCACCATCTTCAATCCATTGTAACAAATTTTACTCTAAAAAGAATGTTCTCTAAATATTATCTTTTTCATTGATTCTCAACAATTAACATTTTCACCATCAATTAACATAATATTACGAAATTAACATTGATTCTTAACAATTAACATTTCATCCCTTGATTAAGAAATATATATTAACCAAAAGCATTAGATAATTATAATGATATAGTTGTAATAAATTATATTTAATAGGATAAAACTGTTATTTGATAATTTTATAAATTGAGGGATCAAATCGTAAGAGTATTAAAGATTGTTGCTTAAAGTATAAATTAAGAAAATATGAGGGATTAGAAAAAAATACAAACAGAGGCTATCAAAGTAGCGCAACCTGCAGATTGCGCTACTTCTGGCGCAACAATTCCTTTGGCTCCACTTTGGCGCATATAATGCAATTGTACCAAGGTTGGAGATGGTCTTAGTACTTAAGAAATTCTTTGGTGGCGGTCGATTTTTATTAGAGTTATTATGTTAAATGTTAGTATATATATACAACAGATAGGGCAAGAGAATATAGCATAATTACACGTATACCCCTAACTTAACGTATATATATATGTATGTATGTATGTATGTATGTATGTATGTATGTATGTATGTATGTATGTATGGTGTCCAAGGTTTGGTTTCGGTTTCGATTCCGTGGAAAGGCCGAACCATAACCTTAACCGGAATAGGACGGTTTTGGGCAGTTTCGGAACCGGCGGTTTTCGGTTCGGTTTCGGTTTCGGTTTTCCAAAACCGAACGGTTCGGTTAGGTTCGGTTTCGGTTTCGGTTTCGGTTTCGGTTTGTGAAACCGAACGGTTCGGTTCGGTTTTTTTTTTACAAAAATTAATATATATATTATTTTATATACATTTAATATATATATACATATGTTTTTTTAATGAAACTATACAACTAATATTTGTACTTTTATATACACATAAATGTGATTTTGTTTTTAATGGAACTATACAAGTATATACAACTAATAATCTAATTACTAATACAAAATTACAAATTGATAAACTTAAAATTTAAAAAATGCCCAAACATTTTTATTTGTAATCAAATTTCATTTACAATGTCTATATTTTAAATATTCACATAAAATATGAAATACAATTATTTAAATATACAATTGAACCGTTGAACAATTTAACAATGAATGTGTAAAAATAAAAGAAATTGACATTAATTAATAAGTAAAAATTTATAATTGCATCTAAATTTTATATAAAAAAATTAGAAGTTAGCCTTAATTGAATATAAAATCTAACAAAGTTCAAATAACACATTGAAAAAAGAAAAAATTAGCCTTGCACTTAATGTTGACCAAAATTAAGCTGCCTACGTATCCTCCGCCAATGTAAAGGAATCAAAGGCCAGGTAGTTCTTTTACCTGTAGTGGGATAGTCGGTGTTAGTGGTTGGAAGATTTGAATAGAATCTATTCGCTGCCTTCTGTTCCCGTGGTTTGATCATCTTCGAAGAAATCATTCACTATTTTTGGCTTGAGTTCTTGTTGTCTAAATTTCGCCTTTGTCCAATCATCAATACATGCTTGGGCTCAAGTGATTGTGGACACAGAACCGACCGTCTTGGATCCAAAATATTTCCACCTGCACTAAATTCTTGTTCCACAGCAACGGTAGAAACCGGTGTTCCAAGAATTTGTTTGGCAATAATAGCCAAAATTGGATATTCTTGTTCATAATCCTTCCACCAACCCTGAATACTAAATTTATCTTCTAAAAATACATGATTGGCTTCTAAAAATCGGTCAAGCTCAGAATGTGTGTTAGAGGATGAAGAAGATGCTCGTAACTTTTTGGCTCTTTGGGAAAACAATCGATCCCCTAAACCCTTTAATTTAAATTGTGAGAAACTGGTAGTACCATCAGATGTGGGTTGGGGTTGTGAAACCGATATGTTCAAAGACGGACCATTTATTTTAAGATATTCATCATATAATTCATATAGTAAAGTCTTAACGGAATTACAACAACTAAGAACATCAGTTTCTATTCTTAAACTATTGTAGTAATGAGTTAAATAATCTTGCAAACATTCTAATTTAAAGCGTGGATCAAAACATGATGCAAACAAATAAATATTTGGAATATCCTTATAATACTGTATCCATTTTTTTTCATTGCAGCAACACATTGACTCAATTGAACATCTAATTCACAGTCACTAGAGCACCAGCAATATTAACACTTTGAACAAAAAATAAATGAGTAGTGGGATAGTAAATACCAGATAAAGCATTGGTAGCATCATTAAAAACACGTAACAATTCAAGAATTTTTATACATACATCCCAATGCTTCAATTGAAGCGAAATTGAAGGAACGTTATAAGTAATAAAAGAAACTAATATTTCCTTATATTCAACACTTTCATTAAGCAACTTATAAGTAGAATTCCAACGAGTACTGATATCTCGAGAAATTTTTATGGGATGTCTATTATTTTGAGAACAAAATTTCAACCATTGTTTTTAGATTTTGTTATGCGTCCAGATATAATTAATACTATCTCTAATTGGTCTAATATAAACATAAAGAATTTGTAATCCAGCTTGAACACACAAATTTAAAACATGACATGCACATCGTTGATGAAATAATTTACCCCCAAAATAGGGATTGCATAATTCCTTTAACATCGGAATAGATGCGGTATTGCTTGCAGCATTATCAAAACCAATTGCAAAAATTTTGTTTTGGATATGAAACTCTTCAAAAATAATTTTAAGGTGTCGAAAAATATTATGAGTTGTATGTGACTCATCGAAAACATGAAATGCAATAATTCTTTTTTGCATGTTCCAATTATTATCAATATAATGACATGTCACCCATGTAATGGTGGCTACCAAAATTATCGGTCCATATGTCAGCACATACGGAATCGTGACCTTGATATTGGAAAAAAAATGATTTCAATTTGTGTTTTTTTTTTTGTAAATGGAAAACAGTGCACGTGTGAGAGTGACTCTAGGAACACGTTGCATTGCAGGATTTAATGCAGTTTGGCAATAATTAACAAAACCAACTTTCTCACCAAAACTAAAAGGTAAGTGTTCTACTGCAACCATTGTTGCTAATTCTTCCTTATTTTTTTCAGACGTATAATGAAATAATTGATTGGTAGAGGTACCATACCTGGATATTTGGCATTGGTTACTAGCTTTCACCAATTCGGATGGATGATTTCTTTTAACATGGTTCCAATACGTGCCATATCCAAAGGACTTAACGGCCTTGTATGTTTTGGGGCAGTAGTTGCACATGATTTTGATTGTTCCATCATCTAACTCAATTTTCTTCATATGCACTCTGAAGAGATCGGACTTCAACGGCTTTTCTTCTTCATCTGTATCAAATTCATCTGAAGGGGGTGGCATAGTAGAAGGGGTAGATATATTTTCATTACTAATGGGGATATTGGGATTTGGCTCAGCAACAAAAGGGGGGGATTAGGATTAAGAGGGAGATCGGATTCAAAATGACTTTGAAGGAACTCGTGGTAAAGTCGGTCATTGTAATTGACGTCTTCACCTTCGTGTTCCAACAAATTTTGCAATGGACCCTTTCCTCTGTCCAAATTTGTAGGACTTGAACCTTCTCCCCTACTTGCCATTAAAAAATTAATTATAAATACTAATTGAAAAAAAAAAGATAATTGTAAGTAAATAATATATTATTAAAAAAAATGGAAGAAATATATGTTTTTTAATTTATATGAGAAATGAGAATAAAATAAAATTGTTGAATGTAGAGAGAATTTAGAATTTGAGATTGAGAGAGATTGAGAGAATGTGGGAGTGGTGTGAAGAAGAATGAATTGTGGGGGGGTATTTATAGAATTGGTGTGGAGGGGTATTTTGAAAAACAAGATGACCGTTGGGCGTTGGGAACAAAAAAGGAAGATGACCGTTGTTCAACGGCCATCATCCTCCAACGCCCAACGGTCATTTTTTTTTCTGAAATGCTGGCACATGTCAGCATTTCATTGGGTTTTTTTTTAATTTCGAAACCGCCGGTTTAACCTGCGGTTTTTGGTCGGTTTTTCAGATCCCATAACCGTAACTGAACCGCCGAGATCCGGTTTCCAACCGGTTTTGTAACCTACGGTTTTGGTTTTGGTTTTGGTTTCCAGAGATCGGTTTCGATTCGGTTTCAAACGGTTTAACCGAACCGTGGACACCTCTAGTATGTATGTATGTATGTATGTAATATCTCTTGGTTGCCGACTCACTTTGGCAATAACAGCCCTTTTGCAATATATGGTCTTGGCAATTCAATGTGATTCTCATCTATTCTTTTAGTATCATTTGAATATTTCACATGGTATCAGAGCAATATTGTCATGGAAGAAAGTTTAATCTCATCCACGAGTCTTGCACGGTTCCAGGAATTTCGATTCACATCATCTTCTACTGTTTGAAATTGGTATTTTGTCTTCCTCTCTCCTTTGTTATAGTATTTGGTTTTCTTTTGTTTTCTTCATAATGGCAGGTGAAAGAGATAATTCGCTTCAGTCTATTAGTGTGAGATCAAACAAAATGAATTATTCTACTGGAGTTATGTGATAAAAATTTTCTTGAGGGCAAAAAGATGTGGGGTTATGTTAGTGGAATTTACAGTAAACCCAATGATAAAAAGGATGAAAATTATGCAAATTTGTTAGATGTTTGGGAAGCAAATAATTCAAAAATTATCACTTGAGTTAACAACTCTGTTGAACATTCGATAGGCACACAGTTGGCGAAGTATAAAACAACTAAGGGCATTTGGGATCATTTGACAAGATTGTATAGGCACCTCAGGCTTGGTTTGAGAAGTTCTCTACTACTATTACCTCTCTCGGTTTTTTCTCTAGTAATCGTGATTCGGCTCTTTTCATAAAGAATACTACTGCAGGTCGCATTATACTTTCTTTATATGTTGATGACATGATTATTACTAGTGATTTTGTTGATGAGATTGTAGTGTTAAAGTCGGAATTAGCTAGTCAATTTGAAATGAAGGACTTGGATTTTCTACGGTATTTTCTAGGAATTGAAGTAGCACTCCAAAGGGTTATCTTCTCTCTCAGTCTAAGTACACAGTTAACATTCTTGAATGTGCTCGTCTTACTGATATAGGACTGTTGATACTTCTCTAAAGCTTAATGTTAAATATTGTCCTTCTAATGGTACTCCTTTATCTGATCCTGCCTTATATCATACTGTTATTTGTAAAATCTAAAGAATGATGAGTCAATATAACTACCCAAAGATGCGGGAGTTAGAGATGCCACGTCACCAAGAGTTAACCTTCCTGAACCTACCTAAGCTGACCAAATATGGTTTCATAACACCCGATCAGAGATATCGAGATGGTCAGGTCAAAGCCTCCGGTCGGGATATAATCAGTGGTCAGGAAGAATAAGGTTTGGTCGGCAGATCGACACGTGGATACTATCAAATACATGCAGTCACGACTCAAATACATGCAGAATGAGTCATACTCCAATAAGGTGTCTCGAAGCACACTTTGATGAGGAAGTAAATTTCCTTATCGATGCCAGAGTCCAAATTAGACAAGAGACCTAATGCGTGAAGAACGCGAAATAGGAAGGAAGAATAAATCGACTCAAACACGTTAACTTCATTTACTTGTATAGCATGAATTAAGGTTCTATGCATGTATAAATAGACCCTAATAATACCCATGACAGGGTTGAAGATAAATTAAGACTCTAGAGAGCATGAGAGACTGAGTGTGTAATCGATTATTCATAGTGAAGTTCTTTCTTCACCAGTTTTCGGCAACCGTGGACGTTTCCCCGTTCTTAGGGTTTTACCACGTAAAATCCTTTTGTTTTTTTTCTTTCTTAACTATTCGTAATTAGCAATTGTTTGATTTCATATACATTCTGTTCTACGTGTGATCCATCAAAAAATCACCGTCAACAACTGGCGCTAGAAAAAGGGGGTGAACCTCCGACGTTATAATCAACCAGAGATTTAGTCATACAAAGTAAAATCATGGTTTTCAGCATTGACAGAGATTTTTCCCCGTGCAATGTTGATGTCTCACGAGTGGCTAATGTCTTGGACGTCGATGTACCGGGAACAGATCCACCTTCAATAACTCCACCATCAAGCAGACAGGACGCCATCATAACCACGGGCTTGACTACAGGAACATCTCCAGATGCATTTGGGAAATTCAAGAATCCCTATGGAGAATCATTGACAATGCCGCTAGACAGGGAATAACCGCAGCCGTAAATCTGAATTTATCGTACCAGCTTTCTACACCCATACGCTATGAGATCGTGGTGACTACTCCAAGCGTACCCTAAAAATCTGGAAGAGATAGGGCAGAGAAACAGGATAAAAGAAGACGTTCACGCAGAAGAAACAACCTTCACCAGGTTAGAAGAGCAGAGGAACGTGAGGTGTCAAGCTCACGTGAGGGTACCGCTGGGTATGACGATGCAAGACAATACCTTGAGAAAGAAGAAATGTATGATGGACGGAGTAAAAAGCCCCGACCAAATTTATGTGATGGCAAGCGCGCTCCTAGAAAATGAAGGGACCAGTATGGGGTCACAGTCCACCAAAGGTTAGATAGGCATGGCGAACCCGAAGGAGAGCGCGAAGTTCTTCTTAGGAGGATAGAAGCTTTGGAGAAAAAGCAAAGTCAAGATAACCCTTGGTCGGGAGTTTTAGGAATCCGTTTGCTAATGCTATAAGGTAGACTCGCTTTTTGGAGAAATTTAGAATGCCGCATGTGGAGCAATTCAAAATCAGTACCGATCCGTAGGAACATGTCAGGAGATACCAGAGCTACATGGCCATTACGACTATGATGATGCCCTCATGTGTCGTATGTTCCCTTAGACATTAGGAGATCAGGGGTCCAGGTGGTTCGGAGGATTATCATTGGGATCCACCAGGAGTTTCGATGGATTAACGTGAGCGTTCACCAGACAATTTATGGGAAATATCCAGCGAAGGAAATCGGTGTTAGCTCTTTCTACCTTCAGGCAAAGAAAAAATGAGAAATTAAAAGACTATCTAACTAGGTTTTTGTACGAGGTATCGAAGGTTCAGGACCCTAACGATGACACGGTGGTGTCCGCATTCATAAACACCTTACAACACAGTCACCTAACCTTAAGCCTGAGACATCGAGGACCGACCACATATGCAAGCATGGTAGATCATGTTGGGGGATACTTCATGGCAGAAGAAGAACAAATTGCCTATGGGGGAGAATTTATACATAGGGGTCGTCCTACCAGCAGTCAAAAGAGCCAAGAAAGCGGTTCGAAAAACAACAATAAGAATGACTAAAAGAGCAACGGAGAAAAAGGAAAAGACAGGCGAAGAGATGGTGATAGAACAGAGAGGAACCCAAGACGTCTGTACACCAATTATACCCCGTTAGCAAAAAAACCAGAAGGAAATTCTGAATGTAATAGAAGGTAAAAACTTATATAAAAACAACTAAGCCAGTCAAACTTTGCCAGAAGAGATACTATCAAGTACTGTAGGTTCCACCAAGAGAATGTCAATGAAACCTCCAAGTGTTACCAACTCAGGGATTACATTAAGAAGCTAATCCGGGAAGGTCATCTTACTAATGTCATCCTTAGAAGAGGTGAAGATCGACAAAAGGATATCCATATAGGGGATCGGGATAGGAGTTATAAGAGCCTAAATAAAGACTCAGATAGCGGGCCAATTAACACCATTTTTGGTGGCCCCAATACTAGAAGTAGTAACCGAGAAAGGATGTCCAAAGTTAGGAAAGCCATGAACATCCAAAGAAGTATGAAGGTGAATCACCTAGGTCCCGATCGGAAGAAAGCAAAGCAAGGATGGGGATGAATAATTTTAAATGAACAGACGCACACGAGTCGGAGGTCAGACCAAATGACGCGATTGTTATGTCAGTTCGCATCGGGCATAAGCAAGTGAGAAGAATATTGATCAACAATGGTAACTCAGCAGACATTTTGAACATATAGGCGTTTGATTAACTCGGACTATAGAGGAGTGATCTCCAACAACTGAAGGTTCCATTGAAGGGTTTTGGAGGAACCGAGGTTAGGGCGTTGGGAACCATTAATATACCAGTAGAAGTTGGAAGCTTTCCTTGTAGGAAGATAATATTGATAGACTTCGTAGTCGTAAATGTTGAGAATTGGCCATATAACGCTTTCCTAGGTCAGCCTTTCCTAAACAAAATAAAAGCCGTAACTATAACCTATGCGCTTATGGTGAAATTTCTGACTGAAGATGGAGTGGGGATAATTAAAAGCTCACAGGAGTGGGCTAGGAAAGCGAATCTCACCGTATACAGGGAAAAGGCAGAGCCGGGGGTAATGCAAGTGGATGCTGTTAAAAAGATGAAGACCTAAAAGTAGACCCAACGGTGGCAAAGGCTGAGACCCCGACCAGGTTTGACCTAGACCCGAGAGAGGTAGTGCCAGAGAGTGACAAAGGCTCGGAGGAACTGAAAATAGAAGTTTCCATAAGCAACAATGATCCCAAGAAGACTTTTAGGCTTGGGTTTCAGTTGACGAAGCACGATCAAAGCAAGATGGTCGAACCCCTAAAAGAATATAAAGATGTGTTCGCTTGGGAGCACGCAGACATGCCAGGGATCGATCCAAGGAAAATTTTACATTACTTAGCAGTGAATCCCTATCAGAAACCAGTTATCCAGAAGAGGGGACATTTCAACCCAGAAAAAAGCAAGGCAATTAAGGAAGAGGTGGACAAGCTATAAGCCGTAGGATCCATTCAGGAGGTGAAATATCCCAACTGGGTTGCCAGCGTAATCCTGGTGAAAAGGAAAAATGGCCAATGAAGGATGTGTATGGGTTTCACCGACCTTAACAAAGCATGTCTGAACTACAACTTCCCTTTTGCCTCGGATTGACCAGTTGGTAGATGCAACGGCCGGTCATGAACTATTAAGTGTCATAGATGCCAATTCAGGTTACAATCAGATCAGAATGTTCAAACCAGATGAGGAAAAAACCTCATTCACAGCTGACCAGGGATTGTGTTGCTATAAGGTCATGACGTTTGTGTTAAAAAACGCCGAGGCAACTTACCAAAAACTGGTAAAAAAATGTTCGCTCGACATATTGGTAGGAATATGGAGGTATACGTGGACGATATGCTAACCAAAAGTGTAACGTACGAAGATCATCCAACCGACCTAAAATAGACGTTTGAGGTGCTAAGAAAATATAGGATGAAGCTAAATCCAAAGAAGTGCATATTCGGAGTACCATCAGGCAGGTTCCTAGGATTTCTAGTTCACCAAAGAGGGATCAAAGTAAACCTGAAGAAAATAAAAGCCTTGGAAGAAATGAGGTCTCCCAAGACATTGAAAGAAATCCAAAGATTGATGGGTAGCCTAGCGTCATTGAGTCGGTTCATAAGTAAATCAAAGGACAAATGCCTACCCTTTTTCAAAGCAATTAAGCAAGGCATGGGGGTAGAATAGAATGATGAGTGCGAGCAAGTGTTCAGGAAAATCAAAGAATACTTGGGAAAAGCTCTAATATTATCTAAACCACTTGAAGGGGAAGTGCTCTACCTCTACCTGTCCGTAACAAACGTAGTGACAGGGTTAGTACTGGTCAGATTGGAAGAGGGAACATAAAAACCTGTATACTACACCAGCAAAGCTTTGCTACCTGTGAAAATAAGATACTCTCCAGCTGAATAAATGGCTTTGGCCATAGTAACAGCAGCGAGAAAGTTGAGAACGTATTTTCAAGCTCACAAAATTGAAGTATATACCTACTGTCCATTGAAATAGATTTTATCAAAACCCGAGGTGTTGGGAAGGCTGACTAAATGGGCAGTGGGACTAAGTGAGTTCCACATAGTCTACTTGCCAAGAGTGGCGATCAAGAGACAAGTTGTAGCAGATATGGTTGTGGAATTCGTTGAGCCGAACAGCAAAGTGATCAGGATGTTAAGAGAAAATGATCTGTTTGCTTGGAAACTACATGTAGATGGATCATCAAACACCCAAGGCAGCAGGGCAGGCATGATTATATCAATGCCAGAAGGTGACCAGGTGGAATGTGCCTTGCTATTTGACTTCAAAGCCACTAATAATATGGCAGAATATGAGATGCTTTTGGCAGGCCTTACGGTATGCACGACACTGGGAGCAGATGAGTTGGAAATATTAAGTGACTCACAGGTAGTGGTCAATCAAGTTCTGAATGACTATGAAGCCAAGGACAGTAACATGGCTAAGTATTTAACTATACCCAAGACACTCCTCGAAAGGTTCAAAGCATACAGAATCACCCAGATCCCGAGGGAGAAAATTGAGAAAGCAGACGCGCTGTCAAATTTGGCATCAACCACCAGTGTATGATCAAAAACAGTCTCGATCTCCCACCTGCAAAAGTCAACTATCGAGAGTAAAAATTAAGTTAAAGCATTGGAGGTAAAATTGATTGAAGGGGAACAAGCTACCTGGATGACCCCGATAAGAGAATACTTAGAGAATGGAGTGCTCTCGACGGAGATAGCTGAGGTGAAGTGTATTAAATATAAAGCCACAAGATATCCGATAGTAGAAGGAGAGCTATGCATAAACGGGTTCTCCAAAGCCTTCAAAAATGCATGGACCTGATAGAAGGTAGGTAAATATTATAAAGTAACCACAAATGAGTCTGTGGGAATCACTCAGGTGGCAAAAGCTTGGCACATAAAACTCTCAGGCAAGGCTTTTATTGGTCGACTCTGTTTAAAGATGCACAAGGTTTTGCAAGTCAGTGCGGTGGCTGTCAAAAGGTAGCTAATGACATCCGGAGGCTACCTTAGCAGTTGAAAAATTTGACATCACCCTGGTCGTTCGCCATGTGGGGAATATATATGATTAGCTCAATGCCTACTACAACTAAAAGAGGGGCGAAGCATGCTATAGTGGTCGTTGACTACTTCACAAAGTGGGTTTAAACGAAAGCGCTAGTACATATCACCGAGGCTAACATGACCAGTTTTGTAAAGAAAAATATCATCTATCGGTTTGGAATCCAGAAAAATATGTGTCAAGACTTCAGGATAAAGCTCACCCTAAGACCGATGGCCAAATGGAGGCAGTGAACAAAATAACCAAGCATACTCTGAAGGCGAAACTGGAAGGAAAGAAAGGAAACTAGGCAAACAAGTTACACGAAGTCTTATGGGCTTATTGGACTATAGAGAGAACTTCAACAGGAGAAACAACTTACTCATTGGCATTTGGGATGGAAGCAGTGATTCTTGTTGAGATAATTCACAAGTCCCCTAGGGTACAACTCTTCGAACCAGAAGGAAATGTGGAGATGATAAAACAATACTTGGACGAGTTGGAAGAAAGAAGAGGCATGCCTAGGGTAAGAAATGCCTCCCACCAATAGAGAGTAATAAGGTATTACAATTCGTATGTCAAGGTTAGAAGATTCCAGCTCGGAAACCTAGTTCGGAGGAGGGTGACATTTAATACAAAAGATAAGTCGGCATGATCGTTAGATGACAAATGGGAAGGACTATACCAAGTGGTCGGGGATAGCAGGATATGATGCATATCGCCTTTCCCAACCTGAGGGAACCAAGCTGCACAGGCTGTGCAATGCATAGTATTTAAAGATCTTTTACCTATGAGAAGATTCTTACGTTGTTTTCTTTTATTTCCATAGTTTAAGCTTTAAATTATTATTAGCTAATTGTTTTTTATTTTTTGAGAAATTAATAAAGACACTCAGAGGGAGCTGTTATAAACATCAAGCACAGTATTTGAAACCAAGCATTCGCTCATAAGAGCATTTACAGGATACCTCAAAATATCGGTTGAAACAAATAAGGATCCCTAGGGGCCCAGTGATGGGGCCAAAAGCATAAGTCGTCAAGACAATACACACTCACCAAAACTAACTGGGTGCTTATGAAGCATTGTTAGGGCACTTTCGGGTATTCAAACCCGACTGGATGCACCAAAAGCTGGATAAGGTACGAATCCTACCTATAAAATAAGGCAGACATAACCATAGATGCCTATAAAGCTGGTAGGACAAGTTGCGCCTTATTGTAAAAAATCTTGATCAACAAACTATTGGGAGACGTCCCAACGACCTAGTTGACAAATAAAAGAAAAGTCTATAAATATAACTGTACAATTGGTTTACAAACGAACACTGTCCAACAGAAGGATATACAAGAAACGATCGGGAGCAACCAAGACCCTAGCGATAAAATACAATGGATCTACCCGAGGTAAAATTGAAATTGTCAAATAACACAGTTCAATTCTCCAATAGTGGTTGACCACCAAAAATGAGGCAATAAGTCAATAATTACATGACGACACAAGATCAGACGAGTGGGTTATCAATCCCATACGATCGGTATATAAGTGGTTTTTACGATCGGTATTTAAGTTGTTTTGCTTAGCCTAACTCATAACTATCAATCTGGCATGGGTCAGAATTCATAGCTCAGGTTGTACTAAAAATGTGAATGAACGTAAGCATAAGAAACCACGCACAGAAAATGGAACATATCTTGAAGACAAGCAATAAGGGAAAGATATACATAGTATGTCAAAAATTACAAAAGTAAATATATACGAAATAGCTACAAAAGCAAAGATGCATCAAATGTTCCCAGCAACTGAGGAGCCTTAGGGTCGGAAGGAAAGACATCATCGTCTTAGCCTTCACCAAAGTCTCTAAAGTCTGGCCATGAGATATTGTCATCAGAATTAGCAGACACAAAGGGTGAGTAATCTACATCGGTTGAAGGACCAACGTCGACCCCTTTTGGTCAGAGTGCCACTGTCCTAACCAGCATGGAAGGACACAAGAGATACCTTCGAAGGGAGTTCGAGATGCATAGGGTGGGGATCCTTTCCGATGGATTTACAATAGGCCTTCTACCTGATCCGCTGGTTCTTGATCGCTTCTAGGGACTCACTCTGATGCTTAGATGTTGTCAAGTCTCACTTCAAGCGATCCTCTTTGGAAGACCTCTCATTCACACTGAAGAACATCCTGACAGTTTTTAGGCCTCTCTCAAACTCCCTCAGCAACGTAGCATCGAAAGCAGGGTACCTCTTGTATTGATCAACATTTTAAACCTCGAGGTCTGACTTGGCCTCATGGGAAAGAACTTCCATACTAATCTTCTACTACTCCAAGTCTTTGGCTCATAGTGAAACCAATCCTCCTCATACGCCTAATGCGCCTCTAGCGTCTTCTGCTAATTTGAGGCAAGGGAGTCCTGGGCAATCCGATCTTCTTCCCAATCCTTCTTCGGTGCCGTCTCAGCCAAGATTGCCTTTGATTCAAGTTCATCGCTCTACAGTTCAGCCCTGGCAACTCTCTTCTCCATCTCAACGTTCCTTATAGTGAGCTTCCTAAGACCTTGATCAAATGTCGTGGCTCTACTCTAAACGTTCATAAGCATTTTTATCAGGATCATCCCAGTTGTTGTATATGCCTTCGACTTCTCTACATACTGGTTAGCCTTGAAAGCACTAGCAGTAAAAGACTTTAAAGCCTCATCCTTCTCGACGAGAACCAGCTTCAACTGAGAAATCTTAACAGCCTGTTTATTCTTCTCAAAGACAGTCCGAGTCAACGCCTCCACCGCCTGCGAAGGATCAACGAAAGGCAAATTAGATAGATAGAAGGATCGAAAGAAAAACAACTAAAATGGTGGAAAGACTTACAAAAATGCCAATGTTAAATATCATGCGGACCCGCTCAAAATCTGCAACATCTTTGGCATCCTTTCAATACCCTTCGCCAATGTATCCAGCCCTTGATAACATTGAACGAAGCGTGGAGAGAGGGTCAGTCTGAGAACTGCTAGATGAAGAGAGATGAGAAAGCTCAGTGGCGGAAATAGTATGAGCAGCCTGATCCCGAGAAGATGAGGAGATAGTATGGTTAATAGTGGTTGGAGTTTTTAAAATCCTAACATCTTCCCCAAGAAGATTAGCAGATGCAGCAACCCAAAGGGCTTCGATCTTAGGAGTTTGACTTTCGATAGTGCCCTCGGGAGGAAGAGACCCAAAATGTATAGTTAAAGGGGCACCAATAGGCTCACTCACTCTGATATCCCCCTCAAACTGTATAGTTGCTTATTCCCCTGATTCCAAAATAGAATAGAGCATGCTCCTCCGTCAAATCAAGGAAATCATCATTTGCTACTTTTCCCCCCTCGACAAGACCACCATCATCACCTTCGGAGTCAGAAAAAATGATCTGACACCTGACAATAAACTGCATAATATCCTTCCCAGGGCATTGACAGGGTGGCACAACCTGAACCTAGAAAGATTCATTGGAAGGAAGCGCCTGGTCCGTAATCTTGATTTGTTCGGGAGGGAAGACAAGTTTGACGTACTCCGATCGCTCATTCTCTTGGACAGCGGTTCTCGTGAGATTAGGTCAGAGACTGTCTCCTGATCCTCCACCTCTTCTAAAATGATTGGATCAACCACTGGAATAGGCAATTGTGGGTCAACCCCAGATGAGAGACTTGTCTTCTTACGAAGGGCTTTGGGAGCGAACGACCCTTCAGCAGTTTTAGCTACTTTATGGCTTGGGGCTCTGTCTGCCACATTCGCCTAGTGAGATTTACTCTTTCACTAATCGTCTCTTCCTCAACGCTCCTGTTTAGGCCTATCTCAACCACGCTTCTCTTGGTCAATGCCTTAGAGGTAGACCGCACTTGACCTGCCATTTCCTTAGAGTGGCACCGGTGATCGCCTTGAGCTCGAAAAGGATAGAGATTACTCATCCCAACCTGTTCAGCGAATATCTGAGGAATAACAGTTAGATTCATACGTATGTTCCACCAGATCATGTTCGAGAGGAGCAATTCCCTAAGCAACATGATCGGTTGCAGCCTTCCTACTGACTCGATCAACATTCTTGGCTTTCTCAGCCTGATCACCCGCGATGATGTCCACGTCATATACTAAAAGGAAAATGTGTCACACGATAATCAGCAATCAATGTAGAGGAAAGGTACGTGTGCCATGTTACAATAAAAATAAACCTAAGGTGACATACATCGTCTACGACGAGCAGAGACTGCGGAAAAAAACCTTGCCTTGATCAAATCTGCCTCAACATAAAGAAAACGGTGATCCCTCTCTTCCCAATAAGTTTCAGCCGCCTTGACAACCATATTAGCCTAACTCTTTGTCAAATAGAGGGAAGTCTTGTTCCAATGCTAGGGCTACAGAAGTGTGTTTTAACTCTGTTCCGTACCAGCTCTTGTACGGGGTCAACATTGACTACTTCACCCCAGTCACCCCCAACGAAGAACCAACTATTCTTTCAGTACTTGTTTGATGAGGGGAACCCCCAGATAAACCCCTTATGATCTTTGTCCTAAGGGGGTACAGGTTTCCCCTTATATCCGTGATGAATCTACAAGCTCTAAGATATGGATTAAAGGTAGAAAGTTCCCCCTACTGTCATATCAGTTCAGCGTATAAAATTTGAGGATCTCTTATGGAGTCAGAGGCTGTTTCGCACCGAGTTTTTTTCATAGGTGCTCTAAACTAATCAACATCCGGTATGAATCGGGGGGTCAGTTGGGCGGGAGCAACGCCTGTGTCTGCTAGGAATCGAACGATAAAAGGTTAAAGGGGAAGAGTAACCCCTGAGGATAACATAGCCCCGTGTATAGCGACCGCACTGGTGGAGGATTCCACACTGTCTGATCACCGTTACGGTCTAATTTTTACGCACTGGTCAAATCAAATCGGTCCTAGAACTTTGCTAGCTCGACCTCAAGCATAACGTTCATCTATGAGTCAAATGAACTGGGATGGTCGGCGTTGAACCTCAGCATCCGAGCTCGTTGCTCCCGTGATACGTCCTTCATTTTGAGAAGTTGTGAAGATATCTTCAAGTCGATCAATGCGCATGCAGATTCTTTGGGAGAGGCCTTGATGGTCCACCTGAAGCTGCTTTGTTTTGACATATCTACATAAACATCAACCGAATCAGAGTCAAAAAGATCAGAGGGGAAGGGAGCAAACTCTGGATGAACCATAAAATAATCCACGTTTAATGCAGTGGGTTGGTAAGAAACAGGAATATGACCCCAGAGAATGAACTCGAGCCTAGCGATATTCTCATTATCACCTGTCTCAATGGCATGAAGAAGAAGCTTAAAATATTGATAACAAAGAATAGGGTCTATACCTTGAAAAACATTTGAAAGGATGAAAGATCTGAGAAGAGCAAGGGCTTGAATGAAAAGAAAGTTAGGGATTGTTTTTGCTAAAGAAAAATATTGAATCATAAAAAGAGAAGTGAAATACCTCAAGACAATATATACAAGAAAGTGACATCACCAGGTAGACATGCGTCATCAACCGAAAGTGGGAGAAGGTGCATGAGAACCGAAAACCACATGCCGTTTGAATTTTGAAAAAGATGTGCAATGATTTCATCAGCCGAAATATGCGTGGCTGATAACTGTAGCGCATTAAAGGGCATTAATGGACTACAAGATAAAAATGATAGAGTGAATTAAACACACGCAGCTGAACGCGTCCTACTTGCGACAATTGTTTATCCGACCTCATGTGTTTAAGGGGGTATTGTTATTGGTAAAATCTGAAGAATGATGAGTCAGCATAACTACCTAAAGATGTGGGAGTTAGAGGTGCCACATCACCAAGAGTCAACCTTCATGAACCTACCTAAGCTGACGAAAGATGGTTTCATAACACCCAATCGGGGCTATCGAGATGGTCGGTCAAAGCATCCGGTTGGGATTGAATCACTAGTCGGGGAGAATAAGGCTTGGTCAGGGTTTGGTAGATGATCGGCAGATCGTGGGTACTATCAAATACATGCAGTCATGACTCAAATACATGCAGAATGAGTCATACTCCAATAAGGTGTCTATAAGAACACTTTGATAAGGAAGCAAATTTCTCTATCGATGCTAAAGTCTAAATTAGGCAGAGACTTAATGCATGAAGAACGTGAAACAGGAAAGAAGAATAAAACGACTCAAACACTTTAACTTCATTTACTTGTATAGCACAAATTAGGGTTTTATGCATGTATAAATAGATCCTAATAATACCCATGAAAGGGTTGAAGATAAATTAAGACTCTGGAGAGCACGTGAGATTGAGTGTGTAATCGATTATTCATAGTGAAGTTCTTTCCTCATCGGTTTCCGGCAACCGTGGACGTTTCCCCGTTCTTGGGGTTTTACCATGTAAAATCCTCACGTTTATTTTGCTTTCTTAACTATTCGTAATTAGCAATTGTGTGATTTCATATACATTCTGTTCAACTTGTGACCCATCCAAAAATCACCGTCAACATATACTGGTATTGGTAGCTTGGTACATCTCACTATTACTCGTCCAGACATCACATATGTTGTTCACATCGTCAGTCAGTTTGTTGTTTCCCCTACTACAGTTCATTGGGCAGTTGTTCTTCATATGTACCTTTAGGGCACCATCTTTTAGAGGCCTTTACTTCCATCAACCTCATTGTTAGAGCTGCGTGCATACTCTGATGCTGATTGGGCTAGTGATCCGGTCGATCGCAAGTCTATCATAGTTTTTTGTATTTATTTTGGTGATTCTCTTATTTCGTGGAAGAGCAAGAAGTAGACTGTTATTTCCCGATCTTCAATAGAAGTTTTGTATCGTGCTATAGCATTTACTACCATAGATATAGTTTGGTTACGTTGGTTACTGGTAGATATGGTTGTTTATCTTTCTGATCTTAATCCTATGTATCGTAACAACAAAAATGCCATTCAGATTGCTCACACTTCAATCTTCCATGAGCAGACCAAGCACATCAAAATTGATTGTCATCTTACTCGTCACCACCTCAAGCATGACACCATTACTCTACCTTTTGTTTCTTCTTTCATGCAGATTGCATACTTGTTTACAAAGTCGCATCCCATTTTGCATTTTCATTCTTTAGTTGGCAAACTCTCGATGCTTCTTGCAATTGCATCGTGAGTTTGAGGGAGTTTTTCTCTGGTAACTGAGAGCATACTTATAGAACACTTATCCACCACATCAATTTTGTCAGAAAAAGTAATGCAATTGGATCAAATAATGTTTACATGGTAAAAATTGATGAGGTGGATAAGTGTGCTATAAGTATGCTCACAGCTATGTGCCAACAGGAGAAAAATTAGACTTTGGAATGGGGGGGTGGTAAGATATTACAGTTATTATGTTAAATATATATATATATATATATATTGTAAATATATAGTTAAATTAGGGATAAATTTGTAATTATGCTATCTTCTCTTGCCCTATCTATTGTGAGTGTATATATATATCTTGGCTGCCGACTCACTTTGGCAATAGCAACCCTTTTGCAATATATCTCTTGGAAATTCAATGTGATTCTCATCTAGCATTATTTGAATATTTCACAGTTTTTAAGCTAAACATGTGTCCTATATCTGCAGGTCAACCTTTCACAGAGTGATACTAGCAGGACAAGAATGCTACTCTGCAATCATCTTCTTGCTTCCATTTTTTTCCTTTTTAGTCCTTTTTTTTCCTTACCTGTGACATTACGTTTTCTGTAGTTTGCATTTATAAGTTATGATTTATGAAGGTTCTTAGGTTTTATATATCTGATATACGTATAAAGAATCTGTGTTGGAGCTTGGAGGTTGGGTTCCCATCTTAAAAGATTGATGATGGGACGTGTAAAGTGTTGGCTTGTCTGTTTTGGATACCTTTCTCTTGAATCAACCATGTTTTTGTTTCTTAATAGTTGTCTTGTTTTTATCTTTATATTGGTCTTTTCTTGTGTAACTTGCATTCTATGGTAGAAGTATTGTCTTTTCCAAGACATCCAATTTTTTTTTAAATGAAATTGTTTCATATTGTTTAAAAAGGTGAATTTTAGTGTTTATAATGGCATGTAGGCATTGGAAAATTGGATGTAGAAAGTGTCTGTGGTTTGTGATGTTATTAGCGCTTTATTGTCAAGGGAAAACGGTGTTGTAACTGGCAGTTTTTGGATTTACAACGTTGCAGGCTGCATTTTTCATGGATCCCAATAGTGACTATGTGGTGAAATGCTTGGAAGGTTGTTGCAGCGAATCGTGTCCCCAAGGTACTGTTAATTACCATTTATCTTTGTTAGAATAGGCCATAAAAGAAACTTCAGGTGGTATATCTCATTAATATAGAATGTCTCAGACAGGAGTTGTTTGAATATTTATGACGTGAAATATATCGTAGAATTATGTCAAATAAGCTAAAAATTGAAATCAAATTCAAACATAACGTGCACATCACTTCTTAATAGAGATGGTAGTACACCTCCCTTCCACAATGGTGGTGGTGGGTTTGAGTCCCACCATACACATTTTACAAGTATTTGTGTGAAGTTTTCTCTTTTTTTTTTTTTTTGAACATCAAAAGAAAGCTTTATTGAAACGGGAAACACCCCAGGGAAAGACAGGCTAGCCAAGAGAAACAAAAAGGACAACAGAACAATCACCAAAAACAACCAAAAAGAAACACCAGACACCAGAGAAAATGAAAAACAAGACAGCTGAAACAGGGGAAAACAAAAAGAGAGGAAAAAAAACATCAAAAACTCCAATCAAGCTTGTCGCCACACTCAAAAGAGCCCATCTTAGCCAGATTGTCGGCAAAAGAATTTGAACATCTAAAATTGAAAATCACCGACATGTCACGATGAGAAAGCAGTAAATTACGAACGTCCTGAATGATATGAACATGCTTGAGACTACAAATACCATTGCAATTGTTAACCCACGAAACCCCAGTCTTCAAGTCACTAACAATCACGATATCTTTATTTGCCAGATCCGTCCTAGAGGCAATCAACTCACAAGCTCTGTGAATAGCGAGAATCTCAGTAGTATTCGAATCGTCAACACCTTTGAAAAAAAAAGCCAGAGGACCTTTTCATTTGAATCCCTTAACACGCCACCAATTCCAATAGGCTCTGGCTTTCCACTAGCAGATCCATCGACGTTGAACTTGAGACAATTAAATATAGGGGGGAGGGGGGCAAGCTACATGTGCAGCAGCTTTGGAATTTGGCTTCTCCTTGCAAAGGTCTTTAAGATTAAGCATCAAGTTAGTCAATGTGTCCTGAGAACCCCTGCCATAGAATTTGTACCACCACCCCACTTTAAACTTAACCAAATCCAAAACACACTCAAGAGAGGTTTTTATATTGTTGAAAATGGACTGGTTTCTAGTCTCCTAGATTGACCATAACATAGCTGAGAAAAGAATGCACCAGCCTCCCCAACTAAAAACCGAAAGACACAACCCTACCCAACTTTCCATCAAACCATATAAGTTGTTATTGTGATAACAATGGACATCCCACCAAAGCATACAAGACTTTTACAAGTTTCATGACCACTTACAATTAAGAAAAAGGTGATCGATTGTTTCAAAGGAAAGATCGCAAAACGAGCAATTCAAATTTGAGCCCACATCAACCCCAATTCTACAAAAAACCTGTTTGACAAGAATTCTTCCTTTTAAAACATTTCACACAAAAACATCCACTTTTGGGGGACAAAAACCATTCCAAATAAGCTAAACTTTAGAAGGATCAACCAACGAAGGGCCTTTCATACAGTTACAAAAAGATCTTATGGAGAAGGCACTATTCGGATTGAAGGACCGAGCCAGAGAGTCAAGGATCCAACGATGAATTTTCAAGCAGTCCAACACAGAAAGGAAACACTTCCACTGATCTATCTCCCATCTGAATACCGACCGTCTCAAAGTCACCTCCCACATCCAATTACCACCCTGCTACTTCCTATAATTCATCATTTTTCCATCCTTGATCCTAGAGAGCGTAAAGATTCGTGGAAAGGCAATTTTAAGCAGAATGGAATCCCATCGAATATCGTCCCATAAGCGGGCTCGATTACCACACCCTAATAATAACAATGAGACATTCTCTTAAAATAGAGACTGATATAGTACCAGCCCCCAGTAACTTATGGATTGATTTAACAAAAACCGAGTCATTAGAAGAGTTGAACCACTGCCAGTTCAGATTACTACTTTTCACCCTATACTTGGCGCACACAATTCTCTTCTGCAAGAAGAAGACCTCACCACCAAATCTCCAAATCCATTTAGCCAAGAACCTCGTAATTTTTTCAAGGATTCATAGACCTGTATTTGCCTTACTTGTACGAACCGTAGCCTAATCGACCGAGTGAATTTTCCTTTTCAAAACCCAGTCGCCCCAAAATAACTCGCGTTGTAAACTTTCAATCTTCCTAGCTACCCCGATCGGCATTTTGAAAACCAACATATAATAAATAGGAATATTTGATAGGACAACCTTAATTAGAACCAATCTACCAGCTTTTGACAAAAATCTTAGCTTTCAGGGAGCCAAACGACTCTTTATCTTATGAAGGATTGGATCCCAGAACCCCAAGCTACACGGATTCAAACCTAACGAAAATCTGAGATAAGAAATGGGGAGATTCGCTTTCCTACAATGAAGAACTTCCACCCACATGTTATCATTCAACCGTTTTTTCCCAACCTTGACAACACAGGATTTGGAAAAATTGATACGTAACCTTGACGCTAATTCAAAGCAATGCAAAATCCTTTTCAAGTTTACAAGGAACTCCTCATTTGGTTTTAGAAAAAGGATAGTGTCATCTGTAAATTAGAGATGAGTCACATGAATCTCATCAAGACTGAAACTCACACCCTCTCAACAAGTTGGACTCCACTATTTTGATCAAAAGACAGTTAAGTGCTTCAGTAGCAATGTTGAAAAGGAAAGGTGATAAGAGAGTACCTTGCCATAGCCCTCTTTCCACTAAGAATTACACCACCACCACACACAATACCCAGAAACTCTAAACGAGTTCTTCCTCACACATCTACACACTCTCTTTGTTTTGAATCCTCTCATCAATGCTTGGTTTGGTTTTAGTGGTGCTGATCTCATCTGATCAGCACTTGTGGTTCTAATCTCCTCTCAGTGGACATTACTTTGGTGCCAATTTGAGGTTTTTGATTTACAGGTGGTGGTGGTGTGTTTCTGGGGTTTGATTCGGTTGAAGGTTTGATTTGGTTTGTTGTACGTGTGTGTGTTGCAAGTAGGGATAGACATGGGGGCCCATTGGGTAGGGGGAGGGTCCACCCACCCCCACCCCCACCCTCACCCCAAAATCCAATCCACACCCCTGCCCTCAATGGGGGAAGTAGGGATGGGAGTGTTTGGGGGGAGGCTCCCCTGCCCCCATCCCCATCCCCATCCCCATCCCCATCCCCATCCCCATCCCCCATTTCCCCCATTTTCAATCGTAATTTAAAATTTGAAATTTAGAATTTGAGATTCAAAATTCGATCATTCAAATCGTTTGATTCACTCTATTTCGATATCTAATCCAATAAATAATCTAAAATATATAATTGATTTAATTTAATTCAATAAATAATTTAAAATATATAATTGATTTGATTTAATTCAAAAATAATACAAATAACTATAGTAATATAGTATTACACATGAATATATATATATATATATATATATATATATATATATATATATATAGAAATAGGAAAAATGAATAATAGAGTTAAAATTATTATTTTTTAGAAAAATAAAAGCAATAATATATATGGGGAAATGGGGTTCCACACCCACCCCTATTAAAGTAAATGACGGAATGGGGAAATAGGGGGTGGAGGTAAGTTCCCCCACTCCCACCTCTATTAAGATTTTGGGGGTAAAATTTGCCCCCGCCCCCACCCCCACCTCCACCCCTAAACCCCATTTGATGGAAAAATTTACCTCCAAGTGGGGGTGGGGTCCCGAGGGGGTGGGGCTCCATGGGAGAAATGCCCATCCCTAGTTGCGGGTTAATGGGGTTGAGTTGGGTTTTGGGTTTGTATTGGGGTTTTGATTTTCTACGTCTGGGGATTGAGAATGGTGTGTTTCTGGTTGAAATTCTGGTGCATTCTAGGTTCACAATGTAATGTGATTTGTTAGAGGGTATTTTGGGAATTTCAGACCCAAATAACTTTAGACTTCAACCAAGATTCTTGACTTTTTGAATTCAGATACTTTTTTACCAATTTTCAGATTTCAGATGCTTTGGTAAAACAAACAAGATGTTTTAAAGAGTCATTTCAAAGTTCAGATAGATTTCAGACTAAAAAACAAACATCCCTCATATTATTAATGTGGTGCTAAGCCCGTAAACCAATCTCCATTTAGTGTCATTTAATTTTCGAGCCATGATATCAACTATATTTTAAAAGAACAAATATTATTGATAAAATTGGATGTTGTTTGGTGGGAATTAGGAAACCTCTTGCATACACACATTGAGGTCATGGGTTCAAGTCATATGCAAGAACTATTATTCTTATTTTTAAAATATTATTTCTTATGTTTTTTTTAAGTCAAACCTTACTTGTGAAATATTTATATTTTTTTATATGTTGTTGTTTCTATAAAAAAAAATTTGAATTGATGAAGCTTCTATTGTAATTAAACAAATGTGTAACATTATAATGTTTAATTTTTTCAATTAATTTTATTTTTTATGTTGATTTAATAATTAATAAAATATTTTATTTAAACATTTAAAAAATAATAATTTCAATATTAACAATTAAAAATAAATATTATTGTATTTAAAATCGGTTTTAAGTATTTAAATTTTTTTAAATAAACAAGTTAAATATTATAATTTCTTAAAAATTTAATTCAAATAATTATTTTAACCGGTCTAATACTATGCAATCATTTTATCCAGGTGAGGTGGAATGGAACTATTTAGCTTGTGTTTTTTTTTTAATTTTTCTTTTTTTGTTTTTTATTTAACTATAAAAATTTATATTTATTTAATATATCTTATTATAATATTGAAAATGGGTTAACCGACTAGAGAGAAACCTGTGCAGAAAGTGACAATTTGTAGGTCCTTAGGAATATAAAATCTTTAATAAGATGGTATAATTGCTACTTAATGAGACATTCCCAATAAAATTGCACCATTTACCTAGAGAATATAAATATATATTATTTAACTATAATTTGATACAATTTCATTGGACAGTCTCGACAGGTGGTAATGAAACCATTCAATTGAAGATTTTCTCCCTTGAACAATGGGACTTGCAGACAAAAGTGAAGTAGAATAATTGTATTAACGTGTTACAACTTTGTACGAGTCAAAACGTGTACGACTTAACAAGTTCAAAAAAAATTAGTAAGACTTTCACCTTATGTTCCAATTGGGTAATTCACGGTCAGTATGTCAACAACCTTATAACATCTCCAACACTCTCCTTTGGAGACCTCTCGTTAGCTTAATTAAAGGAGAAATTATACTTTTAAAACTCCAACATGTCCCTTAAAGGCTCCCTTAAATGTGTTTCGGTGGAGCTCACTCCCTTAATTAAATTGTGGCTTCAACCCCCCCTTCAGTGGACTACACATTTAAAGCACTAACAATTCTTTTATTATCTAATGAGTAATTTGTTTTACAATAATAATTATAAAATAAAATTATTAAAAAAATCATTTAAAGGGGTATTGTTGGAACACATACTTCTTTAATGAACCCTTATAACAATATTTACCGTGCTTTAATGGAATCTCTGAGAAAGATTTTTGGACATAATCTTAGACACAACTGTCTTGTTGACTAAATCTCGACCGCACGTGTCTCCATCCACCTCACGTGGTCACCACCACCACCCTATAATGTACGTCTTTACCTATATTATTATCCATGGCGCTCACAACATGCATGCCACTTTTCTCTCATCGGCTACTATTCTCTTGGAATCTTTTCACTTGTCATTTATTCATTCTTTTGAGGTTTCACTTTCAAATATTTTTCTCAACAAATATTTTATAAATATTAAAAAGTATTGTTTTATTTAGAAATTGTAGGAATTAATTCGAATCTAGTTTTAATAGGTTTGTATTTAGTTATTTTAATTAAGTTCGGTTTTTAGTTCAAATTATATAATAAGTTATTATAATCTTAATGAATTTTGGAATATGTGATTTTTGACACCAAAAAGTTGTCAACCAGAATCTACGAGTCTAGAATCAACTTAGAGCACTTTTCTGACAGAATTGATGATGAATCTGAACGTTGGATTCTGTTATCCAAAAAATCTATCAGAGACTTTCAAAGACCCCTCGATGGGGAACGACAATTGGGTAAGGCAAGGACGTGTTAAGACTAGCGTTTAGGGTAAGATCTAGATTGGGTCGAAGGGGACCGGAACTATAAGTACTCTATCGTGGATTGAGCTCTTCGTTTCTAACTATCCCACCATGGCTAATATTTTGATAAAAATCGGAAGGTCGAGACCGGGGTTGGTCTTATCTAAGGTGACTCATGCATTATGTATTTAAGGGCCAAATGTGAGTTTTTATATTAATAAAAAGAGCGGCTCCAGAGAGATTATTATTGAGATTATGCTCGATCGTAAGAGTATGATAATGTATTTGATAATTTTTTCATATTAATAAAGAGGTTTTTAGTTTAAAAAATCTTATACCATTTATAGTTTAATTATTTGTCAAAAGTAAATAATCATAAGGTTAAAAGACTACGAGAAAAGAAGAATTGTTCATACATCTAGATATGTATGATGTAGACACAATTTTTTAGTTAGTCTTGATTAATATTCACAATTTAAGATAAAAGTTGAGCGCATTTATCTTGTCAAAGCTGTAGATTCTTTTGCTAGCATTTGAGTGAGATCAAATGTGTTATGATGAGTCTAAAATCATCAAAGTGTGGTGTCCTTGTGCAAAAGAATCTAGTGCACTAGGTGCGTTAAATAGGATCATGGTGAATTACTTTATCCAAAATCGTCAATGGATAAAAGTTTTCACTAGAAGACAATCGGAAAGTCTATCTCAATCCTAAGATAAATGAAGGACTTATGGTTGCAAGTGTTATCATTCGAGCTATCAATGAGTACGATTATATAGCATAATCTATCCTCGATAGTTTGGTAGTATTCATTTGTTAATCGATAGAGGACTACATTTAACGATATGGACATCGTGGCTCCATTTATTAAATGATAGTAGAATATCATCATATGGATGTTTTAAGGTATATATTGAATATTAAATCTTAACGTTAAGTTTTCAATAATGTCTATTGAAACATGGCTTATGGACAAGTCAAAATATCCATGTTCAAAATATGGTAATATGAGTAAATATGGTAACTTAGAGAGCTATAAGCGGTCTATGAGCTATTGACGATTACTGGTATTCTTCACAATGATACATTATCTCTAATAAAGTTGTATAGGGTATGAATGATCAATATTAACTTATTCTATCTTTATTTAAGAGTTCAATTTTAGTTCTTTATTGGAATGAACTAAAATTAATAGATCGAACCTAAGTGAATCATTTGTTGATTGTGATTGGGTTATGTCCACTGAAGCTTAAATTTAGATAGACTGTCAAGATCCCCAATCCACACGAACTTGCATGGATCACTTGATATATTCTACCGGACCAATTTAAGGGTCCATCTAGAATTGTATTAAGACATGTAAACTTGTTTCTTTCTGTAAGAATGGGTCTAGTTCACATGTGGACTTTTTATAAAGGTCCAATGAATTTAATAAAATAAGAAAAATAATATATATGCCTATATAATGTCACATACGGCATGGTTAATATATAAAAGCCTGATATATTATTTTTTATTTTATCATTTAATTAAATAAAAATTAATTAATTTGTTGATTAACTAATTATTTAATTAAAAGTCAAAATATTTTTTCTAATAGGAGAAGGTCTCCTAATATTATATTATTGTTGGTAGTATAATTAATATCAAAGACTATATTTGATAAGTAGATAAATAAAAGGAATTAATTATTTAATCAAATTAGGAAGCCTTTAATAAGGTCACAAATACACTAATGAGTTGGATTAGGAGTCTTGGTGAAGGAAAGAGTTCTTTTTGAAAAATGATTCTTGGTCACTAAGTAAATCCACCAAAGAATATGATTCTTGCCTACCAAATAAATCCTCTTCAGGAGAGGATTTGTGAACCTATAAATATAGGTTGTAAATTTCGGCCAAAGATAAGAATTCATGCTCTAGGATTCGGCCAAGGCATAAGTGGAGACTTGAAAGAAGTTTTTTTTTTTTTTTTAATTTTGCTTTTATAGTTAAAAAAAAACTTCATCCAACTATAGTGAGTATAATTCGGTCAAGGAAAAGAGAAAAGAGAAAAGAGGAACGTTCTTGTTTTCGATAGTACACTAGTATCCTTTACATCAAAAGGGTTTTGTGTACAAAATCGAATCGGGTTAACGCGAATTTCAATCAAGTAGATTGATAATTCACAAGTGACCGGACATTCTTGGATTTTTATCTTGGAGGATTCATGTGACTAACAAAGAAAAAGATTTTTTTTGTTTCCATCCTTTGGTATACAATTTTGAAATTCCTTAGAAAGAATGTGTCTATAAACATAGAGAGGGGTGCATAGGTTTTAATCCGATTGATTACCAATTTCGCGAATTAATCAATATTATCAAATCTACCCCATTTTACCAAGTGTTCAAATAAATGACAATTAAACATAAAACACTAACAACACGTAATATATACGTGGAAACCCTCCAAGTGGGAAAAACCACGGGCTGTTCAGTGCACCACATTCGATCCTCAAAATCCACTATTGAATGAAAGTTTACAACCTAGGTTGACATCCCGTCATACCCTCCAGTTACTAACCCTTTCACTCTACCTAGAAAGCCTTAATAGTGATTTTGGATCACCAACCTTGTGCACTAACCACTTAGCCACAAGCTTAATCAATAATGAAGAGATAATGGCAACCTAAGTGAATATGCAAGAATATTATATATGCAAAAATGCTATATCAAAACATTCATGCTTATCTAGGATTAATAATGACAATACAAACAAATCCTAGATATCAATGTTCTAAATGTAAAGGCAAGAAGGATTAGCTAGAAGGGTAAAACTGTCCTAAATTCTAGCTATCACTAATCAATACTCTCAACCAACAACCAATACCACAATCATGTCATAAAAGCTATCAAGCACACAAGCATGCATTTAATTTGCAATAAAAGCTAAAACCTAGATATACATGTCATAATAATGAAACTTTAAAGTCTAGAGCATGTAGAGAATACCTAGTCATGAACAAACAAGAGACCCATGCTTGAAAGATGCTTGATGATTATGTTTTGAAGTTTGATTGAGTAAAAATGATTTCTTGCAGCTTTTCTCACTAAGAACACCTTATCTCTCTCTTAAAATAGGTTTTGAAGCTCTTAGAAACGAGTTGGGAAGAAGATGATATATTTATATGAAGCCCATAATGAAACTACATCGTTTTAACAAAAACTGACCAAAAGACGCATTGTGCACTGGTGGAAGCACCGGTCGAGTAGCGCACCACCAGCGCATAACCTATTTTTATGTTGGGCGCTAGAGGAGTAGCGCAGGGCAGTGGCGCACGACCAACGACAAATCACTGGACGAGTTTCGCTGGTATGGTGCGCATGACGACCAGCGCACCACCAGTGACAAACCACTAGAAAAGTTACGCTGGTGTGGTACGCATGACGACCAGCGCACCACCAGCGAAAAACCACTGGAAACCTGTACTGGTGGTAGCACCGCTTGAGTGGCGCACTACTCACTTCCTTTACACTAATATATAAATTTTGCAAGAGAAAAGAGGTAAAGGGAATGCATCATAATGCCTAACATGACATGGCAATTTAATCACAAAATGCAATCAATTTAAACAAGCAATAGAGATCAACAATAGACACACAACAAGACAATTAAGCACTAATGCAAAGAGATCAAAAACATGCATGAAAATGAGTGTGTGCACTAAATCTCTTCAAATGAAGTTAAGCTAAAGATATACTTTTGGTGCTTGAACTTGATCATGAGCAAGGCCGGTCTAAGGTACCCTTACATAATTATCCCCAAATATGGTTTGTCAATCGAAATAAGCCAATAAAAAAACTGAGGAACTTACAATTTCCCCATTTGGCTATTTCGTGACAAAACCACCACTCACAAATCATCCTCACAAATAAACAAAACAAAAATGACAAGGGGTCAACAAACACATTCTACATTACAAAGAGAAACCTAAGTCTAGATCTTCAAATCTTCTATCTCTTGTAGAATGACAATCCCTACAAAACAAAGTAACTACACTTTCCAAGACAAGTGTATGAGAGGTGATCAAGATAAATAAATAACAAGAGCAATTTGCATATAATATAAACAAGCAACATGCAATCAACAATGCAATAGCAAAAGCTCCCCCTAAATCCATCATAACACAAACTCCCCCTAGTCAACTCCCCATAAATCCAACATTACTCCTCCTTTTTGTCACAAGATAGGCAAATGAGTATTCCCCAACCGGGACACTTTAGCAAAGAGAGATATTTACAATGTAAATGCATAATCATATACAACAGCTTTATGCAATTTAATTAAGAGAGAGAGAGAAGTTCAAGGAAGTTTTATTTGTGGAACATGTGTGAAAAGATTGCCTTGAATGAAATACATGCAACATCAACTTCCAAAAGAATGGTATTTGGAAAAGAAAAATAGCACATGAGGTTCCAAGAGAAGTCAAACAAATTTGCACCAATTTGTCAATGAAAAACAAGATATAGTTTAACAAAAAATAAGAGCAACTATCAAGCTTTACAAGTTAAACAAGACATGAGCGACTATTGCGCCATTTTAGATTTTTCCGGGGGAAATGCCCAATGATAGTAGCCTTATTCAACAAGCAAAGAGAGAGAGACTATTGGATTATGAAATACTTGAAATGGATACAATATCCTTATTGATTGAAGTCTCAAAAGTCACTCTCACATAAATTTGCAATCGTTTTTAAGCATTCAATAAATTCATCATGTATATCAATTTAAGCATGTCAAGATCAAGTTTTCATAAACATGGAGATAAACTTTGGGTCAATCAAATGTACTTCCCAATCAAATTTTCTAGTTTAAAAATACATGTTTGAACACAAATGAGACATGCATTTCAAATAAGGCAAAGACACACTTATTGAATAAAAATTGATATAATAATATATTCATCTAAGATACTCAAGCAATTAATTAAAGAGTATAAAATCGAACAATTATTTGCTTATTAAAATGCAAGTTCGCTCTCTTGCTTGGGCTCCCTATATGGGTCAAACACCAAAACTCATCAATGCATATGACAAATCCCAATAGACATACTAAGAGTTTTAAACTTAGTTGAATCTAATGGTTTACTAAACAAGTCCGCTAGTTGATCATTTGTGCCCACATGTTCAAGTGCAATGCATTTGCTCTCAACTAGCTCTCTAATGAAATGATGTCTAATGTCAATATGCTTGGTTATAGAATGTTGGACATGATTTTTTGAAACATTAATGACACTCATGTTATCACAGTAAAGGGTTAGAGTACCTTGCTCAAAGCCATAATCCACAAGCATTTGCTTCATCCATAGGAGTTGTGTGCAAGCACTCTCAGTGGCTATATACTCGGCCTCGATTGTGGATAATGATATGGAATTTTGCTTCTTGCAAAACCATAACACAAGATTGTTCCCTAGGAAGAAGTAACCACCCGATGTACTCTTCCTATCATCACAATTACCTGCCCAATCTGTATCACTAAAGCCAACTAAACTAGCATTAGTGTAAAAAGAGTACCATATCCCATAGTTGGATGTCCTATTCACATATCGAATGATTCTCTTCACGGAGGAGAGATGGGATTCCTTGGGATTGGCTTGATACCTAGCACACACACCAACATTAAAGACTATCTCGTGCCTACTAGCCGTTAAGTAAAACAAGCTTTTTCACACTATCATCCTCATGCCCCGATATAGACTTTGATTCACACTTTTTCCACTATCATCCTTGCTAAGTTTCAATGTGGTACTCATAAGTGTGTCACAATGCTTGGCATTCTCAATGCCTATTTATTCACTAGGTTCTTGATATATTTAGCTTGGGATATAAAGATCCCATCATGCATTTACTTGATTTGCAAGCCTAGGAAGTAATTTAGTTCACCAACCATGCTCATTTCAAACTCATGAGTCATGACATCAACAAATTGTTTAACTTTCAAGTTGTTTGTGGAACCAAAAACGATGTCATCAACATAAATTTGAGCTATGAATAGCTCATCTTTAGTAAACTTGATGAACAAAGTCTTGTCAACACTTCCTCTCAAGAAGCCATTGTCAACAAGATAAAGAGTGAGGCACTCATACCAAGCCCTTGGTGCTTGTTTCAGCCCATATAGTGCCTTTTTGAGACGATAAACATGATTGGGGTGGTATGGATCCACAAACCCCTTGGGTTACTCAACAAACACTTCCTCTTGCAAGAAGCCATTTAGAAATGCACTCTTAACATCCATTTGATGCAATTTAAACTTGTGCACACAAGATATGGATAAGAAAAGCCTAATGGACTATAATCGGGCAACGGGAGCAAAAGTCTCCTCAAAGTCGATACCCTCAATTTGAGAGTACCCTTGTGCTACAAGTCTAGCCTTGTTCCGCACAATGTTGCCATCCTCATCGGATTTATTCCTACACACCCACTTGGTGCCTATCACATTAGCGTTCTTAGGCCCAGGAACTAGAGTCCAAACCTCATTTCTTTCAAATTGATTTAGCTTTTCTTGCATAGCAAGAACCCAAAACTCATCACTTATCAACCTTTTGGGGTTCACTTTTAGAGGTGTAGCAAGTATAGCTAATTTGATTTGCTAATTAATGCCTCGTCCTAACACCCTCATTCACATCTCCAATGATGTCAATCTTGTTGTGAAGATGTCTAACCCAATGAGCAGGTTCATTAGAGTCCAGAGTAGAATCTTTATCAAGAGATTGAGAGACCTCTTTTTCAAGATTTGACTTTTCATCACTTGAAGTCTCACCAATCTTCTCCAAGGGAGAATCATCAACCATACTAATCTCATCATCATGGTTACTAACCTTAGGCCTACAATCGTCTATGATCACATTGGATGATTCCATAACACTTCGTGTCTTCAAATTAAAAACTCTATAGGCCTTACTATTTAGGGCATAGCCAATGAAAATTCCCTCATCACTTTTAGCATCAAACTTGCCAAGTTGATCACGGTCATTTAGAATGTAACACTTGCTTCCAAATGAGTAGAAGTAACTAACATTTGACTTCCTTTCCTTCCACAATTCATAAGAGGTTTGCCTAGTACCGAGCCTTAAAAACACTTTATTTCCTATGTAACAAGCTGTATTCACTGCCTCGGCCCAAAGATTCCTAAGAATATTGTTGCTAAGCAACATCACACAAGCCATCTCTTGAAGGACCTTATTCTTCCTTTCCACAACTCCATTTTGTTGAGGAGTTTGATGAGCCAAGAACTCATGGGACTTCAAGGCTGTCACAAAAATTTTCAAAGCAAACATTTTCAAATTCTCTCTCATGGTCACCATAATTCTCTTAATGCATTTTATGTGAGAATCCTTCTCATTTTGAATTTTAGTACAAAGCATTTTAAAATTTTCAAAAGTTTTAGATTTTTCTCTAAGAAAGTAGGTCCATGTAAATCTAGAAAAATCATCAACACACACAAAGATGTACATCTTGCCACCGAGACTCTCGGTTTGCATGGGACCCATAAGATCCATATGAAAAAGTTCTAGTGGCTCCTTGGTGGCAAGATACTTACCTTTTTTATGCACATTCTTAGTTTGCTTTCCTTGTTGACAAGGTCCACACACTCCCTCAATCCTATTTCCAAACTAAGGAAGGCCTCTCACAACATTCAACCTCTCAAGAACTTTCAAGTCTTTGAAATTCATATGACCTAACCTTTGATGCCACAATTTAACTTGATCACAACTAGACAAATTACAAGAGATGCCATTGGAATCAAGACAATAACAATTGTCACTTGATCTCTTGCCTTTTCAATAGAACTTGTCCATCTTCTTTTAGAATAGACCAATCAACTTTGCCAAACATAACCGAAAGCCCTTCTTCACTTAAATGTGATATGCTAATAAGATTGGCTTGCAAGCTATCAACATAAAGATCATTAGGCAAGGAGGGAAAACCGGGGATGGATATGTTTCCTTTTCCTAAAACCTTCTTACGTGAACCATCACCAAATGTTACAAATCCACCATCCTCCATCACAAGAGTTTCAAAGAAACTCTTGTTTCCGGTTATGTGCCTAGAACACCCACTATCAAGGTACCAAGTATTGATGGCTTTGGCTTTTAAGGCTACTTGAGCCACATGACAACAAAATTCATCCTTTTTAGTCCACCTAGATCAAATATTACTATTTCTAGAAGCCATGGGTTCATTTTCTCTAAAATTCCTAGGTGCATGCATTTTGACTCTTCTAAGCATATTCTTCTCAATCATGCTTTCAAAATGACACAACTTAATAAATTTAAAACAATTCGGCCTTATGTGACCTTCAACACCATAATAATGACAAATGGGAGAAAAGTAAGAATTCATACCATATCCTTGTGCAACCATGGAAGACTTCCCTCTCCTTTGAGTTATCCTTTGGTGTTGAGCCGAATCTCTTCTTTGAAACACCCTTTGTGGTTGAGCCAAAATAACTTCCCTTCTTGAAACACCCTTGCCATTATGAGGTGTTATGAAGGAAATGAAGTTTACAACTCTATCTTCATCATCTGAAGATTTTTCTTCCTCTTCTAAGTCTTCATTATTGCTCCAAGTGGCCACCATCGCCTTCCCCTTTTTTCTTTCTTCAAATTTGCACATTCTGGAGCAATGTGACGAAAACCACTGCATTCATAGCATTGAATGCCCTTCTTGGAGTCACTTTCGTGAGACTTTTCTATCTTCTTGAAAGGAGTTTTCTTTTTCACTTCCTTTCCCTTGAACCCAAATCTTTTCCTCTCAAACTTCAAGAATTTCTTGAATCTTTTAACCAAGAGGGCCATTTCTTCATCCGAGTCCTCCTCTTCTTCTTCAACCTTGGTGATCTTCAAAGCAATGCTCTTTTGCTTCTTTGGAGGTGTGAACTTGATTATGACATGCTTTAAATGATATTCTAAAATGCTTTTGATTGCTTTAATGCAAATGTGTGTGAATGCAAATGAGAAGACTAACCAATAAGGATCTTGTATCCAAACAATCATTAAGGATTTTATATCCAAATTAGTCTTCTCTATCTTTTTAATGGTTTGAACAAGACAACAACTAATAAGGATTTCATATCCATTCAATTAATAAGGATTCTATATCCATGTCTTGTTTGGTTCTTAAGGATTGATAAAGTTGTTTGTCTGTTTGATTTTTTTTTTTTTGAAAAACTATATCTTGTTTGCTTATGACAAAAGGGTACAAATTGGTTTGAATTCTTATGGAAACCTTTTTGATGTTTTCTTTGTCAACTTTGATGATATATGTCTTGCATGAAAAGTAACACCTTCACACATTCTATTTTAAATAAAACTCCTTGAATCTCTCTAAATTATTGAAGTTGTATAAAGTTTATGTATATGATTATGCAATCGTCTTTTGTGTGAATATCTTTCTTTGCTAAAGCAATCCGATAGAGAGAGCTCATTTACCTATCTTATGACAAAAAGGGGGAGAATTCTTGAGTGATATAGGGGAAGCATTTCGTTTATGCTTTAGGGTGAAGTCTTTAGAGAGAGTATCCTATTTAGTGGGAGCATTGCATTGCAATATATTATATTGATTGTATTGTCTTCTTAATGCAAATGATTGTTTGTTTTGAAAACCTAACATGCACTTATTCCAGGAAAGTGCCTTCTTGCTATTGTGTGTAGGTATGATGATCTACAAAGAGATTGAAGACCTTGAAGGCCTAGATCATAAGTCTCTCTTATTGTAACGTAGAATACACTTTGTTGACCAATAGCTTTATTATTGTTTTGTGAGGATTATTTTGTGAGTGGTTGTTTTGTCTTGAATAGACAAAGGGGTAGATTGTAATGACCTCTATTTTTGATTGGGTTATTTCGTAACAACCCACATTGGGATTGTTTGTAATGGGTAGCTTAGGTCTCCTATTGTGACTCATCTTCAACAAGCTTCCAAGGTCCCAAAGTGCGTCAAGAGAGGTAATTCACTTGACTTAACATTTGAAGAGATATTAGTTGCACACACATACACACACTTACATGCATTTGTATTGACATGCATCTGTTGTTACGAACAAACACTTACATGTATTTGTATTGACACGCATTTGTTTCTTATTGCTCTTGTGTGCATTCATTTCACAATCACACTTGCACTTCCTTTCTAGATTTAAGTGTAATTTTGTGTTGTGTCCATGGTTGCACGATGGTGTGCTTATTTTAGCTTGTTGGGTGACCATTGAGAAGGTCCCATTCTTATCTTGCTTTGGTCTTCGGTCACATGGTCTTTTCCATGAGTTTGGGTATTTTTGTTATTGTCCAAATCTGACCTTTGGCCTCTCATTTGACCATAACTCTTTTTACAATCATCCAAATCATGTTTTGTTAATTGGAGTGGAAAGTATACTTCCGTACCTTTCCATTGATAGATTATACGAAAGGTTTGGATGTTGTTTGGTCATGTTTTGAGCCCTTGGAACTTCATGAAAGTTCTCTAAAACGTGTGTCTATACCTAGAGGGGGGTGAATAGGTTTTAATCAAGTCAATTACCAACTTTTCTTAATTAGTCAATATTCAAAATTCACCCAATAAAATAAACATACAACATCAAGTGTAAGGTGCGGAAATATAAATCACACAAGATGTATACTTGGAAACCCTCCAAATGGGAAAAACCACGGGCTGTTAAGTGCGCCACACTCGATCGCAGAAATCCACTATATGAGTAAAAAGTTACACCCTCAAGTGATACTCGGACTCTCACTCTCAACAACATCAGGCTATGGCCACTACCACTCACCACTCTTAGTTCAATCCCTAGTTATATCCCCTAATCCACTACTCTTGGCGTGAGCACCTCCTACTCTACCCCTCGGGCCTTTTACAGTGGATACCCGACCAATTGCTTGCCAACCTACCCTTGGTTGCAAGGCTTCTCTTGCTTGTGAAACTTCACACCGAAGCCACAAGACTTTGACTCAATGAAGAGTATATGGTCTAAGTGTATATATGACACTATGCTCAAATGCAATTATGTGTAAGACCAAACACAAAATGCTTAACTAAATGTAGATAATGCAATTAAACATCATAGTTATCAAACAATGCCTACATGCCCATAGCAAGGACTCAATTAGATGTGTAGATAAAATTTAACAACCTAATTGTCAATAAAAGTCCAACCAACACAAGTTGTCACAAAAAATAATCAAAGGCAATTTTGCAATCAAGAAATGCAATCAATGAGGCATACACATAAATGTTCATAAACTAGACTAGATGCACAAAGTCAAGCTAATCATCAATTATGTATACATGAACATTCATGGATTAGCTATTTAGGCATAAATGACCTAATAATGCAAGCTATCACAATACAAACCCAAACATGTCATAATTTCAATAAATATGCAATTTATATAAAGAAATGCTAATTTAAGCAATAAATGACATATCTTGGTAAGCTAGAACAATAATGAACAACAATGGTGGTTCTACTTACCAATCAATGAAAACTCATGCTTGGAATGATGCTTGAATGCAAGATGAAGATGAGTTTGGGGTTTGGAGAGTCAAATAACAAAGCTTGAAGCTTTCTCTCTCTAATGGAGGTTCTCTCTCTTTAAAGATGGGTTCTTTGAGCTCTAAGAAGGCAAGAAAGAAGAAGAGAACATATATAAAGAAGCCTACACAAAACGGCGTCATTTTTAGACTTGGGAAGCGAAATCCCGCACGACCGCTATGCATACTGCTGGCCAGGCATCTGTCCAGGCAGCAGTGAACGGCTGGACATTACCGTTGCCTAGGTCGCTGGCTAGGCATGGCACCAACAGCGGTCTAGGCCGCGGTACACGCCAGACAGTACAACAGCTTGATCTTCGAGCGACCCAAAACATGACTAAACGACATCCAAACCTTTCTTATAATATACCGTTGGAAAGTTATGGAAGTCTAATTTCTAATACAATTTACAAAATATGATTTGGATATCTGTAGAAAAGGTTATGGTTATTTTAGTGACCAAAGTTCATAAACAGATAACAACAGAGATGCCCTGTTTTTGTGGTCACTTTGGAGATTTTAAAACCAATCCAAACGGTCATGAAATATTACGAATAATATACCGTTGGAAAGGTATGGGTGTCTAGTTTGTACAGAAATTTTCAAAACCCATTTTGAATCAATGTATTAAAAGATATGGTCACAAGACCATACAAAGGTCAGTTTTGAAAAACATTTAAATCATTGAAATGCACTCTTTTGAAACTAGGCACCTTACTCCATAACCAAATAAAGAGAAGAATGAAATCTTCTCATATGGTCACTCAACTCGCTAAAACAAGCACACCATCGTGCAAGCGTGAACACAATACAATACCACACTTAAATCTATAAATGAAGTGCAAGTGTGATTGTGAAGAGATGCACACATATAACCAATATCAACACAAATGCAAGATCAACAAAGCATGCATGAGGTGTGTGTGTACACCTAAACTCTTCAAGAGACAAAGTCAAGTGAATATACCTTTTGCTCTTGAAGTCATGGAGATGCTTGGAAGCTTGCCAATGAGGTCCTAAGCTACCTATTATACAATCATCCCCAATGTGGTGTAGTTTGCCATGAAATAAGCCAATCATAAAATCAAGGTCCTTACAGTTCATGTTCTGAGTTTCCACGGGTGAGTGTCCCCCGGGTGGTGCACGGTTTGCTCCATATAAATTGGTAGGCGTATGGGTGTGTAGATGTGCGAGAGTCAGTGCGTGGGTGAGTCTGTAGGTCCCACCCGCTCACTGCACTATTTTTGGGCGATGGTGACTGGTTGCGCGGGTGAGTGCATGGGTGAGTGCGTTGGTCCCACATGCACACTGCATTGTTTTGGGACAATATCATCTTTTCATTTTTCCCACCTATAAAAGCCCTTTTTTCTCATTTTCTACCTCACCTCTCCTGCATTTTTAGAAACCTTAGAGAGAGAAAGAAAGAGTTTTGGAGAGAAAGCTTCCTAAGCTTCATTAATTCTCCAAACCCAAAATCCACACATCCATTGCATCAATCATTCATGGATCTTTATCAATCTTGACTTGGAAAGTAAGAACAAATACCACATCTTCATTTATTGTTCTTATAGTCTAAGAATTCGTTTTTATGCATATGATGTGTTAAAATCTTGTTTTGAATGCATTTATTGATGAGTTATAACATGATTGGGTTTGTTTGTGATAACTTATATGATTAGGTCATTTTTCACCTAACTAGATAAGCTTTGAATATTCATATATGATTAATTGATAACTAGGTTGATATATTGTGTGTTAATCGACTAGTTAATGTTCTTGAATATTCATATGTTTTGTTTGTTGATAGCTTGCATCTAGGACATATTTTCCCTCTAGCTAATTAGGACTCATGGATTGCATTTAGTGTCCTTGCCATGATTATGAAAACTTAGGTTGATTTGGCTTGTTTGATAATTAGGTTGTTAGATTTACATCTCAACATCTAATTAAGCATTTATTGTCTTACCTTGCACTCTATTGCATCCAGAATATTCATATATTCACTTAGACTATTTTATCTCTTCTCTAAGAATTAAGTCTTTTGACTACAGGGTGTAGTGCACAAGAAAGTGAAGTCTTATAGCCAAGGTTGGTTGGCAAGCATTGATCAAGAATTACTATTAAGGCCCGTTGGGTAGTAGTGGTTGGTTAGCGACTGAGAATGGTGTGACTAGAGGTCAACACAAGTTGTAAACATCATTATAATAGTGAATTTGAGGATCGTATTGGCTAAGTGGTTGGCCTGTGGTTTTTCCCTTGTTGAAGAGTTTCAACATAAAAGATCAATTGCTATTTAATTTTCGTATTTTATACTTGATTTTGTATGTTTTTTTATGGAGTGAGTTTTAATATTGAATAATCAAGAAAAGTTTGTAATTAACTTGATTAAAACCATTTACCCCCCTCTCTCTAGGTTAACTAGACACACATTCCAATTAATTTTAGTAACCTTAATTGATATTCATTTGAATGGATAAAATTGATCTTAGCATTGATCTATGCAGGCAGTTTTTGGTTCTTTGTGTTGGAACCCCGTTCACCGGTTACGCAGCGGAACTAGGTTTTAAATGTTTTAATACAGATCATAATCTGTATCTGGGACCAGTGAACTTGGGATCGTAATTATTTTTTGGAACTAATACATACAATACGTAAACACAGGAAATTGAAATCGATATAATAAGAAGAAGAAAATCATACCAACGTTTGGAGACTCCTTCACTTTACGATATGCTTCTGTCTGAACCAATCTCACCAACTTTTGGAGACTCCTTCACTTTACGATGTGCTTCTGTCTGAACTACTCGATCTTCCTCGCTATCTCCCGGGACTAGTAACTTCGTGTGGGCACGTCACAATCTCAGAAACTAGAATGGAGGATGTAGAGAAAAGATGTCAAGAAGCTCTTTCTTCTTCGATATCAATACACAACACTTGCACACAAAATCACGCACACACTTGCTTGATCAACATCACGTATACCCAATTTGTACAAAATCACCCACAATGCTTTTCTTTCTTTTGCTTGCACTACACAGTGCACGAACCTTTCAATTTGTTTTCCCAAAAAAAAAAACTCTTTTTTTTTGTATGTGTGGCTTTTCTTTGTTGATTAACACACCACAATTTGCATTGGATGCAAATTGAATAATTGATCATGCGTGCCATCAGTTTTTGTCATCTAATATATATCATATACATATTATAACGCAAACCCTTTAATTGATATCAAATGTCTTATTTAAAATATATAAAACATATAATATATATATATATATATATATATATATATATTGATGAAACTGATCAATTTAAAATTTTTAAGATATCTCATGTCTTGTAAAGATATTAATCAATTTGTTTTGAATTCAAACTCTTTAAATTAAAAAATAAATATCTAATATAATAAAAATAAAATAATTATCTTTAAAAAAATTAAATATCAATCAACATTTACGACTAATGATTAATTACACAATTAAATAATCTAATTATTTAATTTACATAATCATTAATATTCATTAATTAAATAATCTAATTATTCAATTAATTCCTGAATAAACACTTGTCACATTCGTAAAACAATTAATTGGATGATCCAATTAATTAACCGTGACCCTTGTTACCTAAATCGATCGGGCTAGCAAGGGGACCTAATGGACCCACAACATTTTGAGCTCCAATAATCCTTGTAATCATTAACTTAACTCTTTAATTAATATTTCTTGATTATTAACTTCGGTGTTATTCCACTAAAAACTCGAAACTGCACTCTCTCAACTATAGACGCTTTTATACAGACCGATACAACTCGGTATCCATTGATATAGCTATTACATTTGATGTGATCCTCCATAGTAGTTCATAATTAGAATTGGGTTATAATGTCCGTTACACCCCTCTAATTACTTATATCCTTTAAGTACCGTTGATTCTATAATAAACAATAAATCCTATTTCCTCACGGAATTATGAGAGCGCTCATATTATCCAAGCCTCGAATCAACCCTTAAGGGAACTACCATATACCTCTCATAAGAAGGAGTGGATTCCACTTTTGTGTACAAACCTTCCCAGCCACAAGCTAAACCGCAATCCCAACATACAGAGTTTATTGATCAGGAAATGCATCTGACCTCACCCATGGTATATCAAAGACAATGATCTAACCTAAAGGAGTTGATAAGACACTCAGGATTAAGATCACCCACATATAACCATCATTAGTTGATATATATATATATATATATATATATATATATGAATCTCATCAGTAAACGAATCTTGGTGAGAAATTCATATAGATCATGGACCAGTCCTATATGATCACATCATACAAGGTGCTTCCATTCCCATATCTTAAGTGAATGATTCAGGATAGAATCACCGTACATCATGGAATGGACCGCAACTATAGATTAACCACAAATAAAGTACCCAGCTTTATTTGTTATCTATGGACTCTTTAGATTGCACGTCTCTTACTGTATCCATATGTATATGACACTCATATATACAGTTCGAGATTACATCTGGCAATCCAAGATGTTAATATGCATAAGTTATAAAATAAACAACACAACAAGAATGAATTGAACCTTTTCTTTTATTTATTTCATAAATCCATTTACAAATTACATATTTAGGGCATAAACCCCAACACTTTGTTCTTGCACTTAATGGGTTCTCGGTTGTAGTCTACACCATTGACCTATGGATAAATTATTATTGAGAACACATGATTCATCCCGTGATCGTACGATAACAATCATACTTAAGATGAGAATGAACCCTTAACTCGATTAATATCTTCTCCAAAGTCAATTCGAAACATTGAGTAGACATAGTTGAGGATCATTGATGACCTAGTTCTTTCTTCTCTTGCGCACAAACTCTAACTCTTTTTAATTATTTTCTTAATTTTAGTTGAATCAATCAAACAACAATCTTTGGCTACTTTTAAATTTAGCTTTAAATAGAATTAGTTTTAATTGGTAAATTACTTTTCCTCGTTAGAACGTTCCTTACTTGCTGTTGTACATATCCTCATGATTCGTGCACTTGCGAGTACTGTTTTTATAACTACGGTTTTACTACCATCAAGTTTTTGGTGCCACTATCGGGGATTAGTTGAATTTATTGGTTAATTCTAGATTTAGTTTTAGTTAACCGATTTAGTTAGTTAGCGTTGGAACCCGGATTTATATTGCGCATCGGAAACAGAGTTTTAAAAATTTTATACAACTTGTAAACCATATATAACATCTAAGAATATATAAAGATGGATTTAGATCAAACCCTTGATGCTAACTCTTTCGTTTCTTTTAGCTTTATTCCAATTAAGAACCACCAAGTCTTCCTCACTATGTCCCTCGATCCGGTAACTGTGTGTGGACACGTCACGATCTTCCAAGAACGTGCAGTAGGATGCAAAGGCTTGAAGAATAGAACTCCTTCTTTAATTCTTGACAAATTCGGTCATCACAAACAAGAATATATTTTTTTCTTTTGGCCGAAATTTTCCTAGACTTTCTAAGGTTTTGCTTTTTGTGTTTTTGGTTCAAATAATCACAATTAGTCTCTTGTATCCTTGTTATGTATATTATATATATATATATATATATATATATATATATATATATATATATATATATAACTAGTTATAAATCATTTTCCAAATATATCTCCATATATTAAAAGGATAAGTAGTATTTAAGTGTCCTTGGTAGAATAGGATTCTAACTCCCACATAACCCTAGTTGACTTGAACTTAAACACTTGACTTTTTAAAGAATAAAATAATCTAATTATTTTATCATTGTTTTAGTCATGATTTGAACCTACAACCTCCAATTAATAATTAATAATTAATTAATAATTCATAATTTATTAATTAAATAATCTATTATCTAATTAATTTAATTTTTAATATATTAATTAAATAATCTCATTATTCAATTAATCTCTGAATAAAAATTTGTCACTTACGTAACACTGTTAATTGGACAATCCAATTAATCAACCATGACCCTTGTTATCTTTAATTTATCAGGCTAGCAAGACGACCTAATGGACCCACAGTTTTGAGCTTCAATAATACTTAGAAATAATTAATTAAACTCTTTAATTGATATTTTATGTTCATTAACCTCGGAGTCATTCAATTAAAAACTCGAGGTTGCTCTCTCGCAACTGTAGATGTATTACACAAACCGAAATTACAGTTGTTCATTGATATAGCTATTATATACGGTATGATCCTCCACAAGTAGTTCATAATCAGAGGTAGGTCAAATAGTTTGTTATACCTCTCTAATTATATCTTTTCCATTAAGTACCATTGATTCTCTAATGAACAATAAATCTTAACTTTCTTTACGGAAGAATGAGAGCGCACATATTATTCAAGCCCCGAATCAACCCTTAAGTGAACTATCATCTACTTCTTGCAAGGAAGAGTGGATTCCACTATTGTGCACATACCTTCCCAGCCATAAGCCAAACAGCGATTCCAACTTACAAAGTCAATGACCGGGAATGCAACTCCGATGTCACCCATGGTATATCAAAATCCATGGTCTAACCTGAAGAAATCGATAAGACACTCAGGATTAAGATCACCCATGTATAGCTATCATTTGTTGATATATATCGAATCTCATCTTGTAACAGATCTTGGTGAGAGATTCATATAGATCATGGCCCAGTCCTATATGATCACATCATATAAGGTGTCTCCATTCTCATATCACCATATGAATATTCTAGGTTAAAACCACCGTACATTACGAAATGGACCGCAACTGTAGATTAACCACAAATAAAGTACTCAACTCTACTTGCTATCTACAGACTCTTTAGATTGCTCATCTCAAACTAAATACCTCTGTATATGATACTCATATACTCAGTTGAAGATTACATCCGTCAATCTTGGATGTTAAGAACATATTATATAAATGTATAAGATAGGTATATATAATGAATAAAGTATTTCTTTTATTAATGTTTCATTCACATTTACAAATTACAAGCTTTAGGGCATAAACCCCAACAAGGTAGTCGAGTCGTTAATTTTTAGACTTTTAGTTTTCCTTTTTTCACTTTTTTGTAGTTTACTTTATGTCTGTCTTTTGTTTTAGGTTTCAACGGTGAATGCAAGGTAGAAGATCTCATCAAGGATAATTACTATCATTGAACGATAATTTTAATCGTATCAGACAAGCAACAATGGCAGATAATAAGAATGGAAATTGCATCATCCAACCGGATCTAGTGGAACCAGTTTTCTGGGATGAACCTATGAAGACCATAAAGGAATATAACATGTCGATTATTGACAACCATCCTTTGTGTATTGCATTGGATGAGGCAGCAAGAAATTATAAGCTTAAGAGTTTCCATTACAACTTGATGCCCTCTTTCCATGGGCTACCGAATGAAAATGTGCTTAAATTCCTTAAAGAATTCTACTCCGAAATTGAAGCATTTCCAAACAATTGGGTGACAGAAGACCAGTTGCGTGTGAAGTTTATCCCACATGCTCTAAAGGAAAAGGCGAATACATGTTTCTTGACTATGCCTTCAGCTTCACTAAGAACATGGGATGAGGTGGAAGAGAAGCTTACCAACTAGTACAATTCTCCCTAGAAGACCAGTGAGATCAGGTCAAAGATTGCTAATTTCTTCCATGGCGACCAAGAAACATTCCATGAAGACTGAGACCATTACAAGATGATTCTTTTCGTCTGTCCTCAGTACGGGTATCAAACTAACCAACTTTTTCAATGGTACTACGATGGACTAAATGATGTCTCAACAGTCCTAGTGATTAATGTCTATGGAGGATCCATGAATGACAAGACTCCAGACGAGTTGCACTTGATCTTCGAAAAAATCTCCAATAATTCTCATTAGAAGAGTTCTAGGGGATGGAAAGGGATTTATGAGGTAGATTCTAGCATATGGAACTTAATACAAATGGCACAAATGCAAAATTTCATCAAGTTACTTGTCAAATAGGTGGGACAAATGAGAGAGACACGATACATGGGATGTGAATAACCAGGGTATGGTGCTGATTGTTAAACAGAAGGCCTTGGTATGGAAGAAGCGTAAACTATGAACTATTTCAACTAAAGACCATAAAATGATCCTTTCTCAAATACTTACAATACATGATGGAGAAATTATCTGAACTTATCCTAGACAAACTGTCAAGGCACCGAGAACCAATGGGGAAACAATAACAACAACAGGAACTAGAGCTAGAGACAATATGATGTCGGTGCTCAGCAGAATCCTGAATACCAACCTAGGAAGCCATCATTGAAGGACACATTGAATAGCTTCATTAAATTTACTCAGCAAAATTTCAAGGAAAATAGTGTGTAAATTCAAAACATCAATGCTTCAATGAGGAAGATGGAATTACAAATTGGGCGATTGGTTGAGGTTACTAAAAAAAACAAACCAGGAAAATTTCCAAGCCTTACTGAGCAAGCAAAGGCTATCACAGTTCTCTGGAATGGTAAGGCTTTAAACAATGATAAACCTGCAGAAATTTTTAATAATTCTATTAATGTGTCAGGTTTATCCAAGAAGAGTAGTGTACCAGAAGAAGAAGAATAAGAGTTAAAGGTGAAAAAATCCAAGGATACATCTAAGCTTCAAAAGTCTCCAAATCCTTATGTGCCCCCAATTCCTTTTCCAACCAGAGTTCAGAGGAACAAGCTCAAGCAGTCATCCAAGGAATTTTTTAACAGCCTATTATATGACAATGTCAGTTTGCAAACCATGAAAGTGATTCATAAGATGCTGACATATGCAAAGTACTTCAAGGAGCTCAATTCAAAAATATGAGGACTGATTCTCATGAGAAAGTACTAATTCCAGATGAAGTAAGTACGATACTCCAAAAGAAATTTCCCTCGAAACTCAAGGATTCTGAAAGTTTCAATATCACTATCACAGTGGGAGAAACAAGAAAAGAGAAAGCCACACTGGATCTAGATGCGAGCATTTATTTGATGCCTTATGCCGTGTACAAGAAGTTAGGGTTAAGTGATCTTAAACCGATCAACATAGAGCTTTTACTAGCCGATAAATCTATTAGATATCCTCATGGGAGTGTTGAAGATGCTCCAATCCAAGTTTTTAAGCTTATTATACCTGTAGATTTTTTCTTATTGGATATGGAAGAAGAAGGCACTAGTGCGGCTGACTTACCTATTTTGCTCGGAAGACCATTTATGTCAACAACAAAGGCTATCATAGATGTGAATAATGGCAAGGTTTCCATGACAGTGTTTGATGAGACAGTTGATGTTGATATTTTTGAATCTTAGAGACATCGTGTAGAGGCTCTTGATTGTTTCAAAGTGGAAGTAGTATATCCAGGAGTTTGTTCAAAATCAACTTCCACTCTCACAGAAATTCAAGATAGCAAAATAAACAAGATCTCACCTATCCAACATCGCTCAAGTTATAAGAACATGATCGAGTAACTAAAAGATGAAAAGCAGATGGTTATCTCTCTTAATTCCGACTTGACAATAAAGATCACTGAGCTAATGGAAGAAAAAGAGTCTTCGTTGAGAAAATTTGTAGAATTTTCCCAAGAAATGGAAGAGCTTAAAGATAAGTTTGCTCAACAAATGAGGCTAATAAAAGCTGAGATCAAACAAAGGGATAAAACCTTAGAGATCACGAAGTCAAATAAGCTTGAACACATTACAAGGCCTGCAAAAGCAGAGCAAGCGATCAAATCATTAGAAATGGATGCGAAGAAGAAATTGGTAGAAGTCAAAATCAATAAGGTGAATAAAGATGAGTCGAGTTCCATCACCCATAAGGTCAATCCAGTTCCGAAGAGGAGAAAAGGAAACAGAAGCAAGCAAGCTCTACCACTAAACAACAACCAATAAGGAGGTAACTTTCATAAATTTGCTCCATTTTCTTATTTTTGTAACAAGAAGGGTCACATTCGAACAAGATGTTACGAGTATATCAAAAAATGCAAATGAGAGAGAATGAATCAACAGAATGTGAAAAAATTATGGATCCGAAAAGATGATCTCAGAAAAGTTGAGAGCGATGGAACTATTGGTTTGAAGAAAATTGATGATGAATATGTGGTTGTTACTTCACCATCAAAGTTGTAATCCTCTTATTTGTCTCGCCTAGATGTTAAATAAAGCGTTTGTTAGGAGGCAACCCACCTATGTTAAATTTTTTATTTTGTTTTGTATATTTTTCATTGTTTTAGTTTTGATTCATAATTAGTGTGTGTCTCAAATACCCTTTTATCTAGAATTGAACATTATCATATTAATGGTTTTGAACTTTATTAGAGATAACTTTGAATTCGGGTTTGGGGGTATCTTGAAGTTTTTAATGACAAGAACATATGTTTTTAATGTGTGTGTATCTGAGTCGTGCAGATCAAGCTAGAAACAAACTCTGTCAGCCACCGCTGGGTGGACCGCCCCTAAAGACCATATGCATAAACCGTAGCCTTCATAGCTTGTCAACCTCTATCATTCATCGTGGCGCATACCATCCCTCAATCACATGGTCAACACCGTGGACCAACAAGCAGAGGTCTATTGAAGTTTCATACTGAACATATAGGTTATGTGTATGAACTGAGGTACCTATTGCATTGATCTTCTGGAAATCACCGATCGACAGACCACTCCCAAGTCCTGTTGCCAGCACCGTGCCCTTCATAGTGTGTCATCACTGGACAACACCGCTGGACGTACCGTTCGATTATCAATGTTGTAGCTGTGGTGTACACCGCGGTCCTTTAAGTGAAACGATGCGATTGGCTAGTTCAGGTAAGTAAAATTAGGCATGACCACTGTAAAAATCGCAACCCAGACCGTAGCAGGGAACAATTTTGTGTACCTATATAAGTGCGTAACTGTTCTTTTCTTTTCTCCCCGCACATTGCTGATCACAACCACTCTTCCCTCTTCCTCTCTATTTTTGATTTCTCTCTTTGTTTTTAAATTCTTTCTCTTCACTCTCCATTCATCTTCATCAAAGATCAAAGGTATGCATTTTTTCTCCCTCTTTCATGGTTTAATTTTGTTATTTGCAACATTTGAACCTAGGTTTTCATAAACATGTTGATTAAGAGGAGTTTCCTATGATTCATTAATTTTATTCAAAATTCATGCTTAAATAATCAGTGGGCTTTTATTAGATTGTGTTATTGCTTGTTATTTAGCTTAGTTGGTAGGACTTTAATTTGGTTGTAATTGAAATTTCGAATTTGAGAGTAATTTGAGAAAGTTGGATTTTATGTGGGTGAGTCAATGTAGGGATTTTAGTTTTGGTGCATTTGTGCTTAATGTGATGTCATGGTAATGTTGAATGAATTTTAATTGTTTATGGCTTGCTTTTGTTTGGGAATCAATTTGATATTTGATATTCGGTCTAATATTGAATCGAATTGTTGCCGGATTTTATATGCAAACCTAGCTTAATTATTTTTGTTTGTTTTTTTCTTTGTGCAAACGGCTAAGACTAATTTAGGTTATAGATCTCGGATCGACAACACTTATAAAGTAAAGGGCACCGCTCTCCCGTACCTTGGTCAAAACAAATATTTTTGGGATCGAATCTCCAAATATTAGAGTTGAACGTGTATTATAGAGAAGGTCATTGATGTGCGAGCTTAATAGATACACTCGTGTCTAAGGTTGTGGCTACCCTCCAGTGGCTTAGGAATGTTCAACGGCCTCCAAAGCCTAACAGGATACAGTGGCTGAATTCTATACAAGTATGATTCCAGAGAGATTTCTTAGTAGATGACCGGTTTTAGTTCAAGAGGTTGAAGTTCACATATCACCAAATGCTAACAATCAATATTTTATGGTCTCAGATACGTATATCGAGACTAAAAATATGATAGAAGTGATTAAGAAGGTTGATTAGTTCTATAGGAGATTAGCTATTGCATTCCGGATAGATGGAAGGAAGAAATGGAACCAACAGGTTCGTCTATACTAGAGAGATATGAGAGTTGATGCTGCATTCTTGAACATCTTTTCATCTTATTCATTGAGGCCTACACAACATCGGAATGAGCTGTTCTATGAGCCCACTCGGCTGATGCATCGTATAGTGACTGGCCGACCAATTGATATTGGTCATGTGATCTTTCAGGCGATCCATAACAGTGGGGTTGAGGAGGTATCTTTCTTGGTATTTCCTTGCTTGATCACCGCTTTTTATCGAGAGACATGCATTATAGTGAATGCCGGATTGGAGGAGCATGCGTCGAGTGTGATGGCATTGATGCATTGGAACAAATTGTTATACTCTCAGGGCCTACCTATTATAGGACAATATAAAGAGCAAAGACATATCCGTGAGGCACGAGATGCTTAGACAGTTCAGATGCAGGAGGAGCAATTATAGATTGAGGAAGCAGCACTGATTCCAAACACTCAGGCAAATGTTGCGCAACCAGATGTCGCTCAGATAGAAGTTGCATCATTTGATTCTATTTTGCAAGCTATGCGGAACCATATGGATATGTGATTCAGAGAGATGTAAGGGTGTTTAAACATTCATTTTGAAGGTGTTCGTATGAGTATTAATGAGTTACGCTCGATGATTTACAGGTTGTCTGATAGCGGTGTACCCTTCTAGACTTCGGTTCTCGGACCAGATTTTCAGTCAGGTGGCTGTTCTTTGTTTCAGCAACAGGGTTTCGACAATGGAGTGCCCGTGGAGCTGTAACATCTTAATCAGGATTCAGATCAAGGGACCAAGGTTTTGCACCTCTCGTAAGAGGATGGAGATTCTTAGAGATGATATGCATTTTTCTTTCATTTCTCTTATTATTATTTTTTTGAACTACTTTTGTTTATATTTTGAATTCCATTTCTATTTTCTTGATTGTTATTTTTTATTGTTTTAACTTGGATTCCTCACGTTATTTTTAGTATTTTTGATTCATTATTTGTGTTTATTCTAGATTTGTTTTTCATCTCCAATCTTTCCTCGCTTGTTATCGTTGGGGACAATGTTGAGCTTAGGTTTGGGGTGTGTGATCCAACCATGATGAGATGCTTTGATTTGTGCCCTAGAGATAATATGCATTAATCACTGAGTTTACAGTTACTTCTTGCCACTTAGAGTAGTGCATTGCATTTTTCAAAATTTATAACATGCTTTTGATGTGATAGTGGATAGAAAGCTTCATTGGATAGCCATGATTAATAGTGGAGACTACTCTTGTAAGTTCACTAAGCCAAAAAGCGTACGTAGGTGACATATTATGAGGGATACTTTGTTTCTAGTCCTAAACAATCATTAGGTTCTTAGCATTAGATTCGATCTCTAGAGGTTGTACATTGGGCATTATATAACTTTCATCTCAAAAGAATTCACATGTTAAGTTTGATCTTGAGTAAGACAAACCAGTGGAAGTGATTATTAGACTATATGAGCTTGAACTACTTAAAAGGCCATAATATTTCCTACCTTTATGTGTGTGTTCCATAACCCGGTTTGAAGCCAAACACAATAAGCCTTTTTCTTTCTTCACCACATTAACTGTAACCCATGAAGCCTATATTATAACCATACATTATAGCTTGGGATCGTGCTTTGAGAATGTGATGAAGATGTGATAGTTTTACACGTGATTTTTGTTTAAATTCCAAGCAAAGGTCGATAAAGGAAAGAGCTACATTCAATCCAAAAGAGTAAGTTTGATAGTTATAACTTTTATGTAATTCTCTAGTTCTGGAAGTAAGAAGTTTTAGTTCAAAAAAAAGGAAGGTTGCCACCAAAATAAATGGTGTATTAACAGAATCAGAGAATAGATTGTTAATGAGTGCAATAAAGTCAATTATATTGCAAAAGTTGTATCAACTCAAAAGGAGCTTGACGAGGATAGTGAATTTTAAAGAATTGGACAGTGGTGAGTGGCGTTATTCCACTTACAATGAAGACAAAGAGATTTGTGTGAAACTGTAAGGGTAATTGAAGACTCTCATGGTATGATCGTAGGTTTTTGAATTCCTATATTTCCTTTCTTTCTTAACCTTCACCCCATGGCCCCATTACAACCTTAATGGAATGTCTAACTGATTTGCTAGTTATCCTTGCTATGAAAATAGAAGTAAATCATGTGTTTATCTTGTTCATGATGCTTGACTCTTTTCATGAGATCTTTAGCATATAAATCAAGTGTTCTTTCATATATATATATATATATATATATATATATATATATATATATATTCATACGCGATCAAGACTAGAAAATTTCTTGTACATAGCTTCTATCGCATATACTTGATAAGTGTATTTGCCTAGGTTCTGTGTGAATTAATGAGAAAAATCCTATAAGAATTAGAGTCGAGACGAATTACATTTATGGTATTTAGCGAATGTGACTTTAAAACTAGAACGTCTTGAGTGTGGGCTTTTCATTAAAAATTGAGCAATGCAATCAGTTTGTGACTTAACTTTAGTCTTTACTTATTGGCTTTTGCATGCATTGTTTCAATATGGGCATATTTTGAATGTATTTTAGATGATTGGTATTTAAAGGCTTGTAGCATATGCTCAATGATATCATGTTCCATACGTAAGTGGCTTAGCTAGGATTTTTTATTTTTAGGTTTAGTTTTTAACTTTTGTTTTCTTAGTTTTGCTTAAGGACTACTAAAAAATAGGTTTGGGAGTATTTGATCGGATTAATTTTATATATGTTTTTCTCCCCTATTTCCTATGTAATAAGCTTGACTCTCGAGCATTTTAGGTTGTTTAGTATGTTTATTGAGCATGTGTAGGTCATTTTCCTTGAGATGAGATGTTCAGTGATATTTGTGTGGAATAGAGCTTTAACGAGAAGAAAAAGGGTAAAACTATCAAGAACCGATGTGTAGTTCACTGCCCATGCAGAGCATCAACTACGGCATAGCTAGCGATGCATTCCAGATGTGTTATCGTTTCCAGCCGCGGTCCACACCGCGGCCAAGTATGAGTTTCCACTACTGTCCACGTTGCACAAGAGTCCAAAGAACATAATGTGTTAAGTGCCACGTCCTGTGCATGTGTCTGTGCCATGGTACAGAAATCAGTTGTGCGCATTCCTTGTTTTCTATGGAAATTTGAAACCCTATTCTGAAGAGGACCTATAAATATTTCTTATTCTTTTGTCTATAGACGCTCGTTTTCGCTCTCTCAATCATCACACACGACTCTAAACCATTATTCTCGTTTGCACAACCACCTTACATAAAATTCTCTCATCATCTTTACACATCGAAGATTCGAAGACTAAGAAGATTCCAACATTGAAGATTTGAAGAATTCATTTGAGAACTCAATTAGTTTTATCATTTCTTTCTGTTGTCTTTTTATTTTCACCATGTGTAACTAATTCCGTACTGGGGAATCAATGTGAGCCTCTTTGAATGATTTTTGTTAGAATTGACTATCTTTTAAATAATTCAAGTTTTGATTCATTCGGTTCATTATATTTCTTAATTCTTTATTTTTGTTAATACAAGATCATACACTGTCATGAATTTAGGGTTTTAATAATTTTATAAGTGAGGTTAGTGTATTGATCTATATGTAAATTAATTATTATTCAATTGAATGGATAAAACTGATTTTAGCATTGATCTATGCAAGTAGGTTTTGGTTCTTTGTTCTTGCACTTAATGGGTTCTCAGTTGTTGCATGCCCCATTGACCTATAGGTAAATTATTACTGAGAACACTTGATTCATCCTGCGATCATACGGTAACAATCATACTTAAGATGAGAACGAACCCTTAACTTGATTAATATATTTTTCAAAGTCAATTCAAAACATTGAGTAGATATAATTGGGGATCATTGATGACCTAGTTCTTTCTGCTCTTGATCACAAACACCAACTCCTTTGATTTGCTTTATTAATTTTAGTTAAATCAATCAAACAACAATCTTTGGTTACTTTTAAATTTAGCTTTATTTAGAATTAGTTTTAATTGGAAAATTAATTTTCCCCGTGGGAACGATCCTTACTTGTCGTTGTACGTATCTTCACGATTCATGCACATGTGAATATTGTTTTTATAACTACGATTTTGCAACCGTCAACAGTGAGCATTGTAAGTCATTTCATTCATGTACCAAGTGAAGAGCATATGAATGCAATGTATCAAATCTTAAGATACTTGAAGAATGCTCTAGAAAAAGGGTTTTCCTTCTCAAAAAATGATATTTCTAACGTTGAAGGGTACATGAATTCTAATTGGGTTGGTGATCAAACTGACTGAAAGCTAACATCTGATTATTTTACTTTCATAGTAGGTAATCTTGTCACTTGGGGAAGCAAGAAGCAGAAGGTCATAGCAAGAACAAGCGTAGAAACCAAATTCTAAGGTATGGCTCATGGTGTATGCGAATGGATTAAAAGTGTATTAAAGATTTGAGGATTGAATATGAAACATCTATGAGTCTTCATTATGATAATAAAACAGCCATTAAGATTGCACATAATCAACAACATGACCGCACCAAACATGTTGAAGTTGATCATCATTTCATCAAGGAGAACCTTGATTAAAAGATTATACAATTTCCATTTGTTCGGTCCGAAAGCCAGTTAGCTGATAAGCTCACTAAAGCAGTTTTGAGAAAGGTGTTTCATGACATAATCGACAAGTTGAGCATGATAGATATCTATGCTCACACTTAAGAGGGAGTGTCTGCATGAGCTGTATATGAGGTGTAATTATTAGACTGATTTTGTAATTAGTCCTGGGAATCCGATTAGTTGACAAATCTTGTTAGATTGAATTTGTAATTAGTCATAGGAATCCGATTAGTTGACCAATCTTGTGTTTAAATGTAGGAATATTTATTTTCCCTTAGAATAGGCTGTTTCCTATTTTTATAGGTTGTAATTGTATCTATATATGGTCTCCATCTTGTAGAAGAAGCAAATATAAGAATTATTCACAAAAATCATTGTTTAACATCATCCCCATTCTCATTGAAAATCTCATCAATTGTTTCAGATAATCCCATTGCACCTTGTCCATTAGCAAAAGGTCCCAACATCTCAAAAATTGCATGGTAGTGTTTCTTTAATAACTTGAAGCTAGAATCAATGTGTGGTTGTCCTCTAAGCCCACAACCTGAAATCTTGTACTCACTATTTTTTCTATTTGTTACAAGTAGTCGGGTTTGAACGCACCATTGTCGCTTTCCATTTTCCGTAATTGGCTAAATCCATCAACTTTGAATCCTCAACGGAAGTCCATTGATATTTTTTTTCCAATAATTGATGTTGTTTGAGAATTAGTTACCATTATATTTCCAACAAAATGTTAAAACATACACATAAAAGAAAGAAATAGTTTAAAGATAAACATAGAATATTAAAAAAAAATATCCATTAAGATAACAACCGAAACATAAAAGAAAGTTAAAAAGATATGAAATTGTCATTAGCAATAAACTTTCAATGTTATACAACCCAGAGAATATTGAAACTTAAGCATAAAGAAGAAAAAAAAGAGTTCACACTTAATGATACAACAAGTTAAATATGCAACTCCATAGATACAACATCTATGAATGTCGATTTCCCTGCCATTGCTCAAACATTTATCTTACCAAGTTCTCTCCATGTAGTCCAATAATTTGATGTTTTAATGTGAGTGTAACAATCATTGTTCATGTCCTTATCTTCGTTGTCACCATCATTATCCTCAAGTATACAAGCATTTCTCTTCTAATCAAGTTGTGAAGAAGGTAGCACGTTAAAATAATACGACATTGTATTTTGACAAGGTAGTATGATCGACCTCTAAGAATTGCCCATTGTCCATTCAACAATCCAACCAGTTTTCTTCAAACCTATTCCTTAGAAGACATAATGAATTCAATTTGTTAAAAAAAATGATTAAACAATTCAAACAATTATTATTATCTTAATTTAGTTTGACAATTAATATACTATTTATTCTTTATCAATAACAAATAAGAAGTTGTTTATAAAAATAAATAAATAAAGAAATTAAAAGTAAAATAAGAAGTTTGTTGTAAATGATTGAGATGATAAACTAAATAAAATAAAGATGAGAGAACTGTGAGAGAGAGACGAAAGAGAGAGGCATTAACTCTATGTAAATTGAACTTCAGATAGCTCCCCTACACACATGATTCGTCTTTCAAACTAAAATCCATTGATGGTGACGTTTAGTAAGGTTTGACGACTTGATACATTCTGCAGTTACCACCTGTCCTCCTGGGATTAGGCGTGTCTGGTGGCATTTATGGGACACGACCTTTTGGCCGTCTAATACGTCAACCATGTCACTTGTCACGTCTTTTCGTTTCCCGCTTCTCTATGACCTTGACCTTTGGTTTCAAATTTCGAAACCAGTACCTTGCCCATTTAAACATGTATGAAAAGTATTTTTTATCACTTTTTTTGTTGCTTCACTCATATTCATCGTTGCCAGCATTCTTTCATTATTTCAGCCCAAGAAAAAACCTAAAGGTCCGTCCAGTAAGCGTTTTTCATTTGTTGTTTTTTTTTTAAAAAATGAAAATGAAAACGAAAACAGTGTTTTTGGTTTCAATTTTGAAATCCAAAAATGTGTCAGCTAACATATACTAAGAACTGTATTTTAAAAATAAAAATGGAAAAAACACGTCATGTAGGTTATCTGAAAACTATCAAAAATTGAAATATCAATTTTAAAATTTTGTTTAATATTATAACAATTATAAATTGATTGATTAAATAATTAACTAATATGATTTTTGTATTTTAATTTATAAATTAAACAAAGTAACACTTCACAAATTACTTCAAAAAAACATAAAAAAATCAATTAATCAAAACTAAAGTCTAAAACTATAAATAAATAATTATAATATAAATATTATTATATATATTACTATATAATAAAAAATAATTGTATATATTATATTACTATATTTTTTTTAAAAAACATAAAATATATAGTAAATTTTATTACATATATTGTACTTTATATTTTAATATATAATATTTTATATATAATAACACATAATATATTACAATATATCCTATATAAATATATAATATTTGATATATATATATATATAATATAATATAATATAATATATATATATATATATATTATACATTATTGTATTTAATAACTATATATAATATATTATATACATACATATATTAATATATATATTCATAACATATATTATCATATATATTCATTTATATATATAATAATATATATATTATTATTTATATTATATAAACTATATATTATATATAATATTTTATTATTATAAATAATAATATATGTATGTTCCATGGTTTTTGATTGGATTATTTCGGTTGACAAACAACATTTTTGGGGATTATAATATAACGGTAGTTCAGCCGACTTTGCTCATGACCAAGTTCAAGCTTCAAAGGTATATCGCTTGCTTAATTTTCATTGAAGAGATTAGAGCACACACTCACTCATATGCATGTTTTGATTACCTTGCATTAACGCTTAAGTGAATTCATGTGTGCTTGATTTCTATCTTTTCTTGCTTGCTTAAGTTGAATGCATCTTGTGATTAAAATGCCATGTCATGTTAGGCATTAGGATGCATTCCCTTCACCTCTCTACTCTTGCACAATTTGTACATAAGTGTTAAGGAAGTAGGCAGTGCGCCACTCGAGCAACGCCCACACCAGCACAAACACTAGAGCAGCCTCTCCAGTGGACTGTCGTTGGTCGTCAAGCGCACCACACAAGCTCAACTTGTCCAGTGGTCGCCCAGTTGGCTGTCGCTGGTCGTGCACCACTGCCTTACACTACTCCACTGGTGCCCATCACAAAAATAGGCTTTGCGCTGGTTGTGCACTACTCGACCAGTACCACCACCAGCGCACAATGCAACTTTTAGGCAGTTTTGTTAAAACGATGTAGTTTCATTTTGGGCTTCATATAAATAGATCATCTTCTTCCCAACTCGTTTTCAACAACTTCAAAACCTATTTTAAGTAAGAGAAAGGATTTCCTTTGAGAGAGAAGCTTCAAGAACTCATCTTGACTCAACCAACCATCAATCCATGAGCATCTAGCATCTTCTTGCACCTTCCAAGCATGGATTTCTCTTGTTTTCATTGACTAGGTAATCTCTACATGACCTAGAATTTATTATTTCTTAACTAGGCTATGTTTACCTAGAAAAAGCATTAATTACTCATTGAATGTATGTTTTTTATGTTTTAGTGCATTTACAACATGTTTGAGTTGTTATTAATTGATTGAGATGTTTGTTATAGCTAGCATTTAGGACGATTTTACCCTTCTAGCTAAATCTACTTACACTTGCATTTAGATAATTGATATCTAAGATTTGCATTCATTGCCATCTTTAATCCCTGGATAAGCATTAAATGTCTTAACCTAGCATTTGTGCATCTAAAATATTTTCATATATTCACTTAGGTTGTTTTGACTATTATTTGAGATTAAGTCTTGTGACTAATTGGTTAGTGCACAAGCATGTTGATCAAGAATCACTATTAAGACCCATTGGGTAGTAGTGGTGGGTTAGTAACCTTGAAGTGTGACTAGGTGGTCAACTTAGATTGTAAATATCATTACAATAGTGGATTTAAGGATCGGATGTGGCTAGAAGGATAGCCCGTGGTTTTTTCCTTTGTCGAAGGGTTTCCATCCATATATCGCGTGTCTTTCATTATTTTATGTATAATTAGTTTAGTGAAGGCTTTATATTTTGGGGTAATATTTGAAATACTGATTAATCGAAAAGTTGGCAATTGATTCGATTAAAACCTATTCACCCCCTAGGTATAGACACACACGGTTTAAGGGAATTTTCAATTGGTATCAGAACCGGTGCCTAAACATACTTAGGTGATCTGTGCCTTGTATGTGTCTTGCTTTTTGAATTTTGCTTGGTTGTGTTTGCATTTCATTTGTATCTCATTTATAACCCAAACACTATGAGTGAGACTGGGATGAATAAAGAAGGAGCTTCAAGCTTAAGACCACTTTTGCTTAAGGGATAATTATGCCTTATTGAAAGGCAAGATGGAATCTTATATTTGCCAAATAGATGACCGTTGATGGATGTCAATTGAAGATGGATAAACTCCTCCAATAATGACCAGCGAAGAAGGAGATGAAGTTCTGAAGCCTATGTCTCAATAGAGGACACAAGAATTTGAAGCTTCCAAGTGGAACAACAAGGCAATGCATGCCATCTTGTGTGCCATGGACGACAATCAATACAAGTTGGTTCAAAACACTAGGAATGCAAATGAGGCTTGGGAGATTCTACAAACAGCTCATGAAGGAACCGAAGTGGTCAAGGACTCTAAACTTTAAGTCCTCCAAACAAAATTTGTGATGATTATGATGGAGGAGGAAGAGTGCTTTAATGACTTCCAAGTGAAGTTGATGGACATCGTAAATCAAAGCCATCAACTAGGTGACCCATATTCAGATAGAATGTTCAAGCAAAAGATCATGTAGTCACTTCCTCATAGATTCGAACCCAAGGTGACAGCTCTTGAAGAAAATAGTGATTATAAGTCAATGAAGCCGAGTGAAGTGATTGGTAGGCTTCTAATCTATGAGTCTAGGTGGGCCTCTAAACCTACACATTTCATAAAACAAGAGAGCATGGCTTTAAAGAATTCCAAAGTGGAGAATGAAGAGGATGACTCAGATGAGGAGTTGGCTCTTATGGTTAAGAAATTTAAGAAGTTTATCAAATTTAACAAGAAGGGTTTTGGATCCAAAGGAAAGGAATTGAAGCAAAAGAATCCAAATGGAGAAATCTCACAAGATGGATTCCAAGAAGGGAATTTGAAAAGTCCTCAATTGTTGATTGGCTTATTTCGTGAACAACCATATTGTTGGGGTTCATGTAAGGGTAGCTTAGGCTCTCAAGACCTCAAGAGGAGAAGCATCAAAGGTAAAATTCTTGTGCTTACTTACTTTGAAGAGATAGTTGCACACACTCACATATTCATGCATAACTCTTGATCTTACATGTTGAGTGTTTTCTTGTGTGCATTTTGGTTTTAATAACTCTTGTTGATCTACTTGCATCATGTACTTAAAGTTTATGTCATGCTAGGCTTTTTAGAATAGGATGCATTTTCATCACTCTTGTACTTGTTGCTTGTATGGTTGGTTGAGTGTTGAAGTAAGAATTACGCTGGTGGTACGCTACACGACCAGCGCACCTCACCAGCGCAAGAGATCATGAGGTCATGCGCCACTGAGGTGCGCTGCTGCACCCGTGCATAGTTGAAAAAATATGCATGCGCTGGTGGTGCGCTACTAATCTAGCGTAGCCTCACTAGTGCAAACATTCCAGAGAATCTACGCTTGTGTTGCGCCACTGTAATGCGCCACTTGTCCAGTGCCTATTGAATTTTTTAGGTAGTGCGCTGGTGGTGCGCTACTCAACTAGCGCACCTCACCAGAGCACAATGAAGAAGCTAGAATATTTTTTCCAAAACGACATCACTTTGTTTGGATCTCACATATATATATCTTATTGTCTTAAGGTAGTGTAAAAGTTCAATATATCACATATTTTCCTTACAATACATTTCAAAGGAAAAATAATTCCAAGAACTTATTTTTAATCACTCAAAGCATTCCTATGTGCATCTAAACTTCATCTTGCATCATCTAAATTCATCTAGAGTGCATCTATGGATAAGGTTGCTTCATCACATCTTGTTTGGTAAGCTCTTCATTATCTTCTTACAAGTTAATTGTTTTTGCTTGCTAAACCATCTCTTTAATTAATTGTATTCTCTTAGAATATTTCTAGATACAAATTAGAGATTGTTGTGATGACATGATTGAGTGTTGTATTGTGATAGCTTCATAGGATTGATTGATTTATGTTTAGCTAAGCTATTTGAACATGTCATTTAGCACTTGATATCTAGGATTGCATTAATTGTCATCTCATTATCCTAGATAAGCATATAGAGTTTCCTAGCCTTGTTTGTTCATTGAATATCATCATATATTCACTTAGGACACTTTATCTCTTCATTGAGAAGTAAGACTTGTGTTGCTTCCGGGAGTAGGTAGCTTAATGCACAAGCAAGATGAACTAGGTTCACTTATACCGGGATTAGGTAGTGGTGGTGAATTAAATTGGGATTAGATTGTAATTCTCTTGTCATTAGTGGATTCGAGGTTCTAGTGTGGCGTACTCATAAGCCAGTGGTTTTTCCCATTTGGAGGGTTTCCACGTATATCTCAAGTGTCGTTAATATTTCCGCATTTTTACACTTGTGATTTTATCGTAATTAGCTAGGGGCATTTTTGTCAACTTGACCTTTAACGAAAATTGGGTAAAATTTGTTAAAATCTATTCACCCCCCCCCCCCCCCCTCTAGATTAATACTACACACCATAATATTTGTTTCAATTGGTATCAGAGCAGGTTCCTAGACATACATAGGTGATCCTTGCTCATTTTGGTGTGTGTTACATTTTGTGTGTTTATGTTGACCATTCATACACTTGCATTCATATCATTCATTCATAAACACAATGAGTGGAAACGGTGGCAATGAGGGAGCTTCCAGCACTAGACTTCCACTCCTCACCGGGTTGAATTATGCTCCTTCGAAAGGCAAGATGGAGTCGTACATATGCCAAATTCATGACAGGGCATGGATGGCAGTTGAAGATGGCTACACTCCACCCATGATGACTGCTGCAGATGGAGGAGATGATGTACTCAAACAAAAGGCTCAGTGGAATGCACAAGAGTTTGAGGCTTCAAAGTGGAATAGGAAGGCAATGCATGCCATCCTATGTGCAACGGATGAGAACCAGTACAAGTTGGTTCAAAATACTAGGATAGCTAAGGAGGCATGGGACATCCTTGAAGTTGCACATGAGGGAACCGAGGTGGTTAAGGAATCAAAGCTTCAAGTTCTCTAAACGCAATTTGAATTGCTCAAGATGGATGAGAACCAGTGCTTCAATGAATTTGAAGTGAGGTTAATGGATATTGTGAACCAAAGCCATCAACTTGGTGATCCTTATTCGGATAAGAAGATCAAGCAGAAGATTATGAGATCTCTACCCGATAGATTTGAGTCTAAGGTGACGGCTTTGGAAGAGAATAGTGGGTACAAGGATATGAAGCCTAGTGATGTGATTGGGAGGCTTCTAACTTATGAATCTAGGAAATGTCCTAACCCCTCACCATAAAAAAAGCAAAAAGATATTGCTTTGAAAGCCTCCAGAGTTGATAAGGAGGAAAATGATGACTCAGATGAAGAAATAGCTTTGCTAATGAGGAAATTCAAGAAATTCTACAAGTCCGAGAAGAAAGGTTTTGGAATACTTAAAGAAAAAGGCTCCCTTCAAAAAGTTTGAGCCTAGGAAAGAAAAGACCGAGAAGAAAGGGGTCCAATGCTATGAATGTGGTGGAATAGGTCACTTCGCCCCAGAATGTGCAATTCACAAGGTCAAAAAGAAAGGAAAAGTGATGGCTGCCACATGGAGTGAGAGTGATAACTCAAATGTAGGAGATGAGTCTTCAGATGATGAAGAACTCATGGCTAACTTCATAGCCTTTACATCATCTCTTAGAAGTAGAGATGCTAGTGAAGAAGAAAATGAGAGCCAAGAGGGAAACTACTCAAGTGATGATGGATCTTCATCATAATCTACATATGGAAGTGTGGAAATGATAGATCTCAAGAACTACATGACTAGGTTTGAGAGTTCAAGGTTGAAGAACAATAATGAAATCAAGAGATTGAAAGAAGAAAACCAAGACCTCTCAACTCAAGTTGGCCAACTAAATGAAGAGTTGGTGAGATCTAAGAGAAGTGAAGAAGGGTTGAAGAAAGAGCTTGAAGATGTTAGAGAGTTGTTGACCAAGATGAACTCTAGCACCAAGAAACTTGACCACATGCTAGATGTTGGAAAGAGGCCAAGTGACAAGAAGGGGCTTGGGTTTGAAGATGACAAGATGTCCTCCACTCCAATCAATACCATTTTTGTAAGAAGCATGAACTTCAATGGGTCTTCTCCTTATCAAAATCCTAGGAAGAAGCTTGAACTAGGAGAGTGTTCAAGTGGTGCTCAAGTGAAGGTGGCACCAAGAAGCCCACCTCAAGCTCATCCTACAAGGGCTCCTCAAGTCAACTTCCCTCAACCAAAAGCTCACAAAAGGAAGACACCTATCATGCAAGCTCAACCAAGGAAGCAATCAAGTCTTGCTCAACAACAAAGAAGGAAAGATCCTCAACAACATGCAAGACAACCACAAAGACATAGGAAGGATCCAATGCATCCTCACGGATATGGTATAATTCCTAACTTATTACCTACATGTCATTTTTGTGGTATTGATGGTCACATTAGACCAAATTGCTTTAGATATGTCAAATTATGTAGAAATGAAAGCATGATAGAGAAGAAAAAGACTAGAGCCATGATGCATGATCCTAGGACATCTAGAGCCATGATACATGATCCTAGGACATCTAGAGCCATGATGCATGTCACTAGGAAAAGTGGAATACCTTTGCATGATCCTAGGACATTTAGAGCCCTTGTACCATTGACAACTAGGAAGAAAAATACTGTACCTAGGTGGATTAGAAAGGATGAACACATATGCCATGTTGCACAAATTACTTTGAAAGCTCATTCTTATGATTTTTGGTATTTGGATAGTGGGTGCTGTAGGCACATGACTGGAGATAAGAGTTTCTTTGAGACTCTTGTGATGGAGGAGGGAGGAAATGTCACCTTTGGTAATGGATCCAAAAAGAAGGTTAAGGGAAAGGGAGCCATTTCCATTCCCGGATTACCCTCCTTGTCCAATGCTTTGTATGTTGATGGTCTAAAAGCCAATTTGATAAGCATTTCACATCTTAGTGATAAAGGACTCTCTGTCTTGTTTAGGAAAAATGATTGTTCTATCCTATTGCCTAACGGACAAACCTTGTTAAAAGGTATGAGATCTAGTGACAATTGCTATTGTCTTGAGGCTAGAAGTGTGTCTTGTAATGTGTCCAAGGATGAACAAATTGAGTTGTGGCATGAAAGACTTGGTCACATGAACTTTAGGGATTTAAGAATCTTAGATAAGTTCAATGTTGTGCGAGGCCTTCCCAAGCTTGAGAAAAAGGTTAATGGTGTTTGTGGACCTTGCCAACAAGGGAAGCAAACCAAAAGTATGCATAAAAAGGGCAAGTACTTATCCACTAAGGAACCTCTAGAGCTTCTCCACATGGATCTTATGGGTCTTATGCAAACCGAAAGTTTATGTGGAAAGAGGTATATTTTTGTGTGTGTAGATGACTTCTCTAGGTACACTTGGACTTATCTCCTTAGAGAAAAATCTGAGACCTTTGACAAGTTCAAAATGAAATGAACTCTAAGATTAAAAGTATTAAAAGAATTAGGAGTGACCATGGGAAGGAGTTTGAGAATGCCAATTTTGAAAATTATTGCAATAGTCTAGGCATCTCTCATGAGTTTTCGGCTCCTAGGACACCTCAACAAAATGGAGTTGTTGAGAGGAAAAATAGGGTTCTTCAAGAAATGACCCGTGTGATGTTGCTTAGCAACAATGTCCCTAGGAATCTTTGGGCCGAAGCCGTCAATACGGCATGCTACATAGGAAATATAGTTTTTCTTAGGCCCCACACTAGGCAAACCTCCTATGAGTTATAGAAAGGTAGAAAGCCAATTGTTAGCTACTTCCACACCTTTGGAAGCAAATGCTACATTTTGAATGACCGTGATCAACTTGGCAAATTTGATGCTAAGAGTGATGAGGGTATCTTCATTGGCTATGCCTTGAATAGTAGAGCCTATAGAGTTTTCAATCTAAGAACTAGGACCGTTATGGAATCATCTAATGTAGTCATTGATGATACTAGGCTCAAATCTAATGACCATGAAGAGGAGGTAGGTTTAGTTGATGACTCTCCTTTGGAGAAAGTAGTTGATATCTCTAATGTTGAAAAGGCTAATCTTGATGATGACATAACACAACTTAGTGATAGGATTCCTCACTTGGACTCAAAAGATTTTGCTCCATGGGTTAGGAAACTCCATGACAAAGATGACATTATTGGAGAGGTTAGTGAGGATGTTAGGACTAGGCATCAAATGGCTAATCTAATTAGCTACACTTGTTACACCTCTCAAATAGAGCCCAAGAAAATTGATGAAGCTTTAAAAGATGAATTTTGGGCTCTTGCCATGCAAGAAGAGCTTAACCAATTTGAAAGGAATGAGGTTTTGACTTTAGTTCCTAGGCCCAAGAACACCAATGTGATAGGCACCAAGTGGGTATATAGGAACAAATCCGATGAGGATGACAACATTGTACGAAACAAGGCTAGGCTTGTAGCACAAGGGTACTCTCAAATTGAGGGTATTGACTTTGAGGAGACATTTGCTCCCGTTGCTAGAATTGAGTCCATTAGACTTTTTTAATCCATTTCTTGTTTGCACAAGTTTAAATTATACCAAATGGATGTTAAGAGTGCCTTCCTCAATGGTTTCTTGCAAGAGGAAGTGTTTGTTGAGCAACCTAAAGGGTTTGTGGATCCTCACCACCCTAATCATGTCTATCACCTTAAGAAAGCTTTGTATGGGTTGAAACAAGCACCTAAGGCTTGATATGAGCGTCTCACTCAATTTCTTATAGATAGTGGCTACACTAGGGGTAGTGTTGACAAGACTCTATTCATCAAGAAAGACAAAGATGAGCTCTTTATAGCTCAAATCTATGTTGATGATATAGTCTTTGGTTCCACAAATGACACCAAAGTCCAACAATTTGATGATGTGATGTCTCATGAGTTTGAAATGAGTCTAGTTGGTGAGTTGAGTTACTTTCTAGGTTTACAAATTAAGCAAATGGATGATGAAATTTTCATATCTCAAGCTAAGTATGCCAAAAACCTAGTGAAGAAATTTGGCCTTGAAAGTGCCAAACATTGTGATACACCCATGAGCACCACTTTGAAGCTGAGCAAGGATGCTAGTGGTAGAAGTGTGGATCAAACCTTATATCGTGGCATGATTGGTAACTTGCTCTATTTGACCGTAAGTAGGCCCGATATCTCTTTTAGTGTGGTTGTGTGTGCTAGGTACCAATCGGATCCCAAGGAGTACCATCTCTCTTCTGTTAAGAGAATCATTCGTTATGTGAATGGGACTTCTAATTATGGAATTTGGTACTACTTTGACACTAATGCTAGTCTTGTAGGCTTTAGTGATGCTAATTGGGCAGAAAATTGTGATGATATGAAAAGTATATCGGGCGGTTACTTTTTCCTTGGGAACAACTTTGTCTCTTGGTTTTGCAAGAAGTAGAATTCGATTTCCTTGTCCACGGCTGAGGCCGAGTACATAGCTATTGGGAGTGGATGCACACAACTCCTTTGGATGAAGCAAATGCTAGTTGACTATGGATTCGATCAAGGTACTCTTACTCTCTTTTGTGATAACATGAGTGCTATAAATATTTCCAAGAATCCGGTTCAACATTCTAGGACTAAGCATATTGACATCCACCATCATTTCATTAGCGAACTAGTTGAGAGCAAATGCATTGTACTTGAGCATGTAGGTACAAATGATCAACTAGCGGATCTATTCACTAAACCCTTAGATGCTACTCGATTCAAAACTCTTAGTAGATCTATTGGGATTTGTCTCATTGAGTGATGATTTTTCGGTTTTTGACCCCATATGGGGAACTCAAGCAAAGAGAGCTATTGTATACTTGTTGCATGCAATTTTTCTTAAATATGTTTATGCCTCTTTATTGATTGCTTGAGTAGCTTAGTTGCACTTATAGTATATTGTCTTTTCATAAATAAGTGTGAACTTTGCTTTGATTACAATCCATGTCATATTTATGTTCAAACATGCATTTTTGGACTAGGAGATATACATTGGAAGTACATAATTGAATGACCCATAATTATCTCCATGACATGATGATTCTTTAAATGACATGCTAATGAAAAATGATAAAGCATGATTTGATGATTGCAATTGTTAAATGCAACACATTGTGTGAAAAATGCTAGTGAGACTAAAATGTTTAATCAATGTCTCTCTTTCTTTATTAGTTGAACATGGCTACTATCATACGGGTATTCTCCCGAAAAAATCAAGTAGGGTGCAAAGTTGCTCATGCCATGTTTCACTTATAAAGTTGGATATAGTGCTATTAAAACTTGACATCTATGAACAATCTATATCCTTGCTTCTCTCATGACAAATGGTGAAATTGGTTTGAATTATTTTGGAAACCTTTGTCATTTGCTTTGCCAAATACCATTGTTTTTGGACTTGAATGCAATATTTCTTGTATGCAAAGCATTTTTTGATTCACACATTGTCTTCAAATAAATCTCCTTGTGTCTCTCCTATCAATTGAATTGCATAAATGTGGCTTATATAATTATGCAACAATCTTGTATGCTCTTTTCTTTCTTTTCCTTTACTGACCCGGTTGGGGACTTCTCCTTTAACTATATCATGACAAAAAGGGGGAGTAGTGTTGGCTAACGGAGAGTAACATGTGTTGGTTTGAACAGGGAGTTTACATGTAAGGGGAGAGATTACATGTAGAGGGAGTAACCCGTTGAGGGGGGGCATTGCATTCACATACATTGCATGTTGTCATATTCATATTCTTAAATGCAAATGCTTTTGTTTTATATTCACTTAATCATCTCACATGCACTTGGTTTGGAAAGCGTATTTGTGCTTGCCTTGCGTGTAGGGTTGATAGTTCTACAAAAGATTGAAGACTTGAAGTTTTTTTTATGTTTATCTCTTTGTAATTTAGAATATCTTCCAGGTGTTTTTCTGTTTTGTTTTGTGAGGATCAATATGAGTGGTGGTTTTGTCACGAAATAGCCAAAGGGGGAGATTGAAAAGTCCTCATTTGTTGATTGGCTTATTTCGTGAAAAACCACATTGTTGGGGTTCATGTAAGGGTAGCTTAGGCTCTCAATACATCATGAGGAGAAGCACCAAAGGAAAAATTCTTGTGCTTACTTACTTTGAAGAGATAGTTGCACACACTCACATATTCAAGCATAACTCTTAATCTTATATGTTGAGTGTTTTCTTGTGTGCATTTTGGTTTTAATAACTCTTGTTGATCTACTTGCATCCTGTACTTAAAGTTTATGTCATGCTAGGTTTTTTAGAATATGATGCATTTTCATCACTCTTGTGCTTGTTGCTTGTATTGTTGGTTAAGTGTTGAAGTAGAAATTGCGCCGGTGGTGCGCTACTCGACCAACGCACCTCACCAGCGCAACATTCATAGTGGACTGTCATTAGTCATACGCAACTGAGGTGCGCTGCTGCACCCGTGCATAGTTGAAAAAATGTGCATGCGTTGGTGGTGCGCTACTCGTCTAGCGCAGCCTCACCAGCGCAAACATTCCAGAGAATCTGCGCTTGTGTTGCACCACTGTAATGCGCCACTCGTCCAACGCCTATTGAATTTTTTAGGCATTGAGCTGGTGGTGCGCTACTCTGCCAGCGCACAATGAAGAAGCTGGAACATTTTTTTCCAAAACGACATCACTTTGTTGGATCTCATATATATATATATCTCATTTTCTTAAGGTCGTGTAAGAGTTCAATATATCACATATTTTCCTTAGAACACATTTCAAAGGAAAAACACTTCTAAGAACTCATTTTTAATCACTCAAAGCATTCTCATGTGCATCAAAACTTCATCTTGCATCATCTAAGTTCATCTAAAGTGCATATATGGATAAGGTTGCTTCATCACATCTTATTTGGTAAGCTCTTCACTATCTTCTTACAAGTTAAATGTTTTTGCTTGCTAAACCATCTCTTTAATTAATTGTATTCTCTTAGAATATTTCTAGATACAAATTAGAGATTGTTGTGATGACATGATTGAGCGCTGTATTGTGATAGCTTCATAGGATTGATTGATTTATGTTTAGCTAAGCTATTTGAACATGTCATTTAGCACTTGATATCTAGGATTGCATTAATTGTCATCTCATTATCCTAGATAAGCATATAGTTTTTCCTAGCCTTGTTTGTTCATTGAATATCATCATATATTCACTTAGGACACTTTATCTCTTCATTGAGAAGTAAGACTTGTGTTGTTTCCGGGAGTAGGTAGCATAAAGCACAAGCAAGATGAACTAGGTTCACTTATACCGGGATTAGGTAATGGTGGTGAATTAAACCGGGATTAGGTTGTAAATCTCTTGTCATTAGTGGATTCGAGGTTCTAGTATGGCGCACTCATCAGCCCGTGGTTTTTCCCATTTGGAGGGTTTCCACATATATATCAAGTGTCGTTAATATTTCCGTATTTTTACACTTGTGATTTTATCGTAATTAGTTAAGGGCATTTTCGTCAACTTGACCTTTAACGAAAATTGGGTAAAAAAATTTAAAATCTATTCACCCCCCCCCCCCCCCTCTAGATTAATACTACACACCATAATATTTGTTTCAGAATTCAATGCTATGAGTGTAGTAGGTTCGGTCACATTGCCACCGACTGTGCTAATTCGAAGAAGAATAAGAAGATAGGAAAGGCGGTGGTTGCCTTATCAAGTGATAGTGGAAGTGAAGGAGATTCCTCAAGTGATGAAGAGGTTGTTCTTAACTACACGGTTTTTGGAGCCTCATTTGTTAAAGATGTATAAAAAGGCAACAAAGTCTTAAGTAGTGACCTTGAAAAATGAGTAGATGAAGAGGTAGCTAGAAGAAATTTTTATGAAGCTACCAAGAGGGAAAGTGATGAGAGCATCACATCCTCAAGTGATGAAGAGGTGGAAATACAAAAAGAAGATGACACAAGTAATGAGAGTTTCTCAGCTCACTCTACAAATGGAAATGTAGAGAGTATGAACCTTGAAGGGTTCATTGAGCATTTTCAAAACTCAAAGTTGAAGATGAAGATGAAGAAAGAGGTTCGATGGCTAAAGGAAGAGAACCTCATTCTATCAACCGAGTTGATTCACTTAAGTGAGAAAGTGAACAATGGAAGAAAGGTGGAAGAAAGCTTGAATGGGGATCTTAAAGAGGCTAGAGAGTTGATTGCTAAGATGACTTTGAGTACGGAGAAGCTTGACCATATGTTGGGAGTTGGCAAGAAGCCAAGTGACAAGAGAGGTTTACAGTTTGAAGATGACAAGAAGACCTCAACTCCTAGCAAGACAGAATTTGTCAAGAGCATGGACTTCAAATAACCTCTTCCTCCATTTTATCCTAGGAATAAAATTGAACTAGGAGAATGCTCTAAATAGGTACAAGTCAAGGTGGCACCAATGAGTCAAGCTCGGGCACAACCAAGTAGAGCAAATCAAGCAAGCTTTCCTTAACCTAAATACCACCAACCAAGGAAGCAATCTTCTCCAACTCAGCAACAAAGGAGGAGAGAACCTATCCAACACCAAAGACAAGTTCAAAGTCATAGAAAAGCACCTTTGTCCTTACAAAGGAATGGTATGGGCCATTTTTGTGGTGTTGATGGTCATATTATACCAAATTGCTTCATATATATTAACATGTGTAGAACTAAGAGCATGATTGAAAGAAATATGGCTAGAATCAATATGCATGTGCCTAGGAAATCTAGAGTCAATGATCCTAGGAGAAATATGATGACCTTGACCACTAGAAATGACAATGTGTCACCTAAGTGGATTAGAAAAGATGAACCCATGTGCCATTGGGCACAGGTTTAACCCATAGGCTCAACTAGGTCCAATGGAATTGGTTGGTATATAGGGACTCATATCCTCTTTTGACTTGTTTTAGATTGACCCCATATGGGGAGCTTAAGAAAAGAGAGCGAACATGTATTATAATGAGCAAAAATAATTATTCAATTTTATGCTTTTAAATTAATTGCTTGAGTATCATGGTTGCATATACTATCATATGACTTTTTATTCAATAAGTGTGTCTTTGCCTTGTTTGAAATCCATGTCACATTTATGTTCAAGTATGCATTTTTGGACTAGTAAAAATGATTGGGTAGTACATTTGATTGACCCAAAATTTATCTCCATGTTTATGTGAAATTGAGTTTGACATGCTTAAATATTATGCATAAAGTATTAGTATGCAAGTGTGTGTGAATGCAATTGACAAGGCTAAACTCAATAAGGAACTTGTGTCCATTCAACTAATAAGGATGTCTCATCCAATTTAGCCTTGTCTCTTTTCATAATGGTTGAATAAGACAACAGCCAATAAGGATTTCATATCCATTCAATCAATAAGGATTTCATATCCATTCAATCAATAAGGATTTCATATCCATTCAATCAATAAGGATTTTATATTCATGTCTTGGTTGGTCATTAAGAATTGAAAACATTGCCTTTGTGTGTGTTGAAAGTTTTATTTGCTATATCTTGTTCATTTTTGACAAAAGGGTACAAATTGGTTTGACTTCTTTTGGAAACTCTTTTGATATTTGCTTTGCCAAATACCATGCTTTGAAAGTTAATGTTGCATGTCTTCCATTCAAGGCAATCATTTCACACATCTTCCTAAAATCAAACTTCCTTGCTCTTCTCTCTCACTTAATTAAATTGTATAAAGTTGTTGTATATGATTATGCATTTATCTTGTAAATATCTCTCTTTGCTAAAGTGACCCGCATGGGGAATAACCTTTTGTCTATCTTGTGATAAAAAGGGCGATAAGTGTGGATTTTGGGGGAGTTGAGGAGTTGAGAGTGACTTGTCGAGGGAGAGTGACTTATTGAGGGGAAGTAACCCATTTAGGGGGAGCATTTGTTTTTTCATTGTATTGCATGTTGCTTGTATGTTTTCCTTTTATGCAAATTGCTTATTGCTTGTTGCTTGTGATTTTTATTTTACTTGATCACCTCACATACACTTGTCTTGGAAAGTGTAGTTATCTTGTTTTGTAGAGATGGTTATTCTACAAGAGATGGAAGATTTGAAGATCTAGCTTATAGGTATCTCTTTGTAATGGAGAATATGGTTGTTGACCCCTTGTCTTTTGTTTTAATTATTGTGAGTGGTGGTTCTGTCACGAAATAGCCAAAGGTGGAGATTATAAGTTTCTTGATTTTTGATTGTCTTATTTCGGTTGACAAACCACATTTTTAGGGATTATAATATAAGGGTAGTTTAGTCTGCTTTGCTTATGACCAAGTTCAAGCTTCAAAGGTATATCGCTTGCTTAATATTTCATTGAAGATATTTACATCACACACTCACTCATATGCATGTTTTGATCACCTTGCATTAATACTTAAGTGAATTCATGTGCGCTTGATTTATATCTTCTCTTGCTTGCTTAAGTTAATTGCATCTTGTGATTAAAATGCCATGTCATGTTACGCATTAGGATGCGTTCCCTTCACCTCTCTACTCTTGCACAATTTGTGCATAAGTGTTAAGGAAGTGGGCAGTGCGCCATTCGAGCAGCTCCCACATTAGCGCAGCCTCTCTAGTGGACCGTCGCTGGTCGTCTTGCGCACCACACAAGCGCAACTCATCCAGTAGTCGCCCAGTTGGCTGTCGCTGGTCGTGCATCATTACCTTGCACTACTACACTAGCGCCCATCACAAAAATAGGCTTTGCGCTGGTGGTGCGTTACTCGACCAGCGCCACCACCAACGCACAATGCAACTTTTAGGCAGTTTTATTAAAACGATGTAGTTTCATTTTGGACTTCATATAAATATATCATCTTCTTCCCAACTCATTTCCAAGAGCTTTAAAACCTATTTTAAGTGAGAGAAAGGATTTCCTTTGAGAGAGAAGCTTCAAGAACTCATCTTGACTTAACCAACCATCAATCCATGAGCATCTAGCATCTAGCATCTTCTTGTATCTTCCAAGCATGGATTTCTCTTGTTTTCATTGACTAGGTAACATCTACATGACCAAGAATTTATTATTTCTTAACTAGGCTATGTTTACCTATAAAAAGCATTAATTACTCATTGAATGTATGCTTTTATGTTATATTGCATTTATAACATGCTTGAGTTGTTGTTTGTTGGTTGAGATGTTTGTTTTCATGATAGCTAGCATTTAGGATGATTTTACCCTTATAGCTAAATCTACTTGCACTTGCATTTAGATAATTGATATCTAGGATTTACATTCATTGCCATATTTAATCCTTAGATAAGCATTAAATGTCTTAACCTAGCATTTGTGCATCTAGAATATTTTCATATATTCACTTAGGTTGTTTTGACTCTTCTTTGAGATTAAATCTTGTGACTAATTGGTTAGTGCACAAGCAAGTTGATCAATAACCACTATTAAGGCCCGTTGGGTAGTAATGGTGGGTTAGTAACCTTGAAGTGTGACTTGGTAGTCAACTTAGGTTGTAAACATCATTACAATAGTGGATTTGAGGATCAGATGTGGCTAGAAAGATAGCCCGTGGTTTTTCCCTTAGGGTTTCCACGTATATATCGTGTGTCTTTCATTGTTTTATGTATAATTAGTTTTATTGAATGCTTTATAATTTGGGGTAATATTTGGAATATTGATTACTCGAAAAGTTGGTAATTGATTCGATTAACCCCCCTAGGTATAGACACACACACGGTTTAGGGGAATTTTCAATATATTATTGCATATAATAATATATAATTTATTATTATATTTAATAATATACATAATATTATTTATATAATAGAATATTAATATACTAATATAATGTATATATATATATTATATTAATCATCTATAATATATATGATATATTAATATTATATAATATATAATATATATTATAATATACATAAAATATATTATATTATATTATATATATTATATTATATATATTATATTATATTACACATATATATATATATGTAATAATATAATATTATATATATATATATATATATATATATATATATATATATATATATTATTGCATGAATGCTTTTAGTTCTAATTGGAAATAAATTACTCTGGAATATATATATAAGAGGGGCACTTTGGTCGTTTGAAACTTTTATCCCGTCTCGTCTTGTCATAACCATACCAAATACATAACTTTATCATTAACAGTTTAAAAATTGATTTTTCTTTTATAAAAAAAAAGGGTGAAAAATAAAAACAAAAACAAACATTTTGTGTTCTTCAAATATTTCACTGTTAACACTGATTTTGTTTTTCATTTTGTTTTTTATTTTTTGAAAATAAAATGAAAAACGGTTAATGAATGTGAATTATAAATTGTTTTTTAAAAACAAAAACGAAAACGGGCTGAAAAGCAGCTACAGGACGGGGCCTAAGTTTCCTAAATTTTCTTAGTTTTTTTCATCATTGCTCTAGATCTTATGATTGTTTAAGTCATTCTTGTTTTGACCTTCATTCTATTGACCTTTCATCTCCTTTTGTGGGGTTTTAAATCTCTTCATCACTGGACTTCACTTCTAAGGTTCTTCTGTAGTACGTTGATCTGTCCTGCTTCTGGTATTTCATGGTTAGTTTCTATGGATCCTATAGCTAGACATCGCATTAACGTTATTGGGATAAGTGCTTTGAACGCGATGACACTTTCATGGCTTCACGTATCTATAAATTGTTGGGGGACACCCCTTGATCAACCTTATTTTTTGAATGCTGATGTTTCGGGGCTTTTCCGTGAAGTTCCCCTTACCCCCAATTCTGAGTTTTCCCAATCTGAGGCTCAGTTTGACTCTTTTGTTTTTGCCCCTAGTAATCTTCGGCCTTGGAAAAGAATGGAAAAACACGGTAAGAAATACCGAGTGTGCAAACATGTTTCCTCCCATGATATAAGGATTGGGGTCCAAGTGCTAAACGAAAACGGTGTGGAGGAAAAATATCAACTAAGCCATATTCGTTTTTCCATCAAACGGGTGTGTGCTTATGATGTAGAGCAGAACGTGGTTGGTGCTGATGAGATCATTAAATACATTCATCAATTTGATTTAGACAGTGATCTTGTTCGGCTGGAGACAGAGTCTTGTGGAATCCCCCACCTGGGATGGTGGCGAGTTACAGGGCGATGCTTAGCTGTCGTGTTACGCTCCTTCTCCAACCTTATATCACTTTATTTTAGACGAAAGCCAAGATTGCTCCGACCGAGCTTACAGTAAACAGTTACAGGATTTTGATGAGAACGTGGCATATGTGGAAAATGATGGGCTTACCCCCACCCACTCCTCACGAGATTAGGAATTTTTACACCCTGAGGCAGTTGGGTCAGACAGGGACTTACTTTCTTCTTTTAAGCCAGAATAACAACTGAATCCAAGACGAGGTTGAAATTGATAAGACAGTCAAGGCAGCAAGAAAAAAGGTTTCATCTGGGGCTTTCCTACCCTGAACAAATTTTGGAAAAACAGCTGGTTCTTTGTTGGGGGAAACTAGGGTCGTTCGATCGATTTTGACCTTGACGGCATTCAGGTGACTCGAAAGGTTCCTTGCTAATTTTGCTAACCTGAGGATTGGAACCGGATGCCCCCCATTTTTACGACTGAAGACCAATCTGGCCAGGGTTGTCATGCGTTCCTTGGAGAAACGGGGCATACCCTATTTTCTGATGAGAAGAAGATGATAAAAGCTGGTCTCTTCCACCAGATTTCAGCTTGCCGTAGACGTCGTGAGTCTTCTTCTAAATCACCATTTTAATTTTATTTTTTTGCTAACTCGGTTAATTTCCTCAGTGTTCAATGCGAACGTCGTCTGCGAAACTCAGGCTTGCCAGGTGAAGTCTAGTACGAAGGCGAGCCGTAAGGAGCTGCTCATCAAAGGGCCACCAGGATTGGCCCGCCAGAAGACTAATCAGATGGGGGCTCTAAAAATATCGAGGCTGATGAGGGTGTTTTCGAGTATATTCCTGAACAGATTTCCCCTAACGTAGAAGGTGAGCTGAGCAGGTGAAGGAATTCGGGAAGTCCAGGCATATCGTCAGTAAATACTCCAGATGAGCAAATGACCTAAGCGAACTGGGTAGACAGAGGGATTGCAATGTAGGCAAGGTAACTGTCGAGGTGAAAGAGATGGATTCTGCTGCTAAGGGAGCTCATGTTGAAGTGCCCTCTTGTTCTGCTATGCCTGCCACTTAAACTTCCTCGATTGTCATTGAAAATGAAGCCAAAATAGAAGACTCCGTTGTTGACCTTATTACTCGGGAGAGGCAGTCCGAGAAGAGGAAAACCCCATTTTCACCAGGTCGGCCAGCTGAAGTTCCATGGGTCGTCGCTCATGTTGATTCTTCCTCTAGCAAAGAGGGGATTGGAGTTAGTGCTGAGGAAGTGGAAGCGGGAGTTCAGATGGGAAAGCCAGCTAAGGATTTTGCCAATACATCACCCTAGGGGACCCCAACCAAGGATTTCAACGTTACAGATCCTCTCATTGTGCCCCATGCTAATGTTAAGGGTGCAGGATCATCGGGTCGATCTAGGGATCAGTCAGCTTATGATATACTGAAGGCTATGTCCTCGGGCCATGCCTTCGTCGGGAAGGACCATTGGAGCGGCTCCAAGATTGGCATTTCATCAGAACGACTCCATAAATTTTTTAACAACGCATTCTATATGAGTTATCTGTTTACGCAGTGCTTGGGCTCTAAAAACTTTTACTTATACATCATACTATTTTTTTTTAAATGCAGACGGTCGCTGAGATGTCTTATGCTTGTCTGACCAACATTGCTCAGGCGGATGGAATGAGGCACTTAGAAGCCCAACTAACGGAAAGCGATGAGAAATGTCCTCAAACTAAAATGGCTTGTCAATAGAAGATTAGGTCACACCAGGAAATCATGGATCGCTACCTGGCGAGCCAGATGAAGGCTGAGCAAAAGGTTTCTTTGCTGCCGACGAGATTAGACACCTGAAAGATCTACTATCTTCTACTCATGAAAAGATGCTCTAGGCTGAGCAGATGGCAGAGGAGGCCAAGTCATCCTACGAGCGTCGAATTGAAGATTTATAGCACAAGGCCCTAACTGTTGAATCTTTATCAAAATAAGCTAGGCTAGAACTGGATATCCAGGGGGTCGACTGCTTCAGGACGTCCCCTGCATATGATACCCTACTTCTTAGAGAATTTCAACGGGGTATGGTCTCAAAGGGTGAGTTTTTCAAAATGAAGAACCAAGCGACTGATTAGGCTCAAGCCATTTGGAGCCTTTTGATCAAAAAGCATATGGAAGCATCTCTGGATTCTCATCTGGTCCAGATGAGGGAGTGGCAAGCGTACTGTCGAAGTATAGGAAAAATGCCACATCCCATGCGTTTAGAGGTTCCTACCGAGAGCACTTTATCTACTTTTTATGCTTGTCAGAAAGCAGGGATCGATGATAAGGAGCCTGATGTTGGACCAGTGCCCATGAGGGATTATGGTGCCTGGATGGATGACGAAGAAGATAAGATCATTCGGCCCTCAAATGAAAGCCTGTTGAGCTAGTACATGATGGAACCTGATCCAAGCCACCAAGGCAGCAGCTCTCAACCCCCAGCGCTTTCTTAGCTATCATTTATAATTTTTTAGATTGTTCCGAGCATTTCTTGTACCTCCATTTGATCAATGTATATATGTTGTTGTTGTATTCTTACTCGGTTGTCCTGCAATAAATAGTTTTTGGGAAACTTTTTGAGTTCAACCCGAATATCTTGGTAATCTTTGCTTGAACTGGATAACACAATGTTAGGCCAAGTATCTTATTAACTGGCAGTTAGGTTTTTACATCATGTTTTCCTCTTACCTCGGTGTTACGCCGAGGCTCACCACGACCATACACTTTGGTCCCTAGACATGTCACTAAAGGACGTCTCCTGGTTTTATCTATCATAGGGGCTTGTCGAATCGTTAGGGTAACATACCAGCCAACATGACTGCGCATCTCATCAAGTATTCCCCGACAGCACCCCGAGCAGTTTTCCAGGTAATATTGGTGCCTCGGGTTTGCCTATTCAGAGTGTTTGTTTCATTTCTGCTCGGCGGGCATGCTATTTCAACTTCGCTGCACTTCGAACACTTACTACACACTTTTCGCGGTTTCATGGTGCTCGAATTATGTTATTATAATTTTCCATTTTTCTTTTACCATATGTTCTTATTATCATATGTTTTCTGCTTTTACGAATAACTATAGTACCATAAGGTCCCTATTTATTTCTTGAGTCTGAGTATGTAAATCTCAGCAGTTCAGCTACATGGTCTGACAAACAAAAATCCTAAAACAAAAAGATAAAAATGACCACTAACTAAACAATTTTGAAAAAAAAAATGATGGAGCCCTTTATGTGTAGAAAATTTTCAGGTATTGTGCATTGCATGGTCGGGGTCAAAACCCCCCTCCTGGTCGAGCTATAATGTATAGGAATGGCAGTGGGTTGGGTTCGGGCGGGTTTGGCAAAATCCAAATCCAAACCCAAACCCGTGACAATTAGTGTCACCTAAACTTGCCCACGAACCCATAAAAATAAACGGGTTTGGGTTCGGATTTCACCTGTGGGTTTGAAGGAAACCCAAACTCGCCCACAAACCCATGAAACAAACAGGACCACGGGTCAAACCTGTGAACCCATGACCCCGCTAATTTTTTTAAAAAAAAAATATTTCTATATTATTTAAATATATGAACATTGTAATTTTAAGGACTGTAAATGTTTAACATAGTGAAAATTTTAACTCATTTCAAATATTTTTTTTAGTTGAGACGAGTCATAAAAGGCAAAAGACATTACATGTGTATATATATGATAGGAGAATTACAACTTATAATGAGTGAAATGATTATATTTTATTCTCTATTTAGTTAAAAAAAAAATATTGGAGTTTAAATCTATTATATTTTAAATAATAAATATTATATAATTTTTATTTAAACGGGTTCGCGGGTCACCCATGAGTTTATTTTCTAAATCCAAACCCACACCCAAACCCAAACCCGTTGGGTTTTTACTATACGGGTTCGCGGGTTAGTCAGTCGTAATTTCATCCCCCAAACCCGCTCCAAGCGGGTTGGGTTCGGGCGGGTCCCATGAGTTTTGGTTTTATTGCCATCCCTAATCATGTACGCTCTGTGTCCTGCTATGCAATCTACAATATATGGTCCCTCCCATTTGTCGGTAGAGGATCCAACTGCTCGGTCTCGAGTATTCGAGGACACTCTCTTGAGTACGAGATCACTAAGCTGGAACCCATGCATGCGGACATTTGAGTTGTAATACCTTGCCACCATCTGCTGGTATGTAGCATTTCTTACTTGAGACCTATCCCTCACTTTTTCTAGCTCGTCCAGATTGTGGAGCAGCGTATCAACATTGTGGTCTGAGTCATACAATTTGACTCTGGGAGATATGTAAGATGTTTCTATTGGAATGACAGTCTAAGTTATATATGCCAAGGAAAAAGGTGTCTCTCATGTTATTGTTCTAGTTATTGTTCGGTATGTCCATAGTATTTCATGGAGCTTGTCAACTGAGTTTACTTTCTTTGCATCCAGCTTTGCCTTCAAGGTGTGATTAATCACTTTGTTCACCGCCTCAACCTGTCCATTGATTTGAGGATGAGTAGGTGATGCATAGTAGTTCGAGATATTATGGTCTCTGTATAATTTCTTGAATTTCAGGTTGTCAAATTGGGTGTCGTTGTCTGAAATGATGTATTTAGGATCCCGAACCTATAGAAAATATTCTTTTTGAAAAAATTGGTGGTATTCGCCTCTGTAATGTGCACTAGAGCCTCCACCTCAACCCACTTGGTGAAGTAGTCTATTGCTAGAATCATATGTTTTGCTCCTCCCTTTACTCATGCCGGCATTGGCCTAATAATGTCAATACCCCACATGGCGGAAGGCCAAGGAGAGGTAAGACACTCATGAGCAATTCGGGGGGTTGTCGAATGTCATTTAAGATTTTCTGGCATGTTTTGCAACTTTTAGCAAATCGCATAGCATCTGTTAATAGGGTTGGCCAATGAAACCCCTGCCTGAGTATTTTGTGATCCAGGCTTTTACCTCAAGTGTTATTTCTACAAACACCGCTATGGACATCTCTCAGAATTTGCTCAGCCTCTTCTTGTACAATGAACCTTTGTAATGCCTTCGAGAATCCCTTTCTGTACAGTTCTCCGCAAATAATAATGTACCGAGATGATCTGTACCTTATTCGTTTCACTTCTATGGTGTCCTTCATGAGGATGTCTTCTTCAAAGTATTTCTTGAGCTAAGTCATCCAACTGTTCGACTGCACTCGAATTTCCTAAATTTCTACTGTTAATTCTTTCGACTCGGATATACTTGGCCTAGTTAAGTGTGTAAGTGGGGTTGTTCTTGCTTTAATTTGAGTTGTTGATGCTAGCCTGGACAAAGCGTCCACCCTCTCATTTTCTTCTCTCAAAATCTGGATGATTCTAAATTCTTTAAAATGTCAAAGCAATCTTTTTGATGTATCCAGGTAAGCCATCATATACTCGTCTTTTGCCTAGTACTCATCCAAAACCTGATTGACCACAACCTGTGGGTTGCTAAAGATTTCTACCTCATCGGCCTCTAATGCAATGCATATACTTAAACCAGCTATCAAGGCCTCATACTCTGTCAAGTTGTTGGTTGCCTTAAAGTCAAATCTCATGGTACACTCCACAGCATCCCTTTCTAGGGTAGATATTACTATTCCCGCACCGCTGCCATGTGTGTTTGACAAACCATCCACGTTCAACCTCTACTGAAAAGTCTTCCCTTGTTCTTCTCTCATCATCCTTCTTACCTCTATATTTGGCTCCGTGGACTTAGCTACAAAATCTGCCACAGCCTGTTCTTTGATTGACGCCTTAGGTATATAATTGATGTCAAACTCGCTTAGCTCTATCGCCCACTTGGGCAGTCACCCTGACACTTCTGGCTTTTACAGGATTTGTCTAAGCGGGCTGTCAGTGTACACTTCCACCATATATGCCTAAAAGTATGGTCTCAGTTTCCTTGCTGTTGTGGCCAGTGCGAGAGCCATTTTTTCTGCTGGTGAGTATCTCTTCTCCGTTGGTAAAGAATGGGTGCTCAACCTAAGTATTCTTTTATTTTCTAGAAAGCTTATTCGCACTCCTGGTTCCACTCGAGCCCCTTCCTTTTCTTGATTGCTTTAAAGAAAGGAAAAACTTATCCGTTGACTTCGATATAACCGATTGAGAGAAGCAAGACATCCAGTAAGTCTCTGTACATCCTTGAGAGTTGTAAGTTAAGTCATATATGTAAAGGATTTGATTTTTTTCGGGATTCATTTCAATTCCTCTTTGATATACTTGAAAACCGAGGAATCGCCCTTAAGGAACGCTGAACACACACTTGCTCGGGTTTAGTTTCATCTTGTATCTCTTTAGTACATCGAAGGTTTCTCTCAAATCTGTCACTTGTCTATCATGTATGACGTTCTTGGTTAACATATCGTCTATATACACCTCCATGTTTCACCCAATTTGCTTGGCAAATATCTTGTTTACTAACCTTTGTTAAGTGGCTTCAGCGTCTTTTTAGCCGAAAGGCATCACTGTATAACAGTATATCCTCTGATCAGTTATGCACACAATTTTTTCTTCATCTGCTTTATTCATCCGGATCTGGTTGTATCCCGAGTAAGCATCCATAAAACTGAGTAGTTCATGTCGTGATGTGGCATCTACCAATTGGTCTATCCTTGGGAGTGGAAAGTTATCCTTCGGACATACTTTATTTAGATCAGTGAAATCCACACACATTCTTTAATGGTTATTCTTCTTATTCACCAACACCACATTGGCCACCCATTGCAGATACCTGCCCTCCTTGATTAACCCTGTCGCGAGTAATTTTTCCACTTCTTTCTTTATTGTTGGGTTTCTTTCTGGGTTAAATATCCATCTCTTCTGGACAACTGGTCTGTATTCTGTGTCGACAGCTAGGCAATATGAAATTTCCCTTTCATCGATCTCTAGCATATCTTTGTGACTCCACACGAACACATTTTTATGCTCCTTTAGCAAATCCGTTAGGTCGATTTTGATCTTTTCTTGCAGGTTTGTTCCTATTTTGACAACTTTAGTTGGCTCGCCATCATCCAAGGTTATTCTTCTGTTGGTTCTTCCATCTTGGTTTCTAGTTCCTCTCTTGGGTCTAAGTCAAAAGCTCTGGGAACTTCAACTTTTGATTCATCCAAATATTGTTCAGCCAGCTGAAGTATGCACACTAGGTTTTCTATCTCCTCTTTGTTCTTTTAAATAGAGAGGTTCACCCTTCATGCCTTTTCTTGTGATCCCTTGACCACACCTACCCCATACTCTGTTGAGAACTTCACCATTAGGGCATAAGTGGTCGTGACTGCCTTTGTTTTATTTTAGAATGGTCAGCCTAGCAGGGCGTTGTAGAGTAAATTTTTTGTATCTATTACTACAAAATCTAACAATATCGTTTTTTGGCAAGGGGCTTCTTCGACATTGACTGCCAATTTTGTCATACCCAGGGGCCTGATCTCGTCTCCCTCAATTTCTCTGAGTGGAGTATGGAAAGGTAGCAAGTCTTTTCTCTCTAGCCTTAGTTGATCATACACATTCGCACTCAGAATATCTACCGAGCTCCCATTATCGATCAATGTTCAGTGAACCTCTCTATGACCGATCCGAGCACTTATAACCATCGTATCATTGGGTTTAACATCCATCTTATACAAATCTTCCTCGTAAATATCACTAGGTTCCAGCCCTCTTTGATTCTTTTTGGATTTGGACCTATAGATTTCACAACGAGATCTCTTCTAGCTTATATAGCTTCTCGAATTTCCTATGCTCTCTCTTTATTACTCCTACGTGTTAATGGTCCAACGAGATGGTGTTTATTGCCACCTCTTCGGGCCATTTCAGACTCATTTTCCTTTCTCGATCCTCTTGCTGGTTATCCCCATGTCGGTCTGTTTTCTCAGTCTTTTTTAGGATAAGATCTTTCAAGTGCCTTTCCCGGATAAGAGTCACAATATGGTCTTTGAACTGGAAACATTTGGAAGTTTCACGGCCATTTTCCTTAGGGAAACGGTAATACTTTGTGGTGTCCCTGCGAGCGAACCGCGACAACCTTGGGGGTTCCTTTGATAAATTCTTCTCCTCCAAAATCGTGAGGATTTCTTCCCTTTTCATTTTTAGAGGGGTGTAATTGGTATACTTCCCTTGAAACTTCTCTCTTCAATGGTTGGGATTCTGATTATTGTCTCGGCCGTCCTGAGCCTTACCCTTCTGTCTATCTCATTTTTGGCTTTGAGACTTGATCCACTATCTTTGGCTTTTTACTCTGGACATCCAACATGTATAAAATTTTCACCTGTAACGATTTCCTCTTCTTCGGCTAAATCGGACCCCTGTCGTATCCATCATGTCACCATAGCTAGTCAGGCGAGCTCTTCTCATATCGTAAGAGAGTTGGCCATTCTGCAAGTTCTTGATGAACGCAGCGATGGTAGCCTCATCATTTGCACTTTCAATCTCTGACACTTCCTGTCCAAACCTTCCGAGATACTTTTTGAATGATTTGTTTTTTCCCTACTTGAGCTGGGAGAGGTGAGTCATTGACTTTTTCCTATGCATGTTTCTAAGGAATTGCCTTGAGAAATCCTTGGTCAAATCACTAAAAGTCCCTACACTTGCTTTGGGCAGCCTTCCAAACCACCAAGATCCTACATCCCTGGGAGTTTGGGGAAATTAAGGCATAAGAGTGCATCATTCTGAGCGTATTGAGCCATAACGCTCTTGTAGTGCCTGACATGTTCTTTCGGGTCTGTATCCTTCTTGAATTGCTTCACACGCAGCATCTTGAATCTGGCTGGGAATGGGGTATGAAGGACATCATTGGTGAAAGGATTGCCTAACTCATCATCTGATAGCTCATTGTGCCCACATCGCCTAAGGCCTCCATTTACAGCCTGTTATTCTAGACCTCACGGGTCAAACTTTATATAAGTACATCCCTCTCGGTCCAACTACTAGGGAGCGCAGTCTGCCTTGCAGTGGGTTCGGGATGTGCAAATCATAGAGTGAGGTTAAATTCTTTAAGGTGGAAAGTTTAAACCCATGTCTGGTCACATCATCTATAAACTGTTGTAGGGAATCTTAAAATCGTCGAACGATCTCTCTGCTGGCCGGAGGAACCCTTTGAGATCCAACTAGAACTGTTAGTTGGTTATAGATTGCTAGATCAGCAACCGTAGGCCTAGTGGTGCTGGGTGTGGAGCTAGTTCCTTGAATATCGCTTGGCAATCCTTGGGAGCGCTTGGACCCATTTCCAGCATCGTTGTCTCCTTTACTGGCCATCACTTCTCAAGAGGATCCTAAAGTTAAAGGTTTAAATACGGAGGTTCACCCCCTCATTCTAATGCCAAATGTTGATGGCAAATTTTTGATAGTTCACCACTCAACGACTCAAATCGGTGTTGACCTGCATGTATGATTGAAAAGAAAATATTGCAATGGAAATAATGGAATTGTACAAACGGAATATGTGGTAAAAATCCGATGATCGGAGAAACATCCACGGGTCGTTGCCTTGGCAACTTAGTCAAATCCACTATAAACGTTTTGAATAGTAAACACTTTTTATCTCTTTTACTTTCTAACTGCTTGCCCCTTTTCCTGTATCTTTGCTGGGGTATATATACATGGTAGTGTTAGGGTTTTAGTCATGGTGCACAAGTAAAAGATTACAAAGTTGATTTCGGGATATATTTCCTACATTATTGTGTTTTAAATGCAATCGTATCATATCCCGCTTCTGTCTCTAATCGCCTAAAGTGTAGGAATGGATTTGTTTGTTTCCTTACTGGACTCTTGGTAGCAGTGTCAAAGTTGACTTGCGGCTTCTAGTTGTTGGTTGTTTACCTTGTGGGAAGTTGATAGAACTTTATGTAGTTCCCTCACGTTTGTGCCGAGTTGGGATGAACATGCTTCGTTTTTCTGCTCATCTCATCCTTGTTTTATTCGACTTTTACTCAGGATTGCAAGTTAATTTGGTATTTCTCATTGACTTTGAATAGTTTCTCCATATAGAGTGTTTACATCTCCTCTTGTTGGTTCCTTTTATTTCTGGTCTCTGTGGCTAAGCCGTTTCTCCCTTTTTGATGACGTGTCCTTTCCGGTGAATTTTGACATATAACCCTTGTTATATTGTATTTTTTCAGTGTCAAAGATAAACTGCATATACTTTTAAAAAAATCACCGTATTCGAAAATTATATGAATCATATAGCGCATGCATAGGATTACGTGTGCATCATATATCAGTACCAGTATACCATATTTACGTTAATCAAAGACGTTCAAAAACTAAAAGAACACATGTATCTTACACAGGGTTGTCTCCAGACATTTTGAGCCCCATCCATTTAAAGATATTTACTAAGATATGAAGAAGTATGTTAATTAGGTCTGATGTTATGAAGAAAATACAAATTTGAGATTGGGCTTTTTAAAATAGATTAGATACAGAGGAGTGGGGTCCTAAATAGATTGGATCTTGAAGAATGAGGCCCCAAAATAAGAAGAAGTTGATTTGGCCATTTGTAGGCCCCAGCAAATGGCTGGGTTGCTCTCCTTATGGGCCAACCCTTATCTTACACCGATTATAATCTTTTCCATGTCCCTTTCACAAAAGCTAATTTCTTATGTAACTTTTCAACATCTAACTATATAACATACCTTTGACTTAGAATTGAACACCAACTTCATCCATTAATGATGATGGAAAAACTTATAACTCAACTTCATCCTTTAATGATGGTGTAAAAACTTCTAAGTTAAAGGTATGTTACATAGTTCGATATTGAAAAGTTACAAGAGAAATTAGCTTTGGTTATAGTGACATGGAAAGGAACATAATATGTGTAAGATACATGTATTCTTTTAGTTTTTAATGTCATTACTTAACGTGTGTGGGGCAATGATATATGATGCACATGTAATCCTACGCATATGCTATATGATCCACATAATTCGATATTGAAAAGTTACACCAGAAATTAGCTTTGGTAATAGGGACATGTAAAGGAACATAGTCCGTGTAAGATACATGTATTCTTTTAGTTTTTAATGTCATTACTTAACGTGTGTGGGGCAATGATATATGATGCACATGTAATCCTATGCATATGCTATATGATCCACATAATTTGAAAAAACTTATATATTAAAGACAGATAAGTTACAAGAAAAGCGTTATAGTTAACAGTGATAGAAAGAAATACGACGGTAATGACTGATGTTATAAAAACTGAACTCGTAAGTGCACAAATCGTGAAGATAAGTATATCGGCAAATAGAGATCGTTCCCATGAGAAAAGGTAATTTATTGACTAAAACTAATTTTAATTCTAATTCTAATTAATGAAAGTAACCGAGAGATTTGCTCATGATTGAATTAAAACTAAATTGATCTATAGAAGCAATTAAAAAGAATTTGATGTTGTGATCAAGAGATGAAAGAACTAGGTCATCAATACTCCTCAACTATGTTTACTCAATGTTTCGAATTGAGTTGTGAACAAGATATTAATCAAGTTAAGGATTTGTTCTTATCTTAAGTATGATTGTTACCGTATGATCCTAGGATACATCAAGTGTTCTCAAACATAATTACCTATAAATCAATGTCACAAACTACAACCGAGAACCAATTAAGTGCAAGAACTAATGAATCAAAACCTACTTGCATAAATCAATGCTAAGATTAATTTTATTTATTCAATTGAAGATTATTTAATATTAGGTGTAAATCAATACTCCAAACTCAATTGTTAAATTATCCAAACCCTAAAATCATGTCAACGTATAATCATGCAATAACACAAAAAAAGAATTAGGACATAGAATGAATTAAATAAATCTGAACTTGAATTAATAAAAATATAGTCCATTCTAATAAGAACATTCATAGAGGTTCACATTGATTCCCCGAAGTTAGTTTCACATAACAAAAATAACAAGAGAAGAGAAATAATAGATAAAACCCATTGAGGCCTTTAATGGATTCATCAAAGCTTCAATGTCGAAATCTTCTTCGTCTTACAAATCTTCTATGTGTAAAGATGGATGAGAGAGAATTGTGTGTAGGAGTACAATAAGATGTGGTTGAGGATTGGTCTCGTGGTCTATTTGAAAACCTAAAATTGATGTATTTATATGCTTCCAAGAGTTGGATTGATTTTAGGAATCTTTCACGAGGAGGATTTGCCTACCGATGTAGGTAGCATCGCGGTTTAGACAACGGAAGTCTCTAAAGTTGAAGCACCGTGTAATTTGGACAACAAGGCAGGGAGCGTTATGAACAGTGTTTAACTCTGGAGTTGAATCGTTGTGATAAATGGGCAACGCTTTGGACAACGTTTAGGGTCGCTATGAACCGGTGTATGTGTCGATGTGTAAGGCACAACGGTTTGCTGTATATTGCAAATAAGTCTCTCAACTTTTCTGAAACCTCTTTTTGACCTCTAAAAATCTCCAACCACACCCTTTGGGAATAATAACCTAAAATTGCTCATACAAACAAATTAAACTCCTAAATAGCTCGAGAAAAAAGCAATTGATAGAGGGAAAGTGGATTAGAGGGAAAGTGGATCAAAAACATATACAAATAATGATCGATCAATGACCAGAAAGATTATGGTAATGATAATTGTCAGCTTATGTTGTTTACGGAGATAATCAATGATGAACGTACTTGTAATAAAATTGATTTATATGAAAATAAACTTGAGATATAATTGTTGTTAAATCAATAAAGATACTTTAGTCGTTAAAAATATTCATTAAATCTAACATAAGATTATTTCATAATCACTTTGTAAAAGTAATTAACCCCTACATGCTTTTTAAACTCGTTGTCAAATCAACTCAGATTCTCAAATAATCGCTTTTTGAAATTTTACTAAACATATTTTTGTATAAAAATTATTAAATAACTTATCAAAAGCAATACCAAACGGGGTCATAATACGTTTCGTACAACTTAATTTAAGTAGAACCATTAGTAGTAGATTTTTTATGAGTAGAAGTAGTAGGAGCAAATAATTTTTGGAAAAACAGTTCTTAATTATTTAGTTGTCAATTAAAAAAAAACTCATTAGAGTATTTAGGTTGTTTGTTAGCCAATTAAAAATATAATTGAATCAACTAATAATAGCACTACAAAAAGAGGGCTATTGGAACGCATTTTATTCGTCACAATAGCCCAATATTCGTCTAAAAGGTCTATTGGGACAAATAAAATTCGTCCTAAAATTCCTCACCTCATATGGGTCACATTAACATCTTTGAGATGAAATTCTATAATCTCCCCTAAAACATACCTATTGGGACGAATTATCTTTGGTGGAAAAAAAGTGAGTTTTTGGAACGAATATTGGATTTCGTTCCAATAGAATATCTATTGGGATGACTTACATACGTCCCATTAGATATACTATTGGGACGACAATTATTTATCCCATTAGATTTGCTATTTGGATGACTTTTAAAACATAATTCCGTCCCAATAGATTATCTATTGGGGCGTTTAAAAGTCATCCCAATAGATGTCCGATAGAAACTCTATTGAGGCACATGCACTATTGGGACGAAATTTATACATCCCATTAGATTGGGACAATTTGTATGCGTTACATTAGATTTATTATTGCTACATTATTTATCCGTCCCATTATAGGTACAATTGGGACGACATTAATGTGTCCCATTAGAGTATATATTGGGACAACATTGTTTTGTCCCATTATACAACCTGTTGGGACGACTTTAACTTTCATATTTCTATCGAGACAATTTATTTTCATCCCAAAAAATGTGTTATTGGGACATTGTGGGCTCTATAGCGATGAAATATTTATGTCCCAACAAGTTATACAAATGTAAAATTTGGTTTCCAAAATACTGTTTTTTTTTTGTTTAAGATATTAATTTAATTTTGATTTTAATATTCAATAAAAAAAAAAGAAGACAACCAAATATTACAAAATATATAAAGCTTCCAACATCTATATATTTAACCCATAGTCTAACATAAGTTTTATTTTTACGTCCCAACATCCATAATATTTACAAAAAGAATGTCTAAATACCTAACTATATAGACTTTGAGGATGGACATATCTAAAAGGATATTAACATATGTCACTGCATGATAATATGATGTAAACTTCATTATCAAGAACAAAAGGAATTAATGAAAGGCATGCAATCAAAAGATCACGGATCAGAAGAGTCACGCATATACACAGCAAACAAAACCTCCATTTGAGATTGTCGATTCTCCATAGTAGCCATATTTTTCTTATTTTCTTGAAGTTCTCTTGTTCCACCAATTTCTCCTCTTGCTCTTCTAATTTTTTTTTTTTTTTTTGTACGTCTAACTGCTCTTGTTGTGATGCTAACTCCCCTTGCTGAGTTGTTATAACATCCTGTACTTTGTTTGTCTCTTCTGTTGGTGTGACACACACTGAAGCGGGTTTCGGACCAAAACCTAAACCCTTGACATAACCGGGTCTCTTTCGAAGCACTTGATCACATATCTCCCTTTGAGTTGCACGTTCTTCCTCCGGATGTTTTTCTTGATCACCCAGTATGGTTTTCATTTGCACCTGCAAATATAATTAGTTAACATTTGAACAAGAAAAAATAATGAACAATATTGAATATAGATTAGAATTTACATGTGTAGTTTTGCATTTGGATGGATCCATTGCTTCTTCTTCTTGTTATAATGCATGCTTTCATATAATTGTATTTCACCCATAGTTGGATCATCTTCAAGATGATTGACGAACAGTTTTGAACCTCCACAATGAGTAAATTTAAGTTTATCCCATTTATAATATTCTTTTTTCACTTTTCCTACATTTACAAAAATAAAGATGAAAATGTTTCATATATACATAAATAAATTTACATAGATAACACACAAAACAGTTGAGCAAAATTTTTATTGCAAAACATCATAGGCAAAAAACATACATACTTTTTTAACTGCAAAGCCAAAGAAGCACTCAATGACAAATAACACAGGCACAAGGAGACACAGGCACAACAAGAAAAACAAACAACCCACGTAGCAACAGCCAACACAACAACCAACAAACACTAAGACCAACAAGACCATCAAAAATCAAAAACCAAGAAAACATACAAAACATTTATCTGTACCAATTGCAATTATTTACCCTGACAACCAATGCATTTATAATAGGAGAAAATATAAATAAATCAACTACTAAAATAAAATGAAAACCAAGTTCAACTTCAACTTTTGAGACTAAGAAATTATTAACTACTTAAAATTGAAATCAAATCCAACAAAGTATTATGAAATTAAAATTAATGGATATAATAACTTTATATACCATATACCAATCAGCACTAAAGATTTCTTTACAAAGCCACACCCAATCATCTTGGCATACATTCTTGAAAGGATTTTCAAATGCTACCTCCCATGGATGAAAATGATCTATAATGCAAATTCATATCATATCTGAAATCTCTATATCTCTCACTAGCAAGATGATTCAGCAACGCACGAACACGAGGACATACTAACCAAAGTTTGAACTTCGCCTAAAATGACAGAAACAACTACTTTATTATTTGATAAAGTATTAAAAAAAAAATATAACTTCTTTAAGATATATATGTGTGTGTGCATATATATATATATATATATGTATGTATGTACGACTTACCAAAAGTCGCTCATATACAACTTGTTTTTCCACTTCATGAATTTGTTTCCATCCTGTATACCTTAAAGGGGCAAATTTCCTCACTATATAACCAACCTCACAGGAAAGCCAGCCTCCTTTTTTTCCGGTAATCACTCTACCCATTTGTTGGGTAACTTCTATTTCTATTTTTCCAAAAGCTTCAACTATAGCATCTGTATTTTTCCCTCGAACTGACCCTTTTTTCTTTTAAGGGCTTGCTCTAAAACAGTGAATAAACAATTTATACACAATCGTAATTCAAAAGACACAAAAATAGTTCATATTAAAAGAACAAAACATAACAATGAACAATATTTCAAATTTACGTAACAAAGACCGTTGATATTAATCAAACACTAAATTTCATAGGTTTAAAGTAATATATGTCTCTACCAATGACCATATACAAATATATATATATATATATATATATATATATATATATATATATATATATTTGTAATGCATTTTCGAGAGGCTTATATTGCAAACCTTTAAATGTGTCATATATGTGGTGATTATTGAATCCAAAGCTAAAAGAAAGATCCACCTGAATTTGATTATCGCAATGTGAACAATTTTTTGACCAATATAAGAGAAAAAGGAAAGATAAGATCAACTTTAAGGTAAGTTTGCATTGGTCTACAGACTCTAAACTACCAGTCCTACTTTCCAATAATTTCCCACAATGTCACATTACTTATCTCAACTCAAGCAAAACTAAATGGGGATCCACTCAAACCTCTATGTTACCCAACTTAGCAGTTTGATTCATATCCTGTATCTAGCTTCAAAGCGAACCAGAAAAGATGAGTTGCATGGATCCCATTGTGCCTCTAATATATCATTATCTACCCATTAAACTAATGATGGCCCAGGAACTTAATTATCGAAATAACAGCAGTGTAGTCTTTAAAAGAAATTTTAACTCTGGTAATGAAGCAAAATGAATATCTAATGCAGTAAAATTATAGATACAAATTCAAATTCCATAAAAGATAAATAAAAAATCATTCAAACTCTAATCTCATTATTTTCTAAATTATTTTATAAATTCCCACAGAAGTATTGAAGGAAAGTAACATTTGACTCCAAAAGATTGGGACTAGAAAAAGGAAATATACACCTCTTAGATCGCCTGTGTTGTTAAGCATTAACAAATTTAATCTAACACTAAATTTCATAGGTTTACAGTAGTATACACCTCTACCAATGACCATATATATATATATATATGTGTGTGTGTGTGTGTGTGTGTGTGTGTGTGTGTGTGTGTGTAATGCATTTTGCTAGAGGCTTACATTGCAAACCTTTAAAGTGAAATAGCTGAATATGTGTGTGGAAGTGTGGGTGGCATGAGTGGTAATGGTTGAATATAAGTGTAAAGTTTCACTATCAAATTTATTGATTAAAACTACTAAAATGTGGTCAAACTAACATGAATCATGATACAAAATTTTGTTTAATATAAATTCTTTTCTTTTTTTTTTTGAACAACAATCATTCATTAAGAAAGTCTCAAAGGCAACAGGGGAACAACAACAAGGGACAAACCCAGAACCAGAAGAACAGAGCAAACAGCCCACATCACAAGAGAATTCGGAAAAAAAACACCGACAGCCCTATCAGGCCACAGAAAAAAAGGAACAGAACATCACAACAAAAACAAATCAAATATCCCCCAATCAACAAAATTCCCGTAGCTATTAGATCCCATCTTGGCTAAACTATCCACAAGATTGTATAAATTTTTTAGCATATCAAATTCTATTTATACAAGTAAGATTGTATTAAATTTAATAAACATTAACTCGTTTGCTACAAAAACTTCTTCAATGTGTTATATTTGTGGCGATGAATCTAAAGTTAAAAAAAGAAAAGAAAAAACTTTTTAACACACCTGTACAGTTTGTTTGCATGGACTCCGAAACCAATCCATTACTTTCGGTTGTTGGAATCGGCGGATTAGGACCACCAACAGACTCTGGTAAAGAGGTAGAGCCTTTTAGTTTTCTTCCCGGTGCCATCAAATGTATTTTCAAAAATCTGAACAGTTGAAAAGGCAATGAATTAGATTAGTGCGATATCAAAACTCCTTTAACTTTATAACTTTTTAATTATTGTTGTTCAAATGTTTCCAGCTTCCAAACATACACTATCTCAAAGAAAGAAAAAAATTAGAGACATAATTAAAAATATAGAATTAATAACTAATCATTTTTTTATATTCAATTGCAATCAACAAACTGGAAAAAAAAAACAATAAATAATTGACTACCAAAAAACCATATGATTGTAATAAACTTTTGAGGGTTTTGCATTTACCTATTCTTTAAACTTCTAAATAACCCACAAATACAAAGAGACAGAGATGTAAAGCAACTTATTTTAACGGCATTTTTATTAAAGCAACAACCAAGGCCAAGCAAAGGCATCAAGAAGGCAATACACCAACAGCAGCAGACACAAAGACAAACATCAGGACCGCACCACTGGGCACAGACTCTAGCACAAGGCACCAGCTGGAAGCATAGGAGACCAAAAGAAAACAGAATACTAATTGATCAGTGGAGGGGAGAGTTTGGATGAGAGAGAGAGAGAGAAGACGATTTGTTGGGGGAAACGTATATTTTTAGAGAAAAAACACAATAAAAACAAGAATGAAGGAAAAAGGAAACTCTATAGTGTCCCATTATCTGAGAAAACAAGTTTGGAAAGAAGTTCAGCTCCAAAAGAGGATGTCGGCACGCTCAGTACCTGCAATAGAATCAGAAAGGAAGATTTTTTAGAAGACCTAACTAGCTAAATAAGGCGTGCCGGGCCGGGCCGAGCCGGCACGGTCCATCAATGTAGGCAGGGGTCTGTTGATGAGTCGGTACATATTTACATCATTAACTATCGGTACTTTAGATAAAGCCCTGGTTTTTTTCTTTTAGGATGAAAGCAAAAGAAATTGGCGTTTAATTAAAGACTAAATTATTTAGGCCAATTGATACGATGACGTTTTGAAGATGAAAGACGCCATCCATCAATTCTGGGGCGGGAAGTATCCCTCCCAAGACTATCTTATTTTTTACTCTTTTTATTTTTTTAATAAACAATTAAAAGAACCAAGGTCCAAATTTTGATATCATATCATATTACGAGGCAACATTTTAAGTCCATGGGTTAATCTATTTATCGTTTCGTTAGGCTAATGTTATGAAATCGTTAATGCTTTGACCAAAATACCCTTTCTATATTTGATATATTAAAAATAAATTAATTAAAATATTAATCTTATATTCAAATAATGAATAATTAAAATTCAAAAACATTTTCCAAATGTTTATGAATAAGAGTTTTAGAATTTCATAAAAAATAATAATTTAAAAGATGTAATAATCAAGTTAAATATATATATATATATATATATATATATATATATTAATTTGTTAGAAAAAAAAGAATAATTTTAATAACAATAATAATAATAATCAAGTTTAAAAATTTCACCGGTAACGCTGCCAAAGGACTTGACGAGGCACAACGGTTGTCTTCAATGGTGATGAAAGAGGACGGAGCCTCCTCCTTCCTCCTCCATCACCATTGAAGGAGGTGAGAGCCTAACCAAGCACTTAAATTGGTGGGATTATTCGGTTTTGGGTGTTGTGGTGGTGTTCGACGGTAAGGTGGTTGGGCTTCGGTCTAGTTGGGATATCCTATGTTACACCAAATATATGATAGTATTAAATTTGGTCTAATCATATCTCATCCAATCTAATCTTATTGTATTCTATGAAAATAATTCTATCATATCCTGTGCACCAAATAGGGCCTAAAAATATTCGGTTTATAGTCCGGTCCGGATTTCTTAAGCTTTGATCATAGACCAAACCAAATCATATAATTTTATTATATATATATATAGGTTCAATGATTTCTATACCCACTTATTTGGTGAAACGGTCTCTATAGCCATTAAATTTTTAAAATGGCTCAAATTAACAATTTCACATAAAAAAAAGTATCAAATCTTGTCATTTTGCTCATTAATTGTTTGGAGTCCGTCTGCTTATGTCATAACCAGTTAGAATACATATCAAAACAGTAAAACAAGTATGTTGTTTAAATTAGAATCACAAAGAAAACACTTTAACAATCTATCATTTCCATTCAAACAAATAATTTTTACAAACTAACAGTCTGTTCCTTTCATTGCAGTTTAAACACGAAGGTTTGAAAACAAAATAAACGCAGCGAACGGTGGGCCTAGATTAATTTTCTATAAAAACTATTACCGGATATTTGTGATCATATTGATTTTAATATTTAAATTAAAGGAAGTAAAGAATGATATCATTACCATACTTTTAAAATAATAACATGCTGAGAGAAATATAAGATGGAGATGAATATAAAGATTAACGTCAATAATTCATTTAAAATTAAAAATAATAAATTAATCAATTCATTATTGTATATATATAATTAAATAATCATAAAATATAAAAATAGTAAATTAATCAAATTATTACTTTATATATAATTAAATAATCAAATTGTTATATATAATAGCACTAAACACTGTTAATCGGTGGGTGAAATTCTAAAAAGGACATAAAATATTGTCCATAATTTTTTTATGGGTGTCATATTACAGATAACAGTAGTTTTCTGTTATATTTTGACAGAATGGTTATCAATGAACAATGTTTTATCGAAATGGGGTGGGATGACTTTTCCACACCCCTCCTCATTTATTTTTTGAAAACCCATTATGGGTTTTACTATCCATCCTCATGCCCGTCATATTCCCATAAAATTGAAACCCACTCCCACCCCATAAGTGCGGGTCCGCGCGGGTTATTTTGTCATCCCTAATGATTTTTGAACAATTTAAATAGACAATGACTTTTTTATTACTCCACCTACAAATTAATGGTGTCTAGTACTATTTTCTCAAAAAAGATTGACGACATTCGTACCCTTTAAAAACTATGTACACCCCAACGTAGTTTGCTTTTAAATATCCAATAATACCCTTGAGCAAAATTATTATGAGGACTAATTGTTTGTTAGTACACCCACCAATAATTATTAATTAGTTCACTATTTTGATTTTTTTTTTCTTATTAATGATTCGATATTAACATATAGTGGAAATAGTGAGATATATCACCTTTTTTATTGTCTTTTGTGATGATGTCATCAGTTTTATAACTTAAGTTTAAAAGGCACCTATTATGGTGAACTACCAAAGTTGCCCCTAAAGTTTTATTTGTAAAAGGCAATTTTCTGAACTCCTCTGCATCTCCCAAAAAAGGTTGTCTGAAAACTTGTATCTCTCTCCAAAAAAATTGTCTCGTTCCAAAATCTGCACATGAAGGTAACTAATATTTATGATCTCGTGTATTATCTTTTCTGTTTTCATGCATTTCTGATTTTTTGCATCCAATTCTGTGTTGTAAGAACATGTATGAACATTTCATATATCCGAGTATTTTCATGTGTGACCGAGAATATTTAAAGAAGAATATAGCATATTTGTTATTGAACTAAGGTTTTATAAATTAAAAAAAAAAACTCGATTATGTGGAAAAAATGCTCGATTATTTCAAAAAAATGCTCGATTATTTCGAAAAAATGCTCGATAATTTGAAGAATATTCTCGATCCATTGAAAAAGTTCTTGATCCCTTGAAAAAGGTATCGATCCCTTGAAAAAGGTCTCGATCCCTTGAAAAAGATCTCGATCCATTTGGAAAAAGCTCGATCCCTTACAATAAGTTATCGATCAGTTTCCAAAAAGCTCGATCCCTTTGATAATGTTCTCGATCCCTTACACTTGATAAATATTTTAATTCTTAATAATTGTAAACTTAATTTTATTTTTTAATTTGTTAATAATGGTTTGTGATGATGATTTTCACAGGACAATGGATCGGGTGAGAATAGTCATATCTTACAACGACCGATGAAAGTAATTACCTAATGGAAGTCAGAGGTTTTTCAGTTCCGATAACCAAGGAATGTATGTGTCAAAGAATATGACTTACGAAGAGCTGGTGTCGGTCGTGCAAACCATTGTGAAGTACGATGTGAACAAATACATTGTTGATCTACAATCTATATCAATCATTCCCGGGACAACATGTCGCAGATTTATAAGAAACGACGATGATGTTTTGTTTATGCTAGGGAAGATAGGGTGATTGTTGGGGTTTATGCCCTAAGCATGTAATTTGTAAATGGATTTATGAAGTAAATAAAAAGAAATGTTCAATTCATTCTTGTTATGTTATTTATTTTATAAACTTATGCACATATTAACATCATGGATTGCCGGATGTAATCTCGAACTGTGTATATGAGTGTCACATACGGATGAATACAGTAAGAAACGTGCAATCTAAAGAGTCCATAGATAGCAAATAAAGCTGATTCCGAGGATTATTAGAGCTCAAAATATTGTGGGTCCATTAGCTCCCCTTGCTAGCCTAATCGATTTAGGTAATAAGGGTCACGGTTAATTAATTGGATTGTCCAATTAATTGTGTTACGAAAGTGACACGTATTTATTCTGGAATTAATTAAATAATGGGATTATTTAATTAATGAATAATGGTGATTGAATAAATTAAATAATAAGATTATTTAATTATATTATTAATCACTAAATTGAGGGTGTATGTTGATATTTGTTTTTAAATAAAATAAGATAATGTGATTATTTTATTTTATTAAATTAAATATTTTATTTTTAAATTTAAATATTTTAAATTCAAAAATTAAATTAAAATAAAAAATATGAGATATTTTTTATTTGAAAGTTTTTTAAAAATTAAATTAGACTTGATCAGATGTTTTTTTTTTAAGTTATATATATATATATCGACAAAAGACAAATAGAGAAGTTTGGTGTTGTTTTTGTCAAACGCATTGTGTTGCGTGAGTTTTATTAAAAAAAAAATAACATACCTGATATATTTTTTATGCAAGTGTTGCACGAGATTTTTATAAAAGGTATATCAGTGCAAGTGTTGTATAGTGAAAATAAATAAATAGTTTCTTATTTTTACTTCATCCTCCATTCTAAGATACCGAATCCGTGGCACGTCCACACGCAGTTATCAGTCCCGGGATATAACGAGGAAGATAAGTGGTACAGACCAGGAGCATATCGAAAAGTGAAGGAGCCTCCAAACGTTGGTATGGTTCAATATTCTTCTTCTTATTATATATTACATTTTCCTGTATTTACATATATATTTTATTAGTGTAATAATTTTTATATGTATTAAGTTCAGAAAATAATTACGATCTCAAGTTCACTGGTCCCAGATACAGATTTCGATCTTTATAAAAAAATTAAAACTTGTTTCTGCTGCGTAACCGATGAACGGGGTTCCTACAATTGGTAGCAGAGCCAATTTTATTTTCGGAACAGGAAATTGTTTTCAATGCTCCTGTATGTATGATTGTGTAGGCACAATTTAAATTGACTGTATGATGTTTTTGTATGTATATTAAATTTTTTAACTTACAAAAACATGATTGATCGTTAATTATATGGTACTGTGGATTTTGGGTTTATGAGTTGTATTATTTTTATTTTTTACTTTTTGTTTATATTTTTTTTACTATTATTGTATTGTAAAAAAAAATGTAACCTATATTGAAGACCTGGAAAAATCGCGAAGAAGTATTCATGAGATAAATCGGAGTGATCTGAAGAAACTGGAAGACTCGAAAATTACAAGAGCACCAAGAATGCCTTGTGGGTATTTTTGTAATTTTAGATTCCATTTTTTTTTAGGTTAAATAATCCATAGTATTCTGTCAATTCTTGTATGCTTTATATTATGTGATGATAAAAGCATTGTCATGCATACTGATGTGTTGTAAATTCATGTTTTATAAAAACAATACTCGCAAGTGCACGAATCGTGAAGATAAACACATCGGCAAGTGAGGATTTCCCACGAGGAAAAGTGATTTACTGATTATAACTAATTCTAATTCTAATTAAATCAAAAGTAACCGAGAGATTTGTTGTGAAAAGATTGTTTGAAGATTGAATTAAAACTAAAACTAAATTATCCTATGAAAGCAATTTAACAAAGAATTGGTGTTGTGATCAAGAGATGGAAGAATTAGGTCATCAATGCTCCCCAACTATGTTTATTCAATGTTTTGAATTGACTTTGATAATAGAATTTTAATCAAGTTTAGGGTTCGTTCTTATCTTAAGTATGATTATTACTGTATGATCCTGATATGAATCAAGTGTTCTCAATTACATTTTACCCATAGATCAATGGCGCAAACTAGAACAGAGAACCCATTAAGTACAAGAACAATGAACCAAAACCTACTTGCATAGATCAATGCTAAGATCGGTTTTATCCATTCAATTGAATATTAATTAAGATTACGTATAGACCAATACTCCAACCTCAATCATTAAATTATCAAAACCCTAAATTCATGCCAACGTATGATCATGCATTAACAAGAATAAAGAATAAAGATATAGGATGAATTGAATGAATCAAAACTTAATTTAATTAAATTTAGTCAATTCTAACAAAGAGCATTTATAGAGGTTCACATTGATTCTCTAGGATGAATTAGTTACACATGATGAAAATAAAAGAAGAGAAAGAAAAGATAAAACCCATCGTGGCCTTCAATGAGTTATTCAAGTCTTCAATGATGAATTCTTCTTCGTCTTTGAATATTCGATGTGTAAAGATGAATGGAAGGTGTATGGTGATGGAGTAGTGGTGGAGTGGTAGGGGACGGCCCCCTTGGTGGCTTGGGACCTCACTTGGCTTGTATCTCCCCTTTGAATTGCAAAGAATAGGAAGTATTTATAGGTGATTTTTCCTTATGAACCCCCGATTCTTCTGAGGTTTAGGAAATCCATCAAGTGGGAAAGTATAATGAAACAAGGAATAAGAATCCTTTCCTAAATTGAATTTCCTCTTTTGATGTTTGACTCATAATTTGAGTTTAGAAATTTTCTCAAACATGTTTTGGTCTTCTAAAATTATTAGAATTTGATTTGGGAAGTTTTGGAACAATTCTGGACCAATTCGGAGTGGTTCTCCGCCAAAAATCCATCAAACCGCATTCTGGGTTGCTCCGGAGGTCACCACGGTCCATACCACGGAATTCCTCTGTCATGTACCACACCGTAGACCGCTGGCTAGGTCTTGTGCCTAGACAGCGGTCTAGGCCGCGGTTGACTATCCAGCACTGACCTTCGGTTACTAAATTGCGCATAACTTCTTCTACAAATATCGGAATTGAGATTTGTAAAGTACGCCGGAAACTAGACTTCCAGGGATTTCAATCCTTAGGTAGTATGACACAATTCGATATGAACTGCGAGATATAGTCCCCATAATCTAGCTGTTATGCATTGCTCCGAAATTAAACTTTTTGCTCTTTTTCTCCAAAATAACATCTAACACCTCTTGAATGGAATGTGACCTATACATATTCAACAAACACATAAAATACCTAATTTCAGCCAAGAACAAAGCACAAATAATAGGAAATATGGACCTAAAAGATGTATAGAAATAGACCGATCAAATACCCTCAAACCTATCTTTTGCTAGTCCTCGAGCAAAACTAGAATAAAAACAAAAACTAAAAACAAACAAAATTTTAAAATAAAATAAAAATAAACTAAGCCACTTTCGTAGGGAACACGATAGCATTGAGCGTATGTTACAAGCCTTTAAACCTCTAGGTGTCCCTAGTAGGAGTTTTGTCTCCTGAGGGTTTACAACTATACTACCCATAAACATATTTCTAAGAAAAACCAAAATTATCATGGCACAAACTCAAATGTACCATTCAAAGCCAATACATGCTAGAGTCATTGGATAAAGACTAAAATTATGCCACAAATTTGAATGCACTACTTAGTTTTAATGAAAAGTCCATACTCAAGACACTCTAGCTTCAAAAATGCATTCGTCAAATGCCATAGATATAATTTGCCTCGACTCTAATTCTCACAGCATGTCACTCTTATTTTTTCACATAACCTAGACAGATACACTCATCAAGAATATGCGAATGGAGTTTATGCATCAGAAATTTCAAGATATAATCGCATATGAATATATAGTAGAAATAACGCTTAATTTTATGCAAAGGATCTCGTGAACGGAATCAGACATTAAGAACAAGATAGAGCACATGTTTACCTTTAATCTCGAGCTAGCATTCCCAAAAGATCAATTAGGTCTTTTCTTTGGTTGTAACGGGGCCATTAGGTGAAGGTTAAGAAATAATAGGAAAAGGATAACAAACAAACCTAGGATCATATCGAGAAATTCTTCGGTAATCTTCATACTCGGCCGAATTTCTTCAAATTCTTCATTCCACTCACATCCAGGCTTTTTGAACAATTTTCGTTCATTCTCCTTCTTGAGTTGATCTTGATTTCTCATCACTTTCATAATAAAGCTCTATCCGTTTCACTTACATTTGATTTGATTCATCATCTCATTCATTTATTTATTTTTAACTTTTTTTTAACCTTTTTTTTAAGATGAGAATTTGTACATCAATTACATAATTCTTCCAACATCTTCTTTGCATTTAATCTTCTAGCTTTGTCTTGGTACATGCACATCACAAATCACCCATTTCGAACTCTCTTCAATTATCTTCATCACCTCAATATGATCCCAAGCTATAAGGTATGGCTAATATATGGCTCATTGGGGTTAAGTTAATGTGGGTGATGAAAGAAAAAGGCTTATAGTGTTTGGCTTCAAAATTGGCTATGGAGTACACAAATAAGGGTGGAAATATTTAAGACCTTTTAAGTGAGTTAAAGCACACATTGCCTATATCACTTCTAATGGTTTAACCAAAACAAGAGCAAAGTCCACATGTGATATCTTTTTATGATGAATGTTCTTTAATATCCAATACATAACCTATTGAGATCAATTTCTAATGCTAAGAACCTAATGAGTGTTTAGGAGTAGAAACAAAAGAACCCTCTATAATTATATTTATGTACGCTTTTTGGCTTAGTGAACTCACAAGGGTAGTCTCCACTATTAATCATGGCTATCCAACTAAGTATCCTATCCACCATCATATCGAGAGCATGCAATAAATTTTGAAAAATGTAATGCACTACTCTAAGTGGCAAGACTTTAGTCTAAACTCAGTGATTAAAGCATATATTATAGCTCTTAAAGCATACAAAAGAAGCATTGAAAAATAGAGGACAAAAATTCAAAAACTGATGACTTTCTAAAACGACGTACGTCTATTCTTTAATGCATATCTCTAAAATTACTAAACAAAAGTTAACCATATTTTAACACAAGAAACTTAACATATAAATACACACTTTTCATTTAGAAAATATTTCAAAATTCGAATCGAAAAAATGAGAAAACAGATGTTGAAAACAGTCCACGTGCAGATTTGCCAAAACAGGGCATCGCCCATGACCTTTGGTCGAAGAAACATTCATAACTTTTAAACCACTGCTCAGATTTTTATATTCTTTATACCACTAGATTCGTATCAAAAAACAAAGAACCCAGTATGGACAGAAAAAAATATTTCTTCACTAATGAATACAGTTTTAACTAAACGTTTGTCTCAAAAAATTTCAAAACTGTATTCATAAAATTAAAATAAACACAAATTCACACCCCCAAACCTAATCTAAATATTGTCCTCAATGCTTATATGACATTAAAAGCATGGAAAACAAATAAAGAAAAAGTATGGAAGGCAAGAACTTAAAACACAAAAACGAAAGAAAGAAAGCTATAAAACTAATTTTTTTTAAAAAAAATTACCTAGGTGGGTTGCCTCCTACCAAGCGCTTTATTTAACGTCTAGGCAAGAAGGGTGCTTGAAAAACTCAACCAAATTCTAATGTCTCAAATTTACGCTTGCGTGTTATCAAGTCTTGGAAAAAATTATCCTGTGTCGGCATGTTCCTACACACAATAAGCAAATGCAAGTAAATGTTCAATATTAAGTATGGTGAAATAAGTTCAGAAAACCACTTATTCCATTTGATGTTGTGTTGGCTGCTTGGAAAAGCTATGGGAGGGACATAATGCTTGAGTTCCTTGTATATGAGTGGTGCCTCAAAAGGGATATCTTCCGCTTCCTTCGCTTTTTCTTCATCCATGTCAGAAGCTATAATCACTAGGAGTGTCTCATTCTTCTATAATTCTTCGATCTTGGACTCTTCTTCTATATCCTTTTCTTGTTGAATTTCCTCATCATCTTCAAACACTTCCTTTACCCAATCCAGTAACTTGTTAAGTCTTTCATCCGATAGCTCATTCTTTTCAACTTTTTCACCTGCAACACTAGAAAAATCATTAGAAAATTCATAGGTTACTATGGTATCAACAATCTCACCATTCGAAGGGATGTTGGTAGCTTATTATTACTCCGTTTGGCAGGGGAAATCTTCGGGCTCCTCCTTTTGGAAAACTTAAATCAATTGCCCAATTTTCACCTCCATCTTCCTTATTAAAGCCTCTGTGTTCTGAACTCTCACATCAGTTTCTTGGAATCTTTTATCGTGCTGATTCATTCTCTGTTCCATAGTCTGTATAGACTCTTTCATTGTATCCTCCAATGACGGTGAGACCAGCTGCTCATAGGTATTGACTTTATTATTGCTCCACGAGAAGTCTTGATTATTCCTCCAATTCGAGTTGTAGGTATTGCCATATGGTTCACAACTCAACCACTGACTGTGCGAATTTCCATATGGTTCATGAATAGGCCACGAATTGTAGAAATTTTCAAATGGTTCATTCATATGCCTCATGTTGTAGGAATTCAACGCTCTAGTCTATTTTTCAACATATTCTAGAAATTCTACTCTCAAATGGCAGCCCCATAGATCATGACCAACCATTCCACATATCTTGCAAACCCCTTGTTTTCTCCTCGGAGTCATCAAAATCAGTCCCTCTATCTGTCGACTTAAATCAGCTAGTTGCATAGTAATTCCATGAAGTGTTTCTCTTTCCTCATCATAAGCGTGTTGCCCGTAGAAGTCCATTGTACCTGAAAAGAAAACAAGAAAAAGGAAATAAAAAGAAAATAAAAAACAAAAATAAAAACTATTAACTAATGACTTTACTACTAAAAAAAAAATAAACTAAAACCGAAACTAGAAATAACCAATAAATTCAACTAATCCTTGGCAACGGCGCCAAAATAAACTTGATGTGTTGTAAATTCGTGTTTTATAAAAACAATACTCGCAAGTGCACGAATCGTGAAGATAACCACAACGGCAAGTAAGGATCGTTCCCATGAGGAAAAGTGATTTACTGATTATAACTAATTCTAATTCTAATTAAATCAAAAGTAACCAGGAGATTTGTTGTGAAGAGATTGTTTGAAGATTGAATTAAAACTAAAACTAAATTATCCTATGAAAGCAATTTAACAAAGAATTGGTGTTGTGATCAAGAGATGGAAGAATTAGGTCATCAATGCTCCCCAAATATGTTTACTCAATGTTTCGAATTGACTTTGATAACAGAATATTAATCAAGTTAAGGGTTCGTTCTTATCTTAAGTATGATTGTTACCGTATGATTCTGGGATGAATCAAGTGTTCTCAATTACATTTTACCCATAGATTAATGGTGCAAACTAGGACGGAGAACCCAATAAGTACAAGAACAATGAACCAAAATTGACTTGCATAGATCAATGCTAAGATCAGTTTTATCCATTCAATTGAATATTAATTAAGATTACGTATAGATCAATACTCCAACCTCAATCATTAAATTATCAAAACCCTAAATTCATGCCAACGTATGATCATGCATTAACAAGAATAAAGAATAAAGACATAGGATGAATTGAATGAATCAAAACTTAATTTAATTAAATTTAGTCAATTCTAACAAAGAGCATTTATAGAGGTTCACATTGATTCCGTAGTATGAATTAGTTACACATGATGAAAATAAGAGAAGAGAAAGAAAATATAAAACCCATCTTGGCCTTCAATGAGTTCTTCAAATCTTCAATGATGAATTCTTCTTCGTCTTTAAATATTTGATGTGTAAAGATTAATGGAAGATGTATGTGTTGGGGTTTATGCCCTAAGCATGTAATTTGTAAATGGATTTATGAAGTAAATAAAAAGAAAGGTTCAATTCATTTTTGTTATGTTATTTATTTTATAAACTTGTGTACATATTAACATCCTGGATTGCCGGATGTAATCTCGAACTGTGTATATGAGTGTCATATACGGATGGATACAGTAAGAGACGTGCAATCTAAAGAGTCCATAGATAGCAAATAAAGCTGGATACTTTATTTGTGGTTAATCTATAGCTGCGGTCCATTCCGTAATGTATAGTGATTCTATCCTGAATCATTCATATGAGATAGGGAATGGAGGCACCTTGTATGATGTGATCATATAGGACTGGGCCATGATCTATATGAATCTCTCACCAAGATCCGTTTACCGATGAGATTCATATATATCAACTAATGATGGCTATATGTGGGTTGATCTTAATCCTGAGTGTCTTATCGACTCCTTCAGGTTAGATCGTGGTCTTTGATATACCATGGGTGAGGTCAGATGCATTTCCTGATCAATATACTCCGTATGTTGGGATTACGGTTTGGCTTGTGGCTGGAAAGGTTTGTACACAATAGTGGAATCCATTCCTTCTTGTAAGAAGTAGATGGTAGTTCCTTTAAGGGTTGATTCGAGGCTTGGACAATATGAGCGCTCTCGTAATTCCGTGAGGAAATAAGATTTATTGTCCATTAGAGAATCAATGGTACTTAAAAGATATATGTAATTAGAGGGATATAACGGATATTATGACCCAGCTCTAATTAAGAACTACTGTGGAGGATCACACCATATGTAATAGCTATATCGATGGACACCGAATTGTATCGGTCTGTGTAAAAGCGTATACAATTGTGAGCGTGCAGCTTCGGGTTTTTAGTGGAGTAACACCGGAGTTAATAATCAAGGAATATTAATTAATGATTCCGAGGATTATTAGAGCTCAAAATACTGTAGGTCCATTAGGACCCTTGCTAGCCCGATCGATTTAGGTAACAAGGGTCACGGTTAATTAATTGGATTGTCCAATTAATTGTGTTACAAAAGTGACGCGTATATATTCGGGAATTAATTGAATAATGAGATTATTTATTTAATGAATGTTAATAGTTAAATTAATTAAATAATTAGATTATTTAATTATATTAATAATTATGAATTATTAATTATTAATTAACTATCAGTTGGAGGGTGTTAGTTGATATATGGATTTAGGTGAAGATAAAATAATAGGATTGTTTTTATCTTACTAAATCATTTATCTAAGTTTTTGAATTTAAGTTTAAATTTAAAATACTTATTATCACTTTTAATATATTAGATATATTTGAAAATGATAATTAAAAAATATATCAATTAATAACACAAGAGATTGCATTGGATGCAAATTGATGTATACATGAAACAATAGCCAAAAGAAGAATTTACATAGGATGTAAATACTTAATACATATATAATATATATTTGTGCAACAGTGAAATATAAATATATATAATCAAGAGCAGCAGCATGAGATATATATTAATATATTTTTTTTCATGTTTTATGTGTTTCAAAAACACATAAAACATGAAACAAAAAATATATATTAATATATATCTCACATAGAAGAAAGAGTTTCTTCAATTCTCTCTACATCCTCCATTTAAGTTCTTGAGACTGTGACGCGCCCACACGCAGTTACCAGTTCCGGGAGATAGCGAGGAAGATCGAGTGGTTCAGACAGGAGCACATCGTAGAGTGAAGGAGCTTCCAAACGTTGGTAAGATTGGTTCAGACAGAAGCATATCGAAAAGTGAAGGAGTCTCCAAACGTTGGTAAGTATATCTTCTTCTGATTATATTGATTATATTTACTGAGTTTACATATTATATGTATTGGTTCCGAAAAATAATTACGATCAAAATTTCACTGGTCCCAGATACAGATATGATTTGTATAAAAATTTTAAAACCTAGTTCCGCTGCTTGACCGGTGAACGGGGTTCTAACAGTATGGTGATGGAGTGGTGGTGGAGTGGTAGGGGACGGCCCCCTTGGTGGCTTGGGACCTCCCTTGACTTGTATCTCCCATTTGAATTGCAAAGAATAGGAAGTATTTATAGATGATTTTTCCTTATGAACCCCTAATTCTTCTTAGGTTTAGGAAATCTATCAAGTGGGAAAGTAGAATGAAACAAGGAATGAGAATCCTTTCCTAAATTGAATTTTCTCTTTTGATGTTTGACTCATAATTTGAGTTTGGGAAGTTTCTCAAACATGTTTTGGTCTTCTGAAATCATTATAATTTGATTTGGGAAGTTTTGGAACAATTCTGGACCAATTCGGAGTGGTTCTCCGCCAAAAATCCGTCAAACCACGGTCTGGGTTGCTCCAAAGGTCACCGCGGTCCAGACCGTGAAATTCCTCTTCCATGTACCGCTCTGTAGACCGTTGGCTAGGTCTTGTTCCTGGACGGCGGTCTAGGCCACGGTTGACTATCCAGCATTGACCTTCGGTTCCTAAATTGCCCATAACTTCTTCTAGGAATATCGAAATTGCGATCGGTGAAGTGCACCGGAAACTAGACTACCGGGGCTTTCAATCCATAGGTAGCATGACACACAATTTGATCTTAGATTAGAGATATAGGCCTCACAGTCTAGTTGTTCTACATTGCTCTGAAATTTGATTTTTTTCTCTTTTTCTCCAAAATAACATCTAACACCTTTTGAATGGAATGTGACCTATACATGCTCAACAAACACATAAAATACCTAATTTCACCCAAGAAAAAAACACAAATAATAGGAAATGGGAACCTAAAACATGTATAGAAATAGACCGATCACATACTTATGTCATTTAGATTAGATGTTCCTACACAAATATATTTGATATGTCATATATGCATCATAGCCTGATATTTTTTATATTGTTTTAATGTGATTAAAATGGTTAAATACATAAATTGGCTATGAAAATGAGATTAGTTTTTTAATGGTTAAAAAACTTGGTAATTCTTATTAATATTAATCTAGTTATTAAACAATTTAATAAGTTAGATTAATGGGGTCATTTTTATAATTAGGATTAATATGATTAATTTCCTAATAATAAATGAACCGAATAATGTGTTAGAGTTTTAATAGTTAAAACTTGGTATACACCAATATAATAATCTGAGCTTAGTAAATAGTTTACAAATGCTTTGATTATTCACTAATAGTTTAGATTTTTAATTGTTAAAAATCATTAATAATTTATTAGTTAATTAGAATTTTGTTCTAATTAGTTAACGCATTAGATAACTTGATTAAAGTTAGCCTTTTGATCCTTTAGAGTCTAGGTGCATTAACGGATAATAGAAAACCCTAGTTTTAAATAGTGAGTGGGAGAGGGATATATGACATAGATATCTCGCGGTCTCCATCATTAGTTCAACACCGTGAGATCCAAGTGGGGCCTCGTGACGGCTTTGCTTTCGTCCTCCCTAAGGAGGGTTTCCACAAAGGTCAATACCAAGGTTGACTTCCTAACGGATAGGATTTCTGAGGGTATTTTGGGATTGACCAACCCTAAGACGGCAATTCTCGACTTAAGCTAGTGAGATCTGAAACGGTAGGTTACACTCACGAAGGTTTTGATTAAGTTTGTTAATTAAAAATCTTGCTGAATAAACGATGGTTGAATGATATGGAATAAGAGCTATTCTAGAATATCATTTGATTGAGAATGTCTCGGTCCAACATGCAATGATTTGACCGACCCTAAGGCGCCACTTTTTTGTGGTATATTGGATTGTCGTGGTATAGTAACTATTTTTTAGGGTAATTCTAGTTTGTTAAACATGTTCATGCATCATGTTTAAATTTATAACAAAGCACTCACACTTGTTTTAAATAAATGACTGAATGAATGTTTTATTTATTTCAGCAATGTCTTCTGCATTACTTCAAATTCTCGCAAATGACAAATTAACTGGTGATAACTACACTAAGTAGAAACTTAATATTAATGCAATTTTGGTCACCAAATACCTCAAGTTTGTGCTTACAGAGGAATGTCCTCCAGCGCCTACTGCCAATGCCACACGAACTATTCGTGAGGCATACCAACGATGGGTCTCATATGTTAAGAAGAGCTGAACATATCTGTTGGCTTCAATGATAGACGTGCTTGTCACAAAGCACGAAGCAGTGACTTCAGCATTCGAAATTATAGAGTCATTGCAAGCTATGTCCGGGCAACCCTCTAAGCAAAAGCGACACAAATCCGTTCATTCCATTATGCTTATGGAAGAATGTCCTCCAGCGCCTACTGCCAATGCCACACGAAATGTTCGTAAGGCATACCAGCGATGGGTCTCATATGATGAGAAGGCCCAAACATATCTGTTGGCTTCAATGACAAATGTGCTTGTCACAAAGCACGGAGCAATGACTTCAGCATTCGAAATTATAGAGTCATTGCAAGCTATGTTCGGGCAGCCCTCCGAGCAAAAGTGACACGAAGTTGTTCGTTTCGCTATGTTCGCTCGCATAAAGGAAGGTACATCAGTTCGGGAACATGTCTTGAGCATGATGTCATTCTTCAACATGGTAGAAGTTAATGGCAGGGCCATTGAAGAACCCAGTCTAGTGAGCATCATACTGACGATTCTTCCGAAGAGTTTTGATCAGTTTAAAAGCAGTTATGGGATGAGCAAGTTAAAGTTCAGTCTTACACGTTGCTCAATGAGTTCGCTACCTTTGAGTCCTTGATTAAGGACAATAAGGGCAAAACCGGTGAGGCAAATGTTACCGAACTATCTTCCTCCAATAATAAGAAGAGGAAGAGGTCTACTGGGAAAGCGAAGGGTAAGCCCAAACCCAAGACAACCCAAAATAAGAAGAAGTCTAAGAAAAGTAAATATGATTTACTTGTTCTTGAGTCGTGTTTAATGGAAGATGATTCTTCACCCTGGATAGTTGATTTGGGGGCCACTAACCATGTTTGTTCTTCGAAGAGTTTTGATCAGTTTAAAAGCAACTATGGGATGAGCAAGTTAAAGTTCAGTCTTACACGTTGCTCAATGAGTTCGCTACCTTTGAGTCCTTGATTAAGGACAATATGGGCAAAACCGGTGAGGCAAATGTTACCGAACTATCTTCCTCCAATAAAAAGAAGAGGAAGAGGTCTACTGGGAAAGCGAAGGGTAAGCCCAAACCCAAGACAACCCAAAACAAGAAGAAGTCCAAGAAAAGTAAATATGATTTACTTGTTCTTGAGTCGTGTTTAATGGAAGATGATTCTTCACCCTGGATAGTTGATTCGGGGGCCACTAACCATATTTGTTCTTCTTTGCAATGGACTGATTCTTGGACACAGCTAGAAAATGGAGCCTTTTCAATGCGTGTGGGGTCATGGGATGTCGTGTCGGCATTAGCAGTGGGCGTAATTAGATTACGTTTTTGTAATAATTATATATTGTTGGACAATGTATTTGATATTCCTGGATTTACACGGAATTTCATTTCCCTTTCTAAGTTGTTAGAACAAAAATATTCAATTTTTTTTAATAATAAGTCTGTTATTATTGGAAAGAATGGTTTGAATATTTGTTCAGGAATTAATAAAAACAATTTGTATGTGTTAAGACCGTTAATACATACTACACTGCTCAACATCGAAATGTTTAAGGTTGAAAAACCAAAAACTAAACGACATAAGATTTCTCCAGATAAAGACACGTATCTCTTGCATCTAAGGCTTGGTCATATCAACCTTGACTGGATAGACAAACTAGTAAAAAGCGGACCTTTAAGTGAGTTAAAGGTTGGCACCCTACCTGTCTGCGAATCTTGTCTAGAAGGTAAAATGACTAAAATACCTTTGACTGGAAAAAGGCTTAGAGCTAAAGAACCGCTAGAGCTTATACATATAGACGTCTGCGGACCGATGAATTTTAAAGCTAGGGGTGGTTATGAGTATTATGTCACCTTTATAGATGACTACTCAAGATACAGATACGTCTACCTGATGCAACGAAAGTTGGAAACATTTGAAAAGTTTAAAGAATTCCGAGCTGAAGTTGAGAATCAATTAGGTAGGACTATCAAGTCACTACGATCGGATCGTGGAGGTGAGTACCTTGACCAAGAGTTTGAAGACTTCATGGTTGAGCATGGGATAGTTTCCCAACTCACAACTCCTGGTACACCTCAACAAAATGTTGTAGCGGAGAGGAGAAATAGAACCCTGATGAAAATGGTGAGATCTATGATTAGTTTCTAATCATTACCAAATTTCTTTTGGGGATATGCGTTATAAATAGCAGCATACATTTTGAATGTAGTGTCATCCAAATTTGTTCCTAAAACTCCCATAGAGTTATGGAATGGTCGTAAAGCTAGTTTGCGACATTTCCGCATATGGGGGTGTCCAGCACACATGCTAAAGAACATAACTGGAAAGCTAGAGTCCAAATCTAGTGTTTGCCTATTTATAGGATACTCCAAGGAGACCAGAGGTAGACACTTTTATAGTCCTGAAGACAACAAAGTATTTGTGTTGACAAATGCAATGTTTCTTGAGGACAATTACATTAGTGACCAGAAACCTCGTTCCAAAATTGTATTAAATGAGTTGGAGCCTGGCAAGACTAGTGCTTCATCAACAAGAGTTGTTGATCCACAAACATCTGAGAGTTAGATGGTTTCTGATCAGGATACACTACCACCTAGACGTAGTGAGAGGGTTGTGAGACAACCTGAACGCTATTTAGGTATAGGTGAGGGATAATGTGTTGTCTCTGCTGATATTGTCGATGATCCATTGACATTTAAGAATGCAATGGAATATCCTGATAAAGAGGAATGGCTAAAGCCATGAATCTCGAGATGGAGTCCATGTACTCTAACTTAGTTTGGGATCTTATAGACTTACCGGATGGGGTAAAACCCATAGGGTGTAAGTGGATCTAAAAGAGAAAGAGAGAAGTAGACGGGAAGGTAGAGACCTTCAAGGCAAGGCTAGTGGCCAAGGGTTATACCCAGAAAGAGGGGGTCGATTATAAAGAGACCTTCTCGCCAGTAGCCATGTTTAAGTCTATTAGGATTCTCTTAACCATTGCTGCCTATTTCGATTATGAAATTTGGCAAATGGACGTCAAGACTTCATTCTTGAATGGCAATCTTGACGAGAGCATTTATATGGTGCAACCAGAGGGATTCGTGTCTCCAGATCAAGGGCAAATGGTTTGCAAGCTGCACAGGTCCATCTATGGACTTAAGCAAGCATCTATATCTTGGAACAATAGGTTTGATGATGTGATCAAAACCTATGGCCTCGAGCAAAATATCGATGAGCCTTGTGTCTATAAACGCATCATTGACAAGAAAGTAGTTTTCTTGGTATTATACGTAGATGATATCCTACTCATTGGGAATGATGTAGGAGTGTTGTCTGATGTAAAGGGCTAGTTGGCTAGCCAATTCCAAATTAAAGATTTGGGAGAGACAAGTTATGTTCTAGGGATCCAACTTATAAGGGATCCAACTTATAAGGGATCGTAAGAGCAAACTCATTGCACTGTCTCAGGCATCATATATCAACAAGATTCTTGTGCGATTTTCGATGCAGAGCTCCAAGAAAGGTAATTTACCTTTCAGGCAAGGAGTTCACTTGTCTAAGGAACAGTGTCCTAAGACACCTCAAGAAGTTGAGGATATAAGACATGTACCTTATGCATCGGTAGTAGGTAGTCTCATGTATGCTATGTTATGCACGAGACCGGACATCTGCTATACAGTCGGAGTAGTCAGTAAATACCAGTCCAACCCAGGATTGGATCATTGGGTTGCTGTCAAGACTATTCTCAAGTATCTTCGAAGAACGAGAAATTATATACTAGTGTATTCCGGACAGGATTTGATCCCGTTAGGATACACGAATTTTGATTTTCAGTCAGACAGGGATTCTAGAAAATCCACGTCTGGATCAGTATTCACCCTGGGTGGTGGAGCCATTGTGTGGAGAATTATCAAGCAATCTTGCAGTGTTGACTCCACCATGGAAGCTGAATATGTAGTCGCTTGTGAAGCTGCTAAAAAGGTTGTTTGGCTCCGTAAGTTCTTGAGTGATCTGGAAGTTATTCCAGAACTGGATAAGCCCATCACACTTTATTGTGATAACAGTGGTGCTGTGGCTAATTCCAAAGAACCAAGAAGCCACAAGAGAGGGAAGCATTTAAAGAGAAAGTATCATCTCATCAGAGAGATAGTGCAGAGAGGAGATGTGATCGTCACCAATATAGCCTCACAAGACAATCATGTTGATCCATTTATGAAGACCTTACCGGCTAAAATGTTTTCGGGTCACCTAGATGGTCTAGGGTTACGAGACATGCCTAAAATGCTTTAGTGCAAGTGGAAGATTGTTGGGGTTTATGCTCTAAGCATATAATTTGTAAATGGATTTATGAAGTAAATAAAAAGAAATGTTCAATTCATTCTTGTTATGCTATTTATTTTATAAACTTGTGCACATATTAACATCCTGGATTGCCGGATGTAATCTCAAACTGTGTACATGGTTGTCATATACGGATGGATTGAGTAAGAGACATGCAATCTAAAGAGTCCATAGATAGCAAATAAAGCTAGGTACTTTATTTGTGGTTAATTATAGCCGCGGTCTATTCCGTAATATACAGTGATTCTATCATGAATCATTCATATTGAGAGAGTGAAGCTTCGGGTTTTAAGTGGAATAACACCGGAGTTAATAATCAAGGAATATTAATTATAGATTTTAATTAATGATTCCGAGGATTATTATAGCTCAAAATACTGTAAGTCCATTAGGACCCCTTACTAGCCCGATCGATTTAGGTAACAAGGGCCACAGTTAATTAATTGGATTGTCCAATTAATTGTGTTACGAAAGTAACACGTATTTATTCTGGAATTAATTAAATAATGAGATTATTTAATTAATGAATAATGGTGATTGAATAAATTAAATAATAAGATTATTTAATTATATTATTAATCACTAAATGGAGGGTGTATGTTGATATTTGTTTTTGAATAAAATAAGATAATGTGATTATTTTATTTTATTAAATTAAATATTTTATTTTTGAATTTAAATATTTTGAATTCAAAAATTAAAATCAAATAAAAGATATGAGATATTTTTTATTTTAAAGGTTTTAAAAAATCAAATTAGATTTGATCAGATTTTTTTCAAAGTTATATATATAGACAAAAGACATATAGAGAAGTTTGGTGTTGTTTTTGTCAAAAGCATTGTGTTGTGTGAGTTTTATTAAAAAATAATAACATACCTGATATCTTTTTTTATGCAAGTGTTGCGTGAGTTTTTTATAAAAGGTATATAAGTGCAAGTGTTGCTTGATTTTAAAAGAGAAAACAGTGCAAGTGTTGCATAGTGAAAATAAAGAAATAGTTTCTTATTTTTAGTTCATCCTCCATTCTAAGGTCTTGAATTCGTGATGCATCTACACACAGTTATCAGTCCAGGTATATATCGAGGAAGATCAGTTCTACAGACCAGGAGCATATCGAAAAGTGAAGAAGCCTCCAAACATTGGTATGGTTCAGTAATCTTCTTCTTATTATAGATTACAATTTCCTGTATTTACATATATATTTTATTAGTTTAATAATTTTTATATGTATTAAGTTCAGAAAATAATTATGATCTCAAGTTCACTGGTCTCAGATACAAATTACGATATGTATAAAAAAATTTAAAACCTGTTTATAAATAGACCTTGTATCTAGGTTATTTTGGGTGGAGAAAAAGAACACCATGTAACATCAGAGAGTAGTGGAGAGATCTGGGTGAGAGACCGTGGGAATATTCGTGGAGGGATCTAAAGGAATATCAGTGGATCAAGTAAGTGATATGTGGGTGATATTCAGGGGAGACCCAGGGGATATTGTGGGGTTCTTGATGAGGATCTTGTGAGTGTGGTTTGGGGTTTGGGTGTGAGAGAGAATCCTGAAATATATGGTTGTAACAATTTATCATATAGTGGAATTTTCTCTGTCGTCCTAACACCCCATGGTTTTTTACCCGATTTGGGTTTTCCACGTATATCTTGTGTTGTGATTGGTTTATTTTCTCTCATCTATTTTTTCTGCTATTGACGTTATTAATTGCTATGATTTATGGGCATATATTAGGCACGACGATTCCGCATTCATCGGTTCTGAAAAATTCTCCAACAAATAGAACCGGCCATAAACTATAAGAGTATGCATGTTGCCAAAATGATTAAACCATCCGATGCTTGACCTAACCTAACATTGCGTGCATCTTGAGAAAAGGTTGGATACGATTAATCAAATTGTTTTCATGCTTGCCCATTAGCATGATGCCTTAAAACACCTTCAGTAGTTACTCTTTTTCTAGGTGCCAAAACATATCTCTTGCAGTATGCCTAGAAAAAAATAATCGTTGAAGTCTCTACTGTAATGAAAAGTACCTTAATACCTTTTGTTGTACTTTTTTTTTCCATTATAGAATTTATACCGAGGTTCATTACAATAAGGACATCTATCACATAACTCATGCTCTTTCCAAAACAATGCACAATCATATTTACATGCATGAATGACCTCATACCCCAAGCCTAAGTCCTTTAACATTTTTTTTATATCATAGGTAGAACTTGCTATGTTCGTACCTTCACTAAAGGCTGACTTCAACAAATCTAAAAACATATCCATTGACTTGTTACTCCATTGGTTAAGAACTTTTAAATGCATCAATTTGATAATAAAATTCAATGATGATAACTTAGATCTGGGGAACAACTTTCTTCTGGCTTCTTCTACCAAATTAGTTAAAGTTTTGGTATTTACCTCTTCATAGCTCAGCATAGAGTTAGTATTACTCTCTGGTGTAGTATCTGTGCAAATTCCATCTATTGAACTTTGCCCCAACATGTCATATATGATGTCGTACACCTCATCATCATCCTCATCCTCATCTTCAATAGGTGTTTGTTCTTTATGATTCGTACGTAGTCCACTCTCATTAAATCCACCCTTGTCAACAAAATTAGATTTTTCCCATAGAAAATCCACTTGTCGTAGGATGTTGAAATCCCAAAATTGTCGAGGTGGGCTTGTACTACATTTAGTGGTTCGAAAAATGCATTTTGACAATCTCGACATGGACAACGAACACAATTGTTCTCATCTTTACATCTGTTTGCAGCATCCATAAACGAGTTAACGCCATCAATATATTCTTCACACAATCTATTTCGTAGTCGCATCCAACTCTTATCCATGATTTGAAGCTGTTAACACCAGAAAATAAAAGTTAATATAATTTAGTAAAGGCTTTTTGTGTACAACAATACATTATGCAATCTCAAAATATCTCTTTGCATTCAGTTAATAAAATATCTCTATGCTTAAAGCTTTACTTTTTAAAATCTAAATGCTAGTTTTTTATTTAATGGCAGTATAGTAAGGCTAAGGAAATAGCCCAAAACCAATAGAGAAACACAAAAGGGTGAGACAACCACAAACATCAGCACACAGGCAGTTAGTGATAAGCATAATACTTATGCTGAGAAGATAACATCACAAGACAAGCCAAATCAGGAATAAAAACAGAGTATCAATGGCTGATTGTATCCAACTGATAGCTAAAAGTGTTAATTAGCAACTAATCCAAGAATTAGATATTAGCTGATATGGCTTACCTAGTCAACAAAATTAGTTAGAGAATTCTGTTAGTTAGAGATTTTTGTTAGTTAGTTAGAGAATTTTGAAAACATACATTTTGTGTGTTTAGATTCTTGAGTGTATAAATACGAGATTGTAACCAAATATTACATAAGATTCTTTTTCTCAGATCATTGTAAATATTATTGAAATCATTTCAGTAAGTGGAGAGGGAGAGTCGGGGACTGGCGCCGCTTAGCAAAGATGGGGATTTCCAAGGATTCAATGCACAAAAGGCGTGCTACTGGTGGCAAGAACAAAGCTTGGAGGAAGAAGCGAAAGTATGAGCTTGGTCGTCAGCCTAGAAATACCAAGCTCTCAACCAATAAGACTGTAAGGAGAGTTCGTGTTAGAGGAGGCAATGTGAAGTGGCAAACCCTTAGATTAGACACTGGAAATTATTCTTGGGGTACTGAGGCTGTCACCTGCAAGACTCGAATCCTTGATGTGGTTTACAATGCTTCAAACAACGAACTTGTCAGGACACAAACTATTGTTAAGAGTGCAATTGTTCAGGTGGATGCAGCTCCATTTAAGCAACGGTACCTTCAACACTATGACATTGACATTGACATTGGTAGGAAGAAGATGGTAGCAGCTTCTAAGAAGGAAACTGAGGAGGGAGAAGGTACAACAATAGAAGAAACTAAGAAGAGCAATCATCTTCAAAGGAAAATTGAAAAGCGACAGAAGGATCACAAACTTGATCCTTATTTCGAAGAGCAATTTGGTGGTGGTAGGTTGTTGGCCTGCATTTCTTCCCGCCCTGGTCAATGCATCAGATGTGACGGGTACATATTGGAAGGAAAAGAGCTGGAATTCTACATGAAGAAAATACAAAGGAAGAAGGGTAAGAGTGCTGGAGTTACAGCTTAGAGTCATTGTTTCTATTATTTTTGTTGTCAGTTAGTTGATTTTATTATTTTAGGGTGTGCCCATCAATTGCGAGGCTTTGGTTGAAGAAAAATGATGATATGATTGATAATTCCAGTGGCACGAGATTGGAATCTACAAAATTGTTGACCTTACATGGTTAGACAGTTTTGATATTACCATCCTCTTTGAAGGGGAATTTTACAAAGAAGGTTATGGGTTGAGTGAATGAAACCTTAAGGATTTGAAATGCAAAAAAAATATTGAAATCATTTCTCTAAAAAAAAAACCTCTTCGATGGACCTCTTGATACACTCTTTTCACACACGAAAATTCTGTGTCATTTCATCGAACACCTTGATGTTCCTTTGAAATATTCGTAACAAACAAAAAAGCATATCAAAAAAGCATGCAAACAACATGGCACAAAGGGGCCTAAGAAATCACTCCAGACTAAATGCTAGTTGTAAAGTGCATTTCATAAGGTTTCTTTCAAAGCACTCATTTCCAATAGTTAACAACTCAGACTTACATGTAGCAATTATTTGGCATTCAGTGTCATCCGAACAGTCCCCATTCCTTTCAAGAACTACCAATACAAGACAAACAAAAAATCAATGCATTTCCAAAATGTAAATTAAAAGCTATAAAACTAATTTAAAGGAAATTAAGGAAAACAAAACCAAAAGAAATAAGTTCAAATCCAGTATATCAACCTCCGTTTAAAATTGAATCTTTTGATTTGGATTGTGTACTACAGATGCGAATAATGTTCTTTTTCTCGGTTATGAGACTAATAACCGAAACAAAGAAGAAGATGAGGTAAAATGAAATTAGTAGCTAGTTTGTTGAGAGTGATACATGGAACAAAGAGTAAGATGAGTTTATACGCTCGAAATGAAATAGAGAGGATCTTCAGTTGAAGTTTGAAATTTGGTAGGTATTGATAGTTTAATTTTTTGTATTTTGTTTTTGTCCATTCACTACCTCACTATCAACTTTACCCAGAAATTCTACTATTAACTTTACCTGAGAATTCTTCGCACGTAAAATTGGAAATAAAAAAAATCTTTAAAATTTAACGTAAATATATTCTATTTAAATTCAATTAATTAGTTTCACTGTTTATATACTAAATTAAAATAATAATTACTATTTAAACATTAATTTTTTCAATCGATAAATATTTATACAATGAGTAATGTTAGGTTTTCCAAAAAAATTCTCAAATTTCTTCCCAAGAAGTTTTGGCACGTGAAGTGTCAACATCATATAAATCATAAGATTATTTGGTGAGCAACGTGATATTGACACCTCACATGTCAATACTGTTTGGCAAGAAATTTGGAAAACCTAGCAATACTTTCATATAATATATTAAAAAAGCAAATTTAATATCATGGAATTATAGTTTTCTTTATTTGGTAAATTAATATGATTTAGTCTAAATTATTAATGTCAAATATCCTAAACCTATAGGGACAATACTGGATTTTCATCCCTATAACATATATTGGGACGAAATTAATGGACCAAAAAAAGGCTCTTACCTAGTAACCTTTAGGGACAATTTGGCTATTTCGTCCCTATAACATAAATATATATATTTTTTATTTAATTTTTATAATGCCTCCAACAATACTGCAGTTGTTCCTGCTTTATTTGATTTATGCAAACCTTATTTTGGTGGTAACTTTTTTCATCAAAGATGTGTTTACCAGGTTTTAAATTTATGTGTTCAAAATGGATTTCAAACTCTTCAAACTTTTGTTAAACTTATAAGAGATAACCTCTATTATTTGTGGAAACATTATTCAGCAATGAAAGCTCGGGTAAAATTTTGTAACACAAAATATTATGTGTCCCATTATATTTCTTCGTAATGTTTCAACACATTGGAATTCTACATATAAATTGCTAGCTGGAAGTTTTGATTATAGGGATTTATTGTTACTTTTCTACAATATAATGTTAGTGACATTAATATCCTTTATGCACACAATTGGATTGTTTGTACAAAATTTTATAATTTGTTAAAAGTTTTTAATAATGCTACTAATTTTTTTTTCATGTATTTATTATCATACTACTAATTTATTTATTACTGAGAGTGTTAATATTGTTGTTACATTTTCTGAGTGTGCATCAGATGTACAATTATAGGACTGCATTTATGCTATGGAAAAAAATGGTTAGACTATTATAAGGAGTTTTTAATTGTTTATTTGTTTACATTGTGTTTTGATTCACGTTGTCAATTAGAAAATTTCTCTGAATATTTATCTCTTTATTATAAATATTTAGAAATAGAAGTTTATATTCTAAAATTAAGAAATTATTTTATGAGTTATATGATGAATATCTTAATGTTTATAGTCCATCACTGAACACTGATATTTCACAAACTCAAATTGTATCTCATATTCCGTCCTTTAGAATAACGGGGTTAGGGTATCAACTGTTATCCCAAAAAACCAAAAAATTATAAGGTTTTTCTTCATCCAGCCCGACCTCGCATTCCGAAAGTCACATCTAGTTATATGGTGGAATGGTAATTGGAATGAGAATGAGAATGAGAATGGAAATGAATAGAAAGCTGATTTTTTTTTGTTTGGTTAGAACTTTCGAATTAGTCTCTGAATCAATATTACTTTGTTTGGTTAACAACTGAATGGAATGGAGTTAACTGTATTTTGATCAAAATACCACTAATTACAAAACATTTATAATCACATGATATATTATGGATAATAATAATAAAATATAAAAGTAAATGCAATATTATATTTATATATAATTATATATATTATTAAAATATATAACATATTATATAATATATATTCTAATAATATAATATATATTATAATATTATATATTATATAACATGCATATATATATATATGTATTATATATTATATCATTATAATATATATATATATATTATATTATTTTATAGATTCTATATATTATATATAATTATATTATATTATATTATATTATATATATTATTTTATTTTATATACTATTATATATATATATATATTAATTATTATATATTATTTTCCGTTGATAGGAATATTCTCAACGAAGGAGTATGACAGATGGATAGAGGCGATATTCTCGGTTCTGGAGGAAGGGATCTGGTGGAGTGACATGGTCCATCAATGGATGAGTAGATTGATCGACCTGGTCCATCAATGGAGCAAATCTGCTCCCATTTTTTTTTTTTTGTGGATCCATTGATGGAGTGGGATTGATGAAGAAGATGTGTATTTTTATATGGAAGAAAAAAGTATAATAGTGATGAAGAACGTGTTTCCAAAAGAAAAGGATTTGTATTTTGGTTGTGGATTTAGGGGTGGTGGCGGTGGTGTGGGTTTAGCAGATTTGGTTGTTGATTTGGTTGTCAATTTTGTTTTTGATCTGGGTTTGGTAGTGGCAGTGTGGGTTTGGCGGCGGCGGTGGTGTTGATTTGTTGGCGGTGATGAAGAACGTGTTTCCAGAAAAAGATTTGTAATTTTTTCTGGTCAATTATTTTTTTGTGTGAATCCATTGATGGAGAGGATTCATGAAAAGACAATTTTTGTTTTGTTGCATGTTGAAGGAAAAAAAATCTGATAGATGAAAGAAAAAAATTTGGGATTTTTAATCAATCTTTTCCATTTTTTTTTTTCCAGATCTCCATCTTTTTATGGTTTTTTTTTTCTTTTTTTGATATATAAGAAACAAAATTTGAATCTTTAATCAACTTTTCCCAGATTTTTTTCTAGATTTCAATCTTTTTTTTTGTTTAAAATTTTTGTATTTTTGTCTCCATTTTTTAATATATTTTTCATTATATATATATATATATATATTAAATGGTCATTTCAGTTAAATTTTAAATTAAGGAGAAAATGGTATTTTCAGTAGCATCATCACACATCAGGGGTATTAGAGTCATTTTTCACACCTGACATGACGGAATCCTCAGTTAAAAAGACGAATTCTATCACAGAAAGACTAAAAGTTATAATTCTAAAAACCGTAGACTAAACGCATATTAAAGCAAACTATGGAGATTAAAATATATTTGTTCCTAATATAGATAATAATATTATCTATAGTACATATATATTAGAGGAAATACACATTTTTAATCAAAAAATAAGGAGGTTTATTGTTTTTACCTAGCATTAGTATTTTTATTGTTTTTATCCAATAATTTGCTGTGAAGACCCAAATGCCCCTCGTTATTTTCTTTACCTCTTCTCTCTCCCTTGGTCTGAACTCATAATATTTTTTTTCATTCTCTCTCCTCCTTTCTCTCTTCTTTTTCTCTTCACCACAACTTTTTTTTACAACCAAATCTCCTCTCTCACGCCTCTCACCTCTTTAATCCGAACATTTTTTTTCTTCCTCTTCTCTCATTTGGTTTGCAGATCTGGGTTGTGAATACACAATTCGAATTTGAGTGTGAGTTGTTGATTTTAAAGGTGGTTCATGGTTATGGTTGTGTTTAAGTTTAGGTATTGTTTGTTTAAAAATAAAATCAAATTTCGTTTTGTTTAAAAATAAATCAGATTTTGTTTTTTTTTTTAATATATTTTCGATTTTGAAAAAATTCCAGATTTTAAAATTTTTCCAGATTATGTTTTTAAATTTATTTTTCCAGATTTGATTTTATTTAAAGAAAAATTCTATGTTTTTTTTTATTTTGAAATTTTTTCAGATTATGTTTGTTATTTTTTTTCCAGATTTGATTTTGTTACAGAAAAATTCCAGGTTTTTTATTTTGAAAAGTTTTTCATATTATGTTTGTTTATTATTTTCCATATTATATATATTTTTTAAATTGTTTTTCATATTTTGTTCCATTGAAACAGAAATTCCTTGGTAAAGAAATAACTTTTTCTAGAGATCCATTGTTTCAAAGATTTTTTAATTTTTTTTGGTATGAGGAAATTTAGAAAATTTCCAAATCTATTCAAATATGAAATTTTTCCAAATTTCTTTAAACACACAAGACCACCAATTAAACACTCCACGACTACCCAAATAAACACACAACGATAGACCAATTAAACACATAAAGACAGACTAACTAAACACACCAAACGTAAATCAATTAAACACACCACGAAAACAACCCAATTAAACACACCATGACATTTCAATTAAACACACAAGGGTAACTCAATTAAACACACCAAGGTAGAACAATTAAACACACCAAGGCAAATCAAATAAAGACACCATGGAAAATCAATTAAACACACCGGGGCAACATCAAATTAAACACACCAAGTCTAACACGATTAAACACATCCGGAAAGAAGAAGAAAAATACTAGAGATCTGGAAAGATGAAGAAAAAAAAATAGAGAAAAAAAGTTGCTTTTTTCCATGAATAATAAAAAAGGTTGAGATTTTTTTTATATAAAGAAGGGCAATATTGTCCAAATAGTGAATATTTTGGTAGAAACACTAAAAATGTTAATCTTAGGTAAAAAACAATAAACCTGCTAATTTTATGGTTAGTTTTGAAGTTCTCCCTATATATTATATATATTATAATAATATAATCTATAAAATAAATATGTAAAATAATATATATATATATATATAACTATATATAACATAGTTATATATTAAATAATATATATAAATATAATATAAAATAATATGAGTGTATTTTTGGAATGGAGTTGGGGCATATGAAGATATTTATGGAATACCAATTTTAGTTTGGTGGAATTGGCATTCTATTGGTTTTTGGATGGAAAGCCCATTCCATCAAAATGGTAGAATCAACATTCTAATGTAATCCTCATTCCATTACATTTTAGCAAACCAAACATTAGGGATGACTTTCTTTCCATTTCATTCCATTCAACCCAACCCAACCAAACATGGCCTAAGTACCTCTTTTGAGTTTTGGGGAGATATTGATTTAGATCAATTTGATATCCTACAATGCTGGAGGGAGCATGAAAGATACTTTCCAATCTTGGCTATTATAGTCAGACAAATTCTTGCAACACCAGTTTCTACCATGGTTGCAGAACAAGAATTTAGCACCAGTAGAAATATTTTGGACGCAAGACATTCGCTTTTGAGTCTGGACTTAATTCAAGTCTAAGTTTTTGTCGATAATTGGACCAAGGCGTAAAACAAACAATAAGAAATTGACAAATAAGCACTCTATGATTTCTTCAACGATGGCCATACCCCTACCATTGGAATGGATGCAGCGATTAGTTACGGTCCCAACTCCCATCACCAAACCGGTAATAAAAAGTAAGAGAACTATACGGCCTTGATTCCTCTAAACCTCAAGAGGATATGTAAGCAACTTAGATGTTGTAAAAATTAAGTGCAAGATCAATTAAAAAAATTTAGTTCAATTTTAATTTGTTTTTTTACTTTTCAATATTTTTATTTTAATTTAATTTCGGGTTACTCAATAAATTGCATTTACATGTTTTTGTTTTGGTGTAAAAAAAAGGCCCAAATCGCGGTTTTGATTTTGGTTCTAGTTTTGATTCTCCTAGAACCGGAATCTGCGATTCGAAACCGGGAACCAGAACTGAGCTGAACCTGGGACCTATCTACCACATCAACATTTCAATTCATTATGAACCCATTTTAGAAAATAATAATAATAAAGAAATGCATATTCATATCTCCAATACAATTGCTTGAAATCTAATATGCTTTCATTTTATGACCAATCATAATAAAATAATTATTTCACTATATCTCTCCTATTTTATATTATAATTAAATGGACACTAATATTATTAATGGAAAGAGTTAGAAATCCTAGCTAGCATTTCTAGGAGAGTTTCTAGAATTAGAAACCCAACTCTATATTTTCTAACTTTTTTTTACTACAATATCTTCATATTAAAGTTAGATAATTGTATTACAGAGAGTTTTTCTAACTTTTTATCATTTTATCATATCTGACACTCAAATTTATCCAAATGCATTTTCACATCTAAGATGCTCTGAAAGTGTCGAAAACATCAATGCTTGTCAAACCCAAACAACGATCATTCGAATATACCTATACATTTTTTTTTTTGTTGAAACAAAACTAGTGTTGGCAAAATTGACAGGGTCCATTAGATCATGTCCTTATCTACTGATGTGGTTCGTGTATATACGCGAACTGCATCAACTAATGCTAAGATAATTGTTATCCAATCAGACCTGCAATAACTACTGTCGACTATGGTTCTTGATCGGGTATAATTTAGACCAGCAAAACAACCTAACCGCATATCTGTATTTTTTTTAAATAAAGGTTAATTACACTAACTTACCCTTAGTTTATTAAAACCAGCAAGATTTCAAAAGGATGCCATTAGTATACTTCATTGAAAATTGTGTAATCTTTAAGTCTGAAATAATTTTCACTATTCTTCATGTTTTAACTCTAACTGATGATTAGATAAGGACGAAGTCGAGGGATCTGGGTGGACAGAGGGATTGCACTGTAGGCGAGACAACTGTCGAGATGAACGAGACGGATTCTGCTGCCAAGGGAATATAGATTGTAGTGCCCTCTTGTTCTGCTATGCATGCCATTGAAACTTCATTGGTCTTTGTTGAAGATGAAGGCAAAACAGATGACCCCACTGCTTACCTTGATACTCGGAGGAGATAGTTCGAGAAGAGGAAAACCCTTTTTTTACCTGGTCGGCCTGCTAAAGTTCCACAGGTCATCGCTTATGTTGATTCTTCCTCTAACGACGAAGAGACTAGAGCTAGTGCAGAGGAAGTAGGAGAGAGAGTTCAGACGGGAAGGCCCGCTAAGGATTTTTCCAATACATCTCCCTAGGGGAATCCAATCGAGGATTCGAACGTTGCGGATCCTCCCGTTGTGCCCCATGCTAATGTTGGGGGTTCAGGACTGTCGGGTCTATCTGGGGATCCCTCCTCTTACATTAAATTGAAGGCTATGTCCTCGTGTCGTGCCTTCATTTGGAAGGACCATTGGAGCCACTTCAAGACTGGCATTTCATCTGAACGGCTCTGTAACTTTTTTAACAGCGCATCCTATATGAGTTCTTTTTTTACGCAGTGCTTGGGCTCTACATACTTTTACTTATACCTCATATTGTTATTTTTTTTAAATGCAGATGGTCACTAAGATGCTTGAGACTTGTTTGACCAACAGTGCTCAGGCGGATAGAATAAGGCACTTAGAAGCCTAACTAAAGGAAAGCAAGGAGAACTATGCTCGAACTAAAATGGCTTGTCAGGAGAATATTATATCACACTAGGAATTCATAGATCGCTACCTGACAAGCCTGATGGAGGCTGAGCAAAAGGTTTCCCTTGCTACCGGTAAGATTAAACACTTGAAAGATCTGTTGTCTTCTACTCTGAAAAAGATGCTCTAGGCTGAGCAGACGGTAGAGGAGGTCAAGTCATCCTACGAGCGTCGAATTTAAGATTTAGAGCGTCATGCCCTGACTGTTGAATCTTTATCAAAAGAAGTTAGGCTAGAACTGAAAATTCAGGGGGTTGACTGCTTCAAAAGGTCCCCAACATATGATGCCTTGTTTCTCAGAGAATTTCAGCAGGGTATGGTCTCAGCGGGTGATTTTTTCAAAATGAAAAACCAGGCGACTGATCGGTCTCAGACCAACTGGAGGCTTTCGATCAAAAAAGCATGTGGAAACATCTCTAGATTCTCTTCGGGTCTAGATGAGGGAGTGGCAAGTGTATTGTCGAAGCATAGGAAAAATGCCACATCCCATGAGTTTATAGTTTCCTACTGAGAGCGCTTTCTCTACTTTTTAAGCTTGTTAGAAAGCAGGGATCAATGGTAAAGAGCCTAATGTTGGACCTGTACCCGGGATGGATTATAATGCCTGGATAGATGACAAAGAAGATGAGATCGTTTGGCCCTTAGATGAAAACCCGTTGAGCTAGTACATGATGGAACCTGATCCAAGCCACAGAGGCAGCAACTCTCAACCTTCAACGCCTTCTTAACTATCCTTTGTAATCTTTGAGATTGTTCTGAGCATTCCTTGTAACTCTATTTGATCAATGTATATATATATATATATATATATATATATATATATATATATATATATATATATATATATATATTGTATTCTTACTTGGTTATCTTGTAAAAAATAGTTTTTAGGCATCTTCTTATGTTCAAACCGAATATCTTGGAAATCTTTGCTTGAACTGGATAACACAATGTTAGGCCAAGTATCTTATTATTTGGCAGTTGGGTTTTTACATCACGTTTTCCTCTCACCTCGGTGTTACGTCGAGGCTTACCACTGCCATACACTTTGGTCCCTGGACATGTCACCAAAGGATGTCACCCGATTTTATCTGTCATAGGGGTTTGTCGAATCACTAGGGTAACATATACCAGCAACACAACTGAGTATCTCACCGAGTATTCTTCGACGGTGCCCCAAGCATTTGGTAAAGTAGTCTACTGCTACAATCGTATGATTTGCTCCTCAATTTACTTTTGCCGGTATTGGGCCAATAATGTTAAGACCCCACATGGCGAAAGGCCAATGAGAGGTAAGACTCTTGAACAATTCGAGGATGTCAGCTGTCATTTGCAATTTTCTGGCATGTTTTACAACTTTCCATGAATCGCTGAGCATCTATAAATAGGGTTCGCCAATAAAACCCCTGCATGAGTATTTAATGTGCCAGGATCTTACCCCCGGTGTGATTTCCACAAACACCGCTATGGACATCTCTCAAAATTTGCTCAGCCTCTTCTCCTGTAACGCATCTTTGTAATGCCTTCGAGAATCCCCTTCTATACAGTTTTCCTCCAATAATAGTGTACCGAGTTGACATGTACCTTATTCATTTTGCTTCTTTAGTGTCTTCCGGGAGCATGTCTTCTTCCAAGTATTTCCTGAGCTAAGTCATCCAACTGTTCGACTGCACTCAGATTTCCTTAATTTTTGCTGTTAATTCTTTCGACTCGGATATACTTAGCCTAGTCATGTGTGTAGGTGGGATTGTTCTTGCTTTAATTTGAGTTGTTGATGCTATTCTGGACAAAGTGTCCACCCTATCATTTTCTTCTCTCAGAATCTGAATGATTCTGAATTCCTTAAAACGTCAGAGCAATCTTTTTGCTGCATCCAAGTAAGCCATCATATACTCGTCTCTTGCCTTGTACTCATCCAAAATCTGATTGACCACAACCTGCAATTCGCTAAAGATTTTTACCTCATCAGCTCCTAATGCGATGCATACTCTTAAACTAGCTATCAATGACTCATACTCATTCTGGTTATTGGTCGCCTTAAAGTCAAATCTCATGGCACACTCCACGGCGTCCCTTTTTGAGGTAGATATTACTATTCCCGCACCGCTGCCATGTGTGTTTGTCAAACCATCCACGTACAACTTCCACTGAAAATTCTTACCTTGTTCTTCTCTCATCATTCTTCTTACCTCCATATTTGGCTCGATGAACTCAGCTACAAAATCTGCTATGGCCTGCCCTTGGATTGACACCTTAGGCATCTATTTGATGTCAAACTCATTTAGCTCTATCGCCCAATTAGTCAGTCACCCTAATGCTTCTGGCTTCTGCAGGATTTGTCTAAACGTGTAGTTAGTGTACACTTCCACCGTAAGTGCTGAAAGTATGATCTTAGTTTCCTTGTTGCCGTGACCGGTGCAAGAGCCAGTTTTTCTACTGGTGAATATCCCATCCCCGCTGGTACCAGGGCTTTGCTTCTGTAGTACATTGGTTTCTGAACCCATTCCTTCACTCTAACCAACACAAAGCTGGTTGCTACTTCTGTGAGGGAAAAATATATATAAAGGGTCTCCCTAAGTGTGGGCTTGGAGAGAATTGGTGCTCGACCTAAGTATTCTTTTATGTTCTAGAAAGCTTCTTCGCACTCCTGGTTCCACTCGAGCCCCTTCCCCTTATTGTTTCCTTTAAAGAAAGACAAGCACTTATATGTTTACTTCGATATAACGATTGAGGGATGTAAGACATCCAGTAAGTCTCTGTACTTCCTTGAGAGTTTTAGGCGAAGTTATATTTGCAAGGGCTTTGATGTTTTTGGGATTCACTTCGATTCCTCTTTGATGTACTTGAAAGTCGAGGAATCTCCCTGAAGGAATGCTGAACACACACTTGCTCGGGTTTAGCTTCATCTTGTATCTCCTTAGTACGTTGAAGGTTTCCCTCAAATCCGTCACGTGTCTATCCTGTGTGACGCTCTTGGTTAACATATCAACTATATACACCTCCATGTTTCTTCTAACTTGCTTGGCAAATATCTTGTTTACTAATCTTTGTTAAGTGGCTTCAGTGTTTTTTAAGCCAAAAATAATCATTAGATAACAGTATAGCCCCTGATCAGTTATGAACGCTATTTTTTCTTCATCTGCTTTATTCATCCGGATCTGGTTGTATCTCGAGTAAGCGTCCATAAAGCTGAGTAGTTCATATCCCGCTGTGGCATCTACCAACTGGTCTATCCTTGAGAGTGAAAATTTATCCTTTGGACATGATTTATTTAGATCAGTGAAATCCATACACATTCTCCATTGGTTGTTCTTATTCTTTACCAACACCATATTGGCCAGTGGATACCTGTCCTCTTTGATTGACCCTGCTGCAAGCAATTTTTCCACTTCTTTCTTGATTGCTGCATTTCTTTCTTGTTTAAATATCCATCTGGATAACTGGTCTTTATTTTGAGTCAATAGCTAGTCAATGTGAAATTACACTTGCATCAATCCCTAACATATCTTCATCACTCCATACGAACACATCTTTGTGCTCCTTTAGCAAATTCGTCAGGTCGGCTTTAATCCCTTATCCTAGGTGTGTTCAAATTTTGACCACTTTAGTAGGCTCACCATCATACAAGGTTACATCTTCTATTGGTTCTTCCATCTTGGTTTATAGTTCCTCTCTTGGGTCTAACTCAAAAGCTCTGGGAACTTCAGCTTTTGATTCATCCAAATTTTGTTCAGCGAACTGAAGTACGCACACTCGGTCTTCCATTTCCTCTCTGTTCTTATAAATAGAGAGGTTCGCCCTTTGTGCCATTTCTTGTGATCCCTTGACCACACCTACCCCATACTCTGTTGGGAACTTCGTTATTCGGGCGTAAGTGGTCATGACTGCCTTTTTTTTATTTAGGAATGGCCGATATAGCAGGGCGTTGTAGGGTAAATTTTATATATCTACTATTTTTCGGTAGGGGGTTTCTCTGACCTTGACTGGCAGTTTTGTCGTACCCAGATGCCTGATCTCGTCTCCCTCGAATGCTCTGAGTGGAGTATGGAAAGGTAGCAAGTTTTTTCTCTCTATCTCAGTTGATCATACACATCCGCCCTTAGAATATCTATTGAGCTCGCATTATCGATCAATATTCAGCAAACCTCTCTATGACCGATCCAAGCACTTATAACTATCACATCATTGGGTTTAACATCCACCTCATTCAAATCTACCTCCGTAAATATCATTGGGTCCCCGCCCTCTTTGATTCTTTTGGATTTGTATTTATAGAGTTCACATCAAGATCTTTTCTAGCTTTAATAGCTTCTCGAATTTCCTGTGCCCTCTCTCTGTTACTCCTACCTATTGATGGTCTACCAAAGATTGTTTATTGTCGCCTCTTCTGGCCATTTCAGACTCATTTTTATTTCTTGATCCTCTTGCTGGTTATCCCCATGTCTGTCTATTTTCTCGGTCCTTTTTAGGACAATATCTTTAAATTGCCTTTCCCAGATAAGAGTCTCAATATGGTTTTTGAGTAGGAAACATTTGGAAGTTTCACGACCGTTTTCCTTATGGAAACGGTAATACTTTGTGGTATCCCTACGAGTGAACTGCGACTGCCTTGGAGGTTCCTTTGACAAATTCTTCTCCTCCAAAATCGTGAGGATTTCTTCCTTTTTCTTTTTTAGAGGGGTGTAATTGGTATATTTCCCCTGAAACTTCTCTCTTCCATGGTTGGGATTCCAATTATTGTCTCGACCGTCCTAAGCCTTACCCTTCTATCTATCTTCTTTTTGTCTGTGAGACTTGGATCCATTATCTTCTGCTTTTTTCTCTAGACATCCGCCATGTACAAAATTTCCACCTGTAGCGATTTTCTCTTCTTTGGCTAAAGCGTACCCCTGCCATATCCATCATGTCACCATAGCTAGTCAGGTGAGCTCTCCTCAGATCAAAAGAGTTGGCCATTCTGCAAGTTGTTGATTAACGTGATGATAATAACTTCATCATTTGCACTTCCAATCTCTAACACATCCTATACAAACCTTCCAAGATATTTTTTAAGTGATTTTTTTTTCTCTGCTTGAGCTGGGAGAGGTGAGCCACTGACTTTTTTCTATGCATGTATCCAAGGAATTGCCTTGAGAAAGCTTTGGTCAAATCACTAAAAGTCCCTATACTTGCTTTGGGCAGCCTTACAAACCATCGAGATCTTATATCCCCGAGGGTTTAGGGAAAATTAAGGCATAAGAGTGCATCATTCTGAGCGTATTGAGCCATAGCGCTCTTGTATCCATTTCCTTCTTGAATTGCTCCACAAGTGGTATCTTGAATCTGTCTAGGAATGGGGTACGAAGGACATCATTGGTAAAAGGATTGTCCGACTAATCATCTGAAAGCTTATTGCGCCTCGCCGCTTGTTATTCTGGACCTCACGAGTCAAACTCTGTATGAGTACATCCCTCTCGCCGTATGGTTCACCACTTGGATCAAGCCTCTGTCTGATAGTTAAACTTGGTCCCTGTTCCTTCTTATTTCGCTCATGGCCTACTCGGGTTAGTCCTCATAACTAGATTGTTGCCCTTTGGCGCATTTGACAGTGATGCTTATCTTCTTCTCCGGACGATGATAATGGATCCCTCTTACACGTATGCCTATTAGGTTGTGTTAATAGCTAATTTTGTCTAAGGACCAAAGGGAAATCTTCCCCTTTTAGCCTACATGCAAGGGCCAACATTCGGGCTTAAGTAATGAAATACCAAAGTTCCCGAGGTCGAGCCACCACGTGATCCTGCATGAGCAATGCGAGGCTTCCCATACCATCTGAACACCTTACACGTATCCCGGCTCACCCATTAAAGCCCGATGCAAACCCGTCAAGCCCCTTGTACCAGAATAAGAGCCCGAAGCTAGGTCAACATAGTAGGACCCCGGTTCCCCGAGGTCGAGGTATCTCACAACCTCCTCTGAAACATGCTACCATATTTGCTTTCACCAAGAGACCTTCAAGGTGACGAACTTGTCTTGCAATGCCCTTCTACTTTTTCCGATGTATAATCTCAACCTATCTGAGTAGGTAAAAAGGAAGCCCATAAAGCCAGTCAACATGGAAAACCGATAACACGGTTAGTTCAAGCTCCAATGAAGGCCCAGAATGGTTGATAACGATATCACTACTGAAACACACCTAACCGATCGAAGTAGCAAGTGCCACATTTGATAGCCTCTATGAGACACCGCGACAGGGTAACACACGGTATCAGAACTACGCTCTAATGTGCATTAAACCATTACACGCGTGCAAGGCAAGTCATTGAAACCAAAAAGGAAACAAATTTATCTCCCTCCAAGATATCTTAAAAATCAGTTACTCAGTTAAAGTCAACCATATTCAAACGTAATATCCCGTCTAATAAGGGGAGATTTGATTCAGTGATTGAAGGCGGGAGAATAACCAGCTAAACCAAAAATCTACAATATAAATACGTATGAGCATGCACGAAAGAAGAGACGCTTTTGATATGAATAAATCGAGACTGAAATTCACCGCCAGAAAATGAAGCTCCACTGTCACCTAAGTTCTGCTAATAGAACACGGCCACTAACCGAAAACTTTGTCCACTTATCAACAGGCACGGGGTTGCTACCTCCAGTCCACTTAGAAAGAGATAAAGAGATTGAGTGATACACTTCCTTTGTAATAAACTAATAACAATCAATAAAACAGTACCATTTCATCATATATCTCTTTTGTAGTGTTTCGTTACCATCTATCATCCTACATTTTAAACACTTGATTTCGGTAGTAGTGGTACCTACTCTGACTGTGACCTCTGAGGTAGCAGTCTTGAGAGTGCTAACTGAAATTCCTTACCCTGAGAGAATTTTCGGCTAATAGGTCAGCCTTGGCCCTCTATAGTCTGGTCGAAATCATGCTTTTCATGATGTTGTCATTCTCGAGGCTCCTTACTGGCCAACGCTTGCCTTTCCGAATGAATCCCTTGTTCTATAGGGTTTCGATCCATTGCATCTAATGTCGGGCCAACCATTACTGAACGCAGCCTGCCTTGCAGCGGGTTCGGGGTGTGTAGATCATAGGGTGAGGTTAAATTCTCTAAGGTGGAAAGTTCAACCCCTTGTTTAGCCGTATCGGCTACAAGCTATTGCAGGGATTCCTGGAATCGTCAAACGATCTCCCCACTAGCTGGAGGAACCCTTTGAGATCCAACCAAGATTGTTGGTTGGTTATCGATTGTTAGATCAGCAACCATAGGTCTGCTGGTGCTGGGTGTGGAGCCAGTTCCTTGCATATCGCTAGGCAATCCTTTGGAGCTTCTAGAACCATTTCTAGCATTGCCGTCTCTTTTGCCGGCCATCGTTTCTCAGTAGGATCTTGAAATTAATGCTTTAAATTTGGAGGTTCACCACCTCCTTCTAACGCCGCTTGTTGATGGAAAATTTTCGATAGTTCACCAATCAAAGACTCAAATCGGTGTTGACCTGCATGTATGATTGAAAAGAAAATGTTGCAATAAAAATAACAGAATTATACAAAACTGAATACGTGGTAAAACTCCGATGATCAGAGAAACATCCACGGGTCGTTGCCTTGGAAACTTAGTCAAATCCACTATAAACGTTTTAAATAGTAGCATTATCTCTTTTACTTTCAAACTGCTTGCCCTATTTCCTATATCTTTGTAGGGGTATATATACATGGTAGTGCTAAGGTTTTAGTCGTGGTGCACAAGTAAAAGATTACAGAGTTGATTTTAGGATATCTTTCCTACATTATTGCGTTTTAAATGCAATCGTATCATATCCCGTTTATGTCTCTGATCGCCTAAAGTGTTGGAGTGGATCTGTTTGTTTCCTTACTGGACTCTTGGTAACAGTGTCATAATTGACTTGCGGCTTCTAGTTGATGGTTGTTTACCTTGTGGGCAGTTAATAAAACTTCATGTAGTTCCCTCATGTTCGTGCCGAGTTGGGATGAACATGCTTCGTTTTTCTGCTCATCTCATCCTCGTTTTACCTGTCTTTTACTCGGGGTTGCAGGTTAATTTGATATTTCTGGTTGACTTCGAATAGTTTCTCCATGTGGAGTGGTTACATCTCCTCTTGTTGGTTCCTTCAGTTTCCGGTCCGCGTGGCTAAGCTGTTTATCCCTTTTTGATGATGTGTCCTTTTTGGTGAATTTTGACATATAACACTTGTTATATTGTATTTTTTCAGTGTCCAAGATAAACTGCATATACTTTTAAAAAAATTCAACGTATTCAGAAATTATATGAATCATATAGCGCATGCATGTGATTACATGTGCATCATATATCAGTACCAGTGTACCACATATAAGTTAATCAAAGATGTTCAAAAACTAAAAGAACACATGTATCTTACACCGATTATAATATTTTCCACGTCCCTTTAACAAAATCTAATTTCTTATGTACCTTTTCAACATCTAACTATATAACATACCTTTGACATAGAAGTTTGATGTTGAACACCAACTTCAACCATTAATGATGATGGAAAAACTTATAGGTCAACTTTGTCCTTTAGTGATGGTGGAAAAACTTCTAAGTTAAAGGTATGTTACATAGTTCGAGATTGAAAAGTTTCTTGAGAAATTAGCTTTGGTAATAGGGACATGGAAAGGAACATAATCAGTGTAAGATACATGTTTTCTTTTAGTTTTTAATGTTATTACTTAACGTGTGTGGGGCAATGATATATGATGCACATGTAATCCTATGCATATACTATATGATCCACATAATTTGAAAAAACGTATATATTAAAGACATATAAGTTACAAGAAAAGCGTTATAGGTAACATTGATAGAAAGAACAATCGACGGTAATGACGAACGTTACAAAAACTGAACTCGCAAGTGCACAAAAATCGTGAAGATAAGTATATCGGTATATAGAGATCGTTCCCATGAGGAAACATGATTTATTGACTAAAACTAATTTTAATTCTAATTCTAATTAATCAAAGTAACCGAGAGATTTGTTCATGATTGAATTAAAACTAAATTGATCTATAAAAACAATTAGAAAGAATTTGATGTTGTGCTCAAGAGATGAAAGAACTAGGTTATCAATGCTCTTCAACTATGTTTACTCAATGTTTTGAATTGACTTGTGAACAAGATATTAATCAATTGATCCTAGGATACATCAAGTGTTCTCAAACATAATTACCTATAAATCAATGTCGCAAACTACAACCGAGAACCGATTAAGTGCAATAACTAATGAATCAAAACCTACTTGCATAAATCAATGCAAAGATCAATTTTATTTATTCAATTGAAGTTTAATTAAGATTAAGTATAAATTAATACTCCAAACTCAATTGTTAAATTATCTAAACCCTAAAATCATGTCAACGTATAATCAAGAAAGAAAGCTGAAGAAACTGGAGGTGTGAACTTTTTTACTTGGACTTCTTGTCTATTTAAATTAAGTTTTCGCTTGTGTAGGAGGAGAAAGCAAGCATCCATGGCTTTGAAAAACAAAGAGAACTTCGAGTATGTCACTTCTTCTCTTTCTTTTTGATCTGTTATACTAGAATTAATTTACTCTAAATGTCTGTGCTTTTAGTAACCATAAAACATGCTGATGGTTGAGAAACACCTGAAAACTAACTTTGCAGAAAGTAAGATTTTACCGGGTGCATATAATATTCTAGAGGCTTCCAAAGATCTGGGTAAAGTTTGTACGATGGTATCATTGCTCAGTTTCAACGATACAGTAAAGTCATGTTTGGTGGTATTTTGTCTTTTTACTTATTAGGTATCTCATCATGTAGGATCAAACCAGGCGTGAAAAGAAAAGGAATGTCATTCAATTTTCTAAGGGTTAGACGACCCGAAAACCAATCAAGCTTCCATGAGAAAGCGTGAAGGAGGTGATTCTCCTGTGATGTAGGCGGAAGCATTTTGAAACAGGATAATCACACGCAACTGTGCAAGCAATCAACAAACTTTCTCGTCCCCGTTGATTCAAAAGAATTCTTTTAGTGATAAATTATAGAGCTTGTCTTGGGTTTTCGAAAACATATTATAATACTAATTCTGAATGTGAAAGTTAGACCCGTTTTGGGTGTCCAAAAACAAAAGTGAAATTTGTTCACCATTATCCTAAACTGCAACTGAGTTGGAAGAAATTCATCCTAGGCAGCTTATCAATGACAATGACTTTGCGGGACCAGTGATTGTTAATAAAAAGAATTTAGATCATGCTTCTGTTTCCTTGGGTACATCTCAGGAACCTGTTTGTGGTAATGAAGTTGATTCAGTTGGTTAATCAGCTACTGCCACAAATATGAACAAACGTTCTGAAGAAGTTTCAGACAGGGACACTGGCGCAAATATCCAACAGGACATTATTTTTTGTACATCAACTTCATCCATTAATGATGATGGAAAAACTTCCAAGTCAAGGGTATGTTACATAACATAGATGTTGAAAAGTTACATGAGAAATTACCTTTTGTAAAAGGGACATGAAAAAGAACATAATCGGTGTAAGATACGTGTGTTTTTTAGTTCTTGTACTTCTTTGATTAAAGTATGTGTGGTACTGATATATGATGCACATGTAATCCTATGCATGGGCTATATGATCCATATAATTTCCGAATATGGTGAAAAAATCTGAAAGTTTATGCATTTTATCTTGGACACTAAAAAAATACAACATAACAAGCAATACTCAATCATCTCTAGTCTCTACTAATCATTATGAGAATAGTCTTTTCTTTGAGTTTGAGGTAGTCATGAGGTGGAAAAATCTCCACTTGTACGTGCTATAAAATATTCAGAAAGGTAATTATTTATTTTTTTTCTTCAAAAAAGTACAATAATTACAAGCTATATGAAAATTCAATTCATTGGTAGAATTGGTAAGAAAAACTAAAGAGAGTATATGAATCACTTTTATTTAGTTATCCAGTAATTTTAAATCATGTAGAATTTAAAGAAGTATATAATTGTATTTTGATGAAAGCATGGAGAGCTAAACTGTGAATTTATTTTAGTTATTTGATACATTTGTTATATTCTTTGTACATAGTATAGCATTAAAAATCAACATGTAAATGTTCTTGTTGTTATGTCTACATTTCACTGTATTATTATTTCTGATTTGAAATTGGGGGGGTTGGCATAGGACAGGCAAGATCAGATGAGAGCTTAGATGTTATTTTTAGCCAGACTAGCAATATTCCAGATTCTTTGCAGAGACCTGTTATGGTCCCAACTGTAGTGCATGTATCAAGGCCAGATGAGGTTGAAAACAACAGGAGAGATCTTCCAATAGTCATGATGGAGCAGAAGATAATGGAAGTTGTGAATTACAACAACGCAATTATTATGTGGAGAAACTAGATGCGGGAAGACTACACAAGTTCCTTAGGTGGGCTTTGTTAAATGCTTGACCGTAGAATATCGTTGGGATTCAAAACTATTGTTTTATTTTCTGTAAGCCTAATTTCTTCTTTTGGTCATCAACTTTCAGTTCCTTTCTGGCTGGCTTTGGCTCTAATCTGTGCGGCATTCGAATAGGTATTATTGGTGTTACTCAGCCGCGTCGAGTTGCTGTCCTTGCCACTTCCAAGCAAGTGGCCTTCGAGCTTGGTCTCCATTTAGGTAAAGAGTTTGGGTTTCAAGTTAGAAATGACGAGAGCTTCAGGTTTTGCTTTCTTTATATATTACATTGTTTTTTAATGTGATAATTGGAAAGGCTAAGGAGTTTGCAAAAAGAATGATCAAAGTGTGATGATTATTTATATTCTTAGATCTCCCTACATATTTGGTTATGCTTATCATTGGACTCAGCCTGAAGCTAAACTGTTAGACAATCGATCCATTAAACATCCATACATGCTATCAATAACATCAATAACCATCAATAAAAATGAAAAACACACTCTCGGTTAAGAGGAGAAAACCAGAGAGTTCACTCAATATTTTGCTGTAAAAACTTCAATTCTATTTTATTCATTCGTCCATACTTCCATACACTGACATAAAAGTTTATATACAAAATACAAGGGTGCGACCATTAGATCACACCATCATTGTCATCCAATGGTCAATGTGCTACAATAATCTGGCACATCCTGACTTTAACCATTACAGCAAGAAACTGACACAGCCATACCTAAAAAACATCATTACCATCTAAAGCTAAGCTAACACGTTAAGCAAATTAGAAAAGAAACTAAATAGTAAAACTAATACAAATGAAACTAAATTTCCATAACCATAAGATAAAGAGTATCTAGGAAAAGTTTCATTGGTTTAACACTCCTCCTTGAAACTTTTCTTAAAGACTCCAAGCTTTGTTCTTAAAAAATTAAACTGACTATAGGGAAGCGCTTTCGTGAATATGTTTGCCAATTGCTCTTCAGACCTGCAATGCATCAATAGAACATCACCATTTTTCTCAGCTTCTCTGATTGCATGAAATTGGACATTTATATGCTTTGTTCTCCCATGTTGGACATAATTTTTGGCCATACAAATTGCTGACATATTGTTGCACTAAAGGATAGTAGGTTCATCTTCTGTATATTCCAAATCTGTCAACACTTTTCTGATCCATATGGCTTGGTTTGATGCTACTGCTGTAGCAATGTACTGAGCTTCTGCTGAGGATTGAACCATCGCATCTTGCTTCTTTGAATTCTATAGAAACACACCACTTCCAAGTGAGAAAACATAACCAGTTGTGCTCTTGGAATCATCCATAGAGCCTACCCAATCACTGTCAATATACCCTTCCAGCCTTCCATTTCCACTACCATACCATATTCCAAAATCAATGGTACCTTTTAGATACCTCAAACTTGTTGAATGCATAAATCTTGAAAGCAAACTTGCTGGAAACATTAAGTCAGGTCTGGTGGTTGTCAAGTAAAGCAAACTGCCCACCAGACTCCTATACTGAGTCATATCAGCTTTATCATCACCATCTGCATTTAAGAGCTTCTCATTTACAGCCAATGGGGTTGCTACTGGGTTGCAACTCTCCATTTTAAACTTTCTTAGCATATCCATTGCATACTTCCTCTATGAGAGGAAAATTCCATCCTTGGACTGGTCCACTTCCATCCCTGGACTGGTCCACTTCCATCCCTAAAATATAATTCGTCACACCAAGGTCTATCATATCAAAGACTATTCGTCACACAAAGGTCTATCATATCAAAGACTTGCAGCATACTCATCTTGAATTTGTCAATTTCATAAACATCATCACTAGTAACCAACAAATCATTTACATAAAGTGATACTGTAAGCTTCTTCCCATTGTCACAATCTTTCACACAGAGAGTAGGCTCATTTGGACTCCTCCCGAAACCATTTTGTAGAAAATGATTGTCAATTCTACTATACCAGGCTCTTGGAGCCTGCTTCAATCCATACAAGGCTTTATGAAGCTTGTACACCTTATCTTCATGTCTTGAAGTGAGTTTCCATGTGCCATTTTTGTTAATCATTGACAACTCTTCCTTCATTTCATCATTCCATTCTTTCAACATTGATGCTTCTTCAAAGCTAGAGGGCTCTCTTACAGCAAAGTTATATTTTTCATAAATTTCGATCAAAGACTTAGTCTTTAGCACTGGAGAGCTAGATTTAACTTCTTGATCTTCAATACCATTTGCAACTTGATTTTGATTATTAATTGCAGTAGGAATGACTGTCAACTGTGATGACTTTCCATGCATTTTTTTTCATTTGACAAGCATCATATACATCATAAGTACGACTTATTGTTTGCATGTCTCTAACCATATCATGCGATTTAAGTACTTCAATGCATCCATATTAAAATCACCATACTTTTTGTACCGTAATGTAGAATCATCATACTTAGAAACAAGTGTTGAGTGATTCACTTGATCCAAGCTCAATGGAAAGCTATTATCATGCACTTCTACCTTACAACTTCTACACCACATGAATCAAATATAATGCAGTAATTATCCTTAAAGGAACATGAATATCCTTTCTTCAATAGTTGAGCAACAGTAAGAAAATTCTGATCCAAGTCGAAAATCAATAACACATCTGATGAGTCCCCATCCATCTTGCTTTTTCCTTTTTGATCACCATTTTTCCTGTCAAAGATTTGCTTCTGTTGATCCCTTTTGACAGGCTGCTTCCCTTTGTTCTTGACAAGGAAAGCCTCCTCCATATCACCATCATTCCTCAGTGCAAGCCTTTGTTCGTGAGCTTACAGTTTGGATACCATTTCTAAGACTGTCAATGCTCTCAGATCACATGGTTCTTCAATAGCAGCAACTTTTGCCTCAAATTTTTCAGGCAAACTTACCAATATCTTTTCAACTACCTTGTAGTCCTCCACTACATCACCATACAATCTCATTTGGTTCACCAAATCTGTCAGCTTGGATGAGTAGTCTTTCATTGTCTCAGAATCCTTCGTTTTCAGATTCTCAGACTCCTTTCTGAGTGTCAACAGTTTCACTACCTTCGAACATGTTCTTTAATTCATCCCATATTGATTTTGAATTTTCAAGGTGCATGATACTAGTGATAACAGAGTCTGTCAATGTTAAATGAAGACAAGTAACAACCTTGTCCTTCTTCATCCTCTCATTTTCATGCTGTGTCATTTGAGAAATGGTATGATTTGCTCTCAATGGAGGAACTTGCTTGTCCTCTGCTACAAACTCCCATAACCTGAAAGTTTTTAGATAGGACTTCATCTTCACAGTCCATATCTGATAGTTTTCCCTAAAAAATTAAGGAACATGAAAGCTTGCATTGCTTCCAGCAGCCATGTCTGCACTCATAGGTGTTTAACACTCACTCTCTAGTGTTTGAAACCTCACAAGCACTCAATAAACTGAAAACAAAACTCACAGCCCCTCAAGAACAATGCTCTGATACCACTGTTAGACAATCAATCCATTAAACATCCATACATGCTATCAATAACATCAATAACCATAAATAAACATGAAAATCATACTCGAAAACCAGAAAGTTCACTCAATATTTTGTTGTAAAAACTTCAATTCTATTTTATACATTCATCCATACATCTATACACTGTCATAAAAGTTTAATTTATATACAAAATATCGGGGCAATGTGCAACCATTAGATCGCACAATCATTGTCATCCAATGGATAATGTGCTACAATAATCCGGCACATCCTGACTTTAACCATTACAACAAGAAACTGACATAGTCATACCTAAAAAACATCATTACCATCTAAAGCTAAACTAACGCATTAAACAAATTAGAAAAGAAACTAAATAGTATAACTAATACAAATAAAACTAAATTTCTATAACCATAAGCTAAAGAGTATCTAGGAAAAGTTTCATTAGTTTAACATAAACATTGGACTCTTGCACTAGCAGGTTAGGCAACCTTTAGGCTTAAGTGCTTATGCATGTGTGTTTTGACATTAGACTCACACCTTAAAGGCGTGGCTTTGAGTTCTATGTTTTATTTCAATGTAACATATTAGTCTTGTTTCATCCATATTGCATATATACCTGATCATGAAGCTACATCAAACTGTGATGCACTAAAATATGCCTCATTAGATGATCTTTTTCTTGATGATGACAAAGATTAGTTCTTCCAGGATTTTATTGACCAATTTGGATCATTGTTGTTTCATTAAGTTCATTAAACTTTCTTCAATATAATCATTTTGGTTTCCTATAAAAAAAAATAAGTTCATTAAAATCCTTTATATTAATCCGATGTTTATTTTTAAATTGTTAATTTATATTTGTCATTTTTGTTAAATTTAATTCACAAATTTAATCTATAAAATTTTATTTGAGGTTGAGTACTTATATACCTTGAATGTTTTGTATACATTTTATGTGAATCTATTTTTGATAATCTTGGTGATGCACCTTGCTCCAAGGCTTTTTGAGACACGATCCCCACTGCAACTCTAAGCATTTTTTGCTAAACTATCCACGAATGAATTAGAACCCCTAGGCATAAAATTGATGGCCAAACACTTCAAAGAGTGAAGGATCTGTCTAATATTGTACAATAAATTTGTGATGCTTGGCTTGTGAATGTAGAATTTAGGTTGTCCTACTTACTATTCTAGTTTTCTAAGTGAAGTTTTTGTTGTCTGGATCACTCTTATCAAAAACCGTACTACATTCCTATTTAGGATTGATAATTAAATATTTATGAACATGTTCTAGCAAGCCAAACATTTTCAATTTGTCAGCTATTGTAACTTTTTTGGTCTCATTTGTGATGTTGTCTATAACTGTAACTTTTTCTCAAGTATGTATGTAAAGTAAATTCTGATATACAAACTTACTTTTATAGCTTGTTTAAATGCAGTATGATATTTTATTGAGGCGATACACGGTCATAATTCTTAAAGAGGCTCATAAGAGGAGCTTGAATACTGACATACTTATCGGAATTCTTTCTCGTACAATTCAGCCACGACAAGTGAATTTTGGAACAGTTCTTTGGGTTACAAAGCTTATGACTATTTTGCTTTCCCTGTGATTCTTACTTTATATAAGATGTTACGTTTGGTGGCAGGATCTATAGGAGAAGCAGCAATAACTGCTGCTTTATGGACAATATATAGAAGCTAAAGATAGAAGTTTCCCATTAAAACTTATTCTTATGAGTGCTACCATGCAAGTGGCAAAGTGGAAGATTTCATGTCAGGAGGAAGGTTATGTCACGAGGAAGGTTATTCCGTGATCCTCCACTTATAGAAGTTCCTACCAGACAGTTTCCAGTTACATTACATGTTGAAAACTAAACTTGATCTCCAGCTAACCACCTTCTAGCAACCTCCAACCGTTTCTAGAAGCCAACCAATATTGACTCCAACCTCCATCCAAATTTCTTCAACCGGCCACCTCCCAACTGCCTCCAAACAACTAATTTGGTTTTATTGTTTTGCATTTATAGTGTTTATTTTGTCTCATCTTATTTTCCTATATAATATAAAGGGATTAATATTGCATTGTAAGAGTGTGGAGTGGCGTAAGATAATCTAGAGAGAAATAAAAACTTCTCTATTCTTTTGAGTGTTCGAATCTCTCTCAGAGGTGCACCACAAGTGACCTTAAACCTTCCCATCCCACCGACAGTGGTATCATAGTGCAAGAGAACCAGAAATTCGAATAACAGAGGCCAAAACCAAATTGGCCTAAAAAAAAGTGCTCAAATCGACTTTTGAGCATACAAGTGTGTTCTACTCGTCGCCAGGGGTTCAACGGTGAAAACATGACCCAAATCGGAGTTACAGAGAGGCAGCACGTGCCTATTGAAGTTGAAGAGTGATCTCATACACCGACAATGCAGCCAAAGCTCCAGTGCATCACTGCCACTCTCTGATCGTCTTCCTCTCCCGTTTGTGGGATCCGACTCGAAGTCCGATCTGTCAACCTGTTCGCCAGATCCGACCCGGATTTTGACCCCGACGTCTAACCCGACTCTGATACTGTTCACACATTACTGAAGTCACTAACATCATTATAACGGCTAGAATATTCCGTTAGCAAAAGGGAATATTCCATTATCTTTGGTTGACTTTTCCAAAAAGTTTGACCGCTTGGTACGGAAGCTTTCGAACTCGGTTTTTGACTGACTCAGACTGGTTTCCAATGTTTTAGACCATTCAGGACGCAACTGTGTGCTCTGTTTTTGCAAATTCAAACTTCAGATTAGCGTTCTAAGCACTTCAAATCTCTATGACCGACAATAACGTGCATGTTGTCATTCCGAAACTCACCAAAGACAGCTATGACAATTGATACATACAAATGAGAGCTCTACGTAGTAGGCTCTTAAGATGTTATGAACATTTTGGAAGATGGATATACAGAACCTGAATCCAAAGAAGCTGAAGGAACCATGACAAGCTCAAACAACAACTCTTAAAGCCGATTGAAAAAGGGATTATAAAGTAAAGTCTATAATTTATCAAGGACTAGACGAGGCCACGTTCGAGTTCATAGCATTCTCTAAATCGTCGAAATAAGTCTGGGATACCATTCTTAAAACCTACAAAGGTGCCGATAAAATGGATCCGTCTTCAAACTCTACGAGGTGAGTTTGAATCCATATGAATGAAATCTAATGAATCCATTATTGAGTTCTTTACACGAGTTATGGTTATTGTGAATCAACTAAGATGAAATGAAGAAAATCTCATAGACAGTAGAATTTCGTAGAAAATTTTACGATCATTAGATCCAATTTCTGACTTTATAGTTGTGGCCCTGAAAGAAACAAAAGATCTAAGGACAATGTTTGTTGAAGAACTAGTGGGTTCATTGAAAGCCCATAAGCAAAAACTCACAAGAAGAGGTGACAACAGAGTATAGAAGCAAGCACTTCAGTCAAAGCGCTCTCTAAATGAAAAAATATACGAGCAAAAGGGGACCTCACAACAAGGAAGAGGTAGAGGATCTCGTGTAAGAGGTTCTGAAAATGTCGAAACCAAGGGTAGAGGCAGAGGAAAAAGAAACAAATAGAGGAGGACGTGGGCAAAAAAACTATGTCTCATGAGGAAGAGGACGAGGAATAAGAGACAGGTACAACAACTGTCCAAATGTTAACAAAAGAAATATTCAATGCTATAACTGCCACAAATATTGCCATTATAGCAACGAGTGCAGAGGTAACCCAAATAAAGTAAATGAAAATTCTAACGTTGTAGAGAAAGAGTAAGTTGAAGGAGAATCATTGATGTACATGGCACACAACTCAGCCAATCAAAATCAAAATGTTAGGTTTCTTGATTCTGGAGCCAGTAACCATATGACTGGTAGAAAATACGTATTTACTGAACTTGTGAAAAGTTCATGGAGAAATCTCATTTGGCGACCTCTCTAAAATCCCTATCCAAGGAAGATGAGATGTCATGATCAAATAGAATAATAGAGATCATGCATTCGTCTCCAGTGTTTATTCTGTTCCAGACATGAAGACAAGCATTCTATGTATCGGACAACTCTTGGAGAAAATCTATCATATTAGCCTTCAAAATATGCAACTTGACATTACAGATGCTCGAGGAAACCTAGTTACTTGAGTCCAGATGACAAACAATAAGATGTTCCCTCTCGTAATTCATCACGAAGCGCTAAGGTGTTTGATAGCCATCATCAATGACAAAGACTCGTTATGGTATCTTAGGTATGGACATCTCAATTTTGAAAGTTTTAAGCAACTGGGAAGAAAGAATATGGTAAAAGGAATGCCAAACATCCATCACCCAAATGAGATGTGTAAAAGGTGTGTTCTTAATAAACAATACAGAAATAACTTCGTAAATGAGGAAAATTGGAAAGCAACCATGCTATTTGAGCTCATTCACACAGATGTGTGTGGTCCATTGACGCCAGTATCAAATGGACATAATCAATACTTCATTACCTTCATTGAAGACTACAACAGGAAGACTTGGGTCTATTTCCTAGAAAAGAAGTCAGAAGTATTTGGTTATTTCAAAGAGTTCAAAACTCTTACGGAGAAGCAAAGTGGCTATTATATCAAAACACTAAGATCAGATCAAGGTGGAGAATACACTTCATGTGTTTTCCAGGAATTCCTTAAGCAATAAGGGATCATACATCAGTTTACACCAGCTTATACTCCTCAGTTAAATGGTGTAGCTGAAAGGAAGAATCTAACAATCCTTAACATGGTCAAAAGCGTGTTAAAGGATAAAAACATGTCCAAAATATTTTGGGGTGAAGCAGTCTTGTGTGCCGTATATTTACAAAAAAAAATGTCCTATGAAGATTCTTGATACAAAGACACCGCAAGAAGCATGAAGCACTCACAAACCAAGTGTAAGCCACCTTAGAGTTTTTTGCTTAATTTCCTACATCAAGGTCCCATAAGCGAGAAGAACCAAGCTTGGAGATAAATGAGAAAAGTGTATCCTGGTTGGATACGGTGACAAAACAATGGGTTACCGGCTATACAACGCCATCACTAAGAAAGTGATCTTCAGTAGGGATGTCATTTTTAAAGAAAATGAATCGTGGAATTTGGATCAGACTAAAGCTTCCAGAAATGCAGAGTTGATACCTGAAGAAGTGACAAGAGAAGTGGATATAGAGCCATAAATACCCAGAGAGCAGTAGACTCCACAACATGGTTCCCCTTCACCACAAAGGTATTATGCTCCATTACCAATTGAATGTGACTTCTCAGATATGATGCCTAGAAGGACACGTAGCCTAGAAGATATGTATGAAAATACGAACAGGTAGAAGAAGATATTACTCTATATTATCTACTAATGACAAGTGATCCAGTTAGCTTTGAAGAAGCTAACCTAGAAAAAAAATGGAGAAGTGCAATGGATGAAGAGATTCGATCCATTGAAAAGAACAAGACATGGGAGTTGATTAATCTCCCAAAAAGTCAAAAAACTATCAGAGTGAAATGGGTCTACAAGATCAAAAGGAATGCGAAAAGAGAAGTTTAGAGATACAAGGCAATACTTGTAGCAAAAGGCTATAAACAAAATCAAGGAGTTGATTACGGAGAAGTCTTTGCCTCAGTTACCAGACAAGAGACCATCAGATTGCTAATATCATTAGCAGACCAAAAAAGTTGAAAAATTTACCAACTTGATGTAAATTCATCATTCCTGAATAGCTTTCAAAAATCTACGTGGAACAACCACCAGGATATGTGAAGAAAAACAAAGAAGATAAAGTATGCAGGTGAAAAAAAGCTTTAATATGGTTTGAAGCAAACACCTCATGCATGGAACATGAGGATTAATGATTACTTCCAAGAGAACGGATTTAAGCCATGTCTATATGAGCATGCACTATATTTGAAGAAGGAGACTGATAGAAGCTTGTTATATACATGCATATATGTTAATGAATAGATCTTCACTGGTAACAATCCAGCCATGTTTGAAGATTTCAAAAAGAGAATGGTGAAAGAATTTGATATGACTAACATTGGTCTAATGACTCATTTTCTCGGTATTGAAGTTGTGCAAAGCGAAAAAGATATCTTCATCTCCCAGAGTATCTATGCAAAATAAATTCTAAAAAGATTGGTATGGAAAAGTGCAATCTTGTCACAACTCCAGTAGAAATAGGATTAGAGTTAAGAAAGAATGAAAAAGGAGATGTTGATCCAATATATTTCAAGAGCTTGGTTGGAAGCCTGAGATACTTGACGTGTACCAGGCCAGATATACTCTATGGAGTTGGACTAGTCAACATATACATGGAGACTCCTAACCAGTCTCTCCTAAATGCAACAAAGAGGATACTCCGTTACAAAAAAGGTATTATTAATGATTGTATATTATATACCAAATGTGAAGATTACAGGTTGATTGGCTACTAGGATAGTGATTGGGGAAGAGATCTGGATGAACGTAAAAGCACGACAGGTTTTACATTTTTTATAAGAAATAAAACGTTCACAGGGTCATCCAAAAAGGCAAGCCATTGTGACACTATCATCATGTGAAGTTGAGTATGTTACTGCCTGCTCAGCTGTTTGTCATGGTATCTACATCAGGAATGTGTTGCAGTACTTGGGATTGCCACAAGTTAATCCCACAGATGTCTACATCGACAATCGGTCAGCGATTGAGCTAGCAAAGAATCCAGCATTCCATGAAAGAAACAAACATATTGATACACGGTATCATTTCATTAGAGATGAAATACCCTAAAAAGTGTATGTCTATAAACCTAGAGGGGGGGAGGGGGGGAGGGTGAATAGGTTTTTAAACACTATTGATTACCAACTTTTTCGAATTAAGCAATGTTAATAGTTTCACCCCATTAACGAACATGAAAAGCAAGTAAAAACGCGGAAATAAAAATTGACACATGATATTTATGTGGAAACCTTTAACAAGGGAAAAACCACGGGCTATCCTTCTAGCCACATCTGATCCTCAAATCCACTATTGTAATGATGTTTACAACCTAAGTTGATCACCTAGTCACACTTTAAGGTTATTAACCCACCACTACTACCCAACGGGCCTTAATAGTGATTCTTGATTAACAAGCTTGTCTACTAAACTCTTACCCACAAGCTTAACAACAATGAAGAGACAATGCAACCTAAGTGAATATATAATGATATTCAAAGTTCAAAATGTTAGGTCAAGGCATTTGAGCTTATCTAGGAATGTAAGCATGACAATTGAATGCAAATCCTAGATATCAATTCTCTAAATGCAAATGCAAGAAGATTTAGTTAGAAGGGTAAAATTGTCCTAAATGCTAGCTATCACTAATCAATGTTCTCAACCAATAACCAACATCACAAACATGTAATAAAAGCTTTTAAACACAAGAACATGCATTCAATTAGCAATAAAAGTTAAATCCTAGGCATACATGACATAGTAATGAAACAATGAAGTATAGTACATGTAGAAATTACCTAGTCAAGAAAAGGATGATGCTCCATGGTTAGATGATCCTAGAATGAAACTAGATGCCATGAGATGAAGTTTGGTTGAGTAAAAATGAGTGTTTGGAAGTTTCTCTCTCTCTAGAAAAGCTAGGTTGCTCAACGATGGCTTTATGGACTCCTTAAGAACAAAGAAAAGAGAAGAGAACATATATATGGTGCCCTATATGAAATGATGTCGTTTTGGACAAATAAAGCAACTAAATCTCATCAGGACCACTGGCTAGACCGCGGTACAAGTAAATGTCCAGATCGCAGCACAGGGAACGGTGTATCACCTGGACAACACCGTTCTACTGCAGTATGGACAACATGCAACGCCTGAGAATCTCCGCTTGGGAGACTGATGTGCATGCAAATAGCACAGACCATGGTAGCAGTAGCGTGCAACCACTGGAGAACACCGTTGTACAGATCGGAATGGAGGCAATGCACAGGGAATGGTTTGAACTGTGGTTAAGAGGAAAATCCTCTTCTAATGGCAAACAAGATGTATCAAACACCCAAGAAAAAGTTAAGGCACAAAAAGGCACACAAGAGGGAAAATAAGCAATCATACAAGATGATCAAAACATGTATGAGGGTGTGTGTGTGCACTATTATCTCTTCAATGAAAGTTAAGCAAGTAATTTACCTTTGAAGCTTGAGCTTGTTCACGAACAATGATGTCTTATTCTACCCTTACATATTAATCCCCAAATGTGGTTGTCAATGAAATAAGCCAATCAAACACCGAGGAACTTACAAGAGAGCATGTAAAAAATAAAGAGGCAGAACTAGTTTCATCTAGAACATATGATCAAGTTGTTGATATTTTCAACAAGCCGCTCAAACATGATGTGTTTTCAAGACTAAAGACAATGCTTGGTACGACTAAACACGGAGAGTCAAGTTTAAGGGGGGATGTTGAAACTAAACTTGATCTCTAGCCAACCACCTTCTAGTAACCTCTAACCATTTCTAGACGCTAACCAATATTGACTCCAACCTCCATCCAAATTTCTTCAACTCGTCACCTCTCAACTGCCTCCAAACAATTGATTTGGTTGTATTGCTATGCATTTATTGTGTTTGTTTTCTCTCATCTTATTTCCCTATATAAAAGGATTAAGATTGCATTGTAAGAGTGTGGAGTGGTGTAAGATAATCTAAAGATAAATAAAAGTTTCTCTATTCTTTTAAGTGTTCGAATCTCTCTCAAACCTTCCCATCCCACCAACATTACATTTCTCAAAGAGAATAGAGATTGTTGATTATATTGGCCAAGCCTACAAAAAGGTCATGCCAATTCACAAGAGCCTACCACAAGGTGGCATACTCGTATTTGTCACTGGGCAGAGAGAAGTAGAGCATTCATACCGTAAGTTATGTACGTATAGCTTCAAAAGAGCGGAGAGCAAATACTTCTATAAAAAAATCAATGAAGCATTTGAGATTCTTGGAAACTCAACCGTCTAGCAAGCTGACAGGTTTAGCTCTTATGATGAAGATCAATTTGATTTTAATGAGAATGAGTCAGATGCTTCTTATGATTCTGAGCAGAGAGCGAAATAGAAATTGTTGGTGAGGATGTGAATTCATTGGACTAGAAATCCCCAAAGGATGGTGACTGGAGTCTCACTTCTCTTAAGGTCGGTTTTGAAGCTTTGGCTAGCAAAAATTCCCTAGCCTCTAAATCAGACCCAACTTACTACACCAGAATGTTACTTTAAGAAATCCAATTCTACTATAGAGAAGATTAGAGGTGACACAGAACCCTGTGCATGTGCACTCTTTGTTCTGCCTCTCTACGCCATGTTGCATGCTGCAAAACAGCTCTGTGTATTTGGGAAGGTTAAGGAAGGAGATCCGCTTGTTGCTGTTGCCACCAATGTGGCTGAAACCTCGTTGACCATCCCTGACATGAAGTATGTGGTTGATACTTGAAGAGAAAAAGTGAAAAAGAATAACTTTACCATTGGCATGTAATCATATAATGTACAAAGGACAATGTGCAAGAAGAGCAGGAAGAACCAGACTTGGCCACTGTTATCACCTTTATTCTTCTACAATCTTCAGTAACATATATTTCTAGACTTCTCTTGTGCTGAAATATCTAAAGTACCCGTTGAAGGAGTAGTTCTTCTCATGAAATCCATGAATATTGATAAGGTTTGTTTCGTATATATTTTGATGTTTGAACTCAATATTATTAAAATCTTTCATTTTTTTCTCATTAAGGAAATGGGAAATTCTTTTTTTTTTCGTTATTGTTATAATAGTAGTTACATGGTATATTTGAAACACAACAACAAATGTAAACCGAATCCTGCAAAGCTAGTGTGAGTGAGATTTTAACGTAAACCTCTTGTACCATGACAAGGGATGTTCTCTTTTATAAAAGAAAGACTTAAATGACATATATTGTAAAATTTTCTTTTCTTAGGATTGGGCAGATGGTTCGATTCTAGAGTCTCAGATTTTTGCCCTTTAAAAAGTAAATCAATTTTGACTACTACGTTTTCTGAATCAAAAATGGGTATTGTAATTTATTAAGTTGTTTATCTTGTTGCTGGGAATATGCACCACAATCAATGCTGCCCAGGTGTCTCCATTAAATTTCGCTTATTTAAAACCTATGATCACCTTTTCTTTATATACAGGTTGCAAATTTTTCATTTACTTGTTGGGTTTTGTGGAGCCAGAAACCAACCTAAGGAACGAACTTCGATAGGTAGCGCGGTGTGGACCGCAGTGAAGACAATGAGCCCAAGCCGAGGCACACACGGTAGTAGATTCCAGAAGGTTGATACTGTGTGAACCGCGGTACGATATAGCACACAGACCGCGGCTCAATGAGCAGTGTTTTCCAGAAGGTGATGTGAGGTGTAGACATATGCATACATCACGGTATTCTAAGCGGTGGAAGACAGGAGAAGAACCGATGTACGGGCACAGAATGTAGACCGTGGCTTAGACCGGGGTAATAACAGAATCTATACAAATTTGGAAAACTTGTGCAAAAAAGAAAGTACTTCTTTAGGGTTTTGGCTTACCATAGTGTTTCCATATAAATACTACTATTTCTCATTGTATTGAGTAGTGCATAATGAGTGAGAAAAATTGCTAGAGAGATAGAGAGAGCAATTGTTATTGACTGAAAAAAAGGCAGAGAGATTGTAATCAACTCTGAAAGTAGTGGATTGAGTGTGGTGCGCTCCGTAGACGTAGGCAAATTGTTAAACCAAGTAAAATCTTTGTTGTTGTATTTTTCTTCTAATTTCTTTCATATTTGTTTGTGTGTATGGATTCATGTGTGCGATTAATTCTTACAATAGTTGGTATCAGAGCTCTTGGTTGAGGCAGATTATTTTTCACACAAATCTAGGTTTTCTCGAGGTCATTGATTTCGTCTTAGAGATGGGATCAAAAAAAGATACGCATAAGATTGAGAAATTCATTGGGTCAAATTTTAGCTTCTAGATAATGCAAATTGAGTATTATCTTTACCAGAAAGACATGAACTAGCCAATAAAAGAGAAGCTAAAGGATATGACCGAAGAAGATTGGTCAAAGAAGCGGAAGCCGACGAATAAGGATGATGAGGATTTCGAACTCCTAGACCGGAAAGCATTGTGAGCAATTCGTCTTAGTTTGACAAAGTAGGACGCTTTTAACGTAAAGGATCAGCAGGCTGCCAGAGATCTTAGGATACGCTTCCAGATCTATATGAACAGCCTTTTGCGGTAAGGAAAGTCTATCTTATCAAAAAGTTATCAAATCTGAAGATGACAGAAGATCAGAATTTTAAAGAGTTTCTGAATCAGTTCAACGAAGTGAAAGATGGGTTATATTCTCTACCTATAGGTTTCGATGAAGTGTTATTGGCGGTGTTTATACTCACCCAATTGCTAAAAGTTGGAAGATGACAAGTCAATCAATTGTCAACTTGTTCGGGAAAGAAAAAATAAACTTCTAACATGTTGTGAACATGATCATGATGAAGAGATTAGGTTACGTGAAGATGGATTAGAGGCATCTCCATCTTCAGCATTGAATGTGGAAGTTATAGAAGGTAGAAATAGAAATCAGAACACGAATCAATGGGGAAGACCAAAAATCAAGAAGTAAATCTAAATCTAGGTATTAAGCCAACTAAATTAGCAACGAAGCAAGAAAGATGTAGAGTACTAGAATTGTGGTAAGAATGGTCACTTCTCATATGAGTGTAGATCTGAGAAGAAGGATAAGAGCAAGGGTAGTGTGAAATGTGCATCAAAAGAGTCATATGACTTCCTCATCTGCTCGTTAAAAAGCAAGATGGAGTCATAGGTTTTTGATTCAGAAGCGTCATTCCATGCCACACCTTACAGAGAGTTGTTCGAGAACTACGTCTCTAAAAATTTAGATAAAGTGTATCTTGGTAACGATCAAGCATGCGACATTATCAAGAAGGGAGATATGAAGATTCAACTGAAGGGGTCAGTTTAGAAGCTTGACAATACGAGACACATACCGAATTTAAGGAAGAATTTGATCTCCATTGGGTAACTAGTATCAAATAGTTACATGACAACTTTCATAAGTGACAAGTGGAAGATTTTGAAGGGTATAATGAAAATCGTCCAAGGAAGTAAGAATAAGTCATTTTACACAACCACAAATGGTTATGGTTCAATCACTATAGCGGAAGGTAACAATGATCCGAACTTGTGGCACTACAGGTTTGGGCACACGAGTAGTCAGGGCTGAAGTGTCGGTATTCAAGAGAAAAGTTGCCAGATTTGAAGAGTACTGAGGTTGATTTCTGTAAGAGTTATGTTATGGGAAAACATAAGTGAGTGTGCTTGAAGAAGACCAGAAGAGTACCAATAATGGAGAAGCTGAAATTAGTGCACACCCACGTTTGGGATCCAGCTTCAATCTCACCAACTGAAGGTAAACAGTATTTCATCATGTTTATCGATGATCATTATAGGAAGGTATGGGTTTACTTCTTAAAACACAAGTCTAAGGTGTTTGATGCTTTCAAGAGATGGAAAGTTAAGGTTGAGAACGAGACAGGGTTAAAGATCAAAATGTGAAGACAAAGAGTTCAAGAAGTTTTACTACCATAGCGAGATAAAGCTCAGTAGGACGATTCCTGGAACCCTACAGTAGAATGGTATAGCAGAACGGATGAATAGGTCATTTACTGAGAGATCCAAAAGCATGCGGTTACATTCAGGGTTACCAAAATAATTCTAGGCTAAAGTAGTCAATACAACAACATAGTTGATCAATAGAGGACCATCAAAGCCTTTGGACATTACTATATCAGAAGAGATCTGGACTGGAAAGAGGGTAAACTTTCATATCTTAAAGTTTTTGGGTGTGTTTCCTGTTGGAACCTCGTTCACCGGTAATGCAGCGAAAATGGATTTTAAAAATGTTATACATATTGGGATCATAATTTTTTCAGAACTAATATATATAAAATTATTACAATAATAAAATATGTATATATACATGAAATTGAAATCAATATCAAGAAGAAGATTAAGAATCTTACCAATGTTTGGAGGCTCCTTTACTTTACGATATGCTCCTGGTCTGTACCACTGATCTTCCTCACTATATCCTGAGACTGGTAACTATGTGTGGGCACATCACGGTCTCAGGAACTTGAATGGAGGATTCATAAAGTATGAAAAAGAAGAAACTATTTCTTATTGCTCACTGTGCAACACTTGCACCGCACACATATACAACCAACAACAATCGGTTTGTTTTGATTATCTCTTATGCACACATGCCTTTTCTCTCTGTCAACACACGCACACATGCATTGATATCTTTTCTAATCTCACGCAACACTTACACTGAGAAAGTATCTTCTATGCGTGTATCAAGTATTTTTTTAATTAAAACATAAAAAAAAGCACACATGAACTTCATAAAACAAAACCAAATTTTGTCCTTTCCTTTTGTGTGTTGACAAAACAACAAGCATTGATTTCTTATGCTTTTTCCTTTTAAAAACATATATTTATCATATCAATATTTTTCAAACTAAAAAAAACGATGACCTTTTCAATGTGATCTTTTGATCCGGTTTTCAAAACAATATGTATCATATATATATATATATATATATATATATATATAACAGATGATATAGAATAAAATACACAGAACAAAATATAGCAAACTAAGAAATGTAGGAAATAGAAGACTTACAAAGGCAGTGATAGTCTGACAACAAAAGAGAAACAAGATAAGTCACAATCTTTATTGAGATTCAAGAAATTTTTACAAGAAAGAGAAAGAGAGAGAAGATTACAAAGCTTTCAGAGTAAGCTTAAAACTACAAAATTGAACCTGCTTTACAATAGACTAGTCTGATTAATATATAGATCAGAGAATTAACTATAGTTACATAACTTGACTAAAGTTACTTAACCATAGTAAAAATGATTACATGACTGATTATCTTTTACTTTCGAGTAGACGATAAGTTTGAATAAGTGGGGGATGAGTCATCATAGTGTTGAATGGCCAACAGATTGGATAAGTCACTTTGTCGTTTCTACTGATAAAATAGGATCAAAATTTGAATAAGTGGGGGATGATTCATCATAGGGTTGAGTGGCCAACAGATTGGGGGATGAGTCATCATAGGGTTGAGTTGCCAATATATTGGATGAGTAACTTTATCATTTCTACCGACAAAATAGGATCAAGTATCATGTCCGAAATAGGTTGTAGGGTCATCACTATCATATTTATCTTCTTCTTTTTCTTCAATCTTATCTTGATTGTCTGAATCAGTATCTGCCTGAGACATATTTGCCATTGTCCTTTTCATTTCTTCAGCAATCTTAAAAAGTTCATAAGGAGTGCTGGAAGTAGCAATTCTGGTCTGGTTTTGTGGTTTGGTCATAAGAAATTTAGTTTGGTCTGTTGATTATTTACAAAAGGTTGGATTGTCAGAAAACCACCTAGAGACCCTGTCTTTACCATGGTCAGCAAGATTCATACCGCTCCACCATTTTATTTTTGTCTGTCTTCCAAAATATGGAATATTGACGTTTCCAATGAGTTTGTCTTTAATAAAACATTCTAACATAAGGATCAATGTTAAATTGAAATGAACGAAAAATAATAAGAAGTCATGGATGAAATCCCATTCGTTTGGTTTGGATAAAGAAGCAATCCATATTCCATAACCATCTTTAACAAGAGTAGGAAGAAAATCAATAGTAGAACCATACTTATCCCACCATTCAAGGAACCTGGAATTTGTATGGGAAATATTTTGTCAAAGTAAATAAACCATGATAAAGAATTACCAGGATTTTGTCAATATAAAAACTTTGTCCAGGCATCGATGTAATCCCAGTATGAAAACTCAGATACATGGAAGATCCTGGAAAATCTTCTTTTTAATTAGGGTTTCCACCCCATTGTTCTAAAGTAATAATTTTACAAAGTTTAATTTTTCTAAAAATTAATTTTTCTTTGTCAACTTTATAAAAAACATCAGATATAAATATAGAGTCAGTGTCTACTAGTATAAATTCATAGAATATGTGTCTTTTTAATATGTCCTCTGGAATCCTACCAAACAAGGGATCAATGAGAGTATCCGCAAGTTATTTAGGTTCCTTAAAATAATAGTATAATAATAATGGTGATTCCAAAGCAAATAATTTGTCAAAAAATGGTTTAACAATATTAGGATAAGTCTGTTGGTTAATTTTTGGTAGGGAAGGGAATAAAGCTTGATAGCTTAGGCTATGAACTGTTTGTTTATTAGAATGTGGACTTATCCTAGAGGATGTGATAGTTTTAAAAGAGGAGCTGTCATCTTTGAGAGGGGAGAAATTATTTGATATTTGTAATGGGCTTTGGATTTGAGAGGGTTTTGGGCTATGACTAGATGATGGTCCATCTGAGGGTAGTATTTGTGAAATGGGCTTGATATGAGAATAGTTAGGTTGGGAAATCAAAGATAAGACATATTTATCTTTGTGGCTTGTCTTTGGAGTTTTATAAGTCATATATAAGTCAAAATTATGGTCTGGAGATAAATTTGATCTATTACTTCGGCCACCTCTGCCCAAGCTACTTCTGCCTTCTCGGTTGCTACTCATGGTTCTTTCCCTATAAAAATTCTCTGATCAAAAAATCTTGAAGACTATTGTCAGTTCCTTTAATATATTCAATATCAAAATCAAAGGCATATAATAATGCTTTCCATCTAGCAAAAAATTGTTTAGAGGCAAGATTTTTGACATCTTTTTTCAGAATATATTTAGCAGACTGGCAATCTACCTTTAAAACAAATTTTTGATTGATAAGATCATCTTGTAACTTTTGAATTATCAAAACAATTGCTAATATTTCTTTTTTGATCGTAGAATATTTTTGTCGGGTATCATTCCAAGAACGTGAGACATATCTAACAAGACATTCTTTGTCATTAATGATCTGTTTTAAGATTCCTCTGTATCCTAGCTTAGAAGTATATGTTTCAACAATTTTTGGGGCACTAGGATGCTAATGAACATGCAAGGTAATCTTTTGACATGCTTTTTTACCTGTTTGACAGTAGATGTATGTTCTTCTGTCCAGGGTAAATGATTAGTTTTTAATATTTGAAAAAAGGGTTTGCAAATAATACGCAATTCTTTGTAGAAATTGGCAATATAATTTAAAATTCCTAAAAACCTTTGTAATTGTTTTTTATCTTTTATTTCATCAGGAAATTTGTCGGCAAAATCAAGACTTCTTTGTATGGGAATGATAGCACCTCTTCTTATGTTATGACCTAAAAATCTGATATGTGTTTGGAATAAATGGATTTTTGGGGCAGAAATAACCAAACCATGAAATTTTATAGTTTTAAAAAAGATTTCAAGATGTTTCCAATGTTGATTAATGTTTTTAGAATATATTAAAACATTAATTATATAAACTATTGAAAATTCAGTAAAGGGATTAAAAATTTCATTCATAATACACTGAAATTCACTATGAGCATTTTTCAAACCTAAAGGCATAACATTCCACTCAAATTGTCTGAAAGGTACTGTAAAAGTTGTTTTATAGCGATCTTTTTTAGCAATTTGGATTTGTCAAAATCCAGATTTCATATCAAAATTTGAAAATATAATAGAATCATAGAGTCTCTTAAGTAAGTCTGATTTATTGGGAATGGGATATCTTATCCATTGGAGAGCATCATTTAATGATATATAATTTATAACAAGTCTGGTGATTCCTTTTTCTACCTCAGCATTTTTCTAGACATAAAAAACAGGACAACTCCAAGGTGATTTAGAAGGTCGAATAAGCTGTTTTTGTAACGATTCTTGGATTTCTTTTTTACAATATTCTACAATTTTAGCAGTCATTTGAATTGGTCTAACTTTTATAGGAAATCCTTTTTCACTAAAGTCCTTATTATAGGGAAGAGTAACAATGTGCTTTTTTCTGTTCCAGCAAGCATTGAGAATGGAAGAACAAACTTCTTTTTCTAATTTTTCTTTGAAAATACTGATTTTTGTTTTAATCCGGGGATTTTCAATTTGTTTTTCTTGTCTTTGAAACTCTAAATCTTCTTTTAGAAAGGAAAGTTGAGTTTGTTTTTGATTGAGATTGGCAATACAATTTTCTAAGTTACTAAGTTTGTCTTTATAAATGCACTCCTTTTTCAAAATATTCAAATCTTTTACAATGACAGGGAAAATAAAAGGAAAAAGGATTTCTTTTCCTAAATATTCTGTCACAATGCCTTCATTAGTAACCTTGAAAGGTGATATAAAGTATAAGAAGGGTAATCCTAATATAACATTTTGAGATAATGTTTTTACCATAAGAAAATCATTGGAATAGCAAATTCCCATATTACAAACCTTAGCATTGGTAAGTTTGTATTCAATTTCTAATTATTGTTGATTGGCTCCATACAATGATTCAGTGGTTAATTCTAAATATTTTGTAGCAACAAGAGCTTTTTTTATGCAATTTAGATCAGCTCCAGCATCAACCAAGGCATTAACTCTAAGACGGTAATTTGAAGAAACTCTGATTTCAATCTCAATATACCATTTCTGGATCCTGACTTCATTAATATGGCTATGATGTGTGAGGCTAACAACCATTTCATGATCATGTTGGGTTGTGTCAGAATCATTAGAACTATTGAAATTAGGTTCTTTAAGTATACGAGATTTTTCAGGAGAATGGTTTGATTTTGGAGAAGAATGGTTTTCTTGATTTTTTCTCTGTTGTATTTGTATGTCTTGGATATTTTTCTTTATTTTTTTTATTTCTTCTTTAATGTTCTGGACTTCTTTCTAAAGATCAGTGATGTTAACTTTTCTTATCTTGGAAGTTTAAAATTGTCCCAAAATATTTTCATCAAAATCAGGTGTTTGGAATGGAGCATTTTTGAATGATTTGTTATGCTCAGGAGATGAGCTGCTAGAAGTTGCTTATGTAGAAATTTTTTGTTGTAATTGTCTGATATATTTTGCTTTTTGTATGGGGTCTTCTATATTGTCGATCATGTTAATATTAAGGGAATAATCATGTTTGTCTAGGACATTAATTTCCTTGCAAATGCAAGGTTGTATATCAGGATTAGAATTAGAAGAGCAAGAAGAGGTATCATCTGAAGAATCCCCTAAAACTAGGACTTCATCATCTGAAGAGCTGGATATTTCGACATTGGATTCAGAGTTTTCATAAATAATTTGAAATATTTTGTCTTTAGTATTTTCTTCTATATCAAGACTTCTGATTTTGTTTTTTAATTCGGGAAATTTAATGGCATAATGTCCTTATTTGCCACACTTGAAACATTTCATAGATTTTTTAAATTTTTTAGAACTTTCCTTCTGCCTCTTTTTAGCGTATTCCTTTTTAGTATCTGAAAAATAATTAGCAAATTTCCCTGGTATGTAAGCAGATTTGTGATATTTTTTTGCTCTGTATTTGCTCTTTTGGTATTTATTGATTTCTTTGGGGGATTGTCTTTTTCTAGGATTAGGAAGTTTGTCAAAACCAAATTGTTCACACAATGAAACAAGTTCCTTCTTGGTAATTAATTTTTGTTTTTTCAGTTGGCTTTTAAGTTTGATGTCATTACATAGTTGTAAGGCAACTATATTATAAGTGGCTATGATTTCTCCATAAGTCCAGGTGTTAAGATCTATTTGAGACCAATCAGAAACTCCCATTGGTTCTACCATTTTGTCTCTAACTTTAGTAGAAAAAGCTTAGGTAATCCTGATATGAACTTTTCTTTCCAATAAGAATTGTCATTATCAGTACCTTGGAGAACTCTGGTCAGGAATATATCTTTGTACCATTTAAAATCACTATTTTTTTACACTTAAGTTTTTGGAGTTTAGAATTTTTTTCCCTTGGAGTCTATTAGGGTTTCCTACAAAATGTATTAATATGGTATAACATAAAACATCAATACCATCTGGTTGGGATGTGGTAGTAGTGGTATATGTAAAAGGTATAAATGATGCAGGATCGGTAGAGGTTCTGGTGGGAATAGTCGTGACTATTTCTTTGGTATGATTTAAGATAGTGGTTTTGGCATTTAGACTGAGAGTATGAGACCACCAACCAAACAATTGGCCTTCAAATCCCGTTGCTATAGAAATAACAACATCAACATGAGTCATATTTTGTTTTTTAATATAAATATATTCTATAGTATGCATTTGTATAAGAACTGTGATGATCTGGTATTCTGATAAACCATCACTGTTAAATTGATAACAGGCATTCCCAGTGTAAGCTCTGTAACACAATTAATCGGACTATCCAATTAATTAACCATGACCTTAAGGGAACAACCATCTACTTCTCACAAGAAGAAGTGGATTCCACTATTGTATACAAACCTTCCCAGCCATAAGCTAAACCGCAATCCCAACATACGGAGTATATTGATCAGGAAATGATTCGACTTCACCCATGGTATATCAAGGACCATGATCCAACCTGAAGGAGTCGATAAGACACTCCGGATTATGATCACCCACATATAGCCATTGTTAGTTGATATATATGAATCTCATCGGTAAACGGATCTTGGTGTGAGATTCATATAGATCATGACCCGGTCCTATATGATCACATCATACAAGGAGCCTCCATTCCTATATCTCATATGAATTATTCATGATAGAATCACCGTACATTACGGAATGAACCACAACTATAGATTAACCACAAATAAAGTACCCAGATCTATTTGCTATCTATAGACTCTTTAGATTGCAAGTCTGTTACTGTATCCATCCGTATATGACACTCATATACACAGTTCGAGATTACATCCGACAATCTTGGATGTTATATAGATGCACAAGTTATAAAATAAACAACACAACAAGAATAATTGAACTTTTCCTTTTATTTATTTTATAAATCCATTTACAAATTACATCTTTAAGGCTTAAACCTCAACAATCTCCCAGTTGCACTAAAGCATGTGAGGTATGTCTCGTAACCCTGGATCATCTAAGTGACCCATAAACATTTTAGTCGGTAAGTTCTTTGTAAATGGATCAACATGATTATCTTATGAGGCTATCTTGGTGACGATCACATCTCCTCTCTGCACTATCTCTCTAATGAGATGATACTTTCTCTCTATATGCTTTCCTCTTTTGTGGCTTCTTGGTTCTTTGGAATTAGCCATAACACCACTGTTATCACAATAAAGTGTGATGGGCCTATCCAGATCTAGAACAACTTCCAGATCACTCAAGAACTTACGGAGCCAAACATCGTCTTTAGCAGCTTCACAAGCGGCTACATATTCGGCTTCCATGGTGGAGTCAGCAATGCAAGATTGCTTGATACTTCTCCACACAATGGCTCTACCACATAGGGTGAATGCTGATCCAGACGTGGATTTTCTATAATCCCTGTCTGATTGAAAATCAGAATCTGTGTATCCTAACGGGATCAAATCCTGTCCCGAATACACTAGCATACAACTTCTCGTTCTCTAAAGATACTTGAGAATAGTATTGACGGCAACCCAATGATCTAATCCTAGGTTGGACTGGTATCTGCTGACTACTCCCATTGCATAGCAGATGTCCGGTCTCGTGCATAACATAGCATACATGAGACTACCTACTGTCGATGTATAGGGTACACGTCTCATATCCTCAACTTCTTGAGATGTCTTAAAATACTGTTCCTTAGACAAGTGAACTTCATGCCTGGAAGGTAAATTACCTTTCTTGGAGTTCTACATCGAAAGTCACACAAGAATCTTGTGGATAAATGATGCCTAAGACATTGCTATGAGTTTGTTCTTACGATCCCTTATAAGTTGGATCTCTATAACATAACTTGCTTCTCCCAAATCTTTCATTTGGAATTAGCTAGCCAGCCAGCCCTTTACATCAGACAACCCTCCCACATCATTCCCAATGATTAGAATATCATCTACATATAGGACCAAGAAAGCTACTTTCTTGTCAATGATGCGCTTATAGACACAAGGCTCATCGACGTTCTGCTCGAAGCCATAGGTTTTGATTACATCACCAAACATAATGTTCCAAGATCTAGATTCTTGCTTAAGTCAATAGATGGACCTTTGCATCTTGCAAACCTTTTTCTCTTGATTGGTGACATGAATCCCTCTGGTTACATCAAATAAATGCTCTCGTCAATATTGCCATTCAAGAATTCAGTCTTGACGTCCATTTGCCAAATTTCATAGTTGAAATAGGCAGCAATGGATAAGAGAATCCTAATAGACTTAAACATGGCTACTGGTAAGAAAGTCTCTTCATAATCGACCTCTTCTTTCTGGGTATAACCCTTGGCCATTAGCCTTGCCTTGAAGGTCTCTACCTTTCCGTCTACTCATCCCTTTCTCTTGTAGATCCACTTACACCCTATGGGTTTAACATCATCCGGTAAGTCTACAAGATCCCAGACTAAGTTAGAGTATATGAACTCCATCTCGAGATTCATGACTTTACGTCATTCCTCTTTATCAGGATCTTCCACTGCATTCTTAAATGTCAATGGATCATCCACACTATCTATAGAGACAACACTTTATCCCTCACATATATATAAATAGCAATCAGGTTGTCTCATAACCCTCTCACTACGTCTAGGTGGTAGTGTATCCTGATCATGAATCATCCGTCTCTCAAATGTTTGTGGATCAACAACTCTTGTTGATAAAGCACTAGTCTCACCAGGCTCTAACTCATTCAATACAATCTTAGAACAAGGTTTATGGTCACGAATATAATTGTCCTCAATAAACGTTGCATTTATTAATATAAATACTTTGTTGTCTCCGGGACTATAGAAGTGTCCACCTTTAGTCTCCTTTGGGTATCCTACAAACAGGCAGACAATAAACTTAGAGTCTAGCTTTCCAGTTTTGCTCTTCAGCACATGTGCTGGACACCCTCATATGCGAAAATGTCGCAAACTAGCTTTACGACCATTCCACAACAGTAGGGGATTCTTAGGAACAAATTTGGATGGCATTACATTCAAAATGTAAGCCGCTGTTTATAACGCATATCCCCAAAAGGAATTTGGTAATGATGAGAAACTAATCATAGATCTCACCATTTCTATTAGGGTTCTATTTCTCCTCTCCGCTACATCTTACTTTCTGAGTTAGGAAACTATCCCATGCTCGACCATAAAGTCTTTAAACTCTTGGTCAAGGTACTCACCTCCACGATCCGATCGTAGTGACTTGATAGTCCTACCTAATTGATTCTCAACTTCAACTCGGAATTCTTTGAACATTTCAAATGTTTTCGACTTTCGTTGCATTAGATAGACGTATCTGTATCTTGAGTAGTAATCTATAAAGGTGACATAATACTCATAACCACCCCTAGCTTTAATATTCAATGGTCCGCACACGTCTGTATGTAAAAGCTCTAGCGGTTCTTTAGCTATAAGCCCTTTTCCAGTAAAAGATCTCTTAGTCATCTTACCTTCCTGACAAGATTCGTATACAGATAAGGTGTCAACCTTTAACTCACTTAAAGGTCCGTTTTTTACTAGTCTTTCTATCCGGTCAAGGTTGATATGACCAAGCCATAGATGCCAAAGATACGTGCCATTATCTGGAGAAATCTTATGTTGTTTAGTTTTTGGTTTTTCAACCTTAAACATTTCGGCATTAAGTAGTGTTGTATGTATTAACTGTCTTAACACATACAAATTGTTTTCTTTAACTCCTGAACAAATATTCAGACCATTCTTTCCAATAATAACTGACTTATTATTTAAAGAAACAAAATATTTTTGTTCTAACAACTTAGAAACGGAAATCAAATTTCGTGTACATCTAGGAATATAAAATACATTGTCCAACAATATATAATTATTATAAAAACGTAATCTAATTACGCTCATTGATCATGCTGACATGACATCCCCTGACCCCACACGTATTGAGAAGGCTCTCTCTTCTAGCTGTGTCCAAGAATCAGTCCACTGTAAAGAAGAACAAACATGATTAATGGCCCCCGAATCAACTATCCAGGGTGAAGAATCATCTTTCACTAAATAAGATTCAAGAACAAGTAAATCATATTTACCTTTCGCTCTTTTCTTCTTGGCTACCTTCTCCAGGTACTGAGGACAGTTCCTCTTCCACTGTCTGACCTTGTTACATCGAAAACATTTTCCTTTGTCTTGGTCAGTGGAGGTGCCCTTCTTTTTACTTTGGGCTTTCTTGGGTTTGCGCTTACCCTTCGCCTTCCCAACGGACCTCTTCCTCTTTTTGCTATTAGAGGAAGATGGTTCGGTAACATTTGCCTCACCGGTCTTTTCCATGTTGTCCTTAGCCAAGGACTCAAATGTAGCAAGCTCATTAAGCAACAATGTAAGACTGAACTTTAAATTGTTCATCCCGTAGTTGCTTTTAAACTGATCGAAACTCTTCAGAAGAGTCGTTAGTGTGATGCTCACTTGACTAGGTTCTTCAATGGCCCCACCATTGACTTTTACCGTGTTGAAGTATGACATCATGCTCAGGACATGTTCCCGAACTGACGTACATTTCTTCATACGAGTGAGCATAATGGAACGAATAGTGTCGTGTCACTTTTGCTCGGAGGACTACCCAAACATAGCTTGCAATGAATCCATAATTTTGAATGTTGAAGTCATTGCTTCGTGCTTTGTGACAAACGTGTTTGTCATTAAAGCCAACAAATATGTTCAGGCTCTCATCAGATGAGACCCTTCGCTGGTATGCCTCACGAACAGTTCATGTGGCATTGGCAACAGACGCTGGAGGACATTCCTTCGTAAGCACAAACTTGAGGTATTTGGTGACCAAAATTGCATTAATGTTAAGTTTCCACTTAGTGTAGTTATCACCAGTTAATATGTCGTTTGCAAGAATCTGAAGTAATGCAGAAGACATTATTGCTTAAATAAATAAAACATTCATTTAGTCATTTATTTAAAATAAGTGTGAGTGCTTTGGTATAAATTTAAACATGATGCATGAACATGTTTAAAGAACTAGAACTACCCTAAAACTAGTTAATGTACCACGACAATTCAACATACCCACAAAGAAGTGCCGCCTTAGGGTCAGTCAAGTCTTTGCATGTTGGACCGAGACATTCACAATCAAATGATATTCTAGAATAACTCTTATTTCATTCAACCATCATTTATTCAGTCAGATTTTTAATTAACAAAACTTAATCAAAACCTTGTAAGTGTAACCCATCATTTCAGATCCACAAGCTTAACTCGAAGGATTGACCGACCTAGGGTCGGTCAATCCCGAAATATCCTCAGAAATCCTATTTGTTAGGAAGTCAACCTTGTGATTGACCTTGGTAGAAATCTTCCTTAGGGAGGACGAAAGCAAAGCCATCATAAGGCCACACTCAGATCTCACGGTATTGAACTAATGATGGAGACTGCAGTATATATATGTCATATATACCTCTCACTCACTATTTTAAAACTAGGGTTTTCTATTATCCGTTAATGCACCTAGACTCTACAAGATCAAACGGCTTACTTTAATCAAGTCGTCTAGTGCATTAACTAATTCATTATTAGAAACAAATTCTAATTAACTAATAAATTATTAATAATTTTTAACAATTAAAAATCTAATCTATTAGTCAATAATCTAAGCCTTTATAAACTTTTTACTAAGGTCAGATTATTATGATAGTATTTATCAAGTTTTAACTATTAAAACTCTAACAGTTTATTCGGTTCATTTATTATTAGGCAATTAATCAAATTAATCCTAATTACCATAAATGACCTTATTAATCTAACTTATTAAACACTTTAATAACTAGAGTAATATTTAATGAGAATTACCAAGTTTTTTAACTATTAAAAAATGAATCTCATTTTCATAGCCAATTTATGTATATACCCATTTAAATCATATTAAAAAAATGCATGAAAAGTTGGGCTATGATGCATGTATGACATATTAAATATATTTGTGTAGGCACACCTAATCTAAATGACATAGTATGCATGACAATGCTTTTATCATCACATAATATAAAGCATACATGAATTGACCGAGTACTGTGGATTATTTAACCTAAAAAAAGTTGAAATCTAAAATTATAAAAATACCCCCAAGGCATTCCTTGGTCATCTTGTAATTTCCAAGTCTTCTAATATGTTCAGGTCACTCATATTCATCTGATGAATCCTTATTCACGATATTTTCAGGTCTTTAATATAGGTTACAATTTTTTTTTTTACAATTCAATAACAGTAAAATTTTAAATATATATATATATAAAATTAAAAAATATATATTATACAACCCATGAACCCTAAATCCACAGTACCATATAATTAACGATCAATCATGTTTTTGTAAACTAACAAATTTAATATACATACAAAAACATCATACAGTCAATTTAAACAGTGCCTACACAATTATACATACAGGACCATCGAAAACAATTTTTTTTTCCGAATTTTTTTTGCTATGATACAAATTGTTGGAGCCCCATTCACTAGTAACACAGCAGAAATGAGTTTTAAAATTTTTATATAGATCGTAATCTGTATCTGGGACCAATGAACTTGGGATCATAATTTTTTCGGAACTAATATATACAAAATTATAAGAATAATAAAATATATGTATATATATATATATATATATATGAAATTGAAATCAATATCAAGAAGAAGATTAAGAAGCTTACCAATGTTTGGAAGCTCCTTCACTGTTCGATATGCTCCTGATTTGTACCACTGATCTTCCTCGTTATATCCCGAAATTGGTAACTGAGTATCGGTACGTCACGGTCTCAGTAACTTGATTGGAGGATTCAGAAAGTATGAAAAAGAAGAAACTATTTTTTATTGTTCAACGTGCGACACTTGCATCGCACACATATAAAACCAACAACAATCGGTTTGTTTTGATTATCTCTTATGCACACATACCTTTTCTCTCTGTCAACACACGCACACATGCACTGATATCTTTTCTAATCCCACGCAACACTTGCACCGAGAAAATATCTTCTATGTGTGTATCAGGAATGTTTTCTTCTTTTTTTTTTAATAAAAAAAGACACACATAGACTTCACAGAACAAAACCAAATTTTGTCCTTTCCTTTTGTGTGTCGACAAAACAACGGCCGTTGATCTCTTATGCTTTTTCCTTTTAAAAACATATATTTGTCATATCAATAATTTTGAAACAAAAAAAAAAGGATGACCTTTTCGATGAGATCTTTTGATCCGATTTTCAAAACAGTATATGTCATATATATACTTTATTTAACTTTTAAAAAACTGATCGTATGTTTATTTAAAAATAAAATCTATATGTATATATTTATTTAAACAATTTAAATTTAAATATATTCAATTTATTTTATTAAATAAATGAGATAATCATGTTATCTTATTATTCAAAATAAATAACAACCGAAACCCTCCATTTATAACTGATTACACTATTAAATAATCTTATTATTTAATAGTTATAATTGTCATTTTAATAAATTGAATAATCTAATTACTCAATCAATTCCTGATACGTGTCACTTTTGTAACATAATTAATTGGACTATCCAATTAATTAACCGTGACTCTTGTTACCTAAATCGATCAGGCTAGCAAGAAGACCTAATGGACCCACAGTATTTTGAGCTCCAATAATCCTTAGAAATAATTAATTAAACTCTTTAATTATTATTTCACGATTATTAACTTTGGTGTTATTCCACTAAAAACTCGAAGTTGTACTCTCTCAACTGCAGACGCTTTTACACAGACCGATACACCTCGGTGTCTATCAATATAGCTATTACACATGGTTTGATTCTCCACAGTATTTCATAATTAGAGATTGGTCATATTGTTCGTTATACCCCTCTAATTACATATATCCTTTAAGTACCGTTGATTTTTTAATGAATAATAAATCCTATTTCTTAATAGAATTAGGAGAGCGCTAATATTATCCAAGCCTCGAATCAACCCTTAAGGGAACTGCCATCTACTTCTCATAAGAAGAAGTGGATTCCACTATTGTGTACAAACATTCTTAGCCACAAGCCAAACCGCAATCCCAACATACAGAGTATATTGATCAGGAAATGCATCCGACCTCACCCATGGTATATCAAAGACCACGATCTAACCTGATTGAGTCGATAAGAAACTCAGGATTAAGATTACCCACATATAGCCATCATTAGTTTATATATATGAATCTCATTGATAAACGGATCTTGGTGTGAGATTCATATAAATCATGGCTCAGTTCTAAACGATCACATCATACAAGATGCCTCAATTCCTGTATCTCATATGAATTATTCAGGATAGAGTCACCGTACATTACGGAATAGACCGCAACTATAGATTAACCACACATAAAGTACCCAGCTTTATTTGCTATCTATGGACTCTTTAGATTGCACCTCTCTTACTGTATCCATCCGTATATAACACTCATATACACAGTTCGAGATTACATCCGGTAATCTTGGATGTTAAATATATACACAAGTTATAAAATGAACAACATAACAAGAATGAATTGAAACTTTTCCTTTTATTTATTTCATAAATCCATTTACAAATTACATCTTTAGGGCATAAACCCCAACATTTCCTATATACATGTAGATGATCATATGAGGAGTAAGATAAATGCCAAGTTAATGAAGTGTGCTTTGTTGGGCTATGGAGAAGACGAATTTGTTTAATTATTATGGGATGACTAAAGCCGTAAGATGATCAGAAGTAGAGATGTCGTCTGTAAAGAAAGGGTCATGTGTAAAGACAGGAGCATACAACTGTCTGAGCTTGAATAGCCAGAGTACTTCTGGCCGGATGATGTACCGAATAGCAGGATCATGGAACATGGTAATCAGAATGATGAAGAGCAAGGTGTGCAAACCTAGGTTTAAGAACCTATCCCACATGGAGATGTTCTAACGACACAGACTCAGAGTGCATTGAGAAGATTAACTCAAATGCCTATACCAAATAAGAAGTACTTGCAATATATGTTATTGACGGATGCATGAGAACTTGAGTGCTATGATGAGTCATGTCAAGTAGTAGATGCGAACAAGTGCGAGCTTGAAGTGAAGAATAAGATGATGTCATTGATTTCTATTAAAACTTAGGAGTTAACCAAGTTGTCTGAAGGAAAGAAAGCCCTACATAATAAATGGGTGTTTCTGATTAAAGAGGAACATGATGGTTCCAAGAGATACAAAGCACGACTAGTAGTCAAAGGCTTCCAGCACATAGAAGGTATTGAATACACTGAAATCTTTTCCTCTGTTGTTAAACTAACCAAGATTCGGTTAGTGTTAAGTATCATCGCAGCAAAAAGGTTATATCTAGAGTAGCTAGATGTGAAGACAACTTTTCTTCATGGAGATTTTGAGGAAGATATATACATTAAGCAATCAGAGGGGTTTGCGGAAGTCGGCAATGAAGAGTTAGTGTGTAGGTTGATCAAAAGTTTGTATGGTTTAAACAAGCTCTTTGACAATGATACAAGAAGTTCGATGGGTTTATGTAAGGCAATGACTATTTGAGATGCAATGTTGATCACTGCTACTACTTCAAAATGAATAATTCAAGTTTTGTTATTTTGCTATTTTATGTTGATGACATGTTAGTAGTTGGTGAAGAATTAGAAGAGATTGAGATGAAGGATTTAGGTGCAGCAAACCAGATTCTTGGAATGAGAATTGGCAGAGACGAACATGAAGGTACCTTGAAGCTTTCATAAGCAGAGTACATTCGAAAGGTGTTACAAATATTCAACATGGGAGATGCGAAATCGGTGAGAACACCTTTGGTTAGTCATTTCAAGTTGTCCGAGGATTAGATGTTGAAGATAAGAGAGGAGAAAGACTTCATGGCTAGAATTCCTTAAGTTTCAGCCATTAGAAGTCTAATGTATGTCATGACTTGCACAAGACCAGATATTTCCCATGAAGTAGGAGTTGTGAGTCAATACATGTCTAATCCAGGAAAACCTCACTGGGAGGCAGTGAAGTGGATCCTAAGATACATGCGGGGTATGACGAAGAGATGTCTAACCTTCATAATATATAAACTTAAGCTAAAAGGTTATGTTGATTTAGATTTTGCTGGAGAGGTGGATCACAGAAGAAGTACCACTGAATATGTGTTCACAATGGTTAAAATCACAATTAGTTAGGTGTCCCAGTTGCATAAGATAGTGACAATCTTTACAACTGATGCATAGTATGTGGCTGTGACAAAAGCAAACAAGGAGCTGATATGGTTATAAGGGTTGTTAGAAGAGTTGAGATTCGATCAGGTGATGAACGTGTTGCATAGTGATAGTCATAGTGCAATACACTTGGCCAAGAATTCGGTGTTCCATTCTATGACCAAGCATATAGACCTGCTCTACCATTTCATTCGATCGATAATCGAAGAAGAAGTGTTGAAATTAGTGAAGATTGTAGTAATTAAGAATCTGGCTGACATATTAACCAAGTTAGTCACTACTGAGAAAATGGAGTTGTGTACAACTTCAGTGGGTCTTCAAGAGTGTAGACACGGGGGATGAGCGCACCGTTATTTATCCACTAAGTCTTTATGAAATGGTGGAGAATGCTTATTCGAGTTTTAGTCTTCAAGTGAGAGATTTTTGGGTTTTATGAAGCCAGAAACCAGATTGAGGAACGAATTCTGACAGGTAGCATGGCGTGGACCGTGGAGGGGACAAGGAGTCAAAGCCACAACACACACAACGATGGATTCCAGAATGTTGATGTTGTGTGGATCGCATCATGAACATAGTACACAGACCGCGGCTCAAGGGATGGTGTTTTTCAGAAGGTGATGTGCGGTGTAGATCGCAATACAGACATATGCAAATACCGCGGTATTCTGAGAGGTGGAAGACAGAAATAGAACCGTGGTACAAGCACGGACTGCAAATTGCAATCCAAACCATGACTTAGACCGCGGTAATGACTAAATCTATGCAAATTAGGAAAACTTGACCAAAAAAAGAAAGTACTGAAGAATTTAGAAGAAAAACAAAGTAAAAACAACTAGCATTTTATAGCTTGGAGTGAGAGAAAATCATTCATGTATTTTTCATTTTTTTCTAGATATTTTTCTTGTAGAACAGAGTGTGTAGCCTTATATATTTTGCTACTACAATTCTTAAGTCATTCATAGATAATCAAGAGGATGTATAGATGATGTAATAAGAGCTATCTGATCAAAAACCGTTAGGCAGGTCTCTTCGAAGCTTTTCTTTAATTCCACACTTTCTTAGTTTTCATAACAAAATGTGTGCTGAGTCATCACCTTCAGTTATGAATGACACAGGTAAATAAGCTCTAGATGTTGCTTGATGACATTGCCTTTGATTAATGATAATCATATTTTCATCTTGACAAGTACACCTTTAGGGTTTTGGCTTACGCTAGAGTTTCCATATAAATACTAATATTTCTCATTGTATTGAGTAATGTGTATGGAAGAAAAATTGCTAGAAAGCGAGAGCAATTATAAGAGACTGAAAGAGAGACACTAAGATTATAATCAACTGTGAAAGCAGTGGATTGAGTACGGTGAGCTCTGTGGACGTAGACAAATTGTTAAACTAAGAAAAATCTTTGTTGTTGTCTTTTTCCTCTTATTGCTTTCATATTTGTTTGTATGTTTGAATTTGTGTGTGCGATTATTTCTTACAACACAACTCCCCTTGAAGCCACTGCTTTGGTTGAGGCAGAGTGTTGCTTGAAGGCTCCTGATAGCAATGGAAGACTGACAACCTTGAGGAAGGCCATGGCACATTATCCCACGAGTTCTTGCCACTCCAGGATGCTCCTTACGCTTATCCTAATTATGAAAATGAAAAGTTTTTTCCCGGGCAAATCTAGGTCTAGGTTATGCAGTTACAGCAGCAGCAGCAGCAGCTTTGAGCTTGTCAAATCCTTTTGTCATGCAGTTGGAAGCAAGCCACACCGACAGGGATGACTTGGAGCAGGCTGAGGGATCTGAGACTCGAGATGGTAAAAGAAAGAGAGGTTGAGGAAAAAGAAACTAAAAGAACTGGCTAAATTGTCCCGTACACAATTTTCTAATCCTAGCAGTGATGCTTTGACAGTAGCTTACGTATTAAGTACACTGTTTTGAACTGTCTGAAAGCCCCGTGGAATTCTGCAATGAAAATAAATTACACTTGAAATCAATGGAGGAAATGTCCAAGTTGAGAAAGTAGCTTCTTCAGTTGGTCTTTAGTCCAAATATTAATGGAGGCCTTGATCAGGAGTTTACGTGGACTCATGGAACTCTGGAGGATGTAGAATCAACTTGGAGGATTTCCTCCGGTAAGAGCATTCTTTTACAAAATGAGGAATAACTCTTATGCCAAGCCATCTGTGCTGGTTCGGTTGACAGAGTTGCCAAACGTGTTAGACCAAAGCCAGGTTCAGGAGATAGGAGGAAAGTTAATGCGGTTAGGTATCAAGCCTGCATGGTTAAAGAAGATGTGTTGCTACATAGGCGGTAATTGGTTGCTGATTCAGCTCCCGAGTTCTTTGTGTACAGTGAATTGTTACACACCAAAAGGCCATACATGCATGGAGCAACAAGGGTGAAATCAGATTAGCTCGTTAAATATATATGGTCTAATGGTCAGTTATTAAGTGCAGTTTTTCAAAATCACTCGAATGTTCTGAATATTATTATTATGACTGTCACTCGAAGGTTCTGAATATTTTATAAAAAGAATCCAATATTTGGCCCTCATCGGTGGGAACTCCCTTTGCATAGTGTTCCAGTTATGAGTGGTGATGAGCATTATGTTCCTGTATTTGCCTGTGCTTTGCTTGAAGGCCGGGTGCTGCCATGGTGATGCAGCAGCCTTGGCATTGGATTACATGGAGGGGTCGGATCGGAAAAAAATAAAGGAAAAGGGGCAAATCAATCCTACTAGTTCGGACGACGGAGTCAGAATGATGTGAAACTTTCACAGTTAATGCGGATCGGCGAGATCTTCGAAAGTCACCACCTATGGTTGTGAGGCATACCCTTTTTTAGCCAAATTCCATTGTTTAGGTTCCGAAATTGTCGTTTTTACAGTTTTAGGATAGTTTTATTTTCACAATAACTTGAGTTTTCCAAATCCGAATCGATTTCCGTCAATTCCGGTTTGTTTAGAATCTTTAGTTTTATTTGTTTCCGTATGTAACTCAAATTTTCCATTTTTTGTAATTTTTGTTCTTTCGGGTTTTTAGACCGTTCCTTGCTCAACAAGGTTCCAGAAGTAGGATTAAGGGTTGTTTACTTTAAATAGACCTGTAAGCCACTTTTGTTTGGAATTATTGATGATTAAGAAAATTTCAGAGAATTATTTCTCAACTATCCAACTACACATCCTTCGTGCACGAAGATTGTTGTATTTGAAGCCGAGTAATTGGAAGAGCTTCCGCTACACCACATGGTTAAGATATTTCCATAAATTCATGGTAGCTGCTCCTAGTACCATCTTGAGACCGGAGGAATCTGGTCAAAGACGGGTTGGGAAACTCTTAAATAAGTTGAACACGAGGTCGACTGACAGCTGTGCAATGCATGTTAAAGAAAGCATGGGAGGAAAATTCCAAGATTCTGCATTCAGAAATTTTGGACTGGTTTCAGAAAGGTTTCTACAATAAATTTGAAGAGCTTTGGTCACAAATGCTTACTGAAATACATTTAGATCCCCAAGAACAATTCCCTAAGATGGTAGATTTTTTGTTTCAGAGCTAAGCTAAAGTTGGTATAAATTAATTGTTGTGATTTTTATATCTTAAAGCTCTTTATTGACTTTGCTTAGCAAAGAAAAAATACTAGCAAAATAAATTAAAGATCAATTCACCGGGGAATATTCTTAGGGTATGTGTAAGTTCCTCAGTTTGTGATTGACTCATTTCGTTGATAACCATATTTGAGGATAAATGTGTAAGGGTAGTTTAGGACATCATTGCTCAAGACCTAGCTCAAGCTTCAAAAAAGTAAATCACTTGCTTAAGCTTGTTTGAAGAGTTTTTTAGTGCACACGCACACTCTCATGCATGTTTTGATTATCTTGCATGCTTGCTTATATGTCAATTTGTATGTCTTTTTGCCATAACTCTTGCATGGGTATTTGATGCATTTAGTTTGCCCTAAGAAGAGAATTTTCCTCTTGACAGCGGTTGGGACCGCTCCCGGTGCATTGCATCTGCCGCGGTATGCACATCGGTGTTCTCCAAGCATTGCACGCTGCCTTTACCGCGGCTTGTGCACGTTGCATGCACAGCGGTCTCCCAAGGGGAGGTTTCTAGGCATGTACCGCGGTCTAGACGGCTTTTGGTGCACATGTCTAGGCAGCGACCTAGGCAACGATAATGTCCAGCCGTGCCATGCTGCATGGACCGTGGTCTGGACATTTGCCTAGGTCGCAACACGCACAACAGTCATGACGGGAATTAGTTGCCCTTCGTCCAAAACGATGTAGTTTCATGTAGGGTACAATATATATATGTTCTCTTCTCTTCTCTTTGGGTTTAGTAGTCCAAGAAGCCATTTTTCATTGTCCAAGCTTTTCTTTGAGAGAGAGATTGACTCTAATAGAGAGAGAGAGCTCCCAAGAACCCATTTTGACTCAACCACACTCCAATTCATGAGCATCTAGCATCTTCTTGCATCTTCCAAGCATGGATTTCTTTTGTTTTAATTGACTAGGTGATCTCTACATGCCCTAGAATCTCTTGTTCCATTCTTATGACATATATGCCTAGGTTTAGCAATTATTGTTGATTAAATGCATGTCTTTGAGTTTAATTGCATATATAACATGCTTGGATTGTTGATTGTTGGTTGAGATTTATGTTTTGTGATAGCTAGGATTTGTGACCATTTTGCTCTTCTAGCTAAATCTTTATGCTTTGCATTTAGATAATGTTTAGGTCTAATTGATTGCATTTGTTGATTGCATCGATTGTTCTTTGCCATGCTTAATGACAACATGTGTTGATATGGCTTTTGTGCCGCTAGCATTTAGGTCATTGTTCCCTCTAGCTAATTAGGTCATATTAATTGCATTTTCATGATTGTATTTAATGACCATGCCATACTTAATGATAACACAAGTTGAAATGACTTTGTTTGATAACTAGGATATAATGTTGCATAACTATATCTAGTTAAGTCTTATGAGCATTCATATAGATATTAATATCTAGGAATTGCTCTTATTGACATCCTTGAATTCCTAGATAAACATTTAGTGTTGTCTATCATTACTTGTATGTTTGAATATTTTATCATATTCACTTAGGTTGTGTTTGACTCTCCATTGAGGTTAAGTCTTGTGATTAACTGGATAGTGCACAAGCATGTTGATCAAGAATCACTATTAAGGCCCGTTGGGTAGAATGAAAGGGTTAGTAACTGGAAGGTGTGACAAGAGGTAAACCTAGGTTGTAAACTTTCATTCAATAGTGGATTTGAGGATCAGTTGTGTGGCGCACATATCAGCCCTTGGTTTTTCCCATTTAGAGGGTTTCCACGTATATATCGTGTGTTTTTATTGTTTTATGCACAATTATTTTAATTGAATGCTTGTTTATTTGGGGTAGTCTTTGTTAATATTGATTAATCAAAAAATTGGTAATTGATTCGATTAAAACCTATTAACCCCCATCCCCCTCTAGGTTTATAGACACACACTTTCTAGGGAATTTCAATTGGTATCAGAGCTGGTGCCTAGATATACTTAGGTGAACCGTGTTGTGTGTGTGTCTTGCTTGTGCATTTTTGTTGTTTGCATCTTGTGTGGTGCATTACATTTACATCTCATTCTTTTATAACCCAAACATTATGAGTGAGCTTGGGATGAGCAAAGAGGGAGCATCAAGTATAAGACCACATTTGCTTAAAGGTGATAATTATGCCTCATGGAAAGGCAATATGGAGTCTTATATTTACCAAATAGTTGACCGTACATGGATAGCAGTTGAAGATGGATACACTCTTCCAAAGATGACCAATGATGATAGAGATGAAGTTCTCAAGCCTAAGTCTCAATGGAGCACACAAGAATTTGAAGCTTCCAAGTGGAACAACAAGGCTATGCATGCAATCTTGTGTGCCATGGATGACAATCAATACAAGTTGGTTCAAAATACTAGGTATGTAAAGGAGGCTTGCGAGATTCTACCAAAGGCTCATGAAGGAACTGAAGTGGTCAAGGACTCTAAGCTTCAAGTCCTTTAAATGCAATTTGAGATAATTTGGAAGAGGATGAGTGCTTTAATGACTTCCAAATGAAGTTGATGGATATTGTAAATCAAAGCCATCAACTAGGTGACCTATATTCGGATAGAAAGATCAAGCAAAAGATCATGAGGTCACTCCCCAAGAGATTTGAGTCCAAGGTGACGGCACTGGAAGAAAATAGCAACTATAAGACTATGAATCCGAGTGAAGTGATTAGAAGTCTTCTAGCCTATGAGTTTAGGTGGACTTCTACACCTACATCTTCTAAGAAGCAAAAGAACATAGCCTGAAAGACATCCAAACTAGAGATAGGGGAGGATGACTCAGATAAGGAGATGGCTTTTATGGTGAAGAGATTCAAGAAGTTTATGAAACTTCACAATAATGTCTCAAAGAAGAAGATTGAGCCAATGCAAGAGAAGCCTACAAGAAAAGGCATTCAATGCTATGAGTGTAGTGGGTTCAATCATATAGCCACCGAGTGTGCTAATTTGAAGAAGAAGAAGAAGAAAGGAAAGGTGGTGGCTGCCTCATCAAGTGATAGAGGAAGTGAAGAAGATTCCTCAATTGATGAAAAGGTTATTCTTAACTACACAGCTTTTGGAGCATCCATTGTAGAAGATATTGAAAAGGGAAACAAGGCCTTAATTTGTGACTCTAGAGGAGAAATTGAAGATAAAGTAGCTAGAAGTGTGATTGATGAAGCTACTTATGGAAGTGTTGTAAATGTGACAACAAAAGACACTAGTGATGACTCTAGTGATGAGAGTTCCTCATCTCACTCTACGAATGGAAATATAGAGAGTATGAACCTTGAAGGGTTCATTGAGCAGTTTCAAAGCTTAAGGTTGAATATGAAGAAAGAGGTTCGAAAGCTAAATGAAGAGAACCTCAAGCTATTAACCGAAGTGACTCACTTAAGTGAGAAAGTGAAGAATGAAATAAAGGTGGAAGAAAGCTTGAAGAAGGAGCTTAGATAAGCTAGAGAGTTGATTGCTAAGATGACTTTGAGTACGAAGAAGCTTGACCATATGTTGGGAATTGGTAAGAAGCCAAGTGACAAGAGAGGTCTAGGGTTTGAAGATGACAATGAGACATCAACTCATAGCAAGACGGTATTTGTCAAGAGCATGGACTTCAAAGAGCCCCTTCCTCCACTACATCCTAGGAAGAAAAATGAACTAGGAGAGTGCTCTAAGAATGTCCAAGTCAAGATGGCACCAAGGAGTCAAGGTCAAACTCAACCATTGAGAGCACATCAAGCAAGTCTTCCTCAACTAGAATTCCATCAAGCTAATAAGCATTTAATGCAAGTTCAACCAAGGAAGCAATCTTCTCCAACTCAACAAAAAAGGAGAAGAGAACCAATACCACATCAAAGGAAAGCTCAAAGACTCGGGAAAACACCTTTGTCCTTAGAAAGAATGGTATGACCACTCATTTTATTCCTTCATATCATTTTTATGGTGTTGATGGTCATATTAGACCAAATTGCTTCAAGTACATTAACATGTGTATAACTAAAAGCATGATTGAAAGGAAAAGAGCTAGAGCCAATATGAATGTGCCTAGGAAATCTAGTGTTAATAATCCTAGGAGTAATATGATGATCTTGACCACTAGGAATGACAATGTGTCACCTAAGTGGATTAGAAAAGATGAACTCACATGCCATTGTGCTAAGGGTTCACCCATAAACTCAACTAGGTCCAATGGACTTCGTAAGTCTATAGGGACTCATATCCCCTCTTGACTTGTTTTGATTGACCCCATATGGGGAGCTCAAGCAAAGAGAGCAAATTGGCAATGCATTGTGCTCATTGATAATATTTATACTTCTTTATTAATTACTTGAGATGATTGGTTGTACATATATTTTTTAATAAGTGTGCAACTTTGCTTAACATGCAATCCATGTCTTATTTATGACCAGACATGCATTTTTGGACTAGGAGAATTGATTGGGAAGTACATTTTGAATGACCTAGAATTGATCTCCATGACATGTTGATTATTTCTATAACATGCTTTAAATTGATATGCATGATGAGTTTTTTTTTTAATGCTCTAAAATGAATGAAAAAATGTGTGTGAAAGCAATTATGAGACTTCAATCAATAAGGATCTAGTATCTATTTCAAGGATTTTATAATCCAAAAGTTTCTCTCTCTTTACTTGTCGAATAAGGCTACTATCATACAGGCATTCCACCTGAAAAAATCAAAAAGGGCACAATAGTTGCTCATGTCTTGTTTTTCTTGTAAAGTTTGATATAGTTGTTCTTAAAATGAATTTATTTTATAATCTATATCTTGCTTATTCCATGACAAAGGGTGAAATTGGTTTGAATTCTCTTGGAAACCCTTGTTATTTTACTTTTCCAAATACCATGTTTTGATATCGAATATAACTTGTCTTGTATGCAAAGCATTCGTTCGCACATTTTTTATGTAATAAAACTACTTGATTCTCTCTTATTAATTGAGTTTCATAAGTTTGTTTATATGATTATGCATATGTCTTGAGTCATAAACTCTCCTTGATAATGCCTTCTTAGGGGATACTTCTTTATCTATCTTATGACAAAAAGGGGGAGTAGTATGGATTTAGAGGGAGTTGAGAGTGGCATGATTTAAGGGGGAGTTAACCTATTTAGAGGGAGCGTTTGCATTTGCATTGTTGATACATGTTGCTTATTTCTATTTTATGCAAATTGCTCTTGCTTTTATTTCTTTGATCACCTCACATACACTTGTCTTGGAAGTGTAGTTATTTTGTTTTGTAGGGATGTTGATTCTATAAGAGATGGTTGACTTGAAGATCTAGTTTATTAGGCATCTCTTTGTAATGTAAAAAAACTTTTTTGACCCCTGTCTTTTGTTTTGTTTATTTGTGAGGATGAATTGTGAGTGGTGGTTTTGTAACAAAATAGCCAAATAGAGAGACTGTAAGTTCCTCAGTTTTTGATTGGCTCATTTCGTTGACAACCACATTTGGGGATAAATGTGTAAGGGTAGTTTAGGCCAACATTGCTCAAGACCTAGCTCAAGCTTCAAAAGGTAAATCACTTGTTTAACCTTGTTAGAAGATTTTTTTAGTGCACAAATACACACACACACACACACACACACACACTCATGCATGTTTTGATTATCTTGCATGCTTGCTTATATGTCAATTTGTGTGTCTTTTTGCCATAACTCTTGCTTGGGTATTTGATGCATTTAGTTTGCCCTTAGAAGAGGATTTTCCTCTAGACCGCGGTTGGGACTGCTCCTGGTGCATTGTCTCCTCCGCGGTATGCACAGTGGTGTTCTCCAAGCATTTCACGCTGCCTCTACCGCGGCCTTTGAATGTTGCATGCACAACGGTATCCCAAACGGAGGTTCCCAGAAATGTACCGCGGTCTAGACCACTTTTGGTGAACATGCCTAGCCAGTGACCTAGGCAACAGTAATGTCCAGCTGTGCCATGCTGCATGGACCGCAGTCTGGACACTTGCCTAGGCCGTGGCACGCACAACGATCATGACGGGAATTAGTTGCCTTTTGTCCAAAACGATGTAGTTTCATGTAGGGTACAATATATATATGTTCTCTTCTCATCTCTTTGGGTTAGAGAGTCCAAGAAGCCGTTTTTCATTGTCCAAGCTTTTCTTTGAGAGAGAGATTGACTCTATAGAGAGATAGAGCTCCCAAGAACCCATTTTGACTCAGCCAAACTCCAATCCATGAGCATCTAACATCTTCTTGCATCTTCCAAGCATGGATTTCTTTTGTTTTAATTGACTAGGTAATCTCTACATGCCCTAGAATCTCTTGTTCCATTCTTATGACATGTATGCCTAGGTTTAGCAATTATTGTTGATTAAATGCATGTCTTTGAGTTTAATTGCATATATAACATGCTTGGATTGTTGATTGTTGGTTGAGATTTATGTTTTGTGACAGCTAGGATTTGTGAACATTTTGCTCTTCTAGCTAAATCTTTTAGGTCTAATTGATTGCATTTGTTGATTGCATCGATTGTTCTTTGCCATGCTTAATTACAGCTTGTGTTGATATGGTTTTTGTGACAACTAGCATTTAGGTCATTGTTCCCTCTAGCTAATTAGGTCATATTGATTGCATTTTCATGATTGCATTTTCATGATTGCATTTAATGATCATGCCATACTTAATGACAACACATGTTGAAATGGCTTTGTTTGATAACTATGATATAATGTTGCACAACTATATCTAGTCAAGTCTTATAAGCATTTATATAGACATTAATATCCAGGAATTGCTCTTACTGACATCCTTGAATTCCTAGATAAGCATTTAGTGTTGCTTAGCATTACTTGCATGTTTAAATATTTTATCATATTCACTTAGGTTGTGTTTGACTCTCCATTGAGGTTAAGTCATGTGACTAACTGGATAGTGCACAAGCATGTTGATGAAGAATCACTATTAAAGCCCGTTGGGTAGAGTGAAAAGGTTAGTAACTGGAGGGTGTGACAAAAGGTCAGCTTAGGTTGTAAACTTTCATTCAATAGTGGATTTGAGGATCGGTTGTGTGACACACATATCAGCCCGTTGTTTTTCCCATTTGGAGGATTTCCACGTATATATCGTGTGTTTTTTATTGTTTTATGCACAATTATTTTAATTGAATGCTTGTTTATTCGGGGTAGTCTTAGTTAATATTGATTAATCCAAAAATTGGTACCCCCCCTAGGTTTATAGACACACAATTTCTAGGGAATTTCAGTATGTTTGGTAGGAAGAAAAAGGGAGAGGAAAGAAAAGAGTGGAGGGAAAAGAGAGAAGAAAATGGGGAAGTGTGTTTGGTATGGAGAGAAAAATAGAGCTAAGGGAAAAACGGAAGGAAAAAAGGGTGGATGGGACCCACTATTTTTAATCCTCCCAAAAATGGGAGGAAAAATGAAAGAAAAAAATATTGGTTTTTGGTTTAATTAAAATTACAAGCTTACCTCTTTTTGAATGCTCATAATAAAAAAAATAAAACACGTGAGTAAAAAAAATATTTAAAATTATATTATTTATTAATTATATATAATATTTAATAATCTTACCCTTTTAAAGTCGTTTTGAAAAAAAGAAAGTTGAATTGAACATTATTTAAATTTTACTTATTTATTAAATATAAAAATATATAATGTATAAACTATAATATAAGGGTAAAATAGTAAAATTGATAAAGAAGATTTTTCATCTTTTATCTTTTCATAAACAATACCAAACAAAGGAAATGAAAGATCTATTTTTTTCTTCATGTTTACCAAACACCTCAATGGAAAATTACTTTCCTTTATTTCTCTTATGTTTATATCCTTCTCACTCTTTCTATCCTTCTCATTTTCTTTCCTCCCCAAACGTACTCTCAATGTGGAATGAGGTAATTTTGTGATCTCATGTTACCTTCCTATTCAGATTTTAGAGTTATGTGTTGCACTTTGATTGTAGTACTTATGTTAATGCAAAATCATGTTTTTTCATCTGTAGTCTATCAACCTTTGTTATGTCTTCTAATTTTTCTGCAGGGTTAGGGTTAGTATCTACTATCTAATACAGTTATACAGTTATAGAGTTGCATTAGAATTGTGGATTTTAATATTGGGGGTCAAAAAATTATTGGCACTATTTGAGGGGTATGTTGTGCAAATATCACCACTTTACTAATGTATGTTTAAAAGGCACCAAAAGAGCGTTTGAGACAAAAATACCCCGAAATATTTTAACAGTGAGGAAGTTGTCGTTTTCAAAGTCAGAGAGAAGCAACAGTCAAACCGACGGGAAACTAATCGACGGTGAAGTGACCGGAAGAGCTGCGATTGACAAAGGTAAGATTGGTTATTTTTCCTCGTTTTTGTTGTTGTTAACTTGCCTTACATGTTAGAATTGAGTTTTGTTGATAGGAATTGTAGAAACTGGTTAAAATAGAGAATTGTGAATGGTTGTGGTTTAGGTTAAGGTTTGTAATTTGGTTGAATATCAATTGAGGAAGATGAAATCTGGGTTTTTGAGACCTTTTTCAAGAAAATCGAGCTTATTTGATTAGTCGAGCTATTTTAGTCGTGAAAAAAAGGTGTTGGTAGATCTAGGTTTTTGGAAAATGAATCGAGCTTTTTTAAAAAAGAATCGAGCCATTTTGAAAAGGATCGAGCTTTTTTGAAAAGGTTTCGAGCTTTTTTGAATATGTTCGAACTGATTTAGAATTAGATCGAGCGTATTTGAAAGGGATCGAGCTTTTTTGAAAAGGGATCGAGCCTTTTTAAAAGAGATCGAGCTTTTTTTAAAAAGGATCGAGCTTTTTAAAAAAGGGATCGAGCCTTTTTGAAAAGGAATCGATCTTTTTTGAATATGTTTCGAGCTTTTTTGAATAGGTTCGAGCTGTTTTTGAATTGGATCGAGCCTATTTGAAAGGGATCGAGCTTTTTTGAAAAGGGATCGAGACTTTTTTAAGAGGGATCGAGCTTTTTTAAAAAGGGGTGGAGGTTATTTTGAAAAGGATCGAGCTTTTTTTAAAGGGATCGAGCCTTTTTGAAAGGGATCGAGCATTTTTGAAAGCGATCGAGCCTTTTTGATAAGGAATCGAGCCTTTTTTGAAAAGGGATCGAGCCTTTTTGAAAGGGATCGAGCCTTTTTTAAAAGGAATCGAGCTTTTTTGAATATTTTTCGAGCTGTTTTTGAATTGGATCGACCGATTTGAAAGGGATCGAGCTTTTTTAAAAAGAGATCGAGACTTTTTTAAGAGGGATCGAGCTTTTTTAAAAAGGGGTGGAGGTTATTTTGGAAGGGATCGAGTTTTTTTTAAAGGGATCGAGCCTTTTTGAAAGGGATCGAGCCTTTTTGATAAGGAATCGAGCTTTTTTGAAAAGGGATCGAGCCTTTTTGAAAGGGATCGAGCCTTTTTGAAAGGGATCGAGCATTTTTGGAAAGGAATCGAGCTTTTCTGAATATGTTTCGAGCTGTTTTTGAATTTGATCGAGCCTATTTGAAAGGGATCGAGACTTTTTGAAAAGGATCGAGCCTTTTTGAAAAGGAATCGAGCTCTCTTGAAAGGGATCGAGCCTTTTTGAAAAGCGATCGAGACTTTTTGTAAAGCAATCGAGCTGTTTTGAAAGGGATCGAGCTTTTTAATAAAATTATGTCTAATGATGTTGTATTTCTGTTACATTGCAGATGAGAATTAGGTTGAGGGATTCACTTAAAACTTCAGAAGAATACTGGTACGAGGGCAAACTGACAAGACACAACCATTTTGATGCCCTCGCCTATATAGACGATGCGCTGAACCGTGTCCCTGTAGATTTTACAGATGAAGACCGTCGGCGGTTCTTGGCGTCTTGTTTCGGGCATTTCCTGACGATGCATAGGGAGATGAAGTTTTCCGGTGGTATTATCAATCAGTTACTTTTGAGGGAGCTCCATCATAACGGCCCCACAGATGAGATGCACTTCATGTTAGGAACCCAGTCGGTGAGGTTTTCGAAGGTGGAATTTTGCCTGATCACCGGACTCCGGTTTAGAGTTGTACCAGAGACCATAATGTATGCTGCAGTGGAGAATGGCATACATGAGCTGTACTTTCATGGAGCCGATGATGTGTCGTTGGAGCAGATTAGGGGTGTTGTCACCGGTACAGATTTCGGACAGGCATACGATGCTGTCAAGCTCTGCCTCTTATATATGTTGAACTGGATACTGATGGGGGTGGATAAGAGATTCAAGATTCCAGTTTGGCAGTTTTGGGTGGTTGAGGACCTAGATGCGTTCGATACGTTCCCGTGGGGTGCCTACGTGTACAGGCATTATATTCACTCATTCAAGCATGCGCTTGACGGGCGAAGAGACAGGTTCGAGCGACGCCGGTAGGAAAAAGGCGCTGATGTACACAGGGTGGAGACCTACAACATATACGGTCTTTCTCATGCCCTGTTGGTAAGAAGTTCGAACTACAAATTGTACTTTATTGTTAGTGCCCAAAATTGTATGGATACTTATCATACTTATCCATGATGCAGATATTTGCTTTGGAGGTGATCCCTGAGTTGGCCAAAGAGATCGGTGTCCGGAAGGTTACTGATCTGACTCCCCGTATTTTGAAGTGGGAGTTGACCAAACAACTGAAAGGGAAGAAGCTAGCAAAGATTTTCAAAGCCAGGGTATGTATTTATTTTGTTAATGTTTTTATTAGTTAGTATTTGTACAATGACATTGTTCTAACTAATATTTCAGATGTTTGCGTTCAAGGAACTGGTGCCGACACCAGCTGAGAGACAAGCACCATATTATGCCTGCCTAGACGAAGGGGGGACCATGTATGTAGAAGATGACATGGATGATATGCCACCTGAGGTCCTTGATCAGACAACCTTAGGCGAGATCAGTGGTACAGACAGGACCATTGACAGTGAGGGATCTGAGCCCGCTGCTGGGGGTTTGAGGCCCAGTAACAGTGAGGGATATCAGACAGACCCTCAACGAGAAAGGCATAGGCATAGGGGTGTTCGGTTTTCCACCCCCGACATGGTACATCTGCAGGGGATTCCCGTGGAGGGGGTTGGACTTGATGGAAAGGTAAGCTGAAAACAAAGTTAAGTGTTTTTTAGTAACACATGTTGATAGTTTTGTACTAACATTGTAGACATGATTTCAGGCTCCGTGGACTGAAATGTTGAACGATGTGCATGAAGCCCTCCAAAAGAGTGACGAGGATCGACAACGTCAATACTTGCAGTTGTTGGATATGATCCGAAAGAGTGATGAGGATCGTCAGCAGCAACACCGATTGTTACTTGATATGATCCAGGGGCTTCAAGGTTTGACCTTAAATACACACCGGGATGGCCCCCCACCTCCTGATCAATTATTTAGTCCCGGAGGGTCGACTGATAGGTTTACAGGAGGGACAGACACCCAAGCTCAGGGGTCCCCCTCACCTCTCATCACATCAATCCCCCCACAGAGGTCCCCTCCCCCACCCAGCACGTCAGTCCAGTCGGAGCGGTCCTCTCCCCAACCCAGCACGTCCGTGGAGTCGAAGCGGTTCCCTCCTCCACCCAGCACGTTCGTCCCTTAGGAACGGTCCCCTCTCCCACCTAGCACGACTGTGCCGTCGGAGTGGTCCCCTCCCCCACCCAGCACGTCCGTGGCATCGGAACTGTTCCCTCCCCCACCTAGCACGACCCTGCCTTTGGAGCGGTCCCCTCCCCCACCCAGCACGTTCGTGGCGTCGGAGAGGTCCCCTCCCTTACCCAGCACGTTCTTGGCCTCAGAGTGGTCCCCTCCCCCGGTGAAGCGTTTAGGTAAGCGCGGATGGAAGTTGGTGAGCCCTTACACCGATCCATGTCGTCCAAAGAGGTTAAAGACACAGCCCGAGTCCGTGGAACACCTTTTTGACCCCCACGGACTAGTGGACGGTGACCACCTAGCAGCATATAAGGCCTTCAAGAGGAACATCAACGGGGAACAGTGAGTATAGCTTTTTATAATACAAATGGATGTACATTTCTTGTTTATTCTAATTTATGTATAGCTAAGGTAATTCAATCATTATACAGACGTGATGTGGACGTGTTGTCACCAGTTACCGCGGGATGGTTCATCCTTATGCAGTCCAACTTCATGGACTTGGAGGACACGGTACGTACTTATTATATTTCATATTAACTTTTGTGTAAGTATTGTTGAATTGTTAACAAGTACGGTGGTTTTATTGTTTGTCAGCATATTGATGCATACCGAAATATTCTACGCAAGCGTCAGCGAGGATTCCACAGTTTGTACAATCGGAGGATCAACGTGTTGGATACAAAATTTTATGTAAGTAGTTATAACATTTGGGAATCACATCGGATTTTATGCTTCTGTATTAATAATACGATCTTGTCAATGCTTGTACAGCCACTTATGTTGTACATGTGGGAGTGGATGATGCCTCGTGATTCCCACGGTGCTGTGAGCACGGCAAGGTGGAATGTGTTACAGTCTCGATGGTTGAAAGAGAACCTTCTCACGGTCTGTGGAGCAACCACGAGTGGAACCCGCCCATGGCACGAGGTTGACCAGGTACGTGTTACATGATTGAGATGATTTAAAAAAAATTGTAAGTATATGCTCAGCTAACACGGCATGCAAACAATTACATGTGCTGATTCCGTGCAACGTTGGGGCCCAACATTGGCTGGTGGTGAGCGTCGACCTTAGTCGCGGGAAGATTGATATTTATGACCCCTGGAGACAGGAAGTCCTATATCAGATCAGGCACCAGCAGGTCCGGCCATTACGGTGGTTTTTACCCTCCATGTTGAGTGACGCAGGGTTCCACACAGCACGGCGTCCTGGGCGTCTGGCGTTCACTCGGGAAAATAAGCCCTTCTTGGTCAGTCTGGTGCATCCTTCTATAGTCCCCCAACAAAAGAAATCGTAAGACATTCTATTTCATTCACGTGTTTACATATTCTATATGAACGATTTCTAATGGTGTTTTATGTCCCGAATTGTAGAGGTAACTGTGGTCCCCATACTTTGAGAATTATCGAGTACATAATGGCAAACCGAAGGCCTTTTGATTGGTCGGAGGACGACATGGGGATGATTCGGGAAAAAATGGCTGTGGAGATTTTTGCTAACTCCAAGCTCGCCAAGTGATTTTTTGTATATTACCATTGTAGTTGTACACAGACATGTCATTAATTCATGAACATTAATTCGTTCATTATTCATTCATTAATAATATTTCATTTATTAATATTAATTCATTCAATAATAAGTAATTATTGCAATTCAAAATTATTACAATATGATACACTTCCAAAAGTTTTCAATGTGATCAAAAAATTTTCATTCATTCCCTATTAGAGTCAATGTTAGGGCACGTTTGTTTGTTGTGTCCAATTGAATGGCAGATGCTACACTTGCGGCGGTATTCATCGGGAACAGCTCTTCTTGTACCTTCATTAATCATCGGTGGATTAGAACATCTCTTGGAATTATGCCATGGTTGTCCACATCTTCTATAGGATTGTGTAGTTGTCCTCTCCGAAGACGAGACATGGCGACCCCCTCTCGGGCATCCTGCTTGTCTCCTGGAGTTTGGATTCAAAATCACCCTCTGAGCAATGTCAAATGGCATAACCCAAGTGGAAGGATGGCCCATCGGCATAATAGGAACCGAGTACGCGTTAATAAGTGTCTGTGTCTTGTAGTAGTCCGCACACAAAGTTGTGAAGTCCAAGTTTCGCTCTTTGTAAAAGAAATTGAAAACGATCAGCTTCACCAAGAAAATGATCAGTAGGTTTTCAAAGTTGTGAAGTCCAAGTTACAGTAATCTACCGTGCCGCCGCAAGGGCGTGAGAACATGGAAAATGATCCATTTGAAATTTGTTACAAGTACAAGTCTTCCGAGCTAAGTCTACAGTCCACTGTTTTCCAGACCGCCTGACCAAAAAAATGTTCCAGTCGACTGGATTAACGGTCAAATAACCACACTTCTCCACACGTGTTAAGAGCACAAGATGTGCTGCGTCGGTCAACTGATGATGCATGGTTTGTGCAGCACTATAACGATCATGAAACCACCGTTGCAGCATATTCCTAATGAACTCAGCCAGAGTCAACATAGGCAGTTGGTGTGCAAATTTAAGGCATGAGTTTATGCATTCTGCAGCATTAGTCATCATCACCCTATACCTTCTTTCCGGGCAGTGTACACGGGACCACTTGTGTGGACCGGCATCAATGACATAATCATATGCATTCTGGTGCAAGTTTCTTAACTCTTCCATATGCTGGTTATATTCAAACTCGGTGTATGCGATGCTGCTTTGTCCATTATTACAGCAACATCCTTCCTATGAAATCGCTTTTTGACATTTTCAGCAAAGTGCCAAAAACATATGGTATGGGTGGCATAAGGGAACACTTTAGAAATCCCTGCTTCAATGCTTGCATGCCTACCGAAAATGAAAACTAGCTCATCAATATGACCTAGGGCACCCTTCAAGCAATCCAAAAACCATTCCCATGAAAGATTGTTTTCTGAGTCACCGTACCCAAAAGCAATTGGATACACCTGTTCGTTCCCATCTTGTGCTATTGTAACAAACATTGTACCCCGGAATTGTCCCTTCAAATGGGTACCATCAACGGCAATGACTGGACGCATACACGTTCGCAATCCTCTAAGTGAGGCACCAATCGACATGAAGAAGTATAGAAATGTATCATCTTCGTTGCACTGTAAGTCAGTGATTGTGCCGGGATTTTGTTGTTCCAAAACATAACCAAATGATGGAAGCAGTTGGAAGGTTTCCTCATGTGTTCCATATGTCGGCGACAACGCATAATCGAGGGCGGCGCGTGCCTTACTGTACATGATTTGGATTCCATACATTGATTTCATATCGGCGATTATGTCCTTCGGACGCATTAGTCGACCATCTTGTTGTTGAAGTCTAGGTGCAATAACTTCTCCAATTGTGACTGCACTAGCTTGTAGGTGCCGGCGGTGAATTTCCTCTAACGGACAAGTGTGTTAGTTGACAAAACTTCTTACTTGAAAGTATGTGCCTTCATCTCTCCTCACCGCTATTAACTTCCACGTACAATTTCCCATCAAACATGTAATGTTGTCTTATTGGACCTTTTTACCTTCCACTCGAAGTTCTACCGCATTACAAAATGGCCTACTAGTCTCTTCTAATCCTTTTTCGTTGCAAAAAACTGGCCTTTATATATCATGCTTGTAGGTTCATCTTCAAACAAGTTCCTGCTTCCCCCAATACTAAACGAGTATGATTCTGCTCCTGGAATAACCCATGTTCTAGAATTATTAGAATCATCTGCAGTTCAATTAGCCCTCCCCTCGGAGGTCCCAACTATATCTGGTGCACTGGAACTAAATCTGTGTACATGTCTTACACGTCTTTCCGTTTCGACAGGTTCTGCATCTTCCTGATTGTCCTCTACATTTTCTACATAATTTAAATTGCCCTCATTATCCACCTCATGATTCACCCCAACATTCAGTGTTGTATTCTCCTCATTGTTGATGTCATTGTAGATCTCATTGTATTGGTGGTTGTACTCTCTACCATTCATCTCAATATGACAACCAAATACATCGTCGAATTGAGGTTCCGGTCTATTATCATGGGCGACTACTTCCGGTGGGACAAAACATATGTTTTCCCGACCATCAATCCCACTTCTTTCTGTGAACAACTGGTTGCTTCCGCCTGACGATCGAAATTGCTGGGTGTTATTAGGATGAGGGATATCTTCACCAATGACACCTCCCACTGGCCTCTCGATTAGACTAACACATACTTGAGGGATCACCCTATCTTCCCCTAGCATAAACTGAACATCGTCATTGTTTCTTATAAATGTACGACATGTAGTCCCAGGAACAATCGATAGAGACTATAGCTCAACACTGTATTTGTTCTCATCAAACTTCACAATGGTTTGCACGATCGACACCAATTCGTCGTAACTCAAATTCTTTGACACATACAAACCTTGGTTATCGGAACCTAAATACCTCTGATTTTCGTCTGGTAATTGCTCCCATCGACCGTTGTAAGATATGACTATTCTCACCCTATCCATTGTCCTGTTAAAACCAACATCACAAAACATTAATAAGGAAAAAAATATTTCATATTAAATTTACAATTATAAAGGATTAAACAAAAATCAAAAGTGTAAGATATGAAGCTTTTTTAAAAAACGGATCGAGATTTTTTTGTACATGATCGAGCCGTTTTTGTACATGACCGAGCTATTTCTAACGGGATCGAGCTTTTTTTGTTCAAGACCGAGCTCTTTTTCTACATAATCGAGCTTTTTAATATATGGCACGAGTATTTTTTCATATGCCTCGAGCCTATTTGAAAGGGATCGAGCTCTTTTTTGACGAATCGAGCTTTTTTGTGAGGGATCGTGTTTTTTTTGTGCGGTATCGAGCCTTTTTCAAAAGGGATCGAGCTATTTGTGTGCGGATCGAGCTTTTTTTGGCAGGGATCAAGCTTTTTGTCTGAAGGATCGAGCCTTTTTTGCCAAGGATCAAGCCTTTTTTGCCAAGGATTGAGCCTTTTTTGCAGAGATCGAGCCTTTTCTTTTTGCGTATCCAACATCTATTTTTGGAATCGAGCTTTTTTAGAATTTGTTCAAGACTTAGTTTCACATTTCCGAGCTTTTTTACAAATGTTTCGACCTATTTTTAAAACATTTTCACCTTGTATGCCCAAGATTATAAACGTGTTTGCACCACTACAACTCAACTCGCCCAAATATATATACAAAAAAATATGCATACATGTTCATTCATTCTTTGTAAAAAGTTTACAACTCCAGGACAGCAACATAAAAAAATTCAGACAACATGTTCAAATATGTTCATACAGTGTTATACCACACAGAAATACAATAAAAAATGGAAATGAAGATCATAAATATTATTTTCCCTTCTTGTGCAAAATATGGAATATGTGCAATATCTGGAATACAATAAATCTGGAATGGAGCTCGTTTTGTGAAGAAAAAATGGAGTAGGTGATTGATTTTCAGACAACTTTATTAGACGACAACCTTTAAAGAATAAAATATCGATTATTTAAGGACAATTTCGGTAGCTCACCATAATAGGTGCCTTTTAAACTTAACTTATTATAAAGGTGACATCACTGCAATTGACCAACAAGAAGGTGGCATTCCTCACCATTTCCACTTTAATATTATGGATAGGGTCTTGTATTAGATTGGAATTGTGGACTTGTTAATTAAGAGTTACAACTCTAAATGTTAGAATTATATGAATACTAAATCTTAACCTTCAATGTTGTGTATTTTAGTAATTTCTCTTACCCCAGTACATTTACGTAGTGAAGCTAAATGTTAGGACAAGTGAAAATTTCTATGTGCTTTGATTTGTACCCATCGAAATGCTATGCTAAACAAAGTTGGAGCTCATTTAAAGTTTTATTAAAAGGCTCTATGAAAGACCTGATCTCGTCCTAATGGTCCCCGTAGTCATTAACAGAAGCAAGTATTGGATAAATTCTCCTTTGTATTACTATCAAATTATCATCATCTCTTATAGAATCATATGCATCGGTACAACTTTTAAATAGCATCTTTGGTTCTGTGTATTTTGCAAATACATAGTTTGTGATGTCCTTGACTTGGTAAGTTTGTTCATGCTGTGAGTATCAAAATAGCAACCGCCCCACTTTTTTCTATTACCATTTTCGTAAACAGCTTTAATAAAGAGCTCAACCACTTTCGCATGGGATTGTAAAGAAGGGGCACATCTCAGGATTGATTTTAGGGCTCGAAAAATTATTGGCATTTTTTCTGGTACGAGGGCAAACTGACTAGACATGACCATTTTGATGCCGTTGGCCATATAGACAACACGCTGAACCGGGTCCCTACAGAATTTGCTATTAAAGACCGGCGCCGGTTCATGGTGTCGTGTTTCGAGCATTTCCTGACGATGCATCAGTAGATGAAGTTTTAGGGTGGTGTTATCCATTGGTTGCTTTTGAGGGAGCTGCATAAGCCCAACATATGAGATACAGTTCATGTTAGGGAACCATTCAGTAAGGTTTTCGAAGGTGTTATTTTACTTGATCACCGAATTACGGTTTGGAGTCGTACCGAACAAGAGCGTGTATGCAGAAGTGAAGAATGACATACATTAATGGTACTTTCCTGGAGTATATGAGGTTTTGTTCGAGGAGATGAGGGTTGTTCTCACCCTCGAAGAGTTTCAGGAGGTGTATGATGTTGTATAGCTCTGCCTTATATATATGTTTAACTGGATACTGATGGAGGGTGGATGAGAGATTCAAAATTCCAATTTGGCAATTTCGGCTGGTGAAGGACCTCAATGCATTCCCGTGGGGTGCCCACGTGTACAGACCTTTCATTTACTCATTCAAGCATGCGCTTGACGGGCTACGTGATGGGTTCGAGAGACATCAGCAAGAAAAGGGCGCTTACGTATATACGGTGGAGACCTACAATATTTCGGTCTATCTCACGCCCTATTGGTAAGAACTTTAAATTATAACCTGTACTTTATTATTGGTGTCCTAAATTTTATGGATTCTTATCGTACTTACCTTTGATACTGATATTTTCTTTCGAGGTGATCCCTGATTCGGGCCTCCAGTTATATACCTGGAGGATTATGGATCTGTCTCCCTATATTTTGAAGTAGGAATTGAGCAAACAACCGAGTGAGAAGAAGATGGCCAAGATTTTCAAAGCCAGTGTATTTATTTAATTTGTTAATGTTTATATTAGTTGCTAAGTATACAATTACATTGTTTTAACCAAGATTTCAGATGTTTGCGAGGACAGAAATGGTGCCTACACCAACTGAGAGAGAGGTACCGTACTATGCGAGACTAAACGAGGGGGGAGCCGGTATGTAAAGGAGGACAGACTTCTGATTCTACCTCTAGTCTCTAATCAGACTACCTTTGGCGTGAAAAGTGGGACAGAGGGTGGGGGTTTTAGGGCCAATAACAGTGAGAGATCTGAGTCGGACCCTCAACGAGGGAGGGTTCAGTTTACCACCCCCGGACCTACTACATCTAAAGGGGATTCCCGTGGGGGTGTTGGACATGATGGAGAGGTAAGTTAAAATGATAGTTCTGTTTTTTTATTAACGTGACATGTTGATAGTTTTGTACTAACAATGTAAACATGATTTCAGGCCCCATTGGAAGATCTGTTGAACGTTGTGCGTGAAGCCCTCCAAAAGAGTTAGGATGATCGACAACAACAACAACAGCAACAGCACCGGGAGTTACTGGATATGATCCAGAAGAGTGATGAGGATCAATAGCAACAACACCGAAAGTTACTGGATATGATCCGGGGGCTTCAGTAGTTGACGACGCATACGCAGAGGGATGGTCTACCACCTCTTGATCCAGACTTTATTCCCAGAGACAGGACATGTGGGTAAATGGGGGAACAGACAGGACATGTGGGTAAATGGGGGAATAGACAGGACATGTGGGTATACTGGGGGGACAGACAGAACATGTGGACGTAGAGAGCACCCGCCTACAGTGGAGAATCTTCGGAGAGTAAGGCTCAGCTGCGTACCGGTGATACTACGCTTGCTACATATATAGCAGTCCGATCAGACCTCCCAAAAGTCATGTTTGGGTCAACCCAGACCCAGCTCCCCCCCCCCCCCCACCTCGCCCATCGATCGATGCCCAGTAATCCCCTCCACCCCTCACATCGATCCAGCCATAACGGTCCCATCCACCCTGTATATCGACCGATCCAACCGATATACGGGCACAGAGCTCTTCGTCGCAGCACACCTCGGAGGCTAGAGTCCCACCCAGGAAGCGTATACTCAAGCGCAGTTGGCAGTTACTCAGCCTTTACACATGTCCATGTCAACCGAAGAGGGTGAGGACATGACCCCAGTCAGTAGACCATATTTTTGACCCCCACGGACTGGTGGACACTGACCAGCTAACGGCGTATGGTGAGTACAACTTTCTCTTTGAATTTGGTAGTCTTTTTTTGTTTAATAAATTTATTATAAAGCTAATCCAATAATTAATCGGACGTGATGTAGACGTGTTGGCGCCAGTCGAAGCTAAATGGTTCCAACGGATACATTCCAACTTCATAGACTTGGAGGACATGGTACGCACTTACGTGATTTTGTATTTAACGTTTGTTTAAGTAATGTTGTATTGCTAACAATTCGTAACATATATATATATATTTATTATCAGCATATGGATGTGTACCTCCATATTCTTTGAAAGCGTCAGCGAGGATTCCCCACTATATACAACCAGAGGATCAACGTATTGGATATGCAATTCTATGTAAGCATTTATAACTTATTGGTTTCGTATATAGTTTTTTGGTTTTTTATTGTTGATAACTTCCTGTCAATGAATGTATGTACAGCCACTTATGATGGTACAGTGAAAGAGAATGATGCCTCGTGATGCTCACAGGCCTGTGACCACAGTAAGGTGGAATATGCTGCAGTCCCGTGGTCAGATTAGGACCTTCAGACGGTATGTGGAGCTACCACAAGTGGAAACCATCTGTGGCAAGAGGTTGACTTGGTGAGTGTTACACGGTGTAAATGATTTAAATTAAAATGTGTTTGTATATCGTAATACCTTCTAAATACTATTTTAGGACTTGATACAGTACAACATTGGGAGCCAACATTGGCTCTTGGTGACCGTCGACCTTACTATCGGGAAGATGGAGATACTTGACCCCAAGAGACATTCTAGTATGTCTTCGTGCATATCAGGAAGTAGCAGGTCTGCCCATTGGGTTGGTTTTTACCGACGATGTTGAATGACACAGGCTAGCTATGGGACGTTCCCCAGGTAAAATAAGTCCTTCTCGGTCAGCGTGGTATCCATATCAACGGTCCCCCAACAAAACCAATCATAAGACATTTTATCTACTTAACTAATTTAGAGATTGTTATATCAAAAATGAATTGTAACACGTATTAATGTGTCCAATTGCAGGGGTAACTGTGGTCCCCATACATTGGGACTGATCGAGTACTTACTGGCAGAACGACATACTTTCGATTGGTTGGAAGACGAGATAGGGATTATTTGAGAGAAGATGGCTGTAGAGATTTTTGTAACTCCAAGCCCGCCTAGAGATTGGTTGTATATTATTTCTATTTTATACAATTTGTTATGTACAAAGACATTCTATTTCAATTATATTATTTCAATTTTTTTAATGTTTCCGTTTCATGTGTCTGTCATCACAAGTATGACACACATTGCAAACCTTGAACAATATTATAACTAAAAATAAAAATTTCGTTTAATTACAAAATAGGTTTATGAACAAGTCATACAATTCCAAATTATTACAATGTCATACAATTCCAAATTATTACAATGTCATCAATGGAAACGTCGTCATTCATTCCGTGATAGAGTTCCTGTTAGGGCATGTCTGTTTGTTGTGTCCATTTGAATGACAAATGCTACATTTGTGGCGGTATTCATCGGGAACAACTATTTTTGGATCTTAATTAATCGAAGGTGGGTTAAAACACCTCCTGGAATTATGACCCGATTGTCTACATCTTCTACACGATTGTGTGGATGTCCTTTCGAAAGACAAGACATGTCGACACACCCTCGGACGTCCTGCATGAACTTTATGGTTTATTTATGTTTATATAAGTTTTTGTTTGAACTTATTGAATCATGCGTGTATGATTGTTAATTTTTAATAATAATTGTATTTGTTTAATGGGAGTTCCATGAATTGTTAGAACTGTTGTAATTATGCAAAATACACTGATGCTATAGACTAGTTTTTAATATTGGAATTAGATGATGATTAAAAGCTTCGACTGATTTTCGAATCTATTCTTACATATTACTCATTATATTTCTTATTGTAAATGTTTGATACAATAATAAGTGTGAATTCGAAATATACTAGCGCTAAAAATAATATACATCTTTTTTATCTAAATTTCAGAAAATGTCTTCTGCTACCAAAAATATTATGGCTGAATTGTACAAAAGAGAGAAACTGAATAGTGAAATTATGATATTTGGCACCATAAGGTTTAGTACATCTATACAGAGCAAGAGGCTCTTGAAACAATAACTAACACCATGGTTGAACCTGCAGCAGGAACTATTGCTCAACACATAAGGGATATAGGCTTACCAAGCCTGAAAAAGGAAAAACAACATTACTTGCATAACATTGTTGAGCAATATAGATAATGACCTTATGTGTGACTTTGAGGAGTATGAAACTGCTCTAGCAATGTGAATTGCTCTAAAGGACAAGTTTGATGGTACTTTAACCGCTAAGCTTAGGAGGCTCACAATCAAGTTCGACACATATAGGAAGCGCAAAAATCATACGATGAGACATCACCTTAGAGAGATGTCAAACATGAAGCGCGAATTGAAAAATGTTAAGCATGTCCTGACTGATGAGCAACAAGTTCAAACTGTTATTTGATCTCTCCCTGACAGCTGGGAGAATATAAAGATCAATATGACGCACAATGATAACATCAAGACTTTTGATGATATCTCGCGCCATTTGAAACTAGAAGCTGAGCGCCTAGAGGTTGCTAAGCTTCTGGCCAACTTTATACGATGACACCAGACTCACGTAAGGCTTCGGACCTAAAGCACAATGGAGGAAAGAATCCTTTCCAAAAGGGTACAGGTTCTAGTGTCAACAATAAGAAAGTTAGGATCATAAAACAGAAGAGAGGCAATCATGCTAGAAATAAGAAGAATAAGGCTAAGGTAACCTGCTACAACTATGGCAAACTAGGACAATTTGCTCCTAAATACACTAAACCAAAAAAGGTAAAACCCAATTCCATAAACAAATATGCTTATGTTTCTAGCACTATTTTATTGATTGAATCTAGTCCTCTGTGGACTGTGGACTATAGACTCAGGAGCAACAAACCATGTAGCAAGAGATCAGGGAGCATTTATGGAATATTGTCGACCCCACAGGGAATGAAGTGGATATACATGGGAAACAACTCCATAGTGGAAGTCAAGGGTATAAGCATGTGCAAACTAGAGTTTCACAATGGCAAAACTCACTATCTCCATGATGTGTTGTATGCACTAGAGACCTGACGAAACATAGTCTCTGTTACCATTCTTCTCAGCCTAGATTATTCTTTAAATTTCCATGGGAATAATTTGAACATTAATTTGAATTCTATTCAAATTGGTACTAGTTAGTTGTTAAATAGTTTCATGGTTTTGGATACTGGTTTTAACAGTATTAATAATGATATTAGTTTTTCCTTGTTATATGCTTCTGATAATATTGATGTTTATACTTGGCATGCTAGACTAGGCCATATTGGGTAAGATAGAATACGTAGATTGGCCAAAGAAGGGCTATCGGGCTCACTCACTAGAATAAAGATGTCTATTTGTGAGAATTGTCTAGCAGGAAAAACTACGAGAAAATCATTTGGTAAAGGAACTCGAGTTAAAATTCCATTGGAATTGGTTCATTCAAACATTTATGATCTAATGAATGAGAGAGAGGTAAGGAGCTTCCTACTTTATTACATTCATAGATGTTTTCACACGCTTCGGTCATGTCTATTTGATTTCTCATAAATCCGAAGTAATGGACTACTTCAAAATGTCTAGAAAGTTTTGAAAATTGAACGAGGACGTGAATTTCTTTCCAATCAATTCAAGGAATTGTGTGATGAGAAAGGTATAGAAATGCAATTGACTATTCCTTACACTCTGTAACAAAATAATGTAGCGGAAAGAAGGAATAGAATATTATTGGAAATGGTTAGGTCTATGATGGCACAAGCAAATATACCAATTTCATATTAGGGAGATGCTTAATTGACTGCGGTCTATATACTTAACCGTGTGCCTTCAAAATTAGTCACTTCCACCCCATATTAGTTATGAACAGGTAGAAAACCTGTTTTATCAAACCTAAGACCCTGAGGGTGTGCAGGTTATGCTCATGATCTGTCCAGTCAATATGGAAAACTGGGTGTGATAGGAAAAACGTGTATCTTTATTAGATACTCTGAGGACTCCAAAGGATATACACTGATAGGTGAGAATTTCGATGGAAGTGCGACTGAATTGGAATCACGAGATGTTAATTTCTTAGAAAATGAATTTTCCAACAGAGGTGAAGTTAATAAAGATGTTCGATTCTTTGAATTGAATGATCTTAATGATGATATAAATATAAACACTACAATTGAGGTAGATACAAATTTACATGGGACTTCTATCCCTAGTGGGAGTAACACAGCTATTGAACAAACTTTTATAGATTTACAAACTCAAAAAAGTAGCCGTAGAGCTATCCCACGTTGTCGTTTTGAGATTGAGGGGGAAACATTTATGGTTGTTTCACATGACAACGATGAACAAAAAAATTCAAATGAAGCTCTCAACTCACCTGCTAAGAAATTATGGACGAAAGCCATGGAAGAAGAGATGGAGTCGATGAAAAATAACAATGTCTGGAACTTGGTTGATTTACTACCTGGTCGTCAAGCCATTGGAAACAAATGGGTTTTTTGCATCAAACGAAAGACGGATGGTACAATTGAGAGATATAAGGTGAGCCTAGTCACAAAAGGATATACTCAAAAAGGATATACAAGACTATGAAGAAACTTTTTCTCCTGTAGTAAGGTTTGCTTCGATACGTCTTATCCTGGCATTCATCACACATATGGAACTAAAATTATATCAAATAGATGTAAATACAACATTTCTCAATGGAGAATTGGAGGAAAAAATTTACATGGTACAACCAGAAAATTTCGTTTCAAAATGTCAAGAGCGTAAAGTTTGTAAGTTCAAGCGATCGATATATGGTTTGAGTATCTTCGGTTACATCATGCGATAATGTCGTATGGATTTACAGTGACCGAAGAAGACCATTATGTCTACATGTTAAGGTCTGATGGCAATTTTACGATATTGTCATTATATGTGGACGACCTTTTGTTAGTTGGAAATGATAAGAGTTTTGTCATGACCATTAAAGAATGGTTATCTTCAAATTTTAAGATAAAAGATATGGTGAAGTTGCCTATATTTTGGGAGTAAAGATTATGAGAGATCGTTAAAAAAACTTCTAGTTCTTACACAAGAGCAATACAATATAAAGATTTTAGAATGATTCAATATGTCTAATTGTAAGCCTATGGATACTCCTATCTCAAAAGAACAAAAATCTTAGTCTCGAAATGTGCCCCAAGACTCTGGAATAACAAGATAAAATGAGTAGAGTTCCTTACTCCAATACCATTGGGAGTCTCATGTACGCAATGACGTGTACAAGGCCTAATATATGTTTTGCAGTTGGGTTTGTGAGCAGATTGCACTTAGTTGGGTTTGTGCCTGACATATGTTTTGCTAAGATTTCAACATAACCCTGAGCAGAAACATTGGCATGCGATCAAGATGATCTTAGCATACCTTAAAGAAACTGAAGACTATTGTCTATGCTACTAAGGAAGAGATTTACACGTAGTCGGATATACATATGTCGATTGGGAAGGTGATCTAGTTGAGCAAAAATCAACATCAGGGTATGCTTTTTTGCTTAGTCAAGGCGCTATCTCATGGTGTAGCAAGAAATAGACATGTATTGCATTGTGTACAATGGAAGCTAAATTCATGGCGTGTTCAATAGTGGTACAGGAGGTGTTTGGCTCAAAAGATTTATTAAGGATCTAGAGATTATTACCAGTGCTACAAGACCAGTAACTATTTACTGTGATAATCAAGCAGCTATTGCTTATATAAAGGATTCGAAATATCACAGTAACTCCAAACATATAGAGACAAAATATAATTTTGTCAGAGATGTCATAGGAAAAAAAGAAGTGATTATTTAATATATATATATATATCTATGCATGAAATGATAGTTGATCCATTTACCAAGGCATTGACTAAGATGTGTTACTTGTCACATGCTAAGTCTTTAGGGCTACGTAGATTGTAATCATGATGATTTGTTTGAATTTCACTATTTTATTTGAATAAATCATTTTTCCTTTACTAGCATATATTTCACACAAATATTATTTATATATGTCGTCAGGTTGAGACCGGCATTCGTACACATGTGGTCGCCTCAAATGTTAAGATAATATGTTGAGATGAGACAAATATATAGAAAAGAATAAAGTAGAGGATTTAATCTCATGGAGCTTATATATATGAATCTTGACCATGTTAAGATGAGGTTCTTGTACTCTTTTGAACTGATCATGATACAACCCCACAATCATTAAACATGATTAAGCTAGATGTGAGAACATAATTGGCATCTAAGTAAGAAAATGCGAGCTTTATGAACTCAAGTTAGGCTATATATATAGCAATTGAACTCAAATCTGTATAGTGAATAGCTTAGACATACACATTCTGTACGAGAATAAAATTCATTGTAGCACGTGATTCATACCATGTGTGCTATGTGATCAAAAAGGAAAATGAGAGAATGAATCTTTAGTTCCTCATTGTGTAAGTTCCTTGAGGTTTGAATAAACCTCAAATGGTGTCTTTATGACCATTGACTTTCATTCAAAGTGACAAAACAATGTTAGTTTCTTTAGCGTGTTTTTCTATGGCTATGGTACTATTTGCTCTATGAAACACAACTAGAATTGTAGTTGTTTTTGAAACTGAGAAACAAGTGTTCGATGGGAATATATAACGTTTCTTCATTATATTTTGATATTCTTGTCAACCAATTGTCGATGATAGACAATGATACAATTGTGAACACGTAAAAATTTAATATATTCAAGCATGACTTTGTATATTGATGGGTTAAGTATGCTTGGACTAATGAATGAAAATTAAATTTGGGACACATATGAACAATGAATTTGATATATAAATTATCAAATTGCATGCTCCAATACATTGGTAGAATATTGTTCATCGATCACACTATGCGTTTGCTTGTATGAATGATCTATGATTGGACCCAAAGTTTGAGAAACATGACTCTGTAAAGTTTGCATTATTCCAGTTGTGCGAGTGGGAGATGTTGGAAAATTACGCCCAAGTGGTAAAAAGAGTCTGGTAATTAATTAAATTAATTGACCAGACACATATACCACCTTATAAGTTTGATTTTTGAATTATAGAGATAATTCAATTAAATTCAAATTCAGTAGTTAATATTGGATATTGGGATATAGATAAAAGATATATTAAATTTAAATAATAATTTAAATTTAAATTATCTCATCCAGATAGGAGTCTGGACCCTACAAATAGCAAAGCGGGCAATTCATTTAATCATCTCATTCTGAGCGTACTTTTACAGAGAAAAAACACAGAGTTTTATTAATTGGTTTCTCCTTTTGCTGATCTTCTCCGTTTTACAGTAAATAGCACGGTGAGTCGAGTGTATTTTTATTATTATACACCGATCGTATGTAATAATTATAGTATCCTTTCCACTGTGATGATTTTTGATATCCTACATGTTCCATTTCAAATATCTTTATCATAAAATACTGGATAAAAAGTTTTGTTTAGTTATTTTAATTAAGTTAGATTCTTAGTTCAAGTTATAATAAGTTAAAAAATCTTAATGAATTTTTTTAATATGTGATGTGATTAATACCCTATAAACAACCTTTTTCAAGTTTAATATTTTTAGCAAGAAGAACAGTATAAAAAAAAATAGCATTCAAAAGATTGTAGGCCAAATAAAAAAGTTAAAAGATTATTATTTGTTTTGATTTCTACTATTCTACTATTTGTATAACATTACAAATGGTATCTTATACAACAAATTGTATCTTAGATTTACTATATATCTACCAACTTTGTATAACTCATTGATCTTGCATTCTAGATTAAAGTCTTGAGATACTAACATTATATTATATCATTAGTTATTGGTCTTTCATATGTTTGGACACTTATAGTCACTTAATCAGATTTATGTGAATCGAAACATATTAGATGCTTATATTACTCATTATCACCATACAAGTGAGATTTTGAATAAAATTATACTTGTTTCAATATATATATATATGTATATAATGTTTAAAGACAAAAGAGGTTTCCTTCCAAACAAGCTTTATTTAGAGCATATCTAATGGGAGCGCCAAACTCCATTTTGTTGCAGTTTTGGACTCCAATGGGTGCACCAATCTTTGCACCATTTTACAGCTGGTCTTCTTCTTGCGCTAGATCTAGCGTAGCTTACCTCTTTACGCTACTTTATTGTTTGCTTTTATTTTTGTTTTGTGCTTTTTGATTGGCTGAGAGGGAATATATAAGATAATATTCTTTTATATTTGGTGCAATGGGTTTGAGATAAAAAAAAATAATTGATTTAAAAGTTGCTACATTTTACTATAAATTTACAACAAATTGATGTAACAGATTGGTGATAGTCTTATTACCCAAAAATAATGCCTTCCTAGTCAATCAATCACGAATACATGGTATGCCTTAAATTTGAACGGTTATGATAGGATCAATCCTGCAAATGCATGGTTTTTCTCACCGAATATACTTTTTGACTCTTTTTTTTTTTTTAAATATTACTTAATTATATAAATTTAAGGTTTTTTTAAAGGGAATATCATCTGGGTCCCTATGTTTTTTTGAAAGATCAAGTATTTAAACGAGTTTACTTTTTGTAGTAAAGTTTTCCTTGACTTTTAAAATATATATCAAATAGGTCAATTTGTATGTCAAATGTTAGTCCACGTTAACGACTTGAGGGTCATTTATGTCATTTCATTTATAATGTGTTAAGTTGAACATGTGTCAACACCAAACAATATAAATATTTTTTAAAAACTATATATATATATATATATATATATGCTATTTGTATAATAACCGACAAAACGAACAGATAAATAAATATAAAATTTTAAAACAATTTGATAAAATCAGATAAAATCACTAAACAAATCTTAAAAATACTTCCAGAATCTAAAATCAATAATTTAGAATTTTCCATGACTTCCTAATTCATCTCTTAATCAACTAAACAATGAATTCATCACTTGATCAAAAAATAATAATAATAAAAAAAGCAAATCTTCTTTTTTTTTAAAAAAAAGTATGTGAATGGAAAAATTTCTAGATTTAAAGATATCTGGAAAAATTTCCAAATTTCTTCTTACAATATAAACACCATACCATGACCATCAGATTCGATTCAAGCCAACCCCAAATAAATAATTGAAAACACAAAAACAACATCAAATTCAATTCAATAAATTCAGATTAATCACTATCCATCATCAATCTCTTATAAAAAAAAAACAAAATAGTGGATCTGGATCTCTCTCCCTGTCTTCTATTCTCTAACCCCACCACCACACATACCTACCAATCTCTCTCTTTTCTGCTCCACCAGGTGGTGAAGAGCACGTGGAGGAACGATCTGCTCTATTGGGTGATATGCACCGTCGCACGGAGGAGCAATCTGCTCCGTCTCTCGATCATGTGGAGGAGTTGCACCATGCTCCGGAGCTCACTGTCGAGCAACATCTCACCGGATATGGAGCGAAAACCTCATGCTCCATCTGGTATGGTTAGTGGTTGAGAAATATTGGTTGATAAAGATTGGTTGTTGTTTATTGAAGAGAGATTAAAGAGACATTGAATAGAGATGACAATGTTGTGGGTGTTAGCATATTGTAGTGTATGGATATGAGTGTTAGCAGATTGTTTGTTTTTAGTCTTGGATGAATAAAAATTATTTTTTAAAATTATTTTTTTAATTTATTTGTTAAAAATTAAAAATAAAAAAATAAGTCACAATGAAGGTTCTCAGATCGATCTGGTTTTTTCCAGATATAAAACTAGATGAAGATGAGGTAGTGAGATGAATAATTTTTTTTTCTAGAGATTGTGTTATATATGGTGAGAGAGATGAAGTATTTTTATTTTATTTTTTCTGAAGATTTAAAAAAAAAAATTGTTATTTGTTTTTGAAAAAATTATTTTGTTTTTATTTTTCAATGGTCCAGATTCTTGGGTAAATGGATGTGATAAGATCTTCTCCATCCATTATTTTTTAAAAATAAGTTATAGATGGAATTTGGAAAATCAAACAACTGTATGGAATTTGGGGAATTTTATTATGGTTAGATTGATTTTTGCAGATGAACTAGTGATGGTGGAGATCCAAATCTCCAATCCAATTTTTTTCTTTTTTTTTTCCTTTTTGTTTTATGTAAATTTTCTTTTATTTAGTTTTTTTAAAATAATAAATGTCAAGGGGTAAAATAGTCATTTCATCCATTAATATGGCATTCAGGGGTAAAAGAGACAATATACATTTTCTATGACGTTTGACCGTTAAAAAAAATCAGAAAAACCTATTTGGTATACTTTTTAAAAGTCAGAGAAAACTTTGTTAAATAGTAAGCTCATTTAAATAATTGATCTTTGGGATATAATCATTTTCCCCTCTGTAGTTTGACATATTTGACATTTTACCCCCTTTAGTTTCAATAATAGTCATTCTCCCCCTGAAAAAAAAATAGACACTTTACCCCATCTAGTTTCAGTAATGGTCATTATGCCCCCTGAAAAACAAAATAGTAGACATTTTATCCCTTAACCGTTGGGAATTCCGTTTGTCAAGTACTTTGACCGTCAAAAAATCAATTAAAAATACTTGACAAACTTATTACCCTTGAACATATGAGTTATGCCACCTAATGAAACCATTAATTAATTTTAAAGAAAAAATCAAAAATCAAAAAATAAAAACTAATAAAAGTATTTAAAAATCAGAATTAAAAATAAAAAGTTAACAAAATATATATGTTAACCGAAAATTCAATTTATTTAAACAAAAATTAATATAAAGAATTAAATATAAAAATAAAAAAATTATTTAAAAAATATTAATATAAAGAATGAAATGTAAAAATAAAAAATTCATTTAAAAAACATTAATATAAAAAATAATATAATAATATAATAATATAATTGTAAAAAACTAAAACAATATTAAAATTTATTTTGAAATATTGATTTTTTAAAATCTTTTTGAAATACTGAATTTTTTATTGCTAATTTTTTAATTTTTTATTTTCAATTCTATTTTTAAAATACTTTTATTAGTTTTGTTTCTGATATTTTTTGTTTAAAAACAATTAGTGGTACCATTAGAAGGCATAACTCATGTGTTCAAGGGTAATAAGGTCATTTAATTGATTTTTTGACAGTCAAAGTATTTGACTAACAGAATTTCGAACGGTTAAGGGGTAAAATGTCTAATATTTTACTGAAACTATATGGAGTAAAGTGTCTAATATTTTACTTTTCAGGGGGGATAATAATCGTTACTGAAACTAGAGGATACAAAATGTCTAATATAACAGGGCGGAAAATGATTATATCCCTTTATCTTTCAAAAAACATAGAGACCCAAATGACATTCCTCTTTTTTTTGGGTATTATCATTAAAGTCTTTACTTTTTAATGAATTGTTACCTTTTTAAACGTGTTTGTCATATTAGTCACTTTAGTCTATTGTTTTTTCGAAATACATCAGTCCCTTTAGTTTCAATAATAGCTAGTCAACCTTTAAAGAAAATTAAAATACCTTTATCAATGTTGAAAGACACAAAGACAAAAGCTCTAACCAGCTGAGCTATATTTGCTCACTGTTGAAGATTTGTAGATATAAATGTATATATATATATATATATAATTTGTTTAAACTAATTTAAATCTATTTAAAAAATTTAAAACAAACTCATATTTAATAATAATATATAAAAATATATTTATGAAAATGAAAAAGAAAATAAGAAAACAAAAGGAAACTCGAAAATCTAATAAATCAAAGCCCGTATTTTTTTTCTTTCTTTTTGGATTTTTTTAATTTTTAAAAAATATATTATTTCAATTTGATAAAAAAAACCTTAAAAATCAAAGCCCATAAATTGAAAAAGGGAAAAAATCAACAACAAAAGAAAATAATGGAAAACATTTACGTTTGTTTCTTTTATTTCCTTTTGTTTTGTTATTTTCTTTTTCATTTTCATAAATGTTTTTATCTATTATTATTATATTTTATTTTATTTTAAATTATATATGTTAATAGCAAAATTCGGCTAGGGGACCAAAGAGAAATTTTCTACTTTCCTAACCCGAGTCAAAGCCCGAGTTCACTAGTCATTGAACCCCGGGTCCTAAAGGCGAGCCACAGAACTACCCCGCAGAAGCAAGGAAGGGTCATCGAGCTTTACAATTATCATGAATAGAGCCCGACACGACCAGATCGAGCCCCTTACGCCAACATTGGAACTCGGGCAAAGCCGACACGTAGTTTTCTGGGCTTCCTAATATCGAGATTACATCATAACCTCCCCAGAAGCCCGTTAACCTCTACAGGCACAAAAATGGGGGACCTTTAAAGATATCAGGTTCACGCTATAGCTACATTCCAGTTCACTAAGAAAGGCTTGAACCCATCTGAACGAGAAAAAGGAAGCTCGGATAAACCACGCCCCCCTCCCCCAATAAGTGCCCACAAGGCCGTCTCAAGCTCTAAAGGGCCAGGAAAGGTCAAGCCGAGCTTTTGGTACCAAAAATAAGGCAGGGGTCTACCTCGCTCTACGAAACAATGAACAACTAACTCGACGACCTCCATAAAGAATCATACCATGAATACACACAAGATCATATCTACACTTCAATCAACATTAAAACCCGGCGTACGTGTAAGGCAAGAGATTGAGTCCAAAAAGGAAACAAACTTATCTCTACCAAAGATATTCTCGACTTTATTATTAATTCAAAGTCAACAACTTTAAAATAAAGGATCACGTCCGATAAGGAGGGAACGGATTCAGAGGATCGTGGTGGGCGATTTACAAGTTTAAACCCACTTGGACCATGTATAAATAGGTTCAAGCATGAGAAGGAGACAGAAGAGTTTTTTGAGTCTTCGGCCTAAATTCTGTAATCAGAACACGCCCTCCATTATTATCTACTATTTGACAGGCACGAAGTCGCCACCCTACTGTATCCCAATGAGATTAAGAGTGTTTAAGTGTCTTTTTGTATTATATTCATAGTTGATAACAAAGTCATTACACTCTCGTCTTCATTGCACTTATATTCATACATCCATCTTTATTCTATCCGGTTAGGTACCTAAGGTACCAACTTCGGCCACTACCTACGTGGTAGTGGTCTTGAGGTTGTTAACCAGAATTTCTTACCACGAGCAAATTCTCTGTTAACACTTTCTAGCACCGTCTGTGGAAAAACCCACAACGTAATTTTTACACTTACAAGTTTGATGTTTTGGAGTAATCTTGAGTCTTCGCTCCTCTCAAGGACCGCCCGAAACTTTGGGACATCCATTTGCCCCTTCAACCCAAAAGGGTAGAAAAAGGGAAAGAAATCCATGCACCGTAAGCCGGCCTTGCATGTTCCACACCCTCAGGCGATGAACCAGGATGTGATCAATCAGCATGCAACAGTCATTATGGAAAATGTACGCCTCCGTCTAGCTACAGAAGGAATTAATCCACAACTGACAGATTTGGGAACCCGAGGAGAGGTAAGTTGGCCCGCTGCTAGGCAGCCTGCCTTCGATCGGTTGGGACCCCCCTACCAATCCTTGCCTTCCGTATGACAGGGTCTACAAAATCAATCCGGGATAGGCTAGGGCCCATGCCCTTAGTCCCGGACAGGCTGACCAACTATCAACCTAGGCAGGTTAAATCAACAGCCGACATTCCGCCAAGGGCACCTCGTAGACCTCCTCGACCGGTGACTTCCAAAAGGGAACCTCGAGCAAAAGCCGGGGGTAGCCGGTAAACTGTGCAAAAAGAGCCCGTCCTTGAGAATGACAAAGTGGAAGTATCCAGCTCGTCGGGGGGATCTGACAATGAGAGCTCCGATGTCGATTCTAAGAATCACAAAAATAAGCGCTTGAGGAACCAGCTAGCTGATATGTAGAAAGAGATCCAGCGGTTGAAAAGAGGGAATGGTAAGGAGGTCAAAAAGGACCCCCTGAGCGAGATGAACGCTCCATTTACCAGAAGAATCTGGAAGGCGAAGCTCTTGCCGAAGTTTAAGATGCCATCATGCAAATTCTCCTGTATGGAGAATCCTTTGAGCCACTAGGAGAGCTTCGTCAAACGAAATTTCAAAACACAACCAAGGCCACCATATGCAGAATGTTCCCTACCATCCAGATCGACTACACCAAGACCTGGTTCATAAAGCTACCCGTGGGCAGTGTGGACTCTTTCACAAAGCTATTAATTGACTTTTGCTCCCAATTCTAGGGAATCAAACCTCAGACGAAGGATCTCATCCATTTACAGTATGTGATCTAGGAGAGAGGTGAACCTTTTGGGCTTACGTGGAGCGGTTCCATAAGGAGGTCATCCAGATAGGGGTTTTCACTGAGAAAGAGACCCTTGCCAATTTCAGGCGGAACCTGTGGGTGGGTAAGCTTTTTCGGTCCTTTGCTAAGCAACCTCCGGAGAACTACCAAGAGGCCTATGATAGGGCTCTAGAGCAAGTTGAAGTCGATGAGCAGCTCAAGGTCAAGATAGATCATGACGATATGAGAACAACAAAATGACAAAAGAAGGAAACTCTCAGACCTAAACAAGTTCAGAAAAATCAAAACAAACCTCCCAACAAGTCAACCTTCCGTTTCCCCGTTTCTCAACCCAAGCAAGCAAGGTACCCAGTAAGGCGAACCTTTCCGCGGGCTTCACCTCCTCCTAAGACAGTAGCCCTTATAACACAAGATGAGAGAGGATATGATCACTACATCCATTTAAATACCTCTCGTGAAACAATCTACCTCACCATCCGATATAAGGGGCTACTATAGAAGCCCGCACTCATGAAAGCCCCCGTCGATTGGAGGAACTGGTATAAGTATTGTGACTTTCATGAAGACGTGGGTCACAACACTTTAGAGTGCTATAAACTATGTAACCAGATTGAGGCTCTGATAAGGGGAGGATGCTTGATAGAGTTCTTACAGCAAGTTAGGGACAACATTCAGACTGGAAGGGAAGTACAAGCTGAGATCCGTGAGCACACCGAGAAGAGAAAAAGGGAGTAGACAGATCTGATGTAACAAATCCAGGTGATACATACCATCAACGGAGGGCACACATTGGCTGGCCCTCTAATTATTCCGAAAAAAACCATGTAAGGAAGGTACCTTGTGTAGATGAATGGCGAGGTATCTTCAAGGTCAACTAGAGCCCAGCTGACCCCTCTCCCCTCTCAGTCTGCGTAGATTATTTTTACCGAGATGGATGTCTACAACACCGTGCAACCTTATTATGATCCCTTGGTGATCACGGTATAGATTGCCAAATGCATGGTCCATCGTGTGCTCGTCGACACAGGCAGTAGCATCGACATCCTTTTTAGAGATACTTTAGAGAAGCAAAATTTGAAACAGTGGTGTTACAATAGCTGCACAACCCAGCTGTATGGATTCACTAGCGACTCGATAATTCCTGTGGGGTCGAATAACCTTCAGATAATCATTAGAATAGCCCCCCTAAACAAAATACCATGACGAACTTCGTGGTGGTCGATACCCTGTCGGCCTACAATGCGATATTAGGAAGACCTTTTTTGTCATCATTGAAGGGGGTCTTGTCCATTTACCACAACGTTCTAAAGTTTCCAGTAGGAGACAAGGTAGGGGAAATACATGGTGACCAGCAAGCAGCCAGAAAGTGTTATGCAGTGTCTGCCAACCCGACAGCTCTAGCAAAACAATTTGCCCAGGTTACAACGATACAGGATGGGGTAACCCTGGGATGACCTTGAAGGATGTAAAGCTCACAAATCACCTATAGGATGATCTTGAGATTCCAAACAAAGAGGATCAAAGCAACGAATGGTCCAGCGGACATCCAGTGGATAAGCTAGAAGAGATACCCATCCGGATAGACGACCCCTTGACGGTCCTCAAAATCAGAGCCACCCTCGAACCAGGAGTGAAGGAAGGTCTGATCGGGCTCCTTAAAGAATTCAATGAAATCTTCACTTGAAGTCACGACGAGATGCCTAGGATCTCGATATCATTGACTGCTTATCGTTTGGTAGTAGATCCGACCTTTAAGCCCGTCAAACAAAAAAAGTGTCACTTTAACTCCGAAAGAAATGCTACGGTTCAAGAAGAAGTGGACAAGTTGACCAGAGCAGGCTTCATCAGAGAGGCGTGCTGCCTCGAATGGGTTACCAATGTGGTCATGGTCACGAAAGCGAATGGAAAGTGGCGTATATGCATCGATTACACCGACCTCAACCGGGCATGTCTGAAAGACAGTTTTCCTTTACCGAAGATCGATCAATTGGTTGATTCCATATACGGAAACAAGCTTCTAAGCTTCATGGATGCATTCTAGGGGTACGACCAGATCATGATGCACCCCACCAACCAAGACAATACTGGCTTCATCACCGGGCAGGGTCTGTACTTCTGCAAGGTGATGCCATTTGGGCTTAAGAATGCGGGAGCTACATATCAGCGGTTGGTTAATAGGCTGTTCAAACCCGACATTGGAAGATCAATGGAAGTGTACATCGATGATATGATTACCAAGTCACCAACCATAAAAGGACAATAAGACGACCTTCGTAGAACTTTCATGATCCTAAGGGAAAACCAAATGAGATTGAACCCCTTCAAATGTACCTTCGGTGTAACTACGGGAAAATTTTTGGGCTTCATGGTTCATGAGAGACGAATTAAGGCTAACCCAGAGAAGATCAAGGCTATCCTGGATATAGAATGCCCCACGTCACTTAAACAAGTTCAAGTCTTGACCGGGGAGATAGCAGAGCTCAACAGGTTCATTTCTCGGTCCACCGATAAATGTTTCCCTTTCTTCAAAGCTATCAAGCAGGGAAGGAACATGAAAGGGGACCAGGAGAGCGAGCAGGCTTTTCAAGCTTTAAAGAAGTAGCTGTCAATCCCTCCGTTACTAATCAAGCCAAGTCTGAGAGAGAAGCTGCAAATCTACTTGGCCGTTTTGGAAACTGCAATGAGTAGGGCTTTGGTCAAGGAATGTGGAGATAGGATCCAGCGACCTATCTACTACGTAAGTCATGCCCTAACCAAGCCGGAAAAGAATTATACCCTTCTGGAGAAACTCGTCTATGCCTTAGTGACCTCGGCAAGGAAGCTCCAACCTTACTTTTAAGCTCACTCAATAGCAGTAGTGACGGACCAACCTCTCTGTCAATTCCTGCAAAGGCCAGACGTGTCAGGAAGACTGGTCTTATGGGCCCTGAAACTCACCCAGTTTGATTTAAGGTATAAACCAAGGACCGCAATTAAAGTCCATGCTTTGGTAGACTTTGTGGCAAAGCTTTCAGTGTCCCCAGGCCAAGCGACCTCCCCAGCGACAAATATAGCTCCTAAGAAGATTCCAGAACCTGACAGCTGGTCGGTAGCCTTCAAGTCATGGATCCTCTACACTCATGAAGCGTCCGGCCAAGCAAAGGGAGAAGTGGGCATAGTTCTGATAGACCTAGAGATGACTGAGTGTTGCCACTGCTTCAGATTTGAATTTAAGGCCACTAATAATGAAACAGAGTATGAAGCCCTCATATCCGGGAAGAAGACGGTCGCCGAGCTCGGGGTCGATTACCTTCAGGTCAAGAGTAACACTTTACTTATAGTTAATCAAGTTTCTGGGGACTATCAGGCCAAAAAATATAACATGATTGCCTATTTGAAGCTAGTTTAGCTGCTTAAGAATAAATTCAAGGGATTTAAAATCGAGCAGGTGCCTCGACAGTAGAATCATCAAGTTGACATCCTAGCCAAGATAGTTGCAAATGGTGGCCAGACCTTACCACAGGAAGTTCCTTTCCAAGTGATATCCTTACCAAGCACAGTAGCAGGGAAGGAGTCCTATACCCTAGATCGACAGCTATGCTGGATGAACCCAATAGTGGTCAATCTCTAAGAAGGAAGGACTCCCCGATGAGCCTGACCAAACTAGAAGAATTAAGAGGCTCTCAGTTTGATATTTCCTGGTAGATGGATACCTCTACAGGAGAGGCAGGTCCCTTCCCCTACTGCGATGTTTGCATCCTGATGATGCCAAATGGGCGTTAAGAGAAGTTTATTCTAGGGGATGCGGGAACCACATTGGTGGTGAAGCTCTGGCATATCAGGTACTCCGCATGGGGTATTACTGGCCAACTATCCATCAAGATGCAAAGAACTTTGCTCAATTCTGTGAACCATGCCAGAAGACCTTCAACTTGAGCCACCTGCCACTGGAGCGTCTGTCATCTCTCAACTCTCCTTACCCCTATGTTATGTGAAAAGTCAACCTGATCGATCCACTTCCAACCGCTCCTGGACAAGCCAAACATGCTATTGTGGCAATCAACTATTTCACAATATTGGTCAAGGCCAGACCACTCTCCCAGATATCGGAAGAGAATACGATAAGGTTCATCAAAAATAATGTAGTTTACAAGTGCGAGACCTCTCTTATCATTATAGTTGACCTCGAAAAGTAGTTTGATAATGGTCGATTCAAGAACTTTTGCAAAGACTTAGGAATTGACCTTAGATTTGCCTCAGTAGCCCATCCTCAAACTAATAGGCTGGTGGAATCCACCAATAAAACCATCAAGAAGCAGTTGAAAAAAAAAGTTACAGCAGAGAAAGGGTAGATGGGTCGAGGAGCTTCTCGAGATCCTTTGGGCTTACCGCACTATAAGGAGAATAGCCACCGAAAAAATGCCATATTCTTTAACCTTCCGGGTTGAGGCAGCTCTTCCCATCGAGCACAAATTAACCTCCTTCAAAGTTCAACACTTTGAGCATGAAAGCAATGAGGATAAGCTCAGAGCTAGCATAGATCTCTTGGAAGAGAAACAAGATTGGGTAGCTGAGAAAATAGTGATTTACTAGAGCAAGATTGCTAGGTACTTTAACAAGAGAGTTAAAGCTTGAAACTTCAAGGAATGGGACCTAGTTCTTAGGAAATTAACCTTGAATACTAAGAAGTGGTCAGACGGGGTCCTAAGGCCCTACTGGGAAGGACCTTATTTGGTAAAGGTAGTGGTCCGCAACGGGACATATAAGCTAGAGGACATGGATGGTCGACACATTGATCACACCTAGAATGCATATCACCTGAGGAAGTATTACCCTTGCACAGGGGACTTGTGAGCAAACTACCTCCATTTAGGTTTCGATAAAATCTCAAACAATAATGTACTTCATTTTTCATCAATAAATTTTGCTTTTTCTATCTTCGATTATATTCAACAATAATTTCTCCATACCCAACCAGGATCTACACGGGTAAGTTTGACATAGTCATCTCAAGATCGAGGATTAGCCGGGGAAGCCCCCTCGATGTCTTTGATGCCTCGGTCGAGCACCACCCCCCGCCAAGAAGGATATAAGTGTAAGAGCATAGCTGCCATCCAGATCTCGAAACCAGGAAATAACTAGATAGCCCTCATGATACCTTGGTCGGGCTACCACCCTTAAGAAGGATCTGAGTGTAAGAGTATAGTTGCCATCTAGATCTCGAGACCAAGAAATAGCTAGATAGCCCTCGTGATGCTTTGGTCGGGCTACCACCCCCTAAGAAGGGTTTGAGTGTAAGAGCATAGTTGCCATCCAGATCGCGAGACCAGGAAATATCTAGATAGCCCTTATGATGCCTTGGTCGGGATGCCACCTCCCAAGAAGGATCTGAGTGTAAGAGCATAGTTGTCATTAAAATCATGAGACCAGGAAATAGCTAGATAGCCCTCCTACTGTCTCGATCGGGCTATGACCCCTTAAAAGGCATCGGGGTTGGATAGCCCTCCTACTTAAACTCCAATGTTCCAGTTATTACTGGCTACTAATCTTCCATATGTATTTGATCACTTGCTGTGACAGGTACAAACTAGCATATAATCACATAAGTGGACTATTCATTAAAGTCACCGAGCTACAAGTTTCTGCTGAGAGTTGAGAGCTCGAGTTAGCTACCTACTTTCATGATTAAACAAAATTTTTGTTCTCGTTATCTTCACTAAAGTTTGAGTTAGTCAAGTTGTTTCAGAGGTCGCATCTAGGTCGAGATCAAGAATGAAGCAAGAGGATGTCAGTCAAATCAAAATTCATTGAAGTAAGTTCAAATGAAGTCTAAATCTAATACTTATTGTTGGTAAGGGAGCCTATCCCTTTATTAGGCTACAATTGTCAAACAGAAAACCCAACCCCTTTTTCCGGGCTATAAAAAAAATGATGATGATCTGGCATTAATAGAGTGGGGTGCCCACCCCCTTTTGCCAGGCAGTCAAAGAAAGTCAAAAATAGGTTACATCTAGCCCCTGCGTCCTCCTGATCGCCACCAGCTGCTTCTCCTCCATGATGGTCTACACCCTCCACCCCTCATTCTGATGGTTGCTGATCCTGGTTGGCCACCACCACTACCCTCTCCTCCAACGGATCCTCCACTGCCTGCTGCTCAGTGGGGTCCTCCTCCAAAACCTCATTGACCACTGCTAATACCTCAAGAGGAATGGATGCATCAAGAAGGGTAGCGATTGACTCTATCCCGCTCTTTCCGATCTCCAGCTCTCCTCTAGAAGATTCTTCAAATGAGACTTGGTTTCTGGTCAGCTTCCTTTGGGCTCTACGGGTTGAACCCCCCTCAAGGACTCTCCGGGACCAGATGATAGGAAGGTTGTAGTAGGAGGAGGAAGGCCTGGCGTAGCTATCTGCTTCCCAGCTATAATCTCGCTAGAAAGATAGGTTTCATCGCCCTCAGGGTGAGACATCGACAGAGTCTTGGCTATTACCTTCTCCTTATCCCAACCAACTATGATGGAAAGGTCGAAGAAAGGAGGAAGATCTTCTGTGACCTGGTAGGAAGTATAGAAGTATCCATCACTCAAGGAGGTGTCCACATCGGCCTGAAGCTTGGCAACTTGGGCTTACAGACCTTGGTTTTCAATATCCAGCGTCCTCGCTTCTTCCTTCCAAGTATCCCGCTATCTGGCTCGACGTTGAGATCGGAGGGTTTCTTGATCAAAAGATCGCTTCAACCTCTCGTTGTTACAATGAAGCTCAACTAGCTCCGCCTCCATCCCCCTCTGGCTAGAAGTCATCTCTTGTACTAAGTCTTGAGCCCGTGCCAACAATTCCATGGCTCACTCAGCTTCAGCTTCAACCTTGGTTGCCCGGTCATGGAGAGAAGCCACATGGTGGCCCATGGCCACTTGGAATTTGAATGCCTGAAAAAGAGTTCAAATTAGGAAAGGACGAACCAAACTATTGCACGAGAAGATAAAAAGCGATGATTCCCTCGGCCAAGAGGACAGATCCCTTGGTAATCAAAATATCTATAGGCATTGAAGTCATCATAGAAAGACTGCCCCCGGGGCAGGAAGCAACGAATTGCCTCATGACCTCGTCTTGAGAGGCAGAGCCAGATTGATTTGGCCGGCGAATAAAGGAAACCCCTTCAACATTGGCCTCAGGGTCCTTTGAAGCTCGGGGGCTGGGAATGTAGATGGAGAGATAGAAGTATCTGGCAAGCTTGAAGTCGAGGTGATATGAGCAGAAGTCGGTGTAGGGATAATTACAGCAGGAATTGAAATTGCTGCATCAGCGGCTTGAGAAACAAAGGCCCTTTTACCTTGCACCTTGGTAGCCCGAGATGCAAGGATTGACAGATTGGACCTATGCTGGGAAGTGGATGGAGTAAGAACAGACGAAACCCCATCTGGAGTAGGTGGCCCATCCTTCTTTGAGAAAGCTAGAGGGATTTCCCGATTTGATTTGGCAGAAGGGGAGGGGTGCGAGCTTGTTAGGCTTCACGGGAAGCTGGAGCAAAAACAAAACTGTTAAAAAAAAAGAGAAAGAAGAATGACATCAGGAACGAGCTAACTAACAAAACGAAGCATAATGGCTTAGTGTTACATACGAGAATCGAAGGGATCGACGATTGGGAACTTCATATTCAAATAGTTCCTAACGAGGATGGCCTTCAACACAACCTCAGACTCGGCAGGTAAGGAATCCCAACCCTACGAGGGTTTATCGTTGAAAGCAGTGGGAACTATAAACTCATGCCCGCCAATGAAGGCTGAGTTTCCCCAATTTTTTCCCGCTAGGATCCACTCCTACTTCCAAGCAGGATCTTTCCTCGAAGCGCCAGAGATTATGAAATTGAGCTTGTTATTTGCCTTGGCATATAACTGACCTCGAGAAGCCCAGGACAAGCTTCAAATTTCAAAGAGCTATGCTAGCTCCACAGTTCCAGGCTCCGGAGTAACCTTTCTTAGCTTGCATCGTTCCCTCAACAACATGAGGAAGCCGATCAGATGCCTCCAGAAGTCAGGTGTCAACTGGAGGGGAGCTAGTTGTAGGGCGTTGAGAGCCCGCCGAAGAGTAGGATGAAGAGGGTGTTGGGATTATGGTCAATAGCAAGAATATAATAAAGTATTTGACAATCTTTTCATATTAATAAAGTGATTTGTAGTTTAACAAATCTTATAGTATTTATAGTTTAATTATTATAATTGTCAAAAGTAAATAATCATAAGGTTAAAAGGCTATGAGAAAATAAGAATTGTTCATACATCTAGATAGGTATGAGGTAGACACATCTCTTTAGTTAGTCTTGAATAATATTAACAACTTAAGAAAAAGGCTGGGCGCCTTTATCTTGTTAAAGTTGTAGATTCTTTTGCTAGCATTTGAGTGGAATCAAATGTGCTATGATGAGTCTAAAATCATCAAAGTATGGTGTCTTTGGGTAAAAGAATCTAGTGCACTGGGTGCATTGAATTGGATCACAATGAAATACTTTATCTAAAATCGTTAATGGATAAAAATTTTAATTTGAAGACAATCGGAAAGTCTATCTCAATCCTGAGATAAATGATGGACTTATGGTTGCAAGTGTTATCATTTGAGCTATCAATGAGTACGATTATTTATCATAGTCTATCCTCGAAAGTTTGGTGGTATTCATTTGTTAATTGATAGAGGACTTCATTTATAGATATGGACATCGTGACTCATTTATTAAATGAGAGTAGAATACCATCATATGGATATTTTAAGGTATTTGATTTTAAATTTTAACATTAAGCTTTCAATAGTATCTATTGAAACATGGCTTCTAGACAAGTCAAAATATCCAAGTTCAAAATGTGGTCATATGAGTAAATATGGTAACTTGGAGTGTTATAGGCGGTCTATGAGCTCTTGGCGATTACTGGTATTCTTCACGAGCATACACCATCTCCATTAAGATTGTATAGGGTGTGAATGCGAAATATTAACTTATTCTATCTTTATTTAAGAGTTCAATTTTAGTTCTTTAGTGGAATGAACTAAAATTAATATATCAGACCTAAGTGAATCATTTGTTGATTGTGATTGAGTTGTGTCTATTAGAGCTTAAATTTAGATAGCCTGTCAAGATCCCCAATCCACAGGAACTTGAATGGATCATTTTATATATTCTACCGGACTAATTTAGCGGTCCATCTAGAATTGTATTAAGGCATGTGGACTTGTTTCTTTGTAAGCATGAGTTTAGTTCACATGTGGACTTTTTGTTAAGGTCGAATGGATTTAATAAAAAAAGAAAAATAATATATTTGCCCATATATATGTGTTGGGCGGCAAGGCTATATAAAATAGCTTAATATATTGTTTTACACCCTTCTTTCTTTTTGAAAAAAAAAAAAGGAATACAAAGAGATTAGACTCTCGGTTATTTTATTATTTAATTAAATGGAAATTAACTAATTTGTTGATTGATTAATTAATTAATTAAAAGTCAAAACCTTTTTCCTAGTAGGAGTTGGTCTCCTAATATTATACTATTGTTGGTAGTATAATTTATATTAAAGACTATATTTGATAAGTAGATAAATAAAAGGAGTTATTTATCTAGTCAAATTAGAAAATCTTTAATATGGTTACAAATACACTATTGAGTTGGATTAGGAGTCTTGGTGTAGAGTAGAATTCTTATTTGAAAAGGATTCTTAACCACCAAGTAAATCCACCCGAGGAAAGGATTCTTAACAACCAAGTAAATCCTTCTTAGGAAAGGATTTGAAATCCTTCTTAGGAAAGGATTTGAAATCCTTCTTAGGAAAGGATTTGAAATCCTTCTAGGAAAGGATTTGAAATCCTTCTTAAGAAAGGATTTGAAATCCTAATATATTTCCAAGAGAAAATTCAATCAGTCCTATATATATATATATATATATATATAAGTAAAATTTCGGCCAGCCATAAGAATTGAACTTGGAGAGAAATTTCGGCTAGCCTTAGTATTTTTGAGAGAAGATTTCGGCTACTGTAGAATTTTGATGGAGAAAATTTTGTTTTTGCTCTAGACAAAATTCTATTAACTCTAAGAAATAGTGTGAGATTCGGCTAAGAAGAAAAGGAAGAAAGAACATTTTGTTTTCGATAGTACACTAGTAGCCTTTACATTAAAAGGTTTTGTGTACAACATCGAATCAAGGTTCACGCGAGTTTCAATCAAATTGATTGATAATTCACAAGTGACAGAGGGTTATTGTAACTAACAAAGACAAAGATTTTGTTTTTTTTCCATCCTCAGGTATACAATTAAAAGAGAGGGAGCCCACACTCCTAGGTGATTCACGTTCGTGATTGGATTGGAAGATCTTGCAGATTCAATTCGGCTCTAGTTCAATCGTCACGAGAAAAAGGTACGATACTTTTTATATACATCTATTAATCTAGGGTTAAGGTTCTTGTTATTATAAAGGGAAAAAAATTATTTATACCGAAACCCAAATTTTAAACTCTATAAATTTTCATGCTTCAGTTGCGCGATTTTCCCTACAATTGGTATCAGAGCCAGGTTGTACCCTTGATTTATTGATGTATATGTACGTGAATCTTTTTCTTTTTATTGTATATATGCATGTGTTAGAAAGAGATGACACTCTAGGTATTCGTATATATATTTACATTGGAATGTATGGATATATATTTGTGTGTGTCTGTTTTTTATTATATGTGGTTTGTTATTGCTCAGTTTTGGTCTTAGAATTTCAATGTATTTTTTTTTTGATTGTAACAAGAAGGGTGGCCTATCATCGCCATAATTTCCTTCTTGGTAGTTACTAAGTTTTTTTTTATTTTGTTGTTGTAATAAAAAAAACTGCACTATGTTGTAATAAAAAAAACTACAGTATTTTTTTTATTTTAAATTCTTCTGTGATACATTCAAGTATCGAAGACTCAAAGGTTTGAAGAATTGGAAGCAACCAGAACAAGTTTGGGACTGTACGAGCCATAGCAACAAACGTGCGTGCGAAAAGCACGCGGTCATGATTGTTATGGCATGGGCTGCACACATCAGCCCTATGGAAGCCATGGGCTGTGCACGGTAGCCCTTTATGGGGTTGTGGCATGTGCATGCTCATGGTAAGAGGTCAAGGATGCGCACGCCCATCGAAGGCAGTCGAGGTAGTCCAAACGACGAAGGTCGCATGAAGACTTGTTTGCCAAGAAAGGAGTTTTTTTTTGTATTCCAAGACATGTAATTTACTTGTTTTTCTAGGATGGACCAAAATTGTAGCTATTTATATTTTTGTAAATATTGCAATGTTTGTTGTTGTTTGATAACATGTCATATAGAATAGGAGTGTCACTCATATATCTCCTTTGGTTTGAACATGCACTGAATGATTTAGGTATCTAATTGGCATCTAGATAACTTGGTAAATCATTCTATGGAATTCGATCACACGCCTTAAACAATTGATTGGGAGAAGGTGTTTTGGAACACCTACAGCCTCCAAGTTTAATTGAGCTTTATGTTTCGTGTAATAACCTCCCAAGCGGTATTCGTGAATGGAATTTAGCAAGATACTTCCTTACAAGGATAGACTAGACAATTAGCCCAAACGATATCTATTCCTAAATGAGGGATATTCGTGAGGGATTATATTGAAGGTTGATAACTTGGTAACACACTCAATGTAATTTTATTAATATCCTTCCAAGAATTCTTGTTAATAAAATTGCAAGGCTAAAATGAAAATGTTGGTTATTATGTTAACAATTATGTGAGACCTAGTCCAACTAGTAAATGGTGCGAACTCCCAAAGGAGGCGTGACATTTATGGGTGTTGGATCACCGTTGAATTTTATGATTGAATTATTTATAATTCAAGATAAATATTTGAAAGTGTTTTATCATGATTATTTACTTATATATATTTTGTTATTGTTTAGAAATCATGACCCCATCCCTAATCAACACCCTAAAAGACAATACTTTAACTGGTGATAATTATGTCACATGGAAAAGGAAAATTGGGCTTTTATTGCAATCCGAAAAGTATAAGTTCATTCTATGCACTCCTAAACCACTTACTCCTACTAATGAATCTACTCAGGAGCAAAGAGATGAGTATCAGTAGTGAGAGTCTTCAGATGAGATGGCTAAATGTTACATTATGGCCACCATCTCCGACGTGTTGCAACAACAACATGAAGAATGAAGACTGTTGCTGATATAATGATGTCTCTAGAGGAGATGTTTGTTATGAGGTCTAGGATGACTAAGAGAGAGACAGTGACTGCTTTTATGAATCTTAGGATGAAACCTGGACAGGGCATGAAAGATCACATGATGAAAGTCATAGCACATCTCAACATTGTTGAACTAAATGGTGTTAAGATAGATGGTGAGACCAAAATTGACATGATTTTCAACTCACTATCAGATTCCTTTGATCAATTCAAGTTGGACTACACCTTACAAGGCTTGATGGAAGATGTTCAAAGCGCCGAGAAAATCCTTGTGAAAGGCAAGGGTCAAGAGATTCATACCATAGATAAAGTTGCTACTGTTAAGACCCGTAAGAAGATCAAGAAACAACAAAAGAAAAAGTAACTAGGACCTACTAAGAAGGAGACAAAGAAAGTAACCAATATCAAAGGGAAATGTTTCATTTGTAGTGAAAAAGGACATTAGAAAATAAATTGCCCAAAGTTTCAGGAAAAGAAGGATGAAGGTAATATAAATTATCTTGAAACATGTTTTTTTGCAGATTCTATAGATTCTTGGATCATAGATTCCGGAGCCACTAATCATGTTTGTTTTTCCTTACAGGGGTTCAAGGAAAGGAGAAGGCTTAATGAGAACGAATTCAACTTGTGTTTAGGTAATGGGGCGTTGGTGTCTGCTAGTTCAGTGGGAGATATTAGAATTAGTTTAGATTCTTATAGGCATTTAGATTTAATAGATGTTTATTATGTACCTCAATTCAAGAGGAATTTAATTTCAGTTTATTGTTTAAATAAATTTGGTTATTCGGTTACTTTTAATAAAACTTTTATTATTAGTAATAACAAAATTATTTGCAAAGGTACATTGGAAAATGGTTTATTCTATTTGCATAGAAATATCTCTCACTTGTTAGACACATAATCAATGGAACCTAACCATAAAAGAGTAAAATTATCAAAAGATGAAACCTACCTATGGCATTTGTGCCTATGTCATATTAACCTTAATAGGATTAAAAGATTGTTTAGTGACGAACCTCTAAGTGACTTAAATGTCGATGATCTACCAACTTGTGAATCTTGTTTGGAAGGTAAAATGACCAAAAGGTCGTTTACGACCAAAGGCACAAGAGCCATCGAATGTTTGGGATTGATACACACTGATGTGTGTGGACCTATGAGCATTCAAGCTAGAGGTGGATATGAGTACTTCATCACTTTCACGGATGATCACTCAAGATTTTCCTATATGTATCTCATGAGACATAAGTCGGATGCTTTTGACATGTTCAAAGCATTTAAAGCTGAAATAGAAAATCAGCTTGAGAAACGCATAAAAATCTTGAGGTCTGATCGTAGTAGAGAATATCTATCTGGCGAGTTTCAGTAATATCTTGTTGATAATGGGATAATTTATCAGTTTTCTGCACCAGGTACACCTCAACAAAATTGGGTGTCAGAAAGGAGGAATAGAACTCTTTTGGACATGGTTAGGTCTATGTTAAGTTATTCAACGCTTCCTAATTCTTTTTGGGGATATGCTTTACAAACTGCTATGTACATTCTAAACGATGTACCGTCTAAGTCGGTTCCTAAAAATCCGTATGAGTTATGGGTTGGGCGAAAGCCTAGTTTACAACACTTAAGGATATTTGGATTTCCTGCGCACATGTTAAAAGGAAAACAATAAAAGATAGAGTCTCGTTCAAAAACATGTATATTTGTAGGGTATCCAAAAGGAACAAAAGGATATTATTTTATAGTCCTTTAGATCTTAAAGTATTTGTTTCGACAAATGCTAAATTTCTGGAAGAGGACTATATGAATAATTTTGTGCCCAAAAGTATAATTGTTCTGAATGAGCTTTCAGGAGATATAATTCCACAAGAGGTTTCATTACCAAGCCCAATTGTAAGTTCCGTACCAACACAAGATCAACAATCTACCATTCCTCATCGTAGTGGGAGGGTTAGTAAACAATCCGACAGATACATCGGTATAGAAGAATATGTAGAGAATCTTCCAGACGACGATGATCCCTATAAGTACAAGGAAGCAATGGAAGATGTTGATTGTCATTATTGGCAAAAGGCAATGCAATCCGAATTGAATCTATGTTCAAAAACAAAGTCTGGTCTCTTATAGACTTGCCTAAAGGGATAAAACCCATCGGGTGCAAGTGGGTATACAAGAGGAAAAGAGGAATGGATGGAAAGGTGGAAACATTTAAAGCTAGATTGGTAGCTAAAGGTTATACACAGAAGGAAGATATCGATTATGAAGAAACCTTCTCTCCTATGGTCATGCTTAAATCCATTAGGATTCTTTTATTCATTGCGGCATCTCTAGACCTAGAGATTTGGCAAATGGACGTCAAGACAACTTTTCTTAATGGAAGTCTTGACGGAAGCATCTACATGATACAACCAGAAGGATTCATTGAAAAAGGTTAAGATGAAAGGGAATGCAAGTTACAAAGATCCATATATGGATTGAAGCAAGCATCCAGATCCTGGAACATAAAGTTCGATCAAGCTGTGAAAAGTTTTGGATTTATTCAAAACCTTGATGAACCTTGTGTATACAAAATGATTAAATGCGACAAGTTGGTTTTCCTAGTTCTTTACGTTGATTATATACTACTAATCGGAAACGATGTAGGTGTATTGACATCAGTAAAAGAATTGTTAGCAAAACAATTTGATATGAAGGACTTAGGAGAAACAAGTTATATTCTTGGTATCCAAGTCATAAGGGATAGAAATAATAGAACGATTGCATTATCCCAAGCTTCATACATAGATAAAATCTTGTCTAGGTTTTCCATGCAAGATTCCAAGAAAGGTATGTTCAAATTTTCTAAGGAACAAGTTTCTAAGAATGAGCATGAAGAGCAATTCATGAGTATGGTTCCATATGCTTCGGTAGTTGGAAGTCTCATGTATGCAATGCTCTACACTAGACCAGATATTTGTTTTGTTGTGGGCATAGTTAGCAGGTTTCAATCAAAACCTGGTCCTGATCACTGGACGACAGTCAAGCATATTTTCAAGTATCTCAGGAGAATGAGAGATTATATGCTTGTATACTCTATAGGGGATTTAATTCCTGTTGGGTATACAGATTCTGATTTTCAGTCAAATTCTGACTCCAGGAGATCAAAATCAGGATCTGTGTTTACTATTGGAGGAGGTGCAGACATATGGAAGAGTATCAAGCAATCTTGTATTGCTGATTCCACCATGGAAGCCGAGTATGTTGCCGCATGCGAGGCTGCTAAAGAGGTTGTCTAGCTCTACCAATTCTTGATTGACTTGGAAGTGGTTCTTGATGCGAATAAGCAGATCACTATCTATTGTGACAATAGTGGAACAATGGCTAATTCGAGAGAACCAAGAAGTCATAAAATATGGAAACACATTGAAAGAAAGTATCACCTTTTGAGGGAAATTTTGCATAGGGGTGATGTGACGATTACCAAGATCGCGTTAGCAGATAATCTAGCAAATCCCTTTACAAAGACTCTTCCACAAAAGAGTTTTGATAGGCACCTAAAGAACATGGGGATGAGAGATACGACACATTTGCTATAGAGGAAGTGAGAGATTGTTGGGATTATGCTCGATAGAAAGAGTATAATAATTGACAATCTTTTCATATTAATAAAGTGATTTCTAGTTTATTTAAATCTTATAGCATTTATAGTTTAATTATTATAATTGTCAAAAGTAAATAATCATAAGGTCAAAAGACTATGAGAAAAGAAGAATTGTTCATAAATCTAGATATGTATGAGGTAAACACAATTCTTTAGTTAGTCTTGAATAATATTCACAACTTAAGAAAAAGATTGGACGCCTTTATCTTGTTAAAGATGTAGATTCTTTTGCTAGCATTTAAGTGGGATCAAATATGTTATGATGAGTCTAAAATCATCAAAGTATGGTGTCTTTGAGCAAAAGAATCTAGTGCACTGGGTGCATTGAATTGGATCACAATGAAATACTTTATCTAAAATCGTTAATGGATAAAATTTTTAATTTGAAGACAATCGGAAAGTCTATCTCAATCCTGAGATAAATGATGGACTTATGGTTGCAAGTGTTATCATTTGAGCTATCAATGAGTACGATTATTTATCATAGTCTATCCTCGAAAGTTTGGTGGTATTCATTTGTTAATTGATAGAGGACTTCATTTATAGATATGGACATCGTGACTCCATTTATTAAATGAGAGTAGAATACCATCATATGGATATTTTAAGGTATTGGATTTTAAATTTTAACATTAAGCTTTCAATAGTATCTATTGAAACATGGCTTCTAGACAAGTCAAAATATCCAAGTTCAAAATGTGGTCATATGAGTAAATATGGTAACTTAGAGTGTTATAGGCAGTCTATGAGCTCTTGGCGATTACTGGTATTCTTCACGAGCATACACCATCTCCATTAAGATTGTATAGGGTGTGAATGCGAAATATTAACTAATTCTATCTTTATTTAAGAGTTCAATTTTAGTTCTTTAGTGGAATGAACTAAAATTAATATATCAGACCTAAGTGAATCATTTGTTGATTATGATTGAGTTGTGTCTATTAGAGCTTAAATTTAGATAGCCTGTCAAGATCCCCAATCCACACGAACTTGAATGGATCACTTTATATATTCTACCGGACTAATTTAGGGGTTCATCTAGAATTGTATTAAGGCATGTGGACTTGTTTCTTTTGTAAGCATGAGTTTAGTTCACATGTGGACTTTTTGTTAAGGTCGAATGGATTTAATAAAATAAGAAAAATAATATATTGGCCCATATATATGTGTTGGTCGGCAAAGCTATATAAAATAGCTTAATATATTGTTTTACCCCTTCTTTCTTTTTGAAAAAAAAAAGCAATACGAAGAGTTAGACTCTCGGTTATTTTATTATTTAATTAAATGAAAATTAATTAATTTATTAATTAATTAAATATTTAATTAAAAGTCAAAACTTTTTTCCTAGTAGGAGTTGGTCTCCTGATATTATACTATTCTTGGTAGTATAATTAATATTAAAGGCTATATTTGATAAGTACATAAATAAAAAGAATTATTTATCTAGTCAAATTAGGAAATCATTAATATGGTTACAAATACACTATTGAATTGGATTAGGAGTCTTGGTGTAGAGTATAATTCTTCTTTGAAAAGGATTCTTAACCACCAAGTAAATCCACCTAAGGAAAGGATTCTTAACAACCAAGTAAATCCTTCTTAGGAAAGGATTTGAAATCATTCTTAGGAAAGGATTTGAAATCATTCTTAGGAAAGGATTTGAAATCCTAATATATTTCCAAGAGAAAATTCGGCCAGCCCTATATATATATATATATATATATATATATATATAAGTAAAAATTTGGCCAGCCATAAGAATTGAACTTGGAGAGAAATTTCGTCGAGCCCTAGTATTTTTAAGAAAAGATAAGATTTCGGCTACCATAGAATTTTGAGGGAGAAAAATATGTTTTTTCTCTAGACAAAATTCGATCAACCCTAAGAAATACTCTAAGAAATAGTGTGAGATTCGGCAAAGAAGAAAGGAAGAAAGAACGTTTAGTTTTCGATAGTACACTAATTGCCTTTACATTAAAATGTTTTGTGTACAACATCGAATCATGGTTCACGCGAGTTTCAATCAAATTGATTGATAATTCATAAGTGACCTAACGTTCTTTGTTTTCTTCTTGGAGGATTATTGTAACTAACAAAGAGAAAGATTTTGTTTGTTTCCATCTTCAGGTCTAAAATTAAAAGAGAGGGAGCCCACACTCCTAGATGATTCACGTTCGTGATTGGATTGGAAGATCTTAAGGATTCAATTCGGTGCTAGTTCAATCGTCACGAGAAAAATGTACGGCACATTTTATATACATCAATTAATCTAGGATTAAGATTTTTGTTATTATAAAGGGATTTTTTTTATACCGAAACCCTAATTTTAAATTCTATAAATTTTCACGCTTCCGTTGCTTGATTTTCCCTACAGAGGGAGCCTGACCCCATTCTCGAAGGCTTCCACGTGGATGGGGAGCACGCCCTTGGGCGGATTGAAGACGTCATAGTTTCTGTGGGGGACTGTGAGGGTGACGCTGTCAGGAATGCCATAATTAGACCTCATACAACTGATCGACTACGGATCAATGGTGGAGCCTAGAATAGCCTTGAAGTCATAGGGAAGACGTCTCTCCAAAGAAGAATGGGTAACTGTGACTTGGCCCTTCATAGTTGCGTCGTCCCTATCCTCCTCACCGGAATCCTCATCAACTCTCAAGGGATTATCTGGTCGATTAGAAAACCCAGTCCCGATAGCTACATTCCTGTTCGACCGACAACGATGCGAGGTCGGAGGTGAGTCATCATCGTTAAGGTCACGTTAAGCTCTCTTTTCTTGGGCAAGACTGGAAACCTCTGTGCCATCAACGATGGAATCAACGGAGTAATGGCTGATCTTCGAAATGATAGAATAGGGTTTGAAGGCTGAGAAAAAAAGAAAGAACAGAGGCGTAGTTGAAGAAGTTTGCAAAAGAGAGGGATTTTTGAAATTTTGAAGTTCAAAGGTGAAGCGTGAGGAAAGTGATGAGGAAGCCAGGTTTAAATAGAGGTGGGAGAGGCAGTGACGTCAACGAAATCTTTGGAGGGATTGCCTCAAATCGCGGGAACGATCGTAACGTAGTCGGATTATTTTGAGGAATACACCGGTCTTTTCCTGCCACGTCACATGTATAATTACAGAGGTAATTTCCACCCGGATTTGGTAACGGTAAAAGAGGAAAAATTTCCCAATTAAAACAAGAAATCTGACTCCAACCCCAACTCAATCACCAGTGTTCAAGTCAGAGGGGACTTCTATTAATAACAAATTTTGGTTAGGGGACCAAAGAGAAATTTTCCACTCTCTTAACCCGAGTCAAATCCCGAGTTCACCAATCATTGAACCCCGGGTCCTAAGGGCGAGCCATAGAACTACCCCGCATAATCAAGGAAGGATCATCGAGCTTCATAATTATCAGGAATGGAGCCTGACACAACCAGATCGAGCCCTTTAAGCCAACACTGGAACTCGGGCAAAGCCCGACACGTGGTTGTCCGGGCTTTCTGAGATGGAGATTACATCATAACTTCCCTAGAAGCACGCTAACCTCTCTAGGCACAAAAAAGGTTGACCTTTAAAGATATCAAGTTCATGTTATAGCTACGTTCCAGTTCGTTAAGGAAGGCTTGAACCCATCTGAACGAGAAAAAGGAAGCTCGCATAATCCACGCTCCCCCCCTCCCCCAAAATGAGTACCCACAAGGCCATCTCAAGCTCTAAAGGGCCAGGAAAGGTCAGGCTGAGCTTCTGGTACCAAAACTAAGGCAAGGGTCTACCTCGCTTTACGAAACAACGAACAGTTAACTCGACAACCTCCATGAAGAATCCTGTCATGAATACACACAAGATTATATCTACACTTCAACGAACATTAAAATCGGCGTACGTGTAAGGCAAGAGATTGGGTCCAAAGAGGAAACAAACTTATCTCCACAAAAGATATTCTCGACTCCGTTATTAATTTAAAGTCAACAACTTTCAACTAAATAATCCCGCCCGATAAGGAGGGAATGGATTCCTAGGATCGTGGCCGGCGATTTACAGGTTTAAACCCACTTGGACCATGTATAAATAGGTCCAAGCATGAGAAGGAGATAGAGGAGTTTTTTGAGTCATCGACCTAAATTATATTATCAGAACACGACCTCCACTATTATCTATTATTCGACAGTCACAAAGTCACCACCCTACTGTATCCCATTGAGATTAAGAGTGTTTAAGAGTGTTTAAGAGTCTTTTTCTATGATATTCATAGTTGATAACAAAATCATTACATTCTCGTCTTCATTGCACTTATATTCATACATCCATATTTATTCTGTCAGGTTAGGTACCTAAGGTACCAACCCCGGCCACCACCTACGTGGTAGTGGTTTCAAGGGTGTTAACCGAAATTTCTTACCTCGAGTAAATTCTCCGTTAACAATATCAATTCAAGTTTATTATTATTATTATTATTATTATTATTATTTTGTTGATTTTTTCCTTTTTCAATTAATGGGTATTGATTTTCTGGGTGTTTTTTTTTATCAAATTGAATTATTATTTTTTGAAAAGGAACAAAAAAATCCATAAAAAAGAATAAAATTTACGGGCTTTGATTTTTTGGATTTTCTAGGTTTTCTTTTGTTTTGTTATTTTCTTTTTCATTTTCATAAATCTTATTATATATTATTATTAAATATGAGTTTATTAAATTATATATATATATATATATGAGTTTATTTTGAAATGTATAAATATATTTAAATTAGTTTAAACAAATTATAGCATTTACATCAATAAATCTTTAACAATGAGCTAATATAGCTCAGCTAGTTGAAACTTGTGTCTTAATGTCTTTCGGATTCAAACCCTAATGAAGTTATTTTAATATTTTGTAAGGGTTGACTAACTATTATTGAAACGGACTAAAAGTTTTTTTTTCAAAAATAACAATAAAGGTATAATTGTATTTTTATTCATTTTGTTATGGTTGATCGTTATTTTTTGATCAAATAGATTAAAATGATGTATTTGAAAAAAACAAGGGACTTGAGTGACTAATATGGTAAAGTTGTTTAAAAAGGTGATAATTTGTTAAAAAATAGGGACTTTACTGATATTTGTTTTTTTAGGGAAGATTCAAAAACACCCGACCTCGTTATACAGATTTGAACGGTTTATCATGGAACATTCTTTTTTAACTCGTTAGTGGGGGGCCACAAGTAAAAAATGTAAATAAATAAATGAATGTGAACTTGGATTGGATAAGGTGGATAAGCTTAAATAATATTGGCGTTGTACGATAAGATATACTGTATCCGATTATACGCTAAAAACTCTTCAATTTTAAAGGCGGCCCCTTCTTCAATAGGAGAGAGTCTTAGGTGCATCTTTTACCCTATTCAGTAATTTTATTGCCATAGCACTATTAGTGTGTGTTTGATATGGAGATAGGATAAGATAGGGTGAGACTGGATTAGACAGGATAAGACAAGACATATTATTCTATGTTGTGTTTGGAAGGTCTGGACAGAACTATAAACTGTATTGTTATACGTTTGGTATGGCTGAAATAGGACGGAACAAGAGATTAAAATGATCAGAGTACCCATTTTATATATATAACTAACATAATATATAATTATATAACATATAATATTATATATGTAATTATAATATATAATATAATATATAATTTATTGGATATGATTACAAATATTTAAAATTTAAAGGGTAAATTGGTCTTTTTGACACTTGTCTCATGACATGGGATAAGTTGTCCTAGGGTCTTGGGTGAGATAAATTTTTATGATTTTTATCCCATTTTATCCCGTCCTGTCCCAAGTTAAGGACGCGTCAAAGGTAATATAAGAATAAATTATCTCACGTTATCATATCATGTTCCGCGTACCAAACGTACCCTTAGAATGGAAGATACATGGTTATTGTGATGCACTCAAGTTTTAGGCCTTCAATAGACCAACATTTGTTTCTATTCCCAATAACGTTCCCTCACCGTCCACAGGTCCTATTGATTACCGAGTCTCCCTACTCGACTTCTCTGTGGCATCGTTTATCATTTGTTCATATATTCTCTTTTTAACATCTTCCATATAAATATAAATACATATTTTTAAGATTTTAAATAGTATTATATTAGTATTTTTATTCATTATATGACTATTTCTTAATTTTTTTAAAAAAATATATATTTACATCTCCAATGTAATTATCTAAAGTTAAATATCTATTAATTTCATAACCAATCATATTAAAATAATTATTACATTCTTTCTTCTATTTTATTTTACAATTAAATGAACTTTAATATTATTGGTGAAAAGAGTTAGAAATTATAGTCAGTATTTAAAAAGACTTTCTAGAATTAGAAACTCAATTCCATATTTTTAATATTTTTTTTACCATATCTTCCTCATATTCAACTTAGATAATTGTGTTGGAGAGAGATTTTCCAATTTATTTAGTATCTATCCTATATATTTTATCTAAATACATAATAACATTGAAGATGCTCTTATAAGACCCTTTTAATTACGGATTTACGGGTCTCAATTAAATATTACATTGTATCTATTGAAAGGGATTTGACTACATCAATTTTAAATTTACGATTTTATGAATCTGAACCTTTTAAAATATATACCTTTTAGAATACATGTTAAGAATTAAGAGAACATAATTAATTAAATTGTGATTATAACTTTAAATCACATATTAACAATAACCTGTGTTATTATATTATATTATATATTCAGTAACAAAGAAAAGAGACGGAACAAGTCCAAGTGCACGATGTATATACATTAAGTTAAAGTTAGATTTATATTCGGCTACTTCAAATCTTCGATATCAATTTACCTCCTTGTTTATCAATATAATAATTGAAATAATATATAAATTAATAAACATCTGATAAAAAGTAAATGGATTAATAAATTTTAAATCATAAAACTAATCAAATTATAAGTTGATATATCAATAACCTATATATATATATATTTTCAAGTTAGTACACATCGATATAAATTCGTCAATATATTAGAATTGTATCATTAGATTTACACACTTTAACTTAAAGTGTATGAACTTATCAAAACATCTTTACGATCAATGATCCATATGTAACTTATTCATATAAGTTATATCAATACGTATATATTGAAAAACCACTATATAGAGTCCATTTTTACTCACTCCTGCTCCCGTATGGATGATATGTGTCCAGAGAGAGGTAAATTTATACCAAAATATGATAGTGTTTAGATAAATTTATCCTCTCTATAGGAATATGTCATCCATATAAAAGGGAGTAATATATATATATATATATATATATATATATATATATATACTCATTAATAGCAATTAAATATATTAAATCCCTTAAAAAAAACACCAAAAACACTTTTTTTTTTATAAAGAAAAAACATCCTAATTTCGAATTAATAGTAATAAAAAAAATGACGAGATAAGAAGGTGAGTTTGTGTTGTATTCACCTCTCTCAAATTCGAATTATTTGTACCCGTTTAAAGAATAATAACAAAAAATCCTTATATCCTCCAATCCACCTTTTTTTTTTATCGAAATCAATATTCATATGTTTTTTTTTAAAAAGCATATCCTCATACTTTTTTCAAAAACAAACATCCTCATATTTATAATAAATAATTACTTTAAATTGTAATAATAAGTATTTATCCTTTTATCTTGATTATTCGATGCAATTAAATAGTATATATTTTTCTTGATCAAACTAAAACAATTTAAATTTGTGACTTAATTTATTGATTTAAACGCCCCAACTATCCATATACTTTTAATTCAATGGTTGAGATATGAATGTATTTATAACTCTTGGATTAATTTAAAACAACTATATATTCATTTATTTTAATTGTTTAAAACAAAATTCAGAAGCAACGAGGTCATTTAATTATCTGTCCGGTCAGTTTTCACTTTTTCAATATAAAATTGAACAGAAAGATTAAATGAAGTATTTCTCTAAACGGATAACTAGTTTGTGTATTAAATCAAACTAAAGGAGTAAAAATAAATTTAACCCTAATTTTAAAACAGCTATATTTTAATAAAAGGAAAAAAACCACGGGAAAGTAGAGTGGTGTGTGAATGCGATACAGTGGTTTGAGGAAAACAAATATCTGACGGGCAGACACGAAAAAAACCAGGGAAACAAGTGTACATGCGAAGCAGGCAATGATTTCCCTTTATCTGTATCCAAAACCTAATAGACTAATAGTGCAGTAGTTATATGGATATTATTCTTCTCTTTCTTATTTCTCTCTTACTTGCCAGAGCTCAGGCTTTGCAACAAGAAGATAAAAAACAGGAAATTTCTCGGGTTCTTGCAATAATCGGGATCCGAATCCGAATAACAGTCTATTTCATTACTCACCTCCTAAATCCATCCGATCCGAAAATGACGCGGCGGTGCTCCCATTGCAGCCACAATGGCCACAACTCCCGGACCTGCCCCAACCGCGGTGTCAAGCTCTTCGGGGTCCGATTGACCGACGGGTCGATTAGGAAGAGCGCTAGTATGGGCAATCTCAGTCACTATACCGGCTCCGGTTCGGGTCACAACAACACCACCGGGTTGAATACCCCGGGTTCGCCCGGTGAGACCCCGGATCATGCTGACGGGTACGCCTCTGAGGACTTCGTGCCCGGGTCGTCGTCCAGTCGTGAACGGAAAAAAGGTTCGAGCTTCTTTTGTTTTTGATTGTGTTTTGTGTTTTGTTTTTATTGATAGGTTATTGTTTGTTGTTTTATTGGATTCTGGATTTTGTCTGTGGAATTTTTATTAAATCTGCGTTTTTTTAGTGATTTTATTTGGATATTTGCTATTCGTGTTCCAATTTTCAATTTTTATTTTTTTCTAGGTATTGGTGATGTTTTTTTATGTGGATTTAATGTGTGTTTGTACGTTGATATATAATGTTTAATTTGAATAATAAATAATGTTATTATGATCAATGAAAAAAAAAATGCCTTTCAAAAAAATTAATAGAATTTGAAATTGCAGTTATCAAAAATCAGGGACTGGCATCTTTGTATCCAGTTTTGGAGTTCAGCTCATGTTTTATGTTGTTTTGGCTCCTGAAAATGAATTTTTTTGTTAATTATAATGCTGTGGAGGAGGTCCATGTGCCAGAGTAAACTTGTGTCGGAAGTTGGTAGCTTCAAGCAAGCTTTTGCTCTGATTTGATTTTTAAGAGAAAGGATTAGAATAATAATGACTTTTTTAATATACCTTGTAAGGCAGAATGGTTCTCTATTGTTTCACTCTAAGCTCTGTAGATTTCACTGAGACCTGATGGGATGGGAGACCCGGAGCTTAAAGTTTAGTTCATGTGCTTGTACTGTGGGCTGCCTGTTTGTCTTTCAAATGGCTTATGATTTCGTTATCCAGGTGTTCCATGGACGGAAGAGGAGCACAGGATGTTTCTGCTTGGTCTGCAGAAGCTCGGCAAGGGTGATTGGCGTGGAATTGCGAGGAATTATGTTATATCAAGGACACCAACACAAGTTGCCAGCCATGCACAGAAATATTTTATCAGGCAAAGCAACGTGTCTAGACGAAAAAGACGTTCCAGCCTGTTTGATATTATTGCAGATGAAGTTAGTATTCTTCTGCCTTTGTTTTGCTCATTAATTGACATGTATACACTCAAACACACGCGTACTAAAATTATTGCATAATGCCTATTTTGTTTATGGCTATTGGCTAACAGTGTTGGATGGGTCCTTTTTATTCCTTGCTAGTGGAAGACTTATTTTGTTAGATTTGTCTGACCACAATATTTTGTAGCAAGGAAGAAATAATCATTAGCCATGCATTTTGAGTTGGTTGATGACCAAATTTATTGGTCGAAGTTTCTACTCATTCTGCATAATTTGAATGTCTAACTCACATTACGTTAGCATGTTTTCTAAATTTTCTATTGTCAAATTGGGAACTCTGCTCCTCTCTGTTTCTAGATACATGGACATCCATCATGCACTGGATCTGTCAAGATTGGAGCTTCTTTGTTGGCTCTCGATGCATGATCATTTTTTTGGCTATTATGCATTTAAATTCTCCACCCTGTCGCGTGCATGATATTTATGTGTTTTCCATCTCATGTATGCAGTCAGCTGACACTCCAGTGGTATCACAGGACTTGTACTCTGCCAATCATCCTCAGGGTGAAACACAAAGTAACAACTTGCTGCCTGCTGCTCCTGCTTTGGATGAACATGAAGAATGTGAATCCATGGATTCTACAAACTCCAATGATGGAGATCCTGCACCTCCAAAGCCAGAAAGCACACAAGCCTCGTTTCCAATCATGTATCCTGCTTATGTGACACCGTTCTTTCCGTTTTCATTTCCATTTTGGTCGGGGTACAATACTGAGCCAACTAAGAAGGAGGCACATGAAGTGCTAAAGCCAACAGCAGTACATTCAAAGAGCCCAATAAACGTTGATGAATTGGTTGGCATGTCGAAGCTGAGTTTGGGAGAATCGATTGGTGAGAGTGGCCCATCTCTTTCATTGAAATTGGTTGATGGATCATCTAGGCAGTCAGCTTTCCATGCTAATCCTGCGTCTGGGAGTTCTGGTATGAATTCAAGCAGCAGCCCTATCCATGCACTCTAATAATGGTAGCCTTTGCTGGGGGTCTCGATGGTGTAGGTGGTGAGCTCTACAGGTTACTGTTTATACAAAGACTAATAATGTGCCAGTCAGATTTGGGTCAAGTCATATATTTCTTAGTGGAATTGCCTTAATAAGGTGGTCTTGTTAGTAATTAATTTAGTTATTAGCTTGTAGGATGTAGCACCTTGCTAGAAATTATTTGAATCTTTTTTAACAAGTTGGGTATGTTCTAAATGATTTGTTTTCTCAATTTTCTATCAACCATCATGTCATTATCCAACTTATTAGAGTCGAGCGAGCAACACTCCCTGGGTAGTCTTGTTTTATCTTTTGATAATTCAGGTTATGCCTGAAAATAATTGGAAAGTCGATCCCCAGTGGAGAGTTGGGCTCTTGAATAAGTGAAGCAAGATTTCACTTCTTCACCCGACTCCAGTAAGACATGGGGTCTGCTATCTGAGGAAATCTTTGGTGCACCGTGCACTGGTGTAATCATGCCTTATGGTAAGGAAATGTGATTGGTTTTTCATGTCATATCCACAAGTAGGGGTGGGCAAAAAAATAATTAACCGAACCAGTGGATTGAACCAATCAAGGTTTTTTTTTTCTTTTTCCGGTTTTCTTACGTTGGCCGGTTCAGTTCGTTTCATTTTTTTGAAAACCGATTGGATTGGTTTTTTTTTTCCCGGTTCGCAATCCCAAACCGGAAACCAAATCGAGATCCAATTTATATAAAAGAAACCTTAGTTTAATGTTTAACTGTCCATGAAACTATAAAAATGTCTTCATATGTTTTTTTTCTGTCTGCATATCTTAAAAACCGAATGTACATATCAAATTAATGTATTTTAAAAATCTAATCGAGAGAAAATAAAAAATAACCATAACTATTATGGAAATTTTGTTTTTAACCACATACGAAAATTTATTTGTTAATAGCCATTTTTTTTTTTAAATTCAGTGTATGTTCATAAATTATAAAAATACCTCTGGATTTGATTTTTTCTTTAAAATGGAAAAAAAAAACTTGAAATCATGACTAAAATCTGGAATCAAACTTGAAATCACGGTTAGGAATTTGAAACTTGAAATCTTGTTTTTAAAAAAGAAATTTTAAAACTTGAAATCTTGTTTAAATTGAAATGTTGAAACTTGAAACTTGAAATCTTGACTAAATTGAAAGTTAAAACTTGAAATGCTCTGGGTTTTTAAGTTTTTCTTTTTCAAATGTTGAAACTTGAAATCTTACCTAAATTGAAATGTTGAAATTTGAAATCTTGACTAAATTGAAATGTTCAAACTTGAAATGTTTTGGATTTTTAGTATTTCGTTTTTTTTCTTTAGTAGATCTAATCGTCGGGAGCTCGACGGCGTTGCTGGACGGTGGTGAAGCCTAGATGACGGCACTCCGGCAAGCCATCAACAACGTGTGAGAGAGAAAGGAAAGGAGAGAGAAAGATAAGTGAGTGAAAGAGAGAGAGAAAGAAGAGAGAGAGAGAGTGCTGCGGGGAGAGAGAAGAGAGGTTGGGTGAGAGAGAGAGAGGAGGCCGGGGACCGTTCACCGGCCTCTGCAAGAATGCCGGCGACGGTTCACCGGCGGGAGAGAGAGATTAGGGAGAGAGAGAGGAAAGGAGAGAGAAAAAAAAAAGAGAAAAGAGAGAAAATGTTTGGAGATGGTTTTTATATGGGGGCATTCAAGTAATTTATCAAAAAAGTGGCTATTAACAAATAAATTTTCATATGTGGTTAAAAACAAAATTTTCATAATAGTTGTGGTTATTTTTAGCAATTTCCACAAGGGGTCAAAAAATTATTGGCACTATTTGAGGGGGGGTGTTGTGCACCACTTTATTAATGTATGTTTAAAAGACACCATTTAACGTGTTCAGATAAAAATACCCCGAAATATTAAAACAATAAGGAATTTGTCGTTTTCAAAGTCAGAGAGAAGCAACAGTCAAATCGACAGGAAACTAATCGCGGTGAAGTAACCGGAAGAGCTGCGATTGAGAAAGGTAAGATAATATTTTTTTTCATTGTTTTTATTGTTGTTAATTTGCATTACATGTTAGAATTGAGTTTTGTTGATAAGAATTGTAGAAACCGGTTAAAATAGAGTTGTGAAAATGGTTGTGGTTTAGGTTAGAGTTTGTAATTTGGTTGAATTTTAGTTGAGGAAGATGAAATATGGGTTATCGAGACTTTTTACAAGAGAATCGAGCTTATTTGTTGAGTCGAGCTTTTATTTTCGTGAAAATTAGGTTTTGGTAAGTCGAGCTTTTTTTGAATTGGATCGAGTCTTTTTGAAAGGGATCGAGCTTTTTTTAAAAGGAATCGAGCTTTTTTGAAAGGGATCGAGCTTTTTTAAAAAGGTTTTGAGCTTTTTTCAATAGGTTCGAGCTTTTTTTGAATTAGATCGAGCATTTTTGAAAGGGGTCGAGCTTTTTTTGAAAGGGATCGAGCTTTTTTAAAAGGGATAGAGCTTTTTTAAAAAGGATTCGAGCTTTTTTCAATAGGTTCGAACTTGTTTTTCATTGGATCGAGCTTTTTCATCATGACATCGAGCTTTTTAAAAATAAATATAGTTTTTCTTACATAGGATCGAGCCTATTTGTTCATAGGATCGAGTTTTTTTCTAAATTTTCGTGAAATAATTAGGTTTTGGTGGGTCGAGCTTTTTTTATATATAAAGGTTCGAGCGTTTTCTGAATAGGATCGAGTTTTTTCACCATGGGATCGAGTTTTTTTTACATAGGATCGAGCTATTTTGTTATGGGATTGAGCATTTTTTTCATAGGATCGAGTTTTTTTTTAAAAGGGTGGAGCTTTTTGTCCTTAGATCGAGCTTTTTTTCTCTTGGATCGAGCTTTGTGTTATGGGATCGAGCATTTTTGTCATAGGATCGAGTCTTTTTTTAAAAGGGTCGAGCTTTTTTCTCCTGGGATCGAGCATTTTTCTCATGGGATCGAGCCTTTTTGTTTTAGGACCGAGCTGTTTTGACATTGGATCGAGACTTTTAATTTTGGTTACGAAATTTGTTCTGTTTAATGATGTTGTATTTCTGTTACATTGCAGATGAGAAATAGGTTGAGAGATTCGCTTAAAACTGCAGAAGAAGATTGGTACGAGGGCAAATTGACTCGACACAACCATTTTGATGCCCTTGACCATATAGACGACGCGCTGAATCGTGTCTTTGTAGAATTTGCAGATGAAGATCTGCATCGGTTCATGGCATCATGTTTCGGGCATTTCTTGACGATGCATCGGGAGATGAAGTTTTCGGGTGGTATTATCCATCGATTGCTTTTGAGGGAGTTGCATCATAACGGCCCAACAGATGAGATGCAGTTCATGATAGGGAACAGGTCGGTGAGGTTTTCGAAGGTGAAATTTTGCCTGATCACTGGACTACGGTTTGGAGTTGTACCAGATACGACCAAGTAAACAACAGTGGAGAATGGCATACATGAGCGGTACTTTCCTGGAGCCGATGAGGTGTCGTTGGAGGAGATTAGGGGTGTTGTCACCGGCGCAGAGTTCGGAAAGGCGTACAATGCTATCAAGTTCTGCCTCATATATATGCTAAACTGGATACTAATGGGGGTGGATGAGAGATTCAAGATTCCAGTTTGGCAGTTTCGGCTGGTTGAGGATCTCGATGCGTTCGACGTGTTCCCGTGGGGTGCCCACGTGTACAGGCATTCTATTTACTCATTCAAGCATGCGCTTGACAGGTGACGAGACGGGTTCGAGCGATGCCAATAGGAAAATGACGTTGACGTACATGGGGTGGAGACCTATAACATATACGGTCTATCTCATGCCCTATCGAACTACAAATTGTACTTTATTGTTGGTGTCCTAAATATTATGGATACTTATCGTACTTATCTTTGACGCATATATTTGCTTTGGAGGTGATCCCTGATTTGGCCAAAGAGTTCGGTGCCCAGAGGGTTACTGATCTGACTCCCTGTATTTTGAAGTAGGAGTTAACCAAACAACCGAGAGGGAAGAAGCTGACAAAGATTTTCAAAGCTAGGGTATGTATTTAATTTGTTAATGTTTTTATTAGTTAGTATTTGTACAATTACATTGTTATAACTAATATTTCAGATGTTTGCGAGGAAAGAACTGGTGCCGATACAAGTTGAGTGACAGACACCGTATTATGCCTGGCTAGACGAGGAGGGGAGCCTGTATGTAGAAGATGACATGGATTATATGCCGCCTCCGGTCCCTGATCAGACTACCTTTGGCGGGATTAGTGGTACAGAGGGTGGGGGTTTAACAGACAAGACCAGTGACAGTGAGGGATCTGAGCCCGTTGCTGGGGGTTTAAGACCCAGTGACAGTGAGGGATATGAGACAGACCATAAATGAGAAAGGCATATGCATAGGCGGGTTCGGTTTTCCACCCTCGGACATGGTACATCTGCAGGGGATTCCCATGGGGGCGTTGGACGTGATGGAGAGGTAAGTTGAAAACAAAGTTTAGTGTTTTTTTATTAACACGTGGTGATAGTTTTTTACTAACAATATAGACATGATTTCAGGCTCCGTGGGCAGATATGTGGAACGATGTGCATGAAGCCCTCCAAAAGAGTGAGAAGGATCAACAGCGTCAACACTTGGAGTTGGTGGATATGATCCAGAAGAGTGATGAGGACCGTCAACAACAACATCGATTGTTACTGGATATGATCCGGGGGCTTCAAGGGTCGACCATGCGTACACACTGGGATGGCTCCCTACCTCATGATCCAGACTTTAGTCCCGGAGGGTCGACTGATAGGTATACGGGGGGGACAAACATGACAGCTCGACGTAGTCAGGACCCGTCTAGCGGGGGGTAGGTCCGGAGAGGCAACCTCAGTCGCATACCAGCGATAGTAGGCTTGGTTCACGTATAGCAGTCGGGTCGAACCTCCAGCTGTCCTATCTGGGTCCACCCAGGCTCAGTGGTGCCCCCCACCTCCCATCACATCGATTCAGCCACAACGGTCCCCTCCCCCACCCAGCACGTCTGTGGCATCGGAGCTGTCCCCTCCTTCACCCAACACGTCTGTGGCGTCAGAGCGGTCCCCTCTACCGGCCAATATATCGAAATGTTCAGTTAAGCGCGGATGGTAGTTGATTCTTACGCAGATCCATGTCGTCCAAAGAGGTTGAGAACACGGCTCGAGTCCGTGGAACACATTTTTGACCCCCATAGACTAGTGGACTCTGACCAGCTTACGGCATACAAAGCCTTCAAGAGGAACACCAACGGGGAACTGTGAGTCCAACTTTTTCATAATAAAAATGGTTGTATATTTAATGTTTATTCAAATTTACGTAAAGATAAGCTAATTCAATCATTAAGCAGACGTGATGTGGACGTGCTGGCACCAGTGGACGCGGGATGGTTCATGCGTATGCGGTCCAACTTCATGGACTTGTGTAAGTAATGTTGTATTGTTAACAATTACGGTGGTTTTATTGTATGTCAGCATATGGACGCATACCTCCATATTCTCCGCAAGCGTCAGTGAGGATTTCCCAATGTGTACAACCAGAGGATCAACGTGTTGGATACACAATTTTATGTAAGTAGTTATAAATTTTTGGAATCGAATCGTATTTTCTGGTTTTGTATTATTAATACGATATTGTCAAGTACAGCCACTTGTGTTGTACATGTGGGAGAGGATGATGCCTCGTGATTTGCATGGGGCTGTGACCACGGCAAGGTGGAATGTATTACAGTCTCGATGGTTGGAAGAGGACCTTCTGACTGTCCGTGGAGCAACCACGAGTAGAAATCGCCCATGACACGAGGTTGACCTGGTAAGTGTTAAATGATAGAAATGATTTAAAAAATAAACTGTTCGTATATCCTAACCTAACACCGTATGCATACTATTACAGATCCTGATTCTATGCAACGTTGGGGGCTAACATTGGCTGGTGGTGACCGTCGACCTTAGTCTCGGGAAGATTGACATTTTTAACCCCTAGAGACAGGAAGTCCCTTATTATATCAGGCACCAGCAGGTCCGGCCATTACAGTGGTTTTTACCCTCCATATTGAGTGACGCGGGGTTCCACACTGCAAGACGAGGTGGTCGTCGGGCGTTCCCTCAAGAAAATAAGCCCTTCTTGGTCAGGCTGGTGCCTACTTCTATAGTCCCCCAACAAAAAAAATCGTAAGACATTCTATTTCATTCACGTGCTTAGATATTCTTTATGAACGATTTCTAACGGTGTTTTATGTGTCGAATTGCAGAGGTAACTGTGTTCCCCATACTTTGAGACTTATCGAGTACTTACTGGCGGGTCGAAGACCTTTTGATTGGTTAGAGGACGACATGGGGATCATTCGGGAGAAAATGGCTGTGGAGATTTTTTGTAACTCCAGACCCGTCGAGTGATTGGTTGTATATTACAATTTTTTATGTACAAAGACATGTAATTAATTCATGAATATTAATTCATTAATTATTCATTCATTAATATTAATTCATTCATTAATAAGTAATTATTGCAATTCCAAATTATTACAATCTGATACAATTCCAAATATTTACAGTGTGATCAAAATTTTGTCATTCATTCCCTATTAGAGTCAATGTTATGGCACGTCTGTTTGTTGTGTCCAATTGAATGGCAGATGCTACACTTGCGGCGGTATTCATCGGGAACACCTCTGCTTGTACCTTCATTAATCATAGGTGGATTAGACTATCTCCTGGAATTATGCCTTGGTTGTCCATATCTTCTACAGGATTGTGTAGTTGTCCTCTCCGAAGACGAAACATGGCGACCCGCCTTTGGGCGTCCTGCTTGTCTCCTAGAGTTTGGATTCAAAATCACCCTCTGAGCAATGTCAGATGGCACAACCCAAGTGGAAGGATGGCCCACCGGCATAATAGGAACCGAGTACGCATCAATAAGTGTTTGTCTCTTGTAGTAGTCCAAACACAAAGTTGTCAAGTCCAAGTTTCTCTCCCTGTAAAAAACATTGAAAACGATCAACTTCACGTTTCAGTAATAATCACCTCACAGTACAACTTGAAAGTAATGTACCGTGCCGCCGCAAGAGCGTGAGAACATGGAAAATGATCCATTTGGAATTTGATGCAAGTACAAGTCTTTCGGGCTAAGTCAATAGTCCACTGTTTTCCAGACCGCTTGACCGAGAAAATATTCCAGTCTACTGGATTTACGGGTCAAAAAACTACACTTCTCCACACGTTTTAAGAGCACAAGATGTGTTGCGTCGGTCAACTGATGACGCATGGTTTGTGCAGCTCTATAGCGATCGTGAAACCACCGTTGCAGCATATTCCTAATGAACTCAACCAGAGTCAACATAGGCAGTTGGTGCAAATTTTAGGCATGAGTTTATACATTCTGCAACATTTTTCGTCATCACCCTGTACCTTCTTTCCGAGCAGTGTACACGGGACCACTTGTGTGGACCGGCATCAATTACATAATCATATGCATTATGGTGCAAGTTTCTTAACTCTTCCATATGCCGGTTATATTCAAACTCGGTGTATGCGCGGGCTGCTTTGTCCATTATTGCGGCAACATCCTTCCTATGAAATCGCTTTTTAATATTTTCAGTAAAGTGCCAGCAACATATGGTATGGGTGGCATAAGGAAACACTTTAGAAATCCCTGCATCAATGCTTGCATGCCTATCGGAAATGAAAATTAGCTCATCAATACGACCTAGGGCACCCTTCAAGCAATCCAAAAACCATTCCCATGAAAGGTTGTTTTCTGAGTCGCCGTACCCAAAAGCAATTGGATACACATGTTCGTTCCCATCTTGTGTTGTTGCAACAAACATTGTACCCCGAAATCGTCCCTTCAAATGGGTACCATCAACGACAATGACTGGATGCATACACGTCCGGAATCCTCTAAGTGAGGCACCAATCGACATGAAGAAGTACATAAATTTACCATCTTCGTTGCACTGTAAGTCAGTGATTGTGTCGGGATTTTGTTGTTCCAAAATGTAACCAAATGATGGAAGCAATTGGAAGGTTTCCTCATGCGTTCCATATGTCAGTGACAACGCATAATCGAGGGCGGCGTGTGCCGTACTGTACATGATTTTGATTCAATACATTGATTTCATGTCGGCGATTATGTCCTTCGAACGCATTAGTCGACCATCTTGTTGTTGAAGTCTAGGTGCAATAACTTCTCCAATTATGACTGCACTAGCTTGTCGGTGCCGACGGTGAATTTCCTCTAATGGACAAGTGTGTTCGTTGACAAAACTTCTTACTTGAAAGCGTGTGCCTTCATCTCTCCTCACCGCTCTTAACTTCCACGTACAATTTCCCATCAAACAAACTAGATGTAATGTTGTCTTCCGTATTGCAAAATGGCCTACTAGTCTCTTCAAATATTTTTTCGTTGGAAAAAATTGCCCTTTATATATCATGCTTATAGGTTCATCTTCAACCAAGTTCCTGCTTCCACCAATACCAAACGAGTATGATTCTGCTCCTGGAATAACCCATGTTGTGGCATTATCAGAATCATCTGGAGTTACATTAGCCCTCCCTTTAGAGGTCTCAGCTATATCTGGTGCACATGAACTAAATCTGTGTACATGTCTTACACGTCTTACACGTCTTACACGTCTTTCCGTTTCGACAGGTTCTTCATCATCCTAATTGTCCTCTACATTTTCTACAGAATTGAAACTGCCCTCATTATCCACCTCATGAATCACCCCAACATTCGGTGCTGTATTCTACTCATTGTTGATGTCATTATAGATCTCATTGTATTAGTGGTTGTACTGTCTACCATTCATCTCAATTTGACAACCAAATACATCGTCGAATTGAGGTCCCAGTATATTATCATGGGCGGCTACTTCCGGTGGGACAGCACATATGTTTTCCTGACCATCAATCTCACTTCTTTCTGTGAACAACTAGTTGCTTCTACCTGACGATCGAAATTGTTGGGTGTTATCACGATCAGGGATATCTTCACCAATGACACCTCCTGCTGGCCTCTCGATTAGACTAACACATACTTGAGGGATCACCCTATCTTCCCCTAGCATAAACTGAACATCATCATTGTTTCTTATAAATGTACGACATGTAGTCCCAGGAACAATTGATAGAGACTATAGATCATCACTGTATTTGTTCTCATCAAACTTCACAATGGTTTGCATGATCGACACCAGTTCGTCGTAACTCAAATTCTTGGACACATATAAACCTTGGTTACGGAACCCAAATACCTCTTATTTCCGTCGGGTAATTGCTCCCATTGACTGTTGTAAGATATGACTATTCTTACCCTATCCATTGTTCTGTCAAAACCATCATAAAAAACCATTATTAAGAAATAAATATTTAATATTAAATTTACAATTATAAATGATTAAACAAAAATCAAAAGTATAAGAGATAAAACTTTTTTTTTAACTGATCGAGCTTTTTTGTATATGACCGAGCCGTTTTTGTACATGATCGAGCTTTTTCTAACGGGATCGAGCTTTATTTGTTCAAGACCGAGCTCTATTTGTACATTATCGAGCTTTTTTTTAATATGGCTCGAGTTTTTTTCAAATATGGCTCGACCTTTTTATTTTAGGGATTGAGTTTTTTTGTGAGGAATCGAGCTTTTTTTGTGCGGGATCGATCTATTTTTGTGAGGGATCGAGCTATTTTTGTGAAGGATCGAGCTTTTTTTGTCAAGGATCGAGTTTTTTTTTTAGGGATCGAACTTTTTTTCTGATGGATAGAGCTTTTTTTTAGGGATCAAACTTTTTTTTTGACGTATCCAGCATCTATTTTTTGGATCGAGCATTTATTTTATGGATCGAGCTTTTTTATAATTTGATCGAGTTTTTTTTCAAATGTTTCGAGCTTTTTATAAATGCTTTCCAGCTTTTATACATAAGATTTTAAACTTGTTTGCACCACTTCAACTCAACTCGGCTAAATACATATATATATATATATATATATATATATATATATATATATATAAATAAATATGCATACATGTTCATTCATTATTTTTTAAAAGTTTACAACTCCTAGACATAAACATAAAAAAATTGAGACAACATGTTCATAAATGTTCATACAGTGTTATACCACACAGAAATACAAGAAAAAATGGAAATGAAGATCAGAGATATTAATTTACCTTCTTGTGCAATATATGAAATGAAACTCGTTTTCCAAAGAAAAAATAGAGTAGTTGATTGATTTTCAGACAATTTTTTTTGACGACTTCTTTTAAAGAATAAAAAATCGATTATTTAAGGGCAATTTTGGTAGCTCACAATAATAGGTGTCTTTTAAACTTAACTTATTATAACGGTGACATCACGCAAGGGACAAAAAAAAAGGTAACATTCCTCACCATTTCCACTTTCCACAATCTAATAATACCTTAAGTAAAATTATTAAGAGGACTAATTGATTGTTAGTAAGCCAACCAATAATTATTTTGTTTTTTATTTTAATCTTTTATATTTTTTCTATTAATGATTTGATATTAACATATATCATAAAAACTTTTTCTATTTTAGTAAACTATAAATTTTCTTTTAAATATATTTCAACTTTTTTTTAAGGAAATACAAATTGATTGCTAAGTAAGGAAAATGAATCAAAATCATAAGATAAATTTGGTTGTGAAAAAATAAAGTTTTAAATTAATTTTTATTAGAAGATCAAAATCATTATGTATATAAACAAAATTTTAAATTAACTATATTATTTATTTTAAACATATTTTAGACTTTTTTATTTATCAATATTATATGTTCTTTCCTATCAAAAAATAAAAGAGTAATGCTATTTTTTCTAAATTTGGTATCCAAATCTTGTGCACAAATGGTTTCCAAATCTTGTGCACAAATGATATAGTAATACACCAGTCCATTCATTTAAATCATGGAATTCTAATATAATTTTAATGAATGGATTAGAGTGTTTGCACATCATTTGAGTACCAGATTTGAAAAAAGTAGAATTACTCAACAAAAAAACATATTAGATGTTCTTCAATTTCAATGAACACCTATATGATTCTCCAAAAAAAAATAATCTTAAAATGAATTTTTAATAAAAAAATAAATAACAAAAATGGAGTTTGATTTTGAAAAAACCAAGAAGAAAAAATAAGTAGGGAAAAGAATTAAAGGTAACGATAAAATTTGAAATAATAATAAAGTTGATTAAATACCTTATAATAGCTACAGGTGGTGTGTACTTATCAAAATACAATACATCATAATTAAAGAAAGGGTATTTTTGGTATTAAGTGGGATTTATTTATAAATTAGATATTTAAAAAAAAATTGATGGATGATTACGAAAGGGGTGTAGATACAATTTTTGAGGGGTGTTATTATCGTCAATAATATTATTTTAAACTAGTAGTTTTCAATTTGTTCAAAATAATAATTTAATTTGGCCGAAGACCCAAAATGATTAAAATATGAAAATATGTGTAACAATTAAAGCCCATGAATTTGGCCCAGTAGGACCAAAACCGAAAAACTGAACCGAACCGAAACGGCCCAATTCGGTTGGTTTTTAATCGATTGACATCTGTAAATTTTATTGGATTGGTTCATATTTTTAGAAGCCGAATTGTATTGATTTTTTATCAGTTCTATTGAAAAATGAACCGATCCATTAAACATCCATCCCTACCCACAAGACATGATTTTTTTAATTTATTTTAACTTAAAAGAAAAGAATTTTACTCAACTCGTCAGAGTTTATTGAAAGCAAACTTCACATGGCCTCTAAATGAGTTTGACTGCACTTGACAACCATAGAATCCTGATTAAAGCAATATTTAGATGAAATGGATCGTTATATTGATAAAATAAAATTAATAAGTGGTCATGACGAAGCAGCTTTTGGAAATGACCAAAAGCAAAACGAATCAAGGTGAATAAAGTGATGAACTTCAATTTGTCTCTTTAGACTGAGAACTATAGAAACAACAAACAGAATGATGGGATTGTATGTCTTTTCATTATGTCATTGTGAACTTTATACAAGAGTATCAATAATAAGTGTCCAGAAATTAAGCCTTATAACAGTGGGTCAATCAAGGGCAAAATAATGGAAATATTACATGGAAATAAATAGGAGATTACACAGACATTCACACTAATATAGCCAAAAATAGTTCCTAAGATCTCGTTCTATTATGTCCCTGTAAGATTGAGCTTCCATCATGGATGCTAATCTTGGGACGATGAAGAAGAAAATATTTTCGAGGAAGGGCCTTAGTGAGTGAATCAACCAATTGATCAGTTGTATGAACATGAGACACACGAAGACGCTGGTTGAGGATTTGATCACGAACAAAGTGGAAGTCGATGGCGATGTGATTCATGCGAGAGTGAAATACTGGGTTTTTGCTCAGCTATGTAGCTCCAATATTGTCACAAAAGATGGTTGGAATGGTGGAAAGTGAAATGCCCATCTCATGCAACAAGTTAGTAATCCAAGTCAATTCTGTAGCCGTGGAGGGTATGGCTCGATACTCAGATTCAGTGGAAGAGCGAGCAACCGTGCGTTGTTTCTTGGAGGTCCAGCTTATCAGGGTAGCACCAAGAAAAATGACATAGGCTGCGGTGGTGGTTCTGTCATCTGAATTCCCTGCCCAATCTGAATTGGAAAAGGCACGGAGTTGAGCAGAGGGTCGTTTGCAAAGTAGAATGCCATGATTACAGGTGCCTTTGAGATAACACATGAGAAGCTTAACAACAGACCAATGAGTGGCAGAAGGACAATGCATAAATTGAGATAACTTGTTGACTGCAAAAGAAATATCAGGTCTTGTTAAAGAAAGATATTGCATTAAGCCAAAAACTTGACGATATTGTGTAGGATCTGATGATGGGCTACCATCATGGAGCTTGAGAGTTTCAATAGTTAAGAGTGGAGTAGTAACCGGTTGGCCTTGAGCATGTTGGTTTTAACTAAAAGGTCTCGAATATATTTTGTTTGTGCCAAAAAGAGACCATATGGTGTTGATGTAGCCTTAACTCCTAAGAAATAATGTAGTGTACCAAAATCCTTAAGAGAAAAGTGAGTGGACAAGTTATCAATAACAACTTTGATGGATGGTGGGTGGCTGCTAGTAATAATTATGTCGTCCACGTACACTAGCAAATAGATAATAGCTTGGCCATGTCCAAAAATGAACAAGGAATTATCGGATTGAAAATTCTAAAACCCATATTGAAGTAAAAAGGATCGCAACTCTTGGTACCATGCTCTTAGGGCTTGGCGAAGACCATAAATAGCTTTTCAAAGTGTACACACATGATGGGGGTATTGTGGACGAACAAACCCTTAAGGTTGCTGCATGAAAACATTATCATAGAGAGTGCCCTGTAAAAAAGCATTGTTAACATCTAATTATCGCAATTGCCACCCACGAGAAACATGTAGACTCAGAATAAATCTAATTGTTGTTGGTTTCACAACCGAACTAAAAGTACCAGTAAAATCCACTCCGGGTCGTTGATGGAACCCCTTGGCTACAAGTCGAGCCTTGTAACGAGCAACAGTTTCATCTGGTTTCGCTTAATCTTAAATATCCATTTACACCCAATAACATTTTGTGTGTGGTCTGGAGGGACAAGAGTCCAGGTGGAGTTGTGTATAAGGGTGTCATATTCTTCGCTCATGGACTTTTGCCATTGAGGAAATTTTTGAGCTTGGACAAATGTGGAAGGTTCTGTAGGAGTGGTGGACTCAGATAATGTGGTGTTTAAATCAAATATTTTCTTTGGCTTAAATTTTTTATTTTAAGAACGTGTAATAATTCGAGGTTTGTGTATGGGGTATGAAAGTGGTGAATCAGAGGGAGAAAAAGATTGAGTGTTAGAAGTAGTTACCTTATGAGAACTTGAGCCATTGACATCCATGATTTGAGAAGAGGAATGAGGCAACATTGAATGAGAAGAATCATCAACATCATCAGGATGCACTGAATTATGAGTATGTTGGATTTGTTTTGAAGATAATGGTGGAGTTGACCCGTGAGAATAAACAGGATGGATTCAGATGAATTGCCTAAATTGGAAGAGATAGGTGTAGAGGGAATCATATTAGATAAAGGAAAATTCCTTTTCTCATGATCTGAGAAGAGGAACGAGGCAACATTGAATGAGAAGAATCATCAACATTATCAGGCTGCATTGAATTAGGAGTATGTTGGATTTGTTTTGAAGATAATGGTGGAGTCGACCCGTGAGAATTAAACATGATGGATTCAGGTGAATTGCCTAAATTGGAAGAGATAGGTGTAGAGGGAATCGTATTAGATAAAGGAAAATGATTGCAATTAGTGTCACCTGGTTGAGTAGTTTCTGGTGAGTGAGAATTTGTAGAGATTGGGGAGATATTTAAGGGAAACCAATAGGAAAGGGAATTGTTGGATATTCGAATATCGTGTGGGAGGATTTTTAGAAAGGAAAATTAGACTCAATAAAAATCACATATCAAGAGATGAAAGATTTATTTGTGGACGGATCAAAGCACATGTACGAATTGTGGACAAAAGAATAGCCAATGAACACACATGGCTTAAACCATGGTTCTAACTTGTGAGATGTATAAGGTCGTAACCATTGGTAACACAGACACCCAAATGCCTTTAATTTGAGGTAATTTGGACTTTTTAAAAATATTTTTTCAAATGCAGATTTAAAATAGGTGTAGGCATACGGTTGATGAGATATGTAGCAGTTTGAAAGACAAACGACCAAAAACGAAGTGGCATAGAAGCTTGATGCAGTAGAGTTATGCCTGTCTCTACAAGGTGACAATGTTTTCTCTCAACTGAACCAATGAGCTGGGGTATATAAGGAGGTGGTTTGAGGTGTTGTATACCAAATTTAGACAGGTGATGTGCTAAACTTTGATACTCACCCCCGCCATCAGAATACATAGTTTTGATGGTCACTTGAAAGAAATTTTCCACTAATTTTTTATGTTGAGAAAAAATGAGAAGAAGAACATCAGATTTTTATTTCATTGGATAAAGCCATGTGTATTTATAGTATGGTAATCAACAAAGACAACGTAATAACGAAAGTTGTTAAAAAAAGCAAGAAAAGAGGGACCCCAAACTTCTGTATATACGGTTTCTAATGGTGAATTATATTTCACAGATGATAGTCCAAATGGAATTCGTGACTTTTATTACAATGTCATGAGTCACAATGAGACTTGAGATAAGTTGAAACTGGAAGGGAGTGATTGGAGACTATTTTTTGTTGAATAGATGTCGATGGATGTCTAAGCAGACGTTGCGACAAATCAAAAGGAATAACAGTTGAGCTGAGAAAAGCGGTAAGTGATGTGCCATGAAATGACAATGATGATGAAGACGACCACTCATATATGTTACCTTTATTCCGGCCTCAGACCAAATATGCCCCCGTATTCAAATCCTTCACAAGAAACGAGTTAGGAAAAAATTCAATGGAAGTATTATTTTGTTTGCAAAATTGAGAGACAGAAATGAGATTTTGTTTGATTTTGTGGTGCACACAAAACATTATCAAGTGTAAAACAAACATTAGAAGAATTAAGTTTAGTGGAATCAATATGAGAAATTAGAATACTGTTACCATCGCCAACCATAATGTCGTTATTGCCTCCATATTCTGAGTGTAAAGATAAATTCTACAGGTCCGATGTGACATGATGGGAGGCTCCTTAATCTACAATCCAGTTTCCACAATTTGGGGATTGGTCAGAGGGACTGAAATTGTTGAAACTGGCTTAGGCCAATCCTGGATTGAAATTTGGTTTTAGGCGTGAGCGACACACCTTGGCTGTGTGTCCTACTTTGTCACACAACTAACACATTGGTTTTGGCTGGCTAAAGTTAGGGTTCGCCTTCCATGGTTGCTGCTGGTTAAAGGTTTGATTCTGATTGAAATTTCCTCTACTGTTTGGATTGAATGAGCTGTTGTTAAATGATTGAGAGGGTTAAAATCCTTGGTGGTTCCCTTGAGACGATTTATTGCCATAATTGTTGTTTGTTCCTCTATAATTTGTCTGAGTAGTACCACCCTTGCCTTTATAGGTGTTGGTGTTTTGATTGAATTAGGCAGTGATTAGCTACTTAGGTTTCTTCATCTCTTCCCACTTTAGGAACATTTCATGATCCAAGAGCTTGTCATGAAGTTATTCAAAAATCATGGTGGTTTCTCTAGTTCGAATGGCGGCTTGCAATTCCTTATAGTCATTGTCGAGACCATGGAGTGTGTGAGTAACAATCTCAACGTCACCCAAGGGATGACCGCTCAAGGCCAAATCATCGATGATACCTTTGATATGTTGCATATATTCAACCACTGTGATTCCTTCTTTAGACGCATTCATGAGAGTTGAAAGCAGACTCAACATCCAGGTGTTTGATCGATTGGCAAAAGTAGTCTCTAGTTTAGGCCGTTTAGACCATGTATTTACTGAGGTTCTGTAGGAGGAAATAAGAGGTGCTATATTCCCAACAAGAGAGGCTTGAATAGCTTGCAACACGAGTCGATCTTGACACAACCATATCTTGTGATTCGGATCAGTCGTTGGAGAGGTTTCACTAGGCTTCACAATATTTTTATTAGGACATGGAAGAACTATCAACATAACCCATAAGATCATATCCAAATAATAGGTTTCCAAATTGAGATCTCCAAGAGGCGTAGTTCCCTCCTGTAGAGTGTTTGAAAGGAATTAGGGATGGAACATTATTTGAGATAAGTGTATTGGGTTGAAAGGAATTATTGCTTCCTGTTGTGATAACAACAGTGCTTGGAGATATAGTAGAAGTTGCAGAGTTTGATGAGTTTTTAGACATTTTGATTGGGTAAAGAATAAGAGATGAAAATGACAAGAAGATGAAGGCTTAGGACCGTTTATGCTTTGTGCAAATTTGCTCTGATACCATATAAAAATAACAAAGAGAATGATGGAATTGTATATATTTTCATTATGTCATTGTGAGCTTTATACAACAGTATTATGTATAAAGAAAGTATCAAGAAATTAAGGCTCATTTTGACATTGCTTCTCCAACTGCTTTTGGGGTTAAAAGTGATTCCATACCAACGACAAGGTGTTTGGTAAAATCACGGAGAAGTGCTTTTGGTCACTTTTAGCTTCTCCCAACTGATTTTTTGAGAAGCTACAATATATGCTTTTAGATTTTGGTTTCTGCTTTTAGAAAACACGCTACAGTGATATTAAATGAAATTTTACTAACTTTTAGTTTTGTCATTGCCTTTAACGAAATTTACCAAAAAAATGTGGGCTTACATTGTTGTACAAAAAAATTGTTGCTATAACTGTAGAAAAAAATGAGGCTAATTAATTCAATAAAGTAGAATAAAAAAGAAATAAAGAAATAAAGTAGAATAAAAAAAGAAATAAATAAATTAATAAATGAGTCTAATTAATTCAATAAAGTATAATAAAAAATAGGGCTAATTAATTCAATAAAGTACCATAATTATATAACACTTACCACTAAACATAAATAAACAAAAATAAATAAATAAAGTATAACACATTAGTATCATTTAGATGTTTATGTCCTTTTAGTAATTTTACATACTCATAACATTTTTTACTTCAGTTTATCAAACACATTGAAATTGTTTTTAGTTCTCACAGCACTTTTGAAAATCAGTTTACCAAACTAAGGATGGCAGCGGGTCGGGTTCGGGTGGATTTTGTAAAATCCAAACCCTCACCCGTGAAAATTTTCCTCATCCACGCCCGCCCTCGAACCCGCGTAGGTAACGGGGTTCGCGGGCGGGTTTGAACCCGCGGGTTATGACTGCACCCATACCCTCACCCGCGAACCCGCGAAATAATGTAGGTTCACGGGTGGATGATTCACCCACGGGATACCCACAAACCTGCAACTCACGAACCCACGATTTGTCATTTGTAAATTTCCACATGTAATCATATATTTAATACTTAATTGAATTAAATTTTCATTTCTAATTCCCTACTTGATACATTACAAAACAATAATAACATAAAATTAAAACGATAAAAAATAATTAAAATGTCTATGTATGTTTATATACAAGTATTTTATTTATGCGGGTTCGCGGGTTCGTTTTTCAAACCCGCACCCTCCCACGAACCCATCGGATTTTTTATTAAACGGGTCGGCGGGTCATAAATTCACCATCCACACCCTACCCTACAAGGTCGGGTTAGGACGGGTGCGGGTCAAATTGCCATCCTTATACCAAACATTCAACTGATTCTTCCCACAATAATTCTAAAAACAATTTTCCTCATAATAATTCTAAAAACAATTTTCCTCATAACAATTCTAAAAACACTTCTCCCCGTAGCACAACAATGCCAAACTGGATCTAAACCCTATAACAGTGGGTTAATCAAGGACAAAATAATGGAAAGATTACATGGAAATAAATAGGAGATTACATAGACATATTCACATTTATATTGCCAAAAATAGTTCCTAATATCTCATTCTATCAAGAACTGCAAAGTGCAAACAGACATTTCTAAGAGATTTCAATGAGTCGAATTGTTTACTTTTTTTTTTTTTTTTTTTTTTTAATCAAACGGTACATGTACGACCATCAAATTTACTAATATCATTAAAATTGATCGTAGATAAAAAAAAAAAAAAAAAAATTGGAACCAGAGAAGCCCAATTGAGGCCCAGTAAAATCTCCAATGCAAACAACTGAACATGTCCCAGAAACTTACACATTACACAACAACAAAAACAGAAAACATGAGAAACATATTCACTCTCGCTAACAAACCTCCAAAACCATGGAACACCAAGACAAAACCCCAACCCAGATCACCACTACTGTTCCTACTCATCACCCTCTTCACATTTACACTCGTGTTTCTTGCCTACACAAACATCCCCAAATCACTCCTCTCAATCTCATCCTCCACAACTCAAAATCCCAAATTCCCACAATGCCACCAGACATTGGACCAAAAATTCATCTTCTATTCTCCACACAGTGGGTTCAGCAACCAGCTTCAAGAATTCAAGAATGCGATTCTAATGGCTGCTATTTTGAACCGGACCTTGATTATCCCTCCCGTGCTTCATCACCATGCTGTTGCTCTTGGTAGTTGCCCTAAATTTAGGGTTTCCACTCCTACTGAGATTAGAATCACCGTATGGGATCACGTCATCGACCTCCTTCGAACCGGAAGGTATCTGGCTTCTTTCTCATTTTATATATCTGTATTCTTTGTAATTTTATATCATAGTGAAGTAGTGAATTTGTGAGCATTGAATTCTGTTTTTTTTTTTTTTTTTTTTTTTTTTTTCCATTTGTGTTTGTAATTTTGTATGCATTTGTGGTGCCAATGAAGTCTGTAACCAGTAGATGGATTGCGCATTTTCATGTTCTTATATAGAATTTTAGACAGCTTTTCCTGTTGTTGCAGGTATGTCTCCATAGCTGACATTGTCGATATTTCATCGTTGGTGTCTTCTTTTGCGGTTAAAGTCATAGACTTTAGGGTTTTTGCATCTTTATGGTGTGGTATGGACATTGATTTAGCTTGCTTGAATGAAGTGGATACACAGTCCTCTTTGATTAGTAGCCTAAAGCAATGTGGATCTGTCCTTTCGGGCATTAATGGTAATATAGGCAAGTGTTTATATGCTGTTGATGAAGATTGCAAGACAACAGTTTGGACATACCAAAGTGGAGATGAGGATGGTTTATTAGATTCTTTTCAAGCTGATGAACAACTGAAGAAAAAAAAGAAAATTTCATATACTAGGAGACGGCGAGATATATATAACGCCCTTGGACCTGGTTCTGTAGCTGAAATGGCCGCTGTTCTGGCATTTGGAAGCCTTTTTACTTCCCCGTACAAAGGCTCTGAGCTCTATATTGATATCAAAACAGCTCCTAAAAATCGAAGGATACAATCTTTGATTAGAAAGATTGAATTTATTCCATTTGTTCCTGAAATATTAAATGCGGGGAAGAAGTATGCACTTGAGACCATAAAGGCTCCTTTTCTTTGTGTACAGCTCAGATTGTTAGATGGGCAGTTCAAGAACCACCGGAAAGCTACTTTTACAGGGTTGAAGCAAAAATTGGACTCTTTAAGTCAAAAGGGTCCCCAACCTATTCATATTTTTGTGATGACTGATCTTCCGGAAAGTAATTGGACTGGAAGTTACTTGGGGGATTTGGCAAAATTTACAGATTATTTTAAGCTTTATTTTCTGAAAGAAGGAAACGAGTTGGTTGCACAGACAGCAAAGAAACTTGCGACTTCAGGACATGGCTTGAGATATGGATCTACTCCATCAAGTGTTGGAGTAAAAGGGATGAAGCAGCATTGCCCTCAGAGATTTTCTGATGTACTTTTATACTTAGAGGAAAGCATTTGCAGCTGTGCTTCCCTTGGTTTTGTTGGGACTGCTGGATCAACTATCGCAGATAGTATACATCTAATGAGAAAATTTGATGTGTGTTCTGGTCAAACCTGATTGCACCATAGCCCTTGGCCTTGATTTGGTGCACTCAAGTTAATTTATGAGATCATATCTCACTGGTGGATTATGAGATTTTTAATTGGGTTCCTTTTCCCCACTAAACAAGCTCTTGAAGGTGTGCCCTTTGTTCTGTTTTAATTGGGAGCAAAGGATGATGGCCACAGCAGTCTTCTGCAATCTTGTTATCTGCATTTTCGTGGTGATTCAGCGAGTGTTATGCCCTGATTAAATAATATGTTATACGGTGAACATACAATGTCTCATTTTGGAGTAGAAGGTTTTGTCCATATCATTATTCAATAAAATTTAGGAGGTAAGTTTGCTATCATGGACATATTAACTTGCTTCTCTGCCACATTAAGTGTTTCTTTTCATGTAAACTGTTTCGTTGATGATTTTATGGGTGTTAATCTAAAGACCGACTGCTTTGAGGAAGTTTGTTGACATGAAAGCCTCCATAAATTAATATTTAATAAATTAATAATATCTTGTATATAAGAAATTTTGTCGGAACTTGGGCAAAGGAGATAAATTGATAATTTCAATTAAATTATAAGATAATACATTTATGAAATTTCATAAAAAATAATAATAATTTGCCAATAAGTACATATGGGATTGACTATGATGTTTTTTTTTTCTTCTTGAAATATAAATCTATTTTACTTGTTTTATCTTGAAATTTAAGTCTAGTTGGATCTCTTCTCAAATTTTTTGTAATGCACTTAAATTTTTGTGGGTTGAATTGTCGTATTGTAACAAGAAATTGTTAGCATCATTGATAAATTGAGAGTTTCTTTGCTTGTAACTTAATAGGCTTGAAAGTTGTTGGGTCATAATCAATTTCTTCATTGAGAAGATCCTCAATGATGTTTTCAATATGCATGTTCAATATCTCTGTAGATTATGTAATATCTAAAGGTTATTCATGATATAGTGGTTGATTTGTTGATATCTTGATCAAGCGACATGTATTGAATAAAATCCTTACAAACAAGCTGATAGAGCGATGGATCAAATTGGGACAATCATAATAAAGCCATAGTTTGTCTTAAGAACAATAGAATGACAATTTGGACCAAGTATGAGCAACCTTATAACCTTCTCTAGAACATGATGTCTTAAAGGTTGTTTTTTTCTTCTCAAGGAATATCACAAAGGCTGTTGATATCTAAATCTAAAATTAAAGGATTCCCAAATACAAAAGGAATCCGTTGTACGTACAGCTAAGAGGAGGAATCACTCTCCTAATGATGCAGTGGTCCGTGAGCTTTTGGACACACAGACCCCTGTACCACTAATGCCAACAATATTAGAATCTTCCCCGCCCATAGTAACATCAATATTCATCTTCAAAACCATTCAAAGGAAAAAAATTCAAAATCAATTACAAAGTTGGTTTTTACGTTTGAGTCTCGTTGTCACTTAGATTTTTTTTTTATTTTTAAAAAGTGATAAATCAATGAATGGAAATGGGTTACTTTATAAAATATGAATAGTGGTATTCATTGTCCCATTAATCATTGTTTTGTGAATGGGTGGTGGTTTGGTGGGATGAACCATGGTCGTAGGCTAAGGCAAAAATTACCTCAACAATAAAATATATGTCATGATATAATTGATTTCCGATCACCTAGAGAATAATCTGTTATTAATTCTCTTGATTTTTTTTCCTATTTCATTGTAAAGTAGCTACTTCTATTCTATTTCATTATAAATTCAGTTCTCCCTGTACATATATATAGGCTCATGGTATAAGCTTTCTTGATAGTTGATACAGAGAAATAAACTAATACAATTGGTTTGCTCTTATTCTTTCTCTTTTCGGTTAGTATTACTTTATATGCTTTTATGTTTTGATTTATAACACGTTTTCCATCACGAATGCTTTTCTTTTATTATTTGATCTCCTCTTCTTCCTTTCTTATTATTAATATTAAAGGTTTGCAACAAAAAGGTTTGCAACAAAAAGATTGATTCGAAAATCAGAATCAGAAGTTCATGATTCGAAAATCAGAACCGGAAGTTCTTGATTAAAAAATATGAACCGGAAGTTCTTGATTGGAAAATAATATCCAGAAGTTCTTGAACCGAAAAAAGAAGAACCAGAAGTTCTTGAATAGGAAAATTAGAACCATGAGATGTTGAGTCGAAAAAAAAAAATCAGAACGAGAAGTTTTTGTTTTTTTTTTAAAAATCAGAATCGAAAGTTCTTGATTCGAAAAAAAAATTCAAAACCGGAAGTTCTTGATTAAAAAAAAACAAAAAATCATAAGCAACGGAAGTTCTTGATTCGAAAAAAAAATAGAACCAGAAGTTCTCGACTGAAAAACAAAAACAAAAGATCTATATTCCAATTTAATCAGGACCTGAAGTTCTGTATTCCAATTTAATAAGAATATGAAGTTATGGATTCCAATTCCATCAGAACCTGAAATTCTATATTCCAATTCAATTAGAACATGAAGTTCTAGATACATATGGATCCCAATTTTAGTGAAAACTCAAACTTCTGCAAGTATAGTTATTAATCCAATGTTTTGAAAATTAATTGAATCAGAACCTGAAGTTTTGTATTTCAATTTAATCAATCAGAACTTGAAGTTCTAGACTCCAAGTTATTCGACCAAAACTCGAAGTTCTATATTCCATTTAATTAATCAGAACCCAAAATTCCATAATTCAATTTAAATCTAGAATCTGAAGTTCTAAATACTGGAAATTATTTAGAACCTGAAGTTCTAGACACTTGAAAATTATTCAGAACCTGAAGTTCTAAACCCTTGAAATTATTTAGAACCTGAAGTTCTAAATTAGATTTTCTTTTCGGGAGCATGGATGAACAATCTGGTTTCGAAAGAGAAATTGAGAATATATGTTTGGTCGACATTGGAACAACACATGCAATTCTTCAAGATAGAAAATACTTCTTGAATTTAACCTTTATCAAAGCCAAGGTAAACACTATATCTGATCCTACAGACCTAAATGGTTACTGATCCGCTTTTGCTACCCGCAGGCTTTTAATAGTGATTTTAGGATCTTGCTTGTATACTACTCACGATACATACAATACTTAACTTTTAAGAGAAAAGATATGCAACCTAATGTGAATATGAGAATATTCTAAATGCACAAATGCTAGGTCAACACATTTAATGCTTATTTAATCATGGATGAATGATTCAAACAGTCCTACATATCATGTTGCTATATGACATACATGTAACTAAGCTCTATGAAATAAATGCAAACCTAGATGTAATAGCCATCACAATACAAAACCCAACAATCAACAAAAAAAAAAACTCAATTTGTAGATAAAAAGTTAGTCTATATGCAAACAAATCATAAAAGAGATTTCTTGTTAAGCAAGAATACTAGAATGAATGAATATGGTATTCTACTTACCAAGTCATGTGTGTTTATGAAGACCCATGCTAAAACACATCCTAGATGAATCAAACGGTATTTGGATTTTGGTTAATAAAAATTGAATCTTGATGGCTTTTCTTGCCAATCACTATTGGGCTCTATATATGGAGTAAAAATGAAATCTGAAGCTCTAAATAGGCTAAGAAGAGGAAATGATCTATATATATGAAGCCTTAGATCTAATGATGTCGTTTTGAACCAAGCCAACAAAATCTTGTCATTACCGTTATGTATACCGCGGCTTGGAAAAATTGTCCAAACCTTGGTAAGCACAGCAATGCACTCATTGGCCAACACCACAATTGGGATCGTTGTGTAGGCATGTGGACAAGCCACGGTATAGGCAACAAAGGCCTTCTAGAGAAAACCATGGTAGGGACCGTTGTGCAGGCATGTGCACATACCGCGGTACCCTAAATGTGAAACCTCTGAAACCAACCGCTATTAGGACCACGTTTAGGCAGGTACATAGCCAGTGACCTGTACCGCGGTTAAGAGAAAAATTCTCTTTTCCTAGCAATTAAAAAACACTAGCCTATATGAATGATGTGCAAGTGTGGAGTGTGATGAATTACATAAATGTACCAAGACAACGACATACAAAATGCATGTAATCAAATGGAAAATCAATGCATAACAAATAGTAATGCATGCAAGTGAGTGCGTGCAACTAAGGCCGCCTGTTTGATTTTTCCACGTAATAATTATTGGCGCTTAATGTGCTCTATTAAGTTATTTGTTTGTTTATTTAAGTGATATGAAAATTCCTTAAATTGTGTGTCTAAACTAACCTAGAGGGAGGGTGACTAGGTTTTAATCAAGTTAATTACCAATTTTTATTGATTAGTTAATATTAAAGAATCACCCAACAAACAATCAAACAAAATCAAGTGTAAAGTGCGTAAATATAAAGAACACTTGATATATACATGGAAACTCTCCAATTGGGAAAAACCACGGGCTATTCTACTAGCCACACATGATCACAGAAATCTACTAAATGAATAAAAGGTTACACCCTCAAGTGATACTCGGACTCTTACTCTCGACAACCTCAGGCTATGGACACTACCACTCGCCACTCTTGGTGTAATCCCTAGTGATATCCTCTGATACACCATTCTTGGCGTGAGCACCTCCTACTCTACCTCTTGGGCCTTTTACAGTTGCACTTGACCAATTGCTAGCCAACCTACCCTTGGTTGCAAGACTTAACTTGCTTGTGCAACTTCACTCAGAAGCCACAAGACTTTGACTTTATGAAGAGCATATGGTCTAAGTGAACAATCAATGAATGCTCAATGCAAAATATGGTAGACCAAACATACAATGCTTAACTAGGTATAGATAATGCAATATCACAACCTAGTTATCAAACAATGCCTACATGCCCATACATAATGACTCAATTAGATACAAAAGGATTCTAGCAAACTAATTGTCAATAAAAGTCCAACCAACACAAGTTGTCACAACATATAATCAAGGGCAATAAATATGCGGTCAAGAAATGCAATCAATGGGGCATAAATATCAAGGTCTAGATGCAATGCATAATGACTTAGCTAGAAGGGCAATATGGTCCTAAATTCTAGCTATCAACAAACAAACCCAATCATGTTATCAATACTCATAAATATATGCAATAAATAGAGCCTAGGTACTTAATCAAGCATTAAATACCTAATATAGAGTAAGAACAACAATAAATGAAATTTAATGTAGTTGTAGCTTACCTAGTCATAAAACCATGAAGACCCATGCTCAAATGATGATGAATGATGCAAGATGAAGATGGGTTTTGAGTTGGAGAGTTAAAGAACAAAGGTTGAAGCTTTCTCTCTTTAGGGGAGCTCTTTCTCTCAATATATCCTGATTTTATGAGCTCTAAAATGAATGGGGAAGAAGATGGGTTTTATATATAAGCCCTAGATAAAATTACAACGTTTTGGAAGTGTTAAAAAAATTTCTGGGCAAAGTCGTTATATAGATTGCTCTACATAGAGCGACTGTACAGCGCTACCTTACTGAGATGTAAGACAATAATAAGTCGCTCTACAAGTCGCTCTACGTAGGGAAATTGTACAACACCCACCTACTGAAATTGCATAAGATAGTGCATCAACTCGATATTCGAGCACCCCAAACCATGACCAAACGACATCGAAATTTATCAAATAATATACCATTAGAAGGGTATGAATGTCTACTTTCTACCTAATTAACCAAATATGATTTGGATGACTGTAGAAAGAGTTATGATCAAATGAGTGAGCAAAGGTCAGATATGGACAAAAACAAAAATGCCCAAACACATGGAAAAAACCATGTGACCAAAGACCAAACCAAGAAAAGAATGAGACCTTCTCAAATGGTCACTCAACGCGCTAAAACAAGCACACCATCGTGCAAGTGCGGACACAACATAAAACCACACTAAAATCTAGAAATAAAGTGCAAGTGTTATTGTAGAATGAATGCACACAGGAGTAATAAGAAACAAATGCGTAACAAATTAAATGCATGTAAATGTGCATGTGTGCAACAACAAATGCATGTAAGAAATAAATCATGCAAGAAGTGTATGTGTGAGCCTAAACTCTTCAAGAGGCAAAGTCATGTGAGTATACATTTTGCTCTTGAAGTTATGGAGATGCTTGGAAGCTTGCCAACGAGGACCTAAGCTACCCATTACACAATCATCCCCAATGTGGTGTGGTTTGTCATGAAATAAGACAATTCTAAAATCAAGGTCCTTACATGATAAAATCACTTAAAGAACCCTTAAAACCACTTGTTTAGAAAAGTGAAAAAATTTCACTTTTTACTTAACAAAAGTCTAATGGAATTTAATGTAATTTTTTACTTCCAAAACTATCCTCACCAGTCTACTTAATTTCCAATTTTGTATTTTATCAAAATGCTATTCATTTTAATAATTTATTTTTCTCACCATAAATAACTATAGCATCACAAAGCCTAATTGTTTCAAAACTCAAATAATTAAAGGCCGGTTTTCCTACCATATTCCGGCTTCCGGTAAGGATTCGTTCTTTTTTTTTTCCTCATAATTTGATAATTAGGTTTGTTAGTTTTATTTTAGAGTTTGATTAAATCTCTTTTACTTGTTTTGAAAATTACATGGCTTTATTTAAGACCTAGTCAAATCAATAACTAGAGAATGATTTTCATGGTGATTTTGTTATGATTTTTTTTTTTTTAGGATTTTGAGATGTTAATTTTAATAAGCAAAAAAAAGTTATGTATATAGTAGGTGATTTATTATTTTATATTTGAATTGGCCTTACAGCAAGAGAATTCCAATTCATTTGTATGTGTGTTTCTACTATATATGTGAATTGGGCTTGTTTTATTACACTTGTTGTTTATACCGGTTTGTTCTTATACTTCAATGGTTCCATTGTAATTAATTCTTCAATATAACTAAATTACGATTATGTTAGGGATATGAGATCAAATATTTTACTTATTTATTCGATCTTATATCCCTAACTCAAGAAATATAAAAACAAAAAGTGAGGGGAAAAAATTGATATTCAACTTGTCTATACATCTCATCTTTTTTACTTATTTTGAAAATTTATGTTACAAATGTCAGGTAATTTTCATATAGTAGACAATACGGTATCAACACTTATAACATATTATATAAAGTTTTAGCATATCCAATTATCCACCATAGATGAAGCTCCTACATGAGGTATCACACATAATGGACATTAAAGTAAGTCAAAAACTAATGTTCACCCAGTGATTATCGGTTCACATTGACCATTGAAAAAAAATAGAAAACATCTTCTCACATAAACTGGCATTTGAGAAAGATAAATACAAATCATTCAAAAGAAAACATTAGCTTCTCATATATAAAAAAATCATGCACACAATCAACCAACATTATAAGATTACAATACTTATTAAGCGTGTAAATGAGATTTCACTAAAACAAAAAAAATAAAATTTCATATAATTTTTTTAATTGTTTATATAAATTTAAAATACTATTAATAACCAAATAATTTTTTTTTGCAATTATTAAATTACTTGTTATAGGTATCCTTAGTATATTAAAATGTAAATATAAAACAAATAATAGTTAGAAGGACATAGATGTAAAAGTATTAATTTTCAGATGTTTATAATTTAAAAAAACAAACAGCTTATCACTTATATTATGTTTTTAGTGAAAAAAAACAAACATGTTTTTCAATTTTAAATCTTAAGTCATTATTCAGTCTTCAGTAATATTCAAAATTGTTTAGTCTTCAGACAAAAAATCAAACGTGGCCTAAATCTATTTAATTAAGAGTAGAGTCAAGTAATCTACCTTTATTGAAGCACTTGAAGTCCAATGGCATTGGCGATGAGTATTCTTCAAATCCTAAGCTACCCTTTATAAGATTGGAACCCAATTGTGATTTTGACAATGAAATAAGCCAATTATAAAGTGAGGCACTTACTATCTCCTCCTTTGGCTATTTTATGACAAAACCACCACTCACAAAAACAAAAAAAGGTTGGTTAACAAAATTTTCTACAATACAATAAGGCCTATAATCAAAGTCTTGAACATCTTCAAGTATTTCAAAGCTTGTAGAAAATTCCAACATACACACAATCAATGAGAGAATACTTACCAAGAACAAGTGTGTGTGAGGTGTTTACAATAAAAACATTTGCAATAGCATTAGCAAATTAAACCAAAACCAATATAGTCAAATAATGTAATCATGCAATGCTATGCAATGCAACATGCTCCCCCTAAATGGTTACTTCAACTCCTCCAAAGAATAAACATAACTCCCTCACAGAATAGACATAACTCCCCTAAATATGATACCAAAGACTCGAAAACCCCCACAACTTTTCTCCCCATTTTTGTCATGAGATAGGCAAAGTGAGTCTCCCTTAATAGGTAAGCATTGGCAAGGAGAGCTTATAGCACAAAACATATGCATAATCATATAAGCAAATTTATGCAACTCAATTAAGTAAGAGAGATTCAAAAAGTTTTATTTTATGAAAATTGTATCAAAAGATGCTTTTCATACAAGACATGTTGTATTTAAGATAAAAAAACATGGTATTAGGGTTTCCAAAAGAATTCAAACAAATTTAACCATTTGTTATGAAATTAAGCAAGATATAGATTGTATAAGAAATTCAATTTAAAGAGCAACTATATCAAGATTTATAAGCAAAACAAGACCTAAGCAACTGTTGCACCCTTTTTGATTTTTTCGGGTGAGATACCCGTATGATTGTAGCCTTGTTCAACTAATAAAGAGAGAGAGAGGCTTTGGATTGTAAAATCCCTCGAATGGATACAAGATCCTTATTGATTGAAGTCTTAACATTGCTTTCACACATAATTTTTGCATTCAAAATTAACATTCAAGAGTTTCTTTATGCAAATAAATTCAATGCATGTCATTGATAAAATCATCATGTCAAGGAGATCAATCGTAGGTCATTCAAAATGTACTTCCAAAGTAAATTTCCTATTCAAAAAATGCATGCTTGATCATAAATAAGACATGGATTGCAAGTAAAAAAATGTTGCCCACTTATTAAATATATAAACATATGTACAACCAATCATCTCAAACAATTAATAAATAAGCAAAAAAATTATCAATGAGCACAATGCAATTTTATGTCAATTTGCTCTCTTTGCTTGAGCTCCCCATATGGGGTCAAGACAAATCATTTCCAGTCAAATGACAAATCTCAATAGACTTACTAAGGTTACCAAATCTAAAAGTGTCTAAGGGTTTTGTAAACAAGTCCACTAGTTGATCATTAGTCCCCACATGTTCTATTGCATTAGATTTGCTCTCAACTAGCTCTCTAATGAAATGATGTCTAATGTCAATGTGCTTGGTCCTAGAATGTTGTACAAGATTTCATGAAATGTTAATGGAACTTATATTGTCACAAAACAAAGTGAGAGTACCTTGCTCTAAGCCATAATCGGCTAGCATTTGCTTCATCCACAACAATTGAGTGCAATCACTGCCGGCGACAATGTATTCGGCCTCGACCACTAATATAGAAATTGAGTTTTGCTTTTGGTAAAACCAAAATACCAAATTGTTTCCTAGAAAAAAACAACCGCCCGATGTACTCTTCATATCATCATAATTTCCTACCCAATCGGTATCACTAAATCCAACAAGACTCAGATTAGTGTCAAATGAGTACCAAATCCTATGATTTGAGGTATCATTCACAAACCAAATGATCCTATTCACTACAACAAGGTGAGATTCCTTGAGATTAACTTGGTACCTTGCACAAACAACCACACTAAAAGAAATAACTGGTCTACTTGTTGTCAAGTAAAGCAAGCTACTTATCATGCCCCGATATAAGCTTTTATCAACATTCTTACCACTAGCATCTTTGCTTAGCTTCAAAGTGGTACTCATGAGTATGTCACAATGTTTGGCATTATCATGACCAAACTTCTTCACTAGGTTCTTTGCATACTAAGGTTGGGATAAGAAAATCCCATCATGCGTTTGCTTAATTTGTAAACCTAGGAAGTAATTAAGTTCACCAACCATGCTCATCTCAAATTGTTGCACTTTAGACATGTTAGTGGAACCTTTTCTGTGGCGATAGTATAAAGAAGCCCTCTCTCATGCAATGCGATCGTAGCACACCTATATAGCATAGCGGAAAGCAAGGTCTCGGACATAGGAAGAAAATACCCATTCCCATAGCTCCTGCGCTAAGGCAAGCAAGAGAAGAACTACATAAGGAAGAAGAGAGAGCTACTACAATAAGCCGAAGGATAAGAGTAGACAACACTCTCTCCTACTATTTTAAGGAAAGAGCTACTCAGCCATCGACAAAGGAATACCGCAATTGACCTCATTCATTGACCCAAAACCATTTGAGAAAGTACCAATAGGGTCAAGGCAATCATCCGAGCGACTTCCAACTTGCGATCTATATACGTAATTTATGAGATCTTTCGCATGTTATTCATCTTTCACTGAGGATTGATCCTTCGGGCCAGCTCTCATTCATAGCTCATCTTTGTTACCCTTGATGAATAAGGTCTTGTCAACACTACATTTTGAGTAGTCATTGTCAACAAGATAGAGAGTGAGGCGCTCATACCAAGTCCTCGGTGCTTGTTTCAACCCATAAATAACCTTTTTGAGGTGATAGACATGTTGGGTGGTGTGGATCCCTAAACCCCTTGGGTTGCTCAACAAACACTTCCTCATGTAGAAAGCCATTGAGGAAAACACTCTTAACATCCATTTGGTGTAATTTGAACTTATACACACAAGAAATTCTCAAAAGAAGCCTTATGGGCTCAAGATGAGCAACGAGATCAAAAGTCTCCTCAAAGTCAATACCTTCAATTTGAGAGAATCCTTGTGCTACAAGTCTAGCCTTGTTGCGCACAATGTTGCCATCCTCATATGACTTGTTCCTAAACACCCATTTGATGCCTATGACATTAATGTTCTTAGGTCGAGGAACTAGAGTCCAAACTTCATTTCATTCCAATTGGTTTAGCTTTTTTTGCATGGTAAGAACCCAAAATTTGTCATTCAAGACTTCATCAACCTTGTTGGGTTCTATTTGAGAGGTATAACAAATATAGCAAATTTGATTAGCTATCTAATTCCTAGTCCTAACACCCTCATTCACATCTCCAAGAATATCATCCTTGTTACGGGATATCTAATCCATGGAACGGGTTCTTTGGAGCACAAAGGTGAGTCTCTATCAAGTGGTTGATCATCCTCTTCACTTTGATTTGACTTCACATCACTTGAAGTCTCCCCATATTCCATTAAATGAAGTTCACCATTCTCACAAACATCCTCACCATGGTTAACATTTTTGGGCCTACAATCATCAATGACAGCATTTGATGATTCCATGACACTTCAAGTTTTTAAATTGAAAACTCTATATGCCTTGCTATTGAGAGCATATCCAAGGAAAATACCCTTATCACTCTTGGCATTAAACTTGCCATGTTGATCTCGGTCATTAAGAATATATCATTTGCTTCCAAAGATATGGAAAAAGCTAACATTGGGTTTTCTAGCCTTACATAACTCGTAGGAAGTTTGTTTGGTCTCGGGTCTAAGGAATATTCTATTCCCTATAAATCAAGCCGTATTAACTACTTCGGCCCAAAGATTCTTAAGAACCTTGTTGCTGTGCAACATCGCCCGAGTAATCTCTTGTAAGACCATATTCATCCTTTCTACAACTCCATTTTGTTGAGGAGTTATAGGGGCCAAGAATTCTTAAGAAATACCTAGACTATTACAAAAGCTCTCAAAGCTACTATTTTCAAAATATTTCCCATGATTTCTTCTAATTCTCTTAATGCTCATAATGTGAGAATTTTTCTCATTTTGAATTTCGACACATAGCATTTTAAATTTTTCAAAAGCATCAGACTTCTCTCTAAGAAAGTAGGTCCAAGTGAACCTAGAGAAGTCATCAACTACAACAAGAATATACCTTTTATAGGAAAAAAACGGTTCAAAACGCAATGGAAGTGTGAGAAATTAAAAAATTAGGGTTTGCGTATAAATATTTTTTTTCCCTTTTACGCAACGAGAACCTTAACCCTAGATTAATTGATGTATATAAAAAGTGTCGTACCTTTTTCTCATGATGATTGAACAAGCACCGAATTGATTCCGTAAGATCTTCCAATCCAATCACGAATGTGAATCATCTAGGAGTGTGTACTCCCTTTCTTTATCTTGTATACCTGAGGATGGAAACAAACAAAATCTTGTTCCTTGTTAGTCACAATAATCCTCCAAGAGAAAAATCAAGAACGTCCGGCCACTTGTGAATTATCTGGGCCGAATTCACACTATCTCTATGAGTTGGTTGAATTTTGTCCAGAGTAAAAACCAATTTTTTTCTCCTTCAAAATCTCTCTTTAGAAAGTCCCAAGCTTGGCCGAAATTTATTCTTGCAATTAATTATGGGTTGACCGAATTTCAAACACATATATATAGGATGATTAATCCTCTCCTAAGAAGGATTTACTTGGTTGGCAAGAATCCTTTCCTTAGGTGGATTTATTTGGTAGTTAAGAATCCTTATCTAAAAAGAATTCTATCCTCATCTTATATATACATAGCTGGCCGAAATTCATAGGATATGTATTAGGAAACTTAATTCTTTTCCTAAGAATGATTTACTTGGTTGTTAAGAATCATTTCCTTAGGTAGAATTACTTGGTGGTTAAGAATCCTTTTCAAAAAGGAATTCTATCCTACACCAAGACTTCTAATCCAACTCAATAGTGTGTTTGTAACCATATTAAAGACTTCATAATTTGATTAGATAAATAACTCCTTTTATTTATCTACTTATCAAATATAGTATTTAATATTATTTATACTACCAACAATAGTATAATATTTGGAGACAATCTCCTAATAGAAAAAGATTTTGACTTTTAATTAAATAATTAATTAATCAAACAAATTAATTAATTTTCATTTAATTAAATAATAAAATAAAGTAATATAATTAAGCTATTCTAAATAGCATTGCCGCCCATACCATATATATGGGCAACATATTATTTTTCTTATTTTATTAAATCCATTGGACCTTAATAAAAAGTCCACATGTGAACTAGACCTATTCTTACAAAAAGAAACAAGTTCACATGTCTTAATACAATTCTAGATGGACCCCTAAATTGGTCCGGTAGAATATGTCAAGTGATTCATGCAAGTTCGTGTGGATTGGGGATCTTGGCGGGCTATCTAAATTTAAGCTCCAATAGACACAACCCAATTAAAATCAATAAATGATTCACTTAGGTCCGATCTATTTAATTTTAGTTCATTCCACTAAAGAACTAAAATTGAACTCTTAAATAAAGATAGAATAAGTCGATGTTACTCATTCATACCCTAGACAACCTTATTGGAGAAAGTGTATCCTCGTGAAGAATACCAGTAATCTCCAAGAGCTCATAGATCACCTATAGCTCTCCAAGTTACCATATTTACTCATATGACCACATTTTGAACTTGGATATTTTGACTTGTCCAGAAGCCATGTTTCAATAGATACTATTGAAAACTTAACGTTAAGATTTAATATCCAATACCTTAAAGCATCCATATGATGGTATTCTAGTCTCATTAAATAAATGGAGTCACGATGTCCATATCTATAAATGAAGTCCTCTATCGATTAACAAATGAATACCACCAAACTATCGAGGATAGATATGTTATATAATCATACTCATTGATAACTCAAATGATAACACTTACAACCATAAATCCATCATTTATCTCAGGGTTGAGATAGACTCTCCGATTGTCTTCAAATGAAAAACTTTTATCTATTGACGGTTCTAAATAAAGTATTTCATTGTGATTCTATTCAGTGCACCCATTGCACTAGATTCTTTTGCCCAAAAACACCACACTTTGATGATTTTAGACTCATCATAACACATTTGATCCCACTCAAATGCTAGTAAAAGAATCTACAACTTTGACAAGATAAAGGCGCCCAACCTTTTATCTTAAGTTGTAAATATTATTCAAGACTAACTAAAGAATTGTGTCTATCTCATACATATCTAGCTGTATGAACAATTCTTCTTTTCTCATAGTCTTTTGACCTTATGATTATTTACTTTCGACAATTATAATAATTAAACTATAAATGCTATAAGATTTGTTAAACTAGAAATCACTTTATTAATATGAAAATATTGTCAAATATTGTCAAATATATTATTATACTCATCCTATCGAGCATAACCCTAACAATCTCCCACTTGCTCTATAGTAAATGTGTCATATCTCTTATCCCCATGTTCTCTAGATGCCCATCAAAACTTTTTTGTGGAAGAGTCTTTGTAAAGGGATCCGCTAGATTTTCTGCTGACGCGATCGTGGTAATCGTCACTTCACCCTTATGCACAATTTCCCTTAGAAGGTGATACTTTCTTTCAATGTGTTTTCCTCTCTTATGACTTCTTGGTTTTGTCGAATTAGCCACTGCTCCACTATTGCCATAATAGATAGTAATCTGCTTATTCGCATCAGGAACCACTTCCAAGTCAATCAAGAATTAGCAGAGCCAGACAGCCTCTTTTACAGCCTCGTATACGGCAACATACTCAGCTTCCATGGTGAAATCGGCAATACAAGATTGCTTGATACTCCTCCATATGACTGCCCCTCTTCCAACAGTAAACACAGATCCTGATGTTGATCTCCTGGAGTCAGAATCTGATTGAAAATCAGAATCTATATACCCAATGGGAATTAAATCTGAAAATACAATCACGGTTAAATGCTCAAGGCTAACCTAGAGGGGAGGGGGGGGGGGTGAATAGGTTAGACACCTTTTTCGACTCCCTTAGAAACAAACAAAAGTTTGTCCCTCTAGATTGCTTGTATCACAATATATATATTAATTAAAGACAATTAATCAATATATAAACAAAAGTAAATTGTGATACAAACAAGTAATTGTAACATATACATAATCAATATTATAAAGAGAAAGTCAACATACAAAGAAAGTTCTATCCACAATACAAATATTACAGAGATAGGGATAGAGAAAAGTTGACACAAGATATAACGTGGTAAACCTTAGAAGACGAAACATCCACGGGCTAGCAGCCACCAGAAAACAAAATCCACTAGTAGATAAGACAAGTACAATCTCTCAAGTGACCTCTTCACCAAGAAACTACCCTCCTATCCTACTCTAGAAGTTGCCGCCCTATGCTCAATAATCCGAGGTTTCACACCTCTTATCAAGACTTCCTTGCTCACCTTATCCGGATCTTCACAACCCAAGGCAAGACTTCTTGCTCAACTATCTGAGTCTTCCCGACTCTAGTCAAGACTTCCTTGCTCACCTATCTGAGTTCTCCCAACTCTAGGCAAGACTTCTTGCTCGACTATCCAAGGCTTCACACCTGTAGCCAAGATTTTCTTGCTTGACAATCCGAGGCTTCACACCTCTTGCCAAGACTTCTTGCTTAACACCATAGGTCTCACACCTATTGTCAAGACTTCCTTCTCACAAGGCATCGAGGTGATCATGAATGCAAAACGCAAACAAACACGCAACATAGAATGCTATGATCAACACATCCTATGGAAAATACTAGACATGGGCATGAATGCACAAATCACATATAGTCTAGTTAATCATGCATGAGTAGTCAATCTAGATCATGTAAAATATGTTCAACATTAATCACAAACTAGATTCATGCATATATCTAAACTTGAATCACAAGATATGATCAACAAATCACTAGATCAAGTTTAAATCACAAAAACCTAAAACATGCTAAAATCATATGACAATGTCAAATAGATTTAAGCAAAAGTTCTAGAGCATATTCCTGATCATAGATTCAACAAATCACATGAATAGCTCAAAAGAACATAAGCACATGTATTATGTGAGGAACTATTTTTCATAAAATCAATCAATCAAAGATCACAAAATAGTCTTAGAATCAAAGCTAGCACAATACAATCCCAAACATGTGATAACATAGGCAAAATCAAAACCTAACTCAACATGTATGATTTCAATTGAAATTCAATTTAGCTTTGAAAGTGTTCAAAACACAAATCAAAACACTCACAATATACAAATATATGTAGAAGAAGAAAACCCAAGGCAATTGATCAAGTTTTAAAAGAAAACTTAGAGAGAAAATCAATACCTTAGTTGATCTAGGTGCAGTCCAGTTTTTGTATGATTAGACACCAAAAAAAGTAGCAAAATAAACTAAAACCTTCAGAGAAAAGATGGAGGATGAATAGATGAACTCTCTCAACTTTGAATCACTCAAATCGAAGTTCAAATGAAGAAGTTATGGTATTTAGAAGGTGATAAAATTTAGAGAGAAAATTCTGCACACTTGATTTGAATTTCTTCTTAGAATGAAATGTGAGAGGGAGAGAGATTATAAAGGAGTGGGAAAGAAGAAAGATAAAAAGACCATTTTGCCCTCCTTTGGAAGTGCTCCCCCAAGATGGCACATGGGCATCTCGGGGCAGCAATGTTGTGCGGCCGAGATGGCCACGCGCCATCTCGGGCATGCACACCTCCATGGCCTTTTGGCCATGGTGCATTCCCCTCGCGCTTCCCTCGCGTTCTTCGACCGTTCTCCGGCCTCCAAACTTGGAATTTGAATCCATTTACGGATTACAAACCGTAACTCTCACATGGACATGGAAATATAAGATACTCAACCCAGAAAATAATAATTCGACTCGATATACGAAGACGAAGACAATGTATGAAACATGAGTTGAAAGTGTAGTATCTTTTGACTTTGAACTTTAAATCAGTTGTATGAGTAACCGAAATGATCGGAACTCAATCAAGAATGATTTAAGACTAAATCCAATTTCAATATCCATGTTATACAAACATATACACACACAAACATAATTCACACTAGAATGCAAACTATATAGAGATAGTTTACAATCATGCATATTCCAAAACATGTTATTTCCATATTCCAAAACATGTTATTTCCATACCAATGCATGAGCATTCATCTTCAAGTGTGTGAATGTGTTATACATGGTGCACAACGATGTAGGGACACATATGAATGAATTGTATGTGTGTGCCTATAATGGTGCACAATGATACAGGGACGCAAATGTATGATATGTGTGTGTGTGTGTGCCTATAATGGTGCACAACGATGCAGGGACACAAATGTATGATATGTGTGTGTGTGCCTAAGCCTTGTAAGAGAAAGATAAGGTCTTAGTATACCTTTGTAGAACCAAATTGCATCCTTTCTCTTTGAACACTTAGAACTTGCTTTGACTTGTTGTTTCTTCTTCCTTGAAGCTTGAATCATCATGAACCTAAACAACTAAGTCATTATAAGGTAAACATCATTTTGATATGGAATTAATGCCAACACAAACTAAAACCTAACAAAATCCCCTCCAGAGTATACAAGTATATAATCTCTCATTCTTTTAAGATACTTGAATATATCCTTGACTGCCGTCCAATGATCAGAACTAGGTTTCGATTGAAACCTGCTAACTATACCCATAACAAAACAAATATCTGGTCTAGTGCAGAGCATTGCATACATGAGACTTCCAACTACCGATGCGTATAGAACCCTACTTATGAATTGCTCTTCATGCTAATTCTTATTAACTTGTTCCTTAGAAAGTTTGATTCCATGTCTGAAAGGTAACATACCTTTCTTGGAATCTTGCATGGAAAACCTAGACAATATTTTATCTATGTATGAAGCTTTGGATAATGCAATCGTTCTATCTTTTCTATCCCTTATGACTCGGATATCAAGAATATAACTTGCTTCTCCTAAGTCCTTCATATCAAATTGTTTTGCTAACCATTCTTTTATTGATGTCAATACACCTACATCGTTTCCGATGAGTAGTATATCTTCAATGTAAAGAACTAGGAAAACCAACTTGTCACCTTTAATCCTTTTGTATACATAAGGTTCATAAAAGTTTTGAATAAATCCAAAATATTTCACGGCTTGATCGAACCTTATGTTCCAGGATCTGGATGCTTGCTTCAATCCATATATGGATCTTTGCAACTTGCATACCCTTTCCTCTTAGCACTTTTCAATGAATCCTTCTGGTTGTATCATGTAGATGCTTTCGTCAAGACTTCCATTAAGGAAAGCTGTCTTCACCTCAATTTGCCAAATCTCTAGGTCTAGAGATGCCACAATGGATAAGAGTATCCTAATGGATTTAAGCATGGCCACAGGAGAGAAGGTTTCTTCACAATCGACACCTTCCTTCTGTGTATAACCTTTCACTACCAATCTAGCTTTAAGGGTTTCCACCTTTCCATCCATTCATTTTTTCCTCTTGTATACCCAATTGCACCCGATGGGTTTTATCCCTTTAGGCAAGTCTACAAGAGACCAGACTTTGTTTTTGAACATAGATTCAATTTTGGATTGCATTGCCTTTTGGCAATGGTGACAATCAACATCTTCCATAGCTTCCTTGTACGTATAGGGATCATCATCGTCTGAAGATTCTCTACAGATTCTCCTAGATCGATGTATCTTTCGGGTTGTCTAACAACCCTCCCACTACGACGAGGTATGGTAGATTGTTGATCTTGTGTTGGTATGGAACTTACAATTGGGCTAGGTTGCAAAACCTCTTGTGGAATTGTATCTCCTAAAAGCTCATTCATGACAATTCTACTTTTAGGCACAAAATTATTCATATAGTCATTTTCTAGAAATTTAGCATTTGTCGAAACCAATACTTTAAGATCTGAAGGACTATAAAAATAATATCCTTATATTCCTTTTAGATACCCTACAAATATATATGTTTCTGAACGGGACTCCATCTTTTCTGTCTTTCCTTTTAACACATGCACAGGACATCCAAATATCCTTAAGTGTTGTAAACTAGGCTTTCGTCGGGACCACAACTCATGCGGTGTTTTAGGAACTGACTTAGATGGTACATCGTTTAGAATGTACATTACAGTTTGTAAAGCGTATCCCCAAAAAGAATTAGGGAGCGTTGAATAACTCAACATAGACCTGACCATATCCAAAAGAGTTTTATTTCTCCTTTCTGCCACCCCATTCTATTGAGGTGTGCCTGGTGCAGAAAACTGAGAAATTATCCCATTATCAATATGATATTGCTGAAACTCACCAGATAGTTATTCTCCACCACAATCAGACCTCAAGGTTTTTATGCGTTTCTCAAGCCAATTTTCTACTTCAGCTTTAAATGCTTTGAACATATCAAAAGCACCCGACTTATATCTCATGAGATTCACATAGCTAAATCTTGAGTGATCATCCGTGAATGTGACGAAGTACTCATATCCACCTCTAGCTTGAATGCTCATAGGTCCACACACATCATTGTGTATCAATCCTAAACATTCGATGGCTCTTGCGCCTTTGGTCATAAACGACCTTTTGGTCATTTTACCTTCCAAACAAGATTCATAAGTTGGTAGATCATCAACCTTTAAGTCACTTAGAGGTCCATCACTTACCAATCTTTTAATCCTATTAAGGTTAATATGACCTAGGCGCAAATGCCATAGGTAGGTTTCATCTTTTGATAATTTTACTCTTTTATGATTAGGTTCCATTGATTCCATGTCTAACAAGTGAGAGATATTTCTATGCAAATAGAATAAACCATTTTCAAATGTACCTTTACAAATAATTTTGTTATTCTTACTAATAACAAAACCTTTTATTAAAAGTAACCGAATATCCAAATTTATTTAGACAAGAGACCGAAATTAAATTCCTCTTGAATTGTGGTACATAATAAACGTTTATTAAATCTCATAGCATGTCATATTAGAGAATTTTGTATAGCATACATATGATTCTCATTGACATTTGCTATTTTAGGATCTAATATTGATATTGTTCACATTGATCTTAACTCTGATGATTGTTTGTGTATAGTATATTAAGTGGAATTACTTTTGAAAATATGAGCTTCATATTCTTTGAAAGCTACTCATTAGAAAAGTAATGATCTTGAATAAGTCTCTATTTATTTCTTTTAGATCATGTTCTTATGAGCCATAAAATATTGGTTTTCTAAAATTGCACTTTGCTTCTCCTATATGTTTTGCTAGTACGTTGAGTTTACTAATATGTAAACTTTGGATACACCTTGAAGTTTTTGTGCTGAAGTACACTTAAAATAACCTATGGTTAGTATCCATTTTGCTTCGGCAAATACATAGAACTCAATGAGTACCTTCATGGAAAGGGCTACACACATTGGTTGTGAAAGCTACCCAATATCGAAAAGAGCTACACCATTGTGATGAGTGAAAGCCGCCATGAAGTGAATTTTGTTTATGTTTAAAAAAAAAGAAAAAATCAAAGAAGTGTTGAAATGGAATCATGAAAAGAAAATTCTTTGATTCAAAGCCTAAAATGAAAAGGAGAAAGGCTTAAAAAAGAGTATAGTTGAAAAATCAAATGAGCTCGGATTGAAAAACATAAATGGGATGACTAGCCACATGCACACACACACTCATATGTTGAAATCTATTCTCTTAAAAGCAAAAATTCTGGATGATAATCGGTTTGACTTTTTATGGAAAAAGCTTAAGATGAATAGATGTTGAAAATTGTTTGCATGATGATTATCAAACTACTTCTTGATATATATCTGAAGCATATCTTTCACACACACACTTTGTTTATGAGTATGTTGATATTTTTAGCAATTGTTGAAGAATTACGAGAGAACTTGAAAATCTTTGTGTATCTCTCTTAGCATATGAAGCTTTATTTTTTGTTGAGATTTCTTCAAATTTCTTGAATGTGTGATTGTGTGAATTTCTTTGTGAACTTTATGCTATCATTGATTTTAGTTATGGCATTTATCAAGGGGGAACATTGTATGCTAGACATTGTTCTCTTTTATGATGTGTTCACATGCTTCATTTTGTTACATGTTGGCATATTTTGACTTAATGACACTTGTAAGATATTACTCACTATCTTTGTCTTGCATGATGATTCATTCTTAAGTCATATGTCTTTGTTTTTATATCTTTGTGACTAATGTGCTTGTTTTATTTTCACTCACTTTTGTTGTATGTATATAACATCTTATAACACAAGAAAAATGGGAAGAACTAAGATTACCGGAAGTGGAAATCAATTGAATCCCATTGTGAAAGCCAAGTCTACCTCAAAAGGATCCAAAGCATTAAGGACAAAAGATTTAGGGATCTTTTGAACAAAGAAGATATTTCAAGAGAGAGACATTGACTTTGGTAAGTAAAGATTCTTATGTTCTTAAGTGCTTAAAGGATAGAAAGTGGGAATCTTGGGTGAGCATGTTAGGAGTTGTAAATGATACTCTTGTTAGAGAGTTTTATCATGAATATAAGGAAAGTGCCACCTTATTTGATGCTTTGATGGAAATTAGGGGTATTATGTTTAGAGTTAACCCGAAGAACATTAACAAGTTTCTTGGGCTATCTAATGATATAGATTCAAATTTTCTACTTGTGGATGTTATTGAGAATCTAAATATCATGGGTAGAACTCTTTGTGATAATGCTTCTTTTGAGTGGAAAAATAGAGCATACATTAGTCAACATGAGTTAACTAAGGCTAGTGCATTTTGGCATCTATTAATTTGCACTAACATTATTGGATCTTCGAATTCAACTGAGTTGAATAAAGACAAAATCAAAATAGTGTATGCCTTGGTAACTAATCAACCTATAAACCTTGGAGATCTTCTCATGTATTACATTGATAGTGCGACTTTCTCTACTAGAGGTGATAAAAGCTTGCATTACCGAGGTTTATAACTTCATTGTGTTTAACTCGTGGGATTAAGAGTAGAGAAGATGATGTGTTAGTTCAACCCTTGGAAAAATATCGTGATAAACGTGTGTCATACATGTCCTATAAGAATAAGGGTAAGACTTGTGATACTTTTGGACTATTTAGTAGTTCTCAAGTTGATAGTCATGTGATTAGCACAAATATTCTTCCAGATTGGGCTATACAATTGAAGGAGAAGGTTGATGAACTTAGAGCTATAGTTGTTCAACAAGATGCTAGGATAAAAGAGTTAGAAGATTGTATTGCTTCAAGCTCAAAACCACCACTCAAGCATTATGTTAGATCGACTACTCGCACGACTTTCTTTGGTGGAACAAATGGCTAGTATATGGTCTTTGAGGTACATTTCTTAACCTTTTGGCGTCATTTCATGTCAAAAAGGGGGAGAAAGAGTATATGCTAGTTGCTTAGTTTCTTTTATGTTGTTTTTTTTTAACTTTTGAACTTAACGGCATGTAATAATTAGTCTTAAGATTCAGTTAAGAATTTTTGTGATTTGGCATGTATGTAGGGGGAGATACATGTATTTGTGGACTTTAATTGTATATTCTTATCTATACTATATGTTGCCATTTGTTGTTATCTCTTGTATGTGCATTGTGCTTTAAGATGATTTGTAGGTTGCTTCAAGAGAAGATCAAGATGAAGTTCAAGAGTTGATGAAGATTAGTTCTAGGAATCTTACTCATTGTAATGTGAGGGAGTGATTTTGTGATCTATCTTCATTTTTATATTTGTAGTAAATGTATAGGTGTTTTGACATGGAATTTTGCCAAAGGGGGAGATTGTTAGGTTTTAGATTATGTTGGCATTAATTCCATATCAAAATGATGTTTACTTGTAATGATTTAGATGTCTAGGATTCATGATGATTCAAGTCTCAAAGAAGGAATAAAAACTAGTCAAAGCAAGTACAAAGTCTTCAAAGAGAAAGGATGCTATATGGTTCTACAAAGGTATATTAGGACCTTATCTTTCTCTTACAAGGCTTAAGGCACACACACACAATTCATACATTTGTGTCCCTGCATAGTTATGCACCATTAAAGGCACACACACACAAATCATACATATGTGTCCTTGCATCATTGTGCACCATTTATAACACGTTCACACACTTGAAGTTGAATGCTCATGCATTGGTATGAAAATAACATGGTATGAAAAATGCATGATTGTAGACTATCTCTATGTAGTTTACATTCTAGTGTGAATTGTGTTTGTATGTGTATATGTTTGTATAACATGGATATTGAACTTGATTTTAGTCTTAAATCATTCTTGATTGAGTTCCGTTCATTTCGGTTACTCATACTACTGATTTCAAGTTCTAAGTCAAAAGATACTACACTTTCAACTCATGTTACTACATTGTCTTCGTCTTCATATATCGAGTTGAATTCTTATTTTTTGGGTTGAGTATCTTATTTTTCCATGTCTGTGAGAGAGTTATGGTTTGTAATCCACAATCAGATTCAAATTCTAAGTTTGGAGGCCGGAGAACGGTTGAAGAACGTAAAGAGAGGTCGAGGGAAAAAGAAGACAGCACAAAGCTCTGGCCAGAAGGCTTGCTGCCCCGAGATGCCCACGTGCCATCTCGGGCAGCAAGAAAACTTGGCTGCTTATTGTCTCTTTTGGTCATTTCATACTCTATTCTTTCCCTCTCCTTTATATATCCCTTCCCTCTCATATTTCATTCTAAGAAGAGATTCAAAATTTGAGTGCAGAATTTTCTCCCAAAATTTCTCACCTTCCAAACACCATAGCTTCTTCATTTGAACTCCAATCTAGTGATTTAAAGTTAAGAGTGTTTGTCTATTCATCCACCATATTTTCTCTGAAGGTTTGAGTTAGTTTTATTGCTTTTTTGGAGTCTAACCTCACAAAAACGGGACTGTACCAAATCAGCTAAGGTATTGATTTTCTCTCAAACTTTTTCTTTTAAAACTTGGTCAATTGCCTTGGGTTTTCTTCTTCAATATATATATATATATGTGTGTGTGTGTGTGTGTGTGTGTGTGTGTCTTGTGATTGTTTTGATTTGAGTTTTAAACTCATTTAAAGCTAGATTGAGTTTCAATTGAAATCTCACATGTTGAGTTAGGTTTTGATTTTTCCTATGTTTTCACTTGTTTGGGATTGTATTGTTCTAGCTTTGATTCTATGATTATTTGATGATCTTTGATTGATTGATTTTGTGAACAATAGTTCCTCACATGTATTAGGCTCTCTTTGGCCGAAATCTCACTATGATACATGTGCTTGTGTTCTTATGAGCTATTCTTGTGCTTAGTTGATTTCATGAATAGATAATATGCTCTAGATTTCTTACTTTAATCTAAATGACTTTGTCACATGATTTTAGCATATTTTTGGTATATGAGATTTAAACTTGATTATGTATTAATTGAACATATCTTGTGACTCAAGTTTTATATCTATGCATGTATCTAGGTTGTAATTAATGTTGAATATATCTTACATGATCTAGATGGATTAAACATGCATGCTTGACTATACTACATTTGTTTTGTGCATTCATGTTTTTGTCTAGTATTTTCCATAGGATGTGTTGATCATAACATTCTATGTTGTGTTCTTGTTTACGTTTTGCATTCATGATCACCTAGATGCCTTGTGAGAAGGAAGTCTTGGCAATAGGTATGAGACCTATGTTGTTGAGCATGGAAGTCTTGGCAAGAGGTGGGAGACCTCGGAATGTCAAGCAAGAAAGTCTTGCCTTAGGTCGTGAGGATCCGGAAGGGTGAGCGAGGAAGTCTTGACAATAGATGTGAGGCCTTAAAATGTTGAGCAAGAGGGCGATATATTCATGAGTAGGATAGGAGGGTAGTTTCTAGGTGAAGAGGTCACTTGAGAGATTGTACTTGTATGATCTACTAGTGGATTTTGTTTGCCGGTGATTGCTAACCTGTGGATGTTTGCTCTTCGAAGGTTTACCACGTTATATCTTGTGTCAATTTTTCTCTATCCCTATCTCTCTTATATTTGTATTTGTATTTGTTTTTTGAATACTATGGATAGAACTTTATATATAAGTTGACTTCCTTACTATAATGTCAATTGTGTATGTATTATGGTTGATTGTTTGTATCACACTTTACATGTTTTATATATTGATTAAGTGTCTTTAATTGATATATATATATTGTGATACAAGCAATCTAGAAGGAAAAACTTTTGTTTGTTTATAAGGTAGTCCAAAAAGGTGTCAAACCTATTCACCCCCCTCCTCCTCAAGGTTAGCCTTGAGCATTTAACCGTGTTTGTATTTTCATAACTACACTCCTTTCAAGCATTCTTCCTTTTCTTTATAGGCTTGAATCAAAGAATTTATTTTCATTGATTCTTTTCAACACTTCTATGATTTTTTTAGCATAAACATATACGCTTCATCACAGGTTTCACTCATCATAATGGTGTAGCCATTTTCTACATTGGACGACTTCACAACCAATGTGTGTAGCCCTTTTCATGAAGGTGCTCGTTGAGTTCTATGTGAAGCAAAATGGATACTAACCATAGGTCATCTTAAATGTACTAGTCAAAATATTTCAAGGTGTATCCATAACTTACATATTAGAAAACTCAATATACTCAACAAAACATACAAGAGAAAAAAAGTGCATTTTTGAATAACCAAGTTTTTATGGCTTAAAAGCACTTGATCTAAAAGAAATACAACAGATTTACTCAAGATCATTGCTTCTCAAGAGAGTAGCTTTCAAATAATATGAAGCTCATATTTTTCAAAACATGCCACTCAACATTCATACAAACATTTCACACATCATGTTCAAGAACTTTGTGAACAACATCACTATAAGATCTTTAGAGAGCAAATGTCAATGAGAACCAAATGTAAATTATACTAAGTTCTCTAACATGACATGCTGCATGATGTAGTGCAAACAATAAATTAAGAGATGAAAAACTTAGAATGCAAGCGTTAGGAAAGATACCTTAGCAAGCAATTTTCATTTAATGCAAAGTCTTCGCCCTTTTTATGAGCTCTCATGGCTTGTTTGTCTCCAAGACAACAAGTTATTGGTGTGTCATCCCAAGAGAACAAAAACTACTCATTTTAACTCAAACACATAAAAAAAATGAACTTCTAACAAAGTTAACCAATAGATATTGAATATCATAGCAAGAAATGTGAGATATCTAAGTTATGCCAAGTTATAAAGAAACAAAACTAGATAGCTAAAAATCTTAACAACTTGACACCAAACTTAAATCTAACTCACATGTGCACCTTACACTAATGGTAGGAGGACTCACCCTTGGCCCATGTGGTCTTGGTTGAACTTACACATATATCATGCTCATCCTTGACTTTAATGTTAAACCTAGAATGGAGATCATTAATGATTTGATTCAAAAGAATATCTTTAATACCCATCTCCTCAACATTACTAGTAACACATGCCTTGTCAAGATTTTCACAAGGATTAGACTTCTTTATCAAATACTTTTTAACATGCTTTTTAGGAGCATCATGCTTATCAACAACTAAAACCCTAGCATGCTTCAAAGTAAGGTCAACCTTTTTTTTCTATGGATGCATTTCCTAAGTTGCAAAACTCTATATACTTATAACACCTAGGCTTAATATGACCAATGGTGTTGCAGTAATGGAAAATAGTAATAAAAGATGTTATTGTACCTTGTTGTCTTGAAGAAGTAGGAAGAGTTTGAGGAGATACCTTGTCTTGCACATTACCTTTGACTTTGAGAGAATTGTCCTTTGGAGACTTTTTCACCTTTTTGATCTTAGCCTTCCTTGAAGTAGGTGATGCTTTGTCAAGCTTCTCCTTACCTTTAAAGTTGCTAGATTCTCCATGAGGTTGAGCAACTTTGTGACATCATTCACCTTGACCGAGCCATTTACCAAGTCTTTGATTGCTTGCTTGGCTATGCTGATCTCTTCAATGTAAGCTTGCTTTTGACCCTCATATTCTTGACAATCTCTTCTCTATCATAGACAAGCCTCTTTACTTCATACATCCTCTTTAAAAGATCACTCTTTTCACTTAAGAGTCTATGAGAGGTTTTTACAAACTCATCCACTTGTTTTCTAATCAAGTCATCTCTTTCCTTCATTTCTCTCAAAGCTTCATCCCTTTGAGCTTCAAGTTTCTCAATCTTAGCCATAAGGTCAAGATTGGTTGCTTTCATGTCCATGCCTCTAGATAATCTTGATTACTATCCTTGTTCATAAAAACATCACCATCATCTTCTAGCTTAGTGTGTGAGGCCAAAAGCAACAAAATTGCTTACAAGCTCTTCATCACTCAATGACTCATCACTTGAGCTTTCCTCATTGCTAGAATCACTATCACTCCAAGTGGCAGCCATAGCTTTACCCTCCTTGTCTTTCTTGGATTTCTTTTAGTGCACTCATTTGTAAAATGTCCAAAACCTTGACATTTGTAGCATTGAACATTTTTCTTGCTCTTAGCTTGACTATTCTGATAAACTCTTGGGGATAATGGTTTCTTAACTCCCTTTTCTCTAGAAAAGTTACCACTAAGCTTGGCACCTTTCCTCAGAAACTTCTTAAATTTCCTAACCATAGAGCAATTCCCTTACTCTTGGTCTTTGGCTTCAAGCACATTTCATAAGTTTGGAGCGACCCAAGCAATTCATCAATACTTAAGCAATCTACATCCTTGCTTTTTTCTATGACCGTAACCTTTGCCTTGAATCTCTTTGGGATAGATCTTAGAATCTTCCTATTAATACGCTCTCTAGAGATTGGTACTCCAAGTGCTTGATATTGGTTAGCAATATTAAGAAGTTAGAATTGGAAGTCCTTAAACTTTTCTTCATCATTCATTTGCAAGCTTCCAAATTGTGATGTCAACAATTGAAGCCTAGACTTTCTCACCACCAATGTGCCTTTATTTGTGACTTGAAGTGTATCCCAAGCCTCTTTGACGGATTCAAGATTTTGTATGTAGAAGAATTGGTGACCATCCACTCATCAAAAGATGGCATTCATAGCACAATGGTGCCACTTAGCAATTTCAAAATCATTAGTCATCCATTCACTCCTAGATTTGGGAATTTCTGTTCCATCTTCTACGACCTTACTAGGAGGTGTATAGCCATCTTCAACAACTATCCACGCCTTTTCATCAATTGAGCGGATGTAGGCCTTCATCCTTACTTTCTAAAACCTATAGTTGTTACCTCGAAGTAATGGTGGCCTTGTATTTGAGGCTCCTTCCGCCATAACATCATCTTGAAGTCCCATTGCTCCATAGTTTAATAAATTCACCGTGAGTATACCCCAGGATACTCACTAAGTGCAATCCAATGACCTGCTCTGATACCAAATGAAAATACAAACATGGTTAATTTGCTTTAAGCTAACCTAAAGGGGGGTGAATAGGTTAGTACACCTTTTTCATTCCCTTTGAACAAACCTATGTTTATGTTGTTCGTGTAATTTGAAGAATTAACACGTCAGCAATAAACAAGTGTTGGGATGCCACATCACAAAAAGTCAATCGAACCAACCCAAATTGACTAAAGATAGCTTCGTGACACTAGATCAGGGTTACTTAAACGATCAGGTAGAGATGGTCTCATAAAGATGATCGGGTCAGCGCAATAATGATAAAACTGATCGGGATTACCTAAATGGTCGGGGTAAAACCTACGGTCGGGGAAAAGGGAGTTTGGCCGGGAGTGGCAGATGATCAACTGAATGACAAATGGAAAATCATAAATTTAATACAGTCACGACTCAAATACGCAGAGATTGAATCTCACTCAACTAAGGCGTCTAGAAGAATATTTTGATGATGAAGTAAATTTCCTGATAGATATCAAAGTCCAGATTAGACAAGAGATGTAATACAATCCAAACACAATCAACACAAAACAAGAAAGAAGAATAACATGACTCCAATAAGTTAGAGTTTCGTTTAATTAGTGGGAACTTTCCTTACTTGTACATAAAGAATTATGGTTTTATGCATGTATAAATAGACCCTAATAGCACCCTTGAAAAGGTTTAATGCAAATTAGTTGACAAAAGCAAAGAGATATTGAGTATGTAATTGTTTTCATTATAGTGAATTATTTTCACCGTCGCTAGCAACCATGAACGTTTCCTTACCTTAGGGTTTTACCATGTAAAACATTGTGTCTTGCTTTACTTTTTCTCTATTGTAATTTACAACTCATCTTTATCTGCAATCACCTATGTGACACGTGGTCAATCATACCTAATCCAAAAATCACCGTCAACAATTGGTGCTAGAATGAGGGGGTGAACCTCCGTCAATATTAAACGTGAACAGTTAATTCCAGGAAAAACTTGTGAAAGACAGTATCATGGCAACCAGTAGAGATAGAAGCCAATCTCAATGTAACACCGATGTTTTGCGTGGTGCAAACATCCTTAGCACAATAGACACTAATGTTGTCGGAGAAGACCCACCATCAAGGACTCCACCGTCCATCAGACATGACATAAAAAACATCTATGGATGTAACCACTGGCATCTCCCCAGACACATTTCGATAGATCCAGGAATCCCTGAGAAGAGTTATTGGTGATGCCATTATACAGGGAATCAGTATAACAACTACTGTCAATCCGAGTTCATCGTATCAGCTCTCCACATCAGTGGTAGCCCATGATCCCAGGATACGTTTTGAAATAGTAGCAACAACTCTAGGAGCACCCAAAAAATCTAGAAAATATAAGGTGGAGCATCACGAAAGAAGAGAACATTTATAAAGAATGGACGAATGCCATGACGGTCGAGGAATAAGGGTGCACAAGGGGTCCAGTTCACGGGAAAATGCTGAAAGATATGATGGGGGAGAGACCTAACCCGAGCAGGGAGATGGTCATAACGACCGAAGAAGGAGATCTTACTCAATCTCAATTGATAATGAGGTTCCACCTAGGAGGCATAGGAAGCCAACTCTTATGGCCAGACACAACTTACATGATGCCCAAATCACGGGACAATCCCTAGAGACCCTTACGAGCTCACCATCTGCCAAAGATTAGATGAGCATGAAGAATTAGAGAGAGAGTGGCAGGTCCTCTTCAAAAGAATAGAGGCCATGGAACGAAGGCAAGGCCGAGGAAACTTGTTAATCGGTAACTCCGGTAGCCCGTTCGTTGATTGATCGTGCCAAAATCGTCATATATTTTGGCTCACAAATTCCATTCCTTTTATCTTATTTTTGATTGTTTTTGCTTATCTTATGGCTCATTTTTCATGATTGCAGGTGTTGACGGTGATTTCTGGATTAACCTCCTATCACATAATTGATACAGAATGATAACTAGTTGTAAGCAAATCGTAACGAGAAAATAAATAACACACAGATTTTTCGTGGTAAAACCATAATGAGGGGAAATGTCCATGGTTTCCAATAGCGGCAGCAAGAGTTCACTATGTTAAAAAAAGATTACACACTCAATCTCTCTCGTGCTCTTGCTAGTCAAATTGTGTTAACCCCTTTATGGGTATTTTTAGGGTCTATTTATACATGCATAGAACCCTAATTCTTATTTTACACGTAAGGAAAGTCTGTCATTTAATGAAAATCTAACTTCTTAGAGTCGTTCTCTCATTCTTTCCTGTTTGGAGTTGATTTGTATTTCAATTATCCTTAGATCTCTTTCCTAATCTGGATTCTGATACCTATAAGGAAGTTTATTTCCTTATTAGAGTGCGCTTCCAAATGCCTTGTTCAAATCAGATTCTATTTCTACATATTTGAATCGTGATTCCATTGACTCTAGGTGCTGTCTACGTGTCACGTGTTCGATCGCCTATTTTTCCCGACCATTCTTGTTTACCTTGATCAGTGATTTTACCTGACCCTAACCCCGACCATCTTAACGACCCGATCGGATATACTAACCCGATCGTTTGTATTGTCTTTGTCGGGGACTGATCGGGTCTTCTTCGACCTACTTGGGTGGGCTTAATCTGATCGTCTTCTGATGACGTGGCACCCCCGACCTTAGTCTTTTACTGACGTGTTCACATAATCTAGAATTTGCCAATAACAACCCCCCCTTAATTATACAAGACCGAGTATCTTGTTCAAAATGGAACCTACTCAGTGAATTGTGTTTAACTTATTATTTTATACATTTTTTTTGTCATGGTGTCCATTAATGTACATTTAGTGCTTTGCGACTCATCATTAATGTCAATCATGATCGTTTCGGTTGACGCAATCATTCAGCCACTTTTTTCGAATTTCAAACGGCAAGTGTTTTTTGTTTCATGTGCACCTACCCCCATTCGCATCTGTTCGTGTAACGTCATCTGCTCCTAAATATAGTCCAAAAAACTCTTCATTTTTTCCTTCACAACTTCATAGAGATTTTCTGTAGAAAACCCTAGATTTTCATCTTCTTCAGATTCAAAGTTTTCTTTGCTTTTAAACTTCTATGTTTCCACTACATTCACTTGTATTCCAAGTATGGACCTAACTCTTCACTATCGATATTTTGAACTTCTCATGCATGCCATCGGAGCTGGCGATAATGAGAATATTGCTAGGCTTGAATCTATTCTTATACTCCTTTATCCTAACCTATCGCTTAAAAATTTAGATTATTCTATGGCCCACCTCAGTTTATTCCTTCTTCTACTAACCCTCTTGGTTCCACTTCTATTGGTGTCTATTCAGATATGTCAAAGACAACAAGGCAAACTTCCAGGTCTTTTCATAAAGAAACCGCTCACCTGGTGAATAACTTAAAAATAGTTTTCCAGACATTGAAGATAAAGGATGTCCCGAGGGAACGGCGGGCTCGCATGCCAAGATTTACAACGGACCATCCATGTACCTTCAACCTCGAGGTAAATATGGTGACGGACGAAGAGCTCCCGAAGTTTAGGGATTGATTCGACCTTTCTCGTTCAGTGCAATTGTCCTGCAGTGGCGAGCGTGCAGTGTGGAATCCGCCTCCTAGTGCGGTTGTGATTTATGGGGCCATACTGTCTTTTAGGGTCACTTTCTCCTTGTAGCCTTTCATCGTCCGGTTCTTGGATGATACGGGTATTTTCCCTGCTCAGCTGACCCCTTACTCATACTGGGTATTAATCAGCTTATGGCATTTGTGGAAGCAAATAGGGGCTAAATACCCCCCGACCCCAGGAGATACGTAACTTTTATACTTTGGGTCGGTCTGATACATGAGGGACTTTTTATCTCTAGTCGACGTTACCTAGCAGCTGGATTCCTCACAACTATAAAGAAAATCCTACCCCTCTAACGTAGAAAGACCACAAAGGTTTCATTTGAGGGTTTCCCTCTTCCAACAAGTACTGGAAGAATAACTGGTTCTTCGTTAGCGAAGACTGGGGTGAGATTGTGGTGGCCGATTCTTCCCATCAGCTAAACCAAAGCAGTGTTCTAAGGCATTTCTGTAGCCCCGAGCTATGAAACAAGACTACGCATATTATGACCAGGGAGCAGGCTAATACAGTTGTTAAAGCGTTTCAGACTCCTTGGGAGGTTAGGGACCGCCAATGCTTGTACTCGGAGAATGAGTTGATTGAACTGGGTCTCTTTCCCGAGATATCTGCCTGACACAGGCGTCGTAAGTCTCTGTCTCTAAACTAATTGGTAGTTGCTTATAGCCTTTGCTCATTATTTCACATGATGTGTTTCTTTTCAGTGTATGAACTAGACATTGTCGCTGGGGAGCAAGCTGAAAAGGCTAAAAATCTTGATCGGGTGAGCAAGAGAGCGACTGCTCAAAAACTTGATAGGTGTAAAATAGTAGTTATAAAAATAATACTCGCAAGTCCACGAATCGTGAGATATCGTACAACGGCAAGTAAGGATTGTTCCCACGAGGAAAAATGGTTTATATGGTTAAATCTAATTCTAATTAAAGTTAAACTAAAAACAACTAGAAATTGATGGTGAATTGATTTAAACTAAAAACTAAATTAAATTAAACTAATGAAAGCAATTAAAAAGATTTGGTTGTGATCAAAGGTGAGAAAGCACTAGGTCATCAGTGCTCCCCTACTATGTTTACTCAATGTTTCGAATTGACTTTGAATACAAAATATTAATCAAGTTAAGGGTTCATTCTTATCTTAAGTATGATTGTTACCGTATGATACTGGGATAAATCAAGTGTTCTCAATTACAATTTACCCATAGATCAATGGCGCAAACTACAACCGAGAACCCAATAAGTTCAAGAACAATGAACCAAAACCTACTTGTATAGATCAATGCTAAGATCAGTTTTATCAATTCAATTGAATATTAATTAAGATTTCGTATAGATTAGTACTCCAACCTCAATCATTAAATTATTAAAACCCTAAATTCATGTCAATGTATGATCATGCATTAACAAGAATAAAGAATTAAGACATATAATGAATTGAATAAATCAAAACTCGAATTAATGAAAATATCGTCAATTCTAATAAAGAGCATTCATATAGGTTTACATTGATTCACTAATATGAGTTAGTTACACGTGATGAAAATAAAAGAAGAGAAAGAAAAGATAAAACCCATCTTGGCCTTCAATTAGTTCTTCAAGTCTTCAATGATGAAGAATATTCAATGTGTAAAGATGAATGGAAGGTGTATGGTGATGGAGTGGTGGGGGACGACCCCCTTGGTGGCTTGGGACCTCCCTTGGCTTCTATCTCTCATTGAATTACAAAGAATAAAAAGTATTTTTAGGTGATTTTTCCTTGTGAACCGCCAATTTTTCTTAGGTTTAGGAAATTCATCAAGTGGAAAGGTAGACTGAAACAAGGAATGAGAATCCTTTCCTAAATTGAATTTCCTTTTTTGATGTTTGACTCATAATTTGAGCTTTGGAAGTATCCCAAACATGTTTTGGTCTTTTAAAATCATTAGAGTTTGATTTGGGAAGTTTTGGAACAATTATGGACCAATTCGGAGTGGTTTTCCACCAAAAATCTATCTAACCGCGGTCTGGGTAGCTCCGGAGGTCACCGCCGTCTAAACTGCAGAATTCTTCTGCCATTTATCACTCCGCAGACTGCTGGCTATGTCTCATGCCTGGACGGCAGTCTAGGCAGTGGTTAACTTTGCAACACTGACCTTTGGTTACTAAATTGAGCATAACATCTTCTAAGAATATCGGAATTACAATTTGTAAAGTGCACCGAAAACTAGACTTCCCGGGATTTCAATCCATAGGTAGTAGGACACACAATTCGATGGGAGCTGAGAGATATAGGCCCCACAATTTAGTTGTTCTATATTGTTCCAAAAATCATTTTTTTGCTCTTTTTCTCCAAAATAATATCCAACACCTCTTGAATGGAATGTGACCTACATATGCTCAACAAACACATAAAATACCTAATTTTACCCAAGAAAAAAGCACAAATAATAGGGAATGGGGACCTAAAACATGTATAGAAATAGACCGATCAAATACCGCCAAACCTATCCTTTGCTAGTCCTCGAGCAAAACTAGAATAGAAACAAAAACTAAAAACAAACAAAAATCTAAAAATAAAATAAACTAAGCCACTTTCGTAGGGAACACGATAGCATTGAACGTATGCTATAAGCCTTTAAACCTCTAGGTGTCCATAGTAGGAAGAGTTTTGTCTCCTAAAGGTTTACAGCTATGCTACCCACAAACATATTTCTACGAAATACCAAATAATCAAAACGCAAACTCAAATATGCCATTCAAAGCCAATACATGCTAGAGCCACTGAATAAAGACTAAAATTATGTCACACATTTGAATGCATGCTTAGTTTTAATGAAAAGCCCATACTCAAGACACTCTATCTTAAAAAACGCATTCGTCAAATGTCATAGATATAATTCACCTCGACTCTAATTCTCACAGGATGTCACTCATAATTTCACACAGATCCTAGGCAAATACACTCATCAAGCATATGCGAGTGGAGTTTATGCACAAGAAATTTCAAGATATAATCGCATATGAATATATAATAGAAAGAATACTTGATTTTATGCAAAGGATCTCATGAACGGAATCAGACATTAAGAACAAGATAGAGCACATGTTTACCTTTACTCTCGAGCTAGCCTTCCCAAAAGATCAATTAGGTCTTTTCTTTGGTTGTAACGGGGCCATTGGGTGAAGGTTAAGAAAGAACGGGAAAAGGATAACAAACAAACCTAGGATCATATCGAGAAATTCTTCGACATTCTTAATACTCCGTTGAATTTCTTTGAATTCTTCATCCCATTTGCATCCAGGCTTCTTGACAATTTTTGTTCATCCTCCTTCTTGAGTTGATTTTGATTTCTCATCACTTTCATAATAAAGCTTTATCCCTTTCACTTACATTTGATTGATCATCCCATTCATTTATCTTCTTCTTTTTTTTCAACCCCTTTTTTTAAAACCTTTTTTATAACCTTTTTTTTTTTAATATGAGAATTTATACATCAATTACATAATTCTTCCAACACCTTCTTTGCATTTCATCTTCTTGAGTTGTCTTGCTACATGCACATCACAAATCACCCATTTCGAACTCTCTTCAATTATCTTCATCACCTTAATATGATCCCAAGCTATAAGGTATGGTTAATATATGGCTCATTGGGGTTAAGTTAATGTGGGTGATGAAAGCAAAGGCTTATAGTGTTTTGCTTCAAAATTGGCTATGGAGCACACACATAAGGTTGGAAATATTTAAGGCCTTTTAAGTGAGTTAAAGCACACATTACCTATATCACTTCTACTGGTTCAACCAAAACAAGAGCAAAGTCCACATGTGTTATCTTTTTATGATGAATGTTTTTTAATATACAATGCATAACCTATTGAGATCAATTTCTAATGTTAAGAACCTAATGAGTGTTTCGTAGTAGAAATAAACAAAACCCTCTATAATTATATTTATGTACGCTTTTTGGCTTAGTGAACTCACAAAGGTAGTCTTCACTATTAATCATGGCTATCCAACTATGCATTCTATCAACCATCATATCGAGAGCATGCCATAAATTTTGAAAAAAATGCAATGCATTATTCTAAATGGCAAGACGTTAGTCTAAAATCAGTGAATAAAGCATATATTACGCCTCTTAAAGCACACAAAAGAAGCTTCAAAAAATAGAGGACAAAAATTCCAAAAACTGGTGACTTTCTAAGACGACCTACATCAGTTATTTAATGTATATCTCTCAAATTAATAAATAAATGTTAACTATATTTTAACTCAACAAACTAGACATATAAATGCACACTTTTCATTTAGAAAATATTTCAAAATTTGAATTGGAAAAATGAGAAAACAGACGTTGAAAACAGTCCACGTGCAGATTTGCAAAAACAGGTCATCGCCCATGACCTTTGGTCGAAGAAACATTCATAACTTTTAAACCACTCCCCAAAATTTTACGTTCTTTATACCATTAGATTCATATAAAAAAACCAAAGAACCCAACATGTACAGAAAAAAATTATTTCCTCACCAATGAATACAGTTTTAACAAAATGCTTGCCTAATTTTTTTTCCCTTTTTCGCAGATTTCAACAAATGGCTCAAAAAATAAAATAAACACAAATTCACACCCCCAAACCTAATCTAAACATTATCCTCAGTGTTTATATGATATTAAAAGCATGGACATTGAATAAAGTAAAAGTATGGAAGGCAAGACCTCGAAACAAAATAAAAAATAAAAAAAAAATAAAGGAAAACTAAAAACTAAAACAAAAATAAAAAAATTACCTAGGTGGGTTGCCTCCCACCAAGAGCTTTATTTAACGTCTCAGCGAGACGAGTGCTTCTTGGAAAACTCAACCAAATTCTAATTTCTCTAATTTATACTTAAGCGCGATCAAGTCTTGGAAAAAAAATTCACGTGTTGGCATGTTCCTACACAGAATAAGCAAAGGCAAGTAAATGTTCAATATAAAGTATGGTGAAATAAGTTCAGAAAACCACTTATTCCATTTGATGTTGTGTAGGCTGCTCGGAAAAGTAATGGAAGGGACATAAGGCTTGAGTTCCATGTGTAGGAGCGGCTCCTCGAAAGGGACATCTTCTGCTTCCTTCGCTTTTTCTTCATCCATGTCAGAAGCTATAATCACTGGGAGTGTCTAATTCTCCCATAATTCTTCGATCTTGGACTCTTCTTCTATATCCTCTTCTTGTCATCTTCAAACACGTCGTTTACCCAATCCAGTAACTTATTAAGGCTTTCTTTTGATAGCTCCTTCTTTTCAACTTATTCACCTGCAGCACTAGAAAAATCATTAGAAAACTCATGGGTTACTATGGTATCGACAATCTCACCATTCGAAGGGATGTTGGTAGCTTCTTCTTGCTCCGTTTGGTAGGGGAATTCTTCGGGCTCCTCTTTTTGGAAAAATTCAATCAATTGCCCAATTTTCACCTCCATCTTCCTTATTGAAGCTTCTGTGTTCTGAAATCTCACATCAGTTTCTTGGAATCTTTTATCGTGCTGATTCATTCTCTGTTCCATAGTCTGTATGAACTCTTTCATTTTATCCTCCAATGATGGTGAGACCGGCTGCTCATAGGTACTTAATTCATTGTAATTCCTTGAGAAGTTCTGATGATTCCTACAATTCGAGTTGTAAGTATTGCCAAATGGTTCATAACTCGACCATTGACTTTGGGAATTTCCATACGGTTCATTAATAGGCCACGAATTGTAGGAATTTTCAAATGATTCATGCATAGGCCTCATGTTGTAGGAATTCAATGCTAGAGTCTATTTTTCAACATATTTTGGAAATTCTCCTCTCAAATGACAGCCCCATAGATCATGGCCAACCATTCCACATATCTTGCAAACCCCTTGTTTTCTCTCAGAGTCATCGAAATCAGTCTCTCTATCTGTCGACTTAAATCAACTAGTTGCATAGTAAATCCATGAAGTATTTCTCTTTCCTCATCATAAGCGTGTTGCCCGTAGAAGTCCATTGTACCTGAAAAGAAACAAGAAAAAGGAAATAAAAAAAGCAAAAAAAAAAACTAAAACTAATAACTTAGACTAAAACTAGAAATAACCAATAAATTCAACTAATCCCCAGTAACGGTGCCAAAAACTTGATGGGTGTAAAACCGTAGTTATAAAAACAATACTCCCAAGTGCACGAATCGTGAGATATCGTACAACGGCAAGTAAGGATCGTTCCCACGAGGAAAAGTGATTTATATAGTTAAATCTAATTCTAATTAAAGATAAACTAAAAAAAACCAGAAATTGATGGTGAATTGATTTAAACTAAAAACTAAATTAAATTAAACTAATGAAAGAAATTAAAATGATTTGGTTGTGATCAAAGGTGAGAAAGCACTAGGTCATCAATGCTCCCCTACTATGTTTACTCAATGTTTCGAATTGACTTTGAAAACAAAATATTAATCAAGTTAAGGGTTCGTTCTTATCTTAAGTATGATTGTTACCATATGATCCTAGGACGAATCAAGTGTTCTCAATTACAATTTACCCATAGATCAATGGCGCAAACTACAACCGAGAACCCATTAAGTACAAGAACAATGAACCAAAACCTACTTGCATAGATCAATGCTAAGATCAGTATAATCCATTCAATTGAATATTAATTAAGGTTACGTATAGATCAATACTCCAACCTCAATCATTAAATTATCAAAACCCTAAATTCATGCCAACGTATGATCATGCATTAACAAGAATAAAGAATTAAGACATAGGATGAATTGAATAAATCAAAACTCGAATTAATGAAAATATCATCAATTCTAATAAAGAGCATTCATAGAGGTTCACATTGATTCCCTAATATGAGTTAGTTACACATGATGAAAATAAGAGAAGAGAAAGAATAGATAAAACCCATCTTGGCTTTCAATGAGTTCTTCAAGTCTTTAATGATGAATTTTTCTTCGTCTTTGAATATTCGATGTGTAAAGATGAATGGAAGGTGTATGGTGATGGAGTGGTGGGGGACGGCCCCCTTGGTGGCTTGGGGCCTCCCTTGGCTTCTATCTCTCCTTGAATTGCAAAGAATAGAAAGTATTTTTTGGTGATTTTTCCTTGTGAACTTCTAATTCTTCTTTGGTTTAGGAAATTCGTTAAGTGGGAAAGTAGAATGAAACAAGGAATGAAATCCTATCCTAAATTGAATTTCCTTTTTTGATGTTTGACTCATAATTTGAGTTTTGGAAGTTTCCCAAACATGTTTTGGTCTTTTAAAATCGTTAGAATTTGATTTGGGAAGTTTTAGAACAATTATGGACCAATTCAGAGTGGTTTTCATCCAAAAATACGGCTAACCACGGTCTAGGTTGCTTCGGAGGTCACCGCGGTCTAAACAGCAGAATTCTTCTGCCATGTACCGCTCCACAGACTGGTAGCTAGGTCTCATGCCTGGACGGCGGTCTAGGCAGCGGTTAACTTTCGAGCACTGACATTTGGTTACTAAATTGAGCATAACTTCTTCTAGGAATATCTGAATTGCGATCCGTAAAGTGTGCCAGATACTAGACTTCTGGGGCTTTCAATCCATAGGTAGTAGGACACAATTCGATCGGAGATGAGTGATATAGGCCCCGTAATCTAGCTGTTCTGTATTGCTCCAAAAATTAACTTTTTGCTTTTTTTCTCCAAAATAACATCCAACACCTCTTGAATGGAATGTGACCTACACATGCTAAAAAAAACATAAAATACCTAATTTTACCCAAGAACAAAGCACAAATAATAGGAAATGGGGACCTAAAATAAGTATAGAAATAGACCGATCACTGATCAAGTGGCTCAAGGCATTGCTCCCCATGAACATGATTTGGTGGAACAGGTGTGCGAGTCCAATTGTGATTTCCTGATGGTTCATGCTGACCAAGCTTTAGCAAGTAGTCGTGATGCCCCTCCTCCTCGAACCGGTCAGATGGGATCATCTAGAGATAAGTCTGGTCGGATGCAATCCTCTACAAAGGAGTCTGATCGTGAAAGGTCCAGTAAGGAAATATCGAGCCGAGATAAGCCTACAGGGGATAGGCGGAGTCAAGAGGAGCCAAGTAGAGGCAAATCCCATGGGACTAGGTATGAGGAAAATGTCCCTAGTAACAAAGTGACCAAGATACTAGAGGGGTCTTCTGTAAAATGAGGGGGGTTCCGACTGTTGCTGCTCCATTACCATCTCGGTCGGAGCTTGACCCTATTATTTTGGATGAAAAACAAGAGGATGATTAGGGGACTTTGACTAAGTTGATTCTGATGGAGCAATGATCGAAGAAAAGAGGTGTTCAGATGGTTTCGACACCTTCTTCCATTTCATCTGAATCAACTAAGGTCATCGATGCTGCAATGCCTCCAACTTTCCCCTCACCTTTTCATATCCAACCCGATCGTTCCCCCACAAGGCTCCTACCACATCTTCCGAGGAAATCTGTCATGGAGTTTTCTATTAAATGCCAGATAGTCTTTACTGAATCAAACTCCGATGATGGAGAGCACAACTCGGAGGAGCAATTTATTGACATCGATATGCTTGACGTCATGAAGGAGCAAATGCTTGGGCCAATGCTAAAGTCAAGGACTAGTTGAGGATGTACAGGCAACCCAATCTGAGTGTATTCCTTCATTCACACCAGCTGTCTCCTAAGGATGGTGCTAGTGAAGGTCAAATTCTCAAGAGGTAGAGTTGTATAGCTCTTGTGGTTGCCTCTTAGGCTGGTGAGACGTCAAACACTGTTGGGCCGACCTTTTCAATAACACTTCCGACTACCTCTGCCTCTAGCCAAGGCTGATCCATCCCGTCGGTAATTTTGGATGCTCCAGTCTCTGGATCCTCCCACTTCTCTCGATCAATTAATTCTCAGGCTGATCCCATCTTCATGCTTTAATTTATGTCAGCTGGTGAAGGGGGTGATGGTTACTGGAGGGAGGTCAAGGTTACTAGTCCATCTGAGTGGGTCTGTATGATTTTCAACAATGGAATTTTTGTAAGCACCTTTCACATCATCTTTTTCTCATATACTTTTTGATTTCTCTAACTTTTACCCTTTTTTCAAGTAATGGAGAAGCTGACCCGAGCCTTGGCTGATTAAAAGAGGCAGGCTACTGAGATATCTTGGTTAAAAAAGGTTCTTACTAAAAGAAATGATGCTCTTAAGTCTTCCTCCATTAGTGCTTCCAAGGCTAAGTAGTATGAAGAGGAGTTGAAGGCCCACGCTGCGACTAAGCTTGCCCAGAGAAAGACCATAGCCAATGTCCAGAGTAGGGCTTCGACATCTGAGGCAACTCTTATGTAATTTACCATGAGGAACGTCGAGCTAGAGAAGAGGGTCGCCAAAGAAGAAATACAGAATGCTCAACTGAATCGAAGGCCATCCTGGCAGAGACGACATCGAAGAAATCCTTAGAGGAAACTCGGTTTTCCCAAGACGTCCTTACCTCTGCTCAGCAGGTCATGCTTGAAATGCAACACGCATCTGAAAAGGCTCGAATTCACTACGAACTCCTAGCCAAGGACTTGGAGAAACAACAAGTTAGTATGAAGGTGTTTTCTTATAAGGCTAGGTCAGCCATTGAAGTCCGGAATGTGGACCGCTACAAGAGATCCCCAGCTTTTGATGCCGTTATGCTGAGGGAATTCAAGAGGGGGCTGACCACCACTAGAGCTTTCTTCAGGGTCAATGAGAGGTCTTTGTGGGATAGGATTAACAAGAAGCACAAAGATGAGTCCCTGGAAGACATAAGGAATCAGAGGATCCGATGGAGGGCTTACTGCAGGTCCCTTGGGAAGGAGTCTCATCCCATGCATCTGGAGCTTCATTCAAAGTCTTCTCTGGTGGTTTTCCATACCATCGAAGAGAACGGCCTCTTAACCAAGAGGGCTGATGTTGGTCCCTTGCTAGGTACAAATTATTCCTCCTTTATAGCTAACTAGCCAGAGGATGATATCACTTTGCCAAATTTCGGAGACTTGAGCCAAGGCTGTGGTGTTGATCATCCTCCTAGCAGTTCTTGGCCCGGAGGTCCTTCTGACGCCCCAGATGCTTAATATTTTATTATTATTATTATTATTTATCGCTACCTTATAATCACCCTATTCTATAAATAAAATGAAATTTATTCTTTTTGTTGTTTCTGCATAAACTCGCGGATTGATATGTGTTGATCTTCTCGTTGCGAATTAGTGATAACCCAGGTCCTAAAGCTGGTAACAAAATTTATTTAAAAATTGAATGGTTTTTGAGTAGTTATGACCGTTTGTTAACTTGAACTATGCATGTCGGGCAATGCCTAAGTTAACGGTTTCAGTTGTGATCACCTCTTTTCGCCTGACGCAAATCTCCTTTGGTTGCTGCCACGAGTTAGCTCGAATTGTATATCTAGCTAATTGACTGAGTCCTGAGCATGCTAGTGTGATTGGTCACGGTTATTTCTTGATTAGTTACATATTTGCTTTTGGTTGTGCTTGACTCAAAAGCATTATTGCCAACCCTTTTTTCTCTGATTTTAACTAATACTATTCGCTTATCCCAGCTATATTGAATCTATTGTCCTGACTTTGGTCAAATAACTTTGTATGACAGGGTTTGTAATAGCCCTTGCATAAGCAAGGTCGGGGGAGCTGTTCTGGTCAGCCAATCGGTTACTCAAACCCACAATAGTCTCGCTGCTTTTATGTCAAGAAGTGTTCTTTTATAACCCATTCACATGGAATCTAATTTATAGACTCTTGTCTTTTATCTGTCAACTTGGTCATTGGGACATCTCCCAATAGTCTATTGATCAAGATTCATTACAATGGGGTATCTTGTACTTTACTGACTTAACAGATGCTTCAATTGCACCTGTTTTTTAGTAAGAATACTTATCCCTTGTTCAACTCTTGGCACATCCCATCAAGTGATTATGATCTGAAGGCGCCTAACGGTGCTTTATTACACCCAGTTAGTCTCGATGAATGTACACTGTCTTTGTGACATGTGCTTGGCCCCTTTACTGGGCCTCTCGGGCACCCCCAATCGATACTGAGCGATTTCTAGGTGTCTCGAGATTGCTTTTGTAAACAAAACAAAAGTTTTAGAACATTATTCTTGATTTTATAGAATTATTCCCTCAAAAGGGCTTTTATTGAATGTTAAAAGGAAACATAAAATAATCAGCTAACAAAGCGAATTATCCTCTAAAGAAATTAAAAAAAACAAGAAAAAATGAGGGGCCTTTAGAGGTAGAACATATTTAGGTATTGAGCATTGTATGGTCTAGGCAACTCGTTTCCTTCTGGTCGGGGCCAGGAGGTATGCTCCAATGTCTGGCCAATGCGACCACCTGATATGGGCGTTCCCATTTATCCGCCAAAGCCCTAACTAACTTATCTCTTGTATTGGGCAATACTTTTCTCAAAACTAGATCTCCTAGTTGGAATCTCCTAATTCGGACAAGCGAGTTATAGTATCTGGCATTCTTTTTCCTATAGGTCGCGATCCTTATCCTTGACACATCTTTTTTTTTCTTCCAACTCGTCTAAGTTTTGTTCCAGCATACCAGCATTTGACTCAGAATGGAAGAGATGCACATTTGGTGAGTTATGAATTACTTTAACCAGGATCATTGCCTTTGTCCCGAAAGCCAGTGAATAAGGGGTTTCGCCTGTCGAAGTCCATTTCGTGGTTCTGTATGCTCATAGAACTTCATGCAGCTTGTCTGCCCAGTTCTCTTTATGTCTGGGATTCGAACCGGTAGATGATGTTCTTCTTGACGAGACTCATCGTATTGGCCTCGATTATGTGTACCAACGCTTCTGCCTCGACCCATTTGGTAAAGTAATTCACAACCACAATGGCATGCTTTACCCCGCCTTTAATTATAGCTGGCATCGTGGCGATTAAATCTAGTCCCCATATGGCAAACGACCAAGGTGATGAAATGCTCTTCAACTACTCAAGAGGCCTCTTTATGTCATTAGCTATCCTTTGGCAACATTCACATTGATCCGTGACTGCCTGAGCGTCTTGGAATAGGGTCGGCCAGAAAAAGCCTCATCTGAGAGTTTTATGTGCCAAGATCTTACCTCCAGAGTGGTTCCCAGATACTCCCCTATGGATGCTCTTTAATATTCATCTGCCTTCTACTGGGCATACACATATTTGCAAAGCTTTCGAGAATCCTCTCCTATACAACTCTTCCCCGACCATCGAGTACCTGGTGGCTTTGTACCTGAGATGTTTTGCTTCAGTTACTTCCGCTGGTAGTGCTCCATTTTCAAGGTATTCCCTGATCGAGGACATCCAAGTAACCTGCTCTCCTTTAATCACTCATATCTCCAATGTTTCTTTTTGGTCCTCGATGCTTGGCCTTTTAAGATGAGCGACTGAGATGGTCTTTTATTGTACACCAATAGTAGCTAATGCAAATTTTGACAGAGCGTCTGCATTCTCATTGTTCTCCCTCGGGATCTGGGTGATCTTATACATCTTGAACCTTCCTAGTAGAGTTTTGGCTACCCCCAAGTATACAGCCATGTTGTTGTCCTTGGCTTGATACTCATTCAGGATTTGGTTTACCACCGTTTACGAGTCACTGAATATTTCTAGCTCATTCGCCCCTAAAGCCGTGAAAACTCTGAGCCCTGCCAAAAATGCCTAATACTCGGCCATGTTGTTAGTGGCTTTGAAGTCAAACCGCAAGGTACATTCTACTTGATCGCCTTCTGGGGCAGATATGACTATCCCGGCCCCGATGTCATGCGTGTTTGATGACCCATCTGTAGGTAGTTTCCATGCAAACTCATCGTTCTTTTTCATCATCCTGATCACCTCTTTGTTTGGCTCGATGAATTCTGTGATCATGTCAGTCACGACTTGCCTCTTTATTGTGGCCCTCGGCATATATGCTATCTCAAACTCACTCAACTCCATAACCCATTTAGCCATTTCCCGGATACTTCACGTTTCGAAAGAATTTGCTTCAATGGACAGTTTGTATAAACATCTATCCTGTGGGCTTGAAAATATCGCCTTAGCTTCCTTGCCACAGTCACCAGGGCCAGTGCCATCTGCTCGACTGGTGAATACCTTTTTCAGCTAGTAACAAGGATTTGCTTGTGTAATATACTGACATTTGTACCCTCTCATCCAATTTGACTAGTGTTGAACCTGTTGCTACAGATGTTACTGATAGGTACAAGTAAATCACTTTTTCTTCAAGGGGTTTGGATAAAATAGGTGTTGTCCCTAGGTATTCCTTTATCTTTCTGAAGGCCTGTTCACATTCAGCATCCATTCCACCCCCTTACCCTTCTTTATTGCCTTAAAAAAGGAAGACAATTGTCAGTCTATTTGCTTATGAATCGATTCAGAGATGCCAAATACCCTGTTAGCCTTTGGATTTCCTTTAACGTTCTTGGAGACCTCATTTCCTCCAACGCCTTTATTTTTTCTGGGTTAACTTCAATTCCCCTCTGGTGTACTTGGAATCCTAGGAATCTCCCCGAAGGTACTCCAAAGGCACACTTCTTTAGGTTGAGCTTCATAGCAAACCTCCATAGCACTCCAAATGTTTCCATGAGATCTCGTGCATGTTCTTCTGACGTTATGATTTTTGTCAGCATAACATCCACATATACTTCCATATTTCTACTGATTTGTCGAGTGAACATCTTATTCACCAGTCTCTAGTAAGTTGCCCCCAGCATTCTTAGGACCAAATGGCATGACTTTGTACCAATATAGCCTTTGGTCAGTGGTAAAGAATGTTTTGTCCTCGTCGGGTTCAAACAATCAAATCTGGTTATATCCTGAGTATGCATCCATGAAGCTCAACAACTCATGACCGGCTGTTGCATCCACCAATTGGTTAATCCGAGGTAGGGGAAAGCTATCCTTCAGGCATGTTTTGTTGAGGTCAGTGTATCCATACACATCCTCCATTGGCCATTCATTTTTTTACCAGTACCACGTTGGCCACCCATTCAGGATACTTTAATTCCTTTATAGATCCTGTTGCCAACAACTTCTCTACTTTCGCCTTGATCGCCTTACTTCTCTCTGGGTCAAACCGTCTTCTTTTCTAAACTATCGATTTACGGTCGGGGTCAACTGCTAAATAGTGCGAGATTATCTTTGGATTGATTACTGACATATCCTCGTGTTTCCATACAAACATGTCCTTATATTCCTTCAGTAGTCTAACCATCTCATCTTGCACTTGCTTTTCCAGTCGAGCATTGAGCCTTACAGTCTTTTCGGGGCTATGGTCATCAACTACAACTTCTATGGTCGATTCATCTTCCTAGCATTTCCCATCTTCTAGGGGTATCTTCCTCGGGTCTAGGTCAAACCGGGTTAGAGTTTCTGCTCTGACCTCCCCATTATCTATCTTCTGGTCTTCATACTTCCCAAGGATGTATACTTCCATTACCCCCGATTCTACTTTCTCCCTGTACACAACCAGATTTGCCTTTCTTACCCACTTTTGTGAGCTTTTCATGACTCCCACTCCTATTTTTATGGGAAACTTCACCGTTAGTGCATATGAGGCAGTCACAGCTTTCGTCTTATTCAAGAAAGGCCAACCTAATAAGGCATTGTATGGCCAATTCTCTGCATTCACGACCATAAAGTCCAGTAATACTGTCTTGATACAAGAGAAGCTTCTGATCTCAACCGATAACTTCACCATTCTCAACGATCTTACATCTTCTCCTCTGATACTTCTGAGTGGGATTTTGAGTGGTTGAAGTTCTTTTCTTTGCAAACTGAGTCTGTCAAACACCTCTACACTTAGATTATCCATCGAGTCTCCATTGTCAATCAGTACCCTTCTTACTTCCCTATGCCCCACGCGAACTGACACCACGATCACGTCATTCAACCTTACTTTTGATGCATGAGTGTCTGCTTCGGTGAAAGTTATTGGGCCCCAACGTTGTTTAGATTTTTTTTTATCAGGCCCTAGTAGATTTACCTTCAAGTTTCTCTGACCATCGATTTCTTCTCTAACTTCGGACATCCTTTCCCGACTTCTACTCCCGGTGTATGGCCCACCAAAGATGGCATGGTTTGCTGTAATATCTGAATCTCTCATGGGACTCCTACGGCTTCTATCTCGCTCTTTGACTATGGTATTCTTGCATCGGTCATCCCCACTCCTAAGGATCATGTCTTTGAGGTGTCCTTCTCTGATTAACTTTTCTATGTAGTCCCTCAACTGATAGCACTTGGAGCTTCCATGGCCGTCTCCTAGTTTAACCTGTAGTATTTGGTGGTGTCTCTTCTTGCAAAACTTGACTGCTTCGGGGATTGCTTTTATATGTTCTTATCTTTTATAACATTCAAGATTTCTTCTTACCTTCTGGCCAGTGGAGTGTAATTAGTGTATTGCTGCTTGAATTGCCTACCACCTTTGTCGCCATCCTTTCGTCTGTCCTTACCTTTTCCTCCACTACCTTTCTGCTCTCCTTTATTGATGTTCTTTAGGTTACCATCCTTGTGCTTTTGGCTACTTTCGGGGCGACCCCCATGTATGAGTTCTTTGTCATGGTCTAACTATTCTTCCTCTGCTATGGCGTATCCTCCAACGTGGCCTACCATGCTTGCGTACGTGGTTGGCCTCATCTGCCTTAGGCTTAGGGTCAGATGGTTGTGCTACAAACTGTTGACGAATGCTAACACTACTGCATCATCATTGGGATCTTATACTTCCAACACCTCTTGCGATAATCTAGCTAGGTAGTCTTTCAACCTCTCATCTTTCCTTTACCATAAGGTCGACAAGGCTGATATGGATTTTTTTCACTGAATGATTCCCATGAACTGCCTAGTGAACACTTGTACTAATTCTTCAAAATTCCTAATAGAGCTTACGAACAGCCCTCCAAACCATTTGGACCCTTTATCTCCCAACGTTTTCAGAAACATCCAACACTTGAAGGCGTCATCGTAATCATACTACGCCATTGCACTCTGATACCTCCTTACATGCTCATATGGGTCAGTATTGGTTTTGAATTGTTCCACATGCGGCATTCTTAATTTCTTTAAAAAACTGGCATGCCTTATATAATCAACAAACGGTCTTCCGAAATTCTCGATCAGTGGGTTTCTCACGCTCTGCCTTCTTTAGAGGGCTTCTATCCTCCTAAGGAGAATCTTTCACTCCCCTTCAGGGTCTACATGTTCATCGAACCTTTGACGGATAGTGAGCCTGTAAGGGTCCCTTTGGATTCGCCCGCTGATCTGGGCATCGAAGGTGTCACGCCTGACTGCAGAGGTTGGCTTCCTGCTACTTGTCGGGGCTATTTCATTGTCACTCGAATGTGAACGGGACCTTTTTCATTTGCCATCATATCCGTGAGCTTGTTCATTATGGGTTTCCCCTCCATTGTACCTCTCCACATCTTCTCGTGAACTAGACTCTCGGTATTCCCTAGCTTCCTGGTCTTCTTGGTCACTTCTTCTATGCGAACGCCCATTTTATCATGACGTTCTGCCTTATCTCTTCCAGTTTCTAGGGTGCTCTTGGAGTGGACACTTCTATCTCGGAGCTTATTTTGGGATCCTAGGCCACCGTTAGAGTGGAAAGTTGATGCGGTGAGCTTAGGTTAGCCGTAGTTGATATGCTAATTCCCTGTCTAGCAGCATTTTCGATGACTTTCTGTAAAGACTCTAGGATCCGCTTGAATGCTTCTAGAGAGATACCAGCTGCTTCACCCATGGATGTAACAGTGTCAGGTCTGGCTGATAGCGGGGTCCTTGTGGATGGATCTTCTCCTATTGTGCTGACATAACAAGATTAGAGACATTGGCACCACGTGAACCATAAATGTTGCGTAGAGATGAACTTCTGTCTCTACTAGTGTCTATAGTGTTGCCTTTAGCTAACTTCTTTCAAAATCGATCACGCAAACTAAATACTAGCGGGGGTTCACGCCTTCTATCTATCATCGTTTGTTAACGGTGATTTCCGTATTAACCTCTCGCCACACAATTGATACAGAATGACAACTAGTTGTAAGCAAATTGTAACGAGAAAATAAATAACACACAATTTTACGTGGTAAAACCCCAATGAGGGGAAACGTCCATGGTTTCCAATAGTGACAACAAGAATTCACTAGGTTAAAAAAAGATTACACACACAATCTCTCTCGTGCTCTTGCTAGTCAAAATTGTGTTAACCCCTTTATGGGTATTTTTAGGGTCTATTTATACATGCATAAAACCCTAATTCTTAATGTACACATATGGAAAGTCTTTGTCATTTAATGAAATTCTAACTTCTTAGAGTCATGCTCTCCTTCTTTTGATTTGTGTTTCAATTGTCCTTAGATCTCTTTCCTAATCTGGATTCTGATACCTATAAGGATGTTTGTTTCCTCATCAGAGTTCGTTTCCAAAAGCCTTGTGCAAATCAGATTCTTTTTCTGTGTATTTGAACCATGATTCCATCGACTCTAGATGCTGTCTACGTGTCACGCGTCCGATCACCTATTTTTCCCGACCATTCTTGTTTACCCCGATTAGTGATTTTACCCGACCCTAGCTCCGACCATCTTGACGTCCCGATCGGATATACAAACCCGGTCGTATGTGTTGTCTTAGTCGGGGGGACTGGTCGGGTCTTCTTCGACTTACTTGGGTGGGCTTAATCTAGTCGTCTTCTGGTGGTGTGGCACCCCCGGCCCTAGTCTTTTGCTGACATTTTTGTATCATCTAGAATTTGGCAATAACAGCAAACAATTAGATATATTTCGAAAGATTGGATGGAAAATGCAGATTTGTTCAATAAAAGGCCAAGAATTGATCAAGTGTAGAGGCCAAGTGTGCTAGTCCTAACCCGCTCACTATGAAGAGGAGCTGGAATTAGTGAAATGCACAGGTCATGACCAACCGTGCACTAGCCGTGCACCTATCGCTCATTTGAGGAAACCCGGAAGCTACCAGGGAGCAAGACATGAGCATCAGGTCACCGTGCAGGACATTGCGTGGGTCATTATCCGTGCTACAACATGCACATTCACTAAACCCGAGGATAGAATCTGAGTGTCAAGGCATTGCATGGGTCCCTACATGTGCATAACCCGTGCATTTGGCACATCAGGATGCCACATCTATGAAATCAAGCCATTCTGAAGACACCAATATATAAGATCATTTTTGTTATGACTCAAACGGCCATATACCCATCCATAACCACTTTCTCTCTTTAGATCTAGGATTTTTTCTCTCCTCTTCCATCCAACAACCCATTCATCTATCTTGGATTTTCTACTCAATCAAGGCTCTAGAAGATTGGATTTCAAGCTCCCAAGGAATGAGAATCATCCATTGGTTTACTCTCACTCTCTTCTCGTATGTATTTTCTTTTATTGAGCATGAGTAACTAATCATTTCAATAGGGGATTGATGTGATTCAGTTGTGGATTGTGGGTATTGTAATGAATTCTATCTTTTCATATTAATATATTAAATATATTTCATTCATTGTTTTTATTTATTTCAAAGATGGTTTGTATTTGATTGTACCTCATTTCTTTGCAAATTATTTGAGAAATTACTTAAGTAGGGAATTGGGTATACCCTCTATTCAATTCTCTTAAGCTCATTTGAATGGAAAGATTGAGCAAGAGTACTACCCTCCTCTAGTGAAATTCGGACAATTAATCTCATTCTCTATCTAATCTCAAATGGTGACCAATTCTATAACCTTTAGATTGGTTGTTTGTGAGTGATTACGCACCAATTCTAAACCCTATAGGTAGGTGAACTTACAAAGAGATTAGTCATTTATTTTGATAGTTGTATTTTAATGAACAATCATTTGTGGGTGGCCAATAATATACCCTCTAGATTGGAAATCCATAAGGGATATACAACCAAGTCTATAACCTATAGCTTGGTTACATTATTTTAATGAACATTTATGAGAATTCATAAGTACCCATTATTGAATGTTGAATCTATCAGTTCCCTAGTTCATTTGTCATATATCTTCATTTACTAACTTGTTGAATTTTAAGTAGTTTCATCCTAGTTGCTTTATTAGTTAAATCCAATACAACACTCATTTGCAATCCATTTTTTTTCTTGCATTTGATTCAAAGCAAAAATCTGATCACATTGGTATAACACAATCTCTGTGGACGATACCCATACTTGCTACTATATTGTTCACAAGTTGTGAGAGCAAAGTTGGGTTTATAAATTTTGTTTGACAAGTTATTTTTCTATACAAAACGGCACTTGTCATTGATAAAATAAGACATGCCTATTTTTTATACAAATTCAAGATGTCGACATGGAACAATTCAAGGCAAACACTGACCCGTAGGAGCATGTCAGGAGATATCAAAGCACGATGGTGCAATATGATTATAATGATGCTTTCATATGTCGGATGTTCTCATATGTCGGATGTTCTCTTAGACCTTGAGGGACCAGGAATCTAGGTGGTTCGAAGGACTTACTGGAGGGTCTATCTTGAATTTTGAGGAACTCATACAAGCTTTCACTAGGCAGTTCATGGGGAATATCTAGCAAAAGAAATCCATATCAGTTTTGTCAACCTTAAAACAAAGGAAAGACGAGAAGCTGAAGTACAAGACCCCAACAATGATGCAGTAGTATCTACATTCATTAATAGTTTACAGCATAACAAATTATTGTTAAGCCTAAGGCAGAAGGGGCCGACCACGTATACAAGCATGATAGAATATGTCAAAGGATATGCCATGGTAGAAGAAGAACAAATAGCTCACAGAGAGGAGCTCATACAAGGAGGCTGGCTCGAGAGCAGCCAAAATCCTAAAGACGGTAACTTGAAGAATAACGGCAAGGGGGACCAGAAAGGCAATGAGGAAAGAGTAAGGATGGACACAAAGATGACGATCTGAAGAGTGGCAAACATTTCAAAAGATAGTAGGCCAATTACACCATGTTGGCTAGGAGACAAGAGGAGATCTTGAACATGATAGAAGACAAGAACCTGTACAAAAGACCCTTAAAATAGCCTAACTTGGAGAGAAGAGACACTACCAAATACTACCGTTTTTACCAATAAAACGACCATGAAACCTCCAAATGCTATCAATTAAGGGACTATAGTGAAAAGCTATTCAGAGAAGGGCACCTCGAAGACTGATCCTGAAAAATGGGAGTGACTAACACAAGGACCCCCCAAAGGGAGAGCACAATAGAAGGGACAACCTTAGAAGAAGTTCGGATAGCAGAGTGATCAACACCATCTTTTATGGGCCACACACAGAAAGCAGTAGTCAGGAAAGAATGATTGAGGTCGGAGAAGCTATAGATGGTAAAAGGAATATGGAAGTAAGAGGCTTGCTTTAGTACTAATGAACTTAACCCTTCCTTGCCTAGTGTTGTTGTTTCTCTATTGCAGGACTTTGATGAAGTGTTTCCCGAAGAGATGCCTATTGGTTTACCACCAATAAGGGGGATTGAGCACCAAATTGACTTTGTACCCGGAGCACCCATCCCAAATAGACCAGCATATAGAAGTAATCCTGAGGAGACAAAGGAACTTCAAAGGCAGGTTAGTGATCTCATGGAAAAGGGGTATGTACGTGAGAGCATGAGTCCTTGTACGGTTCCCGTATTGCTTGTGCCAAAGAAGGATGGAACATGGAGGATGTGCATTGATTGTCGTGCCATCAACAATATCACTGTAAAGTATCGACATCCTATTCCTAGATTAGATGATATGCTTGATGAATTACATGGTTCTATTGTTTTTACCTTAAAAGTGGATATCATCAAATTAGGATGAAGGAAGGTGATGAGTGGAAAACTTCTTTCAAAACAAAATATGGATTATATGAGTGGTTAGTTATGCCTTTTGGATTAACTAATGCACCAAGTACTTTCATGAGATTAATGAACCATGTTTTGCGTGCTTTTATTGGAAAGTTTGTGGTTGTTTATTTTGATGACATTCTGATTTATAGAAAAAACTTGGATGAGCATGTTGAACATTTAAAACTTGTTTTAGGAGTTTTAAGAACAGAAAAGTTGTTTGCTAATCTTAAAAAGTGCACCTTTTGCACCGATAAACTTGTATTTCTGGGCTTTGTTGTTAGTGCTAAGGGAATTGGGGTTGATGAAGAAAAGGTTAAGGCAATTAAGGAGTGGCCGAAACCTACCAATGTGGGACAAGTGAGAAGTTTTCATGGGTTGGCTAGTTGTTATAGGAGGTTTGTGAAATATTTTAGTAGTGTAGCTGCACCTTTAACCGAAGTTATCAAAAAGAATGTGGGTTTTAAGTGGGGTAATGAACAAGAAAAGGCATTTAACTTGATTAAGGAAAAATTAACTAATGCACCTTTGCTTGCTTTGCCTGACTTTGCTAAAACTTTTGAGATTGAGTGTGATGCTTCAGGAATAAGTATTGGAGCTGTTCTAATGCAAGAAGGTCGTCCCATTGCATATTTTAGTGAGAAGATAAGTGGAGCAGCCTTGAATTATCCTACCTATGACAAGGAGATGTACGCTTTGATTAGAGCATTGGAAACTTGGCAACACTACCTTTGGCCAAGAGAATTTGTGATTCACACGGATCATGAGTCCTTGAAGCATATAAAGGGGCAACACAAGCTAAATAAGCGGCATGCCAAGTGGGTGGAGTTCATTGAAATGTTTCCATATGTGATCAGGTACAAAAAGGGTAAGGAAAACGTGGTCGATGATGCTCTGTCGAGAAGGTACGTTCTACTTTCTACTTTGGATGCTAAATTGTTTGGTTTTGAATACATTAAACAGTTGTATGTGGAAGATTCTGATTTTGGTAATGTGTTCAATGCATGTGAAAAGGCTGCATTTGGTAAATTTTATAGGCATGATGGATTTTTGTTTAGAGAAACTAAATTATGTGTGCCTAAGAGTTCTTTGCGTGAATTACTTGTTAGAGAAGCTCATGGGGGAGGTTTGATAGGGCATTTTGGTGTAGCTAAGACGCTAGATACTTTGCATGAACATTTTTTTGGCCTCATATGAAACGTGATGTAGAAAGAATCTGTGAGAAATGCATTACTTGTAGACAAGCCAAGTCTAGGATTAAGCCTCATGGATTGTATACTCCTTTGCCTATACCTAGTGGACCTTGGATTGATATTTCTATGGATTTTGTGTTGGGTTTGCCTAGGTCAAAAAGGGGTAGGGACTCTATATATGTGGTTGTTTATAGGTTTTCTAAAATGGCACATTTCATTCCTTGTCATAAAACCGATGATGCATCACATATTGCTGATTTGTTTTTCAAAGAAATTGTAAGATTGCATGGCATGCCTAAGACCATTGTTTCGGATAGAGATGCTAAGTTCTTAAGCTACTTTTGGAAGACTTTGTGGGGTAAGTTAGGCACTAAACTTTTATTTTCTACTACTTGTCATCCACAAACTGATGGTCAAACTGAAGTAGTTAATAGGACTTTATCTACCTTGTTGCGTGCTATAATACAAAAGAACTTGAAAACATGGGAGGATTGTCTGCCGCATGTAGAGTTTGCTTATAATAGGAGAGTGCATTCTGCAACTCATTTTTCGCCTTTTGAAATTGTGTATGGTTTTAACCCATTGACTCCTTTGGATTTAATTCCTTTACCTGTGAATGAGCATGTTAACTTGGATGGAAAGAAAAAGGCAGATTTTGTTAAGCAAATCCATGAAAAGACTCGGGAAAACGTAGAGAGACGAACTAAGCAATATGTCAATCAAGCAAATAAAGGGCGTAAGAAGGTTGTGTTTGAGCCCGCTGATTGGGTGTTGTTGCATATGAGGAAGGAACGATTCCCAACCCAGCGGAGTTCTAAACTACTTCCAAGGGGAGATGGCCCATTTCAAGTGATTGAAAGAATCAATGACAACGCATACAAGTTGGATCTTCTAGGTGAGTACAATGTTAGTGCAAGCTTCAATGTTTCTGATTTGTCTCCTTTTGATGTAGGCGACGATTTGAGGACAAATCCTTTTCAAGAGGGAGGGAATGATGCGAACAAGGCAGCTGCATCAAATGATCTATTGCTTGTTCCGGTTGGGCCAATAACAAGGGCAAGAGCTAAGAGATTCAAAGAAGCACTAAATGGCCTAATTCAAGACACTTGGGCTGATTTTGAATTGTTGAAGTCCAAGATAAGCCCACATGAAGACCAAGGCATAGTTAATGTCATTAAGGCAATTGATTGGGCCGAATAAGGAAGACTTGGGTGTGTGGCACAAGCTAGGAGAAGAGTCAACTTTGGCTGATTTATTCCCTTTTAATTTCCAAAGAATAATGGTTGATTTGTTTCCCAAATTAAGGGGCTGATTTGTTTCCAGATTTAGCTTTCCAATTAGGAAGCAAGTCAATAGTTGCTAGTTTAGTATTTATTTATTTCCTAAATTTGTTTGCATTTATTTTCATAATTGTAAGGCATTAATTGCCTAATATTTATTCCCTTTTAGGTCTTAGATATTTTTAGTATAAAAGAGACCAATTGATGTAATTTGAGAATAGACTTGAATTGAATAAAAATTGTGAGAGTTCATCTCTTTTTTGGGTTCTGAAAACTTGACTTATCACTCACATCTTCTTCTTGTTCTTGAGTGTGGCGTCTTCAACTTCTTGATGCCGTTGGTTCTTACCTCTTTATAGGTAATAGGTCGCGGTCCGATAACGTTCTTGTTTATAAACTTGGTTAGAAAACGATCCTTCGTTACCATATATTGGTTCCGGGTCTCACTGCTCTTGGTGAGGTTCATATCATAAACAATATCTAAATACAAAGCATAGAGATTTAGCTAGAAGGGTAAAATCGTCTTAAATGCTAGCTATCATAAATTACTGTTGTCAACTAACAACCAACATCACAAGCATGTTGTAAAAGCTATTAAACACAAGAACATGCATTCAACTGGCAATAGAAGCTAAAACCTAGGCATACATGGCAGTGTAATGATATAATGAAGTCTAGTACATGTATAAATTACCTAGTCAAGAAAAAGATGATGCTCCATGCTTAGATAATCCTAGAATGAAACTAAATGACCATGAAATGAAGTTTGGTTAAGTAGAAGTGAGTGTTTGGGAGTCTTTTTCTCTTTAGAAAAGCTAGATCACTCAAAGATTGTTTCTTGGACTCCTTAAAACCAAAAAGAAGAGAAGAGAACAAATATATATATATACATATGTATATATATATGGTGCCCTACACGAAGTGACGTCGTTTTGAATGAAAGGGAACCAAACCCCGTTAGGACCGCTAGCTGGACCGCGGTACAAGTAATGTGCCCAGACCATGGCACAAGGAACGGTGTATCGCCTGGACAACACCGTTCTGTAGACCATTGTGCAGACCGCGGTATGAACAGAATACGACACCTAGGAACCTCCACTTGGGAGACCGATGTGCATGCAAATAGCACAGGCTGTTGTACCATCATCGTGCAGCCTATGGTAAACACCTTTGTGTAGACCGCGGCGGATGCAATGCAAGGGGAGTGGTCTAGACCGCGGTTAAGAGGGAAAACCTCTTTTAAGAGCAAACTAAATGCATAAAACAACCAAGCAAGAGATATGGCAAATAAGGCACGCAAGAAAACAATTAAGCATTAATGCAAGATGATCAAGGCATGCATATGAGTGAGTGTGTGCACTATTATCTCTTCAATGAAAGTTAAGCAAGTGATATACCTTTGAAGCTTGAGCTTTGTCACGAACGAAGACAGTATAAACTACCCTTACATGTTAATCCCCAAATGTGGTTTAATAAGCCAATCAAAAACCGAGGAACTTATAATCTCCCCCTTGGCTATTTTGTGACAAAACCACCACTCAATATCATTCACACAAATAATTAAAGCAAAAGACAAGGAGTCAACAAACACATTCAACATTACAAAGAGATACCTAAGGCTAGACCTTCAAATCTTCCGTCTCTTGTAGAATGACCATCCCTACAAAACATGAAATCTACACTTTCCAAGACAAGTGTATGTAAGGTGATCAAGGAGGATAAAAATACGAGTAATATGCAAACAACAATAACAAGCACCATGCAATAACAATGCAAATGCAAATGCTCCCCCTAAATAGGTTAACTCCCCCTCAACAAGTAAATCTCCCCTTATATGCAACTCTCAACACCCTTTTAAATCATGCCACTCTCAACTCCCCTTAAATCCACACTACTCCCCATTTTTGTCATGAGATAGGCAAATGAGTATCCCATTAAGAAGGCATTAGCAAGGAGAGCTTATGGCACAAGACATATGCATAATCATATAAAAAAATTTATGCAACTCAATTAAGAAGAGAGACTCAAGGAGTTTTATTACATAAAAAGTGTGTGAACGAATGCTTTGCATACAAGACAAGTTGTATTCAAGATCAAAACATGGTATTTGGCCAAGCAAAATAACAAGGGTTTCTAAGAGAATTCAAACCAATTTCACCCTTTGTCATGGAATAGGCAAGATGTAAATTGTAAAATAAATTCATTTAAGAGCAGCTATATCAAACTTTACAAGAAAACAAGACATGAACGACTATTGCGCCCTTTTTGATTGGGTGGAATGCCTGTATGATAGTGGTCTTGTTCGACAAGTAAAGAGAGTCAGACTTTTGGATTATAAAATCCTTGAAATGGATACAAGAACCTTATTGATTGAAGTCTCATAATTGCTTTCACATAAATTTTTGCATTCATTTTAGAGCATTCAATAATTTCATCATGCATATTACTTCAAAGCATGTCATATATAGAATCATCATGTCATGGAGATCAATTCTAGGTCATTCAAAATGTACTTCCCAATCAATTTTCCTAGTCCAAAGATTCATGTTTGGTCATAAATAAACAAGGATTGCATGTAAAGCAAAGTTGTACACTTATTATTTAAAAAAATGTACACCCTATCATCTCAAGCAATTAATAAATGAGCATAAATATTTTCAATGAGCACAATACAATGCCAATTTGCTCTCTTTGCTTGAGCTCCCCATATGAGGTCAATCAAGGCAAATCAAAAGGGGATATGAGTCCCTATAGACTTACCAAGTCCATTAGACCTAGTTGAGCCTATAGGTGAACCTTTAGCACAATGGCAGGTGGGTTCATCTTTTCTAATCCACTTAGGTGTTACATTGTCATTCCTAGTAGTCAAGGTCATCATATTACACCTAGGATCATTGACACTAGATTTCCTAGGCATATGCATATTGGCTCTAGCCCTTTTTCTTTCAATCATGCTCCTAGTTCTACACATGTTAATGTACTTGAAGCAATTTGGTCTAATATGACCATCAACACCATAAAAATGACATGAAGGATTAAAAGAAAGGGTCATACCATTTCTTTGTGAGAACAAAGGTGTTTTCCCATGTCTTTAAGCTTTCCTTTGGTGTGGTATTGGTTCTTTTCTCCTTTGTTATTGAGTTAGAGAAGATTGTTTCCCTGGTTGAGCTTGCATTAATTACTTGGCTTTTTGGTGTCACCTTGACTTGGGCATTCTTAAAGCTCTTTCCTAGTTCAATTTTCTTCCTAGGATGAAGTGGAGGAAGGGAATCATTAAAGATCATGCTCTTGACAAATACCCTATTGCTAGGAGTTGAGGTCCTCCTTATCATCTTCAAACCCTAGACCTCTCTTGTCACTTGGCTTTGTGCCAACCCCCAACATATGGTCAAGCTTCTCCGTACTCAAAGTCATTTTAGCAATCAACTCTCTAGCTTCTCTAAGCTCCTCCTTCAAGATTTCTTCCACCTTTCTTCCATTCTTCACTTTCTCATTTAAGTGAGTCACCTCGGTTGATAGCTTGAGGTTATCTTCCTTTAGCTTTCGAACCTCTTTCATAACTTGAGGATGTGATGCTCTCATCACTTTTCCTCTTGGTAGCTTCATAAAAATTACTTTTAGCTACCTCTTCCTCTACTCCTTTTTTAAGATCACTACTTAAGGCTTTGTTGCCTTTTTCAACATCTTCCATAAAGAAGACTCCAAAAGCCGTGTATTTAAGAACAACCTCTTCATCACTTGAGGAATCTTCTTCACTTCCACTATCACTTGATGAGGCGGCCTCTGCATTTCCTTTTTTCCTCTTCTTCGAATTAGCACACTCGGCAGCTTTGTGATCGAACCCACTACACTCATAGCATTAAATTACCTTCTTGGAATCCATCTTGTGAGATTTCTCCACTTTCTTGAAGGGATTCTTGTGCTTCAATTCCTTTCCTTTGGATCCAAAAGCCTTCTAGTTAAATTTGATGAATTTCTTGAATTTCTTTACCATAAGGGCCATCTCCTCATCTGAGTCATCCTCCTCATTCTCTTCAACCTTAGAGGTATTCAATGCAATGTTCTTTTGCTTTATGGAAGGTGTAGGTGTAGAGGTCTACTTAGACTCATAGGCTATAAGCCTTCCTATAACTTCACTCGGCTTCTTCGACTTGTAACCACTATTTTCTTCGAGTGTAGTCACATTGGACTCAAATCTCTTGGGAAGTGACCTCATGATCTTTTGCTTGATTCTTCTATCTGAGTATGGGTCACCTAGTTGATGGCTTTGATTTACGATATCCATCAACTTCACTTGGATGTCATTAAAGCATTCGTCCTCTTCCATCTGAATTGTCTCAAATTACATTGGAAGGACTTGAAGCTTGGAGTCCTTGACCACTTCGGTTCCTTCATAAGCGGTTTGTAGAATCTTCCAAGCCTATTTTGCATTCCTAGTGTTTTGAACCAATTTGTATTGATAGCCGTCCATGGCACACAAGATTGCATGTATAGCCTTGTTGTTCCACTTGGAAGCTTCAAATTCTTGTGTGCTCCATTGAGACTTAGGCTTGAGGACTTCATCTCCATCATCACTGGTCATCTTTGGAAGAGTGTACCCATCTTCAACTGTCATCCATGCACGGTCATCTATTTGGCAAATATAAGACTCCATCTTGCATTTCCATGAGGTATAAGTGTCACCTTTAAGCAAAGGTGGTCTTATACTTGATGCTCCCTCTTTGCTCATCCCAAGCTCACTTATAGTGTTTGGGTTATAAATGAAATGTAAATGAAATACAACAAACAAAATCCAAAAACAAACAAGCAAAATGCAAAATGTAAGACACACACAGAGCATGGATCACCTAAGTATATCTAGGCATCGGCTCTGATACCAATTGAAAATAACACGTAAATGTGTGAGTCTAATAAACCTAAAGGGGGGTGAATAGATTTTAACACAATTGATTACCAACCTTTTGAATTAATCAATGTTAATAAATTCACCCCATTAACAAACATGGAAAACAAGTAAAAATTGAGGAAAAAAAATTGGCACACAATTTTTACGTGGAAACCCTTAGCAAGGGAAAAACCACGGGCTAACCACTTACCCACTCTCGATCCTCAAATCCACTATTGTAATGATGTTTACAACCTAAGTTGACCACCTAGTCACACTTCAAGGTTACTAACCCACCACTACTACCCAACGGGCCTTAAGAGTGATTCTTGATCAACAAGCTTGTGCACTGAACATTTAGTCATAAAGCTTAACCTCAATGAAGAGTCAAAACAACCTAAGTGAATATAATGAAATATTCAAACATGCAAGTAGTTCTAGGCTACACTAAATGCTTATCTAGGAATTTAAAGATGTCAATAAATGCAATTATTATATATTAATGTCTAAATGCAAGTGTAGGAAGACCTAACTAGATATGGCAATGAAAGTATAAAATCTAGTTATCAAACAAAAGTCAATCAATAAAATTTGTCATGAAACATGGCAAAGAACAATCACTGTAATTAATACCTAAACAATAACTAAACACAAAGCATAGAGATTTAGCTAAAAGGGTAAAATCGTCATAAATGCTAGCTATCACTAATCAATTGTCTCAACCAACAACCAACATCACAAGCATGTTATAAAAGCTATTAAACATAAGAACATGCATTCAACTAACAATAGAAGCTAAAACCTAGACATACATGACATAATAATGATATAATAAAGTCTAGTACATGAAGAAATTACCTAGTCAAGAAAAAGATAATGCTTCACGCATAGATAATCCTAGAATGAAACTAGAAGACCATGAGATGAAGTTTGGTTGAGTAAAAGTGAGTGTTTGGGAGTCTTTCTTTCTCTTGAAATGCTAGATCACTCAAAGATTGCTTCTTGGAATCCTTAGAAGTAAAGAGAAGAGAAGAGAACATATATATATGGTGCCCTACACGAAGTGACGTCGTTTTTGATGAAGGGCAACCAAACCTCGTCAGAACAGCTAGCTGGACCGCGGTACAGGTAACGTGCCAAGACCGCGGCATAAGGAATAGTGCATCGCCTGGACAACACCGCTCTATAGACTGTTGTGCATGCAAGTGCACAGATCACGGTATGAACAGCATGCGACACTGGGAACCTCCGCTTGGGAGACCGATGTGCATGCAAATGGTACAAGCCGCGGTACCGGCTGTGTGTAGCCTCTGGTAAACACCACTGTGTAGACCGCGACGGAGGCAAGGCAAGAGGAGCAGTCTAGATCACGGTTAAGAGGAAAACCTTCTTCTAAGTGCAAACTAAATGCATAAAACAACCAAGCAAGAGATATGGCAAATAAGGCACAGAAGAAAGCAATTAAGCATTATGAGTGAGTGTGTGCACTGTTATCTCTTTAATGAAAGCTAAGCAAGTGATATACCTTTGAAGCTTGAGCTTTATCACGAATAAAGACGGCCTAAACTACCCTTACTTGTTAATCCCTAAATGTGGTTTGTCAATCGAAATAAGCCAATAAAAATCGAGGAACTTACAAAGGCTACTAACAACATAATCGAGTATGAGACACTTTTGCTAGGTCTCAGGGTTTGTATAGCATTAGGGGCGGATGAGCTAGAGATATTTAGTGACTCTCAAGTAGTGGTGAACCAAATTTTGGGCTAGTACCAGGCCAAAGATAGCAACATGGCCGCCTATCTGGAGATAGCCAGAGTATTGCTTGAGAGATTCAAATATAGGATCACTTAAATCCTAAGGGAGAAGAATGAGAAGGTTAATGCTTTGTCGAAATTGGCATCTATTGGGGTTTATGTCCAAAGGATGTAATTTATAAATGGATTTATGAAATAAATAAAAAGAAATATTCAATTCATTCTTATTGTGTTGTTTATTTTATAACTTGTGCATATATTTAACTTCCAAGATTACCGGATGTAATCTCGAATAGTGTATATGAATGTCATAAATAGATGGATTCAGTAAGAGACGTGCATTCTAAAGAGTCCATAGATAGCAAATGAAGCTGAGTACTTTATTTGTGGTTAATCTGTAGTTGGTGTCCATTCTGTAGTGTACGGTGATCCTATCCTGGATCATTCATATGAAGATTTGAAAATGGAGGCATCTTGTATGACGTGATCAAATAGGGTTGGGCCATGATCTATATGAATCTCTAACCAAGATCCGTTTACCGTCTTATATATCAACTAATGATGGCAATATGTGGGTGATCTTGATCCTGAGTGTCTTATCAACTCCTTCAAGTCAGATCGTGGTCTTTGATATACCATGGGTGAGGTCGGGTGTAGTTCCTAATCAATATACTCTGTATATTGGGATTGCGGTTTGGTTTATGGCTGGAAAGATTTGTACACAATAGTGGAATCCACTCCTTCTTATGAGAGGTAGATGGTAGTTCCCTTAACGGTTGATTCGAGGCTTGGACAATATAAGCGCTCTCTTAATTTCGTGAGGAAATAAAATTCATCCATTTGAGAATCAACGGTACTTAAAATATATATGTAATTAGAGGGGTATAATGGACATTATGACCTAGCTCTAATTATGAACTGCTGTGGAGGATCACACCATGTGTAATAGCTATATCAATTGACATCGAGTTGTATTGGTCTGTGTAAAAGAGTTTGCAGTTGAGAGAGTGCAACTTCAGGTTTTTAACGGAATAAAACTGGAGTTAATAATCAAGGAATATTAATTAAAGAGTTTAATTAATGTTTCCGAGAATTATTAGAGCTAAAAATATTGTGGGTTCATTAGGTCCCCTTGTTAGCCCCGATCGATTTAGGTAACAAGGGTCACAGTTATTTAATTGGATTGTCCAATTAATTGTATTACGAAAGTGACACGTATTTATTCGGGAATTAATTGAATAATGAGATTATTTGATTAATGAATAATGGTGATTAAATAAATTAAATAATAAGATTATTATTAATCACTAAATGAAGGTTGTTTGTTGATATTTGTTTTTTGAATAAAATAAGATAATATGATTATTTTATTTTATTAAATTAAATATTTTATTTTTGAATTTAAATAGTTATATTCAAATTAGATGGTATCTATTAATAAAATAAAATAAAGGTTTTGTTTTAAATAAAAAGATATCATGAGGTTTTAAAATAGAGAATATATATCTGATATATATATTCTTTGAAAACCGATCAAAACAAGATATCAATTAAAAAAAATATTTTAAATAAAAAGATATCATGAGGAGAATATATATATATATATATATATATCTTATATATTTTGTTACTTAAAAGTATAATTGAAAACCGACCAAAACAAGATATCAATTATACTTTTAAGTAACAAAATATATAAGATATATATATATATATATATATATATATATATATATATATATATTCTTTGAAAACCGACCAAAACAAGATATCAATTATACTTTTAAGTAACAAAATATATAAGATATATATATATATATATATATATATGTATGTTTATAGGCAACATGCATTGTGAACACACAATCATTTAGTTTAAAGCAAATACATGTGCATGAGACGCACAAGTGAGATTTGTGCAAGTGCAGTGTGTTTGTGAGCTATTTTTTGTGCAAGTGTGTATGCGTGAAATAACACCAAAAAGAGAGAAAAGATTTTGTGTGCAAGTGTTGTGCCCTTATATCAAAGAAAGAGTTTCTTCAAGTCTTTTCTCTACATTCTCCATTCTAGTTCCTGATATCGTGACGCGTCCACACGCAGTTACCAGTCTCGGGATATAGCGAGGAAGATCGAGTGGTTCAGACAAGAGCATATTTAAAGTGAATGAGCCTCCAACCGTTTGTAAGATTTTCTTCTTCTAATTATATTGTTTACAATTTCCTGTATATACGTATATTTTATTATTGTAATAATTTTATATGTATTAGTTCTGAAAAAAAATACGATCCCAAGTTCATTGGTTCCTGATAGATTTTGATCCGTGTTAAAAAAATTTAAAACCTACTTCTGCTACATTACAAGTGAACGGGTTTTAACAATTGGTATCAGAGCCAATTTGTTTTTTTCCGGAACTTGAAATTGTTTTCATTGCTTCTGTATGTATGAATATGTAGGCACCGTCTATATGACTGTATGAATGTTTGTAATTATTTTTTTTTATTTTGACATAGTTGATCGTAATTTTTTATGGTACTGTAGATTTAGGGTTTATGGGTTGTATAATTTTTGTTTTGTTATTATTATTTTTAAAAATGTTACTGTTATTGTATTGTAAAAAAAAAAACCGATATTGAAGACTTGAAAAATCGTGAAGAAGGATTCATGATATGAATCAGAGTGACCTAATAAGACCGGAAGATTGTTGAAGTTACAAGAAGTCCAAGGAATGCCTTGGAGGTATTTTATAATTTTAGATTCTAATTTTTTTAGGTTAAATAATCCACAGTACTCGGTCAATTCATGTATGTTTTATATTACGTGATGATAAAAGTATTGTCATGCATACTATGTCATTTAGATTAGATGTGCATACACAAATATATTCGATATGTCATATATACATAATTGGCTATGATAATGAGATTAGTTTTTTAATGGTTTGAAAACTTGATAATTCTCATTAATATTAACCTAGTTATTAAAGAGTTTAATAAGTTAGATTAATAGGGTCATTTATTGTAATTAAGATTAATATGATTAATAACCTAATAATAAATTAACCGATTAAAGTGTCAGAGTTTTAATAGTTAAAACTTGGTAAATACTAACATAATACTTTAACCTTAGTAAATAGTTTACAAAGACTTAGATCATTCACTAATAGATTAGATTTTTAATATTTAATAATCATAAATAATTTATTAGTTAAATAGAACTTGTTTCTAATAATAAATTTATTAATGTTAACTTGATTAAAGTTAACCGTTTGATCCTGTAAAGTCTAGGTGCATTAACGGATAATAGAAAACCCTAATTTTAAAATAATGAGTGGGAAAGAGATACATGACATATATATCCTGCAGTTTCCTTCATTATTTCAACACCGTGAGATTTGAGTCTGTCCTCGTGATGGCTCTTTTGTCCTCCCTAAGGAGGGAACCACAAAGGTCAATATCAAGGTTGACTTCCTAACGGATAGGATTTCTGAGGTTATTTCGGGATTGACCGACCCTCAAGCAAAAATTCTCGAGTTAAGCTCGTGAGATCTGAAATGGTGGGTTATACTCACAAAGGTTTTTTATTATGTTTTGTTAATTAAAAACCTAACTGAATAAACGATGATTAAATGATATGGAATAAGAGTTATTCTAGAATATCATTTGAGTGAGAATGTCTCGGTCCAACATGCAAAAACTTGACCGACCCTAAGGCGGCACTTCTTTGTTATATATTGGATTGTCGTGGCATAGTAATTGACTTTAGGGTAGTTCTAGTTCGTTAAACATGTTCATGCATCATGTTTAAATTTATACCAAAGCACTGGCACTTGTTTTAATAAATGACAGAATGAATGTCTTATTTATTTCAACAATTATGTCTTCTGTATTACTACAAATTCTCACAAACGATAAATTAGCTGGTGACAACTACACCAAGTGGAAACTTAATATTAATGCAATATTGGTCACCAAAGACCTCAAGTTTGTGCTTACGGAGTAGTGTCCTCTAGCGCTTACTGCCAATGCCTCGTAAAGAATTCGTGAGGCATACGAGCGATGGGTCTCATCTAATGAGAAGGCCCGAACATATCTATTGGCTAATATGACATATGTGCTTGTCAAAAGCACGAAGCAATGACTTCAACATTCAAAATCATGGTTTCATTGCAAGTTATGTTCGGGCAGCCCTTTAAGCAAAAGTGACATAAAGCTATTCGTTCCACCATGCTCGCTCGTATGAAGGAAGGCACATCAATTTGGGAAAATGTCATGAGCATGATGTCCTACTTTAACATAGCAGAAGTCAGTGGCGAGGCCATAACGAACCCAATTGAGTGAGCATAATACTGACGACTCTTCTGAAGAGTTTCGATCAATTTAAAAGTAACTACGAGATGAACAAGTTATGGTTCAGTCTCACATAGTTGCTCAATGAGCTCGCTACCTTTGAGTCCCTGACTAAGGACAACAAGGGTAAGACCAGTGAGGCAAATGTTGTCGAGCCATCTTCCTCCTTTAATAATAATAAGATAAAGAGGTATGCTGGGAAGGCGAAAGGTAAGCCCAAACCCAAGAAAGCCCAAAACAAGAAGAAGTCTAAGAAAGGTAAATATGATTTACATGTTCTTGAGTCATGTTTAGTGGAAGATGATTCTTCACCCTGGATAGTTGACTCGGTGGCCACTAACCATGTTTGTTCTTCTTTGCAATAAACTGATTCTTAGACACAATTAGAGGAAAGGGCCTTATCAGTGTGTTCAGGGTCAGAGGTTATCGTGTCGGCACGAGCAGTTGGCGTATTTAGATTACATTTTTGTAATAATTATATATTGGTAGACAATGTATTTTATTTGCCTAGATTTACACAGAATTGATCTCCGTTTCTAAGTTGATAAAACAAAAATATTATGTTTCTTTCAATAGTAAGTCTGTTATTATTGGAAAGAATGGTCTGAATTTTTTATAGGAATTAATGAAAACAATTTGTATGTGTTAATACCTTTAATACATACTACACTGCTCAACACCGAAATGTTTAAGGTTGAAAAACCATAAACTAAACGACATAAAATTTCTCCAGATAATGACACGTATCTCTAGCATCTAAGGCTTGGTCATATTAACATTGACTAGATAGATAGACTGGTAAAAAGTGGAAAAAATGGACCTTTAAGTGAGTTAGAGGTTGGTACCTTAGCTGTTTGAGAATCTTGTCTGGAAGGTAAGATGAATAAGAGATCTTTTACTGGAAAATGGCTTAGAGCTAAAAAACCGCTAGAGCTTATATGTACAGGCTTCTGTGGACCGATGAATGTTAAAGCTATGGGTGGTTATGAGTATTATGTCACCTTTATAGATGACTACTCAAGATACGAATACGTCTACCTAATGCAACAGAAGTAGAAAACATTTGAAATGTTCAAAGAATTTTGAGCTGAAGTTGAGAATCAATTAGGTAGGACTATCAAGTCATTATGATCAGATCGTGGAGGTGAGTATCTTGACTGAGAATTTGAAGACTTCATGGTCAAGCATGGGATAGTTTTCTAACTTACAGCTCCCAGTACACCTCAGCAAAATGGTGTATTGGAGAAGAGAAATAGAAATCTGATAGAAATGGTGAGATCTATGATTAGTTTCTCATCATTTCTTAATTCCTTCTTGGGATATGCATTACAAACAACGGCATACAATATAAATGTAGTGCCATCCAAATATGTTCCTAAGACACCTCTAGAGTTGTGGAATGGTCGTAAAGCTAGTTTACGACATTTTCACATATGGGGGTGTCTAGCACACGTGCTGAAGAACAGAAGTGAAAAGCTAGACTCCAAGTATGTGGTCTGCTTATTTGTAGGATACTCCAATGAGACCAGAGGTGGACACTTTTACAGTCCCAAAGATAACAAAGTATTTGGTTCTACAAAAGCAACGATTCTTGAGGAAAATTATATTAATGACCATAAACCTCGTTCCAAGATTGTATTTAATGAGTTGGAGCCTTGTGAGACTAGTGCTTCATCAACAAGAGTTGTTGATCGATAAACATCTGAGATTTAGATGGTTTCTGATTAGGATACACTACCGCCTAGATGTAGTGAGAGGGTTGTGAGACAACCTAAACGTTATTTAGGTATAGGTGAGGGATAAGGTGTTGTCTCTGCTTATAGTGTGGATGATCCAACGACATTTAAGAATGCAATGAAAGATTCTGATAAAGAGGAAAGACTTAAAGCCATGAATCTCGAGATGGAGTCCATGTCCTCTAAATCAATCTGAGATCTTGTAGACTTAACGGATGGGGTAAACACATAGGGTATAAGTGGATCTACAAGAGAAATAGAGAAGTAAACGGGAAGGTATAGACCTTCAAGGCAAAGCTAGTGGACAAGAGTTATACCTAGAAAAATGGGGTCAACTATGAAGAGACCTTCACGCCAGTAGCCATGTTTTAGTCTATTAGGATTCTCTTATCTGTTGTTACCTATTTTGATTATGAAATTTGGCAAATGGACGTCAAGATTGCATTCTTGAATGGTAATCTTGACGAAAGCATTTATATGATGCAACCAGAGGAATTTATGTCTCCAGATCAGTAGCAAAAGGTTTGCAGGTTGCAAAGGTCCATCTATGGACTTAAGCAAGCATCTAGATCTTGGAGCATTAGGTTTGATGATGTGATCAAAACCTATGACTTTGAGCAGAACGTTGATGAGCCATGTGTCTACAAGCGGATTATTGATAAGAAAGTATTTTTCTTAGTCCTATACGTAGATTACATCCTACTCATTGGGAATGATGTAAGAGTGTTGTTTGATGTAAAGGGCTAGCTGGCTAGCCAATTCCAAATGAAAGATTCGGGAGAGGCGAGTTATGTTCTACGGATCCAACTTATAAGGGATCTTAAGAACAAACTCATAGCACTGTCTCATGTATCGTATATCGATAAGATTCTCGTGCGATTTTCGATACAGAACTCAAAGAGAGGTAATTTACCTTTCAGACATGGAGTTCACTTCTCTAAGGAAAAGTACTAAGATACCTCAAGAAGTTGAGGAAATGAGACGTGTACCTTATGTATCGACAGTAGGTAGTCTCATGTATGCTATGTTATGCACGTGACCAGACATCTGTTATGTAGTGGGGGTAGTCAGCAGATACTAGTCCAACCCAGGATTGGATTATTAGGTTGTTGTCAAGACAATTCTCAAGCATCTTCGGAGAATGAGAGACTATATGTTAGTGTATTCTAGACAGGATTTGATCCCGTTAGGATACACGGGTTCTGATTTTCAACCAAACAAGGATTCTAAGAAATCACGTTTGGATTAGTATTCACCCTAGGTGGTAAAGCCATTGTATGGAGAAGTATTAAGCAATCTTGCATTGCTGACTCCACCTTGTAAGTAGAATATGTAGCCACTTGTGAAGCTGCTAAAGAGGTTGTTTGGCTCCTTAAGTTCCTAAGTGATCTGGAAGTTGTTCCAAAGCTGGAAGTTGTTCCAAATCTGGATAAGCAAATAACACTTTATTGTGATAGCAATGGTGTTGTGGCTAATTCCAAATAACCAATAAGCCATAAAATAGGGAAGCATATAGAGAGAATGTATTATCTCGTTAGAGAGATAGTACAGTGAGGAGATGTGATCGTCACAAAGATAGCCTCACAAGACAATCATGCTGATCCATTTATGAAGGCCTTACCGACTAAAGTGTTTTTGGGTCACCTAGATGGTCCAGGGTTACGAAATATACCTCACATACTTTAGTGCAAGTGGGAGATTGTTGGGGTTTATACCCTAAAGATGTAATTTATAAATGGATTTATGAAATAAATGAAAAGAAAAGTTCAATTCATTCTTGTTGTGTTGTTTATTTTTTAACTTCGGCGTATATTTTTCATCTAAGATTGTTGTATGTAATCTCGAACTGTGTTAATGAATGTCATATACAGATGGATACATCAAGAGACGTGCAATCTAAAGAGTCCGTAGATAACTGTAAAGTCCTCATTTATTGATTAGCTTATTTCGTGAACAAATCACATTTTTGGGGTATTATGTAAAGGTAGCTTAGGCTCTCAAGACCTCAAGAGGAGAAGCACCGAAGGTAAAATTCATGTGCTTACTTACTTTGAAGAGATAGTTGCACACACTCACAAATCCATGCATAACTTGAATTCTTATATGTTGTGTGTTTACTTGTGTGCATTACGATTTAAATTACTCTTGTTGATTTATTTGCATCTTGGAATTAAATGTTTTATGTCATGTTTGGCATTAGAATAGGATGTATTTTTCATCTCTCTTGAACTTATTGATTATGTGTGTTTAAGTGTTGAAAATAGGCATTGCGGTGGTGGTGTGCCACTCGACCAGCGCACCTCTTCAGCTCAACATTGCAGTGGATTGTTGCATGTGTTGCGCCACTGAGTTGCGCTGCTACACCCGCGCAAAGATGCAAAAATGGGCAGTGCGCTGATGGTACGTTACTCGACTAGCGCAGCCTCACCAGCACAACATTCCAGTGGATCATCACATGTGTTGCGCCACTGATCTGAGCCAGTCGTCCAGCGCCTATTGAAAAAATAGGTTGTGCGCTACTCGATCAGCGCACATAGAGGAAGCTGGAACGTTTTTTTCCAAAACGACCTCACTTTGTTTGGATCTCATATATATATATATATATATATATATATATATATAACTCTTTGGTTTAAGGTCGTGTAAGAGTTCAGAATATCATATATTTTCCTTAAAACACATTTCAAAAGGAATACTCTCCAAGAACTCATTTTTAATCACTTAAAGCATTCCCATGTGCATAAAAACTTCATCTTGCATCATCTAAGTTCATTTAGAGTGCATCAATGGATAGGGTTGCTTCATCATATATGGTTTGGTAAGTTCTTCACTATCTTCTTACAAGTTAAGTGTTTTGCTTGCTAAGCCATCTCTTTAATTATTTGTATGCTCTTAGAACATATTCTAGATACAAATTAGAGATTGATGTGATGACATGATTGAGTGTTGTATTGTGATAGCTAAGATTGTTGTTATTGATAACTTCTAGCTAAATCTCTATGCTTTGCATTTAGATATTGTTTAGGACTCATTGATCGCATTTAGTGATTGCATTATAGTCCTTACGATGCTTAATGACAACATGTGTTGATTTGGCTTTTATGACAGCTTCATAGGATTGCTTGTTCTATGTTTAGCTAAGCTTTATGACATGTCATTTAGCTCTTGATATTTAGGATTGCATTTATTACCATCTCATAATCCTCTATAAGCATATAAGGTACCCTAGCCTTATTTGTTGTTTGGATATCATCATATGTTCACATAGGGTGTTTATATCTTCTTCAAAGAGAAGTAAGTCTTGCATTGCATCCGGGAGTAGGTTGCTTCAAGCGTAAGCAAATTGGACTAGGTTCACTTAATACCGGGATTAGGTAGTGGTAGTGGTAGTGGTAATGGGTTATATACCGGGAGTAGGTTGTAACGCCTCTATCATCAGTGGATTCGTTGTTCGAGTGTGGCGCACTTAACAGCCCGTGATTTTTCCCATTTGGAGGGTTTCCACGTATATCTCAAGTGTCTTTAATATTTACCTAATCTTTACACTTGTGATTTTGTTTTAACTAGCTAGGGGCATTTTCGTTAACTTGACCTTTAACGAAAATTGGGTAAATTTGTTTAAAATCTATTCACCCCCCCCCCCCCCCCCCTTCTAGATTAATATTATACACCAAAATATTTGTTTCAATTGGTATCAGAGTGGGTTCCTAGACATACATAGGTGATCCTTGCTCATTTTTGGTGTGCGTTGCATTTTGTGTGTATATTGATCATTCATACATTTGCATTCATATCATTCATTCATTCATTAAACACAATGAGTGGAAACAGTGGCAACGAGGGAACTTCTAGCACTAGACCTCCACTTCTCACCGGACTGAATTATATCTCTTGGAAAGGTAAGATGGTGTCGTATATTTGCCAAATTCATGACAGGGCATCGATGGCGGTTGAAGATGGCTACACTCCACCCATAATGAATCCTACAGATAGAGGACATGATGTACTGACAAAGGCACAGTGGAACGAACAAGAGTTTGAGGCATCGAAGTGGAATAGGAAGGCAATGCATGCCATCCTATGTGCAATGGATGAGAACCAGTACAAGTTGGTTCAAAATACTAGGATAGCTAAGGAGGCATGGGATATCCTAGAAGTTGCACACGAGGGAACCGATGTGGTTAAGGAGTCGAAGCTTCAAGTACTCCAAACACAATTTGAACTGCTCAAGATGGATGATAACGAGTGCTTCAATGACTTTGAAGTGAGGTTGATGGACATTGTGAATCAAAGTCATCATCTTTATGATCCTTATTCAGATAAGAGAATCAAGCAAAATATTATGAGATCTTTACCCAAAAGATTTGAGTCTAAGGTGACGGCTTTAGAAGGGAACAGTGCTTACAAGGATATGAAGACGAGTGAAGTGATTGGGAGGCTACTAGCTTATGAATCTAGGAAGGGTCTTACCACCACATCTCCTAAAAAGCAAAAGGGAATTGCTTTGAAAACCTCCAAAGTTGAGAAGGAGGAAAGTGATGACTCGGATGAGGAAATGGCTTCACTAATGAGGAAGTTCAAGAAATTCTACAAGTCCAAAATAAAAGGTTTCGGATCCAAGGGTCAAGACTTGAAGAAAAAAACTCCTTCCAAGAAGCTTGAAAGGAAAAGGGTCCGATGCTATGAATATGGTGGGATATGTCACTTTGTCCCCAAATGTGCTAACTCGAAGAAGAAGAAGAAGAAAGGAAAGGTGGTGGCCACCTCATCAATTGATAGTGGAAGTGATAACTCCAATGAAAGAGATTATTCTTCTAGTGATGAAGAGAGTATTCTTAACTACACAGCTTTTAGAGCCTCCTTTGTGGAAGATGTAGAAAAAGGCAACAAGGCCTTAGTTTGCAACCTTGAAGAAGGATGTGATGGAAAAGTAGCTAAGAGAGTGATAAGTGAAGCTACTTATGTTGATGATGCCATCATGGTAACAAGTGACACTAATAATGACTCTAGTGATAAGAGTTCTTCATCTCACTCTACAAATGGAAATGTAGAGAGTATGAACCTTGAAGGGTTCATTGAGCATTTTCAAAGCTCAAGGTTGAATATGAAGAAAGAGGTTCGAAAGCTAAAGGAAGAGAACCTCAAGCTATCAATCGAAGTGACTCACTTAAATGAGAAATTGAAGAATGGAAGAAAAGTGGAAGAAAGCTTGAAGGAGGAGCTTAGAGAAGCTAGAGAGTTGATTGCTAAGATGACTTCTAGTACAACGAAGCTTGACAATATGTTGGGAGTTGGGAAGAAGCCAAGTGACAAGAGAGGTCTAGGATTTGAAGATGACAATGAGACCTCAACTCCTAGGAAGACGATATTTGTCAAGAGCTTGGACTTCAAAGAACCTTTTTCTCCACTTTATCCTAAGAAGAAAATTGAACTAGGAGAGTGTTCTAGAAATGTCCAAGTCAAGATGGCACCAAGAAGTCAAGCTCAACTAATGAGAACACTTCAAGCAACTATCCCTCAAACTAAAAGCCATCAAGCCAAGAAGCATTTCCTGCATGCACAACAAAGGAAGCAATCTCTTCCAACTCAACAACAAGAGAGAGGAGAATCAATACCACAACAAAGGAATGCTCAAAGACATGGGAAAGCCCCTATTTCCTTACAAAGGAATGGTATGACCCCTCACTTTATTCCTTCATGTCATTTTTATGGTGTTGATGGTCATATTAGACCAAATAGCTTCAAGTACATTGACATGTGCAGAACTAAGAGCATGATTGAAAGAAAAAGGGGTAGAGCCAATATGCATGAGCCTAGGAAAGCTATTGTTAATGATCCTAGGAGTAATATGATGATTTTGACCACTAGGAATAGCAATGTGTCACCTAGAGTGTACATAGGGTGTTTATCTATTCTTCAAAGAGAAGTAAGTCTTGTGTTGCATCCGGGAGTAGGTTGCTTCAAGCGTAAGCAAATTAGACTAGGTTCACTTAATACCGGGATTAGGTAGTGGTAGTGGGTTATATACTGGGAGTAGGTTGTAACGCCTCTATCATCAGTGGATTCATTGTTCGAGTGTGGCGCACTTAACAGCCCGTGGTTTTTCCCATTTGGAGGGTTTCCATGTATATCTCAAGTGTCTTTAATATTTCCGCAATCTTTACACTTGTGATTTTGTTGTAACTAGCTAGGGGCATTTTCGTCAACTTAACCTTCAACGAAAATTGGGTAAATTTGTTTAAAATCTATTCACCCCCCTCTAGATTAATATTATACACACCAAAATATTTGTTTCAATAACAAATAAATCTGGGTACTTTATTTGTGGCTAATCTATAGGTACGGTTCATTCCGTAGTGTACCGTGATCCTATCCTCGATCATTCATATGGAGATATGAGAATGGAGGCACCTTGTATGACGTGATCATATATGACTGGGACATGATCTATACGAATCTCTCACCAAGACCCGTTTACCGGTGAGATTCATATGTATCAACCAATAATGGCTATATGTGGGTGATCTTAATCCTGAGTGTTTTATCAACTCCTTCAAGTTAGATCATAGTCTTTGACATACCATGGGTGAGGTCGGATGCAGTTCTTGATCAATATACTCCGTATTTTGGGATTGAGGTTTGGATTATGGCTGGAAATGTTTGTGCACAATAGTGGAATCCACTCCTTCTTATGAGAGGTAGATGGTAGTTCCCTTAAGGGTTGATTTGGAGCTTGGACAATATGAGCCCTCTCATAATTCCGTGAGGAAATAGAATTTATTGTCCATTAGAGAATCAACGGTACTTAAAGGATATATTTAATTAGAGAGGTGTAACAAATATTATGACCCAACTCTAATTATGAACTACTATGGAGGATTACACCATGTGTAATAGTTATATCGATAGACACCGAGTTGTATCGGTGTGTGTAAAAGCGTCTGCAGTTAACAGAATGCAGCTTCGGGTTTTTAGTAGAACAACACCAGAGTTAATAATCAAGGAATATTAATTAAAGAGTTTAATTAATGTTTCTAAGGATTATTGGAGCTCAAAATACTGTCGGTCCATTAGGTTCCCTTGCTAGCCTGATCGATTTAGGTAACGAGTGTCACGGTTATTTAATTGGATTGTTCAATTAATTGTGTTATGAAAGTGACACATATTTATTCGGGTATTAATTGAATAATGAGATTATTTGATTAATGAATAATGGTGATTAAATAAATTAAATAATAAGATTATTTAATTATGTTATTAATCACTAAATTGAGTGTGTTTTTTGATTTTTGTTTTTTGAATAAAATAAGATAATATGATTATTTTATTAAATTAAATTAAATATTTTATTTTTGAATTTAAATAGTTAAATTCAAATTACATGGTATCTTTTAATCAAATAAAATATGGATTTTGTTTTAAATAAAAAGATATCATGAATTTTTAAAGAGGAAATATATAGAGAGAGAGAGAGAGGGAGAGAGAGGGAATTGCAAGAAATGATCAAAAAAATTATTGAGTTATTGGTTTTAGCCAAAAAAATATTTTTAACTACAGTTAGCATCTTTAACCTTGAAGTGACAAGTATACCATCACTTTTGTTTTATTAGACCCAATATTTCCCACCCAAATTTTCAGATATCAATGTATTCACCTCCAATATTTTTTCAAAATCAGATTTCTTACTCTCTCTTTCTCTTCAAACCAATTTGGCTATTCATCTCTCTCTCTCTCTATAAATCGATTTCGGTCTTCATCTCTCTCTCTAAACCTAGTGGGTTCTTCATCTCTTTCTCTAAACAATTTTCAATTCTTCATATCTCTTTAAACCGATTTCGGTTTTCATCTCTCTCGTTAAACCAATTCTTCGTCTCTGTATTTTGGGTCATCGTCTCTGTATTTTGGTTCGTCTCTGCATTTCGGGTCGGCTTCTCACCAACTCGTCTCAGTATTTTGTCTCTCTCAATTGATTTTGCTCACAACATTCTTAAAGGTAGATCCGAATCCGAAACCTAGCATTCAACTCAGTCATGAAGTAGTTGTAGGTATGTATCCCTTTTCAATTATTTTTTTTACAATAATCCTCAAGTTTAATTTGAAGAAAAAGAGGTTGGTTTCGATTTTGAGTGAAACCCATGTACTGTAATTTTTTGTTCCCAGTTTACATGCCAAGCTATATTAATATTACATGCCAGTTCAATTTAATATTACATGTCAGTTCAATATAATGTTAAATGTCAGTTTATTTCTATGTTTCATGTCTTTCTGTAATTTCGATTTAGAATGAAACCCAGCTATTGTAAGTTTTTGTACCCAAGTTGCATGCCAGTATTTTTAAAGTTACATGCATGTTTATTTTTTGTACCCAAGTTACATGCTAGGTTATTTTTGAAGTTAAATGCTAGGTTATTTTTGAAGTTACATTCTATCCAAGTCCTATTTTGTTGCATGTCAGATCATTTTAAAGTTACATGTCAAATACTTTGAATGTCAATTACTTTACATGTAAGAATATGGGTGCAAGGAAATTAGTCATCCATCACGGTGGAAGTTGGGTGGACAATTGTTACAATGGTGGTATGACAAAGTGGGTCAATGTTCGTATAAGTGTGAGTTATGATTCATTGGTGAAGTTTGTACAAGATGTTGTCAAAGTTGATATTGCTAGATACAACTTACAATTATGCTCATTGGCCTTTACAATTAGTGGTACTACTCATCCGAGAATTGAGAATGACAATGACGTGTCATGTATGATGAATGAAGATAAGATATTACCTGAGGTTTTTGTCTCTGTTTCTATGAAGGAAACAACAGATTGTGTGCAAGATGACAACCTAGTACAGTCAACGTTTCTTGACCAATGTAACCTACCCACTTCACAACCTATGTATAACGGGTTTCTCAGGTAACTGACAGTATGTGAATCCATTCCAATTGTAGACCCAACTATATGTAACGATGGCCGCAATTCATAGAAGTGTCCATTTGCACCAGAAGTTGTTGGTACAACCTAGATTTTAACGTATTATTAATGGTGTTTTAATTCTTATATGTATGGGTGAAATACTTTTTTACGTACTGTAGACTTTATTAAGTTCATATTGAATTTGACAGTTGAAAGACACTGATTCCAAATTACAAATCTAGTAGTGTTACATGTTACATGCCAGTTGAAAATGAAGTTCCATGTCTGTGCAAAAATGATTTCATTCCAATTTAGAACTCCAGTATTGTTAAATGTTACAAGTTACATGCCAGTTCAAAATGAAGTTACATGCCTATTCAAAAATAATTTCATTCCAATTTAGAACTCCAGTATTGTTACATGTTACAAGTTACATGTCAGTTGAAAATGAAGTTACCGACAAAATTGATGACAACTCGATACTCGACGTTGACTGGGGTAGTCACGACGACGAAGATTGCAATCATGTATTAGTGATGACGTTTTAATTATTTATTGTATTAGCCATGTCATTTTGAAATGATATGAGAATTGAATTCCAGTAATGTTATATACTAGTAGTTACATGTCAGTTGATACTGAAGTTACATGCTAGTTAAAAATGAAGTTACATGCCAACGTATTTAATCACCACAATTGGAAGAATTGATTTCATTCACAATTCCAGTAATGTTACATGCTAGAAGTTACATGACAGTTGATACTAAAGTTACATGCCAGATGATATTGAAGTTACATACCAATTCATTTAATCAACTCATTCAGAAATGTGTTTTCATACACAATTCCAGTCATGTTACATGTTAAATGTTAGATGTCAGTTGATACTAAAGTTACATGCTAGTTAATAATGAAGTTACATGCCAGTTTATTTAATCACTATATTTGGAAGACTGATTTGATACAATTCAAAGAACAAAATTTGAGTATCATTCATTTTATACACTTCAAAAACAATGATGATGCTTCAATAACGTAATCAATCACAGTTGGTAATGAAGTTACATGACAAATAACAATTTCCAAAACAACTATGCCTAATCAACAAACCTATCAATCTATCGTTACACTGTTTACAAAAATTTCTAGTGTCATGTCCTCTCTAAACCCGAGGCGTGCGTTTAGGAGTCCCTTTATTGTCGAAAGCTCCTTCCTCACAATGTTTTCAAAGCGATCTGACATTTCACTCATTAGTTCTCCATTACAAAATCACACAAAAAATACTTCTATAATTGACAATTAAACAAACTTATTTTTGCAGCAAATTCCTTTATAGAATAACCAACAAAAAACTCTAAAATTTAACAATGATTAAAGATGATCAAATATTAAGAGGGGAAGAGCAACAAATGTGACCCACATTTCATTGTCCACTACATTCAAGATTTAAATTAAAGGTCTCATCTCATCGATCATTACACAATTATGATAACGAATTGAAAAAACCAAAACAATTATGATAAATAATTGAAAAGGGGAATGGAATATTAGCCACACCTAATATTCGCCTAAGTATCACTAACAAGTGAGGAGCATATGGCACATAACAGGGTTCTATTTTCAGTTGTCTTGACAACTATGAAAATACATACACCGAAAACAGAGCCTCAAGATACACAGTTATCTTAATCATGAAGTACAACTTCAACAGCCTTGATAAGCTTTCAAGGGAAGAACAAAAGTATTCAGAGGTTGTGTTCCCTAACAGACATAACAAAACACGAAGCCAAAGAAACAACAAACAATGATCCAAAAGCGTAAATCCGTCATAAATCATTAAGAAATAAAACCGTAAATTGGACAATATACACAAATTCAATACCCAATTAAAAAAAATCATAAAGAAAACGTAGAAATTTGAGAAAAGAAAACAAAAACAAATAAAACATGTAAGAGGAAGCACCAACACAACACTGCAGAACACACCACCAGCTACACAACACCAAACCAGGCAACACTAACAAAAAACAAAAACAAAAACAAAACAAAACAAAACAAAACATGCAAAGCAGAGTACAACAACACATATCTGTAGCTGGAATAGAAAACACAAGCAGGCCAAAGAACAAGACCAACAAACCCAACAAAAACAAACAAGACTACTGCTTAAACTCATTACTCCACTCAACAAAATTCTCTTTCATTTTCAGCCGTATTGGCACTGCGTTGGGTGCAGGTGTTTTGAACACACTGCTGGGCAATATACCTCCCGTGAAGCATATGCGATTGTAAGTTAAAAAATAAAATAAAAATCTACATTTCTTTTATCATTGTTATGAAATGATAAAAGAAATGTTCATGCAAAGTACAGATTATCAGTTTAGGAAAAAAAGAACAAAAAAGAAATATTCATTGCAAGAGTACTTAATTTGACAAATCAGTTAAACAACCAAATTTGCAACTTCAAATCGATACAGAGTACTAGAATAAATATAGAATTATAATTACAATTCTGGAAAACAACCAATGAAACTACTATGAGATATTTTCCTAAGAAAATTTTCTCATCAGCTAAACAATCCACGAAAGAAAATTCACTCAATAGTCTACTTTAATTATTAACTGTCAACTGCAAAAGAATATCAAGAGAAATATTATGTAATCAAGACACTGTTTGGTTAAAAACAAAAAAAAAATACTCTGTTTGGTTGATGAGAAAATTGATTCTCATAAACCAAATAGGAGCGTAGAAGAAATGATGAGAAGTTTACTTGCGTCTTTTGTGGCTTCGACGAACGAGGGCAACGATCTCTTCAATTCCTTTCTGTCTCTTTCGATCTGTAGCAATAGCTATAGAGGTACGAGGTGACGATGAGAGGCAACGACGGCGAGAGATAAGGACATTGAGAGGCAGCGACGACGACAGAGGTGAGCAACGACGACGAGCGGCAAGCGACGGCGAGACAGGTGCAAGGCGACAATGATCTCTTCTCTTCCTTTCTCTCTATATCTTTTTTTTTACTTGATGTAACTAAAACTCTAAAAGAGCATATCGTTTCAACTTTCACTTCTTATTTTTTTTTCTAATATCAAATCTAGGGTAGTTTTGTCCAAAAATGGTCAAAATTGATAAAACAATAAAAAAAATATATTGATGGCTAAAAATACTAAACTGATAAATTTGTTTGGTTACTTATGAATTCACCCTATTTATATATATATATATATATATATATATTCTTTGAAAACCGATCAAAACACAATATCAATTAAAAAAATGGTTTTGCTTTAAATAAAAAGATATCATAACGTTTTTAAAAGAGGAAATATATATCTGGTATATATATATATATATTGAAAACCGACCAAAACAAGATATCATTTATACTTTTAAGTAACAAAATATATAAGATATATATGTTTCTTAAAAGGAAACATGCATTGTGAACACACAATCATTCAGTTTAAAGCAAATACGTGTGTGTGAGATGCACAAGTGAGATTTGTGCAAGTGTAGTGTGTTTGTGAGATATTTTCTTATACAAGTGTGTGTGCTTGAAATAACACCAAAAAGAGAGAAAAGATTTTGTGTGCAAGTGTTGTGCACTGCTATCAAAGAAAGAGTTTCTTCAAGTCTTTCCTCTATATTCTACATTCTAGTTCTTGAGACCGTGACGCACCCGCACGCAGTTACCAGTCCCGGGATATAGCAAGGAAGATCGAGCGGTTCAGATATGAGGATATTTTAAAGTGAAGAAGCCTCCAAGCATTGGTAAGATTTTCTTCTTCTGACTATATTGATTACAATTTCATGTATATACGTATATTTTATTATTGTAACAATTTTATATGTATTAGTTCTGAAAAAAAAAATACAATCCCGAGTTTACTGGTTCTATATCGATTATGATCTGTGTTAAAAAAAATTAAAATCTACTTCCGTTGGGTTACCAATGAACAAGGTTCCAACAGCATCAGCAATCGTTAGCATATGGACGAAAACTATCTCAATGGCTCACCTTAAGAGACCTAGTATTGAAGAAGAAAAAGATGTACCAATGGTGGGGGTAATCAAAGAATCGGAAACCACTTAGATGACCCCGATCAAAAAGTATCTAGAAGATGAAACGCTTCCAACAAATATGATTGAGGCTAAGCGCCTCAAATATAGGGCTACCAAATGCTCAATGGTCGGGGGAGAGATATATAGAAGAGGGTTTTCGAAGGCCCTACAGAGATATGTCTGCCCGTCAGAAGGGGGACAGATACTAGAAAGCGTCCATAGAGGGGTATGTGGGAACCACTCTGTGGGGTAAAAGTTTAGGACACAAGACCCTTAGGCAAGATTTCCTTTGGCCAACCCTTTTCCAGGATGCACAGACAGTCGCGAAACATTGTGGCAATTGTTAAGGAATAGCCAATGACATCAAAAAGCCACCTAAGCAGTTGAAGAACTTAACATTGCCTTGGCCATTCGCCATGTGGGGGATAGACCTGATCGACCCAATGCCAACGACAACTAAAGCATGCCATTATGACTGTAGAATACTTCACAAAATTTACGAAAGTAGAGGCACAGTGCATATAACTGAAGCAAATAAAAGCAGCTTTGTAAGGAAGAACATCATCTACCAATTTGGCATCCCTAACACCATTGTCACTGATAACGGGACACTATTCGATAGTAACAACTTCAGAGAAATGTGTCAAGATTTTCACATAATGAATTCATGTTCAACACTAGCCTATCCTTACACTAATGGCCAGACGAAGGCAGTAAACAAAAAATTCAAATACACCCTGAAGGCCAAGCTTAATATTAAGAAAGGAAATTGGGCAGACAAGCTGTATGAAGTAATGTGGGCCTACCAAACCACGAAAAGAACTTCAATAGGAGAGACTCCCTATTCACTGGTGTTCTGGACAGAAACAGTGATCTCGATCAAAGTAAGTCATAATTTACTAAGAGTACAACATTTTTGCCCTGACGCAAATGTAGATATGCTAGAACAAAACCAAGATGAGCTGGAGGAAAATAGGGACTTGTCGAGGATAAGGAACACTGCATATCAATAAAGGGCAGACAAATATTAGACTCACATGACCGGATAAGACGATTCTAGCTCGAGGATTTAGTTCTCAGGAGGGTGTCGCCCAGCATAAAGGAAATATCATCTGGGTCATTTGTAGATAAGTGGGAAGGACCATACCAGGTGGTCAGGTTAGCCGGCCATGGAGAATATCGCCTTACCCGACCAAAAGAGGGTGAACTACCCAGGCCATGCAACACACAATACCTGAAGATTTTATAACCTTAGATATTTCTCTTTAATTAGAAATTAATTTGTTTTTATTTTCAAGATTAGCTAACTCATTTATGTTTCCTTTTTAGCATTCAATAAAAGTCCTCTTGAGGGAACAATTCCAAGAAATCAAGTAAAGTGTTCTTAATTTTGCTTTCGTTTACAAAAGCAATCTTGGGGCACCTGAGATCGCTCAATGTCAATAGGGACGCCTGGGAGGCCTAGTGAGATGGCCAAAAACATATGTCGCAATGACAATGTACACTCACTGAAACTAACTGGGTGTATTGAAACATTGTTAGGGCGCCTTCAAGCCACAGATGCCTAATGGGATGCGCTAAGAGTTGAATGAAGGATAAAATATTTATACTTGAAATAGGTTCCAATATATGTTCCTGTAAAGTTAGTGTAATATAAGCTACCCCATTGTAACAAATCTTCAGCAACAGACTATTGGAAGACATCCCAGTGACTTAGTTGACAGATAAAAGACAAGCGTATATAAATTAGATACCATACAAATGGTCTCCAAAAGATCACTACTTGACGAAAAGCAGTGAAGCAATCGGTAAATAAAACAACCGATCGGGTTAGAACTAGTACTACTCAATGTTGTTAAACAAATAATTCATGTCGCCGAATAAACCCAACCACATGCAAATGTTTGGTCAAAGTTAGGGCAATTAGCTTAATGCAATAAAACATATATAATTTAAGCTTATAAATAGCCTGGACCAAATGTAGATTACTTAGTTAAAAGTAGGTTATTCAACTTAGCATAGCAACAAACAAACAGTTGAACTATTGAGTGACCCTGGCCATATGCAGAGATTTGGTTACAGTAAAGTCATGCGATTAGCTTAATGCAATAAAATGCATATAGTTTAAGTTAGGAAATGGCCCGACCAAATACAGATTGCTCGGTTAGGAGTCGATTACTCTACTCAGCACTACGATGAGCATATAGTTTAAGTTATTGAATCATCTCGACCATATAAATAATTATTTGGTTCGTGCAAAATCATTATAACTTAATGCAGCAATAACAAAAGTAGCCAAGAAAGAATGGTGTTACTCATATTTGTATATATATATAATAAATTTTATACGCTATTAAAATAGGAAAATGAAAGGGTATGCACAAGTAAAGGAAACATGGAATGCGGCAGCAGGTTCAAACTCTTGAGGTGCTCAAAGGGCCTAAACCTACCAGGAGGAACATCATCATCTCCATATCCCTTGGCCAGATCCCTAAAATCTAGCCAGCTGATGTCATCCTCTGGGTCATTAGTCATGAAGGGAGAGTAATCCATATCAGGCAGGGGGCTAATGTCAGTCCTCTTCTTTAAAGCGCCATTCTCTACTCCAGCGTGGAAGGCCACTAGGGAGGACTTATAAGGAACTTCCAGATGCATGATATGGGGTTCGTTCCCGGATGATTTGCAATAAGTCTTCCATCTAATCCTTTGGTTCTTTATAACCTCCAAAGACTCAGTCTTATCTTTCTGAATTGTTTTGTCCCATTTTCTTTGAGCCTTTGCCGAAGATCGCTCGTTACCATCGAAAAACATCCGAGTAGTGACTAGCCTTTACTCGAACTCCCTCAGCATGACAGCCTCGAAAGCAGAAGATCTCTTATAGCGATTGACATTTTAAACTTGAAGGGCTAGTCTGGCCTCTTAAGAGATTACCTCAATGCTGACTTGTAGCTGCTCCAGGTCTTGGGCCAGTCGCTCGTAATGGAGGCGAGCCTTCTTAGGTGCTTGTTGCGACTCGAGCATGGTCTGTTAAGAAGTGGTGAGGATGCCCTTAGCCATTTAGGCTTCTTCCTTAAGTTTGGCTACCTCCGCTTCAGTCGGGATGGTCCTTGACTCACGCTTAGTGCTTTGTAACTCTGCCCCTGCAATCCTACCTTCCAACTCAACATTCTTCGTAGTGAGTTCTCTGCCGGTCAAATTAACTGCGGAGGCCATACTCTAAACATAAGCTATAGACCTCTTTAAGGCAATCTCAGTTGCACTAGGATTCTTCAGTTTCTTTTCATAAAATTGCATGATTTTGGACTCGCTGGTCGAGGATGATCTGAGGGCTTCACTTTCTCAGCAAGCTCATTTATTAGACGAGATATATCCGCAGCCCGTCTCTTTAAAGTCAGGACCCGAGTCATCTCTTCCATCGATTGACAAAAGATAGAAAAAAGAGTAAGAATAATGATGGACATGAGTGAAAGCCAAAAGTAGGGAAGACGTACAAAAAATCCATTACTGAAGATCATCCAGATTCGCTCAAAGCTGCTAGCAGCTCACACCTGCCTCCAATAACCATCGCCAATGTACCCCTTACCAGCTGACATGGAACAAAGCATGGAAACGTGTTCAGCATGAGAACTACCCAAACTAGGAGGTAGAGAAGACCCAGATATAGAAGCAGTCGCTGGAGCCGATGGGATAGATCTATCACGACCAGATGTAGAAATGGTCGGAAGTACTGTTGGAAGGGCCAGGTCCTTAAAATCTTGTGCCCTTAAAATTCCACCGCCATCTCGGGCCTAAAGTCTAGTCATATGAGCCCTGGATTCCTACCTTTCAGAGGCTTGACCTTTATCGACCCTGTCACGGTGAAGAGGTACAGGAGGCATATCGGTATATATGCTCCCAGCTTGGCTGGTCTCAGCATCACCGACTAGTTAGACGACAACAATGTTTGGCGAAACCCCAGATGGCTTACCCAGACACAAAGACACTTTATCAACATGCTCTTCGGTAAGCTCAAACACATTCTCTTCACTGGAAAGCTCCTTAACATTAGGCTCACCGTCATCAGAGTCAGGGTTAGTAAAGGATATCTAACGTTTGATAGAAAATTACACTGGGGCCTTACCAGAGCATTGAACAGGCGAGTTAGTAGAAGCCTGGTTGACAGGACGATTGGCTTGGGCCTAAGGTGGCTCAGAATGGGAATGAAGTATTGTCTATAAGGGTGTAGCCACTCTACCAATTTTAGCGGGAACACGTCAGTTGTCCTGGTCAGGGCAAAAGAAAGGGAGACAGATGTTCTAGATACATGATCACCCCTTTTCTTCGACCGTTGCTCCCGTAAAATCAGGCCAGTCAGGGTCTCCTGATCATCATCATTTAAATCAATTAATTATAGGATCAACCCATGCATGGGAAATTACTTGATCAGCAACGAATGGGGTTTCCATTCGTATACGGATGGCCTCGGGGCAGAGGACCAGTTTTGGCTACCATTCCGCTGATCGCCTCTCTGCCAGATCTCTCTATGCTAGACCTTTCATTACTAGGTCACTCCTTACTAGATATCTCCCTGCCAGATCTATTCAAGTAGACTTTTCCCATACAGATCTGTCCTTAAAGGACCCTCTCTTACTATCCCTTTGAAGGGCGTCACGTTTATTCACCTTGGCCTGCCCAACGGAAGCTGTGATGGTGTTAGGATCAGGCTCATAGACATGCTCCACCAAATTATGCTCGGGGGGTGCAATTACTTGAGCCACTTGCTCGGCGACATATCTCATGCTAGTCCGATCAATATTCTTAGCCTTTTTGGCTTGGTCACCAGAAACGATGTCTATCTCATACACTGAAAGGAAAATTCTGCAAGAATGATAAAGATAGATACAATCAATATTAAGTCATACGATAAGGTAGTCGGGACTTACGGTACTTGCATTTGGTGAAAAAAGCTGGAAAAAGCTCTTAGTTGATTAGATCCTTTTCCACAAACCGATTACGATGATCCTTGACCTCTCAAGAAGTTTGGGCAGTCTTAATGACCAAAGTAGCCTGACTCCGACATATCACGGGTGGAGTCTTGTTCCACAGCTCGGGGCTATAAAAGTGTCTTATGACACTATTCCTGTTCAGGTTTTGGTTTGGGTTAGCCACAACTGTCTCGCCCCAATCACCTCTAAAGAAGAACCAGTTGTTCTTCCAATACTTATTAGAGGAAGGAAAGCCCCATATAAAGCCCTTGTGATCTTTGCTAGTGGGAGTGGCAGGCTTCTTATCAAAATTACGAGGAATCCAGTGATTTGATGAAGTTTATTGTAGGTGCAAAGTACCTCAAGCATCCGAGCAACCAAAAGTATAGAAGTTACGAACCTCTTAAGAGGTTAGGGTGTCTAGTCTTGATCTTCCTTGATAACTCCAATTTCTACACTCGTTGTAGCCTCCATGTCCTATCAATTGCACTCGTTCTTGAGTAAAAATTCGGTATTTAATGGTGTAATAAGCTTGTGCAAGTTCCTTTAGCAATCACAGGGTAATAGTACAAAATTGAAAAAAGTTTGAGCCAAAACGGAAGAAGTGAAGTCATAAAAGGTCAAGGCTGGCGCTGGTCCCTGGACCAGTGTCACCCTCACCAGCACACAAGATCAGTGGTGTTGCACTGTTGAGGCACCACTCGACTAGCGCCACCCTCACCAGTGCACAATATCATTGGTGTTGCGCTGGTGAAGCGTTACTCGACCAGCGCAACCCTCACCAGCGCACAATATTAGTGGTATGCATTGGTGAAGTGCCACTCGACCAGCGCAACAGTCCAACTCAGCAGAACTTTAGGTTTTGTGCCTCATTCCTAAACATATAAATATCCCTTCTTGAGCTATTATAGACACCTCTTTCACGACCTAAGCTTCAACTCTTCCCATTACAATCCAAAACCTCCAAGACACTACCTTTCACCGAAATCCATTACCTTTCACTCAAATTTTTCACCAAATCACTTCATGAAACCTCTAATCCGTCATCCAAACTTCATATCCACTCTACCAAACACCAAATACCCAACCTTCCCACCATTTCCCACTGCAAAACCACAACCTTAGAGTAAGAGGGGAGCATCAAGAGAAGGAGCAAGTCAAGCACATTCAACTAACCAAGAGAGAGGACATCTACACTTAGTCTATTTTTAACCTTTCTCTATTTCATTTTGTACTTTTATTTGATTATGGCTTGTATGATAATCACATCTTTTGTAGCCATTTCATACTTTATGAACTAATTTCATCTTGGCTAAGGCCAAGATGAAGCCTTTGCCATGATTTACTAATAAAGACCACCACTTTATTCATATTGCTTATGTTAATGTATATGTATTTCATGCTTTAATTAAAATTAAGTGTCTAGCTAGCATTTGATGTATATTTGGTTGTTGTGTGATGCACCGAGAGGAGAAGCACATAACGTGCTCGATGAAATGCATGATAGAGGTCTAGTAAGGTAGAAATACTCAAGGCTAGTCTCTAGGACTCACTTAGTGAACCATTAAGCTTAATGAACTTGTTTGTATTTTGGATGACCATCGAGAGATAGGTTATTGGTGCATATAAGTGTTGTTTATATTACTCGAGAGAGATTAGAGACTAACAGAGGGTGTCACGAGTCTACATTCACATTTGCATAATTTATTCATAATGGTGTGTCTATAAATTCGTGAAGATTGGTTAGGTGGATTCAAGGTCTTAGCTTAAGTTCCTAATAACAATACAATCACTTGCTTGTGTGTGACTTTGTCTTGTTTGCTTGTTGTTTAAGTTTCATTAGTTGCACTCTAGAAGTAGTTTATATTTAATTAGTGTTAGTAGTATAATTGAATCATCAAATATTTGCTTGTCTAAATAGTAGTTTAATCAATCAATTGTGGTAATCAATTCATCAATCCTTGTGGAACGAATCTTATTTATCATTGTGCTACTCTCACGGCTCTGCACTATTGCGGGTGCTCATATATGAGTGATCAATTTTTGGCACCGTTGTCGAGGATTGAGCGGTTTATTGATATCACTACTAGTTGATTCATTACTAATTTAGACTTTTTACTTTGTGTTCATTTTCTTATGATTGTGGGCGGTTGCACTTGTATGCATCACAGTACAAGGTGTAACAATTTACAGGATATTGAGGGAACGGCCCAGAGAAATAGAAGGATTCGAAGGCTAACAATGGAAGACGGGGAGGGGGATCAAGATCCCATACTAGCTGCAGCCCAAGGGGGGCAAAATGAGAAAAATGGAGAAGATGACAGGGCCATGAGAGATTATGTGATGCCAAGGGTAGATCCAAACATATCGCCAATTCAATTCCCGACGATAGCTGCAAACAACTTTGAGATCAAATCCCATGTCTTTTAAACGTTGACAATGATGGGACAATTTGGTGGTTTACCAAGTGAAGACCCCAATGGGCATTTGAGGAATTTTGACCAATTTTTCTCAACTTTCAAGATCAACGGGGCTACGGACAATGCAATTCGGTTAATGATCTTCCCTTTCTCATTAAAGGACCGAGCTAAGGCTTGGTATGATTCATTGGCACCAGGATCGATTACTACTTGGGATAAGTTGGCCCAAGCATCCTTAAGCAAGTACTTCCCTCCCGGAAAGGCAGCACAATTGATGTATGAAATCCATGAATTCTCCCAATTTGAATCCTCCCAATTTGAATCGGAATCCTTGTATGAAGCATGAGGGAGGTACAAGGAATTGTTAAGGAAATGTCCATGTCATGGGAGGCCGAAATAGTCAATTTAGAGAAATTCTATCGGGGTATGAACTTAACCACTCGCCAATTTATGGATGCTTCGGCGGTTGGTTCTTTGATGAACAAGTCAATGGACGTAGCCTATGATTTAATTGAAGAAATGTCTTTTGCAAATAGCTATTGAGGGGATGACCGAAAGGTACCAAGGAATGCACCCGGCATGGTGGCGGTTGATCAAATGACTGCAATTCAAGCTTAAATAGAGGCTTTGTCCAACAAAGTTAGCAAGTTGGCAAGCTCTAGTACAACCCAAGTAAATATGGTGAATTTTGATTGGTGTTCGGGGCCTCATGCAAGTGTAGATTGCCAAGCCAGAAAACCATTCGTAAACGGACCCATAGAACAAGTCTCCTTTGTGAACTACAACAAGAATTTTCCCTACCACAACTCCAATAGCCAAAACCCTAACCCAAACAATAACCCTTATTCCAACACCTACAATCCCGGGTTGAGAAATCACCATAACTTCTCATGTAAAGACAACCTACAACCCCAACAACATCAACAAACTTTCAAACCACCCGGATTCACCATACCACAACAAGCCCCTCCTAACCAACAACCCCACTTCCAAAATCAACCTCACCAACATCTAACCGAGAGAAAGCCGACAATTGAAGACTTGTTGTCCAAGTACATGGTTAAGCTTGATAATCGGATGGAGACCCAAGACTTGGCATTGAAGAAACTCGATACCAAAGTTGATCAAATTGCACAACATTCACAAGCCGTAATCCAAAATCTTGAAGCACAAATTGGTCAATTGGCTAGAGAGTCTCAAGTTCGCCAACAAGGAACCTTGCCAAACGACACGGTGATTAATCCCAATGAGCAATGCAAGGCAATCAATTTGAGAAGTGGTAAGGAAGTTAAGCTTCCTAAGGACTTTGGTAAAGGAAAAGAAGTTATGGTTGAAGATGAGGAGACGTTTGAAGACCCATCGGTGGAGGAGAACCAAGTTAATGTGCCCCCAAATACTTCTCATGATTTACCTCCACCACCACAAGTGAAGGCATATGTCCCTCTCATTCCCTACCCACAACGATTAAGGAATCATAAAGATGCCTAACATTTTGCCAAATTCTTGGAAATTTTCAAGAAGCTTCACATCAGTTTCACCAAAACCTTGGCACAAATGCCCAAGTATACCAAGTTTTTGAAGGAGCTTTTGGCAAACAAGAAGAAATTAGAGGATTTCGAAATGGTGCCTCTAAATGAAGAGTGTAGTGCAATACTACAAAATAAGTTACCTCCAAAATTGCAAGATCCCGGGAAGTTCACCACTCCATGCACTATTTGCACATCATAGTTCGGGAAGACATTGATCGAATCTGGAGCAAACATCAATTTGATGCCATTTTCAGTGTTTGAAAAGTTGAATGTTGGAGAGGTGAAACCAATACACATGACACTTCAATTGGCGGATCGATCACTCAAATACCCAAGAGGGGTCTTGGAAAATGTACTAGTGAAAGTGGAGAGTTTGTAATTTCCCGTAGACTTTGTTATCCTTGAGATGGAAGAAGTTGTTGAAATTTCGTTGCTTTTAGGAAGACCATTCTTAAAAACAGCGAGTGCTTTGACTGATTTGAAGGATGATAAAATGACTTTGCGGGTTAGGGAAGACAAAGTTGAATTTGACTTGAGGATACCATGAAAATGCCTAGAGAGGCCGAGAATTGTTCAAGAATTGAAGCGGTAGATCCTATGATTCAAGTGTATTTGTAAAATGAGAGTCCTAAGGAGCCTCTAGAGGCTTGTATTATGCATGGTGCAAGTGAAGATGATGCGGATGTGGACATAGCCGTGTGTGCCTTGCACTTGAGCTATCTACCTTTGAAGAGTTTGAGAAATATGAACAATTTTGAAGAACTCGAAGTTAGGAAGCCAAAGCTACCCCCATCCATTGAGAAACTTCCTTAACTATATTTGAAGCAACTGCCCTCTCACTTGAGGTATGCCTTTTTAGGGGAATCACCATCACTTCCAGTCATCATTTCTGATTCTTTGATAAGACTTGAAGAAGAGAAGTTGCTAAGAGTTTTAAGAGATCACATGAGGGCAATTGGATGGTCCATCTCGGATATAAGAGGTATTAGTCCGAATTTGTGCAAGCATAAAATACTAATGGAAGAAGATCATAAGCCCTCGGTGGAATATCAAAGGAGGCTAAATCCCAACATGTAAGAAGTAGTTAGAGCGAAGGTCTTGAAACTACTAGATGCGGGTATCATCTATCCAATTTCGGATAGTAAATGGATTAGTCCGGTGAAAGTAGTCCCAAAGAAGAAAGGAATAACGGTGGTTCCAAATGAAAACAATGAATTAATCCCTCAAAGAACCGTCACCGAGTGGAGAGTATGTATAGACTATCGGAAGTTGAAAAATGCCACTCGGAATGACCACTTCCCACTCCCGTTCATAGATCAAATGTTGGAGAGTTTGGTCGGTCATGACTACTATTCTTTCCTTGAGGGGTATTCCGGCTACAACCAAATCCCTATTGCTCCCGAAGACCAAGAGAAGACCACTTTTACTTGTCCCTATAGCATATTTGCATATAGAAGAATGCCATTTGGCTTATGCAATGCACCAACCACTTTCCAGCAGTGCATGATGGTAATATTCTCTGATATGGTTGAGAGATTTATAGAAGTGTTCATGGATGACTTCTTAGTCTTCGGATCCTCCTTTGATAATTGTTTGAAGAACTTGGGACTAGTTTGAAACGGTGTGAAGAAAGTAATTTGGTACTAAATTGGGAGAAGTGTCACTTTATTGTTAAAGAAGGCATTGTGTTAGGCCATCGGACCTCATCCAATGGGATTGAAGTAGAAAAAGCCAAAATAGAAGTCATAGAGAAGCTACCACCTCTCACCTCAATTAAAGGTATTATAAGCTTTCTTAGACATGCCGGGTTCTATAGACGCTTCATCAAGGATTTCTCAAAAATCATAAAGCCCCTTTGCAGCTTGTTAGTGAAAGACACCCCTTTAATTTTGATGAAGATTGCTTCCTTGCATTGAGATGTTAAAGAATGAGCTTACATCCACCCCTATCATGTCGGCCCCAGATTGGACCCTTCCGTTTGAACTCATATATGATGCAAGTGATCATGCAATGGGAGCCATCTTGGGGCAAGAAAAAAAAAAGAAGCTCCATGTAATTTACTATGCAAACCAAACCCTTAATGATGCTCAAGTGAACTATGCCACCACGGAAAATGAGCTTTTGGCCATTGTATTTACCTTTGACAAATTCCGGTCTTATTTAGTGGGCTCCAAAGTGATTGTGTACACCGACCATGGGGCAATCAAATATTTAATGGGAAAGAAAGACTACAAGCCACGGCTTCTAAGGTGGGTGATCTTGCTTCAAGAGTTTGACTTGGAGATCCGTGATAAAAAAGGATCGAAAAATTTGGTGGCGGATAACTTTTCAGAACTAGAGAGGGAAGAAGAAATAGAAACCCCAAACCCCATCAATGAGCACTTTCCGGATGAGCATTTACTAGTGGTCCAAGAATTAATGACTCTGTGGTTTGCCGATCTCGTGAATTATCTAGCAAGTGAGGTCATGTTGGTGAAGATGACTTCCTACCAAAAGAGGAAGTTTCTTTTCGATGCAAAGTCATACTTATGGTATGAGCCACTCCTTTTCTGGGTTTATGGTGATGGACTCATTTGAAGATGTGTACCTGAGGAAGAGATGAGGGATATCCTCATGCATTGCCACTCTAAGGAGTGTGGGGGTCACTTTGGAGCAATTAGAACCGCAAGAAAGGTCCTCCAATCGGGGTTTTATTGGCCTACATTATTTCGAGATACATAAAGTTTTATGGAAGCTTGTGACCAGTGCCAAAGGACCGACAATATTAGCAAGAGGAACAAGATGCCACTCAATGTAATGCTTGAAGTGGAATTATATGATGTATGGGGTGTTGATTTCATGGGACCATTTCCAAGCTCTTATGGTAACCAATATATCTTAGTTGCGGTTGAATACGTGTCGAAGTGGGTGGAAGCTATAGCCACAGCCAAGAATGATGCCAATGTGGTCACTAAATTCCTAAAGAAGAACATCTTCACAAGATTTGGTACTCCAAAAGTGATCATTAGTGATAGAGGCTCTCATTTTTGCAACAAGTTGTTTGAAAATTTATTGAAGAAATATGGTCTGAAGCATCAGATCACTACCCCTTACCATCCGTAAGCAAATGCTCAAGTGAAGGTGTCAAATCGGGAAATCAAAAGCATTTTAGAGAAGACAGTGGGAAACAGGCTAAAGGATTGGGCTAAGAAACTTGATGATGCTCTTTGGGCGTATAGGACGACATTCAAAACCCCATTAGGCATGTCTCCATGTAAGCTTGTCTATTGTAAGGCATGTCACCTTCCAATTGAACTTGAACACAAGGCTTATTAGGCAATCAAAAAGTTGAATTTTGATATGCAAGTGGTAGAAGAGAAGAGATTCCTCCAACTCAATGAACTTGATAAGATTCGGCTTGAAGCATATGCGAATGCCCGAATATAAAAGGAAAAGACCAAGAAGTGGCATGATAAAAGAATTGTGGATAAAAACTTTCAAGTGGGAAATCAAGTTCTCCTTTTCAACCCGAGACTCCGTTTATTTCCCGGGAAGCTCAAAAGTCGGTGGACGGGTCCCTATACCGTCACTTAAGTGTTTCCATATGGAACTGTGAAAATTGAATATGGAGCAAATGAGAGGTTCAAAGTGAATGGGCAAAGACTTAAACTCTAATGAGAGAGTGCTTTGGAGGCGCCGAAGGAGACGGTTCTTTTTAAAGAGCAATCATCAAAATGGAGGTACCATATTGTAAATAGTAGTTAGGTCATTTGCTTTTATAATTTTATTTTTTATTTTGAGTATGGTATTATTGCAAAGTTGAGTTTTCCCTTTCCAAGCATGAATCAAGCATTGTGAACTTGTTTTGAAAAGTTTGGATGCAATATGGATAATGCATGATTTAGGTTTGGGGGTTTTAATAAAAAGAAGAAGTTAGAATTGTATTAAACCCATGCAATGATTTGCTTTGTTGAGTTTCATGTGTGTACAGAGAAATTGTTTGCCAAAAGAAAACTCAAAGGGGGTAAATGGTCATTAGAAGATCAGATGGGGAGGAGTACAAGTTGGGCGCCACTCAACCAGCGCACGAAGGGCTCTCGACCAGCACCAAACGCTTGGAAAGTTGCTCTGGTGTCAATGTGCTGTTGTAGCACTGGTCGACCAGCGCACATGCAAAAGCTAGAGCAAGCCATTTAGTGGAACGACATCGTTTTGGCCAAAAATAACATATGCGCTGGTGCAAATGCACACGTTGGCGCTGCTAAACCAGTGCACATGTCAGGTGCGCGAATATAATCCTCTCGACGAGCAGCAGTTTTCCATTCTCTCAAACAAAACTCAAAACACTCTCCTCCCTCTCTCAAGTCTCTCATGCACGAAATTGGTAAGTCTTCACATAAACCCTCATGTTTTTCATCACCTTCATCCCAATCTTGAATGCAAATTCCTCTCTACGCAATCTAAGGCATAGATTTGGGATTTTTATGTGCTAGGGTTTATAATTTGGGGATTTTCAGTTTTGGGATTTTTAGTTTTGAAACTTGCTATGCTCGAAATTGGTTGAATTGTTGCTTGGGTTTTGTCTATTTGTATCTTTGCACATCATTTGAGCCTTTATTGGTGTGAAATTGGTCTCGGATTATTTTGTGTTGTGAATTAGGCATAGTTCTTGGGTTTTGGTTAATTGGCTTGTGAAATTTGGGCATGGTGTTTGATTTTGTGGCTATAAAAGTGCTTGTGGAGGTGCCCGGTTGCACCTAGTGCTATTTTGTGTGAGGTTTTGAGGGTTGAATTATCGAATTTTTAGCAGAAACTTTGTCTGAGTGGGTGCAAATATTGGTAAGTCCAAGACTCCTGCAGAGGGATTACCTTAATTTAGTACAGGTACCTCTAGGAGCAGAAAATGGCAGGAGCAGAATAAAGACTACCACAGAAGACTTTAGAAACTCCGACAAACAACAATAATTATGGAACGGGGTATCCAATTAGCTGACCTTATGGACACCTCTTTACCTCGATTAGTTCAAGACAGAAGGTGGGAGACATTCGTGCAGCAAATACAACCTTGGTGAGAGATTTCTATGCCAGCATGGTCCCGAAAGTTTCTTTGCCAGTAGTATGGTCCTAGTGAGAGGGGTTGCAGTGCAGATCAGTGAGGACATCATTAACAGACATTTTGGCACAACTCCAGTTTCCCAGAACACCCTACCTCTAGGATATCATAGCTTTGGTGGGTCTCAAGCAGAGCTGGTTGAGCTTTTGAGAGGAAATGGCGATGCTCAATGGGACAAAAAGCATTTATTGAAGAATGCAAAGTTATCGAAGGATCTAGCCATCTTGAGCATGTTTATCTCAGCATCTCTAAAGCCCATACTCCACATCAGTTCGATCCTAGTGAAGAAGGCTGAGTTGCTAGCTTGTCTTATCACCCTTGCCCCAGTTGACATTGGGAGGATCATTAAAGCAGAGATTTACGATGCAGGGGATATTGATATTAAAGAAAAAAAGAAAAAAAGAAAAAAAACTGCAAGTAGGCCTATTCCTTTCCCATGCTTAATTACAAAAATATGCAGGGATACAAGAGTTCCAGAGTATGGTGATGATGAGGTAACCACTGGGGGAAGATGACCTATAAATCTCCGTTCTTGGACAGACTCTGTGAGCAAAGCTAGGGCTAAGAGGACGAGACCATGAGGAATTTCCCTTCCTGAAAGAGGCTCAAACCTGAGGGGTCAGATGAAGAAGATTATGGCTATGGCATTTCTGGAGATGATGAGGATACAAAAGGTCCTGAGCAAAGTAGCCAAATCATGGATAAGCTAGAGTGGTTGGTGAAGGCGGTCGGGGAGAGCCAGACTGTTCAGACTCACATTGAAGGCAAGATTGTTACCCTCTTCCAGCAGTTTTATGATTTCAGAGTAAACCAGGAGGCCGAGATGGAGGATATCAGAATAGACAATGCCGACATAAGGCAGCAGTTAGGCCTCTGGACTTATTAGAGGAGAGAGCAGCATAGAAGACCACAACCACCTTCACCTCTACCTTCCTATGACCAGGGGTTCTCAGCTGCAGATTATATGTCCGACTACATGTCAGTTGAAGACCTCGAGAGGGGACGGAAGGGCAAGGATTCCAAGTTTTAGGATTGACCGGAACGATTATTTCATACCACCATTTGCTTCAATCGTGTTGCTTTTATTTTGTTTTAGCACTTTTGTTTTTCTCGTTTTAGGATATTTAACTTGATGGATTGTCTTTTTTTTATTGCATTTCAGTTGGAACTTCTCTTATTTATTATGTTTTATTTCATTCGTATTTATTTTATGTCTATCATTTATATTTTGTTTAAGTTAGATTTGTGGAGTTGTATAGTGCTTTGCTTTTAGGTTTTTGTTGATGTTTGCTCTTTATGCGGTTTTACGTTTGGCCTCTTTTCCACTTCTAAGCTTACATTGTTCATTCATTTCATTTGTGCAAACATTGAGGACAATGTTTTGTTTAGGTTTGGGGGTGCGGCCATTCGATAGCCAGCTTTTGCTCTTGTGTGTCTTGCTTGATTGTTTCGTGTGCCTTAACCTTAAATTTTTAATTTTTGCATGATTGTATATTTTTGGGTCAAATTTCTACCAATTTTGAGGCAGAATTTTGAGCAACAAGGATTGCTTGTTGAGATGTATTTGGTATGAGCCGTTGTAGTAAATTTTTGGTATGTCATGTATCACTCTAGGGCCATGTTGGCCAAAGCTGCACCACATTGCTTACACACATCCTACTGGACTCATTGTGCATTAATGAATGAGGTAGCACGCCTGAGATGTCTAGATCATTAATGGAGACTACCCATATGAGCCTCATTGCCCTAATGTTGCGTCCACAAGAGTGAATTTCAATTCTATTCTCTAAACACTCATCATGTAGATATTAGAAATGAGAAAAATGACCTCTTCTCATTGCATTGAACATTAAATAACAAATTTTCAAAAGATAGCCTCATATGATTTACCTTGTTTTCTTGCTAGACTCGTACCTATAGAGATGACGTAGGCAATGTGTGTTAGCCACTTAAAATTACCCAAATACGTTCATAAACCTTGTGTTTGCCTAAATGTCCAAAGAATGTGAACTTACAAACTAAACCCAATCACCATATCCATCCCATGTTACACCTACACCACACTATACTTAAACTATTGACTTTCCCATAACAATGATCGTGTCGTGAGGAAAGGTTGATGGAAGCCCCAAATAGTAATATACCAAAATGTATTCAATTAGCGTGTACTCAGGCTCATTGTGTAAATTGTACCACTTTATTTCAAAAAAAAAGAAAAAAAATTGAGTAGAGCCTTAAAAATCCATTGTAAAAGGGTTGCTTAAATGTAAAGCAACCACTAAAATGTACAAGCTCTGAAAGTCAATAAATTGTCTTGATGCTAAAAAGGGGAATGTACAAAGGGGATCAAGGAAAAGACTCTAACGTGATCATTGTCCCACCAAATAAAACCATACCCACCCGACCTTTCCATCACCATCTATCATCAACCTCACTTGCACCTAGAAAGAAGTCCTAATTGATCTTTAGGAAGGGTCTAGCTTAAAAACAAGGGAGTTCTTAATGTTTGATTCCATTCATGAGGTTTATTTGCATGAAACTATGAGAGTCTTTACAAATTTTCCATATGCGTGTAAATTTGAAATTTTTTTATACATAAACTCCAACTCGCATATGTTTGATGAGCGAGCGTAGGTTCAGTGTGAAAAAAATGAGAGAAATCTTAAAAGGTTTAGAGTCAAGGCGAAATGTTATCTAATGACTCTTGTGTTCGATGCTTTTGAAGCTAACTCCACAAAGAAGTCCGGAATTGTAATCTATAGTGTTGTAGCACCTTGGTTTACATGTCTTGACATCCCTCTTTACTACAATATGGGTCGGCCAATGTCGCATATCATCTTTAGTTGGCTCGGTGGAAATTGCAATTGAAAATGGTGATCTCTTAGTTTAGTTTGGATTATATTGATTTAAAGTTTTTTGTTTGCTTCGATTTTGCTCGGGGATGAGCAAAAGATAGGTTTGGGGGTATTTGATAACTCTCATTTCTACACTCGTTATAGCCTCCATATCCTGTCAATTGCACTCGTTCCTGAGTAAAAATCGAGTGTTTAATGATATAATAAGCTTATGCAGGTTCCATTAGCAATCCCAGGGTAATAGTGCGAAATTGAGAAAAGTTGGGGCCAAAATGGAAGAAGTGAAGCCATAAGAGGTTAATGATGACGCTGGTGAGGCGCCACTCGACCAGCGCCACCCTCACCAGCGCACAATATCAGTGGTGTTGCATTGGTGAAATGCCACTCGACCAGCGCAACAGTCCAACTCAGCAGAACTTTTAGGTTTCGTGCCTCATTCCTAAACATATAAATATCCTTTCTTGAGCTATTCTAGACACCTTTTGCACGACCCTAAGCTTCAACTCCTCCCATTACAATCCAAAACCTCCAAGATACCACCTTTCACCGAAATCCCTTACCTTTCACTCAAATCCTTCACCAAATCACTTCATCAAACCTCTAATCCGTCATACAAACTTCAAATCCACTCTACCAAACACCAAATACCCAACCTTCCCACCATTTCCCACCATAAAAACATAACCTTCGAGCAAGAGGAGAGCATCACGAGAAGGAGCAAGTCAAGCACATTCAACTAACCAAGAAAGAGGACATCTACACTTAGTTTATTCTTAACCTTTCTCTCCTTCATTTAGTACTTGTATTTGATTATGGCTTGTATGACAATCACATCTTTTATAGCCATTTCATACATTATGAACTAATTTCATCTTGGCTAAGGCCAAGATGAAGCCTTTGCCATGATTTACTAATAAAGACCACCACTTTATTCATATTGCTTATGTTTATGTATATGTATTTCATGCTTTAATTAACATTGAGTGTCTAGCTAGCATTTGATGTATATTTGGTCGTTGTGTGATGCACCGAGAGGAGAAGCACACAACATGCTCGATGAAATGCATGATAGAGGTCTAATAAGGTAGAAATACTCAAGGCTAGTCTCTAGTACTCACTTAGTGAACCATTAAGCTTAATAAAATTGTGTGTATTTCGGATGACCATCGAGAGATAGGTTATTGGTGCATATAAGTGTTGTTTCTATTACTCGAGAGAGAGTAGAGACTAATAGAGGGTGTCACGAGTCTACATTCACATTTGCATAATTTATTCATAATGGTGTGTCTATAAATTCGTGAAGATTGGTTAGGTGGATTCAAGGTCTTAGCCTAAGTTTCTAATAGCAATACAATCACTTGCTTGTGTGTGACTTTGTCTTGTTTGCTTGTTGTTTAAGTTTCATTAGTTGCACTCTAGGAGTAGTTTATATTTAATTAGTGTTAGTACTATAATTGAATCATCAAATATTTGTTTGTCTAAATAGTAGTTTAATCAATCAATTGTGATAATCAATTCATCAATCCTCATGGAATGAATCTTATTTATCATTGTGCTACTCCCACAGCTCCATACTATTGCGGGTGCTCATTTAGGAGTGATCATTCCTCCATAAATGTCGTAAGCTGATCAGCACCTGGTAGGAGTTAGGGGTTAGTTGTACAGGAGCAATGCATGCGCCAGTCAAGAATCGGGTGATGAATGGTTGAATAGAAAGAGTAACTCCAGAAGATAGAATGGCCCCTTAGATGGCGACAACACCAAAATAAGGGTTCCATATGGTGCACTCGCCGCTAAAGATCAGTTGCACCAAATGGGGGATATAAAATCTATCCCTGAACTTCCCAATCTCTTGGTTGGTCACCGTGTTTATCTCATAGTCGAAAGCACATGGATGATCAGCAAAAAAAATCAACATATGTGCCCATCATTTTTTTGGAACTTCCTTCATTTTCAATTTATGTGAAGTGATCTTTAAGTCACTCGCAAGACTAGTGGATTCTCTAGACGAAGATCTGGTCGCTTGTCTGGAACTCGTTGTCTTTAACATATTTGGACAAGCACCAACAGAGGTGGAAACTTGAGGATTAGCGTGTGAAGGTACAAACTCTAGTCGAGCAACTAAATAGTCTACATTTATGGCAATGGGTTGAGATGAAAGAGTGTATGTGTGAAAGTGACCCCATAGGATGCATTCAAGCCTAGTGATATTTTTTTTATCACCCACCTTAATGGTACACATGAGAAGTTCAAAATATTGGTAATTAAGGATAGGATTCATACCCAAAATGTTGTTAAGAGCATTGGAGCGTGACCTGTTGACGCTGGTAAAATGAAGAACAAGAGAAAATTGGAAAGTAAAACTGAAAGAAGGGAAGATGAGAAAATTAGGGTTCGTAGAAACTGATGAAGTCGTAAGAGGGAAACGAGAAGATTTTGAAACGTATATATAAAAGTGAATGATGTCATCGAGACATGTGAACATCACTAAGTACAACGTACGAGTGCGGTTTGGTGCACGAACCACGAATATCACACATCTTTTGAAATTCAAAAAAGTTGCTAATGATTGCATTAGTTATATCACGTCCCTTGAGGAGAAGAAGCGGATATGGTTAGGTTTAATGCTTAGTTGTTAAGCATTAAACGTGTATCTATGAGCTATACGACAAGATTAAACACACTTTATCGAGTGAGTTCCCTTTAGGAATGAGATACTCAGTTTTGTTTTTTAAGGGGGTATTATTGTTGGTGTGATTCAGAGAATATGACACGTCAGCAATAAACAAGAGTCGGGATGCCATATCACCAAAAGTCAACCAAACCAAGCCATGTTGACCAAAGATAGTTTCATGACACCATATCGAGGTTACCAAAATGGTCAGGTAAAGATGGTCCTATTAAGATGATCAGGTCGGTGCAATAATGATTATCAGGATTACCTAGATGGTCGGGATAAAACCTACGCTCGGGATACAATCACCGATCGAGGGAAAATGGAGTTTGGTCGGGAATGGTAGATGATCAACTGAATGACACGTGGACAATCACAAATTTAATATGATCATGACTCAAATACACAAAGAATGAATCTCACTCAAATAAGACGTCTAGAAGAATATTTTGATGAGGAAGTAAATTTTCTTATAGATATCAAAGTCTAGATTAGACAAGAGATCTAATACAATCGAAACACAATCAACCCAAAACAAGGAAGAAGGATAACATGCTCCAATAAGTTAGAATTTTTTTTAATTACGGTATATTTCCTCACTTGTACATCAAGAATTATGGTTTTATGCATGTATAAATAGACCTTGATAGCACCCTTGAAAGGGTTAACACAAATTAGTTGACAAGAGTGCAAGAGAGATTGAGTGTGTAATTGTTTTCATCGTAGTGAATTCTTCTTGCTGTCGTCGGCAACCGTGGACTTTTCCCCACCTTGGGGTTTTACCACGTAAACAACTTGTCTTGCTTTACTTTTTCACTATGGTAATTTGTAGCTCTTCTTTATCTGCTTTCACCTGTGTGATGCGTGGTTAATCATACCTAATCCAAAAATCACCGTCAACAGTTTATCCCTCTAGATAGCTTGTGCCACAATTTTATTAATCAAAAACACAAGCATAATCAATTCTAAAGATATGTTTGGTCAAACAAAGCCAATGATGATAACAACTTGCATGTGATATGAACTCAATTTTTTTTATAGGATATAAAACATAATCCTTTATCATATACAAGGTTTGATATATAATGAATACATAATACAAGTTTATTGACTAGATATATTTCAATATCAAGCAATATGTATATCAACACGTATACAAATATCAAGAGATATGGATATAGTTATCAACACATGATTTTTGCGTGGTAAAATCTCCGAAGAGGAAACATCCACAGGTTGATTCCACAATCATCGGTAGACATATTTTACTAGTAAGATAAAAAGATACAATCTCCTAAGTGACCAACTTCACCTAGAAATCTACCCTTCAACCCTACACAATGAAAGAGATTCCACCTTGCACAAATCGAAGAATCACTCTCCAAAATGTGACTTCCAATGCTCAACTTGAAGAATCACTCTTCAAATGAGACTTCCAATGCACAAGTCAATGAATCACTCTAAGACATGTGACTTCCAATGCATAATCCAAAGAATCACTCTAAGGAATGTGACTTCCAATGCACAACTTGAAGAATCACTCTTCAACTGTGACTTCCAATGTGCAACTTGAAGAATCACTCTCCAAATACGACTGCAAATGCTCAATCCAAAGAATCACTCTAAGGAATGAGACTTCCAACATTTTTGCAAGGCCATCTATGTGATCTTGAAAGTAAAATGGAAACAAGCATGCAACACAGAATATGATAATCAACACATCCTACGGGAACTAGACTTTTGCATGAAAGTTCATATATCAAATGTGTCTAGTTACTATGCATGAATAACAATTCTAGAAATTGTGAAAACACCAAAACACATTTAACTTCTAGATTTATTAAGGTCACTAAACCTTAAACCAAACATATACATTTAAGCACATAGTCAACGATTAGTATCAAACAAAAATCATGCTAGACTTATTACATGTGATCAATAAAAGTTCCAGCAAGAAATATAGAGCATGTGTTCACAAAATATTCAATAGAAACACATCAAGCTCTATACATATAATAAAATTGTGATAATCATGAAAATATGCAATCAATAGAACTTAGCACAAGTAGAGACTATTTGTATTTAAAATCAATCAATCAATCAATCAATCTATGCTCAAAATAGTCCTAGATAAAAAGCTAGCACAATACAAAACACAAACATGTGAAAACACAGGCTTTTACAAAAACCTAACTCAACATGTAAGATTCAATCAAGCTCAATCTAGTTTCTATAGAGTCCAAAACTCTAATTAAACTAAACACAATATACATACTTGTATTGAAGAAGAAAACCCAAGGTAATTGAAGATTTGAAGATCAAAAATCAAAAGAGAAATCAATACCTCGAGTTAAAAAAGAACAGTCCCGTTTTTATGTGTGAAGTGTTGGGATTATGCTTGATAGCAAGAGTATAATAATGTATTTGATAATATTTTCATATTAATAAAGTGATTTCTAGTTTAACAAATCTAATAGAAGTTATAGTTTAATTATTATAATTGTCAAAAGTAAATAATCATAAGGTCAAAAAAACTATGAGAAAAGAAGAATTGTTCATACATCTAGATATGTATGAGGTAGACACAATTCTTTGGTAAGTCTTGAATAATATTCACAACTTAAGATAAAAAGTTTGGCTCATTTATCTTGTCAAAGTTGTAGATTCTTTTGCTAGCATTTGAGTGGGATCAAATGTGTTATGATGAGTCTAAAATCATCAAAGTGTGGTGTTCTTGGGCAAAAAAATCTAGTGCACTGGGTGCATTGAATAGGATCACAATAAAATAATTTATCTAGAACTGTTAATGGATAAAAATTTTCATTTGAAGACAATCGGAGAGTCTATCTTAATCCTGAGATAAATGATAAACTTATGATTGCAAGTGTTATCACTTGAGCTATCAGTGAGTACGATTATATAGCATAGTCTATCCTCGATAGTTTGGTGATATTCATTTGTTAATCGATAGAGGACTTCATTTATAGATATGGACATCGTGGCTCCATTTATTAAATGAGAGTATAATATCATCATATAGATGTTTTGAGGTATTGGATATTAAATCTTAACGTTAAGTTTTCAGTAGTGTCTATTGAAACATGGCTTCTAGACAAGTCAAAATATCCAAGTTCAAAATGTGGTCATATGAGTAAATATGGTAACTTGGAGAGCTATAGGCAGCCTATGAGCTCTTGGAGATTACTGATATTCTTCACGATGATACACTTTCTCCAATAAGGTTGTCTAGGGTATGAATGAGTAACATCAACTTATTCTATCTTTATTTAAGAGTTCAATTTTAGTTCTTTAGTGGAATGAACTAAAATTAATAGATCGGACCTAAGTGAATCATTTGTTGATTATGATTGGGTTGTGTCTATTGGAGCTTAAATTTAGATAGCCCGCCAAGATCCCCAATCCACATGAACTTGCATGGATCACTTGATATATTCTACCGGACCAATTTAAGGGTCCATCTATAATTGTATTAAGGCATGTAAACTTGTTTCTTTTTGTAAGAATGGGTCTAGTTCACATGTGGACTTTTTGTAAAAGGCCAACGGATTTAATAAAATAAGAAAAATAATATATATGCTAATATATTGTATGGGCGGCAAGGCTAATATATAAAAGCCTAAATATATTATTTTTTATTTTATTATTTAATTAAATGGAAATTAATTAAATTGGTAATTATTTATTTATTTATTTAAAAGTAAAAAAAAATTCTATTAGGAGAAGGTCTCCTAATATTATAATATCGTTGGTAATATAATTAATATTAAAGACTATATTTGATAAGTATATAAATAAAATGAATTATTTATCTAGTCAAATTAGGATGTCTTTAATATGGTCACAAATACACTAATGAGTTGGATTAGAAGTCTTGGTGTAGGAAAGAATTCTTTTTGGAAAATGATTTTTGGTCTCTAAGTAAATCCACCTAAGGAAATGATTATTACCCACCAAGTAAATCCTTCTTAGGAAAGGATTTGTCCTCCTATATATACTATCTATAAATTTCGACCAAGCCTTAGTTTTTAGTGTGAGAAGTTGTTTTTTATTTTTATTTTTTTTATTGTTACAAAAAAAAACTTCGTCCAACTCATTGTGTGAAGAATTCGGCCAAGCATAGAGAAAAGAGAGAACGTTTTTGTTTTCGATAGTACGCTAGTATCCTTTGCATCAAAAGGATTTTGTGTACAACATCGAATCAAGATTCACGTGAGTTTCAATCAAATTGAATGATAATTCAAAAGTGACCGAACGTTCTTAGTCTTTCTCTTAGAAGATTATTGTGACTAACAAAGAAGATGATTTTGTTTGTTTCCATCCTCAGGTATACAATTTAAAGAAAGGGAGCTCACACTCCTAAGTGATTCTCGTTCGTGATTGGATTGGAAGATCTTATGGATTCAATTCGACGCTAGTTCAATCGCCACGAAAAAAAAAGGTACGATACTTTTTGTATACATCAATTAATCTAGAGTTAAGGTTTTTGTTATTAAAAGGGAAAAAAAATATTTATACGCAAACCCTAATTTTCTAATTTTCTAATTTTCTCACGCTTCCGTTGCATTTTGAACCGATTTTCCCTACAATTGGTATCAGAGTCTGGTTGTACCCTTGATTAATTGATGTATTTGTTCATGAATCATTTTCTTTTGATTGAATATATGCATGTTTTAGAAAGAGATGGCACTCTAAGTATTCGCATATATATTTACATTGGAATGTATGGATATATATATATATATATATATGTGTGTGTGTGTGTGTGTGTGTGTGTGTTTTATATGTGGTTTGTTATTGCTCAATTTTGGTTCTAGAATTTCAATATATTTTTGTTTTGGGATTGTAACAAGAAGTGTGGTTTATTATCTCCATAATTACCTTTTTGGTAGTTGCTAAGGTTTTTTTTTATTTTGTTGTTGTAATTAAAAAAAAACTGTACTTGTTGTAGTAAAAAAACTGCACTTGTTGTAATAAAAAAAACTGCAGTATTTTTTTTTATTTTAAATTCTTCTGTAACACATTCAAGTATCGACAACTCAAAGGTTTGAAGAATTGGGAGCAACCGGAACAAGTTTGGGACCATGCGAGCCGTAGCAACAAACGTGCGTGAGAAGAGCACGCAACCACATTTGTTGTGGCATGGGTTGCGCATGGCAGCCTTATGGAAGCCATGGGTTGCGCATGGCTGCCCTTTATGGGGTTATGGCATGCGCACGCCCATGGGTAGGAGCCAAGGGTGTGCATGACCATGGGAGGCAGCCGACAGAGTCCAAATGACGAAGGTCGCGTTAAGACTTGTTCGCCAAGAAAAGAGTTTTTTGTATTCCATGACATGTAATTTACTTGCTTTTCTAGGATTGACCAAAATTGTAGCTATGTATATTTTTTGTAAATATTGCAATGTTTGTCATTGTTTGATAACATGTCATTGTTTGATAACATGTCATATAGAATAGGAATGCCACTCATATATCTCTTTTGGCATGAACATGCATAGAATGGTTTAGGTATCTAAATTGACATCTAGATAACTTGGTAAATCATTATTTGGAATTCGATCACACGCCATAAATAATTGAATGGGAGAAGGTGTTTTGGAACACCTACGGCCTCCAAGTTTAATTGAGCTTTATGTTTCGTGTAATAACCTCTCAAGAGGTATTCATGAATGGAATTTAGCAAGATACTTCCTTACAAGGATAGACTAGACAATTAGCCCAAACTGTAAAGTCCTTATTTATTGATTGGCTTATTTCATGAACAAACCACATATTGGGTAGCTTAGGCTCTCAAGACCTCAAGAGAAGAAGCACCAAAGGTAAAATTCATGTGCTTACTTGCTTCGAAGAGATAGTTGCACACACTCACAAATTCATGCATAACTCTTATCTATATATGTTATGTGTTTATACTTGGGTGCATTCATGATTGAATAACTCTTCTTGATTTATTTACATCTTGTGATTAAAGTACCATGTCATGTTAGGCATTAATATAGGATGCATCTTCATCACTCTAGTACTTGTTGAAAATGTGTATTTGAGTGTGGAGAAAGTAGGATATGCACTGGTGGTACGCTACTCGACTAGCGCAGCCTAACCAGCGTAACATTCCAGTGGATGGTCGCTTGTCATGCGCCATTGAGCCGTGCCACTTCACCCATGCAATATTTAGAAAGTAGGTTGTGCGCTGGTGGTGCGCCACTCGACTAGCTCAGCCTCACCAGCGCAACATTCCAGTGGATCATCACTTGTCATGCGCCATTGAGCTGCGCCACTCCACCAGCGCCTATTGAAAATTAAGGTTGTGCACTGGTGGTGCGCTACTCGACTAACGCCACTCACCAGTGCAAATAGCAGGAGCTAGAACGTTTTTTTTTTCAAAATGACCTCACTTTGGTTGAAACTCATATATATATATATATATATATATATATATATATATATATATAACTCTTTGTATTCAAGTCATGTAAAAGTTTAGAATATCATATCTTTTCCTTAGAACATATTTCAAAAGGAAAAATCTTGCAAGAACTCATCTTTAAACACTCAAAGCATTTCCTTGTGCATAAAAACATCATCTTGCATCATCTATGGTCATTTAGAGTGTATCAATGGATAGTTTTGCATCATCATATCTTGTTTGGTAAGTTCCTCACTATCTTCTTACAAGTCAAGTGTTTTTCTTGCTAAGCCATCTCTTTTATCATTTGTATGCTCTTAGAATATAGTCTAGATACAAAATAGAGATTGTTGTTATGACATGATTGAGTGTTGTATTGTGATAGCTTCGTTGGATTGTTTGATCTATATTTAGCTAAGCTTTATGAACATGTCATTTAGCTCTTGATATCTATGATTGCATTAATTGTCATCTCATCATTCTAGATAAGCATATAAGGTTCCCTAGCCTTGTTTGTTCTTTGAATATCATCATATATTCACATAAGCCATTTTATCTCTTCATTGAGAAGAAAGACTTGTGTTGCTTCCGGGATTAGGTAGCTTAAATCACAAGCAAGATGGACTAGGTTTACTTATACCGGGATTAGGTAGTGGTGGTGGATTTTAAACCGGGATTAGGTTGTAATTCCTTTGCCATTAGTGGATTCGAGGTTCAAGTGTGGCGAACTTAACAGCCCGTGGTTTTTCCCATTTGGAGGGTTTCCACGTATATCTCAAGTGTCTTTACTATTTCTACACTTATTACACTTGTGATATTATTATAACTAGTTAGGGATATTTTTGTCAACTTGACCATTAACGAAAATTGGGTAAAAAAATTTAAAATCTATTCACCCCCCCCCCCCTCTAGATTGTTATTAAACACACCATAATATTTGTTTTGTTTGGTGTCAGAGCAGGTTCCTAGACATACATAGGTAATCCATGCTCATTTTAGTGTGTGTTGCATTTTGTGTGTTTGTGTTGATCATTCGTACACTTGCATTTATATCATTCATTCATAAACATAATGAGTGGAAACGGTGGCAACGAGAGAGCTTCTAGCACTAGACCTCCACTTCTCACCGGGTTGAATTATGCCTCTTAGAAAGGCAAGATGGAGTCGTATATTTGCCAAATTCATGATAGGGCATGGATAGTGGTTGAAGACGGCTACACTCCACCTATGATGACTCCTACGGATGGAGAATATGATGTACTCAAGCCAAAGGCACAGTGGAACGCACAAGAGTTTGAGGCATCAAAGTGGAATAGGAAGGCAATGCATGCCATCATATGTGTAATGGATGAGAATCAATACAAGTTGGTTCAAAACACTAGGATAGCTAAGGAGGCATGGGATATCTTAGAAGTTGCACATGAGGAACCGATGTGGTTAATGAATCGAAGCTTCAAGTTCTCCAAACACAATTTGAATTGCTCAAGATGGATGAGAACGAGTGCTTTAATGACTTTGAAGTGAGGTTGATGGACATTGTGAACCAAAGTCATCAACTTGGTGATCCTTATTCGGATAGGAAGATCAAGCAGAAGATTATAAGATCTCTACCCGATAGATTTGAGTCCAAAGTAACTGCTTTAGAAGAGAACAATGCTTACAAGGATATGAAGCTGAGTGAAGTGATTGGGAGGCTTCTATCGTATGAATCTAGGAAATGTCCTAACCCCACACCACCGAAAAAATAAAAGGATATTGCTTTGAAAGCCTCCAAAGTTGAGAAGGAGGAATGTAATGACTCGGATGAGGAAATGACTTTGCTAATGAGGAAGTTCAAGAAATTCTACAAGTCCGAGAGGAAAGGTTTCGGATCCAAGGGTCAAGACTTGAAGAAAAAGGCTCCCTTTATGATTGAGGTGGGATAGGTCACTTTGCCCCTGAATGTACGAATCACAAAGTCAAGAAAAAGTTAAAAGTGATGGCCTCCACATGAAGTGAATGTGATAACTCCAATAAAGGAGATGAGTCTTCGGATGATGAAGAACTAATGGCTAACTTTATAGCCTTTACTTCCTCTCATAGAAGCAAGGATGCTAGTGAAGAAGAAAGTGAGAGTCAAGAGGAAAACTACTCAAGCGATGATGGATCTTCATCACAATCCACAAATAGAAATGTGGATAGGATAGATCTCAAGAACTGTATGGCTAGGTTTGAGAGTTCAAGGTTAAAGAACAAGAATGAAATTAAGAGATTAAAAATAGAAAACCTAGAGCTCTCAACTCAAGTGGATCAACTAAATGAAGAGTTGGTGAGAACCATGAATAGTGAAGATAAGATAAGAAAGGAATTAGACTTATCTAAGAGGAGTGAAGAAGGGTTGAAGAAGGAGATTGAAGATGCTAGAGAGTTGATGGCCAAGATGAATTCTAGCACTAAAAACCTTGACCACATGTTAGATGTTGGAAAGAGGCTGAGTGACAAGAAGGGGCTTGGGTTTGAAGATGACAAGATGCCCTTCACTCCAAGTAAGACCATTTCTGTGAGAAGCATGAATCTCAATGGGTCATCTTCTCATCAATCACCTAGGAAGAAACTAGACCTAGGAGAGTGTTCAAGTAGTGCTCAAGTAAATGTGGCACCAAGAAGTCTACCTCAAGCTTATCCTACAAGGACTCCTCAAGTTAACTTCCCTCAACCGAAAGCTCATAAAGGGAAGAAACCTATCATGCAAGCTCAACCAAGGAAGCAATCAAGTCTTGCTCAACAACAAAGAAAGAAAGTTCCCCAACAATAATCAAGACAACCACAAAGACATGGGAAGGCTCCAATGCATCCTCAAGGTTATGGTATGATTCCTAACTTCATTCCTACATGTCATTTTTATGGTATTGATGGTCATATTAGACCAAATTGCTTTAGATATATTAATTGTGTAGAATTGAAAGCATGATAGAGAAGAAAAAGGCTAAAGCCGTGATGCATGTCACTAGGAAAAATGGAACACTTTTGCATGATCCTAGGACATTTAGAGCCCATGTACCATTGACCACAAGGAAGGAAAATGTTTCACCTTTGTGGATTACAAGAGATGAACACTTTTACCATGTTGCACAAATTGTCTTGAAAGCTCATTCTTCTAATTTTTGGTATTTGGATAGTGGGTGCTCTAGGCACATGACTGGAGATAAGAGTTTCTTTGAGACCCTTGTGATGGAGGAGGGAGGAAATGTCACCTTTGGTGATGGATCCAAAAAGAAAGTTAAAGGAAAGGGAATTATTTCCATTCCCGTATTACCCTCCTTGTCTAATGTTTTGTATGTTGATCGCCTAAAAGCAAATTTGATAAGCATTTCACATCTTAGTGATGAAGGACTTTTCACCTTGTTTAGGAAAAATGATTACTCTATCCTATTGCCAAATGGACAAACCTTGTTAAAAGGTATGAGATCTAGCGACAATTGCTATTGTCTTGAAGCTAGAGTTGTCTCTTGCAATATGTCTAAGGATGAACAAATTAAGTTGTGGCACGAAAGACTTGGTCACATGAACTATCGGGACTTACAAATCTTAGATAAGTTCAAAGTTGTGTGAGGTCTTCCCAAGCTTGGGAAAAAGGCAAATGGTGTTTGTAGACCTTGCCAATAAGGGAAGAAAACCAAAAACATGAGCAAAAAGGGCAAGTATTTATCCACCATGGAACCTCTAGAGCTTCTCCACATGGATCATATGGGTCCTAAGCAAATCGAGAGTTTAGGTGGAAAGAGATACATTTTTGTGTACTTCTCTAGGTACACCTGTACTTATTTTCTTAGAGAAAAATCTCAAACCTTTGACAAGTTTAAGATGCTTTGTATCAAAATTCAAAATGAAATGAACTCTAAGATTAAAAGCATTAAACAGATTATGAGTGACCATGGGAAGGAGTTTGAAAATGCACACTTTGAAAACTGCTGCAATAGTCTAGGCATTTCTCATGAGTTTTCGGCTCCTATGACACCTCAACAAAATGAAGTTGTTGAGAGAAAAAATAAAGTCCTTCAAGAGATGTCCCGTGTGATGTTCCTTAGCAACAATGTCCTTAAGAACCTATGGGCCGAAGCCGTCAATACGACGTGCTATATAGGAAATAGAGTTTTTCTAAGGCCCTACACTAGGCAAACCTCCTATGAGTTATGGAAAGGTAGAAAGCCAAATGTTAGCTATTTCCACACTTTTGGAAGCAAATGCTACATTTTGAATTACCACGATCAACTTGGCAAATTTGATGCTAAGAGTGATGAGGGTATCTTTATTGGCTATGCCTTGAATAGTAGAGCCTATAGAGTTTTCAATTTAAAAACTAGAACCGTCATGGAATCATCCAATGTTGTTATTGATGATACAAGGCTCAAATCTAATGACCATGAGGAGGAGGTGGCTATAGTTGATGACTCTCCCTTGGAAAAGGTTGTGGATACTCCTAATGTTGAAAAGACTAATCTTGATGATGATATCACACAACCTATTGATAGAATTCCTCTTTTGAACTCAAAAGAACCTGCTCCATGGGTTAGGAAACTTCATGATAAATATGACATCATTGGTGAGGTTAATAAGGGTGTTAGGACTAGGCGTCAAATGGCTAATCTAATTAGCTACACTTGCTACACTTCTCAAATATAACCCAAGAAGGTTGATGAAGCCTTAAATGATGAATTTTGGGTTCTTACCATGCAAAAAGAGCTTAACCAATTTGAAAGGAATGAGGTTTGGACTATAGTTCCTAGGCCCAAGAACACCAATGTGATAGGCACCAAATGGGTCTATAGGAACAAATCTGATGAGGATGGCAACATTTTACGAAACAAGGCTAGGCTTGTAGCACAAAGGTACTCTCAAATTGAGGGTATTGACTTTGAGGAAACATTTTCTCCCGTTGCAAGGATAGAGTCCATTAGGTTTCTTTTATCCATCTCTTGTTTGTACAAGTTCAAGTTGTATCAAATGGATGTTAAGAGTGCCTTCCTCAATGGTTTCTTGCAAGAGGAAGTGTTTGTTGAGCAACTCAAAGGGTTTGTGGATCCTTACCACTCCAATCATGTCTATTGCCTCAAGAAGGCTTTATATGGGTTGAAACAAGCACCAAGGGCTTGGTATGAGTGCCTCACTCAATTTCTTATAGACAATGGCTACACTATGGGTAGTGCTGACAATACTTTATTCATCAAGAAAGACAAAGATGAACATTTTATAGCTCAAATCTATGTTGATGATATAGTTTTTGGCTCCACAAATAACACCAAAGTCCAACAATTTGTTGATGTCATGCCTCATGAGTTTGAAATGAGCCTTGTTGGTGAGCTAAGTTACTTTCTAGGTTCACAAATTAAGCAAATGGATGATGGGATTTTCATATCTCAAGCTAAATATGCCAAAAACCTAGTAAAAAAATTGGCCTTGAAAATGCTAAACATTGTGATACACCCATGAGTACCACTATGAAGCTAAGCAAGGATGCTAGCAGTAAAAGTGTGGACCAAACTTTGTATTGTGGCATGATTGGTAGCTTGCTCTATTTGACCGCAAGTAAGCCCGATATCTCTTTTAGTGTGGGTGTGTGTGTGCGCGCGCTAGGTACCAATCGGATCCTATGGAGTCTCATCTCTCTTCCGTTAAGAGAATCATTCGCTATGTGAATGGGACATCTAACTATGGGATTTGGTACTCTTTTGAGACTAATGCTAGTCTTGTAGGCTTTAGTGATGCAAATTGGGTAGAAAATTGTGATGATAGGAAAAGTACATCTGGCAGTTTCTTTTTCCTTGGGAACAACCTCGTCTCTTGGTTTTGCAAGAAGAAAAATTCAATTTCCTTGTCTACGGCTGAGGCCGAATACATAGCTTCTAGGAGTGGATGCACACAACTCCTTTGGATGAAGCAAATGCTAGTCGACTATGGATTCAATCAAGGTACTCTTACTCTCTTTTGTGATAACATGAGTGCAATTAATATTTCCAAGAATCCGGTTCAACATTCTAGAACTAAGTATATTGACATCCGCCATCATTTCATTAGAGAACTAGTAGAGAATAAATGAATAGTACTTGAGCATGTAGGTGCTAATGATCAACTAGCGGATCTATTGACTAAACCCTTAGATGCTACTCGATTCAAAACTCTTAGTAGATCTATTGGGATTTGTCTCATGGAGTGATGAGTTTTTATATTTGACCCCATAAGGGGAACTCAAGCAAAGAGAGCTATTGTATACTTGTTGCAAGCAAAATTTTGGAAAAATTTTATGCTTATTTATTAATTGCTTGAGTAGCTTGGTTGCACTTATATCATATTCAATTATATTTTCTTCAATAAGTGTGAACTATGCTTTAATTACAATCCATGTTACATTTACGTTTAAACATGCATTTTTTAACTAGGAGATCTAAATAGGAAGTACATGTTGAATGACCTATAGTTATCTCCATGACATGATAATTCTTAAAGTAACATGCAAATGTAAATTTAAATAGCATGAATTAATGATTGCAATTATTAAATGCAAAACATTGTGTGAAAATGCTAGTGAGACTAAATTGTTTAATCAATGTCTCTCTTTCTTTATTAGTTGAACATGGCTACTATCATATGGGTATCTTACCCGTAAAAATCAAAGAGGGTGCAAAGTCGCTCATGCAATGTTTCGCTTATAAAGTTAGATATAGTGCTATTAAAACTTGACATCTATGAAAACTCTATATCCTTGCTTCTCTCATGACAAATGGTGAAATTGGTTTGAATTTTATAGGAAACCTTTGTCATTTGCTTTTCCATATACCATTGTTTTTGGACTTGAATGCAACATGTCTTGTATGCAAAACATTTTTAATTCATACATTTTCTTCAAATAAATCTCATTGTTTCTCTTCTATTAACTGAGTTGCATAAATGTGGCTTATATGATTATGTAAATATCTTGTATGCTTCTTTATCTCTTTGCCTGAGTGACCCGGTTGGGGACTCCTCCTTTGCCTATATCATGACAAAAATGGGGAGTAGCATATGAAGGGGGAACTTAACTTGGTAAGAGAAAGTAGTACATGTTAGGGAGATTACATTTAAGGGGAGTAATCCGTTGAGGGAGAGCATTGCATTCACATACATTGCATGATGTTGTACTCATATTCTTAAATGCAACTGCTTTTGTTTAATATTCTCTTGATCATCTCACATATACTTGGTTTGGAAAGTGTATTTGTTTTTTGTTTGTGTGTAGGGTTGATAGATCTACAAGAGATTGAAGATTTGAAGTTTGTTTTTATATCTCTTTGTAATGTAGAATATCTTCCCGGTGCTTTATTTTGTACTGTGAGGATCAATGTGAGTGGTGGTTTTGTCACGAAATAGCCAAATGGGAGGATTGTAAAGTTCTCATTTATTGATTGGCTTATTTCGTGAACAAACCACATAATAGGGTTTTACGTGAGGGTAGCTTAGGCTCTCAAGATCTCAAGAGAAGAAGCACCGAAGGTAAAATTCTTATGCTTACTTGCTTTGAAGAGATAGTTGCCCACACCCACAAATTCTTGCATAACTCTTATTTATATATGTTTGTGTTTATACTTGTGTGCATTCATGATTGAATAACTCTTCTTGATTTATTTGCATCTTGTGATTAAAGTACCATGTCATGTTAGGCATTAGTATAAGATGCATCTTCATCACTCTAATACTTGTTGAAAATGTGTGTTTGAGTGTGGAGAAAGTAGGATGTGCGCTGGTGGTGCGCTACTCGACTAGCGCTACCTCACCAGCGCAACATTCCAGTGGGTTGTCGTTTGTCATGTGCCACTGAGCTACGCCATTTCACCCGCGCAATATTTAGAAAGTATATTGTGCGTTGGTGGTGCGCTACTCGACTAGCGCAACATTCCAGTGGATCATCGCTTATCATGTGCCACTGAGCTGTACCACTCCACCAACGCCTATTGAAAATTTAGGTTGTGCACTGGTGGTGCGCTACTCGACTAGCGCCACTCACCGGCGCATATAGCGGGAGCTGGAACATTTTTTTTTTAAATGACCTCTCTTTGGTTGAAACTCATATATATATATATATATATATGTATATATAACTCTTTGTATTCAAGTCGTGTAAGAGCTCAGAATATCATATCTTTTCCTAAGAACATATTTCAGAAGGAAAAATCTTGCAAGAACTCATCTTTAAACACTCAAAGCATTCCTTGTGCATAAAAACATCATCTTGCATCATCTATGGTCATTTAGAGTGCATCAATGGATAGTTTTGCATCATCACATCTTGTTTGGTAAGTTTCTCACTATCTTATTACAAGTCAAGTGTTTTTCTTGTTAAGCCATCTCTTTTATTATTTGTATGCTCTTAGAATATAGTCTAGACATAAAATAGAGATTGTTGTGATGACATGATTAAGTGTTGTATTGTGATAGCTTCATAAGATTGTTTGATCAATGTTTCGCTAAGCTTTATGAACATGTCATTTAGCTCTTGATATCTAGGATTGCATTAATTGTCATCTCATCATCCTAAATAAGCATATAAGGTTCCATAGCCTTGTTTGTTCTTTGAATATCATCATATATTCACATAGGCCATTTTATCTCTTCATTGAGAAGTAAGACTTGTATTGCTTCCGGGATTAGGTAGCTTAAATCACAAGCAAGATGGACTAGGTTCACTTATACCGAGATTAGGTAGTGGTGGTGGTGGATTATAAACCGGGATTATGTTATAATTCCTTTGCCATTAGTGGATTCGAGGTTCAAGTGTGACGCACTTAACAGCTCGTTGTTTTTCCCATTTGGAGGGTTTGCACGTATATCTCAAGTGTCTTTGCTTTTTCCGCATTTATTACACTTGTGATATTATTGTAACTAGTTAGGGATATTTTCGTCAACTTGACCATTAACGAAAATTGGGTAAAATTGTTTAAAATCTATTCCCCCCCTCTAGATTGTTATTAAACACACCATAATATTTGTTTCACAAACGATATCTACTCCCAAATGAGGGATATTCGTGAGGGATTATATTGAAGGTCGATAACTTGGTAACACACTCAATGTGAGTTTATTAATATCCTCCCAAGAGTTCTTGTTAATAAAATCACAAGGCTAAAATTGAAAATGTTAGTTGTTATGTTAACAATTAGGTGAGACCAAGTCCAACTAGTAAATGTTGCGAACTCCCAAAGGAGGCGTGACATTTATAGGTGTTGGATCACCGTTGATTTTTTACGATTGAATTATTTTATTTAATTCAAGATAAATATTCGAAAGTGTTTTATCATGATTATTTACTTATATAATTTTTGTTATTATAAAGAACCACATCCCTAATCAACATCCTAAAAGATAATACTTTAACTGATGATAATTATGTCACATGGATAAAGAAAATTGGGTTGTTATTGCAAGCTGAAAAACATAAACTCGTTATGTCTATTCCTTAACCACCAAACTAATGAATCTACTCAGGAGCAAAGAGATGAGTATTAGTAGTGGAAGTCTTCAGATGAGATGGCTAAATGTACGTTACATTATGGCCACATCTCCGACATGTTGCAACAACAACATGAAGGAATGGAGACTGCTGTTGATATAATGATGTCTCTAGAGGAGATGTTTGCTATGAGGTCTAGGACGACTAAGAGAGAGGCAGTGACTGCTTTAATGAATCTTGGGATGAAACCTAGACAGGGTGTGAAAGATCACATGATTAAAGTCATAGCACATCTCAACATTGCTGAACTAAATGGTGTTGAGATAGATGGTGAGACCAAAATTGACATGATTGTCAACTCACTGTCGGATTCCTTTGATCAATTCAAGTTGGACTACACCTTGAATAATAAGGAATACACCTTGCAAGGCTTGATGCAAGATGTTCAAAGCGCGGAAAAAATCCTTGTGAAAGGCAAGGGTCAAGAGATTCATATGCTTGGTAAGTTTTTACTGTTAAAGACCAGTAAGAAGGTCAAGAGACAACAGAAGAAAAAGCAACTTGAGCCTTCTTAGAAGGAGACCAAGATAGTAACCAAGATCAAAGGGAAATGTTTCCTTTGTAGTGAAAAGGGTCAAATGAATAGACTGAATAAGAATGAATTCAACTTGTATTTAGGCAATTGAGCATTGGTGTCTACTATTGTAGTGGAAGATATTAGAATCAATTTAGATTCTTATAGGCATTTAAATTTAATAAATATTTATTATGTACCACAATTCAAGAGGAATTTAATTTCGGTCTCTTGTCTAAATAAATTTGGATATTCGGTTACTTTTAATAAAAGGTTTTATTATTAGTAAGAATAACAAAATTATTTGCAAAGGTACATTGGAAAACGGTTTATTCTATTTGCATAGAAATATTTCTCACTTGTTAGACACGAAATCAACGAAACCTAATCATAAAAGAGTAAAATTATCAAAAGATGAAACCTACCTATGGCATTTGCGTCTAGGTCATATTAACCTTAATAGGATTAAAAGATTGGTGAGTGACGGACCTCTAAGTGACTTAAAGGTTGATGATCTACCAAATTGTGAAATCTTGTTTGGAAGGTAAAATGACCAAAAGGTCATTTATGACCAAAGGCACAAGAGCCATCGAATATTTAGGATTGATACACACTGATGTGTGTGGACCTGTGAGCATTCAAGCTAGAGGTGGATATGAGTACTTCATCACTTTCACGGATGATCACTCAAGATTTGGTTATGTGTATCTCATGAGACATAAGTCAGATGCTTTTGACATGTTCAAAGCATTTAAAGTTGAAGTGGAAAATCAGCTTGAGAAACGCATAAAAATCTTGACGTCTAATCATGGTGGAGAATATCTATCTGGTGAGTTTCAGCAATATCTTATTGATAATGGGATAATTTCTCAGTTTTATGCACCAGGCACACATGGTGGCAGAAAGGAGAAATAGAATTCTTTTGGATATGGTTAGGTCTATGTTGAGTTATTCAACGCTCCCTAATCCTTTTTGGGGATATTCTTTACAAATCGCAATGTACATTCTAAACGATGTACCATTTAGGTCGGTTCCTAAAACACCGCATGAGTTATGGACCGGGCGAAAACCTAGTTTTCAATACTTAAGGATATTTGGATGTCCTGCACACATGTTAAAAGGAAAAACAGATAAGATGGAGTCCCGTTCAGAAACATACATATTTGTAGGGTAGCCAAAAGGAACAAAAAGATATTATTTTTATAGTCCTTCAGATCTTAAAGTCTTTGTTTCGACATATGCAAAATTTCTGGAAAAGAACTATATGAATAATTTTGTGCCTAAAAGTATAATTGTCCTGAATGAGCTTTCAAGAGATACAATTCCACAAGAGGTTTCACAACCAAGCCCCCAATTGTAAGTTCCCTACCATCACAAGATCAACAATCTACCGTACCTCGTCGTAGTGGGAGGGTTAGTAGACAAACCGAGAGATACATCGGTCTAAGAGAATCTATAAATAATCTCCCGGATGACGATGATCCCTATACGTACAAGGAAGCAATGGAAGATATTGATTGTCGCCATTGGCAAAAGACAATGCAATCCGAAATTGAATCTATGTTCAAAAACAAAGTTTGGTCTCTTGTAGACTTGCCTAAAGGGATAAAACCCATTGGGTGCAAGTGGGTATACAAGAGGAAAAGAGGAATGGATGGAAAGGTGGAAACTTTTAAAGCTAAATTGGTAGCTAAAGGTTATACACAAAAGAAAGGTATCGATTATGAAGAAACCTTCTCTCTTGTGGTCATGCTTAAATCCATTAGGATACTCTTATCCATTGCGGTATCTCTAGACCTAGAGATTTGGCAAATGGACATCAAGACAACTTTCCTTAATGGAAGTCTTGACGAAAGCATCTACATGATGCAACCAGAAGGATTCATTGAAAATGGCCAAGAGGAAAGGGTATGCAAGTTGCAAAGATCTATATATGGATTGAAGCAAGCATCCAGATCCTGGAACATAAGGTTCGATCAAGCCGTGAAAAGTTTTGAATTTATTAAAAACCTTGATGAACCTTGTGTATACAAAAGGATTAAAGGCGACAAGTTAGTTTTCCTAGTTCTTTACGTTGATGATATACTACTCATCGGAAACGATGTAGGTGTATTGACATCAGTAAAAGAATGGTTAGCAAAACAATTTGATATAAAGGACTTAGGAGAAGCAAGTTATATTATTGGTATCCAAGTCATAAGGGATAAGAACAATTTCATACATAGATAAAATCTTGTCTAGGTTTTCCATGCAAGATTCCAAGAAAGGTATGTTACCTTTCAGACATGGAATCAAACTTTCTAAGGAACAAGTTCCTAAGAATAAACATGAATAGCAATTCATGAGTAGGGTTCCATATGCATCGGCAGTTGGAAGTCTCATGTACGCAATGCTCTGTACTAGGCCAGATATTTGTTTTGATATGGGCATAGTTAGCAGGTTTCAGTCGAAACCTGGTCCTGATCACTGGACGACAGTCAAGCATATTTTCAAGTATCTTTTGAGAATGAGAGATTATATGCTTGTATACTCTGAAAGGGATTTGATTCCCACTGGGTATACAGATTCTGATTTTCTATCAAATTCTGACTCTAGGAGATCAACATCAGGATCTGTGTTTACTATTAGAGGATGGGCAGTCATATGGAGGAGTATCAAGCAATCTTGTATTGGCGATTCGACCATGGAAGCCGAGTATGTTGCAGTATGCGAGGCTGTCTGGCTCAGCCAATTCTTTATTGATTTGGAAATGGTTTCTGATACGAATAAGCAGATCACTATCTATTGTGACAATAGTAGAGCAGTGGCTAATTCAAGAGAAACAAGAAGTCATAGGAAAGGGAAGCGCATTGAAAGAAAGTACCACCTTCTGAGGGAAATTGTGCATAGACGTGACGTGACGATTACCAAGATCGCGTCAGCAGATAATCGAGCGGATCTCTTTACAAAGGCTCTTCCATAAAAGAGTTTTAATGGACATCTAGAGAACATGGAGATGAGAGATATGACACATTTATTATAGAGCACGTGAGAGATTGTTGGGATTATGCTCGATAACAAGATTATAATAATGTATTTGACAATATTTTCATAGTAATAAAGTGATTTCTTGTTTAACAAATCTTATAGAACTTATAGTTTAATTATTATAATTGTAAAAAGTAAATAATCATAACGTCAAAAAACTGAGAAAAGAAGAATTGTTCATACATCTAGATATGTATGAGGTAGACACAATTCTTTAGTAAGTCTTGAATAATATTCACAACTTAAGATAAAAGGTTGGGCGCCTTTATCTTGTCAAAGTTGCAGATTCTTTTGCTAGCATTTGAGTGAGATCAAATGTGTTATGATGAGTTTAAAATCATCAAAGAGTGGTGTTTTTGGGTAAAAGAATTTAGTGCACTGGGTGCATTGAATAGGATCACAATGAAATACTTTATCTAGAACCGTCAATGGATAAAAAAATTCATTTGAAGACAATCGGAGAGTCTATCTTAATCCTTAGATAAATGATGGGCTTATGGTTGCAAGTGTTATCATTTGAGCTATCAATGAGTACGATTATATAGCATAGTCTATCCTCGATAGTTTAGTGGTGTTCATTTGTTAATCGATAGAGGACTTCATTTATAGATATGGACATCGTGGCTCCATTTATTAAATGAGAGTAAAATATCATCATATGGATGTTTTGAGGTATTGGATATTAAATCTTAACGTTAATTTTTCAATAGTGTCTATTGAAACATGACTTCTAGACAAGTCAAAATATCCAAGTTCAAAATGTGGTCATATGAGTAAATATGGTAACTTGGAGACTTCACGAAGATACACTATCTCCAATAAGGTTGTCTAGTGTAAGAATGAGTAACATCAACTTATTCTATCTTTATTTAAGAGTTCAATTTTAGTTCTTTAGTGGAATGAACTAAAATAAATAGATCGGACCTAAGTGAATCATTTGTTGATTGTGATTTAGTTGTGTCTATTGAAGCTTGAATTTAGATAACCCGCCAAGATCCCTAATCTACACGAACTTGTATGGATCACTTGATATATTCTACCGGACCAATTTAGGGATCCATCTAGAATTGTATTAAGTCATGTGGACTTGTTTCTTTTTGTTAGAATGAGTCTAGTTCACATGTAGACTTTTTATAAAAGTCCAATGGATTTAATAAAAAAGAAAAATAATATATATGCCAATATATTGTCATGGGCGGCAAGGCTAATATATAAAAGCCTAAATATATTATTTTATATATTATTATTTAATTAAATGGAAATTAATTAAATTGGTAATTAATTAATTAATTAATTATTTAAAAGTAAAAAAAATTCTATTAGGAGAAGGTCTCCTAATATTATACTATTGTTGGTAGTATAATTAATATTAAAGACTATATTAGATAAGTAGATAAATAAAAGGAATTATTTATCTAGTCAAATTAGGAAGTCTTTAATATGGTCACAAATACACTAATGAGTTGGATTAGGAGTCTTGGTGTAGGAAAGAATTCTTTTTGAAAAATGATTCTTGGTCACTAAGTAAATCCACCTAAGGAAATGATTCTTGCCCACCAAGTAAATCCTTCTGAGGAGAGGATTTGTCCTCCTATATATACCACCAATAAATTTCGACCAAGCCTTAGTTTTTGGTGTAAGAAGTTGTTTTTTATTTTTTATTTTTATTGTTACAAAAAAAAACTTCATTCAACTCATTGTGTGAAGAATTCGGCCAAGCATAGAGAAAATAGGGAACGTTTTTGTTTTCGATAGTACACTAGTATCATTTGCATCAAAAGGGTTTTGTGTACAACATCGAATCAAGGTTCACGCGAGTTTCAATCAAATTGATTGATAATTGAAAAGTGACCGGACGTATTGTGACTAACAAAGAAGAAGATTTTGTTTGTATCCATCCTCAGGTATACAATTTAAAGAAAGGGAGTCAACACTCCTAGGTGATTCACATTCGTGATTGGATTGGAAGATCTTACGGATTCAAGTCAACGCTAGTTCAAATGTCATGAAAAAAAAAGGTACGATACATTTTATATACATCAATTAATCTAGGGTTAAGGTTCTTGTTATTAAAAGGGAAAAAAAATATTTATACGTAAACCCTAATTTTCTAATTTTCTCACGCTTCCGTTGCGTTTTGAACCGATTTTCCCTACATGAAGCTACCAGAAAACTTATTCAAACGAATCCAAACTCTTATGAAAAAGATAGAGGAATGTAGATGAGAAATCTCCAACTTCAATCACTCAAATCAAACTCCGAATGAAAAAGATATGGTGTTTAGAAAATAGGAAAGTTGAAGAGAAAATTTTATGTACAAGTTTTTCAAGCTTTTCTTCTTTTAAAAGAATGAGAGGGAAATGAGATATATAAAGGGAAAATTAAAGAGGGAAACCAACCACAAATGGGAGGGGGGCATCTTTACATCCCTTAGAGGAGCTTGTCCCTCCACAGGGGTAGAAGGTCTCCTTACCCGTAGAGCTTCAGGTGCCTCTACGGGAATAGGGTGTTGTCCCGTTCCTTCTCCCTTCGAGTCTCCTTCAATTCTTTGGCCATATCTCCGGCCTCCAAAATTGATTTTGAATCCTTGTTTGGATTACAAACTGAAACTCTCTCTTGAACAAAAGACTTCAAGTAAACTTTTTCAAAAAATATGGAATTCAACGTGTAAAATAAAGATGAAAATCATGCACGATAAAATCATGAAAAGTTTCTTAACTTCCTAATTTGAACTCGAAACTCAATGAATAAGTAACCGAAACAACCGGAACTCAATAAGGAATTAGTTAAGCACAAATTCAAGTTCAAAATCATACAAATACAATAAAATGAACACAAGAACATATAAGCATATAATTTCCAAGATATAATCCTAGAACATGCAATTTACTAAATTGTCAACTTTTTAATCTAATGCATGTGCATACACGAATAAGTGTGTGCATGTGTTATACCAAATTTTGCACAATGATGCAGAGACACATATGAATTCTATGTGTGTGTGTGCCTAGGCCTTGCATGAGGAAATAGGTCTTAATATACCTTTAGCTATGCAATAAAGCTATGTTCCTCTTGTAGACACCACTTTGCTTGAAATGTTATCCATCTTCCTTGAATCTTGATAATCTATAAATCCTTAACAACTAATCATTACAAAGCAAATATTGTTTTCATATAGAATTATGCCAACACTAAACACAAAAACCTAACAATCATATTGCTAGATGACATACATATAACTTAGCTATATGAAATAAATGCAAACCTAGATGCAATAGCTATCACAATACAAAACCCAACAATCAACAAAAAAAAAATTCAACTTGTAGATAAAAACTTAGTCTAGATGCAAACATGTCATAAAAGAGATTTCTTGTTAAGTAAGAATATTAGATTAATGAAAATGATATTCTATTTACCAAGTCATGTGTGTTGATGAAGACCTATGCTAAACACATCCTAGATGAAACTAGATGATGTTTGATTCATGAATGAATGATGGGTATTTGGATTTTAGTTAATAAAAATTTAATCTTGATGGCTTTTCTTGCAAGTCACTCTTGAGCTCTATATTTAAAGTAAAAATGATATATGAAGCTCTGAAGAGTCTAAGAAGGGGAAATGATCTATATATATGAAGCCCTAGATCAAATGACGTCGTTTTGAACAAAGGCAACAAAATCTCATCATTACCGCTGTGTATATCGCGGCTCAGGAAAGATGTCCAGACTGTGGTAATCATAATGGTGCACTCACTGGACAACACTATGGTTGGGACCACTATGCAGGCATGTGCGCACGCCGCGGTATAAGCAACAAAGGCCTTCTAAAGAAAACTACGGTAGGGACCGCTGTGCATGCATGTACACAAGTCACGGTACCCTAAACATGAAACCTCTGAAACCAATCTCGGTTGGGACCGTGGTTTAGACAGGTACATAGCTAGCGACATGTACCACGGTTAAGAGAAAAATTCTCTTTTCCAGACAATTAAACATACTAGCCTATATGAATGATGTGCAAGTGTGGAGTGTGATGAATTACATAAATGCACCAAGACAAAGGCATACAAAACATTTGTAATCAAATGGAAATCAATGCATAACAAATATTATTGCATGCAAGTTAGTGTGCAACTAAATCTCTTCAATTAAGAGTAGAGTCAAGTAATCTACCTTTATTGAAGCACTAGAAGTCCAATGGCATTGACGATGAGTATTCTTCAAATCCTAAGCTACCCTTTACAAGATTGGAACCCAATTATGATTTTGTCAATGAAATAAGCCAATTATAAAATGAGGCACTTAAATTCTCTTTTGAGCCCGAACAAAATCATCTATCTTGTATGATCAGATTGATTGATATCGTTCCCTGAAGTGAATGTTAAGTCATCTAATCGTCATGGTGGAAATTTTGGTCAATTAAAATTATTGTGACAAATGTGATCATAATAAGAAATCTAGCCACTAAAAGTGGAATCACACCAAAACAAAGTAAGAAAATATTTAATATTGGTGATGAAATTAGTGGTGTACCTGAAATATACATAAATATCTTGTTGATATTTTACCAAGTAAATATAAATTCCCTAAGAGAGTTAATTGTATGTTACAAAATGAAAAACAAAATAACATATATGTGACACTTTGTTATTTTATTAGATTCAAGAGAGTGTATTTAGTAACAACAATGTACATTATAAATAAATGTTGTATTATTTTATACTGTCTTATGCTAGAAGCATGTAATTTCATTCTTACAATTGAGTCTATCATATAGAATCATCAGATTCTTTTGTGAAAGTCCCTAAAGAGCAATATGATAGTACAATATATCATTGAAGAATGATATGACTGTATAAATATGTCTGACAATGACATTTTAATGATGCAAATAAATCCATGAAGGATAACAAAATAAGGCCAACAAACAAATTAATTCATGTCGTTAGGAGGAGAAAGATACAATTAGAAAAATTAACGACAGGGAATTGTAGTTGGCATGCATCATCTTTATCTTATTTTGATTCTTGTTTGAAATTTAAATTATCATTCAATAGCAATTTGCATATTCGAATGAATTTATTAATTTTCAATATATTAACTTGGGTGACTGTTCCTAAAGAACAATTTATGCAAATGGCAACAAATAAATTAATTGTGGCACACTACAAGTGTGAAATGCGACTTTTACTTGAAAGTTATTATTCCCTTAAGTAAATATGAAAGATCATGATCATGTTAATTAAGAATAATGTTCGAGCTATATATAATCCTCATCATGGATCCTGCGGAGTTAAATGTCTTTGAAAAGACAAAACCTTTTTTTTTTGAAGAGGTACAAAGTAATGAAATGTTATCTCCCCCCTTCGAGACTCATAAATTAAAAGGATCTCAATTACCCATGCAAAGGCACGTATACTGGAAGTATACAAATATTTCAATTCCGCTCTGTGAAAGTTTACAGTAGCCCCTAAAAAGGCATGTGTAACGCAAACTAAAAACTGAGATCTTTTACGTTATTGCTCCGCGTATTATAAAATGATGAGGACATCGAACCACAAATTGTGGATAAATGTCGGCATAATACTATTGTTCAAAAGACAGAGCTATATTCATAGACATATAGTTAGACGCTTGAAGACGTCAAATATTTTTGTTAAAAAGATTATTCATACGAAAATTAAGATAGTTGGATATAGCTTATACCTCGATACAAAGGGTTACTATAGAAACCTAATATTGATCATATGCAAATATTTTGTTGCATAATTAATATTTATATGATCAGAATAATCTCTGAAGGATTCAAAATGCCAAAAGCATATAATTCAAATTCTCCTAACTTATGTTCAATAAAGTTACAACGATTTTTATATGGTTTCAAGCAATTCGAAAGAATGTGATATGAATGTCTTAGAGAAAACATCATAAAATGGGCATATAAATGAAAGTTCCTATATGCCTCATGTGTATTCATAAAGACATCGGAATCCGAATTTGCAATTGAAGAAATATATGTCGATGACGTGAATTTAACTGGAGCTCCTGAAGAGCTTCAAAAATTACTGAGTATATGAAATGAAAATTTGAGATGAAGACTTTGAGATAAAGAAAATATTGTTTCGGCTTGAAGATCGAGTATATTTTAAAATACGGTTGAGTCTCATTTTTTGTGCATCCCTAAGGTTGTTTGATCTTTAGATCTTAAGATAGATCCATTTCGATCTAAAGATAATTATGAAATGATACTTGGTCTAGAAATACCGTATTTTATTGGTGTTGTAATATATTTAGCACAATACAGGAGTTCCTTATCTCTATATATGAAAATAATACTTCTTGTAATACACAAGTTAGAATAGGGTATATCAAAGGAGACAAAACCAATCACATATTATCAAAGCTCTTCTAAACTCTTGAAATCCAAGAAAATCGACAAATCAATGTCAAAAAGGATACGGTCTACAAATAATCTTGTAGACTGATTTACTAAGATATTATCGACAACAACATCAGACAAAGTGATCTATGGTATCGGAATGTGTCAACTTAGCAAACTACAAGATTGAGAACAAAGTATTTTTCAAGGGGAGAATATTCTTCACTTTGAACATTCGTGCACTGTACTCTTTTTTTATAGATAGGTTTTATCACACTGGGTTTTCCTGTCAAAGTTTTTAATGAGATAGTATTTAAGCACATCCAATATTTTTTAGAAGAATCTCATAAATTATTATCAAGGTGACGTACGTCTGAGGGAGAGTGTTGTGATATAATTGACTTCCACCTCCTAGAGAATAATCCGCTATTAATTCTCCTGATATCTTCTCCTATTTCAATGTAAGGTAACTGCTTTTCTTCTATTTCATTGTAAATTCAAGGGAAAGTGGCATTCTCCCCCTTGACTTTTGCCATATTGTTAAGACAATGACCAATTTTCATCATATTGGTCGGTTTCTCCCCTCAAATGAAAAGAATGTATTATTTGCCCCTTATGTTACCTTTTCCATCCATTTTGAGTTACTATCAGTTGATCGTCAATCCTTATTGTCAAATGATCGTTTTATCTTTCAGTATGCTCCATATAATTACCATTTAGCCCTCAAGATATTTATTAAATAAAAAATATATTGAAAAAACAAAAAACAAAAAACAAAAAATAAAATAAAAAACATAATTAAAAAAAGATGGATCTCTAGTAATAATAATAATAATAATAATAATAATTGAAAATTAAAAAAACAATTAAAAATTGATTTAATAAAAAACCTGATAATTAAAAAATCAAATTAAAAAATAAAAAATAAGAAATCTCTCTCTCTCTCTATCTTTCATACCCTATCTCTCTCTTAGAAACAATCTCAGTTTATCATTCTCATCATCAATCTTAAACAAAAACACTAAACCACCTCTCAAACCCAGAAAAAAAAAATCAAACCGCCTCTCAAACCCAATACTAATCTTCAAAAATCCAAATCCATATCCAAACCCAAACTCACTCATCACTCACAGACCACCACCTTCAACATCATCACCAAACCACCATCATTCACTAGCCATGAAACACTAGACAGACACCAAACCCAAAAACCTAAACAGGAACATTACACCATTAACAAACCTTGAACTGGACCACCACCACCACAACCAACAGAAACCAAATCGACCTACCACTAGTCAAACACAAAATCTAAATCGGTATACCACCCAATAACCGCTCAAACCCAAAACCCAAAATCCAAAATCTAAACCCAAAATCCATCCATCAAAACCCCACTCAAATCTATCTCTCGTAATATTCCCAGTCATCGCCAACCACCATAAGTCACTCAAATCCCATGCCCACCGTCGAGCGCGAAACCATCCCATTTTCACAACGGATTCAGATGATAGAGAGAGAAAGTGGTGAATTGGTGTGAGAGAGAGGTATTCAAGAGAGAGGTATACGGATTCGAGCGAGAGAGAAAGGGATTCAAGAGAGAGATATAAGGATTCGATAGAGAGAGAGAGATTCAAATGGGTATCTAGAAGGATGTGTTGTGTGCTTGGTGAATGATGATCTGGGTTTAATTTGTGTGATGATATATGAGAAGTCAATGATCACGATGAGAGAGAGAGACAAAAAGAGAGTTGTATGAGGTAATTTACTTTTTTAACCTTCAAGCCTAATTACAGATGAGATTACGAAATTGCCCTCGTTTATTAATGGTCAACTCTACTTTTGGACGGAAAATAGGATAAAATGGATATTTTTAATGTTTCTTTGTTTTTGGGAGAAAAACGGTCAATATGACGAAAACATGTCATCGTCTTAACAATAGGATAAAAGTCAGGATGAGAAATGATACTTTCCCTAAATTCAATTCTCCTTATACCTATATATAAGCTTTCTTGATGCAAAGAAAAAACATAATATAATTGGTTTACTCTTATTCTTCTTCTTTACTGTTAGTATTATTTTTTATGATTTTATGCTTTGAGTTATAACAACGTACCATTAGTTTTTTTTAATAAAAAAACATTTGAGATTTATATCAAAACAGTTAAATATGATTTTTTTTTTTGCCAGGAATTAACTATTTTTGTAAAGCTGATTTTATACTGATTTGAATAAATTCGGTGACATATGTTTGACCATGATTAATTTATAATACAAAATTATAGGAAAAAATGGTAATAACCAAAAAAATCAATTTAGAAAAGGTTCGTGTAATATTGGATAAAGACATAAAGGTTGATACCGATTTCCGATCAAACAAAAAATTAAAAATTAAAACGCACGTGGGAATATAAAATATTAAAATGAAAAACAAAGCCCAAGTCAATGGACTATTGAGGTTGTTTCGATGACCAGTGACCACGTCATCAATCGATTATCTAGAAAACGAAAGGCTATTTATTATAAATTGCTGTTGCCCGATCACATGATCCACCAAACAATTCCGTTAATTTTAATATTGGAAAAAGAGAATGGACGGCGTTGATTACCTTGCCGATGAGAGGAGCAAGGCGCAGTTCGATGTCGACGAGCTCAAGATCGTCTGGGCCGGTTCCCGTCACGCCTTCGAGGTCTCCGATCGGATTTCTCGCCTCGTCGCCAGCGATCCGGTCAGTTTTCGAAATCTCTCGCTTTTCTGTTTCGTTTTTGAGGAATTGTTGGCAGTTTTTTTGTCTCTTCTTTATAGGTTCTGGTTGTTTTTGAGGAAAATGCAGGAAAAACTTATTATTATTTTTTTGGATCTGTTATGTTAATTTGAACTTAGCATAAATGGAAAGTGTATTGAAATTATCATGATTTTGACGGCACTTTTTTTTGTTTTCCTGGCTATTAGCTAATGGTTAGCTGATAAATAACCTTAAGTCGAATTATTTTTATAGAAGGCTAGTGGTTGTCAAATGGATTGGTTTATAATGGTTTTCTCAGGAATTGTAAGTTTAATTTTGGTCCTTGAATTTGGATGTGTTTTTTTGAAGCACATTGGATTGATATGTGGTATCATTAGTTACATTTGTAATTAATGAATTGGTTAAACTGAGATTTTTGTATCTAGAATGTCAGTGTTATGATTATCAGCAACATCAAATGCAATATATATATATATATTTTTAATTTTTATTCCATTGTTGCTGCTTACTGCTTTGAACAAAATATGCTCATAAAGCAGCTGGTTTCCTTGTTAATATTACCTTCTTTTCTTTTCATTTTTTATTATGAGATTCTAATTATTGTCTTTCTGGTTCTGTTATGTGTTTCTGGTTTTCTTTTTCCAGGTTTCTGACTTGTTTTTTTTTTCTTCGTCCTTTTTTGTTTTTAGGCCTTTCGAAAAGATAACAGACCTATGCTAGGTCGGAAGGAGTTGTTTAAAAACACTCTGAGGAAGGCCACATATGCATGGAAGCGGATCATTGAGCTTTGTCTTAATGGTGGGTTTTCAACTGAATTTATTACCTACTGCTGATACCTTGGATTTGTTATTATAGTTTTATGGTGGACAACTGATAATATAGTAGTGCATATTTTTAACTGTTCAAGTTTTTCCATTACAGAAGAAGAGGCATCTAAGTTAAGGTTTTATGTGGACGAACCTGCTTTTACAGATCTTCATTGGGTATGTTCTACTCCTTATTGTAATTGGTTATTGGCATTATAATTTCGCATAAGTGCTTGTGCTGACTGCTGAGGGACGTTCACATATTTGTGGGATGAAAAATACTTAATCTACCGTATTTGTAGTTCCTACAAAATGATAATGGAAGATCATCTGCTGATTTTCTATTAAGGTTTAGCCATCAAATGTTTTATAGCAAGGTTCAATGTTATATATCTATTTATCACTAATTTTTCCTTTATCTTAATAGGGAATGTTCGTACCGGCTATTAAAGGACAAGGCACTGACGAGCAACAGCAGAAGTGGTTGCCATTGGCATATAAGATGCAGATAATTGGCTGCTATGCACAAACTGAGCTTGGTCATGGCTCCAATGTTCAGGGGCTTGAAACCACTGCAACATTTGATCCCCAGACAGATGAATTCATCATTCATAGTCCGACACTTACTTCAAGCAAAGTGAGTAAGATGTAGAGCTTTTATTTGACTGGTGGAGATTGAATATTTTTGTGTGATGCATGATATTATCTGATAGAAGAGAGTCACTTCAGTAGCTTTAAAGAGAGAAAAAAAGAAGACGTGCTCTGGCAGTCTTTTATAGTGAAATCCAGCAAATGGTTTTTCCCTCTTGTACATGCATGTGATATGTATCATGTAGAGTCAAGGGTCCTTTGACTTCTTAATAACTATATTTAATTGTATGCTTTTATATTGTAATGTTCTTGTATTCCATTGGTTGAACATTCTCTAATATGTTCCTAAATACTCTTGTTTTGCTTTACTTTTGTTATAGTGGTGGCCTGGTGGATTGGGTAAAATTTCCACACATGGTGTTGTTTATGCACGTCTTATAACTGATGGTCAAGACCATGGAGTTCATGGTAAAGTACTGCAGTCATTTTTCAGAGTTCTTTTATGGTGCGTTTGGTACGAGGGACATGACAGAACAACGTGGGACAGTTTGTTCTTATCCCACGTTAGGCGTGTCCTTAACATGGGACAGGACGAGACAAGGTGGAACAAAAATCGCAAAAAGTTGTCCCACCCAAGACCCAAGGACAACTTGTCCCATAACATGGGACAAGTGCAAAAAGACCAATTTACCCTTTAAATTTTCAAACAATTACAATCATGTCCAATAAATTATATATTATATTATATTATATATTTATATAATAATGTATTATTAAATATAATAATATATATAAAATATATATATGATATATATATATATATAATTATTGTAATATATATATATATATTAATATGTGTTATTAATATATATATATATAATAATTAAATATAATATATATATATAAACATATCTTTTTTATATAATAATAATAATAATAATAATAATAATAATAATAATAATATTTATTATATCATATATATGTATTATATTATATTTTATTATTATATATAATAATATATTAATATTATTATTTATATAATAATATTATTACCTATATAATAATATTTATATATATATATATATCTTTTATATATAATAATGATAATAATAATAATAATAATAATAATAATGTTTATTCTATCATATATATTATATATATTACATTAAATAATATATATCATATATATAATACATGTAATATTCTATATCAATATATAATAATATCAATTAATTTAATAATAATAATAATAATAATAATAATAATAATAATATTTAATATTATTATATATTAATATATAATATTATAGTCTATGTTGTTTTATATATAAAAGGGGTATTCTGGTCATTTGAGCCTCTTGTTCCGTCCTTTCCCAGTCATACAAAACGCATAACAGTACAATTTACAGTTCTGTCCAGGCCTTCCAAACACAATATAGAACAATATGTCCTGTCCTGTCCAGTCTCACCTTGTCCTGTCTCATCTCTGTACCAAACGCACCCTTATGGAAAATGGCCTATGTTTTACTAATTGTGCAAACATTACCATCTTCAGGTTTTATTGTTCAGCTACGAAGCCTGGATGATCACTCACCCCTTCCTGGCATAACTGTTGGTGATATTGGAATGAAGTTCGGAAACGGGGCATATAACACCATGGACAATGGTGTTTTGAGATTTGATCATGTTCGCATCCCTCGTAATCAAATGTTGATGAGGTTGGTCCCTCCCTATCTTCTACATGTCTTGATGCTATCATTCTTTTAAGGACTGCACCATAAGAATATATATATAGAAAACTAGTCATTGTCTGATAGTTTGTTCAATGAACAGGTTGTTGGTAAAGTGTTGTGAGTTTAGTACCTATGCTAGAGTGAAAGTATTATTAATGCCCACTTCCACCCATAGACACAAAAGAGAAGTCCATGAAGTTATAGTGTGACTCTTTTATTGTATCATAGGATCTGTACCTATCATCAGCATAATAATTATCTATAAATTGTTATTTCAGTTATGTTTCACATGTGCCAGGGTTTTTCAAGTTACAAGGGAAGGGAAAGTTAAGCAATCCAATGTGCCACGGCAACTTGTTTATGGAACTATGGTGTTTGTTCGACAAACCATTGTGGCTGATGCCTCTTGTGCTATATCACGGGCAGTCTGTATTGCTACTAGGTATAGTGCCATTCGTAGGCAATTTGGTTCACAGAATGGTGGTGCTGAGACCCAGGTATGCAAGAAAACTATTTCTTTTAATATTATTGAGGATTCTTACTGTTTGGGTATATATAGATTCGAAATCATTGCTGCTTCTAATACATAAAAGTTTCTGGTGACTGGCTGTATGGTTTATTTCATTGTTTATTACCAGGCAGTCAAGTTAGTATGAGTTAGTTGATCACTATTGAGAAGATTCCAGCAATTCGTAAGGGTCTTACAAGTTTGAACAAAATATTTAGATGCTATTAGATTCTGGGACAATTCATCAGAATTGTGATATTTGGAGGATCTCAATCTTATACAGTCACTGAATACTGATCATTTCATGCCTAGCCTTATAGTAATTTAAAAGGCCAAGGACAAAGTGACCCTCACTGACTGTGCTAATTGTCAATTTTTATGCAACATATAAATATAATTAAAAAGTTTAAAATTTTAATTATTGCTTTAAACGCTTGCATATTGTAGTAAGCCTGAATTATGTTAATTTCATTATCCTTTTCAATATACATGCAAAATTATGGATTTATTTTGAGATTATATAATTAGCCAAGTTTTGATTGTCTCTTAACAAAGTCTTGATTCATTTCCTTCAACACTTCCAATTTGTTTCTTCTTTGAAAAAAACGAAAAAAGAGGTAATTTAGACCTCATAACTCTGCAGTTACTGTTATTCTTTTTACACTTATTTTTTTATCCTTTTTCTTCAGAGAGAGAGAGAGAGAGTATTTATTTCCCTCTCTTTCAACTGATATTAAATTTCAACTATTATCCAATCATTCGTTGCACCTGCCTCACTTCCTCTCAAGCCTTCTCATGAAATTCCTTACAATTACTTGGCTAATTTTGTTTGAAAATCAACTTCATTTTCCCCATTCACATTTATAATGATATTATTAATGAATTCATAAAATTTTATTATTTATTAATAATTTAGCCGTTATTTGAATATAATTTTTCAGAATCAGAATTGAATGAAATTACATTAAAATAACCTGTAACTTTTCTGTGTATATATCTTTTATAAAATATCTTTTATGTTTTGTTATTAATTGAAGTTGACCCCACTACAAAAAAAATTCCTAGCTCCATCCCTGAAAACAGCTACATATAGTTACCATTAATGACACTGATAATGTTGCTGGATAGACAAGAATGAACTATATTTTTGTTACAAACTTAGTAATTTACAGGGTAGAGAAAATTTCTTTGTGAATTTTCTTGATGTTGTTTTCTAGTTAATTTTCCAGTTTGTCCTACAGTTGTAACGTATGTTTCTGTTGCCTGCTTTTGTTTTAGGTGATTGATTACAAAACTCAGCAAAATAGACTCTTCCCTTTGCTGGCTTCTGCCTATGCTTTCAGATTTGTCGGTGAGTGGTTGAAATGGCTGTACACGGATGTGACCCAAAGGTTGCAAGCCAATGATTTCTCAACATTGCCGGAGGCTCATGCGTGTACTGCAGGGTTGAAATCTCTGACTACTTCTGCCACTGCTGTATGTTATTCACTTTTTTTCCCCTTTACTTAGCTTAAGTTTTCTACTAATCTTCGGTTTTCATCGATGAGTTGGTTCTCTGTAGTTCTCTGCAATAATCTAGCTAATTAGACAAGTGAAGCCATGCTTCACTATAGCGATTGAGCTTATGTTGACCTCAAAACTTCATATGGGTTCTTAATCAAATACATGTAGTCTGTATTCTTTTTATTCTGGTTCATCTATTTTGTTGTTTCTAGTGATGTCCACATAATTCAGCAAATCATTGAATAGAACATTATTGTTAGTAACCAATAGACTCAAAAGCTTAAACAGACAGGAAATGGTCCAACAACAGTATTTAAGCACTCTAACACACCCCTTACATGCAAGACCGATGTACTTGTCATGTGGCTCAAGCCCAAACACATTCAACCTAGAACAAATTCATAGACAAACACAAATTCAATCACGTGGAGAGACTCGAACCCAAGACTTCTTGATATAACGAGGCTCAGATATCATGTTAGTAACAAAGAAACCCTAAAACATAAGTTGATAGGAAATGGTCCACCAATAGTATTTAAGCACCCTTATGGAAGGGTGTAATTGATTGTTGTCTAACCATGCAAAATATGGTAATGAACCTGAGCTGACATTACTACCAGATTATGAATTTGTAAATCACAATCTTGATTTGTTATGTTATAACTTATAAATTTGTTTGGACAAATTATAAATGAAGTCGGGATTGTGATATATCCCTCGTGTGGTCTGTGTCAGACGGATTGTAACTTATGAGCTCTTCCAAGACAGGATTGTTTTATTCATTCTACGATGCTGATAGCATTTTATATCGACTGTAGACAGCATTGTCCTCTGCAGCAACCTTCTCATTTTGCATTTTCTCTTATACATGTTTGCATCATATTTTGAAGGTTTAGATTGAAGCTGGTATGAAGTATCACTTTCTATTTGAGATTTTTTTATTAATACTATTACTTTGATTGGTTTGCAGGATGCAATTGAAGAATGTCGAAAATTGTGTGGTGGTCATGGGTACTTGTGCACCAGTGGGCTTCCAGAGTTATTTGCAGTTTATGTCCCTGCCTGTACATATGAAGGAGACAATATCGTCCTTCTTTTGCAGGTATTTATAATATTAAAAGATATCATTCATATTTTATTTCCTTTTATTCAGTGATTTTTGAGATTATGGACCATCTATTGATGCTGCCATCTTCTTCAATGACTAAATTTATGGTGATAATCTGATAGATGTCACCTAAAATGACATATGAGCACAGACAATGGAAAGATTAGTTTTCATGAAAAGTTGAATAAAATTAAGATATTTCAGATGTCTATATTATTATAGCACCCTGCTGTTGATGTGTTGAATATATTAAATAGGGTAGATGATTGGATTTACTTCTACTTGGGGCTTGGCTTTGGTTGGTCCACTTCCAGATCTAACACCCTACTTAAGTACTGGCATACTGTTATACTGTAACTGACATTCTATAGAAAATTCTTTTCTTAGGTTGCAAGGTTTCTCATGAAGACTGTTTCCCAGCTAGGATCTGGAAAGAAGCCAGTCGGTACAACAGCTTATATGGGACGAGCAGAGCATCTGCTGCAATGTCAGAGTGATGTTCAAAGAGGTAACACTTCTTTATTATATGTATTTTCCTTCACAAAGCACTTTCATTACCTTTTCAGGTTTACCATGTTGCATGGACTCAGTAATTCATTTTTATTTGTGTTGACATGACATGACACCAAATGGGTATGGGGTGAAATCCAGATATTGGACTTGCCTGGTGAATCAAGAATAGAGCTCTTGCATGTAGATTTCACACAGAAAAGAGAGTAAGGGATGGCTACAGTGTTCGATGGATTGGTTGTCATCCCCATTCTCAACCTGATTCACCAGGCAAAAATGAACAAAAAAATAACCGATACTTATCCTTGGATTATAGTTGCATTATGGATGAACATGATCTCCCATCCCCACCCCAGCTAAACAATCAAGCATTCATGCCCTTTTCTGGCTTTCAATCTCAGATTAACAAAGATACGGAGGAAAACTCAATCCTCTCAAATGTTTTTATCTAAACAGTTATGATAGAAACAGTATATCATAGAGTAAAAGGGAGAAAAATAACCCTATCTCCAAGACAAACCTTTTGATCCGGTGACAAAAAGTTCAAGATACCACAGATGTGCTTGAGAAATTGAGATACCCATTTGCTATGTATATGAAAAAGCTTTTGGTTATGGAAACATGGTTGTGCTTTATTCTACGTGTGCCATTCCATGTTCCTATACATCAACTTATTGTACTATTTCTTCCTGCAGCTGATGATTGGTTGAAGCCTAGTGCAATACTGGAGGCTTTTGAAGCAAGGGCTACTAGGATGTCTGTTGCCTGTGCTCGCAACCTGAGCAAATTTAAAAATCAAGAAGATGGTAATGCTTTTATTTCTTTGATCCCTGAAATAAGTACTTCACATTTATGATTTATCTATTTTCATCCCTTACCAAATGTGAACACAAATATCTGTACAGCCCTGAATTTTTTGACATATTTGTGGCAAACATAATATTAAAGTTCAAATGAAACAAAACGATAGGCATATCATTATCATGATAAATCCCTGGTTCCTTTGCCTGAGTGTCACGCATGTAACAAAGGTCGGGAATGGCTTCTTTTTCAGTTAAGAACTCATAAATTATATGCCTTTCAACTAAATGTTCCTTACTCTTCAGGTTTTCTGGAACTCCAGGCTGATTTAGTTGAGGCAGCAGTTGCTCATTGCCAGTTAATTGTTGTTTCCAAGTAAGCTCCTGAGTCCTGTCCCTCCTTATCTTCAAATCTTTCAAACTTTAACAGTTCATCGGCCTTCTTTCTGTACATGATTGTCATGTGCTCATATAGTGATTCGTTGCATGGATAGCATACACTGAGAATGTTTTAAAAAATGATGTTGAATGCTGAGTCAAATGATGTCTTGTACATCTCCCCTGTCAAATTGGCTAAGAATCTTCTTTCCATGCAGGTTCATTGAGAAATTGCAACAAGACATACCAGGAAATGGAGTGAAACAAGTGTTGGGGCTCCTCTGCAATGTTTATGCCTTGCATATTCTTCACAAACATCTTGGTGATTTCCTCTCCACTGGCTGCATCACTCCCAAGCAAGGCTCACTTGCTAGTGAACTGCAAAGATCTCTATGTTCCCAGGTATTGAGCTTGTTCCATAACTTTTTTTTTTCTATTTTGTCCTGTCGTCTAATAATAAATGATAGCACCCATTTTATTTTTTATTTTTTCGCTTGTGGCTTTTAGGTCCGTCCAAATGCAATTGCACTTGTTGATGCCTTCAACTACACCGACCACTACCTTGGCTCTGTCCTTGGGAGGTCTGATGGAAATGTGTATCCAAAACTCTACGAGGAAGCATGGAAGGATCCTCTGAATGACACAGTTGTGCCTGATGGCTACCATGAATATATTCGTCCTCTTCTGAAACAACAGCTCCGAACTGCAAGACTCTAAAGAAACGCAAGCCCGCTGCTTTAAGTTCAAAGCAATTCGAATAGTATACGTATTGTGTCATTTGTGTGAGTCATTATTTATAATAAAATCACCTAGATGGTGGCCACCAGAAAGAGAGAGCATAGATTTCTGGTTAGCGCAATATTGTATCACATGAGTGACTGGTACAGGTTATTTGTCGACTTTTAAGTTATTGCTGAAGCTTTATTCCTATATAAATTTGATGGAGGATTCTACAACATATTTACGTGGCCTATTCAGCTACTCCCCGATATTTTTCTCATTGATCCTCCAAAGATTAAACTTTACCATTATTTTGGTGCTAATGTGAGATCATGTTTATCTTCTCAAAACATGGTCAATTCTGTCAGTTATCTTCTTATCTTATAACTTAGTAATTATCTCCATTAAATTTTACTTGTCATTTTGTACAATTTTCTTTTTTGTTGAAAGCTAATACTATGGGTCAGGATCTGCACCAAGTTTTGGCTATATATCTATATAAGTACGGTCTGAAATACAAAGGTAATGGTTTTTCTTCATTTTACAGGTTAATGGGTAAATATGAGTTTATATTTACGATATCACAAGTCTTCAACCAAGTGTGGAAAAGTACTTGAAAGTTTTCGTTCTTCACAATTTCCATTAATACTTTTGGTCAAAGATTTAATGTATTTCCTTTCCCAAAGAGTCACAAATTCACCCCCTATCACTTGCACATTAATCTCTTCGTTTTCCTATAGGACCCCGAACCCTAAAACCCACCTCGTAAATCAATCAACCGGTTAGCAGTCATGTATAATTGCTCTCTCTGTACATCAAACATGGCTGAAATTGGAACCCTAGTAGATCTCTTGCTCTTCTACACATTAGAGAGATCACTCTTCAACAGAATGGTGTGTAAAATGGGAAAAAAACCCCAACAAGTGAAGACGACAATAGCTCTCTGGCTCTTGATGGAGGAGATTGGTTACCATGACTTGATAAGAACAATACATTCACACCATGAAAAAACCATTGAAGCCCTTTTCAACGAAGCATTGTTGTGCCTGGAATACGTAAAATCCACTATTTCCATCGAAACAACTGCATCAATATACAATTCTCCTGTCTTTTACCTCCTCTTCAATGAGCCTATGGATCAGAGGTTCTCTTACTGTAACCGAGAATTCATGTACAAGCGACTCATGCACATTATGGGGACTGTCTGTGACAAAATATTTGGAGAGAGAACAGCCATAGAAGTTGATATGTCAGGTATGCGACCTGTGCCTCTGGTTAGAGTAACCATTGAAGAGGGTTCTTCTCCAACAAGACAAACAGATTTGAATCCTGAAGCTTCAGAGTTTTATCCGAGACAGATTGTTCCAGAGGAGTCTAGAATTATGTTCCTAACATTTTCCAAAGGTTACCCTCTAAGCCGTCATGAAATTGTCAACTTTTTTACCTCGTAAGTTATCTTTTATATTATTAATTCCCATTATGTTTTTGGATTGTTTATGGTGGGAAAATAAAAATAATAATAACTATTTTGCGATCTTGAAGTGTTGTTTCTTTTTTCTTACATATATATATATTGTTGTAGGAAGTGGGGAGGAGTTGTGGAAAATGTTATAGTAGAGCATACTCGTGCGGGTCAAAATCCACAGTTTGGACGCATCGTTTTCACAACATCAACAGCAATGGCTAGGGTTCTAAATGGTCAATCCAAAGCTAAGTTCTTGGTTAATCGTAAGCATTTGTGGGCTCGTCCTTACGTGCAACGTCATAGAGGAACACGTTCATGTTAAATTAATCACGAGCATGTACACCGTATCTCTCTTGGCCGGAAAAAGTTTAGACAACATCTAATGAACTATGCATATTATGGGTTTTATTTAAGTTATATGGCATATATATGTTAATAAATATGGTATGCTATTCGCTAATATGTCATGTTATAACATGAATTGAATGAATCATGTATTATACAATAACCATTGCTATCTTCTTCTTTTTTTTTAAATAAAAATAAATTATTAGCAATGTTAGAAACTATAAATTACAAATGATAGAATAACAACCTTACCATTTTGACAATTTAATGTAGGGTTCAAAAATGAAATGACACTTTTAGGAGGTGACATTTCAACACTGTCATTGATTTAATAACTTATATTTAAAAGACACCTATTATGGTAACCGAACAAAAATACTTTCAATAGTTATTCTACATTCGATTTCGTTCATTTATTTTACAGGGATAGAGTTGTGAAGTAGAGAGAGAGAATCTTGTTGAAACCCATACAATCACTCGACGCAGGGGGGGACAGCGCTCCTAGAGCTTTTTTTATATAGTCAGTACTTCGAAATGTAATTACAAAAGGCTTGGAGCCTTTAATAAAAGGCTCTGAACCTTTATTAGAAGGCTCAGAACCTCTAGTATAAGTCTCGAAGCCTTTATTACAAAGCTCGGAACGATTATAAAAAAGCTTGGAGCCTTTACAAAAAGTTTGAAGACTTTACACAAAGTCGTAGATAATTTACATAAAGGTTCAGAGCCTTTAGTAAAAGGCTCGGGGCCTTTAGTAAAAGTCTCGGAGCTTTTAGTAAGGCTCTGGGCCTTTATTAAAAGTCTCAGAGCCTTTAGTAAAAAGTTCGAAACCTTTAGTATAAGTCTTGTAGCCTTAATTAAAAAGTTCGGAGCCATTACAAAAAAACTCAAAGACTTTACATAAAGTCACAGATAATTTACATAAAGGCTAGGGCACTATAATTAAAGTCTCGGACGGTTTTCAAAAAGGCTTGGATTGAGCTTATAAAGGCTCGGAGATTCAAAATTTAAAGGTTCAAACACAATACCAGCTTTATGTTAACTTAAAGACTCGGACAACAAATCATAAGGAATGAATAAATTGTTGCAAGACTCAGAATACCTTGTTGTGATGAAACACGTCGACTTTCAGATACTTGTAGATCGATTTTTAGACAAATTTATTGGAGAGAGGGAGGAGTTATTACTTTCAGTGATCAAAGTGTGGAGATGAAAGCACAAAGAAAATTAAAATTTGATTATTTAAGGGCAATTTGGGTAGTTCACCATAATAGGTGCCTTTTAAATTTAACTTATTAAAGCAATGACATTAGTGCAACGTACCAAATAAAAAGTGACATTTCTCACAATTTCCACAATTAACATATATATCAGAGGGTGAACGGGATGAAAGTGTATGGCTGGACCATAAGCTCAAAAGTCGCCTTTACGGGTGGCATGATCGAAGATCTTTCGCTCCTCCTAACTTGAAAAGGTTCGACGGGAGGGGGCAGAAGCTAGGAAGAACCGGACAAATGAGGTGGAAGAGCCAAAAATCGGATGGAGATTGGCTCTCGAAATGCACCCTAGGAGCTCTAAAGGACTTCAAAAGTGTGTCCACAGTCAACAACCGCTTAAGTGCAAGGGATTTTGCTTTCTCTGCAATGTATTTGCGAGATAAAAGCATCCTCTGGTGCTTTGAATCAGAAATTGAGAGAGACGGATTTGTCAAGAACATATTTTTTTGGGATGATTGCTTTTCGTCCATGGCGAAATGGGTGGACATTGCATCTCTTAAACACAGAGCAGTTTGGGTTAACTGTTGGGGGATCCTTTTGAGGTACCGATGCCAACCATTCTTCATGCAATTGAGGCAAACAGTTGGAGAACCTCTCATGATTGAAGAGGACACAGCTCTGAGACGAAGTCTAGATAGGGGACGAATTATGGTGTTGATCCCCTTCGATAAACCGAGCCTGGATAAGATCATAGTGGAGGCCAATGGGTCTGTTTTTGACGTGAAGATAAATGAAGATCGGAATCCGGTAGAAGCATTTTGGATTAACCAGTTTCTAAACCTGAGAGCAACGACTTTCCAGACCAATTTGAATCCCTTGCCCATTATGGAATGTTTTCATGATGGCTCTAAGAAAGAGGACGGTGAAGTCTCATCTTTTTGTTTTATCAGAAAAGATCAAATTAGGGAAGGGAAAGCAACAAAAAGCCAGCTGCAATAGAAGACAGATAAGAACTTTAGCCAGGAAACCTTTTACAAAATTGGCGAGGTTTGTGCATCAGGGAACTCAGAGGAGGTCAACCTTACCAAATCCAGGGCCTCACGTGAACTTGTTTGCAAAAAGCCTTTAGATAAAGACAAAAACTGTTGGATAAAGAAACCGAGAACCAAGTCTATGTTTTATATAATAGGAAGGCTAAGCTGATAGCGGAGAAAAATAAAGGGGAGGTTGGTAGGAAAAAGACAGTGGAGAGGTACAACTCATCCTCATCAGAGGAAAACTCTAATGAGGGGCCTTATCAAGACTGTCAGCTGTGGGTGAGCAAAAATTCAAAGAAAAGCTATCTAAATTCCTTATTAGGACATATCAAGGTTTGGGCCCAACCCTATTTTTCCTACAGAGGCCTAACAAGAAAAGGTGACAAGAAGTTGGTATCCTTTTTGGATAGCCCAAGTCCTAGGAGTGGTTCAAATAGTGAGGAAGAAATAGAAAGACATGATCTGAGGAGCCCACACTTGATAACCCAACTGGGGACACCAGGCCAGAGCCATTATAAACCATTGGAAATTAGGTTGGATAATGAAGGTGGCGATAGCCAGGAGCTGAAGAAAACAAAGGAGAATTTCTATCAATAAGATCCTACTGACTCGAAGGCCATTAACAGTGACGGAATTAAAGACAAAGTGAAAGATGTTATACTAGAGAGGGAGGACCAGCATGCCTCAAGTGAAGAGGTGGTGCCCAATGTAGGGGAGATAGTATTATCAGAGATTGGAGGGATTAACTTAAGTGTGGACCTAACAAATCTACAATTGAAGAAATGAGGTAGGAAGAGCAAAAGTACTTCAAAACTACATGGTATGAAAACAAGAAATGACAAAAGCAAGGACTTGGGAATATGGCAAGAAAAACCGTGGGATTTAGAAGAGGGAATATCGAAGGTAGTAGAGAAAGAAGTGGGAATGGGAGTTGACTTCAACTCAAAAATGAACTCAGTGCATGTTAATGAGCAATGGAACCTTGAGGAGGAAATCACTAAAGTCATAGAAACGGGAGTGGCTCTCGATTTTGACTTTAAAGGCATCAAAAAATAGATGGCTAAAGAGATAGAGAGAAGAGAAGCAAAGGATGAAACGAAGTATAAGGAAACACTGCAATAGTGTGCTTGGGCTATCAGGTGAAGGGTTTCTATGTCTCTATGTTAGCTTTATCATGGAATATTAGAGTTTTAGGGAGAGGCGAGAAAATGAGGGTTGTTAGAGGCTTAGTATCTTACCATAAGCCGATTGTGTTGTTTATCCAAGAATCCAAACTTAACTCCTTTGATAGTAGAATAGTAAGTGCTCTAGGGGGCTCGATTTTAACGAAAGGAGTGGGCGTGGCAGCAGAAGGGTTTGTCGGGGGATTAATAACTTTATGGAATGAGAATTCGTTTAAGGTTCATTCTTGTATCACAAGCAAGAGGTGTATCATTTTGGGGGGGAGAGCTGCTTAAGATGAAAAAAGAGTTGGTTTGTTGTAATGAGTAAGCATCAAATAAGAAGAATGAAAGGAAGTCCTTGTGGGATTTTATTGTTGTCGCCCCAGGTGCTTTCGATTTGCCATGGGTTATTGGAGGAGACTTTAATACAATCCTACATCCGTCGGAAAGAAGAGGCGGGCCTTGCAACATGGGTTCACTGAGAAGTTTTAACTCGTTTATCTTAAAGGCAAAGGTGTTAGATATTCCAATGTAAGGAATGGAGTTTACTTGGACAAATAGAAGGGAAAGCACATCATGGGCTTGCCTGGATTGATTCTTGATCTCCTCGATTATCCTTACTTGGTTCCCCAAGCTCATCCAGAAGAGTTTACCAAGAAGTACTTCAGACCGCTGTACGATTTATTTAAGTGAAATTAATGTTGATTGGGGCCCTTGCCCTTTCCGATTTTCTAATGGCTGGTTGGAGAATAAAGAAATAATGGATAATGTTAGAAAGGGTTGGAAGGATTGTCAAGCTAATGGAACTTGAGGCTTTATATTGTTCTCAAAAGTTAAGGCAGTGAAAAGGCACATGAAAAATTGGATTGTGGCCAACAAGCAGAAGGAAGTCCCACTTGCTGTTTAGGAAATTAAGTGGCAGAGGTTGAAAACAAGGCTAAAGTTGAAGGTTGGATAACTCCTTTGAGAGAGGATCGTTTAAAGATCATATCAGAGATGCGGAAGTGCCTTAAAAGTGAAGAGTAGCAATGGAGGTAAAAATCTAGAGTCAAATGGCTGTTGGAGGGAGACAAAATTTTGAAAATTTTCCATTGCATTGCCAATACTAGAAGAAGAACAAACTTTATAGAGGAAACAAAGATCGATGAGGTTGTTTGTTCGGATCCTATACAGATTAAGGAAGGCATTGCAAGGTACTTGCAGCTGTATTATAAGAAAGGTTTAGGGACTAGGCCAAGAATTCATGGTCTTGAATTAAATCAGCTGTCTTTCAGCCAAATGAACGAGCTGGAAAATATTTTTTTTCGAAGGAAGAAGTTAGAGTAGCGTTGAATAATTGTGTCGGTAATAAGGCTCCAAGTCCAGATGGGTTAAATATTAATTTTATAAAGAATCATTAGGATATGATTGAAGAGGACTTCATGAGATTTTTGGTCAAGTTTCACAAAGAAGGGGCGGTAGTCAATGACTTGAATAGGACTTTTATTGCCTTGATTCCCAAGATTAGCAAGCTGGAGTGCTTGAAGGACTTTAGACCTATAAGTTTGGTAGGGTCGATGTATAAAATTCTAGCAAAGGTCCTAGCAAATAGATTAAGGAAAGTGATGCATTCGATCATAGGAGAAACACAAATGGCTTTCGTCAAACACCGTCAAATTATGGATATTTTCGTGATTACGAACGAAATTATTCACAAATTGAGGAAAGATGCTAAAGGTGGTCTCATTGTGAAGTTGGACTTCGAGAAAATGTATGATAGTGTGGAGCATCCCTTCTTGACTTTTATTCTTGAAGAAATGGGATTCGGTCACAGTTGAAGAAAGTGGATGTATCACTGTATCTCTTCTCCCATGATTTCAGTTCTCGTTAATGGTAGTCCTTCGAGGGGATTTGGCGTAGAAAATGGTCTCTGCCAAGGTGATCTGCTGTCACCTTTTTTGTTTAATATTGTTATTGAGGCGCTTAATGGTCTTTTTAAGAAGGCTTCGAGAATGAATTTGTTGAAATGAGCAATCCTAGGCTGAAGCAAGGTCCACGTCTCTCACCTCCAATTCGCGGATGACACGATTCATTTTCTTGAGCCTAAAATGGATTACCTATTGACTATGAAGAAGATCCTACGTTGCTTTGAGTTAGCCACGGAATTACGGATTAATTTTCACAAGTCGTGCCTTGTTAAAGTCAACAAATGAATTAATGTGATACCAAATTAGGCAGCTGCCATTAGATGTAAGCACGCCTTTCTTCCGATAACATATCTCGGGCTGCCTCTTAGGGCTAACCCCTGTAACCAAGTCTTTTTGGAACCCGGTTGTCCAAAAAATTGAGAATCGCTTGGCTCCTTGGAAGGTGAAATTTCTCTCAAAAGGGGGTCGTCTTGCATTGATTAAATCGGTTCTTGCAAGCATTCTCATGTATTACATGTCGGTTTTTAAGATTCTGGTGGCTATGGCGAAAAAAATTGAAAAGTTACAATGAGATTTTTTTTGGGATAATGGTATTGAGAAGAGAAAGATTCATTTGATTGACTGGAATACGTTATGTGAAAGTAAAAGTAAAGGCGGTCTTGGGATTGGTCATTTAATTGACAATAACATAGGGCTTTTAGCTAAATGGGCATGGAGCTAAATGGGCATGGAGGTTTAATTAAATATATAATATATATATATAAAATAATAATTTAATTATTTTATATTTTTTTTTTCTTTGTTTTAGGTGGGTGGTGGTGACTTTGTGCACCACCCACCACAAGCGTTTTTCTTTTAAATATATATATATATATATTTGTTATCATAAAGAGCTAAGCTCTTGTCAAAGACAGGTGAAGAAAAGAAAATAACAATAAAAGAAATGTTCATGGTTCTAGCTTGTGTTTTTACAACGCCACCATGAAGTCTTCTTGCTTTGACAATAAAAATATTTTGTGTTGTTTTCTTCACACATTCTTTTAAACCGAGTTGAAATGAAGCTCCTACTCTATGCTTCATTTTTCCAACCACCCTAGTTCTCTCTCTTTAGATACAACCCTCAATGAAAAAAAGGAGAAAAAGTGTGGTTTTTTTTTTGTGAGAAAGAGGAACAAAGAAGAGTTCTTTGTTCTTTGTAGAGAGATATCTATACAAAGAAAGAAAATAAAGTTTTCTTTTACTAGCCTCTAAAGAATATTGTGAGAGAGTCTCTCAATATTTTTCTGGTTATCTCAAGAATTGAGTACACAAATTGAATAGAAATTCGAGAGTCAAAATTTATGTTGAATACCGAGACGCCCACTCGTCGGTTCTTTTGTGTTGGAGATTCGGCATGAAAGAACTTGGTTCGAGGGAATCACAAAGATCCTGAAGTAGAAGAACTTGGATTAAGGGAATCACGAAAAGTCTACAAGGGTAACAATTTCTTTCCTTAATATTTATAGTTAAATATTAGAATTAATATAATCACAACGATCCGGCTAAAACGGTTTTGTTTTTATGAAATTTTTGAAATTGAGCCCACCTCCCTTTCGTTGTACGGATGTCGGTTTTCGGTTCCCAGAACCAACAAAATCCACCAAGGAACCTGTCTTTACCTTGATGCTTAACATCAAAGACAGCTGTGTCATGCCAATCCTCTTGAAGAAGCCCACTCCTCAAAGATGGCTTCCCCTTACCGGAGATAGTCTGAAGTTTAACATCGATGGGTCGGCAAGAGGAAAGCCGAGCCTGGTGGGAATTGAGGGTGTTCTTCAGAATTCTATAGGGGAAATTCTTTGCATGTTCTCCATTTCAGTAGGCACTAAGGACTCCAACTCTGTCGAGATTTTAGCAATTCATAAAGCTTGCATCCCGTGTGCCTCGAATTATTGCTTGGCTAGCCTTCACATTGAAATTGTTAGTGACTCTATGGTAGCGGTGTCTTAGGCCAACAAGACCGAAGATTTTGGTAGTTTTAATCACATCAAAGTCATTTATGATTTTAGAGAGCACTTGCACCAAATGAAAGACTTGTCTATCATTTTCAATCCAAGTGCATCGAATGAGATGGCTGACAGTTTAGCAACGAGGAGCTCTAGCTGTGCTGCGGACTTTATAGATTGAAGGCTTTTTAATTTGCTCTTTGGTCATGGTTTTGGCTCTTCAGGGTGTGCTCTGTTTCTATTGTTATTGTCTCTCGTGTAACTCTGTTTCTTTATTCTGGTTTTCTGGTTCCTTTTGGGATTTTGTTCTCTTTCAGGGTGCTCTTCTATTGCTGTTTTTGGGGATTTTCCTGGCCTTGTCTAGCTAGTATTTCTCTCTTTTCTGGCCTTCTTGGCTATTCTAATATACATGGCAGTTAAAAAAAAACATATATATCAGAAGTTATTGGATGAATTAAATTTCAGTTGTACAAATGCAATACCCGATGGTTATAAGAGTTAGTTAGCTAAACCTTTAGTTATTGGAATATAGGGGGAATTGCACAAACACCCCTAAGGTTTGATCAAATTGCACGGATACGACAGTTTTGACCATGTACGTCCAAACTTCCCTCGACATTTGAAAATTATTGTACAAATATCTCCTACCATTAGATGGATTCGTTAATCAATAGTCAAATGTGTAAAAAGTCTAAAATACCATATATTTGTATTTTAAATAAACTACAAAATTTAGAAATAAGAAAAAAAAAAATTAATTTTTTAAGAAAACATGAATATATCTTATATCTGAAACTTGAAAATAAATTCAATCTTAAAAAAAAAAAAATTGTTTGTGCAATTCCCCCTTGATTTTAAATAACTTTAAAATTTAAAATTTATTTATTATTAAATTGTTTAAAAAACTAATTTTTTTATTTGTAAAGATGATTTTTTTTTAAAATACATTCAAGTTTTCTAAAATATTTTGTTTATATATATTTATATATATATATATATATATATATATTACTTTTTAACTTTTTAGTTAAACTAAAAACAAAGGGTAATTTAAACTTTTTTGCACTTTTTACTATTGGCTAACGAATCTATTTAACGGTAGGGGATGTTTATGTAATATTTTTCAAATGTTGAGGGAAGTTTGTGTGTAAATGGCCAAAATTGACATATCCTTACAAATTATCAAATCTCATGGGATGATTGTGTAATTCCCCCTTGAATATAATCTAATACTATCAATCGACTTGGTAATATTAAGGGTATGTTTGGTAGGAAGGAAAATGGGGAGGAGGGAAAAGGGGAAGTGTGTGCGTGGTATGGAGAGAAAAATGAAAGGAAATGAAAAATGGAAGGAAAAATGGGTGGGTGAGACTTATAAATTTCGTTCCATCAAAAAATGGAAGGAAAAGGGAAAGGAAAAATAGATTGGTTTTTGGGTTAACTAAAATTACAAAGTTGCCATTTTTTCAATTTACTTAAAATTTTATTTTTAAAAATAATTTTGTAAAACATAATGTATTAATTTATATATATATATATAATAGGTTACAAAGTTTGAAGTCATATTATAAATAAAAAAGTTGGATTCAATTTATATATATATATATATATATATATATATATATAATAGGTTACAAAGTTTGAAGTCATATTATAAATAAAAAAGTTGGATTCAATTTTATTTAAATTATATTTATTTATTAAATATAAAAATATATAATATATAAACTATAATGTAAGGGTAAAATAGTAAAATTGATAAAAAAGATTTTCCATCAAGTATTCTTTCCTTTCTATTTATCAAACAACTCGGGAAAATTATTTTCCTTTTTTTCCCTCATCTTTTCTATCCTTAGTATTTTCTTTCCTTCCTACCAAACGTACTACGGTATGTTTGGGAGGAAGGAAAAGGGAGAGGAAAGAAAAAAGTGTAGGGAAAAAGAAGACGAAAAAGGGGAAGTGCGTATTTGGTATAGAGAGATAAATGAAAGGAAAGAAAAAATGGAAGGAAAAATTTGATCCACCCAAAAATGGAAGGAAAAGGTAGAGGAAAAGGAAATTGGTTTTTGGGTTAATTAAAATTACAAGTTTGCCATTTTTTCAATTTACTTGAAATTTTATTTTTTAAAAAAAATTATAAAACATAGTGTATTAATTTTTATATATATAATAGGTTACAAAGTTTGAAGTCATTTTGTAAAAAAAATTTGGATTAAATATTATTTAAATTATATTTATTTATTAAATATAAAAATATATAATATAAATATAAAATATAAAATATAATGTAAGGGTAAAATAGTAAAATTGATAAAGAAGATTTTCTATCCAATCTTCTTTCCTTCATGTTTACCAAACAGCTTAAAGGAAAATTATTTTCCTTTCTTCCCTCATCTTTTCTATCTATCCAAATCTTTCTATCCTTTCTATTTTTTTTTCTCCCTACCAAACACACACTAATGGTGCGTGGTACACGGGGGCGGGACATGACAACGTGTGACAATTTATTCTTGTCCCACGCTTAGTGCATCCTTAGTATAGGACAGGACGAGACAAGGTGGGATAAAAATCACAAAAAATTGTCCCACCCAAGACCCTAGGACAATTTATCCTATGACATGGGACAAGTGTTAAAAAGTTCAATTTACCCTTTACAATCATTATATATATATCAATAGTATATATATTATAATTACATATATAGTATTATATATATAAACTATGATATTATTATTATATAATAATATATATTATATAATATATAAAAATATATTATAATCTTTAACATATTATATATTATTAAATGTAATAATATATATGATACCATTAGGGGTTAGAGCTCCACTACCATCTCACAGAAAGGACCAAAAACCGGGTTTCCCCACTGGCGGCCATCCTTCGGCCTTAACAGGGTACTTTTCCGGTCAGACACTGACAGAGATGGATGGAGATCAACAGGCCTAACTAGTCAGTACGGGGCTTTGTTAAACCTGAGTTCATCCTAGCCAGCAAAATTCTGGTTCCGGATGTGTCCAGGGTGTCCAGCCGATATACCAAACTAGTATACAGGATCTGTTCTGATATGCAGGATCCTCATAAGAGGCAAGCATAGAGCATACTGGGACCTTGGAGAACCATGGTTTCAGACACAGAGTTAGTCGAAGGCTGGGAGAGAGAAACTGTTAAGAAAGCCATCAAAATAGAAAACATAATCCTCTTTTATTTCTTTTCGTTCTGATCTTTACAAAGAGGCAGGCCTTTCCTTTATATAGAGAAAGGAAAGAGAGTTGTACACGGCTGATCATTCTCTGAAACAAGAGATAAGGATCTGACTAAAATATCTTACAAGGATAAGAGCGGCCGAGTGAAGACAAACGGACCGATCGAATAAAACAGCTGGAAAGCAAAAGTAAAGCTGGTCGACAAAGCTGGCTGACAAAACAAAGCAGGAAAAAGGACAGCTGGAAAGTGATGCAGCAGGCGGCAGAGCTATGGGCTGCTGAGGTTGCACGTGGAGTGATATTCATCATCTGAATTGTGGGCTCCACAAATTGAACAGGGCCATGTGTCGGCTGGGTCCTAGGAATCTTGGAGGAAAGAATCCGGGAAAGGGTGAAGGCTCTTTGTGGGGTCTCTCGGGACGTCAGGGAGGATAAAGATGACGTCTGTGTAGTCATTGTTGACGTCACAAAGGAAATTGAGTAGAGGAATCCGGATGTTGGTACGGTACAGGCCTTCATAGTCGTAGGAGGTGTCCCATTCGTAACAGATGTTGGAAGTCCACAGGAGTCGGGTATGTGGGCTGAAATTGTAGGGCCTGTTGAAGATCCAGACGCAGCATACCTTGGCTGCTTGTTCAGGGTCCATCTTCCATAGGTGATACTGGCCCATGAGCTTAGTGAGTTCGGACTGCCATGCACGCAGGGGCTTGAACCATTGTAGGAAGGTTAGGAGGTTGGTCGAGCTAGGGCTTTGGACAAAACCATATAGAGATTGAAGGGGGAAAACCATGGCGTGGTGATGGAGGACAGATAAACACCATAAGAACCATAACATCTGGTCTGTATAGTAGTAAAAAGGGGGTGATATGAAAGGGTCAAGAAAAGGTTTCTTGAGGTTGGTTACTTGGTGGTGACAGCCCTGGATGTTGACCTGTGATAGGTAAAGAGGAAGGTAAGTACTGGCAAATGCTAAGATCTGTGGGGGGGAAGGGACCTGGCCTGGAGGCAATGTAGCTATGAATTCTGCTGGAAAACCAGGATCTGGGGGTGGGGTCGTGGATGAGGAGGCTTGAGGGGACACCATATAGATTAGGGGGATCGGGCCTGCACGAGAGAGGAGGTTGACAGGCCGTGGTCGTGAAAGCATGTCTGGGATGATGTTGTGATGACCTTTTATATGTTTGACTGAATAGTCGTACCTGGCAAACCAATCTTTAAGTCTAAGGAGCTGGGGGTTTGGTGGGAGCTTGTTGCGGAATTCTAGGACTTTGGGGAAGAAGAAGTTGTCCATTTCGACTGTAAACCTAGTGGTCCTGAGGTGGAAGTCAAACTTTGAAATTCCATTTTTTACAGCAAGGATCTCCTTATAGATGGTATGGTAATGGTTTCTGGGATTCCTTGAACTGTCCACTGGCATGGCCACAGTAGTGACGACTGTTTTGGGTTTCTTCAAAGAGTATAGCGCCCCAGAAATGATCGCTAGCATCTGTTTGCAGGATGAGGTGGCCAGATGAGGGGATGCGCAGGGGAGGAGACTTTGTGCAGCCTTTTTGAGGTGGGAGATTGCCTCAGTGTGGAGGGTATTCCACTGGGGGGGATCCTTCTTGAGGAGTTTGGCTAGGCAGGTGGTGAAACGGCCGGCTTGCAGGATGAAATCCCTGACATAGTTGATAATTCCCAGAAATTGCTGGAGCTGCTTTAACGTGAGGTTGCAATCTGGAAAGTCAAGGAGTTGACTGGCAAGGTGAGGTCCTGGGGCATAGGCACCATTCTTGATCTTCATGCCAAGAAACTCGACTTCTGAGACACCTATCGAGCTCTTTTTGTCAGATAGCATAATTCCATATTCTTGAAGACTTTGGTGGAACTTTGCTAGGAGCTGATTATGTGACTGTTTGTCTACAGAGAACAGCAGGATGTCATCGATGTACAGCAAGGCTGAGTTGAGCAGTGGTTGGAAAATCCTGGTAACGGCCTTTTGGAACAAGGAAGGCGCTGTTTTGAGCCCAAAAGGAAGTACGGTCCACTGGTAATGGGCATTAGGAAGGCAGAAAGCCGTTTTGGGCCTGTCTTGTGGTTGTATTCCAATCTGCCAGAAGGCTCCTTTTAAATCAAACTTGGAGAAAACTGTTGCTCCGGGTAATTGGGAGAACAAGGTATTAGCTCTGGGAACAGGGAACTTGTCATCTTGAAGAAAAAGATTGAGGGGCTTGTAATCAATGACAAGCCTTTTCTTTCCTCTGACCTTCTCTGATCTTTTTTCTACATAGAAGGCTTGGTAGGCCCATGGGGAAGAAGTGGGCTCTAGGAGGCCTTGGCTGAGGAGTGACTCACATTCTTCTGTTGCCATGGACAGGTCAGAAGGGGACATTCCTGTGTGTGTTGCCCTTGTGGGGGGTTGGAGTCTTCATTGAGCTTAAAAGGGAGTTTTATGAAGAAGTCTGGGTTTTTCCATAGTGGGTGTGGGTGTTTGAAATATGTGTGGCTGTCGGCACAGAAGAGTTGGAGTTTTTCCTGTATTTCTTTGAAATCTGGATTTATGACTGATAGGGGGAAAATTTTTGGGATGTCAATGAAAGGTTTAAACTCCTTTTTAAAAAGGATACCCTGAGGTAAGATCCTGATGGATCTTGCTTGGCTGTATATATCCCATCCGATGAGGATATCCTTGTCAGGGAGGGGTGTTCCGATAATGTAGGTCCAAAGAGTGAAGTACGGGAAGAACTGCAACCCAATTTTATTTTTGGAGATTAAATGGGTGCTGAAAAGTTGACCGTCCGCAGCAAGGAATTGATTGCTCTCTTGTTTCCAGGCGTCTGGAGGGAGGACATTGGGGTTCATCATAGAGGAGTGGGCTCCTGTGTCAAAATAGGCAATTACAGGAATTGGTTTAGAATATTTTATGGGTAAGATCTGGATTTTGGCTTGTGGTCCTGCATTTTCCTTGTTGGTGGCTTGGTAGGCTTCTGATGGGTAGTCTTGATCAGGAAGGCTTGTGTTATCTGAGTCATCTGAAGAGCTTGTGACATCTGAGTCTAACATCATAAAAGAAGTCAGTTTGTTGACATCTTCTTGTTCTGAAAAATAGGACTCAACGTCTGCGTCTGAGGGAATTTCTTCCGCCACTTGTCTTAGCTGTCTGATGAGTTTGGCCGATTTTGCTCTCTTGTTTGGGCATTGTTTTGCAAAGTGTCCTTCCTGTCCGCAGGCAAAGCATTTGTTTGACTTGTTCCAAGACCTCCTCGCTTTCTTCCTGTAATACTTGTATTTCCTGGAGTTTGAAAACCTTTTAGGGTTTTGGGTCTTGTGCGTTTTCTTCCTGTAGGGTGTGTTTGCCTTGCAGTTGCAATGTTCATCGGATTTGCACTTTAGGTGGTAATCTGGAGGGAATTTACAGTGTCTGCTGTATCTTTTCCCTTCTTTTATCATCTTTGAGAAGACCCGTTAGGTGGCACAAAGTTTTTCTAGGGCAGTGTGGGTGAACATGTGAATTTCTCCCAAGGTGATCTCTCTAAGGCTCTTTCCTGAGAACTCGATCAATCTTTGGAGTTCTCCTTGGAGTTCTGATTGGAGTGAGTTCAGATACACCTGTCTTAGAGTCTCGTCATTGACACCACCGAGGGCGTGGTATCTGAAGGACATACGCCTATAGTGAAAATCAATGTCTTCTTTGTTCAAAGAGCACACTGTCATTTCAAAGAACTCCTGTCTGGTCTGTTTATAGAACTGGGAAACATCTCCGAGAAATTCTCTAAAGATTATTCCTGTTGCTATGGAAACTGATCCGCATCTGACTAGTTGCAGTTGCCTGTATTCTCCGAGAGCTTGATACCAGTCTCTGAGAGATCCGGTGAATCTGGAGACAAATTCCCGTAAGATGGTTTCAACGTTGTCACCTCCTTTTGCAATTTGGAGGTCAAGCCAGGCGCTCATTTCAGACATTCTTTTTCTCCATTGTCTGGGGGCGACCTCATCAAAGTTAAACCATGGACCATTAGTAGGTTTCGGGGAAGGGGTGCGTGCTTGTGCAGTATCCCCTTGGTCTCTTTGGTTAGGTGGCTCATTGGTTACTGGAGGAGGTACTTCAGTGGTTTCTGATTCTGATGATGTATTCATGGGTTGGGTGGATGGTTGAGGGTCGGCTTTTGTAGCCAGGAAAACTTGTGTCAGATCATCAAGGTCTGAACAGTTTGAGGAGTCTGGTGTTTGGTCAGAGTGGTAAGTTTCCCAAGAAGAGGTGGAGGAAGGTTCCGAGGTTTCTGTTTCGGTGGAGGGGGTATCTGGGGAATAATGTTGGCGGGAAGATGTGTAAAAGGCTTGTTTTTGGTGATCCGAAGGGGGGTAATGAATGCGGATCGGTTTCCATAGCAACAGGAATAATCTTTAGAGAATTTCTCGGAGATGTTTCCCAGTTCTATAAACAGACCAGACAGGAGTTCTTTGAAATGACAGTGTGCTCTTTGAACAAAGAAGACATTGATTTTCACTATAGGCGTATGTCCTTCAGATACCATGCCCTCGTGGTGTCAATGACGAGACTCTAAGACAGGTGTATCTGAACTCACTCCCATCAGAACTCCAAGGAGAACTCCAAAGATTGATCGAGTTCTCAGGAAAGAGCCTTAGAGAGATCACCTTGGGAGAAATTCACATGTTCACCCACACTGCCCTAGAAAAACTTTGTGCAACCCAACGGGTCTTCTCAAAGATGATAAAAGAAGGGAAAAGATACAGCAGACACTGTAAATTCCCTCCAGATTACCACCTAAAGTGCAAATCCGATGAACATTGCAACTGCAAGGCAAACACACCCTACAGGAAGAAAACGCACAAGACCCAAAACCCTAAAAGGTTTTCAAACTCCAGGAAATACAAGTATTACAGGAAGAAAGCGAGGAGGTCTTGGAACAAGTCAAACAAATGCTTTGCCTGCGGACAGGAAGGACACTTTGCAAAACAATGCCCAAACAAGAGAGCAAAATCGGCCAAACTCATCAGACAGCTAAGACAAGTGGCAGAAGAAATTCCCTCAGACGCAGACGTTGAGTCCTATTTTTCAGAACAAGAAGATGTCAACAAACTGACTTCTTTTATGATGTTAGACTCAGATGTCACAAGCTCTTCAGATGACTCAGATAACACAAGCCTTCCTGATCAAGACTACCCATCAGAAGCCTACCAAGCCACCAACAAGGAAAATGCAGGACCACAAGCCAAAATCCAGATCTTACCCACAAAATATTCTAAACCAATTCCTGTAATTGCCTATTTTGACACAGGAGCCCACTCCTCTATGATGAACCCCAATGTCCTCCCTCCAGACGCCTGGAAACAAGAGAGCAATCAATTCCTTGCTGCGGACGGTCAACTTTTCAGCACCCATTTAATCTCCAAAAATAAAATTGGGTTGCAGTTCTTCCCGTACTTCACTCTTTGGACCTACATTATCGGAACACCCCTCCCTGACAAGGATATCCTCATCGGATGGGATATATACAGCCAAGCAAGATCCATCAGGATCTTACCTCAGGGTATCCTTTTTAAAAAGGAGTTTAAACCTTTCATTGACATCCCAAAAATTTTCCCCCTATCAGTCATAAATCCAGATTTCAAAGAAATACAGGAAAAACTCCAACTCTTCTGTGCCGACAGCCACACATATTTCAAACACCCACACCCACTATGGAAAAACCCAGACTTCTTCATAAAACTCCCTTTTAAGCTCAATGAAGACTCCAACCCCACAAGGGCAACACACACAGGAATGTCCCCTTCTGACCTGTCCATGGCAACAGAAGAATGTGAGTCACTCCTCAGCCAAGGCCTCCTAGAGCCCACTTCTTCCCCATGGGCCTGCCAAGCCTTCTATGTAGAAAAAAGATCAGTGAAGGTCAGAGGAAAGAAAAGGCTTGTCATTGATTACAAGCCCCTCAATCTTTTTCTTCAAGATGACAAGTTCCCTGTTCCCAGAGCTAATACCTTGTTCTCCCAATTACCCGGAGCAACAGTTTTCTCCAAGTTTGATTTAAAAGGAGCCTTCTGGCAGATTGGAATACAACCACAAGACAGACCCAAAACGGCTTTCTGCCTTCCTAATGCCCATTACCAGTGGACCGTACTTCTTTTGGGCTCAAAACAGCGTCTTCCCTGTTCCAAAAGGCCGTTACCAGGATTTTCCAACCACTTCTCAACTCAGCCTTGCTGTACATCGATGACATCCTGCTGTTCTCTGTAGACAAACAGTCACATAATCAGCTCCTAGCAAAGTTCCACCAAAGTCTTCAAGAATATGGAATTATGCTATCTGACAAAAAGAGCTCGATAGGTGTCTCAGAAGTCGAGTTTCTTGGCATGAAGATCAAGAATGGTGCCTATGCCCCAGGACCTCACCTTGCCAGTCAACTCCTTGACTTTCCAGATTGCAACCTCACGTTAAAGCAGCTCTAGCAATTTCTGGGAATTATCAACTATGTCAGGGATTTCATCCCGCAAGCCGGCCGTTTCACCACCTGCCTAGCCAAACTCCTCAAGAAGGATCCCCCCCAGTGGAATACCCTCCACACTGAGGCAATCTCCCACCTCAAAAAGGCTGCACAAAGTCCTCCTCCCCTGCGCATCCCCTCATCTGGCCACCTCATCCTGCAAACAGATGCTAGCGACCATTTCTGGGGCGCTATACTCATTGAAGAAACCCAAAACAGTCGTCACTACTGTGGCCATGCCAGTGGACAGTTCAAGGAATCCCAGAAACATTACCATACCATCTATAAGGAGATCCTTGCTGTAAAAAATGGAATTTCAAAGTTTGACTTCCACCTCAGGACCACTAGGTTTACAGTCGAAATGGACAACTCCTCCTTCCCCAAAGTCCTAGAATTCCGCAACAAGCTCCCACCAAACCCCCAGCTCCTTAGACTTAAAGATTGGTTTGCCAGGTACGACTATTCAGTCAAACATATAAAAGGTCATCACAACATCATCCCAGACATGCTTTCACGACCACGGCCCGTCAACCTCCTCTCTCGTGCAGGCCCGATCCCCCTAATCTACATGGTGTCTCCTCAAGCCTCCTCATCCACGACCCCACCCCCAGATCCTGGTTTTCCCTCAAAATTCATAGCTACATTGCCTCCAGGCCAGGTCCCTTCCCCCCCACAGATCTTAGCATTTGCCAGTACTTACCTTCCTCTTTACCTATCACAGGTCAACATCCAGGGCTGTCACCACCAAGTAACCAACCTCAAGAAACCTTTTCTTGACCCTTTCATATCACCCCCTTTTTACTACTATACAGACCAGATGTTATGGTTCTTATGGTGTTTATCTGTCCTCCATCACCACGCCATGGTTTTCCCCCTTCAATCTCTATATGGTTTTGTCCAAAGCCCTAGCTCGACCAACCTCCTAACCTTCCTACAATGGTTCAAGCCCCTGCATGCATGGCAGTCCGAACTCACTAAGCTCATGGGCCAGTATCACCTATGGAAGATGGACCCTGAACAAGCAGCCAAGGTATGCTGCGTTTGGATCTTCAACAGGCCCTACAATTTCAGCCCACATACCCGACTCCTGTGGACTTCCAACATCTGTTACGAATGGGACACCTCCTACGACTATGAAGGCCTGTACCGTACCAACATCTGGATTCATCTGCTCAATTTCCTTTGTGACGTCAACAATGACTACACAGACGTCATCTTTATCCTCCCTGACGTCCCGAGAGACCCCACAAAGAGCCTTCACCCTTTCCCGGATTCTTTCCTCCAAGATTCCTAGGACCCAACTGACACATGGCCCTGTTCAATTTATGGAGCCCACAATTCAGATGATGAATATCACTCCACGTGCAACCTCAGCAGCCCATAGCTCTGCCGCCTGCTGCATCACTTTCCAGCTGTCCTTTTTCCTGCTTTGTTTTGTCGGCCAGCTTTGTCGACCAGCTTTACTTTTGCTTTCCAGCTGTTTTATTCGATCGGTCCGTTTGTCTTCACTCGGCCGCTCTTATCCTTGTAAGATATTTTAGTCTGATCCTTATCTCTTGTTTCAGAGAATGATCAGCCGTGTACAACTCTCTTTCCTTTCTCTATATAAAGGAAAGGCCTGCCTCTTTGTAAAGATCAGAACGAAAAGAAATAAAAGAGGATTATGTTTTCTATTTTGATGGCTTTCTAAACAGTTTCTCTCTCCCAGCCTTCGACTAACTCTGTGTCTGAAACCATGGTTCTCCAAGGTCCCAGTATGCTCTATGCTTGCCTCTTATGAGGATCCTGCATATCAGAACAGATCCTGTATACTAGTTTGGTATATCGGCTGGACACACTGGACACATCCGGAAGCAGAATATTGCTGGCTAGGATGAACTCAGGTTTAACAAAGCCCCGTACTGACTAGTTAGGCCTGTTGATCTCCATCCATCTCTGTTAGTGTCTGACCGGAAAAGTACCCTGTTAAGGCCGAAGGATGGCCGCCAGTGGGGAAACCCGGTTTTTGGTCCTTTCTGTGAGATGGTAGTGGAGCTCTAACCCCTAATGGTATTAAAGCCTTAGTCTGTTTCTCTCAGACGTGAAGAACCACGTGATTAGATACAGAGGCTAGAAGAAGAAAGGGAGGTTTCTCAAAATATGTCAAACACCATCACTGAAAACGTGCCTTCTAGACTTTCCTCTAATGTTTCTATCAGACAAACCCAAACAAACAAAATCCAACACCTTGTTGAATACACCCACATCCCAGAATCTGCCCAGATTAACGTATGTAATCACATTATTACACATACAATTATATATATATTAATTATTGTACATGTAATAATATTTAATATCTTATATATATCTTATATATATTATTATAATATATGTTATTATATATATAAGAGGGGTATTCTGGTCATTTGATTATCTTGTTCTGCCATGTTTCCGCCATACTAAGCTTATAACAGTACAGTTAACAGTTTTGTCCAAACATTTCAAACTTAAAATAGAACAACAAATTCCATTCTATCCTATCTCGTCCAATTCTGTCTTATCCCATCCAATCTCAGTACCAAACCGTATTTAGCGAAAAGTTATGTAAAAATTAAATTAAGTCGTTAAAGATACCCGAAAAAAATGAGAATTATAGATGTGTTGTAGACTAGGTCATGATAAGGTACGAACAAGAAAGTGGTTGGTCCCGTACAACACCACTTTTGAAAATATATCAACAGGTTAAAAGAGAAAATCAGAAAAGACAGGTCACCAGTAACATGTTACACCGGTTTCTTACTTAAACAAACCAAAACTGTGTCTCTATCCTCTCAATCTCATTCTCCATCTACGATTCTCTCACTCTGCAGATTGTCTCTCAGGTACCTTTTGATTTTTTGTCTAAACACTGAACAGTATTGAATGTTAATGAAGACTGAATAGTGACTGAAAACTGAATACTAAAAAACATGTTTGTTTTTTTTTCACTGAAAACCGAATATAAGTGCTAAGTTGTTTGTTTTTTTAAGTTATAAATATCTACAAATATATATTTTTACATCTATACCCTTCTAACTATTATTTGTTATTTATTTACATTTTAATATATTAAGGACAACTCTAACATGTAAATTAATTCTAAAATAAATTTATTTAGTCATTAAAAATATTTCATACATTATTCCATTTGTTGAATTACATTAAAAATGAACATAATATTTGATTGTGATACATTATAAAATTCTCAAGAAATATTAATAAAAATAAAAAATCAACTACTACTTGATTTTGATCTAAATAACATAGGTCACTGTATCTCATCCATATATATAACTTTTTTGTTTCTTGCCAAAATTAACATCTCAATAAAAAAAAAAACTCAAAACAAAATCATTATGAAAACCATTCTCTAATTAATTTTTAGAACAAGTGAAAAAGTGGTACTCAAACTGTAATATAAAATTAATAAAACTAATTATCAAATTATGGAAACAAAAAAGAGTTCTTACCGAAATATGCTAGGAAAATCAGTCATCAATTGTTTTTGTTTTGAAGAAGTTAGACTTCTTATGTTAAAGTTCTTTACAGTTAGAAGAAAAAAAAAGTATTAATATAATTAGGGCTTTAATAAAAACAAAATTGGAAATATACAAAATTAGTAAGGATAATTTTGGAAGTAAAAGTTTGTAATTAATTCTACTGGATTTGTGTTAAGTGAAAAACGGAAAAAGTTCACTTAAAAAAATGGTTTTAATGGCTCATTAAGTGATTTTAGCATTTAAAAAATCAAACAAAACAGTTGAATGAAACAAATTAAGGGGTCGTTTGTTTTTTTGTCTGAATACTGAACAATCCTGAATTTTTTTAATGACTGAATAGGGATTGAAATCTGAACCTAAATAATATGTTTTTTTTTTCTCACATCTGAATGTATTGTCAATATGTTTGTTTTTTAAAAGTTAAATTGTCTGAATAAAAGTAATTTTATATTTATATCTATGTTAAACATTTATACATATAATATGGAATAAAAACAATCAAAAAATAATAATTATATATGAATACATATGATCATGATCTTCATCTTTGATTACAAACAAACTTCATTTTTCTAAGAAAAGAAAATATTTTTTTTTTCCAAAAATAAAAAGGACATCAAGAAAACTCGCACAAAACACTCTAATATATATATATATATATATATATATATAAATACATCACCATAATATCATAATAAAGTATCGATATTAAACACCAATATGAACAATGATCGGTGTTCTTTTTTATTTGAATTCTTTTTTATTTTTTAAATTATTTAAAATAAGCAAAATATTAAAATAAAGATTTCTTTACCGTATGTAATTTTAATGAAATTGAAAATATATTATATATAACAATAATATCGAAAGAAAAGATTTTAGATTGCATTTAATTTAATTCAGTGATTTATAATTAAATTAAAAATAATAATTAAATTAAAAATAGGAATTTTTACTTTTTATTTTAAATTATTTTTTATAAGTTTAAGGATGTTTGATCATTTAACAAGAACAAATAAAACAATTTAAACCTGTTAAAGTCAAAAAATCAAACAACAGTCGGTCTCGCTTTGGTTTCTACTTTCTACCGTTCAATTTCTAGGCCTGAACGCTGTATCTTGGTGCCTGGACATATCGAATTCCTAATCTGGAAGGTAATATGTTGTTGATCAGTTTGAAGATTAGGGTTTCGTATATTTTTTTCTTTAAATTGTGTAGACAGTAGAGTAACTGATGTCTGGTACTGACAACGATCAACGTTTTTAATGCTTTCGTCAGGTCCGATCACGGAGAGCCTTCCGCTGGTAATTTACTTGCTACTAATCAGTTGCAGACAATTTATTTTCTGTTTTCTTAAAGAAATAATTGTGGTATCGATTTTCCATTTTCTGGGTTACTCTTTTTCTGGTCTTAAGCTTCTTCTTGGAAGCTACTAGTATCTTCCTACTTAATTTTCTGAAGCTAAACATGTAAAGCATTAAAAAAATGCATTTTTCCCCAAATGTTTCTTTATTTTGATGTGTTGAAGGGAACTGTATAATAAGATTGGATATAAAACAATTGTTATTTCCCAAGTCAGAGGTATGGCGGAGGAACCCGCTTCAAAACCCGGATCAGACAACTTCTCCTCCGCCGTTAACGATAGCCGCACTGTAGAGGAGTGTCAAGACATGATTCAAAGAAGTCTCAAAAGTAATTCTCTCATTTCTTACTACATTATTTTTTTTAATACATTCTCATTTCAACTTTCAAAGGTTTAGTGTTTTGAAGCATTTCTCTGAGTAGGAATAATATCGTTTAATTGAAAATGAACTTCATTTTGTTGATTTCTTTTAAGTAGCTTCTATGTAGAAATTTTTGAAGGAGCATTTGGAGAAATCCGGGTGTGCAATTGGTGACAATTTCTTCAAGGCTGTTCATTGTGATAAGAAGATTAGTGGCGACTATGTTCGTGGTGGTGGGGTATTGACCTTTTGCTCTTATAGATATTTTCATTTGAGTTATCTTCTGGTTCAATTTCAATGGAATGCTTTTGATTTTTAATTTTTATTGTGTGGTGTAACCTATTTATTAAATTGAATCTCTGCTGCTAATGAATGTGTACTCTACCATTCTATCTGTTTCGGTTTCTTGGGTTTAGTATGAACCCAGTTGTATATATTTGATTGATTCTGGTGGTTTAAATTTACCCTATATATCACTATATTGTATTTCCTTTACTTTCAACCTATTATTATTATCATCATCATCGATGTTATTATTATTATTATTATTTTATTTTGTTTATTTGTTTTTTGTTTTGTTTATTTGTTTGATAAATAAAGTTTATTATTTCAATGGGATCATATTATCTTTAATCAATTGACAGGATTATTTATAGTTCATTTACCTTTACAAATGAGTTCATTATATCTAATGCTCTGATCTGTCAATTTTGTGTGCATGCGATTTAGATAATGATGTGTAGTAATCACATGATCATCAAAGATGAGGTCAGCCAAGTTGATATACATGAGCTAATTCATGCGTATGACGATTGTCGTGCTGCAAACTTGAATTGGGCAAATTGCGCTCATCATACCTGCAGTGAGGTGAGCATCAATGTTGCAACTCAATGGTAGTCTTTTGCTTAATTCACTTTACATTATGTCTGATCCTTAGGTTGGTTTCTCTACTTCTCTGTAATTTATGTAAAACAGATTCGTGCTGCCATCTTAGTGGTGATTGCCACTACAAACGGGAATTGTTGCAGGGTTACATAAAGATAAGAGGCCATGAACAAGTGAGTTTCCGAATTTAGATGTAAACTCTTAGCTTTATTTATTTATTTTTATTTTGCTCCATGGGATTACTATTTGCAGATATGTTCCATTATCAATTCAACAACATTTAGATGCTAAACATCAATAATAATTGAAGACCTCCAACTTGATAATAGGCTTTGAAAGGCGGGAACAATTTATATGCTTTGGTTTTAGAAAAAAGGAATAATAAAAAAGACAAAAAATATTAGTCTCTTGGTTTAAATTCAACATGTGCAAATAGGAGTACTTAGAGGCTTGGGTTATTGCATGCAATGTGAAATGTGAACTATATTATGAGGTTAGAAGCTTATTAACAAGTTGAAGTATCAGCGCATTACTTATGCTAATCTATGTAGCCAACAAACACTTCAATTGTTCTGTGAACTGTATTACTTATGCTAACAGCAGAACAATAGGATTTCAATGCATATTCAAATCTAATTAATAGGTAGTTGTTTGGATAATTAAGTGCAATATTTAGTTTGATTGTTACCTTTGTCCTCTAATCTTCATGTATGCCTAGAGTGACATTGTAGATTAATTTACAAAAAATGTAAATTACAAGTTTTCTCCTTGAATGGCATGCTTGAGAGGATCAGTTATGGACATTCGTCTCATATGTAAAACTTAATATCTTAAATCCCCATTAGAGGGATATGGTTTGGTGCAGCTTTACGGAGTTCTTTTGTAAATTAACTTTTTGAACTAGGGAGTGAATAGCATGATATGCCTTAGCATTGTCAATTATGGACAAGTGGAGATTTTCTATTCCGCAAAGGCGGATATTTCTTTCTCTAAGTTCATAGTAGTAGCATCTTAATTTAGGCATACTTTTGGAATGCTTTGTTTCCCTTGTTTTAGTTAAAAGGAAACCGATCTTAGAAGATGATGTATGCTAATATTCTTTTTCGTTTGCATTTGTCCACAATTGTTAGTTAATCTAACTTGTAAGGATGTGAGAAAACATTAGCAATTTTGATGACAAGGCTGATTTGTTAGGTGGTCTCATAGTTTCTCATCTTGATATCAGCTTTCGTTTTGATTATCAGTCTCTCATTTCTTATAGGAATAGGGAATTCTTATGTAGCAATAAACCTTTTCCTAGCAGGGAATGTGAGAGAGAAGGGTGGTCAGTTGGGTAATGGTTTTTATTTCAAAATTTCATTCAGTTTTTATGACAATAGGATGGAGGTACAATTCTTCATTTATGGTTCAGTTTCATGTTTAGGATTTGATAATGGAGTTGTTAAAGGTGCAAAATTTGTTATCTTTGAGAGGTTCAACTAATGAATTTAGTTTTTTATTGTTTCATGTGTAATAGGATGATTTGATTTTGTATACTGATGTTATTAGTAATGACAGCTGCTTTAAATGTAAAAGTTTACTGGAGAGGTATTTACATTTCTTGTGTGGTTTGATTTTGTGTTTAGGATTTGATGATGACGCTTGAAATTTTGTTGTTTGATATTTGGAGGTGCAAAATTTCTCTCTTATAGTGGGTTTGTGCATAAAGTTAGTGTTTTTTTTTTCTTTTGTAGTTTCATGTGTGCTGGGATACTTTGATTTTGTATATTGATGTTATTAGTAGTGATAACTGCTAAAATGTAAAAGATTGCTGGAGGTAATATTTTGTATTTTTTTGTGTGGATCAGTTTTGTGTTTAGGATTTGATGATGAAGCTTGATTTTTTTGTTGTTTGATATTTGAGTGTGAGAAAATAGTCATCTTTTTAGAGGGCCTGTGGATAAAGTGTGATATTTTTAGTTTCATGTTTCCTGCAATACCTTAATATGTATTCATGTTATTAGTGATCATTTGATTTGTGGTAATGGAAGCAGTGTGGCATTTTTAATATGAATTGTCTCAACTATGTCTACTACGAGAAGCCCAAAGTTTTGTTGGATATGGTTTTATTTTATATATTGATAATTGATATTCCCTTTATTGAATTATTTCAGAGATATGGTTAGTCTTTCTGATGGCTTGACATCCTAAAATGAACAATTGAAGCCTAATTATCATAAATAGAGGTTGGTTTCCTGTATTTTTTATATAACCTTCATCTTCTTATATACAACCAAGGACTTGGTTAAGATTGTTAGTTTGGTTCTTCTTCAGACAATAGGGCAATATTATGATGACATGCAAACCCAAACCAACACCTGTTGCAGCAAATTTCAAAAAGAGGACTATAACATTAAGGTAATTACTCTGATCTAACACTTTCTTCTGTCAGAAATTTTGTACATTCAAATTCATGTCTTGAAGATTATAACGATAAGGTATACCATGGATGTTTATGAGCTTGTGGATTTCAATTCAAATTTTAATTTGGCTCCTAAATTGAAGGTTTTGCTAATTTTAAGGTCCGACATTCCATCAATTTAGTTTTAAATTTCAATAATGGTTTTGATTGTGAATCATTTGTTCACAAGATTCTGTCAACATAATTATTCTATCTTTTTGCTGATATGTGATTTAGTCTTGAATTTGAATAATGGTTTTGATTGTGAATCATTTGTTTTTAATATTCCGTCAACACAAGGAAATAATTCTCTTTAGATTATAGTATTCTACAAATAATTAAAAGACTTGTGCATAGTCTTAGAAAATTAGATGTGTAGCGCATACTATGCACTCTAGTATAATAATATGTCAACGTCAATCCTTAAGATCTGTTCTTTTTCAATAGCTACATTATTTATTGTCAAGACATTTGCATGAAAATATCCACGGGTGTTGGTTTGAGCTTGTAGTTGATTAGGACTTGTTATTATTTTAGCGGCAGTCATGTATGAACTCTTTCAGAAGTTGATCTTGTGGCTTGTCCATTGTTCTTATTCAGCTTGTTTTAGAGGGAGTGAGACTGTGATAGCAAGACAGTTACGGGATGCTTTACTCATGGACACACGTAGAATGGAGAGGGAGACTCACCGAGCAAATACATCTTTTAATTTCTTCACATGAAATCTGTAAGAATCGAAGATTAGGTATGTCTATTATTTGTCACAGGATACAGGTCATTGGACATTCTAATTTTGAGTTGTGGATCTTATGCTTTCTTGCAGTTGAAATTTTGCTCAAACCAGGTTCAGAAACTTATAGAAGATAGATATCATGATTCTGCTACTTTGAAAAATACATAAAAGAAATTGTTAGATATGAAAACATTATCTCTTCAATTAAGGGAGTCGTTAGAAGAATTACAATCTAAGGTGGATAAAAGTCGATTGACTTTTATAGGGGTGCTCATAGAATTAGAGAACGAGAGGTAATGTATATATTGTTTCGTCCTTTACATTTTATGCAAATTGCAGGGTAATGAATTTTGTCTTTTTAATAATTCTTATATATATATATCAGATTGACAAGAAAAGAATGGCGGAGGAATTGGACATTGTGAGGAGAAAGGTTTTATGTCTTCAAGCCCAGAAAGAGGGATCATCTGTTGTAGATAAGGATGCGGCAGGAACTTAGAGAATATTGGGAAATAGTTAATTGCAATATCTGCCATGATCGGTCAAAAGAGTTAAATTTGTCATTTAGATAATAGTATTATACTGGCTTCTGTGTGATGTTTAACTCAATAGGAACTGGTGTTTATGGCATTATTGTCACTGTCTGATTAGTATGTGAAATTTGAGGAAAACGTTTAAAAAATATTATTGAACTCATCAAATGAAATATAACATGAGGTAGTATCATGAATTTTTCATTCTGAAGAAAGGAAAACAGAAATTAATAAAATAGTTGGTTTTCTCTATTAGGTGGACAACCTAAAATCCTTTTCACCATAAAATATCAGGGTGATATAGATGTTGGTTTGATTCATAGTTCAGATGTTACTGAAGGAAGGTTGTGATTCAGTGTAGTAGATCTTTGTACATATTGTTTTCTTTTATTAATGCTTTATTACAAAGATCTTTTTTGCCTCTTCAGGTTGTCGGTACAAAGTGCTGCCACTGATAGAAAGTTGTCATCGCAAGTGTCCGGTTTGTGCTGCAAGTTTTGGCCGTAATGATGTGAAACCTGTGTATATCTAACAGGAAATTGGGGAATATTGGTTTTTTTTCTGCTCATATATGACACCGTCAAAAGTGCATTTGATCTGGTGGTGCTTATAACTCAAGGTTTGAGATGTGGATGCCTTCAAGTTCACATGTTATGGGTGGTGTCAATGTTTATTTTGTTTCCTCATAAGAGCAATAATATATATAGTAATTGTTCGTGTTCTGATGTACCTTAAATTGGTTAATAGATGTAAAAGTTATATAAATTCAATTTCGAATTTCATTTATTTTTAATCTATTATATTTTTTTTTTTTGTCATTTGATTATTATAATTTTGTTTGATATCATTTTTCTTAAGCAGCCTCTATATATATGGGTTCAGATTTTGTTTGTGCAAGTGTTGCCTACAGTTTATAATACTCGACAAAGATCGTATGTAGAGTAGATGATGTGGTTCTTTTTAGGCCTATTAAATTTTAGTTTATAGTTATTAAATTGATATCTAATTTTGTAGCAAGGAAGGAGTGTTGTTTATATTGTAAAATATTAAGACCTTAGCACGAGAGAAGGGCTCTTGTTGCTGCCATCCAAAGAAGCGAGCAAATAGCTAAATATGCAATGATTCATTGAAGAAGTCAAGTGAAATCAAAAGTGGTAATACGTGGAAACAAATCAAAGAGAAAATTTATAGAGGACCTTAAAGAGAGAGGAAGAAAGTTTCAGAGAAATAATGTTAGACATATTCTATTAATTCATAGATTTACATATATATATATATAGCAATGCAAAAACTCATATGGAAGATATAAAAGTCATCCTAATTCTAAGGAGTGAATTATGACAATTACGAGATATTGTGCAATCAAAATTATACAGTCAATCTCTTACAAATTAGTGTGAGATTGAGAATCACCAATTATATAAATTAAGCTTGATTATTTGTGGGAGGATCTTCTTGATCTTCATTCATGATATGCCCCCGCCAGATGGTGCTCCCATCGGAGACATCTTGGATCGCAGAACAGAAAAATGATGCTTGCTTAGTGGCTTAGTTAGGATGTCTGCAAGTTTATCATGGGTGTAAACATGAGCCACATGTAACAAATCATTACTCACTTTATCACGCACAAAATGACACAAAATGATAGTCAAGTGCAACATGCTTACTTCTTGAATGAAAAACTGGATTGGCACATAGATAAATGGCTCCAAGATTGTCACAAAATTGTTAGAGGCTTCAAGATAATAACACCAAGTTCAAGCAAAAGATTAGACACCCAAGTTAATTTAGCAGACGTAGATGCAACAACCCTGTACTCAGCTTCAATGGAGGATCTAGCAACAGTGCGTTGCTTTTTCGAACACCATGAAATGGGATTGCCACCAAGATATACAACATAGGCAGTGGTAGAGGTGTAGTCATCTCTGTTACCTGCCCATTTAGCATCAAAAAAAGCTTCAAGATACAATGATTGATGCCGTCGTAAATGAAGACCAAAGTAAATTGTTGATTTGAGATATCGAAGTAGTCGTTTCGCTGCAGACCAATGTGTTTGACTGGGTGCATGCATAAATTGTGCCAACTTATTTACGGAGAATGAGATATCTGGTCGAGTAAGTGCCAAGTATTGCAAGGCACCTATAAGGCTTTGATATTGCTTCGAATCGGTGGAAGAGGAGCCATCTTTGAGAACCAATTTAGTTGATGTAGACAAGGGAGTAGTGGACTCCTTGGCACCAACCATGTTGTGGCGATCTAGCAACTCTCTCACATATTTATGTTGAGATAAAAACAAGCCCTCTGATGTTGGAATAACTTCAATTCCAAGGAAAAAATTAAGAGCTCCAAGATAATCTGTGTGTAACAGAGTTAAGAGTTGCCTATCATAAGTAAATCATCAACATAAACCAAAAAATACATTGTGAGAGAATTCACGTTATAAATAAAAAGAGAAACATCAGATTTCGAATTAACATAGCCAAATGATATGAGAATTTTTTTTAGCTCTATATACCAAGCACGTGACCCATAGATTGCCTTGTGTAAATGACACACATGCTTGGGTTGTAGGCTGCCAATAATGCCAGATGACTGCGCCATATAAACTTCCTCTGTTAAGGATCCATGAAGGAATGCGTTAATTACGTCCAATTGGTGAATTCCCCATCGTCTACTTAGAGCAATATAAAGCACAGTTCGGATAGTTGTAGGCTTAACATCCGGACTAAATGTATCATGATAGTCAATCCTAAGTGTTGGTGAAACCCTTTAGCAACTAAACATGCTTTATAGCGGGCAATACTTCCATCAACATTTCTCTTAATCCGAACACCCATTTGCAACCCACAACATTATAATGAGAACTAGGAGGAACCAATTTCCATGTTGCATTATTTTTAAGAGAAATAAGCTCATCAATCATGGCAGCTCGCCACCTTGGAACATTTATGGCTTGTGTGACATTTGTAGGTTTTAGAGATAGAGGCAGTGGTTGTTTGGTTGTCAGGTGTAACCATTTGGGTTTGAAAATGTTGTTTTGAGATCGGGTTATCATTGGGTGAACTCGAGTATGAGGTTGGATGGGAGGGGCCTCAAAATGAATTTGTTGTGTGGAAGGGGAAGTAGAAAGAGATTCACACCTTGAAGATATCTCTCGTTCGCGTGGATTACCAGAATTTGTATTTACTGCAAGTGCGTCTTCTACATGCACAGAAGCAGACTAATGTGACTCGTGTGATACTTCAGTGGGTCTAGGAATAGATGACTCAGTTTGTGAGGGTGACATGCTAGATGGTACAATAACGTGTGTTGGACTCAAACTAATGAGAGATTTGGAGCATGAAGTCTATGTCGGTAGGAGAGACTCGAGAGATTGGAGTTAAGGTGATCCATGCAAATTAAAGGGAAATTGAGTCTCAACAAATTGTACATGCCGAGATAAATATATTTTATTTGTCTTTTGATCAAGACATTTGTAGGCATTGTGAGATGTGGAATAACCAATAAAAGTACATGGTTTTGATCATGGTTCAAGCTTATGAGAAGTGTAAGGACATAACCATGGATAACAAAGACACCCGAAAGTGCAAAGTTTAGAGTAATTTGGTGATTTATTGAAAAGTGACTCAAATGGTGATTTGTATTCCAATATAGTTGTTGGAAGTTTGTTGATTAGGTAACATGCTGCAAGAAATGCATGCGACCAATATGTGAGAGGTAAAGAGGCTGTGTAAAAAAGAGTATGACCAGTTTTGACAACATGTCGATGTCTTCGCTCAGCAGAAGCAACATGTTGAGGAGTATATGGTGGACTAATAAGATGTTGAACACCTTGTTGTTCCAATTTTCTTTTTAATCATTTGTATTCTACTCCACCATCAGTGTAAAGAGTCTCCACGGAAGTGTTAAAATATCTCTCAACCATGTTTTTAAATTTAGGAAAAATTGAAATTACCTCTTATTTACGAGTCATAGGAAATAGCCAAATATATTTCGTGAAATGATTTATAAAAATAATATAGTAACGAAAACCATCGATTGATTGTAAAGGAGAGGGTCCCCATACATCAGAATAGACAAGATCTAACTCGACTTGTTAGTGTTGAAACCCCAAAAGGAAATTTATGGCTTTTGTTACAAAGGCATGGATCACACACGACTAGACTCAAATACTTTAAAGACTCAACTGGGAGATTTTTTTTTTTGACTAGATATTGACGATTTTTTTTGGATGGATGACCAAGATGATTATGCCAACTATGAAGAGAGGTTTTGACACTAACAAAAGCTTGCTTAGGTGCACGTTGAATCTCGACTGTGCTAGGCAATTCATATATTCTTGCTCCGCACGCGAATGAGAGGTACCCCCGTAATGCGATCCTTCACAACAAAAATAGATGGACAAAATTTAATCAATGTGTTATTGGTTTTACAAAATTGCGATACTGAAATTAAATTTTGTTTCATGGATGGAACACATAATATAATGAACAAGGAAAAATAAGTAGACGATATATTGAGATTAGAAGAGCCAGTATGAGTTATATTAAGACCACTACCATCTCCAAGTACAATGTCATATGGACCTTCATATGGTTGTTGTAAAGACAGATTACTGAGATCTATTGTCACATGATGAGATGCTGCTGAATCCATTAGCCAATTTGAGGAATTTTGGGAACCAGCCACAGTGTGATTTGCCACATGAGCATTTTGCATGAGTTTTTTTGCACGATATAATTGCATTGCAGAGTGGCATTTCTTGTCACAAAATTGACAAATTGTGTTGGATTGCCTAGCTTGATTTTGATTGGATTGACCATAATAAGAATTACCATGATTTTGATAAGATTGACCACGATTGGAGTTACCACCATGATTCTGACCATGATGTTTCTTTCCACTTTTGAACTGCAAACCTTGATTATTTGATGATCTGATTCTGTTGACAGTGACTATAGGTGACCCAGATCTAGCTTCCTTACGTTTCAAGAAGGTTTCATGTTCAATTAACTTATCATGAAGCTCCTCAAATGTAATCAAACTTTCACGGGCACGTACAGCAGCAGTAATCTCCTTAAAATCTGGACTGAGACCGTTGAGCGTATATATTATCATATCATCATCGTTCAATGGTGCATTAACAAGAGAAATTTCATTTGCGAAACCCTTTATAGTTTGGAGATATTCAGGAACTGATGTTGAGCCATGTGAGATTAGAGTAAGGCATTCTTTGAGATGCATGATCCGTGACCTTGACTTGTTTGTGTAAAGTTTCTTCAGTTTGTTCCAAGCTTCATTGGATGTGGTGGATGAGACAATGAATGGTACCACCAGCTCTGATAATGAAGCCAATATTTCATGGAGCAACAGTTTGTCTTGACGAAGCCAATGAACATAGTTAGGATTGATCACCGATTGATCGTTTTGATTAGTGAGCTTTGGTGGACTCTTTTTTGAGCCATTCAGAAAACCTTGAAGGTCATACCCAATCAATAAAGAATCGAATTGGGCTTTCCACGAAGGATAGTTTGACGATGTGAGTTTTCTAGGAAGTTGTGCTGTAGCATTAATGAATATCAAGTTTGGTAAGGTTAGGGGTGCAACAGAGGTGACAATAACTTGATTTTGGGTGCTAACAGAGTTTGCATTAGACTCAGAATTTTGAGCCATGATGAATCTTGGCAACTTAATCAGTATAGAAAAAAAACTCATGGGAGCCAATTGGTTCTGATACCATAAAGAGATGGGAAAAAAGTTAGAGAGAAATAATGTTGAGACATATTCTTGTAAGTTCCTAAGTTTTTGATTGGCTCATTTCGTTGACAACCACATTTGGGTATTATTGTGTAAGGGTAGTTTAGGCCATCATTGCTCAAGACCTAGCTCAAGCTTCAAAAGGTAAATCACTTGCTTAACCTTGTTTGAAGAGTTTTAGTGCACACACACACACACACACACACACTCTCATGCATGTTTTTGATCATCTTGCATGAATGCTTAATTGTCATAATTGTGTGCCTTTTTTGCCATAACTCTTGCTTGGGTGTTTGTTATATTTAGTTTGCCCTTAGAAGAGTTTTTTTTCCCCTTGATCGCGTCCAGGACAGCTCCCTGTGCATTGCCTCTGCCACGGTATGCACAGCGGTGTTCTCCAGGAATTGCACGCTGCTGCTACCGCGGCCTGTGCACGTTGCATGCACAACGGTCTCCCAAGCCCAGATTCCCAGTGTTGCACCGCTTGCTCTACCGAGGTCTGGAAATTACCTATATTGCGGTCCAGACAACGGAGTTTCACAGGCAATGCACCGCTCGCGATACCGCGGTATGCACAGCGGTCATGACGGGAATCAGTTGCCCTTTGTCCAAAACGATACCGTTTCGTGTAAGGCTTCTTTATATATGTTCTCTTCTTCTTCCTTGCCTTCTAAGAGCTAAAAAGAACACATTTTAGAGAGAGAAAGAACCTCATTTAGAAAGAGAAAGCTTCAAGCTTTGTGTTTGACTCTCCAAACCCCAAACCCATCTTCATCCTGTATTCAAGCATCATTCCAAGCATGGGTTTTCATTGATTGGTAAGTAGAACCACCATTGTTGTTCATTTATTGTTCTAGCTTACCAAGACATGTCATTTATCGCTTAAATTAGCATTTCTTCATATTAATTGCATATTTATTGAAGTTATGACATGTTTAGGGTTTGAATTGTGATAGCTAGGGTTTGTGACCATTTTGCCCTTATAGCTAAATCTCTATGCTTTGCATTTAGATATTGTTTAGGACTCATTGATTGCATTTTGTGATTGTATTATTGTCCATGTCATGCTTAATGACAACTTGTGTTGATATGACTTTTGTGATAGCTAGCATTTAGGTCATTGTTGCCTCTAGCTAATCAGGTCATATTGATTGTATTTTGATGATTGCATTTTGTGACCATGCCATACTTAATGACAACATATGTTGAAATGGTTTTGCTTGATAACTAGGATATATTGTTGCATAACTATATCTAGTTAGGTCTCTATGAACATTCATTTAGACATTGATATCTAGAAATTGCACTTAGTGACATTCTTTAATTTCTAGATAAACATTTAGTGTCGCCTAGCATTATTTGCATTTAGAATATTTTTACATATTCATATAGGTTGTTGACTCTTCATTGAGGTTAAGTCTTATGACTAAGTGTGTAGTGCACAAGAAATTCAAGTCTTGCAACCAGAGGAAGGGTTGGCAAGCAATTGGTTGGGTGCCACTGTAAAAGACCCAAGGGGGTAGAGTAGGAGGCGTTCACGCCAAGAGTAGTGTATCAAGGGATATCACTAGGGACTGAACCAAGAGTGGTGAGTAGCGATGTCTATAGCCTGAGGTTGTTGAGAGTGAGAGTCCGAGAATCACTTGAGGGTGTAACCTTTTTATTCATATAGTGGATTTCTGTGACCGAGTGTGGCACACTTAACAGCCCATGGTTTTTCCCATTTGGAAGGTTTCCACGTATACATCTTGTGTTATTTATATTTCCGCACCTTACACTTGATGTTGTATGTTTGTTCTATTTGGTGAATTTTGAATATTGACTAATCAAGAAAAATTGGTAATTGACTTGATTAAAACCTATTCACCCCCCCTCTCTCTAGGTATAGACATATACGTTTTTAGGGAACTTTCAATTGGTATCAAAGCTGGTGTCTAGATATACTTAGGTGATCCGTGCTCTGTGTGTGTCTTGCTTGGTGAATTTTGATTGTTTGTTTTGCTTGATTGTTTTGCATTTCATTTGCATCTCATTTATAACCCAAACACTATGAGTGAGCTTAGGATGAGTAAAGAGGGAGCTTCAAGCTTAAGACCACCTTTGCTTAAGGGTGATAATTACGCCTCATGGAAAGGCAAGATGGAGGCTTATATTTGCCAAATAGATGACTGTGCATAGATGACAATTGAAGATGTATACACTTCTCCAACAATGACCACCGAAGAAGGAGATGAAGTTCCAAAGCCTAAGTCTCAATAGAGCACACAAGAATTTGAAGCTTCCAAGTGGAACAACAAGGCAATGCATGCCATCTTATGTGCCATGGATGACAATTAATACAAGTTGGTTCAAAATACTAGGCATGCAAAGGAGGCTTGGGAGATTCTACAAACAGCTCATGAAGGAACCGAAGTGGTCAAGGACTCCAAGCTTCAAGTCCTTCAAATGCAATTTGAAACAATTCGGATGAAAGAGGACGAGTGCTTCAATGACTTCCAAGTGAAGTTGATGGACATCATAAATCAAAGCCATCAACTAGGTGACCCATATTTGGATAGAAGGATCAAGCAAAACATCATGAGCTCACTCCCCAAGAGATTTGAGTCCAAGGTGACGGCACTGGAAGAAATAGCAACTACAAGACTATAAAGCCGAGTGAAGTGATTGGAAGGCTGCTAGTCTATGAGTCTAGGTGGACCTCTACACCTACATCTCCTAAGATGAAAAAGAACATAGCTTTAAAGACATCCAACGTAAAGATGGAGGAGGCTGACTCAGATGAGGAGATGACTCTTATGGTGAAGAAATTCAAGAAGTTTATGAAACTTCACAAGAATGACTCAAAGAAGAAGATTGAGCCAAGGCAAGAGAAGCCTACTAGAAAAGACATTCAATGCTATGAATGTAGTGGGTTTGGTCATATAGCCACCGAGTGTGCTAATTCGAAGAAGAAGAATAAAGAAAAAGTGGTGGTTGCCTCATCAAGTGAGAGTGGAAGTGAAGAAGATTCCTCAAGTGATGAAGAGGCTATTCTTAACTACACGACATTTGGAGCCTCCTTTGTGGAAGATGTAGAAAAATATAACAAAGCCTTAAGTAGTGACCTTGAAAAAAGAGTAGATGAAAAAGTAGCTAAGAGAGTGATAAGTGAAACTACTTCTGTTGATGATGCCATCATGGCAACAAGTGACACTACTGATGACACTAGTGATGACTTTAGTGATAAGAGTTCCTCGTCTCACTCTACAAATGGAAATGTAGAGAGTATGAACCTTGAAGGGTTCATTGAGCATTTTTAAAGATCAAGGTTGAATATGAAGAAAGAGGTTCAAAAGCTAAAGGAAGAGAACCCCTCAAGCTATCAACCAAAGTGACTCACTTGAGTGAGAAAGTGAAGAATGGAAGAAAGGTGGAAGAAAGCTTGAAAGAGAAGCTTAGAAAAGCTAGAGAGTTGATTGCTAAGATGACTTCGAGTACGAAGAAGCTTGACCATATGTTGGGAGTTGGCAAGAAGCCAAGTGACAAGAGAGGTCTAGGGTTTGAAGATGACAAAGAGACCTCAACTCCTAGCAAGACGATATTTGTCAAGAGCATGGACTTCAAAAAACCTCTTCCTCCACTTCATCCTAAGAAGAAAATTGAACTAGGAGAGTGTTCTAGAAATTTCCAAGTCAAGATGGTACCAAGAATCAAGCAACTATCCCTTAAACTAAAAGCCATCAAGCCAAGAAACATTTCCTACATGCTCAACAAAGGAAGCAATCTTCTCCAACTCAACAACAAGGGAGAAGAGAATCAATACCACACCTAAGGAAAACTCAAAGATATGGGAAATCACCTTTGTCCTCACAAAGAAATGGTATGACCACTCATTTTATTCCTTCATGTCATTTTTATGGTGTTGATGGTCATATTAGACCAAATTGCTTTAAGTACATTAACATGTGTAGAACTAAGAACATGATTGAAAGAAAAAGGGCTAGAGCCAATATACATGTGCCTAGGAAAGCTAGTGTTAATGATCCTAGGAGTAATATGATGATCTTGATCACTAGGAATGACAATGTGTCACCTAAGTGGATTAGAAAAGATGAACCCACATGCCATTGTGCTAAGGTTTCACCCATAGACTCAACTAGGTCAAATGGACTTGGTAAGTCTATAGGGACTCATATCCCCTATCGTTTTGATTGACCCCATATGGGGAGCTCAAGCAAAGAGAGCAAATTGGCAATGCATTGTGCTCATTTATAATATTTATGCTTCTTTATTAATTGCTTGAGATGATTGGTTGTACATTTTTTTAATAATAAGTGTGCATCTTTGCTTTACATGCAATCCATATCTTATTTATTACCAAACATGCATTTTTGGAATAGGAGAATTGATTGGGAAGTACATTTTGAATGACCTAGAATTGATCTCCATGACATGTTGATTCTTTATATGACATGCTTTAAAGTAATATGCATGATGAAATTGTTGAATGCTCTAAAATGAATGCAAAAATGCGTGTGAAAGCAATTATGAGACTTCAATCAATAAGGATCTTGTATCTATTTCAAGGATTTTACAATCCAAAAGTCTCTCTCTCTTTACTTGTTGAACAAGGCTACTATCATACGGGCATTCCACCCGGAAAAATCGAAAAGGGGGCAATAGTCGCTCATGTCTTGATTTGCTTGTAAAGTTTGATATAGTTGTTCTTAAAATGAAGTTATTTTACAATCTATATCTTGCTTACTCCATGACAAAGGGTGAAATTGGTTTGAATTCTCTAGGAAACCCTTATCGTTTTGCTTTGCCAAATACCATGTTTTGATCTTGAATACAACTTGTCTTGTATGCAAAGCATTCGTTCACATATTTTTTTTAATAAAACTCCTTGTTTCTCTCTTAATTAAGTTGCATAAATTTGGTTATATGATTATGCATATGTCTTGTGCCATAAGCTCTCATTGCTAATGCCTTCTTAAGAGGATACTTCTTTGTCTATCTCATGACAAAAATGGGGAGTAGTGTGGATTTAGGGGGAGTAGAGAGTTGCATATGAGGGGAGTTTGATTTGATTCATTGAGGGAGTTAACCTATTTAGGGGGAGCATTTGCATTTGCATTGTTGATGCATGTTTCTTGTTTCTATTGTATGCAAATTGCTCTTGTTTATGTCTTTGATCACCTCACATACAATTGTCTTGGAAAGTGTAGTTATTTTGTTTTGTAGGGATGCTGATTCTACAATAGATGGATGACTTGAAGATCTAGTTTATTAGACATCTCTTTGTAATGTAGAAAACTTTGTTGATCCCTGTGTTTTGTTTTTTTTTATTGGTGAGGATGAATTGTGAGTGGTGGTTTTGTCACGAAATAGCCAAATGGGGAGATTGTAAGTTCCTAAGTTTTTGATTGGCTCATTTCGTTGACAACCACATTTGGAGATTATTGTGTAAGGGTAGTTTAGGCCATCATTGCTCAAGACCTAGCTCAAGCTTCAAAAGGTAAATCACTTGCTTAACCTTGTTTGAAGAGTTTTAGTGCACACACACACACACACACACACTCTCATGCATGTTTTTGATCATCTTGCATGAATGCTTAATTGTCATAATTGTGTGCCTTTTTGCCATAACTCTTGCTTGGGTGTTTGTTATATTTAGTTTGCCCTTAGAAGAGTTTTTTTTCCACTTGACAGTGGTCGGGATAGCTCCCTGTGCATTGCCTCTGCCACGGTATGCACAGCGGTGTTCTCCAGGCGTTGTACGCTGCTGCTACCACGACCTGTGCACGTTGCATGCACAACGGTCTCCCAAGAGGAGTTTCCCAGTGTTGCACCGCTTGCTCTACCGCTGTCTGGACATTGCCTGTACCGCGGTCTAGACAGCGGAGTTTCACAGGCAACGCACCGCTCACGCTTCCGAGGTATGGACATTTTCCTAGGCCGCGGTATGCACAACTGTCATGACGGGAATTAGTTGCCCTTTGTCCAAAATGATGCCGTTTCGTGTAGGGCTTCTTTATATATGTTATCTTCTTCTTCCTTGCCTTCTAAGAGCTAAAAAGAACATATTTTAGAGAGAGAAAGAACCTCCCTTATAGAGAGAAAGCTTCAAGCTTTGTGTTTGACTCTCCAAACCCAAAACCCATCTTCATCTTGCATTCAAGCATCATTCCAAGCATGGGTTTTCATTGATTGATAAGTAGAACCACCATTGTTGTTCATTTATTGTTATAGCTTACCAAGACATGTCATTTATCGCTTAAAGTAGCATTTCTTTATATTAATTGCATATTTATTGAAGTTATGACATGTTTAGGGTTTGAATTGTGATAGCTAGGGTTTGTGACCATTTTGCCCTTATAGCTAAATCTCTATGCTTTGCATTTAGATATTGTTTAGAACTCATTGATTGCACTTTGTGATTGCATTATCGTCCATGCCATGCTTAATGACAACTTGTGTTGATATGGCTTTTGTGATAGCTAGCATTTAGGTCATTGTTGCCTCTATCTAATTAGGTCATATTGATTGTATTTTGATGATTGCATTTTGTGACTATGCCATGCTTAATGACAACATATGTTGAAATGGCTTTGCTTGATAACTAGGATATATTGTTGCATAACTATATCTAGTTAAGTCTCTATGAACATTCATTTAGACATTGATATCTAGGAATTGCACTTAGTAACATTCTTTAATTTCTAGATAAGCATTTAGTGTTGCATAACATTATTTGCATTTAGAATATTTTTACATATTCATATAGGTTGTTGACTCTTCATTGAGGTTAAGTCTTGTGACTAAGTTTGTAGTGCACAAGCAATTCAAGTCCTGCAACCAGAGGAATGGTTGGCAAGCAATTGGTCGGGTGCCACTGTAAAAGGCCCAAGGGGGTAGAGTATGAGGTGTTCACACCAAGAGTAGTGTATCAGGGGATATCACTAGGGACTGAACGAAGAGTGGTGAGTGGCGGTGTCCATAGCCTGAGGTTGTCGAGAGTGAGAGTCCGAGAATCACTTGAGGGTGTAACATTTTATTCATATAGTGGATTTCTGTGACCGAGTGTGGCTCACTTAACAGCCCGTGGTTTTTCCCATTTGGAAGGTTTCCACGTATACATCTTGTGTTATTTATATTTTCGCACCTTACACTTGATGTTGTATGTTTGTTATATTGGGTGAATTTTGAATATTGACTAATCAAGAAAAATTGGTAATTGACTTGATTCACCCCCCCTCGCTCTAGGTATAGACACACACGTTTTTAGGGAACTTTCAATTCTATTAATTCACAGATTTACACACACACACACACACACACACACACACACACACACACACACACACACACACACACACATATATATATATATTTATATATATATATAGAAATGCAGAAACTTATATATGGAAGACATAAAAGTCATCCTAATTCTAAGGAGTGAATCATGACAATTACAAGATACTGTGCAATCAAAATTATGCAGTCAATCTCCTACAAATTAGTGTGAGATTGAGAATCACCAATTACATAAATTAAGCTTGATTATCTGTGGGAGGATTTTTTTGATCTTCATTCCTAATTGACCGGATCCGAGAATATTTTTCAAGTCATCGGTTGAAGAGCTTGGTGGGAGGGTAGTTGCAATCTGGGTTATGCTTGGTGTAACCCATATTTGTGCCAACTTAAAAACAAAAACTGGGTTGTGCTTGGTGTGAACCACATTTGTGCTTGGTGTGTCAACTTAAAAATAAAAACTAATTAATGCTAATAACCGTATAAGTGATAGAAAATTTAGTAAGAGATATTAAGATTTTAGTCTCTCTAATTTGCGTTTATCTGGATTTGATCCACTAGTTTTTTGAATTATTTACTTTAGTCATTCTGTTATATTTTCCGTGAAATAAGACAGAATGACATTGTCAGACCATGTAATGACCATTTTACCCTTAATTTATCTCATATGAAGGGTAGTTTAGTAATATTTAAATTTAAATAAAAATATATAATATATATTAATTTGTTTAATTTAATATATATATTAAATTTAATTTAAAATAATATCAACCATTGATTTACATATTGAATGGATCTCCATCTTTGAAGATTTATCACAAAAAAACATAAAATAAATAAAAAAAATTCTGGATTGCCATCATCCTTATCTCTCCATAACCATCATTAACATTCAATCTCAGAATTTCTAGATTTTTATATGAAAATAAAAATCCAATTTTTTTTTCAAGAATAAAAGAAATAAAATAAAATCCAGATTATCATCATCCTCGTCTCTCCACAACCATCATCATCTTTCAATCTCAGAATTTCTAGATTTTTATATGAAAATAAAAATATAATTTTATATTCTTTCAAGAACAAAAGAAATAAAAAAAATTCCAGATTAGCATCATCCTCATCTCTCCACAGCCATAATCATTCTTCAATCTCAAAATTTCCAGATTTTTATATAAAAAAAATCCATTTTTTTTTCTTTCTAGAACGAATTTCACTTTATGAAAAAAAAAAATTTCAAAAAGAATCCAAGAACAAAAAAATAATTAAACAACCCACATACAGTGTATAAAAAACAAGAACAATTTAAATTTAAAATAAAAATATATAAAAAACAAATTAAATCTTCACCAACCGTCAACCATCGATTCAACCGTCAACGTTCAACCCTTAACCCTCCATCATCATCATCATCATCATCAATAACCTTCAACCCAGAAAAAGTTTTTTTTTTTTTAAAAAACTCATCATCAAACTCATCATCATCGTCAAATCATACCCCTTAAATCCACCAAACACCATCATCGATCATCATCATCATCCATCTCCAATCACCAAACCCTACCCCTCAAATCCAGCCACCCAAATCTAAATTCAAACACAAACCCAACCCCAATCAAAATAAAAATAAACGAAAATCAAACTAAAATCAAATGAAAAAGAAAAAGAAGAAGAGAGAGTTCTGGTCGTCATCGTTGTCGTCTCTTCTGGTCATCGTCCCGTCTTCGTTGCTGCTTCCGGTCGCCATCGATTAGGTGTTGGGTGATGATGGCGTGAGAAAGACAAAGTAAGAGAAAGAAACGATCGGGAGAGAGAGACAGAGATAGTGGTAAAATATTATTTAATAATAATAATTATTTAATTTAATAATATTTAATTCAATTTTTTTAATTAGTAAAATTCACATATTACTCTTCTTACAAAGAGGCTTCCAGAAGCAATAATTAAATTTCCCATAATGCCCCTTTGACCTAACGGAAGACAACGAAAAACAAACGGAATTGGATAGAAAGGACTGGATTATGTATTATCAGAGAAATACTGGACTGAATTAAGCAATTCTAAAAACTAGTAGACTAAACCCAGATAAATGCAAACAATAGGGACTAAAATCATAATAACCCAAATTAGTAAATTATATGATCTTATAAATAACTTAATAGATAATATGAATTCTAATTATAGATGTCTTCATAGTCATTTTGTTTAGTAAATTAAATCAAATTAAACTTAAATGACAAGATAATGATAATAAGTAAATTATTAATATCTATTTATGATTTACAAATTAACTATAGAAATATATTATTAAACATTGACTTGATTAAATATACTATTTGTAAAAAGCAATGCTTTTACTAAATTAATATATATGTACTGAATTTACCATGGTTTAGTTTAAAAATAACTTAGATAAAGTTAAATATATATCAAGGGCTGTAATTTAAACATCTGCGTGGGTGAGATTATATCTTGATGAAGCTTATTTGAGAAGCTAATATTGCTGTATTTTGGGTGTGAAAAATTAGATGGAAAATAGAGAAAAAAATATATTCTAAGACGTTTTGTGTCCCTGTTTTACCTCCGATATTTTCTCTTTTGTTGTTGTTATCTCTTTGCTTTTGTGTGTATTAGATCAACCAAAAACAAAATGTTTTCCAACGGAAACATTAGCCAACAGATTGTGGTATCAGAGCCAGGTTGGGTTGCAACATAGATTTGGGGAAAAGAAAGTGAAGAAAAGGAAGGTTCTCAAGAAAAACGAGATGGCTAGCACAAGTGGTTCAAATAGGAATTTACAGCAACCACATGTTCCAGTTTTTGATGGGAAAAATTACGACTTTTGGTGTGTAAAGATGAAGACTTTATTTTTATCTGTTGATTTGTGGGATATGGTAGAAAATGCTATAAAGAACCAGCTGATGATGTGACTTTAAATGAAACCCAAAAGTAAGAGTTGAAGGAAGCTAGGCAAAGGAATGCAAGTGCTTTGTCCATGTTGCAAAGAGATGTAGCAGATCAGATTTTTCCAAGAATTATGAGAGCAACATCAACCAAGGAAGCATGGGAGATTCTACAGAAGGAATTTCTAGGAGATTTGAAGGTAAGAACAATTAAACTTCAATCTCTTAGAAGGGAATTTGAGAATATAAGGATGAAAGAAAATGATACAATGAAGGAGTATTCAGATAGATTTACAGAACTTATTAATCAAATGAAAACTTATGGTGAAGAAATTTTTGATAAGAAAATTGTGGAGAAGCTTTTGATTACTTTACCTGCTAAGTTTGATCCTATTGTGGCCATCATAGAAGAAACAAAAGATATTTCAAAGCTGAGTATTGAAGAATTGATGGGTTCTTTTAAATCATTTGAGAAAAGAATGGTTCGCCACTCAGAAAAATCAATTGAGTGTGCATTTTAATCTATGTTAGTATGAACCCAAAAAAAATGAAAAGAAGTCGCAAAGTTATGAACATAAGAGGGAGACGTCAAGCAGAGGTGGACGATTTGGCAGAGGAAGAGGATGAAATTCAAGAGGCAAAGGTAGATGCAACTTTGAGAGAAAATTTAATGAAGAAGGGTCATCTCAAAGGTGTAAAATCTGTAAAAGGAGCAGCCATGCTGAAGAAGATTGTTGGTTTAAAGGGAAGCCACAATGCTACAATTGCAAGAAGTATGGGCATTTGCAAAAAGATTGTAGATTCAAAAATACTCAACAAGAAAATTGTGCAGTAGAAAAGGATGGTGAATTACGCTTGTTTTACGCTTGTTTGAGTCCTCCAGAAACAAGGGCTGAAGCATGCTACTCAATCACATGTCGTTCAGATGATAAAGAAAGCCAATGGTTTCTAGATAGCGGGTGCACCAACCATATGACAACAAACAAAAATATTTTTGTTAACATGGAAGATTCAAATTCAAAAGTAAGGCTTGGAAATGTAGCCATGGTTGATGTGAAAGGGAAAAGCACAATTCGAGTCCAAACAAAGAAGGGCTCAAGATTTATTTGTGGTGTCTTGTATGTCTCAGATTTGGATCAAAGCTTGCTTAGTGTTGGACAACTTGTGGAGAATGGGTACTCATTGCATTTTGAAGGCAATTATTGCACCATCTATGACAAAGGCAATCAGAATGTGATTTTAACAAGGCTAAAAATGAAGAATCGAAGCTTCTTACTGAACGTCAAGCATTTAAGTGGTAATGCTTTTAAAGTGGATGTGGCTGGTGACTCGTGGATATGGCACAAGAGGCTTCGACACTTCAATTTTCAGGGGCTGAAATTGCTTTATCAGAAAAAAATGGTGTAGGGGCTTCCAAAAATTGAAGAGAATGATGTAGTTTGTGAAGGATATGCACTTGGGAAGCATCACCGGTAACCATTTCCAAATGAAGTAGCTTGGAGAGCCAAAAAGCCACTTGAATTGGTCATACAGATTTGTGTGGGCCAATGCATACACCATCTCATGCTGAAAACAGGTATTTCATTCTCTTTATGACGATTTTACAAGAATGACATGGGTGTATTTTATGATGCAAAAATTTGAAGTTTTCACTATCTTTATAAGGTTTAATTTTGTTGTTGAAAAGTAAGGTGGTTATTTTATAAAGAAGTTAAGAAGTGATAGAGGCAAGGAGTACACTTCCAAAGAATTTGATAATATTTGTGAAAACGAAGGCACGGATAGGCAACTAACGGCCGGTTATACTCCACAACAAAAATGGGGTATCGGAGAGGAAGAATCAACGGTAATTGAGATGGAAAATCAATGATACATGAGAAAAACATTCCCAAAGCCTTTTGGGCTGAAGCTGTTTATACAGCTGTGTACTTGATTAATAGATGTCCAACTAAATCAGTGTGGAACATGACTCCAATTGAAGCTTGGAATGGGAGAAAGCCTTCAGTGAAGCACTTGAGTGTCTTTGGATGTGTATGCTATGCTCAAGTTCCAAAAGAGAAGCGATACAAGCTAGATGAGATAAATGAGAAATGTATTTTTGTTTGCTATAGCTCACAATCTAAGAGATATAAGTTGTATAGTTTGAAGAGCAAGAAAGTTATCATTAGCCGAGATGTTCTATTTGATGAAAATGCCACATGGAATTGGGAGAAAGAAGAAGTTGAAAGAAATGTGGTTGTCCCAATTATTTTGCCAAAAAAATCAGTAAATGAAGATGAAGAAAATGAAGAAGAGTCAAGTCAACCAAGATCACCATAATCTCCTAATAGCCCTTTAAGCACAAGTTCATCAACATGAAGCTCAACTCCAAAGAAAATAAGGAGTTTGAATGATGTTTATGAAAGATGCAACTTTTGTGTAGTTGAACCAGAAAGTTTTGAAGCAATTATGAAGGAAAAGTGTTGGAGGAAAGCTATGGAAGGTGAAATAGAAGTGATTGAGAAAAACAAAACTTGTGAAAAGCTTGTTAAGAGACCAAAAGAAAAAGAAGTTGTTGGTGTAAAATGGATCTACAAAGTGAAGTTCAATTCTGATGGGTCTTTTCAAAGAAACAAAGCAAGACTAGTCGCTAAAGGCTATACACAACAACCCAGTGTTGACTATGAAGAAATGTTTGTGCCTGTTGCTCGTATAGATACCGTGAGAGCACTCATTGCTCTTGCCGCCCAAAAAGGTTGGTTGTTATACCAACTTGATGTTAAATATGCATTTTTGAATGGAGAGCTCAAAGAAGAGGTATATGTGGAACAACCACAAGGATTTGTTGCCAAAGGTGAAGAAGATAAAGTGTTCAAGCTAAAAATGGCTTTGTACGGACTGAAACAAGCACCAAGAGCCTAGTATAGTCAGATTGATGGCTATTTCCACAAAAGGGAATTTCTCAAGAGAAAAAGTGAGCCAACTTTGTATGTGAAGCATTAAGGTCAGCCTGATATTCTCATTGTTGCTTTATATGTTAATGATTTGGCGTTTACTGGAAACAATGAGAAGATGATGGAAGAGTTTAAAAAGGAGATGATGAAAAGGAATGAAATGAGTGATTTGGGGTTGTTGTATCATTTTCTTGGCATGGAAATTTATCAAAATGATGGTGGGGTCTTCATTTCTCAAAAGAAATATGCTAAGTAAATTCTAAAAAAGTTTAGAATGTTGGGATGCAAATCAGTGGCCACTCTTCATGTGTGCAATAAAAAACTAAGGAAAGATGATGGAAAAAAAAAGATAGATGAGACTAGGGATGACAATGGGTCGGGTCCTACTAGACCTAGACTCAGACCCATAAAAAAAATTGGACCCAGACCCAGACCTAGACCCATGAAAATTTTTGGGTTCGGGTATGGACCCGCGGGTCATCAGCAGACCCAGACCTGTCCCAAGGACCTTTAAAAATCCATGGGTCCAGGTTTGGACCCATGGACCCACGGACCCGTGGACCCGCAAAACCTTTAATTAAACTCACTTTTTTCATTTTTCCTTTCTAATTTTATTTTTTACCTATTCAATTTTTAACCAGTAAAACTTGTTCAAGAAATGAATAATTAACTTGAATTGAAATAAAACAAAATAACAAAGATGATTGACTATTAGGTTGAGAATTGAAATAACCACACATATTGAAATAACAAAGATGTTTTGTACTAATCAGCTCCATGGGTCAGGGTCCGAGTTTTTGACTTAGACCCAGACCTGATCTGAACCCGAATCGGGTCTATTATTCTGGACCCAGACCCGACCCGCGACCTAAATATGAGGACCCAAACCCGACCCATGCGGTTCGAGTTTATTTTGGTACTCGCGGGTCTGGGTATAATTGACATCCTAGATGAGACTCTCTATAAGAGTTTGATTGGGAATGAAAATAACCCTTAAAGCGTGTGTCTAATAAACCTAAAGGGGGGTGAATAGGTTTTAATCAAGTTAATTACAAATTTTACTTGATTAGTCAATATTCAAATTCACCCAATAAACAAACATAAAACATAAAGTGTAAAAATGCAGAAATAAAAAATAACACAAGATGTATACGTGGAAAACCTTCCAAACGGGTAAAAAACCACGCGCTGTTAAGTGCGCCACACTCAGTCACAGAAATCCACTATATGAATAAAAGGTTACACTCTCAAGTGATACTCGGACTCTCACTCTCGACAACCTCAACCTCAGGCTATGGACACTACGACCCACCACTCTTGGTTCAGTCCCTAGTGATATCCCCTGATCCACTACTCTTGGTGTGAGCACCTCCTACTCTACCCCTCGGGCCTTTTACAGTGGATACCCGACCAATTACTTGCCAACCCACCCTTGGTTGCAAGGCTTCTCTTACTTGTACAACTTCACACTGAAGCCACAAGACTTTGACTCAATTAAGAATATACGGTATAAGTGTATATATGACACTATGCTAAAATGCTAAAATGCTAAAATGCAATTATGTGTAAGACCAAATACAAAATGTTTAACTAGATGTAGATAATGCAATATAACATCCTAGTTATCAACAATGCCTATATGCTCACAAATAAGGACTCAATAAGATGTAGATAAAGTCTAATAACTTTATTGTCAATAACAGTCCAACCAACACAAGTTGTCACAACAAATAATCAAGGGCAATTTTGCAATCAATAAATGCAATCAAAGAGGCATAAACAATAATGTTTAAATGCAATGCATAAAGACTTAACTAGATATGGATATGCACTATTACAATCTAGTTATCAAACAAAGCCACTTTAATACAAGTTGTCAATAAACATGGCATGGTCAATAAATGCAATCATCAAATGCAATCAACATGACCTAATAAGCTAAAGGGAAAATATGACCTAAATGCTAGCTATCACAATACAAACCCTAAAAATGTCATATTTCAATGAATATGCAATTAATATGACCTAATCAATATCTAAATGCAAAGTGTAGAGATTTAGCTATAAGGGTAAAATCGTCCTAAATGCTAGCTATCACTTATCACTACTCTCAACCAACAACCAATAACACAAGCATGTGAATAATGCAATCAAACATAAGACATTTAATTAACAATAAAAGCTAAACCTAGGTATACATGTCATAAGAATGAAAAGAGGCAATCTAGAACATGTAAAAGTTACCTAGTCAAGAAATAAATGAAAACTCATGCTTGGAAGATGAAGAATGATGCAAGATGTGCATGAATGGGAGTGTGGTTGAGTAAAAAAGTATTCTTGGAGCTCTTTCTCTCTAGGAGTCAATTTCTCTCTCTTGGGATTTAGTTTCAGAGCTCTAGGTTTGATTTGGGAAGAAGATGATATATATAAGGTTTAAAAACGAGTTGCACAAGAAATGACGTTTTTGTCCAAATCAGGTTTTTCGCTACAAGTTTTGCACCAGGAGGGGGCGAAAGGTTTGGAAGCGAAAAAGGCTGCCAAGTCTTTCGCTACTTGTTTTACACCCAGAGAGGGTGAAAAGTTATGGAGCAAAAAGTTGAGAGAAATCCTCTCTTAGCACTCCACCTTGAAATTCAAGCAGATCAAAACATGACCAAACAACTTCAATACCGTTGGAAAGGTATGGAAGTCTACTTTCTACTCTAGTTAACAAAATGTTATTTGGATTAATGTAAAAAAATTTATGGTCAAATGAGTGACCAAAGGTCAGAAACGGACAACAACAGAGGTGCCATGTTTTTATTTTCAATTTGGAGATTTCGAAACCAATCCAAACAGTCATGAAATATTACGAATAATATATTGTTGGAAAGGTATAGGTGTCTAGTTTTTACAGAATTTTTCAAAACCCATTTTGAAGTAATGTATAAAAGTTTATGGTAACAAGACCATACAAAGGTCAGTTTTAAAAAATCTTAAATCATTGAAAACCACTCTTTCGAAACTTGACATATTACTCAAAATAACCAAACCAAATCTAACCCAATGCACACATGCATAACAGATCAAACGCAAGTGAGTGTTTGAATGTGAACAACACATAATGCATGTCAATACAAATGCAAAGATGTGATAAAAAAACATGCAAGAAAAGTTATCAAAACATGAATGCACACTCATATAAACACACAACATATACGAATAAGAATATGCATGAGTTGTGAGTGTGTTCAACTATACTCTTCAAGAGGTAAGATCAATTGAATATACCTTTTACTCTTGAAGTCATGGAGATGCTTGGAAGCTTGCCAATGAGGACCTAAGCTACCCATTACATAATCATCCCCAATTTGGTGTGGTTTGTCATGAAATAAGCCATTCATAAAATCAAGGTCCTTACAATCTCTCCCTTTGGCTATTTAATGAAAAAACAACCACTCACAAAAGCTAAAAAAAATCTAGCTACGGTCCATGAGAGTCCATTCTATGTTACAAAAAGAGATACCTAATATTCTAACTCTTTAAGATCTTCAATCTCTTCGTAGATCATCATACCTACACACAATAGCATGAAAGCACTTTCCAAGAATAAGTGCATGTGAGGTGAACAAACATAAAAAACAATTGCACTCAACAAAGCAATATAAACAAATGAATATGCAATGCTCCCCCTAAATGGGTTATTCTCTCTCATGATCTTTCCCCAAAGCATAACCAATGCTCCCCCTATATTTCTCAAGACTTCTCCCCCTTTTTGCCATGAGATAGGCAAATAAGCTCCCCCTATCAGGTTGTTTTTATTTGCACAATTTTATTGCATAATCATAAACACAATCTTTATGCAATTTAAATAATTGAGAGAGATTCAAGGAGTTTTATTTAAAGAAAATGTATTAAATTGTTGCTTTGTAAGCAATACATGTTGAATTCAATTCCAAAACAAGTGGTATTTGGCAAAGCAAACATCAAAAGGGAGTTTCCAAAAGAATTCAAACCAATTTGTACCCTTTTATCATAAGCAAAAAAGATATAGTTTCAAAAATTTGAAAATAAAGCAACTATGTCAATCTTTAAAGGCAAATCAAGACATGAGCGACTATTGCACTCTTTTTGATTTTTTCGGATAATTATCCGTATGATAGTAGTCTTGTTTCACCATTAAGAAAAGAGAGAAGACTAATTTGGATATAAAATCCTTATTAATTGCATGGATACAAGATCCTTATTGATTAGTCTTCTTATTTACACTCGTACACATTTGCTTTAAAGCAATCAAACTCAATTCATGCATGTCATTTTAAGCATATCATAAAAAGCAAGTTCATATGTCATGAGGATAAATTATAGGTTGTCATATGTGAATTTTATCGTACGTACATGTCATCAACAAAGAGGATAAATTGCCAGGTGGAAATCTGAATAGGCATTCAGAAAATATCCTACAAGACATCACTGAAGAAGAAAACCCGAGTAAGCAGATATTGAACAAAACCTACTCGGTCAATCGATATCATATACTACTCGGGCTCAGTTAACGACACTCGGGACTGGCTAAATGACACTTCTACTCGGGATCAACAGATATTGTCCTTACTCAGGACAAATATGAAGAAAACTGAATAAAAAGCCCAACGCTTAGTTCACACGGATTATGTCATTAAATACACAAAGATATCCATATCAAAAAGGAATCCCAATGAGAACAAAATACTGAGCAGGAAAGGTTCTCAATCAGGCAACAATTTTATTTCTTCAAAAAGACTACACTCTTAAAAGGAAATAAGTCCTAATTGGACTACATTACTAGAGTCCCATTCAATTTCAATACAAGACTCTGAAATAGGAAAGAAGACAGTCCGCTTCAAGCAAGTAAACATAATTAAATACAAAGATCTATTACTTGTACAAAGCAGATTAGGGTTCTATAAACATATAAATAGATCCATAATCTCGCCAAAAAAAAGATAGAGAGCAATCATAGAAAACAGAGAGAAAAAAGAGAGATCGAGAGCTTGTAATGTTATAATTTCATAGTGGATTTTGGCTTGGTTGATCATTCAACCACTCGTGGACGTTTCTCTGATCATCGGAGTTTTACCACGTAAAAACCTTGCATCTTGATTACTTTCTCCTTCTCTCTCTCTCTTTGAAATCACAGCCGAAATCCAATCCTTGTTGGCTTTTCTCATACATCCAGAAATCAACGTCAACAATTGGCGCTCGAAGGAGGGGCAGGGTCCAAAACTTTTGATTTAATTAAAAACAATGGAAGGAAGCAGAATCAGTTCCGGGGATGTCCAAAAATCTCCAGATAACTTCCATGTTGGTAGCACCTCACGAGATCTCCCTACAACCACAGAGAACCAATCTATCTTCCTGGCAGGGATCCAACAAGTTCCTCCAACCAGTGGAGATCTGACACAACGTTTTCGAGAAGCGTTACAATAATTAGTGGCAGACACAACAAAGGAAGGAGTTGATCTACTGACTGCAGAGGCGCAAACTCCTAACCTCCAACCTCCGAGGCTTTGTTCGGTTGTAGTATGGCTAGAACAAAACGCACTAGAAGCCGGAAGGAACTCTACTCCAATCAATCAGGCTGGACGTGAAACCTTTGAATAGGAACGACCACGCCAGAAGTAAAACCAGGATCAGACAGTCTGTGCTAGACACAGTAAACATAACCTGTACAGGGATTGGTCATCATCAGAAGATAGCAAACGGCACCATCTCAAGTGTCATCATGGAATCATACGTGAAACTCGGCATCAAAGTGAAGAACCTAAAAGAGGAATGACAATCACCCAGCGGTTCAACCATCAGGGAAGTCCGGTGGGAAACAGGGACGTCGTAATCCTGAGCCTAACTCGAGAAGTCGAGAACAATAGGTGTTAGATGGATGCACTGGTCAGACGTTATGGGTATATTGATTTATCTTATGACGATTCTGACAGTCCATTCACCAGGGAAATCTTACTGACCCCATTCCCAGAAAGGTTCAGGATGCCGTACGTGGAGCAGTTCAAGAAAGACACAGACCCAAAGGAGCACGTCAGACGCTATAAAAGTGCTATGGCCCAGTATGCCCATAGTGATCCCTTACTGTGTCTTAACTTTCCACAAACTTTAGGAGACATGGGCTCAAGTTGGTTCGAGAGATTGCCCCCAGCAAGTATTGGAAGTTTTAGTTAACTAAGCAGGAGCTTCTCAAGGCAATATCTGAGCAATGTTCACCGGAAAAAGTCAGTGGCTTACCTTTCTCAAATAAAGCAAGGGAAATATAAGTCACTAAAGAAATATCTGGGGTGATTCAGCCAAGCAGTATCAGAAATTGGTAGTGCAAACGATGAAGAGATAATTGCTGCATTCATCAATAACCTGCAGAATGGACGACTATCTTTTGATTTAAGAAGAGCCCGTCTGACCAGATACGCCGATATGATGGACATGGAGGGAGGATATGCATTAGCCGAAGAAGAAGAGTTAGCCACTAGAGGATGCTACATGCATGGAGGAAAACCCGAACAAAAGGACACCGAGTCCAAGGTGCAGAACCAAAAGGGAAAACAAAAAGGAAACTGCAAAGAAAAGAGCAAGGACGGGGGAAACGGGCATAATGCCGAACAGACCATGGAAAAATACGGAGGTATATACACCAACTACACCCCTCTTTGAAAAAAACAGGAGGAAATCCTAGCCATTCTGGAAACAAAGAATATGGTACAAGAGCCACGAAGACAGTCTCAGTTTGCCCGATGAGATACCACTAAATATTGTAGATTCCATAAAGAAACCGGTCATGAGACATCCAAGTGTTACCAGCTCAGAGATTACATAGAAACCCTCATTCGGGAAGGACTTCTACAGGATGTAATCTTGAAAATGGATGAGAAATCAGAAACAAAGAAAGACATCAGGGCAGATCACAGCTCTGGTAAAAGCTGAAAGGCCAGTCTAGAGGCCAATCAAGTAATACATACGATCTTTGGTGGACCATCCACTGGGAGAAGTAACCGAGAACGAACACAGAAAATTAGAGAAGCAGTAGAAGCAATATAAAACTTTGATGTGAACTCGGTGGAGCCAGACCCGAAAAGGGTAAAAGAAGGATGGGACCCAATAACATTCACAGAAGCAGACTCACATGGGGTCGACGTTCTGCCAAATGACGCCTTAGTCATAAGTGCTCAGATTGGTCATCGAAAAGTTATGAGGATCCGGATAGACAATGGAAGTTCGGTAGATATTCTCAATGTAACTGTCTACGATCAACTCAGGTTGGACCGAAAGGATCTACAGCCTTTCCATACTTCACTCAGAGGATTTGGGGGAATTGAGGTTAGGTCACTCGGGACAGTAAAGCTACCTGTAAAGATCGGAGTGGCACCTTGTCCGAGAACTTTATTGCTCGACTTCGTGGCAGTACACTTAGACAATTGGCCGTATAATGCGTTGTTGGGTCGACCATTCTTAAATATAACTAAGGCCATGACAACCACTTATGCCTTAACGATCAAGTTCCCGATGGAACAGGGGGTCGGGGTAGTCAAGGGATCCCAAGAGATGGCCCGAAGAGCTAACCTGTCAGTATACAAAGACAAGAAAGAACAAGTTTGCACTATAACGCTGCCGAGCCAGAAAAAAAAGCCACTATCATTTGAATTCGATCCAAGGGAAGAGTCGAATGAATCCAAAGCTGAACCGGTTGAAGAAATCACCTTGAAAGAAAATGAACCAGACAAAAAGGTCAAGATTGGGGCCAACCTGGAAGGAAGAGTCAAAAAAAGCCTCATTGATCTACTTAAAGAATACAGGGATGTGTTCGGTTAGAGTCATGAAGACATGGTTGGGATAGATGCTGAATAATATCCCACCATCTTACGGTAGACCCGAATGTAAAACCGGTGATACAAAAGAGAAGATCATTCAATCTCGAGAAAAGTCAAGCAATTAAACAGGAAGTAGAGTAGCTACTCGCTGTAGGATCGATTAGAGAAGTCAATTACCCTCAATGGATAGCTAATGTAGTCGTCGTCCAAAAGAAGAATGGACAATGGTGGATGTGCGTAGATTTTACAGATATGAACAAGGCATGCCCGAAAGATAGTTTTCCACTTCCGAGGATAGATCAGTTGGTGGATGCTACATCAGGCCATGAGTTGCTCAGTTTATGGACGCCTACTTGGGATATAATCAAATCCGGATGAACAAGGCTGATGAAGAAAAAACAGCGTTCACAACTGATTAGGGTCTGTATTAGGGTCTGTACTGTTACACAGTAATGCCCTTCGGGTTAAAAAATGTAGGTGCAACATATCAAAGGCTGGTCAACAGACTCTTCACACAGCAAATTGGAAGGAACATGGAAGTATACATTGATGACATGCTGACCAAGAGCATCACGGCAGACAAGCACACTTCAGACCTGCGAGAAACATTTGATGTCTTGAGGAGATACCAAATGAAACTAAATCCGAACAAGTGTTTATTTGGGATTCCTTTAGAAAGATTCCTTTAGAAAGATTCCTACGTTTTCAAGTTCACCGAAGAGGAATCGAAGTCAACCCTGAGAAAATCCAGGCCCTGTAAAAAATGACTTCACTGAGGACACTCAAAGAAGTACAATGCCTAACAGATGTTTGGCTTCCTTGGGTAGACTCATCTCAAAGTCCACAGACAGATGCGTATCCTTTTTCAAAGTAATTAAAAAAGGGAAAGGACTAGAATGGAATGAAGAGTGCGAGCAGGCATTCTTAAAAATTAAAGAATACCTAGGGCAGGCTCCCATCCTTTCAAAACCTTAGATGGGAGAGACACTCCATATGTACTTATCAATTACAGAACTAGCAGCCAGTTCAGTCCTAGTTAGAATAGAAAATGGAGTACAGAAGCCAGTATACTATACCAGTAAGGCACTTCTACCAGCCGAGACCAGGTATTCATAGGCAAAAAAATGGCCTTAGCATTGGTTTCAGCAGCAAGGAAGCGAAGGCCATATTTTCAGGCTCATACAATCCAGGTACTCACTGACTGCCCATTAAAGCAAATTCTACAGAAACCAGAGATTTCAGGAAGACTGACCAAATAGGCTATCGAGCTGAGTGAATTCGATATCCACTACGTCCCCATGACATCCCTCAAAGGGCAATCAGTGACAAATTTTATAGCAGAGTTCACAAAGCCAAACCTAGAAGTAAAAAAAATGTTGGGAAAAAATTTCCCATGGAAATTGTATGTGGATGGCTCTTCAAACACTCATGGCAGCAGGGCAGGGATTGTAGTATGCACTCCGGAAGGAGATAATGTCGAATGTGCCATGAGATTTGACTTCAAAGCAACCAACAATCAAGCTGAGTACGAGGCGCTACTAGCCGGACTCAGAGTCTGTATAGCTCTTGGGGTGGATGAAGTCAAGATATTCAGCGATTCACAGGTGGTTGTCAACCAAGTCCTGGATGAGTACCAAGACAAGGATGAAGGCATGATTGCCTACCGTGACATCACAAAACAGCTCCTCCAGAAATTCAAAGAATATAAGATTGTCCAGATACCCAGGGAGGAAAATGAAAAGGCAGACGCATTGTCAAAACTAGCGTCAGCAATAACCACAATCAGGCCAAAGACTATTTCGGTTGCACACCTCCTCAAATCGAGCACAGCTGAACCGAGAAACTTAGAAATTTTAGAAATCCGAACACCGCCAGACAGTTGGATGACTCAACTAAAAAGGTTTCTGGAAGAAGGAATGCTCCCAGAAGATCCTTTACAAGCAAAACGTATCAGGTATAGATCATCAAGGTACACGTTGGTTGGAGGAGAATTATGCAGAAGGGGTATTCCCGAACACTCCAAAGATGTGTGTCAAAAGAGGATGCATATCGGATATTCCAGGAAATCCATAGAGGAGTTTATGGAAACCACACTAGGGGTAAAATTTTGGCACACAATGTACTCAGGCAAGGCTATTACTGGCCTACCCTGTTCTAAGATGCACAACAATGTTCGGAGAGTTGCAATACTTGCCAAATGATTGCTAATGATATCCAAAAACCCCCTGAACAGCTCAGAAACCTCACATACCCATGGCCATTTGCCATGTGGGGGTTGGATTTAATCGATCCAATGCCAGCTGGGACAGGGGGTAGAGCGAAATATGCCATAGTAGCCGTTGACTATTTCACGAAGTGAGTAGAAACCGAAGCATTGGTGCATATCACAGAAGCAAACACCATAAATTTCATGAAAAAGAATGTACTTTATAGGTTTGGAGTTCCAAACACTATAATCACTAACAATGGCACCCAGTTCGATAACCTGAAATTCAAACAGATGTGTAAAGAATACCAGATTACCAATTACTATGCCACACCTGCCCACCCTCAAACAAATAGGCAGGTCGAAGCAGTGAACAAAATCATCAAGCACACAATCAAAGCAAAGCTAGATGCCAAGAAAGGAAGATGGGTTGAAAAGCTTCCCGAAGTATTATAGGCATATCGAACAACAACAAGAACGTCAACAAGAGAGACTCCATTCACTTTAGCGTTTGGAACAGAAGCTGTTATCCCTGTAGAAACGTCATATACGTCACCCCGGATTAGGTTATATGATGAAGATCAGAATGTTGATATGCTATTACAAAGTCTAGATGAGCTAGAAGAGAAAAGGGAGAAATCCTAAATAGGAAATATGGCATATCAGTAAAGACTATAACTCTCATGTTTGAGTCAGGAAATTCCAGCTAGGAGACCTGGTACTCAGGAAGGTGTCATTGAACACAAAAAATAAAGCTGCAGGTTCTCTGGCTGATAAGTGGGAAGACCCGTACAAATTCGAAAGAGTAGCTGGTCATGGAGCGTATTGGATTGCACGACCCAGTAGAGGGGTTTTACCCCGACCATGCAATGCCTAATATCTGAAGAATTTCTATCCTTAGATTTTCTATCCTAAATTATTTTGTTCTTTTTTCTAGTCAGGACAATTTTAGTTTGGTTAAATATTAGCTGTGGAATTTAAAACTTTGTTGATTTTACAGTTATGAATAAAAAAAATCAAACTCGGGATTTTCGAAAGATAAAAGCATCAAACTCGGGATTTCCAAAAGAGAGCATATGATAATAAGAACATATGGAAGACAAGCATGATAATAAGAACATGCAAATAGAATACTCGGGGCCATTAATTCCCGAATGGACAGAGAAGCTCGAAGGAGCATGCCAGCCGAGCAAGTTCAAATGACCTTAGCAAAAAGGCAAACCCGATGCACCAGCTCGGCACTCTATCAGGAGAAATTCCAATGAAGCGCGTAGCTGTGTTAAGCGATTCAAAAATCTAAAATATTCGGCAAACCCTTGCGTATAAAAACTGGGGAGACGTCATCGGTAATGCGTAAGGACTTGAACATATGATCATGGTGAGTCTCGATGTAATGTTTGGGTAGGAATCGTGTATAAAACACAAGTATAAACCTACTTGCCTGTTTTAAGATGACTCGGTTAATAATACAACCAGTTTAATAAGATACTTGACATTATTCGGGTGACAACCAGTTTAATAAGATACTCAGTTAAGTTGTCCGAACATCAGAATTGACCAGTTTAATAAGATACTTGGTATGAAGATTGCAACAACTAGTTTAATAAGATAATTGGCATTATTCGGGTGACAACCGGTTTAATAAGATACTCGGTTCAGTTACACGAACGTCAGAAATAGCTGGTTTAATAAGATACTCAGCAACCATAGTCAAAGTTAAAGAAATTTCACGAGCAATAAAATCAAACCACCAGGTTCAGAAAAACTACTTGGAATTTTATTGATCTTTCAAAAGAATGGTTACAAAGTTTATTTACAAAAGAATCATTACAAATGGGTCTTTACAAAGAATTGTTTAAAGTACAAAATCCTATCTACAAAAATCAGGATTGTGAGGATTTGGAACCCTTGCCAATACTCAGGTCAGGCACCATCTCAAATTCTCGGAGCAGACTCTCATTAGAAGGCCAATCAATCATGTTAACCGAATCATCCATCCACTGGCTGTAATCTTCTCATTGGATCGGCCCTACATCAAGCACCACACCCTCTACGACTAACTCTTGACTGGCGTAAAAAGTCGAGAGGGAGTGCTCAGATGGAACCTCCAAATACATGGGATGGGGCTCTTTACCTCGGTTGCGGCAATAAGCCCTCCACTCCTTCATCTGAGTCCGGAGAGATTCCAAGGACCGATCCACATGATGTTTGATCAACGGCTCCCAGTTGGTTCAGGCCTTTTCAGTCGTCCTACTCTTAACTTTAAAGAACTCGCCAGCTGAAACTAGCCCTCACTGAAACTCTCGAAGGAGAAGGGCATCGTAGGCAGGGGATCCTTTATAACGATCAATCCCCTGGACCTCAAGTTCCAGCCTAGCTTCTTTAGATATGGATTCGACTGTCAGAGCTTGGTGTTCCAAGTCCTTGATTTTCTATTCATATGTCGACTTGGACTGCTCCGCCTCTTGCTCGGCCTTGAGGATTGATTCTTGGGAAGAAGACAATAAGTTTTGAAGTAATGTAGCCTTCTCTTCTACTGAAGAAGCCCTCTCCTCAGCCTTCATCTGCTTAGCTAGACAGTGGTCGGCAAAAGCTTGGGCAGAACCAACCTTTTGTCGATAAGCCGTTTCGACCTGAGCAGGTTGATCATCACTTTCCTTCAGCTGAGCATCGAGATGCCTTATTCTATTAGCTTGATGTTGCTGCGTCTGTACCAGCTCAGCGAACTCTGCCACCATCTATAAAGAAGTTCGATTAAAAATCTACCAAACATACAAAGCACCTGAAGAAAGTTTCTTGAACTTACATAAGATGCACCGTTAATTTTTTTTTGAAGACGTTCAATCAGGGAGCCATCCCAAAAACTGCTCCAGCGGTCTTCCCAGATGAAAGCCCGATCGGAGGACATCTCCCGCAGCATATCCTGGGGAGAAGGGTATGAAGGAACCCCCGAGGGTTCAGCCCCTTGATCTTCAACCTCGGGAAGAGGGGAACCTCTATTCGGCTCTGAAGCCACCGCATCTGCTGATGCTCCCACAAATGCTCAGGGGAATCTCAGCCTCAGTATCTTCATCACTGGAGTCGATGAATGAGACCACCTGAGGGACCTTGAGAGGGCGAGTGTGAGAGCTGATTGTCTTCCGTTTCTCGGCCCGAGAACGGTGGAAGCTGAGATCAGCTGTGGGATCTTCCTGAGTATCATCCCGAAAGACTTCAAAAAATTCAGGATTTACAAGTGCTTGTCCCACGAAGGTATTACCTCCATCACCAGCCTCTGACCGTTAGGCAGGCTCCTCACCAGGACCCTCACTTTGCTTCTCCCTATTATTAGGCAGTTGGGAATGATCCGTTGGGCAGCTCGGACCAATAGTCTCCCCTACGGTCGGTTGAACGATGTCCTTAGGGACATATTAAGGAACTTACTCTTCAACCGCATCAGTTTCCTCGTCAGATTCAGGATAGGCGATGCTTTCATTACTTTGACGAGAAGCTTCTTTTTGGCTCGCCTTAAGAATTGACTTCACTTGTTGAGCCTGAAGATCGCAGACGATGTCCGTATCGTACACTTAGAAGAAAGGAGGAACCGCGTCAGCATACAAAAAGCTAAAAATAACAATGAAAAGAACAAGGTTGTAAAAATCACTTATATCGCCTACGGTAGCCCGAAATCTATTTGAAAAAGCCGAGCTCAATCATCTTTGCCTCAATGAAAAGATAAGTCTTGCTTTTCTTCTCCAAAGTGCGAACTGCTGCCCGAGCAAGTCTGGTCAGCTCAGAATCGTTGTAATCAATTTTATTTTTATTCCATATCTCAGGGGATTAGAAGAAACAGAGGACTTTTAGCACCTTCCGAGTACCCCCAGTTGAAACAGCAACATCAAGCCCGAGACTCCATTCGGTGAAAAACCAACTGTTATTCTAGAACTTGTTGGATAATGGGAATCCCCATATAAAACCCCTCTTTTTAGGGTCATCAGAGATGTCAGCTTCCCGACTCACCTCTGTTCTTTCGGGGACCCATCAGTCTGGTAGATTAGACATGAGGAAGTAAGTCCCTGTCTTACCAGACTGCCTCAACGTGAAGGAGTGTCTGATTTCACTCGGGGAAGACGGTGACAAGTTCATCCGAATGTACATGTTCCACGTGCACATCAAAATTTTATAGCTGTTCGGGGATAATTGAGCCGGAGCGATCCCTGCTTCAGCCAGAAACCAGGCAATAAATGGCTGAAAAGGAAGAGTGACGCCGCAGTAGAGCATGGATCCGTAGATTTCCACCATGCTAGAGGGAGGATTCCACGCAGCTCTATCACCCGCTAGAATTAGAGTGACCGAGTTGGGCAGATCGAACCGGGAACGATACTTTTCTATCTCATCTGCCCCGACTACATTCGGCTCGGTATCAAACCCACTCGGGCGAGTAGTAGAGAAAGAAAGGTGAGTTATTCCGAACGCCTCATCAGCATCGTTCTCATTGACAATCTGCTCCCTGATCCGAATATCGCCCGAGTTTTACTTACGGACTTCACTTCTGCTTTGATGTTTTCCCATTCTTCGAAGAGGTACCCTATGATCAGAAACGTCAGAATCAGAACTAGATGAAGAATTGGATACAGGACTAAAAGTGACGTCAGGGTGAAGCCTAGAAACATCAACTTCAAAAAATGGAGGTTCATCAGTAGGGATTTCCCCCAGTAATCTTTTAATACAGGAAACCGACCGGAAATTCCCACGTTCTAATGTATCAAGAGCAATATTAAAAAGACGATGATGGGAAGATAGATCCATTGAAACTAACCTTGAATAAAAAACTGGTGCAGAATCTTCCAAGGAGAATTGGCGATTTTATACGCAAAGAAATCTAGTTTGAGAAATATTTATGCTGATTTTTCTTTTAGAATGAACCAATGTTGTCACTCGATGAAGAATTTAAAGAAATAATAGCATGAAACCCTAGGATCTCAAGGCGGGAAAAAACGATGATGAGGTTTGATGACAAAGGCGGCGCACGGGGAAACACGTAGGTCATTTCTCATAAATGATATCGAAAAACGAAGAGGTAAGGGACACGTGTCAAAAAGAGAACTAGTTTTCACCGTCAGAACTTCAAAACGTCACCGTCATTAAAGATCTCGTGTGATGAGGCAAATCGAATTTGCAAGGTCACCATTAAGACACGCCATTATGACAAGACATTTACTCGGGTACTGAAAAGATATTGAAAAACTGATTAAAATACTTTTGAAATAAAACCCTGTTCAGCAAAAATATTTTAAGGGGGTATTGTCATATGTGAATTTTATCGTATGTACATGTCATCACAAAAGAGAATAAATTTCCAGGTGGACATTCGAATAGGCATTCAGAAAATATCCTACAAGACATCACCGAAGAAGAGAACCCCAGTAGGCAGATGTTGAACAAAACCTACTCGGTCAATCGACATCATATACTACTCGGGATCAGTTAACGACACTCGGGACTGGTTAAATGACATTTTTACTCGGGATCAAATGATGTTACTCGGGACTAGCAGGTATTGTCCTTACTCGGGACAAATATGAAGAAAACTGAATAAAATGCCCATCGCTTAGTTCACACTGATTATGTCATTAAATACACAAAGATATCCATATCAAAAAGGAATCCCAATGAGAACAAAATTTTGAACAGGAAAGGTTCCCAATCAGGCAACAACTTTATTTCTTTAAAAAGACTACGCTCTTAAAAGGAAATAAGTCCTAATTGGACTACATTATTAGAGTCCCATTCGATTTCAATACAAGACTCCGAAACAGAAAAGAAGACAGTCCGCTTCAAGCGAGTAAACATAATTAAATACAAAGATCTATTACTTGTACAAAGCATATTAGGGTTCTATGAACATATAAATAGACCCATAATCTTGCAAAAAAAAAAAGATAGAAAGCAATCAATCATAGAAAACAGAGAGAAACAAGAGAGATCGAGAGATTATAATGCTATAATTTCATAGTGGATTTTGGCTTGGTTGATCATTCAACCACCCGTGGACGTTTCTCCGGTCATCGGAGTTTTACCACGTAAAAACCTTGCGTCTTGATTACTTTCTCCTTCTCTCTCTCTTTGAAATCACAGCCGAAATCCAATCCTTGTTGGCTTTTCTCATACATCCAAAAATCAACGTCAACATAGGTCATTCAAATGTACTTTCCCAATTAATTCTCCAAGTCCAAAAATACACGTTTGGACATAAATATGACATGGATTGCAAGTAAAGCAACGATGCACACTTAATAAAAGAAACATATAAGTATATATGTGCAACCAAGAATCTCAAGCAATTAATTAAAGAGCATAAAATTAATCAACTTTTTGCTTATAGCAAATCATGCCAGTTCGCTCTCTTTGCTTGAGCTCGGTCAAATCCAACCAAGTCAATGGGAGACATGAACCCCTATAGACCTACCAAGTCTATTGGACCTAGTTGAGTCTATGGGTGCTTCATGGGCACTAAGGCAAACCGGTTCATTCTTCCTAACCCATTAAGTTCCACTTTTTCATTTTTAGTGGTCATAAACATTTTTCTAGAATCCCTAGGTTCATGCAAACTTGCCTTCTTTTTCAACCGTTTTTCTTTCATGCTCTCTAATATACACTAATGTAATTAAAACAATTTGGTCTTAAGTGACCAATCATACTACAAAAATGACAAGTAGGTACAAAGAAAGAATTTATACCAATGTATTGTGATCTCATCCGGGCATCGCCATGTTGATGAGGTTGTCTTTGATGGTGCATCGATTTACATCTCCTTGGAGCTTGAGCCGATTGGTGGCACCTTTATGGTATAGCTTGAGGTGCTTGAGCTGGTTGATCTTGCCTCTTTGATTGATCATGCTTCTTGTGATCAACTCCTTTCATCATAGTTGGTTTGTTGGAGGAGGTGATTGACTTCTCAAGGGCTTGTCCATTCTTCTTGAATTGCCTAGGCTTTGGTTGAGTTTCCAAGGCTTGTCTAGACTTTCCTTGAGTTGAAGGTTGCTTGGATGAAGCCTTACTTTTTCCTTGAGCTTGAGGTTGTTTGACATTGGCCTTTTTTAATTCTTCAAGGCACCTCATCTCTCTTTCCTTAACAATCTTCAATGAGTTCTCTTTGTTGGCAAGTTCATCCTTCATTGCCTTTATCCTTTGGTGGCAATCATCAATCCCCTTCTCATACTTGGACATATCAATCATGTCTAACTTCAAGGAGCTATTAATGGGGGTCTTCTTCTTCATAGTCTTCAATTTGGAGATAAGAGTGGAGATGTCTTCCATTTGCTCATCCATGATCTCTTTGTACCGCTGAAGTTGATTTTGACAATTTTGCTTGCTTTCTTCAAGGGTATGGATCTTTTCTTCCGAGGAAACCTTCCAAAATCTCAAAGTCTCATTATCCTTAAAGAGCTCTTCATTTTGCTTCAAAACTTTAAGATGGGTCATATCATTTAGCTTCTCATTAATTGTGACAACTTCCTCTTCAAGGTCTTTGCCTTGGTCATTTATTGCCACACAAACATTTTCCTCTTCTTTATGATCAATATTATCAAGGTTTGCTTCTCTTCGGTTTCCCAACTCCAAGTCACCAATCTTAAAATCTTCAAGTGACACACATTTGGTGATGGCTTGTGTCTCTTCATGGTAGGAAACCAGAAATGGCAAGTAGTTGTTCACACACTTACCCAAGCTTGTGGAACAACTTTCAATCACACCAACTTCGCTATCACCCCAAGTAGTGATCATAGTTTCTCCTCCATTCTTGTACTTCAAGTTGCTACACATGGAGGCAATGTGGCCAAATCCACAACACTTAAGGCAAGGGTCATCAATCCTTGAGATTTCCTTTTTCTCTTTAACCTTGGAAGTCATACTCTTATCCTATTTCAATTTGGATGTCATGACCTTCTTTTAAGATTTCACAAATCTCCTACGTCTCTCTATCATGAGAGTCATCTCATCATCAGAGTCATATTTCTCCTTCTTATCTTTAGAGGTCACCATAACAATACCCGCTCTAAGTGTTTCACTCTCACACATGGTGTTTAGGTGAAGTGAATGAATGAATGCAAATGTAATGCAACAAACAAATGAAAACAAATACAAGACACACAAATAAGAGCTCGGATCACCTAATTATGTTAAGGAACCCCCTCTGATATCAACTGAAAATAACCCTTAAAGTGTGTGTCTAATAAACATAGAGGGGGGATGAATAGGTTTTAATCAAGTTAATGTCCATTTTTTCTTGATTATTCAATATTCAAATTCACCCAATAAACAAACATAAAACATCAAGTGTAAAAATACAGTAATAAAAAACAACACAAGATGTATACTGTAGGGAAAATTACACAACGGAAGCTTAAAAAATTAAAATTAGGGTCTTGGTATAATTTTTTTTCCCTTTTCAATAACAAGAATCTTAACCCTAGATTAATTGATGTATATAAAAAGTGTCGTACCTTTTTCTCGTGATGAATGAACTAGGGCTAAATTGTATCCGTAAGATCTTCCAATCCAATCACGAACGTGAATCACCTAGAAGTGTGAGCGTCCTTTCTTTTAGATTGTATACCTGATGATGGAAACAAACAAAATCTCTTTCTTTCTTAGTCATAATATTCCTCTAAGAAGAAAAAAAAACGTTAGGTCACTTGTGAATTATCAATCAATTTGATTGAAACTCGTGTGAATCTTGATTCAATGTTGTACACAAAACATTTTAATGTAAATGCTACTATTGTACTATCGAAAACTAAACGTTCTTTCTTTCTTTTCTTCTTTGCCGAATCTCACACTATTTCTTAGAGTTGATCGAATTTTGTCTAGAGAAAAAACAAAATTTTCTCCCAAAATTCTTATGGTGGCCGAATTCTCTCCAAGTAGAATCCTTAGGTCGGCCGAAATCTTCTCTTTAAAATTCCTAGGGCTGGCCAAAATTCTCTCTTAGAAATCACTAGGGCTGGCCGAATTTTACAAGAGATATATATATGATAACAAATCCTTTCCTAAGAAGAATTTACTTGGTGGGTAAGAATCCTATGCTTAGGTGGATTTACTTGGTGACCAAGAATTCTTTTCCAAAAAGAATTCTTTTCCAAAAAGAATTCTTTCCTACACCAAGTCTCCTAATCAAATTCAAATAGTGTATTTGTAATCATATTAAAGATTTCCTAATTTGACTAGATAAATAATTCCTTTTATTTATCAACTTATCAAATATAGTCTTTAATATTAATTATACTACCAACAATAGTATAATAATAGGAGACCATCTCATATTAGGAAAAAGATTTTGACTTTTAATTAAATAATTAATTAATTACCAAATTAATTAATTTCCATTTAATTAATATAATATAATAAAAATAATATAATTAAGCTAAACTATATAGCTTTGCCACCCAACATCATATATGAGCCATTATATTATTTTTTCTATTTTATTAAATCCATTGGACCTTAATAAAAAGTCCATATGTGAACTAGACCCATTCTTACAAAAAGAAACAAGTCCACTTGCCTCAATACAATTCTAGATGGACCCCTAAATTGGCCTAGTAGAATATATCAAGTGATCCATGCAAGTTCGTATGGATTGGGGATCTTGACGGGCTATCTAAATTTAAGCTCCAATAGACACAACCCAATCACAATTAACAAATGATTCACTTTGGTCCGATCTATTAATTTTAGTTCATTCCACTAAAGAACTAAAATTGAACTCTTAAATAAAGATAGAATCAGTTAATATTCCTCATTCATACCCTAGACAACCTTATTGAAGAAAGTGTATCCTTATGAAGAATACCAATAATCGCCAGGAGCTCATAGACCACCTATAGCTCTCCAAGTTACTATATTTACTCATATGACCACATTTTAAACTTGGATATTTTGACTTGTCCATAAGCCATGTTTCAATAGATACTATTGAAAACTTAACGTTAAGATTTAATATCCAATACCTCAAAACATCTATATGACGATATTCTACTCTAATTTAATAAACGGAGTCACGATGTCCATATATATAAATGAAGTCCTCTATCGATTAATAAATGAATACCACCAAACTATCGAGGATAGACTATGCTATATAATAGTAATCATTGATAGCTTAAATGATAACACTTGCAACCATATGTTCATCATTTATCTCAGGATTGAGATAGACTCTCCGATTGTCTTCAAGTGAAAACTTTTATCCATTGACGGTTCTAGATAAAGTAATTCACTGTGATCCTATTCAATGTACCCAGTGCACTAGATTCTTTTGCCTAAAGACAACACACTTTGATGATTTTAGACTCATCAAAACACATTTGATCCCACTCAAACGCTATGAAAAGAATCTACAACTTTGACAAGATAAAGGCGCCTAAGTTTTATCTTAAGTTGTGATTATTATTCAAGACTAACTAAAGAATTGTGTCTACTTCATAAATATCTAGATGTGTGAACAATTCTTCTTTTCTCATAGTCTTTTGACCTTATGATTATTTACTTTTGACAATTATAATAATTAAAATATAAATGGTATAAGATTTTTTAAACTAGAAATCACTTTATTAATTTGAAAAGATTGTCAAATACATTATTATACTCTTGCTATCGAGCATAATCCCAACATATACGTGGAAAACCCTCAAAACGGGTAAAAAACCACGGGCTGTTAAGTGTTCCACGCTTGATCACAGAAATCCACTATATGAATAAAAGGTTACACCCTCAAGTGATACTTGGACTCTCACTCTCGACAACCTTAGGCTATGGACACTACCACTCACCACACTTGGTTCAATCCCTAGTGATTTCCCTCTGGTTCACTACTCTTGGCATGAGCAACTCTTACTCTACCCCTCGGGCATTTTAAAGTGGATACCATACCAATTGCTTGCCAAATCACCCTTGGTTGCAAGGTTTCTCTTGCTTGTACAACTTTACACTGAAGCCATAAGACTTTGACTCAATGAAGAGTATATGGTCTAAGTGTATATATGACACTATGCTCAAATGCAATTATGTGTAAGACCAAATACAAAATGCTTAACTAGATGTAGATAATGCAATATAACATCCTAGTTATCAACAATGCCTATATGTCCACAAATAAGAACTCAATAAGATGTAGATAAAATCTAACAACCGAATTGTCAATAACAGTAGAACCAACACAAGTTGTCTCAACAAATAATCATAGGCAATTTTGCAATCAATAAATGCAATCAAAGAGGCATAAACAATAGTGTCTAAATGCAATGCATAAAGACTTAACTAGATATGGATATGCAATATTACAATCTAGTTATCAAACGAAGCCACTTCAACACAAGTTGTCAATAAACATGGCATGGTCAATAAATGCAATCATCAAATGCAATCAAAATGACCTAATTAGCTAGAGGGCAAATATGACCTAAATGCTAGCTATCACAATACAAACCCCAAACATGTCATAACTTCAATGAATATACAATTAATATGACCTAATCAATATCTAAATGCAAAGCTAGAGATTTAGCTAGAAGGGTAAAATCGTCCTAAATTCTAGCTATCACTAATCACTACTCTCAACCAACAACCAATAACACAAGCATGTGATAAATGCAATCAAACATAAGAACATGCATTTAATTAACAATAAAAGCTAAACCTAGACATACATGTCATAAGAATGAAAAGAGGCAATCTAGAACATGTAAAAGTTACCTAGTCAAGAAACATATGAAGACCTATGCTTGGAAGATAAAGAATGATGCTAGATGTGCATGAATGGGAGTTTGGTTAAGTAAAAAAGTGTTCTTGGAGCTCTCTCTCTCTCTAGGAGTCAATTTCTCTCTCATAGGGATTTAATTTCAGAGCTCTAGGTTCGATTTTGGAAGAATATGATATATATAAGGTGTAAAAATGAACTGCACAAGAAGTGACATTTTTGCCCAAATCAGGTTTTCGCTACAGGTTTCCCACTAGAAAGGGGCAAAAGGTTTAGAAGTGAAAAAGGCTGCCAAGTCTTTCACTACTTGTTTCGCACTAGGAGGGGGTGAAAATTTATGGAGCAAAAAATTGAGCGAAATCTGCTCTCAACACTCCACCTTGAAATTCAAGTGGATCAAAACATGACCAAATGACTTCGAAACGTTTCGTTTATTATACCGTTGGAAAGGTATGAAAGTCTACTTTATACTCCAATTAACAAAATGTAATTTGGATTACTGTAGAATGGTAAAATCAGTGATCTAAGGTCAGAAACGGACAATAACAGAGGTGCCCTGTTTTTATAGTCACTTTGGAGATTTCAAAACCAATTTAAACGATCATGAAATATTATGAATAATATACCGTTGGAAAGGTATGAGCTTCTTGTTTGTACAAAAATTTTCAAAACTCATTTTGAAGTAATGTATAAAATGTTATAGTAATAAGACCCTACAAAGGCCAGTTTTGAAAAATACTTAAATCATTGAAAAACATTCTTTCAAAACTAGACATATTACTCAAAATAACCAAACCAAATCTAACCCAATGCACACATGCATAACAAATCAAACGCAAGTGAGTGTGTGAATGTGAGCAACACATAATGCATGTCAATACAAATGCAAATATGTGATCAATAAAAAAACATGCAAGAAGAGTTATCAGAACATGAATGCACAGTCATATAAACACACAACATATACAAATAAGAAATATGCATTAGTTGTGTGTGTGTGTGCAACTATACTCTTCAAGAGGTAAAGTCAAGTGAATATATCTTTTGCTCTTGAAGTCATAGAGATGCTTGGAAGTTTGCTTATGAGGGCCTAAGCTACCCATTACATAATCATCCCTAATTTGGTGTGGTTTGTCATGAAATAAACCAATCATAAAATCAAGGTCCTTACAGGGAATCTCTTGTATCTCACAGCTAATAAGCCCAATATCATGTTTGTTGTAAGCTTGCTGTCAAGATTCATGAATAGCCCAAGTCATAAACATTTTGTTGGGAAAAAGGTCTTGAGATATATACAAGGGACAATGAACTATGGAATTAAATATGGAAGAAGTTTTGAAGTGAATTTGATTGGCTTTTGTGACAGCGATTGGGCAGATGATATGAAAAGCACTTCAGGCTATGTGTTTTGTTTGGGTTTCGGTGTGCTTTCTTGGCTGTCAAAGAGGCAACAATCAGTAGCTCAATCTTCAGCTAAAGCAGAGTACGTTTTAGCCTCAAATGCACCTTTTCAAGCTATATGGCTTATAAGAATTTTAGAAGATATTGGGGAGAAACAAGAAGAGGCAACTGAGATATTTTGTGACAATAAATTAGCAATTGCTATGGCAAAGAATCCATGTTTTCATAGCAAGATCGGACACATCAACATCAAGCATCACTTTGTTCGTGAAGCAATTGAAGAAGAAGATAGTAATCTTAGCTATGTTAGATCGAAAGAGCAGTTGGCAGATATCCTCACAAAGACACTTCCAACAACAAACTTTCAGCAACTAAGAATGGCATTGGGAGTTGAAGAAAAACACATTAAGGGGGAGAATGTGAACTAATTAATGTGCTGTATTTACCACGGTTTAGTTAAAAAATAACTTTGGTAAAGTTGAATATATATCAAAAGCTGTAGTTTAAACATTTGTGTGGCTTAGATTATATCTTGATGAAGCTTATTTGAGAAGCTAATATTATTGTATTTTGGGTGTGAAAAATTAGATTGAAAATAGAGAAAAAAATATTCTGAGACGTTTTGTGTCCCTGTTTTGCCTCTGATATTTACTCTTTTGTTACTGTTATCTCTTTGCTTTTGTGTGTATTAGATCAACAAAAAGCAAAACGTTTTCTAGCTAAAACAATTAGCCAACACAATTGACAAGTTTAATTAGTTGATGTAATCACATGGAATCGATAGCGAATTGATGAAATTTTAAATAATTACTTAAATATGTGGTGACACTTCATGTTTTCCCTATCTTCCTCATTCATTTGGTGTGTGTATGCTTCCTCTTTATGCAGTGCTGGAAACAAAAAAAAAAAACAAAAAAAATCGAATTTAGAGATCATACCTGCTACACAAAATTAGCACAATCCCAACTCATAATAGCTATTCGCTATAAGTTTCGAATGAATTATTATCAAGTCCAATACTCCATGAGCAAAGCACACAATATTAGGCAAGAAGCAAAATATAAAACATACATACAAAGGCAGTCGACACGCATTCTACCAGCATTCAGGAAAACATCACACTAATTACGAAGACTGTTTGTGTAACATTCATACAAAACCCTTATTACTAAGTTTTCTCATACAGTTTTCTCCATTTCACTAATTACAAAAACTTGATATAACATCTTTAACTTAAATCGCAGTTTTTTTTAACAGCCACGATCCTTAAAAGAGAAAGATTAAGATCTCATATTCAATAACACTAATAATAGCCTCACCAAGTTGAAATCTAATATCATTAATGACATCTTGAATTCTAAAACTCTATGTATTTCAATTACAAAAAAAAACCCTAAAACTCTATAAATTTCAGTGATATAAAAAGAAAATTAAACAATTTGCATATAAATTACATATTGAAATATGAAGATTGAAAATGAAGAGCTGAAAATGAAAAGAATTAATGAATCAAATATCTAAGAAAACGTACTTGTCCTAATTAATCGACCAACAGAAATGAAGAACTAACATTTTCATGGATGAATCATACACTAGAAATCACCTACCCATAGATCCATGACAGGTAAGTTAAAACCCTTTGTTAACTTTATAACACATATTTCATGTATAAAAGATCTGCACACATATAATTCAAGAATTATGTTAACAGTTCCGAAAAGCATAGGTTAAGGAAACTTAATTTCCAGATTAGAAAGTACGAATCGGTTGTATTTCACATATTAACAAAGTCAATATCAACTTTTTATTGGTAAAATTGATTTCTTAATCAAGATGACCCATTGATCAAAAATAGATTTACATAGTCATTTTCAAATTCACACAAGTATGAGCACACACAAATCACTTCATGGTAACATATATTTAAATTCACCAAAATTCATCAACAACTACCAACAAATGAAATCAAACAATATGAAAATCGAAAGAAAAACTAATAATTTAGCATAAATACTAAGCAAGAGGAATCATTGATTAAAAATAGATTTACGGACATTAATAATCAAAATTCAATTTCTCAATTCATTTTTATAGATAAATTCACACAATTATGAGCACACACAGATCACTTCATGTTAACATATATTTAAATTCACCATAATTCATTAACAACTACCAACAAATGAACTCAATGGTACGAAAATCGAAAGAAGAAGTAATAACTTAGCACAAATGGAGTCGCATACTATGAGAGAAACACTGCCTTGCAACCTGCAGCATCAATCTCATATCTTCCAACTTTTTCCTAATTCTAATTTGGGTTCTAGTTCTCAATGATGATACAAAAATAATAACAATAAAGAAACCAAAAAGATAAACAAGTTTGGAAATAGAGGAGTTTACTGGGGGGCTTATATAGGCTTCAAATGCAAACCCAACAAGATTGATAGCGAGATTGATATCAAACGGAGGCAGTTCATTTTGCTCCTTAGTCTCAACCTTTTCAATCTCAGCATCTCTTCTTTTTTCAGGAGGTGGGAATGATCCAGAAGCTTTCATATCTTTATCTGGAAATCAATGGGTAAAGCTTTATTTGATATCCATACCTTTTTAGCTGTCAGTGAAGATATCATATAGACCGATAGAGTTGTATTTCTCAGCACCATTAAAAAAAGCCTGGATCGTCATCTAGAAGGAGAAAAAAAAGAAATTAAAAGGAATGAAAAGGATGTTATAAATATGACTGACTTTTGTGGAGAGTTACAAAGATAATTGAAGAGGAAACCTAACCTTTTTCGTTTTTCAGGTGAGTATCCAGGAGAAGTCTCTCCTGCTCTTTGTTCTGCCAATTACACACACAAAGTCACAAAAGAAAGAAATCGACACAAGAAAGAAGTAAATATAGACACAGAATAAATAAGTTTCCACCCTGGAATTAAATCCTCTTGTCTTCTTTTCTCTTCCAAATCTCTCTCGGTTCACTATAAAAACTTAAACCAATAAAAACTAACCCAAATGCAAACCTGAAGCAATTTATGAATTTCCTTTGACCCCTTCTCCTTAGGTTCTTCATCTATAACAAACTTTGCTCCTATTCCTTTCTTCTGCAGTTCCGTTCTCTTTTTTATCTACAAACCACCCAATTCACAACAAAACAACATTAAAAAAAAGTCATAAAATTCAAATCTTTGTGTCTTCCGTTGAAACCCACCATTTATAAACAAAACCCATATCCATGCTCTTCAAAAGACAAACCTTAAAAGAGGTTTAGACAAAAACTCATCTGGGTTAAGACCATAGCTTCTCAACAACTCTTTCTTGTCTTCACTCGTCAACCCACTTCATGTTTCTAACCAACAGCCATGAAAACACACACAAGAGTCAAGTCTTCAACAAATGAAAACTTTCAAGTTTAATGACAGGCTTAACTTACTAGAAGATAAGACGATGATGGAAGGTTGTCTTTGTTTTTGATTGATGGGTCGGGAGATAGAAGTGGATCGAAAAGAGAGAATTTGGTATCAAAATAAATGCTTGTTGGAGAGAGAATTGGAGATGGTGAGACTGCTGACATTGTTGTTCTCATTTTAGTTGTTGCTTGAGTCGAAGTATCGGTCTTGCTATTTTAATTTTTCTTAACAAAACTAAAACCTAAAAGATAAGAAAGTTATGGTGGTGGCATTGGCGGCGACGGAGGTGGCGATCAGTCGGCGGTTGTAGAGCAGACATGGAAGCCAAAGAGAGACAATTTGAGAAGAAAAACGTGAAAGCTAGATCTGGGAACCGAGAACAATGGAAGTCAACAGAGGAATGAGATAGATATTGTCTAGAAATTTATAACCAGTTCAACTGGTTTTTCAATTTTTTTTTAAATTAAAGAAGGTATGTTGGATCAAGTTGCTGAACGATCCAACGGACCAAATGAATCACTATTCATGGTTGTATGATACAACCATTTTTTCCCCAACTGCATTGCAGCAAACCCCCACCATTGAGTTCATTTGTTGGTAGTTGTTAATGAATTATGGTGAATTTAAATATATGTTAACATGAAGTAATTTGTGTGTGCTCATACTTGTGTGAATTTATCTATAAAAGTGAATTGAGAAATTGACTTTTGATTATTAATGATTGTAAATCTATTTTTGATCAATGGGTCCTCTTGATTAGTATTTATGCTAAATTATTAGTTTTTCTTTCGATTTTCATATTGTTTGATTTCATCTGTTGGTAGTTGTTGATGAATTGTAGTGAATTTAAATATATGTTACCATGAAGTGATTTGTGTGTGCTCATACTTGCGTGAATTTATGTGAAAAGGTGAATTTGAAAATAACTATGTAAATCTATTTTTGATCAATGGGTCCTCTTGATTAAGAAATCAATTTTACCAATAAAAAGTTGATATTGATTTTGTTGATATGTGAAATGCAGTCAATTCGTATTTTCTAATGCTGGAAATTAAGTTTCCTTAACCTGTGCTTTTCGGAAACTGTTAACATAATTCTTGAATAGGTCTTTTGTACATGAAATATGTGTTATAAAGTTGAAGAAGGGTATTAATTTACCTGCCATGAATTTCATTAATTCCTTTCATTTTCAGCTCTTCATTTTCAATCTTCAGATTTCAACGTGTAATTTATTTGCAAATTGTTTAATTTTTATTTTTATATCACTGAAATGTATAGATTTTTAGGGTTTTTTTTTATAATTGAAATACATAGAGTTTTAGAATTCAAGATAACATTAATGATATTAGATTTACACTTGGTGATGCTATTATTAGTGTTATTGAATACGTGATCTTAATCTTTCTCTTTTAGGGATCGTGGATGTTATAAAAAGTTACGAAAATATGTTATATCAAGTTTTTGTAATTAGTGAAATAGAGCCAATTGTATGAGAAAGCTTAGTAATAAGAGTTTTGTATGAATGTTACACAAACAGTCTTCGTAATTAGTGTACGATGTTTTCGTGAATGCTGGTAGAATGCGTGTCGACTGCCTTTGTATGCATGTTTTTATATTTTGCTTCTTTCCTAATATTGTTTGCTTTGCTTATGGAGTAATGGACTTGATAATAGTTTATTCGAAACTTATAGCGAATAGCTATTAAGAGTTGGGACTGTGCTAATTTTGTACAGCAAATATGATCTCTAAATTCAATTTTTTTTCCAACGCTGCATAAAGAGGAAGCATACACGCACCAAATGAATGAGGACAGGGAAAACATGATGTGGCACCACATATTTAAGTAATTATTAAAAATCTCATCAATTCTCTATCAATTCCATGTGATTACATCAATTAACTAAACTTGTCAATTGTGCTAATTTTGTGTGCAACAAATATGATCTCTATAATAAGAGCAAAAAGTGAGTGCATTTCTTGGATTTTTTTCCATCCTACGAATCCTTGAAATTTTAATATTTCAATTTCTTTGATTGGGAGATTGAATTTGTTGTTTGAATACATAAGCGAAAACAAAAAGGAAAAGGAATATTCTAGAAAGTTTTAGGATTTACTAGCTAAATTTGCTTTGTCCACTGTACTTTTCCAACCACTTGATTTTTGTTTTGTTGCTATTGTGTGCAGATTTTAGAAGGGCTTCTTAAGTTAGCAGAAAATAGAGAATGTGTAGATTGTTAAAGTAGTTATTTTCAATTCTGGTACTATTTGTATACCTTTGTTTTCTTATACGTCAAGCAGAATAGTTGTGTAATTATTTCAACGGACTAAAATGGGGCAAGTATGAACCTTGGAATATTTATGTACATGCAATGTTCAACAATCCGTTGGAGTCTTGAAGTGCATATTTCGTAGGTATAAAATTATAGTCTTTTGATGATTTGATGATTTGATGATGGTCTATCATTTTGTTTATTTTGTAAATTACGTGGCTACCAGAGCATGTTGCTTTTATACAATGTAAATTGATGTTGCATTGTTTCTTGCTGCAAATCTTGATTATGATCATGATCATAATCAAAATCCTTGTTGTTTGTTGTTTTAGCTATGCCTAATGACAAGTCTAACAAGTACGGGGAAGCACAACTCCCACCAAATTGCAACAAAAGAAGTTTCGAGAGATTCATCCGCTCCAAGTGAAATGGAACTGAAATGGAGTGGTCTAGTTTTTGTATTGATTAAGTTTAGTTGATTTTGGTTTATAGATATCTCCTTTAAATTTGTGATGTAGGAAAAAGATGAAGGAATCGCGGCCCATGTCGAACAATTTCTTTATTTTCTTATTTTGTTAATTTGGGTCTTTTCTTGTTTAATAAGTTTATTTATTTTTGTTTGATTAGGAATTAAATTTAGGTTTTGGAAATAAATCAAACTTACCTTTTGGGTAAGATTTGATCGTTGTTTTCCAGTTAAGTTAGGAGTCATGAATCTTAGAAGATTTTGATTATTTTTTATCTTTTCTTGTTTTAGTTTTTTTTTTATGGAATGTCGTATTCGAGTCGTATTAGGATTGATTTATTATAAATAGTCTTATTATTTCCAATTATTGTAACTTTTAAACCTTTGATTGATTTTAATAAAATCGTTCATTTGGAACATTTATCTGTCGCGGATTCGACATGCTCTTTGAGAATTCGAGAGTACCATTTTCTAATGGTGGTCCATGCTTGGGAAACTACCGGTCGCTGCGTCAAGGTTCGTCTGAGTGTGCCTCAAGGTTCGACAAAGTAATCATTCTTATTTTCACCATACCCTCCGCTGCGTCAATTGGTATCAGAGCACCGAGTCTACCTCCGTGCTAGGCTCAGCGTCCACGGACCACAACCAACTACTTTCCTAAACACCATATATTCACCTTCCATATCCCCCCCATAAAAAAAAAAGAAAATAAAAATAGAGAAACGAAAATGAAAAAAAAAAAAGAATGAGAGTGTTTGTGTGATAGTTTCGAGAATTAACAATCAGCCTCAGAGACAATAAAAATTATGGATAAGCCCAACAGTGTTACAATTTACAGATCAACCTTAATAGTGCTAGGAATTTTAGATCAGTCTCACGAGTTCCAGATATTTCAGATTGTGTCCACCATCACACACACCTGAAGCCGCGAGTGAATTAATTTTTCGTATGCAGTTCTCAGGGTTCAAATTTCGGTATGTTTTTTTTCAGACTCTGATTTCGGTTCTCACTGGGTTTCAATGGTTCTCTTGGTTTCAATAATTATTTTTCGGGCTATAATGATTATCAACCAAGACTTTGATTTTTTTCTGGTCATATGAAAACTGAAGAATTTATTAATTGGTTGAAAGAAGTTGAAGAATATTTTGCATATCAGAAAACTGAAGAAAGTATGAAAGTTTTACTTGTAGAGATTTATTTGAAAATCGATGCATTAATTTGGTGGAAAGACTTTCAAAAGGATCGGAAAAGATTTGGAATGGATAGGATCCAATCATGGCCAGTGATGAAACATGTAATGCGGGAGGAAAATCTTCCAATTGATTTTTTTGAAGGTTTTTGTCATTAGAAGATGCGGTTGAAGTTTTTTCATATGAAGTGAAAATTGTCGAAGTAATTGAAGATGAGCTTTGGATCTTAGAAGTTGAAGACTGTGATCCAACCAATGATATTGATTGCACTTTAGATGTGGTTAAAGCAAAACTGGAAGCTAAATCAATTTCTATTGATAAATTTTCCAAGGGTGATAACTTATTTGAAAATCCACACAATTTTTATTGGGGTAATTTGAAGATTATTTTTCTTGATTTGGATTTTGAAGATCCAACATTGTTCTTGCCATCTGATGTATATTTGTTCAAGCCAGTGATTGACAAGATGGTACATTTTAAGTATTATCCACCCAAACAAAACCTTACCAAACTACTATGTGGGATAGGAAGAGCTAGCAAAGAGGAATCGCTATTGTCCAAACCTCTACAGGTGTCCAGCGGTCCAAGCCGCAACCAATAGGCATCGCCAGTGGCGAATAGCTTGGACATCTTCTGCATTTTGTTGGACGATTGTTGTGGTGCCATTGTGGATTTGGGATGAACAACGGAGATATTTTTCGGTTGGCGTTTACCACTCCCACCAGACAAATATGGGTTCTTCTTTGTTTACCTGTCTTTCCGCGTGTTTCAACCGAACTCGAGGACGCGTTCTTTTTAAGAAAGGGTGACTGATGTAGGATAAAGATGAAGGAATCGCGGCCCATGTCAGACAATTTCTTTATTTTCTAATTTTGTTAATTTGGGTCTTTTCTTATTTAGTAAGTTTATTTATTTTAGTTTGATTAGGAATTAAATTTAGGTTTTGGAAATAAATCAAACTTACCTTTTGGGTAAGATTTGATCTTTGTTTTCTAGTCAAGTTAGGAGTCATGAATCTTAGAAAGTTTTGATTAGTTTTGATCTTTTCTTGTTTTAGTATTTTTTATGGAATGTCGTATTCGAGTCGTATTAGGATTAGTTTATTATAAATAGTCTTATTATTTCCAATTATTGTAACTTTTAAACCTTTGATTGATTTTAATAAAATCGTTCCTTTAAAACATTTATCTGTCGTGGATTTGACATGCTCTTTGAGGATTCGAGAGTACCATTTTCTAACGAATATTAGGGAATGATGGCTCTTGCATGGCGGTCCATGCTTGGATAACTACCGGTTGCTGCGTCAAGGTTCGTCTGAGTGTGCCTCAAGGTTTGACAAAGTGATCATTCTTATTTTCACCATACCCTCCGCTACGTCAATTTGTATTTTTTTTAAGCTCGAAAATGAAATTTGAATCGATTTTTATGTTCAGAGATCAACTGGGTTTGTAAATCTATTTACAATTACCGAATTGTTAAATAAGTTTTGACACCAAAAGCTTCTGTCATGTATTTGATTGTTTTGTTTCAAATAACTAGGTTTTAAAATTTTGTATATATAGATTAGAACTCCTTAAAATTTATAAGTCATTCCACGAATGAGCTTTACAATTTTGTATCAATTACAATTTTGTACCAATTAACAATGTAAACTTTACTATATTAATATATTCATAATTTTATTATTTTCTTAATTTATAAGAATACAACTCAGGAATTGATATAAGGCATGTGCCTCAAAATCTAGTTAAATTAAGATAAATTTGTTTGTTTTTTTTTTCCAACTTATATAGTATGTTAAGATATATATGTCTTTTAGTAATTTTTTTTTTTTTACTTTTATCTTATTAATAAGGGATAATTACTCTAGTGGTTATCTATTTGGGTCACCACTATCAAAATGACCATTAGAAGTTGAAATGGTTTTAAAATGGTCATTTTTTAGGAACACTATTACACTAATGTTTATTCCATCTATTTCGATAAATAAGGGATGAAATTAATTTATTTTAGATTTTTTTTGGAAATCAATTTGTGAGTATACTGTATACACATATAACATATCTCAAACATATAATTTATATATTTTTGAAAATAAGCAATATATTCACGGGGGCCAAATTAACCCAGAAACAACAAACAAACAAAAAAACAAAACATCCAAACAAACTGTCACACCAAAGAAACCTAGGGAAAACACAAAACAGACAAGTACACAACCAAAGGCCATCCTACAACAGCCCCCAACAAAAACAGAGAGACAAAACGACCAAAGCAAAGCACCAACAAATGACAAACCAACTAGACATCACTAAATTCCCCAAACCCCCCCCCCCCCCATCATATTTGAACCCGTTCTTGCTAATCCGTCACCAGACGAATTATAAATCATGGAATCCCAAATTACTTGCATGTCTCCAACAGATTAAAGCATATCACGAATGTCAAAAAATGTATTAATGTGATCCACATTCCCAAAATCACCTTTATTCACCCAAGCAACAACCACTTTGGAATCACTCACCACCATTATAACTCGACCTCTAAGCATCTGATTGGAAATGCACAACTCGATTGCCGTTTTAATGGCAAACAACTCAACAATATTCAAATCGAGAATCCCAGTGTAAGTAGAAAAATACAGAGCACCTTGCCATATGAGTCTCTCAAAACTCCTTCTATACCCGAAGGCCCTGGATTCCCTTTAGATGAGCCGTCAGCGTTGAATTTCAGATTGTCATCATAAGGGGGAATCAAGTCCAAAATCTTCAACATTTTGGGGTATTGTTATCCGTTCACTATAATTTAACGATAAGTCATTTAATCAGTGACAGTTTTGAAATTCCACCTCCAAAAAATGTCAATTATTTTTTTAACCCTTACAAACATACTTGAAAAGAATTTCAATGATAGGTAGGAAATTGATTAGTGTCAGGAAAAAACCCTTTTTATAGAAATTGAGTAACCCATGACTAATGCTTAACCATAAGAATAAGCAAGCAAAAACTCTCAAATCATTATTGGGTTAGCTTTATTATCTAAATTTTGTACCAAACAAAAATCATACTCCACTACAACAAATATGGTCTTCTCTGAGGGCCAAAAACCGTCGAAAAAAGTTAAAATATCGTCGAAAATGCACAATTCCAATAGGAAAAGGTCGTCGGTCTACGTCGAAAATAATATCGTGGGAAATAACTCTTTTTTGACCGTCCCTTGGAAATAAATTATTTGTTAGGGAAAAAAACCGTTGGAAATTGAGTGAAAAAGTTGTCAGAAATGTAATGAAAACTAGATTAGGAGAATATTTTCAATAGTCTTTGCCCTAATAAATAATGAATTATCATGGTGGGAAATAAATGAGATATTATTGATGAATGTCATGGTCGAAAATAAAATGTATTTTTTTCAGGTATTTTTCAATATTTTTTTAAAATATTTTTTTTTCTTGTTTTTTTTTTCTTGTTGAATAATGCTAAAAATATTAACTAAAATATGTGTCCAAAAAAATATATTGACAAATATACAAAATAAAAAGAAAATAGTCATCAAATATAAATTATTGATAAAGTACAAATGTAATTTAAAAGTTAAATATATAGCATTCAAATTTTAATCTAAGATTACAAATATGATTATGCTATCTAATAATTTGTTGATTTCTCTCATTCTTCTGTGTGCCCTTGAATTTTACCCTTGAATTTTTAGCTGTTGGAGTAGGCATGAGTCCAATGTTTACTGTAAGGAAATAAAACACACATAAATAAATATTATATATATATGCATTATCATATAATTAATAAATAGAAATATTTTAAATCAACAATTATAATAAAACTTACATGAATTTCCCTTGCGTTTTTACGTTCTTCACTAAGCCAGACTTCATCTTTATAGACATGAAAGTTCTTGAAACTTCACCGCAACACTACATATAAAGCACCTATTAGTCCAATAAAAAAATTAAAAATTAAAATACATATAAGACATTTATAATTGTCCAACCAAAAAAAATTAAAACTAAAAAAATCAACAACAATGTGAATTTTTTTTAAAGAATTACAGGCAAATCTATTCAATTCTACTTCACCATCAAACTATATTCCATCATACGATTTGTGACCATTCAATCATTATATTATACAATAAAAATGAGTAATTCTTTTTTATAAAAGACATGGTAAGTTATTTGTACCTACTTTTAATATAATTTGAACATGATATAAAATTCACACAAAAAATCCCTTTTGAAAGTAAATTGTTCCCATTGAAAATATTAAATTTTTTAAACATCCAAAATTCAAGTTCTTCATTGCCTTTTCCTTGAACATGTTATATGTAGTGAATCATATGAGAAAACATATATTAAGGCAATGAATCCCGAATAATGAAAATTAATCAAAAAATATAACAACATAATAAATTCCCTTTAAAAAAAAAATTCCTCGTAAATTTCTTGCAATTGTTTCAAGAAAGTAATCTAAAGGATCTAACACCATATTTCAAATAAGAATGAGAAAAACATATCCAATTGTAAAAGACTTACCAACGGAGGATGATGTGAACCTTAAAACGATCTTCAATAAAAAGATTATGATTTCTACTTAAAGGTTTAGTTGTAGGTTTTAGAGAAACTACAAAAGAGTGGAAGAATGAGGAGTCAATATTTAGGGTTGGAGTGAAAGGACAGTAAGAATCTTATGAAAGATTAAAGAAAAGAAATTGAAAAATAAAAATTGGTAGGAGTAGGAGGCTATAAGGATCACAATTAGGGTTAGTGGAAAAAAAATGACTAAAAAAGTGGAGAAAAAAAAACCGGAAAAATAAATAATTAGTAGGAGGCGGTTTGACAATTAGGGTTTGTGAAAGAAAAAAAAAAGAGTAACAGTAGGAATTTTTTTTTTTGAAAAAAAAGTATAATAGCTATAAAAAGTAATAAATATATAAAATTATATATATATATATATATATATATATATATATAATAGGAAAAAAGGTAGCATATTTAATCAATAGAAAAAGAATATATATATATATATATAATATCATGTTGAGTAAAGACAATTAAAACTAAAAACAATAAGTGCATATAACCTATAAATTTAACTTGGTATTAATCTAGTTTATTTTATTTTATTTTTTTATATTAATTTATAATTTTATGTTTTAACAACAATCATTTTGATTTTTTGAAAATGATATTTCGACGGCAGGGTACTTTGGTTGATACTATTGTATTTCCAAGGGATAGGTACTTTTGGTTGGAAAATTTATTGCATTTCTGAGGGGTAGGCACTCGCAGTTGGAAATAATATTGGTGCCTAAACTTGGCGTCATTTTCACAATATTTCTGATGAATTTTGACAATATTTGTGAGGGTATTTTTGTAGTCATAAATGATATAAAATAGTTTTATTATTTCTGACAACATGATTTTTGTGTAAAGGATTCGATTAATACAAAACTAACATGCATATGCAAATAATTAATCCAAACAACCTAAACATGTTTCTATATCATGATTAATCAAACCCTAATATACATAATATAACCCAAGTCAATTCAAGAGAAAAGAAGTAAATCGAGAAAGCAAAAGCATACTTGAATCCATTGCCGGAGGTTGGTGAATGAGTTGTGATCTTCCAAATTATCACGACCTTTCTTGAACCCTATCGTGTTCTATTTTGCTCTATTGATGGGGATACAGACAAAACGAAAGTATCGTGTAATTTGGGGACCATAACCCTAAATATATATATAATAATCATATTATTATATGTTTTGTTATATCTAATTCGGTCTCTCATCAAATTAGAAATAGCACTCTGGTATCTACAAATTAATTCCATGATAATTATACTCTTAAGCCTTAATACTTTAAATCTTAATTAGAATACTTTAATATAGACTTAACCAAAAGATAGCATAACACATTTAATATTTACATGTGTGACCCCATATGATGGAATTTTCCAACAATCTCCCACTAGGCCACATATGTAACTTTACAAATGTGTATGTCTTTATGAGCTCCAAATTTTTTCTATCACAATTTTAGGGTATATCCGAACAATCTCGTCCATTGATTATGCCAACATAGGATCAAAGCGGCTTTCATCATTTTTAGCATGACTAAACCTATCAATTGTCACGTATACCAACATAACCAAATGACATAGATCAATCATGGATGCGAAGCATGGAAATTACATGCAATGTGATCTATACATGTCTATTCCAACTGGTCCTACTTTATTCCTTAGTGAGATCAATACTTAACACAATGTAACAGAGTGTAATTAACCGAATACTTTATTTCTGATTAGAAAAACGTCCAAATACAAAAATGTATAAATATATCCAAAATCAAACATAGAGCAATAAAATACAAAATTATACAAACTCCCACTATATTGTGATATTCTTACACAAAATAACACCCACATGAGCAGTGTGCTCGTGAAAGACCTTGGGTGGTAATCCTTTTGTAAGCGGATCCGCTATCATGGAGTTTGTCCCAATGTGCTATATGGATATATGTCCACTCTGCACTCTTTCCTTCAAAACTAAGAACTTAATGTCAATATGCTTTGACCAAGATGAGCTCTTGTTGTTGTTAGAATATAACACTACTAACTTATTGTCACAATATAGTTTTAGTGGTCTTTCAACACCCTCCATAATGTGTAGCCCAGTGAGAAAATTCCGCATCCATATTCCATGGTTGGATGCCACATAGCATGCTACAAACTCTGCTGCCATGGTGGAAGAAGCTATGAGTGTCTATTTGGCACTCCTCCAAGAAATAGCTCCACCAGCCAACAGGTATATGTAGCTTGATGTGGATCTCCTACTGTCTTGACATCCAGTATAATCGGAGTCGGAATACTCTATGATCTCAAACTAATCCGATCTTCTATATGTGAGCATGTAACCTTTTTATTCTCTTCAAATACCTTATAACTCTATTGGATGCTATCTAATGATCCATCCCAGGATTACTTAAATATTTGCCTAACATACCAACAATGTACGCAATATCCGGACGCATACACACTTGAGCATACATTAGACTCCCTACAGCTGATGCATAGGAAATCTTCTGCATTTCCTTAGCTTCAAGGTTACTTTTAAGGCACTGATTGAGACTGAACTTGTCTCATTTAACGACAGGGGTGTCACCTGGTTTGCTGTTCTGCATGCCAAACCTTTTAAGCACTGTATCAATATAGCTCCTTTGTGATAATCCAAGAAAACCCAAAGAGCGATCTCGTTGTATCTGGATCCCTAATACAAAGAAGGCGTCACCAAGATCTTTCATCTTAAAATTCTTTGATAGAAATCTCTTAGTTTCGAGCAACATGCCTATATCATTTCTGGAAAGCAGTATGTTATCGACATATAAAAACAGGAATATATGCTTACTCCCACTGAATTCGTGATACACACAATTATCAATAGCGTTTATCTCAAAACCAAAAGAGATAACCACTTAATGAAACTTATGGTACCACTGACGAGAAGCTTGTGTGAGTCCATAGATAGATTTTTTCAATTTATAAGCCATATTCTTTGGGTCTCCTGACTCATAGTTTTATTGTTGTACCATATAAATTGTTTCATCAATGTCACCATTGAGAAACACAGTTTTGATATCCATCTTATGAAGCTCAATATCAAAATGTGCAACAAGTGCAGTGATTGTCCTAAAAGAGTCTTTCGTTGAAACCGGAGAGAAAGTCTCTTTATAGTCAATCCCTTCCTTTTGAGTAAAGCCTTTAACTGCAAGACGAGCCTTATACCTCTCCATATTACCTTTCGAATCTCTTTTGGTTTTAAATAACCATTTACAATCAATGGGCTCTGCACTTTCTGGTAATGGGACAAGTTCCCAAACCTTATTGTCTTGCATAGATTTATATTCCACATTCATGGCATCAATCCACTTTTGAGAGTTGGAACCCTGCATGGCTTGATGGAAGATGATTGGATCATTTTCTATCATTCCAATGTCTTCCTCATGTTCCTGGAAAAATACGTAAAACTCTTCTGGAATAGCATTTCTCTTTTCACTAGTGGATTGCCTCAATGAAACGGGTTCTTGAGGTTGTCGAGTTTGTTCCTCAGGAATAATTATCTCATCTTGAATGGAAGATTGTTCAACATTGTCTAGTTAAGGGTCCAGATTCACTTCTTGATCAATGATAGGTATAGAAGCCTGCACATTGTCAAAAGCGATAGTGGGAATCGAAACTGACTCTTCCTCAAAGACAATGTCTCTAACCTTATTTTTGCCCCCAAACTCAACATCCTCAAAAAACGTTACAGTTACAGTTTCTGTTTCAAAAAATTGACCTAATTATGGGATCATAAAACTTATAGCCTTTTGATCGCTCATAGTAGTTAATGAAGTAGCTGCTCACAGTTTTGGAGTCCAATTTCTTTTCATATGGCCTATAAAGCCTTGCCTCAGTTGGATATCCCTAAATGTTAAAATACTTTAGACTAGGCTTCCTGCCTATACAAAGCTCATAAGGTATTTTACAACTTCATTATTCTTCCTCTATTTGCCCTTATCCTTAGAGAAGCTAGCCAAATGAGCACTTTCGATTCTGTCTCGCTTTAGTCTCTCTTCCTCTTGCACACAGTAAGAAATGAGGTCATTAAGAGTCCATTTCTCCTTTTGACAGTTGTAACTGATCTTAAACTAATTGTATTGTACAGGAAGTGATATTAATACCAAATGCACGAGCAAGTCATTAGACAGCTCGAGCTTCAGTGCCTTAAGCTTAGAAGCAATATGAGACATTTCAATAACGTACTCCATTATGTTCCCTTTGCTCTTATACTTCATAGAATCAAGCTTTACAAAAGCGTGCTTGTTTATGCCTTATTGTTTTTTCGTAAATCGCTTTTCAATTTCGGCTAGGAACTCTTTGGCTTTGGTTTTCTTTTTAGATACCGCGCCCCTAAATACTTTCGGAATGCCGCACTTGATGATCATAAGACTCATGCAATTTGAGTGATCCCACTTCTCAAAGTTCTTCCATTTATCAGGAGATCTTGCATCCGTAAGAAATACGGGTTGCTCAACCTGAAATACAAGGTCCAGATCTATACAGCCGAGAACAATGAGTATGTTTTTCTTCCAAATCCTTAATGTTGGTCCCATTAAGCATGGGTATATAGTTGGTATTAGCAGATATAGTAAAACATTAGCTTGAAAGAGAACAAAACAAACACACAAACATACTTACATTAATAACCAAATACAATAATCAACAAATTCAAATAATGCTAAGTGATTAACACTGAAAATTGTATGTTTACTAAGGGATAATATCATCATTTTACACTTCTAATATGATTAATTCCCCAATTTAGATATAATTTCGTTCGCTCGCTTAAATAAATGTGTTGTATAGTAATATGTGTATTTTTCTTTGTATTTCAGAGGTAATTCGATCAATTCGAAATTATGGACAAGTCAGATGGTAAAACAAACATCGTTTTCAAGTTTAAAACGTCAAAAACCTTAGGAAGACCACGAAGGGCATTTTTGTAATTTTAACTATTTTCATTGTTCACAGTTGACTTTTCACAGTTCACAGTTGATTTTCACTGTTCCTGATGATGTGGCACATTCCTATTGGCACAAACTGCGAGTGCACCATACACACGGCTGCAGAGAATCATATTCTAGAAGCCGGTGCACTGTTCACTATTCACTTCACGGATGCGTTACTGTTCACTGTCACTGTCACTGTCACTGTCACTGTTCACTGATGACGTGGTAAAATCTGGACGCTCCATTCTAAATTCATCACTTGGTCAATTTTCATCCGTATTTTGTATAAATAGGGGGCCTCTTCCCTCTTATTTTGATATTCTGAATCCAAATCTGATATTAGATTTGTGAAATTCTCTCTCTTTTGTTCTCAAATTCTTAGTTTAAATAAAATAGCTATTTTCTAGTTAAATTATGTCTAGCTAATTTTATATAGCTGGGGCCAAAGGTGATACTATTGGTATGGAAAATATGATCCAATTTTGGTAAGTTTATTATTTTTTGCTTTCTCCCCTCTAATCTTTGTGGAGTTTTTGACTCACTGTAGATAGACATATATTGTCTAGCACAGTGAGTACTCTTACCCATATCTATCAGAGAGTGGTTTCTCCCCTCTGATCTTTGTGGAGTTTTTGATTCACTGTAGACAGATAGATATTGTTTAGCACAGTGGGTACTTTTACCAATATCTATCAGAGAGTGGTTTATCCCGTCGGATCTTTGTGGAGTTTTGACTCACTATAGACAGACAGACGTTGTCTAGCACAGTGAGTACTTATACCCATATCTATCAGAGAGTGGTCAGTGGAGTGGAATATCATCCCATTAATCTGGACTAAATATTATTATTGGATCATATTCGAATTACCAACAGTGAATCCCTTAGCCCCAATTTTAATTTTAATTGATTTACAATTTATAACAAGCTTAGTAATTAATCTAACTAATTAATTCTACAAGGAAAAGTGAACAACCTCCTTGTGGTTCGACCCGGTCTTACCGGTTAATTTATTACTATGACACTCTTATACTTGGGAGTAGGAACACTTCTTTAGGACGTGTCAATTTTTTGGCGCCGCTGCTGGGGAGGTAAGCCCGTCTTTTCTTTGTAGAAGTAATTTCTTTTTAATTTTATTTTAGTTTTGCTAATTTTTTTTCTATCTTCTTTGTTCTTGTTTTGTATTCATTTTGCATCACTCATCTCAATCATTAACTTCATCCACTTAAAAAAAAGCACTTTTAATCATTAATCACTTTTTTGCATTTTAGTCCTTTAACGTTTTTATTATTATTTGCATTTTAGCTTAAATCTAGTTTGCATTAGCATATAGGTCATTTTATTTTTCATTTTTTGCATATCAGTCCCTTAATTATAATATTTTTTTCTTTAGTCCCTAAATTTATAATTATTTGTACTTTTGCCTCATTGCTTGTGCATATTTACATTTACACCCCTAGAATTTTGCATCTTTTTATTTGTATCACATTTTCTTTTATTTTCTTTATTTTTGTGTATTTCACATCCATGAACCCTCATTAAATTTGCATGAGACTTTGGTCTCGAACATCTAGTGGTAGATTAATTAGGATATCACAATCACCCACATTCACCAACATGGCTGAAAACCCACATAGACATCCAACAGGAAACCAAGCCGAGAACCTTTTAGACAACCTTGACAACATATCTCTACATAGCAACCATCCGCCGTATGTTGACCATGACCAACACATTAACCCAAATCCACCTATAACTCTTAGACACTACATGAATCTCACACGTACTGGACCACCTTCATGTATAGCTTTCCCACCAAATGCAACACACTTTAATTTTAAACCGGAAATCATTCAACTTTTACCCAATTTTCACGGTCTTGAATCTAAAAACCCATATTTGCATCTTAGGGATTTTGAGGAAGTCTGTAACACTTGCACTGACCAAAATGTTATCATGGATATAATCAGGATTAAGTTTTTCCCTTTTTCCTTAAAAGATAAAGCTGAAACTTGGTTTCAAAACCTTAGGTCAGGATCAATCCAAACTTGGAATGATATGCAACAACAATTCTTAAAGAAATTTTTCCCACCTCATAGAACAAACTCTCTTAAGAGGCAAATCACTTCATTTTCCCAAAAACCTGGGGAAACACTTTACCGATGTTGGGATAGGTTCAAAGTGATGTTAAATGTTTGTCCACATCACTGTTTTGAAACATGGAGGATAGTATCACATTTCTATGTGGGACTCACACCCCAAGGTAGACAAGTCATTGAAATGATGTGTAATGGGGAGTTCAGTGCAAAAATCCTGAATAAACACTTGAATACCTTGATCACATTGCCGAAAGTGCTCAAAATTGGGATGCCATTGGTTCCTATGAGCCCATGAGCAAACCACAACCATCTCCATCTAGTGGAGGCATTTACAATCTTAGGGAAGATCATGACATTCAAGCTAGATTCACATCCCTAGATAGGAAAGTTGAAGCTTTAGAAACTAAAAAGAGTGAACATGTAAAATCTATACAAGAAATCGCATGACATATATGTGATTCTGATGATCATTTCACTCAAAGTTGCCCAAATGAACAAGCCAATGTTTTGCACACTTTCAACAAGCCAAATTCCAACCCATACTCACAAACCTACAATCCTGGTTGGAGAAATCATCCAAAATTTAATTGGAGGAACAACAGTCAAGCCCAATCTTCACAACCACCAGGTCCATCACATCCGTAAACACACCAGAATTTCCAAAACCCACAAGGTTATGCACCTTATGTCCCACAATCTAGGAAAAACTTTGAAGACACTTTGTACTCATTCATTGAGAAGCAAGAAACCATTAACTGCCAAACTGTACAAACCTAGATAGATGTTAAAGATACTTTGGCAAAGATTGCTTCTACACTCACCACACACGAAAAAGGTAAGTTTCCATCTCAACCACAATCAAATCCCAAGAGTCAGTCAAGTTCCTATGATAATAACCAATGCCCAGATCAAGTCAATTCAATTATCACTCTTCATAGTGGTAAGGTCATCGAAAAACCTATTCTTGAATCTGGTAAAAATGATGATGAGTCATTTTCCAAGGGTAAGGAAAGGGTTGATGAAACCACTATTGATGAAGAAATAATTAAATCCTCACCTACACTCTCATATCCTCAAGCTCTTAAAAATTCACAGAAATTGAAGCATCCCCCAGAGATTTTTGAAATTTTCAAACAGGTAAAGATCAATATACCTTTGTTGGACATAATCAAACAGGTACCTTCCTATGCCAAACTTTTGAAGGAACTGTGCACTGTGAAAAGGAAGCATCAGGTAAGAAAGAAAGCCTTTATGGCTGAACAGGTAAGTTCCATTTTTTCCAATAAAAATGTTTTGAAATATAAAGATCCTGGCTGTCCCACTATTTCCTGTACAATTGGTAATTGTGAAATTGAGCATGCTTTACTTGACCTAGGTGTTAGTGTAAATTTGCTCCCATACTCATTTTATCAGCAACTTAAACTTGGTGAGTTAAAGCCGACTTCAACCACACTTTGTCTTGCTGATAGGTCAATTAAAATACCAAAAGGAATAGTGGAAGATGTGTTAGTACAAGTCGATAAATTTATCTACCCAGTAGATTTTATTGTCTTGGAAACATAACATGTTGTTAATGAGTACAAATCAATTCCTGTTATATTGGGTCGACCATTTTTAGCTACTACTAATGCCTTAATTAGTTGCAGGAATGGAATAATGAGCATGTCTTTTGGAAATATGGAAATTAAGCTTAATGTTTTCAGCATGTCTAAAGAACCATTTGATGATGAAAATGAAGATAAAGATGAAGATGTAGACATTATTGAAACCATTGTTGAAGATCATTTTCAAAAGGATTCTTTTAACTCTTTTGAAATTTGTTTGATCAATTCACCTAAGTCAAGCATGCTTCCACATCTTGATGATTGTTTGCAGATTGTCAAAGAAGAATAAGACACTTCAGATTTTGAAGAATTGGAACTAAAAGATGATGAGGCAAAAGAAAAAGCACCCATCAATGATTCTTTTCATGATGATCTTTTATTCTCTATCACAGCTTTGCCTTGGTATGCTGACATTGTTAATTATCTTGCAACAGGAATGATGCCACTAGATTGGAATGCACAGGACAAAAAGAAATTTTCGAATGAGATAAAATGTTTTTACTGGGATGACCCGTACTTATTCAAGTATTGTCCTGATCAAATTGTTCGACGGTGTATTCCAGGCAATGAGGTAAGTAGTGTCATTGAATTTTGTCATTCTGAAGCATGTGGTGATCATTTTTCGGCAAAGAAAACTGCTGCAAAAATCTTACAGTGTGTATTTTATTGGCCCACCTTGTTTAAAGACGAACATGCATTCTGTAAAACCTATAAAAAATGTCAAAATTTAGAATCCATTTCCAAGCGAAACATGATGCCTTTAAACCCCATTCTTGTCATTGAAATATTTGATTGTTAGGGAATTGATTTTATAGGTCCATTTGCACCGTCATTTGGATTTTTGTACATTTTAGTTGCCGTTGATTATGTGTCAAAATGGGTTGAGGCAATTCCTTATCGAAATAATGATCACAAAACAGTGATTAAGTTTTTAAAGGAAAATCTTTTGAGTTGATTTGGAATCCCTCGAGCCATTATCAGTGATGGAGGCAAACACTTTTGTAACAAACCTTTTGAGTCTTTAATGAAGAAATATGGAGTCACACACAAAATTGCCACACCATACCACCCTTAAACAAATGGTCAAGTTGAGTTAGCAAATAGGGAGATAAAACATATCTTACAAAAAACGGTTAACCTTGATCGAAAAGATTGGTCTCTTAGACTAAATGATGCACTTTCGGCTTACCACACTGCATTCAAAACATCTTTGGGTATGTCTCCTTATCGTTTATTTTATGAAAAACCTTGCCACTTACCTATTGAACTTGAAAAAAAAGCATATTGGGCCATTAAAGCTTTCAATTCTAACCTAAATGATGCTGGTGAATTGCGCAAGTTGCAATTAAATGAACTTGAAGAATTAAGAAATGATGCATATGAAAATGCAAAAATTTTTAAAGAAAAATCTAAAACCTTTCTTGACAGACGAATTTTGAAGAAGATCATTTGAAGTTGGTCAAAAGGTTTTGCTTTATAATTCTCGACTTCATTTATTTCCTAGTAAATTGAAATCAAAATGGAGTGGTCCATTTGTTGTGAAACACGTGTATCCATATGATGCCCTTGACATTAAGAATCCTAGGAATGGTAATGTGTTTAAAGTAAATGGACAACGTGTGAAACCTTTCTTAGAAAATACAGATTTTCAAAAAGACTCTGCCGTTATTTTTGACCCTTGATACAAAGGTGAGTAAACAAACCTTTTGCTTTTGACTTTATTTGTATTTGCAATTTTTTTTTTGTTCGATTTTTCATTTTTCATTTTTGCAGGATTAATTTCTAGGTTCGATTTTTTCTTGGTGTGTTTTGCTATATAACCACGGTTAAGTGGCGGATAACGGTACTCCGTGACAATTCAAGTCGGTTTAGTTCAGTTTCCCAAATAACTGATCCCCAAAACAAGGCATGGATAAAATTTTCAAAAACTGTGAAAATATTTTTCATCGTTGCCCCAAAATGCTCTGAAAAAGATTTACAAAGCACGTTCCGAAAGATTACGCTTACTGATGATAAACAAAATTCCTGTTGAAATTCGCTGGTTGATCAAAGCTAAGGTACGTTTAGCAGGTGAGTCTGCTGATTCATTTTTATCTTACATGTCTGGTTTTGGAAGAAGTAACCTAGCAAAAAAAATGAAGAGCTAAGAAGTTAGGGGTTACTTGTCACAATTGTGCACGTACAACTTGCAACACATGTTGTCGTTCTTTAGGAATGGTTTCTAATAATCGGGGAGATAAAATTTTATTCATTAGGCATGGTTTACGTAGGGAGTCATTGGATAATATCCTAACGACTCTTGATGCACATCCTAGTGGATATGTACAAATGGAAATTGGCCGATTATGGCCACAATTTCAAAAAGAACATGCACAATATAGTCTTGGGAATCTGACTTTAAAAGACCCTGTTTGCCACTTTATAAGAAAATTGGATGGGAAGTATATCCCCGACCCATAAAGGGCGTTGAAGTCATTTCTGGACGTAAAACCAGAGGAAGATGTGAGCCACAATCATAACTACCAGTAATATATTCTTTTATTTTTATTATATTTTTCCTTCCGCATTTAATGTCTTTTGTAATTATTGTTGTTTACTTTTGATTTTTGAACCATTTGGATCTAATATCATTGACAAATATGCCACCCTATACATATAGGTGTATCATTGTGTTACCTTTTCAGGATCTATAAATACAAGCATTTGTTTTCATTTTTGCTTCAGGCACTCATAAACATTCAAAAGAAAATTTAGAGAGTGCATTAATGGCTTCACCTTCAACTAAATGATTCACAAACATTTGTGTGTTTGGTGGCACTAACTATGGGAAATACAGAGAGTTTGTTGATGCTGTAACTCATTTTGGTAAGGTTTTGGCTGAGCGAAAAATACACCTAGTGTATGAAGGAGGTAACTTGGGATTAATGGGGTGTGTTTCACGAGCTGCACGAGACAGAGGTAGTCAAGTTCTGGATATTGTCCCAAAACCTATGGCTGCAGCAGACATCATCGGAAAGATAAATAGCGAAGAGCTAGTTGTTTCAGGTATGCCTGAAAGATTGACTGCTATGTTACATCATGCTGATGCGTTTATAGTTTTGCCAGATGGTTTTGGAACCTTAGAAAAAATCTTTACAATGGCATCCTGGGCGCAACTACACATCCATGAGAAACCCATCAGTTTGTTGAATGTTAATAAATTTTATGATGGTTTGCTTTCATTTCTTGATCATGCTCAGAAAAATAATTACATTCCACCTTCAATCTGAAAAATCTTTATCTCTGCTTCAAGTCCTCATGAGCTGATTGACCAGTTACAAGCTTTCAATTATGAGCCAGATCCTTCAACCTCCAAAATTGATTGGTCCACTAATAAAGAGAACAAGAAACGCAGATTTGATCTGAATCTCAGTTTGTGATTGTCCCACGGTTTTTATGCATTTTATTTTCCTTTATTTTGTATTTCTTTTGTTGTTTTGCAGGATTTTGTTTTCTTTCAAGTTGTTCAGGTGATATCTTCTAAACCTTACCTCTTTCTAAAGACATTGGGGACAATGTCTCGTTCTAGTTAGGGGGAGGGGATAGTTGATTCAATAACTTTTGTTTTTCTTTTTTTTTTAAAAAAAAAAAACTAACTTCTGACCATTTTTTTTTGTAAAGATGGTCGAGTAAGAAGATCTTTTAGATACTTTTGTGACGTATCTTTGTAGTTCTGATGCATTTTTGTCTTCTCTTCTGACTATTCAAATTTATAAACTCTCCATTGTGATATCATTGACTAATCCTTTTGTTCATTAAGTCATCTTGAGAAAATTTTCGAACTATTCTAGACACACGCATATTGACACGTGATTATGTGCAGTAAGTTGAGATTTTGCGATATTGAGTTCTGAAACATCATTCAAGGGTAACAACTAAAGGTAGTGGTCTTGTTTAAAAATTTATATAGCAATAATAATAATAATAATTTTGTGTGTTGTGACCAAAACTCTTACTTAGTAGCCGGACCTCATGCCTCAGTAAGCATAGACAGTTCGCGTAAAACGGTGGAGTCTAGATAAGAATAAAGTGCAGTTTCGTAGCCTCCTTAACTCGAGCAATTAAGTCCGAGGGGTGCTTCAACACCTAATGTCCTAAGACCAACTGGTTTGGGAGTCATTGACCCAAAGCTCGTTACACGGGTTAAAGAGAAAGCTTAAGGGAATTGTACTAAAAAAACATATGCAATCCGAGAAATTAAGCCCGTAGGAGTGTTTTAACACTTTATGCCTTAAAGCCAACTGGTTTGAGAGTCATTGGCCTAAAGCTCGCTACATGGATTAAAGATGGAATGTTTGTTTCCAATTTTGTTATATTTAAAAAAAAAAAGAATAAAACTGCTGCCTAAGGAAAAAGCCCTGGTGAGATTTCAGATTGAAAATGTTGTTTGATTTCAATTGAATCTCATAGTTATCGTGTTGATCTTTATTGAGCACAAGAAATTTTGATTGATAACTCGATTGATGACTGGTTGTCAAAGGGTGAGAAAAGAGGTATGGGAGAGTTTGTCTATTTGGTAGTTTAGAGATTTGAATTTGAGTTTTTACTATTTTCGCTTTAGTTGCTAGGGACTAGCAATAAGCTGGTTGAGGGGTGTGATTAACACTAAAATTGTATGTTTAATAAGGGATAATATCATCATTTTACACTTCCAATATGATTAATTCCCTAATTTAGACATAATTTCGTTCGCTTGCTTAAATAAATGTGTTTTGTAGTAATCAGTGTATTTTTCTTTGTATTTCAGAGGTAATTTGATCAATTCAGAATTATGGAGAAGTCAAATGGCAAAACAAACATCATTTTCAAGTTTAGAACTTCAAAAACCTTAGGAAGACCACGAAGGGCATTTTTGTAATTTTAACTATTCACTGTTCACAGTTGACTTTTCACTGTTTATAGCTGACTTTCACAGTTTCTAGTTGACTTTTAATGTTCCTGATGATGGGGCACATTCCTATTGGCCCAAACTGTGAGTGCACCATACACACGGCTGTAGAGAATCATATTTTAGAAGCCGGTGCACTGTTCACTATTTACTTCATGGATGCGTTACTGTTCACTGTTCATTGTTCATTGTTCACTATTCACTTCACGGATGTGTTATTGTTCACTGTCACTGTTCACTGATGACGTGGCAAAATCTGGACGCCCATTCTAAATTCATCCGATGGTCAATTTTCATCCGTATTTTGTATAAATAGGGGGCCTCTCCCCCCTAATTTTGATATTCTGAATCCAAATCTGATATTAGATTTGTGAAATTCTCTCTCTTTTGTTATCAAATTCTCATTTTAAATAAAATAGTTATTTTCTAGTTAAATTATGTCTGGTTTATTTTATATAGCTGGGGCCAAAGGTGATACTGTTGATATGGAAAATATGATCCAATTTTGGTAAGTTTATTATTTTTTGCTTTCTCCCCTTTGATCTTTGTTGAGTTTTTTACTCACTGTAGATAGACAGATATTGTCTAGCACAATGAGTACTCTTACCCATATCTATCAGAGAGTTGTTTCTCCCCTCTGATATTTGTGGAGTTTTTAACTCAATATAGACAGACATATATTGTCTAGCACAATGGGTACTTTTACCCATATCTATCAGAGAGTGGTTTATCCCCTCTGATCTTTGTGGATTTTTGACTCACTGTAGACAGACAGACGTTGTCTAGCACAGTGAGTACTTATACCCATATCTATCAGAGAGTGGTCAGTGGAGTGGAATATCATCCCATTAATCTGGACTAAATATTAATTATTGGATCATATTCGAATTACCAATAGTGGATCCCTTAGTCCCAGTTTTAATTTTAATTGATTTACAATTTATCACAAGCTTAGTAATTAATCTAAATAATTAATTCTACAAGGACAAGTGAACAACCTCCATGTGGTTCGACCCTATCTTACCGGTTAATTTATTACTATGACACTCTTATACTTGGGAGTAGGAACACTTCTTTAGGACGTGTCAGTAAGTCTCAGCTCAAGATACTTAGCACAACATTAATATCAAGTCTTTGGATAGTAATATTAATTGTATGTGGTACTCTTGTTGTAGTGATCAAACATTGACAATAATTTATGTTAAATAATAAATCTAACTTTGGATCGACTTATTATTCACATGTAAAACTTTATAATCATCACATGTTTACCACCACAAATGTGTGTATAATTCGGCCAAGTATTAACCTTTCTTCGGGCCGGCTAATACCCGTAATTTTACACACACACAAACATCCAACATCCCTCATGAACAATCTACATAAGAGAGGTCACTTTGGTGACATCTTGTTTCAATTAGCTCATTTGGAATTATAGACCACTTTATTTAACCATAAAAGATATACCAAATAATGGTCGGTCCCATCTCAAGATACCTAGTACAATATTAATATCAAGTCTTTGGACAATAATATTACTTGTAAGTGGTACTCTTGTTGTAGTGATCAAACATTGACAATAATTTATGTTAAATAATAAATCTATCTTTGGATCGACTTATTATTCACATGTAAAACCTATAATTGTCACATATTTACCACAACAGATGTGTGTGTAATTCGGCTAAGTATTAACCTTCCTTTGGGCCGGTAAATACCTGCATGAGTTTATACACACACGTGGTACTCTTCTAGTAGTGATCAAACATTGACAATAATTTATGTTAAATAATAAGTCTGTCTTTGGATCGACTTATTATTCACATGTAAAACCTCATAATCGTCACATGTTTACCACCATAGGTGTGTGTGCAATTCGGCCAAGTATTAACCTTCTTTTGGGCCAGCTAATACTCGCATGAATTTATACATACACAAACATCCAACATCTCTCATGAATAATCTACACAAGAGAGGTCACTTTGGCGACATCCTGTTTCAATTAGCCCATTTAGGCTGATGGACCACCTTAGTTACCCATAAAAGGTATACCTAAATATTTGAATGTGAGTTGATCCTTATATTAAAATGAAAATAAATAAAAATTTATTTTATTTTATAAAAATTATAACGTTCCCTTGTTTTTATAAAATTATAGAAAGGACCCTATAGTTTCATAAATTAAAATTTGGCCCAAAACTTTTAAAAATTATAAAGTTACCCCGTAATTTTTCAAAAATTATAAATCTACCCTAAAACTTTTCCATAATTGTGAATAGGCCCTGTAAGTTTTGGAAATTATAAATTGGCCTAGAAATTTATCAAAATCACTTAATGGCCCAAACAAATTGCAAAACAGTCCCTTAAGATTTTTGAATTCTCCAAAAGTGGTCCAACGCAAAACTATGGTCTGAGACCTGATTCTTTATCGTTCACTGCCCCAAAGATCACCATTTTATCCCCTGAAGGCAACGAAGCACGGTGGAGCAGCGATCAACAGCCCGTAAACCGAGATCTCGATCGACGAAGACTAAAACTGATCCAAACCCAACTGAGCGACGGTGGTAGAATGTGGAGTGGATCACCCGATCTGGACGTCGACAGAACGACGATCCTCTTTCTCACTGTGTAATCGCACGGGTCGATCGTAAAACTCGCTGGAAAATTCAGACCTGGTTTGGCGTTGATCGAGATATAGAAAACTGGTTTGGGCAGCTGAGCTCAGGATCGACGATGGATGTGGGTTGAAGGAGATGGAATCAGGTATGGGTGTGACCCATCAAACCAAAGAACAACATATTTGGGTTGATCTTATTCAATACCTGAATCCAGATCAAGTGATCTAATGATCAAAACGTGATCTGACTCCTCAATCTCATCTCTTGTTCATCCACCAAATAAATCCATTCATATAACTCACAAAAACAAACACAAACAAAGCATAATATATTCATGGATTCAACAAATATATTTGACAATAAATATGTTTCATAAGCAGCCGATGAATGAAATATATTTAAGTAAAAAATACATACTAATATTTATCATCAAATAATAACCGAATCCAAATCCAAAACGCTGAAACTCAAGAAGATCAAAACCCTATTTTTACTTTTTAATTTCTTAAAACCAAAATTCAAATCTCAATTCACAAGAATCGATCATGGGTGGCTCTGATACCACTTGTAAGGGATTCGTTTAATACAAAACTAACATGCATAGACACATAATTAATCCATATAACCTAAACATGTTTCTATATCATGATTAATCAAATCCTAATATACATAATATAACCCAAGTCAATTCAAGAGAAAAGAAGTAAATCGAGAAAGCAGAAGCGTACCTGAATCCATTCCCAGAGGTTGGTGGATGGGTTGTGATCTTCAAAATTATCACGACCTTTCTTGAACCCTACCGTGTTCTATTTTGTTTTGTTGATGGGGAAACAGACAAAACAAAAGTATCATATAATTTGGGGACCCTAACTCTAAATATATGTATAATATTCATATTATTATATGTTTTTCTATTTCTAATTCGGCCCCTCATGAAATTAGAAATAACACTCTGGTATCTACACATTAATTCCATAACAATTATACCCTTAAGCCTTAATGCTTTAAATCTTAATTAGATCACTTTAATTTAGGCTTAACCAAAATATAGCATAACACATTTAATATTTACATGTGTGGTCCCATATGATGGAATTTTCCAATATTTTGTGGCCGAAAAAACTACCATTTTTGACTAAATTTTGGCACCGTCGAAAATATTTGATCGGAAAAGACCATATTTCTTGTAGTGCTCCAAATTATTTAATATATTTTTTAAACATATAATAAAATTCTTTAAGCATAAATGAGTGGTACTAACCAAAAGTGAAAGCTAAAATTATTGCAAGTATGTATAACACAAACCTTCGATATGCGATAAGCTAGTCCATTTAAACACACATATAAAGGGAAAAAAATGGATGTGAAAATTACACATTTTGCCAATTGACATTAACTCCTGTAACAACAAAAGTTATATTACAGAGAGTTAAGAAAATGATGAAAATATAATAGAACCTTCACTTTCACCTTATAAAGATAAAATACAAAACAAAACAAAACTCTAATAGATATTTCTCGAATTACTGGAGCCGTAAACAAGGTTGCTATTGTCGTGAAAATGGTTACAAGTCAAAATTTCAAAATGTAAAATGTGGTTACCAAAGCCGTAAAATGGTTACTGAAGTCGTGAAAAAGGTTACCAATATCGTGAAAATGGTTACAAGTCAAATTTTAAAAATTAAAAAGTGGTTACCAGAGCCGTAAAATAATTACTGGAGCCGTGAAAATGGTTACCATCACCGTGCAAATGGTTACAAGTTAAAAGTTTAAAAAATAAAAAGTGGTTACCAAACCCGTAAAATGGTTACTGGAGCAGTGAAAGTGGTTACCATTGCCGTGAAAATGGTTATAAGTCAAACTTTCAAAAATAAAAAGTGGTTACCATACCTGTAAAATGGTTACTGAGCCGTGAAAATGGTTACAATTGTCGTGAAAATGGTTAATTGTTAAAAATTTTAAAAATTAAAAGTGATTACTAAATCTGTAAAATGGTTACCAGAGCCATGAAAATGGTTACCATAGCCGTCAAAATTGTTACAAGTCAAAATTTGAAATAAATAAAAGGTGATTACCAGAGCCAAAAATTGGTTACCAAATCCATGAAAGTGGTTACCGTTGCCATGAAAATGTTTACAAGTCAAAATTTCAAAAAAAAATAAAATAATAAATGGTTGACACAGCCGTAAAATGCTTGCCATATCCGTGAAGGTGGTTACCAATACCGTGAAAATGGTTACAAGTCGAAATTTTAAAAAATTTAAAGTAGTTACCAGAGCCGTAAAATGATTACTAGAACCGTGAAAATGGTTAACATCACCGTGAAAATGGTTACAATCCAAAATTTGAAAAAAAAAAAGTGGTTACCAATGTCCTTAAATTGTTAAGGAGTCGTGAAAATGGTTATCATCGTCGTGAAAATGGTTACAAGTCAAAAAATATATAAAAAAAAAAATGGTTACCAAAGGTGTACAAATGGTTATTGGAGCCGTGAAATGGTTATAGGTCAAAATTTCAAAAAATAAATAGTGGTTACCACACCTGTAAAATGGTTACCATATCCGTGAAAGTGGTTACCAATGCTGTGAAAATGGTTACAAGTTAAAATTTTATAAATTAAAAGGTGGTTACCAAAGCCGTCAAATGGTTACTGAAACCATGAAAATGGTTACCATCACCATCAAAATGGTTACATGTCAAAAAATATATAAAAAAATGGTTACCAAATCCGTACAAATGGTTACTGGAGCCGTGAAAGTGGTTACCAATGCCGTGAAAATGGTTATAAGTCAAAATTTCAAAAGTTAAAATCTGGTTTCCAGACCCGTAAAATGGTTACTGAAGCCATGAAAATAGTTTCCATTATTGTGAAAATGGTTATAAGTTCAAATATCAAAAATTAAAAAATGGTTACCAAAACCGTATAAATGGTAAATAGAGCCGTGAAAGTGGTTACCAATACTGTGAAATTGGCTACACGTTAAAGTTTTAAAATTTTAAAATTGGATACTAAAACCGTAAAATAGTTACTGAATCCTAGAAAATTGTTACTATCGCCGTGAAAATTGTTACAAGTCAAAATTCCAAAATTGAAAAATGGTTACTAAAGTCGTAAAAATTGTTACCATAACCATGATGGTAGTTACAAAACCGTAAAAATGGTTACAAGTTAAGATTTCAAAATTATATTAAAATATGCAAGTAATTAATTAATCTTAATTAAATATAATTTTCAATTATAAAATGATTTTTAGGTTTCATTTTAATTTTTTAAATTTTATAATTAAAAATTTAAAGGAGTTCGATTTAAAAAAAAAATAGATTTTTTTTTGTGGTAACCGGCTACCTCATTCCCTTTTTTAAAAGTGGAAATGGTGAGAAATGTCACCTTTTTTTGGTCCCTTGCAGTGATGTCACCGTTACAATAAGTTAAGTTTAAAAGGCACCTATTATGGTGAGCTACCGAAATTACCCTTAAATTATCGATTTTTTATTCTTTAAATGCTGTCGTCCAAAAAAGTTGTCTGAAAATCAATCACCTACTCCATTTTATCTTAAGAAAACGAGCTCCATTCTAGATATTGCACAAGAAGGTAAATTAATATTTATGATATTCATTTCCATTTTGTATTGTATTTCTGTGTGGTATAACACTGTATGAACATTTATGAACATGTTGTCTCAATTTTTTTATTTTTATGTCCTGGAGTTGTAAACTTTTTAAAACGAATGAATGAACATGTATGCATATTTTTTTGTATATATATTTGGCCGAGTTGAGTTGTAGTGGTGCAAACAAGTTTATAATCTTGGGCATAAAAGCTGGAAAGCTTTTAAAAAAAGCTCGAAACATTTGTAAAAAAACTCGAAACATTTGAAAAAAAGCTAGAACAAATTCTAAAAGAGCTCGATCCAAAAAATAGATGCTGGATACGTAAAAAGAAAAGCTCGATCCCTCAAAAAAAGGCTCGATCCATCAGAAAAAAAGCTCATTCTGTAAAAAAAGGCTCGATCCGTAAAAAAAACCTCGATCCTTGACAAAAAAAGCTCAATCCCTCACACAAATAGCTCGATCCCTCACAAAAATAGCTCGATCCCTCACCGAAAAAGCTCGATCCCACCCAAAAATAGCTCGATCCCTAACAAAAAAGCTCGATTCCTCAAAAAAAGCTCGATCCGTAAAATAAAAAGGTCGAGCCATATTTGAAAAAAGCTCGAGCCATATTTGAAAAAAGCTCGAGCCATATGAAAAAAAGCTCGATCCATATATAAAAAAGCTCGATTATGTAGAAAAAGAGCTCGGTCTTGAATAAAAAAAGCTCGATCCCGTTAGAAAAAGCTCGATCTCGTTAGAAAAAACTCGATCATGTACAAAAACGGCTCGATCATGTAAAAAAAAAAGCTTCATATCTTACACTTTTGATTTTAGTTTAAACCTTTATAATTGTAAATTTAATATGAATTTTGTTTTTCTTATTAATGGTTTATGATGTTGGTTTTGACAGGACAATGGATAGGGTGAGAATAGTCATATCTTACAATGGTCGATGGGAGCAATTACAAGACGGAAATCAGAGGTATTTAGGTTCTGATAACCAAGGTTTGTATATGTCAAAGAATTTGAGTTATGACGAACTGGTGTCGATCGTGCAAACCACTGTGAAGTTTGATGAGAACAAATACAGTGCTGAGCTACATTCTCTATCAATTGTTCTTGGGACTACATGTCGTAAATTTATAAGAAACAATGATAATGTTCAGTTTATGCTAGGGGAAGATAGGGTGATCCCTCAAGTATGTGTTAGTCTAATCGAGAGGCCAGCAGGAGGTGTTATTGGTGAAGATATCCCTGATCGTGATAACACCCAACTATTTCGATCGTCTGGCAGAAGCAACCAGTTGTTCACAAAAAGAAGTGGGATTGATGGTCGGAAAAACATATGTGCTGTCCCACCGGAAGTAGCCACCCATGATAATAGACCAGGACCTCAATTCGACGATGTATTTGGTTGTCAAATTGAGATGAATGGTAGACAGTACAACCACCAATACAATGAGATCTACAATGACATCAACAATGAGCAGAATACAACACTAAATGTTGGGGTGAATCATGAGGTGGATAATGAGGGCAATTTCAATTCTATAGAAAATGTAGAGGACAATAAGGATGATACAGAACCTGTCAAAATGGAAAGATGTGTAAGACATGTACAAAGATTTAGTTCCAGTGCACCAGATATAGCTGTGACCTCCAAGGGGAGGGCTAATGTAACTCCAGATGATTCTGGAAATGCCACAACATGGGTTATTCCAGGAGCAGAATCATACTCATTTGGTATTGGTGGAAGCAGTAACTTGGTTGAATATGAACCTACAAGCATGATATATAAAGGTCAATTTTTTCCAACGAAAAAGGATTTGAAGAGACTAGTAGGCCATTTTGCAATGTGGCAGAACTTCGAGTGGAAGGTGAAAAGGTCCAATAAGACAACATTACATCTAGTTTGTTTGATGGGAAGTTGTACGTGGAAGTTAAGAGCGGTGATGAGAGATGAAGGCACATACTTTCAATTAAGAAGTTTTGTCAATGAACACATTTGTCCGTTAGAGAAAATTCACTGCCGCCACCGACAAGCTAGTGCAGTCATAATTAGAGAAGTTATAGCACCTAGACTCCAACAACAAGATGGTTGACTAATGCATCCGAAGGACATAATCGCAGACATGAAATCAATGTATAGAATCCAAATCATGTACAGTAAGGTACACGCCGCCCTAGATTATGCATTGTCACTGACATATGGAACGCATGAGGAATCCTTCCAACTACTTCCATCATTTGGTTAGGTTTTGGAACAACAAAACCCCGGCACAATCACTGACTTACAGTGTGACAAAGATGGTAAATTTCTGTACTTCTTCATGTCGATTGGTGCTTCACTTAGAGGATTCCGGACGTGTATGCGTCCAGTTATTGTCGTTGATGGTACCCATTTTAAGGGATGATTCCGGGGTACAATGTTTGTTGCAATAGCACAAGATGGGAACGAACAGATGTATCCAATTGCTTTTGGGTACGGCGACTCAGAAAACAACCTTTCATGGGAATTGTTTTTGGATTGCTTGAAGGGTGCCCTAGGTCATATTGATGAGCTAGTTTTCATTTCCGATAAGCATGCAAGCATTGAAGCAGGGATTTTTAAAGTGTTCCTTTATGCCACCCATACCATATGTTGCTGGCACTTTGCTAAAAATATTAAGAAGCGATTTCATAGGAAGGATGTTGCCGCAATAATGGACAAAGCATCCCGTGCATACACCAAGTTTGAATATAACCGGCATATGGAAGAGTTAAGAAACTTGCACCAGAATGCATATGATTATGTAATTGATTCCGGTCCACACAAGTGGTCCCGTGTACACTGCCTGGTAAAAAGGTATAGGGTGATGACGACAAATGCTGCAGAATGCATAAACTCATGCCTAAAATTTGCACGCCAACTGCCTATGTTGACTATGGCTGAGTTCATTAGTAATATGCTGCAACGGTGGTTTCACGACCGCTATAGTGCTGTACAAACCATGCTTCATCAGTTGACCGATGCAACATATCTTGTGCTCTTAAAACGTGTGGAGAAATATGGTTTTTTGACCGTAAATCCAGTAGACTGGAACATTTTCTCGGTCAAGCGGTCTAAAAAATAGTGGACCGTTGACCTAGCCCGAAAGACTTGTACTTGCAAAAAATTTCAAATGGATCATTTTCCATGTTCTCACGCCCTTGCGGCGACACGGTAGATTACTGAAACTTGGACTTGACAACTTTGTGTTCGGACTGATCATTTACTCTGTGAAGCTGATCGTTTTCATTGTTTTTTACAGGGAGCGGAACTTGGACTTCACAACTTTGTGTGCGGACTACTACAAGAGACTGACACTTATTAACGCGTACTCGGTTCCTATTATATCGGTGGGCCATCCTTCCACTTGGGTTGTGCCATCTGACATTGCTCAGAGGGTGATTTTGAATCCAAACTCCAGGAGACAAGCAGGAAGCCCGAGGGCGGGTCGCCATGTCTCTTCTTCGGAGAGGACAACTACACAATCTTGTAGAAGATGTGGACAACCAGGGCATAATTCCAGGAGATGTCCTAATCCACCTATGATTAATGAAGGAACAAGCAGAGGTGTTCCCGATGAATACCGCCGCAAGTGTAACATCTGTCATTCAATTGGACACAACAAACAAACGTGCCCTAACATTGACTCTAATAGGGAATGAATGACAAAGTTTTGATCACATTGAAAACTTTTGGAAGTGTATCAGATTGTAATAATTTGGAATTGCAATAATTACTTATTAATGAATGAATTAATATTAATGAATGAATAATGAATGAATTAATATTCATGAATTAATTACATGTCTGTGTACATAAAAATTGGTATTATACAACCAATCACTAGGCGGGCCTAGAGTTAGAAAAAATCTCCATAACCATTTTCTCCCGAATGATCCTCATGTCGTCCTCTGACCAATCAAAAGGCCTTCGACCTGCCAGTAAGTACTCTATAAGTCTCAAAGTATGGGGACTACAGTTACCTCTGCAATTCGGCACATAAAACACCATTAGAAATCATTCATAAAGAATATCTAAGCACGTGAATGAAATAAAATGTCTTACGATTTCTTTTATTGGGGGACTGTAGAAGTATGCACCAGGCTAACCGAGAAGTTCTTATTTTCTCGAAGGAACGCCCGACGAACAGTTCGTCGTGCTTTGTGGAACCCCGCGTCACTCAACATGGAGGGTAAAAACCATCGTAATGGCCAGATCTGCAGGTGCCTAATCTGATAAGGGACTTCCTATCTCTAGGGGTCATAAATGTCAATCTTCCCATGACAAAGGTCGATGCTCACCACCAGCCAATGTTGGGCCCCAACTTTTTACGGAATCAGCACCTGTAATATTTTACATACCGTGTTAGCTGAGGATATACGAACAATTTATTTTTTAAATCATCTTCATCATTTAACACTTACCACGTCAACCTCGTGCCATGGGCGGTTTCCACTCGTGGTTGCTCCACGGACCGTCAAGAGGTCATCTTCCAACCATCGAGACTGTAACATAGTCCACCTTACCGTGGTCACAGCACCGTGCGAATCACGAGGCATCATCCTCTCCCACATGTACAACATAAGTGGTTGTACAAGCATTGACAATATCGTATTAATAATACAAAACCAGAAAATGCGATTCGATTCCCAAAATTTATACCTACTTACATAAAATTATGTATCCAACACGTTGATCCTCTGGTTGTACACATTGGTAAATCCTCGCTGAAGCTTATGAAGAATATGGGGGTATGCATCCATACGCTGACAAACAATAAAAGTTGGACTCACAGTTCCCCATTGATGTTCCTCTTGAAGACCTTGTATACTGCAGGTTGGTCAGCGTCCACTAGTCCGTGGGGGTCAAAAATGTGTTCTACGGACTCAGGCCGTGTCTTCAACCTCTTTGGACAACATGGATCTGTGTAAGGGCTCACCAAATGCCATCCGCGCTTAACTAAACGCTTCGATATATTGGCCGGGGGAGGGGATCGCTCCGACGGCACAGACGTGCTGGGTGGGGAAGGGGACCACTTCGATGCCACTGACGTGCTGGGTGGGAAAGGGAACCGCTCCGACACCACTGACGTGCTGGGTGGGGAAGGGGACCGCTCCGATGGCATAAACGTGCTGGGTGGGAGAGGGGATGGCTCAGACAGCACAAACGTGCTAGGTGGGGGAGGGACCGCTCCGACGGCACAGACGTGCTGGGTGGGGGTGGGGCAGCTTCGTCGCCACTGAAGTGCAAGGTGGGGGGGGGCACCGCTCCGACTCCACAAACATGTTGGGTAGGGGAGGGGACCGTTGTGGCTGAATCTATGTGCTAGGAGGTGGGGGGATCAATGTGTTGGGTCAGGGGGGGGGCGCTAAGCCTGGGTGGACCCAGATAGGACTGATGTACGTGAACCAAGCCTACTCTCGCTGATATACGACTAAGTTTCCCTCTCCGGACCTACCATGCTGTAGGCGGGTCCTGACTACGTCGAGCTGTCATGTCTGTCCCCTCTGGATACCTATCAGTAGACCCTCCGAGACTAAATAATAGATCAGGAGGTGGAGGGCCATCCGGTGTGTATGCATGGTCGAACCTTGAAGCCCCCGGATCATATCCAGTAACAATCGATGTTGCTGCTGACGATCCTCATCACTCTTCCGGATCATATCCAACAACTCCAAGTGTTGACGCTGTCAATCCTCGTCACTCTTCCGGAGGGCTTCAAGCATATCGTTCAACATATCTGTCCACCGAGCCTGAAATCATATCTACATTGTTAGTAAAAAACTATCACCACGTGTTAATAAAAAACACTAAACTTTGTTTTCAACTTACCTCTTCATCACGTCCAACGCCCCCACGGGAATCCCCTGCAGATGTACCATGTCCGGGGGTAGAAAATCGAACCCACCTATACCTATGCCTTTCTCGTTGAGGGTCTGTCTCATATCCCTCACTGTCACTGGGCCTTAAACCCCCAGCAGCGGGCTCAAATCCATCATTGTCAATGGTCCTGTCTGTTAAACTCTTACCCTCTGTACCACTGATCCCGCATAAGGTGGTCTGATCAGGGACCTAATGCGGCATATCATCCATGTCATCTTCTACATACAGGCTCCCCCCCTCGTCTAGCAAGGCATAATACGGTGCCTGTCTCTCAGCTGGTGTCGGCACCAGTTCCTTGATCGCAAACATCTGAAATATTAGTTAAAACAATGTAATTGTACAAATACTAACTAATAAAAACATTAACAAAATAAATACATACCCTGGCTTTGAAAATCTTTGCTAGCTTCTTCCCTCTTGGTTGTTTGGTTAACTCCCACTTCAAAATATGGGGAGTCAGATCAGTAACCCTCCGGGCACCGACTTTTTTGGCCAAATCAGGGATCACCTCCACAGCAAATATCTGCATCAAAGATAAGTACGATAAGTATCCATAAAATTTTGGACACCAAAAATAAAGTACAATTTGTAGTTCGAAGTTCTTACTAATAGAGCATGAGATAGATAGTATATGTTGTAGGTCTCCACCCTGTGTACATCAGCGCCCTTTTCCTGCTGGCCTCGCTCGAACCCGTCTCTTTGCATGTCAAGCGCATGCTTGAATGAGTAAATAGAATGCCTGTACACGTGGGCATCCCACGGGAACGCATCGAGCTCCTTAATCTGCCGAAACTGTCAAACTGGAATCTTGAATCTCTCATCCACCCCATCAGTATCCAGTTTAGCATATATAAGAGGCAGAGCTTGACAGCATCGTACGTCTTTTTGAACTCTGCACAGGTGACAACACCCCTAATCTGCTCCAACGACACCTCATCGGCTCCAGGAAAGTACCGCTCATGTATGCCATTCTTCACTGTTGCATACATGGTGGTGTCTGGTACAACTCCAAACCGTAGTCCGGTGATAAGACAAAATTCTACCTTCGAAAACCTCACCGACTGGTTTCCTAACATGAAGTGCATCTCATCTGTTGGGGAGCTCCCTCAAAAGCAACCGATGGATAATACCAACGGAAAACTTCATCTCCCGATGCATCATTAGGAAATTCCCGAAACATGATGCCATGAACCGACAACGGTCTTCATCTGCAAATTCTATAGGGACACGGTTCAGCGCGTCGTCTATATAGGCAAGGGCATCAAAATGGTTATGTCGAGTCAATTTGCCCTCGTACCAGTATCATTCTAGAGTTTTAAGTGAATCCCTCAACCTAATTCTCATCTGTAATATAACAGAAATACAACATCATTAAACAGAACACATAAAAAATCTCGATCCAATTAAAAAAAAGCTCGAACCTATTGAAAAAAGCTCGAATCCTTTTTTAAAAAGCACGATCCCTTTTCAAAAAGCTCGATCCCTTTCAAAAAAGCTCGATCCCTTTTCAAAAAGCTCGATCCCTTTCAAAAAATCTCGATCCCTTTTAAAAAAGGCTCGATCCCTTTTCAAAAAAGCTCGATCCCTTTCAAATACGCTCGATCCAATTCAAAAACAGCTCGAAACTATTCAAAAAAGCTCGAAACCTATTCAAAAAAGCTCGAAACATATTCAAAAAAGCTCGATCCTTTTCAAAATGGCTCAATCCAATTGAAAAAAAGCTAGATTCCTTTTCGAAAAAGCTCGATTCATTTTCAAAAAAGCTCGATTCCTTTTCAAAATAGCTCGATGCCTTTCAAAAAGGCTTAATCCAATTCAAAAAAAGCTCGACCCTAATAAAAAAACTCGATCCCTTTTCTAAAACACTCGATCCCTTTGAAAAAAGCTTGATCCCTTTCTAAAAGGCTCGATCCAATTCAAAATAACCTCGACCTACCAAAACCTAATTTTCGAGAAAATAAACGCTCGACTAAACAAATAAGCTCGATTCTTTTGAAAAAAGTCTCGATAACCCATATTTATCTTCCTCAACTGATATTCAACGAAATTACAAACCATAACCTAAACCACAATCATTCTCACATCTCTAATTTAACCGGTTTCTATAATTCCTATCAACAAAACTCAATTCTAACATATAATGCAAGTTAACAACAACAAAAACGAGGAAAAAAAACCAATCTTACCTTTGTCAATCGCAGCTCTTCCGGTCACTTCACCATCGATTAGTTTTCCGTCGGTTTGACTGTTGCTTCTCTTTGACTTTGAAAACGACAACTTCCTTATTGTTTTAATATTTCGGGGTATTTTTGTCTCAACGACTGAAATGGTGTCTTTTAAACATACATTAGTAAAGTGGTGATATTTGCATAACACACCTCTCAAATAGTGTCAATAATTTTTTGAACCCTTTTTAAAATTACTGTGTCACTTTTTATGACTGTATGATACAGCCAGCTGTACAGCAGCCAACCCCCTGCAGTGAGTTCTGTTGCGAAATTTAAGTTTTTCAATGTGTGAATTTCAAGTTTTTCAAGGTAGAAAGTTACGTGTTGTGAATTTAAGCTACTGAATAATATTCAAAATTACATGATACAAAACACAATCCTTTTAGCTACCTCCAAAATTATGTGATGGATAATATATTAGTTTTTATCTTTATAAAATATTACGTTGATTCAGAATTTTTTACGACCGAGGGATTCAAACCGGTAATTTTATGATTCATGCCTATAATATATTAGTTTTAACAACATACACCATCTATGATTTGTCATAATTACAACAAGTGACTTTTTCACAATATTATTCATACAATGTATGTAATCGAAAGTATTTTTCACAAAAAAAAAACATACCATCATTAAAACTTACATTTTCTATGCATATGTTGAACTAGATCCAAAATGGCCAATAAACTAATAAATTTAGGAACACGTTTGCTCTCAACTAACTTCAGAATCGAGATGAACCTTATTAATGTCCATAGCAAGAAAGCAAGACAAAAGTAAACTCAATTATTATATAAATAGTATTTAAGCCCCTGCACAAACAATTGTGTCAACCAGAATGGAATTGTTGCAAGCATCACGTACACATTCCTCGTAGATAAACACTTAAAAAAGTAATTTTTTTTTCTAAACTAAAGAAATAAATGTTAAATTCCAAAACAATACTTTTTCGATAAATCTTTTAAATAAAAACAGTTTGACTTATTACAATAAAATTGGTTTCAATGATTTACACATTGGCAGTGTCCAAGTTGGTGTAAAACCCCTTTCAAAAATTGGTTTAAACAATTCCCTTTTAATTGTTTTAAGAGACAAAAGAATTACTGACTACAAGGAATCCATCCTTGGTATGGCAGAAACGTCCTTGACTTATGGACCAATTTATTTTCAAATATATCCTAATTTCACCATTGCATTAAATACTGATGAGCATAAAGAAAAATGTTTAGTTATTGACATACAAACCCACAATTATAAATTTTTGGAAAAATCCAGTCCATATAGACTAGTGTATAGAGTCCATTATAGAGTATTGACTTCAGGACATATACCAAATTATATACCACCATCAGTTCCTGCTGGACAGACCATATGTTTTAATACATCACCATCAGTAAATGTACTTGTCCCTGTTTCGGTCAGATGGGAAAACATTAAGTTTCCAGATGACTGGTTCAAAGAGAAAGTTGACCAACCATCTTATAAACCACCAATGAGAAACTTACACGACTGTGTAACTGAACAAGATGGAACATTACGAATATCATTCAGAAGGAGTTTATCAATTAGGGAAACAGATAGCGACCATTCTAGGTCTCTGACTGATTTTCAATCAGCTAGAAATTCCTTTTCTAGCTCATCTAGAAGAAATATTGCCAGACAAATCCCTAGTCTAACTTCAAGAAGAATTGATAAACAACCCATGTTTTCCACACCAAACTATGATCCTGATGATGACTCTGAACCCATCAACTTAAGGCCCAGAAGAAGACCTGAATCCAGACCCAATACACATATGCCACATGTTTTAAAAACCCCGGACTATGCAACCCAACCAACTCATACACAAGTGACACATGTCCAAAAAACCCCAGAACAGATTGCCCAACCAATTCATACATATGACCAAGAGCAAACCTCACCAACACCATCTCAAGTCCTAACTGAAATATTGGAACCAGAACCTCCTATTAGAACCATTAATGTTATCAGTAAGGACAAATTTGACTTCCTAATAGCAGAATACTATTCCACCCAAAACCAGACTTTAAGAGAAAAATATGAAAAGAATTATTCAGTTAATAAAAGGAAACAGTTCCATAAAAGATGGATCAAGTGTCTTGATGACTTTGATTTAAATATTTCATTTTTTGATTGGTATATTGAGAGAAAAAACTATGAACAGACCTGTTCCGTTATCAATAGACAAAACCTCAGATCTTATAAGACTAGCAAAGGAATAGAAAAACAAGTACATCCCCCTCCTAGAGATTTCGAAATTAATATGGCCAATGATGACCATCCAACAGGAACCAACTTAACAAAATGTATCCCTTTTATATTATTCGATGAACCAATATCCCAAACCACGACCTCATCATCCCACCAAATTGGGTTAGTCATGAAACAAGGAAACTATACCAATTTCTTCCTTAATTCTATAGGTGAACAATTAGAAAAAATAGACCTTAACCTGACCCAGACTAATATCTCACCAGTTAGAGAGGAAGTACCTCCCCAAGTCTATGTTCCTTATAATATGCCTTCCTCATCTAGTAAAGGTAAAGACAAGGTCATAAAATCTGAACCAATTCTATTCCCCGACCATACTGGTATTGAAAAATGCTTTGACAATCTAATTGATGAGGCAGAACTTTTAAGAACCTTAGAAGAAAGATTAGGAAGGATCCCACATCCTAACGTCCAAACAATCGATAAAAATACTCCTTCAGATTCCTCCGAAGGGGAAGATGAAGCTATAGATTTCCAAGAGTTTATACAAAAAATTACAACAAATGAAAAGCTGACAGTTATAATAAGACCAAGTATTTCCAAAATACTAAGCCATATTACCCTAGACCAACTCCCCCGGACTTACAATATGAAGAAACAGTTCCCTATAGAGCTTATACGGAAAATGCATGTTACCAATATAATATTGACGGATTATCAGAATACCAAATAATCACGGTATTAAGACAAATGCATATTATAGGATATATTTATATTAAAAAACAAAACATGACACACTCCGATGCAATTACCTCTTTAACCACTGGTTTTGAGGGACAACTGTTTGGATGGTGGATACACACTTTAAGCCAACTAGCCAAACAATCTATCATTGGACATACTAAGACAATTACCACGAACTATCCAACACAGACCCATGACCCAACAACTTTTGAATCTACATCGACACAAACCCAGACCACCACTACCACGTCTGAACCAGATGGTATTGACGTTTTATGCTACACCATATTAATGCACTTTGTAGGAAACCCAAACATTAACCAAGGAAAAGAGTTTTCTAAAATAAAAAATTTAAAATGTAAAAAGCTAAATGATTTCAAATGGTACAAAGATATCTTTTTGACAAGAGTCTTCCAAAGGCCTGACAATGCTAATGCCTACTGGAAGGAGAAATTTATCTCAGGATTACCAAAATTATTTTCTACTAAAGTAAGAGACGAAATGGTTAGGCAAATAGGCTAGTCTGACTGGTCCTAAGTTGACTTAGACACCTGGACTTATGGAGAAATCATAGCCTCTATAAATATCGTAGCTATGCAGCTATGTAACAACCTTAGACTCAAAAGCCAGCTTGAGAAAAAAAATTGACAACCAGGAAGGAACTTGGTTCTTGGTGTGAACAGTTCGGATTTGACCGTCTTCCTTCCCATAAAAGAAAGAAACATAAAAGATTTATAGGAAGTATCCCTACAGACTTAGTAAAAATTATAAATCTAACAAAAAGGGAGAAACCCCCAAACAGAAAATCTAGAGAAACTTCTAAAAGAAAAGCTTATCACAAGAAAAACAATAAATGTTTTAAATGCGGTAAAGGTGGCCATTATGCTAACAAATGCCCAGACCAGAAAAACAAAATTAACAGCTTAGACCTAGAAAGCCAAATCAAGGAAAAGGTTTTACAAGCTTTATTTACTGACTCAGAATATTCTTCTCACTCTTCATCAGACAATGAAATATTAATTATCAATGAATCATCTTCTGACTCTGAAACATCTACATCATCATCATATAGTACTGAACCAGATAAGCAACCCTGTTTCTGTAAGGAAATAAATGTTTTAGAAAAATATGACTATTCCCTTATGATAAGCAAGATAAACAGCATAGAAGATCCCATATAAAAGGCACAATATATTAGACAATTGCAGAAAAGAATTACAGACCAACCTTCTACTAGCAACAACAACAAACCCTTAAATGAAGCTAAGCCTTTAAAGAATGCCCATTTTGAAACACCTGATTTTGAACAAAATGTATTAGGGAAATTTAACAATAAATCAAGAAGAATTACTATTCCTGACTTACAGAAAGAAATCACAAGTATTAAAGAAGAAATAAAAATCCTAAAAATACAAATACAAGAACTGCAAGTGACAGATGTTGTTAACAAACAATTTACAAAAATAGCTCATAAAAAACAAGAAATAGATTTTAATAGCTCGGATGAAGAACCTGACAAGGAACTTGAAAATCATGAACCACAAGATCTTTTAAGTATAAGCCCAATTAATACCATACAAGAGGTAAGGATACAGAAATGGTATGTTGAAATTGACATAAGGATAGCATCCAACTGTAATATTCGTTCCACTGTACTTATTGACACATGAGCAGAATTAAATTGCATTATAGAATCCTTTGTCCCCACAAAATACCTTGAAGCAACTACCGAATCATTATATTGCGCTAATAAGATAAGACTAGACATTAATTATAAACTCACCAATGCTAAAGTTTGCAATAATGGAGTTTGTTATAACAATGACTTTATTGTAGTAAAAATCCTATCAGAAAATATCATTTTAGGATTACCCTTCCTATGATTAATATCGCCATTTAAAGTAATTAATAAAGGCCTTGTAACTGAATATCTGGGAAAGGAAATCCTATTCCCTTTTCTCTTTCCTGTCCTTGTCAAAGACTTAAACACTTTAAGAAAAGAAAATATTTGTGCAGAACCTATTAACAATTGTATTGCCACCCTGACCAGGAAACAAAATCAATTGGCGTTTCTAAAAGATGACTTAAGCTTTCAAAGACAAGATGAAAAGATTAAAGAACCATTAGTTCAAGAAAAAATAACATCTTTTAAATAGAAACTAGAAAAAGAAGTTTGTTCTTCAATCCCCAATGCTTTTTGGGACAGGAAGAAACAGGTTGTTTCTCTCCCCTACACAAAAGATTTTAACAAAAATGTAATCCCCACCAAAGCCAGACCAATCCAAATGTCTTCTAGCCTAATGGAATTTTGCAAGAAAGAGATACAGAATCTAGTTGACAAAAAATTAATTAGAAAATCCAAGTCTCCATGGAGTTGTCTTGCTTTCTATGTCCAGAAAAACGCTGAGATAGAAAGAGGAGTTCCTAGACTAGTTATTAATTATAAATCTTTAAATGATGCCCTATTATGGATCAGGTACCCTATTCCAAATAAATCAGACTTATTAAAAAGACTTTATAATGCTATTATCTTTTCAAAATTCGATATGAAGTCAGGTTTCTGGCAAATCCAAATTGCTGAAGCAGATAGATATAAAACTGCATTTACTGTCCCATTTGGACAATACGAATGGAATGTAATGCCTTTCGGTTTAAAAAACGCTCCTAGTGAGTTTCAATGCATAATGAATAATATATTTAATTCATACTCTGAATTCTCTTTTGTTTATATTGATGACATATTAATATTTTCAAAGAACATTGACCAGCATTGGAAACACTTAGAAATTTTCTATAAAACTGTTAAGCATCATGGACTAGTCATATCTGCCCCTAAAATCCATCTATTCCAAACCCACATAAGATTTCTAGGACATAATAATAAAAGAGGAACCATCATTCCTATTCATAGGAGCCTAGAATTTGCCGACAAATTTCCTGATGAAATAAGAGACAAAAAACAATTGCAAAAGTTTTTGGGATGTTTAAATTACATCTCAAATTTTTATAAGGAACTCAGTGTCATATGCAAACCACTTTTCCAGAGGTTAAAAACAAATCCACCTCCTTGGACTGATGAGCACACTAAAGCAGTATTACATACAAAAAACTATGTCAAAAGACTTCCATGCTTGACCATTTGCCACCCTGATGCCCCTAAAACTGTAGAAACAGATGCCTCAGATATTGGCTACGGTGGTATACTAAAATAAAAAATAAATGATCAAGAAAGACTAGTTAGATATGTTTCTGGATCATGGAACGAGACACAGAAAAAATGTTCAACTGTGAAAAAAGAAATATTATCTATTGTTTTCACTATTCAAAAATTACATGATGATTTGATAAATCAAATTTTTTTATTAAAGGTTGACTGCCAGTCAGCCAAATTTATTTTGAAAAAATACGTAAAAAACCTTACCTCAAAACAGATTTTTGCTATATGGCAAGCACTTTTATCAGCATTTGACTTTGATATTGAATATATAAACAGATCAGAAAATAGTCTCCTTGACTTTCTGACCAGGGAATTTTTACAGGGAGAAAAATGACAAGTACCAACAAAGGTCGAGGTGGTGGCTGAAGAGGTGGCTCCACTAGATCTGACTTATCAGAAGACCTATCGACTTATCAATCGACTTATCAGTCCTCTCCTAGAGGAAATCATAAAGACAAATACGCCATATCACTATTATCACAACCCAGATCCCATCATCAACTGCCTATACAGTTTCCTCCATTACCTCCTGCTGGGCCTCCGTCTAGTCGTAGCCCGAGCCAAAGCCCAGTCCACAGGACAAACCCTTTTTCACCATTGGCCATAGACAGTATCCCCTTCAAGAAGGTATTATCTTCAAATATCCGTCCACACTCCAACAAGCAAGACAAAATACAAGCCCAAATACAAGCCCAAACACAGACCTCTGCCCTTCCAAAAATGAACCATCCCACATATGCATATATCAACAAACCTTTCTTTGATAGGTTTTTTGTTAAGGAAGACCCATTTTTGCATGACCATTACTTCAAGGAACACAAAAAGGTGGCAAATGATTTCATCAACCCTCTTTTTGGTAGAATCCCTGAAGATTTGACTAAAAGACATATATTTTATGAATTTATTCTAGTTGACACAGATTCAATTTTTATTTATGATGTCTTTGACAAAATCGACAAAGAAAAACTCATATTTAGAAAAATCAAGATTTGTAAAGTTATCACTTTGGAACAATGGGGTGGAAACCCAAATTCGACCAGAAATTTCAGTCGTATCTTTCATGTCTCTGAATTCTCATATTGGGATTACAGGGATACATGGACCAAGTTTTTCTATGGCCAGAACCCTGAAAATTCCCTTTCATGGTTCTTATACTTTGATAAAAACTTCCTTATTGATCTACCGTTTTGGTTTTAAGAATGGTGGGATAAATATGGACCTATCATTGATCTTCTTCCTCCCCTAGTAAAAGAAAGCTTTTCACTATGGACTTCAAATGTTGACAAACCAAACTCCTGGGATTTCTACCCAGATTTATTCCTATTTTTTGTCCAATTTAATTTAACCTGGATTCTCATGCTAAAATACTCTATCCAGGAAAAATTAATTGGAAATGTTAATGTTCCTTATTTCGATCGACAAATAAAGATAAAATGGTGGAGTGGCATGAATCTTTCCAACTTGGGAAAAGACAAAGTTTCTAAATGGTTAATTGACAATCACACTTTCTGCATAAAAGCAAATGACCAAACCAGTTTTTTAATGGCCAAATCCCAGAACCAGGCCAGAATTACTGCGGCATCTTCCTCAGACGAATTAATGAAGATAGCCGAAGAAATGAGAAATACAATGGCTAATATGTCACAAGCTGGATCTGACAGAGATAGCCAAAATAATAATGGATCAGATGGTGACCCATTTGACAGTAATGATCCATCTACATACTTCGGACATGATTGAGCATCTAATGGCCACTTGACAGTAACGACAAAAGCAGCCGAATACGACAAAACAAATGACAACAAAGGTGACAACCAGCATAAAGCAGGACAGACAGAAGGAATCTTATCTTATCTTTCGCAAAGCAGATCATCTATCATGACAGAAGACAAGGCTTTCCAGCTGTCTTCCATTATTACACTCAACTACAGACAGAAGGAATCTTATCTTATCTTTCGCAAAGCAGATCATCTATCATGACAGACGACAAGGCTTTCCAGCTGTCTTCCATTATTACACTCAACTAGAGTTTACCGACATAGGACCATAGTTTCTTTATGTAACTAAGGTTACTTTGTTAGACTATATATATGTTTGATTGTTTCATTATTAGACAAGTTCAGTTTGGATCAAAGTTCAAATTTTTTATCACTTTTATCATTTGCTCTGCAAAGCAATATCCTTTCTTTTCTTCTGATTTGTAAAAACTTTCTTTAATTGTAAATAAAGTGTGACTATTTGTGACTATTTCTATAAAGACATCCTTGCTGTCAGACTAGTGTTCTGTAAGCACTGTAAGACACTATTTATCTATCTCTTTTATGATCTATTGTTATTTTCTGGTCTAAGTATATAGGCTGGAAACCAGGACATTTCCATATCAACTCTGCTTATTACAGCTTTGTTGAGGAATAACTCGGGTAGAACAATTGCCACGTACTTGGCAGGACCATTGTTGTTCTATTATTGTTGTATTATTAAACAATTGCTTGATCTATTATCTCTTTGTTTTCCTATATGTTTCTTATTGTGCTGTATTTTATTCTTTGGTTTCTGTTATATATCTTCGTGTTCCGTTTTGGTATCAGAGCCAAAACGCAACACGAAGATATATAACAGAAACCAAAGAATAAAATACAGCACAATAAGAAACATATAGGAAAACAAAGAGATAATAGATCATGCAATTGTTTAATAATACAACAATAATAGAACAACAATGATCCTGCCAAGTACGTGGCAATTGTTCTACCCGAGTTATTCCTCAACAAAGCTGTAATAAGCAGAGTTTATATGGAAATGTCCAGGTTTTCAGCCTATATACTTAGACCAGAAAATAACAATAGATCATAAAAGAGATAGATAAATAGTGTCTTACAGTGCTTACAGAACACTAGTCTGACAACAAGAATGTCTTTATAGAAATAGTCACACTTTATTTATAATTCAAGAAAGTTTTTACAAATCAGAAGAAAAGAAAGGATATTGCTTCGCAGAGCAATTGATAGAAGTGATAAAAAATTTGAACTTTGATCCAAACTGAACTTCTCTAAGAATGAAACAATCAAACATATATATAGTCTAACAAAGTAACCTTAGTTATATAAAGAAACTATGGTCCTATGTCGGTAAACTCTAGTTGAGTGTAATAATGGAAGACAACTAGAAAGCCTTGTCTTCTGTCATGATAGATGATCTGCTTTGCGAAAGATAAGATAAGATTCCTCATGTCTGTCCTGCTTTATGCTGGTTGTCACCTTTGTTGTCATTTGTTTTGTCGTATTCGGCTGCTTTTGTCGTTACTGTCAAGTGGCCATTAGATGCTCAATCATGTCTGAAGTATGTAGATGGATCATTACTATCAAATGGGTCACCATCTGATCCATTATTATTTTGGCTATCTCTGTCAGATCCAGCTTGTGACATATTAGCCATTGTATTTCTCATTTCTTCGGCTATCTTCATTAATTCGTTTGAGGAAGATGCCGCAGCAATTCAGGCCTGGTTCTGGGATTTGGCCATTAAAAAACTGGATTGGTCATTTGCTTTTGTGCAGAAAGTGGGATTGTGAGTTAACCATTTAGAAACCATGTCTTTTCCCAAGTTGGCAAGATTCATGCCACTCCACCATTTTATCTTTATTTGTCGACCGAAATAAGGAACATTAACATTTCCAATTAATTTTTCCTGGATAGAGTATTCTAGCATGAGAATCCAGGTTAAATTAAATTGGACAAAAAATAGGAATAAATCTTGGTAGAAATCCCAGGAGTCTGGTTTGTCAACATTTGAAGTCCATAGTGAAAAGCTTTCTTTTACTAGGGGAGGAAGAAGGTCAATGATAGGTCCATATTTGTCCCACCATTCTAAAAACCAAAATGGTAGATCAATAAGAAAGTTTTTGTCAAAGTATAAGAACCATGAAAGGGAATTTCCAAGGTTTTGGCCATAGAAAAACTTGATCCATGCATCCCTGTAATCCCAATATGAGAATTCAGAGACATGAAAGATACGGCTGAAATTTCTGGTCAAATTTGGGTTTCCACCCCATTGTTCCAAAGTGATAACTTTACAAATCTTGATTTTTCTAATTATGAGTTTTTCTTTATCGGTTTTGTCAAAGACATCAGAAATAAAAATTGAATCTATGTCAACTAGAATAAATTCATAAAATATATGTCTTTTAGTCAAATCTTCAGGGATTCTACCAAAAAGAGGGTTGATGAAATCATCTGCCAGCTTTTTGGGTTCCTTGAAGTAATGGTCATGCAAAAATGGGTCTTCCATAACAAAAAACCTATCAAAGAAAGGTTTGTTGATATATGCATATGTGGGATGGTTGGGTAGAGGTCTGTGTTTGGTCTTGTATTTGGGTCTTTTCTTGTTGGGCTAGTATTTGGGCTTGTATTTTGTCTTGCTTGTTGGAGTGTGGATTGATATTTGAAGATAATACCTTTTTGAAGGGGATACTGTCTATGGCCAATGGTGAAAAAGCGTTTGTCGTGTGGACTAGGCTTTGGCTCGGGCTACGACTAGACGAAGGCCCAGCAAGAGGTAATGGAGGAAACTGTATAGGCAATTGATGAGGGGATCTGGGTTGTGATAATAGTGATATGGCGTATTTGTCTTTATGATTTCCTCTGGGAGAGGACTGATAAGTCGATTGATAAGTCGATAGGTCTTCTGATAAGTCAGATCTGGTGGAGCCACCTCTTCAGCCACCACCTCGACCTCTGTTGGTACTTCTCATTTTTCTCCCTGTAAAAATTCCCTGGTCAGAAAGTCAGGGAGACTATTTTCTAATCCCTTTATATATTCAATATCAAAGTCAAATGCTGATAAAAGTGCTTGCCATCTAGCAAAAATCTGTTTTGAGGTAAGGTTTTTTACGTATTTTTTCAAAATAAACTTGGCTGACTAGCAGTCAACCCTTAATAAAAAAAATTATTTATCAAATCATCCTGTAATTTTTAATAGTCAAAACAATAGATAATATTTCTTTTTTCACAGTTGAATATTTTTTCTGTCTCGTTCCATAATCCAGAAACATATCTAACTAGTCTTTCTTGGTCATTTATTTTTTGTTTTAGTATACCACTGTAGCCAATATCTGACGCATCTGTTTCTATAGTTTTAGGGGCATCAAGGTGGAAAATTGTCAAGCATGGAAGTCTTTTGACATAGTTTTTTACATGTAATACTGCTTTAGTGTGCTCATCAGTCCAAGGAGGTGGATTTGTTTTTAACCTCTGGAAAAGTGATTTGCATATGATATTGAGTTCTTTATAAAAATTTGAGATGTAATTTAAGCATCCCAAAAACCTTTGCAATTGTTTTTTGTCTCTTATTTCGTCAGGAAATTTGTCGGCAAATTCTAGGCTCCTATGAATAGGAATGATGGTTCCTCTTTTATTATTATGTCCTAGAAATCTTATGTGGGTTTGGAATAGATGGATTTTAGGGGCAGATATGACTAGTCCATGATGCTTAACAGTTTAATAGAAAATTTCTAAGTGTTTCTAATGCTGGTCAATGTTCTTTGAAAATATTAATATGTCATCAATATAAACAATAGAGAATTCGGAGTATGAATTAAATATATTATTCATTATGCATTGAAACTCACTAGGATAGTTTTTTTAACCGAAAGGCATTACATTCCATTCGTATTGTCCAAATGGGACAGTAAATGAAGTTTTAAATCTATCTGCTTCAGCAATTTGGATTTGCCAGAAACCTGACTTCATATCGAATTTTGAAAAGATAATAGCATTATAAAGTCTTTTTAATAAGTTTGATTTATTTGGAATAGGTTACCTGATCCATAATAGGGCATCATTTAAAGATTTATAATTAATAACTAGCCTAGGAACTCCTCTTTCTATCTCAGCGTTTTTCTGGACATAGAAAGCAAGACAACTCCATGGAGACTTGGATTTTCTAATTAATTTTTTGTCAACTAGATCCTGTATCTCTTTCTTGCAATATTCCATTAGGCTAGAAGACATTTGGATTGGTCTAGCTTTGGTGGGGATTCCATTTTCGTTAAAATCTTTTGTGTTGGGGAGAGAAACAATATGTTTCTTCCTGTCCCAAAAAGCATTGGGGATTGAAGAACAAACTTCTTTTTCTAGTTTCTGTTTAAAAGATGTTATTTTTTCTTGAACTAATGGTTCTTTAATCTTTTCATCTTGTCTTTGAAAACTTAAGTCATCTTTTAGAAACGCCAATTGATTTTGTTTCCTGGTCAGGGTGGCAATACAATTGTTAATAGGTTCTGCACGAATATTTTCTTTTCTTAAAGTGTTTAAGTCTTTGACAAGGACAGGGAAGAGAAACGGGAATAGGATTTCCTTTCCCGGTTATTCTGTTACAAGGCCTTTATTAATTACTTTAAATGGCGATATTAAGTTTAGGAAGGGTAATCCTAAAATGACATTTTGTGATAGGGTTTTTACTACAATAAAGTCATTGTTATAACAAACTCCATTATTGCAAACTTTAGCATTGGTGAGTTTATAATTAATGTCTAGTTTTATCTTATTAGCGCCATATAATGATTCGGTAGTTGCTTCAAGGTATTTTGTGGGGACTAAGGATTCTATAATGCAATTTAAGTCTGCTCATGTGTCAATAAGTGCAGTGGCACGAATATTACAGTTGGATGCTATCCTTATGTCAATTTCAACATACCATTTCTGTATCCTTACCTCTTGTATGGAATTAATTTGGCTTATACTTAAAAGATCTTGTGGTTCATGATTTTCAAGTTCCTTATCAGGTTCTTCATCCGAGCTATTAAAATCTATTTCTTGTTTTTTATGAGCTTTTTTTGTAAATTGTTTGTTAACAGCATCTGTCACTTGTAGTTCTTGTATTTGTATTTTTAGGATTTTTATTTCTTCTTTAATACTCGTGATTTCTTTCTGTAATTCAAGAATAGTAATTCTTCTTGATTTATTGTTAAATTTCCCTAATACATTTTGTTCAAAATCAGGTGCTTCAAAAGGGGCATTCTTAAAAGGCTTAGCTTCATTTAAGGGTTTGTTGTTGTTGCTAGTAGAAGGTTGGTCTATAATTCATTTCTGCAATTGTCTAATATATTGTGCCTTTTGTATGGGATCTTTTATGCTGTCTATCATGCTTATCATAAGGGAATAGTCATATTTGTCTAAAACATTTATTTCCTTACAGAAACAGGGTTGCTTATCTGGTTCAGTACTATATGATGATGATGTAGATGTTTCAGAGTCAGAAGATGATTCATTGATAATTAATATTTCATTGTCTGATGAAGAGTGGGAAGAATATTCTGAGTCAGTATATAAAGCTTGTAAAACCTTTTACTTGATTTGGCTTTCTAGGTCTAAGCTGTTAATTTTGTTTTTCTGGTCTGGGAATTTGTTAGCATAATGGCCACCTTTACCGCATTTAAAACATTTATTGTTTTTCTTGTGATAAGCTTTTCTTTTAAAAGATTCTCTAGATTTTCTATTTGGGGACCATATGGTTTCTCCCTTTTTGTTAGATTTATAATTTTTACTAAGTCTGTAGGGATACTTCCTAGAAATCTTATGATTCTTAAAGGTTTTCTTTCTTTTATGGTAAGGAAGACGGTCAAATCCGAACTGTTCACACCAAGAACCAAGTTCCTTCCTGGTTGTCAGTTTTTTTTCTTAAGCTGGCTTTTGAGTCTAAGGTCGTTACCTAGCTGCATAGCTACGATATTTATAGAGGTTATAATTTCTCCATAAGTCCAGGTGTCTAAGTCAACTTGGGACCAGTCAGACCAGCCCATTTGCCTAACCATTTCGTCTCTTACTTTAGTAGAAAATAGTTTTGGTAATCTTGAGATAAATTTCTCCTTCCAGTAGGCATTAGCATTGTCAGGCCTTTGGAAGACTCTTGTCAAAAAGATATCTTTGTACCATTTGAAATCATTTAGGTTTTTACATTTTAAATTTTTTATTTTAGAAAACTCTTTTCCTTGGTTAATGTTTGGGTTTCCTACAAAGTTCATTAATATGGTGTAGCATAAAACGTCAATACCATCTGGTTCAGACGTGGTAGTGGTGGTCTGGGTTTGTGTCGATGTAGATTCAAAAGTTGTTGGGTCATGGGTCTGTGTTGGATAGTTCGTGGTAATTGTCTTAGTATGTCCAATGATAGATTGTTTGGCTAGTTGGCTTAAAGTGTGTGTCCATCATCCAATAGTTGTCCCTCAAAACCAGTGGTTAAAGAGGTAACTGCATCGGAGTGTGTCATGTTTTGTTTTTTAATATAAATATATCCTATAGTATGCATTTGTCTTAATACCGTGATTATTTGGTATTCTGATAATCCGTCAATATTAAATTGGTAACATGCATTTCCCGTATAAGCTCTATAGGGAACTGTTTCTTCATATTGTAAGTCCGGGGGAGTTGGTCTAGGGTAATATGGCTTAGTATTTTGGAAATACTTGGTCTTATTATAACTGTCAGCTTTTCATTTGTTGTAATTTTTTGTATAAACTCTTGGAAATCTATAGCTTCATCTTCCCCTTCGGAGGAATCTGAAGGAGTATTTTTATCGATTGTTTGGACGTTAGGATGTGGGATCCTTCTTAATCTTTCTTCTAAGGTTCTTAAAAGTTCTGCCTCATCAATTAGATTGTCAAAGCATTTTTCAATACCAGTATGGTCGGGGAATAGAATTGGTTCAGATTTTATGACCTTGTCTTTACCTTTACTAGATGAGGAAGGCATATTATAAGGAACATAGACTTGGGGAGGTATTTCCTCTCTAACTGGTGAGATATTAGTCTGGGTCAGGTTAAGGTCTATTTTTTCTAATTGTTCACCTATAGAATTAAGGAAGAAATTGGTATAGTTTCCTTGTTTCATGACTAACCCAATTTGGTGGGATGATGAGGTCGTGGTTTGGGACATTGGTTCATCGAATAATATAAAAGGGGTACATTTTGTTAAGTTGGTTCCTGTTGGATGGTCATCATTGGCCATATTAATTTCAAAATCTCTAGGAGGGGGATGTACTTGTTTTTCTATTCCTTTGCTAGTCTTATAAGATCTGAGGTTTTGTCTATTGATAACGGAACAGGTCTGTTCATAGTTTTTTCTCTCAATCTACCAATCAAAAAATGAAATATTTAAATCAAAGTCATCAAGACACTTGATCCATCTTTTATGGAACTATTTCCTTTTATTAACTGAATAATTCTTTTCATATTTTTCTCTTAAAGTCTGGTTTTGGGTGGAATAGTATTCTGCTATTAGGAAGTCAAATTTGTCCTTACTGATAACATTAATGGTTCTAATAGGAGGTTCTGGTTCCAATATTTCAGTTAGGACTTGAGATGGTGTTGGTGAGGTTTGCTCTTGGTCATATGTATGAATTGGTTGGGCAATCTGTTCTGGGGTTTTTTGGACATGTGTCACTTGTGTATGAGTTGGTTGGGTTGCATAGTCCGGGGTTTTTAAAACATGTGGCATATGTGTAATGGGTCTGGATTCAGGTCTTCTTCTGGGCCTTAAGTTGATGGGTTCAGAGTCATCATCAGGATCATAGTTTGGTGTGGAAAACATGGGTTGTTTATCAATTCTTCTTGAAGTTAGACTAGGGATTTGTCTGGCAATATTTCTTCTAGATGAGCTAGAAAGGGAATTTCTAGCTGATTGAAAATCACTCAGAGACCTAGAATGGTCGCTATCTGTTTCCCTAATTGATAAACTCCTTCTGAATGATATTCGTAATGTTCCATCTTGTTCAGTTACACATTCGTGTAAGTTTCTCATTGGTGGTTTATAAGATGGTTGGTCAACTTTCTCTTTGAACCAGTCATCTGGAAACTTAATGTTTTCCCATCTGACCGAAACAGGGACAAGTACATTTACTGATGGTGATGTATTAAAACATATGGTCTGTCCAGCAGGAACTGATGGTGTTATATAATTTGGTATAAGTCCTGAAGTCAATACTCAATAATGGACTCTATACACTAGTTTATATGGACTGGATTTTTCCAAAAATTTATAATTGTGGGTTTGTATGTCAATAAATAAACATTTTTCTTTATGCTCATCAGTATTTAATGCAATGGTGAAATTAGGATATACTTGAAAATAAATTGGTCCATAAGTCAAGGACGTTTCTGCCATACCAAGGATGGATTCCTTGTAGTCAGTAATTTTTTTGTCTCTTAAAACAATTAAAAGGGAATTGTTTAAACCAATTTTTGAAAAGGGTTTTACACCAACTTGGACTCTGCCAATGTGTAAATCATTGAAACCAATTTTATTGTAATGAGTCAAACTGTTTTTATTTAAAAGATTTGTCGAAAAAGTATTGTTTAGGAATTTAACATTTATTTCTTTAGTCTTTTGTCCTAATAATGTTCTGAAATCCAAAAGTTTCTTTTTATAAATACTATTCTGTTGAATATTTGGCAACTGCCAATTTACTAAATATTTATCATCCCAGTTTGTCTCAAAATTGGCTACAGATTGTCCTGTGCCACTATTAACATCGTTGGGTTCGATCCCGGGTCTGGAACTACTTGCAGACATGGTGAAGAAAATATATAGTCAGAAACCCTAGGTTTTGACTCACAGCCTGGTCAACGGGTCAACAGCCTACAGTTCTCTAGCAAACGGCAAACACCCTTAGACCTACTGACTTTTGCACCTAAAAGTCTAAAACTAATTCATAAAGATCTAAAAAAAATTAGTTTTATTGTTTTTAGTAATAAAATATTTTTTATTGTTTTTATCATTTTTGATCAATTTTGGATAAAAATACCCCTAAATTAATTGAAATTAAAAAAAGAAAATAAAAAGGTTTGTTTTTATTGTTAGGGTTTCTGGCATAGAGAAATAGAAAGAGAAAGAGAAAGAGAAAGAGAAAGAGAAAGAGAAAAAGAAAAAGGCCATCACCGCCTCCTTTCTCGTCGTCCATTGTCGTCAATCTCTTGGTCGTCGACGCTGCCACCTGCAGCCAGCTTCCTCCCGAGCCGGTCTACGCAGTGCTTCACCTTGTCCATTTTTCTCTTGTTGCCGACTTCGCTTGGAGCCCGTTAACGCGACAACTGGTTTTGTGTTCAAACGGTAAATCATTTCTCGATATTTAGGTGAGTTCTTACATAATACAAAAGTCAATCACTAAAACATATATTATCATTTATAAAAATATGTTTTCCTTACAAAAAAAAAATGTCGTGTTGGATTTGGTGGGATTTGTTCAATAAATAATTGGGCACATTTGAATTGATCAAACTGTTGTTGCTCGTGTTCTCTGTTGTTGGGATTTAATTTGGTGATTGTTAATTTTGAATTATGTTTTTATTTTGGATTTGTAACATATAACTAAGATTGATTAATATGAAATCACTTGAAAAACTTAAAGTTGAACTGAACAAATTTGGTGCCAATCTGGATGCGTAAGAAATCTATGGTTGGATGAACTGAAATTTTTTGGTTCCAATCTGGATGAATTGAAAAAAGTTAATGAAAGCTATAAGTAATTTTGTTAAGTCTTTAATGTGGAGTTAGTTGCTTTAAGATGAGTATGATTGGTCAAGATTCTCAAATCATATGGTTTTGGCAATGCTGTCATTAGTAAAGTTATAAAACCTTTGAAGTTGCAGGAAAAGTTTATTTAAAACAATTTGATAGTGAACTAATTTAGAATTGTGTTTGATTTTGGTTTTCAGAACAGTCTAATAGATTACAGTGAATTTGTGGCGTTGATGCAAAAAAGCAATGGTGGATTGGGTAAGAAGAAGTTTTTTCATTGGATTTATGGGGCACTACAAGTTTGGGGACATTAATCGTTGTCGAGCTTCATTTTTTTGTTTATATAACTTTTCAGGATTTTAACACAACACAAGTATCGTGTTGTTGGGATTTAATTTGGTGATTGTTAATTTTGATATATGTGTTTATTTTGGATTTGTAACATATAACTAGGATTGATTGACATGAAATCACTTTTGAAAAACTCAAAGTTGAAATGAAAAAATTTGGTGCCAATCTGAATGAGTAAGAAATCTGTGGTTGGATGAACTGAAAAAATTTGGTTCCAATCTTGATGAACATAAAAAAAATTAATGAAAGCTATAAGTAATTTTGTTAAGTATTTAATGTGGTGTTTGGTTGTTTTAAGATGAGTATGATTGGTCAAGGGATTCTCAAATCATATGGTTATGGCAATGTTGTCATTAGTAAAGTGATCAAAACTTTAAAGTTACAGGAAAAGTTTGTTTGAAACAATTTGACAGTGTACTAATTTAGAATTGTATTTGAGTTTGGTTTTCAGGACAGTAGATTACAGTGAATTTGTGGCGATGATGCAAAAAGACAATGGTTGATTGGGTAAAAAGAAGTTTTAGTATTGGTTTTATGGGGCACTACAAGTTTGATGACATTGTTTATATAACTTTTCAGGATTTTTACATAACACAAGTATGTAATGTGCTTGTTGGATTTACTCCATTTTTTCCACTTCTAGGATTGCTTCTTCTGAATCTAAATGAGTTCAATGTAATAATGTATATATAAATTGTAGAACCTGATTATGTGAAGAAAAAAAATCTCATTGCTTTTATATATTTTCTTCACCCATTGTGATTCATTAGTTCAATATAATGTAATATGAAACAATTTTTTTTTAATAATTTGGATTAAATGAGTGATTTGATTTGGTGAATGGTAATGAAAAAGTAAAGTGGGGTTTTCGCTTGCTATGTAAAGCAATTTCACAAATTAAACTTACAAACACCATAAATTTAAGAATGCTATTATTTCTATTTTTACCATCTTTCTTGCTGGAAAATGGGAATGTTTTCCTTGGATAAAGCTGTCATTTTTTTAGACAATGCCAAAGATTTTCAAAAAAACTTGATTAACAAATAAAACTGATTGATTAACTTCATTACCAACTGTGATTGATTACGTTGTTGATGTATCATAGTTGTTTTTGCAGTGTATGAAATAAACGATACTCAAATTTTGTTTTTTTTTTGCAGTGTATCAAATCAGTCTTCCAATTATGGTGATTAAATGAGCAATCATGTAACTTCATTTTTAACCAGCATGTAACTTCAGTATCAACTGGCATATAACTTCTAACATGTAACATTACTGGAATTGTGAATGAAATGAATCTTCCAAATGTGGTGATTAAATGAACTGTCATGTAACTTCATTTTCAACTAATATATAACTTCAGTCTCAACTGGTATGTAACTTCTAGCATGTAATATTACTGGAATTGTAAACGAAATCAATCTTCCAAATGTGGTGATTAAATGAACTGGCATATAACTTCAGTATCAGCTGGCATGTAACTTCAGCATGTAACATTACTGGAATTGTGAATGAAATCAATCTTTCAAATGTGGTGATTAAATGAACTGACATGTAAATTCAGTATCAACTGTCATGTAACTTCTAGCATTTAACATTACTGAAATTGTGAATGAAACAAATCATCCAAATGTGGTAATTAAATACTTTGGCATGTAAGTTCATTTTTAACTAGCATGTAACTTCAGTATCAACTGAAATGTAACTTCTAGCATGTAACATTACTGGAATTTAATTCTCATATCATTTCAAAACGACATTGCTAGTATAAAAATAATTAAAACTTCATTGCTAATACATTATTACAATTTTCATCGTCGTGACTACCCCTGTCAACGCCGGGTATCGAAACTGATATGTAAATTTGAATACAACTGAAACTTGGAACGCCCTCAACTTGACATGTAACTTGGAACGAAACTGACATGTAAATTTAAATAATATTTGCATGTAACTTGGAACACACCAAACATGTAACTTGTAATTAAACTAAGATTTAACTTGTAAATCAATTGACATATAACTTGAAACTCAAATCGCACGTAACTTAAAAATCATTTGACTTGCAACTTCAAAATTAACTGACATGTAACTTTAAGAATTATTATTATTAAACTTGGAATACAATTGAAACGGTAACTTATGATTCAAAACTTAATTACGAGTCACCAAAAAAAAATTACAATAATCTAACATTATATTTCAGTAAACATCCCAACATAACCCCAAGAGGCACTCCCACAATGTAGTAACTACCAATGTTTATAAATGCCAATAATGTTTACCAACCAGATCCTACTGCCACCTTTGGGAAATGATAGACAGTCGCCAAACCAAATCATACCACGAGATTTGAGTGCTTACAATTTGTAAATAGAACAAAGTTGTTTTGACCTCACCTGAAAGAACTGGTTGAATGCTATTGAGAAAAATGGTGAATGCTAGTAAAACTGCTAATTCATTAACCATGGACGGACCTGTGTTGAGGCCAAGGTAGGCTAAAAAAAATAAAAAATAAAAAGAAAAAAGTTAAATAATTAAATAATTAATTTTATTTCCTAGTTAGGGTAAAAAAAATTAAATTTTCTTTCGCTAGCCTTTTCTTCTTTTCATAATAATAATTATTTCTCCCCATTCTTCAAACTCGGTTCAATCTTATTATCGACATCAATATTTAAATATGTTTGAGTATGGCATTAAATATTTAATTTTGTTACTTTAAAAATTATTTTATTTTGTTTTGAAATTTTAGAGTTATTGTTAAATATAGATCCTGATATTTTAGAAGTAATCCAATTATTATTTAATCCAATTTGAAATTACAAAGTAACGAGATTTTTAAATGAATTTCATTAAATTTCTCAAAACATTGTATTAATATATTTCAATTGAATCAAACTAAAATAAGAATATTGTACGATTTAATTAGTGTTCGCATTTACGTTTCATGTTTCTTTTATAATTTAATTTGACTTTTTAAGAATAAAAGAAAATTTTGTAATGTATTTATTTAGAATTTACGGGAACGTCTCACTATGTCTTCTTGACTAGATGATGTCGATGTTCAGAAAAAAAAAAGATGAATTCCATTAAATAGCCTTTAAATTAAGCCTAAATTCAAAACTATTCACTTTCAATAAGTTGATTGTTTTTATCCACTATTATAAGTAACTTCCCGAAAATACCCTTACTTTAGAATTTAATAAAAAAAACATTTTTCAATTTAATGAGAAAACATTTCAAATTATGTCCCTCAAACACTGTTAATAATATGTTTTTTTTTCATTCTCTTTTATTAGCACCACTCTCTCTAAAACATTGTATCTTTGTCCTAAACTGATCTCTATCTTTTTGCCCAACATTCTTTGTCGTCAACTTTGTCTCTTTACAATACAAAAAACGATAGACATCCACATTGTCTAGAAATCAGTTGTGTCACATCTTTACCGTAACCGGTTTGTAATCGAAGGTATGGTGTTTTAGTTTTAGTTTTGAATCTCTTCTATGAACTTGTGCTATTTTTTCTTGTAATTTGTAAGAACGTGAAATCGATTTTGAATGTGTTAAGAACCCTATTTTTGTTAACCCAAAATCATTAGACGACAGAAATTTTTATCGTGTAAAGATGTGTATATTTAATCATGTAATTATATTAACATGTTTTCATGTAATGAAATATTATCTTAAGTCGTGTAATAATATATTGTTTTAGCCTGCCGTTTGTGCAGAGTAATGAGAGAGTTGGGATTGATTATTTCATACAGTGACTAGTGGTTTTGTTAGAACTATGAGGGTGGTAATTCAGAAATGATATTTGTTCCTTGTGATTTGACATACCATGGGTTAATGAATACAATTGAAGATATTGTGAGGATTGATGCATCTATTTCCAATATTGAATTAAGGGCTGTTATGATCACTAGTGGGAGGTGTGCCATACCAAGAACAAAAAATGACAAAGATGTGGCACTTTTGATGCCTGAAGAGAGAGTTATTTCAGAAGTATATTTAACTGTTGGAAGGTATGAGATGGCTGATGGTAGCATGCAAACTGACACAAAAATGCAAACCTAGATTCCCCCGAAAAGTGTTCTCCAACATGGGTTCCCACATTTTTCTCAGCTGTTTGCACATCAATATTCTCAACCATTTCCACAACCATATTCCGAATCTATTCAACAACCATATGCCAATCCTTATTTCGAAACATATGGCCAACCATCTTAACTACATACACAATAAAGCCTTATTACACAATTGGTTTCTCAATTTAGACTCGTTTGTTGGAGCAAAACAATGTGTGGATTAATTCCATCAGTTTTAGATGGAAAACAACACCCAACAAGGCCGTCATCTAGCAAGCAAAAAATGCCAGCTATTAATGATCAACCATACACAATTAATGATGCATCAGAAGACGTTGGAACTAATAACGAAGTAGGTGTCACTGCATCTGAATTTGAAACCTTTGTAGATAATAAGATATTGATGTTGATAATAATGGTGATAGTGGCTTTGACTTAGATGGTGATAGTGATAGTGATAGTCATAATGGTGACATAGATGGTGAAGGTGATAGTGGTTGTTACTTGGATGGTAATGGTGATAGTGGCTGTGACTCAGATGGTGATGGTGATAGTGGCTTTGACTTAGATTTGAAGTGGGTTGTAAGAATTACAATTGTGTCTTCAAGTTAGGTGTAGAAAAAATGTGTGAGGGGAGTATTGGCATATTCAAAAATATAACAAGGACCACAATTGCACCGTTGACGGGTTCCATGGTCAATTTCAACAAGCTAGTGCTTCGATTATTAGTGAATTGTAATCTATAAAGGTTCGGGCGAATGACACAACTTTAAAACCCAAAAATATAATGATAGAGATGCAGTTAGAATATGGTCTACAAATTCTTTACACTAAGACTAGGAAAACGAGGGATTATGCCGAGTCAATTGTATTCGGACCAGCGGGCGAGTCGTTTCAACAGATTCCAAGTTATTTGTATAAGCTTGAGCGAGAGAACACTTGTACTATTACAACTTTTTTAATGAATGCTCATAATGAATTTAGATACTGCTTCTTCACATACGGTGCATGTCTTCACCCATGGGCAGACTAACACAAGAGATTCGTGGCATGATGAAGATATTATTGGTGTTTAAACCTTTTCTACTTGTTGATTTCAGAACTTGTAGTTGAACTTAAATATTTATGATTTCAGATCATGTATTTGAACTTAAATTTATTTTTTACTGTGAATTCCTATACCATATACCAAACACATTGTGGCAGTAAGTTCATTTTTTTTATATAACAGGTATCAGGTAAATAAAACATTATACGGTGAAATTTAGAAACCATTGCACGGTGTAATTAGAAAATATTACACGATTATTTCCAACATTGGAAAACCATTCATGTTACCATCAAGTATGTAATCAGAATGAACCATTCATGCTACCATCATGTAGACTAAGTCTATAAACATTTACACAAATCTAATACACTACTGTGTCATAAGTCCAAAACAATTATTTTGATAACAGGTATCAAGTACCAGGTATACAAAATATTACACGGTGAAATATAGGAAACATTACACCGTCGAATTTAGAAAATATTACACGGTTAATTTAGAACACATTACAGATAAGTCTTTTAACCGGTAGATAAATTATTCATCAAGTAAACAGTTTCGTAAATATTCATCAATTAACCATTCATGCTAACATTAAGTAGACTGAATCTATAAACATTAATCAAAAGCCACACAATAGTTAACATAATCTTCCAAAGTGTCATAAATATTCATCAAAAGCAATCTCTAACAAAATATTTCAACAGCCCAAAAGTTAACATAATCTTCCTCTATTGAACACCCAAATATTTCAAAAGCCATATCTCTCCTCAACCCGGGAACGGTGTCCTTATTCCAATTCCACTGTTGGTCCTTATTACACATTATGTTCTTGATTCCTTGGAGTATAAAAATGCAACAACTGGTTCCTTCATCTTGCTGTGGAAATTGAGGTAGAGACAGTCTAACGGTCTATATACAATCGAGTGGCTTGTGAGGATCACATTTACTAATCTCGTAGTAACATTTTTTATGTTTGCAGTGATTGTTTATCATTATGTTATATGACCATGTATCCCTTGGGTATACCAAATACTGATCCAGATCTTCTTCTTAAGCGCTAATCATCTGCATTCAAACAGTTTGTAATACTCTATTAAAAACTATTGTGCGAATGTTTACACGATGTTATATACATTACAATACACGATGTAATATAACATACATTACACAATGTAATCTAAAATATATTACACGATATAATATATGTTATTTTTGTTTTGAAAAGCAACTATATTCATCAACAAACAGAGTAACAACAACAACAAAAAAGGGCGGCGAAGCAACACCAAAGAAACAAAAACATCACCAATGCAATAACCAAACCCAAAACAAGAAAACACAAGCAGATGCAAGCACAACAGACCAGCCACAAACAGGGGACAAAACCTAAAAACAAAATGTATAATACAGTTGTGGATGTTAATTAGTTTATACAAAATACAGTTTCATATCAATAATGATGACAACATATGTCATTGCTATCCTTGTTTCTAGATCAAAAGTTGAAGCTGAAAGAGACTAGTGCAAACACATTAAAGCAGTTATGTTTATGTACCATGTGGTTGTTTGTGTGGGTCATGACAAAACCCTACACCTTATCAATTCATTAGAGGGAAGCAAAATCATCTCTGGAAATCACACAACCTTCATCGATTGGAATACAAAAGAATGAATTTGACAAAATCAAATCACAGAAACTCATCTAAACCTAGCCATTGGAATACAAAATCAAATCACTAGAACAAATTAACAACTCAAGATAAATCAAATTAACACCTATTGGAATAAATACAACCTTAATTTAAATCAGGCAAGCAAAATCATCTTTTGAAAACCTAACTTCCCGAATAACACCATAAACCCAAGCAGATTTAAATCAAATTTTGGATCCAATAACATACCTTCATCGATTTTTGACGAAAGCTTCGCCTTGAAAAGGGAAACAAAGCTTCGACTTCGTAAAGCTTCATTTTCGCCTTCAATAGTTCTTCGTCATCGACGACCTTCATCTTCGCCGGAAATCAAATAGCTTCTTCGTCGACCTTCGTCTTCGCCGGAAATCAATGTCCATCACCTTCAATAGCTTTTTCTCTCAAACGACCGCCTTTCTATCTCTCACTAAAAACAACCATTTTTTTTTTATTTTACAATTTTACTTTCACAAATTATTAATTTAATTTTTTTCTTTTCAATTTTGTAAATGAAATAAAAATATGACATGTCATTTTCTTCTGAGGGCATTAATGTTCAGAAAAGTATTCTCTTAAATAAAAACAATCAAATTATTGAACATAGATATTCCTGAATAAATCCTTAATTTTATGGCTATTTAAGAAAATCCAAAAAAAAAAAATTCCATACACTAGTCTTCCATCCAAATGTGATGATCAACTCAATAGTGGTCTCATAAGGCTTCAGTACAATTGATCAGTTGGTCGTACATTTCTCTGTGAACTGAACAGTGGTCTTTGGGCGCTCAATGGCAATGGACAGCCTTGCATTGCTTTGTAGCTTTGTACTCCCGGCATTAGTATTGGTGTTGTTTTTCGACTTGGTGCCGTGGTAGCTTTGTACTCCCGGCATTATTATTGGTGTTGTTTTTCGACTTTGTGCTGTGGTGGTCTTTCAAAGACTATATATATATATATATATTTATCGGGACGAACCTATGAGAGTTAGCGTGAACTCAAGCCCATCCTTGCTTCCTTTAAAAAATTAAATTAGTAAAAAAAGTAATAATTAATTAAATAATTAATTTTTATTCCTAATCATAGAAAAAAATATAACATTTTTTATTTTGTTTTTTCTTCTTTTAATAATATCAATTATTTCTATCCATTTTTTAAATTTGGTTAAATCTATTTGTCAACACCAATATTTAGATATGTTTAGTGAATATTATGACTTTAAATATTTTATTTTATTATTATAAAAAATATTTTATTTTGTTTTGAAATATTAGGGTTGTCGATAAATATAGATAATGAGAGTTTATGAGTAAACCAATTATTATTTATTCTATATTCTAATTTACAAAGTAATGATATTATTAAATGATTTTAATTAAATTTTTTAGAACATTATATTATTATATATAGAATGAATCAAACTAATATAATAATACTGTATAATTTAATTAGTGTTCTATTCGTTTTATGTTTCTTTTATAATTTAATTTGATTTAAAAAAAAACATTTGTTTGTAAAACATTTAATTAGAATATACATTTTACGGGAACGTCTCACTGTATTTTTCTAACTAAATGATGTCAATATTCAGTATTTTTTTTCGAACTTAACAAAATTTTCAATCCCGATTACGTCCGTGTGTATATATATATATATATATATACAGTTGGTTTCAAATCAACTCATGCACTACCGTGCATACCGCATAATCAATGACAGAGAGGGGAAGAAATAATGATGTTTCAAGTTAGTGGTGGTGGGGCCAAATAGGTAATTTGATATATTATCAAGCATTCAAGATTTCAAGTGTCCCTTGGAAATTATGTTTTCGTATCCGTAGAATTGATCACAAATTAATATTCAAACTATATATGTTTATGATCATGATAATAATAATTTAATAGTGAATACGATGAGAAATGTCATATTTTTTTGATACGTTATATTGATGTCACTGTTTTAATAAGTTAAATTTTAAACGTATATATTATGATGAACTACCCAAATTGTCTTTAAATAATCAAAATTTAATTTTCTTTTAAATAATCAAATTTTAATTTTCTTTGCACTTTCATCTCCATACTTTGATAACTGAAAGCAATAATTCCTCTCTCTCTTTTCAATAAACTTGTCTGAAAATCGATCTACAATTTGTCTGAAAGTCGACATGTTTCAGTACAATAAGGTATTTTGAGTGTTATAACAATTTATCCATTCCTTCGGTCTATCCAACCAGAAGACGAAGATGATTTTTTTTTACGAAGATGAATTTCTGGATTTTTGGATTTTTAAGACATTTTAAAACATTTTTGAATTTTTTTTAACCTAATCCGAGCATTTTTTAGACACTGTCAGATCTTTTTGTTTAAGAAAATTAGGTTTGTTTAACTTGAAGCTCCGAGACCTTTTGAAACAAGTCATAGTTTTTTTGAACCAAATTCGAGACTTTTTGAAACACGTCCGAGCTTTTTCTTTAGGAAAATTTGGTTGGTTAAATTTTGTAGTGTCCGAGCATTTTTGTGAAAGGTCCGAGCTTTTTTATAAAAGCCTCGAGTTTTTTTTTTCAAAGCTCCGAGACTTTTTATTTTAAAAGCATCGAGTTATTTTTTTTACAGCTCCGATTTTATTAAAATTATGTCCGAGACTTTTTTTCAAAGGTTCGTGCTTTTTAAAACAGTGCCGAAGCCCTTTTCTTGCAATGCCTTTGTTTGGTTAAATTTTGTAGTGTCCAAGCAATTTTGTGAAAGGTCCGAGTTTTTTTTATAAAAGGTCGGAACACTGTTATAAAAGCCCAGACATTTTTTCAAATCTTAAAGCCTTTTTTTTTTTTAAATCTCCAAAGTTTTTTTTTTTTTTGTAGGTCCGAACTTTTTAAAATTGTGCTCAAGACCTTTTCTTTTTTTAAAGGTTCGTGTTTTTTAAAACAGTGTATGAACCTTTTTCTTACAACCCTTTGTTTGGTTAAACTTTGTAGTGTCCGAGCATTTTTGTGAAAGGTCTGAGCTTTTTTATAAAAGTCCCGAGCTTTTTTTTTTAGATGCACCGAGTTTTTTTTTATAGCTTCAAGCTTTTTAAAACTATATCCGAGTCTTTTTTCCAAAGGTTCGTTGATGAGGACCAGCAAGTTGATCACCATTCGACTAAGGTTTGAAAAGTTTCAGATCCATTAACCATTCATGGAGGACTAATGATAAGAGCTAAAGCTAAAAGAATGAAATAAGCCTTAACTTGTTTAATGGAAAGCATTTGGAAGGAGCAAACTAGTCAAGATTTGGTCAAGGTTCTAAGGATGCAAGAAGAGTATAAAATGATCAACATATTTCAAACAAATCCAAATCATGAAGACAAGAGTCCAGCCTTGTTAGAATGAAGTTTTTTTTTGGACTATCTTGAAAAATAAAAGGCCATTCGGCCATGTTGGGTTTTGTGGGCTTATTTTTATGTTAGTTAGAGATTAATTGTGTTGGGTTTTATTTTGTTAAGTGTGAGTTCAAGTGTTCTTTGATTAGGAATAAAGAGTTACAAAGGCTGAATCTTTTATGGCTATCATTCATGATCTAGTTTCCATTTAATGGGTGGTTACACATAGAATGGGAGGTTACATTCGTGTTTAGAGGCTGATTTTTTTCTTTGTACAGTTCTTGACCTTTGTTCTATATAAACAAGGCTGATTTTTTATGTAATGACAGAGATTTTTGAGTAATATAAACTTTTTGATCACTTTACGAGTGTTTTATTTTTAAGTTATTGCATGAACTTTGGAACTTATTAAGCTTATTTAGCTTGTGACGTTCAACAATCTTAAAAACTGTGCTGTGCCTTTAAACTTATCAAAGTTCATAATTTGTGGCATTTTGGGGAAATCAAAATGCTGTTCTAATTAACTTTTATCGTCATTCCATTGATAAAGTGATTAGAACAGTTTCTCATCAATCTTGAACGATCGGGTTTATGTCAATTAGTTGGAGGGTGTTAAATTGCATTCCATATGTATCATAGCTCTTTAGCTATTGGGGGTGTATGGTTGTTGAGTAAATGATTTCCATCATTTTTGGTATCAGAGCATGGCTCAAGTTTGAGGTTTACGTATCAATTTATTTGCTGTCTTTTAGTTTTTTTTTTCACTTTCTTTTCTTCTTCATCTTTTAGCACCGTATCTATAATTCATCTTAATTGTTGTGCTTCTTAAGGTTATTGTCATTCTTCTTTGTTTTCCGCACACACAAAAAAAGAAAACAAAGAAAAAAAAGGTATTACGGATTCAATGCATTCTTGTAAAAATTTCAGAAATCTTTCTTTGTTCATATGATTCTTATTTCAATTTGAAAAGTATTTAAATATTGCCTTCTTAACCAAAACAAATATAATTCTTGTTGGGATAGAAATTGATTTTTCAGTTCTAATCTTTGCTTATTTTAAGCGACTTGCCTTTTTTTTTAGACCTACCCAATTTCACTCCATTGAATTTGTCATAATCTGAATTGTTTATTTAAAAGGACCTTAGTTAATCTAAGAACCCAAAGAACAAAACAAGAGAGGTAAAATGCAGAAGTGGTGAGATTAGCATCGAAAAAAACCAAATAATTGAGTAACAATTTGAACGTATGTTCAAAGTGATGGGAGATGTAAGAGATCGTCTAAAAAGACATGATGAAGTAATTACCAGATTGCAAGGAGAACCACGGCGTGGAAGACGACCAGCCTTTGTTAATGATGTATATGATGGTGGAGAAGACACGGATGATGGTCAAACTACCATAATTGGTCTAGACGTTAAAACTAGAAGACAAGCTAGGAGAGGACATTTTGATGGTGAGGACCAAAACATAGGCAACATCAAAATGAAAATTCCCCCTTTTCAAGGGAAGAACATTCCAGATGCCTATTTGGAATAAGAAAGAAAAGTGGAGTTGGATCTTTGAATGTCATAACTACTCCGAAGAGAAAAAGGTAAAACTAGTTACTATTGAATTTTGTGATTATGCTATTGTTTGGTGGGATCAATTGTGTAAAAACAGGCGTAGAAATGATGAAAGACCCCCATAAAGACTTGGTTGGAGATGAAACAAATCATAAGGAGGAGATTGTCCCTAGCCATTACTATAGGGATTTGCATAAACAGTTACAAACTTTGACACAAGGTTCCATGAGTGTAGAAGAATATTACAAGGAAATGGAGATAGCCATGATAAGGGCTAATGTGGATGAGGACCGTGAGGCCACCATGGCTCGATTTTTGAGTGGGTTAAACAAGAATATTGCTGATCTTGTGGATTTGCTCCATTATATGGAGATTGAGGACATGGTAAGTATGGCCATAAAGATTGAAAGGCAACTCTAAGGAAAAGGCATTAGATATGATTCAAAACCTTATTCGGGTTCTTCTTTTTCTTGGAAACCAAATTGGAGGAAAGAGGATGATAAACCCATTGTTAAGCCTAAAATTGATGAAACTAAAGCAAAAATGAAATAGGCAGCAATGGTAGAGGTGAGAATCAACCTAATCAAACTAGGGACATTAAGTGTTTTAAGTGCCTTAGACATGGTCATGTGGCACGCGAATGTCCTAATAAAAGGGTAATGATCATAAGGGATGGGGCAGTTGAATCAGAAAGTGAGAGAGAGGATGAAGATGACATGCCACATTTAGAAGATGCTAGTGATGTAGAGTATGCTAGTGAAGAAAATTTGGTTGTACAATGCTCACTTAGTTTGCAAAGTAAAAATAATGAACATGGTGAGCAACGTGAAAATTTGTTTCATACTCATTGTTTGATTGCTAACAAGTTACGTAATGTGATTGTTGATAGTGGAAGTTGTACAAATGTGGCAAGTACCTTGCTTTTGGAGAAACTAAAATTACCTACTATTAAACATCCAAAACCATACAAGTTATAATGGTTGAATGATAGTGGTATTGTGAAGGTAAATCGACAATCGTTAGTTTCTTTTTCAATTGGTAGACATAAGGATGATGTTTGGTGTGATGTGGTACCTATGCATGCTGGTCACATGTTGTTGGGGAGACTATGGCAATATGATCGAAGGGTAATGCATGACGGGTTTAAAAACCATTATTCTATGATCATGGAAGGACAGAAATACCAACTTGACCTTTGCCTCCAAAGATAATTTTTGAAGACCAAATGTGTATAAAATAACAATATGAAGAGCTTGAATCTTCATTAGCTGAAAATTTAGGAAGGGAGCAAGAAAGAGAAAAAAAAAGGTAAGTTAAGTGGTAAAAATGAGAGCAATGGGAAACACAAAGGGAGAGAAAACTAAAATGATGATATTATCCCTTAGTAAACATACACTTTTCAATGATAATCACACCCCCCAACCAGCTTATTGCTAGTCCCTAGCAACTAAAGCGAAAATAGTAAAAACTCAAATTCAAATCTCTAAACTACCAAGTAGACAAACTCTCTTATACCTCTTTTCTCACCCTTTGAAAACTAGTCATCAATTGAGTTATCAATCAAACTTTCTTGTGCTCAATAAATATCAAAAAAATAACTATGAGATTCAATTGAAATCAAGCAACATTTTCATTTCGAAATCTCATCAGGGCTTCTTCCTTAGGCAGTAGTTTTATTTCATTTTTTTTTGTTTTTTTTTAATATAACAAAATTGGAAACAAACATTCCGTCTTTAATCCATGTAGCGATCTTTAGGCCAATGACTCCCAAACCAGTTGCCTTTAGGGCATTAAGTGTTAAAACACTCCTACGGGCTTAATTACTCGGATTGCAGATGTTTTTTTTAGTACAATTCCCTGAAGCTTTCTCTTTAACCCGTGTAACGAGCTTTGGGTCAATGACTCCCAAACCAGTTGATCTTAGGGCATTAGGTGTTAAAGCACCCCTCAGACTTAATTGCTCGAGTTAAAGAGGCTATGAAACTGCACTTTATTCTTATTAAGACTCCACCGTTTTACGTGAACACTCTATGCTTACTCTATGCTTACTGAGGCATGAGGTATGGCTACTAAGTAAGAGTTTTGGTCACAACACACAAAATTATTATTATTATTATTATTATTATTATTACTATATATATTTTTAAACAAGATCACAGCCTTCGGTTGTTACCCTTGAATGATGTTTCAGAACTAAATATCGTAAAATCTCAACTTACTGCACATAATCACGTGTTAATGTGCGTGTGTGTCTAGAATAGTTCAAAAAATGTCTCAAGATGACTTAATGAACAAAAGGATTAGTCAATGATATCACAATGGAGAGTTTATAAATTTGAATAGTCAGAAGATAGGAAAAATGCATCAGAACTACAAAGATGCGTCACGGAAGTATCTAAAAGATCTCCTTACTCGACCAACTTTACAAAAAAAAAGGTCAGAAGTTAGTGAAAATACAAACACGGTTAAATGCTCAAGGCTAACTTAGAGAGAGGGGGGGGTGAATAGGTTAGACACCTTTTTCGACTCCCTTAGAAACAAACAAAAGTTTGTCCCTCTAGATTGCTTGTATCACAATATATATCAATTAAAGACACTTAATCAATATATGAAACAAGTAAAGTGTGATACAAACAATTAATTGTAACACATACAAAAACTATATTATAGAAAGGAAGTCAGCTTACAAATAGAGTTCTTTCCATAGTATTCAAATAACAAATACAAATATAAGAGAGATAGGGATAGAGAAAAGTTGACACAAGACAGAACGTGGTAAACCTCCGAAGAGGAAACATCCACGAGTTAGCAACCACCGGCAAACAAAATCCACTAGTAGATAAGACAAGTACAATCTCTCAAGTGACCCCTTCACCTAGAAACTACCCTTCTATCCTACTCATGAAGATGTCGCCCTCTTGCTCAACAATCCGAGGCCTCATACCTCTTGTCAAGACTTCCTCGCTCACCCTTCCGGATCCTCACGACCCTAGGCAAGACTTCTTACTCAACTATCCGAGTTCTCCCGACTCTAATCAAGACTTCCTCGCTCACCCTTCCAGATCCTCATGACCCTACGCAAGACTTCTTTGCTCAACTATCCGAGTCCTCTCGACTCTAGTCAAGACTTCCTTGCTTGACAATCTGAGGTCTCCCACCTCTTGCCAAGACTTTCTTGCTCAACAACATAGGTCTCACACCTAATGTCAAGACTTCCTTCTCACAAGGCATCTAGGTGATCATGAATGCAAAACGTAAACAAGCACGCAACATAGAATGTTATGATCAACACATCCTATGGAAAATACTAGACATGAGCATGAATGCACAAAACAAATGTAGTCTAGTCAATCATGCATGTTTAATCCATCTAGATCATGTAAGATATGTTCAACATTTATTACAACCTAGATACATGCATAGATCCAAAACTTGAATCACAAGATATGTTCAATTTACACATAATCAAGTTTAAATCTCATAAACCAAAAACATGCTAAAATCATGTGACAAAGTCATTTAGATTAAAGCTAAAGTTCTAGAGCATATTCCTATTCATAGATTCAACAAAACACATGAATAGCTCAAAAGAACACAAGCACATGTATCATTGTGAGATTTCGGCCAAAGAGAGCCTAATACATGTGAGGAACTATTTTTCACAAAATAAATCAATCTAAGATCATCAAATAGTCCTAGAATCAAAGCTAGCACAATACAATCCCAAACATGTGAAAACATAGGCAAAATCAAAACCTAACTCAACATGTGAGATTTCAATTGAAACTCAATCTAGCTTTAAATAAGTTCAAAACTCAAATCAAAACTATCACAAGAAACATATATATGTTGAAGAAGAAAACTCAAGGCAATTGACCAAGTTTTAAAAGAAAACTTTGAGAGAAAATTGATACCTTAGTTGATTTTGGTGCAGTTTCGTTTTTATGAGTTTAGACTCCAAAAACAGCAATAAAACTAACTCAAACCTTCAGAGAAAAGATGGAGGATGAATAGAGAAACACTATCAACTTTGAATCACTCAAATCAGAGTTCAAATGAAGAAGTTAAGGTGTTTGGAAGATGAGAAAATATGGGGAGAAAATTCTGCACTCAAGTTTTAAATATCTTCTTAGAATTAAATGTGAGAGGGAAGAGAAATATAAAGGAGAGGGAAAGAATGGAAGCAAAAGGACCAAAATGCCCCCTTTGAGAATGCTTACCCGAGATGGCGCGTGAGCATCTCGGGGCAGCAAGGAGTTGTGGCCAAGATGGCCACGCGCCATCTCGGGCTTGCACCATTTGATGGCCTTTGGCCATGGTGCAACTCTCTTGCACTCCTCTCACGTTCTTTGACCGTTCTTTGGCCTCCAAACTCGGAATTCGAATCTGTTTATGGATTACAAACCATAACTCTCTCACGGACATGGAAATATAAGATACTCAACCCAAAAAATAATAACTCGACTCGATATACGACGACGAAGACAACGTGTGCAACATGACTTGAAAGTGTAGTATCTTTTGACTTAAAACTTGAAATCAATAGTATGGGTAACCGAAATGATCGGAACTCAATCAAGAATGATTTAAGACTAAATTCAAGTTAAATATCCATGTTATAAAAATATATATACATACAAACACAATTCACACTAGAATGCAAACTACATAGAGATAGTCTCCAATCATGCATTTTCCAAAACATGTTATTTCCATACCAATGCATGAGCATTCATCTTCAAGTGTGTGAATGTATTATACATGGTGCACAATGATGTAGGGACACATATGAATGAATTGTATGTGTGTGCCTATAATGGTGCACAACGATACAGGGACACAAATGTATGAATTGTGTGTGTGTGCCTAAGCCTTGTAAGAGAAAGATAAGGTCTTAGTATACCTTTGTAGAACCATATTGCATCCATTCTCTTTGAAGACTTTGAACTTGCTTTGACTAGTTGTTCCTTCTTCTTTGAAGCTTGAATCATCATGAATCTAAACAACTAAATCATTACAAGTAAACATCATTTTGATATGGAATTAATGCCAACACAATCTAAAACCTAACATTTTTTTTTTGAAAAACAAAAGTTATTGAATCAACTATCCCCTCCCCCCAACCAGAACGAGACATTATCCCCAATTTCTTTAGAAAGAGTTAAGGTTTAGAAGATATCACATGAACAACTTGAAAGACAACTAAATCTTGCAAAACAACAAAAGAAATACAAAATAAAGGAAAATAAAATGCATAAAACCATGGGACAGTCACAAACTGAGATTCAGATCAATTCTGCATTACTTGTTCTCTTCAAAAATCAAAAGTAAACAACAATAATTACAAAAGACATTAAATGCGGAAGGAAAAAGATAATAAAAACAAAAAGATATTTACTGGTAGTTGTGATTGTGGCTCACATCTTCCTCTGGTTTTACGTCCAGAAACGACTTCAACGCTCTCTATGGGTCGAGGATATGCTTCCCATCCAATTTTCTTATAAATTGGCAAACAGGGTCTTTTAAAGTCAGATTCCCAAGACTATATTGTGCATGTTCTTTTTGAAATTGTGGCCATAATCGGTCAATTGCCATTTGCACATATCCACTAGTATGTGCACCAAGAGTCGTTAGGATATTATCCAATGACTCCCTATGCAAACCATGCCTAATGAATAAAATTTTATCTCCCCGATTATTAGACACCATTCCTAAAGAACGACAACGTGTGTTGCAAGTTGTACGTGCACAATTGTGACAAGTAACCCCTAACTTCTTAGCTCTTCATTTTTTTTGCAAGGTTACTTCTTTCAAAACCAGGCATGTAAGATATAAATGAATCAGCAGAGTCACCTGCTAAACGTACCTTAGCTTCGATCAACCAGCGAATTTCAATAGGAATTTCGTTTATCATCAGTAAGCGTAATCTTTCAGAACGTGCTTTGTAAATCTTTTTCAGAGCATTTTAGGGCAACGATGGAAAATGTTTTCCCAGGTTTTTGAAAATTTCGTCCATGCCTTGTTTTAGGGATCAGTTATTTGGGAAACTGAATTAAACCGACTTGAATTGTCATGGAGTACCGTTATCCGCCACTTAACCGTGGTTATATAGCAAAACACACCAAGAAAAAATCGAACCTAGAAATTAATCCTGCAAAAATTCAAAACGAAAAAGCGAACAAAAACAAAAATAATAATTGCAAATACAAATAAAGTCAAAAGCAAAATGTTTGTTTACTCACCTTTGTATCAAGGGTCAAAAAGGACGCCAGAGTCTTTTTGAAAATCTGTATTTTCTAAGAAAGGTTTCACACATTGTCCATTTACTTTAAACACATTACCATTCCTAGGATTCTCAATGTCAAGGGCACCATATGGATACACGTGTTTCACAACAAACGGACCACTCAATTTTGATTTCAATTTGCCAGGAAATAAATGAAGTTGAGAATTATAAAGCAAAACCTTTTGACCAACTTCAAATGATCTTCTTAAAATTCGTCTGTCATGAAAGGTTTTAGATTTTTCTTTAAGAATTTTTGTATTTTCATATGCATCATTTCTTAATTCTTCAAGTTCATTCATTTGTAAGTTGCGCAATTCACCATCATCATTAAGGTTAGAATTGAAAGCTTCAATGACCCGATATGCTTTTTTCTCGAGTTCAACAGGTAAGTGGCAAGGATTTCCATAAACTAAACGATAAGGAGACATACCCAAAGATGTTTTGAATGCAGTGCGGTGAGCCCAAATTACATCATTTAGTCTAAGAGACTAATCTTTTTGTTATGGGTTAACCGTTTTATGCAAGATATGTTTTATCTCCTTATTTGCTAACTCAACTTGACCACTTGTTTGAGGGTGGTATGGTGTGGCAATTTTATGTGTGACTCCTCTTCATTAAAGACTTAAAAGGTTTGTTACAAAAGTGTTTGCCTCCATCACTGATAATGGCTCGAGGGATTCCAAATCGACTCAAAAGATTTTCCTTTAAAAATTTAATCACTGTTTTATGATCATTATTTCTATAAGGAATTGCCTCAACCTATTTTGACACATAATCAACGGCAACCAAAATGTACATAATTCCAAATGACGGTGGAAATGGACCCATAAAATCAATTTCCCAACAATCAAATATTTCAATGACAAGAATGGGGTTTAAAGGCATCATGTTCCGCTTGGAAATGAATCCTAACTTTTGACAATTTTTACAGGTTTTACAGAATGCATGTGCGTTTTTAAACAAGGTGGGCCAATAAAATCCATACTGCAAGATTTTTGCAGCCATTTTCTTTGACGAAAAATGACAACCAGATGCTTCAGAATGACAAAATTCAATGATACTTCTTACCTCAATGCCTGGAATACACCGTCGAACAATTTGATCAGGACTATACTTGAATAAGTATGGGTCATCCCAGTAAAAACGTTTTACCTCGGTCAAAAATTTCTTTTTGTTCTGTGCATTCCAATTGAGTGGCATCATTCCTGTTGCAAGATAATTAACAATGGCAACATACCAAGGCAAAGTTGTGATAGAGAATAAAAGATCATCAGGAAAAGAATCATTGATGGGTGCTTAATCAAATGATGACTCAATGGTGAGTCGTGATAAATGGTCTGCAACGACATTTTCAGCACCTTTTTGTCCTTGATTATGAGATTGAATTCTTGTAGCAACAAAATCCAGCGAAACAATCTTGGCTTTGCATCCTGTTTAGACATTAAATACTTCAAAGCAGCGTGATCAGCAAAAACAATGGTTAAAGCGCCAATCAAGTATGACCGAAGTTTATCCAATTCAAATTTCACAGCAAGTAATTCCTTCTCAGTGGTGGTGTAATTCATTTGTGCACAATTCAAAGTTTTACTTGCGTAATAAATCACAAAAGGCTTACCTTCTCTTCTCTGTCCTAAGACAGCTCCAACAGCAAAATCACTCGCATCACACATTAATTCAAAAGGCAAGGACCAATCAGGGGATTGCATGATAGGAGCAGATGTTAAAAGGTCAATTATCTTTTTAAAAGACTCTTGGCACTCTTGTGTCTATTGAAACTTTGCATCTTTTAATAAGAGATTACAAAGTGGTTTAGATATGACATTGAAATCTTTAATAAACCTTCTATAAAATCCTGCATGCCCTAAAAATGACCGCACATCTTTGACTGTTTATGGTGGTGGTAACTTAGAAATGACTTCAATTTTTGCCTTATCAACCTCGATTCCTTTAGATGACACAACATGACCTAAAACAATTCTAGATGTGGTCATATAATGACACTTTTCCCTGTTAAGCACAAGTCCTTTTTCTATGCAACGTTTCAAGACTCTATCCAAGTTATTAAGATAATTATCAAAAGAATTCCCAAATGCGGTTAAATCATCCATAAAGACCTCTAAACAATGCTTAATCATGTCACTAAAAATGCTTAGCATGCATAGTTGAAATGTGGTCGGAGCATTACACAAACCAAATGGCATTATTCTAAATGCAAAGGTTCCAAAGGGACATGTGAATGTGGGTTTTTCTTGGTCTTCTAATGCAATGGGAATTTGATAGTATCCTGAATACCTATTAAGAAAGCAGTAGTAGGGATGTCCTGCTACTCTTTCTAAAATTTGGTCAAGGAATGGAAGGCAAAAATGATCTTTTCTAGTGGCATTATTTAATTTTCTATAATCAATGCACATACGCCAACTAGATGGAACACGGGTTGGAATTAACTCACCCTTTTCATTTTTAACAACAGTGATTCCAGATTTTTTTGGCACAACTTGTGTAGGACTCACCCACTTACTATCAGAGATAGGGTAGATAATTCCCACGTCAAGTAATTTAAGGACTCCAGTCTTGACAACATCTTTCATGTGTGGGTTAAGTCTTCTTTGGGGTTGTCGATATGTTTTAGCATTTTCCTCTAAATTTATTCAATGTGAACAAATCAAAGGGTCAATACCTTTCAAATCTTTCAAAGTCCAACCCATTGCATTCTTATTTTCTTTAAAACATGTAACAACTTACCTTCTTGCTCTTCTGTGAGGTTATAAGAGATTACCACTGGGTAGGTCTGGTTGCCTCTAAGGTAAGCATATTTAAGTCCATCTGGCAAGGGCTTCAATCCAGTTGAGGTGCTTTTTCTTCTGGCACGTCATCTTTTTGTTCCAATTCTTCAAAATCTAAAGTGTCCTTTTTCTTCGACAACCTGCAAACAATCATCGAGATGTGAATGCATGCTTGACTTAGGTTAATTGATCAAACAAATTTCAGATGAGGTAAAAGAATCCTTTTGAACATGATCTTCAATAATGGTTTCAATAATGTCTACATCTTCATCTTCATTTTCATCATCAAATGGTTCTTTAGACATGTTGAAAACATTAAACTTAATTTCCATTTTTCCAAAAGACATGCTCATTATTCGATTCCTGCAATTAATCAAGGCATTAGCAGTAGCTAAAAATGGTCGGTCCAATATAACAGGAATTGACTTGTGCTCATTAACAACATGTTGTGTTTCCAAGACAATAAAATGTACTGGGTAGATAAATTTATCGACTTGTACTAGCACATCTTCCACTATTCCTTTTGGTATTTTAATTGACCTATCAGCAAGACAAAGTGTGGTTGAAGTCAGCTTTAACTCACCAAGTTTAAGTCGCTGATAAAATGAGTAAGGGAGCAAATTTACACTAGCACCTAGGTCAAGTAAAGCATGCTTAATTTTACAATTACCAATTATACAAGAAATAGTGGGATAGCCAGAATCTTTATATTTCAAAACATTTTTATTAGAAAGAATGGAACTTACCTATTCATCCATAAAGGCTTTCTTTCTTACCTGATGCTTCCTTTTCAAAGTGCACAGATCCTTCAAAAATTTGGCATAGGAAGGTACCTATTTGATTGCGTTTAACAAAGGGATATTGATCTTTACCTGTTTGAAAATTTTAAAAATCTCTAGGGGGATGCTTTAATTTCTGTGAATTTTTAAGAGCCTGAGGATATGGGAGTGTAAGTGGGGATTCAATTATTTCTTCATCAACAGTGGTTTCATCAACCCCTTCCTTACCCTTGGAAAATAACTCATCATCATTTTTACTAGATTCAAGAATGGGTGTTCGATGACCTTACCATTACGAAGAGTGATAATTGATTTGACTTGATCTGGGCATTGGTTATTATCATAGGAACTTGACTGACTCTTGGGATTTGGTTGTGTTTAAGATGAAAACTTACCTTTTTTGTGTGTGGTGAGCGTAGAAACAATCTTTGCCAAAGTATCTTTAACATCTGTCAAGCTTTGTGCAGTTTGGTTGTTAATGGATTCTTGCTTCTCAATGAATGAGTGCAAAGTGTCTTCAAGGTTTTTCCTAGATGGTGGGACATAAGGCGCATAACCTTGAGGGTTTTGGAAATTATGGTGTATTTGTGGATTTGATGAACCTTGTGGTTGTGAAGACTGGGCTTGATTGTTGTTCTTTCAACTAAAGTTTGGATGATTTCTCCAACCAGGATTGTAGGTTTGTGAGTATGGGTTGGAATTTGGCTTGTTGAAAGTGTGCAAAGCATTGGCTTGTTCATGAAGGCAATCTTTTAAAGCTGGTAAAGTTAGGCAACTATGAGTGATATGATCATCAGAATCACATACATGACATGCAATTTCTTGTACATATTTTACATGTTCACTATTTTTAGTTTCTAAAGCTTCAACTTTCCTAGCTAAGGATGCTAATCTAGATTGAAGGTCATGATCTTCCCTAAGATTGTAAATGCCTCCACTAGATGGAGATGGTTGTGGTTTGCTCATGGACTCATAGGAACCAATGGTATCCCAATTTTGAGCATTTTCAACGATGTGGTCAAGATAGTCAAATGCTTCTTCGAGATATTTGTCACTGAACTCCCCATTGCACACCATTTCAATGACTTGTCTACTTTGGGGTGTGAGTCCCTCATAGAAATGTGACACTATCCTCCATGTTTCCTGACCTAAGGTTTTGTAATCAAGTTTTAGCTTTATCTTTTAAGGAAAAAGGGAAAAACTTAAGCCTGATTATATCCATGCTAACATTTTGGTCAGTCCAAGTGTTAAAGACTTCTTCAAACTCCCTAAGATGCAAATATGGGTTTTCAGATTCAAGACCGTGAAAATTGGGTAAAAGTTGAATGATTCCCGGTTTAAAATTAAAGTGTGTTGCATTTGGTGGGAAAGCTATGCATGAAGGTACTCCAGTGCGTATGGGGTTCATGTAGTCTCTAAGAGTTCTAGGTGGATTTGGGTTAATGTGTTGGTCATGGTCAACATTAGGCGGATGGTTGTTGTGTTGAGATATGTTGTCAAGGTTGTCTAAAAGGTTCTCGGCTTGGTTTCCTGCTGGATGTCTAAGTGGGTTTTCAGCTATGTTGTTAGTGATTATGGGTGATTGTGATCTCCTAATTAACCTACCACTAGATGTTCGAGACCAACGTCTCATGCAAATTTGGAGGATTCATGGAGGTGAAATACACAAAAATGAAGAAAATAAAAGAAAACGTGATGAAAATAACATGCAAAAATTCTAAGGGTGTAAATGCAAATATGCACAAGTGTTGGGGTAAAAGTGTAAATAATTATAAATCTAAGGACTAAAGTGAAAATGCCATAATTATAGGGACTAACACGCAAAAATGAAAATAAAATGACGTATATGCAAATACAAACTAGATCTAAGCTAAAATGCAAATAAAAAGTGGAATGACTAAAATGCAAAAATGTGATTAATGATTACAAGTGTTTTTTTTTGTTTTTTTTTTTAAGTGGATGAAGTTTATGATTGAGATGAGTGATGCAAAATACAAAATAAGAACAAAGAAGATATAAAAAAATAGCAAAACTAAAATAAAATTAAAAAGAAATTACTTCTACAAAGAAAAGGTAGACTTACCTCCCCGGCAGCGGCACTAAAAACTTGACACGTTCTAAAGAAGTGTTCTTACTCCCAAGTATAAGAGTGTCATAGTAATAAATTAACCGGTAAGACCGGGTTGAACCACAGGGAGATTGTTCACTAGTCCTTGTATAATTAATTATCTAGATAAATTACTAAACTTGTTATAAAATGTAAATCAATTAAAATTAAAACGGTGGCTAAGGGATCCACTGTTGGTAATTCGAATATGATCAAATTATTAATATTTAGTCCATATGAATGGGAGGGTATTCCACTCCACTGACCACTCACTTATAGATGTGGGTAAAAGTACCCACTGTGCTAGACAACATCTGTCTATCTACAGTGAGTCAAAACTCCACAAAGATTAGAGGGGATAAACCACTCTCTGATAGATATGGATAAAAGTACTCACTGTGCTAGACAGTATCTGTATGTCTACAGTGAGTCAAAAACTCCATAAAGATCAGATGGGAGAAACCACTTTCTGATAAATATGGGTAAATGTACTCATTATATAAATATGGTAAAACTCAATATTTGTTTGTCTACAGTGAGTCAAAAACTCCACAAAGATCAGAGGGGAGAAAGCAACAAAATAATAAAATTACCATAATTGGATAATATTTTCCATACCAACAGTATCACCTTTGGCCCCAGCAATATAAAATTAGCCAGACATAATTTAACTAGAAAATATCTATTTTATTTAAACTGAGAATTTGAGAACAAAAGAGAGAGAATTTCACAAATCTAATATCAGATTTTGATTCAGAATGTGGAAATTAGGGGGGAGAGGCCTCTTATTTACATAAAATACGGATAAAAATTGACCATCAAATGAATTTAGAATGGAGTGTCCAGATTATGCCACGTCATCAGTGAATAGTGAACAGTGAACAATAAACGCATCCGTGAAAGTGAACAGTGAGCAGTGAACAGTGAATAGTGACATTGAACAATAAACGCATCCGTGAAAGTGAATAGTGAACAATGCACCGGCTTCTAGAATATTATTCTCTGCAGCACGTGTACGGTGCACTCACAATTTAGGCCAATAGAAATGTGCCACATCATCGGCCAATAATCTTCTAGAAAGTCAACTTTGAACAGTGCACCGACTTCTAGAATATGATTCTCTATAGCCGTGTGTACGGTACACTCATAGTTTGGGCCAATAGGAATGTGCCACGTCATCATAAACAGTGAAAGTCAACTGTGAACAGTAAAAGTCAACTGTGAACAGTGAATAGTCAAAATTACAAAAATGCCATTCGTGGCCTTCCTAAGGTTTTTGACTTTCTAAATTTGAAAACGATGTTTTTTTTGCTGTCTGACTTCTTCATAATTTTGAATTGATCGAATTACCTCCGAAATACAAGAAAAAATACACTTATTACTACACAGCACATTTATTTAAGCGAGCGAACGAAATTATGTCTAAATTGGAGAATTAATCATATTGGAAGTGTAAAATGATGATATTATCCCTTTGGGTGCGTTTGGTACACGGGACGGGACATGACAGGATAGAACAACTTTCTCTTGTCCCATGTTTGGCACGCTATTAGTGTGGGACGGGACGGGACGGGACAAGGTGGGACAAAAACCATAAAATCTTGTCCCACCTCAAACCCTCGACTAGACTTGTCCCACCTCAAACCCTTGGCCAGACTACTTGTTCCATGCATGGGACAAGTCTGGAAAAGACATTTTTACCCTCAAATATTGCAAAAATTACAAAAATACCAAATATAAAAATAAAACCCAGCCCTTCATTCTCTTCCATTCTCATGCCTCTCTCTCTGATCATTCTCACGTTTCTCTCTTTCTCTCTCCCCATTCTGTCTTCTTTGGCCGACGGCGAGGAGCAGAGATCTCAGTCTCTCCTGCCTGTCTATCTCTCTTCTCTCTTTCTCTCTCCGTTTGACTTATTTGTGGTGTCTTTTGTTGATTTCGATTTAGGATTCTCAATTTGGAGTTCTCAATTTGCCGTCGATAGCCGTTCGATCGAGAAAGCATCCCTCTTCACCAAAGCCAACAAATTCCCTCCGGAAGTCAAGATATACGGCTCATACGAGGCCTTGCTTGATGACCCGGACATCGACACCGTCTATCTTCCTCTACCGACGTCGCTACACGTCAAATGGGTCGTCGTGGTGGCGCAAAAGAAGAAGCATTTGTAGATGGAGAAGCCGGTGGCTCTCAACGCTGCCGAGATCGATGTGATTGTCAAAGCTTGTGAGGAAAATGGAGTCCAGTTCATGGATGGAACCATGTGGGTACACAATCTCAGGACTGTTAAAATGCACGAATTTCTCTCAGATTCAAAGCGTTTTGGTCAGCTCCGAGCGGTACGGATTTTTTTTAATTAAATTAAATTTTGATTTTTCATTTTTGGTTGATGAGTATGTGAGTTTATTTTTATGTAAATTTATAGTTTATGTTATAATTGTTGGTTTATTTGGCTAAAAATACATAGTTACTAGTTTTCTGTTCTTGCTGTGAGTGCGATTTGTTCTGGGGTTGTTTTTGCTGACTGGTAATAAACCCACTAAATTAGTTGACACCATGTCAGGCCATATCTTTTGTAAGTTGAGCAGTGGTTATTTATATACTTTAAATGTTTGAATGCTACATTAACATAACTGATAAAGAAATCTTATCTGATGTCTATGTTTCTTATGCCGGTTGCTGGAATGTATTGTGTGTGTCATTTATTGCATAGGGATATTGTATGCAGTTTACTATTGTTGTGGATTATAAGATATTGCTTGCTCGTTGTTGATACTGGCTTTTCAGTCTATGTCTATATAAAATTAGAGGGTAGAATGGGGGAACATGGTTTGAGGTATGTTTTCTAAAAGGGCAATGTTTCTGGATTATCAACATGGTTATGCAGCTTGAAATTGTGGATTATCAAGTTTTAGAGTTATTAGATTATAGTTGTTTGTCAAATTGTGATTTTTTAGATCATATATGCTGTTGTGTGGTGGAGTTATAGTAACTTAACGTGATTATATTCGTTTCCAAGATTTGAGGTACTAGTTGTGATTTACTTGAATTGAATTTTGGGTAGCGAGAGATCATTTCTAGTTTTTTATAATTAGATTCTTTCTGGATGAAGTTGAATACTTATTTGTCTGTAACAGTGACAGGTTCTTAAAGTGGGAAGATGTGGAAATAGGGGAGCCAGGTGACAAATTGATTACTTGTTTGATTGGTTTTTCTAAAATGTAAAATTTGTATATGGATTGGTTTTATGAGACAAATTGAATAGGTGTTCATAATCAATGTTTTGAGTCCATTTTGCTTTTTCCTGGGTTTGTATGTGAGAAATAGTACATTCCCTTATTTGAGATTGAGGCATCTGGTTTTGTCAATCATCAGTGATCTTTGTCATTAGTCAAGTATGCATAATTATTATTTATTACTATCACCTTTATATATTGAAAACATGATTGTTTGTTAGTTGTTACGTACAAATTTTGCCTAAAGACAAATGACTAAAGAGAGAACAATATATAGGAGTATGTGTGTTTTGCATGTATACCTACCCATTTTTGAGTTGTGAGGTTATTCACATTCTCATGTATGTTTTAAAAAATAAAAAATGGAATGGCTTTATCATTAACAATCATACTCATTTATAACATATCATGAGTTAAAAATAACTTATCAAATTTAATTTAGAGTAATGTTAAGACTTTCTATTTTTTTTTTCAAATGATGTTGGTATATGAAATGTCACTATCGTATCATTCACTATATAATATTGTGATTTATAAGATGTTAAAAACTCACGAGTCAATATCGTATAGGAAAAAAATTAAGAAAAAATTTGAAAATTTTGGTATTTGAAAAATCTAGTATTACTCTTAAATTAAATATCACGTAACGGGCACGGTGCATGATGAATTCTATGATGTTCATGTTTCATTCTTTTTTAGATGGGTTGATATCTTTCGTTTGAATTCTGTAAGGATTGTTAGATTGAGCTATATATTTTATTCTCATGAAGTTGCTTTCCTATATATGATGTATTTCCGGGGGGGATGCAAAGTTGATTGAGGCTATCACGGGAGGGGATGCAATGACCCGTTTAGGTGTTGAGCTAGAGAGTATGGGTCTTGATCGTATGCAAGTGATACGAGTTGCTATGTATTTTGTAAATAAGCCAAACCAGTTGCGCATTTGGAATGACTTGAATGACTCTTACAAGCCTGATTTTATGAAGGCAATTCTAGAGGAGTAAACATGTTTGATTTTGTAAACATGTTTAAAATTTATATTTTGTTGGAATTGTGAACATATTTAATACTTATATTTTGTTGAAATTGTGAATATGTGTGTCATGGTTATGATTTACATGTAATTACTAATTACATGTATCTAAAATATTTTTTTCTTTTCCATTATTTACAATTACGAGCATGTAAAATTTAATAATAATTTTTTAAAAAAAGAATTAAGGGAATGACTATAATATTATTAATTGATATTATTATTACAAAAAATTGAGGTAATGGCCATAATAATAATATTATTATTTGAAAAAAATAAATTAACATGTCTTCCAAAAAATTATTAATTAAATTATTTTTCAATTATAATACTATTATTTTTGTTAAATATGCTATATAAAAATATTTATTTAATAAAAAAACATACTGACTTGTCCTGTCCTATATGTCACTATTGTGTGGTAACAAACATTGGACAGGACAAGAAGGGCACTCTTGTCATTCGAACGTCTTGTCCCGTCCTGTCCCAGCCGTACCAAACGCATAACAGTACAGTAAACAGTTATGTCCGAGGCCTACCAAACACAATATAGAACAGCCTGTCCTGTCCCGTCCCGTTCCGTCCCGTTCCGTCCCTTCCCGTCCCTCCTTGTCCTGTCCCATGTTCGTACCAAACGCACCTTTAATAAACATACACTTTTCAGTGTTAATCAATATCCAAAATGCACAAATGTATAATACCACACACAAAATGCTTAACTAGGAATTTAAAGATAGAATCAATAAATCCTAGTTATCAATGTCTAAATGTTGAAACATAAAGACCTAGCTAGATGATATGAATGACATACAATCCTAGCTATCAAACAATGTCTACATGCCCATATATGCGGTCTCAACTAGATGTGTAGAGAATTTCTAATAACCTAATTGTCAATCAAACAACCATGAATATTCAAGAGAGCTTAACTAGGTAAATAATCATAAATTTATCAACCTACTTATCAAATGATCTCACAAGAATACTCAAGGCTTAGATATTTAGGTATAATCAACCTAATCAAGCAAGCTATCACAAAAAAATCCCAATCATGTCATAACTTCATTAGATATACAATAAATATGAAGATTTTCTAGCATAAACAATAAATGACATGTCTTGATGAAATAGAACAATAAACGAGATGAGATGTTTATTCTGCTTACTAAGTGAAGACATTAATAAAGACCTATGCTAGATGATGCAAGATGAAGATGGATTTTGGGATTTGAAGTGTAAAGGAATGAAGGTTGGAAAATTTCTCTCTCTAGGGGAACTCTTCCTCTCTCTAAAATTAGGAATTTTTAGGTTCAACAAACGAATAGGGAAGAGGATAGGGATTATATAGAAACCCTAAATGTAATTATGTCGTTTTGAGAAACAGGCATTTTCAAGGGGAGGGTTTAACGGTACAGGAACTGCGACACTTGTCTCATAAAAAAACACTGATAAAGTTTTCACTGGACATTTCATGGTTTAGTTCACACACAAACCGTGTATAGGCACGAAAGCACAACTACTCGATATTTGAGCGCTCCAAAACACGACCAAATGATATCGAAACCTATCGTATAATATACCGTTGAAAAGGTGTGGATGTCTACTTTCTACTTCCTTCATAAAAACAAGATTTGAATGTCAATATTAAGAGATATTGTCATTTGAGTGACCAAATATCATATTTGGACAACAACAAATTGCCCAAACTCATGGTATAAGACCATGTGACCTAAGATCAATTCAAGAGAAGAAGAATGAGACCTTCTCAAGTGCAACCATTGAGCTAAAAGAAACACACCATTGTGCATGCATATACATTTCTGATCAATCAAAAATGAATTACTCCACACCTAAGTCTAACTTGAAGTGCAAGTGTGGTTGTGAGAGAATGCAACATAAGAAAACAAAGAGACCTAAATGTAAGACAAATAAGAATGCATGAATGTGTATGTGTGCACATAATCACTTCAAGAATTAAGTCAAGTGATATACATTTCGCTCTTGTTCTTGAAGGCACGAAAATGCTTAGAAACTTGCCTTCGAGATCCTAAGTTACACGTTAGAAAATCATCCCCATTGTGGATTATCATGAAATAAGTCAATCATAAAAAATCGAGGTCCTTACACAATTAATGGATATATAACTCCATTTCAGAGCAACTACTTAATAAGTTCATGATATACATTAGATAACATCAAATTTAATAACTCAGAACCTATATATTGCACTTGTGTTTGTAAATTCTATGGAAAACATAATCAACCATCTTAGGTCATAGTTTTGTTCTCTCTCGTAAAGGGACTTCAGCTTTTGCAAGTCAACCCCATACTTTAAGGGTCATTATAAGTTGGAATCTATCTTTTACACGCACATGATTGCATTATATATTTTAAATTTGGAATAAACTTATATTTATTGTTTTTTGCAATGATTGGAAATTTATGTTTTTGAATCTTACATGCCAAATATTTAAATATTCAATAAAGTAAATGGAACACTTAGTAACTTTATTAATAACATTGGTAAAAGTTATATTAAGTTTGAATATACCATCGGTCAAACAACCCTTTCCAACATGAATTCATCAGATTCATGAATTCAAATTTCATGTAAATAATAAATTAATTTCTTCCTCATAGGTGAGGGAATCTAACTTGAGACTAAAATTTGTCTCACATGTTATTTCTAGTATATTCTACTAGATGCACAATGGCATGACTAAAGGATTTTTCCTTTCCATTACCTATTTACCTCCTGTATATCAAGAGAATCTTCAGTTGACACTTCATTTACTATCACGGCCAGCCCTTGTCTATGGTAGGAGGGGCAGCTGCCCCGAGCCCATTTTCATAGAATACTAATTATAAAAGGTCTAAGATTTTTGTTATGAGTATAAAATGCCCAAAATTATACAACGCACGATTTATATAAGTCCCAAAATAAAATAAACTAAGGCTAAGGTCAAACAAATTCCCAAAAGAAATATTTGTTAATGTTTTCTCTTTTTTCAGACATATTGATATCAGTATAACTAGAGGAGGTCCAAGAGAGTTTCTTGCAATCTTACTTTCTTGTTGTTTTTTCCAGCCGCCAACCACCAATGCCGTTTCTTTCTTTCTCTCAAGTCTCAGCTCTGATTGAAATGACCTAGACTAGAAAATTAGATAGCAGCATGCTCAAAAATTTAGGAGTACTGCAACTCTTCCTATTATATTTTAAAGCATGACTTAAATTTTGTATTTTACAATAAAAAAACAGCACAAACTAGAAAAAAAAGTATAATCTAAGATGGAAGGAGTGTAGGGAAAAATTGGTTCAAAATACGGCGGAAGCATAAAATTAGGATTTGATATTTTTTAAAACTTTCCCTCTAATAGAAAGAACCTTAACCCTATATTAATTGACGTATATTAAAAGTATCGTATCTTTTTCTCGTGACGATTAAGCTAGAGTCGAATTGAATCCGCAAGATCTTCCAATCCAATCACGAACGTGAATCACCTAGGAGTGTGGGCTCTCTTTCTTTAAATTGTATACCTGAGGATGGAAACAAACAAAATCTCTTTCTTTGTTAGTCACAATAATCCTCCAAGAAGAAAAACAATGAACATTAGGTCACTTGTGAATTATCAATCAATTTGATTGAAACTCGCGTGATCCCAGATTTAATGTTGTACACAAAACTTTTTAATGTAAAGGCTACTAGTGCACTATCGAATACAAAACGTTCTTTCTTCCTTTTCCTCTTTGCCGAATTTTTACACACCAATCTTTAGAGTTGGACGAATTTATATAAATTCTCTCTTGGGTGAATTTTCTCCTTAGAAAAATTGCCTTGGCCGAATTTTTCTTCTTAACTAAAGACTTAAAGCTTGGCCGAATTCTACATCCTATATATGTAGTGGCCGGATTCCTTTTGTCTTTAGTTTAGGAGACCTAATCTTCTCCTACGAAGGATTTACTTGGTAGGTAAGAATCATTTCCTTAGGTGGATTTACTTGGTGACCAATAATCCTTTTCAAAGAAGAATTCTTTTCTGTACCAAGACTCCTAATCCAACTCAAATAGTGTATTTATTCAATAACCAATTATTGAATATAATTAAATTGTGACTAAATTATAACTTCCTAATTTGACCAATTGTCAACTAGAGTTTTAATAAAAATCAAATACTTCCTAATTTGACTAGATAAATTAATTCATTTTATTTATCTACATATCAAATATAGTATTTGAGACTTATCATCTTACCAACAATAATATGACAATAGGAGATCTACTCCTACTAGGAAAAAGATTTTGAGTTTTAATTAAATAAATAATTAATTAAGAAATTAATTAATTTATGTTTAATTAAATAGTAAAATAAAAAAACAATATAATAAGCTATTATATATAGCCTTAGCCGCCCATGCCAATATATATGGGCCTAATATTGTTTTCACTATTTTATTAAATCCGTTGGACTTAAATAAAAAGTCCACATGTGAACAAGACCAATTCTTACTAAGAGAACAAGTCCACATGCCTTAATACAATTCTAGATGGACCCATAAATTAGACCGGTAGAATATATCTAGCGATCTATGCAAGTTCGTGTGGATTGTGGACCTTGGCGGGCTATCAAAATTTAAGCTCCAATAGACAAAACCCAATCACAATCTATAAATGATTTACTTAGGTCCAATCTATTAATTTTTGTTCTTTCTGCTAAATAACTAAAATTGAACTCTTAAATAAAGATAGAATAAGTTAATTTTGCTCATTCATACCCTAGACAATCTTGATGAAGACAGTGTATCATTGTAAAAAATACCAGTAATCTCCAAAAGCATATAAACCGCCTATAGCTCTCTAAGTGACCATATTTACTCATATGAACACATTTTGAACTTGGATATTTTGACTTGTCTAGAAGCCATATTTCAATAGACACTATTGAAAACTTAATGTTAAGATTTAATATCTGTAAGTTCCACGGTTTTTGATTGGATTATTTCATTGACAAAGAAGTTTTGGGATCAATATGTAAGGGTAGTTTAGGGCTTCATTGTTTGTAACCGAGCTCAAGCATCAAAGGTAAAATCACTTGCTTAACTTCATTGAAGAGATTTAGTACACACACTCACACTCATGCATTCTATTTTAATTATCTTGCTTGCATGCTTAATTGTCTTTTTGTGTGCCTTGTGTGTCCTATTTTTATTTGAGTGTTTGAATGTATGTTTGTGCCTTAAAGAAAGGAATTTTTCCTCTCTACCCCGGTCTAGACCGCTCTAAGTGCAGCGCCCTTGTCGCGGCTTGCACAACGGTGTTTGACAGAGGATGCTTGTTGTGTCTACCGCGGTCTGTGCGTGTTGCCTACGCCGCGGCCTCCCAAGTGGAGTTTCACAGAGGATGCATGTTGTCCAGACCGCGGTCTGTGCACGCTGCATGTACAACGGCCTTCAGAGCGGTGTTGTCCAGACGATGCACCACTCTCTGTGCCACGGTCTGGACACTTGCCTGGACAGCGGTACAGCCAGCGGTCCTGACGTGTTTTGGTTGCCTTTCCCCCAAAACGACGTAGTTTCACTTTAGGCTTCATATATGTACATCATCTTCTTCCTAACTCGTTTTTGAGAGCTTCCAAACCTATTTTTAAGAGAGAGACAAGGTTCTTTAGAGAGAGAAGCTCCAAGAAGCCATTTTTACTTAACCATCCTTAAAATTCTAATCATCAAGCATCTTCCAAGCATGGGTTTCTTGTGTGTGCATGACTAGGTATTCTCTACATATTCTAAGCTTTATGTTTTCATTACAAGACATGTATGCCTAGGGTTTTAGTCTTAATTGCACATTAATTGCTTTCTTGAGTGTTTAATTGTTTTTATGACATGCTTGTGTTTTGATTGTTGGTTGAGATGCATTAATTTGTGATAGCTAGCATTTAGGACAATTTTACCCTTCTAGCTAATTCTTCTTGCCTTTGCATTTAGAACATTGATATCTAGGATTTGCTTTAATTGTCATTATTAATCATAGATAAGCATGAATGTATTGACCTAGCATTTTTGCATATTGAATATTCTTGCATATTCACTTAGGTTGCCATTATCTCTTCATTGTTGTTTTAGCTTGTGGCTAAGTGGTTAGTTCACAAGGCTAGTGATCCAAAATCGCTATTAAGGCCCGTTGGGTAGAGTGAAAGGGTTAGTAACTGGAGGGTAGACAGGAGGTCAACCTAGGTTGTAAACTTTTACTCAATAGTGGATTTTAAGGATCGAGGGTGGCACTCTAAATAGCCACTGGTTTTTCCCATTTGGAGGGTTTCCACGTATATTTTTCGTGTTGTTATACTTAGGTGATCCATGCATTGTATGTGTCTTACCTTGTGCATTTTGGTTGTTTGCATTTTTCTGTGTTGCATTTCATTTGCATCTTCATATCATTCATTACTCTCAGACACAATGAGTGGAAACAAAAATTGTCATGAGGGACCCTCAAGCACAAGACTCCTTTTGCTCAATGAGGTGAATTACGCTACTTGGAAGGGCAAGATGGAAGCCTAACTTTGCCAAATAGATGACCGTGCTTGGATGGCTATTGAAGACGGTTATACTCCTCCAACAATGATCACTGACGATGGTGTAGAAGCTCCCAAGCCCAAGTCTAGTTGGAGTACTCCAGAGTTTAAAGCATCCAAGTAGAACAACAAGGCTATGCATGCCATCCTGTGTGCCGTGGATGATAACCAATACAAGTTGGTCCAAAACACTAGGATTGCAAAGGAGGCTTGGGACATTCTTCAAACGGCACATGAGGGAATCGAGGTAGTTAAGGACTCAAAGCTCCAAGTCCTCCAAATGTAATTTCAAATGATTAGGATGGAGGAGCATGAATGCTTCAATGAATTCCAAGTGAAGTTGATGGATATTGTCAACCAAAGCCATCAACTTGGTGACCCCTATTCTGATAGGAGAGTCAAGCAAAAAATTATGAGGTCACTTCCGTCTAGGTTCGAATCAAAAGTGACGGCACTTGAAGAGAATAGTGAGTACAATAATATGAAGCCGAGTGAAGTCATTGGAAGACTTCTAGCTTATGAGTCTAGATGGAACACCTCACACACACCTCCGAAGAAGCAAAAGAGCATTGCCTTGAAGACCACTAAGGTTGAAGAAGAGGATGAGGACTCAGATGAAGAAATGACCCTCATGGTTAAAAGATTCAAGAAATTCATGAAGTTTGAGAGGAAAGGTTTTGGGTTAAAGGGAAAGGAAGTGAAGAAGAAAATGCCCTTCAAGAAGATTGAAAAGTTTTAAGAAAGTGACTCCAAGAAGGGCATTCAATGCTATGAATGCAGTGGTTTTGGTCACATTACTCCAGAATGTGCAAATTTGAAGGAAAAGAAAAAGAAAAAGGCGATGGCGGCCACTTGGAATGATAGTGAAGACTTAGAAAAGGATGAAAAATCTTTGGATGATGAAGATAGAGTTGCAAACTTCATTGCCTTCACAACATCTCATAATGGCAAGGAAGTTGTGAGTGACAAGGAAGAAGTAGATGACTCTAGTGATGAGGGTACATCTTCTAACTATAGATTTGAGATTGATAAGGAAATGGACTATGTAGACTTCATGAAGTTTTTTGAAAAGTCTAGATTGAAAAAGAAGAAGGAGGTTCAAGAGTTGAAAAAGAAGAATCTAGAGTTGACTCTCAAGATTACTCACTTGAGTGAGAAAGTAAAGAGTGGAAAAGAGTTAGAGGAGAGTTTAAAATTGGAGCTTGTGACCACTAAGAATATTGAAGAAAACTTGAAGATTGAGCTCAAGAAAGCAAAAGAATTGGTTGCCAAGATGACATTCGGAAACGAGAGACTTAACAAGATGCTGTCTTGTGAGAAGATTCCTAGCAATAAAACAGGCCTAAGATATGTGGAAGGCAAGGATGCAACGTTCTTGTAGAAGACCATCTTTGTCAAAAGTCAAGAGGTCAAAGAGACTCAAGTTTCACACCAACAAATGAGATCTAATGAAGTTGGAGAATCTTCAAAGCAAGCTCAAATGAAGGCTCAAACAAATTCTCAAGCAAAAGCTCATCCACCAAGAGCTAGAACACATCATACAAGACCGTAACTTCCAAGGAACCCTCAAATTCAACAAAGAAGTTTTCACCCACAACCAATAAGAGAAGCTAATATGGTTCAACCACAAAGGATGTTTCAAAGAAGAGATTTAGCTTAACACCAAAGGAAAACTCAAAGGAAAGGGAAGTCTTCCATGCTCGCATAAAGATATGGTATGAATTCTTATTTTACTCCCATTTCTCATTATTGTGGTGTTGAAAGTCACATAAGGTCGAACTGTTTTAAGTTCATTAAATTGTGTCGTTTTGAAAGTATGATTGAAAAGAATATGCTTATAAGAGCCAAAATGCATGCACCTAGGAAGTTTAGAGCCAATGAACCCAAGGCTTCTAGAAATGACAATGTTGTTACTAGGTGGATTAGGACAAATGAGTATGTTTGCCACGTGGCCCAAGTGGCGTTGAAGGTGAAAGCTTCTAACACTTGGTACATTGATAGTGGATGTTCTAGGTACATGACCGGAAACAAGAGTTTCTTTGAAACTCTTGTGATGGAGGATGGTGGATTTGTCACCTTTGGTGATGGGTCACGTAAGAAAGTTCTAGGAAAAGGAAACATTACCATCCCCAGTTTGCCCTCCTTGCCTAATGCTTTCTATGTAGATGGCTTGCAAGCCAATCTCATTAGCATATCACATTTAAGTGATAAAGGGCTTTCGGTCATGTTTGATAAAGTTGATTGTTCTATTCTGAGAGAAGATGGACATGTTTTATTGAAAGGCAAAAGATCAAGTGACAATTGTTATTGTCTTGATTCTAATGGCATCTCTTGCAATTTGTCTAGTTGTGATCAAGTTGAATTATGGCATCAAAGGTTATGTCATTTGAATTTCAAAGACTTGAAAGTTCTTGAGAGGTTGAAAGTTGTGAGAGGTCTTCCTAAGTTTAGAAATAGGATTGAGGGAGTTTGTGGACCTTGTCAACAAGGAAAGCAAACCAAGAGTGTGCATAAGAAGGGTAAGTACCTTGCCACTAAGGAGCCATTAGAGCTTCTTCTTATGGACCTTATGAGTCCCATGCAAACTGAGAGTCTCGGTGGCAAGAGGTACATTTTTGTGTGTGTGGATGATTTTTCTAGATTTACTTGGACTTACTCTCTTAGAGAGAAATCAGAAACATTTGAAACTTTTAAAATTCTTTGCACTAAAATTCAAAATGAGAAGGATTCTCACATAAAATGCATTAAGAGAATTATGAGTGATCATGGGAGAGAATTTGAAAATGTTTGCTTTGAAAATTTTTGTGATAGTCTTGGAATATCCCATGAGTTCTCGGCTCTTCGAACTCCTCAACAAAATGGGGTAGTAGAGAGGAAGAATAGAGTCCTCCAAGAGATGGCCCGTGTGATGTTACATAGCAACAATGTGCCTACGAACCTTTGGGCTGAAGCTGTCAATATGGCTTGTTATATAGGCAACAGGGTTTTTCTTAGGCCCGAGACTAGGCAATCCTCCTATGAATTGTGGAAGGGTAGGAAGCCAAATGTGAGCTACTTCCACTCATTTGGAAGCAAGTACTACATTCTAAACAACCGTGATCAACTTGGAAAGTTTGATGTCAAGAGTGATGAGGGGATTTTCATTGGCTATGCCCTAAATAGTAAGGCCTATAGAGTTTTTAATTTGAAAACTAGAAGTGTTATGGAATCATCTAATGTGGTCATAGATGATTGTAGGCCTAAGGTTAGTAACAATGATGAGAAGATTAGTGTGATTGATGATACTCCCTTGGTAAGGATTGATGAGATTTCTAGTGATGAGAAATCTAAGCTTGACAAAGAGGTCACTCAATCTCTTGATAGAGATCCTACTTTGGACTCTAAGGAACCCACTCCTTAGGTTAGGCATCTCCACAACAAGAGTGACATCCTTGGAAATATGAATGAGGGTGTGAGAACTAGACATCAATTAGTAAATCAAATTAGTTACACTGGCTACACCTCTCAACTTGAACCCAAAAAGGTAGATGAAGCTTTAAGTGATGAATTTTGGGTTCTTGCTATGCAAGAAGAGCTAAATCAATTTGAAAGGAATGAGGTTTGGACTCTAGTTCTTAGGCCTAAGAACACTAATGTGATAGGCACCAAGTGGGTATATAGGAACAAATCTGATGAGGATGGCAACATTGTGCGGAACAAAGCTAGGCTTGTTGCATAAGGATACTCTCAAATTGAGGGTATCGACTTTGAGGAGACTTTTGCTCCCGTTGCCCGTTTAGAGTCCATTAGGCTTCTCTTATCCATATCGTGTGTTCACAAATTTAAATTGTATCAAATGGATGTTAAGAGTGTCTTCCTTAATGGCTTCTTACAATAGAAAGTGTTTGTTAAGCAACCTAAGGGGTTTGCGGATCCTTACCACCCTAATCATGTTTATCGCCTCAAGAAGGCGCTATATGGGTTGAAACAAGCACCGAGGGCTTGGTATGAGCGCCTCACTCTTTATCTTGTTGACAATGACTACTCTAGAGGTAGTGTTGACAAGACTTTGTTTATCAAGTGCACTAAAGATGAGCTATTCATAGCTCAAATTTATGTTGATGACATTGTTTTTGGTTCCACCAACAACTTGAAAGTTCAACAATTTGTTGATGTCATGACTCATGAGTTTGAAATGAGCATGGTTGGTGAGCTCAATTACTTCCTAGGGTTGCAAATTAAGCAAATGCATGATGGGATCTTCATATCCCAAGCTAAGTATGCCAAGAACCTAGTGAAGAAGTTTGGCCTTGAGAATGCCAAACATTGTGACACACCAATGAGTACCACTTTGAAACTTAGCAAGGATGCTAGTGGAAAAAGTGTGGATCAAAGGCTATATCGTGGCATGATGGGGAGCTCAAGCAAAGTGACCAAACTTGCATTTTAATAAGGGCCCCTATCCTATACTTATGGAGCTTCCTTCAACATCTTCCCCGTTTGCTTTCCATGCCATGAAGAAAGCAATTCTTTGACCAAGAGTGCCGACATTAGTCATTTGCCAAGCACAGGCTATTCTCCCTTTATGGCTGATGGTCCTAAGGATGTCATCACTTTGCCAAATTTTGAAAACTTGAGCCAAGACCATGAAGGTGAGGCTCCTTCTGTTGGTTCTGTGCCCTGAGGCCTTTCTAATACCGCCAATGTTTGGAAGTTTCCTTTTTATTATATCTGTAATCGTAATTTTGTAACCGTATATTTTCCAAATGAAATGAGATTTGCTTGTTGTTTCTAAACACTTTATGACTAAATATAACCATTTATCAACTCAAATTATATGAGTCGGGCCACATATATGTTAGTCATTTTGGTTATGATCATATTTCTTCCGCATCTCCTTTAACCTTGACCAGGATATTTTATTAACCCAAACTGCACTGAGTTTGCTATCCTGACTTTGGCTAAGTAACTCTGTGTGGCAGAGCTTGTAAGGGCCCTGACCAAGTAACTTGGGGGAGTTGCTCGGGTTTGCCCATTTGATGTTCAAGCCCTGACCATTATACTGTTGTTACATTAAGCAGTGTTCTTCTATGACCCATTTACATGGTATATAGTTTATAGACTCTTGTCTTTTATCTGTAAATAGGTCATCGGGACATCTCCCAGTAGGTTGTTGATCAAGATTCGTTGCAACGAGGCATCTCGTATTTTACAATTTTAGCAGGTGCTTGGACTTTGCCTGTTTTTAAGTAAGAATATTCATCCCTAGTTCAATTCTTGCCGCATCTATTCATGGCTTATGTCCAGAAGGCACCCTAACAGTGCTTTATTGCACTTAGTTAGTTTTAGTGAGTGTACGTTGCCTTTACGACATATTTTTTTGGCCCCTTCACTGGGCCCCTCGGGCGCTCTCACCTAACACCAAGCAGTTTCTAAGTGCCTTGAGATTGCTTTTGTATGTGAAATCAATGTTTTTGGAATACTATTCTTGACCTTTGAAACTATTCCCTCGAAGGGGCTTTTATTAAATGCTAAAAAAGAACATAAAATAACCAAGCAACAAGATAAAATTAATTTCTAAAAAAGTAAGAGAAAATAAGAAAGACCAAGGGGACCCTTCAGGGTAAAGCAATTTTAATTATTGGGCATTGCACGACCTGTGCAACTCGCTTCCTTCTGATTAGGCAATGCAGTATGCCCCGTGTCCTGCCAACCTGACCATCTAGTACGGGCCTTCCCATTTGTCTATCATGACTCCTATTGACTTATCTCTTGTATTGGGTGACACCCTTTTTAGAACTAGATCTCCAAGATGGAATCTCCTGATTTGGACATGCGAATTGTAGCATTTAGCGACCCTTTGCTGGTAGGTTGCGGTCTAGATCCTCGACATGTCTTTTTTTTCTTCCAACTCGTCTAAGTCATGTCTCATCATCTCAGCGTTCAACTTGAGGTGGAAGAGATACACCCCGATTGAGTTATGAATGACCTCGATTGAGATTACTGCCTCTGCCCCGAATGCCAATGAGTAAGGGGTCTCTCCTGTTGAGGTTATTTCTGTGGTCTGATATGCCTACATGACCTCGTGTAACTTGTCTGCCCAGCTTCTTTTTTTGGCATCTTCTTTTTCCTTCAGGGTGTGCTTGATTATCTTGTTCACTACTTCAGTGTGGCCGTTGGTGTGTGGATGAGCTGGTGTTGCATAATAATTCCTTATACCAAAATCTTGACACATGTTCATGAAATTGTCACTGTCAAATTGGGTTCCGTTGTCCGTAATTATCGTGTCTGGGATTCTAAACCGGTAGATGATGTTTTTCTTTATGAAACTCATTGTATTGGGTTTGGTTATATGTACCACCACTTCTGCTTCGACCCATTTGTGAAGTAATCTACAACCACAATTGTGTGATTTACTCCACCTTTGGTTATGGCTGGCATTGGGTCGATCAGATCCAACCCCCACATGGAAAATGGCCAAGGTGATGACAAGCTCCTCAATTGTTCAGGAGGCTTCTTTATGTCGTTGGCTATTTTCTGACAACCCCCACGTTGTTCAGCGATAACCTGAGCGTCTTGAAATAAGGTTGGCCGATAGATGCCTTGTATGGGAGTTTTGTGTGCTAAGCTTTTGCCTCCTGGGTGGTTTCCATAAACTCCCCCATGGACGCTTTCTAATATATGTCTACCTTTCATAGGGTAGACATATCTCTACACGGCTTTCAAGAATCCTCTCCGTTACAGCTCCCCCAGACTATTGAATACCTTGTAGCTCAGTACCTGAGGCGTTTTGCTTCGGTTACTTCTTTTGTAAGCGTTCCATTTTATAGGTATTCCTTGATCGGGGTCATCCAGGTGATTTGACATCCTTCAATTTTTCCCACTGAAAGGAAAATCACGTAAGATAAATGTGAAAAATTAAAAATCAGGGTTTGGTATAAATAAAAATTTTCCATTTTAATAACAAGAATCTTAACAGTAGATTTTTTGATGTATATTAAAAGTATCGTACATTTTTCTCGTGACGATTGAACTTGTGCCGAAGTTAATCCATAAGATATTCCAATCCAATCATGAACGTGAATCACCTAGGAGTATAGGCTCCTTTCTTTAAATTGTATACCTTAGGATGGAAACAAACAAAATCTTCTTCTTTGTTAGTCACAATAATCCTCCTAGAAGAAAACAAAGAACGTTAGGTCACTTGTGAATTATCAATCAATTTGATTGAAACTCGCGTGAACCTTGATTCGATGTTGTCACAGAACCTTTTAATGTAAAGGCTACTAGTGCACTATCGAAAACTAAACGTTCTTTCTTCCTTTTGTTCTTGACCGAATCTCACACTATTTCTTAGTGTTGATCGAATTTTGTCTAGAGCAAAAAAAAAAAAAAAAAAACTCCCAAAATTCTTATGGTGGCCGAATTCTCTCCAAGTAAAATTCTTAGGTTGGCCGAAATTTTCTATAATATAGAACTAGGGCTAGCCAAAATTCCTTCTTAGAATTAGGGCTTGCCGAATTGAAGATATATATATATATATATATAGGATCACAAATCATTTCCTAAGAAGGATTTACTTGGTGGGTAAAAATCATATCCTTAGGTGGATTTACTTGGTGACCAAGAATCATTTTAAAAGAAGAATCATTTTCTACACCAAGACACCTAATCCAACTCAATAGTGTATTTGTAACCATATTAAAGATTTTCTAATTTGACTAGATAAATAATTATTTTTATTTATCTACTTATCAAATATAATCTTTAATATTAATTATACTACCAACAATAGTATAATATTAGGAGACCTTCTCCTACTAGAAAAAAACTTTGATTTTTAATTAAACAATTAAATAATTACCAAATTAATTAATTTCCATTTAGTTAAATGATAAAATAAAAAACAATATATTAAGCTATTTTATATAGCCTTACTGCCCAGCACATTACATAGGCAAATACATTATTTTTCATATTTTATTAAAGCCATTGGACCTTAATAAAAAGTTCTTATGTGAACTAGACCCATTCTTACAAAAAGAAACAAGTCCACACGCTTTAATACAATTCTAGATGGACCCCTAAATTGGTCCGGTATAATATATCAGGTAATCCATGCAAGTTCGTGTGGATTGGGGATCTTGGCAGGCTATCTAAATTTAAATTCCAATAGACACAACCCAATCACAATCAACAAATGATTCACTTAGGTCCGATCTATTAATTTTAGCTCATTCCACTAAAGAACTAAAATTGAACTCTTAAATAAAGATAGAATAAGTTAATATTTCTCATTCATACCGTAGACAACCTTATTGGGGAAAGTGTATCCTCATGAAGAATATCAGTGATCACCAAGAGCTCATTGACCGCCTATAACTCTCCAAGTTACCATATTTATTCATATGACCACATTTTAAACTTGGATATTTTGACTTGTCCAGAAGTCATGTTCCAATAGACACTATTGAAAACTTAACTTTAAGATTTAATATCCAATACCTCAAAACATCCATATGATGATATTCTACTCTCATTTAATAAATGGAGCCATGATGTCCATATCTATATATGAAGTCCTCTATCGATTAACAAATGAATACCACCAAACTATCGAGGATAGACTATGCTATATAATCGTACTCATTGATAGCTCAAATTATAATACTTGCAACCATAAGTCCATCATTTATCTCAGGATTTAGATAGACTCTCTGATTGTCTTCAAGTGAAAACTTTTATCCATTAACGGTTCTAGATAAAGTAATTCACTGTGATCCTATTCAACGCACCCAGTGCACTAGATTCTTTTGCCCAAATACACCACACTTTGATGATTTTGGACTCAACATAACACATTTGATCCCACTCAAATGCTAGCAAAAGAATCTACAACTTTAACAAGATAAAGGCGCCCAACCTTTATCTTAAGATATGAATATTATTCAAGACTGACTAAAACATTGTGTCTACCTCATACATATCTAGATGCATAAACAAATCTTCTTTTCTTATAGTCTTTTGGCCTTATGACTATTTACTTTTGAAAATTATAATAATTAAATTATAAATACTATAAGATTTGTTAAACTAGAAATCACTTTTATTAATATGAAAAGATTGTCAAATACATTATTATACCTTTGCTATCGATCATAATCCCAACAATCTCTCACTTGCTCTATAGCAAATGTGTCATATCTCTCATCCCCAAGTTCTCTAGATGCCCATCAAAACTCTTTTATGGAAGAGCCTTTGTAAATGGATCCGCTCGATTATCTGCTGATGCGATCTTGGTAATCGTCACGACACCCTTATGCATAATTTCCCTCAGAATGTGATACTTTCTTTCAATGTGTTTCCCTCTCTTCTGACATCTTGGTTCTCTCGTATTAGTCACTGCTCCACTATTGTCACAATAGATAGTGATCTGCTTATTCGCATCAGGAACCACTTCCAAGTCAATCAAGAATTGGCAGAGCCAGACAACCTTTTTAGCAGCCTTGCATGCGGTAACGTACTCGGCTTCCATGGTAGAATCAACAGTACAAGATTGCTTGATATTCCTCCATATGACTGCCCTTCCTCTAATAGTAAATATAGATCCTGATGTTGATCTCCTATAATCAGAATCTGACTGAAAATCAGAATATGTGTACCCAATGGGAATTAAATCCCCTCAAAAGTATATAAGCATGTAATCTCTCGTTCTCCTGAGATACTTGAAAATATGCTTGACTGCTGTCCAATGATCAGAACCAGGCCTCGATTGAAACCTGCATATATGGTCTATTACAGAGCATTGAATACATGAGACTTCCAACTGCCGATGCATATGGAACCCTACTCATGAATTACTCTTCATGCTCATTCTTAGGAACTTGTTCCTTTGAAATTTTGATTCCATGTCTGAAAGGTAACATACCTCTTTGAATCTTGCATGGAAAACCTAGAAAAGATTTTATTTATGTATGAAGCTTGGGATAATGCAATCTTTCTATTCTTTCTATCCCTTATGACTCGGATACCAAGAATATAACTTGTTTCTCCTAAGTCCTTCATATCAAATAGTTTTGCTAACCATTCTTTTACTGATGTCAATACACCTACATCATTTCTGATGAGTAGTATATTAACAACGTAAGGAACTAGGGAAACTAACTTGTCGCCTTTAATCCTTTTGTATACACAAGGTTCGTCAAGGTTTTGAATAAATCCAAAACTTTTCACGGCTTGATCGAACCTTATGTTCCAGGATCTGGATGCTTACTTCAATCCATATATGGATCTCTACAACTTGCATACCTTTTCTTCTTGGCCTTTTTCCATGAATCCTTCTGATTGTATCATATAGATGCTTTCGTCAAGCTTCCATTAAAGAAAGCTGTCTTGTTGTCCATTTGCTAAATCTCTAGGTCTAGAGATGCCGCAATGAACAAAAGTATCCTAATGGATTTAAGCATAGCCACAAGAGAGAAGGTTTCTTCATAATCGATACCTTCCTTCTGTGTATAACCTTTAGCTACCAATCTAGCTTTAAAGGTTTCCACCTTTTCCATCCATTCCTCTTTTTCTCTTGTATACCCACTTGCACCCAATGGGTTTTATCTCTTTAGGAAAGTCTACAATAGACCAGACTTTGTTCTTGAACATAGATTCAATTTCGGATTGCATTGCCTTTTTCCAATGATGACAATCAACATCTTCCATTGCTTCCTTGTACGTATAGAGATCATCATCATCCGAGAGATTCTCTACTGATTCTCCAAGACCACTGTATCTATTGGGTTGTTTACTAACCCTCCCACTACAATGAGGTATGGTAGATTGTTGGTCTTGTGTTGGTATGGAACTTACAATTGAGCTTGGTTGTGAAACCTCTTGTGGAATTGTATCTCTTGAAAATTTATTCAGGATAATTCTACTTTTAGGCACAAAATTATTCATATAGTCCTCTTCTAAAAATTTAGCATTTGTCGAAACAAATACTTTAAGATCTAAAGGACTCTAGAAATAATATCATTTTGTTCCTTTTGGATACCCTACAAATATGTATGTTTCTTAACGGGACTCCATATTTTCTGTCTTTCCTTTTAACACGTGTGCAGGACATCCCAATATCTTTAAGTGTTGTAAACTAGACCTTCGTCTGGTTCACAACTCATGCGGCGTTTTAGGAACCTACTTAGACGGTACATCATTTAGAATGTACATAGCGGTTTATAAAGCATATCCCCAAAAAGAATTAGGGAGCATTGAATAACTCAACATAGACCTAACCATGTCCAAAAGAGTTATATTTCTCCTTTCTACCACCCCATTTTGTTGAGGTGTACCTGGTGCAGGGAAGTTGAGAAATTATCCCATTATCAATAAGATATTGCTAAAACTCACCAGATAGATATTCTCCACCACGATCAGACCTCAAGATTTTTATTCGTTTCTCAAGCTGATTTTCTAATTCAGCTTTAAATGCTATGAACATGTCAAAAGCATCCGACTTATGTCTCATGAGATACACATAGCCAAATCTTGACTGATCATCCGTGAAAGGGATGAAGTACTCAGATCCACCTCTAGCTTGAATGCTCATAGGTTCATACAAATAAGTGTGTATCAATCCTAAATATTCAATGGCTCTTGTGCCTTTGGTAGTAAAAGATCTTTTGGTCATTTTACCATCCAAACAAGATTCACAAGTTGGTAGATCATCAACCTTTAAGTCACTTAGAGGTCCGTCACTTACCAATCTTTTAATCCTATTAAGGTTAATATGACCTAGGCCCAAATACCATAGGTAAGTTTCATCTTTTGATAATTTTATTCTTTTATGATTAGGTTCCATTGATTCTGTGTCTAACAAGTGAGAGATATTTCTATGCAAATAGAATAAACCGTTTTCCAATGTATCTTTGCAAATAATTTTGTCATTCTTACAAATAATAAAACCTTTATTAAATTAACCGAATATCCAAATTTATTTAAATAAGAAACTGAAATTAAATTCCTCTTTAATTGAGGTACATAATAAACGTCTATTAAATTTAAATGCCTATAAGAATCTAAACTAATTCTAATATCTCCCACTGAACTAGTAGACACCAACTCTCCATTGCCTAAACGCAAGTTGAATTCGTTCTTATTAAACCTTCTCCTTTCCTTGAACCCTTGTAAGGAAAAACAAACATGATTAATGGCTCCGGAGTCTATGATCCAAAAATCCATAGAATCCACTAAAAAACATGTTTCAAGATAATTAATATTACTTTCTTCCTTCTTGTCCTGAGAGTTTGGACAATTTCTTTTCCAATGTCCATTTTCACCACAAATGAAACACTTCCCTTTGATCTTGGTTAGTTTCTTTGTCTCCTTCTTAGTAGGTCCTAGTTTCTTTTTTTTTCTGTTATTTCTTGACCTTTTTACGGGTCTTAACAGTAGTTACTTTACCTATGGTATGAATCTTTTGACCCTTGCCTTTCGCAAGGATTTTTTCGATGCTTTGAACATCTTGCATCAAGCCTTACAAGGTGTATTACTTATTATTCAAGGAGTAGTACAACTTGAATTGATCAAAAGAATCTCGTAGTGAGTTGACAATCATGTCAATTTTTTGTCTCACCATCAATCACAACACCATTGAGTCCAGCAATGTTGAGATGTGCTATGACTTTCATTATGTGGTTATTCACAGCCTTTTCAGGTTTCATCCTAAGATTCATTAGAGCAGTCACTGCCTCTCTCTTAGTCATACTGGAATTTATAGTAAACATCTCTTCTAGAGATATCATTATATCGGCAGCAGTCTCCATTCCTTCATGTTATTGTTGTAACATGTCGGAGATGGTGATCATAATGTAACGTACATTTAGCCATCTCATCTGAAGACTTCCACTACTGATACTCATCTCTTTGCCCCTCATTAGATTCATTAATAGGAGTAGGTGTTTTAGGAATAGACAGAACAAACTTATGGTTTTTCAACTTGCAATAACAACCCAATTTTCCTTTTCCATCTGACATAATTATCATCAGTTAAAGTATTGTCTTTTAAGATATTGATTATGGATGGGGTCATGATTTCTGAACAATAACAAAAATTAAATAAGTAAATAATCACGATAAATCACTTTCGATTTTTTATATTAAATTATATATAAAATAATTCAATCGTAAAATTCAGTGGTGATCCAACACCCATAAATGTCACGCCTCCTTTGGGAGTTTGCACCATTTACTAGTTGGACTAGGTCCCACCTAATTGTTAACATAACGACCAACGTTTTCAATTTTAGCTTTGCAATTTTATTAACAAGACCTCTCAGGAGGACATTAATAAAATTACATTAAGTGTGTTACCAATTTATCGACCTTCAATATAATCCCTCACGAATATCCCTCCTTTGGGAGTCTATATCGTTTGGGCTAAGTGTCTAGTCTATCCTTGTAAGGAAGTATCTTGCAAAATTCCATTCATGAATACCTTTTGGGAGGTTATTACATGAAACATAAAGCTCAACTAAACTTGGAGGCCGTAGGTGTTCCAAAACACCTTCTCCCACTCAATTATTTAAGGCATGTGATCGAATCCCAAAGAATGATTTGCCAAATTATCTAGATGCCAATTAGATACCTAAACAATTAAATGCATGTTCATACCAAAAGAGATATATGAGTGGCACTTCTATTCTATATGACATGTTATCAAACAATGACAAACAATGCACTGCTTAATAAAATATAAATAGCTTCAATTTTGGTCCATCATAGAAAACAAAGTTAATTCAATATGTCTTGGAATACAAAAACTCCTTTCTTGGCGAACAAGTCTTCACTCGACCTTCGTCTTTTGGACTCCCCTGGCTGTCTCCCATGGGTAGGGGCTTGGCCCCTACATGCTCAAGCCCCTACCCATGGGCGTGCGCATGCCACAACCCCATCAAGGGCTGCGCATGGCTTCCATAGGACTTTCGTGTCAACCCATGCCAAAACAATCGTGGCCGCGTGCTCTTCGTACGCACGTTTATTGCTATGGCTCGCACAGTCCCAAACTTGTTCTGGTTGCTTCCAATTGTAGGGAAAATCGTACAACGGAAGCGTGAAAATTTTTAAATTAGGGTTTGGTATAAATATTTTTTTTCCCATTTTCAATAATAAGAACCTTAACACTAGGTTAATTGATGTAAATAAAAAATTGTCGTACCTTTTTCTCATGATGATTGAACTAGCACCTAATTGAATCCGCAAGAACTTCCAATCCAATCATGAACGTGAATCACCTAGGAGTGTGAGCCTTTCTTTAAATTTTATACCTGAGGATGAGAACAAACAAAATCTTCTTCTTTGTTAGTCACAATAATCCTCCAAGAAGAAAACAAAGAACGTTAGGTCACTTGTGAATTATCAATCAATTTGACTAAAACTCGTGTGAACCTTGATTCGATGTTGTACACAAAACCTTTTAATGTAAAGGTTACTAGTGTACTATCGAAAACTAAATGCTCTTTCTTCCTTTTCTTCTTTGTTGAATCTCACATTATTTCTTAGAGTTGATCGAAATTTGTCTAAAGCAAAAACAAAAATTTCTCCCAAAATTCTTATGGTGGCCGAATTCTCTTCAAGTAGAATTATTAGGTTGGCTGAAATTTTCTCTTATATAGAAATAGGGCTGGCCGAAATTCCCTCTTAGAATTAGGGCTTGCCGAATTTAAGAGAGAGAGAGATATACATATATATATATATATATATATATATATATATATATATATATATAGGATCACAAATCCTTTCCTAAGAAGTTTTTGACTTGGTGGGTAAGAATCATATCCTTCGGCGGATTTACATGGTGACCAAGAATCCTTTTCCGAAAAGAATTCTTTCCTATACCAAGACTTCTAATCCAACACAATAGTGTATTTGTAACCATATTAAATATTTCCTAATTTGACTAGATAAAAAATTCTTTTTATTTATCTACTTATCAAATATAATCTTTATTATTAATTATACTTCCAAGAATAGTATAATATTAGGAGACCTTCTCCTACTAGAAAAAGATTTTGATTTTTAATGAAATAGTTAATTAATTGTCAAATTAATTAATTTCCATTTAATTAAATAACAAAATAAAAAACAATATATTAAGCTATTTTATATAGCCTTGCACCCAACACATTATATAGGCAAATATATTATTTTTCTTATTTTATTAAATCAATTGGACCTTAATTAAAAGTCCACAAGTGAACTAGACCCATTCTTACAAAAAGAAACAAGTCCACATGCCTTAATACAATTCTAGATGGACCCCTAAATTGGTCCGGTAGAATATATCAAGTGATTTATGCAAGTTCGTGTGAATTGGGGATCTTGGCGGGCTATCTAAATTTAAGCTCCAATAGACACAACCCGATAACAATCAACAAATGATTCACTTAGGCCCGATCTATTAGTTTTAGTTCATTCAACTAAAGAACTAAAATTGAACTCTTAAATAAAGATAAAATAAGTTAATATTTCTCATTCATACCCTAGACAACCTTACTGGGAAAAGTGTATCCTCGTGAAGAATATCAGTAATTGCCAAGAGCATATAGGCCGCCTATAGCTCTCCAAGTTACCATATTTACTCATATGACCACATTTTGAACTTGGATATTTTGACTTGTCTAGAAGCCATGTTTCAATAGACACTACTAAAAACTTAACGTTAACATTTAATATCCAATATCTCAAAACATCCATATGATGATATTCTACTCTCATTTAATAAATGAAGCTACGATGTCCATAACTATAAATGAAGTCCTCTATCGATTAACAAATGAATACCACCAAACTATCGAGGATAGAATATACTATATAATCGTACTTATTGATAGCTCAAATGGTAACACTTGCAACCATAAGTCCATCATTTATCTCAAGATTTAGATAGACTCTCTGATTGTCTACAAGTGAAATTTTTTATCCATTGATGGTTTTAGAAAAAGTAATTCACTGTGATCCTATTCACTACACCTAGTGCACTAGATTCTTTTGCCCTAAGACATCACACTTTAATGATTTTAGAGCATAACATATTTGATCCCACTCAAATGCTAGCAAAAGAATCTACAACTTTAACAAGATAAAGGCATCCAACCTTTATCTTAAGTTGTGAATATTATTCAAGACTAACTAATGAATTGTGTCTATCTCATACATATCTAGATGCACGAATAATTCTTCTTTTCTCATAGTCTTTTGACCTTGTTATTATTTACTTTTGACAATTATAATAGTTAAACTATAAATGCGATAAGATTTGTTAAACTATAAATCATTTTATTAATAAGAAAAGATTGTCAAATACATGATTATACTCTTTTTATCGAGCATAATCCCAACACCCACTTCCAACACCTCTTCTTGGTCCTCGATGGTTGGCCTTTTGAGGTGAGCGACTGGGAAGCTTTTTTACTGCACACCGACGATGGCTGATGCTAGTTTTGAAAAAGCGTTTCTTTTTCGTTCTTCTCTTTAGGGATCAGGGTGATTTTATATGTCTTAAATCTTCCCAGTAATGCTTTGGCAACCCCAAATATGTGGCCATGTTGCTATCTTTTGTTTGACATTTGTTCAATATTTGATTCACGACCGCATACGAGTCGCTGAATATTTCTTGCTCATCTGCTCCTAAGGCTGTGCAGACTCTGAGCCCTACCAAAAGTGCCTCATATTCGGCCATATTGCTGGTGGCTTTGAAGTCAAAACACAAGGCACACTATACTTGATCTCCTTCTGGGGTAGATATGACTATCCCAGCCCCGCTGCCATACGTGTTTGACTGCGCATCTACATGTAGTTTCCACACAAATTCATTGTTCTCTTTCAGCGCATCCTGACTACCTCACGTTTTGGATCAGTAAATTCTGTGATCATGTCAGCCACAACTTGCCCTTTTATTGCAACCCTTGGTAGGTATGCTATCTCAAATTCGCTCAATTCCATTGCCCATTTTGTTAATCTTCCGAACACTTCAGGCTTGGACAGAATTGCTTCAGTGGGCAATCCGTATAGACCTCAATCCTATGTTCTTGGAAATACGGTCTTAGCTTCCTGGCTTCAGTCAACAGAGTCAGTGCCATTTGCTCTACTGGAGAGTACCTTGTCTCTGCTGGTAACAATGCTTTACTGGTATAATACACCAGTTTTTGTACTCCTTCATCCAGTCTAACAAGCACTGACCCTGTCGCTGCAAGTGTCACTAATAGGTATAAGTAAAGTATTTCTCCTGCAAGAGGTTTGGACAGTATTAGAGCTTTCCCAGATATGTCTTGATTTTTTTTAATGCATGTTCACATTCAGTGCTTTATTCTATCCCATTCCCATTCTTGATTGCTTTGAAAAAAGGATGACACTTAACAGTTGACTTGCTGATGAATCGGTTTTGAGATGCTAAGCACTCTATTAGTCCTTGAATTTATTTCAATGTTTTTGGGGACCTCATCTTTTTTAATGCTTTTATATTTTCTAGATTTACTTCTATCCTCCTCTGATGGAGTTGGAAGCCTAAAAATCTCCCCGAGGGCACCCCGAAAATACATTTTTTTGGATTGAGCTTCATGTCGGACTTTTACAACACTCCAAATGTTTCCCTAAGGTCTCGTACGTGCTCTCTCGACATTATGATTTTAGTCAGCATATAGTCCACATATACTTCCATGTTTCTACCAATCTGTTAGGTGAACATCTTCTTCACCAATCTCTGGTAGGTTGCTCTAGCATTTTTGAGACCAAAGGGCATGACTTTATAGCAATATAAACCCTGGTCAGTAGTAAAGCACGTCTTATCCTTGTCAGGTTCAAACATCAGGATAAGGTTATATCGCAAGTATGCATCCATAAAGCTCAATAATTCATGGCAGGCCATCACATGCACTAACTGGTTAATACGAGGGAGGGGGAAACTATCCTTCAGACACACTTAATTGATGTCTATGAAATCCATGTGCATCCTCCATTGGACATTCTTCTTTTTGACCAACACCATGTTGGCTACCCATTTAAGGTATTGTACCCAACAACTTTTGTACTTCCTCTTTAAACGCCTTATTCCTCTCTGGGTTGAATCGTCTTCTTTTCTGAATAACTGGCCTGCGGTCGGGGTCAATTGCCAAACTATGTGAAATTATCTTCGGGTCGATTCCTGGCATATCTTTATGTTTCCATACGAATATATCTTTGTATTCTTTTAACAGTCCAACCATCTCGTTCTGTAATTGTTCCGTCAACCGGGCACTGAGCCTTACAGTCCGCTTGGGACTGTTATCATCGATGCTGACTTCTATGGTCAGTACATCTTCCTGGCTTTTCCCATCTTCTGGAGGTGCCTCCCTAGGGAACAGGTCGAATTGATTCAGAGTTTCTGCTCCGATTTCCATGTCATCTATCTTCTAGTCTTCATACTCCTCGACAGTGTACACTTGTATTACCCCTCAACTCTGCTTTCTCCCTGTTTATGGCCAGATTCGCCTTTTGTGGCCACTATTGTGACTCCCACTCTCACCTCTATAGGGAATTTAACCATTAACGCATAAGTGGCAGTCACAGCTTTTGTCTTGTTCAATAAGGGTCGGCCCAACAAGGCATTTTATGGCCAATTTTCTACGCTCACAACCACAAAATCCAGTAACACTGTCTTGGTGCCTCGAAGTGCCTACACCTCCAGACCTGTACCCTGAGGTACCTCGCCATCAGATAGATCAAGTACCCTGAGGTACCTCGCCATCAGATAGATCAAGTGCCTTAAAGTATCTTGCTATCAGAATGATCAAGCACCATTCTAACATATCATGTACTACGAGGCAACTCGCGAATTAATATTCAAGGTCAAAGTTATTCTCCAAAAAAACTTGATAGAATCCACATACATATAATCGTAATGAAAGAGTCCAAAAAGGAATCAAACACAATTGTCCCCAAGTTATCCTCCACAAACCGATTCTACAGGGTCAACTACATTTAAACAGAAAATCCTATCTAAATGGAAGGAGATCAATCTAGTGATTTTCTGCTTGTACGCCAAGGAAAAACCCTAATGACTCGATGCATAAATGCAGGGGTAATAAAACGAAAAAAGGGATGGAAAAATTGACCCTTAGAACAAATAGTGATATCTCTTAGTTCTGCGCTGAGAATTAAGCCTAACCATCACCATTGATAGTTTTGTTAACTTATCTACATATACGTGTTAGCCACATTCAGTTAGTTAGCCAAAGAGAGAAGAGAGGTTGAGAGTTATTTCGTGTTATTGTACTTATTTCAATGTTGAATAAATTAACACCATTCAGTTCACTATCTTTCGTTTCATACATTTCATCCATCTTCGCACGTGAAATCAGTACCAAAGGTACCAATCCTCGACCGTGATCTACGTAGGTAGCGTGTTTTTGGCTAATAATTATTTAATTAATAAATAAGAGGTTACATGTTCGAACCATGACTATTACAAAAGAATTAGAAAATAATAAACATTTTTTTAAACCGAGAGGTCACAGGTTCAAGTCCTAGTGGTGACAAAATTAAAATAGGATTTAGAATCTTATTTTGACTTGGACTACTAAACCCTAGGGTCCTGATATATATATATATATATATCGATACATATCAGGAAACAAAAAGTATGTGTTAATATCCATTTTTGGTTTGCCTGATTGTACCAGGTAGGAAATGCCTCCTGATACTAGGTGGAAATTACCTGCTACGATCTACCTCGAAGTACAGGGGTCTCAGACAACCGAGGTACCTCGACATCTTTGTTGAAGCAAGATAAAGCTCTTGTGCCTCCATTGACTACCCAACTAGTACCTGAGTACCCTGACACTATTCTGTTGTTCAGTCGTGATGCATATCCTACCCCACTAATAGGAAGGAAGATTCCTATAAAGCTCATAGATGATCATAAAGCTCTGACGCGATAGATCGATCCCCACTTCGATAGAAAGGTATATCAAGGTACCTCGCCATTAGGATGATCAAGCACCATGTCTCCAAGCCAACACCCAGAGGTATCTCGCCCCTGATAAATGAAATGAGAATCAATCTCCAAACCATAACAAGCTCAACGAAAACACAACCGTAACGAAAGAATCCAGAAAGTAAACAAACACAATTGTCTCCAAGATATCCTTTACAAACCTATTCTCCAAGGTCAAGTACATTAAACAGAAAATCTCGCCTAATAAGGAAGGAGATCAATCTAGTTATCTTTGGCCTGTATTCCCAGGAAAAACCATAATGATACTATGCATAAATACATGGGTAATAACAAGAAGAAAAGGATCAGAAAATTGACCCTAGAACCATAAAAGCTATCACTTAGTTCTGCAATCAGAATTAAGCCTAGCCACACCATTGATAGTTGTATCCAGTTATTGACATCTACGACTTCACCACCTCCAGTTAATTAAAGAAGAGTTACTTTCATGTCACCAAACTTACTTCATTGTTGAATAAAATAACACCACTCGATTTATTATCATTCTTTTCATATATTTCATCCATTTTTACACGTGAAATCGGTATTAAAGGTACCTATCCCGACCGCGATCTACCTAGGTAGCACTCATGAGGGTGTTAACTAAGATTCCTTACCCGGAGTGAATTTTTGGTTAACAATTTTTGGCACCATCTGTGGGGAGATTCCACACCCATTTTAAATCAAGTGTTAAGTTAGTAGGAGTAACAACATCATGAGAATTTTATCCTCCCAGGGGCTACTCGAAGCATCCTGGTACCAATCCACAACAACCGCCCCAAAGGCTCAAAGGAAGGGTAAGAGATCAAAGTGAAGGGAAAAAAAATGGTTCTAAAAGTAACGGAAGCGTGAGAAATAAGAAAATTAGGGTTTGAGTAAAAAAAATATTCCATTTTAATAACAAGAACCTTAATCCTAGATTAATTGATGTATATAAAAAGTACGTACATTTTTTTGTGACGATTGAACTAGCGTCGAATTGAATCTGCAAGATCTTCTAACCCAATCACGAATGTGAATCACCTAGAAGTGTGAGCTCCCTTTCTTTAAATTGTATACCTGAGGATGGAAAAACAAACAAAATCTTCTTCTTTGTTAGTCCCAATAATCCTCCAAGAGAAAAAACCAAGAACGTCCGGTCACTTGTGAATTATCAATCAATTTGATTGAAACTCACGTGAACCTTGATTCGATGCAATACACAAAACCCTTTTGATGCAAAGGATACTAGTGTACTATCGAAAACAAAAACGTTCCCTCTTTTTTATCTATGCTTTGCTGAATTCTTCATACGATGAATTGGAAGAAGTTCTTTTTATATAACAATAAAAAACAAATAAAAAACAACTTCTCACACCAAAAGATCAACTTTGGTCAAAATTTACAAGTGTATATATATAGGAGACCAAATACTCTCCCAAGAAGGATTTACTTGTTAGACAAAAATCCTTTCCTTAGGTGGATTTACTTGGTGGTTAAGAATTCTTTTCTAAAAGGAATTATGTCCTACACCAAGACTCCTAATCCAACTCAATAGTGTATATGTAAACTTATTAAATACTTCCTAATTTGATTAGATAAATAATTCCTTTTATTTATCTACTTATCAAATATAGTCTTTAATATTAATTATACTACCGACAATAGTATAATATTAGGAGATCATCTCCTAATAGAAAAAGATTTTGACTTTTAATTAAATAAATAATTAATAAAAAAATTAATTAATTTTCATTCAATTAAATAATAATATAATATAATATAATTAAACTATTCTAAATAGCCTTGCCGCCCAACACATATATATATGGGCCATATATTATTTTTCTTATTTTATTAAATCCGTTGGACCTTAATAAAATGTCCACATGTGAACTAGACCTATTCTTACAAAAAGAAACAAGTTCACATGCCTTAATACAATTCTAAATGGACCCATAAATTGGTCTGGTAAAATATATCAAGTGATCCATGCAAGTTCGTGTGGATTGGGGATCTTGGCGGGCAATCAAATTTAAGCTCCAATAGACACAACCCAATCACAATCAACAAATGATTCACTTAAGTCCGATATATTTAATTTTAGTCATTCCACTAAAGAACTAAAATTCAACTCTTAAATAAAGATAGAATAAGTTGATGTTACTCATTCATACCCTAGACAACGTTATTGGAGAAAGTGTATCCTCGTGAAGAATATTAGTAATCGCCAAGAGCTCATAGACCGCCTATAGCTCTCCAAGTTACCATATTTACTCATATGACCACATTTTGAACTTAGATATTTTGACTTGTCTAGAAGCCATGATTCAATAGATATTTAATAGATATCCAATACCTCAAAACATCCATATGATGATATTCAACTCTCATTTAATAAATGGAGCCACAATGTCCATATCTATAAATGAAGTCCTCTATTGATTAACAAATGAATACCACCAAACTATCGAGGATAGACTATGCTATATAATCGTACTTATTGATAGCTCAAATGATAACACTTGCAACCATAAGTCCATCATTTATCTCATGATTAAGATAGACTCTTCGATTGCCTTCAAATGAAAACTTTTATCCATTGACGGTTCTAGATAAAGTATTTCATTATGATCCTAATTAATGCACCCAGTGCACTAGATTCTTTTGCCTAAAGACACCACACTTAGATGATTTTAGACTCATCATAACACATTTGATCCCACTCAAATGTTAGCAAAAGAATCTAAAACTTTGACAAGATAAACGCGCCTAACCTTTTATCTTAAGTTGTGAATATTATTCAAGACTAACTAAAGAATTGTGTCTACCTCATACATATCTAGATGTATGAACAGTTCTTCTTTTCTCATAATCTTTAGACCTTATGATTATTTACTTTTGACAATTATAATAATGAAACTATAAATGCTATAAGATTTGTTAAACTAGAAATCACTTTATTAATATGAAAAGATTGTCAAATACATTATTATACTCTTGCTATCGAGCATAATCCCAACAATCTCCCACTTGCTCTATAGCAAATGTGCCATATCTCTCATCCCCATGTTCTCTAGATTCCCATTGAAACTCTTTTGTGGATGAGGTTTTATAAAGGGATCCATTAGATTATCTGCTGACGCGATCTTGGTTATCGTCATGTCACCCCTATGCACAATTTCCCTCAGAAGGTGATACTTTCTTTCTATGTGTTTCCCTCTCTTATGACTTCTTGGTTCTCTTGAATTAGCCACTACTCCATTATTGTCACAATAGAAAATGATCTATTTATTCACATCAGGAACCACTTCCAAGTCAATCAAGAATTGGTGGAGCCAGACAGCCTCGCATGCTGCAACATAATCGGCTTCCATGGTGGATCGGCAATACAAGATTGCTTGATACTCTTCCATATGACTGCCCCTCCTCAATAGTAAACACAGATCCTAATGTTGATCTTCTGAATTCAGAATATGTATACCCAATGGGAATCAAATCCCCTCCAGAGTATACATGCATATAATCTCTTGTTCTCCTTACATACTTGAAAATAGGCTTGACTACCGTCAAGTGATCAAGACCAGGTTTCGATTGAAACCTGTTAACTATGCCCACAGCAAAACAAATATCTAGTCTAGTACAGAGCATTGCATACATGAGACTTTCAACTGTCGATGCATATGGAACCCTACTCATGAATTGCTCTTCATGCTCATTCTTAGGAACTTGGTCCTTAGAAAGTTTGATTTCATGTCTGAAAGGTAGCATACCTTTCTTAGAATCTTGCATGGAAAACCTAGACAAGATTTTATATATGTATGAAGCTTGGGATAATGCAATCGTTCTATTCTTTCTATCCTTTATGACTTGGATAACAAGAATATAACTTGTTTCTCCTAAGTCCTTCATATCAAATTGTTTTGCTAACCATTCTTTTACTGATGTCAATACACTTACATCGTTTCCGATTAGTAGTATAACTCAACGTAAAGAACTAGGAAAACTAACTTGTCGCCTTTAATCATTTTGTGTACACAAGGTTCATCAAGGTTTTGAATAAATCCAAAACTTTTCATGGCTTGATTGAACCTTATGTTCTAGGATCTAGATGCTTGCTTCAATCCATATATGGATCCTTGCAACTTGCATACCCTTTCCTCTTGGCCTTTTTCAATGAATCCTTCTGGTTGCATCATGTAGATGCTTTCTTCAAGACTTCCATTAAGGAAAGTTATCTTGGCGTTTATTTACCAAATTTCTAGGTCTAAAGATGCCGCAATGGATAAGAGTATCCTAATGGATTTAAGCATGGCCACAAGAGAGAAGGTTTATTCATTATCGATACCTTCCTTCTGTGTATATCCTTTAGCTACTAATCTAGCTTTAAAAGTTTCCACCTTTCCATCCATTCCTCTTTTCCTCTTGTATACCCACTTGCACCCAATGAGTTTTATCCCTTTAGGCAAGTCTACAAGAGACCAGACTTTTTTTTTTAACATAGATTCAATTTCGGATTGCATTGCCTTTTGCCAATGGCGACAATCAACATCTTCCATTGCTTCCTTGTACATATATGGATCATCATCGTCCAGAAGATTCTTTATAGATTCTCCCAGACTGATGTATCTCTCGGGTTGTCTAACAACCCGACCATTATGACGAGGTATGGTAGATTGTTGATCTTGTGTTGGTATGGAACTTACAATTGGGCTTGGTTGTGAAACCTCTTATGGAATTGTATCTCCTAAAAGCTCATTCAGGACAATTCTACTTTTAGGCACAAAATTATTCATAAAGTATTTTTCCAGAAATTTAGCATTTGTCGAAACAAATAATTTAAGATCTGAAGAACTATAAAAATAATATCCATTTGTTCATTTTGGATACCCTACAAATATGCATGTTTCTGAATGGGACTCCATCTTTTGTCTTTCCTTTTAACACGTGCGTACGATAACCGAATATCCTTAAGTGTTGTAAACTAGGCTTTCTCCCGGTCCATAACTCATGCGGTATTTTAGGAATCGACCTAGATGGTACATCATTTTGAATGTATATAGCGGTTTGTAAAGCATATCCCCAAAAAGAATTAGGAAGCGTTGAATAACTCAACCCAGACCTAACCATGTCCAAAAGAGTTCTATTTCTCCTTTCTGCCACGCCATTCTATTGAGGTGTGGCTGGTGCAGAAAACTGACAAATTATCCCATTATCAATAAGATATTGCTTAAACTCACCAGATAGATATCCTCCACCACGATCAGACCTCAAGATTTTTATGCGTTTCTCAAGCTGATTTTCCACTTTAGCTTTAAATGCTTTGAGCATGTCAAAAATCCTCTGACTTATGTGTCATGCGGTACACATAACCAAATCTTGAGTGATCATCTGTGAAAGTGATGAAGTAATCATATCCACTTCTAGCTTGAATGCTTATAGGTTCATACACATCAGTGTGTTTCAATCCTAAACATTCGATGGCTCCTGTGCCTTTGGTCGTAAACGACCTTTTGGTCATTTTACCTTCTAAACAAGATTTCACAATTTGGTAGATTATCAACCTTTAAGTCACTTAGAGGTTCGTCACTTACCAATCTTTTAATCCTATTAAGGTTAATATGACCTAGGCGCAAATGCCATAGGTAGGTTTCATCTTTTGATAATTTTACTCTTTTATGATTAGGTTCCGTTGATTCTGTGGCTAACAAGTGAGAGATATTTATATGCAAATAGAATAAACCATTTTCCAATGTACCTTTGCAAATAATTTTGTTATTCTTACTAATAATAAAACCTTTTATTAAACGTAACCGAATATCCAAATTTATTTAGACAAGTGACCGAAATTAAATTCCTCATGAATTGTGGTACATAATAAATGTTTATTAGATCTAAATGCCTATAAGAATCTAAATAGATTCTAATATCTCCCACTACACTAGTAGACATCAATGCTCCATTGCCTAAATACAAGTTGAATTCATTCTTATTCAGTCTATTCCTTTGACCCTTTTCATCACAAAGGAAACATTTCCCTTTTATCTTGGTTACTATCTTGGTCTTCTTCTAAGAAGGTTCAGGTTGCTTTTTCTTCTGTTGTCTCTTGACCTTCTTACGGGTCTTTAACAGTAGCAACTTACCGAGCATATGAATCTCTTGACCCTTGCTTTTCACAAGATTTTTTTCCGCTCTTTGAACATCTTGAATCAGGCCTTGCAAGGTGTATTCCTTATTATTTAAGGTGTAGTCCAACTTGAAATGATCAAAGGAATCCGACAGTGAGTTCACAATCATGTCAATTTTGGTCTCACCATCTATCTCAGCACCATTTAGTTCAGTAATGTTGATATGTGCTGTGACTTTCATCATGTGATCTTTCACACCCTGTCCAGGTTTCATCCTAAGATTCATAAAAGCAGTCCCTACCTCTCTCTTAGTCGTCCTAGACCTCATAGCAAGCATCTCCTCTAGAGACATAATTATATCTACTGCAGTCTCCATTCCTTCTTGTTGTTGTTGCAACACGTCGGAGATGTGGCCATAATGTAACGCATATTTAGCCATCTCATATGAAGATTTTCACTACTAATACTCATCTCTTTGCTCCTGAGTAGATTCATTAGTTTGGTGGTTAAGGAATAGACATAACGAATTTATGTTTTTCAGCTTGTAATAACAACCCAATTTTCCTTTTTCCATGCGACATAATTATCATCAGTTAAAGTATTATCTTTTAGGAATATGATTAGGGATGAGGTCATGATTTCTTTATATTAACTAAAATTATATAAGTAAATAATCATGATATAGCACTTTTGAATATTTATCTTGAATTATATATAAAATAATTTAATCATAAAATTCAACGGTGATCCAACACCCATAAATGTCACGCCTCCTTTGGGAGCTCACACCATTTACTAGTTGGACTAGGTCCCACCTAATTGTTAATATAATAACCAACGTTTTCAATTTTAGCCTTGCAATTTTATTAACAAGGACTCTTGGGAGGATATTAATAAAGTTACATTGAGTGTGTTACCAAGTTATTGACCTTCAATATAATCCCTCACGAATATCCCTCATTTGGGAGTAGATATCGTTTGGGCTAATTGTCTAGTCTATCCTTGTAAGGAAGTATCTTGTTAAATTCCATTCATGAATACCTGTTGGGAGGTTATTACACGAAACATAAAGCTCAATGGAGGTCGTAGGTGTTCCAAAACACCTTCTCCCTCTCAATTATTTAAGGCGTGTGATCGAATTTCAAAGAATGATTTACCAAGTTATCTAGATGCCAATTTAGATACCTAAACCATTCTATGCATGTTCATACCAAAAGAGATATTTGAGTGGAACTCCTATTCTATATTACATGTTATCAAACAATGACAAACATTACAATATTTACAAAAATATAAATAGCTACAAATTTGGTCCATCATAGAAAAGCAAGTAAATTACATATGTCTTGGAATACAAAAACTCATTTCTTGGCGAACAAGTCTTCATGCGACCTTCATCATCTGGACTCTCTCTTCTGCATTCCATGGGCATGCGCACCCTTGGCTCTTACCCATGGGTGTGCGCATGCCACAAACCCATAAAGTGTTCCATAGGGCTGCCGTGCGCAGCCCATGCCGCAACAAAGTGGCCGCGTGCTCTTCACCTGCACGTTTGTTGCTACGGCTTGCACGGTCCCAAACTTGTTCCGGTTTCTTCCAATTCTTCAAACATTCGAGTCTTCGATACTTGAATGTATTACAGAAGAATTTAAAATAATAAAAAATACTGCAGTTTTTTTTATATTATTACAACAAAATAAAAAAAAATTAGCAACTACCAAGAAGGAAATTATGGTGATAATATATCACCCTTGTTGTTACAATCCCAAAGCAAAATTACATTGAAATTCTAAGACCAAAATTGAGCAATAACAATCCAAATATAATATATATATATATATATATATATATATATATATATATATATCCATACATTCCAATGTAAATATATATACGAATACCTAGAGTGCCATCTCTTCCTAAAACATGTATATGTACAGTAAAAAGAAAAACATTCACGTACACATACATCAATTAATCAAGGGTACAACTAGGCTCTGATACCAATTGTAGGAAAAAAATGGTTCAAAATTCAACAGAAGCGTGAGAAATAAGAAAATTAGGGTTTGTGTATAAATAAAACATTTTCCTTTTAATAACAAGAACCGTAACCCTAGATTAATTGATGTATATAAAAAGTATCGTACCTTTTATTTTCTTGACGATTAAACTAGCGTCGAATTGAATCCATAAGATATTCCAATCCAATCAAGAATGTGAATCTCCTAGGACTGTGGGCTCCCTTTCTTTAAATTGTATACCTGAGGATGGAAACAAACAAAATTTTCTTCTTTGTTAGTCACAATAATCCTCCAAAAGAAAAAACCAAGAACATCCGGTCACTTGTGAATTATAAATCAATTTGATTGAAACTCGCGTGAACCTTGATTCGATGTTGTACACAAAACCCTTTTGATGCAAAGGATACTAGTGTACTATCGAAAACAAAAGCGTTCCCTCTTTTCTCGATGCTTGGCCGAATTCTTCACACGATGAGTTGGACGATTTTTTTCTTATAACAAAAAAAAAACAACTCTCACACCAAAAACTCATGCTTGGACGAAATTTACATATATATATATATAGGAGACCAATTCCTCTCCCAAGAAGGATTTACTTGGTGGACAATAATCTTTTCCTTGGGTGGATTTACTTGGTGGTTAAGATTTCTTTTCTAAAAGGAATTCTATCCTACACCAAGACTTCTAATCCAACTCAATAGCGTATTTGTAACCATATTAAAGACTTCCTAATTTGATTAGATAAATAATTCATTTTATTTATCTACTTATCAAATATAGCCTTTAATATTAATTATACTACCAACAATAGTATAATATTAGGAGACCTTCTCCTATTAGAAAAAAAAAAGATTTTGACTTTTAATTAAATAATTAATTAATCAACAAATTAATTAACTTCCATTTAATTAAATGATAAAATAAAAAATAATATATTAGGCTTTTGTATATTAGCCTTGCCGCCCAAAACATATATAAGGGCCATATATTATTTTTCTTATTTTATTAAATCTATTGGACCTTAATAAAAAGTCCATTTGTGAACTAAACCTATTCTTACAAAAAGAAACAAGTTCACATGCCTTAATACAATTCTAAATGGACCCCTAAATTGGTCCGGTAGAATATATCAAGTGATCCATGCAAGGTCATGTGAATTGGGGATCTTGGCCGGCAATCTAAATTTAAGCTCCGATAGACACAACTCAATCACAATCAACAAATGATTCAATTATGTCTGATCTATTTAATTTTAGTTCATTCCACTAAAGAACTAAAATTGAACTCTTAAATAAAGATAGAATAAGTTGATGTTACTCATTCATACCCTAGACAACCTTATTGGAGAAATTGTATCCTCGTGAAGAATATCAGTAATCGGCAAGAGCTCAAAGACCGTCTATAGCTCTCAAAGTTACCATATTTACTTATATGACCACATTTTGAACTTGGATATTTTGACTTGTCTAGAAGCCATGTTTCAATAGACACAATTGAAAACTTAACGTTAAGATTTAATATCCAATACCTCAAAACATCCATATGATGATATTCTACTCTCATTTAATAAATGGAGACACGATGCCCATATCTATAAATGAAGTCCTCTGTCGATTAACAAATGAATACCATAAAACTATCGAGGATAGACTATGCTATATAACTCATTGATAGCTCAACTTGCAACCATAAGTCCATCATTTATCTTATGATTAAGATAGACTGTCCGATTGTCTTCAAATGAATCCATTGACGGTTTTAGATAAAGTATTTCTTTGTGATCCTATTCAATGCACCCAGTGCACTAGATTCTTTTGCCCAAAGACAACACACTTTGATGATTTTAGACTCATCATAATACATTTGTTCCCACTCAAATGCTAGCAAAAGAATCTACAACTTTGACAAGATAAAGGCGCCCATCCTTTTATCTTAAGTTGTGAATATTATTCAAGACTAACTAAAGAATTGTGTCTACCTCATACATATCTAGATGTATGAACAATTCTTCTTTTCTCATAGTCTTTGACCTTATGATTATTTACTTTTGACAATTATAATAATTAAACTATAAATGCTATAAGATTTGTTAAACTAGAAATCACTTTATTAATATGAAAAGATTTCCAAATACATTATTATACTCTTGCTATCGAGCATTATCCCAACATGAAGCATTAAAATCTTGTTCACGTACTAACTGGTACCGCTCCCTCTTCGGTCCCCCCAGTGATCGGCCAGGCAATAATATAACAATAGGTTGTAGCCTTCGTAGGAAGTTTCCACCTCTGATTGGTTGTAGAGGGTATCATCGCCCATCCGGTAGAACCTAGTACCCTGGAGAATCCAAATAGACCGGGACCTAGGACGACCGCCTTCAATAGGTTAGGACCACAACCGGTACCAATCCACAACAGATTGGGGTCCCTACCCTTAGTTTCTAGATAGATTACGTCTCATGCCCCCAGATCCGTGTAGGCCATCCTGTTACAAACCTTAACAAGTGAAATCAGCAGTCGACATCTCGTCTGGGAGACCCTACCCCTAAGCCTAGCTAGCGGTCACCAGAAGAGATCCTCGATCCAACGCTAGGGGTAGTAGGAAAAGTTCCTTAAAAAACCCTCCTCGAGAGGATAACCGAGGTAAGGTCTCTATCTTATCAAAAGGGTTTGAAAATAAATATTCCGAGGTCGAGTCTAAGAATACCAGGAATAAGTGCCTACGGGATCAACCAGCTCAGATGTGGATAGAGTTCCAAGAGTTGAAGAAGGGAAAGCATAGGGAGAACCGGAATGATCCCTTAAGAGAGATGAACGCTCAATTCTCTAGAAGGATTAGGGAAGAAGAACTCCCTTTAAAATTCAAAATGTCGTCTGACAAGTACTCCGGTACTGAGGATCCCATAAGCTATCTGAAGAGATTTGTCCAGTAGATAGAGGTCCAGAATGAGATCAGGGTAGCTATGTGTAGGATGTTCCTAACCACGCTGAGTAACTATGCCAAGAAGTGGTTCAGAAATTTACCAGCAGGTAGCATGGATATCTTTACTAAATTGTCTAATGATTGTTGTTCATAGTTCCAGGGGATAAAGCCACAACCGAAAAACCCGATCCATTTGCAGTACGTGATTCAAGATCCAGGTGAGACACTCAGGTACTATATGGAAAGGTTCCATAAGTGGGTGATTCAGATAGGGGTTTTTACTAAAAAGAAGATCCTTGCCAACTTCCACAGAAACCTATGGGTAGGTAGATTGTTCTAGCCTTTAGCCAAGCATCCACAAGACACTTATCAAGAGGGTACAATTGGGTTCTGGAACATGTGGAAATAGGCGAGCAGCCCAGAGTTAAGATTGAACATGATGATATAAGGACTGTCAAACACCAAAGAAGGAGGCACCTAAGCCTGCACTAGTCTAAAGGGATCAAAGAAGACCTTCAAACCAGTCTATGTACTGCCCCCACCTCTTTAACGGCAGCGATTCCTGGCAAAGCAAACCTTACATCAGGCTTTGCCTCCTCTTAAAGTTGTAGCCCCTATAGATCGGGATGAAAGGGGGTACAACCATTACACCCCGCTGAACGCATCTCGTGAGACAATCTGCCTCACCATTTGTGGCAAGGGATTTCTATGGAAACCTTGTCCTATGAAAATACCAGCAGACAAAAGGAGTCGCTACAAATGCTGTGACTTCTACGAGGATGTCGGGCATAACATTTCTGAGTGCTGTAGACTGCAAAACTAGATTGAGGCTTTTATAAGAGAAAGATGTCTAGCAGAGTTCCTACAGCAGGTGTGGGATAGCACTCATACAGGGAATGAAGTGCAGGTTGAAATTCAGTAAGATGAGGAAAAGGGAAAGCTCTGATGCAGCAAATCCAGGCCATACACACAATCAGTGGGGTACCTACCCTAGCTTGGACCTCTAACAATTCTTGGAAGAACCAAGCAAGAAAGGCACCCCAGATTGAAGAAGAACGAGATATCTTCAAGGTCGACCGAGTTTCAGCAGGGACCTCTCAGTCAGCCTAGATTATCTTCAATGAGGAGGACGTATACAACACCGTGCAACCATATGAATATCCCATGGTGGTCATGGTACAGATTTCCAACTGTCTAGTCAACTGTTTGCTTGTCGATACAGGTATCAGCGTGGACACCCTCTTCAAGGAGGCTCTAGAATAATTTAATCTGAAGCGGTAGTGTTATAAAAGTTTTACCACCACACTATAAGGATTAACAGGGAACTCGATTGTACCGGTTGGATCCAAGATTTTATCGGTAATTATTGGGACTACAACCCTCCAACAAAAGCAGATTACTGGTTTCATTGTAATTAACACCCCGTCAGCTTACAATGCTATCCTCGGAAAACCTTTCCTATTATCCCTCAAATGGATGTTGTCCATCTACCATATCGTCCTATTGTTTAAAGTTATTAATGAGGTATGTGAGTTACACGGTGACCGGTTGGCATCCCACAAGTGCTATGCCATATCAACTAACCTGATGGCCTAAATGAAAAAAAAATCGTATGTAGCAGTTATACATGAACAGATACCATCAGAGAAGGATCTCGATACCCCGGACACCATGGGAGAGGCTGAAGTATCAATGGAGGAGCCACTTACTAGATAGGGCATTTACTGCTACAAGGTCATGCATTTGGTCTCAAAAATATAGGAGCCACTTACCAACGACTGGTCAACCATTTGTTCAAGCATGAGATAGGAAGAAACGATAGAGGTTTTTATAGATGGCATGATCACCAAGTTGTAGGTGGCTAACCAACACCAGGACCACCTCTACCAAACTTTCCAAATCGTTAGGGAGAATCAGATGAGGGAAAATCCTTGGATTCATGATCCATGAGAGGGTAATAGAAGCGAACCTAGAGAATATCAGAGCCATTCTGGACCTAGAATCCACTAGCTCTCTCAAACAGTTACAGATATTGACCGGTCGATTAGCAGCACTCAATTGATTCTTATCACGGTCGACCTACAAGTGCCTCCCATTTTGTAAGGTAATTAAGCAGGGGAAAAATATGGAGTGGGACCAAGACAACGAGCAGGCCATCTAGTCATTGAAGAAGTACCTAGCCATCCAATTGTTAGGTTTTAGATTGTGTTGGCATTAATTCCGCATCAAAATGATGTTTACTTATAATGATTTAGTTGTTTAGATTCATGATGATTCAAGCTTCAAGGAAGAAGGAACAACTAGTCAAAGCAAGTTGAAAGTCTTTAAAGAGAAAGGATGCCATATGGTTCTACAAAGGTATATTAAGACCTTATCTTTCACTTACAAGGCTTAAGGCACACACATACAATTCATAAATTTATGTCCCTATATAGTTGTGCACCATTAAAGGCACACACACATAATTCATACATTTTTTTCCCTGCATAGTTATGCACCATTAAAGGCACAAGCACACAATTCATACATTTGTGTCCCTGTATAGTTGTGCACCATTAAAGGCACATACACACAAATCATACATATGTCTCCCTGCATCGTTGTGCCCATTTATAACACATTCACACACTTGAAGAATTCTCATGCATTGGTATGAAATTAACATGTTTTGGAAAATGCATGATTGTAGACTATCTCTATGTAGTTTGCATTCTAGTGTGAATTGCGTTTGTATGTGTATATGTTTGTAAAACATGGATATTGAACTTGATTTTAATCTTAAATCATTCATGATTGAGCTCCTATCATTTTGGTTACTCATGCTATTGATTTCAATTTCTAAGTCAAAAGATACTACACTTTCAACTCATGTTCTCTACATTGTCTTCGTATTCGTATATCGAGTGGAATTCTTATTTTCTAGATTGAGTATCTTATATTTCCATGTCCATGAGATATTTAAGGTTTGTAATCCATAAACGGATTTGAATTCTGAGTTTGGAGACTGGAGAACAGTCGAAGAACGCGAAGGGAGCGCACGAGGAAAAGAAGTGCAATCAAGCACTCTTTCCCGAGATGGCACGTGGCCATCTCAGGCCAGAATGCTTGCTGCCCTAAGATGCCCACGTGCCATCTTAAGCAGTAAGTGTGCTTGGTGCACTTAAGCCACTTTTGGTCATTTTTCTTGTATTCTTTTCCCTTTTCTTTATATATCTCTTCTCTCTCACATTTCATTAAAAGAAGAGATTCAAAATTTGAGTGCAGAATTTTCTCCCAAATTTTCTCACCTTCCAAACACCATAACTTCTTCTTTTTCACTCTGATCTAAGTGATTCAAAGTTGAGAGTGTTTGTCTATTCATCCTCCATTTTTCTCTGAAAGTTTGAGTTAGTTTTATTGCTGTTTTTGGAGTCTAATCTCGCAAAAAAGGTACTGCACCAAATCAACTAAGGTATTGATTTTCTCTCAAAGTTTTCTTTTAAAACTTGGTCAATTGCCTTGGGTTTTCTTCTTCAATATATATATATATATATATATATATATATATGAGTGTGTGTGTGTGTGTGTGTGTCTTGCGATTGTTTTGATTTAAGTTTTAAACTCATTTAAAGCTAGATTGAGTTTCAATGAGTTTAAAGCCAGATTGAGTTTCAATTGAAGACTCACATGTTGAGTTAGATTTTGATTTTGCCTATGTTTTAATATGTTTGGGATTGTATTATGCTAGCTTTGATTCTAGGACTATTTGATGATCTTTAATTGATTGATTTTGTGAGAAATAGTTCCTCACATGTATTAGGCTCTCTTTAGCCGAAATCTCACTATAATACATCTGCTTGTGTTCTTTTGAGCTATTCATGTGCTTTGTTGAATCTATGAATAGGAAATATACTCCAGAAATCTTGCTTTAATCTAAATGACTTTGTCACATGATTTTAGCAGTTTTTGATATATGAGATTTAAACTTGATTATGTATTAATTGAACATATCTTGTGACTCAAGTTTTAGATCTATGCATGTATCTAGGTTGTGATTAATGCTGAATATATCGTACATGATCTAGATGGATTAAACATGCATGATTGAATAGACAACATTTGTTTTATGCATTCATGCTTATGTCTAGTATTTTTCGTAGGATGTGTTGATCATAACATTCTATGTTGCGTTCTTGTTTACGTTTTGCATTCATGATCACTTAGATGCCTTGTGAGAAGGAAGTCTTCATAATAGGTGTGAGACCTATGTTATTGAGCATGGAAGTCTTGGCAAGAGGTGGGAGACCTCAGAATGTCAAGCAAGGAAGTCTTGCCTAGGGTCGTGAGGATCCGGAAGGGTGAGCAAGGAAGTCTTGCCTAGGGTCGTGAGGATCCAGAAGGGTAAGCGAGGAAGTCTTGACAAGAGGTGTAAGGCCTCAGAATGTTGAGCAAGAGGGTGACATATTCATGAGTAGGATAGGAGGGTAGTTTCTAGGTGAATGGGCTTGAGAGATTGTACTTTTCTTATCTACTAGTGGATTTTGTTTGCCGGTGGTTGCTAATCAGTGGATGTCTCTTCGGAGGTTTACCACGTTATATCTTGCGTCAACTTTTTTCTATCCCTATCTCATGTTGGTATTTGTTATTTGAATACTATGGATAGAAATTTATATGTAAGTTGACTTCCTTACTATAATATCAATTGTGTATATGTTATGGTTGCTTGTTTTATCACACTTTATTTATTTTATATATTGACTAAGTATCTTTAATTGATATATATATATATTTTGATACGAGCAATCTAAAGGGACAAACTTTTGTTTGTTTCTAAGGGAGTCGAAAAAGGTGTCTAACCTATTCACCCCTCTTCTAGGTTAGCGTTGAGCATTTAACCGTGTTTGTATTTTCACCAATCCTTAATAGTTAAGCTGATACCTAGAGAAAAGTTGCAGATCTACTTGGATGTATCCGATACAACAGTGAGTGGGGCCTTGGTTAAAGAATGTAGAGATGGGGTTCAACTGCCTATCTACTATGTGAACCACACTTTAACCAAGCCAGATAAGAATTATACTCTTTTAGAGAAGCTCACTTTTGCCTTAGTGACCTCGGTAAGGAAGCTACATCGTTATTTCTAGGCTCATACGATCACGGTAGTGACCGATCAATAACTCCACCAGTTCTTACAAAGGCCTGTCATATCCAAGAGGTTAGTACTTTGGGCTTTTGAGCTCACTCAGTTCGACATCAAGTACAAGGCTAGGACGGTCATATAGGCCCAAGCGAAAGCAGATTTTGTGGCCTAATTCTTAGCTCTTCCTAATCATGGTACCACTATAAAACTGGATCCAATCCTCCAAAAGGATGAAAAGCTCGGTGACTAGCCAGCTAGCCAAGAGATCTGGATCCTCTATATTGATGTAGTGTCTGGTTAAGCAGGTAGTGGAATGGGCATTGTCCTAATTGATCTAGAAAAAATAGAATGTTGCATTTGCTTCAGGTTTGATATCAATGGCACTAATGATAAAGCAGAATATGAAGCCCTCATAACCGGGATGAGAGTAGTTGTGGAATTGGGGGTTGACTACCTCTATGTGAAGGGTAATTCCTAGCTCATAGTCAACTAGGTCACCAGGCTGTACCAGGCAAAGGGTGACAATATGGCAGCTTATCTCAGATTCGTCTAGCAGCTCAAGGTTTAATTTAAGGGGTTCAAGATAGAGCTGATTCCATACCAAGAGAATCATCAAGCAGAGATCCTAGTCAAGACCCTACCCAAAGGTGTACCTCTCCAGGTAATTTCCCAATCCAGCATAGCAACAGGCAAAGAAGTTTACCCGGTTGATCGTCACCCAAGCTGGATGGACTCGATAGTTGCTTACCTCAAAGATGGAAAGCACCAAGAAGACCTAGATCAAGCTCGAAAGCTCCAAAGAACCTCAGTCCACTATTGCCTCATTGATGGACACCTCGACCACAGACGAAGAACTATTCCCCTACTCCGATTCATTCATAGGAATACGGGAACCATACCGGAGGAGAAGCACTAGGATATCAGGTGCTTTGCATGGGTTACTACTGGCCAACCATGAACCATGATGCGAAGCTATTTGTACAATCATATGGATCATGCTAGAGGATATCTAATCAGAACCGTTTACCTCTTCATCAACCAGTTCACCTTATCCCTTTGCTATCTAAGGAGTTGACTTGATCGGACCACTCCCTACGGCTCTTGGTCAAGCCAAACATGTTATAGTTGCGATCAACTACTTTACCCGATGTAAGGAAGTGAGATCGTTCTCTAAGATAACAGAGGAAAACACCACCATATTTATTAAGAAAAATGTTGCCAACAACCCCGATGGTCATTATTACTGACCTTGCCAAGCAGTTTGACAATGCATGGTCTAAGGATTTCTGTGAAGCCCTAGGTATTAACCTCCGTTTTATATCGGTAGCTCATCCCCAAACCAATGGCCTGATAGAGGCTACCAATAAAACAATCAAAAAGCTCTTGAAGAAGAAGCTACAATAGAATAAGGTTAAATGGGCCGAAGAGCACCCCGATGTACTCTGAGCATACCGTACCACTAAAAGGACCACAACCGGAGAAACCCCCTACTCTTTAGCTTTTGGGGTAGACGCGGTTCTACCAATTGAGCATAAGCTAACCTCGTTCACGGTTCAACATTTTGAGCCAGAAAGTAACAAGGTCAAGCTAAGGGCCAAGCTAGATATACCGGAAGAAAAACAAGAACGGGTGGCAAAAAAGGTTACCATCTACCAAAGACGGATCGTAAGGTACTTCAACAAAAAGGTTAAAGCCTACAGTTTCAAGGAAGGGGACTTATAGCTTCGAAAGGTAACCTAAAACACCAGGACCCGATAGAACGGGGTGCTGGCCCCAAATCGGGAATGCCCATTTCTGCTGATGTTAGGATTATTCTCGATAGCAAGAGTATAATAATATATTTGACAATATTTTCATAATAATAAATTGATTTCTAGTTTAACAAATCTTATATCATTTATAGTTTAATTATTATAATTGTCAAAAGTAAATAATCATAAGGTCAAAAGATTATGAGAAAAGAAGAATTGTTCATACACCTAGATATGTATGAGGTAGACATAATTCTTTAGTTAGTCTTGAATAATAATTCTCAACTAAGTTAAGGTTGGGTGCCTTTATCATGTCAAAGTTGTAGATTCTTTTGCTAGCATATGAGTTGGACCAAATGTGTTATGATGAGTCTAAAATCATCAAAGTGTGGTGTCTTTGGGCAAAAGAATCTAGTGCACTAGGTGCATTGAATAGGATCAGAGTGAATTACTTTATCCAAAACCGTCAATGGATAAAAGTTTTAACTTGAGGACAATCAGAGAGTCAATCTCAATCCTGAGATAAATGATGGACTTATGGTGGCAAGTGTTATCATTTGAGCTATCAATGAGTATGATCATATAACATAGTTTTTCCTCGATAGTTCGGTGGTATTCATTTGTTAATCGATAGAGGACTTCATTTATAGATATGGACATCATGGCCATTTATTAAATGAGAGTAGAATATCATCATATGGATGTTTTGAGGTATTGAATACTAAATCTTAATATTAAGTTTTCAATAGTGTCTATTGAAACATGGCTTCTGGACAAGTCAAAATATCCATGTTCAAAATGTGGTCATATGAGTAAATATGGTAACTTGGAGAGCTATAAGCGGTTTATGAGCTCTTGGCGATTACTAGTATTCTTCACGAGGAGACACTATCTCCAATAAAGTTGTCTAGAGTATGAATGAGCAATATTAACTTATTCTATATTTATTTAAGAGGACAATTTTAGTTCTTTAGTGGAATGAACTAAAATTAATAGATCGAACCTAAGTAAATCATTTGTTGATTGTGATTGGGTTATGTCTATTGAAGCTTAAATTTAGATAGTCCGCCAAGATCCCCAATCCACACGAACTTGTATGGATCACTTGATATATTCTACCGGACCAATTTAGGGGTCCATCTAGAATTGTATTAAGGCATGTGAACTTGTTTCTTTTGTAAGAATGGGTATAATTCACATGTGGACTATTTATAAAAGTCAAATAAATTTAATAAAATAAGAAAACTAATTTATATGCCTATACAATGTCATTGGCGGCAAGGCTAATATATAAAAGCCTAATATATTATTTTTTATTTTATCATTTAATTAAATGGAAATTAATTAATTTGTTGATTAATTAATTATTTAATTAAAAGTCAAAAAAAAAATTCTAATAGGAGAAGGTCTCCTAATATTATACTATTGTTGGTAGTATAATTAATATTAAAGACTATATTTGATAAGTAGATAAATAAAAAGAATTATTTATCCAGTCAAATTGGGAAGTCTTTAATATGGTCATAAATACACTAATGAGTTGGATTAGGAGTCTTGGTAAAGGAAAGAATTCTTTTTGGAAAAGGGTTCTTGGTCATTAATTAAATCCACCTAAGAATAGGCTTCTTGCTTACAAAGTAAATCATTGTTAGGAGAGGATTTGTGAACCTATAAATATAGGTTGTAAATTTCGGCCAAGGATAAGAATTCATGCTCTAGAATTCGACCAAGGCATAGGTGGAGACTTGAAAGAAGTTTTTATTTTTATTTTTCTTTTATAGTTAAAAAAAAACTTCATCCAACTATATTGTGTAGAATTTGGCCAAGGAGAAGAGAAAAGGGAAACGTTCTTTTTTTCGATAGTACACTAGTATCCTTTACATCAAAAGGGTTTTGTGTACGAAATTGAATTGGGTTCATATGAGTTTCAATCAAGTAGATTGATAAATCACAAGTGACCTGTCGTTCTTGGATTTTTCTCTTGGAGGATTATTGTGACTAACAAATAGAAAGATTTTGTTTGTTTTCATCCTCAGGTATACAATTTAAAGAAAAGGAGCCCACACTCCTAGGTGATTAACGTTTTTGATTGGATTGGAAGATCTTACGGATTCAATTCAATGCTAGATCAATCGTCACAAGAAAAAGGTATGATACTTTTAATATACATCAATTAATCTAGGGTTAAGTTTCTTTCTACTAAAGGAATTTTTTTTAATTTATACCAAACCCTAATTTTTACGCTTCCGCTGCGCAATTTTCCCTACAATTAGTATCATAGTTTGGTTGTACCCTTGATTAATTGATGTATGTGTACTTGGACCCTTTTCTTTTTATTGTGATTATGCATGTTTTACAAAGAGATGACACACTAGGTATTCGCACATATATATTTACAATGGAATGTTTGGATATATATATGTTTTATTATGTGGATTGTTATTGCTCAATTTTTGTCATAGAATTTCAATGTATTTTTTTTTGGATTGTAACAAGAAGGTTGGTCTACCATCGCCATAATTTCCATCTTGGTAGTTGCTAAGTTTTTTTTATTTCGTTGTTGTAATAAAAAAACTACACTATATTGTAATTAAAAAAACTGTAGTATTTTTTTTATTTAAAATTCTTCTGTAATACATTCAAGTATCGAAGACTCAAACGTTTAAAGAATTGGAAGCAACCGGAACAAGTTTGGGATCGTACGAGCCATAGAAATAAACGTGCGTTCAAAGAGCAAGCATCCATGATTGTTGTGGCAAATCGGGCACTTTCTGAACCAGTAATGGAACCGCAAAAACTGTAAAACACAACAAGGAATTAGAATACACCAATGACAAGCAGGAAACATGGATCAACAAAAACGGAGAGGTTCATTATACCTATAGAAGCAGTAGAGATGTGCAGGTACCTGTTCACCCAATCGGGATCATAAGCATCCAAAGTAGGATACTCTATGTTGACAAATTTCCGTTTGACAATCGCCCCCAAGATCACCCTAGACTCAGTAGAGAGAGAAGCCTTCTCCCAAACAGGCTTGCCACTGAACCAGGTAGAGACCTAGAACTCCTCCCCCCTCCTATACGAACGGAGCTTTCTCAGTCTCCACCGATCACTACCCACTCCTCCCCCAAGGAGGTATCCTTCTTCATGGCACCCAATATAATAAACTTCATGCATTTTTTACCCGAGCCTGGAACTACCCCTTAGGACCGGGAGAATTACAAGTAACTTGGAAAAGGAACCTCAACTCGTCTATTCCAGATTCCATATCGATGTTGTCTTTCTTGTACTGCTTCTTTCACAGCACAAGAAAACCAACCAGATGCCTCCAAAACCCTGGCGTCTATTTGAGGGGAGCAAGCTGTAAAGCGTGAAGCGCTCTGTAGGGAGATGGATGGAAAGGTAATCTTACCTCGCTTTCGAAAGCAACAGTTTGAAGAAGAAGCATGCGGGATGGAGGATTGTACACATCATACCTCCTATGGGGAATGATGATTTTAACGCTATCAAGAATGCCTAACTTCTCCCTCAGACGATTGATCAATTCAGCTGTAGCGGTTTAATCAGGGATGATCCTAAAATCAAAATGAAGGGTGAGCACCCCTCTTGGTACAATAGCAGCGACATCGGCTTGACCTCCACCAGCTTCGACCTCACTTGATTCCTTATCTGAATCCTCTTCAACTATTTTTAACGGGGCATCTGGGTTATTTGAGAGGCCGACCCTGACGGTAACATTCCGGTATAAATGATGGTGCAAATAAAGTAGAAGGACGTCACTCTCTCCACTGTCCTCTATTTGAGCTTATTTTCTACGGGCGAGACTCGGTGAGTCACCCTCTACTAGGCTATTAACACTGTCATTATCAGATTTCGACAAGGTCTTGACAGATGTTTAGTTTGAGAACTGAAGAAAGAAAATAAGAAATTTTAAGAAGACAAAGAAAAAGCTTAAGGATTTTTTTAAATTTGAAAAAGGAGAAATTTATAAGCATGAATAAGACAAGGGATTACAGGGTTTAAATAGTTGTAATGTAATAGTAATGGTGATAGAAGCGTGATCAATAAGGCTGGATTTTTGGCCAGGATTGCCTTGCTACGCGCGTGCCGCCAAAGATTTGCCATTTTACAAACTGATAAGAGTTTCCTGTTTGACATGTTGGCTTTGCACTTAATGAGAAGATTTCCTCCCATATTCTGGTAACCGGTTGAAAATGAAAAATTTCCCAAACGGAACATGAAATCTGACTCTAACTTCAAACAATCATCGGTTTTCAAGTCAGGGGGGACTTCTGTTAATCTCCATTTTGGTAAGGGGTCAAAGTGAGATTTTTTGCTTGATAGGTACCGGTTAGGATATGCCTCCTAATACTAGGTAGAAATTACCTGCTATGTTCTACCTTAAAATATCGGGGTCTCACACAACCGAGGTACCTCGGTATCAGTGTTGATGCAAGATAAAGCTCTTACGCCTCTATAGACTACCCAACTGGTACCTGAGTACACTGACATTATTCTATTGTTCAGTCGGGATGTATACCCTACCCCATTAGCAAGAAGGAAGATGCCTATAAAGATCCTATATGATCGTAAAGCTCCGAATCAATAGATCAAGCGCCACATCATTAGAATGGTACCTCAAGGTACCTCACCACTGGGATGATCAAGTGCCAAGTCTCCAGGCGGATACCTGGTGGTATCTCTCCCCTGATAAATGAAATCAACATCATTCTCCAAACTATAACAAGCTCCGTGAATGCATAACCATAATGAAAGAATCCAAAAAGGAAACAAATACAATTATCTCTAAGATATCCTCAACAAACCGATTCTCTAAGGTTAACTACATTAAACAGAAAATCCAGCATAATACGAAAGAAGATCAACCTAGTGATCTTTGGCTTGTACGCCATGGAAAAACTCTAATGGCACCATGCATAAATATAGAGGTAATAACATGAAGAAAATGATCGAAAAATTGACACCTAGAACCTTAAGAGCTATCACTTAATTCTACAATCAGAATTAAGGCTAGCCATCGCCACTGATAGTTGTATCCACTTTTGGACATATATGAGTTCACCACCTGCAGTTAATTAAAGAGAAAAGAGAGATTGAGAGTGATATTCATGTTACTACACTTACTTTACTATTGAATAAAATAACACCACTCGGTTCAATATTATTCTTTTCATACATTTCATCCATTTTTACATGTGAAATCGATAACGAAGATACCTACCCCGACTACGATCTACCTGGGTAGTGGTTTTGAGGGAGTTAACTGAGATTTTTTACCCAGAGTAAAATTTTGGTTAACAGTAAGCAACATAAAACCTAATACATAGGGAGACATGGTGCGGTCGAAAGCAAAAAGAAAAAAAAAGTATTTTCTTGTAGGAGCAGGTCGAACTCACAATTTATGATTGGCTTCTTTCATTAACAAAATCACGGTTGGGTTCAATTTTGTAAAGGGTATATTAGGATTTGAAGATCACCCAACATCAAGGCTTTGGACTCCATGTGCTTCAAAGAAAGTTGATTACTTGACTTTATTCTCATTTGAAGAGATGTAGTTGCACACACTCACTTGCATGCATTATCATTCGTTATGCGTTGAATTTAATTGTTTACAGATATTTGAATGATGCATTTTGTGCCATTCATCACGCTCCACACTTGCACATCATGCATTTAGGATAATGTGTTGTGTTTGCATATAAAAGAGGATTTTCCTCTTAATTGTGGTGTATGTCACTGGTTATACACCTGCCTAAACCACAACCAAGTTGCATGCTTAGGGAAACACGGCCTGTGCACATGCCTGCACAGCAGTCCCAACCACGGTATTCTCTGAAAGGCCCCTGTTACTTGTACCAGAGTCTGTGTACTTGCATGCACAGCGGTTCCCACTGTGTGTTATCCAAATGGTGCACTGTTGTGTGTACCGCAGTCTGGAAAACTTGCCCGAGCCGCGGTCTAGCTAGCGGTAATGTTGAGATTTTATTACGTGTTTTCAAAACGGCTTCATTTCATGTAGGACTTTAAATAAATCTATCCTTACCCCTTCTATGCCTCATCAGAGCTTCTGAATTCATTCTTAATCCATCTTTTAAAAAGCTCAAGAGTAACTTGCAAGGAAAGTTAGCAAGATATCATTTTTATTGACCAAAACCCAAACACCCATCTTTCATTCATGAATCAAGCATCATCTTTCTTTATCTAAGATATGTTTAAGCATGGGTCTTCATTAACATATTTGAATTGGTAAGTAGAACACCATTCAAATTCATTCTTGTGTTCTTACTTAACAAGAAATCTCTTTTATGACTTGTTTGCATCTAGACTAATATTTTAATTACAAGTTGAGATTTTTATTGTTTGTTAGGTTGTTGTAGTATGATAGTTATTGTATCTAGCTGTGCTTTTGCTTAATATAGCTAAGTTATATGAATGTTACATAGAACATGATATCTAGGATTGTTTGAATAATTCATCCATGATTAGATAAGCATTAAATGTGTTGACTAAGCATTTATGCATTTATAATATTTTCAAATTCACTTTAGGTTGTATATCTCTTCTCTTATGAGTTAAGTCTTGTAAGTACCATAGGTAGCATACAAGAAAGAGCAGATAATCACTATTAAAGGCCTGCGGGTAGCAAAAGTGGATTAGTAACCGTAAAGGCATGATGTGGTCAACCTAGGTTGTAATCATTTTTGCAAATAGTTGATGTTGTTAGAAAATTCTAAGTAACATGACACGTCAGCAAAAGACCAAGGTCAGGAACACCACGTGACTAGGGCTTGATCAGATTAAATCAGCACAAGCAGGTCTAAGTAAACCTAAGTAGTCCCCCCCCCCCCCCCCCACAAACTAGATAACACAAAACCGATCGAGTTGTTAAGATGGTCGGGACTAGGGTCAGGTTGAATCAATGATCAAGGTAAAAAAGAATATTCAGGAAAAAACAAATGATCGGACGCGTTGCATGTGGATTAGCACCCAGATTCAATAAGTTCACGATTCAAATATGCAGAAAAAGAGTCCAACTTAAATAAGGCATCTGAAAGCACACTTTAATAAGGAAGTAAACTTCCTCATAGACATAAAAGTACGGATTGAACAAGGAATTCAAGACGACCAGAACATAACCAACATGAAGCAGAAAAAAGGGATTACACGACTCCAATAAGTTAGAGTTTTATTTGATTACAGAAACTTACCTTACTTGTACATCAAGAATTAGGGTTCTATGCATGTATAAATAGACCTAGGAAACACCAAAAAGGAAAAATAGGCAATTTTGAGAGGAAACGCAAGAGTGATTGAGTGTGTACTCTTTTTTCTGTATAGTGAATCTTTGTTGCTACGATTGGCAACCGTGGACGTTTCACCACATTGGGGTTTTACCACGTAAAATCCTACATCTTGTTTATTTTATTATTATATTTTGTTCTTGCTTAGTCATTACCATGCCCTAATTGTGTGACGGAGAATTGATCTAAAAATCACCGTCAACAACTGGCGCTAGAGTATATTTTGTTTACGTAATTAATTGAGAAGAAACTTGACCAAAAGCGGCATCATGGACACTGGAAAAGACAGAAGTTAATCTCCCCACAGTGTCGATGCAACACATGAGACCAATAACCAGAACCTTACGGATGTCGCCGCTATAAAAGGAGATCCACTCGTAAAGACCTCACCATCTGTCAGGCCTGACACCATTACCGCTAAAGGTGCGACTGCTGCCATCTCCCCGGAAGCTTTCAAGCAGATACAGGAATCCTTACAAAAAGTCATCGAAGATGCTGCCAAACAAGGAATAAGTATATCAACCACGGCTATCCTAAGTTCGCCGTACCAACTTTCCATGCCAATCTTGGCCCAAGATCTAAAGACACGTTCCAAGATAGTAGCAATCACCCCATTAGCACCCCAAAAACTTGGAAGGAATGTGGCAGAATATCATGGAAAGATGGGGAGTTAACACAGGAGAAGTGACCGAGAAGATCAGGGAACAAGGCAACACCAAGAATCTAGTTTATGGGAGGACATGGAGAGATACAACAGAGCAAAAAATTATCCCAAAATGATGGCATAATTATGGTGACCAGAATAAAGATCCTGCTTGCGATCAAGTGAGGGTGAAACGGCCCCTAAAATATGCAGAGAACCAATCCCGGTGATCAAGCGTGACCCTTTTAGTGCTCAGATCAGCGGAAGGGTCCGTAGGGATCCATATAAGCTAACGATCCAACGAAGATTCGATGGACGTGGGAAGCCAGAAGGGGAGCGAGAAATTCTCCTTAAAAGGATAAAAGCCCTCAAACGGAAGTAAAACTTGGGAAACTCTCAGATCGGGAACTCTAGAAGCCTGTTTACTAATTCAATACGACAGGCATGCTTTTTGAAGAAGTTCAGAATACCACTTGTGGAACAGTTCAAGGCTAACACCGACCCACAAGAGCATGTGAGGAGGTATTCAAGTGCAATGGCATAATATGACTACAATGACGCCCTCATGTGCCGTATGTTTCCACAAACGTTGGGAGATCAGGGGTCGATATGATTTGGAGGGTTGCATTTGTGTTCTATTAAAAACTTCGAGGTGTTGGTGCAAGCATTCACCGGACAGTTCATAGGGAATATCCAGTGAAGGAAGTTTATATCGGTCTTATCGACTTTGAAGTAAATAAAGGATGAGAAGTTAAAAGATTAACTGGCCAGATTCTCACAAGAGGTGTTAAAAGTTCAAGACCCTAATGATGATGCGGTGGCATTGACATTCATCAACAGTTTACAGCATAGCCATCTGATCTTAAGCATGAGGCAAAGGGGATCGACCACGTACACCAGCATGGTAAACCAGTCGGAGGGTATGCCATGGCGGAGGAAGAACAGTTGGTCAATGGCGGATAAATTCTACACAGGGGTCATCCCTGAAAGTAGTCAGAAGAATAAAGATAGTAACCTCAAGAGTGGCAGCAAAGACGAGCAAAAAGGTCGCGGAGGAAAAGGTAAAGATGGGCGAAAAGAGGATGACAAAGGTACTAGGCAGTTCAAAAGGAAATATACCAACTATACTTCAATGGCCAGAGGGCAGAAAGAAATCCTGAATATGATAAAGGATAAGAATCTATACAATAGACCCCCAAAGCAGTCAAGTTTTGCCAGAAGAGACACCACTGATGACTGTAGGTTCCAGCAGGAGAACGATCATGAAACTTCTAAGTGTTACCAACTAAAGGACACCTTAAAGATATGATCCTTAGGAATAGAGATGCTAGGGGTAAGAATGCAGTGATGGGTGAGAGAGATAGAATCAAGAGGAGTCCAAGAATGGATCCAGGTAATGAAGCAATCAACACCATCTTTGGCAGGCCATACACTGGGAATAGTAGCCGGGAGAGAATGTCCGAAGTTAGAGAAGTCATGGATGAAGAGAGAAAACTAGAGGTAAATCTGTTATGACCTAACCAAAAGAAGGTCAAACAACGTAGGGATCTTATAATTTTCACCGAAGCAGACTCGTATGCTTCAGAATTCTAGCCGAATGACGCAATTGTGTTGTCAGTCTGCATAGACCATAAGGAAGTGAGAAGGATTCTTATCGATAATGGAAGCTCTGTAGACATTCTTAGTGTGGAAGTGTTTGACCAACTTGGGTTGCAAAGGAGAGACCTCTAGCCACTCAAAGTCCTGCTTAGAGGCTTTGGGGGGGTGACGGTAAGGTCGCTTGGAATGATGAAGCTACCTGTGGAGATTATTAGCTCTCCTTGCACCAATCTGATGGCACGATGCTTGATCAATAGTGTTAGAGCTTCACAATCATCCTCCTTCCTATTGGGAGGACATGATATGTATCTCGATAGAGTGGCGGGATAGCTCTGAGGTATCGAGGTTCGTTGGTTATGTGAGACGTGGTATTTAGAGGTAGACTGTAATGAGCAAGCCTTACTTGGTATCAGGAAGCATGTTTTACCAAGTATCGGTTGGATAGAAACTTTCACTTTAACCCCTTTTAAAAAATGGCTATTAAAATAAGTCCCGTCTGACTCGAACACCGGTGACTGATTTAGGATTGGAGTCAGATTTTCTACTTTGTTTGGGAAATTTTCCATTTTTAACCGGTTTCCAGAATCTGAGGGAAAATCTTCTCATTGAGTGCAAAGCCTACGTGTCAGGCAAGAAACTCCCATTGGTTTGAAAAATGGCAAATCTTTGGCGCCACACTTGTTCCAAGGCAATTTTGGCAGAAAATCCAACCTCCTTGATCACGCTTTCGTCCCCGTTAAGGTTCCATTCCTCAATTTAAACTCGGCCAACCCTTCATCATCCTCACACTTCAAAATTTCCTTTTTATCAATTTTTAAAAAATCCCTAAGCCTTTCGTTATCTTTTTCAAGTTTCTTCTCTCATTTCTTTAGTTTTTGAATCAAACAACCGTCGAGACCATGTCAAAGTCAGATAATGACAGTGTTGACAGACAGGTCAAGGGGATCTCTTCGAGTCTCGCATGTGGTAAACGACCTTGAGAAGAGGATAGCAAAGAGGGTGATGTCCTCTGCTTCATCTATACCATCGTTCTAGCTGGAACGTTGCCATTAAGGCCGGCTTCTCAATCAACCTAGACACCCCGCTGGAGATAGTGGAAGGAAATTCAAATGAGGGATCAAGTGAGGTCAAAGCGGGTGGAAACCTCGTTGTTTTAGAATCGATCCCACTTAGAGGGACATTTTCTCTCTCTTATGACTACTGTGTGATTCCAGATTCGACCACCATAATAGACACTATTAGGCATTTTAGAAGCCAATTCAGGATTCCTGAGAACATCACCATCACAATACCATATCGGGGGTATGATGTGTATACCCCTACCCCTAGTGTTTTCCCCAATTAACGTCATAGCTTCTGATAGTGGGGTTAGGCTTCCTCTCCACTAGACACTTCGCAGGGCTCTCCATTCCTTACAGGTTGCACCCTTCTAGTTTACCCCTGGCATTTGGAGGCACTTGGTTGGGTACCTAGTTTAGTGGAAGGAACAATGTGCAAGGAGTAACATCGACTGAGAACTGAGACCTTACAAATTCAATTTTTAGGTTTCTAGCATGTCTACCTATCCAGAGGGACAGTTCTATACTAGGGCGAAGAACACTATGGACTTCATTGTCCCTGGTGCTACAAAGATTGAGGCCCCTTAGAAGGATGAATGGGTCATAATTGGTGGAGATTGGAGAGTTCTGTTTACAGCGGAGGGAGGTAATTCGAGGTCCCTCTCCAGTTTAGTAGTAAACCGATATAGGAGAAAGCTTTTCTCTCCATTGAATCTAAGGCGATTCTGAAGGCGATTATTGACCGAAATTTTATCAACCTAGAGTATCCTACTTCGGAATCTTATGATCTCAGCAGGGTGAACCAGTACCTGCGTATCTCTGCTGCTTCTTTAGGTACAAAGATCCTTTCTATTTTTGTTGATCCGTGTTTCCTACTCATCATTTGTATATTCTAATTCTTTATTGATTTTGCTATTTTTGTTATCCCATCAACGGTTCAGAGGGAGTCTGGAATTCTGAAAGATCAACTCCCTTATCTGATTCCTAGTCCACCTGGATCCCCTATAACCAAAGTCGTTAGAACAACTTCTACATCGGCCAGAACTGTGAGAACTCCTCCCTCTCTTACCCAGACAGGGGATGTCAGATAAGTACCTATGCCAATCGGGGTACCAGGGTACCTCTCCCTCCCTCCCTCGTTTGGGCCATCTACCTAAATGGATATATTCACATCTAGGTTGAAGAGGGTGGTGGGTTGGGGTCCTGCTACTCCCGCTTCCCTTGTTGCGGATGTTGCCATTTCTATTGCCCCTGTTTCTACCTCTACTATTACTATTGCACCTCCTCCGCCTGCTTCAATACCTCTAAGAATCGAGAAAGGGTCTGGAAGCTGTTACTGCCACCACTGCTATGACTCTTTAAGACCGAACCCGATCCTGACTAAGGATTCTTGGTCAAAATGAAGTAATGGATCGGTTTATTACTTCCTGCCTCGATGGAAGTCTAGCCCCAAAGACCTCAGTGCCTATAGATATACTACTTACCAATGGCTCTACTCGTATAGCCGAGGTAAAAAGGAAATGTCCTGCTTCATATTTCTTCATTGTACATATGCTTGTTATTTGGGTTGCAGCTAACTTGCTTGTGATGATTTATAGACCTTTTAGTACAACGTCGTCGTGAGCCATCAAATGACTTCAATGAGCAAGCGAACTGAGAATGTTGAGGCCAAGCTTGAAAAGGCCTTGAATGAGGTCACTCGACTGCAGACTAATAATTAGGGTTTAAGCTAGGCCTAGGACCAGACTATTAAATCCTTCGAGGATGCCCAAGGTAACGTAGAGCGAATAAAATGAACATATGTTACCAAGGTCCTTTGGTTGAAACGTCACCCATTGGAGAGGAACATCGTGAGGGATAGGGTCTAGGAACAGGAAAGCAAGAACCAAGCTCCGTTCGATAAGATGGTGAGCATGGAGGCCGAGGTAGATACCTCATTCGGAGATGGCACTTCTACGCTGCCTATCAGGTAGCCCAGCTTTTACCTTTCCCTTTTGACTTGAAGGTTATTAAAAAATAGAATAGAGAGGAGATCCAGGACAGGGCTAGGAAGATATCTACTCCAACTGCTGATGGAGCAGGATCTTCATGAACTGTGGAAACCAGTGAAGGTACAGGTGATGATAAAGATCAAATACTCATCTCTTCTCCTTTACCAAGCCGAGGACCTACCAGCGCAGATCCTTCCTGAGTTGAGATTGCACCCTAGGTTGAGAAGGGAGTTTTGACCATGCCTCCTATTTCATATTGGCCCGCTGAGGTGGTAGAAGTTCAGTCAGCTTCCCAAGAAAGCTGATACTGTCCAGGATGCTTCCAAATAGGTGACAGAACAAACTGGGTTTGAAGTTGCATCCCTGGATATTGAGAAAGGAGTCCATTCTGATCTATCCTAGGTTAGAGCTTCAGTTGAGGCTACACATATGGGGGTTGAGGAGTACGTTGCTAAAGAAGCCATCAGGGGAGTAAGAAACAGGTTCCTAGAGATGGGATAGGGAGAGAAGCCACTAGGTGGAAACTGATGTATGATCCAAGAATACTTGACATATTAATTTTTACTTATGTTACCCGGAAATGAGGGTGAGCATTCTGCTCGATCAAGGAAAAGGGAGATAGCTTTATCATGTTACTCTTTTTTTCTTTTTTTCTTTTTGCATGCATGTATCCTTATAGTAGGGGATGGGCTCCCTACTTGGTATGAGTAAAAAAGTCTTTATTTCTTCCATTCTTGTATATGGTTGAATCCTTTATTGGTTGGATCTATATTACTTCAACTCTTGACTTGATCCTAGAATGCCTTGTGTATACGTGACTTAAACAGATTCCTGTAAAAGAAGAAAAAATTAACATCTACTGAATACATGAAGTCTAATAGACCTAAAGACTAGTTCTAATTTTAGGTGCTTGGTAAAATTTAATCACGTGAGTTGTAATTTATAAGGCTCTCTATTTGAGTGGTCTTCTGGTTCCTTCAGGATTCTGCCCTCGTGGCTTGGACCATCCCTGTATCATGATTTAGGTAAAGTGACGCATATCAAGTGTTTGAGTATCAAGGACCTCCCTTTGTCATGTTCGCATATCAAGGTAGTCAGATGATAACTTGACTGATATGTTCGCTGCCATCACTTCAAGTCCCAAGTGCATACCTATTTTAATTGAACCCTGACAACACAAAACAACTTAAAATTAGGTGAAAGAATATACTGGAGTAAATAAATGATCGGTACCAGGTTACCGAGGTACTTGGTCAAGGTGATCATTGTGGAACCTTCTACCACGTTGATTTTACTTTTTAGGAGAATCGAGGTACTAAGCATTCCTGTTTTTAGGAACTTTGGTAATTAGGTGAAAATAGGTATTCGAATTAATCTAGGTATCCCTACTTCTTATATCAAGGAGGTCCGACAGCATGGCGATCATGATCTAGCGGGCAACTATACACTTTCACCTAAATCCTTCTTAAGGGTGGTAGCCCGACCAAGCATTATAAATGATATTTTGTCTATCCTGGTCTTGTGATCTGGCTAGCAACTATGCACTTAGCTCAAACCCTTCCTTTGGGGGTTGCCTAACCAAGTGCATCAGAAGTGCTATCTAGTTGTCCTGGTCTCGAGATTTGGCTGGTAAAAATGCACTTATGCTCAGACCTTTCTAAGCATGGGGTGGTGCCCGGCCAAGGCATCAGGGTAGCGATATGGCTTTCCTAGTTCACAGTGATCATGGTGAATTACCGTTGTCGAAAACATAAATAAACAGAGATGGAAAAACAAATATAGATTTTATTGATGATCAAATTAGGAGTACAATGCTTGCGGGATACCTATACCGGTACTTATCCTAGGTTGACTAGGAGCCTTCGTCCTTCTACGGGTAGAATCTCTTGAGGTTGTCTGCATTCCAAGTATGGTTGATAGGACGTCCATCCACGTTTTCTAACTTATGAGCCTCACTTTGGATGACTACCTTCACCAGGTATAGACCTTCCCTGTTTAGGGCCAGTGCCCAGTCCGACTGGGTCCTAGTGTTCCAGGTTACCTTCAGGAGCACTAATTACCCTCCTCTGAAACTACATGCTTTAACCTTTTTTGTTGAAGTACCTTATGATTCGGCTTTGGTAGATTGTAACCTTTTCTATCACCCTTATCTTATTTTTCCTCCAATAAGTCCATTTGGCCCTAAGCTTGACCTTGGTTACTTTATGGCTCGAAATGTTGAACCCTAAATAAGGTTAGCTTGTGCTTGATCAGTAGGACCGCCTCTACCCCAAAAGCTAAAGAGTAAGGGTTTCTCCAGTCGCGGTCCTTTTTGTGGTACGGTATGCCCAAAGTACATCAGGGAGCTACTCCACCCATTTACCCTTCTTCTATTGTAGCTTCTTCTTCAATAGATTCTAGATTATTTTATTTGTAGCCTTCACCATGCCATTGGTATGGGGGTGTGCTAACAAAGCAAAACGGAGGTTAATACCTTGATTTTTACAGAAATCCTTGAACCGTGCATTGTCAAACCGCTTGCCAAGGTCAGTAATAAATACTATCAGGATATTGGACCTGCAGACCACATTTTTCCTATTGAAATTGGTGGTGTTTTCGTATGTTACCTTGGATAGCGGTCCAGCTTCACCCATCGGGTGATGTAGTTGATCACAACTATAACATATTTGGCTTGACCAGAAATAGTAGGGAGCAGTCCGATCAAGTCGACTCCCTAGATAACAAAGGGATAAGGTGAAATGATTGTGGAGAGATGCTCTGGAGGTAAATGGTTAAATTTGGATATCCTCTGGCAAGGTCCACATGACCATACAAATAGCTTCACATTACGGTGCACGGTTGGCCAGTTGTAAACCATGCGAAGCACCTGATATGCCAGTGCTTCTCCTCCGGTACGAATCCCGTATTCCCCCGAATGAACCTCCTTGAATGCCTAGCTAGCATTATCATAATGTAAGCATCGGAGTAAAGAAAGAGATCTTCCTCTATAGTAGAGGTGTCCAATAAACAGGCAATAGTGGATTGAGGTCCCTTTGAGCTTTCGAGCTTGGTCTGATTTTTCTTGGAGCTTTCCTTCTTGGATGCAAGTGACTATCTGGTCCACCAAGCATGGGAGACTTCTTTACCTGCTGCTATGCTGGATTGGGAAATTACCTGGAAAGGTACACCTTTGGGCCTTGTGCTGCTGGACCAAGCTAAGGTAAGCTATCATATTGTCACCCTTTGCCTATTACAACCTGGTGACTTGGTTGAGGAAAAGCTAGGAATCACCCTTCACATACAGGTAATCAACCTCCAATTCAACAGTTACTCTCACCCTTTTTTGAGGACTTTATATTCTGCTTCATTATTGGTGGTCTTGAACTCAAACTTGAAGCAATGGCAGCATTCAATTTTTTCTGGATCAATTAGGACAATGCCTGTTCCACTGCGTGCTTGACTAGATGCTCTATCAGTATAGGGGATTCAGAGCTCTTGGTTAGCTGGCCAGTCATCGAGCTCTTAATTCTTTTAGAGATTAGATCAAGGTTTACGGAGATACTAGGATCAGGAAGAGTTAAGAATTAGGCTATAAAATATACTAACGCATAGGCCTTGATAGTATTCCTAGCCTTGTACTTGATGTCAAACTGAGTGAGTTTAAGATCCTAGAGTACTAACCTCTTGGACATGTCAGGCCTTTGTAAGAACTGGCGGAGAGGTTGATGGGTCACTACCGCTATCGTATGAGCTTGGAAATAAGGATAGAGCTTCCTTACCGAGGTCACCAAAACGAGAACAAGCTTATCCGGGAGAGTGTAATTCTTCTTTGGCTTGGTTAAAGCGTAGCTAACATAATAGATAGGTCGATAAACCCCATCTCCATAATCTTTAACAAGGGCCCTACCCACTGTTGTCTCATATACAACCATGTAGATCTACAGCTCTCCGGGTATCGGTAAAACTAGCAGCAGCAGGCTGATTAGCTACTTCTTCAATGACTGGAATGCATGCTCGCTATCTTGGTCCCACTTCATGTTTCTCCCTTGCTTATTTACCTTAAAAAATGAGAGGCATTTGTCAGTCAACTGTGATATGAAACAATTCAATGTTGTTACTCGACCTGTCAATATCTGTATCTGTTTGAGAGAGCAGAAGAATTCTAGCTCTAGGATGGCTTTGATCTCCTCAGGATTCGCTTCTATGCCCCTCTCATGGACCATAAATCGAAGGAATTCCCCTACAGTTACTCCAAAGGCTCACTTGGCAGGGATTTAATCTCATTTGATTCTCCCTGATGATTTCGAAAGTTTAGTAGAGATGGTCTTGGTGTTGGTCAACCACCTATGACTTGGTGATTATGCCATCTATGTAAACCTCTATCGTTCTTCCTATCTTATGCTTGAACATTCGATTAACCAACCGTTGGTAAGTGGCTATTCCTTTCTTAATACCAAAGGGCATAACTTTGTAGCAGTAAAGGTCTTGCCCGACTATAAAGCTGGTATTGTCTTGGACTGCAGGGTGCATCATGATCTGATTATACCCATTAGAATGCATCCATGAAGTTTATGAGTCTGCTCCCTACTGTGGAGCCTTCCAGTTACTCGATCTTTGGTAGCTGGAAGCTGTCTTTTATACAGGTGCGATTAAAGTCAATGTAGTCGACTTACATATGCCACTTTCCATTGGCCTTACTGACCATAACAAAGTTAGCAATCCACTCTCAGTATCAGGATTCCTAAATGAATCTGACTTCTAATAGTTTGTCCACCTCTTCGTAGACCGCCACATTTCTATTAGGGGTTAAAATGCTACCTCTTCTATTTGACAGGCTTGAAGACGGGGACAATTGCTAGCCTGTGAGGCACCAATGAAATCAGAATTCTTGCATCTCGTCATGACTCCAAGCAAAGATATCATTATACTCACGAAGTAACTTGATCAATCCTTCATTCACTCGTGTGTCTAGCGCAGGTCCAATTTTGACTACCTTGGAGGGATCATCCTCTTTGATTGGTACTTCATCTAATGTGTCAACCGGGTGGCCACTGGCCTACTCTCTATCTTCCTCTATCACTTCTTCGAGCAGGATCTCTAACTCGGGCTCCTCCACTACTACTCCAACCTCTCCCATTGTATCTGGAGTATCAAGATCCTCCTCTGATACCTATTCCTATATAACAACTACCTGCAAAAATTGTTTAGCTATGGCCATCGGGTTAGTTGATACGGCGTAGCACTTACAGGCTATCTGTTGGTCGTCACGTACCTCGCCTACCTCATTTACCAGTGAAAACTTTAGGACTTTATGGTAGACGGACAGTACCCCTTTGAGGGATGACAGGAAAGGCCTTTCGAGGATAGCGTTGTAAGTAGCGTGTCTACTACAATGAAATCAGTAATCAGGTTCTGTTGGAGGGGTGTAGTCCAAATCACCTGTAAAATCCTGGATCCAACTGGCACAATCGAATCCCCAATAAATCCATCCAATCGGGTGGTGCAACAGTTATAACATCATTGCTTCAGATTATATCTTTCCAAAGTGTCATTGAAGTGGATGTCCACGCTGCTACCTGTATCAATCAGCATGCGGTGGACTAGACAGTTGGCACTCTATACTGTTACCACCATTAGATCATCGTGTTCTATACGTTCTCCTTAGTGAAGATAATTTGGGTTAACTGGAAGGTCCCTACCGAGCCCTAGTCATCCTTAAAGAATTCTAATCCCTCTTCAATCTGGGGTACTTTCTTGTCATGGTTCTTCCAAGAATTATTGGAGGTCCCAGCCAAGGTAGGTCCCCCGTTGATGGTGTGTCTTGAAGGGAAAAAGAGTTAAAAATGCAACGGAAGCGTGATAAAAATGAAATTAGAGTTTTCGTATAAATAAAAATTTTCCCTTTATGCAACGAGAACCTTAACCCTAGATTAATTGATATATGTAAAAGTATCGTACCTTTTTCTCGTGACGATTGAACAAGCGCCGAATTGTTTGCGTAAGATCTTCCAATCCAATCACGAACGTGAATCACCTTGGAGTGTGGGCTCCCTTACTTTATATTGTATACCTGAGGATGGAGACTAAGCAAAATATTTTCTTCGTTAATTACAAATATCCTCCAAAAGAAAAATCCAAGAACGTCCGATCACTTGTGAATTATCAATCAATTTGATTGAAACTCACGTGAACCTTGATTCGACGTTGTACATAAAACCCTTTTGATGTAAAGGATATTAGTATACAATCGAAAACAAAAACGTTCCCCTTTTTTCTCTACTTGGCCGAATTCACACACTATTGAATAGAGATGATTGAATTTTGTATAGAGTAAAATCAGATTTTTGTCCCTCAAAATTTCTATGATGGCCGAAATATTCACTTAGAAAATTAGGGCTGGCCGAAATTCACCTCTAATTGCTTTAGGGCTGGCCGAAATTCTCATGCACATATATATAGGATCATAAATCCTTTCATAAGAAGGATTTACTTGGTTGGCAAGAATCATTTCCTTAGGTGGATTTATTTGGTAGTTAAGAATCCTTATCTAAAAGGAAATCTAACTTCTCCTATAACCATATGTGTTGGCCAAAATTCATCTCTTTGATATAGATTAGGAGAGTTTATTCTTTCCTAAGAAGGATTACTTGATTGACAAGAATCCTATCCTTAGGTAGATTAACTTGGTGGTTAAGAATCCTTTTCCAAGAAGAATTCTACCACTAAGTAGTTTTACTTGGTGACCAAGAATCCTTTTCCAAAAAGAATTCTTTCCTACACCAAGACTCCTAATCCAACTCAATAGTGTATTTGTAAGCATATTAAAGACTTACTAATTTGATTAGATAAATAATTCATTTTATTTGTCTACTTATCAAATATAATCTTTAACATTAACTATATTACCAACAATAGTATAGTTTTAGGAGACCATCTCCTACTAGGAATAAGATTTTGACTTTTAATTAAATAATTAAATAATCAACAAATTAATTAATTTCTAATTAATTAAATAAAATAAAAATGATATATTTAAGCTAATCACAATAGCCTTTGCCGCCCATACCAAATGTAAGGGCCATTTATTATTTTTCTTAGTTTATTAAATCCATCGGACCTTAATAAAAAATCCACATGTGAACTAGACCTATTCTTAAAAAAAGAAACAAGTTCTCATGCTTTAATACAAATCAAGATGGACCCCTAAATTGGTCCGGTAGAATATATCAAGTGATCCATTGAATTTCGTGTGGATTGGGGATCTTGGCGGGCTATCTAAATTTAAGCTCTAATAGACACAACCCAATCACAATCAACAAATGATTTACTTAGGTCCGATCTATTTAATTTTAGTTCATTCCACTAAAGAACTAAAATTGAACTCTTAAATAAAGATAGAATAAATTGATGTTACTCACTCATACCCTAGACAACCTTATTGGAGAAAAGTGTATCCTCATGAAGAATACCAGTAATTGCCAATACCTCATAGACCGCCTATAGCTCTCCAAGTTACCATATTTACTCGTATGACAACATTTTGAACTTGGATATTTTGACTTGTCCAGAAGCCATGTTTCAATAGACACTATTGAAAACTTAACGTTAAGATTTAATATCCAATACCTCAAAACATCCATATGATTGTATTCTACTCTCATTCAATAAATGGAGCCATGATGTCCATATCTGTAAATGAAGTCCTCTATCGATTAACAAATGAATACCACCAAAATATCGATGATAGACTATGCTATATAATCGTACTCATTGATAGCTCAAATGTTAACACTTGCAACCATAAGTCCATCATTTATCTCAGGATTGAGATAGACTCTCCGATTGTCTTCAAATGAAAACTTTTGTCCAATGACGATTCTAGATAAAGTATTTCATTTTGATCCTATTGAATGCACCTAGTGCACTAGATTCTGTTGTCCGAAAACACCACACTTTAATTATTTTAGACTCATCATAACACATTTCATCCCACTCAAATGCTAGCAAAAGAATCTACAACTTTGACAAGATAAAGGTGCCCAACCTTTTATCTTAAGTTGTGAATATTATTCAAGACAAACTAAAGTATTGTGTCTACCTCATACATATCTAGATGTATGAACAATTCTTCTTTTCTCATAGTCTTTTGACCATATGATTATTTACTTTTGACAATTATAATAATTAAACTATAAATGCTATAAGATTTGTTAAACTAGAAATCACTTTATTCATATGAAACGATTGTTAATTACAATATTACACTCTTGCTATCGAGCATAATCCTAACAATCTCCCATTTGCTCTATTGCAAATGTGTCATATCTTTCATCCCCATGTTCTCTAGATGCTCATCAAAACTCTTTTGAGGAAGAACCTTTATAAAGGGATTCGCTAGATATTTTGCTGACGCGATCTTAGTAATCGTCACGTCACCCCTATGCACAATTTCTCTTAGAAGATGATACTTTCTTTCAATGTGTTTCCCTCTCTTATGACTTCTTGGTTCTCTCGAATTAGTCACTGCTCCACTTTTGTCACAATAGATAATGATATGCTTATTCGCTTCAGGAACCACTTCCAAGTCAATCAGGAGTTGGCGGAGCCAGATAGCCACTTTTACAGCCTCACATACGGCAACATACTCTACTTCCATGGTGGAATCGACAATACAAGATTGCTTGATACTCCTCCATATGACTGCCCCTCCTCCAATAGTAAAGACAGATCATGATGTTGATCTCCTGGAGTTAGAATCTAACTGAAAATCAGAATCTGTATACCCAATGGGAATTAAAACCCCTCCAGAGTATACAAGCATATAATCTCTCGTTCTCCTAAGATACTCAAAAATATGCTTGACTGCCGTCCAATGATCAGGACCAGGTTTCGATTGAAACCAGCTAATTATGCCCACAGCAAAACAAATATCTGGTCTAGTACAGAGCATTGCATACATGAGACTTCTTACTACTGAAGCATATGGAATCCTTCTCATGAATTGCTCTTCATGTTCATTCTTAGGAACTTGTTCCTTAGAAAGTTTGATTCCATGTCCGAAAGGTAACATACCTTTCTTGGAATCTTGCATGGAAAACCTAAACAATATTTTATCTATGTATGAAGCTTGGGATAATGCAATCGTTCTATTCTTTCTATCCCTTATGACTTGGATACCAAGAATATAACTTGTTTCTCCTAAGTCCTTCATATTAAATTGTTTTGTTAACCATTCTTTTATTGATGTCAATACACCTACATCATTTCGACGAGTAGTATATCATCAACATAAAGAACTAGGAAAACTAACTTGTCGCCTTTAATCCTTTTGTATACACAAGGTTCGTCAAGGTTTTGAATTAAACCAAAACCTTTTACAGCTTGATCAAACCTTATGTTCCAAGATCTGGATGCTTGCTTGAATACATATATGGATCTTTGCAACTTGCATACCCTTTCCTCTTGGCCCTTTTCAATGGATCCTTTTGGTTGCATCATATAGATGCTTTCATTAAGACTTCCATTAAGGAAAGCTGTCTTGACGTCCATTTGCCAAATCTCTAGGTCTTGAGATGCCGCAATGGATAAGAGTATCCTAATGGATTTAAGCATGGCCACAAGAGAGAAGGTTTCTTCATAATCGATACTTTCCTTCTATGTATAACCTTTAGCTACCAATATAGCTTTAAAGGTTTGCACCTTACCATCCATTCCTCTTTTCCTCTTGTATACCCACTTGCAACCGATGGGTTTTATCCCTTTAGGCTAGTCTACAAGAGACCAGACTTTGTTTTTGAACATAGATTTAATTTCAAATTGCATTGCCTTTTGCCAATGGCTTCCATTGCTTCCTTGTACGTATAGGGATCATCGTCGTCCGGAAGATTCTCTACAGACTCTCCTAGACCGATGTATCTCTCGGGTTGTCTAACAACCCTCCCACTACGATGAGGTATTGTAGATTGTTGATCTTGTGTTGGTACGGAACTTATAATTGAGCTTGGTTGCGAAACCTCTTGTGGAATTGTATTTCCTCAAAGCTCATTTAAGACAATTCAACTTTTAGGTACAAAATTATTCGTATAGTCCTCTTCTAGAAATTTGGCATTTTTCGAAAAAAATACTTTAAGTTCTGAAGGACTATAAAAATAATATCCTTTTGTTCCTTTTGGATACCCTACAAATATGCATGTTTCTGAACAGGAATCCATCTTTTATGTCTTTCCTTTTAACACGTGCGCAGGACATCCAAATATCCTTAAGTGTTGTAAACTAGGCTTTCGCCTGGTCCACAACTTATGCGGTGTTTTAGGAACCGATTTAGATGGTACATCATTTAGAATATACATGGCAGTTTGTAAAACATATCCCCAAAAAGAACTAGGGAGCGTTGAATAACTCAACATAGACCTACCATGTCCAAAAGAGTTTTATTTCTCCTTTCTGCCACCCCATTTTGTTGAGATGTGCCTAGTGCAGAAAACTGAGAAATTATTCCATTATCAATAAGATATTGCTGAAACTCACCAGATAGATATTCTCCACCACAATCGGACCTCAAGATTTTTATGCATTTCTCAAGCTGATTTTCTACTTCAACTTTAAATGCTTTGAACATATCAAAAGCATCCGACTTATGTCTCATGAGATACACATAGCCAAATCTTGAGTGATCATCCGTGAAAGTGATGAAGTACTCATATCCACCTCTAGCTTGAATGCTCATAGGCCCACACACATCAGTATGTATTAATCCTAAACATTCGATGGCTCTTGCGCCTTTTGTCGTAAACGACCTTTTGGTCATTTTACCTTCCAAACAAGATTCACAAGTTTGTAGATCATCAACCTTTAAGTCACTTAGAGGTCCGTCACATACCAATCTTTTAATCCTATTAAGGTTGATATGACCTAAGCGCAAATGCCATAGGTAGGTTTCATCTTTTGATAATTTTACTCTATTATAATTAGGTTCCGTTGATTCTGTGTCTAACAAGTGAGAGATATTTCCATGCAAATAGAATAAACCGTTTTCCAATGTACCTTTGCAAATAATTTTGTCATTGTTACTAATAATAAAATATTTATTAAAAGCAACCGAATAACCAAATTTATTTAAACAAGAAACTGAAATTAAATTCCTCTTGAATTGAGATACATAGTAAACGTCTATTAAATCTAAATGCCTATAAGAATCTAAACTAATTCTAATATCTCCTACTGAACTAACAGACACCAACGCTCCATTTCCTAAACACAAGTTGAGTTCATTCTCATTAAGTCTTCTCCTTTCCTTGAACCCCTGTAAGGAAAAACAAACATGATTAGTGGCTCCGGAGTCTATGATCCAAGAATCCATAGAATCTGCCAAAAAACATGTTTCAAGATAATTAATATTACCTTATTCCTTTTTGTCTTGAGACTTTGGGCAATTTCTTTTCCAATGCCCATTTTCACCATAAAGGAAACACTTTCCTTTGATCTTGGTTACTTTCTTTTTCTCCTTCTTTGTAGGTCCTAGTTGCTTTTTCTTCTGTTGTTTCTTGACCTTTTCACGGGTCTTAACAGTTGCAACTTTGCCTACGGTATGAATCTCTTGACCCTTGCCTTTCACAAGGATCTTTTCCGTGCTTTGAACATCTTGCATTAGGCCTTGCAAGGTGTATTATTTATTATTCTAGGCGTAGTCCAACTTGAATTGATCAAAGGAATCCGATAGTGAGTTGACAATCATGTCAATTTTGGTCACACCATCTATCTCAGCACCATTCAGTTCAGCAATGTTGAGATGTGCTATGACTTTCATCATGTGATCTTTCACAGCTTGTCCAGGTTTCATCCTAAGATTCATAAAAGTAGTCACTGCCTCTCTCTTAGTCGTCCTAGACCTCATAGCAAACATCTCCTCTAGAGACATCATTATATCGATAGGAGTCTCCATTCCTTCATGTTGCTGTTGCAACACGCCGGAGATGGTGGCCATAATGTAACATTTAGCCATCTTATCAGAAGACTCCCAATGCTGATACTCATCTCTTTGCTCCTGAGTAGATTCATTAGTAGGAGTTGGTGGTTTAGGAGTGCACAGAACGAACTTATGCCTTTCAGATTGCAATAGAAGCCCAATTTTCCTTTTCCATGCGACATAATTATCACCAGTTAAAGTATTGTCTTTAAGAATGTTGATTAGGGATGGGGTCATGATTTCTGAACAATAACAAAAACTATATAAGTGAATAATCATGATTAAGCACTTTTGAATATTTATCTTGAATTAAATGAACTAATTCAATCGTAAAAATTCAACGGTGATCCAACACCCATAAATGTCACGCCTTCTTTGGGAGTATGCAATATTTACTAGTTGGACTAGGTCCCACCTAATTGTTAACATAACAACCAACGTTTTCAATTTTAGCCTTGTGATTTTATTAACAATAACTCTTGGGAGGATATTAATAAACTCACACTGAGTGCGTTACCAAGTTATCGACCTTCAATTTAATCCTTCACAAATATCCCTTCGTTTGGGAGTAGATATCGTTTGGGCTAATTGTCTAGTCTATCCTTGTAAGGAAGTATCTTGCTAAATTTCATTCATGAATACCTCTTGGGAGGTTATTCACGAAACATAAAGCTCAACTAAACTTGAAGGCCGTAGGTGTTCCAAAACACCTTCTCCTACTCAATTGTTTAAGGCGTGTGATCGAATTCAAAGAATGATTTACCAAGTTATCTAGATGCCAATTTAGATACTTAAACCATTCAATGGATGTTCATACCAACAGAGATATATGAGTGGCACTCCTATTCTATATGACATGTTATCAAACAATGACAAACATTGCAATATTTACAAAAATATAAATAGCTACAATTTTGGTCCATCCTAGAAAAATAAGTAAATTACATATATCTTGGAATACAAGAACTCCTTTCTTGGCGAACAAATCTTCACGCGACCTTCGTCGTTCGGACTCCCTCGGCTATCTCCCATGGGCTTGGACACCCCTCGTCCTTACCCATGGGCGTGCGCATGCCACAAACCCATAAAGGGCTGCCATGCGAAGCCCATGGTTACCAAAAGGGCTGCCGTGCGCAACCCATGCCACAACAAACGTGGCTACACGCACGTTCGTTGTTACGGCTCGCACGGTCCCAAACTTCTTCCAATTGCTCTTAATTCTTCAAACCTTCGAGTCTTCGAAACTTAAATGTATTACAGAAGAATTTACATAATAAAATACTGCAGTTTTTTTTTATTACAACAAAAAAATTAAAAAAAGAACTTAGCAACTAGCAAGAAGGAAATTATGGCGATAATAGACTACCCTTCTTGTTACAATCCCAAAACAAAATTACATTGAAATTCTAGGACCAAAATTGAGCAATAACAAACGACATACAAAACATATATATATATATATATATATATATATATATATATATATATATCCATAAATTCCAATGTAAATATATATGTGAATACCTAGAGTGCCATTTCTTTCTAAAACATGCATATATACAATAAAAAGAAAAAGATTCACGAACACATACATCAATTAATCAAGGGTACAACCAGGCTCTGATACCAATTGTAGGGAAACAAGTGTTCAAAAAGCAACGGAAGCGTGATAAAAATGAAATTAGGGTTTGCGTATAAATAAAAATTTTCCCTTTATGAACCGAGAACCTTAACCCTAGATTAATTGATGTATATAAAAGTATCGTACCTTTTTCTCGTGACGATTGAACAAGCGTCGAATTGTTTCCGCAAGATCTTCCAATCCAATCACAAATGTGAATCACCTTGGAGTGTGGGCTCCCTTACTTTATATTGTATACTTGAGGATGAAGACTAGGCAAAATCTTTTCTTAGTTAGTTACAAATATTCTCCAATAAAAAAATCCAAGAACGTCCGGTCACTTGTGAATTATCAATCAATTTGATTGAAACTCACGTGAACCTTGATTCGACGTTGTACACAAAACCCTTTTGATGTAAAGGATATTAGTATACTTTCAAAAACAAAAACGTTCCCCTTTTTTCTCTACTTGGCTGAATTCACACACTATTGAATAGAGATGATCGAATTTTGTCTAGAGTAAAATCAAATTTTTCTCCCTCAAAATTTCTATGAAGGCCGAAATCTTCACTTAGAAAATTAGGGCTGGCCGAAATTCTCATGCACATATATATAGGATCAGAAATCCTTTCATAAGAAGGATTTACTTAGTTGGCAAGAATCCTTTCCTTAGGTGGATTTATTTGGTAGTTAAGAATCCTTTTCTAAAAGGAAATATAACTTCTCCTATAACCATATGTGTTGGCCGAAATTCATCTTTTTGATATAGATAAGAGAGTTTATTCTTTCCTAAGAAGGATTACTTGATTGACAAGAATCCTATCCTTAGGTAGATTAACTTGGTGGTTAAGAACCCTTTTCAAAGAAGAATTCTACCACTAAGTTGTTTTACTTGGTGACCAAGAATCCTTTTCCAAAAAGAATTCTTTCCTACACCAAGACTCCTAATCCAATTCAATAGTGTATTTGTAACCATATTAAAAACTTCCTAATTTAAATAGATAAATAATTCATTTTATGTATCTACTTATCAAATATAGTCTTTAACATTAACTATAATACCAACAATAGTATAGTTTTAGGAGACCATCTCCTACTAGGAAAAAGATTTTGACTTTTAATTAAATAATTAATTAATCAACAAATTAATTAATTTCTATTTAATAAAATAAAAAAAAATAATATATTTAAGCTATTCACAATAGCCTTTGCCGCCCATACCAAATGTAAGGGCCATATATTATTTTTCTTATTTTATTAAATCCATTGGACTTTAATAAAAAATCCACATGTGAATTAGACCTATTCTTACAAAAAGAAACAAGTTATCATGCCTTAATACAATTCAAGATGGACCCCTAAATTGGTCCGGTAGAATATATCAAGTAATCCATACAAGTTCGTGTGGATTGGGGATCTTGGCGGGCTATCTAAATTTAAGCTCTAATAGACACAACCCAATCACAATCAACAAATGATTCACTTATGTCCGATCTATTTAATTTTAGTTCATTCCACTAAAGAACTAAAATTGAACTCTTAAATAAAGATAGAATTAGTTGATGTTACTCACTCATACCCTAGATACCCTTATCGGAGAAAAGTGTATCCTCGTGAAGAATACTAGCAATCGCCAAGAGCTTATAGACAGCCTATAGCTCTCCAAGTTACCATATTTACTTATGTGACCACATTTTGAACTTGGATATTTTGACTTGTCCAGAAGCCATGTTTCAATAGACGCTATTGAAAACTTAATGTTAAGATTTAATATCCAATACCTAAAAACATCCATATGATGGTATTCTACTCTCATTCAATAAATGGAGCCACGATGTCCATATCTATAAATGAAGTCCTTTATCGATTAACAAATGAATACCACCAAACTATCGAGGATAGACTATGCTATATAATCGTACTCATTGATAGCTCAAATTATAACACTTGTAACCATAAGTCCATTATTTATCTCAGGATTGAGATAGACTCTCTGATTGTCTTCAAATGAAAAATTTTATCCATTGACGGTTCTAGATAAAGTATTTCATTTTGATCATATTCAATGCACCTAGTGCACTAGATTCTTTTGTCCAAAGACACCACACTTTGATGATTTAAGACTCATCATAACACATTTGATCCCACTCAAATGCTAGCAAAAGAATCTACAACTTTGACAAGATACAGGCGCCCAACCTTCTATCTTAAGTTGTGAATATTATTCAAGACTAACTAAAGAATTGTGTCTACCTCATACATATCTAGATGTATGAACAATTCTTCTTTTATCATAGTCTTTTGACCTTATGATTATTTACTTTTGACAATTATGATAATTAAACTATAAATGCTATAAGATTTGTTAAACGATAAATCACTTTATTTATATGAAATGATTGTTAATTACAAAATTACACTCTTGCTATCGAGCATAATCCTAACATGTATATCCTGGATTTACTTCATCTGGTCTTTCCCTATCCTTTTTTTTTCTCCTAATATTTTTGGATTTTTGCCAACATTTTTTTCCCTGTGTGAATGTTATCACGCACCTGCTGTAGGAACTCTACCAGGCAGCCTCCTCTCACTAGTGCTTCGATCAGGTTACGTAGACTGACACACTATGAAGTGGTATACCTCACATCCTCATAGAAGTCACAGGATTTGTATCGTTTCCTCGTGTTAGCTAGTGCTTTCATCGGACTTGGTTTCCCGAGCAATCCCTTGTCATGAATGGTGAGGTAGATCATCTTGAGGGACGCGTTCTACGGGATGTAATAACTTTACCACCTATCGTTCTGGCTATTGGGGTTACCACTCTCGGTGGAGGTGAAGCTCGAGGTGGAGTTTACCTTGCTAGATATCATTTTCGCTGAGGTTGGAAAGGTAATGGGCAGTATATAGACCGATTGGGAGGTCTATTTTGAACCTTCTGTACCAATACAGGCTTGGACGTCTCTTTCTTTTTGCGCTAGGTAGTTCTCATGTCATCGTGCTCGATCTTGACCCTAAGTTGCTCATCTATCTTTACTTGCTCGAGGGTTATATCGTAGGCCTCATGATAGTTCTCTAAAGCAGTTGGATCAGGTCTTATTATCAGTTAAAACCCCCATCTGGATCACCTCCTTGTTGAACCTCTCCACATAAGACCTAAGTGTCTCACCTCTCTCTTGAATCACGTACTACAACTGAATCGGGTCTTTTGATCGTGGCTTTATCCCCTAGAACCATGTACAAAAATCACTAGACAACTTAGTAAAGCTATCGACATTACCCGCAGATAACTTTCTGAACCACGTCTTGGCATAGCCAGTCAACATGGTTAGGAACATCCTGCATATGGCTGCTCTGGCCATGTTTTGGACCTCCATCTGTTGGACAAAGCTCTCAAGGTGGCTCAAATGATCCTCAGCACCAGAATACTTGTCAGTCGGCATTTTGATTTTTGGAGGGAGTTTTGCCTCATTAATCCTCCTAAAGAATGGAACATTCATCTTGCCCAAAGGATCATTCCAGTTCTCCTTATGCTTGACCTTCTTCAACTCTTGGATTTTCTTCTACATCCAAGATAGTTGATCCCGCAGGCGCTTATTCCCAGTGTTGTTAGACTTGACCTCAGAATCTTCATTGTCAGATCCCTCTGATGAGATAGAAACCTCACCCCAGTTTTCCTCCTGGGGGGATTTTACCAGATACTTTTTCTACTACCCCCAACGTTTGGTCGAGGTTCTCTTTTGGTGGTCGCTGGCTGGGCTGAGTGGAAGGGTCCCCATGGCGGAATGTCAACGGCTTATTTCACCTGTCGATGTTTGTAACGGGTTAGCCTATACGGATCTGAGGGCATGGGCCCTAACCTATCTCGAACTAAGGGTAAGTGCCCTAACATGTCACGGACCGGCAGCGGTGTTAGTGGTTCTAACCTGTCGAAGGTGGTCGTCCTTGCTCCTGATCTATAGGGGATCTCCCGGGTACCCGGTTTAACCAGTTGTAGGGTGATGCCCTCTACAACCGATCGGAGGTGGACAATTTCTATGAATGATGTAGCTTGTTGCTCGAGAATGGCATGGACGATCACTGAGGCAACCAGAGCCCGAGTGGTACCGATTGGTGCCGGAATAGGATTATGATGCTTTGATCTCTTACCTTTTTGGGTGGCCGCAGACTGGTGCCTAGATACTCCAGTATGGCCCTTGGAGGATCGAAGTCTCATGATGTTGTTATTCTGACAAAAAATTAAACACCTGATTTAAAAATGGGTGTGAGATCTTCCCATAAACAGTGCCAAAATGTGTTAGCCAAAAATTGCTCTGGGTGAGGAATCTCACTTAACACCCTCAGGATCGCAGTCGGGATAAGTGCCTTTGGTACGGATTTCACGTGCGAAGATGGATGAAATGTATGAAATGAATGATAGTGAACCGAATGGTGTTATTTTATTCAATAATGAAATAAGTACAGAAACAAGAAATAACTTTCAACCTCTCTTCTCTTTTTGGCTAACTAACTGGAGGTGGCGAACTAGTATATGTCGATAAGTGGACACAACTATCAATGGTGATGGCTAGGCTTAATTCTCATCACAGAACTAAATGATAGCTCTTTTTGTTCTACGAGTCGATTTTTCCATCCTCTTATTCGTGTTATTACCCTTTTATTTGTGCACGGAGTCTTTATGGTTTTTCCTTGGTTTACAAGCCAGAGATCACCGGATTGGTCTTTTTTTTCAGGGATTTTCTGTTTAAATGTAGTTGACCTTGTAGAAGCGGTTTACGGAGGATATCTTAGCGACAACTGTGTTTGTTTCCTTTCGGACTCTTTCATTATGATTACCTGTATGTGGAGTCTATAGCGGTTTTAAGAGAATAACACTGACCTTGAATATTAATTGGCGAGGTACCTCAAAGTACCTGATCTGTTAGAATGGTGCTTGATCGTTCTAACGGTGAGGTACTTCAAAGCACTAGTCTAATGATGTGGCGCTTGATCGATCTGATGGTGAGGTACCTAAAGGTACCAGTCAGGAGGAGTGACTGTTCAAGGTACCAGTCAAATGGCATGATGTTTGACTAATCATGTTGGTGCTTCACAGTCATCCTCCTTCCTGTTTAGGGGATAGGATTTGTATCTTGACGTGGTGGCAGGATAGCTCTGAGGCATCGAGGTTCCTTAGTTACCTAAGACTTGGTATTTCGAGGTAGACCGTAGCATGCAAACCCTAATTGGTATTATGAAGCCTTTTTTACCAAGTACCGGTTGGGTGGAAAATTTCACTTTGACCCCTTACCAAAAATGTCTATTAACAATCATTAATATTTCTTAATTATTAGTATAATCAAATTATTAATGTACTATCAATTAATCTTATTATTTAATTAGTTCCTTGAAATTATTTGTGTCACTTTTGTAGCACAATTAATTGAACTATCCATTTAATTTAATCGTGACCCTTGTTGTCAACAATCATGAATGGCTAGCTAGGTGATTTAATGGATCTACAATTTTGAGCTCCAATAATACTTAGAAATATTAATTAAACTCTTCAATTAATATTTCATGATTATTAACCTCATAGTTATTCCACTAAAAACCAGATGTTGCACTCTCGAAATTGCAAAGGTATTACACATGCTGAAATCTCAATGTCCATCGATATAGCTATTACATATGGTATAATCCTCCGTGATTAGTTCATAATTAAAGTCAGGTCATAAAGTTCATTATACCTCTCAAATTATATCTTTTCCTTTAAGTACCATTAAGCCTTTAATGAAAAATTATATATTGTCTTCCATTAAGGAAGAAGAACAACGCTTTTAATTGTTCAAGCCCCGATTCAACCCGTAAGGGAACTACTCCTCTATTTTTTACAAAAAAGAGTGGATTTCTAATGTGTGCGAACCTTCCTAGCCACAAGCTAAACCGTGACTCTAAGATACGGAGCTATTAATTAGAAATATTACTCAGATCTCACCTATGGTATGTCAAAAGCCATAATCCAACCTGAAAGAGTCAGTAAGACACTCAGAGTTAAGATCACCTATATACATCCATCATTTGTTGATATATATGAATCTCTTCATTTAACGGATCTTGGTGAGATATTCATATAGATTATGGCCATGTTCGTTATTATTTTATCATATAAGGTGCCTCTATATCCACGTCACTAAGTGAGTAGTCTAGGATAAGACCACCGTATAATACAAAATGGATCGCAGCTGTAGATTAACAACAAACAAAGTACCCAACTTTATTTTCTCTCTACAGACTCTTTAGATTGCATGCCTCAAATTGAATCGTTCTGCATATGACACTCATATACTCCACTTGAGATTACGTCCTGCAATCTTAGATGTTTTGCACACATAATATAAGCGTATGGATGTTAATAAATCAATAGTTATTGAATGAAAAGTTAACTTCTTTCATTCACATTTTTATAACATTTACATATTACAAGTTTCAGGGCATAAACACCAACAGGATATCCTTCAGAATCTTGTTGGCTTCTTCACCCCTAATACAACTCTGTAATGACTTTGAAAACCCTTTTCTGCTTAGGTCTTTATTGATGATGTTATATCTAGTCGACCTGTCGTGATACGTTTTGCCTCTAGGGTATCTTTCGGTACAATATACTTTTCCAAGTACTCCCTAACTGGTGTCATCCAATTGCTTGATCCCTCGCGGATCTTTGCTACCACCATTTCTTCTTGTTCAATTATACTTGGTCGGGTCAGATGAGCCACGTAGACAGTCTTGAATCAAATGTAGGTGGTTGCAGATGCCAATTTGGACAAAACATCTACTTTTGTGTTCTCCTTTCAGGGAATCTGAATGATCCTATAGTCCTTGAATTGCTTAAGCCACATCTTTACAGTGGCCAAAAAGGCTACCATGTACTCATCTTTCACTTGGTACTCATCCGACACTTGGTTGACCATGACTTGCAAAACATTGAAAATTTCAACTTCATTCGCGTTTAGTGCCATACACACCCTTAGGCCGGCTAGAAGGGCCTCCTACTCAACTTGATTATTATTTGCTTTAAATTTGAACCTAATAGCACACTTTACAACATCACTTTCTAGGGTATATATTACTATTCCTACCCCGCTGCCACGGGTGTTTGACGAGCCATCGACATGTAACTGCTACTGAAACATCTTATCTTGTTTTTCCTTCATCATCCTTGCAACTTCTATATCTGGATCGATAAATTCAGCTATAAAGTCAACCACTGTCTGTCCCTTGAGGGATGCTTTAGAGACAAATCTGATGTCGTACTCACTCAACTCCAATACCCACTTGGTCAATCTACCCAACACATATGGTTTCTAAAAGATTTTTTTAAGCAGCCAATTGGTAAAAACTTCTACTTTATATGCTTGGAAATATGGCTTCAGTTTTTTTGTTGCAACAACTGGTGCGAGGGCCATTTTTTTCATAGTTGAATATCTTGTCTCAGCTTGCAACAATGCCTTACTAGTGTAGTACACTGGCTTCTGGATTCCAATCTCGACCCCGATTAGGGTAAAACTGGTTGTCATTTCTGTGAGAGATAGGTATAGGTATAGTGTTTCTCCAACCACTAGCGTAGAGAGAATTGGTGCTCAGTCTAAGTATTCTTTTAACTTTTGGAGGGCTTCTTCACATTCTTCATTCCATTCAAGCCCTTTCCCTTTTTTAATGCTTTAAAGAACAACGAGCTTTTACCTGTAGACTTGGCTATGAACCGATTGAGATAAGTGAGGCATCTAGTTAGTTTATGTACTTCTTTCAATGCCTTGGGCGAGGCAATATCTATTAGAGCCTGGATTTTCTCTAGATTAACCTTAATTCCTTGTAGGTGAACTTGGATACCAAGGAATCTTCCTGAGGGTATTATGAACACACTTGTTCAGGTTAAGCTTCACCCTATACTTACTGAGAACATCAAACATCTATCTTAAATCCAACATATGCCTTTCTACGGTAATACTTTTGGTTAACATGTCGCCCACATAGACTTCATGTTTCTTTAAATCTGTTAGGAAAATATCTTGTTTACCAACCCCTAATAGGTGGCTCCAGCATTCTTCAAGCCGAATGACATCACTGTGTAGAAATATAACCTCTAGTCGGTTCTAAACATCGTTTTCTCTTCATCCAGCTTGTGCATGCAGATTTGATTATATCACGAGTAAGGATCCATAAAGCTTAGTAATTCATAGCCTACAATGGAGTCTACTAACTGATCAATTCTCGGTAAGGGAAAGCTATTCTTAGGATAAGATTTTTCAAATTTATGAATTCCACACACATCATCTATAGATTATTTTTCTTTTTTACTAACACTATGTTTGCTACCCATTGTTGGTACTTAACTTTTTTAATAGATCTTATAAGAAGCAACTTCTTCAATTCTTCTTTTCTTTCTGGGTTGAACAAGTGCCTTTTCTGAACTACTAGCTTGGCCTCCTGATCCACAGCCAGGTAGTGCATTATTATCTTTGTGTCGATCCTTGACATATCATCATCACTCTAAGCGAACACTTGACTGTACACTTTCAACAGGCTCGTCAGCACCCTCCGTTGCTCAAACTGTGAATACTTGATGATCATCATTCTCTACCTTATCCCTATTGATGCCAGCTCTTGAGACCCTTTGATCACACCTATGCTCGATTCAGTTGTGAACTTTATCGTCAAGCCTTAGGTCGATGTGACTGCCTTTGTCTTGTTCAAGATTGGTCGGCCTGGCATACTTGGTCAGGCAAACTCTTCTCAAATCAAAGGTCAACTGACCATTTTTCAGATTATTGATGAATGCAGTAATAATTGCTTATCTTTCATACTCCCTATTTCTAAAATTTCTAGGCCGAATCGACTCAAGTGTTTCTTTAATGACTCATCTTTCCTTAGTTTGTGCTAAGAGAGATGTGCCATTGACTTTTTCTTGAGCATATTTCTAAGAAATTCTCCTTAAAACTACTTGCTGAGCTTCATAGAACTTCTTAGTCTCGCTTCGGGTAGTCTCCCGAACCATCAGGAGCTTATATCTCTGAATGTCTACAGGAAATTTAGATATGAGAGAACATCACCCCTAGAATATTGGGCCATTGCACTCGTATAATGCTTTACATGTTCCATCAGATGTGGCATCTTAAACCTTTCTAAGAATGGTGTATTGAGGACGACATTGGTGAATGGGCTATCAGACTCTTATCTTTCAGCTTGTTATGCCCGTACCGTCTAACCAAGGCATCAATCTACTGTCAGTTGCTCTGAACTTCCCAAGTTAGCCTTTTTATAAGTACATTTTGTTCATCTTTTGGTTCTCCATATGGGTTGAATCTTTGTCAAATGGTTAATCTAGGGCCCCTTCCACTTATACCCCACTCATGGGTTTCTTGTTCAAGCCTTCCAATCTGGTTGGTCCCCTCCGGCACCTCGACAATAATGGAGGTCACTAATTCCTAAAGAGGATGAACGATTCCTTCGGTAGGTATTCCAACTAGGTTGATCATTGTTAGCTTGATAGCGATCACACCTATCACAGGGGTGCTCTTCTTCTTCAAGTTCTATACTGCTCCGGGCCTATCTTTCTGATAAGGTCTCTGGTCCATCTGTTGGATTCATCATTATCTTTAATGGTGCATCTTGTGTTGGACCGACTATTATGGAACGCATACTACCCAACTGATTATCGAGTGTGTGCAAGTTGTAAGGCGAGGTCAACCATGTGGTAGTTGAAAGGGTTACTCCATACATGGCCGCATCAGCTACCAGTTGTTGTAAAGAATCCCATAAACGTTAAGCGATCTCTTCAGTGGTCGGGGGAAGTTGCTAGTTGACAAGGGTTACTATGGATGGATCTTCGATGATTAGCGGCACGTCTGATTACCCAGGGCGTGGGAAGTAGTGTTGATACCTCCCAAGTCATATGGTAGATTCTGATTGTTCCTAGAACCACTCCATCTCCATTTTTAGCCATTGTTCACAAGAGTTTATGGAACTTTGATACTTAAATCGCCCATCCCTCTGGTCCCAATTGTTGACGGTGATTTTTGATCTTATGGGAAGTCAACCAGTCAACGATTTGATTTTATATAACCGGTAAACAATATAAAAGTAATAACAGAAAACATAATTATGATAGTAGTTTTACGTGGTAAAACTCTAGCAAAGAAGAAACATCCACGGGCGGTCGATTGGCAACAAAAAGACAAATTCATTATATGAATAACTTATTACACACTCTGATCTCTCTCTTTGATATTGATTGATTCTCCATTTTACAGTGATTATGAAGTTGTACTTAAATGGTGTTCTTTAGGGTTTTAGGGGTCAAAGGAATATTCTAGAATTCTGTTTGGAGTCTACTTGCGTTGACTATCTCAATCACTTTCCTGTTTGGAATCACCTGCAATTATAGTAGTTGAGTATGTATTCAAATAGGTTTTCTGATATCTTGGAGTGAATTAGCTTGTTTGCTATCTGAAGTGTGACTCTTGGATTCTATCTTAGCAAATCTTCCACATTAGTCACCGTGCTAGAGTCGGTCTGTGATTACCTATTTTCGTTGTGCAATCTTTGCTGTGAGAGATCTTATAGGCATATTTCTTGTTTAACCCACATAGATATCGCTAAGCAGAGATCTTCGGCGAATAGAGTTCTTATTCATTAAGGCTTTTTAATCAATAATTCTACTTCCATATGAATTTTAGTGGTGACGTGTCCATTCTCGATGACATGTCCCTAGCAGCGCTCATTTCATTGACTAGTTGACTTTACTTGGGTGACATGTCACTTCGGAAAATTTAACAAATAACACGTATGAACCTAAAAAGGGGGTAGGATATTCAAATGAGGAAAATGGGAGCGTTACGAAAGATACAAGAAATTAAAAAGAATGAACATGAAAGAGGAAATCAGGGAAATGATTAAGAATCGCAGCAAAAAGAAAGCAAAACAAGGGGTTGCAAGAAGAAAGAACATCCTCCGGTGGTTACAATTTGGGAAGAGTACCCGGAATTCAATCCCTTAGAATTCAAGACAGTCATAGATTGGTTACAACATGTTTGCAGTAAGGAGCTTCTTTACAGTGATCCTTAGTGGAAAATGGATTCAGTAAGTATGTGGATTTCACGCTAAAATTTCATTCATAATGTGGTAAAAAATTAGTATATAATAATGTGGCCATAACCTTTGTACTGTACAAACAGGTGTCAGGAATTTTTGTCAGGTGATACCATGCAACACTGGCAATCATAAGATCCTTTGTCAGGTATTTTTGATAAAAGGAAAAGTACATCATTTTGATTCATTGTGGCACGACAACGGTAATAGTGATCGGTTAAAAGACATTTGTTGCATCCATTATCTATTCCCTCCGTATTTAAGCACTATGTTTACTACGTAGAATTGATTTCTGTTAATCCTCACACTAGTGCATTCGCTGCTATTACATCAAGGCAACCTTAATTCCGTAACAAAATGATGGGTACTATGTTTTCCTTCTTTTTAACTTACACAATTTCTTCATTCTCCTATAGATATTCACGTTTGTCTAATCCTTACATGTTGCAATTACAGTTATGGTGTCTTCATGCTAAAGTATGGAGTTAGATTACCATGGATGAAAGAATTTAGATACCACTGTGAACTGTTTGTTGGGATTATGCTCGATAGCAAGAGTGTAATAATTTATTTGACAATCTTTTCATATTAATAAAGTGATTTCTAGTTTAAAAAAATATTATAGCATTTATAGTTAATTATTGTAATTGTCAAAAGTAAATAATCATAAGGTCAAAAGACTACGAGAAAATAAGAATGTTCATACATCTAGTTATGTATGAGGTAGACACAATTATTTAGTTAGTCTTGAATAATATTCATAACTTAAGATAAAAGGTTGGGCGCCTTTTTCTTGTCAAAGTTGTAGATTCTTTTGCTAGCATTTGAGTGGGATCAAATGTGTTATGATGAGTCTAAAATCATCAAAGTGTTGTGTCTTTGGGCAGAAGAATCTAGTGCACGGGGTGCATTGAATAGGATCACAATGAAATACTTTATCTAGAACCGTCAATAGATAAAAGTTTTTATTTGAAGACAATCGGAGAATCTCTCTCAATCCTGAGATAAATGATGGACTTATGGTTGCAAGTGTTATCATTTGAGCTATCAATGAGTACGATTATATAGCATAGTCTATCCTCGATAGTTTGGTGGTATTCATTTGTTAATCGATAGTGGACTTCATTTATAGATATGGACATCGTGGCTTCCTTTATTGAATGAGAGAAGAATATCATCGTATGGATGTTTTGAGGTATTGGATATAAAATCTTAACGTTAAGTTTTCAATAGTGTTTATTGAAACATGGCTTCTGGACAAGTCAAAATATCCAAGTTCAAAATGTGGTCATATGAGTAAATATGGTAACTTGGAGAGATATAGGCGGTCTATGAGCTCTTGGCGATTACTGATATTCTTCACGAGAATACACTTTCTCCAATATGGTTTTCTAGGGTATGAATGAGTAACATCAACTTACTATATCTTTATTTAAGAGTTCAATTTTAGTTCTTTAGTGGAATGAGCTAAAATTAAATAGATCGGATCTAAGTGAATCATTTGTTAATTGTGATTGGGTTGTGTCTATTGAAGCTTAAATTTAGATAGCCCGCCAAGATCCCCAACCCACACGAACTTGCATAGATCACTTGACATATTCTACCGGACCAATTTAGGGGTCCGTTTAGAATTGTATTAAGGCATGTAAACTTGTTTCTTTTTGTAAGAATATATCTAGTTCACATGTGGACTTTTTATTAAGGTCCAATGGATTTAATAAAATAATAAAAATAATATATGGCTCATATATGTGTTGGGCGGCAAGGCTATTTAGAATAGCTTAATTATATTATTTTTATTTTATTATTTAATTAAATGGAAATCAATTAATTTTTTGATTAATTAGTTATTTAATTAAAAGTAAAAAAAAAAATCTATTAGGAGATGGTCTCCTAATATTATACTATTGTTGGTAGTATAATTAATATTAAAGACTATATTTGATAAGTAGATAAATAAATGGAATTATTTATCTAATCAAATTAGGAAGTCTTTAATATGGTTACAAATACACTATTTAGTTAGATTAGGAGTCTTAGTGTAGGAAAGAATTCCTTTTGGAAAAGGATTCTTAACCACTAAGTAAATCCACCTAAGGATATGATTCTTAACCACCAAGTAAATCCTTCTTGGGATAGGATTTCGTCTCCTATATATATACTTGTAAATTTCGACCAAGAATGAGTTTTTGGTGTGAGAAGCTGTTTTTTATTTGTTTTTTACTGTTATAAAAAAAACTTGGTCCAACTCATCGTGTGAAGAATTCGGTCAAGCATAAAGAAAAGAGGGAACGTTTTTGTTTTTGATAGTACACTAGTATCCTTTGCATCAAAAGGGTTTTGTGTACAACATCGAATCAAGGATCACACGAGTTTCAATCAAATTGATTGATAATTCACAAGTGACCGGTCGTTCTTGATTTTTTCTCTTGGAGGATTATTATGACTAACAAAGAAGAAGATTTTGTTTGTTTCCCTCCTCAGATATACAATTTAAAGAAAGAGAGCCCACACTCCTAGGTGATTCACGTTCGTGATTGGATTGGAAGAACTTGCGGATTCAATTCGACATTAGTTCAATCGTCACGAAAAAAAAAGGTACGTTAGTTTTTATAACATCAATTAATCTAGGGTTAAGGTTCTTGTTATTAAAAGGGAAATTTTTTATTTATACGCAAACCCTAATTTTCTTTTTTTTTCTCACGCTTCTGTTGCGTTTGAACCCTTTTTTTCCCTATAATTGGTATCAGAGCCAGGTTGTACCCTTGATTAATTGATGTATTTGTACGTGAATCTTTTTATTTTTATTGTTTATATGCATAATTTAGAAAGAGATGACACTCTAGGTATTCGCATATATATTTACATTGGAATGTATGGATATATATATATATATATATATATATATATATTATCTGTGGTTAGTTATTGCTCTATTTTGGTCCTAGAATTTGAAGGTAATTTTGTTTTGAGATTGTAACAAGAAGGGTGGTCTATCATCGCCATAATTTCCTTCTTGGTAGTTGCTAAGTTTTTTTTTGTTGTTGTTGTAATAAAAAAAAACTGCACTATTGTAATAAAAAAAATTGTAGTATTTTTTTATTTATAATTATTCTGTAATACATTCAAATAGCGAAGACTCGAAGGTTTGAAGAATTGGAAGTAACCGGAACAAGTTTGGGACCGTGCGAGCCGTAGCAACGAACGTGCGTGTGAAGAGCACGCAACCACGTTTGTTGTGGCATAGGCTAGGCACAGCAGCCGTATGGAAGCCATGGGCTGCACATGACAGCCCTTTCTGGGTTTGTGGCATGCGCATGCCCATGGGTAAGGTCCAAGAGTGCATACACCCATGGGAGGCAGCCGAGAGAGTCCGAACGATGAAGGTCACGTGAAGACTTGTTCACCAAGAAAGGAGTTTTTGTATTCCAAGACATATGTAATTTACTTGTTTTTATAGGATGGACCGAAATTGTAGCTATTTATATTTTTGTAAATATTGCAATGTTTGTTATTGTTTGATAACATGTCATATAGAATAGGAGTGCCACTCATATATCTCTTTTGGTATGAACATGCATTGAATGGTTTAAGTATCTAAATTGGCATCTATATAACTAGGTAAATCATTCTTCGGAATTCGATCACACGCCTTAAACAATTGAGTGGAGAATGTGTTTTGGAACACCTACGGCCTCTAAGTTTAGTTGAGCTTTATGTTTAGTGAATAACCTCCCAAGAGGTATTCATGAATGGAATTTAGCAATATACTTCTTTACAAGGATAGACTAGACAATTAAACCAAACGATATCTACTCCCAAAGGAGGGATATTCGTGAGGGATTATATTGAAGGTCGATAACTTGGTAACACACTCAATGTAATTTTATTAATATCCTCCCAAGAGTTCTTGTTAATAAGATTGCAAGGCTAAAATAGAAAACGTTGGTTTTTATGTTAACAATTAGGTGGGACCTAGTCCAACTAGTGAATGGTGCGTACTCCCAAAGGAGGCGTGACATTTATGGGTGTTGGATCACTGTTGAATTTTTACGATTGAATTATTTTATTTAATTCAAGATAAATATTCAAAAATGTTTTATCGTGATTATTTACTTACATAATGTTTGTTATTAAAATGAAATCATGACCCCATCCCTAATCAACATCCTAAAAGATAATACTTTAACTGATGATAATTATGTCACATGGAAAAGGAAAATTGGGTTGTTATTGCAAATTGAAAAACATAAAATTCGTTATGTCTATTCCTTAACAACCAAACTAATGAATATACTCAGAAGCAAATAGATGAGTATTAGTAGTGGAAGTTTTCAATTGAGATGGCTTAATGTACGTTACATTATGGCCACCATCTCTGACGTGCTGCAACAGCAACATGAAGGAATGGAGACTGCTGTCGATATAATGATGTCTCTAGAGGAGATGTTTGCTATGAGGTCTAGGACGACTAAGAGAGAGGCAGTAACTGCTTTTAAGAATCTTAGGATGAAACCTGGACATGGTGTGAAAGATCACATGATGAAAGTCATAGCACATTTCAACATTGTTGAACTGAATGGTGCTGAGATAGATGGTGAGACCAAAATTGACATGATTGTCAACTCATTATTTGATTCCTTTGATCAATTCAAGTTGGACTACTCCTTGAATAATAAGGAATACACCTTGCAAGGCCTGATGCAAGATGTTCAAAGCGCGGAAAAAATTCTTGTGAAAGGCAAGGGTCAAGAGATTCATATGCTTGGTAAGTTGCTACTGTTAAAGACTCGTAAGAAGGTCAAGAGACAACAGAAGAAAATGCAACTTGAGCCTTCTTAGAAGGATACCAAGAGAGTAACCAAGATCAAAGGAAAGTGTTTCTTTTATGGTGAAAAGGGTCAAAGCAATAGACTGAATAAAAATGAATTCAACTTGCATTTAGGCAATGGAGCGTTGGTGTCTACTAGTGTAGTGGGAGATATTAGAATCAGTTTAGATTCTTATAGGCATTTAGTTTTAATAAATGTTTATTATGTACCACAATTCAAGAGGAATTTAATTTCGGTCTCTTGTCTAAATAAATTTTGATATTCGGTTACTTTTAATAAAGGTTTTATTATTAGTAAGAATAACAAACTTGTTTGTAAAGGTACATTGGAAAACGGTTTATTCAACTTGCCTAGAAATATCTCTCACTTGTTAGACACGGAATCAACAGAACCAAATCATAAAAGAGTAAAATTATCAAAAGATGAAACCTACCTATGACATTTGCGCCTTGGTCATACTAACCTTAATATGATTAAAATATTGGTAAGTGACGGACCTCTAAGTGACTTAAAGGTTGATGATCTACCAACTTGTGAATCTTGTTTGAAAGGTAAAATGACCAAAAGGTCCCTTATGACCAAAGGCGCAAGAGCCATTGAATGTTTAGGATTGATACACACTGATGTGTGTGGACTTATGAGCATTCAAGCTAGAGGTGGATATGAGTACTTCATCACTTTGACGGATGATCACTCAATTTGGCTATGTGTATCTCATGAGACATAAGTCTGATGTTTTTGACATGTTCAAAACATTTAAAGCTGAAGTTGAAAATCAGCTTGAGAAACGCATAAAAATCTTGAGGTCTGGTTGTGGTGGAGAATATCTATCTGGTGAGTTTCAGCAATATCTTATTAATAATGGGATAATTTCTCAGTTTTCTGCACCAGTCACACCTCAACAAAATGGGGTGGCAGAAAGGAGAAATATAACTCTTTTAGAAATGGTTAGGTCTATGTTGAGTTATTCAACGCTCCCTAATTCTTTTTGGGGATATGCTTTACAAACTGCAATGTACATTCTAAACGATGTACCATCTAAGTCAGTTTCTAAAACACCGCATGAGTTGTGGACTGGGCGAAAGCCTAGTTTACAACACTTAAGGATATTTGGATGTCATGTGCACGTGTTAAAAGGTAAGACAGAAAAGATGGAGTCCTTGTTCAGAAACATGAAAATTTGTAGAGTATCCAAAAGGAACAAAAGGATATTATTTTTATAGTCCTTCAGATCTTAAAGTATTTGTTTCGACAAATGCCAAATTTCTAGAAGAGGACTATATGAATAATTTTGTGCCTAAAAGTATAATTGTTCTAAATGAGCTTTTAGGAGATACAAATCCACAAGAGGTTTCGCAACCAAGCCCAATTGTAAGTTCCATACCAACACAAGATCAACAATCTACCATACCTCATCGTAGTGGGAGGGTTGTTAGACAACCTGAGAGATACATCGGTCTAGGAGAATCTGTAGAGAATCTTCTGGACGACGATGCTCCCTATACGTACAAGGAAGCAATGGAAGATGTTGATTGTCGCCATTAGCAAAAGGCAATGCAATCCGAAATTGAATCTATGATAAGAAACAAAGTCTGGTCTCTTGTAGACTTGCCTAAAGGGATAAAACCCAACGGGTGCAAGTGGGTATATAAGAGGAAAAGAGGAATGGATGGTAAGGTGAAAACCTTTAAAGCTAGATTGGTAGCTAAAGGTTATACACAGAAGGAAGGTATCGATTATGAAGAAACCTTATCTCTTGTGGCCATGCTTGAATCCATTAGGATACTCTTATGCATTGCGGCATCTCTAGACCTAGAGATGCCGCAAATAGATGTCAAGACAGCTTTTCTTAATGGAATTCTTGACGAAAGCATCTATATGATACAACCAGAAGGATTCATTAAAAACAGCCAAGAGAAAAGGGTATGCAAGATGCAAAGATCCATATATGGATTGAAGCAAGCATCCAGATCCTGGTACATAAGGTTCGATCAAGCTGTAAAAGGTTTTGGATTTATTCAAAACGATGATGAACCTTGTGTATACAAAAGGATTAAAGGCGACAAGTTGGTTTTCCTAGTTTTTTACGTTGATGATATACTACTCATAGGAAACGATGTAGGTGTATTGACATCAATAAAAGAATGGTTAGCAAAACAATTTGGTATGAAGGACTTAGGAGAAGCAAGTTATATTGTTGGTATCCAAGTCATAAGGTATAGAAAGCATAGAACGATTGCATTATCCCAAGCTTCATACATAGATGAAATCTTGTCTAGGTTTTCCATGCAAGATTCCAAGAAAGGTATGTTACCTTTCAGACATGGAATCAAACTTTCTAAGGAACAAGTTCCTAAGAATGAGCATGAAGAGCAATTCATAAGAAGGATTCCATATGCTTCAGCAGTAGGAAGTCTCATGTATGTAATGCTCTGTACTAGACTTTGTTGTGGGCATAGTTAGCAGGTTTCAATCGAAGCCTGGTCCTGATCATTGGACGTCAGTCAAGCATGTTTTCAAGTATCTTAGGAGAACGAGAGATTATATGCTTGTATACTCTAGAGGGGATTTAATTCTCGTTGGGTATACAGATTCTAATTTTCAGTCAGATTCTGACTCTAGGAGATCAACATCAGGATCTGTGTTTACTATTGAAGGACGGGCAGTCATATGGAGAAGTATCAATCAATCTTTTATTGCCGATTCCACTATGGAAGCCGAGTATGTACCGCATGCAAGGCTGCTAAAGAGGCTGTCTGGCTCCGCCAATTCCTAATTGAATTGGAAGTGGTTCATGATGCGAATAAACAGATCACTATCTATTGTGACAATAGTGGAGCAGTGGCTAATTCAAGAGAACCAAGAAATCATAAGAGAGGGAAACAAATTGAAAGAAAGTATCACCTTCTAAGGGAAATTGTGCATAGGGGTGACGTGACGATTACCAAGATCGCGTCAGCAGAAAATCTAGCGGATCCCTTTACAAAGTCTCTTCCTCAAAAGAGTTTTGATGGGCATCTAGAGAACATGGGGATGATAGATATGACACATTTGCGATAGATCAAGTGGGAGATTGTTAAAATTATGCTCGATAGCAAGAGTGTAATATTGTAATTAACAATCTTTTCATATGTATAAAGTGATTTCTAGTTTAACAAATCTTATAGCATTTATAGTTTAATTATTATAATTGTCAAAAGTAAATAATCATAAGGTCAAAAGACTATGAGAAAATAAGAATGTTCATACATCTAGTTATGTATGAGGTAGACACAATTATTTAGTTAGTCTTGAATAATATTCACAACTTAAGATAAAAGGTTGGGCGCCTTTATCTTGTCAAAGTTGTAGATTCTTTTGCTAGCATTTGAGTGGGATCAAATGTGTTATGATGAGTCTAAAATCATCAAAGTGTTGTGTCTTAGGGCAGAAAAATCTAGTGCACGGGGTGCATTGAATAGGATCACAATGAAATACTTTATCTAGAACCGTCAATAGATAAAAGTTTTTATTTGAAGACAATCGGAGAGTCTCTCTCAATCCTAAGATAAATGGTGGACTTATGGTTGCAAGTGTTATCATTTGAGCTATCAATGAGTAAGATTATATAGCATAGTCTATCCTCGATAGTTTGGTGGTATTCATTTGTTAATCGATAGTGGACTTCATTTATAGATATGGACATCGTGGCTTCCTTTATTGAATGAGAGAAGAATATCATCGTATGGATGTTTTGAGGTATTGGATATAAAATCTTAACGTTAAGTTTTCAATAGTGTTTATTGAAACATGGCTTCTGGACAAGTCAAAATATCCAAGTTCAAAATGTGGTCATATGAGTAAATATGGTAACTTGGAGAGATATAGGCGGTCTATGAGCTCTTGGCGATTACTGGTGTTCTTTACGAGGATACACTTTCTCCAATAAGGTTGTCTAGGGTATGAGTTAGTGGACATCAACTTATTATATATTTATTTAAGAGTTCAATTTTAGTTCTTTAGTGGAATGAACTAAAATTAAATAGATCGGACCTATGTGAATCATTTGTTGATCGTGATTGGGTTGTGTCTACTGGAGCTTAAATTTAGATAGCCCGCCAAGATCCTCAATCCACACGAACTTGCATGGATCACTTGATATATTCTACCGGACCAATTTAGGTGTCCATCTAGAATTGTAATAAGGCATGAGAACTTGTTTCTTTTTGTAAGAATATGTCTAGTTCACATGTGGACTTTTTTATTAAGATCCAATGGATTTTATAAAATAAGAAAAATAATATATGGTCCAGATATTTGGTATGGGCGGCAAAGGCTATTAAAAATAGCTTAAATATATTATTTTTATTTTATTATTTTATTAAATAGAAATTAATTTATTTTTTGATTAATTAATTATTGAATTAAAAGTAAAAAAAAAATCCTAGTAGGAGATGGTCTCCTAAAACTATACTATTGTTGGTAGTATAGTTAATGTTAAAGACTATATTTGATAAGTAGGTAAATAAAAGGAATTATTTATCTAATCAAATTAGAAAGTCTTTAATATGGTTACAAATACACTATTGAGTTGGATTAGGAGTCTTCGTGTTAGGATAGAATTCCTTTTTGAAAAGGATTCTTAACCACTAAGTAAATCTACCTAAGGAAAGGATTCTTAACTACCAAGTAATTCTTCTTAGGAAAAGAATTAAATCTCCTAATTATATTCATAAGAATTTCGGCCAGCTCATAAATATATATATATATATAAGAGGATAGAATTCCTTTTAGAAAAGGATTCTTAACTACCAATTAAATCCACCTAAGGAAAGGATTCTTGCCAACCAAGTAAATCCTTCTTAGGAAAGGATTTGTGATCCTATATATATGATTTGTGATCCTATATATATATATCCTTGTGAATTTCAGCCAGCCCTATGATTTTTAGAGTGAAAATTTCGGCCAACCTAAGAGTTTTCTAAGAAAGAATTTTTCTTGGCAAGAGAGAACTTTGAGAGAGAAAATTTGATATTTTACTCTAGACAAAGTTCAATCAACTCTAAGACATAGGGTGTGGAATTCGGCCAAGGAGAAAAGAGAAAAAGAGAATGTTTTTTTTTTCTTTGGTACACTAGTATCCTTTACATCAAAAGGGCTTTGTGTACAACATCGAATCAAGGTTCACGCAAGTTTCAATCAAATTGATTAATAATTCACAAGTGGCCGAACGTTCTTGATTTTTCTCTTGGAGGATATTTGTAACTAACAAAGAAAAAGATTTTGTTTGTTTCCATCCTCAGGTATACAATTTAAAGAAAGGGAGCTCACACTCCAAGGTGATTCATGTTCGTGATTAGATTGGATGATCTTGCGGATTCAATTCGACGCTAGTTCAATCGTCATGAAAACAAAAAGGTATGATACTTTTATATACGTCAATTAATCAAGGTTCTCGTTGCATAAAAGGGAATTTTTTTTATTTATACGCAAACCCTAATTTTCATTTTCTCACGCTTCCATTGCGCTTTTTAACCGTTCTTTTCCTTACAATTATTTTTATAGTCCTTCAGATCTTAAAGTATTTGTTATGACAAATGCTAAATTTCTGGATAAAAACTATATGAATAATTTTGTGCCTAAAAGTATAATTGTCCTGAATGAGCTTTTAGGAGATACAATTCCACAAGAGGTTTCGCAACCAAGCCCAATTGTAAGTTCCGTACCAACACAAGATCAACAATCTACCATACCTCATCATAGTGGGAGGGTTGTTAGACAACCCAAGAGATACATCGGTCTGGGAGAATCAGTAGAGAATCTTCTGGATGATGATGAACCATATACGTGCAAGGAAGAAATGCAAGATGTTGATTGTTGCCATTTGCAAAAGGCAATGCAATCCAAAATTGAATCTATGATAAAAAACAAAGTCTGGTTTCTTGTAGACTTGCCTAAAGGGATAAAACCCATCGGGTACAAGTGGGTATACAAGAGGAAAAGAGGAATGGATGGAAATGTGGAAACCTTTAAAGCTAGATTGGTAGCTAAAGGTTATACACAGAAGGAAGGTATCGATTATGAAGAAACCTTATCTCTTGTGGCCATGCTTGAATCCATTAGGATACTCTTATGCATTGCGGCATCTCTAGACCTAGAGATGCCGCAAATAGATGTCAAGACAGCTTTTCTTAATGGAATTCTTGACGAAAGCATCTATATGATACAACCAAAAGGATTCATTAAAAACGGCCAAGAGAAAAGGGTATGCAAGATGCAAAGATCCATATATGGATTGAAGCAAGCATCCAGATCCTGGAACATAAGGTTTAATCAAGCAGTGAAATTTTTTGGATTTATTCAAAACCTTGATGAACCTTGTGTATACAAAAGGATTAATGGCAACAAGTTGGTTTTCCTAATTCTTTATGTTGATGATATACTACTCATCGGAAACGATGTCGGTGTATTGACATCAATAAAAGAATGGTTAGCAAAACAATTTGATATGAAGAACTTAGGAGAAGCAAGTTATATTCTTGGTATCCAAGTCATAAGGGATTGAAATAATAGAACGATTGCATTATCCCAAGCTTCATACATTGATAAAATCTTGTCTAGGTTTTCCATGCAAGATTCCAAGAAAGGTATGTTACCTTTCAGACATGGAATCAAACTTCTTAAGGAACAAGTTTCTAAGAATGAGCATGAAGAGCAATTCATGAGTAGGGTTCCATATGCATCGGCAATTGGAAGTCTCATGGATGCAATGCTCTGTACTAGACCAGATATTTATTTTATTGTGGGCATAGTTAGTAGGTTTCAATCGAAACCTGGTCCTAATCACTAGACGACAGTCAAGCATATTTTCAAGTTTCTTAGGAGAACGAGAGATTATATGCTTGTATACTCTGGAGGGGATTTGATTCCAGTTGGGTATACAGATTCTGATTTTTAGTCAGATTCTGACTATTGGAGATCAAAATCAGGATCTGTATTTACTATTAAAGGAGGGGTAGTCATATAGAGGAGTATCAAGCAATCTTATATTGCCGATTCCACCATGGAAGCCGATTATGTTGCAGCATGTGAGGTTGTCTAGCTCTGCCAATTCTTGATTGACTTGGAAGTGATTCCGGATGCGAATAAGCAGATCACTATCTATTGTGACAATAGTAGAACAGTGGCTAATTCGAGAGAACCAAGAAATCATAAGAGAGGGAAAAACATTGAAATAAAGTATCACCTTCTAAGGGAAATTATGCATAGGGGTGACTTGACGATTACAAAGATCGCGTCAGTAGATAATCTAGCGGATCCCTTTATAAAGGCTCTTCCACAAAAGAGTTTTGATGGGCATCTAGATAATATGGGGATGTGAAATATGACACATTTGCTATAGAGCAAGTGGGAGATTGCTGGGATTATGCTCGATAGCAAGAGTGTAATAATATATTTGACAATCTTTTCATATTAATAAAGTGATTTCTAGTTTAACAAATCTTATAGCATTTATAGTTTAATTATTATAATTTTCAAAAGTAAATAATCATAAGGTCAAAAGACTATGAGAAAAGAAGAATTGTTCATACATCTAGATATGTATGAGGTAGACACAATTATTTAGTTAGTCTTGAATAATATTCACAACTTAAGATAAAAGGTTGGACGCCTTTATCTTGTTAAAGTTCCAATACCTCAAAATCATCAAAGTGTGGTGTCTTTGGTCAAAAGAATCTAGTGCACTGGGTGCATTGAATATGATCACACTGAAATAGTTTATCTAGAATCGTCAGTGGATAAAAGTTTTCATTTGAAGACAATCAGAGAGTCTATCTCAATCCTGAGATAAATGATGGACTTATGGTTGCAAGTGTTATCATTTGAGCTATCAATGAGTACGATTATATAGCATAGTCTATCCTTGATAGTTTTGTGGTATTCATTTGTTAATCGATAGAGGACTTCATTTATAGATATGGACATCGTGGCTCCATTTATTTAATGAGAGTAGAATATCATCATATGGATGTTTTGAGGTATTGGATATTAAATCTTAACGTTAGTTTTCAATAGTGTCTATTGAAACATGGCTTCTGGACAAGTCAAAATATCCAAGTTCAAAATGTAGTCATATGAGTAAATATGGTAACTTGGAGAGCTATAGGCGGTCTTTTCACGAGGATACACTTTCTCCAATAAGGTTGTCTAGGTTATGAGTGAGTAACATCAACTTATTCTATCTTTATTTAAGAGTTCAATTTTAGTTTTTTAGTATAATGAACTAAAATTAAATAGATCGGACCTAAGTGAATCATTTGTTGATTGTGATTGGGTTGTGTCTATTGGAGCTTAAATTTAGATAGCCTGAGAAGATCCCCAATCCACATGAACTAGCATGGATCACTTGTTTATATTCTACTGGACCAATTTAGGGGTCCATTTAGAATTGTATTAAGGCATGTGAACTTGTTTCTTTTTGTAAGAATAGGTCTAGTTCACATGTGGACTTTTTATTAAGGTCCAATGGATTTAATAAATTAAGAAAAATAATATATGGCCCATATATATGTGTTGGGCGGCAAGACTATTTAGAATAGCTTAATTATATTATTTTTATTTTATTATTTAATTAAATAGAAATTAATTATTTTGTTGATTAATTAATTATTTAATTTAAAGTCAAAAAAAAATTCTATTAGGAGATGGTCTCCTAATATTATACTATTGTTGGTAGTATAATTAATATTAAAGACTATATTTGATAAGTAGATAAATAAAAGGAATTAATTATCTAATCAAATTAGGAAGTCTTTATATGGTTACAAATACACTATTGAGTTGAATTAGGAGTCTTGGTGTAGGAAAGAATTCTTTTTGGAAAAGGGTTCTTAACCACCAAGTAAATCCACCTAAGGATAGGATTTTTAACCACCAAGTAAATCCTTCTTGGGAGAGGATTTGGTCTCCTATACATATATATACTTGTAAATTTTGACCAAGAATGAGTTTTTGGAGCAAGAAGTTGTTTTTTATTGTTGTAAAAAAAATTCTTTGCCTACTCATCGTGTGAAGAATTCGGTCAAGCATAGAGAAAAGAGGGAACGTTTTTGTTTTTGATAGTACACTATTATCCTTTGCATCAAAAGGGTTTTGTGTACAACATCGAATCAAGGTTCACACGAGTTTCAATCAAATTGATTGATAATTCACAAGTGACCGGACGTTCTTGGTTTTTTCTCTTGGAGGATAATTATGACTAACAAAGAAGAAGATTTTGTTTATTACCATCCTCCGGTATACAATTTACAGAAATGGAGCCCACACTCTTAGGTGATTCACGTTCGTGATTGGATTGGAAGATCTTACGGATTCAATTCGACGCTAGTTCAATCGTCACGAAAAAAAATGTACTTTACTTTTTATATACATCAATTAATCTAGGGTTAAGGTTCTTGTTATTAAAAGGGAAAATTTTTATTTATACGCAAACCCTAATTTTCTTTTTTTTTCTCACACTTCTGTTGCATTTTGAACCGTTTTTTTCCCTACACTGTTGCTACCACTCATTGATTTGTAATATGGAGTACCGGCTAGGGAGTGTAGATTACTGGTGGGTTTAAATGGTAGGGGTGTACATTCTAAGTTTATTATTTAAATTGTGGGTTTCTAACCTTTCTCGGAGTTTCATGTACAGATTTATCGACCACTTCGACATGAATTTCGGTTCAATATGATTTGTTTTGCATTATAATAAAATTTAGGGTGATATTCACTTGTTTCCCTCTATTTTTACCTAATAGTCAAACCGGTCCCCCGATTTTCATTATCATGTTGACAGGTTCCTCCAGTTTACAAAAGTATACATTTTGGTCCTTAGCATCCAATTTTTTTAAGGTTTATCAAATTTTTGTTAGGTCAAAGAGGGTAAAAGGGTAAAAGGGTAAACAACTTTAGAGGTTCTAGAATCTTATCTAACCAAATGGTACAATGGTATTTTATAAATTAATTTAAATTACAATATTTATTATTTAATTTAATTTGATCTTCTCCATCCATAAGATTTCCACAGTTGAAAAATAATAATTTTTAAAAATAAAAAAAAAACCTCATCTTTTTAGGAAACAAAATTAGAAAAAAAAAACAATTTAAAAATAAAAAATAACAAAGGCGAGGGAGACATCTGAAAAGAACACAAAAAGTTCTAAAAACAAACTCTAAATGTTTCACCTTTAAATCAAAACTCCACAACCGAACTTCATCTTTATCACCCAAAATATTAATCTCCATCTCATCTCTTCGGTCTCTCTCTCTCTCTCTCAAATCTCCAGCTTGCACGATTCTCTCACCCAATCCGGTGTAGTTTCCTCCCAGTGGAGGAGATCCGCGCTGATCTCATCCATTGGGAAGAAATCGACACTAGTCTCACTATTGTTAGGGTGGTGGTGAAGATATGCACGGTGGTGGTCATAGTGATGCTAATGGTAAACAAATAAAGCCTTTGATTGTGTGATATGTGACTATTAGGTTGATTGCTTCTGTTGGCGTTTTGTTTAGGAAACCAATTTAGACACCTAAGTGGGCCAACAACACAAATTGTACATGGACAAGCCCAATAGCAGTTATTAAATGTTAAAAAACTGTTCAAGAAATATACAAATATATATAAATAATACACTCAACGTGTATTATGTGTGCATGAGAAAAGGCCAGACAAAAGGGTTGTCTGATGTTATCATGTATGTACATGGGAAAGCATTGTCTTTACAATGCAAAAGCTTGAGTGTGTGCATTTTGTGTAGGGAAAAATGGTTTAGAAACTCAACGGAAGCGTGATAAAAAATGAAATTTGGGTTTGCGTATAAATAAATTTTTTCCCTTTTATGCAACAAGAACCTTAACCCTAGATTAATTTATGTATATAAAAGTATCGTACATTTTTCGCGTGACGATTGAACAAGCGTCGAATTGATTCTGCAAGATCTTCCAATCCAATCACGAACGTGAATCACCTATGAGTGTGGACTCCCTTTCTTTAAATTGTATTCCTGAGGATGAAGACAAAGCAAATATCCTTTATTCGTTACTTGCAAATATCCTTTATTTGTTAGTTACAAATATCCTCTAAGAGAAAAATCCAAGAACATCCGGTCACTTGTGAATTATCAATCAATTTGATTATAACTCGCGTGAACCTTGATTCGATGTTGTACACCAAACCCTTTTGATGTAAAGGATATTAGTATACTATCAAATACAAAAACTGTCCCTTTTTTTCTCTATTTGGGCGAATTCACACACTATTGTTTAGAGATGATTGAATTTTGTCTAGAGTAAAATCAGATTTTTCTCCCTCAAAATTCTATGATGGCCGAATTCTTCACTAAGAAAAATAGAGCTTGGCCGAAATTCCTCTCTAATGCTCCTTAGTCATGACCGAAACTCTTCACACATATATATAGGTTCATAAATCCTTTCCTAAGAAGGATTAACTTGGTTGGTAAGAATCATTTCCTTAGGTGGATTTATTTGGTAGTTAAGAGTCCTTATCTAAAAGGAAATCTAACTACTCCTATAACTATATGTTGTTGGCCGAATTTTTGGTCTTTGATATGGATTAGGAGAGTTCAATCTTTCCTAAGAAGGATTACTTGATGGACAAGAATCCTATCCTTAGGTAGATTAACTTGGTGGTTATGAATCCTTTTCAAATAAGAATTCTACCACTAAGTAGTTTTACTTGGTGACCGAGAATCTTTTTCCAAAAAGAATTCTTTCCTACACCAAGACTCATAATCTAACTCAATAGTGTAATTTGATTAGATAAATAACTCCTATTATTTATCTACTCATAAAATATAGTATTTAACATTAACTATACTACCAACAATAGTATAATTTTAGGAGACCATCTCCTAATAGGAAAAGATTTTGACTTTTAATTAAATAATTAATTAATCAAGAAATTAATTAATTTCTATTTAATTAAATAATAAAAAAATAAAAATAATATATTTAAGAAATTCACCATAGCCTTTGCTGCCCATACCAAGTATAAAGGCCATATATTATTTTTCTCATTTTATTAAATCCATTGGACCTTAATAAAAAGTCCACATGTGAACTAGACCTATTCTTACAAAAAAAAAAACAAGTTCACATGCCTTATTATAATTCTAGATGGACCTCTATTGGTCCGGTAGAATATATTAAGTGATCCATGTAAGTTCGTGTGGATTGGGGATCTTCGCGGGCTATCTAAATTTAAGCTCCAATAGACACAACCCAATCACAATCAACAAATGATTCACTTAGGTCCGATCTATTTAATTTTAGTTCATTCCACTAAAGAACTAAAATTGAACTCTTAAATAAAGATAGAATAAGTTGATGTTACTCATTCGTACCCTAGACAACCTTATTGGAGAAAGTGTAGCCTCGTGAAGAATACCAGTAATTGCCAAGAGCTCATAGACCGCCTATAGCTCTCCAAATTACCATATTTACTCATATGACCACATTTTGAACTTGGATATTTTGACTTGTCCAGAAGTCATGTTTCAATAGACACTATTGAAAACTTAACATTAAGATTTAATATCCAATACCTCAAAACATCCATATGATGGTATTCTACTCTCATTCAATAAATGGAGCCACGATGTCCATATCTATAAATGAAGTCCTCTACCGATTAACAAATGAATACCACCAAACTATCGAGGATAGACTATGCTATATAATCGTACTCATTGACAGCTCAAATGATAACACTTGTAACCATAAGTCCATCATTTATCTCAGGATTGAGATAGACTCTCCGATTGTCTTCAAATGAAAACTTTTATCCATTGACGGTTCTAGATAAAGTATTTCATTTTGATCCTATTCAATTCACCCAGTGCACTAGATTCTTTTGCCCAAAGACATCGCACTTTGATGATTTTAGACTCATCATAACACATTTGATCCCACTCAAATGCTAGCAAAAGAATCTACAACTTTGACAAGATAAAGGCTCCCAACATTCTATCTTAAGTTATGAATATTATTCAAGACTAACTAAAGAATTGTGTCTACCTCATACATATCTAGATGTATGAACAATTCTTCTTTTCTCATAGTCTTTTGACCTTATGATTATTTACTTTTGACAAATATAATAATTAAACTATAAATGCTATAAAATTTGTTAAACTAGAAATCACTTTATTCATATGAAAAAATTGTTAATTATAATATTACACTCTTGCTATCGAGCATAATCCTAACATTTTGTACAATGCAAGACATGTGTGTATGCTGTGCAATGTAAAGATTGTGTGTAAAATAGAACAAGTGCATGTGCGCTACTTGTATGTACAAAGAGAGACAAGATACGAAGATAAACATAAGAGAGATATGGAGAAAATCTGTAGAATTTTCTCCCATCAACAATCAAAGTGTGGGTAACATACATTGTGATCAGAGGGGACTTTCCGATCGTGTGATTGTCTTCCAACCAGTGATACAGTTTCAGGTGTTCGATCCCACTTCCGCTCGAATTCGGATTTCCGTATGGTGAATGGTAATGATCCGAATTCATTTTATTTATACCAAATTTATTTTCCTTGGTATCAGAGCATGATTGGGACTATATTCTGGTATAAATGCCATGTTTAGGAATTGTTATTCACGTTTTGAATGCTTCACAATTCAATAATCGCATAACACCACACACTTGTTATATTTCGTTTAGATGGCATGATTGTATATATATATACATATATATGTGTGATTATATGTTCTGGATTTTATTGCCATATTATAACTTCAAAATTGAGAGATTTTTGAAGAATTAAAAATGCAACCAGTGATTGTTATGGGGTTCGAATTTTATTGTCATTTTTTTGTTTATGTACGATCATTGTTCCATTAGATAGTGCCTTTCGATAGTTTTCCAATGATAGGTCATTAGCATAATTTGGTTAAGAAATGAGGGAGAAAAACGATTTCAAATATTTACGTTCAAAATCAAAATCTGAAAACTTGTTATGTTCTTGAATGTGGCTGAAGAATATGAAGAACATGTCCAACGCACCTATTAACGAAGAGTGTGTTTCACCCCTAACCCGAATGTCGTTTTTAGGGCATATATGGAATTAAAATTAAATTTGGAGTCGGATGTTGGTGATCCAGTGATTGGGAAATTTTAGGAAGACAATGCGTGCATCACAATTTCTGCTAGCACGAGTAGGCGTTGGGCACAAAAGGCTTGAGTGGTTCAACTGTTGACACGTGGATCTCCCAGAAAATGCCACATGTCAAGTGGTGTGTCATTTGCGCCACGTGTCCTGGTGGCAACATGACACGTGTCGTCGACGCGGTAAAAAGGAAACCGTTGTCGATTTTCGGCCACCGAGGAAGTTTTCGATGACGGTTTCAGATCACCGGAATAGTAATCGGTTGCCACATCATCACCGACCCTACAGGATTCCGATTTTGGTACTCCAACCTAAACGTTTTTCAGCAACTTTTCGGCGGCCTGTGATTTTTTCTGAAGATTTTTTTTGGCGTCCAATAAGTGGTTTACCAGCCATAAAAATCGGTTTTTTGACAACTATAAGTGGTTTTCCGACGACCGATAGTGGTTTTCTAGTGAAAAAAAACCATTTTTTATTTTTCATTTTGAATTTTTTTTATTTTTTTATTTATTAATTCCATTGATTTGTTTCTCCAATGGGAGCTGAATTGATGCCTTATAAATTCCGGATGGGATTTTTTTAATAACAAGGATTCTAGCACGGATTCAAGTTACAAATTTTTGGTGTGGATTCCAATGACAGTTTCTAGTATGATTTTCGATGACAGTTTCGGGTTACGGTTTTTGGTACAGTTTTTGATGAGTCTCCGGTGCGGTTTTCGGTAACAGTTTCCCATGCGAATTTCAAAGATGGCTTCCGGTGGCATTTTCAGCCACCGTAGATTTTTCCAGCAGAACTTTAGCACTATTTTCTAACGGTCATGGAATTTTCCTGTGAAAAATTTGGCCACCGAAAATTAGCTTCAGTGGGAGCTATGTATATTGAAAGGCCTTCGTTTAAAATTCTCTTTCTAATTAATTATGCAATCAGGAAAAATAAATTTTATTAGAATGTACATTGAAAATGTACAAGGTTATTAAAAGACAAATTTTTCTAAATGAGTTAGAAATTTTTTGGAATAAATCTGCATTATCTTATATGTCTTAATGAAGAATATTTCATGAATCTTATTAAATGACATATAGTGGCAGTTAATGACTCGTGTGTTTTATGTGAAGAGATGCAGTGGATAGTCTTTTATTGAAATTTCCCGAAAAGTTAATAGATCTATAAGGTTGGAAAAGCTAAAGTAAGGTACATGATGTATTTGGTCATATAGCGTGTGAACTAGAAATCATAGAGGAGCGTTACATTTTTGGGAATGTGAGGTGATTTACTACATCTACAATGAATATTCATAGTGCTAGGCACATGAGTTATTACACACGTGAAAGAGGACCAAATGTCTTGAGAAAATGACAATTAGATGCGTTGTGAAGACTCAGAGAGTCTTTGTCAATGACGATCGATATAAATATTAAACGTATAGAATGAATAGCATGCAAAGTCACGTATTTTAAGAAAATAATGTGGTCTTAATAAACCGTTCTATAGTAAATAATTTTTGGTTTATTTACTTTGTAGTAAAAAATGGTTTGACCTATAATTTTTTTTTTTTGGGACTTGTGTATTGTAGTCTTCTGTTATTTATATGATCACTTGTTTTGGGAATTCTAAATTGTTGAGTACAATATTAGAATTATAATTTTGCGCAAAGAACTAAATTAATGATGATTAAATTTTTGGAAACGGATGGTAATTAGACACTTTGACGACTTTTTCGATTTTGTTCCTTAAATTGTTTCATCATTTGTTCCGTCAGCGTTTGCAGCAAAATTAAATGTGTGTGTTTTTTGAAAATTAATATGCTTGCATAGTAGATTGTATGTCTCTACATAGATTAGCATAAAATATAGATTTTATATCTATAATATTGTGGCCAATTTGATTACGATAAACTAAATCTTATAATCTAGGGAAGAGATACTATAAGGTTTAGTGTATTTTAAGAGTAAGAAACTCTTGAGACTATAACATGAATCATGATTAAACTTCGGCATAGTACTTATTGCTCGACATACAAGATGTGAAGGCTTATCAAGCTAGAAGTTAAATTACTCACATCATGTTGCAGAGTAAGTTAAATAGTAATTTCACATGTATGTTTTACAAGTATAATAGGATTTAAGTAAAGTGGTTTACCTTTCAAAGTTTTGGCTTGAAGAGAAAATTTTAGTAGATACGGTATCAAGGTTTGATCACTTATAAGAAATGCCAAAATTAGTGGCAACCTCGAAAAAGAATATAAAACATGATACATCGACTAAACGATTTGATCTCTTCTGATAGTTGGAATATATAAAATTAGTATGACACGTTTCGATCGCGTCATTTCTGTAGTAGAAGATGAGTGCTTAAAAGCGGCTTAGGCTTCTAGACAATTTTATATAAAAGATTCCAACTTGTAGAAAGCTTTTAGTTCTAAGCATATTAGTGGAAATAGTTATTTCCAAAAGAAGAAGAGAATCTAGTCATAACCACTTAATCTTAGATCAGAATATGCAAGAAGTTGAGAGATAACGAATTGAAGAAGGACAAAACTAAAATAGCTTGTTGCTGCTGTGACAAGCTAGGTCATTTTCACTCATAAATGCGTTGAGTCAAAAAGAGAAAAACTCAAACTCAAGAATTTGTTAAGTTATGCTTAAGTTTCTGGCTAGGTATTTTATTTTTTAATCTCGTCCATTGTGGACGGTAGATAAGTAAAGATATACCATCCAACAAGAAACTATAAAGCACACTTTGAGTATAGTTAGATTATTAAAGATAAGATGTATATGTGTTAGAACAATTTTTTGTGGAGTTTAGTACCTACAAACTGGGTGTGCATGGTAACTTAAATTTGTACTCCATGATGTTCTAATATACCCTTGAAATCTAACTAGGTTTTAGTGCCCGCGGTTGTCCTCATTGATTCCGGTTATCATTAATGATCATAATGGTTGTATGAATATTAATTTAGCAAATTATATTCATATTGTACTTGATAGTTGTTTAATGGTTTTATAGTATTATACGTTAGTAGAGACGGTTATAATTTTTGTTTGTTTTTCAATCATTACATTGGTAATGGTGCAGATATTTTTGGCATGCTAGATTAAGTCATGTTGGACTAGATAGAATGAGCATATTAGTCAAAGAGGACTAATTGAACTCATTTATCTTAAAGGACATGCAAACTATCTAGCACGAAAAACAACTAGAAAACCATTTAATAAGGAACTAGATCAGGAATTCTATTGCAATTAATTCATTATTACATTTGTGATTGAATGAGTGTAAATACTAGATTGAAATTTCATATCTAGCTACCTTCATTAATATCTTTAGACATCTTGGTCATATCTATTTGGTCTCTCATAAATTGAAAGCATTAGATTGCATTCAGATTGTTTGGTTGAGGATCATGTTAGATAATAAATTTGTGAGTTTAAAGAATAAACCGAGAACAAAAATATCTTTTTGAACGGTTCAAGGAATTATTTAATAAGACAAATATAAAAAAGATATTTATTTATTCCTAGGACTCCATAAAAAAATAGTGTAATGGAAATAAGGAATTAAATACTGTTGGAAATGGTTAAGTTGTGATGGCGCAAGTGAATTATTTAGTACCTTACTAGAAGATATGTTAATTGCTGCCTACTTACTTAATCATGTTCCATTTGATCAAACAATTCTACACTATATGAATTCGGGACAGGTAGGTAGCCTGGTCTAACTAATCTACAACCCTGGGGTTATTTAGATTACGTTTATAATCCATCTCATAGAAAAGAGAAATTGGATGCAAGAAGAGAAGTTGTATCTTTGTTTGATACTCTGTGCATTCCAAATGATTAAATAAATGATGGTGTATAATTAGATAGAAGTGTGACTGAATTTGAATCACAAGATGCCATTATTAGAGAATGAATTTCTTAGTAGAAGTGAATTTGATATAGATATCTATTTTTTTTTTTAATGAGATGATCTATGTTACTATGTGAGTGGCGGTAAATTAAAATTTAACATGATCCTCCATCCCTAGTGGGAGTGGAATTCTAAATGGATCTTTCATCCCTAGTGGGAGTGAAAGTGGAAATCTACACCCTAGTAGGAGTAGAAATCTTCATGGATCTTTCATTCCTAGTGGGAGTGAAACAACTGTTAAATCAACCACTGTAATAATTTACCAACTCGTGGACATGATCACCAAATTATCCCATTTCATCTTTCAGAGATTGAAAGGGAAGTTTTGATGATTACTTCGCTTGACAGTGATGAGCCAAAGATTTTAGAATTGAGCTATCACTTATATTTACTAAGTGAGTATATGAATGAAATCAATGGAATGGGAGATTGAGTATAGAAAATTGATCATGTCCAGGACTTGATTCACTTACCGCCTGGTCATTAGACCGTTATGAACATATGAATTCCATATATATCGTATGTAAGGCGGAAAGTACTAATGAGAAGTATAAGGCGCGATTAATCACAAATGAAGAAACTTATTCTTTGGAAGTAAAGTTTTCTTCTATACGCTTTATTCTAGCACTAGTCATATAGTTGAACCTAAAATTACATCAGATGAATGTAATGATTGTACTTCTCGATAGAGAACTAGAGGAAGAGATTTACATGGAGTTGCCTATAAATTTTTTGTTCAAAAGATCAAGAGCGCATAAGTGTGCTTGCTTGATTAATGTATTGTTTGAAACAATCCTCTAGAAAGTGGTATCTTTTATCTCATTAAGTTGTAATGTCTTACAAATTAATGATGGCTAAAGATAGTCATAGTAAGTACACTAAATCGGTTAAGGATATTTTTTATATTATCTATATGTGTGGACTATACGTCTTGGCTAGAAATAATGAAGTGTTTGTAAAACCATAATGAAATGGTAATTCTCAAATTTCTTTGAGATTTTATATGAGAAAAGTGGCTTATATATATTAGGAGTGAGAGTTGTTTTGGAATGAGCAATTATAAGCTCATAAATACTCCTATTATAAAATTACAAATTCTTAGCCTCAATGTGTACCTTGAAACTCCATAAGATCAAGTTATTAATTATAAGTTATTAATTATAAGTTCTTTATGTCAGTACCATACAGAGTCTCATGTACATTGTTATATGCACAAAGTCTATCATTAGTTACATCGTAAGATTGGTGAGTGGACATCACTATATTCCTTGATTACAATATTGAGATGTTGTTAAGAGGATTATCACATACCTTGAAAGTACGACTAACTAATTAGTGTACATTGTGATATATACAAGGCCCAATAGAAATTATGCTACAAGATTAGTAAATGTAGACCGATATAATCCTAGATTGAGAGGATTATGATATAACTTTAATAGTAAGGAAATTTACTGTTAATGCCAACATAATTACACACATAATGTAATAGGAATATATCGTCAGGTTGAGACCAGCATTCTTACACGTGAGGCCGCCTCAGTTGTTGAGATAGCAAGCTGAGATGAGACACATATATATTAGAGAATATGTATGATATATTCTCGTGGAGCTAGTATATATGAATATGTCGCCTTGACTTTGTCAAGATGAGGTTTACAATAAATATAATAATATTTTTTAGAACCGATCATGATAGACCCCACTATCATTGATACCTGATTTAAGAAAAATGTGAGATCTTAATGTGGCACCAGAGAGAGGCGACCTTTTAAGAACTTAGGTTAGTCATGAAAGTTGTGACTAGAATAAGATCTTTACAGTGAATAATATAGAGACATATGTATTCTTATTTAGAATGAAATTCACTGTAACACATGTTTCATACCACGTGTGCTATTTGTGATCGATATGGAAAATGAGAGAATGAATCCCTGCTTCCTCATTGTGTAAGTTCCATTGAAGTTTAACGTTAACTTCAAACAGTGTCCTTATGACCATTCATTTTATCTTGAAGTGACAGAATAATGTTAGAACCTTTAGAGTGTTATTTCTATGGCTATGACAATTCAGCCTATGGGGCACGTCTATGGTAGCAGTTGTTCTGGAGACGGAGAGATAGAGATGAAATGGGAAGATTTAATGAATTTTCATCTGACTTATGTATTCACAGGTCGACCAATTGTATTTGTTACAATTGTGAATACATGAAATGTGATAAAGTCAATCATAGCTTTTGAGGGATTAAGTATGCTTTAGACTGATAAAAATTATAAATTAAATATAGGATATAATAATGAACAATATTATCTCTTGTAAATAGAGAATTTACATTTGAGATTGTTAGCACCCTTTTATATATATATATTGATCGTTCATAGATCACACGATGCAGTTACCTGTATGAACACTTTTGATAATGATTATAATACTTGTGTTTAAATGCTTTAAAGACTCCTCTATATATATCACATCTTATGCCATTTGGGGAGTGGCAGATGCTGATTAATAATTGTGCACCCATAATGGTCTTATGGTAACTTAACTGTATTGGCCCCACTTATGCAAGTGGAAGATGTTGGCATAATTGGGTTTGGTTTGGAAACCAATTCAGACACCCAAGTGGGCCAACAACACAAACTGTACATGGACAAGCCCAAATCCATATGTAACAAGCCCAATAGCAGTTATTAAATATTTAAAAACTGCTCAAGAAATATATATATATATATATATAATACACTCAACGTGTATTATGTGTGCATGAGAAAAGGCCAGACAAAAGGGTTATTGGATGTTATCATGTTTGTGCATGGGAAAACATTGTCTATACAATGCAAAAGCTTGAGTGTGTGCATTTTGTACAATGCAAGACATGTGTGTGTGTTGTGCAATGTAAAGACTGTGTGCAAAATAGAACAAGTGCATGTGTGCTACTTGTATGTACACAGAGAGACAAGATCAGAGATAAACATAAGAGAGATGTGGAGAAAATCTGTAGAATTTTCTCCCATCTACAACCAAAGTGTGGGTAACATACATTGTGATCATAGGGGACTTTCCGATCGTGTGATTATCCTCTGACCGGTGATACAATTTTAGGTGTTCAATTCCGCTTCCGCTCGAATTCGGATTTCCGTATGGTGAACGGTAATGATCCGAGTTCATTTTATTTATACCAAAAAAAATTTCAGCTTCTAAGCCTTGTACCTATGGAAGTGGTCTACGCACAAGCCATGCATATTCATGACGAAGTGGTCTATGCACGTGAAGAACATAGGACTTAGTCTTGATTTGTTTAGTTGTTATTTCCTGTTAAAGTTCTTTTCTGTTGTTTATGCGGAACTAGTAGTGGAGCTGATATTCAGCTGTGGGTTCCTCTTTCTTAGGCATTATTTCCATTTAATTTGGCAATATCTGTTGTTGCTAATTTCATCATTTGTATTAGACTAAATATATGCTTTAATGAATGAATGAAAGGTATCGAATATTGAACCAAATTATCTCCCATGTCAACTTTATTCAAATTATCTCCTATCTTCCTTTGTTATTTCTAATTCTCTTCCCCTAATCTCTACTTCATTTCAACCCTTTATCTTTAAATTTCCATTGTAATTTCCTTAAATGGAATATACACATCAATTGGTATCATAGCCAACCGTTGTGCTAGGCTTATCGATCTACAAACAATAACAAACTACTTCCCCATTAGATATTCTCCTTCCATATATTTCCTATAAAAAAATAATATTTCTATGACCGCTCAAACACAATTAGCCTCCTATCCTTCAGTATTTTTCGATGACACATATGTATCAGTAGAGGTTTTTATCGATTTTGATAAACAACATTTATATGTTGAAGATGTATTTGAAAAAGTCTCATATGAGAGCAATTCATATTTTGTGGATTGTTTTTACGAGTCACACGTTTCGTACCATAAAAATACTTCATTTTATCTTTTGTTACAGGATTTCATGATTCATGAATTTGTTTCCATCCATTGGAGTAATTGGATGGACACCATTACAAAAGGTGAAAATTTTTGAAGTTCGACGTATACGACCTTGGTTATTAGCACACAAAAAATTTATATGGGAGGGGCACCGATCAAAGATGCAACTTGGGAGAACTTGTGGCCCTTTTTGAAGTCTTACCCTAATTTCATTCTCGAAGACAAGGATTCTTCAAGCGGTGGGGAATGATATGTGTCTATTAGGATAATTGTTTCTGTTGACCGAGAATTCACTCAAGGTGAGGAATTTCAATCAACACCCTCAAGACTGCTACCCTGTAGGTTACAGTTGAGGTAGATACCTCGTATCTAGGTGAAAAAATTTTCATAGAAAGATGTATATATAGATGGCTTGTAAACAAGATGAATATGGAGAAAAACAAACTGAGAAAATTGTTTTATTAAAGAACTTGTACAATGATCTTAAGAAATCACTCGAACTCTCTTGTTCACAAAGATTGGAGAATGGGGAACTCGTGCGTGTCGATAAGTGGCTAAATCCTCTGAGAAAAGTGGCAAAGAATCTCTACCCATTTTCTCCCAATTTTTTCATACCCTGTTTGGATCCTAACATCCCCTTCTAATCCCCTTTCATCGTCAATCAAATACCTATAATTTAGACCAATTGATTGGCCATGTTACCGGAAATGATTGACGTTGATGGTGGAATCAAATTATGCGGGAATTACTCTCGTTGATTATGTCAGGTTTCTGTTTCGGTTTAAATTCAAGTAAATGGCGAATCCGTTGACCAATCTGGTCACCTTATGGCGCTTTAATGGTGAAGAATTCAACTCTTCAGCTTCAAGAAGAATCACGATTTTGTCTACCAACTGTGAGGTACCTCGAGGTACTAGTCTATTAGTGTAGCGCTTGACCATTAATCCTGCAGCTTTCTATCTTACTTCCATCTAGCTCTGTAGGTAAGATATGTATGTGGAAGAGGTTACGAGTCTGTATCGAGGATCTTGGATATCAGTTCATCATTCTGGTGTTAAGGTGGTAGGTAGGAGATATAATGGTGCATACTCAATCGGGTGTCTGACATTTTCTGTAGATGCTGATGCTACACAGGTTATAGTATCGAGGTACTCGTGTACCAGGTTGAATGAGGTGCCAAGATATCAGGCTAGAGATACCACAATGCCTAGATAATAGGTAGGAGATATCCTAGACTAGTCACGAACTGGTGTCGAGGTATTAGCAGCAGGTAAGCCTTACCCTATATCAGGAGGTTCATCCTACCAAGTAAAAACAAATGAAAAATTTCTCTTCGATCCCCTGATAAAAATGTCTATTGACAGAAGTCCCCCCTGACTTGAACAACAGAGACAGATTGGGGTTGGAGTTAGGTTCTCAGGATCATTTGCTAATTTTTTTGTTTTGAGCCAATTACAAGAATTTGGGAGGAAATCTTCTTATTAAATGAGACAGTCCATGTGTCAGGCTAGGAAGCCATATCCGTTTAAGAAGATGAAATGGTTCGCACGTATTTCAAAATTTCCTTTCCCATCAGCCGTGAATCTCATCTTCCAGAACATGCTCCTGTCACCCGTTACTGTTTTATTCCCTTAATTTAAACAGGCATCCCCCTTCCTCTTCCTCACACCTCAAAAATCTTTCTTTTGAATTTTAAAAACCCTAACCTACTTTCCTTATGCTTCGTTCGTTTTCTTCGACTCTCTCTCCTTCAATCTTCCTTCGCTTCTTCTACTGTAATCATGTCTTCATCCGACAGCCTAGAAAAGACCTTCAAAGGCGATTCCACTAGTCTGGCTCACGGAAATAGAGCTCACCAGGATGACAGTGACTCGAGCGACATTCCCCTTTCTCTACGATGCTGCTCCAATCGGAACATCTCCATTGGAACCGATTTTCTGATTAATTATGACACTCCAATCAAGATTGTCGAGGAAGACTCTGGCGAGGCATCCAATGAGGTTGGGACTAGAGGAGACCTAGCCAGAGTAGATTCGAGGCTACCTAGGGATTGTTCACTCTTTCCTATGATTTCTGTGTCATCTTGGACTCCACCACTACGCCGGACACCATCTAGTGCTTGAGGACAAGGTTTTGATTCCAAACAAAATCACGATCGCCATCCCTAACCAGGGGTACGATGTGTGCACTCTCTCATTAGGCAAGCTTCCAATTCATGCCGACACTTTTGATAGTGAGGTCAGGCTGCCTCTCTATCTGACCCTTAGTAGAGCGCTTCACGCCTTACAACTTGCTCCCATCTATAGGAAAAATCGCATAGCGGAAGTGGAAAATAGGTTTAGTATATTTTTAAAATAATTCCTTTAAAATAATTAACCTTAACCCTTGATTAATTGACATATAATAAAGTATCGTACCTTTTTCTCGTGACAATTGAAGTTGTACCGAGTTGAATCCTAAGATCTGCTAATCCAATCACGAACGTGAATCACTTAGGAGTGTTGGCTCCCTTTCTTTGAATTGTATACCTATTGATGGAAACAAACAAAATCTTTTCTTTTTTCAGTCACAATAATCTTCCAAGTAAAAACCCAAGAATGTTTGGTCACTTGTGAATTATCAATCTATTTGATTGAATCTCGCATGAACCTCATTCATTTTTTGTAAACAACACCCTTTTGATGTAAAGGATACAAGTGCACTATCGAAAACAAAAATGTTCTCTCTTTTCTCTATGCTTGGCCGAATTCAACATACAATGGGTTTGATGAAGTTTTTTTTTAACTACAATAAGCAAATAAAAAAAAATTCTCACAAGTCTCCACCAAGCCTAGGCCGAAATCCCTATATGATTTCTATTAGCCTTGGCTGAAATCTTCAAGGCCATATATATAGATGGCTAAATTCTCTCCTAAGGTGGATTTATTTAGTAGGCATGAATCCTCTCTCTACGAGGATTTATTTGGTGGCCAAGAATAATTAATCAAAGAAGAATTATTTTCCACACCAAGACTCTTATTCCAACTCATTAGTGTATTTATCCAATAACTAATTATTGAATAAAAATTAAATTGTGGCTTTGGTAAAAACTTCGTATTTGACCAATTGTCAATTAGAGTTTTGATCAATATAAAAAACTCTCTAAATTGACTAGACAATTAAACTCTTTTTATTTATCTACTTATCAAATAAAGTATTTGATACTTATCATACTACCAACAATAATATGACACTAGGAGATCTTCTCCTACTAGGAAAAAGATTTTGACTTTTAATTAAATAATTAATTTCTATTTAATTAAATATTAAAATAAAAAACAATATATTAGGCCATTTATTTAAGCCTTGCCACCCAAGCCATATACACGGGCCAAATATTATTTTTTCCATTTTATTAAATCCATTGGACTTTAAAAAAAAAGTCCACATATGAACTTGATTCATTCTTGCTAATAAGAAAAAAGTCCATATGACTTCAATTAATACATTAATATAATTTAAACAGCCCATTTAATTAAAATGAGCAAATTATACTCTTAAAGTATTAATGGAATGCTAATCGCAACCCATTTGGGCCGTCCAAGGAATCCCACATACTTGGCTGCCCAATCTAAGACTTTTTAAGAGTTCCCAAATGTCTTGATCACACATGACCGCACCTCTCCTACACTTTTGGATTCCGAAATCCAAAAACAATTCTAGATGGACCCAGAAATTGGTCTGGTAGAAAATATCAAGTGACCCATGCAAGTTCAAGTGAATTGGGGATCTTGGTGGGCTATCTAGATTTAAGCTCCAATAGACATAACCTAGTCACAATCAACAAATGATTCACTTAGGTCCGATCTAAAATTTTTAGTTCATTCATCTAAAGAACTAAAATTGAACTCTTAAATAAAGACAAAATAAGTTAATGTTCCTCATTCGTACCCTAGACAATTTTAATGGAGATAGTGTATCCTCGTAAAGAATACCAGTAATCCCCAAGAGCTCATAAACCGCCTATAGCTCCCCTAGTAACCATATTTACTCATATGACCACATTTTAAATTGAAAATTTTGACTTGTCCATAAGCCATATTTCAATAAACACTATTGAAAATTTAATGTTAGGATTTAATATCCAATACCTCAAAATATCCATACGATGATATTCTACTCATATTTACTAAATGGAGCCACAATGTCCATATCTATAAATGAAGTCCTCTATCGATTAACAAATGAATACCACCAAACTATTATGGATAGACTATGCTATATAATCGTACTCATTGATAGCTCAAATGATAACACTTGTGACCATAAGTCCATTATTTATCTCAGGATTGAGATAGACTCTGATTGTCTTCAAGTGAATACTTTTATCTATTGACGGTTCTGGATAAGGTATTTCACTGTAATCCTATTCAATGCACCTAGTTCACTAGATTCTTTTGCCCAAAGACAGCACACTTTGATGATTTTAGACTCATCATAACACATTTGATCCCACTCAAATGCTAGCAAAAGAATTATAACTTTAACAAGATAAAGGCGTTTAACCTTTATCATAAGTTGTGAATATTGTTCAAGACTAACTAAGAAATCGTTTCTACCTCATACATATCCAGATGTATGAGCAATTATTCATTTCTCATAGTCTTTTGACCCTATGGTTATTTACTTTGAATATTATAACAATTAAACTATAAATGCTATAAGATTTGTTAAACTAGAATTCACTTTATTAATATGAAAAGATTGTCAAATACATTTTTACACTCTTGCTATTGAGCATAATCCCAACAATCTCCCAATTTCTCTATAGCAAATGTGTCATATCTCTTATCCCCAAATTCTCTAGGTTCCCATCAAAACTCTTTTGTGGTAGAGCCTTTGTGAAGGGATCCGCTAGATTTTCTACTAACACGATCTTGGTAATTGTCACATCTCCCTTATGCAGAATTTCTCTCAAAAGATGATACTTTCTATCATTGTGTTTCCCACTCTTATGACTTATTGGTTCTCTTAAATTAGCCACTGCTCCAATATTATCACAATAGATAGTGATCTGCCTTTTTGCATCAGGAGTCACTTCCAAGTCAATCAAAAATTGGCGGAGCCAGACAACCTCTTTAGCAACTTTGCATGCAGCAACATACTAAGCTTCCATGGTGGAATCATCGATACAAGATTGCTTGATACTTCTTCATATGACTGCTCCTCTTCCAAGAGTAAATACAGATCATGATGTTGATCTACTATAGTCAGAATCCGACTGAAAATCAAAATCTATATACCCAACGGGAATTAAATCCCTCACAGGGTATATAAGCATATAATTTATCGTTCTCATAAGATACTTAAAAATATGTTTGACTGCCATTTAGTGATCAGGACCAGGTTTCGATTGAAATCTGCTAGTTATGCCAACAACAAAACAAATATCTTGTCTAGTGTAGAGCATTGCGTATATAAGACTTCCAACTGCCAAGTCATATGTAACCCTTCTCATAAATTGCTCTTCATGCTCATTCATAGGAGCTTGTTCCTTTGAAAGTTTGATTCCATGTCTGAAAGGTAACATTCCTTTCTTGGAATCTTGCATGGAGAACCTAGACAAGATTTTATCTATGTATGAAGCTTAGGATAATGCAATCGTTCTATTCTTTCTCTCCCTTATTACTTGGATACCAAAAATATAACTTACTTCTCCAAAGTCATTAATATCAAATTGTTTTACTAACCATTCTTTTACTGATATCAATACACCTACATCGTTTCTGATGAGTAGTATATCATCAACGTATAAAATTAGGAAAATCAACTTGTCGCTTTTGATCCTTTTGTATACATAGGGTTCGTCAAGGTTTTGAATAAATAAAAAAAAATCACGGCTTGATTGAAACTTATGTTACAGGATCTAGATGCTTGCTTCAGTCCATATATGGATCTTACTTGCATACCTTTTCCTCTTGGCCCTTTTCAATGAATCCTTCTGGTTGCATCATATAGATGCTTTTGTCAAGACTTTAATTAAAGAAAGTTGTAATGACATCCATTTTCCAAATCTCTTGGTCTAGAGATGCCACAATGGATAGGAGTATCCTAATAGATTTAAGCATGGCCACAAGAGAGAAGGTTTCCTCATAATCGATGCTTTCCTTCTTTATGTAACCTTTAGCTACTAATCTAGCTTTATAGGTTTCCACCTTTCCATCCATTCCTCTCTTCGTCTTGTATACCCACTTGCATCCAATGGGTTTTATCCCTTTAGGCAAGTCCACAAGAGACCAGACTTCATTTTGAACATAGATTCAATTTTGGATTGAATTGTCTTTTGCCAATGGCAACAATCAACATCCTCTGTTACTTCCTTGTATGTGTAAGAATCTTCATCATTCGGGAGATTCTATACTAATTCTCATAGACCGATGTATCTCTCAGGTTGTCTACTAACCCTCCCACTATGATGAGGAATGGCAGGTTGTTGATCTTTTGTTGGTGCAAAACTTACATTTGGGCTAGATTGTAAAGCCTCTTGTGGAATTGTATCTCCTGAAAGTTAATTCAATAAAATTCTACTTTTAGGCACCAAATTAGTCATATAGTCTTTTTCCAAAAATTTAGCATTTGTCAAAACAAATACTTTAAGATCTGAAGGACTATAGAAATAATATCCTTTGGTTCCTTTTAAATACCCTACAAATATGCATGTTTCTGAATGGGACTCCGTCTTTTCTGTCTTTTCTTTTAACACGTGTGTAGGACATCCAAATATTCTTAAGTGTTGTAAACTAGGTTTTTTCCCTATCCACTTCTCATGTGTTGATTTAGGAACCGACTTAGATGGTACATTCTTTAGAATATACATGGCAGTTTGTAAAGTATATCCCCAAAAGGAATTAGGAAGTGTTGAATAACTCAACATAGACCTAATCGTGTCCAAAAGAGTTCTATTTCTTTTTTCTTCTACCCCATTTTGTTGAGGTGTACTTGGCATAAAAAAATGAGAAATTATCCCATTATCAATAAGATATTGCCGAAACTTATCAAACAAATATTCTCCACCACTATCAGACCTCAATATTTTTATGTGTTTCTCAAACTGATTTTCTACTTCAGCTTTAAATGCTTTGAACATGTCAAATGCATCCAACTTATGTCTCATTAGATACACATAGCTAAATATAGAGTAATCATCCGTGAAAGTGATGAAAAACTTATATCCACCTCTAGCTTGAATGCTCATTGGACCATACACATCAGTGTGTATTAATCCTAAACATTAAGTGGCTCTTGTGCCTTTGGTCGTGAACGACCTTTTGGTTATCTTATCTATCAAACAAGATTCACAAGTTGATAGATCATCAACCTTTAAGTCACTTAAAGGTCCATCACTAACCAATCTTTTGATCTTATCAAGGTTGATATAACATAGGCGCAAATGCCATGGGTAGGTTTCATCTTTTGATAATTTTACTCTTTTATGTTTAGGTTCCACTGATTTCGTGTCTAAGAAGTGAGAGATATTGCAATACAAATAGAATAAACCGTTTTTCCAATGTACATTTGCAAACAAATTTGTTATTCTTACTAATAATAGAAGCTTTATTAAAAGTAACCGAATATCCAAATTTATTTAAACAAGAAATTGAAATTATATTCCTCTTGAATTGAGGTACATAATAAATGTCTATTAGATCTTTATTAATTCAAATATTTACCATTTCCAACGCTCCGTTGCCTAAATGCAAGTTGAATTTATTTTCGTTAAGTCTATTCTTTTCCTTGACCCCCTTTTTACCACAAAAGAAACACTTTCCTTTAATCTTAGTTACTTTCTTGGTTTCCTTTTTAGTCGGCCCAAGTTGTTTTTTCTTCTGTTATTTCTTGACCTTCTTACGGGTCTTAATAGTAGTAACTTTACCATCCGCATGAATCTCTTGACCATTGCCTTTCACAAGGATTTTTCTGACACTTTGAACATCTTGTATCATGCCCTAGAAGGTGTATTCTTTATTATTCAAGGTGTAGTCCAGCTCTGATTAAAGGAATCTGATAGTGAGTTGACAATCATGTCAATTTTCGTCTTACAGTCTATCTTAACACCATTGAATTCAGCAATGTTGAGATGTGCTATGACTTTCACATGTGATCTACCATAACTTGTCCAGGTTTCATCCTAAGATTCATGAAAGCAGTCACTACCTCTCTCTTAGTCGTCCTGAACTTCATAGCAAACATCTCTTCCAAAGACATCATTATATCGACAACAGTCTCAATTCCTTCATGTTACTATTGCAACACGTCCAAGATGGTAGCCATAATGTAACATTTAGCCATCTCATCTAAAGTCTTCCACTGTTGATACTTATCTCTTTGCTACTCAATAAATTCATTGTAAGAGTTGGTGGTTTAGGGGTACACAAAACAAACTTATGCTTTTCAGCTTTCTGCAACAACAGAATTTTCATTTTCCATGTGACTTAATTATCACCATTTAAAGTATTATCTTTTAGGATGTTGATTAGGGATGGGGTCACGATTTCTGAATGATCACAAAAATTATATAAGTGAACAATCATGATAAAGCACTTTTGAATATTTATCTTAAATTAAATAAAATAATTCAATCATTAAATTCAATTGTGAACCAACACCCATAAATGTCACGTCTCTTTTGGGAGTTTGCACCATCAATTAGTTGGACTAGGTTCGACCAAATTGTTAACATAACAACCAGCGTTTTCAATTTTAGCCTTACGATTTTATTAACAAGAACTCTTGGAAAGATATTAATAAAATCATATTTAGTGTGTTAGCTAGTTATCGACCTTCAATATATTCCCTCATGAATATCCCCCCTTTGAGAGTAGATATCGTTTTAGTTAATTGTCTAGTTTATCATTGTAAGGAAGTATATTGCTAAATTCCATTCATGAATTTCCCTTGGGGGGTTATCACACGAAACATAAAGTTTAACTAAACTTGGAGGGCGTAGGTGTTCCAAACACCTTCTCCCACCCAATTGTTTAAGGTGTGTGATCAAATTCCATAGAATGACTTACCAAGTTATCTATATGCCAATTAGATAACTAAACCATTCAAATCATGTTCATACCAAAAGAGATATATGAGTGACACTCCTATTCTATATGACATGTTATCAAACTATGACAAACATTGTAAATTTAAGGAAAAGTAGATAGCCACAATTTTGGTCCGTCCAAGAAAAATAACTAAATTACATTTGTTTGAAATACAAAACCCCAAACCTAACTTGGTGAGCAAGTCATCAAGCAGCCACCCTCTAGAGGTCTCGTATCCGAGCACTTGCGTGTCCGAACCTTTGTGCAGCTACTCCGGGTTACTTTGTTGCTACTTTTTCTGCTTCGAATTCTTTAATTCTTTAATTCTTCGAAAATTAAATATATTACAACCGAAGTTTTTCTTTCTTTTTATTACAACAATAAAAAAAAACTTAGCAACTACCAAGAAGGAAATTATGGCGATGATAGGCCACCCTTCTTGTTACAATTCCAAAACAAAATACATTGAAACTCTATGATAAAATTGAGCAATAACAAATCACATTATAAAAAAACACACACACACACACACACACACACACACACATATATATATATATATATCCATACATTTCAATGTAAATATATATGCGAATACCTAGACTGTCATCTCTTTCTAAAACTTACATATTTACAATAACAAGAATTGGATTCACACACACACACACACACACACACACATATATATATATTAACATATAACAAAGTATCGTACCTTTTTCTCGTGACAATTGAAGTTGTATCGAGTTGAATCCGTAAGATCTTCCAATCCAATCACGAATGTGAATCACCTAGGAGTGTGAGCTCCTTTTCTTTGAATTGTATACCTGAGGATGTAAATAAACAAAAAAATTTCTTTTGTTATTCACAATAATCCTCCTAGAGAAATCCCAAGAACGTTTGGTCACTTGAGAATTATCAATCTATTTGATTGAAACTTGCTTGAACCTGATTCGATTTTTGTACACAAAGGCCGTTTGATGTAAAGGATACTAGTGTACTATCGAAAATAAAAACGTTCTCTCTTTTCTCTACTCATGGCTGAATTCTACACAAAATGCGTTGGATGAAGTTTTTTTTTTAACTATATTAAGCAAAAAAAAAAAAACATTCTCACAAGTCTCCACCAAGCCTTGGCCGAAATCTTCAAGACCATATATATAGGTGGCTAAAGTCTCTCCTAAGGAGGATTTACTTGGTGGGCAAGGATCCTCTCTCTAGGAGGATTTACTTGGTGGCCAAGGATCCTTACTCAAAGAATAATTCTTTTCCACACCAAGAATCTTATTTCAACTCATTAGTGTATTTATCCAATAACTAATTATTGAATAAAAAATAATTTGTGACTTTATCAAAAACTTTCTAATTTGACCAATTGTCAGTTAGAGTTTTGATAAATACTAAATACTTCTTAATTTGACTAGATAAATAAATTCCTTTTATTTATCTACTTATCAAATAAAGTATTTGATAATTTTCACGTTACCAACAATAATATGACATTAGGAGACCTTCTTCTACTAGAAAAAATGTTTTAACTTTTAATTAAAGAATAAATTAATTTCCATTTAATTAAATAATAAAAAAAAGTGTTAGGCCATTTATTTAAGCCTTGCTGCCCATGGCATGTACATGGGCCAAATATTATTTTTTCCATTTTATTAAATCTATTGGTCTTTAATAAAAAAAAGCCCACATGTGAATTATACTCATTCTTACAAAAAAGGAAACAAGTCTACCTGCCATAAATTAATACGTTAATATAATTTAAACAACCCATTTAATTAAAAAGTGCAAATTATATTCTTAATGTATTAATGGAATGCTAATCGCACCCCATTAGGGCCGCCCAAGAAATCCCACATCCATGGCTGCCCAATCCAGGTATTTTGAAGAGTTTCTACCTGTCTTGATCACACATGACCGCACATCCCCAACATTTTTGGATTCCAAAATCCAAAAACAATTATAGATGGACCTAGAAATTGGTTCGGTAGAATATATCAAATGATCCATGTATGTTCGTGTGAATTGGGGATCTTGGCGGGCTATCTAAATTTAAGCTCCAATAGACATAACCTAATCACAATCAACAAATGATTCACTTAGATCCGATCTATTAATTTTAGTTTATTCCACTAAAGAACTAAAATTGAACTCTTAAATAAAGACAGACTAAGTTAATGTTCCTCATTCGTACCCCTGACAATCTGAATGGAGACAGTGTATCCTCATGAAGGATACCAGTAATCACCAAGAGCTCATAGACCGCCAAGAGCTCATAGACCGCCTATAGCTCTCATAGTTACCATGTTTACTCATATGACCACATTTTGAACTTGGATATTTTGACTTGTCTAGAAGCCATAATTCAATTGACACTATTGAAAACTTAACGTTAAGATTTAATATCCAATACCTTAAAATATCCATACGGTGATATTCTACTCATATTTACTAAATAGAGCCACGATGTCCATATCTATAAATGAAGTCCTCTATCGATTAAAAAATGAATGCCACCAAACTATCGAGGATAGATTACACTATATGATAGTACTTATTGATTGCTTAAATGATAACGCTTGTAACCATAAATCTATCATTTATCTCTAGATTGAGATAGACTCTCCGATTGACTTCAAGTTAAAACTTTTATCCATTGATTGTTCTAGATAAAGTATTTCATGGTGATCCTACTCAATGCACCTAGTGCACTTGATTCTTTTTTTCAAAGACACCACACTTTGATGATTTTAGACTCATCATAACACATTTGATCCCACTCAAATGCTAGCAAAAGAATCTACAACTTTATCGAGATAAAAGCACCCAACCTTTATCTTAAGTTGTGAATATTGTTCAAGACTAACTAAAAAATTGTGTCTATTTCATACATATCCAGATGTACAAACAATTCTTCTTTCCTCTTAGCCTTTTGACCTTACGATTATTTACTTGTGACAATTATAATAATTAAATAGTAAATGATATAAAAAATTTTAAATTAGAAATCACTTTGTCAATTTGAAAATTTTGTTAAATACATTATTACGCTCTTGCTATTGAGCATAATCATAACACCATCCAGCTAACCCCGGGGTTCTGGAGGTATCTAATTGGGTTCCTCGTGTTGTGGAAGGAGCAGTGCAAGAAGAACAACCTCAATAGGAAACTAGTACTGGACGAGCTAAGGTATGTCTTCCAGGTCACGACCAACTCGCCTGATCTAAGAGGGCAGTTTTATGATTGAGCGAAGAACAACCTGAAGTTCACAATATCCAGAGCCATGAGGAAGGATACCTTCTAGAAAGAAGAATGGGTAGTGGTTGGTGGTGATTAGGGAAGCTAAGTTCACATCAGAGGAAGGGAGTTTGAGGTTCCTACCTGGTTCAGTGTCAAACCAGTCTGGGAGAAAGCTACTCTCTCCGAGGATCGAGGGTGATCCTGATGGCCATCGTTGACCTGTCCTTCGTCAACCTGCAATATCCTACTTTGGATCCTTTTGATGCTGACAGGGTATACAACTACCTTCGTATCTCCATTGCTTCTCCATATAGAAGAAATCTTCTGTTTCTTTCTCATTATATTTCTCAGTTGATCTAGGTTGACTCTAAATCTTTCTCATTTCATACAGTTCCTGCGGTTCCTCTTTTGGGTTAGAGAGAGAATGAACCTTCCAATGACCTATCTTTCTCCCTACATCCTACTCCTTTCGGATCTCCAACCGGTCAGACTGCTGGTACTCCTCATCCACTTACCAGAACTGCTAGAAGTACTCCCCTATCTACCTCAATGAGGCTGGACAAGCATGGGTCTATCCCAGTCGGGGTACTAAGGGCACCTCTTTAGTCCTACTCTAGATTTAGAACGTAGATGGATGTATTTACATCCAGATTGGTGAAGGTGAGGAGTCAAGATTTTACTGCTCCTACTGCTTTTACTACTTCTACTACTACTATTGCTTCTATTGCTACCACTACCTCCGCCTATGCTGCTACTACTCCTACTGTTATTCCCCCTCTTCTACCTACTACCACTCCCACTAAGGCAATGAGAGGTGTTGATCCGGTTGTGGTCACTGCTGCTATTGCTCAACAGGACTAACCCTGATCCAAGCCAAGGATAACAAGACAAGATGAAGTCTTAGATCGGTTCATAGCTTTCTATGCTGGTGGGTGAGAGGGGGGGCTAGAAGCTATGACCTCCATGCCAATTGACGTGCTTATGACCAAAGGCTTTACCTTTCTGGCCGAGGTAAAGTATCTTGTTCCTTTCTACTTTATATGTGTATGTTTGGTGCTTAGATGGTAGCTAACTTGTTTGTTGTGACGTGCATGCCCTTATGTTTAATGTTGTCGTGAGCCATTAAGTTACCTCTCTTAAGATGAGTGCTGAGACCACCGAGGCCAAGCTCAAAACAACCTGTAGGGAGCTCGCTCAATCTCAAAACATGGTACAGGAACCTCAACCTGGACAAAACTAGGAAAGCTTTAAATGAGGTTCGATACGATTTGGAGCGGTTAAAGCGTGCTTATGACCAGGAAACTCTAAGGTTGAACTGACATGCCTTAGAGAGGAATGTCCCGAATGGGAAAAACAAGGAGCAGGAAAAGGAGAACTAGGCCATACGCTCCCATGTTGCCAGTTTAGAGGCCGATGTGGATACCTCCTTTGGGGACGGATACTTTTACATTGCTTTCCATTTGGCCCAAGATCTCACTCCACCATTTGATCCACACTCCATTGAAAATTGCGTTAAAGTGGAGATTATGGAAATGGCCTAGAAGATGGCCGCCCATACTACTCATGAGGATGGCACCTCTCTAGCTAATGGAACATGTGAAGGGTAGACGAGGATGAAAACCAACAACCAATTTGTACCTGGTACCACGACTACTAGAGTAGATCCCTCTTCAAAGTCTTTTGAAGTTGTAGAGGTCCAGGCTGAGGGTAGTGCCCCAATCTTGTCTGCCACTCCGTCTAGACCTTCTGTGGCGGTGGAAGACCAGCATGTTTTCAACGAGGTGTTGTAGGAGCACGCTGCCACTAAAGAAGTGGTAGAGTAAGCATCAGCTAAGGATGTGAGTGATCAAGTTGCTGGTAAGCCCCCTATTATACCGGGTGTTGGTGTTGATCTTGCAAATGGGGTGAAAGAGCAATTAGCCGGAGATGAAGCAGAAGGGAATGACGACCATGAGGAACCCGATACGTGATCCAGTAGTATGATTTGCTTTATGTGTTACCCATAATTTCGTGTCGGCACCCCTCTAGATCAGAAAAAATCTACAATGTCTTTACTCTTTTTTATATACAAGTATGTAGCCCGACATTAGGGGATGAGCTGCATTGGTTTTGTCAATGAAAATCTCTTCTTCTTTTTCTCTTCATTTGTATCTAGCTGTCTTCCTTTCTTAGTTGGATCTAGCGAGCAGTCCCCTGTACACACCTGACTTAACAGTTTCTGGTAATAGAAAAATAATTAAAATTGATCAAGTATGAGAAATTAAGCACACCAGGTGACTAGTACTAGATCGCCAAGGTACTCTGTCAGAAATTTTTCCTAAACCACATTATCTGGATCAACCATCATTTATGGGAAGTCATGAAAACACGCATCCATACCAATGGGTAATGGTGTAAAAGTGGGCCGGCCAGGCCTGTTTAGGTCTGGCCCATTTTTGAAAATAGGGGCCCGGCCCGGTCAGGCACTTCGGCTCGGCCCTAGCGGCTAGGCGTGCCAAATGGCCTAACCCGTTTTTTTTTTAATTATTAAATTTTTTAATAATTTCATAGAGTACAGACATCATAGGGTATTGGGATGTGGCCCATAACCCTTGTCCAAGTAAGTATGTTTTCTTTACTTTTTCCTCATTTTTATATAGGTTATACCTCTATTCATTCCTCTTATTTATCCGATGTAGGATGTGAGATTGAATTTCCATTTCCATTCATTGATATAAGTATATAACATAATGATATTCTCTTGAGTTGATTTTTTCAATAATTATGGAAAACATAGAGAGAGTTGGGAGGTCTATTAAAATATAATAATGGTTTTATTAAAAAAAAATCAAATAAGTCATCTATTGATATTATATTATTATGCAATAATTTCCATCTTTTCCATCTATGAACAAAAATCATATATATATCATTAAATATCATTTATATATTATTCTTCTATAATCTTGGTCATTGCAATTGCTTATAACCATAGTTGTATGAAATCTCACATCTCACATCGAATAAATAAGAGCATTGAAGAGAGATCTAACCAATATAAAAAGGAGAGAAAGACAAAAGAAAAATTACATATCTAAACAAGGGTTATGAACCATGGTTCACTACTCTACAATATCATTTATTTTTAAAATATTTTATTTTTATAAATAAAGTGTTTTTAAAAGTTTTTTTAATAATTTAGTGAGCCCGTCGTACCGACGGTGGAGCCTGGCACGCCAGCCAGGCTTGCTGGGCCGGCCCGGCACGGCGTGCCTTGATCGAAGGCTTGACACGGTCCATGGATATGGGCAGTGCCTAGCAAGGCACGACCCTAGACGGGCGGTGCTAGGCACGGCCTGCCTTCCTTCCTTGGCTGGCCAAGTAGGCCGGTCTAGCCAGGCCCGCTTCATATTTACACCACTACCTAGGGGGTCTAGTACTTAGGCGGAGAACCAATCTGACTAATCCTGGTACATGGGACTCTTATTTTTATGGTTCCCTTGTACTTGTATTGTGTCGTGGTCATGGCATAAATAAATCTTGCATCAAGATCCTCTTTACCCTAGCGAAAACTTTTGTTGAAAGAGACTAGGCATCAGGGATCATTGTATGTATGGTACCTTAATACTTTGATGATACCGCATTCGCGATATCTAGCGTCCCTACATCAAGTCCCCTGCGTATTCCTGGTAACACAAGAATACTTAAAAACAGATAAGAAGAAAAAATGTGTGATAAGTGACCAGTACTAGGGTTCTGAGATACTAAATCAAGACAATCCCCCTAGGACTTTGTCGAAGCTGATTATCCTTTGGACAATAAGGGTACCAGGCATCCCCTTTCTGGGAATTTTATGTACTTGGTCGAAAACCTAGCCAAATGCATCCATCAGTTATGTACAAGGGAGAACTGGTACCTAGGCAACCTTGATCTGGATAGGAAACTATGCACTTATGACCTAGACCCTTCTTAGGGGTGGCATCCCGACCAAGGCATTAGGAAGGCCATTTGGCTATCCTGGTCATGTAGTTTGGCTGGCAACAATGTTGTTACGCTCAGACCCCTCTTGGGGATGATAGCCTGAAGAAGGCATCAGGAGGGCCATTTGGCTATCCTAGTCTGATGGTCTGGCTAACAACTATGCACTTACGCTTATACCCTTCCTATGAGAGAGGGGAGGGGGGTCGCCTGGCCATGGGCATCAAGAAGAACTCCTGATCATTCTGGTCTCATGACCTAGCAGACAACTATGTTTTTAGACTTAGATCCTCCTTGGCCGGGGGTGGTTCCTGGCCAAGGCATCGGGGCAGCCATGTAGCTTTCCCGGTTCATGGCAATCATGGTAAACGTTAATGGTGAAAAACTTGGTGATAAAATAACATATATGGAGATAAAGAGAAATGGAGAGCCTTTTATTGGTGATCAATTGGAGATAAATTACGTTTTTTATGGTATAAATATTCGTACCTATCGTGGATGGTACTTGTTCATTTTGGAGTCTTCATACTTCTATGGATAAAACCACTTCTAGTGCCCAGATTCCAAGTGTGGTCAATAGGCTGTCCATTCATGTCCTCTAGCTTGTAGGCTCTGCTACGGACCACTACCTTTACCTGGTAGGGGTCTTCCCAATTCGGTGCTAGTAACCCGTCCGATCGGTTTTTGGTGTTTTGGGTCACCTTTCAGAGCATCAGGTCTCATTTCTTCAAACTGTGGGCTTTAAATTTTCTGTTGAAGTACCTTACCATCCAGCTCTAGTAGGTTGCTACTTTTTCTATCACCATATCTTGCTTTTCTTACAATAGGTCTAGCTTGGCCCTTAGTTTAAGCTCGTTGCTTTCTGGCTCAAAGCGCCGAACCTTAAAAGAATTCAGTCTGTGCTTAATAGAGAGAACCGTTTCTATCCCGTAAGCCTAGTAGTAAAGGGTTTTTGTATTCACGATCCAATTTGTAGTGCGGTACACCCAGAGCACATCAAGGAGCTCCTCTGTCCATTTACCTTTCTTCTATTGTAGCTTCTTTTTAATGAGCTTCTTGATGATTTTGTTGGTTACTTCTTCCAGGTCATTGGTTTGAGGGTGAGCTACCGTTGCGAAGTGGAGATTGAAATCTAGATCATCACAGCATTCCCTGAACCTTGCGTTGTTAAATTATTTACCTAGATCGGTGATAATGATCATCTAGGTCCCGAACCTGCAAACTATATTCCGTTTGATAAACTTGGTGGTGTTTTGGTATGTTATTTTGGACAATGGTTATGCTTCCACCCACCAGGTGAAGTAGTCGATCGTGACTATTGCATGCTTAGCTTCCCTAGAAGCAGTAGGGAGTGGTCCGATTAGATCCACCCCCAGATAACGAAGGGGTATGGCGAGTTGATAAAGGGCTGCTCAGGTGCAAGGGGATTTAGAAAGGGTATTGAAGGGCGTGAAGCGCCATGCAGAAGGATGGATGGAGAAGCAACCTTACCCCGCTTTCGAAAGCAGAAGTATGAAAAAGGACTGTACATATCGTAACTCCTATAGGGGATGGCGATTGTAATGCTATCAGGGATGTTGAATCTCTCCCTCAAATGATTGATCGATTCAGCTGTAGCGGTAGAGTCAGGAATGATTCTGAAATCTCGATGGAGGGAGAGGTTCCCTCCTAAAGCAATAACGACTTTGGCCAGATCTCCTCCAGCGCCGACTTCACTCTATTCTTCACCTGTATCCCCATCAACTATCTCCAGTGAGGCATCTGAATTATTCAAGAACCCGGTCATGATGGCAACGCTCCGGCTTGAAGGATGATGAAACGAAGAAACATTACTCTCGCAACTGTCTTCCTCTAGAGCTCGTTTCTCACGGGCGGGACTTGGAGCTACGCCTGTTGGGGTTTATGCCCTAAAGATGTAGTTTTAAAATGGATTTATGAAATAAATAAAAGGAAAAGTTCAATTCATTATTGTTATGTTGTTTATTATATAACGTGTGCATATATTTAACATCCAAGATTGTTGGATATAATCTCAAACTGTGTATATGAGTGTCATATACAGATGGATACAGTAAGAGACGTGCAATCTAAAGTGTCCATAGATAGCAAATAAAGCTGGGTACTTTATTTATGGTTAATCTATAGCTGCAGTCCATTCAGTAATGTACAGTGATTCTATCCTGAATCATTCATATGAGATATAGGAATGGAGGCACCTTGTATGATGTAATCATATAGGACTGGGCCATGATCTATATGAATCTCTCACCAAGATCCGTTTACCGATGAGATTCATATATATCAACTAATGATGGCTATATGTGGGTGATCTTAATCCTTAGTGTTTTATCGACTCCTTCATGTTAGATTGTGGTCTTTGATATACCATGGGTGAGGTCAGATGCAGTTCATGATCAATATGCTCCGTATGTTGGGATTGCGGTTTGGCTTGTGGCTAGGAAGGCTTGTACACAATAGTGGAATCCACTCCTTCTTGTGAGAAGAAGACGATAGTTCCCTTTAAGGGTTGATTAGGGGCTTGGACAATATGAGTGCTCTCCTAATTCCGTGAGGAAATAGGATTTATTATCCATTACAGAATCAATGGTACTTAAAGGATATATGTTATTAGAGGGGTATAACGGACATTATAACCCAGCTCTAATTATGAACTATTGTGATGGATCACACCATGTGTAATAGCTATATCGATTGACACCGAGTTGTATCGGTCTGTGTAAAAGCGTCTATAGTTGAGAGAATGCAGCTTCGGGTTTTTAGTGGAATAACACCATAGTTAATTATCAAGGAATATTAATTAACAAGTTTAATTAGTGATTCCGAGGATTATTGGAGCTTAAAATATTGTGGGTCCATTAGGTCCCCTTGCTAGCCCGATCGATTTAGGTAACAATGGTCATGGTTAATTAATTGGATTGTCCAATTAGTTGTAATTATTCGGGAATTAATTGAATAATGAGATTAAATAATTATATTGATAATTATGAATTATTAATTAACTATTAATTGGAGGGTGTTAGTTGATATATGGATTTAGGTGAAGATAAAATAATAGGATTATTTTATTTTTACTAAATCATTTATCCAAATATTTGAATTTATGTTTAAAATTAAAATACTTATTATCACTTTTAATATATTAGATATATTTGAAAAGGATAATTAAAAGTTATATATCAATTAATAACACAAGAGATTGCATTGGATGCAAATTGGTGTGTGCACATGAAACATTAGTTAAAATAAGAATTTGCATAGGATGCAAATACTTGATACACATATATGATATATATATATATATATATATATATATATATATATATATATGTGAGCAGAGGCGTGAAATATATATATTTGTTATACTTGTGAGCAGAGGCATGATATATATATATATATATATATATATATATATATTTGTGATAAAAGTGAGCAGAGGCATGAAATATAAATATTTGTGAAAAAAGCAATGCAGGTGTGTGATTTAAGGAAAAATCTAGATATATATTGTTTCATGCTTTGTGTGTTTTTGAAACACAAAGAAGAAAGAGTTTCTTCAATTCTCTTTACATTATCCGTTCAAGTTTCTGAGACCGTGACGCGTCCACACACAGTTACCAATCCCGGGAGAAAGCGAGGAAGATCGAGTAGTTCATATAGGAGCACATCGTAAGTAAAAGAGTCTCCAAACGTTGGTAAGAATCGTTCAGACAATAGCATATCATAAAGTGAAGGGGTCTCCGAACATTGGTAAGATTTTCTTCTTCTGATTATATTGATTACAATTTCATGTGTTTACATATTGTATTTATTAGATTCGAAAAATAATTACGATCTCAAGTTCACTGGTCCCAGATACAGATGATGATTTGTATAAAAAATTTAAAACCTTAGTTCCGCTGCATGACCGGTGAACAGGGTTCCAATAATTGGTATCAGAGCCTAGTTTTATTTTCGGAACAGGAAATTGTTTTCGATGCTCCTGTATGTATGATTGTGTAGGCACAATTTAAATTAACTGTATATTGTTTTTGTATGTGTATTAATTTTTTTAAATTTACAAAAATATGATTGATTGTTAATTATATGGTACTGTGGATTTAGGGTTTATGGGTTATATTATTATTTTTTTCACTGTGTGACCTAAAGAGAATGGAAGATATCTGAAGTTACTAGAAGACCAAGGAATGCCTTGAGAATTTTTTTGTAATTTTAGATTCCAATTTTTTAGGTTAAATAATCCACAGTACTCGGTCAATATCATGTATGCTTTATATTATGTGATGATAAAAGCATTTTCATACATACATATGTCATTTAGAATAGACGTGCCTACACAAATATACTTGATATGTCATACATGCATCATAGTCTGATACTTTATATATTTTTTTAATGTGATTAAAATGGGTAAATACATAAATGACTATGAATAATGAGATTTTTTTTATGGTTAAAAACTAGGTAATTCTCATTAATATTAATCTAGTTATTAAAAAGTTTAATAAGTTATATTAATCGGGTCATTTATTAAAATTATGATTAATATGATTAATTACCTAATAATAAATGAACCGAATAAAGTGTTAGAGTTTTAATTGTTAAAACTTGGTAAACGCTATCACAATAATCTGACCTTAGTAAATAGTTTACAAAAAGCTTAGATTATTCACTAATAGATTAGATTTTTAATAGTTAAAAATCATTAATAATTTATTAGTTAATTAGAATTTGGTTCTAATTAGTTAATGCGCTAGATAACTTGATTAAAGTTAGTCATTTAATCCTACAGAGTCTAGGTGCACTAACGGTTAATAGAAAATGCTAATTTTAAAATAATGAGTGGGAGAGGGATATATGACATATATCTCGCGGTCTCCATCGTTAGTTCAACACCGTGAGATCTGAGTGGGGCCTCGTGACGACTTTGCTTTCATCCTCCCTAAGGAGGGTTTCCACAGAGGTCAATACCAATGTTGACTTCCTAACGGATAGGATTTCTGAGGGTATTTTAGGATTGACCAACCCTAAGGCGGCAATTCTCTAGTTAAGCTCGTGAGATCTGAAATGGTGGGCTACACTCACGAAGGTTTTGATTAATTTTTTTAATTAAAAACCTGACTGAATGAACGATGGTTGAGTGATATAGAATTAGAGTTATTCTAAAATATCATTTGATTGAGAATATCTTTGTCCAACGTGCAAAGACTTGACTAACCCTAAGGAGGCACTTCTTTGTGGTATGTTGGATTTTAGTGGTATAGCAACTAGTTTTAGGGTAGTTCTAGTTCGTTAAACATGTTCATGCATCATGTTTAAGTTTATGCCAAAGCACTTGCACTTGTTTTAAATAAATGACTGAATGAATGTTTTATTTATTTCAGCAATAATGTCTTCTGCGTTACTTCAAATTCTCGCAAATGACAAATTAACTGGTGATAACTACATTAAGTGGAAACTAAACATTAATGCAATATTGGTCACCAAAGACCTCAAGTTTGTGCTTACAGAGGAATGTCCTCTAGTGCCTAATGCCAATGCCACACGAACTGTTCGTGAGGTATACTAGCGATGGCTCTCATCTGATGAGAAGGCACGAACATATCTGTTGGCTTCTATGACAGACGTGCTTGTCACAAAGCATGAAACAATGACTTCAGTATTCAAAATCATGGAGTCATTGCAAGCTATGTTCGAGCAGTCCTCTACCAAAAGTGACACGAAACCATTCGTTCTACTATACTAGCTCAGATGAAAGAAGGTAAATCAGTTCGGGAACATGTCTTGAGCATGATGTCCTACTTCAACATGGCAGAAGTCAATGGTGGGGCCATTGACGAACCCAGTCAAGTGAGCATCATACTGACAACTCTTTCGAAGAGTTTCGATCAGTTTAAGAGCAACTACGGGATGAACAATTTAAAGTTTAGTCTTATATAGTTGCTCAATGAGCTTGCTACCTTTGAGACTTTCATTAAGGATAATAAGGGTAAGACCGGTGAGGCAAATGTTGTCGAACCATCTTCCTCCTCAAATAATAAAAAGAGGAAGAGATCTGCTTGGAAGGTGAAGGGCCCAAACCCAAGAAAGCCCAAAGCAAAACGAAGGGCGCCTCCACCTACCAAGGCAAAGGAAAATGTTTCCATTGCGATAAGGTCGGACACTAGAAGAGGAACTATCCTCTATATCTAGAGGAGGTAGCCAAGAAGAAAAAGACAAAAGGTAAATATGATTTACTTGTTCTTGAATCTTGTTTAGTGGAAGATGATTCTTCATCCTGGATAATTGATTCGGGGGCCACTAACCATGTTTGTCCTTCTTTACAATGGACTGATTCTTGGACACAGCTAGAGGAGGGAGCCTTCTCAATACGTACAGGGTCGGGGGATGTCGTATCGGCAAAAGCAGTAGGAGCGATAAGATTGCAATTTTGTAATAATAATAGTTTTTTTATTATTGAACAATGTTTTTTATATTCCTGGATTTACATGGAATTTGATTTCGGTTTCTAAATTGTTAGAACAATCGTATTCTGTTTCTTTTAATAATAAGTTTGTTATTATTGGAAAGAATGGTCTGAATATTTGTTCAGGAATTAATGAAAACAATTTATATGTGTTAAGATCGTTAATACATACTACACTACTCACCACCGAAATGTTTAAGGTTGAAAAACCAAAAACTAAACGACATAAGATTTCTCCAGATAATGACAGGTATCTCTAGCATCTAAGGGTTGGTCATATCAACCTTGACTGGATAAGTAAAAAGAGGACTTTTAAGTGAGTTAAAGGTTCGCACCTTACTTGTCTGTGAATCTTGTCTGGAAGGTACGATGACTAAAAGACCTTTTACTGGAAAAGGGCTTAGAGCTAAAGAACTGTTAGAGCTTATACATACAGATATCTACGGACTGATGAATGTTAAAGCTAGGGGTGGTTATGAGTATTATGTCACCTTTATAGAAGAGTACTCAAGATACGGATACGTCTACCTAATGGAATAGAAATCGAAAAAAATTGAAATGTTTAAAGAATTCCGAGCTGAAGTAGAGAGTCAATTAGGTAGGACTATCAAGTCACTACAATCAGATCGTGGAGGTGAGTACCTTGACCAAGAGTTTAAAGACTTCACGGTCGAGCATGGGATAGTTTCCCAACTTACAGCTCTCGATACACCTCAGTAAAATGGTGTAGCGTAGATGAGAAATAGAACCCTAATGGAAATGGTGAGATCTATGATTAGTTTCTCATCATTACCAAATTCCTTCTGGGGATATGCGTTACAAACAGCGGCATACATTTTGAATGTGGTGCCATCCAAATCTGTTCCTAAGACTTCTCTAGAGTTGTGGAATGGTCGTAAAGCTAGTTTGTGACATTTCCGCATATGGGGGTGTCCAGCACACGTGCTAAAGAACAGAAGTGGAAAGCTAGACTCCAAGTCTGTGGTATACCTGTTTGTAGGATACTCCAAGAAGACCAGAGGTGGACACTTCTATAGTCCCGAAGATAACAAAGTATTTGTATCGACAAATGTAACGTTTCTTGAGGACAATTATATTAGTGACCATAAACCTTGTTCTAAGATTGTATTGAATGAGTTGGAGCCTGGTGAGACTAGTGCTTCATTAACAAGAGTTATTGATCCACAAACATCTGAGAGTCAGATAGTTCCTAATTAGGATACACTACCACCTAGACATAGTGAGAGTAAGACAACCTGAATGCTATATAGGTATAGGTGGGGATAAGGTGTTGTCTCTTCTGATAGTGTGGATGATCCATTGACATTTTATAATGCAATAGAAGATCCTGATAAAGAGGAATGGCTTAAAGCCATGAATCTAGATATGGAGTCCATGTACTCTAACTCAGTCTGGGATCTTGTAGACTTACCGAATAGGGTAAAACCCATAGGGTGTAAGTGGATCTATAAGAGAAAAAGAGGAGTACATGGAAAGGTAGAGACCTTCAAAGCAAGGCTAGTGGACAAGGGTTATACCCAGAAAGAGGGGGTCGATTATAAAAATACCTTCTCGCTAGTAGCCATGTTTAAGTCTATTAGGATTCTCTTATCCATTGCTGCCAATTTCGATTATGAAATTTGGAAAATGAACATCAAGACTGCATTCTTGAATGGCAATCTTGATGAGAGCATCTATATGATGCAACCAGAGGGATTCATGTCTCCAGATCAAGAGCAAAAGGTTTGCAAGGAGCAAAAAGTTTGCAAGCTGCAAAGGTCCATCTATGGACTTAAGCAAGCATCTAGATCTTGGAACATTAGGTTTGATGATGTGATCAAAACCTATGGCTTCGAGTAGAAAGTCGATGAGCCTTGTGTCTACAAACGCATCATTGATAAGAAAACAGTTTTCTTGGTCCTATATGTAGATGATATCCTACTCATTGTGAATGATGTAGGAGTGTTGTTTGATGTAAAGGGCTGGCTGGCTAGCCAATTCTAAATGAAAGATTTGGGAGAGGCAAGTTATGTTTTAGGGATCCAACTTATAAGGGATGGTAAGAACAAACTCATAGCACTGTCTCAGGCATCATATATCGATAAGATTCTCAGGCATCATATACCTTCCAGACATGGAGTTCACTTGTAACAGTGTCCTAAGACACCTCAAGAAGTTGAGGATATGAGACGCGTACCCTATGTATCGGCAGTAGGTAGTCTCATGTATGTTATGTTATGCACGATACCAGACATCTTCTATATAGTGGGAGTAGTCAGTAGATACCAGTCCAACCCAGAATTGGATCATTGGGCTGCTGTCAAGACAATTCTCAAGTATCTTAGGAGAACGAGAGACTATATACTAGTGTCTTCCGGGTAAGATTTGATCCCGTTAGGATAACAGATTCTGATTTTCAGTCAGACAGGGATTCTAAGAAATCTATGTCAGGATCAGTATTCACCCTGGGTGGTGGAGTCATTGTGTGGAGAAGTACCAAGCAATCTTGCATTGCTGACTCCACTATGGAAGTCGAATATGTAGCCGCTTGTGAAGCTGCTAAAGAGGTTGTTTGGCCCCGTAAGTTCTTGAGTAATCTTGAAGTTGTTCCAGATATGGATAGGCCAATCATACTTTATTGTGATAACAGTGGTGTTGTGGCTAATTCCAAAGAACCAAGAAGCCATAAAAGAGGGAAGTATATAGAGAGAAAGTATCATCTCATTAGAGATATAGTGCAGAGATGAGATGTGACCATTTCTATGCCCTTGGCCAGATAGACGACGCCATTAATCGGGTCCTTACATAATGGGTTGAGGAAGACCAACATCGGTTAAGGGCGTCCTGTTTTATGCATTTATTGACCATGCCCCTCCCGGTGAAGTTTTCGAGTGGTATTATCCACCAGCTACTTTTATGGGAGGTGCATCATAATGGGCCCGCAGATAAGATGTGGTTTATGTTAGACAGTTATGAGGTGAGATTCTCCAACATAGAATTCTACCTAATCACCGGATTAAAGTTCGGAGCAGTACCGGATACGAGCAGCTACATTAGCGTGGATAATGGCCTACATCACCGGTACTTGGGTGGTAAGGATGAGATTTCATCATTCGAGTTGAGAGATGTTCTGAGGCGAGGTGAGTTTCAGCAGGCATACTATAGTGTGAAACTATGCCTTATCTATATGTTGAACTGGATACTTATGGGGTTGGACGAGAGAGTCAAAATTCCAGTTTGGCAGTTACGGCTGGTGGATGATCTGGACGGTTTTGACGTATTCTAGTGGGGTGCACATGTACAGTCATTCCATAATTTCATTCAAGCATGCGATTGATGGGTGACAGGAGCGGTTCCAGAGATGCCAACAAGCAAAGGGAAGTGACAAACATATAGTAGAGGCGTACAAAATTTATGGTTTATCTTACCACCATTTGGTAATCGTTTTATGAATAAAATCATTTACGTTTGTAATCGTCTATACGGAATTTGGAAATGACATATATTTATTTGTAGATTTTTGCTTTCGAGGTGATCCCCGAGCTTGGGACCTAATTTGGGACTCTGGTGGCTACCGATATGTATCCCCAAATTTTAAAGTGGGAGTTAAAGATACAACCAAAGGCGGATAGGTTGTTGAATATATATTTACAGATCATGTAAGTGTCTAACTTGTTAATGTTAATAAATAAATTCAATTACACAATGTTCTAACAAAGTTTTTAGATGTTTGCATATACTGGCATAGCGGAGGTGATACCTGATCCTTTGGGTGGCGGACAAGAAGGTATAATAGATTCAGTGAGGGCGAGTTCGAGTGACTAGGATGTTAAACCGGAGGTAGAGAAATGTAATGTCAGTGAAGAGATGCATACGGACAGAGAGTTGCCCCGTGAGAGACCTCAGAGGCAGCGGCACGTACGATTTATGATGACAGTACACAATGCTGTAGATAGCTCACGAGGAGACGGTGTAGGGGCGCGTGAGGTATGTTAAAATTGTTGTTCTACAATTATTTATTTCAAATGCATGTACGTGTGCATGACTGACATTGTGTACTTGTTTTTAGGACTGGCTGGAGCTTAGAATCCAAGCATTGAAGGGTTCGGTCCTAGCTTTACGGGTTGATTTGTAGAGAAGTGATGAAGAACGAAACAGGAAGCATCAACAACTGATGGACTTAGTCCAAGCTTTATGGGGATCAACATCACAAATAGCAGGAGACGTCCCACAGTCCCATGATCGAGATTATTCATACAGAGACTTTGTGGGTGGACGTAGTCTTGTCGACGGGACAGACCTGGCCAAAGACGTAGGTGGTTTGCTCGGTACCAGACCAGAGACATATGGTATCGTACCTAATACACAGGTGGCCGGACTTGATACATAGGGTACCGATATAGACGCTGAAGGCTCTGGCCGACACTAGGATACTTGTACTGACAGTACACCTGAGTTTCCCCTACTTCTGTAGTGCAGGAGACTTTGTCGGAACAAAATCACTGTCTAAAGGGTTCTTCCACCGGACTTGGCTCTACAGTTACACCGTATGTGACCCCTCATCCTTCCACTGTCATAGCCACATCATCCCATGGGATCTCTCCTCATCTCATCATCACACCCAGTTCATCCTACGAGATCCTTCCTCTTTCCATAGACACACCCCGCATCCTCCGTATCCCCTATGCACGTAAGTGCAGATGGTAGCCGGTTAGCCCATACACTGACCCGACTCATCCAAAGAGGCCTAGGACAATACCGATAGCATCAGAGCATACATTCAATTCTACAGTGTTGGTAGATGCTGGGCAGTTAGAGGCCTACAAAACATATAAGAAGAACAGTTCAACAGGGGGTTTGTAAGTATCAGATGTGTTACTTTATTTCTGAGCCAACGTTTATCTTTTTAATTTGTCTAATATTCAGAAAATTGGTTTATACAAGCACGATGTTGATATCATGGTGCCGACAAACATGGGTTGGTTCCACAGATTCGAAGAGAACTACATGGAGTTGTTTGACTTGGTAGGCAACTACATTTTTTTAGGTTTGACTTTTTTTACACTTGAATTGTAACAGTGTTTCCAAATCTTTTTACAGCATACGGACGCGTACCTGGCCATCTTACGGAAGTGTCAACGAGCATACCACAATGTTTACAACTAGAGGATAAACATTCTAGGAACTCAGTTCTTTTGAAGTGTTTGTTGGTTTGTGTGTACTTATTTATCAATTAATTGATCCTCACTCACAACGATAATTTGTTTGTCCACAACCATTATTGGAGTACCAGTGGGAGAAAATAATGCCTCCCGATGATGATGGTGAAGTAAAGACGCTGGGGTGGAAGGTCTTGCAGTACAGGTGGTCTACGGAAGACCTTATAATGGTACGTGGATTTCTCCCTGCAGGAAACCGGCCCTGGCATGAGGTTGACATGGTAAGTGTTATAAAATGATTTCCATATTTTGTTTCTCCTATAATTGTGGTGAACATAAGTTGTGTTATTCCTTGGTACAGGTTCTTATTCCTTGCAACATCGGATGCCAACATTGGCTTGTGGCCAGCGTGGACTTGATTACCGGGATGATACATATCCTAGACCCCCTCAGACAGGAGGTCCTTATCAACATAAGGAAACGCCAAGTACGACCACTCAAGTGGTTTCTCCATTCCATGTTGAATCAGTCTGGGTTTCACGATGACAAGCCACTCGGTAGGGAGAAGTTCAAGAGGGAGAATAGGGCTTTTGGGGTGAGCCTACTGTCAAAAATATCTCTGCTTCAACAACAACAAAGGTATTATTATATAATAGTACGTACACACGATCCAATAAAAATTATTATCTTTGAAACGGGTGTCTATGTCGTGCATTGCAGCGGTAACTGTGGGACACATACGTTGAGGCTGATAGAGTACATACTAGCAGACATGATCCAGTACAATTGAACAGAAGACGATATGTCCACCATACAGGAGAAGATGGCAGTGGAGGTGTTTTGTAACTCCTAACCACAAATACGAGGAATGATGTTGTACAGTAGTGGAATTGTATTAAATTATGTAATAATATTCATTCATTAAATTATGTAATACTATTCATTCATTAAATTATGTAATAATATTCATTCATTAAATGATGTAATAATATTCATTAATTAAATTATGTAAATGATGCATATTTTATGACATCGTCTAGCATTGATAAATTTTATATCCCGTTCTTCAATAGGAAACTAAAAATTATCATCCCTATTTAATTTGAAAATAATAACGTAACATTTTCACATCGTGCAATTACAAATAATAAATATGGGTTCTTTCCAAATGCGCTCAGTCATACTACGGTAGGTCCATTATCAGGGCACGTCTGTTTGTTGTGTCTAACTGAATGACAGATGCTACACTTGCGCCGGTATTCTGGCTGAACAATTCTGCTCGGACCATCATTAATCAAAGGTGGATTATGACCTCGTCTAGCATTATGACCTGATTCTCCATATCTTCTACACGATTGAGTGGTTGTCTTTTCCGAAGACGAGGCATGTCGGCCCCCCCTCGGACGTCCTGCTTGCCTCCTCAACAATGGATTTAACACCATACGATCGGCGATGTCAGTGGGGACAATCCATGAAGACGGATGGCCAACAAGCATAATAAAAACCGAGTACGCATTGATTAGTGTCTGTCTCTTGTAGAAGTCCGCACACACAGATGTGTAATCCAAGTTTCGGTCCCTGCAACAACAATTACATTGGGTGTCAAATTAATTTGTAAGTACCCAAAATATATTAAGTAAAATTATTATACCTTCCTACTGCAAGTGCGTGTGAACATGAAAACATGTCCATTTGAAATTTGTTGCACGTCCAAGTCTTCAGGGCTAAGTCAATAGTCTACTGCTTCCTAGACCGTTTGACGGAGAATATGTTCCAGTCAACTGGATTAATGGTCATATAAGAACACTTCTCAACAGGTTTGAAGATTACAAGATGTGATGCGTCGGTCAACTAATGACGTATGGACTGTACAGTACGATGATGATCATAAAACCACCTCTGTAGCATATTCCTAATGAACTTTGCCAGTGTCAGCATAGGCAGTTGTTGTCCAAATTTGAGGCATGAGTTTATGCATTCAGCAACATTTGTTGTCATGACCCTATACCTTCTTTCTGGATAATGTATGCGGGACCACTTGTGTGGATCAGCTTTAATGACATAATTGAATGCATTCAAGTGTAGGTTACGTAGCTCTTCCATGTGGTGATTATATTTCAACTCTGTGTACGATCTAGCCGTTTTATCCATTACGGTTGTTACATCCTTTTTGTGAAATCATTTCTTCAAATTTTTAGAAAAGTGCCAGCAACATATCGTATGGGTTGCATCGGGAAAAACTTTAGAAATCCCAGCTTCAATGCTTGTATGCCGATCGAAAATGAAAACCAGATCATCAAGATGGCCTAAGGCACCCTTCAAGCAATCCAAAAATCACTCCCATGAAAGGCTATTTTCTGGGACACCGTACCTAAAAGCAATTGGATACACCTGTTCATTCCCATCTTGTTCAGTTGTAACAAACATTGTACCCCCAAATCTTCCCTTTAAATGGGTACCATATACATCAATAACTGGACGCATACACCTCCGGAATTCTATGAGTGAGGCACCCAACGACATGAAAAAAATAGAGAAATCTACCATCTTCGCTGCACTGTAAGTCAGTTATTGTCCCTGGATTTTATTGCTCTAACACGTAGCCAAATGATGGAAATAGTTTGAAGGTTTCCTCATGTGTTCCATAGGTCAGTGACAACGCATATTGCAGGGATTGACGTGCCTTACTATACAAGATTTGGATGCCATACATTGTTTTCATGTCAACGATTATGTCCTATGGACGCATTAGTCGACCATTCTGTTGTTGAAGTATAGGTGCAACCACTTCTCCAATTATTACTGCACTAGCTTATCGGTGATGACAGTGAATCTCCTCCAAAGGACATGTTTGTTCGTTCATAAAAATTCTTACTTGGAAGTATGTCCCTTCATCTCTCCTAACCGCTCTTAATTTCCACATACAGTTGTCCATCCAACAAATCAAATGTAACGTTTATCTTATTTGACCTTTTCACATTCCACTCGAAGTTCTGCGGCATTGTAAAATGCCCAACGAGTCTCTTCAAATCCTTTTTGGTAGGCAAAAATTGCCTCTTATATATCATGCTTGTAGGTTCTTCTTGAACCGAGTTCCTGCTTCCACCTATACCAAACGAGTATGATTGTGCTGCTGGAATAGCCCACGTTCTAACATTATCATAATCAAATGTAGTTAAATTAGGCCAGACCTCGGAAGTCCCAGCTAGATCTGCTGCACTGTCAGTAAATCTTTATACACGTGTTGCACGTCTTTCCAGTTTGACAACCTCTTCCTTTCCTCATTGTTAGCTACATTATCAACTGGATGCAAATTTTCCTCATCATCCATCTGTTGTGTCGGCCCAACATTCGGTTCACTGTTCTGCTTATTGTTTATGTTATTGTAGAAGTCATAATAATTGTGGTTGAACTGTCATCATTCATCTCAATTTGACATCCAAACACATCATCGAATTGGCCACCGAATAATTCACCATGGTCGGCTACTTCCGGTGGGACACCACACAGGTTTTCCCTACCGTTATTCCAACTTCTTTCTGTGAACAACTGGTTGCTTCTGCCTGAAGATCGAAATTGTTTGGTGTTATCACGAGGAGGGATTTCTTCCCCAATGACACCTCCTGTTTCCCTCTCAATTAGACTGACACATACTTGAGGGATCACCCTATCTTCCCCCAATATAAACAGAACATCATCATCGTTTCTTATAAACGTACGACATGTAGTCCCAGGAATCATTGATATACATAGTAAATCAACACTGTATTTGTCGACATCATACTTCACAACGGTTTCCATGATCGACACCAACTCTTGGTAAGTCATACTCTTTGAGACATACATTCCTTGATTGTCAGCACCTAAAAACCTCTAACTTCCATCGGGTAACTGCTCCCATCGACCGTTGTAAGAGATGACTATTCTCACCTAATTCATTCTCCTGTCAAAATCAAAATCACAAACCAATATTAACAATAACAATAGCTAAATTAAATTTCAAATAACAATTAAAAAACCAAACGAATGTTATAAAAAAGCTCAAAAAATAATAACAAATGTTGGAATTAAAAAAAATCCTTCGGAACAAAAATACTAGGATAATCAAAGTACAAGCTCGAACCAATGCACTAAAATCTCAGAAAAGTAAAATAAAATCTCGATCCAATACAATAACATCTCGGATAAGCATAGTACAAGAGCTCGGACCAAGTTTTTATATATATAAAAGCTAAAAGCTCGCAGCTGTTATATAAAAGCTCGGTCCGAGCTTTTATATAACAGCTTGGATCAGGCTTTTAAAAGCTCGGATCTTTTATAAAAGCTCGGATAAGGCTTTTAAAAGGTCGCAGCTGTTATAAAAGCTTGGACCACTCTTATAAGCTCGGATCGAGATTTTTTTAAAAACCCTGAGCTTTTACAAAACCTAGAGCTTTTATAAAAAACCTACAAGCTCGACCTATATTCTCAGAAAGAAAATAAACCTAGTGCACATTCTGGAGACTAAATGTTCATACATTTGTTGCATAAATCTTAAATCACTTGTAAAAACATGACAAAACATTAGGGAGATCACAAAAATCAGTTACCTGCAGATTTGAGAAACACACTACTTTTTTAGAGAGAGAAATAAACTTATCTTTCTGAAACCGAAGATGAAAGCACAAATACAACTTTTAAGGGCAATTTTGGTAGTTCACCATAATAGATGCCTTTGAAATATACGTTATTAATATGGTGACATCATCGCAAGGGATCAAAAAAAGGTGACATTTTGGACCATTTCCACGGTTGATAATTCATTCATTATGATAATAATATTTTTTGAAGAAAATTATAAATAGTTTGTTTATTAGAGAAAATTCGGTGGTTCTTCATCATACATGCTACAGATCAGAAACGTGATTTAGATTTCGATTGGAGCCTAAGAAATTTGTTCCCTTCTTTATATGAAACCAAACAAGAAGAATTTGATCGAAAACGTATGCACTCTTTGCATCCAAAATTATCTCAACCCAAACACGAGGTTAATGAATAACAACATGTAGGGATGGAAAGGTAACATCTCGAGTAGGGAAAATGTACATAAATGACATAATTTACGTTGTATAATTTTGGTCGAGCAGTTGTACACCTTTATTTTTATATTTGTGATATTGAGTTGGGTTTGCCTTCGCTAGTAAAAAAAATGAGGAAGTACCTATTTTTACCATTGGAATATCGATTTAGATCATATATCATAATGTTCGTTTGGTTTAGCTTTCTACTGTCTCAAAAGATCTATAAACCTCTATTTTAATTTTTTTGAGTTGTTTGGTTGGACTTATAAGATTGTCTATTTTAAGTTGAGTTGAGGCTTAAACTATACTAGCCTCTACTAGATAAAAGCTCATAGAAAGGTGTTTCTTCAAATATATATTTTTTAAAAAAAAAAAAAACTCTACCAACAAAACAACTATAATTTTTTTTAAAAAAAAAACTCTATTTCTGATAGATATACTACATATAGATCTTTTACCAATAAAAGTTTTTTTAAAACCCAACAAAACAAGCTCTTAATAGTATTTGATTTCAGACAATTTCAATAGAACCCCGACTTAGTGATAGGGACCATTTGGAAAAAAATAAAACTAAAAAATCATAGAAGTTACAGTTGCTTCATATAGTATATTGTCAATTCATATATATAACAAAAACAAAACGAAATGCTATAGCAGCCAAGGTTTTGGATTCATAGTGCTGTAATTATGGATCGGCCTAAGACAGGTCGGTCTGTGTGGTCCGCTAAGCAAAACGGGCCGTGCCAAGCACGAAACGTGAAGGAGATAGACCAGTCCGAAGTTCGGTACGTGACAGGCCACGTGCCGGGCTGCTGGTACCAAGTCCTGTAGGCCGGCCGGCCAGCCACGGCAAGCCTAGCCGACGTGCTAGGCCTATGGACCAACATGCCAATCCGGCGTATTCGACCGTTTTTTTTTTAATTCCCTCCAACGGTTGGAATTCAAAATCCAGCCGTTGGAGGCTCTGAAATTTACAAAAAAAAACCCTAAAGTCTTCCAAATTTAATTTTGACCCACAAATCAAATTTTTCTATAAATACTTCCATCCATTTCATTTTTCATTCACTCTCTCTATCATTCTTTCAAGCTCTCATTCTCTCAAATCTCAATCTCTACATTCTCCAATTCTCTACGCTTTTTCATTCAATTTCATTATTACTCTCTCTACAAAATTCTCTAAATTTTCCACCAACACACCAAATTTTAAAGGTACATTTTTCTTATTACTTTTGTTGAAACATTTTTTGATATTAAATTTATAATTTTATGTTTAGACTGTAGTTACTAAATGAAAACATTTTTATTTAGTTAGTTAGTTTATCAATTTTTGTGCATTAATGTTAATATAAATTGTTTAAGTATATTAAGATTTTTAAGTTTAGTAATAATATTAATATTTGTTATTAGAAAATTTAGAAATTTAATTTGTATTATTGAATTTAATTTTTTTAATAAGTAAATTATGAATGTTAAGTGTAGTAGTTAAGTTTAATATTTTTTGTGAATAAGTTATGAATTTTTAGTGTAGTTGTTTATTTTAATATTTTATTTTAATATTTTTTTATGAGTATATTATGAATTTTAAGTGTAGTGGTTAATTTTAATAAGTTTTATTAGTAAATTAAGATTTTTATGTGTAGTATTTAATTTAATATTTGTTGTTAGTAAATTTATCAATTTAATTTGTAGTAGTGAATTTAATATTTTTTGTTAGTAGATTATGATTTTTTAGTATAGTTGTTTTTTTTTAAAAGTAAAATAATATTTTTAAGTGTCGTGTTATTTTTATTAATTATTTTTAGTAAATTAAGATTGTTAAGGGTAGTAATAAATTTAAAAATATTTTTGTTAGTAAATATTGATTTTTAATTTGACTATTAATGACTATAGTGCTCATATTTTTACTTCAGAAAATGGATCATAATCAGTAGCCTTATTTTTCGGACGGTTTCAACAAGCTCAACGATGTATTTGATATTTCGGAGCCGACCCATACTCAAGCGGGACCTTCTGGTTCTGCCGTTACACCAATATTTAACAGCAGATGTGTGGCAGTGTTTCAACATAGTCCAAATGACACTCCCAGACAGGACGTCCAGACCTAGAGCTAACTGTAAGTTTTGTCATAAGGATTATGCCACAAGTAGGAAGGGAACCAGACATTTGAAACGGTTTATGTACAAATGTATGCCTGCACATGGACAGGTAGACACTACAACCCAAACACAACTACAACGGCACCCAGACGGGTCTGTTACGACTTGGTAGTTTGACGCCATGTACGTTAGAGAGTGCTTGGCACGATACATTACACAAACTGGTCAACCGATCAGTGTTGGTGAGAGTCCATTTTATAAAGAATTAATCACATTTGCATATAACCCCCAATTTGAACCTGTTTCTAGAACCACCACTAGAAATGATTTGATAAGATTGTTTGAAAACCAAAAGGATGACTTGATTGCTAAAATACAGCATTTAAGTGTCTCTGTTGCATTAACTTCTGATATTTGGAATGCATGTTCCAAACAAGACTATTTATATATCACGAGACATTATTTAGATTCTAACTGGAGGACAACAAAAAGAATTATTGGTTTTCGTCCTATGAATTTTTCACATACCGTAGAAAACATTTTTAATATCTTTATTTATTTTTTAGAAACTTATGAAATCATGCATCGTATCTTTTCGATCACATTAGATAATGCATTTGCAAAAACTAGCTCTATTGCATTGTTTGTTGCAAGAAATATCCCACAAGATGAAGGTTATTTCTTCCATCAACGGTGTGTATGTCATATTATAAATTTAGTTGTACAGGCTGGTTTAAAGCAGATAAGCGACCAAATAGATCGCATCAGAGATGCCATTTCTTGGATTTGCAGTTCTAATCCTAGATTCAGTGAAATTCAAGAGACACTGTAAATTAAACGGTCTCAAACCCCGACGATTCCAAACTGATATGCCGGTAAGGTGGAAATCTACTTATTTAATGTTGGAAAATTGTTTGGAACATGATACAACCATTACATGTTTTTATAACATGAAATTGGCCGTAACAGGTCGTCCTGAAGGAAAAACACTTACCACAGACGATTGGTATGTGGTAAGGGTTTTTGTTCAATTTTTAAAGATTTTTTACATTGCCACTGTAAATCTTCCCAGACAATCCATCAAATAGTGGAAATATTTGAAGTGTTAAACAGTTATAGAGAAGATGAATATTTAGGCGCTGCAGTTGTTGTCATGGAGACAAATATGAAAAAATATTGGGCTAACATTCCTCTACTTTATGCTTAAGTGTTATAGTAGATCCTAGGGTTAAATTATCTGGTTTAGAAGTTTTGTTTGAGTTTATTGGTACTAATTTATCAATAGATTATTCAGAATAAATTACTGCCATTCGAACTAAGTTTGTCGAGATTTTTCGTATTTATGATAGCAGGTTTAGCAACATTGACATCCCCCAATCAATACAACCGGAGACAGAGCCAAAGCAAACAAGTTGAAGTCTTCTGAAACGGTGAAAAAATGACAAATCAGCAAGTGCTTCTTCAGGGCAAAGATCTGGCCCTATCTTCTTGTACCAAACTGATTAGATATCTTGAAACACAGTTCGTATTGAAGACAATGAAGAGTTTGATTTGTTGTTATGGTGGAAGACCTATACGTACAGGTATCCAGTTCTGTCACACTTAGCACGTGATGTACTGGTTATTCCCGTGTTAACGGTGTCTTCAGAACAAACTTTTAGCACCAGTGAACGCATAATTGAACCAAGAAGAAGCTGTTTGTCTCCGGAGATGATGGAGACATTAATATACCTTCGGGATTGGGAGCATGATAAAAAAAGGTTGTAAAATCAAACTGTAGATAAAGAGATTATTCTAAATTTCAACAATCTATATATTGATAAACCTGCAGGTAGTGGCTAATGGCAGAACTAGGTTATACTTTTATATATGTATTTAGTATTTACTTGTAAGTTGTAATAAGATTGCATTCTTTTTCCCTTACCAAGTTTTTATCCCACTGGGTTTTTCTTGGTAAGGTTTTTAACGAGGTAATCATATAAATATGTAATACTTAATTCCATAAGTGAAAAAGAATTAAATAAAAAAAATTGTTTATTTTCTTTATTCATTTTTGAAATTGAAATCCTTAACCCTAAACCCTAAATCCAAACAAACTTAATAAGAAAAAATCGAATTTAAAAATGATTATGGATCATGCTCGCCGAACAAGGCCCGACCCGTTTTCGAAAACAGGCTCGACTCTAAATTTACAGCATTATGGATTAATGTGGGGTGGAAATTAATTAAAAAAAATCGTCTTTTGCCACACGTGACACATGTTCATTAAAGAATTACAAAGTAGGAATTTTCTAATCATATAATTTATCTAGATCCATTTTTTTTGTTTAAAGTTGCCCTCTAATTTTTATTGATTGTAAATTTGATTTATTTAATTGTTTTGGCTTTTTACTGTTTATACAATATAAAATTTTATAGTCTACTTCTAATAAGATTGGGTTAAGTGGACCAGGTGGTATATAAAAATAAAAATAAAAATAAAATTGGACTAAATTACATATGTTTAACGTTACATTAATCTTAATTATTTTTTAAAGACTTTTATAAATAAATAAAAAATTGTACCAATCAATATTTTTTTCTTTTTAACAATTACAACTTAGGTTTGGAAAATGACGACAAGATTGAAACTCACAAAATCATCAATACAAGTGTAAATGATATATAACATAAGATCAATCACATTTTTCTGTATACTATCATATTTAAGACATCTTAAATTATAACCGTTCAATATAGTTTCGAGATAAATAATATTCTTTCGATTAAATGATGTCTCAGGACCGTAGATAGTATAAGAAAAAAAGCATCATCTAAAGTTGTATTTATTATATAATAAACTTTTGTACGATCGCAAGCAATAGAGTGCTCTCTGATTGTTTGATTTTAATTTTCATATTATATTTATTATTTTTAATTTTAATTTAATAACAGTATCTGCAACATGCTAGATCTGTATAACCCAAGTAACATGCATGTACTTGTGAAACCACGACGTAGAGACCGGAGGAGATGCTAAAACAGAGTAAACATTTTTTTTTTTTGGAGTCCAAGATGGTAAACATTCAAAACCGGGCTTTTAGATACTTTAACATATAAATAGCAATGTTCTAGTAAGCGTTAGGCGTTAGACGGGTGGAGGAGAAAATCTTCCATGAGCTCGTCTCATATATAATGTTGGTAAGATGGGTCCAATGAGAGCGTGACATCTGTTATAATTTTTAAAAACAACTTTTTATTTAATTCGCCTCAGATACCGACACCTGGATAATATATTGAAACAACTAAACCTAAGCCATTAGTTCATCTCTACCTCTCTTCACAACAAAATCTGATGTCGTTCATGACTGAAAAACCTAAGGCAACAAAATCTGCCATTCATGGCTCTGATTTTCTTTCGCGACTCTGTTTTTTCTTCTCTGTGACGACTCACTACACTATAACCCTAAATATCTTCTCTTCGCAGACCGTAAGTCAAAGACCCAAATGTGATTCTTGTTGTTTCAATCCCTGTCTCTCTCTCTCTCAGTGTTTTGTTTGGAATAATAGTTTTGTTTTGTAATTTTTTAAGAGAAAACTCATTCAAGTTTTCGCTACATCGATTTCGAATCAAAAACGAGAAAGCTCAGTTTGTAGATGATGATAATGACCATTATAAATCTTCTCTTCGCAGACTGTAAGTCAAAGACCCAAATGTGATTCTTGTTATTTCAATCCCTCTCTCTCTCTCTCTCTCTCGGTTTTGTATTTTTTTACAGAGAAAACTCATTCTAGTTTTTGCTGCATCGATTTGGAATGAAAGACCAGAAAGCTCAGTTTGTAGATGGTGATAGTGACCATTATAAGGTAAAGCTCAGTTTATATATATATATATATATATATATATATATATATTATAATTTTTGAAAGCATTTCAGCTTTTGGAGGCTTATACTACGTTATTGGACTCTTTTTTCTAGGCATTGATTTGGTTTGGTAGATGATGACATACATTTGTAATTAATGAAATCGTTTATGGACAAGGTTGCAAATATCGGTTTTAATTGAAATATGGGGATCCCTGTGTTTATAGAAATAATGAAGATATAGATTGGATTCCAACATTCAATGACATTTTTGATATTGGATTCCACCAGAAAATATTTGGGATGTTATCTATATTCATTCTTTGCTAATGGAAGCCCCATGAAGCTTGTTTGTGTTTATCAGGTGAAACACTAGTGTAGAGTAGTGGGTGAGGTTCTTAGTTTTAACTCCACTTAGACACCATATTTGTTGATTCTCTGGCCAAAATGGGATCCAGAGGTGAGGGTGATAGAATTATTTGGAGTAATGGTTGATTATGGCTGTTTATTTTATGTCTTGTGTTCCCTGTTTATTAATCAGTTGAATCTTGATGGTTGATTTTCTGGACACTCTACAACATCGGACAACTTTTGGCGAGCAACAATGGAATGTGCTTCATGTGAGATAAAATCAAGTGGACTCCGACCAAGACATCGAAAGATACCGAAGAGCCCTGGCTGACATTGTATGGTTGAATCTTTTAGGCCTTTTTGAGCAGTAGAAGTTGAGCTATGACCGTCGATTGACAGAATTTTGGTTTTTAGAATAAATATTTTATTCAATATAGAACAAAAACAAAATATCAAAGTATTTTGAATGACAATTTCTTTGTTGAAATGGTCCGGTAATGTCTTCATGAATCATGCCATTGACAAATTGCTATGTTTGATATGCTCCTGTTTTAAGTTGTTGTGTTGTGTTTCAAGGGTGAAAAATAGAAGAAAGTGTGATGAGAATCTATCTTTTGCAAGCTGCAATTGCATATACATTGTTGATGCAAAAAAAATAAAAAATCAGAATAAAGAGTTGTTTTTGTCAATGGTTGGCGAATAAAAAATAAAGATTTGTTTGAAATGCTCCTGTTTTGAGCTGTTGTGTTGTGTTTCAAGGATGAAAAATAAAAGAAAGTGAGATGTGAATCTATCTTTTGCAAGCTGCAAATGCATATATATTGTTGATGCAAAAGAAAAAAAATGAAATACTTTTGATCAATACAGCTAGTTTATATATAACTAGCTTGAAAGCAAAAAGTACAACTAGTTACTTGGAACAGTTAGTTTATAATTTGAGCAAATAACCGTAAAACAACTGGTTTAAACAATAAATTTTCTAAAGTTGATAACAACCATGAAAAGATCATCGGTCCTTTGAGTCTAAAGTTGTCTAGAACCAATTGACGATAAGAAAACACAATTAAGTTGTTCTCATTAAAAATACAAATAGTTGACAAAAGGGAAACACAAACCTGACTTGAGTGAGGCCATTGTCCAAATGTGTGAGGCCATTGTTCAAATGAGGAATTCATAGCTTGAGATTGTGATGTATCCTATAAATATTGATAATTAATATTGTAGTTAAAGAACATAATTGTTTCAATGACTCAAAAGTTTACATCTTATAAAATAATACCTGACTGAAGTGAGGTAACACTACAAAAAAAAGGTCATTTCCGATGGTCAGAGCCGTCGAAAAAAGTTTAATCATAAAAAAACATGGCACGCGCTGCATCACCCCGTCACCCAAGCTAATTCCATGCGTTTATGTGGCTCGAACCCGTGACCTCAATGATAGAAAGTGAATGTTGCTTTTAACGCTTTACTATAACTTTATATCTGATATATTTTACATACTATTTATATATAAGCTATTTATATGTTTGATTACTATCTAATTAAAATTTTGTACAATATTTAAATATAACTATTGATATTTTTTTTTAAAATATCATTTTTTTATTAAAATATTTTCTTTATATGATAGGAAATTATATTTTACTATTTTATCTTGAAATATGATACGTATATTATACCCTTGTTGATTTTATTTTTTTTAAAATCAACATTTTACTAAAAAATTAATAATTTAAACTTAATTTAGTCAAATTTATAATTATTTTGTATGATAAACAAATAGATATTAAAAAATATTATTAGATTTTTTTTCCAAAAAATCTGATATATTAGCGTCATTAAACACAATTATAAACACCTAAGTAATTACATATAATTTTGCTATATTTTATATTTATATAATTTAGTTAGACGTACACATAAAGTAGACTACTTATTAGTACCATTTTTTTGTCCCTAAAGTCTGGTCCCTATTGTATAATTTTCTTGCAGTGATCGTCATAAATTTTTTATTTTTTTTATATTATCTATGATATAGTTTTTTTAAAAATTCAAAATTAAATCAAAATATTTGGTGACAAATGTGACAGAGATTTCATCAAAAAAATAGTGATAAATAAAAAAATAACACATATAGTGATACATTTAAAATATTGACCTACAAGTTACATTTTTTTTTCTAGTGTATAAATTGTCAAATACATTCCATTGTAATTTATTAATTAATATTATAATAATAAATTAATTATTTTTTTCCTTGACATTGCCATAACAAATAATGTAGAAAATAGTACTACATTTTCGATAGCGTAATTTCCATTAACATTAATTTGAATTAAATTTTATCATTTCCGACGACGCTCTTTATGCTGTAAGAAACGTGTAATATTGATTGTTTTTTTCATTATTTTCGACAGCACAAAAAATACCGTCGGAAATGTGGACTATTTCCGACGGCACGACCACGAAAAATACCATCGAAAAGTCATTGGAAATGTTGTATTACTTTTTCCATATTTCCGTCGGTATAAAGACTATTTCCGACGGTCACTCGGGCGTTGGAAATGTGGTATTTTATTTTCATTCATTTATGACGGCTCTAATATGGCCGTAGAAAATGTACTATTTCCGACGCTAATTAGTGCCTTCAGAAATAGTTCGTCACTAATATGCATTTTTTTTTTAGTGTAATAAGTTATTATCGTGAAGAAGTCTAGTAAAGTAAAAGTCGGAACTTCCAAGAGGCACACTTAAAACCGGTGGACCAGAATGGGAACATGATGGAGGCAATGTTCCTAGTTGACATGAAGCACTTTGATGAGATGGATCAAAATAGTGAGAGTTTTCTTTGTGTTTCACTGTATACAAAATGTATATATTGTTAAGAAACATGGATAGAAAATAATAATTAAAAAAACAAATTCTTACATATAATAGATTATACATATTCATACCTTTTGTTGCTTTCTTCTTATGTTTTTCCAAGTTACTCTTCAACCTAGCATTTGTTTGTCCTTTGGTCTTAACAATTGGTGGATTCAATATCGGTGCAGTATTGAGTGTATCACCAACAGGTTGCACATTTACAGTTTTATGACTCTCCAACAAATTAATAGTTTCCATGTCTTGCTAAAATAACCTCAATGCCTCTGCTAATTTACCTTAAACAATCTTAGTTCCTTGATCACTCAATGAAGCTATGTTGTACACATTACTCCCTTCATGCATTAACTCGCTAAGACGTAAAGATTAAAGAGACTTCTCATTTTCGTTTGATTGAGTATATTTATCACAACTCATTAAAATTCCTTTTTTTGCATCTTTGGTCCACCTTTTTAGTATGTAATGCTCCGATATAATTCTCAAATTATTTAAATCAAACACCTTCAAAGCATGATGACACAACATCCCCATTGTCTCAAATAATTTACAACTACATGAAACATCAAATGTAAGTGAATGAAACTTTACTTCATACACCCTTTGTCTACCTTCCTCCACAGCTTAATAAATACACAACTCACTATCACTAAAAATTTCTTTGATTCTCACACCTATACCACCCACCAACTCTTTTTGAAAAAACCTAAACATTTTGTTTGTGTACATGTGAGCTCCATGGATTAAGATTCCACTACTAACCTCAATATGAGGTGCACCATTTTTACAACGATAATCTTCTTCCAACTCCGCTAATCTCATCTCTTTTGTTTTCTTTTCATAATGATGCACAAAATTAACGAGATCCATTGTTTTTGTGGAAATTCTATGGAAAACATTATCTGTACTCTCACTCTGTTGGGTGGATACAATAGATGCAGAAAAAGTATCCAAACTAAAAGCCGAACACCATTTTCCTCGAGAGGAGTACAACTTTTCAAGCCATGAATGACCTTGAAGATTGAATTATTTGATCATTTCATCCTGTGAATCTTGAAATTCTTTTTCATTCTCACACCCATGAAAACATTTATTGAATTTTTTCTTGAAGCCGGGCTTTCCATATAGACTAGCAAGATGTTGAGTGGCATTCTTGGCAATGAGCCAAGTGCACAATCGATGTCGTGTCTCTTTTAAAACAATCTTAATTGCATTTTCCATTGCTTTGTCTTCATCGGTAAATATAGTTTAGGTTGTTTATTTCCAGTCGACTCTAAAAATGACTCAAACAACCAAACAAATGATTCGGTGGTCTCATCTAGTAGAAACGCACAACCAAATAACACATTTTTCCAATGATGATTAACTCCCACTATAGGAGCGCAAATCAAATTATACTTATTTGTTTGAAATGTAGTGTCAAAACATACAACATCACCAAAACATTCATAATCCAACTTTGATGTACTATCTCTCCAAAAAAAGTTTGTAATTCGATTATATTGATCCACTTGAATTGAATAAAAAAAATTAGGATCCTCACCTTGTTTGTGTTTGAAATGATTCAGTAAGCTTTGTGCATCCTCTGCTTCCATCATTTCATCCTTTCGCCCTTGCAAATAATTTACTGCATCTTTTTTTGTGTACCCTACATTTTCAGCACCACCCGCTTCAGTTGCTAAAAAGAAATATGATTTTGTATCCCTTATACCAGCATCAACCATATCACTCATGACTGTCCCAAAACTCTTAGAAAATTTTCGACCTGATCTTAAAAATTGTCTTTGTTCCAGTTTAGCCATTTCATGGTTATGATCAAAGTTGATGTGAGTAATAATCCATACTCCATGCTCTACAGTGAACCGTATGACTGCTTGACAACCCGTTCTTGTATCTAACCTTATAATCTTTTTATCTTGGCATACCTCTTGATCCATTAGAAATCCCACTTTTGAGAGCATAAGAAATCACGTTGTCGAATATTGTTTGATTTATCTCTTCGAATGATTTATCTCTTCGAATATTCCCTTTCGGAATGCTGAATCCTTTTCTCAAAGCATATGCTTTGCATAAGTTAAAAGCATCATCATCCGAATGCACTTGCATTCCCACTTTTAATTCTTTATCATCTTTGAATTCATCCTGACATAGCACAAATCCAATAATTAAAAAACTATATCCTAACTTTAATAACGAATAATTAAGATCACAAAATTATTAGGGTCGAAGCTCCTAAGACAAGTAGAGACAAACAACTAAAAAACCCTACTTTTTTTTTAACATTAGACAAACAAAGAAAGACAAGAAAGAAAATAAGGACAAAAGACTAACAGCAAAGAAACCAAATGGTCGAAGCTCCTAACACATGGAGGGAATTCCTCAATCCAAAACTCAACCTCCTTCAGACAACCAATTTTTAACGTGTCCACAAGCCTATGATTGGCATGCTTGGGGATGTGATTAATAGTCACATTATTCCAACCCAAAATCAGCCTGGAAATATTAGCAAGAAGGGGGAGGATACTTCTATTAAAAGCATGTTTACTGAAAAAATTACATACAATGCGGCATTTAATCGTAAATTTTCATGGAATCATTGTGTGCGGTCCTAGATTTAATTTTTTATGTTTCTTTTATTTTTCTAATTATTTTATTTATCATACCTTAAATAATGTTAATTAAAATTATAATAATGAATAAATATAAAAAAACTTACCATTAAATGTCTTGAATCTTCAAAAAAGTGAAATGGTGGAGGAGGAGATGAAATTTCTTGAGTGAAAGGGTGGATGAGGATCGCAGGAGATGAAATTTCTCCAGTGAGGAAGATGGAACGTTCAAAATAGTGAACTGGCGGATGATGAGATGAAATTTCTTGAGTGAAAGGGTGGAGGAGGACCGCAAGAGATGAAATTTCTCCAGTGATGAAGTTTGAACGATTGTCTGTGGAGAAGGTCCGCAAGAGATGAAATTTCTCCAGTGAGGAAGATGAAACCATTGTCTAGCAGAGGGAAATAAGGGAGGGAAAGATTTTAATAATTTTTATCTAGGTGTCAGTATCTGATTGGCAAATAAAAAATAAAGAGTAATTTTTAAAATCTATGACATGTGTCACTCTCTCATTGGGCCTGTCTCACCAACATCATATATGAGACGGGCTCATGGAAGATTCTCTTAGGGTGGAGACCCAGCGCCTAGCGTCTAGGCCGATTAATTGACGATTAATTGGTCGGTGAATTAAGGTCTATCTTTTTTTATATTCTTATATAAAAATCTAATCACAAACAAATCCCAATTATCAAATCCAAGCAAAATTCTTTCCAAATTCACATATGTCAAATTTTCAATCGAAATCCAATCATAAACCAATTCAAATCCACAAACAACCATTCAGATTAAATCACACAACAGATACAACAAAAGCTAGCAGAACAGCTATATAACAGGCAAGCCTCCTCACCTGGAAGCTGGGCAAGCACAACATACACAACAAAACAGAGCAAACAAGCTAATCAACCACCAAAACAGAGCAAGGAAAAAACGACAAAAGCTAAGCTAGCAGCTAACTCCCCACCAATTGTGTGCAAGTAATTTGGGTTTGAGTTTTAGAAGTGAAAAGACATTAACAAATTTTACCAATTCAAACAAAACCTATAAAGCATGAATCTTGATGACCTTGAGACCAGACCTGGTACAAAACACTCGTACAAAACAACCAACAATGACAAACAACAATATGCCTAAAGACACCAAGTGAAATGTGCTTGACAACAACAATGAAATCAAGGGAAATGTGGATATAAACAAACTAAAGCTCCTACAGAAAACACATAACAAAGTAACAATGACAGCAACACCACAACACAGAATTCAGAAACCACAAGGAGCAACCAAACCCACTAAAGCTCCCGGACAAAACACCTACCAACAACCATTTTGGATCCAAATTACCACCATATAAATGAAATCAAAAGTAGAAAACAACAATAGAAATGGTGGGAAATAGAGGATTGAATAAAAAGAGACATGAAAATTTGAAAACAAAATAGAGGAAAGGGTATCTGACAACAGACCGGTGAACTAGAGACGGCTACGAACTAACGATGGCGGGGATGGAAGACGATAGCCTTTAGTGATCTCGACAAATGAAGGCTAGTGGTAAGAAGCTTCTTTGGGCAATTTGGTAATCTGATTTAGGTTTGTAAGGGGTTTGTTAAAGAAGATGGAAATAAGTGAACTGAATAAGTGAAACATGTAGAAGACGATATCGTTTTTTATTTTATTTTATTTTGTTAAAAAGACAAGCATGGCAAAGTCAACACCTTTGACTCCGCCTAGCCGACTTGGCGATTAGTCGGTGACTTTTCCGATCAGTCAGATACAGAATAATTAGGTTAATTTTAGTCATTTCACTTCAGTAATCAGTTAACTAGCTAAATTGAACCGATCAATTCGGCCTAAGCGGTTGATTTTTCGAACAATAATAAAGAGTAATACTCGAAATCTCAACTCAAATCTCAACATTCATTCCAAATTATAATATTATACATTAATGATGATTTCTCTCGCCTACCACTTATTATACAAAGTTAGTTTGGATATTTTCCAATTGAAAATGAATCAAGATAACGTAACGATGGACCACCGTTAAGTTTTTGGGGCGTTTGTATAGAATACATAAACTTTTCCATCTAATCTAAGCGTACGATGGCCAAACCTCAAGGATCTAGTATGATTTCCCCTTACTTATGTATAAAACCTTTTTGTATTTTTGCTTTTGAGAAGTTGAAAATTTTAACCATAAATAATAATAATAATAAATAGAGATATATCTTGTTATATGAGTACATAACACTACGTTTTGTCCCAATTTTTTAGATATTTAAATAAATATCACCTGACATAGAAAGTACTAAGTAGATATAGAAACCTCATATATGCAATTTGATGATTAAATTGTTTATAGTCAAAATTTATTATAATACTATAAGAAAAAAAAATACAATCACACCTAACGTCAAACACAAAGATATTGTATCTAAATTAAAAATAGGCTAATTGGCATTGATGCCCCCAATTATGCCCGAATCTATACCTTACACCCTACACTTTTTTTCAATAATAAACCCTCTCAAACTTTCATAAATTGGCAATAAGTGACTGAATTGTCACGGAAGTGAGATTCTATCTGTTTTAAAGCCATGTGCGTCTCACGTGTTGTCGTGCAAAGGGCTTTTCAGTCTTTTCCTTTTGAAAATAAGAGGGGTAACATGTAATTTGTTGAAATTTCTAAAAAAAATTCCCAAATCTCCCAAAGTTATGATTTGTCAAATTCCAATTTCTCTCAATTACTTTTGTTCCAAAAGCTGGGGTTTGTCAATCTAACCTAGAAATTGGCTCGATCAAGCTTTGGTTCATGTTTTTTTGCTTATAGAAATTAAAAGTGAGATTAGGGCTTAGAGAAGCAAGGTAATGCTTGTGGAAAAATGATTGAACCAAGGAAATCCGACGACGAACAGCCACAGTATGGTAAGTCTCTCCTGATTTTATTTCTAGGTTAAGGTTGTTGTGTTGTTTGTTATACTTTGGTTTGAGTAAAGCTATAAAATGTAGAAAAAGTAATTAATTGGTTCAGACTACAACACAACAAAAAGAGATATTTATATAAGTGCATGTACGGGATCACAACAATTCATAATAGAACATAATATGACATAGATGTATACCCCACTTGTAATAGAATAGAATCTTGAAATAAAACTCAAATGCATGTTGAATATGTTTTTTTTAAGACACTGTGGGTGGATTTTATCTTCACATTTTCTATAAATTGAATGGCTTATTTGTTTTGATTGAGTTCTCACAGTTATTGTACAAATTAATTAGATCAATGTTTATGTTAATAGCCATTTTTGGCATGGGATCAAAGCAAAAATTTTCACCTGTTTTTACCTAGTAGGATGCACCTCTCGATACTGGATAAGGTCTTCCTGCTACAGCCTACCTCGAGATACCAGGTCCTTCACCGCCTTTGCACCTTGACGTCAATATCTGGAAGAGGATCAATGTTTACATCCCAACAGGTTACTGGGTACCAGGACAAGCTCGCGTCGTGGTACTTCTGACTCAACATCTTTGTACAAGGATATCCGATTTGGTACCCGAGTACCTCGATACTACCACCCGGGGAAACATCAGCATCTACGGAAAGTGCCATTTACCCTATTGAGCAGGTACCATGATACTTCCTACCTAGCACCCTAGCACTAGGACATCCCCCTAGTACCTGAGTACCTCAATGCTATCTCGCCAACTCTTCCAAGCACGTGTCTTATCTGACAAGCAAGAAAGATGTTAGCCGAAAAGGTCCAGAATGTTTGGTTGACTGCCACACCACCAGACTGGTACCCTTAGGTACCTCACCATTGCCATACTGGTAACCCTAGGTACCTGGCCATTGGCATGCATATTCATGATTCTCCTCCAAAGCTACAGAGTTGACTTCTTCGCCACTAAAGTGCCAAAATGAAACCTTAGGTCAATGGATTTGCCATTCATTCGAATTTAAACCTAAATGAAAACCTGACGAAATCAATGGGAGTAATTCCCATGTAATTTGTTTCCACCATCAATGCCAATCATTTCCGTTAACATGGCCAATAAATTGGTCGAAATTATAGGTATTTGACTGATGATGGAGGGGGATTAAAAAGGGTCATCAGGATCCGGACATGGTATCAAAAAGTTAAAGAAAAAAGGCATATCATCTTCACTATTTTTCCAACCTTAAAGGATTTAGCCACTTATCGACACGCACAAGTTAGCCACTTCCAATCTTTGTAAACCAGAGAGTTCGAGTGATTTTTTATGATCTTTCTACAAATTCTTCAATAAAACAGTTTTCTCATATTGTATTTAACATATTTGTCCTGTTTTAAGTCTTTCATATATTCATCTTCCTGTGACACTTTGTCACCTAGATACGAGGTATCTACCCCAACTACAACATACTAGGTAGCGGTCTTGAGGGTTTTGATTGAAATTCCTCACCTTGAGCGAATTCTCGGTCAACACTTTTTGGCATCGTCTGTGGGAACGTTCCACACCTCTTTTGAAAACCTGTGAAATCAAGTTTCGCTTTTTTAGTATACAACATGAGACTTTGATCCTCCCAAGGGTAGCTCGAAAACATCAGGGCACTAGTCCATAGCCTCTACCCGAAAGTTCCAAAGAAAGGAAAGAATTCAAAGCATCATAATCCTGATTTAGCACCATCTGCTACCGAACGGGTTGCACCTCAGGTCCCAGCCGCCTCAGTGGTAGGCCAAGAAATTTAGGTGCAAAATGTTAGAATTATGCTCAATAGCAAGAGTGTGATAATGTATTTGACAATCTTTTCATACTAATAAAATGATTTCTGGTTTAACAAATCTTATAGTATTTATAGTGTAATTATTATAATTGTCAAAAGTAAATAATCATATGGTCAAAAGACTATGAGAAAAGAAGTATTGTTTATACATCTAGATGTGTATGAGGTAGACAAAAGTCTTTAGTGAGTCTTGACCAATATTCACTACTTAAGATAAAGGTTGGGCGCCTTTACATTGTTAAAGTTGTAGATTCTTTTACTAGCAATTGAGTGGGATCATATGTGTTATATTGAGTCTAAAATCATCAAAGTGTGATGTCTTTGGGTAAAAGAATCTAGTGCACTAGGTGCATTAATTAGGATCACGGTAAAATACTTTATCTAGAACCGTCAATGGATAAAAGTTTTCACTTGAAAACAATCGGAGAGTCTATCTAAATCCTAAGATAAATGATGGACTTATGGTTGCATGTTTTATCATTTGAGTTATCACTGAGTACGATTATATAGCATAGACTATCCTCGATAGATTGGTGGTATTTATTTGTTAATTGATAAAGGACTTCATTTATTGACATGGACATCATGGCTCTATTTATTAAATGTGAGTAGAATATCATCGTATGGATATTTTGAGGTATTGGATATTAAATCTTAATGATAAGTTTTCAATAGTGTATATTGTAATATGGCTTCTGGACAAGTCAAAACATCCAAGTTCAAAATATGGTCATATGAGTAATATGGTAACTAGGAGAGCTATAGGCGGTTTATGAGCTCTTGGTGATTACTGGTATTCTTTACGAGGATACATCATCTCCATTAAGATTGTTTAGGGTACAAATGAGGAATATTAGCTTATTCTATCTTTATTTAAGAGTTCAATTTTAGTTCTTTAGTGGAATGAACTAAAATTAACAGATCGGACCTAAGTTAATCATTTGTTGATTGTGATTAGGTTATATCTATTAGAGCTTAAATTTAGATAGCCCGTCAAGATCCCCAATTCACACGAACTTGCATGGATCACTTGATATATTCTACTGGACCAATTTATGGGTCCATCTAGAGTTGTTTTAAGGCATGTGGACTTGTTTCTTTTAGTAAAAATGGGTCTAGTTCACATGTGGACCTGTTATTGAGGTACAATGGATTTAATAAAATATAAAAACAATATTTATGCCCATGTATGGACTTGGGTGGCAAGGCTAAATATAATAGCCTGTTATATTGTTTTTATTTTATTATTTAATTAAATAGAAATTAATTAATTTGTTAATTAATTAATTATTTAATTAAAAGTCATAATCTTTTTCCTAGTGTTGACGGTGATTTTTGGATCAATCTCCCGTCACACAATTAGAGCAAAGTAATGGCTAGCACAAACAAAAGATAATAAAAAGAATAAGTAAGACACTGGATTTTATGTGGTAAAACCCCAATGCGAGGAAACATCCACGGTTGCCAATTGCAGCAACAAAAATTCACTATATGAAAATGAGATTACACACTCAATCACTCTTGTCTTTTTTCAAGAAATTGCATTCAACCCTTTTGGGTGTTTTTTGGGTCTATTTATGCATGCATAGAACCCTAATTCTTGATGTATAAGTAAGGAAAGCTCTTGTGATTCATTGAAATTCTAACTTATTGTAGTCGTGTTGTCCTTTTTCCTTGTTTCACGTTGATCGTATCCTGGTCGTATCGAATTCCTTGTTTAATCCATACTTTTGCATTTATGAAGAAGCTCATTTCCTTATCAGAGTGGGCTTCTAGAAACCTTGTCCAAGTTCGATTCTTCTTTCTACGTGTTTGAGTCGTGATCTTATTGAATCTGGGTGTTAATCTACGTGTCGGGCGTCCGATGGTTTGTTTTTCCCGATCATCCTTTGTTGCCCCCGATTGGTAGTTCAACATGACCCAAATCCCGACCATTTTGACAACTCGATCGGGCTTTCAAACCCTATCATTTATGTCATTTGGTCGGGTTCACTTGGTCCCCACTTATGTTGACTTAACTTGATCAGGTCCTGGTGACATGGCGTTCCTGACCCTGGTCTTTTGCTGACGTGTCATGTTACTTAGAATTTCCAATAACAACACCCTGTTAAAAATACAAGACCAAGCATCTCGTTCAAAGTAGAACACGTTCGGCGAAGTATGTTTAATTTATCATTATTTTTCGCTGTGATGCTGTTTGAACACGCATTTATTCCTTTGCGGCTGGATGTCAATGTCAATTACGCTTATTTCGGATGATGCAATCATTTATCCGCCTTTTTCAAAATTTTGAACGACACGTGTTTCTCATTCCACGTGTACCTACCCCCTACTCGCACATGCATGGCGGTATGATGCCACTTCCTCATATATATAACTCGAAAACATTTCAATTTTCCTTACGATTTTATATTGATTTTCTCACAAAAAAATCTAACCTCTTTTTCTCTTCCAGACTTCGGCTGTCCTCCTTCAATCTCTCGAGTCTTTACCACTTCCGTACACCTTCCAGGTATGGACCCAACTCTTTGTTATCGTTATTTTGAGCTTCTTATGCATGCCATCGAGGTTGGCGATAAAGAAAATATCGCCAGGCTCGAGTCTCTTCTTAGGGGTTATTTTTCCTCATCCCAACATATTGCTTTGAATGTTGACTAGTCTATGGCCCGTCCCGGGTTTTTTCTTCCTTCCTCTAATCCCCTTGGATCTACTTCTGTTGATGTCCATCTGGATATGTCGAAGAACATGAGGTAAACTTCTAGGGCTACCCCTAGGAAGACTGCATGCTTGGTGAGTGACTTGAAGATAACTTCCCAAACGTTAAAGTTGAAGGACGTTTCTAGGGAACGACGGGCTCGTTTGCTTCGGACCATGCTTGCGCTTTTGATTTTGAAATAAAAGTAGTGACAGATGAAGAACTCGTGAAGTTTATGGAACTGTTCAACCTCCTCCGTTCTGTGAAACTATCCTACAATGGAAATCGTGCGGTGTGGTATCCACCCTCTGGCGCAGCCGTAATTTATGGGGCAATGTTGTGTTTTAGGGTAACTTTCCATTTACAGCCCTTCATCGCTCACTTCCTAGCAGAGGCGGGTGTTGCCATGGCTTAATTAACTCTAAATTCGTATTGAGTGTTGATCATTCTGTGGCACTTATGGAAGAAGATCGATGCTAAGCACCCTTGACCCCAGGAGATACGTAATTTTTACACCTTGGGTGGATCAGATACAGGCGGGACCTTTGACCTACAATCGATGTCGCCTAGTTGCTAGATCCCTTATGGTTACAAGGAGAAACCTGCCCTTCTAACGCATAAGGACCATAAGGGCTTCATCTGGGGGTTTCTATTATCTAACAAGTATTGGAAGAATAGTTGATTCTTTATTAGTGGAGATTGGGGAGAAGTTATGGTGGCCGATCCATCCCATCATCTAAACCAAAACATAGTTTCAAGGCATTTCTATAGCCCTGAGTTATGGAACAAAACTGCACATGTTATGACTCAGGAACAAGCTAATACTGTCGTCAAGGCAGGCAGACTTCTTGGGAGGTTCGGGATCACCCTAATCTGTACTCAAAAAAAGAGTTAATTGAAATGGTTCCCTTTCCCGAGATATCTGTTTGGCGTAGACGTAGTAAGTATTTGTTTCTGAGCTATCCAGATGGTGGATTATCACTATTGTTTCCACTCATTATTCTTTGTGATGTGTTCCTTTTTCAGTATATGAGCTTGAAATTGTTACTGGCGAGCAAGCTAAGAAGGCTAAGAAGACTAAGAACCTTGATCAGGTGAGTCGTAAGGCTGCTGCTGACTAGGTGTCCCAAGGCATAGCCCCCCTAGAACATGACTTGGTGAAACACGTTTATGAGTTTGATCATGACTTTTTGACTGTTCCTGCTGACTAGGTTATGGTAAGCAGTTGTAATGCCCCTTTCCCTCTGAGCGGTCGGAGGGGGACTTCCAAGGATAAGTCCGGTTGGGTTCATTCTTCTATAGAGGGATCTAACTGTGAGAGGTTGAGTAGGAAGAGATCGAGCCAAGATGGACCCTCTGAAGATAGGCGGAGTCAAAAGGAACCAATCACGGGCATTCTCAAAAACCAGGTCTGATGACGTCTCTAGCAGTAAAGTGGCCAAGGTAGTAAAGGGATCTTCTACCCTCAAAGCTATCTTTAGAAGAAGGGAGATTATAAATAAGGCACCCTCATTGCCCTCTCAATTAGGAGCTACCTCCATCCTTTTAGATGAAGAGGACGATAACGATCAAGGGACTATAACTGAACTAATTTTGAGGGAGCAATAACCAAAGAAAAAGAGTGATCAGGTGGTTACGACGTCTTCTGTTGTCCAATCTGAAACAACTAAGGTTTTCAAGGAGGTAATACCTCTACCTTGCCCCCTGACACCTCAAATTCAACTCGATCATATTCCAGTAGGTCCTCTAGCACATCGCCCAGGGAAGGCTCCCATGGAATTTTCAGTTAGGCACCAAATAGTCTTCACAGATTCTGACTCTGATGATGAGAATCGTAACTCAAAAGAGTTATCTATTGACGACAATATGTTGGACGTCACAAAGGAACATATGCTTGGTCTAGTGCCAAAGTTGAAAGCTGATGTTGTAGTGGAATTAGTTGAGGATGTTTCTGCAGCCCAGCTAGAGGGTGAGTCCCCCCTTACACACCTGAGTCTCTTGATAAGGGTGGTGTCAGTAGAGGTTAATTTTCTGGGGGATAAAGTCATGAAGCTCCTGAGGTTACCCTTCAGGATGGTAAGAGCGCTGAGGTTGGTTCAACCCTTTCTATGGTGCTTCTGACAGTTTATGCTTTCGACCGGATCGTTCCATCAATAACTCTGAACGTTCCAACTTTTGGGTCTCCTCGCTAGAGTGAACTTCAAGATGACCCCTTTTCCATGCTTCACACCATGTCAGTTGGTGAGGGATACATTGGTGATGGCTATTGGAGAGGGGTCAGGGTTGCTAGCCCATCTTAGCGGGTTCAGATGGTTTTTAATAACAGAATCATTGTATGTGACCTATAAATTATTTTCCATTTGCTTACCTTGTGAATTCTCTAACTCTTAATTTGCTTTCAGACGGTAGAGGAGCTGACTCGGGCCTTGGCTGATAAGAAAAGACAGGCCACAGCTATATCTCAGCTGAAGAAGGCCCTTGCTCAAAAAGAGGATGCACTCAAGTCTTATTCTGCTAGGGCTTCCAAGGTCAAACGATATGAGAAGGAGCTAAGAACCCATGCTATGACTGAGCTTGTTTTAAGAAAAACAATAACCAATGTCTAGAATAGGGCTTCCGCATCTAAAATAGCTCACTTCGATAATGTTGAACTAGAGAAGAGGGTTGCCAAAACCGAAACACTAAACGCTCAGCTTGAGTCGAGGGTAGTGAAACGGCTGTGAAAGAGGCACGGTAGGAGACTCAGCTTGCCTAAGACACCCTTACCTCTGCTCAAGAGGTTATGCTTACAACGCAATAGACATCTGAGGAGGATCAGATGCATTACGAATTCTTATCTAGAGATTTGAAGCAACAACAGGTTAGCATGGAAGTTCTTTCTTAGGAAGCTAAGTCAGCCTTGGAGGTTCAAAATATGGATCGTTATAAAAGATACCTAGCTTTTGATGTTGTCATGCTGAGGGAATTTGAGAGGGGGCTGACCACCTCTCAGGCTTTCTTCGTAGTCAGGGAAAGGTCTTCTGATGAGGCTCACTGTAAATGGGATAGAGCGATCAAGAAGCATAAGAGTGGGTCCCTGGAGGCCATCAAGAACCAGAGGATTCGCTGGAGAGCTTACTGCAATTCGATCGGAAATGACCCTCATCTTATCATCTGGAGCTTCCTTTAGCATCCTCTTTGGCCACTTTCCACGCTAATGATGAGAGTAATTATTTGATTAAGGGTGCCGATGTTGGTCCATTACCGAGCATAGACTATTCTCCTTTTATGACAGATGACCCTAAGAATGCCATCATTTGGCCGGATTTTGAAGGCACAACCAAGATCCTGAGGGAGATGCCCCTTCTGATGGTTCTGGGCCCGGGGCCTAACTAAAATCCCTAATGTTTAGAAATTTCCTTTTTATCATTTTTGTATTCTTAATCTTGTAAATGCAAATTTCTTTAATGAAATGAAATTTATTCCATTTGTTGTTTCTGAGTATTTTGTTACTAACTTTGTCATTTATCAACTCGAATTATATGAGTCGGGCCACATGTAAGTTAATTGTTCCGGTTATGATCACATCTTCTTTTGCAATCCCTTTAATCCTGACCAGGATGCCTTATCAACCCAGACTAATACTGAGTTTGTAATCCTAACTTTGGCCAAGCAACTCTGGGTGGCAGTGCTTGTAATGGTTCTTGCACGGGGTCAGGAGAATTGCTTTAGTTTACCTATCGGATATTCTATCCATGACCATCATGTCGTTGATATATCAAGAAGTGTTCTTTGCGACCCATTTACATGGTATCTAGTTTATAGACTCTTGTCTTTTATCTGTCAACTAGGTCATTAGAACATCTCTCAATTGTCTGTTGATCAAGATTCGTTGTAACAGAGCTCTTGTATTTTACTAACTTAGCAGGTGCTAGAACTGCACATGTTTTCAAGTAAGAATATTCATCCCTTGTTCAACTTATGGTGCATCCTATCAGGGTTTATGTCGTAATAGTGCCCTAACAGTGCTTTATTGTACCCTGTTAGTTTCAGTGAGTGTACGCTGCCTTTGCGCCAAACATTTTCGGCCCCCTCACTAGGCCTCTCCGGCACTCTCACCTGACACCAAACAGTTTCTAATTTCCCAGAGATTGCTTTTGAATACGAAAGCAAAGTTTTTGAACATTGTTCATGACCTTCAAAACTATTCCCTCGAAGTGGCTTTTATTAAATGCTGAAAAGGGAACATAAAATAATCAAGTAATAAGGTAAAACTAATTTCTAAATAAGTAAGAGAAAACAATTTTTAATATTAAGCATTGCATTGTCTGAGCAACTCACTTCCTTCTAATCAGGCAAGGCGGTACGCCCCGTGTCCTGCTAACCCGACCACCTTGTACCGGTCTTCCCATTTGTCCGTCAGGGTTCCAGCTGACTTATCTCTTGTACTGGGTGGCACCCTTTTTAAAACTAGGTCTCTAAGTTGGAATCTCCTGATTCAAACATGCCATTTGTAGTATATAACGATCCTTTGCTGGTAGGCCACGATTCTAATTCTCGACATGTCTCTTCTTTCTTCCAACTCGTCTAGATTCTGTCTCATCATCTCAGCGTTCAACTTAGGGTGGAAGAGATACACCCTAGGCAACTTATGAAAGACCTTGACCGGGATTACTGCCTATGCCCTGAAAACCAATGAATAAGGGGTCTTCTTTGTTGAGGTCCTTTTTGTGGTCCGATATTCCCACAAAACCTCGTGCAGCTTATCCGCCCAACTTCCCTTTTTAGAATCTAGTTTCACTTTCAAGGTGTGCTTGATTATCTTGTTCACTGCTTTAGTTTGATCGTTGGTCTGTGGGTGAGCCGGTGTCGTATAATAATTCCTTATCCCGAAGTCATGACACAAGTTCCAGAAGTTGTCACTGTTAAATTGGGTTCCATTGTCTGTAATTATCGTGTATGAGATTCTAAACCGATAAAAAATGTTCTTTTTAATGAAACTCATCGTATTGGCTTCAGTTATATGTTCACTGCTTTAGTTTGATCGTTGGTCTGTGGGTGAGCCGGTGTCATATAATAATTCCTTATCCCGAAGTCATGACATAAGTTCCAGAAATTGTCACTGTTAAATTGGGTTCCATTGTCGTAATTATCGTGTATGAGATTCTAAACCGATAAAAAATGTTGTTTTTAATGAAACTCATCGTATTGGCTTCAGTTATATGTACCAGCGCCTCTGCCTCAACCCATTTGGTGAAGTAATCTACAACCACGATTGTGTGCTTCGCTCCACCTTTGGTTGCAACTGGCATTAGACCGATCAGATCCAACCCCCACATAGCAAATGGCCAAGGTGATGACAAGCTCCTTCATTGTTTAGGAGGCTTCTTTATGTTGTTGGCTACCCTTTGACAACCCCCACATTATTCGACGACAGCCTGAGTGTTTTGAAATAGGGTAAGCCAATAAAAGCCTTGTTAGATAGTTTTTTGTGCTAAGCATCTGCCTCCTGAGTGATTTCCATAAAATCCCCCGTGGATGCTTTCTAATATCCGTCTGCAATTAATGGGGCAATCACATCTCTGTAAGGCTTTCGAGAATCCTCTTCTGTATAGCTCCTCCTAGACCATTGAATACCTTGTAGCTTTGTATCTGAGGCATTTTGCTTCAGTTGCTTCTATTGGAAGCGTCCCCTTTTCCAAGTATTCTCTGATTAGGGTCAACCATGTGATTTGACCTCTTTCAACCGCTTCCACTTCTGGAACCTCTTCTTGGTCCTCGATGCTCGATCTTTTGAGGTGAGGAATTGGGATGGTCTTTGACTACACACCGACAGTGGTTGATGCCAATTTTGATAGAGAGTCTGCTTTTTCATTCCTCTCCCTAGAGATCTTGGTGATTTTTTATGTCTTGAATCTCTCTAGTAATGCTTTGGCTATCCCCAAATATGCAGCCATGTTGTCATCGTTTTACTGATATTCATCCAATATTTGGTTCAAAACCACCTGCGAGTCGCTGAATATTCTAGCCCATCCACTTCTAGGGCGGTGCAGACTCTAAGTCCTGCCAAAACTTCCTCATATTCTACCATGTTATTGGTGGCTTTGAAGTCAAAATGTAAGGCACACTCTACTTGATCTCCTTCTGGGGTAGATATAACTATCCCGGCCCTACTGCCGTGCGTGTTTGATGACCCATCTACATGTAGGTCCGTGAAATCCATACACATTCTCCATTGGCCATTATTCTTTTTAACCAATACTACATTGGCTATCTATTCAGGGTTTTTTACCTCCCTTTTTGATCATGCTACTAACAACTTCTCTACTTCTTCTTTGATCGCCTTGCTTCTCTCTAGGTAAAATCGTCTCCATTTTCGGGAAAATTCCTGGCAATCTGCATGTTTCCATGTGAATATATCTTTGTATTCTCTTAACAGTCCAGCTATCTCATTCTGCAGCTGCTCCGTCAGCTAGGCCCCAAGTCTTACAGTCCTCTCGGTATAGTTGTCATCAATAACGATCTCTATAGTCGGTTCATCTTCCTGGCTTTTTCTATCTTCTCGAGGCATCTCCCTTGGATCAAGGTCAAACCGAGTCAGAGTTTCTGCTTCGATTTCCATATCGTCGGTCTTCTGGCTTTCACACCTCTCGAGAGTATACACTTGCATTACTCCTGACTCTGCTTTCTCCCTGTATATGGCCAGATTCGCCTTTTGTGCCCACTATTGCAAACTTTTCATAACTAACACTCTTGCTTCTGTCAGGAATTTAACCATTAATGAGTAAGTGGCCGGTCACAGATTTTGTCTGGCTCAAGAAGGGTCGGCCGTACAAGGCATTGTACGGCCAATTTTCTATGCTCATAACAACAAAATTTAGTAACACTGTCTTGGTGCAAGGAGTGCTTCCAATCTCTATAGGCAGCTTTACGGTCCTAAGCGATCTCACCTCCGCTCCTCTAAAGCCTCTAAGCGGTACTTTGAGTGGCTAAAGGTCTTTTATTTGGAACCCTAGCTGGTCAAACACTTCCACACTAAGAATGTCTGTTGAGCTTCTATTGTCAATGAGAACCCTTCTTACTTCCCTAAGGCTTATATGGACTAATACCACAATTGTGTCGTTCGGTCTAACTTTTGACCCGTGGGCGTCTGTTTCGGTGAAAACTATTGGGTCCTAATAGATTTACTTCTAGGTTTATCTGGCCATCTATGGCTTCTCTAACTTCATACATTCTTTCCCGGTTACTATTCCCGGTGTATGGCACGCCAAAGATGGTATTGATTACCCCATTACCTAGATCCCTTTTTGGACTCCTCTGGCTTTTATCTCACTCGTCCATCATGGCATTCTTTTCCCTATCATCTCCTTTCCTGAGGATCATATCCTTAAGGTGCCCTTTTCTAATTAGCTTATCGATATAATCACTTAGGTGGTAGCACTTAGAAGTTTCATGACCGTTTTCCTAGTGGAACCTACAGTATTTTATGGTGTCTCTTCTAGAGAAACTTGACTGCTTCAGAGGTCTCTTACATTGATTATTGTCCTTTATCACATTCAGAATTTCTTCATGTCCTCTGGCCAACAGACTTTAGTTGGTATATTGCCCTTTGAATTGCCTAGTACCTTTGCCATCCTCCTTTTGCCCATTTTGCTACCACTCTTTGGGTTACTGTCTTTATTCTTTTGACCGCTTTCGAGCCGACCCCCGTGTATAAGTTCTCCACCATGGACCAACTGTTCTTCCTCCGCCATGGCGTACCTCCGACATGGTCTACCATGTTGGCATACGTGGTCGGTCCCCTTTGCCTCAAGCTTAGGGTCAGATGGTTATGCTGTAAACTATTGATGAATGCCGATACCACCGTATCATCATTGGGATCTTGACCTTCTGACACCTCTTGTGAGAATCTGGTCAGGTAATCTTTCAACTTCTCAATCTTTCTTTGTTTTAGAGTTGATAAGACCGATATAGACTTCCTTCACTGGATATTACCCATGAACTGTCTAGTGAATGCTTGTACCAACTCCTTAAAGTTTCTGATAGAACCTACAGGCAATCCTTCAAACCATCTCGATCCTTAATCTCCTAACGTTTGTAGAAACATGCGACACATTAGGGCATCATTGTAGTCATGTTGTGCCATTGCATTTTGATACCTCCTCACAAGCTCTTGTGGGTCAATATTGGTCTTGAACTGTTCCACATACAACATTTTGAACTTCTCCGAGAAGTGGGCCTTTCTTATTGAATCAATAAACGGGTTTTCAGAGTTCCCGATCAAGGGTTTCCCAAGTTTTGCCTCCGTTCGAGGGCTTTTACTCTCCTAAGAAGAATTTCCCACTCCTCTTCCGGCTCCCCACGTTCATCGAATCATCGATGGATCGTTAGCCCGTATGGATCCTTGGAGACCCCCACCACCTTGATCTCGGTATCAAAAGGGTCACGCCTGATCACCATGGTTGGTTCACATCGCCTTTCTAGAGACCTATTTCGTCATCACTTGAATACGAGCGAGATCTTTTCTTCTGGTCATCCCCTGCGTTCAAAGTAAGTTTTTATTTTTTCGTATATCTCCACGTCTTCCTGTGAACTAGATTCCCGATGTTGCCTTATTCCTCGATCTTCTCGGTCACTTCTCCTACATGAACACCCCCTATTTTTGTGATATTTTGCCTAATCTTTTCCAAGTTTCTAGGGTGCTCCTAAGGTGATTGCGACTATCTCGAAATGTATCTTTAGATCCTGGGCTACGATTGGTGTGAAAAGTTGGTACAATGAACTTAGGTTAGTTGTGGCTGATATACTTATTCCTTGCTTAGCAGCATCTTCGATGACCTTTTGCAGGAGTTCCTGGATCTGTTTGAATGCTTCCGAGGAGATGCTAGCAGTTGCACCAGTAGTGGTAATAGTGTCTGGTACCATGGATGGCCGGGTTCTTACAGGTGGACCTCCTCATATAGCAGCGACATTTGTAAGGATCTTGTTATTGTTCTCATGTGTTATGTCAACACTGTAGGGAGATTGACTTTTGTCTCTTCCAGTGTCTACGATGCCCGTTTTTGGCCTAGTTTCTTCGTAATTAATTACGTAATTAGAATATTGTCGGAGGTTCCCCCCTCCTTCTAGCGCCAGTTGTTGACGGTGATTTTTAGATCAATCTCTAGTCACACAATTAGAGCAAAGTAATGGCTAAGCACAAACAAAAGATAATAAAAAGAATAAGTGAGACACAAGATTTTACGTGGTAAAACCTCAATGTGAGGAAACGTCCACAGTGGCCAATTGCTGCAACAAAAATTCACTATATGAAAAAGAGATTACACACTCAATCACTCTTGTCTTTTTTCAAGAAATTGTGTTCAACCCATTTTGGGTGTATTTTGGGTCTATTTATACATGCCTAGAACTCTAATTCTTGATGTACAAGTAAGGAAATTTCATGTGATTCAATGAAATTCAAACTTATTGGAGTCATGTTGTCCCTTTTCCTTGTTTCATGTTGATCGTGTCCTGGTCGTATCGAATTCCTTGTTTAATCCATACTTTTACATTTTCGAGGAAGCTCATTTCTTTATCAGAGTGGGCATCTAGAAACCTTGTTCAAGTTGGATTCTTTTTTCTAAGTGTTTGAGCCGTGATCTTATTGAATCTGGGTGTTAATCTACGTGTCACGCGTGCGATCGTTTGTTTTTCCCTATCATCCTTGTTTGCCCCAGATCGATAGTTCAACCTTACCCTAATCCCGACCATCTTGACAACTCGATCGGGTTTTTAAACCCGATCATCTATGTCATCTAGTCAGGGAGGGCCGTTCGGGTTCACTTGGTCCCCCCTTATATGGACTTAACTTAATCAGGTCCTGGTGACATGGTGTTCCCGACCCTGGCCTTTTACTGACGTGTCGTGTTACTTAGATTTTTCCAATAACACCCAGTAGGCGAAGGTCCCCTAGTGTCATACTATTGTTTGCAGTATGATAAACATCAAATACTATATTTGATAAATAGACAAATAAAAGGAATTTATTTGTCTAGTCAAATTTTGAAGTATTTGATTTCTATCAAAACTCTAATAAACAATTGGTCAAATTAAGAAGTTTTGATATAGTCACAATTTAATTTATGTTCAATAATTGGTTATTGAATAAGTACACTATTGAGTTGGATTATGAGTCTTGGTGTGGAAAAGAAATCTTCTTCGAGTGAGGATTCTTGGCCACCAAGTAAATCCTCCGAGTAAGAGGATTCTTGGCCACCAAGTAAATCCTTCGAGTAAGAGGATTCTTGCCCACCAAGTAAATCCTCTTTAGGAGAGGATTTGGTCTCCTATATATATGGCTTGTAAATTTTGGCCAAGCCCAAGTTTTTCTAAGAAACATTTCGGCCAATATAGAATTTTGAGAGAGAAAAATTTTGTTTTTGCTCTTGACAAAATTTAGCCAACTTAAAGATATAGTGTGTAGAATTCATCAAAGCAAAAGAGAAAATGGGAACGTTTTTGTTTTCGATAATGCATAGTATCCTTTACATAAAAAGGGTTTTGTGTACAAAAATCGAATCAGGTTCACGAGAGTTTCAATCAAATAGATTGATAATTCACAAATGACCAAACGTTTCTGGGTTTTCTCTTGGAGGGTTTTTGTGACTAACAAAAGAAAAAGATTTTGTTTGTTTCCATCCTCAAGTATACAATTCAAAGAAAGGGAACCCACACTTCTAGGTGATTCACGTTCGTGATGGATTGGAAGATCTTGCGGATTCAATTCAATGCAACTTCAATCGTCAAGAGAAAAAGGTACAATGCTTTTAATATACATTAATTAATCAAGGGTTAAGGTTCGAAAATTTTAAAATATAATAAAACCCCTTTTTCTGCTTTCGCTGCTTTTAATTTGATTTTCCCTCCAATTAGTATCAGAGCCTGGTTACACCCTTAATTAATTGATGTATATATACGTAAATCTATTTCTTTTTATTGTAAAAATACATGTTTTAGAAAGAGATGACACTCTAGGTACTCGCATATATATATATATATATATATATATATATGTTTTATAATGTGATTTGTTATTGATTAATTTTGGTCATAGAATTTCAATGTATTTTTGTTTTGGGCTTGTAACAAGAAGGGTGACCTATCATCGCCATAATTTCCTTCTTGGTAGTTTCTAATATTTTTAAAATTTTATTGTGGTAATAAAAAAAACTGCAGTAATTTATTGTTTAAAAAACTGTTGTAATATATTCAAGTATCGAAGATTCGAAGATTTGAAGAATTGGAAGCAACCAGAACAATTTTGGTACCGTACGCGCCATAGCAACAAACATGCACGTGAGTTAGCATGTAGCTACAATTGTTGTGATATGGGTTGTGCACGAGAACCCTTTATAGTGTTGTGGGGTGCGCACACCCATGGGAGGCAGCCAAGGGGTGCGAAAACGGACGAAATTCGCATGAAGACTTGTTCGCCAAGAAAGGAGTTTTCGTATTCCAAACAATTGTAATTTACTTGTTTTTCTAGGAGGGACAAAAATCGTGGCTATTTACTTTTTCGTAAATACTGCAATGTTTGTCACTGTTTGATAAATTGTCACATAGAATATGTGTGCCACTCATATATCTCTTTTTGTATGAACATGCATTGAGTGGTTTAGGTATCTAACTGGCATCTAGATAACTTGATAAATCTTTCTATGGAATTCGATCACATGCCTTACACTATTGAGTGGGAGAAGGTGTTTGGAACACCTACAGCCTCCAAGTTTAGTTGAACTTTATGTTTCATGTGATAACCCCCGAGGGGTATTCATGAATGGAATTAGCAAGATACTTCCTTACAAGGATAGACTAGACAATTGACTGAAACTATATCAACTCTCAAATGAGGGATATTAGTGAGGGAATATATAAAAGGTCGATAACTTGGTAACACACTCAATGTGATTTTATTAATATCCTCCCAAGAGTTCTTGTTAATAAAATCGTAGTTGAAAAACGCTGGTTGTTATGTTAATAATTAGGTGTGACCTAATCCAACTAGTAGATTGTGCAAACTCCTAAAGGAGATGTGACATTTATGGGTGTTGGATCAGTTGAATTTTTTGATTGAATAATTTTATTTAATTTAAGCTAAATATTCGAAAGTGCTTTGTCATGATTGTTTACCTATATAATTTTTGTTATTATTCAAAAATCATGACCCCATCCCTAATCAACATCTTAAATGATAATACTTTAACTGGTGATAATTATGTCACTTGGAAAAGAAAATTTTGGTAGTTACTGCAAGCTGAAAAGCATAAGTTTGTTCTGTGTACCCCTAAACCACGAACTCCTACTAATGAATCTACTGAGGAGCAAAGGGACGAGTAACAGTAGTGGAAAACTTCTAATGAGATGGCCAAATAATATATTATGACCACCATCTCTGACGTGTTGCGGTAGCAACATGAAGGAATGTAGACTGTTGCCGATATAATGATGGCTCTGGAAGAGATGTTTGCTACGAAGTTCAGGACAACAAAGAGAGAGGCAGTGATTGTTTTCATGAATCTTAGGCTGAAACCTGGACAGGCTATGAAAGATCACATAATGAAAGTCATGGCACATCTCAACATTGCTGAACTCAATGGGGCTGAGATAGGTGGCGAGACGAAAATTGATATGATTGTCAAATCACTGTCAGATTCTTTTGATCAGTTCCAGTTGAACTACACCTTGAATAATAAGGAATACACCTTGTTGGGCCAGATGCAAGATGTACAAAGCACCGAGAAAATCCTTGTGAAAAGCTAAGGATAAGAGATTCATACGGTAGGTAGAGTTGCTACTGTTAAGACCCGTAAAAAGGTCAAGAAACAATAGAAGAAAAAGCAACTTGAACCTAACAAGAAGGAGTCTAAGAAAGTAACCAAGATCAAAGGGAAATGTTTCCTTTATGGTGAAAAGGGACATTAGAAAATAAATTGCCCAAAGTATCAGGATAAGAAGGAAGAAGGTAATATTAATTATCTTGAAACATGTTTTCTGATAGATTCAATAGAATCTTGGATCATAGACTCTGGAACCCCTAATCATGTTTTTTTTTCCTTATATGGGTTCAAGGAAAAGAAAAGGCTTAATGCGAATGAATTCAACTTGCATTTAGGCAACGGAGCATTAGTGTCTACCAATGCAGTGGGAGATATTAGAATTAATGTAGATTCTTATAGGCATTTGGATCTAATAGACGATTATTATGTACCTTAATTCAAGAGGAATTTAATTTCAGTTTCTTGTTTAAATAAATTTGGATATTCGGTTACTTTTAATAAAGGTTTTATTATTAGTAGGAATAACAAATTTGTTTGCAAAGGTACTTTGGAAAACGTTTTATTCTATTTTCATAGCAATATCTCTCAATTGTTAGGCACAATCAACAGAACCTAATCACAAAAGAGTAAAATTTTCAAATGATGAAACCTACCTATGGCATTTGCGCCTAGGAAATATTAACCTTGATAGGATCAGAAGTTTGGTTAGTGATGGACTTTTAAGTGACTTAAAAGTTAATGATCTACCAACTTGTTAATCTTGTTTGGAAGGTAAGATAACCAAAAGGTCGTTCACGACCAAAGGCACAAGAGCCACTGAATGTTTAGGATTAATACACACTGATGTGTGTGGCCCTATAAGCATTCAAGCAAGAGGTGGATATGAGTACTTCATCAATTTCACAAATGATTACTTGAGATTTGGCTATGTGTATCTCATGAGACATAAGTCGGATGCTTTTGACATGTTCAAAGCATTTAAAGCTGAAGTAGAATATCAGTTTGAGAAAAACATAAAAATCTTGAGGCCTAATTATGGTGGAGAATATCTATCTAGTTAGTTTCAACAATATCTTATAGATAATGGCATAATTTCTTAGTTTTTTACACCAGGTACACCTCAAGAAAATGGGGTGGCTGAAAGGAGAAATATAATTCCTTTGGAGATGGTTAGATCTATGTTGAGTTATTCAACGCTTCCTAATTTCTTTTGGGGATATGCTGTACAAACTGCTATGTATATTCTAAACGATGTACCGTCTAAATCGGTTCCTAATACACTGCATGAGTTATGGACTGGGCAAAATCCTAGTCTACTATGCTTAAGGATATTTGGATGTCCTATGCACGTGTTAAAAGGAAAGATAGAAAAGATGGAGTGCCGTTCAGAAATAAGCATATTTGTAGGGTATCCAAAAGGAACCGATGAATATTATTTCTATAGTCCTTCAAATCTTAAAGTATTTGTTTTGACAAATGCTAAATTTATGGAAAAGCACTATATGAATTATTTTGTGCCTCAAAGTAGAATTGTCTTGAATGAGATTTCAGGAGATACAATTCTACAAGAGGTTTCACAACCAAGCCGAATTGTAAGTTCTGTGCCAACACAAAATCAATAATCTACCATTCCTCATCGTGGTGGGACAGTTAGTAGACAACGTGAGAGATACATCGGTCTAGGAGAATCAATAGAGAATCTCCCGGATGATGATGATGATGATCCCTACTCGTACAAGGAAGCCATGGAAGATGTTGATTGTCGCTGTTGGCAAAAGGCAATACTATCCGAAATTGAATCTAAGTTCAAAAACAAAGTCTGGTCTATTGTGAACTTTTCTAAAGGGATAAAACCCATTGGGTGCAAGTGGGTATACAAGAGGAAGAGAGGAATGGATGGAAAGGTGGAAACCTTTAAAGATTGATTGGTAGCTAAAGGTTACACGCAGGTGGAAGGTATCGATTATGAGGAAACCTTCTCTCATTTGGCAAAGCTTAAATCCATTAGGATACTCTTAACCATTGCAGCATCTCTAGACCTAGAGATTTGGCAAATGGACGTTAAGACAACTTTCCTTAATGGAAGTCTTGATGAAAGCATTTATATGATGCAAACCAGAAGGATTCATTGAAAAAGGCCTAGAGGAAATGGTATACAAGTTGCAAAGATCCATATATGGATTGAAGCAAGCATCTGAATCCTTGAACATAAGGTTCGATCAAGCTGTGAAAAGGTTTTGATTTATTCAAAACCATGATGAGCCCTATGTATACAAAAGGATTAAAGACGACAAGTTGGTTTTCCTAGTTTTTTACATTGGTGATATACTACTCATCGTAAACAATGTTGGTGTATTGACATCAGTACAAGAATGGTTGGCAAAACAACTTGATATGAAGGACTTATGAGAAGCAAGTTATATTCATGGTATCCGAGTTAAAAGGGATAGAAAGAATAGAACGATTGTATTATCCCAAGCTTCAAACATAGATAAAATCTTGTCTAGATTTTCCAAGCAAGATTCCAAGAAAGGTATGTTACCCTTCAGACATGGAATCAAACTTTATAAGGAACAAAATCCTAAGAATGAGCATGGAGAGTAATTCATGAGTAGAGTTCCATGTGCCTCGGCAGTTGGAAGTCTCATATATGCAATGCTCTGCACTAAACAAGATATTTGTTCTACTGTTTGCTTAGTTAGCATGTTTCAATTGAAACCTGGTCCTGATCACTGGACGACAGTTGAGCATATTTTCAAGTATCTCAGGAGAACGAGAGATTATATGCTTGTATACTCTAGAGAGGATTTCATTCCCGTTAGGTATATATATTCTGATTTTCAGTCAGATTTTGACTCTAGGAGATCAACATCAGGATCTGTGTTTACTCATGGAGGAGTATCAAGCAATCTTGTGTTGCTAATTCCACCTTGGAAGCTAAGTTTGTTACCGCATGTGAAACTGCTAAAGAGGCTGTCTGGCTCCGTAAATTCTTGATTGACTTGGAAGTGGTTCCTGATGTAAATAAGTAGATCACTATCTATTGTGACAGTAGTGGAGTAGTGGCTAATTTGAGAGAACCAAGAAGTCATAAGAGAGGGAAACACAATGAAAGAAAGTATCATCTTTTGAGGGAAATTATGTATAAGGGAGACATGATGATAACCAAGATCACGTCAGTAGAAAATCTAACGGATCCCTTCATAAAGGCTCTTCCACAAATGAGTTTTGATTGGCACCTGGAGATTATAGGGATAAGAGATATGACACATTTGCTATAGATCAAGTGGGAGATTGTTAGGATTATGCTTAATAGCAAGAGTGTAATAATGTATTGAAAATCTTTTCATATTAATTAAGTGATTTCTAGTTTAACAAATCTCATAGCATTTATAGTTTAAATATTATAATTAACAAAAGTAAATAATCATAAGGTCAAAATACTATGTAAAAAGAAGAATTTCTCATACATATAGATAAGTATGAGGTACACACAATTCTTAAGTTAGTCTTGAACAATATTCACAGCTAAAGATAAAGGTTGGGCGCCTTTACCTTATCAAAAATTGTAGATTCTTTTGCTAGCATTTGAGTTGGATCAAATGTGTTATGTTGAGTCTAAAATAATCAAAGTGTGGTGTCTTTTGCAAAAGAATCTAGTGCACTAGGTGTATTGCATAGGATCACAGTAAAATACTTTATCTAGAACCGTCAATGGATAAAAGTTTTCACTTGAAGACAATCGGAGAGTCTATCTCAATCCTGAGTGAAAGTTCATTAGAAACATTTGTGTCTATAACCTAGAGGGGGTGAATAGATTTTAATCAATCAATTACCGATTTTTCGATTAATCAATATTAACACAAATTACCCTGAATAAACAAGCATTCAATAAAATCAATTATGCTAAAACAATGACAACACACAATATTTATATGCAAACCCTCCAAATGGGAAAAACCACGGGTTAATATATGCGCCACACTAGATCCTCAAATCCACTATTGAATGAAAGTTTACAACCTAGGTTGACCTCCTGTCACACCTTCCAGTTACTAACCCTTTCACTTTACCCAACGGCCTTAATAGTGATTCTTGATCTATTTACTTATGCACGAACCACTTAGTCACAAGACTTAACCTCATTGAAGAGTCAAACACAACCTAAGTGAATATGATAAAATATTCAAACATGCAAGTAATGCTAGGCAACACTAAATGCTTATCTAGGAATTTAAGAATGTCACTAAGTACAATTCCTAGATATCAATGTCTAAATGAATGTTCATAAAGACTTAACTAGATACAGTTAAGCAACAATATATCCTAGTTATCAAACAAAGGCCAATTAACATAAGTTGTCATTAAGCATGGCAAGGACTATAATGCAATCACAAAATGCAATCAATGAGTCCTAAACAATATATAAATGCAAAGCATAGAGATTTAGCTATAAGGGCAATATGGTCACAAACTCTAGCTATCACAAAATATAAATTTCAACCAACAATCAAAACCCAAGCATGTTATAAATGCATACAATCAATCAGCAATAAATGTTATTCCTAGGTAAACATGGCCTGTTTACCTAGGAATGAAACAACAAGTTCTAGGGCATGTAGAGATTACCTAGTCAATTAAGAAAAGAGGAATCCATGCTTAGAAGATGCAAGAAGATGCTAGATGCTCATGAATTGAAGATTGGTTGAGTAAAACTGGATTCTTGGGAGCTCTTTCTCTCTTGGAGTCAATTTCTCTCTTAAGGAAAGCTTGGTGAGTAAAATTGGCTTTTTGGACTCACACCAGCCAAAGAGAAGAGAAGAGAACATATAAATAATATGCCTACACGAAACGACATCATTTTGGACAAAAACGGTTGTTTCTCGTCATGACTGTTGTGCATGCCGCGATCTATGTAAGTGTCCAGACCGCGGTATCGTAACTGGGGCATCGCCTGGGAATCTCCACTATCTGGACCGCGGTACAGGCAATGTCCAGACCACAGTAGAGCAAGCGGTGCATCACTGGGAAACTCTGTTTGGGAGACCGCTGTGCATGCAACGTGCACAGGCCGAGGTAGCAGCAACGTGAAATGTCTGGAGAAAACCGCTATGGATACCGCGGCGGAGGCAATGTATAGGGAGCGGTTTCGACTGCGGTCAAGGAGAAAATCCTCTTCTAAGGGCAAACAAATTGCATCAAACACTCAAGCAAGAGTTATGGCAAAAAGACACACAATTATGACAATTAAGCATTCATGCAAGATGATCAAAAACATGCATGAGAGAGTGTGTGGGCACTAAGACTCTTCAAACAATGTTAAGCAAGTGATTTACCTTTTAAAGCTTGAGCTAGGTCTTGAGCAATGATGACCTAAACTACCCTTACACATTAATCCCCAAATGTGGTTTTCAACGAAATGAGCCAATCAAAAACTGAGAAACTTACACTGAGATAAATGATGGACTTATGGTTGCAAGTGTTATCATTTGAGCTATCAGTGAGTATGATTATATAGCATAGATTATCCTTGATATTTTGGTGGTATTCATTTGTTAATCGATAAAGGACTTCATTTATAGATATAGACATCGTAACTCCATTTATTAAATATGAGTAGAATATTATTATATGGATATTTTGAGGTATTGGATATTAAATATTAACATTAAGTTTTTAATTGTGTCTATTGAAATTTGGCTTATCGACCAGTCAAAATATCCAAGTTCAAAATGTGGTCATATGAGTAAATATGGTAACTAGAAGAGCTATAGGCGGTCTATAAGCTCTTGGCGATTACTAGTATTCTTTACGAGGATACACTATCTCCATTAAGATTGTCTAGGGTACGAATGAGGAATATTAACTTACTCTATCTTTAATTAAGAGTTCAATTTTAGTTCTTTAGTGGAACGAACTAAAATTAATAGATCGGACCTAAGTGAATCATTTGTTTATTGTGATTAGGTTATGTCTATTGAAGCTTAAATTTAGATAGCTCATCATGATCTCCAATTCACACGAACTTGCATGGATCACTTGATATATTGTAACGGATCAATTTATGGGTCCATCTAGAATTGTATTAAGGAATGTAGACTTGTTTCTTTTAGTAAGAGTGTGTCTAGTACACATGTGGACCTTTTACTGAGGTCCAATGGTTTTAATAAAAGAAATTATATATGCCCATGTATGGACTTGGGCGACAAGGCTAAATATAATAGCCTATTATATTGTTTTAATTTTATTATTCAATTTAGTGGAAATTAGTTAATTAGCTAATTAGTTAATTATTTAAATAAAAGTCAAAATCTTTTTTCTAGTAGGAGAAGGTCTCCTAGTGTCATACTATTGTTGGTAATATGATAAATATCAAATACTATATTTGATAAGTAGATAAATAAAATGAATTTATTTATCTAGTCAAATTTTGAAGTATTTGATTTCTATCAAAATTCTAATTGACAATTAGTCAACGTAGGAAGTTATGATATAGCCACAATTTAATTTATATTCAATAATTGATTATTGAATAAATACACTATTGAGTTGCATTAGGAGTCTTGGTGTGGAATTTTTTTTTCTTTGAGTGAGGATTCTTGGCTACCAGGTAAATCCTCCTAGTGAGAGGATTCTTGCCCACTAAGTAAATCCTCTTTAGGAGAGGATTTGGTTTCCTATATATTTGGCATGTAAATTTCGGCCAAGCCCAAGTTTTTTTAAAAGAAATTTCGGCCAACATAGAATTTTGAGAGAGAAAAATTTAGTTTTTGCTCTAGACAAAATTCGGCCAACTCATAGATGTAGTGTGAAGAATTTGGCCAAGCAAAAGAGAAAAAGGGAACGTTTTTGTTTCCGATACTGCACTATTATCCTTTACATCAAATGGGTTTTGTGTACAAAAATCAAACCGGGTTCACGCGATTTTCAATCAAATAGATTGATAATTCACAAGTGACCAAACGTTCTTGGGTTTTCTCTTGGAGGATTATTGTGACTAACTGAAAAAAAAGATTTTGATTGTTTCCATCCTCAAGTATACAATTCAAAGAAAGGAAGTCCACAGTCTTAGGTGATTCACGTTCGTGATTGGATTGAAAGATCTTGCGGATTCAATTGGGTGCAACTTCAACCGTTACGGTAAAAAGGTATGATACTTTTAATATACGTTAACTAATCAAGGGTTAAGGTTCTTTCTTTTAAAGGGATAATTTTAAAATATACTCAAACCCCAATTTCTACTTTTGTCGCTTTTGATTTGATTTTTCCCTACACAACAAGTCACCGGCCTTGTGGAGAATTTACGCCTCAGATTAGCCATGGAAGGTATCACTCCCCAGCTTACGACACAAGGGGCTAGAGGAGACACCAGTAGGCCAAGTACCAAGGTACTCGCCTTTGATGGATTGGGACCACCACTACAGGTACTGGTCCATGAGAGATTATGGCCCATTGTTGGGATTATGCTCGATAGCATGAGTGAATAATGTATTTGACAATCTTTTCATATTAATACAGTGATTTCTAGTTTAACAAATCTTATAGCATTTATAGTTTAATTATTATAACTGTCAAAAATAAATAATCATAAGATCAAAAGACTATGAGAAAAGAAGAACTGTTGTACATCTGGATATGTATTTGGTGGACACAATTCTTTAGTTAGTCTTGAATAATATTCACAACTTAAGATAAAGGTTAGGCACCTTTATCTTGTCAAAGTTGTAGATTCTTTTGCTAGCATTTGAGTGGGATCAAATGTGTTATGATGACTCTAAATCAACAAAGTGTGGTGTCTTTGGGCAAAAGAATCTAGTGCACTGGGCGCATTGAATAAGATCACAGTGAAATACTTGATCCAAAACCGTCAATGGATAAAAGTTTTCACTTGAAGACAATCAGAGAGTCTATCTCAATCCTTAGATAAATGATAGACTTATGGTTGCAAGTGTTATCATTTGAGCTATCAATGAGTACGATTATACAGCATAGTCTATCCTCGATAGTTTGGTTGTATTCATTTGTTAATCGATAGATGACTTCATTTACAGATATGTACATTGTGGCTCCATTTATTAAATGAGAGTGGAATATCATCATATGGATGTTTTGAGGTATTGGATATTAAATCTTAACGTTAAGATTTCAATAACGTATATTGAAATATGGCTTCTGGACAAGTCAAAATAGCCAAGTTCACAATATGGTTATATGAGAAAATATTGTAACTCTGAGCGCTATAGGCGTTCTATGAGCTCTAGGTGATTACTGATATTCTTCACGAGTATACACTATCTCCATTAAGATTTTCTAGGGTATGAATGAGCAATATTAACTTATTCTATCTTTATTTAAGAGTTCAGTTTTAGTTCTTTAGTGGAATGAATAAAAAATTATAGATTGGACCTAAGTGAATCGTTTGTTGATTGTGATTAGGTTATGTCTATTGGAACTTAAATTTAGATAGCCCACCAGGATCCCCAATCCACACGAACTTGTATGGATCACTTGATATATTCTACTGGACCAATTTATAGGTCCATCCAGAATTGTATTAAGGCATGTGGACTTGTTTCTTTTAGTAAGAATAAGTCTAGTTCACATATGGACGTTTTATTTAAGTCCAATTTAATAAAATAGGAAAATCAATATTTGGCCCATACATATTGGCTTGGGTGGCTAAGGCTATATTTATTAGCTTATTATATTGTTTTTCTATTTTATTATTATTTAAATAAATAGAATTAGTTTGTTAATTAATTATTTATTTAATTAAAAGTCAAAATATTTTTCCTAGTAGGAGTAGGTTTTCTATTGTCATAGAAAGTATTTGATTTCTAATAGGACTCTAATTGACAATTGGTCAAATTAGGATGTTTTTTATTTAGCCACAATTTAATTATATTCAATAATTGATTTTTGAATAAATACACTATTTGAGTTGGATTATGAGTCTTGGTATGAAAAAAAAAATCTTTTAAAATGATTCTTTGTCACCAACTAAATCCACCTAGAGATAGGATTCTTACCCACCAAGTAAATCCTCTTTAGAAGAGGATTAGGTCTCCTAAACTAAAGACAAGAGGAATTCGGTCAACCCTAAATAAATTAGGGCAAGGAATTCAGCCACTACATATATGGGATGTAGAATTCGGCCAAGCCTTAAAGTTTTTCTTAGAGAAAGATTTCGACCACCATAGAATTTTGAGAGAGAAAAAATTAGTTTTTGTTGTAGACAAAATTCGTTCAACTCATAGATATTGTGTATTGAATTCGGCCAAGTAGAAGAGAAAAGGGGAACGTTTTGTTTTCAATAGTACATTAGTATTGTTGTATGTAAATTTCACCAAGCATACACGTCATTGACAGGAAGGAAAAAATAGCCAGGTGGACGCCCAAATGGGCATCCGGGAAATATCCTATAAGGCATCATTAAAGAAAAGAAAGCCCGAGTAAGCATATATTGAATAAAACCTACTCGGGATCAGTTAACAGCACTCGGGACTGGTTAAACAACGCTTCCACTCAGGCTCAAACGGTTCTACTCGGGACCATCAGGTATTACTCTTACTCGAGAATAAATACGACCTGAGTAAGAACTTGGTTTCTTATTTCATACCGATTGTCATTAAATACGTGACGATATCCATCAGGAAGGAATCCCAAATGAAATAGAGAATTAAATTAGAAGAGTCCCCAATTAGGAAATAACTTGATTTCTTTACGAAGACTACATTCTTATAAGGAAACAAGTCCAAATTGAACTGCACTACTAGAATCCCACTTGATTTCCATGAGACTCCGAAACAGGAAAGAAGACAAATCGACCTCAAGAAAGTAACCGAATCACAATTAAATACAAAGATCATGTATTACTTGTACAAGGTAGATTAGAGTTCTATAAACATATAAATAGACCCATAATCTCATCCAGAAAAGATATAGGCGATATAGTAAACACAGAGAAAAAAAAAAGAGATCGAGAGCTTGTAAATATCTTATTCTCTTAGTGGATTTTGGCTTGGTTGATCCTTCAACCACCCGTGGATGTTTCTCCGGCCATCGAAGTTTTACCACGTAAAACTTGTCTTTGTTACTCTCTCTGCATCTCTTTCTCTTTGATTCAATAGCCAAAATCCAATTCTTGGTGGCTTTTCTAATCCAGAAATCGATGTCAACAAGTATCATTTACATCAAAAGGGTTTTGTGTACAAAATCGAATCGGGTTCACACGAGTTTCAATCAAACAGATTGATAATTCAATAGTGACTGGACTTTCTTTGCTTTTCTCTTGGAGGATTATTGTGACTAACGAAGAAAATGATTTTGTTTGTTTCCATCCTCAGGAATACAATTTAAAGAAATAGAGCCAACACTCCTAGGTGATTCACATTTGTGATTGGATTGGAAGATCTTGCAGATTCAATTCGATGCTAGTTCAATCGTCACGAGAAAAAAGGTACGATACTTTTATTATACGTCAATTAATCTATGGGTTAAGGTTCTTTTTTTTTAAAGGGATTTTTTTTTTAAATATACCAAACCCTAATTTTACGCTTCCGCCCTGTTTTGAACCGATTTTTCCCAACACCCTGCCCTAAGTTCTAGACAGGTTAGTGCCCTTGCCCCCAACACCAGTGAACTACCAACGCTGACAGGTAAAGTCAGCTCTTAATTTCCCACTTAGGGAAACTTATCAACCAGTTCAATCGACATCCGCTAGAAGGCAACCTCGATTTGATACTGGACGAAGCATGAGGAGTACCCGAGAGAACCCTCTTAGGGGGAGAACCGGGATGAAGCTTCTGTAGCATCGGATGAGTTAGTTATTGAGGACTCTGAGGTCAAATCTAAAAATATTTGGAATAAGCGTCTGGGAAACCAGGTAGCCCGAATGGCAAAAAAAATCTGGGAATTGAAACAGGGAAAGCATCAGAAAAGCTGAAAAGATCCCTTGGGCGAGATGAATGCCAACTTCTCCAGAAGGATCAGGGAAGCTGAGTTTCCCACCAAATTCAAGATGCCTATTGACAACTACTCTAGGATAGAGGATTCTTTGAGCCACGGGCCACCTGGAGAGCTTTTTGCAACATATAAAGGTCTAGAATGCAATTTGGGTCACCATGTGTAGGATTTTCCCAACCACGATATTTGACTACGCCAAGAAGTGGTTCCGAAAGCAGCCAACAAGTACTGTTGATTCATTTACTACGCTATCTAGTGACTTTTGTGCTCCATTCTAGGGAATCAAGCTGCATCCCAAAGACCCCATCCACCTACAGTATATAGTCCAAGAGCGGAGTGAATCGCTCAGATCTTATGTGGAGAGATTCCATAAATAAGTGATCCAGGTGGGGGTCTTCGTAGAAAATGAGACCCTAGCCAATTTCAGAAGGAACCTCTTGGCTGATAAGCTGTTCCGATCGTTCATCAAGTGACCACCGGAGAAGTACTATGAGGCCTATGACAAGGCACTCGAGCAGGTGGAGATTAATGAATAGTTATGGGTCAAGATTGAGCATGATGACCTTAGGGTTTACAACGCCAAAAGAAAGAATCACCCAAGCCCTCACTGGCCTAGAAGGCACAAAATAAACCTCCCAATCGGTCCACATACCGCCCCCCACTTTTTCAACCTCAGCGGGAGCGGTAGCCAGCAAGGAGAACCCTGTCTCGAGCTTCGCTTCCTCTTAAAGAGGTAGCCTCGATAGTCTGGGAAGAGATAGGGTATAACCACTACACCCACCTCAATCCATCCCGCGAGATTTTTTACCTCACCATTTAAGATAAAGGGCTATTCAAAAAGCCTAATCCCATCAAAGCACTAGTTGACATGAGGAATCGCTATAAGTAGTGCGATTTCCACGAGGACATATGACATAACTCCTCAAAGTACTATAGCCTGCTTAACTAGATTGACGCTCTGGTAAGAGGTGACTACTTGGAGGAACTCTCATAGAAGATGCGAGATAGCATCCACACAGGGAAGAAGGTACGGGCAGAGATTAAAGAGGAAACGAAAAGAATGAAAGTGAAGGGCAAGGGTTTAATGTAGCAGATCCAAGTCATTCACACCATCAGTGGAGGTCCTACCTTGGTAGGGACTTTCATCAATTCTAGGAAGAACCATGCCGAGAAGATACCCTGGACAAAGGAAGAGCAAGTTGCATTCAAGGTTACCTAGGGGTTAGTGATACCTCTCAATCAGCCTAGATTTTCTTCACGGATTAGGATGTGTACAATACAGTGCAACCCTTTGATGATCCCATGGTTGTCACTGTGCATATTAACAATTGCCTAGTCCACCGTGTTTTGATCGATATTGGTAGCAGCATGGGCATCCTTTTTAAAGATACTATAGAGAGGTTCAATTTGAAGTAGTGTTTCTATAATAGCTACACCATACCACTGTATGGCTTCACCGGGGACTCGATAGTACCAGTGGGGTCAAAGATCCTACCGGTGATAGTAGGAGGTGCTCATCTCTATAAAAACAGCATGACCGATTTTGTGGTGGAATATACCCTGTTTGCTTATAAAGCCATTCTTGAGAGGCCCTTCCTATCAGCCCTCAAGGGGGTCTTATCCATTTACCATAACGTCCTAAAATTTCCAGTAGGAGGCAGAGTAGGTGAGGTATAAGGAGATCAATAAGCAGCACACAAATGCTATACAGTGTCTACCAACCGGGTAGTATTATCCAGGCAGTGTGCACAGGTTACCATTGAGTTATATCCGAAACTAATAGAGAGGGACTTCAGAATCCAAGATACCATGGGTGAAGTTGTGGAGGAGCTCGAAGTAGAAGTCCTAGATGCATAAGAGGTGGAGGAAAAAGATATACAGTGAGCTAATGGCCACCCTACTGATAAATTGGAAGAGATGTCGATCAGGGAAGATGACCCTTTTAAAGTGGTCAAGGTTGGGACCACCCTAGAAATGAGAGTGAATGATGAGTAGATCAGACTTTTCCGTGAGTATAGTGATATCTTCGCTTGGAGTCATGATGAGAGGCCAGAGATCTCTATCTCTTAGGCAGCTCACAGGTTATCAGTTAACCCTACCTTCAAACCAGTTAAACAGAAGAGGGGACATTTCAATCTTGAAAGAAATGTCATAGTCCGGGAGGTGGTCGATAAGTTGTTGAAAGCTGGATTCATCAGGGAATCTTGATACCCTAAATGGATCGCAAATGTAGTAATGTTCACCAGGCTAATGGGAAGTGGCACATGTGAGTTGAGTATATAAATATCAACTGCGCTTGCCCAAAGGACAGTTTCCCCCTGCCCAAGATCGATCAACGGGTGGATTCCACCATGGGGAACAAACTCCTTAGCTTCATGGATGCATTCTCGGGGTATAACCAGATTATGATACACCCTACTGACCAAGACAAAACCAGTTTCATTGCCGGGAAAGGCCTCTATTGCTACAAGGTAATGCTCTTTGGTCTCAAGAATGCAGGTGCCACCAACCAACGAATGGTCTACCGATTGTTCAAGCAGTAGACAGGAAGAACAATGGAGGTTTATATTGATTATATGATAGCCAAGAGCTAGGTAGCAGAGAAGTACATGGGCCACATCCGTTGTACGTTTTAGATAGTAAGAGAGAACCAGATGCAGTTGAATCTTGTTAAGTACGCCTTTAAGGCAGCTATAGGAAAGATCCTCGAGTTCATGGTCCATGAGAGGGGCATAAAAGCTAACCCAGAGAAGATCAAAGCCATTATGGATGTCAAATCTCTCAGCTCTCTTAAGCTGTTACAGGTGTTGACTGGTCGGATAGTGGCTCTCAATCGCTTCATATCATGGTCCACCAATAAATGCCTCCATTTTTTCAAGGCTAGTAAACAGGGGAGAAACATGAAGTGGGACCAGGGTAATGAGTAGGTTTTCTAATCCTTACAGAGATATTTAACAAGCCCGCCGCTGCTGGTCAAGTCGGTACTCGGGGAATAGCTGTAAATAAACCTAGCATTCTAGAGACAACGGTTAACGGGGCTTTGGTTAAGGAGTGCGGTTACGGAGTTTAAAAACTTATCTACTATGTGAGACATGCCTTAACCAAACTAGAGAGAAATTACATTCTCCTAGAGAAGCTTGTCTTCGACTTGGTGACCTTGGCCAAGAAGTTACACCCCTACTTCCAGGCTCACACGATTACGGTTGTCACCGATTAACCTCTTTGCCAGTTCTTGCAAAGGCCAGATATGTCAAGAAGGTTGGTACTCTAGGCTCTCGAGCTCGCCCAGTTCGATATCAAATATAAAGCCAAGACTACCATCAAAGCTCAGGCACTGGCAGACATCGTGGCCAAGTTCTCAGCCCTTTTCTGATCCCAATACCATTCCAAACATGGATCCAGGCTCCCGGAAGGATCAAGAACTAGTATACTGGTCAGCTGACCGAGAATTCTGGGACCTATATACAGATGGGGCATCTAGCCAAAACAGATAGCGGAGCTGGAATCATCATAATTGATCCTGAAAAAGTCGAGCTCTACCACTGTTTCTGCTTCGAATTCAATGCCACTAATAATAAAGCCGATTATGAGGCTTTATTGCCAGGAATGAGGGAGGCAGCTGAGCTCAAAGCAGACTACCTCTATGTCAGGAGTGATTCATATCTGGTTGTCAACCAAGTAACTATGCAAAAGGTGACTACATGGTAGCTTACCTTGAATGGGACTAGCATCTTAAAGCTTGGTTCAAAGGGTTCAAGATAGAGTAGGTAACCCACCAACCGAATCATTGAGCAGACGTCCTTACCAAGATAACTGCTAATAGAGGTCAGGGTTTACCTAAAAGGGTTCCTCTCTAGGTTATATATCAGTCTAGTATAACAGGTAGAAAAGAAGTCAACCTAGTAGACCAACTCCCGTGTTGGATGGATCCTATTATGGATTACCTGTAGGAAAAGAAGTTTCCCGACAATCCCAATCAAGCTCGCAAGCTTATAAAATATCTCGGCTAGTTAACATTTGGTATATGGGTACCTTTACCGTCGAGGCAAGTCACTACCCCAGCTCTAGTGCCTTCACCCCGATGATGCTGTTTGGGCACTTCGATAGGTGCATTCAGGGGTTACTACATCACACAGGAGGAGAGGCACTATCATACCAAGTATTACATATGGGCTACTACTGGCCAACCTTACATCATGCTGTAAGATAGTTCATTCAATCCTATGAGCCATGCCAAAAGGCAACCAATCTAAATCACCTTCCACCATAGCAGATCTCTTACATCAGCTTACCATACCCCTTCGCTATTAGAGGGTAAACTTGATACAGCCCCTCCCTAATATTCCTGGGCGAGCCAAGCATGCAATAGTCATGATCGACTCCTTCATCCGGTGGGTGGAAGCAGAACCATTATCCAAAATAACGGAGGAGAACACAACCTAGTTTGTCAAGAGGAATGTAGTTTGTAGGTTCGAGACCCCGATGATAATCATCACTGACCTTGGCAAACAATTCTACAACGCAAGGTTCAGGGAGTTCTATGACATTCTAGGTATCAATCTCCGATTCGCCTCGATCTTACCCTCAAACTAATGGCCAGGTAGAAGCTGCCAACAAAACCATCAAGAAACTCTTGAAAAAGAAGCTACACCAAAAGAAGGGAAAGTGAGCAAAAGAGCTCTCTGATATACTTTGAGCACAACACACAACAAAGAGGACCGTGATAGAGGAAACCCCTTACTCCTTAGCTTTCGGGGTATAAACTGTCCTCCATATCAATTATTTAAGGCGTGTGATCGAATTCTAAAGAATGATTTACCAAGTTATCTAGATGCCAATTAGATACCTAAACCATTCAATGCATGTTAATACCAAAAGAGATATATGAGTGGCACTTCTATTCTATATGGCATGTTATCAAACAATGACAAACATTGCAATATTTACAAAAGTATAAATAGTTTCAATTTTTTTCCATCCTAGAAAAGCAAGTAAATTACATATGTCTTGGAATACAATAACTTTTTTCTTGGCGAACAAGTCTTCACTCGACCTTCATCGTTTGGACTCCCTCTGCTGCCTCCAATGGGCGTTCGCACCTGTGGCTCCTTCCCATGGGCTTGCATATGCCACAACCCCATAAAGGGCTGCCATGCACAGCCCATGGCTTCCATAGGGCTGCCGTGTGCAGCCCATGCCAGAACAATCATGGCTTCGTGCTCTTCGCACGAACGTTTGTTGCTATGGCTCACACGATCCCAAACTTGTTCTGGTTGCATCCAATTCTTCAAACCTTCGAGTTTTCGATACTTGAATGTATTACAGAAGAATTTTAAATAAAAAAATACTACAAATTTTTTTATTACAATAAAGTGCAGTATTTTTATTACAATAGCAAAATAAATAAAAATTTAGCAACTACCAAAAAGAAAATTATGGCAATGATAGGCCACCATTGTCGTTACAATCCCAAAACAAAATACATTGAAATTCTAGGACCAAAATTGAGCAATAACAATCCACATATAAAATATATATATAACCATACATTCCAATATAAATATATACGCAAATACCTAGAGTGTCATCTCTTTCTAAAACATGTATATTTACAATAAAAGAAAAAGATTCACGTACACATACATCAATTAATCAGGGGTACAACAGGGCTCTAATACCACTTATAGGGAAAATCGCACAACGGAAGCGTAAAAAATTATGGTTTAATATATTTTCAAACAATTCCCTTTAAAAGAAAGAACCTTAACCCAAGATTAATTGATGTATATTAAAAGTGTCGTACCTTTTTTCTTTCATGACTATTGAACTAGCGTCAAATTGAATCTGCGAGATCTTCCAATCCATTCACGAACGTGAATCACCTAGGAGTGTGGTCTCCCTTTCTTTAAATTGTATACTTGAGGATGGAAACAAACAAAATCTTCTTCTTCCTTAGTCATAATAATCCTCCAAGAGAAAAACCAGTAACGTCCGATCACTTGTGAATTATCAATCAATTTGATTGAAACTCGCGTGAACCTTTATTCGATGTTGTACACAAAACCCTTTTGATGCAAAGGATACTAGTGTACTATCCAAAACAAAAATGTTCCCTCTTTTAATGCTTGGCCGAATTCTTCACACAATGAGTTGGACGCAGTTTTTTTTTATAACAACAAAAGATAAATAAAAAACAACTTCTCAAACCAAAAATTAAGGCTTGGTCGAAATTATATATATGAGTATATATATGTGGCCGAAAATCCTCCTAGAAAGAGGAATTCTACTTCACCAAGACTCCTATCAAAAATTGGATTCAATCCTCTCAAAATGAGAATTTCTTTTACACACCAAGACTCCTAATGTATTTAGTTTAGAAGACATAATCCTCTTCTAAGAAGGATTTACTTGGTGGGCAAGAATTTTATCCTTAGGTGGATTTATACCAAGATTTGTTTTTCAAAAAGAATTCTTTTCAACACCAAGACTCTTAATCCAACTCAAATAGTGTATTTATTCAATAACCAATTATTGAAAATAATTAAATTGTGACTAAATTAAAACTTCCTAATTTAACAAATTGTCAATTAGAGTTTTAACAACAATCAAATACTTCCTAATTTGACTAGAGAAATAATTCATATTGTTTATCTGATGAGAACAAGGCAGCTGCATCAAATGATCCATTGCATGTTTCGGTTAGGCCAATAACAAGGGCAAGAGCTAAGAGATTCAAAGAAGCACTAAATGGCCTAATTCAAGACACTTGGGCTGATTTTGAATTGTTGAAGTCCAAGATAAGCCCAAATGAAGACCAAGGCATAATTATTGTCATCAAGGCAATTGATTGGGCCGAATAAGGAAGACTTGGGTGTGTGACACAAGCTAGGAGAAGAGTCAACTTTGGCTGATTTATTCCCTTTTAATTTCTAAAGAATAATAGTTGATTTGTTTCCCAAATTAAAGGGCTGATTTGTTTCCAGATTTAGCTTTCCAATTAGGGAGCAAGTCAATAGTTTCTCAAATTAGTTTTCTTCTGATTATAAGGCCTTAATGGCCGAATTTTCTTGTTTCCTTTTAGGATGGCTTATAGCCTTTCTTTTCATTTAGGGTTTTAGTGTATAAAGGAACGAATTGGATGTAATTGGACAGACTTGAATTGAATAAAAATTGTGAGAGTTCATCTGTTTTTGCTTCTGAAAACTTGACTTATCACTCACATCTTCTTCTTGTTCTTGAGTGTGGCGTCTTCAACTTCTTGATACCGTTGGTTCTTACCTCTTTATAGGTAACGGGTCGCGGTCCGATAACGTTCTTGTTTATAAACTTGGTTAGAAAACGATCATTTGTTACCATATATTGGTTCCGGGTCTCACTGCTCTTGGTGAGGTTCATATCAGTTGGTATCAGAGCTTAGGCTTCTAAATCAGGTTTAATCTATCCTTGTTCTTTCTCTTCTCTGTATTCATTTGTTTCAACAAAAAAAAAAAACATTTGATCAAAACCTGTACAAAAAAAAAAAAATACCAAAAGCTTGCTTGTGTCCACTTGATCAAGGTCGGTAAAAAAAAAAAAAAAAAAAAACAATTTTTTTTTGGGTCGTGTAGTTGAACCTATATCAACTATTTCTATTCATTATATTGATTTCGTGCATTGATATTCAAAAAAAAAAAATTAATAGCTAAAGAATTTCGTCTTCATTATTCTTGTCCTTTTGCTCAGTTATTTCTATTTTTCTTGCACTTCTTGTGAGTGTCCGTATAAGTCAAAAAAAAAAAGGAAGAACTGAAAGAGTTAACAAAAAGTGGAAAAAGGTAAGAGTGTGTGAGCTCATCAAAGGGTAAAAGCCAAAGAATTGAGTGAAAACACGAGTGTGAGTGCCACCATCTGTGAGAGTAAACACGTGAGGGAGTGTTTGTGAGGCTTACTAATTTCTTTTGCTTTGCAGGTTTCAAATATGTCACGTGATAAAAGTAGAGACTTATCTGATGATGCACCAAAAACGATAGATCTTAATTTTTTGTATAAAGCCATACAAAAAAACATGGAGCGGATGGAGATTAAGATTGGTGAGGTGCATGATAGGATAGATAAGGTGGAGTCTAGTTCACAAAGGGTGCAACCAATTAGGGTTCCTAATGTGGAACGAAGAGAAAGAAACCCACCTAGAGACGATTATAAAGATGATTATGGGAATGACCTAGAGGAGGGTGATCGCATGTCCAATGTGGGTACAGGTAGATTGAGGCATGAAATGGGAGGTAGAGGAGTTAGGTATGGGAATAGAGAAGATAGGTATGGGTATAGAGGAGATAGGTATGGAGAGAGGGCTGATAATAATTTGGGTAGTATAAAGGTGAAAATCCCAACGTTCCAAGGTAAAACTGATCCCGAAGCTTATTTGGAGTGGGAGAAAAGAATAGAATTGGTATTTGACTGCCATGACTATTCTGAATTAAAGAAGGTAAAGTTGGCTGCCATAGAATTTACTGATTATGCTATCGTTTGGTGGGATCAATTGATTGTGAGTAGAAGATGAAATGGAGAAAGACCTATTGAGACTTGGGAGGAGATGAAAGCTGTCATGAGGAAGCGTTTCATTCCGAGCCACTATTATAGGGGTTTGTTTCAAAAATTACAAACCCTTACTCAAGGGTCTAAGTGTGTTGAAGATTACTACAAGGAGATGAAGATAGCCATGATTCGAGCTGATGTAGAGGAAGACCGAGAGGCTACTATGGCTAGGTTTTTAAGTGGACTAAACCGAGACATAGCAAATGTGGTGGAGTTGCAACATTATGTTGAATTAAGTGACATGGTACACATGGCAATTAAGGTGGAACAACAGTTGAAGAGAAAGAGTTCCACACGGGTTGGGCAAAATTCGGGTTCTTCATCATCATGGAAACCGAATTGGAGCAAGAGGGATGACCAACCTAGTTTCAAGGCCAAGGCCGAACCTTTCAGAGATCATAAAGTCGGAGGCACATTAAAACAAGGTACATCAGATTCTCAACCTTCTAGAAATTGTGATATTAAGTGCATTAAGTGTCTGGGAGCAGGTCATATTGCATCTCAATGCCCAAACAAGAGAGTAATGGTTTTGAAGGATGATGGTGAGATCGAATCTGAAGGTGAATATGATGATGAGTCCATGCCACCTTTGGAGGATGCAAGTGATATTGAGTATCCGGTGGACGGAGAGCTTTTGGTGACGAGAAGAGCTCTTAGTGCTCAAGCCAAGGAAGATGATGAGGTACAACGTGACAACATTTTTCATACCCGCTGCCATGTTAATGATAAGGTATGTAGCATGATCATTGATGGGGGGAGTTGTACTAATGTGGCTAGCACTAATTTTGTGGAGAAATTGAATTTAGCCACTTTGAGGCATCCAAAACCATATAAGCTACAGTGGTTAAATGATAGTGGGGAAATCAAGGTGACTAAACAAGTGTTGGTGACGTTTTCAATTGGAAAGTACAAAGATGAAGTCATTTGTGATGTGGTACCAATGTATGTGGGCCATATCCTTTTGGGGAGACCATGGCAGTTCGATAGGCATGTGACCCATGATGGGTATACCAATAGATACTCCTTTGTACTCAATAAAAAATCAATCACTCTTGTACCTTTAACCCCAAAACAAGTGTATGAAGATCAAGTAAGGTTAAGAAAAGAGAGAGATGTAAAAAAAAAGAGTGAGAGTGAGAGTTCAAAAGAAAGAGAGAGAAAAGAAAAAGATTCTGAAATAGCAAAAAAAGAAAAAAAAGATGAAAAAGAAAAAGTGGTTGTTGAGAAAAAGAGAGAGAGAAAACAAGTAAGCTTTTATGCAAGGGAGAGTGAGGTCAAAAAGGCTCTATTTTCAAATCAGCCAATAATTGTACTTTTGTACAAAGAGGCTTGCCTTAGTACTAATGAACTTAACCCTTCTTTGCCTACTGTTGTTGTTTCTTTATTGCAGGACTATGATGAAGTGTTTCCCGAAGAGATGCCTATTGGTTTACCACCAATAAGGGGGATTGAGCACCAAATTGACTTTGTACCCGGAGCACCCATCCCAAATAGACCAGCATATAGAAGTAATCCTGAGGAGACAAAGGAACTTCAAAGGCAGGTTAGTGAGCTCATGGAAAAGGGGTATGTACGTGAGAGCATGAGTCCTTGTGCGGTTCCCGTATTGCTTGTGCCAAAGAAGGATGGAACTTGGAGGCTGTGCATTGATTATCGTGCCATCAACAATATCACTGTAAAGTATCGACATCCTATTCCTAGATTAGATGATATGCTTGATGAATTACATGGTTCTATTATTTTTACTAAAATTGATCTTAAAAGTGGATATCATCAAATTAGGATGAAGGAAGGTGATGAGTGGAAAACTGCTTTCAAAACAAAATATGGATTATATAAGTGGTTAGTTATGCCTTTTGGATTAACTAATGCACCAAGTACTTTCATGAGAATAATGAACCATATTTTGCGTGCTTTTATTGGAAAGTTTGTGGTTGTTTATTTTGATGACATTCTGATTTATAGAAAAAACTTGGATGAGCATGTTGAACATTTAAAACTTGTTTTAGGAGTTTTAAACATAGAAAAGTTGTTTGCTAATCTCAAAAAGTGCACCTTTTGCACCGATAAACTTGTATTTCTGGGCTTTGTTGTTAGTGCTAAGGGAATTGGGGTTGATGAAGAAAAGGTTAATGCAATTAAGGAGTGGCTGAAACCTACCAATGTGGGACAAGTGAGAAGTTTTCATGGGTTGGCTAGTTTTTATAGGAGGTTTGTGAAAGATTTTAGTAGTGTAGCTGCACCTTTAACCGAAGTTATCAAAAAGAATGTGGGTTTTAAGTGGGGTAATGAACAAGAAAAGGCATTTAACTTGATTAAGGAAAAATTAACTAATGCACCTTTGCTTGCTTTGCCTGACTTTGCTAAAACTTTTGAGATTGAGTGTGATGCTTCAGGAATAGGTATTGGAGCTGTTCTAATGCAAGAAGGTCGTCCCATTGCATATTTTAGTGAGAAGATAAGTGGAGTAGCCTTGAATTATCCTACCTATGACAAGGAGATGTACGCTTTGATTAGAGCATTGGAAACTTGGCAACACTACCTTTGGCCAAAAGAATTTGTGATTCACACGGATCATGAGTCCTTGAAGCATATAAAGGGGCAACACAAGCTAAATAAGCGGCATGCCAAGTGGGTGGAATTCATTGAAACGTTTCCATATGTGATCAGGTACAAATAGGGTAAGGAAAACGTGGTCGCTAATGCTCTGTCAAGAAGGTACGTTCTACTTTCTACTTTGGATGCTAAATTGTTTGGTTTTGAATACATTAAACAGTTGTATGTGGAAGATTCTGATTTTGGTAATGTGTTCAATGCATGTGAAAAGGCTGCATTTGGTAAATTTTATAGGCATGATGGATTTTTGTTTGAAGAAACTAAATTATGTGTGCCTAAGAGTTCTTTGCGTGAATTGCTTGTTAGAGAAGCTCATGGGGGAGGTTTGATGGAACATTTTGGTGTAGCTAAGACACTAGATACTTTGCATGAACATTTTTTTTGGCCTCATGTGAAACGTGATGTAGAAAGAATCTGTGAGAAATGTATTACTTGTAGACAAGCCAAGTCTAGGATTAAGCCTCATGGATTGTATACTCCTTTGCCTATACCTAGTGGACCTTGGATTGATATTTCTATGGATTTTGTGTTGGGTTTGCCTAGGTCAAAAAGGGGTAGGGACTCTATATATGTGGTTGTTGATAGGTTTTCTAAAATGGCACATTTCATTCCTTGTCATAAAACCGATGATGCATCACATATTGCTGATTTGTTTTTCAAAGAAATTGTAAGATTGCATGGCATGCCTAAGACCATTGTTTCGGATAGAGATGCTAAGTTCTTAATCTACTTTTGGAAGACTTTGTGGGGTAAGTTAGGCACTAAACTTTTATTTTCTACTACTTGTCATCCACAAACTGATGGTCAAACTAAAGTAGTTAATAGGACTTTATCTACCTTGTTGCGTGCTATAATACAAAAGAACTTGAAAACATGGGAGGATTGTCTGCCGCATGTAGAGTTTGCTTATAATAGGAGCGTGCATTCTGCAACTCATTTTTCGCCTTTTGAAATTGTGTATGGTTTTAACCCATTGACTCCTTTGGATTTAATTCCTTTACCTGTGAATGAGCATGTTAACTTGGATGGAAAGAAAAAGGCAGATTTTGTTAAACAAATCCATGAAAAGACTTGGGAAAACGTAGAGAGACAAACTAAGCAATATGCCAATCAAGCAAATAAAGAGCGTAAGAAGGTTGTGTTTGAGCCCGGTGATTGGGTGTGGTTGCATATGAGGAAGGAACGATTCCCAGCCCAGCGGAGTTCTAAACTACTTCCAAGGGGAGATGGCCCATTTTAAGTGATTGAAAGAATCAATGACAACGCATACAAGTTGGATCTTCCAGGTGAGTACAATGTTAGTGCAAGCTTCAATGTTTCTGATTTGTCTCCTTTTGATGTAGGCGACAATTTGAGGACAAATCCTTTTCAAGAGGGAGGGAATGATGAGAACAAGGTAGCTGCATCAAATGATCCATTGCATGTTTCGGTTGGGCCAATAACAAGGGCAAGAGCTAAGAGATTCAAAGAAGCACTAAATGGCCTAATTCAAGACACTTGGGCTGATTTTGAAGTGTTGAAGTCAAAGATAAGCCCACATGAAGACGAAGGCATAATTAATGTCATCAAGGCAATTGATTGGGCCGAATAAGGAAGACTTCGGTGTGTGGCACAAGATAGGAGAAGAGTCAACTTTGGCTGATTTATTCCCTTTTAATTTCTAAAGAATAATAGTTGATTTGTTTCCCAAATTAAGGGGCTGATTTGTTTCCAGATTTAGCTTTCCAATTAGGGAGCAAGTCAATAGTTTCTCAAATTAGTTTTCTTCTGATTATAAGGCCTTAATGGCCGAATTATCTTGTTTCCTTTTAGGATGGCTTATAGCCTTTCTTTTCGTTTAGGGTTTTAGTATATAAAAGAACAAATTGGATGTAATTGGATAGACTTGAATTGAATAAAAATTGTGAGAGTTCATCTCTTTTTGGTTCTGAAAACTTGACTTATCACTCACATCTTCTTCTTGTTCTTGAGTGTGGCGTCTTCAACTTCTTGATACCGTTGGTTCTTACCTCTTTATAGGTAACGGGTCGCGGTCCGATAACGTTCTTGTTTATAAACTTGGTTAGAAAACGATCATTCGTTACCATATATTGGTTCCGGGTCTCACTGCTCTTGGTGAGGTTTATATCATTATCTACTTATCAAATATAGTATTTCATACTTATCGTATTACCAACAATAATATGACACTATGAGACCATCTCTTACTAGGAAAAAGATTTTGACTTTTAATTAATTAATTAATAAAATAAAAAACAATATATAAGACTAATAAATAATCCCTTGCTGCCCAAGCCAATATATATGGGTCAATATTTTTTTTCCTATTTTATTAAATGCATTGGACTTTAATAAAAAGTCCACATGTGAACTAGACCCATTCTTACTAAAAAAGAAACAAATCAACATTCCTTAATACAATTCTAGATGGACCCATAAATTGGTCCGATAGAATATATCAAGTGATCCATGCAAGTTCGTGTGGATTGGGGATATTGGAAAGCTATCTAAATTTAAGATCCAAAAGACACAACCCAATCACAATCAACAAATGATTTACTTAGGTCTGATCTATTAATTTTAATTCATTCCACTAAAGAAGTAAAATTGAACTCTTAAATAAAGATAGAATAAGTAAATATTGTTCATTCATACCCTAGAAAATTTTATTGGAGATAGTGTATCCTCGAGAAGAATACCAAGAATCGCCAAGAGCACATAGACCGCCTATAGCTCTCTAACTTACCATATTTACTCATATGACCACATTTTGAACATGGATATTTTGACTTGTCCAGAAGCCATATTTCAATAGACACAATTGAAAATTTAATGTTAAGATTTAATATCCAATACCTCAAAACATCCACAAGATGATATTCTACTCACATTTAATAAATAGAGCCACGATGTCCATATCTATAAATGAAGTTCTCTATCGATTAACAAATGAATACCACCAAACTATCAAGGAAAGACTATGCTATATAATCGTACTCATTAATAGCTCAAATTATAACACTTGCAACCTTAAGTCCATCATTTATCTCATGATTGAGATAGACTCTCCGATTGTCTTCTAGTGAAATTTTTTATCCATTGACGGTTTTGAATAAAGTAATTCACCATGATCCTATTCAACGCACCTAGTGCACGAGATTCTTTTGCCCAAAGACACCACTCTTTGATGATTTTAGACTCACCATAACACATTTGATCCCACTCAAATGCTAGCAAAAGAATCTACAACTTTGACAAGATAAAGGCGCCCAACCTTTATCTTAAGTTGTGAATATGATTCAAGACTAACTAAAGAATTGTATCTACCTTATACATATCCAGAGGCATGAAAAATTCTTCTTTTCTCATAGTTTTTTGACCTTATGATTATTTACTTTTGTCAGTTATAATAATTAAACTATAAATGTTATAAGATTTGTTAAACTAGAAATCACTTTTTTAATATGAAACGATTGTCAAAAACATTATTACACTCTTGCTATTGAGCATAATCCTAACAATATTGATCATCAATATAAGACTCGTCATTTCTCTTCATCTCCAATTGAGTTATTTTTTCATCAAGTTTTTCACCATTGATATTCACCATGATTGCCATGATCCAAGAAAAATAACATAGCTACCCTGATGCCTTGACCAAGCACCACCCCCCGTTAAAAAAGGTCTAAGTGTAAGAGCATAGTTGCCCGTTAGATCACGAGACTAGGATAACCAAGTGATCATTCTAATGCCCTTGGTATGGCGACCCCCCTAGGAAGATCCTGAGCATAAGTGCATAGTTGCCAGCCATACCAGAAGAACAAGATATCCAGATGACCCTCTTAATGCCATGTTCGGGCTACCACCCCTAAGAAGGGTCTGAGTGTAAGTGCACAGTTGCCAGCCATACCACAAGACCAAGATAGCTAGATGGCCCTTCTGATGTCTTGGTCAAGCCAACACCTCAAAGAAGGGTCTGAGCGTAAGTGCATAGTTGCTAGCCAGACCATGAGACTAGGACAACCAAATGGCCCTTTTGGTGGCTTGGTCAGGCTACCACCCCACAAGAAGGATCTGGGTCGTAAGTGCATAATTAGCTATCTAGATCAAGATCGTCTGGATACCAGTTATCCCTTGTACAAAAATGGTAGGTACCACGAAGGATGTATTCGACCAGGCTTTTTCCCAAATACTTAAAATTCCCAGAAAAGGGATGATTGATACCCTGACTATCCGAGATAGGATAATCAGCTTTGATGAAGCCCCACAATGATCATCTTGATTTAGTACCTTAGAAACCTAGTACTGCTCACTCATCACACGCTTTTTCTACTTATCAATTCTTAAGTTTCCTTATGTTACTAGGAATGCATAGGGGACTTGCTGTAGAGATATTAGATACTGTTAATAGCCATTTTTGGTAAAGGGTTAAAGAGAAATTTTCTACCACTTTTTACCTGGTAGGATGAACCTCCTGATACGGGGTAAGGCTTACCTGTTACGACTTACCTTGAACATAGCAGATCCTACATAACCTAGGCACCTCGATATCACTATCTGGGAAAATAGCGGCATCACTTCTCCCGAACGGCTTGATATTAAGTCGAGCTAGCGTCTTGGTGTCCCCTACTTTGAACCAGGATATCCATCTGATACTTGGGTACCTCGACGCCAATTCATGACCAGTCCAGGATATCTCCTACACGTTATCCAGACACTGGGGTACCTCCAGTTTGATATTTAGGCACCTCTTTCAACCTAGTACCAAAGTACCTTGTTACTACCCCCAGGGGAGACTTCAGCTTCAGCATAAAACACTAAGTACCTGAATGAACAGGTACCATGATACTTCTTACCACGTACCTTGGCACCAAGATGTCTGACTAGTACCCAAGTACCTCGATGCTATCTCGCCTCCTCCTCAAGGTATGTATCATACCCATCAAGTAAAAAGGAAGTTAGTTGGAAAGCTTCAGAATGATTGGTCAAGTGCCAAGCCACTATACTGGTACTCCTAGGTACCTCGCCATTGGTATGCAAAATCATGATTCTTCTCTAAGCTGTAGAGTTGACTTCTTCACCATTAAAGTGTCATAATCTGACCAGATAGGTCAACTTATTCGCCACTTATTCGCCACTTATTCAAATTTAAACCTAAACATAAACCTGGCATATTCAATGAGAGTAATGTTCTCGTAATTTGATTCCACCGTCAACGTCAATCATTTTCGGTAACATGGCCAATCAATTTGTCTAAATTACAGGGATTAAATGGGGACGTTAGGATCTAAACAGGGTATCAAAAAAATAGAGAGAAAAAGGGCAGAGCTTCTTCACCATTTTTCTCAGAGGTTCTAGCCACTTATCAAAACGTACGAGTTCTCTATCTCCAATATTTGTAAACAAGAGAGTTTGAGTGATTTCTAAAGATCATTGTATAAGTTCTTCAGTAAAACGATTTTCCTAGCTAGTGTTTCTGTATATTTATCTTGTTTACGAGCCATCTATATACTCATCTCTTCGTGACCATTTTGTCACCTAATTATGAAGTATCTACCCCAATAACAACCTACTGAGTAGCGGTCTTGACGGTGTAGATTGAAATTCCTCACATTTAGTGAATTCTCAGTCAACACTTTTTGGCACCTCTGTAGAAAGTTTCCACACCCATTTTTAAATGCCTTTGAAATCATGTTTTTGCTTTTACAGCATACAGCATGAGACATAGATCCTACAATGACAGCTTGAAGCATTAGGGCACCAGCCTATAGCCTCCACCTGGAAGGCTCAAAAGAAAGGAAAGAAGTCAAAGAACTGTAACCCTGCTTTAGCAACGCCTGCTGCCACGCAAGTCGCACCCCAAGTCAAAGTCACCCTGATGGTAGGCTAGGCGATTTGGAAGCAGCAAGCCGCCACCTTTGTGGAGAGTGTACCCCTAAGATTAGCAGTCGAAGGTATCACCCCTCAGCTCACAGGGTTTGAGGCCAAAAGGAACACCAGTAGGTCAAGTACCAGGGTACCACCAATTGATAGATTAGGACCACAACCATCAGTACCGGTCCATGAGAGGCTAGGGCATCTGCCTTCAATTCTAGATAGGTTAGGGCCCATGCCCCTAGCTCTAGCTACCAACCCCGACAGGTAAGATTAGCCCTTAATCTCCCGTTTAGGGAACCTCGTCAACTAGTAACCGGTAGCTGTTGAAAGGCAACCTCGATCTTCCGTGTGAGGGAGTAGGAGAAGTGCCCGAGAGAAAGAACCGGGATGAAGCCTCTTTGGCATTGGATGAGTCTAGTAATGAGGATTCTTAGGGCAAATCCAAGAATGCTGGGAATAAGCACCTGCAAGGCCAAATAGTTTGAAAGGCAAATAAGCTCCAAGAACTGAAGAAGAGGAATCATTAGGAGAACCGGAACGATCCATTGGGAGGGATGAATGCCCCCGTCTCCAGAAGGATCAGGGAAGCGGAACTTTTTCCCAAAATCAAGATGCATATTGATAAGTATTCCGAGATGGAGGATCATTTGAGCCACCTTAAGAGTTTCATGCAGCAGATGGAGGTCTCGGGTCGCCATGTGTCGGATGTTCCCAACCACGCTAACTGATTATGATAAGACATGGTTCCAAAAGTTACTGGCAGGTAGTGTTGATTTATTTACCAAACTATCTAGTGATTTCTGTGCTCAGTTCTAGGGAATCAAGCCACGTCCAAATGACCCCATCCACCTGAAATATATAGTTCATGAATGGAGTGAGTCACTTAAATATTATATGGCGAGATTGCACGAAAAAGCAATCTTGATGGGGGTCTTTACAGAAAAAGAGACCATGGTAAATTTTAGAAGGAACCTCTAGGCTGGTAGGCTATGCAGATCATTCGCCAAGAGACCACAGAAGACGTACCAGGAGGCCTGTGATAGGGCACTTAGCAGGTGGAGATATATGAACAGCTTCGAGTCAAGATTGAGCATGACAACCTGAGGGCTAGCAAACGTTAAAAAACTAAAGTACCCAAGCCAGCACTGATCCAGTAACCTCTATAGCCCAGAAAGAAAGGGGGTATAACCACTACACCCCCCTCAATGCATATCTACCTTGCCATCCGAGCTAAAGGGCTACTCAAGAAGCTGAATCCCATCAAAGCACCAGTCGACACGAGGAATTACTGTAAGTACTGCCATTTCCATGAGGACGTAGGACATAACACCTCGGAGGAATACAACTGGTGTAACCAGATTAAGGCTCTGGTGTGAGGCGGCTTCTTAGAGGAATTCCTACAGTAGGTGCGGGATAGTATCCATACGGGGAAGGAAGTACAAGCAAAGATTAAGAAGGATATGGAATGGAGGAAAGCAAAGGGCAAGGATCTAATGTAGCAGATCCAAGTCATTCAGACAATCAGTAGAGGTCCTAGCTTGGCAGGGACTTCCAACAATTCAAGGAATAACCATACAAGGAAGATACCCCGGATAAAGGAAGGGTGAGACATTTTCAAGGTTAACCGGGGATCAACAAGTATCTTATAGTCTGCCCAGATCATCTTCATTGCAGAGGTTGTATACAACGTAATACAAACCCATGATGATCCCATGGTTGTCAATGTGGAGATCGCTGATTGCCTAGTCCACTGTGTCTTGATCGATACTGGTAAAAGAGAGGACATCCTCTTCAAAAAAACACTCTACAGAGATTCAATTTGAAGTATTTTTTCTACAACAGTTGCTCCACGTTGTTGTACGGCTTCACTGGGGACTCGATAGTACCATTCGAGTCAAAGATCCAACCGGTGATAGTAAGATATGCTCATCTCCAACAGAATATCATGATCAATTTCTTGGTGGTAGATATTCCCTCTGCTTACAGTGACATTCTGGAGAGGCTCTTCCGATCGGCCTTCAAGGGGGTTTTGTTTGTTTACCATAACGTCTTGAAATTTTTAGTAGCGACAAGATAGGCAAGATACATGGAGATCAACAAGCAGCATGCAAATGTTATGCAGTAACTACCAACTTGGGAACGTTATATAAATAGTGTGCACAGGTTACCATTGAGTTAGATCCAGAATTAACAGAGAGAGAATTAAGAGTCCAAGATACCACGGGAGAAGCTAAGGAATAGCCCAAGGTTGAAGTCTTATATGCAACAGAATAAGAGGAAGAAGATAGAGGGTAAACCAGTGGCCAACTGGTTGATAAGTCGGAGGAAGTATCGATAAGGGATGATGACCCTTCTAATGTAGTCAAGTTTGGGGTTACCTTAGAGCAGAAGTGAAGGAAGGATTGATCAGATTACTCTGCAACTATAGTGATATCTTCGTTTGGAGTCTTGATGTGATGCTAGGGATCCCCATCTCCTTAGCATCTCACCGATAAACAGTCAACCCTACTTTTAAACCAATTAAACAGAAGAGGCAATATTTCAATCCTTAAAGGAATGTCGCAGTCCAAGAGGAGGTCGACAAGTTGTTGAAAGCTAGATTCATCAGGGAATCCCGATACCCTGAATGGATCACAAATGTAGTAAAGGTCACCAAGGCTAACAGAAACTGGCACATGTTCATTGACTGTACAGATCAAAACCGCGCTTTCAAAAATGACAGTTTCCCTTACCCAAGATCGATCAACTAGCGGATTCCACCGTGGGTAACAAGCTCCTTAGCTTCAAAGATGCATTCTCGGGGTAACACCAGATTATGATGTACCCGCTGACCAAGATGAAACCAGATTCATTACCGGGCAAGACCTTATTTGCTTTAAGGTAAAGCTCATTGGTCTCAATAATGCAGGTGCCACCTATCAATGACTGGTCAATCAGTTATTCATGTAAAATTTAGAAAGAACAATGAAGGCTTATATTGATGATATGATAGCCAAGTCCTAAGTAGCATAGCAGCACTAGGACCACCTTCGCCAAACCTTTCAGATAGTAAGAAAGAATCAGATGTTGTTGAATCCCGCCAAATGCGTTTTTGAGGTGGCTACAGGAAAATTCCTTGGGTTCGTGGTTCGTGAGAGGGGCATAGAGGCAAACCCGGAGAAGATCAAATTCATCTTTAATCTTGAATCTCCAAACTCTCTTAAGCAGGTACATATGTTGACTGGCTGAATACCGGCTCGTAACCGTTTCGTATCACGGTCCACTAATAAGTGCCTTCCTTTTTTCAAGGCTATAAAACAGCGAAGAAACATGAAGTTTGACCAGGACCATAAGCAGGCTTTATAATCCTTGAAAAGATATCTGGCAAGCCCACTGCTATTGGTCAAACCAGTACCATGGGAAAAGCTACAACTATACCTAGCTATTTTAAAGACAATGGTTAAGGAGTACAGTGATGGAGTTCAATAGCCTATCTACTATGTGAGTCGTGCTTTAACCAAACTAGAGAGGAATTACATTCTCTTAGAGAAGCTTTCCTTTGCTCTGGTAACCTCGGCTAGAAAGTTACGACTTTATTTCCAGGCTCACACGATTGCGGTTATCACCAATCAACCTCTTCACCAATACTTATAGAGACCATCGTACTCTAGGCTCTCGAGCTCACTCAGTTAGATATCAAAAATAGAGTCAGGACTACCATCAAAACCCAAAAACTTACAGACTTTATGGCCAAGTTATCAGCTCTTCTTGATCCCGGTGCTACTCCAGACTTGGATTCGGGCTCCCAGAAGGATCAAGAGCTGGTAGATTGGCCAACTGACCAAGATGTTTGGGTCCTATACACAGATGGGGAATCTAGCCAAGCAGATAACGGAGCAGGAATCATCTTGACTAATCCTGAAAAGGTCAAACTCAGCCATTACTTCCGCTTGGAGTTTAGTGCCACCAATAATGAAGCCAAAGGTTTGTTGAAAAGAAAGAGGGTAGCAACTAAGCTTAAAGCGAATTACCTCTATGTCAAGAATGATTAACAGGTGGTTGTCAACCAACTGACCAGGCTCTATAAGGCAAAGGGTAACAATATGGTTGTCTACCTTGAACAGGTCCAGCAGCTTAAACCTAGATTCAAGGGGTTCAAGATAGATGAGATACCTCGCCAACAGAATCATCGAGTAAACGTCATTACCAAGATAGCTGCTAACAGAGGTTAAGCTCTACTTAAGGGGGTACCTCTCCAGGTTATATCTCAGTCCAGCACAGCAAGCAGTAAGGAGGTCAACTCAGTAGACTGACTCCCATGTTGAATAGATCCTATTAAGGATTACCTACAGGAGCATAAGGTCCCCGACAATCTCAATCAAGCTTGCAGGCTCAAAAGGATCTCAGCTCGCTACAGCTTGGTAAAGGGGTACCAATACCGTCGAGGAAAATCATTACCCCTGCTCTGATGCCTCCACCTCGATGATGCTTATAGGGCACTACGAGAGGTGCATTAAGGAGATTGCGGTAATTACATAGGAGGAGAGTCACAGGCGTACCATATTTTAAGCACAGATACTACTGGCCGACCTTGCACCATGACGTAAGACAATTCATTCTATCCTACTAACCTTGACAGAAAACATCTAATCTAAATCACCAAAGAATGGCTCTCCTCCATCAGCTCATCATACCCTTCGTCATCTAAGGGGTAGACCTGATTGGGCTCCTCTCTATTGCTCTTGGCCAAGCCAAGTATGCTATAGTCGTAATCGACTACTTAACTTGGTGGGTGAAAGCAGAGCCATTGTCTAAGATAACAGAAGAGAACATAACCAAGTTCATCAAGAGGAACGTAATCTATAGGTTCGGGACCCCGATGATTGCTATCACTAACCTGGGTAAACAATTCAACAACACAAGGTTCAATGAGTTCTGTGATAAACTAGGTATGAAACTCCTTTTCACGTTAGTAGCTCACCCCCAAACCAGTGGCCTGGTAGAAGTTATCAACAAAACCATCAAGAAGCTCCTTAAAAATAAGCCGCAATAAAATAAAGGCAAATGGCCGGAAGAGCTCCCTGTTGTGACTACAAAGAGAACCAGACTGGAGAAACCCCTTACTCCTGGGCATTCAGGGTAGAAATAGTCCTCTCTATCGAGCACAAGTTGACCTTTTTTACGGTCCAACATTTTGAGCCAGAAAGCAACGAGCTTAAACTAAGGGCCAAGTTGGACCTCTTGGAAGAACAACAAGATAGGGTGGTAGAAAAGTAGCGGTCTACCAGAGCCGGATAGCGAGGTACTTCAATAGGAAAGCTAAAGCCACCAGTTTCAAGGAAGGGGACCTGGTACTCTGAAAAGTTACCCAAAATACCAGAATCCATTCAGACAGGGTATTAGAGTTGAATTGGAAAGGTTCCTATCCAGTGAAGGTATTAGCCCGTAAAGAAGCTTACAGGTTGGAAGATTAATAGATTTGAATGGATGATATTGAGCACACCTGGAACGCGGATCACTTGAAGAGATTTTACCTATAGAAGTATGAAGACTCCAAGATTAACCAGTACTATCCGGGATAGGTAATGGCATTTATAACATAAAAAATGCAATGTATCTCCAATTGATTATCAATAAAAGACTTTCCATTTCTCTTCATCTCCATATGTGTTATTTATCCCTAATTTTTTCACCATTAATGTTCACCATGATCGCCATGAACCATAAAAGTGATATGGCTACCCCGATGCCTTGGCTGGGCACCAACCCCTGCCAAGAAGTATCTAAATATAAGAGCATAGTTACCTACTAGATCATTAGACCAGGATGACCAAATTATCATCTTGATGCTCTTTGTCGGGCAACCACCAGAAAGGATTTGAGCTTAAATGCATAGTTTCCAGAAAAACTACGAGACCAGGATAGCCAGATAGCCAGATAGCCAGATAGCCCTCTTGATGCCTTGGTCAGGCTACCACCCCCAAGATGGGTCTGAGCGTAAGTGCATAATTGCCAGCCAAATTACAAGACGAGGATAGCCAGATGACCCTCATGATTCCTTGGTCAGGCTACCACACCCAAGAAGGATCTGGATTGTATGTGCATAGTTTCCTGTCTAGATAAAGATCGTCTGGGTACCAGTCATCACCGCCCGAGTACCTAAAATTTCCATAAAGGATAACCAGCTTGGACGAAGTCCCATAGGGATTATCTTGACTTAGTACCTCAAAAGCCTGGTACTTGTCACTTATCACTCATTTTTTTCTCATTATCGGTTTTTAAGTTTATTGTGTTATCAGGAATATGCAGGGGACTTAGTACAGGGATGCTAGTTATCACGATTGCAGTATCATCCAAGTATCAGGGCATCATACTTTCAAGGATTGTTGATGCCTAGTTTCTTTCAATAAAAGCTTTCACCAAGGTAAAGAGGATCATGATGCAAGATTGATTTACGCCATGACCATTTCACCATCTAGGTACCAGGGAACCATGAACATGGGAGTCCCAAGTACTAGGATTTGTCGGATTGGTTCTCGGTCCAAGTACTAGACCCCCCTCCCCCCGGGTAAGAAAGTGTGGTCTCGTGATTTCCTAAAAAGGATGGTTGATCCTGATAACGCACTTCCGAAAACGTGTCTTACAAAGTACCTTGGTGATCTGGTACTAGTCACCTAGTGTGCTAAATTTCTCATACTTGATCAATTCTAAACCTTTTTATATTACCAGAAATAGTTAAGTCAGGTGTATGTAGGGTACTGATTATAAGATCCAACCTATGAAGCAGGGGGAGTCAGACAGATCCAACCAATGAAAGACGACAGCTAGATGTAAATTTAAAGAAAATGAAGAAGGAATTTATATTCATAAAACCAATGGAGCCCATTGTTGGGATTATGCTCTAGAACAAGAGTATAATCATGTATTTGACAATCTTTTCATATTAACAAAGTGATTTCTAATTTAACAAATCTTATAGCGTTTATAGTTTAATTATTATATTTGTCAAAAGTAAATAATCATAAGGTCAAAAGACTATGAGAAAAGAATAATTGTTCATATATCTATATATGTATGAGGTAGACACAATTCTTTAGTCAGTCTTAAATAATATACACAAATTAAGATAAAGGTTGGGCGCCTTTATCTTATCAAAGTTGTAGATTCTTTTGCTAGCATTTGAGTGGGATCAAATGTGTTATGATGAGTCTAAAATATCAAAGTGTGGTGTCTCTTTGCAGAAGAATCTAGTGCACTAGTTGCATTGAATTTGATCACAGTGAAATACTATACCTAGAACCATCAACAGAAAAAAGTTTTCACTTGAAGACAATCAGAGAGTCTATCTCAATCCTGAGATAAATGATGCACTTATGGCTGCAAGTGTTATTATTTGAGCTATCAATGAGTACAAATATATAGCATAGTCTATCCTCGATAGTTTGGTGGTATTCATTTGTTAATCGATAGAGGACCTCATTTATAGATATGGACATCGTGGCTCCATTTATTAAATGTGAGTAGAATACCATCTTATGGATATTTTGAGATATTGGATATTAAATCTTAACGTTAAGTTTTTAATACTGTCTATTTAAACATGGTTTCTGAACAAGTCAAAATATCCAAGTTCAAAATGTGGTTATATGAGTAAATATGGTAACTTGGAGAGCTAAAGGTGGTCTATGAGCTCTAGGCGATTACTGGTATTCTTCACAAGGATACACTATCTTCAATAAAGTTGTCTAGGGTATGAATGAGCAATATTAACTTATTCTATCTTTATTTAAGAGTTCAATTTTAGTTCTTTAGTGGAATGAAGTAAAATTAATATATCGGACCTAAGTGAATCATTTGTTGATTGTGATTAGGTTATGTCTTTTGGAGCTTAAATTTAGATAGCCCGCCAAGATCCCCAATCCACACGAACTTGTATGGATCGCTTGATATATTCTACCGGACCAATATATGGGTCCATCTAGAATTGTATTAAGGTATTTGGACTTGTTTCTTTTAGTAAGAATGGTTTTAGTTCATATGTGGACTTTTTATTTAGGTGCAATGGATTTAATAAAATAAGAAAAATAATATATATGCCCATGTGCGGTCTTGGGTGGCAAGGCTATATAAAATAGCTTATTATATTGTTTTTTATTTTATTATTTAATTAAATTAAAATTATTTAATTTGGTAATTAATTAATTATTTAATTAAAAGTCAAAATCTTTTTCCTAATAGGAGAAGGTCTCCTAATATATACTATTGTTGGTAGTATAATTAATATTAAAGACTATATTTGATAAGTAGATAAATAAAAGGAATTGTTTGTCTAGTCAAATTAGGAAGTCTTTAATATGGTCACAAATACACTAACGAGTTGGATTAGGAGTCTTGGTGTAGAAAAGAATTCTTTTTTGCAAAGGATTCTTTTTTGAAAAGGATTCTTGGTCACCAAGTAAATCCATCTAATGAAAATGATTATTGCCAACCAAGTAAATCCTTCCTAGGAGAGGATTTGGTCTCCTATATATACAACCTATTAAATTCGACCAAGACATATTTTTTGGTGTAAGAAGTTGTTTTTTTTTATTATTGTTATAAAAAAAACTTCATCCAACTCATTGTGTGAAGAATTGGGCCAACCATAGAGAAAAGAGGGAACATTTTTGTTTTCGATAGTATACTAGTATCCTTTGCATCAAAAGGGTTTTGTGTACAACATCGAACCAAGGTTCACGCGAGTTTCAATACAATTGATTGATAATTCACAAGTGACCGGACGTTCTTGGTTTTTCTCTTGGAGGATTATTGTGACTAACAAAGAAGAAGATTTTGTTTGTTTCCATCCTCAGGTATACAATTTAAAGAAAGAGAGCCCACACTCCTATGTGAATCACATTCATGATTGGATTGGAAGATCTTGCAGATTCAATTCGACGCTAGTTCAATCGTCAAAAAAAAAGTACGACACTTTTAATATACATCAATTAATCTAGGGTTAAAGTTTTTTCTTTTAAAGGGAAATTTTTTAAAATATACTAAACCCTAATTTTTTACGCTTCCGTTGTGCGATTTTCCCTACAACTGGTATCAGAGCCTAGTTATACCCTTGATTAATTGATGTATGTGTACGTGAATATTTTTATTTTTATTGTATATATGCATGTTTTAGAAAGAGATGACACTCTAGGTACTCACATATATATTTACATTGGAATGTATGGATATAGATATGTTTTATATATGGTTTGTCATTACTCAATTTTGGTCCTAGAATTTCAATGTATTTTTGTTTTAAGATTGTAACAAGAATGGTGGTTTATTATCGCCATAATTTCCTTCTTGGTAGTTGTTAAGTTTTTTTTTTATTTTGCTGTTGTAAATAATAATGCACTATATTGAAATAATAAAAAAAAACTGCAGTATTTTTATTTTATTTTAAATTCTTCTGTAATATATTCAAGTATCAAAGACTCGAAGTTTTAAAGAATTGGAAGCAACCGGAACAAATTTGGGACCGTGCGAGCCATAACAACAAACGTCCGTGCTAAGAGCACACGACCACGATTGTTGTGGCATGGGCTGCGCACGGCAGCCCTATGGAAACCATGGGCTGCGCATGGCAGCCCTTTATGGGGTTGTGGGCAGCACACACCCATGGGAGGGCGCCAAGGGTGCGCATCCCCATGGGAGGCAGCTGAGGGAGTCCAAACGACGAAGGTCGCGTGAAGACTTGTTCGCCAATAAAGGAGTTTTTTTTATTCCAATACATATGTAATTTACTTACTTTTCTAGGATGGACCAAAATTGTAGCTATTTATATTTTTGTAAATATTGCAATGTTTGTCATTGTTTGATTACATGTCATATAGAATAGGAGTGTCACTCATATATCTCTTTTGGTATGAACATGCATTGAATGATTTAGGTATCTAATTGGCATCTAGATAACTTGGTAAATCATTCTATGGAATTCGATCACACGCCTAAAATAATTAAGGGAGAGAAGGTGTTTCAGAACACCTACGGCCTCCAAGTTTAGTTGAGCTTTACGTTTCATGTAACATCCCCCCAAGGGGTATTCATGAATGGAATTTAGCAAGATACTTCCTTAAAACGATAGACTAGACAATTAACCCAAACGATATCTATTCCCAAAGAAGGGATATTTGTGAGGGAGTATATTGAGGGTCGATAACTTGGTAACACACTCATTGTGAGTTTATTAATACCCTCCCAATAGTTCTTGCTAATAAAATCACAAGGCCAAACTTGAAAACGCTGGTTGTTATGTTAACAATTAGGTGGGACCTAGTCCAACTAGTAGATGGTGTGAACTCCCAAAGGAGACGTGACATTTATGGGTGTTGGATCACCATTGAATTTTACGATTGAATTATTTTATTTAATTCAAGAAAAATATTCGAAGGTGTTTTATCATGATTGTTTACTTATATAATTTTTTTTATTAAAAAGAAATCATGACCCCATCCCTATTCAACACTCTAAAAGATAATACTTTAACTGATGATAATTCTGTCACATGTAAAAAGGAAAATTGGGTTGCTGTTGCAAGTTAAAAATCATAAGTTCATTCTTTGTACTCCTAAAACACCTACTCCTACTAATGAATCTACTGAGGAGCAAAAAGACGAGTATCAGCGGTGGAAGTCTTCAGCTGAGATGGATAAATGTTACATTATAGCCACCCTCTCCGACGTGTTGCAACAACAACATGAAGGAATGGAGACTGCTATCAATATAATGATGTCTCTAGATGAGATGTTTATTATGAGGTCTAGGATGACTAAGGGAGAGGCAGTGACTGCTTTCATGAATCTTAGAATGAAACCTGGACAGGCTGTGAAAAATCATATTATGAAAGTCATATCACATCTCAACATTGCTAAATTCAATGATGCTGAGATAAATGGTGAGATGAAAATTGACATGATTGTCAAATCATTGTCGGATTCCTTTGATCAGTTCAAGTTGCACTACACCTTGAACAATAAGGAATACACCTTGCATGGCCTGATGCAAGATGATCAAAGCACCGAGAAAATCCTTGTGTAAGTTAAGGGTTAAGAGATTCATACGGTTAGTAAAGTTGCTACTGTTAAGACCCGAAAGAAGGTTAAGAAATAATAGAACAAAAAAAAACTTGGGCCTAACTAAAAGGGGTTCAGGGATAGGAAGACACTGAATGAGAATGAATTCAACATGCATTTAGGCAACAGAACATTGTTGTCTACTAGTGTTGTGGGAGTTATTAGAATTAATTTAGATTCTTATAGGCATTTAGATTTAATAAACGTTTATTATGCACCTCAATTCAAGAGGACCTTAATTTCAGTTTCTTGTATTAAATAAATTTGGTTATTCGGTTACTTTTAATAAAGCTTTTATTATTCGTAAGAATGACAAAATTGTTTTCAAAGGTACATTGGAAAACGGTTTATTCTATTTTCATAGAAATATCTCTCACTTGTTAGACACAAAATCAACGGTACCTAATCATAAAAGAGTAAAATTATCAAAAGATAAAACCTACTTATGGCATTTGCGCCTAGGTCATATTAACCTAGATAGGATTAAAAGATTGTTTAGTGACGGACCTCTAAGTGACTCAAAGGTTGATGATCTACCAACTTGTGAATCTTGATTGGAAGGTAAAATGACCAAAAAGTCGTTCACGACCAAACGCACAAGAGCCATCTAATGTTTAGGATTGATACACACTGATGTGTGTGGTCCCATGAGCATTCAAGCTAGAGGTGGATATGAGTACTTCATCACTTTCTTAGATGATTACTTAAGATTTGGCTATGTGTATCTCATGAGACATAAGTCGGATGCTTTTGACATGTTCAAAGCATTTAAAGCTGAAGTAGAAAATCAGCTTGAGAAACGCATAAAAATCTTGAGGTCTGATCGTGATGAAGAATATCTATCTGGTGAGTTTCAGCAATATCTTATTGATAATGAGATAATTTCTCAGTTTTCTACACCAGGTAAACCTCAACAAAATGGGGTGGCAGAAAGGAGAAATAGAACTCTTTTGGACATTGTTAGGTCTATATTGAGTTATTCAACTCTTCCTAATTCCTTTTGGGGATATGCTTTACAAACTGCCATGTACATTATAAACGATGTATCATCTAAGTCGGCTCCTAAAACACCGCATGAGTTGTGGACCGGGCAAAAGCCTAGTTTACAACACTTAAGGATATTTGGATGTCTTGTGCACGTGTTAAAAGGAAAGACAGAAAAGATGGAGTCCATTTCAGAAACATGCATATTTGTAAGATATCCAAAAGGAACAAAAGGATATTATTTTTATATTCCTTTAGATCTTAAAGTATTTGTTTCGAAACATGCTAAATTTCTGGAAGAGGACTATATGAATAATTTTGTGCCTAAACGTAGAATTGTCTTGAATGAGCTTTCAGTATATACAATTCAACAAGAGGTTTCACAACCTAACCCAATTGAAAAAATTAGAATTGTTCATACATCTAGATATGTATGAGGTATACACAATTCTTTAGTTAGCCTTGAATAATATTCACAACTTAAGATAAAAGGTTGGGCGCCTTTATCTTGTCAAAGTTGTAGATTCTTTTGCTAGCATTTGAGTGGGATCAAATGTGTTATTATGAGTCTAAAATAATCAAAGTGTGGTGTCTTTGGGCAAAAGAATCTAGTGCACTGGGTGCATTGAATTGAATCACAATGAAACACTTTATCTAGAATGGTCAATGGATAAAAGTTTTCACTTGAAGACAATCAGAGAGTCTATCTCAATCCTGAGATAAATGATGGACTTATGGTTGCAAGTGTTATCATTTGAGCTATCAATGAGTACGATTATATAGCATAGTCTATCATCGATAGTTTGGTGGTATTCATTTGTTAATCAATAGAGGACTTCATTCATACATATGGACATCGTGGCTCCACTTAACATTAATTTTTCAATAATGTCTATTGAAACATGGCTTCTGAACAAGTCAAAATATCCAAGTTCAAAATGTGGTCATAAGAGTAAATATGGTAACTTGGAGAGCTATAGGCGGTCTATGAGCTCTTGGTGATTACTGGTATTCTACATGAGGATACACTATCTCCAATAAAGTTGACTAGGGTATGAATGAGCAATATTAACTTATTCTATCTTTTTTAAGTGTTCAATTTTAATTCTTTAGTGGAATGAACTAAAATTAATTGATCGGACCTATGTGAATCATTTACTGATTGTGATTAGGTTATATCTATTGGAGCTTAAATTTAGATAGCCTGCAAAGATCTCAATCCACACGAACTTTTATGGATCACTTGATATATTCTACTGGGCAAATATATGGGTCCTTCTAGAATTGTATTAAGGCATGTGGACTTGTTTCTTTTAGTAATAATGGTTTTAGTTCACATGTGGACTTTTTATTTAGGTCCAATGGATTTAATAACATAAGAAAAATAATATATATGCCCATGTGCGGTCTTGGGCGGCAAGGCTATATAAAATAGCATATTATATTGTTTTTAATTTTATTATTTAATTAAATGGAAATTAATTAATTTAATAATTAATTAATTATTTAATTAAAAATAAAAAAAAAATTCCTAACAGAAGAAGGTCTCTTAATATTATACTATTGTTAGTAGTATAATTAATATTAAAGACTATATTTGATAAGTAGATAAATAAAAGAAATTATTTATCTAGTCAAATTTGGAGGTCTTTAATATGGTCACAAGTACACTAATGAGTTGGATTAGGAGTCTCGGTGTAGAAAAGAATTCCTTTTGAAAAGGATTCTTGGTCACCAAGTAAATCCACTTAAGGAAATGATTCTTGCCCACCGAGTAAATCCTTCTTAGGAGAGGATTTGGTCTCCTATATATACTATATATTAAATTCGACCAAGACATAATTTTTCTTGTGAGAAGTTGGTTTTTGTTTTCTTTTTATTTTTAAAAAAAAAACTTCGTCCAACTCATTGTGTGAAGAATTCGGCCAAGCATAGAGAAAAGAGGGAACGTTTTTGTTTTCAATAGTACACTAGTATCATTTGAATCAAAAGGGTTTTATATACAACATCGAAACAAGGTTCACGCGAGTTTCAATCAAATTGATTTATAATTCACAAGTGACCGGACATTCTTGGTTTTCCTCTTGAAGGATTATTATGACTAACAAAGAAGAAGATTTTGTTTGTTTCCATCCTTAGATATACAATTTAAAGAAAGAGAGCTCACACTCTTAGGTGATTCACGTTAGTGATTGGATTGGAAGATCTTGCGGATTCAATTTGACGCTAGTTCAATCATCATGAAAAAAAAAAAGATACGACACTTTTATTATACATCAAATAATCAAGGGTTAAGGTCCTTTTTTTTTAAAGGGAAATTTTTTTAAATATACTGAACCCTAATTTTTTAAGCTTCCATTGTGCGATTTTCCCTACACCCATCCCCTAGTATTGAGCTACATACTTGTAAAAAAAATTGATATAATGACATGGTAGAATTTTTTCCTAATCTACCCCAATTTCTGGCAATATATAAAGCAAGTCATATTGCTGGATCACATATCGGGTTCCTCCTGGTCGCCCTCTCCTTCGACTCCTCCACACCCTCTGCAAGCTTAACCCCAACACCCAGTACAATAAAGGGCTCACCAGCTACTTGATCAATCGACTCCATGGTAGTTTTCTGCTCTATCGCTTCTACAGTTGCAGTCGGTTCCTCCACCACCTCTTTGGAAATAGGCTGGTCTCCTGCAGCCTCTGAAGACCCAGAATGTATAGCAAGCAGGATTAGGGCACTTCCCGCAGCCTGGACCGTGACATCTTTAGGAGACTTCAAAGAGGGATCTGCTTCGGTAGCCTTGGTACCGGGTAAGAGAGAAGAGATTTGTCGTTGGTATTCATCCTCGTATGCCCCATCATCAGTTCTAACAGCTCGATGTGCTAGCCTTGTCAGTAGCAGGAGCGGCCATCATTTTATCTTTCTCCATTATCTCCACACTATCCTTGTTTTCAATGGCGCACATGTCGAATAGAGGAGGTAAGGCTTGAGCTACCTAAAAAGTAGCATAAGAAGTAGCCATCTCCGAATGAAGCATCCACCTCTGCTCCAGACAGGCTACCATGGCATGTAAAGCCTGGTTCTCTCTTTCCATCTCCTTGACCTTTCCCTACTGGATCGCCCTCTCCAAAGAGCGGTTATTGACCAGAGGGACTTTGTGTCATTGGCATGCTTGTACCGCTCTGCGTAGCATTGAGATAGCTCAAGGGATATCTTAACCTCCTCCAAGATCCGGCACAACTCTTGTTTGTCTGCTTGAGATTAATCAAGTTCTTTATAGGCCGCTTCGAGCTCGTCTTCAACAGTTTTAATACGTCTCTTGAGTAAACCCACATGATGGCTTGTGGTAACATTAAACTTAAAGGTCTGCAACTCACAACGCACATGTTAACTACAACCCAGGTATCAAACACACACATACTAAGCGATAAGAAACATGACACTTTACCTCGGCCAAGAGGGTAGAACCCATAGTCTTCAGCACGTCCACCAGCATAACAGTCATAGCTCAAAACCCGCCACCAGGGTAGGAAATTATAAACCGATCTAGGATCTCATCTTGGCCAGTAATCCTTTGTAGGGGAAAAACAGTTCAAAACATAACGGAAGTGTGAGAAAAACGAAAATTAGGGTTTGCGTATATTAAAAAAAATCCTTTTTAATAACAAGAACATTAACCCTAGATTAATTGATGTATATAAAAAGTATCGTACCTTTTTTTTTCGTGACGATTGAACTAGCATCGAATTGAATCCGTAAGATCTTCCAATCCAATAACGAAAGTGAATCACCTAGGAGTGTGGGCTCTCTTTCTTTTAATTTTTATACCTGATGATGGAAACACACAAAATCTTCTTCTTTGTTATTCACAATAATCCTCCAAGTCCGGTCACTTTTGAATTATCAATCAATTTGATTGAAACTCGCGTGAACCTTGATTCGATGTTGTACACAAAACCCTTTTGATGCAAAGGATACTAGTGTACTGTCGAAAACAAAAACGTTCTCTCTTTTCTCTATGCTTGGCCGAATTCTTCACACAATGAGTTGGACAAAGTTTTTTTTTTAACAATAAAAAACAACTTCTCACACCAAAAACTTAGGCTTGGTCGAAATTTACAAGTAGTATATATAGGAGACCAAATCCTCTCCTAAGAAGGATTTACTTGGTAGTTAAGAATCATTTCCTTAGGTAGATTTACTTGGTAGTTAAGAATCCTTTTCTAAAAAGAATTCTTTCCTACAACAAGATTCCTAATCCAACTCAATAATGTGTTTGTAACCATATTAAAGACTTCCTAATTTGATTAGATAAATAATTTCTTTTATTTATCTACTTATCAAATATAGTCTTTAACATTAACTATACTACCAACAATAGTGTAGTTTTAGGAGACCATCTCCTACTAGGAAAAATATTTTGACTTTTAATTAAATAATTAATTAATCAACAAATTAATTAATTTTCATTTAATTAAATTATAAAATAAAAATAATATATTAAAGCTATTCTTAATAGCCTTGCCACCTATACCATATATATGGGCAATATATTATTTTTCTTATTTTATTAAATCCATTGGACCTTAATAAAAAGTCCACATGTGAACTAGACCTATTCTTACAAAAAGAAACAAGTTCTCATGCCTTAATACAATTCTAGATGGACCCCTAAATTGGTCCAGTAGAATCTATCAAGTGATCCATGCAAGTTCGTGTGGATTGGGGATCTTAGCGGGCTATCTAAATTTAAGCTCCAGTAGACACAACCCAATCACAATCAACAAATTATTCACTTAGGTTCAATCTATTTAATTTTAGTTCATTCCATTAAAGAACTAAAATTGAACTCCTAAATAAATATAGAATAAGTTGATGTTACTCACTCATACCCTAGACAACCTTTATTGGAGAAAGTGTATCCTCTTGAAGAATACCAATAATCGCCAAGAACTCATAGACCGCCTATAGCTCTCCAAGTTACCATATTTACTCATATGACCACATTTTGAACTTGGATATTTTGACTTGTCCAGAAGTCATGTTTCAATAGACACTATTGAAAACTTAACGTTAAGATTTAATATCCAATACCTCAAAACATCCATATGATGGTATTCTACTCTCATTCATTAAATAGAGCCACGATGTCCATATCTATAAATGAAGTCCTCTATCGATTAACAAATGAATACCACCAAACTATCGATGATAGACTATGCTATATAATTGTACTCATTAATAGCTCAAATGATAACACTTGCAACCATAAGTCCATCATTTATTTCAGGATTGAGATAGACTCTCTGATTGTCTTCAAATGAAAACTTTTATCCATTGACTTTTCTAGATAAAGCATTTTTATTTTGATCATATTCAATGCACTCAGTGCACTAGATTCTTTTGCCCAAAAACACCACACTTTGATGATTTTATACTCATCATAACACATTTGATCCCACTCAAATGTTAGCAAATGAATCTACAACTTTGACAAGATAAAGGCGCCCAACCTTTTATCTTAAGTTGTGAATATTATTCAAGACTAACTAAAGAATTGTGTCTACCTCATACATATCTAGATGTATGAACAATTCTTCTTTTCTCATAGTCTTTTGGCCTTATGATTATTTACTTTTGACAATTATAATAATTAAACTATTAATGCTATAAGATTTGTTAAACTAGAAATCACTTTATTCATATGAAAATATTGTTAATTACAATATTACACTCTTGCTATCCAGCATAATCCTAACAATCTCCCACTTGCTCTACAGCAAATGTGTCATATCTCTCATCCTCATATTCTCTAGATGCCCATCAAAACTCTTTTGTGGAATAGCCTTTGTAAAGGGATCCACTAGATTTTCTGTTGACACGATCTTGGTAATCGTCACATCACCCCTATGCATAATTTTCCTCAGAAGGTGATACTTTCTTTCAATGTGTTTCCCTCTCTTATGACTTCTTGGTTCTCTCGAATTAGCCACTGCTCCACTATTGTCACAATAGATAGTGATCTGCTTATTTGCATCAGGAACCACTTCCAAGTCAATCAAGAATTGGCGGAGCCAAACAGCCTCTTTAGCAGCCTCGCATGCGGCTACATACTCGGCTTTCATGATGGAATCAGCAATACAAGATTGCTTGATACTCCTCCATATGACTGCCTCTCCTTCAATAGTAAACACAAATCCTGATGTTGATCTCTTGGAGTCGGAATCTGATTAAAAATCAGAATCAGTATACCCAATGGGAATTAAATCTCCTTTAGAGTATACAAGCATATAATCTCTCGTTCTCCTAAGATATTTGAAAATAAGCTTGACTGCCGTCCAGTGATCAGGACCAGGCTTCGATTGAAACTTACTAATTATGCCCACAATAAAACAAATATCTGGACTAGTGCAAAGCATTGCATACATGAGACTTCCAACTGCCGATGCATATGGAACCTTACTCATGAATTGCTCATCATGTTCATTCTTAGGAACTTTTTCCTTAGAAAATTTGATTCCATGTCTGAAAGGTAACATCCCTTTCTTGGAATCTTGCATGGAAAACCTAGACAAGATTTTATCTATGTATGAAGCGTGGGATAATGCAATCGTTCTATTCTTTCTATCCCTTATGACTTGGATGCCAAGAATATAACTTGTTTCTCCTAAGTCCTTCATATCAAATTGTTTTGCTAACCATTCTTTATTGATGTCAATACACCTCCATTGTTTCCGATGAGTAGTATATCATCAACATAAAGAACTAGGAAAACCAACTTGTCGCCTTTAATCCTTTTGTTTACACAAGGTTCATCAAGGTTTTGAATAAATCCAAACCTTTTCACGGCTTGATTGAACCTTATGTTCCAGGATTTGAATGCTTGTTTCAATCCATATATGGATCTTTACAACTTACATACCCTTTCCTCTTGGCCATTTTTGATGAATCCTTCTGTTTGCATCATGTAGATGCTTTCGTCAAGACTTCCATTAAGAAAAGTTGTCTTGACGTCCATTTGCCAAATCTCTAGGTCTAGAGATGCCGCAACGAAAAAGAGTATCCTAATGGATTTAAGCATGGCCACAAGAGAGAAGGTTTCTTCATAATCGATACCTTCTTTCTGTGTATAACCTTTAGCTACCAATCTAGCTATAATGGTTTCCACCTTTCCATCCATTCCTCTTTTCCTCTTGTATACCCACTTGCACCTGATGGGTTTGATCTCTTTATGCAAGTCTACAAGAGACCAGACTTTGTTTTTGAACATAGATTCAATTTCGGATTGCATTGTCTTTTGTCAATGGCGGCAATCAACATCTTCCACTGCTTCCTTGTACATATAGCGTTGTCCGGAAGATTCTCTAAAGATTCTCCTAGATCGATGTATCTCTCGGGTTGTCTAACAACCCTCCCACTACGATGAGGTATGGTAGATTGTTGATCTTGTATTAGTACGGAACTTACAATTGGGCTTGGTTATGAAACCTTTTATGGAATTGTATCTCCTAAAAGCACATTCAGGACAATTCTACTTTTAGGCACAAAATTATTCATATAGTCCTTTTCCGAAAATTTAGCTTTTGTCGAAACAAATACTTTAAGATCTGAAGGACTATAAAAATAATATCCCTTTGTTCCTTTTGGATACCCTACAAATATGCATGTTTCTGAACGAGACTCCATCTTTTCTGTCTTTCCTTTTAACACATGCGTAGGAAATCCAAATATTCTTAAGTGTTGTAAACTAGGCTTTTACTCGGTTCACAACTCATGCAGTGTTTTATGAACTGACTTAGATGGTACATCGTTTAGAATGTACATTGCAGTTTGTAAAGCATATCCCCAAAAAGAATTAGAGAGCGTTGAATAACTCAACATAGACCTAACCATGTCCAAAAGAGTTCTATTTCTCCTTTCTGCCACCCCATTTTGTTGAGGTGTGCCTGGTGCAAAAAACTGATAAATTATCCCATTATCAATAAGATATTGCTGAAACTCACCAGATAGATATTCTCCACCACGATCAGATCACAAGATTTTTATACGTTTCTCAAACTGATTTTCAACTTCAGCTTTAAATGTTTTGAACATGTCAAAAGCATCCGACTTATGTCTCATGAGATATACATAGCCAAATCTTGAGTGATCATCTGTGAAAGTGATGAAGTACTCATATCCACCTCTAGCTTGAATGCTCATAGGTCCACACACATCAATGTGTATCAAACCTAAACATTCAATGGCTCTTGTGCCTTTGGTCGTAAACGACCTTTTGGTCATTTTACCTTCCAAACAAGATTCACAAGTTGGTAGATCATCAACCTTTAAGTCACTTAGAGATCTGTCACATACCAAACTTTTAATCCTATTAAGGTTAATATGACCAAGGCGCAAATGCCATAGGTAGGTTTCATCTTTTGATAATTTTACTCTTTTATGATTAGGTTTCGTTGATTCCTTGTCTAACAAGTGAGAGATATTTCCATGCAAATAAAATAAACCATTTTCCAATGTACCTTTACAAACAAATTTGTTATTCTTACTAATAATAAAACTTTTATTAAAAGTAACTGAATATCCAAATTTATTTAGACAAGAGACCAAAATTAAATTCCTCTTGAATTGTGGTACATAGTAAACGTCTATTAAATCTAAATGCCTATAAGAATCTAAACTAATTCTAATATCTCCCACTGAATTGGTAGACACCAACGCTCCATTGCCTAAACGTAAGTTGAATTCATTCTCATTAAGTCTTCTCCTTTCCTTGAACCCCTTTAAGGAAAAACAAACATGATTAGTGGCTCCGGAGTCTATGACCCAAGAATCCATAGAATCCGCCAAAAAACATGTTTCAAGATAATTAATATTACCTTCTTCCTTTTTGTCTTGAGACTTTGGGAAATTTCTTTTCCAATGTCCCTTTTCACCACAAAGGAAACACTTTCCTTTGATCTTGGTTACTTTCATTGTCTCCTTCTTTGTAGGTCCTAGTTGCTTTTTCTTTTGTTGTTTCTTGACCTTCTTACGGGTCTTAACAGTAGCAATTTTACCTACAATATGAATCTCTTGACCCTTGCCTTTCACAAGGATCTTTTCTGCTCTTTGAACATCTTGCAAGGTGTATTCCTTATTATTCAAGGTGTAGTCCAACTTGAATTGATCAAAGGAATCCGACAGTGAGTTGACAATCATGTCAATTTTGGTCTCACCATCTATCTCTTCACCATTCAGTTCAGCAATGTTAAGATGTGCTATGACTTTCATCATGTGATCTTTCACAGCCTGTCCAGGTTTCATCCTAAGATTCATAAAAGCAGTCACTGCCTCTCACTTAGTCGTTCTAGACCTCATAGCAAACATCTCCTCTAGAGACATCATTATATCGGCAGCAGTCTCCATTCCTTCATGTTGCTGTTGCAACACGTCAGAGATGGTGGCCATAATGTAACATTTAGCCATCTCATCAAAAGACTCTCACTGCTGATACTCATCTCTTTGCCCCTGAGTAGATTCATTGGTAGGAGTAGGTGGTTTAGGAGTGTACAGAACGAACTTATCCTTTTCGGATTGCAATAGAAGCCCAATTTTCCTTTTCCATGTGACATAATTATCACCAGTTAAAGTATTGTCTTTAAAGCTGTTGATTAGGGATGGGGTCATGATTTCTGAACAATAACAAAAATTATATAAGTAAATAATCATGATTAAGCACTTTTGAATATTTATCTTCAATTAAATGAAATATTTCAATCGTAAAAATTCAACGGTGATCCAACACCCATATATGTCACGCCACGTTTAGGAGTTCGCAATATTTACTAGTTGGACTAGGTCCCACCTTATTATTAACATAACAACCAACGTTTTCAATTTTAGCCTTATGAATTTATTAACAAGAACTCTTGGGAGGATATTAATAAACTCACATTGAGTGTGTTACCAAGTTATCGACCTTCAATATAATCCCTCACGAATATCCCTCCTTTGGGAGTAGATATCGTTTGGGCTAATTGTCTAGTCTATCCTTGTCAGGAAGTATCTTGCTAAATTCCATTCATGAATACCTCTTGGGAGGTTATTCATGAAACATAAAGCTCAACTAAACTTGGAGGCCGTAGGTGTTCAAAAACACCTTCTCCCACTCAATTGTTTAAGGCCTGTGATTGAATTCCAAAGAATGATTTACCAAGTTATCTAGATGTCAATTTAGATACTTAATCCATTCAATGCATTTTCATACCAAAAGAGATATATGAGTGGCACTCCTATTCTATATGACATGTTATCAAACAATGACAAACATTGCAATATTTACAAAAATTATAAATAGCTACAATTTTGGTCCATCCTAGAAAAACAAGTAAATTACATATCTTGGAATACAAGAATCCCTTTTTTCACGAACAAGTCTTCACGCGACCTTCGTCGTTCGGACTCCCTCGGCTACCTCCCATGGGCGTGCACATGCCACAAACCCATAAAGGGCTGCCATGCGCAGCCCATGGCTACCAAAAGGGCTGTTGTGTGCAGCCCATGCCACAACAAACGTGGTTGCGCGCTCTTCGCAAGCACGTTCGTTGTTACAGCTCGCACGGTCATAAACTTGTTCCGGTTGCTCCAAATTCTTCAAACCTTCGAGTCTTCGAAACTTGAATGTATTACAGAAGAATTTAAATAACAAAATGCTGGAGGTTTTTTTATTACGACAACAAAATAAAAAAAACTTAGCAACTACCAAGAAGAAAATTATGGCGATGATAGACCACCCTTCTTGTTACAATCCCAAAACAAAATTACATTGAAATTCTTGGACCAAAATTGAGTAATAACAAACCACATATAAAGCATATATATATCCAAACATTCCAATGTAAATATATATGCGAATACCTAGAGTGTCATCTCTTTCTAAAACATGCATATATACAATAAAAAAGAAAATGATTCACGAACACATACATCAATTAATCAAGGGTACAACCTGGCACTGATACCAATTGAGGGAAAAACGGGTTCAAAACGCAACGGAAGCGTGAGAAAAACGAAAATTAGGGTGTGCGTATATTAAAAAAAATCCCTTTTAATAACAAGAACCTGAACCCTAGATTAATTGATGTATATAAAAAGTATCGTACCTTTTTTTCGTGACGATTAAACTAGCGTCGAATTGAATCCGTAAGATCTTCCAATCCAATCACGAAAGTGAATCACCTAGGAGTGTGAGCTCCCTTTCTTTAAATTGTATATCTGAGGATGGAAACAAACAAAATCTTCTTCTTTGTTAATCACAATAATCCTCCAAGAGAACAAACCAGGAATGTCCGGTCACTTTTGAATTATCAATCAATTTGATTAAAACTCGCGTGAACCTTTATTCGATGTTGTACACAAAACTCTTTTGATGCAAAGGATACTAGTGTACTATCGAAAACAAAAACGTTCTCTCTTTTCTCTATGCTTGGTCGAATTCTTCGCACAATGAGTTGGACGAAGTTTTTTTTTTTAACAATAAAAACCAACTTCTCACACCAAAAACTTAGGCTTGGTCGAAATTTACAAGTAGTATATATAGGAGACCAAATCCTCTCCAAAGAAGGATTTACTTGGTAGTTAAGAATCCCTTCCTTAGGTAGATTTACTTGATGGTTAAGAATCCTTTTTTAGAAAGAATTCTATCCTACACCAAGATTCCTTATCCAACTCAATAGTGTGTTTGTAACCATATTAAAGACTTCCTAATTTAATTAGATAAATAATTCCTTTTTTCTTATCTACTTATCAAATATAGTCTTTAACATTAACTATACTGCCAACAACAGTGTAGTTTTAGGAGACCATCTCCTACTAGGAAAAATATTTTGACTTTTAATTAAATAATTAATTAATCAACAAATTAATTAATTTCCATTTAATTAAATTATTAAATAAAAATAATATATTAAAGCTATTCTTAATAGCCTTGCCGCCTATACCATATATATGGGCCATATATTATTTTTCTTATTTTATTAAATTCATTGGACCTTAATAAAAAGTCCACATGTGAACTAGACCTATTCTTACAAAAAGAAACAAGTTCTCATGCCTTAATACAATTATAGATGGATCCCTAAATTGGTCCGGTAGAATATATCAAGTGATCCATGCAAGTTCCTGTGGATTGGGGATCTTGGCGGGCTATCTAAATTTAAGCTCCTATAGACACAATCAACAAATGATTCACTTAGGTCCGATCTATTCAATTTTAGTTCATTCCACTAAAGAACTAAAATTGAACTCTTAAATAAATATAGAATAAGTTGATGTTCCTCACTCATGTCCTAGACAACCTTTATTGGAGAAAGTGTATCCTCGTGAACAATACCAGTAATCGCCAAGAACTCATAGACAGCCTATAGCTGTCCAAGTTACCATATTTACTCATATGACCACATTTTGAAGTTGGATATTTTGACTGGTCTAGAAGCCATGTTTCAATAGACACTATTGAAAACTTAGCGTTAAGATTTAATATCCAATACCTCAAAACATCTATATGATGGTATTCTACTCTCATTCAATAAATGGAGCCACGATGTCCATATCTATAAATGAAGTTTACTATCGATTAACAAATGAATACCACCAAACTATCCAGGATAGACTATGTTATATAATCGTACTCAATGATAGCTCAAATGATAACACTTGCAACCATAAGTCCATCATTTATTTCAGGATTGAGATAGACTCTCTGATTGTCTTCAAATGAAAACTTTTATCCATTGACGGTTCTAGATAAAGCATTTCATTTTGATCCTATTCAATGCACCCAGTGCACTAGATTCTTTCGCCCAAAGACACCACACTTTGATGATTTTAGACTCATCATAACACATTTGATCCCACTCAAATGCTAGCAAATGAATCTACAACTTTGACAAGATAAAGGCGCCTAACTTTTTATCTTAAGTTGTGAATATTATTCAATACTAACTAAAGAATTGTGTCTACCTCATACATATCTAGATGTATGAACAATTCTTCTTTTCTCATAGTCTTTTGACCTTATGATTATTTACTTTTGACAATTATAATAATTAAACTATAAATGCAATAAGATTTGTTAAACTAGAAATAACTTTATTCGTATGAAAAGATTGTTAATTACAATATTACACTCTTGCTATCGAGCATAATCCTAACATCCTTGACTTGGATTGGGTGGGTCCGGATGAGCAGCAACTGTAGTGATCGCAGCCGGATTAGCACCTTTCCTTACCCTAGTAGGAGTGGTAATAGGCGGGGGAGGGGGACCGATAGCAAAAGCGATAGCAAAAGCAATAGCAACAACGGTTTAGGTGGAAGTAGCAGCAACAGTAGTAGCAACAGTAATAAAAGTAAGAGGAGTAGAATCTTGACCCCTCACATACACCAATCTGGATTTAAACACATCCATCAAAGATCTGGATTTAAAAGGAGGAGAAGAGGCGCCCTTAGGGTACGTTTGGTACGCGGGACAAAACAGGACAACGTGAGACAGTTTGTTCTTGTCCCACGTTTAGCTTATCCTTAGCATGGGACAGTACGGGACAAGATGGGACAAAAATCACAAAAACTTGTCCCACCCAAGACCCCAGGACAACTTGTCCCATGACATGGGACAAGTGTCAAAAAGATCAATTTACTCTTTAAATTTTCAAACAATTACAATCATGTCTAATAAATTATAAATTATATTATATATTATAATTACATATGGAATATTATATATTATATATAGGATATTTAAATATATATTACAACACATAATATATATTATTTATATATATATTAACATATATATATATATATATATTATAATAATATATATATGTAATATATATATATATACATATATATATTAATATGTATTATTAATATATATACATAATATAATATATGTAATATAAATATATATTTATATATATTAAAATATATATAATACATTTATATGTATTATTAATATATATATATACATAATATAATATATGTAATATAAATATATATTTATATATATTAAATTATATATAATACATTTTTATGTATTATTATATATATATATATTATGAGATATGAAATATATTATATATTATATATTATTATAATATATATATCATATAGTATAAATATAATATATATATATATAGATAGATATATATATATATATATATATATATATATATATATTATATTTATATTACATATATATTTTACATAATATATATATATATAATAATATATATATATATATATATATATTATATTATGTGTTAAACATATATATATATATATTACATATTATATATAATATATTCTATATTATATTTTATTATTATATATAATAATATATTAATTATTATTATATATAAATAATATTATTACTACCTAGACATATATATATATATATATTATTTATTTAATATATGATATATATATATATATGATATTATATATATATATATATATTATACATTATATAATATATATATATATTATATTTTCTATATATACTAATATTTAATATTATATACCATATTATTATATGTAATACATGTAATATTCTATATTAATATATAATAAGATCATTATATATAATATTACATAATATTATTATATATTAATATATATAATATTATTGTTTATGTTGTTATATATATAAGAGGGGTACTCTAGTCATTTTAATCTTTTGTTCCGTCTTGACCCAGTCATACCAAACGCCTAACGATACAATTTATAGTTCTGTCCAGGCCTTCCAAACTCAACATAGAATAACATGTTCTGTCATGTCCTGTCCTGTCCTGTCTAGTCCCACCTTGTCATGTCCCATCTTCGTGCCAAACACACCCGTAGTACCCTCACTGGGACAGACCCGTGCTTGTTCTTCCCCGTTGAGGTAGAGGGAGTACTTCTTGCAATCCTAGTAGGTGGAGAAGGTGGCTTAGCAGTCTAACCGGTAGAGGACCTAAGAGGAGTAGGGTGCAGAAAGAAGATACGTCGTCAGAAGGTGCAGGCTCACCTAAACAAGTAGAATGACCGCGGAAACTGTAAGAAACGAGAAAGAATTAGAATCAACCAAGATCAATTGAAAAGCATAATTAAGAAGAAACATAAGATTTCATCTACCTAGAGAAGCAATGAAGATACGTAGGTAACGGTCCACCCTACCAACATCAAAGGGGTCTGAAGTAGGGCACTATAGATTGACAAAAGATCGATCAACGATGGCCTTTAGGATTGCCCTTGATTCTACAAAAAGGGTAGCTCTTTCCATACTAGTTTGTAAATAAATCGGGTAGGGATATTAAACTCCGTTCCCCCGATATGAACTCAGCTTCCTCAGTTACTACCAACCACTATCCACTCCTCCTTCTAGGAGGTATCCTTCCTCTAGCTCCAGGCACTATGAGTTTCAGGTTGTTCTTTCCCCTAGCATAAAATTGCCTTATTCCACCAAGCGAGTCGGTCGTGACCTGAAAGAATCCCTCAGCTCGTCCGGCCTTGGTTCTTTCTTGAGGTTGTCCTTCTCGCACTGCTCATTCTACAACAAGAGGAACCTAATCAGGTACCTCTAAAGCTCTGGGGTCAGCTGGAAGGTAGCAAGTTGTAAGGTGTGAAGTATTCTACGAGGGGTCAAGTAAAGAGGTAGCCTGGCCTTACTGTCAAAAGCGACAGTATGGGTTGGAAGCTCACCTGTAGAAGGGGTGTACACATCGTACCCTCAGTGAGTAACGGTGATCGTGATACTTTTTAGAATCAAAAACTTAGTCCTCAAGCGCTGGATGGAATCGGACGTAGCAGTTGGGTCCGGGATGACACAGAAATCATAAGAAAGAGTGAGTGATCCCCCATGTAATATTGAATCTACTCCAGTTAGGTCTCCACCAGCCCCAACTTTGTTAGATGCCTCGCTGAGTCCTCATCGACAATCTTGATCGGAGTATCAGGATTGATTAAAAAATCGATTCTAATGGATATGTTTCGATTGTAGTAACGATGTAGAATAGGGGGAGCAACACTCGAGTCGCTGTCATCCTGGCGGGATCTTTTCCCGTTAGCTTGACTAATGGAATCACCCTCAATGATTCTATTGACGCTATCTTTCTCGGATGAAGACATGTCGGCAATAGAAGGAACAAAAGAAGATGGATGGAGAAAGGGTCGATAAAGATAAAGAATGCAGAAAAAAAACAAGTAAGGGTTTTTGAATTCAAAAGAGAGGTTTTTAGGGCGGGAGGAAGACGAAGGGGGATGCGTGTTTAAATATAGAGAATGGAACTATAATCAGTGATGTGAGTGTGATCTGAAAGCCGAGATTCTAGATTGATAGGATAGGTAATTTCGATATACGTGTGAACCGTTTCATATTTTCAAACGGGTAAAGCTTCCCAACCCAACACGTGGGCCATCACATTTAATGAGAAGATTTCCTCCCAAATTCTGGTAACCGACTTAAAATGGAAAAATTCCCAAGCGATCCTGATAACTTGACTCTATCCTCAACCAGTCGCTGGTGTTCAACTTAAAGAGGACTTCTGTTAATAGCCATTTTTGCAGATAGTCAAAGAGAAATCTTCCACCTCATTTTACCTAATTGGATGAACCTCTCGATACGGGGTAAGGCCTACTTGCTATGACTTACCTCGAATATACCAGATCCTACGTAACCTAGGCACCTCGATATCACTATCTGGGAAAAGAGTGGTATCACTTCTCCCGAACGACCAGATATTAAGTCAAGCTAGCTTCTTGGTACCTCTTACTTAGAACCATGATATTTATCTAGTAACCGAGTACCTCGACGCCAATTCGTGACTAGTCTAGGATATCTCCTGCATGTTATCTAGACACCAGGGTACCTCCAGCCCAATATATAGGCACCTCTTTCAACCTGGTACTCGAGTACCTCGATACTACCCCAAGGAAACTTCAGCATTAGAATAAAGTGTCAGGTACCCGAATGAGCGTGTTGCCATGATACTTCTTACCCCGTACCTTGGCACAAAGATGTTTGACTGGTACCCAAGTACCTCGATGTTATCTCGTATCCTCTTCCAGGTATGTGTCATACCCATCAAGTAAGAATGAAGTTAGCGGGAAAGCTCAAGAATGATTGGTCAAGTGCCACACCACTAGACGGGTACTCCAAGGTTCCTCTGTATTGGTATGTAGAATTGTGATTCTTCTCTAAGCTGCAGAATTTATTGAGTTCTAGGCCAACGGATTCTCCATTTATTAGAATTTAAACATTAACATAAACCTTATGTAATAAACGAGAATTCCTGAGTAATTTGATTCCACCATCAACATCAATCCTTTCGATAACGTGACCAATCAATTGGACATCAATCTTTTCGTTGTTTTTCTCATAGGATTTAGCCACTTATCGACACGTACGAGTTCACCATCTCCAATCTTTTTAAATAAGAAAGTTTGAGTGATTTCTAAAGATCATTGTATAAGTTCTTCAATTAAACGATTTTCTCTGCCCGTGTTTCTCTATATTTGTCTTGTTTATGAGCCATCTACATACCCATCTCTTCATGACCATTTTGCCACCTAGATACGAAGTATCTACCTGTAACCTATTAGGTAGTGGTCTTGAGGGTGTTGGTTAAAATTCCTCACCTTCAGCGAATTCTCTGTCAACAGATGCTATGATCGCGGTCTCGTCTAGGTATCAGGATACCACACATATAAGGATCTTTGATACCTAGGCTCTTTCGACAAGAGTTTTCACCAAAGCATAGGGGATCTTAATGCAAGATTGATTTGTGCCATGACCACAACACCATCTAGGTACCAGGGAACCATGAACATAAAAAGTCCCAGGTACTGGGATTTGTCGGATTGGTTTCCCACCTAAAGTACTAGAGCCCTTTGAATATAGATACGGGGTACCATGACCTCCTAGAAAGGTTAGTGTGCTTAATTTCTTATACTTGATAGATTTTAAGCCTTTTTTATTACAAGAAGCTATTAAGTCAGGTGTATGTGGGGGATTGATTTAAAGATCCAACTTGCGATATGTGTAGAGCTAGAAAGGTCTAACCAAGGATGGAGGATAGCTAGATACAAATGTAAAGGATAAATAAAATGAAATTTCCATTCATCAAACAAAGGGAGCCCTTCCCTCGATGTCAGGCTACATAAAATAAAAAAAGAATGACATAACAAGTTTCTTGATCAAGCAGGGAGCCCACCCCCTTTTACGAGCAACAGACAAAGCAAGTTCAAACAACTAGTTTATGCATCGACCTCCTCCAAGTTGGTTTCCTTCACAGCCATCCTCAAGCATCTAGCTCTAACCCCTCTGTGAGCTTAACTCAAATGCCCGGTACAACAGAGAGATCACAAGATACTTACTCAATCACATCCTTGTCAGCCGTTTGCTCCACCACCTTCTTAGTGGCAGATTGCTCCTCTACCACATCCTAGGAAACAGATTGTTTTCCCACAATCTTAGAAGGTCCAAACGTAGTGGTAGACAGGATCAGGGCACTTCCCTCAGCTTGGACCATCACATCTTCAAGGGACTTTGAGGAAAGATCTATTTCAATAGCCACAGTATCCAATAGGAAAGAGGAGATAGGGTGTTCAACTTCATTCTCATCGGCCCCCTTACCGGTTCCAACAACTCGAGAGATGTCAGCCTTATCAGTAGCAGGAGTCACCATCTTCTTGCCCTTTTCCATTATCTCTACCCTATCCTAGTTTTTTATGGTGAAGGTAAGCCTGAGCTACATGAAAAGCAACATAGAGATAGTTGTCCCTAAACGAAGCATCCATCTCCGTCTCCAGACTGGTAACCTTCGCATGTAGAGCCTGGTTTTCTCCTTCCAACTCATTGACTTTCTCTATTCTTTATATCCCTCTCTAGAGCGCGATGGTTTGACCTGAGGGCCTCTATGTCATAGGCATGCTTGTACTGTTCCATATCATATTGGGACTGCTCAAGGGACTTCTCAATCTGCTCCAAGATCTATCTCAACCCCTGTTTATCTGCTTGTGATTGAGCAAGTTCACTACGGGCGGCTTTGAGATAGGCCTCAACAGCCTTAGTACGCCCCTTGAGAGAGATTACCGGTGGCTTATGGTAACGTTAAATTTAAAGGCTTGTATGGAACAACACATGTGTTAAAAAACTACCAGGTACCAAGAATACACGTATGAAGCAAAAAAGAGCAGGATATTTTATCTTGGCTAGGAGGGCAGAACCCTTGGTGATCAACACGTCCACTGTCATGGAAGTCATAGCTCTTAGCCCCCCACCAGGACAGGAAGCTATGAACCGAACCAAGACCATATCTTGGCCATAAATCCCTTATCGGGATCGAGGTTGGTCATGAGGACCAACAACAACAGTGGTCGCAGATGGATCAGTACCTCCCCCACCCTTGTAGGAGTGGTAGCGAGTATGGGAGGGGGAATAACAGCAGGAGCAGTAGCAAAAGTAGTGGAGGTAAAAGCAACAGTAGTGACAGCAACAGAAGCAGTCACCCTCACCAACCTAGATGCAAACACATCAATTTGGGATCTGGATCTAGAGGGAGGGGGATGAGGTCCCCTTGGTACCTCGAGTAAGACAGATCCATGCCTACCTTGCCCAGTTGAGGTATTGGGATGAGTACTTCTTAAAATTTCTGAAGGTGGAGGAGGAGTTCTAGTAGTCTGATCGGTAGAGGACTCAGGAGGAGTAAGATGAATAGAGAATAACAGGTCGTTAGAAGGTTGAGGCTCTCTCTGAACCGATAAAGGAACCACAGAAACGGTAAGAAACAAGAAATAGTCAAAATCAACCAAGATCAACTAAGAAACACAATGAGGTAGAAACAAAAGATTTCATCTACCTGTAGAAGCGAGGGAGATAGGCAAGTAGTGGTCTACCCTACCAGCATCAAAGGGATCCGGAGTAGGATACCATAGGTTGACGAATGACTGGTCAACGATGGCCTTTAGGATCGCCTTCGATTCTGCTAAGAGGGTAGATTTATCCTATATTGGTTTGCTATTGAACCGGGTAAGGATGTCGAACTCTCGACCCCCGACCCCCGACGTGAACTAAATTTCCTCAGTCACCACCAACCACTACCTATTCCTTCTTCAATGAGGTATCCTTCTTTGTGGCACAAGGTACTATGAATTTTAGACTATTCTTTGCTTGGGTATAAAATTTCCCCCTCATAAGCTATAGAGTTGACTTCTTTGCCATTAAAGTGCCATAATGAGACCAAATAGGTCAACGTACTCGCCATTCATTCAAATTTAAACTTAAACGGAAACCTGACGTAATCAATGGGAGTAATTCCTGTGTAATTTGATACCCCCATCAACGCTAATAATTTTTGGTAACATGACCAATCAATTGGTCTAAATTATAGGGATTTGGATGTTGATGGAGGGGGATTAAAAAAGTACGTCAGGATCTGAACAGGGTATCGAAAAGTTGGAGAAAAAAGGCAGATCATCCTCGCTATATTTCTCACCTCAGTGGATTTAGTCACTTATCGACACGCACGAGTTCTACACCTCCATTCCTTGTAAACCAGAGATTTTGAGTGATTTTTTTAAGATCATTGTACAAGTTCTTCAATAAAACAGTTTTCTCAGATTATATTTACCATATTTCTCATGTTATAAGTCATTCCTATATTCATCTTCCTGTGACACTTTGTCACCTAGATACAAGGTATCTACCTCAACTGCAACCTACAAGGCAGCGGTCTTGAGGGTGTTGATTGAAATTCCCTACCTTGAGCGGATTCTCGGTCAACAATTTACTTATCAAACTAAATAACTCACTTTTTATCTACAAATTGATTCGGTCAATGTTTAATTACGAAACTAAATTCCTCACTATTTAAACACAAGTTGAATGCTTCACTGTGTGGGTACAAATTTATTGCCTCAATGTTTTCACTCTTTTCATTTCTGATTCACTTTGTAGATCCTCATGACTTAGACAATTTTTAAAGCTTTAGAGCCTATCATGGTGAAGAGTTTGAAGGAAGTATGATTAACTATATTAGGGGATCAGAAAGTATTTTTGACTTTGTTAGTATTGATGAATTGTCAATGTTGGACATTGAAAACATTGCCATAAAATTAGGGTTAGTATGCCTATAGGTTTTTGATTGAGGTGGCAGGGTATGGAAGCGTTTTATCATAACTTGTGATAAAGATTTGTTATGGTTTCAAGAATGGATTCCTAAGAATAGGGTTATGGATTTTCATCTTCAGCCTATATCAAACCCAACTACCAATCAAACCTAAAATCAAACCACACCACCATCAGCAGCATTACAAACCCAGAAATATCCAAACCCAACTGTCAATCAAGCCACCCTATCTCCAAACACCCACCCATCTACATGGTGAACAGAACCAAGAACGGCGAACCATTTATGGCCTCGTTCTCATCCACTTTACCAAAACCCTAGATCACTACAAAATTACTCCAAACCGCCACAAAACCCACCCTGATTGGTGATGAGAGATCGATAGAGAGTGGAGATGAGTGAGGGATTGAAACAAAGAGTGGTAGAGAGAGAGAAAGAGAAAAAAAGAGCGACGGAAGAGAGGAAGAGAAAGAAGAGAATCCAGAATGGAGATAGAGAAGGTGATAAGGAAAAAAAGAAGAGGTTGATGAAATAAGATGGTCTGATGGTGACAAGTTTACAAAAAAGAATCCGAACCTTCAGAATAAGGGGAACTAGACCGGAGCCGAGTGATCAAAAACCCCTTTGAAAATTCCCTTTAAAATATGTATGTCTAATAACCTAGAGGGGGGTTGAATAGGTTTTAATCAAGTTAATTACCAACTTGTCTTGATTAATTAATAATTAAAATTCACCCAATAAATACAAATATACAACATCAAGTGTAAAGTACGAAAATATAAATAACACAAGACGTATACGTGGAAAACTCTCCAAACGGGAAAAAAACCACGGGTTGTTAAGTGAGCCACACTGGATCGAAGAAATCCACTATATGAGTAAAACGTTACACCATCAAGTGATACTCGGACTCTCACTCTCGAAAACCTCAGGCTATGACCACTACCACTCACAACTCTTGGTTCAGTCCCTAGTGATATCCCCTGATCCACTACTCTTGGCATGAGCACCTCCTACTCTACCCCTCGAGCCTATTACAGTGGCACCCGGCCTATTGCTTGCCAACCCACCCTTGGTTACAAGACTTGACTTGCTTGCGCAACTTTACTCAGAAGCCACAAGACTTTATCTCTATGAAGAGTATGACGGTCTAAGTAAACAATCAATGAATGCTCAATGCAAGATATGCTAGACCAAACATACAATGCCTAACTAGATGTGTAGATAAAATCTAAGAATTTAATTGTCAATGAATGTCCAACCAACATAAGTTGTCACAAAAGATAATCAATGCAATCAATATGCAATAAAGAAATGCAATTAATGAGGCATACACATAAATGTTTATAAACTAGATTAGATGCACAAAGTCAACCTAATCATCAATTAACTGTACATGAACATTCATGGATTAGCTACTTGGCACTAATGACCTAATACCCGAACATATCTTAACTTCAAAAGATAAACAATAAATATGAAGATTTGTTAACCTAAGCAATAAATGACATGTCTTGGTTAGCTAGAACAATGAATGAACAATAATAGATGTTCAACTTACCAATCAATAAAAACTCATACTTTAGAAGATGCTAGAATTGCAAGATGGAGATGGGTTTAGGGTTTGGAGAGTCAAAGAAAAAAGCTTGTATCTTTCTCTCTCTAAGGGAACTCTTTCTATCACTTGAAAATTCTGAGTTCTAGGTCAAAATTGCCTAGAAGATAACATATATATAGGCACAAGAAAAACGACATCATTGACTACAATTTCTACCTAGAAATACATAGTGCACGAGTCTTTGTACGGGTCCAGACCCACGCAATGTCCTGCCTATACTCGCACTAAGCCGCACAATGGTTAGAATCTGAGAGATGAAAAAAACCTTGCCCAACATAATGCACGGATCCTACGCGAGTTCCAACCTGTGTAAGTGTCTGCGTATTGACCTAACATCAAGAGGGAAAAGTTACTCAACCAGACAGAGCGCGGGTACTGCGCAGGTAACTACCCGCGCACTGACCCGTGCAATAGAGACACCAAAAGTCTCTCATCGTGCTAAAAAGAGCACACGCGAGTGTATCCGATCAAGCAACGGAATATGAATTAGACACGCAACAACCATGCTTAAGACTAAGAATAAAGTACAAGTGTGATTGTGAGTAAGGATGCACACATAAGCAGTAGGACACAAATGCATGTTGATACAAATCATGCATGAAGTGTGTGTGTGTGTGTGTGTGTGTATGTGTGCACCTAAACTCTTTAAGATGCAAAGTCAATTGAATATTCCTTTTGCTCTTGAAGTCATGAAGATGCTTGGAAGCTTGCCAATGAGGACCTAAGCTACCCATTACATAATCATCCCCATTGTGGTGTGGTTTGTCATGAAATAAGCCAATCATAAAATCGAGGTCCTTATAATCTACACCTTTGGCTATTTCATGACAAACAACCACTCCCAAATAATTCTTCACACAAATAAAAAAATCTAGCTATTGTCCATAAGAGTCCATTCTACGTTACAAAAGGAGATACCTAAGATTCTAAGTCTTCAAGGTCTTCAATCTTTTGTAGATCATCATACCTACACATAATAGAAAGAAAGTACTTTCCAAGAACAAGTGCATGTGAGGTGAACAAACATAAAAAGCAATTGCACTCAATAAAGCAATATAAGCAAATACATGTGCACTGCTCCCTCTAAATGGGTTACTCTCTCTCATGAACTCTCCCCAAAGATTAACTAATGCTCCCCTTATATTTCTCAACACTTCTCCCCCTTTTTGTCATAAGATAGGCAAAGGAGCTCCCCCTATCGGGTTGCTTTAGCAAAAAAAGCTATTCGCACAATTACGATGCATAATCATATAAACAAACTTTATGCAACATAAGTAATTGAGAGAGATTCAAGGAGTTTGATTAAACAAAAAATGTATGACAAGGATGCTTTGCAAGCAAGACATGTTGCATTCAAATCCAAAACAAATGGTATTTGGCAAAGCAAACATCAAATGGGTTTCCAAAATAATTCATACCCTTTTGTCATAAGCAAACAAGATATAGTTTCAAAAAATTGAAAATGAAGCAACTATATCAATCCTTAAAGGCAAATCAAGACATTAAACCAAGAGATCCTATCAGTTTGTCCGGATAATTATCTGTATGATAGTAATCTTGTTTTACCATTAAGAAAAGAGAGAAGACTAATTTGGATATAAAATCCTTATTAAATGCATGAATACAAGACCCTTATTGATTAGTCTTCTCATTTGCTCTCACACACATTTGCATTAAAGCAATCAAACTCAATTCATACATATCATTTTAAGCATGTCAAAATTAGCAAGTTCACATGTCATGGAAATAAATTATAGGTCATTCAAATGTATTTTCCCAATTAAATCTCATAGTCCAAAAATACATGTTTGAACATAAATATGACATGGATTGCAAACAAAGCAATGGTGCACACTTATTAAGGAAAAACATATAAGCATATATGTGCAACCAAGAATCTCAATCAATTATCCAAAGAGCATAAAATAAATCAATTTTTTTGTACAAAGCAAATCATGCAAGTTTGTTCTCGTTGCTTGAGCTCCCCAAATGAGGTCAAAAACCGAACTGTATCAAGGCAAGAGGCAAGTCCCACTAGACATACCAAGTCCATTTGACTTAGTAGAATCTAAGGGAGAAATTTTAACACAAGGGAAATGATGCATAATTTCCTTATCCAACCTAGGTTCCACTACATCATTTTTAGTGGTCGGGATTTTATCCTCACTAGGATTCCTAGGATCATTCAATTTAGCCCTACAGTTCATCTTATTTTCTCTCATGCTTTTAATTTTTCATGACTTGATGTCGATAACACAATTTGGTTGAATGTGACCAATCATACCACAATAATGACAAGAATGTATAAAAGAGAAAATCATACCTTTGCATTTTGCTCTCATAGGGTGCGTTTGGTACAGAGATGGGACAGGACAAGGTGGGACGGGACGGGACGGGACGGGACGGGACAGGACAAATTGTTCTGTATCATGTTTGGAAGGCCTAGGATAGAACCGTTATATGTACTGTTATATGTTTGGTATGACTGGGACATGACGGGACTAGAGGTTCAAATGACAAAATTGCCCCATTTGTGATTGAAAAATATTCTTAATTAATAATTTTATAAGATTATTTAAAATGGATAGCTGGGATCAAATTAATTAATTTTCAGATATTAAATATTTAATATATTCAAGAAGTTAAAAATAATGCAAGTTAAAAATAATGCAAGTTAAAAAACTGAAAATCGTTATCTAGCAAAACAGCTCAAACCACATCAATAATAAGATTGAATATCCAATGATATAATCTCCAGCAAAACAACTCAAACCTCATCAATAATTAGATTTAATCTCCAGCAAAATAGCTCAACCTGTTTTTACTTAAAAATTAAAACTTCATTAAACCAGTAATTAGATGCAAACACATCCAAATCTTTATCAAACATCTTCTTCATCAGATTCGAAAACAAAGATTTTCATCAAACCACTTCGTCATTAATCTATAATCAAATTATATACACAAAATCTTTAAAAAAATTGAAAAAAAAAAACAGATAAAAGCATCATCTTCCATGGCCTGGAAAAGTGAGGAACTGATATGGAAATGGGTGAGAAAACCCCAACTCTTGAATATTGCCCCATCATCATCGTGAACACCAAACCACCATTTACAACCAAACCCAGTACCATCGTCAACACTAAACCACCAGCTTCAATCAAACCCAGAACCATCCATCACCACCTCCACCGCCGGATTCAATCAAACCCATCCACAACCTCACAAACCAAGCCACCGACGACGAAATCTCAAATGATTTTGTCTTTCAATCTGTGTGAATCGAAAACCCCAATTCGAGAACCCTAATCTATTTCTCAAAATCAAAATCAATTAAAGCAACCACCTCCAAAATCGAAAGAGGTCGAACGGAGAGAGAGACAATCGTTCACAACCAAACCCAGCTTCAATCAAACCAAACCCAGTAATCAAACATAACCCAGTCAACACCAAACCACCATCATCGTCGACCAAACCAAACAACCGTTCAGTACCGAACCCAGCTTCAATCAAACCCAGAACTCACCGGATTCAACCATTAATTTCGTCAATGATGAGATACGGCGATGAGATACGGTCGTTTGGAGAGAATAACGTTGATTGAGTTGGAGAGAGGAGAGAAGACGAAAGAGGAGAGAAGACGAGAGATTGAGAGAAAGAAAGAACAGATAAGAGTGGTAGGATTCTAATTTATAGAGTTGTAATTTTTTTTAAAAATGAGGGTAAAAATGTCTTTTTCAGACTTGTCCCATGCATGGGACAAGTCTGGCCGAGGGTTTGAGGTGGGACAAGATTTTATGGTTTTTGTCCCACCTTGTCCCATCTTATCCCATACTAATAGCGTGCCAAACGCGGGACAAGAGAAAGTTGTCTCATCCTGTCCCGTCCCGTCCCGTCCAACGTACCAAACGCACCCATAGAGGTATGGCATGTTGATAAAGTTGTCTTTGAAGCATCGGTTGGCTTTTTTGGGAGCATTGGCCGGATATTGGTGCCTTTGTGGTTGAGCATGAGAAACTTGCATCAAATAATGGTTAAACTTTGGTTGAGGCATCCTCAAGGATTGATCTTGAGCTTGATTCTTGGAAGAATCTTCAAGGATGAGCTCTTAGATGATTCACCCATAAAAAAAAAGTTTTCTTAGGGTATTGAGACCGAGGTGGACAAAGTAGGAAAAGGCTCATTCATTAATGTAGTCTTGCCCAAGGATGATGTGGTCTTATCATTTTGACAAGCGAGCACATGCTTGTCATTTGGCTTCATTTCAACGCCAATCATTTTTGGAGCCAAAGTCATCTTAGCAAGTGTACTTCTTGCATATTCAAGTTCCATTTTCAACATGCCTTCACTTTCTTTTAGAAATCGCACTTCTTCATCCAAGTGAGTCACTTTGGCCTCTAATTGAAGGTTATCCCTTTTCAACTCAAGGATATCATTCTCATTCATCTTCAAACAGTTTTGAAGAGAGTCAATCAACTCTTGATAATCCACCATATTATCACAAGAGTTGCTATATGTGACGATCATAGCTTTTCATTTCTTCTTGTTCTTCAACTTACCACACACGGAGGCTATATGATCAAATCCACCATACTCGAAGCATTAAACTCTTTTCCATGCTATCTCGGCTTTTCCTCTCCTCTTATTCTTCAAGTTAATGCACATAGGAGCTATGTGACCAAATCCTTCACATTCAAAGCATTGAATGACATTTCGTGAAGGCTTCTCTTGACTAGCTTCACCATTCTTGAGAGGCCGCTTCTTCTTTACCTCTATTTCTTTAGAGTTCATTTTCTTCACCTCCTTCAAATTGGAGGTCATACTCTTCTTGTGAGATTTCATGAATCTTCTAAATCTCTTAACCATAAGAGTCATCTCCTCATAGGAGTCATATTCCTCTCTCTCAACTTTAGAGGTCAAATCTCCCTCTAACATCTCAATGTCACTCGTAGTGTTTAACGAATGAGATGAATGCAACAAACAAATGCAAGACACACAAACAAGAGCTTGGATCACTTAAGTATGTCTTAGAAACCCGCTCTGATACCAATTGAAAATTCCCTTTAAAACATGTATGTCTAATAACCTAGAGGGGGGGTGAATAGGTTTTAATCAAGTTAATTACCAAAATTTCTTGATTAATCAATATTCAAAATTTACCCAATAAATACAAACATACAAAATCAAGTGTAAAGTGCGGAAATATAAATAACACAAGATGTATACGTGGAAAACCCTCCAAACGGGAAAAAAAACAACGGGCCTGTTAAGTGAGCCACACTCAATCGCAGAAATCCACTATATGAGTAAAAAGTTACACCCTCAAGTGATACTCGGACTATCACTCTCGACAACCTCAGGCAATGACCACTACAACTCACCAATCTTGGCTCAGTCCCTAGTGATATCCCCTAATCCACTACTCTTGGCATGAGCACCTCATACTCTACCCCTCAGGCCTTTTACAATGGCACCCGACCAATTGCTTGCCAACCCACCCTTGGTTGCAAGACTTGACATGCTTGTGTAACTTCACTCAGAAGCCACATGACTTTGTCTAATGAAGAGTATAACGGTCTAAGTGAACAATCAATGAATGCTCAATGCAAGATATGCTAGACCAAACATGCAATGCCTAACTAGATGAAAATAATGCAATTAAACATCCTAGTTATCAAACAATGCCTATATGCCCATACAAAGGACTCAACTAGATGTGTAGATAAAATCTAACAACCTAATTGTCAATAAATATCCAACCAACATAAGTTGTCACAATAAAAAATCAAGGGCAATCAATATGCAATAAAGAAATTCAATTAATGAGGCATACACATAAATGTTCATAAACTAGACTAAATGCACAAAGTCAACCTAATCATCAATTAAGTATACAAGAACATTCATGGATTAGCTATTTAGGCATTAATGACCTAACAATGCAAGCTATCATAATACAAACCCCAAACATGTCTTAACTTTAAAAGATAAATAATAAATATGAAGATTTGCTAACCTAAGAAATAATTGACATGTCTTGGTAAGCTAGAACAATAATGGAGGATCTACTTACCAATTAATAAAAACCCATGCTTTAAAAGATGCTTGAAATGCAAGATGAAGATGGGTTTTGGGTTCGAAGAGTCAAAGAACAAAGTTTGAAGCTTTCCTCTCTAAGGGAACTCTTTCTCCCACTAGGACTAGAAATTATAAGTTCTAGGTCAAAATGGGCGAGAAGATAATATACATATATAGGCACAAGCAAAATGACATCGTTTAATAAAATTTCTACCCAGAACCATGTAGTGCACGGGTCTGTACGCTGTCTAGACCCGCGCTAAGCAGCGCAAATGTCCGTGCAATTGCTAGAAATCGAGAGATGAAAAAAAACATCGTCCAGTACAATGCATAGGTCCTACATGGGTTTCAAGCCATGCAAGTGTCTGTGCATTAACCTGTCATTGATAGACAAAAGTCACTCAGCCAACCAATGCGCAGGTACTGCACCGGTAGCCAACCCGCGTAATAGAGACACAAAAGGTCTCTCATCGCACTAAAAAGAGCACACCATCGTGCACCGCAGACGTATCTGATCAATCAATGAAATGCGAATTATAGACATAACAACCACACTTAAGACTAAGAATGAAGTGCAAGTGTGATTCATAAGCAATAGGACACAAATCCATGTTGATACAAATCATGCATGAAGCGTGTGTGTGCACCTAAATTCTTCAAGAGGCAAAGTCAAATGAATATACCTTGAAGTCTCGGAGATGCTTGAAAGCTTTCCAATGAGGACTTAAGCTACCCATTATATAATCGTCCTCAATGTGGTATGGTTTGTCATGAAATAAGTCAATCATAAAATTGAGGTCCTTACACCCCTCTAGTTTGTTCAAGTTCCGATTTCAATCCCAATTCCCCCTTATAATCGAAACCAAAACCGAACTATGATCATCACTATGTATGAGTGATGGGCCCGCTAAAGGTATAGGTGATGGGCATGTTAAAGGTGCTAGTGATGTGCTTCATAAAGGTGTAGGTGATATGCCTACTAATTCTTTTTTTGATAGGCATGATGAGGATAGAAATGGGATAAGTAAGGTTAATAAAAGTGTGATGAAACATTGAATGAGCAATCTTATGAGAGAAATGCTAAGAGGAGAAAAAAAAAAGATAAACAAATCGCAGAAGAAGACATAGCAACTGATGATGAGAAGAATTATGAACTAGTAGAGAGTGATTATGAGCAAGAAGAAGAAGACATGGTAGCTGAAACCTGTGTATATCCTACATCGGATTGGGATTGGGATTCTCTAAGAATTCCAGATATAACAGGAGGTGAATATGGATCTAGTTATGAAATTAACTGTGGATCAGATGATTTGAGGAGTTTGGATGAATTTGATTGTAAGACGGGTAAGGAGGATGAACTAAGAAAACTGAGGAAATTCATAAAGACAATATACCATGAATTTGATCCCGGATGTGACATTGAAAATCTTATATTTAAATTTGGTATAGAGTTTGCCACCGGTGATGTTTTTAGGAAGGCTATAAGGGCACATGCTGTGAAACACATGCAGAGTGTAAAGTTTAAGAAAAGAGATAAAAATAGGATTAGGGCAGTTTGTAGTTATCAGGGTTGCAAGTGGTTTGTATTTGGTTCTTGGCTAGCTGATCACAAGACCTTTAAGATTAAATCCCTATTAGATGAGCACACTTTTGCTATGTGTTTTTAAAATAGGTTTGTTAATTCAAATATGATAGTTGAGAAGTACGTAGGTTAGTGGAGGGAAAATCATGGGTGGAATATTGCCAGAATGTCTCAGCAACTTAAGACTGATATTAATGTTGATGCTTCAATATGGTAGTATTATCGTGCTAGATCTAATATAAGAGAACTGATATAAGGATCTATTAGGGTGCGTTTGGTACGCGGGACAGAACAGGACAATGTGGGACAGTTTGTTCTTGTCCCACGTTTGGCGTGTCCTTAGCATGGGACAGGACGGGACAAGGTGGGACAAAAATCACAAAAACTTGTCCCACCTAAGACCTTAGGACAACTTGTCCCATGGCATGGGACAAGTGTCAAAAGACCAATTTACCCTTTAAAATTTTAAAATAATTACAATCATGTCCAATAAATTATATATTATAATTAAATATAAAATATTATATACTATATAATAATCTATTATATTATATTATATTATTAAATAATATATATGATTTATATATATTAATACCGTCACAGAGAGTATTTAGCTTCGTTTTTCCCACCAAACGGCCTTTCCTCAACGGTCTAAACAGGGTACTCACTCTAAAATACAACCAGAGACTGGTGGAGATCTTAAGCCAAAATCTGGTCAGTACGTGGCGTTGTTAAACCTGAGTTTATCCTAGCCAGCAGCATTCTGGTTACGGATATGTCTAAGTATTCCAGCCGATATACTAGACTAGAAAACCAAAATTCGTTCTGATAGGCAGGGTCCTCATAAGAGGCAAACATAGAGCATGCTGAGACTTTGAAGACGAATCATAGATCAAGATATAGGGCTGTCTGAAGATTAGGACGAGAGAAACTTTAGAATGCCATATGAAAACAAACACTCAAATTTTATTCTGATTTTTCTGACTGCTTTACAAAGAGAACAACACTTCCTTATATAGGGAAAGGGAGCCTCGGAAAGATAAGGCCTAAAACATGTGGCCAGCAAGCATATCTTACAAAACGGGTAAGGCCAAAGGATATGGTCGACATACAACAATAATTTCACAAAATTCAATAAAGCAACAGGAAGTTGTTTGGCAGCTAGTAAACACACCAATAATTTTACATATAAGATAAGTATGAAAAGCTACGGAATGTTGAGATTACAGGTGGCGTGGTATTCGTTGTCCGATTCAAGAGCCCCACAAATGGATAGGGCCATGTGTTAGCTTGGTCTTGGGAGTCCAGTAGATATGAATTCTGAAAAGGATGCCAGTTTCTTGTTGGGTCCCATGGGACATCTGGAAGGATAAAAAGGACGTCTATTTTATCATTATTGACGTCATAGAGGAAATTGAGGAGAGAAATCTGGATACCGATCTGGTACAATCGTTCATAGTAGTATGTAGTATCCCATTCGTAGCTGGTATTGGAGGTCCAAAGGAGCTAGGTATCTGGATTATGCCTATAGGGCCGGTTGAAAATCCAAATGCAGCATACCTTGGCAGCTGGTTTTGGGTCCATTTTCCAAAGATGTTATTTGCCCATAAGCCTGGTAAGATCAGTACGCCAGACGGATAAGGGATTGAACCACTGTAGGAAGTTTTGGAGGCCATGAGAGGTCAGGTTCTGGATAAACCGTATAATGCCTGGAGAGGAAAAACTATGGCATGATGATGGAGGACTGATAAACACCATAAGAACCATAACACCTGTTCTGAGTAATAGTAGAAATATGGAGATATAAAAGGGACGAGGAACGGTTTTGTGGGATTGACTAGTTGATGATGACACCCTTGGTTATTGATCCTGGTAAGATATATTGGGAGATATGTTTTTGCAAAATCTTGGACCTGTTGGACAAAGGGTAGTTGACTTGGTGGTAAGGTAGCCATAAATTCTAGTGGGAACGGAGGAGGTGGTGGAGCAACAGGCGGAGCTGATGAGGATGAGGCCTAAGATGATATCATGTAAATTAAGGGGATTGGTCCAGTACGGGAGATCAGGGTGACAGAATGAGGCCTTGAAAGCATATCTGGGATGATGTTGTGGTGTCCCTTAATGTGTTTGACTGAGAAGTCATATCTAGAGAACCAGTCTTTGAGCCTCGGAAGCTAGGGATTTGGAGGGAGCTTGTTGTGGAATTCGAGGACTTTAGGGAAGGATGAGTTATCCATTTCGATGAAGAAATTCTTTATCTTGAGGTGGAAATCAAACTTGGAGATCCCATTTTTTACTGTGAGGATTTCCTTGTAGACCGTGTGATAGTGCTTTTGGGTGTCTTTGAACTGTCTATTGGCATGGCCACAGTAGTGGCATTTTCCATTGGATTCTTTAAAGAGGACGGCTCCCCAGAAGTGGTCACTGGCATCAGTCTATAGGATGAGTTGTCCCGAAGAAGGGATATGGAGAGGGAGAGGTTTCTAAGAGACTTTCTTTAAGTGGGCCACGGCCTTGGAGTGAGAGGTATCCCACGGAGGGGGATCTTTCTTGAGGAGCTTGGACAAGCTTGTTGTGTAATGACTCGCCTGGGGGATAAAGACTCTGATGTAATTGACGATGCCAAGGAATTGTTGAACCTATTTTTGTGAAAGGTTTGAATCTGGGAAGACAAGGAGTTGTCTTGCCAGATGAGGTCTAGGGACACAGGACCCACCATCGATTTTCATGCCAAGGAACTCAATTTCAGAAACACCGATTGAGCTCTTCTTGTCGGATAGCATGATTCCATACTTGTCAATGATCTGATGGAATTGTTGAAAGAGCTTATCGTGGGATTCCTTGTCAGGTGAAAATAACATGATGCCATCGATTTATAGCAGGGTAGTATGAAGGATAGGACGAAAAATCCTGGTGATGGCCTTTTGAAAGAGCGAAGGGGCTGTTTTTAAGCCAAAAGGTAAGACTGTCCATTGGTACTGGGCATTCGGGAGGCAGAAAGCCTTCTTGAGCCTGTCATCAGGATGGATACCGATCTGCCAGAAGGCTCCTTTTAAGTCAAACTTGGAGAAAACAGTGGCGTCAGGGAGCTGAGAAAACAACGTGTTGGCTCTAGGGACTAGGAACTTGTCGTCAAGGAGGAAGAGAATTAGAGGCTTGTAGTCAATTACGAGCCTTTTCTTTCCTCTAAGGTTTTCTGACCTTTTCTCAACGTAGAAGGCTTGACAAGCCCATAGAGAGGAGGTAGACTATATCAGGCCTTGCCTGAGGAGTTTTCCACATTCTTCGGTGGCTAAGGATAGGTCAGAAGGGGACATCTCTAAGTGGGATGCTTCTGTTGGGTTGACATCCTTATTAAGTTTGAAGGGTAGTCTGATGAAAAAATCAGGGTTTTTCCACAGTGGGTGCGGATGTTTGAAGTTTGCATGGCTGTAGGTACAGAATTGTAAGAGTTTTTCTTGAATTCGGTGAAAATCGGGATTGATGACCGAGAGGGGGGAAATCTTGGGGATGTCGATAAAAGGTTTGAATTCCCTTTTGTAGCGGATTCAGTTAGGGAGGATCCTAATGGCTCTGGATTGGTTGTAGATGTCCTATCCGATGAGGATATCTTTGTCTGGAAGAGGTGTTCCAATGACATGAATTAAAAGGGTGAACGAGGGGAAAAACTGTATGCCAACCTTGTGCTTGGAGATCAGGTAAGTAGTAAAAATTTATCCATTTGCTACTAGAAACTCATTTTTTTTCTTCTTTCCAGGCATTTGAAGGTAGGACGTTAGGGTTCATCATCGAGGAATGTGCTCCAGTATCGAAGTAGGCAATGACAGGGATTGGCTTGGAGTACTTGGTCGTCAAGATTTGGATTTTGACCTGGGGGCCTGTACTACCATTGCTGGTGGCCTGGTAGGCTTCTGAAGGGGAATCAGGATCTGTATATTCTGTATATTCTGAGGGAGTGCTGGAGTCGTCTGAATCTTAAACCATAAAGAAGGTCAACTGGTTAACATCTTTTTATTCTGAGAAGATAGATTAAATGTCTGCATCGAAGGGGATTTCATCAGCCACTTGTCTAAGCTGTTGGATGAGCTTAGCTGATTTTGCTCTCTTATTAGGGCATTGCTTGGCATAGTGACCCTCTTGTCCACAGGCAAGACACTTGTTGGATTTGTTCCAGGATCTCCTAGCCTTCTTCCTATAATATTTATATTTTCTATTTCTCTTAGGGTTTGAGGAATCCCTTTGCTTTCGGTGCTGGTTTCTGGAAGGCCGTCTTCTATAGAACCTGTTTACTTTGCAGTTGCAGTGTTCTGTGGAGTTGCATTTGAGGTGGTATATAGGAGGAAATTTGCAATACCTATCATACTTTTTACCTTCTTTGATCATTTTTGCAAAGACTCTTTGTGTAGCACAGAGTTTGTTTAATGCAGTGTGGGTGAACATGTGGATTTCTCCTAGAGTGATGTCTCGTAGGCCTCTGCCTGAGAATTCAATTAGCCTTTGGAGTTCTCCCTGAAGTTTTATAGGGAGAGAGTTCAAATACACATGTCTCAAGGTTTCATCGTTGATTCCACCGAGTGAATGGTACCTAAAAGACATACACTTGTAGTGGTAATCTATGCCTCTTTTGTCTAGTGAACAGCATCGCATTTTGAAGAATTCTTGTCTGGTTTGTTTGTAGAATTGAGAGGCATCTCCGAGGAATTCTCAGAAAATAATCCCATCGCTTGGGATACGGACCCACATCGTACCAGTTGCAATTGTCTGTATTCTTCGAGAGCTTGGTACCAATCTCTGAGAGATCCGGTAAATCTGGAAACGAATTCTCTCAGGATGGTTTCTGTGTTATTTTCTCGCTTTGCTGTCTGCAGGTCGAGCCAGACGCTCATTTCTGACATTCTTTTTCTCAATTAGCGGGGAGCTATGTCATCAAAGTTAAACCATGGACCGTTTGTGGGTTTCTAAGGAGGAGCCTGGGCTCAGGGTCTATGTTCTGGCGGTTCGTCTACCATAGGAGTTGGTTCTTCAGAGGTTTCTCCTGAGGATTCAGATGTGTCAACTATCTAAGTGAATGGCTGAGGGTCAGCTCTGGACGCTAAGAAGATCTGGGAAAGATCTGGCAATGCATCTCGGTCTGAGTAATTCGCATGATCTGGGGAATTCGGAGAGTCCTAAGAATATGGGGAATACATTTCCCACGAAGAGGGGGATTCATAAGAGGATTTTATAGGCTCTGTAGGAGTGTAAGAGGTTTCAGAAGAGAAAATTGATGAGAAGCTGTATAAAAGGCATGCTTCCGGTGGTCTGGTGGTGTATACTTGAGGTGGTGAGGTGGCCCGGTGTCTTCTTCTTTAGGGGAGATGTTCTTTTAGTTCTGCTTGAAGATGGCTGGTCAGGATGCGGAGATAAAGATGGGTATTTCCTGAAAAGATCTCCGGTTGACTTAAAAAACTGAGTATGGTCAGAGGCATGGAAGGAGGAGGTGGCGACTGAGTTGGGAAGATCAAGGATGGATAATAGGGATGTGGTATTGGGATATAAGGTGTGCTGGTGAAGTGATCCCGAGTTATTTGATCTAACTGATCCTTGAGCTGTCTGATTTCCCTTTCTTTGTTGTCAAATTCAGGGCCAAAATATCCTTGATTAATGTACTGGTGGAGATCAACATCTAATTGAGCAACTCTCGACTTTAAGTCTTTATACATGTTGTGTAGGGATGAATCTAGATGTTGGAGGTGGTGGTCATGTTGAGAAACATGGTGTGAGACCTGGTCAATCTTTTGATCAATAGAGTGGAGGACTCTATTTTGGACTGTGGCATTACGGGTGTGCCAGTTGAGGACTTGTTCAGCCTGGGAAGGCTGTTTGAGGGATCCATCAGGTAGGACTTCAGTAGACTAATTGAAGGGTCTAGAAAATAAATTTCTTTCTGGGTTCGAAGAGGATTCCAGAGGTGGAAAGTCCTTATCATAACTGGAAGCCATGAAGTAGGGAATGGGAACTGGAATAGAATGTAGGATTTTTTCTGGTTCATTTGGCTCATCCGGGAGCTGTCATTCATCCTTCAAAATCTTGAGGGCTCTATCATAGATAGAGAGGGGCTTGTTCTTTATTGGTAACAAACCATTCTAAGGACTGTGATGGTTCTTTGGGTCTCGGACAATACGATTTGGTTTACAAGGTGACTTCACAGGTTTGAAGCAAGTTCTGCATTCACAGTCTGCATCGCACATTTCTGGGCCAACGTTCCATATGAAATGGCAGTTGATCTTATCAGTATAAACGGGAGTCCCATCATGTTTGAAATGATGGATTGGAATTTCTTTTCTGTGGTAATGGGTCAGATCATGAGGATTTGAAACACAGGAGGGGCATTGGGTGGTGAAGTGTTGGGTATTGCTTCTACAGCTGGAGTGTCGGTTACTCTTGAAGCAGGAGTGTTGATTTGTTCATAAGTAGTCTGGATGGAGCCATCGGACAATTTTACGAACTTGGTATCTGTAGAGATAACAGGGGTAGTGTTTTGGAAGGTCTTCTCATAGTTAGTTATCCACTTGAGAGGCATGATTTCTATGAGCTTTTCTCTAGGTAGTTGTTTAGGAATCTGGATGATAGTGGGAACTTCATCTTCTCTTTCAGCTTTTATGAAGATGGTATCTCCAGTGTGTCCAGGGATAGGGAGATCGAGTGCATGATCTTGGAGCCTGTAAGCAATTTGGTGATGTAGTGTTGCCATGTAGGAGTTAGGCATCATGGGAGCACCTACTATTTGAAGTTAGATCTTGAGACAGTTGTGAAGGTTATGGTCTCTGAGTGGGATATTGAAGTTTGGATAATAGGTGAGTGAGATACTTCTGCATGAAGGGTTGACAGACAAGTTTCGATGATGGCGTGTTCGTACTGCTTGTAGATAGTGTTAAAAAGAGCAATTCTAGATGTGACCGAGAGTCCTTTCCTACCGTGTAAGGTAAGGATTATCCTTACGGCTCCGATATGCATGTGGGAGTATGCTTCCTTGATCCATTGGTCAATTAAAGGCTGACCAATTTCGAGATCGACATATTGTTCAGTTGCAGAGGCTTGGATCTGACAATTATCCAGGGCCGTGGATTGGATATACTCCTTCATCGGGGGAGAACGGTGTTGGACAAGAGCTGTGACCCTCCTAGAGAGGGATCTACTGCGCTTAAACACAGTATAAGGGTTCAGTAAGGGGAGAGCGGTTTTAGTGATCTGTGCGGATTCTGGAATATGGGTATATTCAACAAGGTTCTGGATTTTGTTTGTTTGAGTTTGGCGAATAGAAATAGTAGAAGAAAGTCTAGTTGGAGTGTTATCAGATACGTTGTTTGCCATTGTTTTGGGAGGTCCTTCTCTTCACCTAGCTTACATTTATCACTATGATTCAATCTTAATATATATAAACATATATATATATATATATATTATAGTATATTCTATATTATAATTTATTATTATAATTTATTATTATATGTATATAATAATATATATATAATAATAATATTTATATATTATATTTATATATTTTTATATATATTACATATGTTATATTATATTATATATATATATATTAATAATACATATAATATATATGATATGTATTAATATATATATATATATATATATTTAAATAACACATAATATAATATATATATATATATTATATTAAATATATTATATTATATATATTATTATTATATATATGGTATATATTAATATATATCATATATATTTATATAACACATAATATAATATATATATATATATATTATGTAAAATATATATGTAATATAAATATATATATATATACATTATATTTTATTAGTATATATAATAATATAATATATATACTAATATTTAATATTAAATATTCTATATTAATATATAATAATATGATATATTATTTAATATTATTATATATTAATATATATAATACTATAGTCTATGTTGTTATATATATAAGAGGGGTACTCTGGTCATTTGAATCTTTTGTTCCGTCCTGTCCCAGCCATGTCAAACGCATAACAGTACAGTTTATAGTTCTGTCAAGGCCTTCCAAACACAACATAGAACAACATGTCCCGTCCAGTCCAATCTCACATTGTCCTGTCCTGTCTCCGTGCCAAACGCACCCTTAAATACCAATACTCCAAACTTTGAGAGTATTGTGCAGAGGTTAGGAGGATGAATCTAGGAAGTTCAGTGATAATGAATGTTATCGAAGCCTAGAGATGAAAATCCTAATTTTAAGAGGCTATACATTTTCCTTCATGCTTTGAATAAGAGATGGAATAAAGGATGTAGGCATATTATTGGATTAGATGGATGTTTCCTAAAAGGATACCACACTAGTCAACTGCTTACAGCTATTAGGGTGGGTCCAAACAATCAAATGTACCCAGTAACCTATACACTAGTGATGTCTGAATGTAGAGATACTTGGGATTGGTTTCTAAAAGTATTGAGTAAGAATTTGGAGATCGAAAACTCCCATGTCGTTGTCTGGATAATTGACAAACATAAAAGGCTGATAGATTCCATTGTTGAAACATTTTCAAACTCTGAATATAGATTTTGTGTGAAGTATCTATACAACAACTTAAAAGTGAACACAAAGGATTGATTTTCAAACCAATCTTATAGAGTACAGCCAAGTCAACATTTGAACAAGAGTATGCTTAATGTTAGAAAAAAATTGGTTTGATCTTACAACATGCTTAATGTTAGAAATTATTGCTTACAGTATTTTATGTTTGACTGCACAAATTTTCACATAGCATAGACAAGATGATGAGTGAAAGTATGGCTGCATATGAATGGCTAGTTGACAAAGATCCTCACAATTGGTCAATGGTCTATTTCAAGGACACTGTAATATATGACATGTTATGCAACAACATGTGTGAAGCATTCAGTAAGGCAATTCTACAAGCTCATGACAAGCCAGTGGTCACTATCAGAAACTACTTAATGAAAAGGTTGGTCAAGAAGAAGATTGAACTGGAGAAGTGGAAGAATGACATAGGACCAAATGTTTTTAGGGTTTTTGAAAAGCTTAAGATGAAAAGTAGCATATGCCACCCTGAATACAATGGGAACATCAAATTTCAAGTGAGGAGTCTTGGAGATGAGCAATATGTAGTTAACAGAGACACCAAGACTTGTGATTGTAAAAGATGGCAGCTCATTTGGATTCCATCTGTTCATGGAATCTCAAGCCATTTAAGTTCAAACCGTGACCCTATGAATTACATAGACTACATGTACAAGAAGGAAAGCTTTATAAAGGCTTATGCACTAATGATATATGGCATCAGTGGGCTAAGGATGTGGCCAAAAATAAGTGACAAAACTGTGCAATGCCCACAATTCAAGAAAAAGAAGGGCATGCGAAAGAAGTCAATGAACCTCCAATCCAATAAAGTTAGGGTAGGAGGGAAAAAAAGCTTATGAGGAATTATGTATCGGTTAGGTGCAGCAAGTGTATGAAGGATAGGCACAAAAAGAGCACTTGTGATAGAAGGGCTAGAAGGAATTTGAATGGCTTTGAAACAAGACAAGCAAGCACTCAGATTGAAGGTCTTCAACCAAGTCAAGGATGTAATCACACTCAAGGTCTTCAACTAACTTAAGGAAGCAATCAGAATCTTTAACCAACTCAATGAAGTAATATGACTGATAATGCACCAACAACTAGCAATCCAATAAGGTGGAAGAGGAAAAACAACAATGCTTAGTTTGGATGACTGTTATGATTTTCATGGTAAGGATGGTTGTTATGCCTGTTATGATTTTTGAGCAGTGTGTCTGCTTTTGTTATTTACTGTTATGTACTCTTTATTTGCTTTTATGCCTATTATGAATTTTGTTTTGTTATGAAAATGGTAACAACCATTTCCAACTCTTATTAGCTATGCTTTTGAGCTCTTCATGTATACATGCTTTCTGAAATGTTATGTGAATGATTTGTTCAGGCTTTTGTAAACTTTTCATGTCAATGTGTTAGGTGATAACATGTCCATGTGTTTGGCGATTACATGTCAATGTGATTTGATGATGTTTTTCGTGATAACAGGTTTTTTGTAACCAATATGCTGATATACTCCTAAGCCATTTAACATTCAATCAGGAATTCTTTGATACAATAACAGAAAGAGTCTATCAAAAAACTTAGATTTTAGAATACGAATCTCGATACATAATCCTACAACCAGACTACTTACATTACAGTTTCATATTGGACATTTACTTAGATTTCACAAATTGTCAGTACATAAACCTACAACCTATAATACTCTTCTACAACATTTCTTTCTCCCAATCTACATTACATAAACCTACAATGCTTACATTACATAAACCTACAACCTACAATGGTTACACATTCACGTACTGTTAACAAATTTTTTCCAAAAACGAACAACACTATTGCTAATACAAACACATGAAATGAATATCTTCTTCTACCAATATGAGCATTTTTTTCTCATTTCAATTGTTGAACTAGCTTCTTCATCAATGTCTTCTACACCATTACTGTCCCACAATCTCATCTCAAGCACTCTAATTCTTCTCAACAATCCATGAATAATTTGTTTCAACCTTGCACAAATCGAAGGGTCATACCATCCGAAGAATCCACAATTCACATCTCCCTAATAAGAAAAATCCAATGACAAATAATTCAAAAGTAACAACAATTTTCAAAAGCAAAACTAATATAACACAAAACCGAAAATTATTGCAACCCCAAAAACGCCTTTTTCTGTTCGAATTAGTCCAAGAAGTGTAAAGCCAAGCTCTTCTTCCATACAAACAGACTAGGTATAAATCCTCATTATCAAAGCCCTGATTCATGTTTGTTGATGAAAAGTTAGAGAAGAAGAGATTAGAGAAGAAGAGGTGTTGAAGAAGAAGAACAATATGTGTAGTTTGCTTTATATTAGGGTATTTATGATTTGGAATGCCAACTTTACCCCTTTTTAAGACAACACGTGAGACGCACATGGCTTTAAAGCAGACGAAATCTCACTTTCGTTACAATTTCGTCACCTGTTATCAATTTATGAAAATTTAAGGGATTTAATGGTAAAATCAAAATATACGAGGTAAGGTACAAATTCAAATATAGTTCAAGAAGGTATCAATATCATTTAACATTATTAATATTAAAAACAAAGGAACGTGTTTCAATAAAAAGGAAAAGAAAAAGTCGATTCGCATTCGAACATTCCCCGAAGGATCGGACGGCACACATCAAACTACCCACAATCTGACCCAAATCAGCTTTCATATGCAATTCATGTTTTAATTTTTAATCATTTATCACCTACAATTTTCACATGTGACATGACTAATTGAAACATACCCCATCATTAGTAACAATAAGCCATTAGAATAAGGCCAATAAACAAACAACCAACATCGAAGCTTATACTGATAAATCAACATTATTATTTATTTATTTGTATTTTATATTTTCTGAATTTGTTGTTAAATTGTTCCAAGATGAGCTTTGTACATTTTATATCTATCACATTTACAGTATTAAAGTTATGAGTTCAAATAGTATTCATAGTACATAGATAAACGCAATGTTTTTCATACTCGTATTACTTTGGGAGAATTGCATAAACACTCCCAAAATTTGATAAAATTATACGAATATGCTAGTGTTGACCATATACGTACAAACTCCCTTCAATATATGAAAAAATATTATACAAACATCTTTTACCATTAGATGAATCCATTAGTCAATGTTTAAATGTGTAAAAAACCTAAAATATCCTATATTTTTATTTTAAATAAAAAATAATATTAAAAAAATACTAAAAAATCCTTCAGAAAACATGAATGTATCCTAAATCTGATATCTAGAAAACAAAAATCATCTTAAAAAAAGTTATTGCAATCCCCTATGATTTTAAATAAATTTATAATTTATAATTTAATTATTTTTGAACTGTTTAAAAAACTATTTTTTTTATTTTAAAGATGATTTTTTTCTAGGTTTTAGATTTAAGATACATTCATATTATCTAAATTTTTTTTTAAATTTTTTTTTATCATATTTTTTTTGTAAAAAAATTAGTTTATTTTAAATAAAAATAAAATGTATTTTAAACTTTTTACACTTTTAACCATTGACTAACGGATCCATCTAACAGTAGGGGATGTTTGTGTAATAATTTTTAAATGTCGAGGGAAGTTGGTGTATATATGGCCAAAACTATCATATTCGTATAATTTTATTAAACATCAAGGGTGTTTGTGCAATTCCTTCTATTACTTTTATGACTAATTGGCCGCATTATTTTGAATGCATTTTTTTAACATCTGTATTGCAATTTGTGAAAGATATACAAGTAGCTCATCTTCAACATTCCTAGCAATGTCTCTCACATTCTAAACCTTCATTTTTATTTAATTTTTTTAACAAATGGAAGTATCATCATCACTCAACATCACAGAAATCAGTGAAGCTCAAACCACATCTTCCACTGCCTCCTCCTCCTTCTCCTCCTCCTCCTCTTCTTCTTCTTCTTCTTCACGTCCCAATTCAACATCAAAACTCAAGTCACAGAAGAAGAGGTCCAACAACAGAAGAGATCAAGAAGCTGACAATGAAAGTAAGAAGAGGGTCACTAGTGAACGTGAAGAAAATGGCGGGACTACTACTACTACAACCAAGCATCCGACTTACAGAGGAGTGAGAATGCGTCAATGGGGCAAATGGGTATCCGAAATCAGAGAGACGAGGAAGAAGTCAAGAATTTGGTTAGGGACTTTCGAAACACCTGAAATGGCAGCTCGAGCTCACGATGTTGCAGCTCTAGCAATCAAAGGCTACTCTGCTTTCCTCAATTTCCCAGAACTAGCTCATGAGCTTCCTCGTCCAGCCAGTGCTTCTCCAAAAGACATCCAAGCTGCAGCCACCAAAGCAGCAGCTTCTCTCCACAAACTCCATCAGCAAGAAACAGAGGACCTTGTTTTCAGTCACTCCCCTGCTACGGATTCTTCACACGACGACACTCAACAATCACTAAATAGCAACAATGATAATACTTTTTTTGACCTTCCTGATCTTTTACTTGATGTCAGTCATGATCAAATTGATGCGTTTTGGGGATCATTTTCATGTCAGCTTCCTCAAACAGAGCATATTGATACTGGATTCTGGTACGAAGAAGAGCCATACAGCTTGTGGGATCACAACAATTAGATATATATATATATATATATATTATATATTAGGATCCCAGTCAAAATAAACACATTGATCAAGTAAATTACTGCTCCTTCAACGATAACACAACATATTAATCAGAAAGTTTTATGTTTTCATTTTATTTTTTTTAAAGTTCTATCTTATTGTGAGCTTCTTCTAGTGTCTGATTTTTTAACTTCACTTCTTTTTTATTTCACTGCATGGAACATTGTATATAGAAGAGAAATGACAGAATTTCTTGTTTCATTAGTGAATTTGGCCTGTTAACTTTGTGTTTTCTTGAACAAGTTACTCGAGTTAAAATTTTCGTGGTGCTTCTTTTTCCCAATATGTTTCTATTTCTATAGTAACAGCATTCTTTCTCCACTAAGGTTGGTTCTGAACCTAAAAACTAGACGTTTACTCACATAATGTTATAAAACAGATTTTACAATGTCACGTCTTGACGTCTCGTGTAAATCATGTGAAGAAACATGTGGTGTGGGTGAAATTTTTTAGTCAATATTGACAGCTAAGGCACGGGCTAGATAGATTTTGACGGTCAAGATAGTGAATAAAAAAACAAAAGAAAATGAATTTGGATTATTCTTGTTTCTACTGGCATGCATGGTTTGTTTTTTTCATGTGCTATAAGGTTGTACAACTATGTTCTTCAAAGTGTTGTGGAAGCCTCAAACCCAGATAATGATTTCTCCTACTGGTACTTATCTACTATTGTCTTCTTGTGGATATTTACACAAAGGATTATTCTAATTCTAAATTCTAATACATGAGTGATCGGCATTTAGATCGGCATTTAGACTAACCATGACCTACTAGAAGCAGCCAGCAGAAATTTAATGTTTTGTTAGTAAAGTTGAAACATGAAATGCTCAATAGAAAAGGACTTGTCTTGAGTGCGACAACAAGTATCCAATGTTCTACTATTAATTTTTTATTAATTAACTTGTATCAAGAATTAACTAGACGATGGTTAAAGAGATGATAGACAAGAATTAATTAAGTTTTCCAATAATGAACATATATATTATATCAACATATAAAGTTGTGGATGAACGATGTTTTCATGTCATTAATTATAATCAAATTGATGGATAGACATTGGTGTTATTCATTGGATTGTCATATGAATTTATTTGATCACATGAACATAAAACTAGTTTCATATTTAGATATTAATTGAGAATGGTATTTTGACGTTTATATTTATTTATGTGGGGGGCATATTGGCGCAATATAAAGGTTGAAAAAGAATTACAAAATGGAATAGAAGATGTTAGAAGAGAAATGATAATAGATGGAGACATCGTTTTCTTTCTTTTAAGTTGGAAAATGCTTTTCACCCCAAAATCATTAATATACTTGTATATTTTTTTATGCATATAACTAGCTTCTCTTTTGTGCCTTTACATGTTCCAGCTTCTACATATATACTATATATATATATATATATATATATCCTTATTTGTATCCTATACATACACTTATATATGTGTACACATCAATTTACTATATATATATATATATATATATATATATATATATCATTGTTTGTATCCTATACAAACACTTATATATGTATATATATATATATATCCTTATTTGTATCCTATACACAAACTTATATATGTGTACACATCAATTTACTATATATATATATATATATATATATATATATATATATATCATTGTTTGTATCCTATACAAACACTTATATATGTGTACACATCAATTTGCATCCAATGCAATCTCCTGTGTTATAATTGATATATATATTTTAATTATCCTTTTCAAATATAACTAATTTATTAAAAGTGATAATAAGTATTTTAAATTTAAACTTAAATTCAAATACTTAGATAAATGATTTAGTAAAATAAAATAATCCTATTGTTTTATATTCACCTAAATCCATATATCAACTAACACCCTCCAATTAATAGTTAATTAATAATTCTTAGTTATCAATATAATTAAATAATCTAATTATTTAATTAATTTAACTATTAACAATAATTAATTAAATAATCTCATTATTCAATTAATTCCCGAATATATACGTGTCACTTTCGTAACACAATTAAGTGGACAATTCAATTAATTAACCGTGACCCTTGTTACCTAAATCAATCGTGCTAGCAAGGGGACCTAATGGACCTACAGTATTTTGAGCTCCAATAATCCTCGGAGTCTTTAATTAAACTCTTTAATTAATATTCCTTGATTATTAACTTCGGTGTTATTCCACTAAAAACCCGAAGCTGTACTCTCTCAACTGTAGACGCTTTTACACAGACCGATATAACTCGGTGTCCATCGATATAGCTAATACATATGGTGTGATCCTCCACAGTAGTTCATAATTAGAGTTGGGTCATAATATCCGTTATACCCCTCTAATTACATATATCCTTTAAGTACCGTTGATTCTATAATGAACAATAAATTCTATTTCCTCAAGGAACTAGGAGAGTGCTCATATTGTCCAAGCCCCGAATCAACACTTAAGGGAACTACCATCTACTTCTCGTAAGAATGAGTGGATTCCACTATTGTGTACAAACCTTCTCAGCCACAAAGTCAAACCGCAATCCCAACATACAGAGCATATTGATCGGGAACAACATCCGACCTCACCCATGGTGTATCAAAGACCACGATCTAACCTGAAGGAGTCGATAAGACACTCAGGATTAAGATAACCCACATATAGCCATTATTTGTTGATATATATGAATCTCATCGATAAACGGATCTTGGTGAGAGATTCATATAGATCATGGCCAAGTTCTATATGATCACATCATACAATGTGCTTCCATTCCTATATCTCATATGAATGACTTAGGATAGAATCATCGTACATTACAGAATGGACCGCAGCTATAGATTAACCATAAAAAAGTACCCAGCTTTATTTGCTATCTATGGACTCTTTAGATTGCACGTCTATTACTATATCCATCAGTATACGACACTCATATACAAAGTTTGAGATTACATCCGACAATCTTGGATGTTAAATATATACACAAGTTTATAAAATAAATAACATAACAAGAATGAATTGAACTTTTCTTTTTATTTATTTCATAAATCCATTTACAAATTACATCTTTAGGGTATAAACCCCAACAATCTCCTACTTGCACTAAAGCATGTGAGGCATGTCTCTTAACCCTAGACAATCTAGGTGACCCGAAAACACTTTAGCCGGTATGGTCTTTGTAAATGGATCAACTTGATTGTCTTGTGAGGCTATCTTTGTGACGATTACATCTCCTCTCTACATTATCTCTCTAATGACATGATACTTTCTCTCTATATGTTTACCTCTTTTATGGCTTCTTGGTTATTTTAGCTACAACACCACTGTTATCACAATAAAGTGTGATGGGCATATACAAATCTAGAACAACTTTCAGATCACAAAAGAACTTACGGAGCCAAACAATCTCTTTAGCAGCTTCACAAGCGGCTACATATTCAGCTTCCATGGTGGAGTCAACAATGCAAGATTGCTTTATACTTCTTCACACAATGGCTCCACCACCCAGGGTGAATACTGATCTAGATGTGGATTTCCTAGAATCCCTTCTGACTGAAAATCAGAATCCGTGTATCCTAACGGGATCAAATCCTGTCCGGAATACACTAGCATATAGTGTCTCATTCTCCGAAAATACTTGAGAATTGTCTTGACAGCAACCCAATAATCCAATCCTGGGTTGGACTGGTATTTGCTGACTACTCCCACTGCATAGCAGATATCCAGTCTCGTGCATAACATAGCATACATGAGACTACCTATTGCCGATGTCTAGGGTACACGTCTCATATCCTCAACTTCTTGAGGTGTCTTAGAACATTGTTCCTTAGACAAGTGAACTCCATGACTGGACGGTAAATTACCTTTCTTAGAGTTCTGCATCAAAAATCGCACAAGAATCTTATCGATATATGATGCTTGAGATAGTTCTATGAGTTTGTTCTTACGATCCCTTATAAGTTGGATCCCTAGAACATAACTCATCTCTCCAAAATCTTTCGTTTGGAATTGGCTAGCAAGCCAACCCTTTACATCAGACAACACTCCCATATCATTCCCAATGAGTAGGATATCATCTACATATAGAACCAAGAAAACTACTTTCTTATCAATAATACGCTTGTAGACACAAGGCTTATCGACGTTCTGCTCGAAGCCATACTGAGTTAGAGTACATGGATTTCATCTTGAGATTCATGGCTTTAAGTCATTCCTCTTTATCAGGATCTTCTATTGCATTCTTAAATGTCATTGGATCATCAACACTATCAGTAGAGACAACACCTTGTCCCTCACCTATACCTAAATAGCGTTCAGGTTGTCTCACAACCCTCTCACTACGTCTAGGTGGTAGTGTATCCTGATCATGATCCATCTGACTCTCAGATGTTTATGGATCAACAACTCTTGTTGATGAAGCACTAGTCTCACCAGGCTCCAACTTATTCAATACAATCTTAGAACGAGGTTTATGGTCACTAATATAACTGTCCTCAAGAAACGTTGCATTTGTCGATACAAATACTTTGTTATCTTCGGGACTATAGAAGTGTCCATCTCTAGTCTCCTTGGAGTATCCTACAAACAATCAGACCACATACTTGGAGTCTAGCTTTCTAGTTCTGTTCTTCAGCATGTATGCTGGACACCCCCATATGCAAAAATGTCATAAACTAGCTTTACGATCGTTCCACAACTCTAGGGGAGTCTTAGGAACAGATTTGGATAGCACTACATTCAAAATGTATGCCGCTGTTTGTAACGCATATCCGAGAAGGAATTTGGTAATGATGAGAAACTAATCATAGATCTCACCATTTCCAATAGGGTTCTATTTCTCCTCTCTGCTACACCATTTTGCTGAAGTGTACCGGGAGCTGTGAGTTGGGAAACTATCCCATGCTCAACCATAAAGTCTTCAAACTCTTGGTTAAGGTACTAACCTCCACGATCCGATCGCAGTGACTTGATAGTCCTACCTAATTGATTCTCAACTTCAACTCGAAATTCTTTGAACATTTCAAATGTTTTCTACTTCTGTTGCATTAGGTAGACGTATCTGTATCTTGAATAGTCATCTATAAAGGTGACATAATACTCATAACCACCCCTAGCTTTAGTATTCATCGATCCGCAGACTTGTGTATGTATAAGCTCTAGCGGTTCTTTAGCTCTAGCGGTTCTTTAGCTCTAGCGGTTCTTTAGCTCTAAGCCTTTTTTCCAGTAAAAGGTATCTTAGTCATCTTACCTTCCAGACCAGATTCGTAGAAAGTTAAGGTGTCAACCTTTGACTCACTTAAAAGTCTGTTTTTACTAGTCTGTCTGTCTGTCCGGTCAAGGTTGATATGACCAAACCTTAGATGCTAGAGATACGTGTCATTATCTGGAGAAATCTTATGTCGTTTAGTTTTTGGTTTTACAACCTTAAACATTTCGGTGTTTAGCAGTGTAGTATGTATTAACGGTCTTAACACATACAAATTTTTCATTAATTCCTAAACAAATATTCAGACTATTCTTTCCAATAATAACAGACTTATTATTAAAAGAAATAGAATATTTTTGTTCTAACAACTTAGAAATGGAAATCAAATTCCGTGTAAATCCAGGAATATAAAATATATTGTCCAACAATATATAATTATTACAAAAACGTAATCTAATTACGCCCACTGCTCATACCGACACGACATCCTCTGACCCCACACGCATTGAGAAGGCTTGCTTCTCTTGCTGTGTCCAAGAATCAGTCCATTGTAAAGAAGAATAAACATGGTTAGTGGCCCCTGAATCAACTATCCAGGGTGAAGAATCATATTCCACTAAACATGACTCAAGAACAAGTAAATCATATTTACCTTTCTTGGACTTCTTCTTTCTTTAGGCTTTCTTGGGTTTGGGCTTACCCTTCGCATTCCCAGCAGATCTCTTCCTCTTTTTATTATTGGAGGAAGATGGTTCGACAACATTTGCCTCATCGTCTTGCCCTTGTTGTCCTTAGTCAATGACTCAAAAGTAGTGAGCTCATAACTGTGTGAGATTGAACCTTAACTTGTTCATCCCGTAGTTGCTCGGTCTTCATGTGAGCGAGCATAGCGTAACGAACAACTACGTGTCACTTTTGCTCGGAGGGCTGCCTGAACATAGCTAGCAATGATTCTATGATTTCGAATGCTGAAGTCATTGCTTCCAGCTTTTTGACAAGCACGTTTGTCATTGAAGCCAACAGATATGTTCGGGCCATCTCATCAGATGAGACCCATTGCTCTTATGCCTCACGAACAGTTCGTGTGGCATTGGCAGCAGGCGCTGGAGGAAATTCCTCCATAAGCGCAAATTTGAGGTGTTTGGTGACCAATATTACATTAATGTTAAGTTTCCACTTAGTGTAGTTATCACCAGTTAATTTTTCGTTTGCGAGAATTGAAGTAATACAGAATACATTATTGCTGAAATAAATAAAACATTCATTCAGTCATTTATTTAAAACAAGTGCGAGTGCTTTGGCATAAATTTAAACATGATGCATGAACATGTTTAATGAACTAGAACTACCCTAAAACTAGTTGCTATACCACGACAATTCAACATACCACAAAAAAGTGCCGCCTTAGGGTCAGTCAAGTCTGTGCATGTTGGACCGATACATTCTCAATCAAATGACATTCTAGAACAACTCTTATTCGATATCATTCAACCATCGTTCACTTAGTCAGGTTTTTAATTAACAAACTTAATCAAAACCTTCATGAGTGTAACCCAGCATTTCAGATCTTATGAGCTTAACTCGAGAATTGCCGTCTTAGGGTCGGTCAATCTCGAAATACCCTTAGAAATCTTATCCGTTAGGAAGTCAACCTTGGTATTGACCTTTGTGGAAACCCTCCTTAGGGAGGACGAAAGCAAAGAAGTCACGAGGTCCCACTCGGATCTCACGGTGTTGAACTAATGATGGAGACCGCGAGATATATATGTCATATATCCCTCTTCCACTTACTATTTTAATATTAGGGTTTTCTATTAACCGTTAATGCACCTAGACTCTACAGGATTAAACGACTAACTTTAATCAAGTTATTTAGCGCATTAACTAATTAGAACCAAATTCTAATTAACTAATAAATTATTAATGATTTTTAACAATTAAAAACCTAATATATTAGTGAATAATCTAAGCCTTTGTAAACTATTTACTAGGGTTAGATTATTATGTTAGTGTTTACCAAGTTTTAACTATTATAACCCTAACACTTTATTTGGATAATTTATTATTAGGTAATTAATCATGTTGTATGTGAATTTTACCAAGCATACACGTCATTGACAGGAAGGAAAAAATAGCCAGGTGGACGCCAAATGGGCACTCAGGAAATATCCTATGAGGCATCATTAAAGAGAAGAAAAGGCCGAGTATGCATATGTAGAATGAAACCTACTCGGGATCAGTTAACAACACTCGGGACTGGTTAAACAACGCTTCCACTCGGGCTCAAACGACGCTACTCGGGACCATTAGGTATTATTCTTACTCGGGAATAAATACAAATCGAGTAAGAACTTGGTGCTTATTTCACACGGATTAAGTCATTAAATACATGAAGATATCCATCAGGAAGGAATCCCAAATAATGGAACTTTAAGTTAGAAGAGTCCCCCAATCAGGAAATAACTTGATTTCTTTACGAAGACTACATTCTTATAAGGAAACAAGTCCAAATTGAACTACACTACTAGAATCCCACTCGATTTCCATGAGAGACTCCGAAACAGGAAAAAAGACAAATCAACCTCAAGCAAGTAACCGAATCACAATTAAATACAAAGATCTTGTATTACTTGTACAAAACAGATTAGGGTTCTATAAGCATATAAATAGACCCATAATCTGGCTCCAAAAGATATGGGCAATATAGTATACAGCAATCATAGAAAATACAAAGAGAAAAAGAGAGATCGAGAGCTTGTAAACATCATATTCTTATAGTGGATTTTGGCTTGGTTGATCCTTCAACCACCCGTGGACGTTTCTCTAGTCGTCGGAGTTTTACCACGTAAAACTTGTCTTTGTCACTCTCTCTGCATCTCTTTCTCTTTGACTCAATAGCCGAAATCCAATCCTTGTTGGCTTTTCTGACATAATCCAGAAATCGACGTCAACAAATCATATTAATCCTAATTACAATAAATGACCCTATTAATCTAACTTATTAAACTCTTTAATAACTAGATTAATATTAATGAGAATTACCAAGTTTTCTAAATATTAAAAACTAATCTCATTATTCATAGCCAATTATGTATATTTCCTACTTTAATCACATAAAAAAAATACATAAAATATCAGGCTATGATGCATGCATGACATATCAAATATATTTGTTTAGGCACATCTAATCTAAATGACATACGTATGCATGTCAATGCTTTTATCATCACATAATATAAAGCATACATGAATTTACCGAGCACTGTGGATTATTTAACCTAAAAAAGTTGTAATCTAAAATTACAAAAACTTTCCCAAGGCATTCCTTGGTCTTCTTGTAATTTGCGAGTCTTCCAGTCTCTTCAGGTCACTCCGATTCATCTCATGAATCCTTCTTCGCGATTTTTTCAGGTCTTTAATATAGGTTACAATTTTTTTTTTACAATACAATAACAGTAAAAAAATATAAACAAAAAAACTAATACAACCCATAAACCCTAAATCCACAGTACCATATAATTAACGATCAATCATGTTTTTGTAAATTAAAAAAAAAATTAATATACATACAAAAACAACATACAGTCAATTTAAATCGTGCCTACACAATCATATATACAGGAGCATCGAAAACAATTTCCTGTTCTGAAAATAAAATTGCATCTGATACCAATTGTTGGAACCCCGTTCACCGGTTACGCAGCAGTACTAGGTTTTAAATTTTTTATTACAGATCATAATATGTATATATGACTAGTGAACTTGGGATCGTAATTATTTTTCGAAACTAATACATACAATATGTAATCACAGGAAATTGAAATAGATATAATTAGAAGAAGAACATACCAACGTTTGGAGGCTCATTCACTTTACGTTATGCTTCTGTCTGAACCACTCTTACCAACGTTTAGAAGCTCCTTCACTTTACGATGTGCTCCTGTCTGAACCACTCGATCTTTCTCGCTATCTCTCGAAACAGGTAACTGCGTGTGGGTGCGTCACGATCTCAAGAACTTGAATGAAGGATGTAGAGAAATACTTGAAGAAACTCTTTCTTCTTTATTTGGTGTATTGATTTCACGCACACATAAATTGCATCTCATACAAAAATTATATCGACAGATGTGGTTCCATCTTTCTTAAAACAATATATATCATATATATATATATATATATATATATATATTATTTCTCACGCAAGATAACAGAGCAAGCATTTGTTTTTTTTTTTTTTTTAAAAGTACATCTCGTCCAGTTTCTTTACAGTTGACACAAATATATATCTATTATATTTCTTTCTCACCCTCTACTTGCGCGCATGTATATCTATATATATATTTTTTTCTCACGCCTCTATTTGCGAGCATATATATATACTTTTTTTTTATCCTATACAAACACCTATATATGTGCACACATCAATTTACATCCAATGCAATTTCCTGTGTTATAATTGATATATATCTTTCAATTATCCTTTTCAAATATATTAAATATATTAAAAGTGATAATAAGTATTTTAAATTTAAACTTAAATTCAAATACTTAGATAAATGATTTAGTAAAATAAAATAATCATATTATTTTATTTTCACCTAAATTCATATATCAACTAACGCCCTCCAATTAATAGTTAATTAAAAATTCATAATTATCAATATAATTAAACAATCTAATTATATAATTAATTTAACTATTAATATTAATTAATTAAATAATCTCATTATTCAATTAATTCCCGAATAAATACGTGTCACTTTCGTAACACAATTAATTGGACAATCCAATTAATTGGCCTTGACCCTTGTTGCCTAAATCGATCAGGCTAGCAAGGAGACCTAATGGACCCACAGTATTTGGAGCTCCAATAATCCTCGGAGTCATTAAGTAAACTATTTAATTAATATTCCTTAATTATTAACTCCGGTGTTATTCCACTAAAAATCCGAAGCTGCACTCTCTCAACTGTAAACGCTTTTACACAGACCGATATAACTCGGTGTCCATCGATATAACTAATACATATGGTGTGAACCTCCACAGTAGTTCATAATTAGAGCTGGGTCATAATGTCTGTTATACCCCTCTAATTACATATATCCTTTAAGTACCGTTGATTCTATAATGAACAATAAATCCTATTTCCCCACGGAACTAGGAGAGCGCTCATATTGTCCAAGCCCCGAATCAACCCTTAAGGGAACTACCATCTACTTCTCACAAGAAGGAGTGGATTCCACTATTGTGTACAAACCTTCCCAGCCACAAGCCAAACCGCAATCCCAACATATAAAGCATATTGGTCGGGAACAACATCCGACCTCACCCATGGTATATCAAAGACCACGATCTAACCTGAAGGAGTCGATAAGACACTCAGGATTTAGATCACCCATATATAGCCATAATTAGTTGATATATATGAATCTCATCGGTAAACGGATCTTGGTGAGATATTCATATAGATCATGACCCAGTCATAAATGATCACAACATACAAGGTGCCTTCATTCCCATATCTCATATGAATGAGTCAGGATAGAATCATCGTACATTACAGAATTGACAGCAGCTATAGATTAACCACAAATAAAGTACCCAGCTTTATTTGCTATCTATGGACTCTTTAGATTGCACGTCTCTTACTGTATCCATCCGTATATGATACTCATATACACAGTTCGAGATTACATCTGGCAATCTTGGATGTTAAATATATGCACAAGTTTATAAAATAAATAACATAACAAGAATGAATTGAACTTTTCTTTTTTATTTATTTCATAATTCCATTTCCAAATTACATATTTAGAGCATAAACCCTAACGCATAGATGGTTCAGAGACGGAGGCTTTAGGAGGGTGGCATATGTGGGTTCGATTTACAATACCAGGAGGTACATTCAGAGGGGATTCCCCATAGGGGAGATGAAAGTGATCAAGAGGTACGTAACAATTACTGTTTTGCATTATTTATAATTTAAAACTTCTAAATGTTTTAGTGCTGACAATTTAGACCTGATTTCAGGAGCCTTGGGAACGTCAATTGACCGTAGTGATTGATGTCGTTTGAAAGAGTGAGGAGGATCGAAAGCAGCAGCACTGAGAGTTACTGGAAATGATTCGGGGGTTTCAGTGGTTGGGGTCGATATCGTAGACACCAATGGATGATCCACCATCTCATGATCGAGACTTCAGTCCCGAAGATAGGATAAGTGGTTATCACGAGTGGACAGACCAAGGGAGCGAATATGACAAGCAGCCGCATACTGGGGACAGGACCCAATAATGAGCATCAACTGCCTACAGGCGATACAAGACCTGGTAGACAGACAGTAGTCCTATCGGTATATAGGATCCCTACAGGCCTTAGTCCCTTATCAGTAGGCACCCGGAGTAGCCCACCCTCTAGTTTTATTGGGCTAGAGCGCACCCCTCCACCACATCACATCGTACCCCATAGATTTGACACCTCTGATCGATCCCGGAGCAACCCACCCTCCCCCTCTCCCCCTCGATTCATTGGGCCAGAGCGTACCCACCCACCACATCGCAACGCACCCCACAAACCTGACACCTCCGATCGATCTCGATGCAGCCCACCCCCAGTGACATTGGCCTTGAGCGCACCTTTTCACAGGGATAGGGTACGTCCTCATACCACCACACCTCATTAGTCAGGCTACGGGTTCATAGGCGAGGCTAGCAGTTGCTAAGCCCATACACTGACCCAAGTATGCCGAAGAGGGCAAGGGTACGACTACCGCTAGAGCATGCATTTCTTCCCAATGCTTTGGTTGGCGTTTACCAACTTGAAATGTACAAAGCATACAAGAGGAACGTGACAAGGGAGTTGTAAGTATAACACTTTCTATACAAGAGGAACGTGACAAGGGAGTTGTAAGTATAACACTTTCTATCACATTTAAACAATTATTGGGTAAAATTAAATGGTTTTCTAATTTCTTGGAAAAATTATACAGTCGTGATGTGGATTTGCTGGAGCCAGTCCCTGTCACATGGTTCCACAAGCTACAAGAAAACTTCATAGAGTTGTTCGACAGGGTATGTTTGTTACTTGAATTGTCTTTTATGTTACGGTTGAATACTAACATATTTAACGATTTATACTGTCAGCATATGACACATATCAGTACATTTTACAAAAGTGTCAGCGAGCATACCCCACTATCTATAGTTAGAGGATTAAAGTACTGGATACTCAGTTCTTTAAAAGCGTTGATATTGTATTGTTGTTTATAAACCGATGTCTAAAGTTTCTTTTTAAAATCGGTTACCTAAAAACCGATGTAAAGCACCGACGTCTTTTAACATTTTTGTAGTAGTGTTTAGAAAAAAGCTCGGAGCCTTTCCAAAAAAGCTCGGAGCCTTGTCAAACAAAATCGGACGCTATACAAAAATCTCAGAGATTTACAAGTCAAAGATTCAAACTTCACAATAAAAGTTTCATGTGCGAATAAAGACTCGGACAACAAATCAGAAGGAATGAATAAATTGTTATAAGACTTAGAAATGCATGATAAAATAAATGATGATCAGAAATATCTATTACCTTGTTGTGATGAAACGCGTCCATTTTCAGACAAGTTGTAAATCGATTTTCAGACAAATTTTGGAGAGAGAGAGAGAGATGAGTTAATGTTTTCGGTGATCAAAGTGTAGAGATAAAAGTACAAAGAGAATTATAAATTGATTATTTAAGAGCATTTTGGGTAGTTCACCAAAATAAGTGCATTTTAAATTTAACTCATTAAACTTATGACATCATTGCAAGGCATAAAAAATGTGACATTTCTCACCATTTTCATTACATATATGAAGTTTTGATAGTTGGCCACCAATAGTAACATTGCTCCAACAATTACATTTTTTTATTCATGTATATCCATGAAGTTTTGATAATTGGTCACAATAGTAACATTGCTCCGACAGTAACATTTTTTTATTCATGTTTAAAGGCTAATATTGTCATTATATATGGTAAGCATGCCCAAGTTTTCATTGTCTATCAACATCATTCACATAGAGTAAGGTGCAAGGGCACTTTGGACATTTCATTTTCTAGGACAATACCACCGTTAAAGCTAAGGTTTTTCAAATGGGTCAAGGGTATCTCATTGTAATTTTAGATAAATATTCGATTTAGCTGTGGTATGACAAAATGTGAAGGCGATTCATTGCAATTTACCCTTACTTTTATAAGGCAGTCATTTTCGAAAGTGAAAGTGATATATAAAAAGAAGAGGTTAAGTCTGGTCCGGGATTCAGTAATTTTTTTGGAGTTTTTTTTTTTCCGAGGAGATATTAGTGTATCAGTTGTGGTGTGGTAAACAGTTTTATAATATTACTAATTGAGTTTATCAGAATAAACAAAGATCATGCATAAAAAAAACACGTAGAATTCCGTTAATTAATCTCAAAAGCAAAGTGAATCAAGGTACATTTTGTCCAATCACAGTCTCGGCCCCTCCTTTTTATAGAATATGGTTACACTTTTCTCTTGTTAATTCTTTTCTAATTTGATTGTAATTTAATTTAGAAAGTCTTTGTAGAAAATGCTTTTGAAATTATTATTTTTTAAAAATGCAATTTTTAAGTTCTTATCTAACAGATACTTGAAGTACTTTTTCGGTTTAGAAGACGTTTTTTTCTCCTAATGAACAATAATTAGGTGTCAGAACATCAAACTGGAAAATCATTTTTTTTTTAAAAGTCAATACTTCAATGTTACTGTTTCAATTTCTAGTCCAAAAGCGATTCACATGACTGAAGAAAAATGATCGACACTTGCCTTATTTTTCGTTATTCATTGACCAATATAAGAATTGAAGTTGGTTTTTATATATAAATAAATTAAAGTCAAATTTTAATTTTATTTTGTTTTAAGAATCGATTATTATCATCTTGTGATTTGTGCATGTCATTTTTTCCCGACTAATTAATTATGTGGTTTTTTTAAAAAAAAATATTCCAATGATTCGAGATTTTATGGAGGAGATGAGAGAGATTCGAATCCACAATCTGATGGTGTGGATGCGAGAAGTTTTACCACCGAACCAATATCATCTTGTTAAGATATATATTTTTAATATTAGATATTTAAATGTTAAATGAATAGCTTATATATTTTGTTTTCCGACCAATATTATTTACAAATTACAAATGTAGTACATTAGGAAACCTTGAGGAACAAAGACAATGGCCAGTGGCCACATCAACTATTCGTCAGATTGCATAGCCCAATTGCAATTGAATTAGTAATTTATTATGAATTACAAGGGACAAATAAATATTAGGTCGAATAAAGCAACACCAAATAAATAAAGACAAACTCTCAAACATATTATGCAATTAAATTGATGATATGCATGAAATACTACTTCCAGAGAGAGAGTTGTTCCCACAAATCAGAAGAAAACTCCCCAAACATACTTGTAAAATACGTATGGTGGGACTCGAACTTGTGATCACTAGTGTGGAAGGGAGGTGCACAACCATCTCTACTAAGAGGTGATGTGTATAAAATTTTAATGTTAGTAAAATATCATGACTTATATTGAAGTGGTCTTATAACATTAACAAATATATGGGAACTTAATCAACTTTCGAGACCACATCAATAAATTCATGTAAATTTTTTTTTACTTTTATCAACAAAAACTCTATTTTCTAAGTATATTCAAAATCATGTACTTTGAAAATAGAGTTTTTAATATCTTTTATATTCATGCTATGCAACCACTCATAATCTTTAATATCTTCTTACAAATCTAATTGTAGCTAGAAATATAGCCATATTTATAAATTTATCCAAAATATACTTTTCCTTTTCAATCACATGTATTAAACTTTATAAATTTTCAATAATTTCCTTTTTAAAGGAAAAGGTAAAAAAAACTGTGTGAGGGATATGTAATAAAGGGATAAAGGGTGATCATGCCCCACGTTTTTAAAACTTGCTTGACAAGTCAGAATCAATCTAGTATCATTTCACACCAATTTTAGAAGGAATACCCAGCTCTCAATAAAACATATAGTTTTTTTTTTTTTTTTTTTTTTATCTATGGTGTTCGTCGAGTAACTACTAAATAATGATGTTTGATTGTGTTTTGCTCTAATTTTAAGGAATTTTATGTACTGTAAAAGAAGAGTATGCAAGCATGAGACAACGTTAACATACCACTTAATTGTGAAATTATTTTATACCACGAGTTATCTTGTACACATTCACTCTTCATTGTCATGCCCCTGAAAATTAAATATATGTAAAGAAAAACAAAATGTGTCATTGTCATATTAATTTTCTTTGAAATACGTACATTACATTGGATCTGCTGTCCCAATCGAGATCAAACAATATTATAACAAGGCTAAAATGTCTAATTCAAACGGCATCCAATCTTGAGGGTACATTCATTCTTAACAAAGTGATCAGATGTCTTTTCATATTTATAACAAGTGTCGAAACTAACATTTACATATTAAATTGTAAAATGCCTTTCCTCTGTAATAGAAGTTGGAAATTAATTTCGTCAAGTTCTGATAGACCCATAACTCGACAAGTGTCAAATTATATATATATAGTAGGAGATCAAACATGTCAAGCCTTATATATATATATATATATATATATATATATATATATATATATATATATATATATATATATGGTCACTTTCGTTGGCCTTAGTCAGGGTGTAATCAAGCTAAGAGAAAAAAAGCAAGCTAGGACCATGGAATATATGGTCACTCTCGATGGCCTTAGTCGGGGAGTAATCAAGCTACGGAAGAAAGCAAACTAGGGCCACGGCTCACTATGATCACTCACTTGGAACAGGACCACTAGTAGACTACATGGTACATACAAGCGATTACTTCGGGGTGAAAAAAATAGGCGTGAGTCGTGATTTATACTTTGCGGTCCCTTAACATTAGACGTTACGAGTTTATTGGCTCGTTCCTACGCATGCATTTGGATACCTCCTTAAGACTTGGAATCCAAGTTACATGTTCCGCCTTACTATATATCTTAATTACAATGTAAAATACTTATCAATGCAAAATTTTGAATATGACCACGTGCGGATTAGAGATCGTTTGGTATGGCTTCGATCTCCAAGTAGAACTTTTATAGGAAATGTTTTAGAAGTTGATTTTTGTTTTTTATGAGCAGATTTTTAAAAAGAAATTGTTAATAGTCAAGTTATATATAAAAAAAAAAACAAAAAATGCAAGTCAATAAATTGTTTTGGTTATATGCTTTTAAGAACTCTTTTAAATGACTAAAAAAAACATAAAAAAAAAATCAAGGGTAAATTATATTTAAGTCCCTGTAGTTTACCTTATTCTGTGTTTAGTTCACGATTTTTTTTAATTGTAACTTTTAATCCATATTTATTCTGACAATCTGGATTGTAGTACCAACCATCCAATTTCACTAAATTCTGTTAAGCCAACGAGGGTAGATAAGTAAATTTATAAATCAGTTTCTAGAAGTTTTTCGTAAATAAGGGTAAAATTGGTATTTAATAATGTAAAATTTAAAAAAAATTAAAAAAAAAAAACAGAAATTAAACTTTAAAAAAAAAATTTAAAAATTATAACTAAATTAAAACAAAAAAAAATAAAAACAAAATTGTATTCAATCATCACTCATCAGTTTTATCTCTTCTTCTTTTTTTCTCTTCATCTTCCTCACGAAACTCAACTGCTTCTTCATCTTCATTCAATCAAAACCCAGCCATCCCCCCAAAATGAATCATTACCACTTCTAATCTCTTGCCACTGATTTCCAGTTAACCAAATTGTCACCATCACCCTTACCATCCACGATCACCACCATAATCAACCCACACCATCACCCTACCATTCAACCTATCACTTTACCATTCAACCCATCACCACCACAATCAACCCAAACAAGATATGAATTTTTTTTTAACCAAATCGTCACCATCACTAACATAGACACCTTTATAATCCACCATCACCATCATTCAACCCATCACCGCCACAATCAACCCACACCATCACCAACACGCTTACCATGTCCAACTCCAACTTCAACTTCAAATCAGGAATCCCTGGCACACAACTAATCCAGAAATTCTTTATTATTTCAATCAAACAAATCCAATCGTCAGTGTAAGGAGAGAGAGAGATCGACAGAGTAAGGACAGAGAGATCGACGGCAACAACAACAGTGGTTGCAGCAAGGAGAGAGAGATTGACGGAGCGTGACAATGAGGAGAGAGAGCTCGACGGAGCGCGATGAAAAGAGAGAGAGATCCACGTAACGCGAGAGCGAGAGAGATATTGAAGGAGCGATGAAGAGAGAGAGATTGGCGGTCAAACAAAGCCTGATCCAGTATTGGGTTTTACAGATGAGGAGAGAGAGAAAGTGGCGGTCGTTGGGTTTGGCAGTGATGGTTGTTAATGTCGTCTGGGTTTAGAGAGAGAATCGGTGATGGTTAGGGTTAGGGTTTGTGTTTGAGTTAGATCTGTTGTGGTGATTGAAATTGATGTGGGTTTTCATTTTTGGATCTGTGGTAGAGATTGGAATCGACTGTAGTTTTTTTAATTTTGAAATTGATATGGCTTTGATTGAAGTATTAGACATATCCAGTGTAATAGATTTTTTTTTTTGGAATTGTTTTTTATTTGTGATTTGATGAACATGGATGAACAAGTTCTATGAGATTAGTATTATGCTTGATCGATCTTTTTTTATTATTATTTAATTTATTTTATTTTAATTTATTAACTTTTCTAATTATGAACAAGTTCGATGAATTGGTGGTGGTCCCGTGGAGAAGATGATGATCCGATTTTTTTTTTTGTTATTTTTAATTTCTGATTTAAAATTTAAATAAAAAATAAGGGTAAATTTGTAATTTCATATAAAATTATAAGGGTAAAATGATCTTTTCAATGTGGTCATCATCCATCAGGGGCATTAAGGTCATTTCACACGCTTGACATGCCAGAAAGTGTATTTTTGACAGATTCTATTACAGAGGACTAAAAGTTACAATTTAAAAAAACCGTGAACTAAACGCAGATTAAGACAAACATATATATTATTTTATATATTATTTTATATATTAAATATTATTATATTTTTTATATTATATTATATTATATTTTTATATATAAATGTATAGTATTTGATATATATATATATATATAATACTATATAATATAATACTATATAATATATTATTGTATATAATAACATTATATATATATGTATATATATAATAATATTACATATATAGTATAATAAATATATATTATATATTAATATTCTATATATATGATATATATTTATATATATATATATATATATATATTATTGCATGAATGCTTTTAGTTCTAGTTGGAAATATATATATATATATATATATATATATAAGAGGGGTACTTTGGTCATTTGAAAATCTTGTCCCATCTTGTTCCGTCTTGTCCTATTCATATCAAACGCATAACAATAAAATTAATAGTTAAAAAATGATTTTTTTATATGTAAAAAAAGTGAAAAACAAAATGAAAAACAAAAACGAAAGCAAAAAAAATAAGTATTTTATGTTTTTCAAATCTTTCACTTTTAACACTGATTTTGTTTTTCATTTTTATTTGTTTTTTGTAAATAAAATGAAAAACAGTTAATGAACGCGTTTTCGAAATCGTTTTTGAAAAATAAAAAATAAAACAAACTAAAAAACAGTTGCAGGATGAGGCTCTAGCTTTTTCATAGATCACCGGTGGCTTTGGACGAGCTTTTTCATAGATCACTGGTGGCTTTGGACGAGGTCCAATTCTCTTTTCAAATAATAATAATAATAATAATAATAATAATAATAATAAGGAGAATGAGTGAATGACGATATTTAGACCCTATAAAGCTGTATGTACACCCTAAATTTATTTAGGGATATTATCATTTTGATTCTATGTTTTCGCGTTTGATGACTTTTTTAACTGTCTTTCCATTTTTCACTGACGTGGTCCTTATATTTTCAAAAACTCATCAATTTGGTCCCTCCGTGAGTCAAATACTAGTCAAATTTAACAGAAAAATGGTTAGTTTCTTCTTTAAACAAACAACCTGCCATGTGTCAACACAAAAACAATATATTAAAAAAATATTTATATAATAAATATATATATATATATATATATATGTATATATATGCAAATTAAAAATTTTAAAAAAAATCCATAAATTTAGCATTTTAATATAAAAAAATATCATTAAAGGAATTTTTTTTAAAAAAAAATCATGAACATTCCATTGTCAATTCATCATCATCAACCTTCAACCTTCCATTATCATCAACAACCTCACCTTCCATCATCAACGACCTTCAACCATTAATTTGAAAAACAAATTAAAAAAAATATAAAGAGATAGAGAGATTTATTGAATCTCCATTCAAATCCTAATTTCCAGATCAACCATCATTTTTTTTATCATAGAGACCTGGTTTTGAGGAGAGTCAGATCTTCATGGAGTTTAGACCAGACCGATACGGATCTCCATGGAGACATTTAGCTCTCCATTTTTTAATTTTATTTTTTCTTCTACAAACGTATTTTTAATGTGCTAACGATTCATTCTCAAGCCCTTACAATCAAAGATGGCATCTAGTGGTGTAAAAATGGACTGGCCTGGCCCATTAGGCATGGCCTAGCCAGTCCATTTGTGGAAACAGGCCTAGCTGGGCCTGGCACGCGACGGTGTTGCGGGCCGACCTGGGCCCGGCCTGTTTCCAAAGAAGCAGGCCAGGCACGGCACGGCACGCCGGCTTGCCTCAGAAGGGCCGTGCCTGAGTGCCGTGCCAGGCCGGCCCGTCGGGCCCCTCTGGCGGGCCTAGTCTGACGGGCCAGGCCTAACTGGCCTGGTCCGACGAGTTAGTTTTTTGGTCCAAATTTTTTTCCAAATTACGTTTTTTGGGGTTTTGGGTTTAGGGTTTAGGGTTAAGGGTTTAGAATTTAAAATGAATGAAGAGAACGAACAATTATTAGGATTTGAAATGAATAAAGAGAACGAACAATTTTTTAATTATTTATTTATTTTTCACTTATGGAATTCAGTAATACATATCTACATAATTGCCTCATTAAAAACCTTATTAAGAAAAACCCAGTGGGATAAAAACTTGGTAAGGGAAAAAGAGTGCAACCGTTTTACAACTTACAAGTAAATAATAAATACATATGTAAAAGTATAACCTAGTTCTGGCCCTGACCACTACCTGAAGATTCATCAATATATAGATTGTCGAAATTTATATTAAGTTCTTTATCTACAGTTAGATTTTGTAACGTTTTTTTAGCATGCTCCCAATCCCGAAGGCATGTTAATACCTCCACCATCTCTGGAGACAAACAACTTTTTCTTGGTTCAATTATGCGTCCACTGGTGCTGAAAGCTTGTTCTGAAGACACCGTTGACACTGGAATAACCAATACGTCACGTGCTAAGTGTGACAGAACTGGATACCTGTACGTATAGGTCTTCCACCATAACAACAAATCAAACTCTTCCTTGTCTTCAACAGCATCGAACTGTGCTTCAAGGTACTTAATAAGTTCGGTACAAGAAGATGGACTAGATCTTTGCCCTGAAGAAGTACTTGCTGATTTGTCTTTTTTTCGTCGTTTCAGAAGGCTCCAACTTGTTTGCTTCGGCTCTGTCTCCGGTCATGTTTATTAATAACAAATATTAAAATTACTACTAAACTTAAAAATCTTAATAAACTAAACAAATAATATTAACATTAAAGCCCAAAAATTGATAAACTAACTAACTAAATAGATAATGTTTTCATTAAGTAACTCAAATCTAAACATAAACATATAAATTTACTATGAGAATATGTTAGACCAAAAGTAATAACAAAATTGTACCTTTAAAATTTAGTGTGTTGGTGGAAAATGTAGAGAATTTTGTAGAGAGAGTAATAACAAAATTGAATGAAAAAGTTTAGAGAATTGGAGAATATATTAGAGATTGAGATTTGAGAGAATGAGAGATTGAAAGAATGATAGAGAGAGTTTATGGAAAATGAAATGGATGGAAGTATTTATAGAAAAATTTGATTTGTGGGTCAAAATATAATTTAAAAGATTTTAGGGGGGGTTTTGGTATTTTTTTTCCTCCAACGGCTAGAAAAAAATTGCAGTCGTTGGAGGATTTTTGAAAAAAAAAATAAAATTTAGCCGAACGGACCGGCGGACCGGTCCAACAGGCCGGTCCGACAGGCCTGGCACGCCTGATTGGCGTGCCAGGCGAGCAGGCCTGCCGGGCCTCCTCCCAGCGGCCCGGTACCCGGCCAGTCCCGGGTCAGGCCGCGGCCAAGCCTCTTCCTTCACGAGCCGTTCCCAGCACGGCCCGTGAACTTCTTGGGCCGGTCAGACCGGCCTGTCACCGGCCGGCCCATTTTTACACCACTAATGGCATCAATATCCATAGCCATCAATGCAATACAAATTTGTACCTCAAACGAGTGCACCACAACAACCTCCAAGAAATGGTAAGTCTCTCTATGAATTAATTGAACCTTTGGCTCTAAGTACTCATTATTTTGTGTAGGAACCAAGACAATCTATCAAGAATATTGAGAACGAAATTGGGCGCATAGCATCTTCGTTTAGCCAAAGTGACCTAGGTAGACTTTCAAGCCAAGTGATCCAAAACCCAAAAGGTAACTTGGAGTCATGCAAGACAATCACCCTCAACAGTGGTAAAGAGTTATGGAAGGAAGAAGAGGAGAAGAGTGAGGCAAAAGAAAAAGACGACAGTCATGAAAAAAATTCAAAATAATTTGTGAGTTGCCCCGCGACTCAAACCGTGACCCAAGATTGCACCGAAGCTTTGTTGATAGAACCTGACCCCAATTATTTTTCTAAATCTTGACGAGATCACTTCAAAGACTATTGAAACCGTGAACATGCTTGAAGAAATTCCTCCATTCCAATATATGAGGGAGGTGGATGATAAGAACAATAAAAAGAAGACAACTTTCATTGATGAGATTCGTGATGAATAAAAAGGGAGATGCATTTGTGGTGAATGATATGAGCAAGCACTACAGGAAAATATACTTTCCATCACAGCTCATATACCACGGGCTTGAAAGGTTTGTGTTAGAAAACTAGCATTTACCACGGGCCTTTAATTCCCCGTGGTAAATAATCAGTTTTCACCACGGGCCTTTAAATGCCCGTGGTAGATAATTACGTAATTTTTTTAAACCAGATGCCTTTAAATGCTCGTAGTAGATATCGTTTAATTACCACAGGAAAAATAGGGCATGTGGTAGATAGTCTGATATGATTTAACATAAAAAACAAAAAAAAACTAATTCTACAATCTTCCTCAAAGCTGTCAACATCTCCTTTGCACTATTTTCTTTTATCTTCTTCACATTTCAAGATCAACTGCACTCTTCAAGTTCGTCTTCAAACTTTGTTTTCATTTTTTTATTTTAAGACTCATCCAAGGCTCGTCTTCGTCTTCGACATCTCTCACATGTGATTCTACTCCATCTTCGTAATTTTTTTTTATTATGTTTACTTGTAGTATAATGTGTTTTTATTTTTTATTTTTTTATATAATTTGATGTGTATTACTCTTTTTTAGTATATCAATATTTGATTTTTGGAATGATTATTTGATGTCACTATATTGTTATATCTATTTAGCTCCCATTCGATCTCATTTGTTGACTGCTTGAGTGAAAAAATTTATTAATTTTTTCTTTGAGTTTGGTGATAAATTGATAGGTTAAAAAATATATATTCCTATTTTTTTTATTGATAATTTTATGTATATATTTTCATAAATTTGAGGGATTTTTATTTAATTTTTTGGGAGCTGAGAGTGGTGGTGGATTATTTGTTTTGTTTTGTTTAATTGTGATGTAGAACAAGTGGCTGAATCCTACATGGCTTGGTGGGACCATCCTAAATCTAAGATTAAATGACCTTAATTGAAGGGAATCGGCGAGATCTTCAAAAATCAACACTTTTAGTGTTGAGGCACGTCCATTTTCGGCCAAATTCCATCATTTAGGCCCCGAAATCGCAATTTTTTCTTTTTTGGGAAATTTCCATTTTTTGTCATAAGTTGACTTTGACAAGCCAGAATCGTCTATCGTTAATTCCGGCTTGTTTATGGTTGTTAATATATTTTATTTCCGTAACTTTTGTGATTTCGCTATTTTTGGCAGTTTCGTTATTTTTGGCAGTTTCGTTATTTTTGGCAGTTTCGCTATTTATGGCAGCTTTTGATATGTAATCCCGTTTCTTGTCCAATAGGGATTCGGGTTAGGGTCTTTCGCTTTAAATAGCCTTGTAAGCCGAAAGGCTCAAATAGATTATTATTCAATAAAATTTCTAATGTTTTAACTTTATTCTGGTGGATTCCAGTTTTTCAAAAGAATTTAGACGTCGGTCTAATTCTAGTTACGTTTTCACTGCGTCAAATTGTTGGTTGTTTGCAGTTCTCCTGTCATTTAATTTCTATTGAAAACAAAATTGGTGCCACCCAAACTTTACATTCAAAATTTATGGAGATTGAAGATTGAAGGAATCAGATTTTATTGAGATACTTGTACAAAAAAAAAAACCAATCAGATTTTTTTTTATTTTTTTAAATTAAAACCAGAGAATTTACCACGGGCAATGTCCATTGTAAGTAACACATCGAGAGTGGGCAATACTCGTGGTCTAAAAGCACACTTTTCCACCACTTTCCCAGCTAAAACGAGCGTGATGCCCGTGGTAGATACACATCTACTATCTACCACGGGCATCACTTGTTGTCATTACGAGTTTTTCTTGTAGTGAAAGCTGAGACATTAAACCAAGCGATTGGTGGGGGACAACCCATCTAGGTTTTTTTTATATTTTGTTTTTTGTTCATTCAAACTGTACCTTTAAGCAAGGAAATAATTTTTTCCGTCCACGCGGGGTCTTTGATTTTTTGATACAAATCCAACACTATAAAGAACATAAAATTGTGGTTGGTAGTTTTTAAGTTATGATCAATTATTTAACCAAAGGTCGAAAACGATGCACTGTTTCGCGAATCCGCTAGTGAGTTATTTTCATTGCTTGTCTTCAATTTTTCCAAATCAATTTTTTAAATGTTTTCTGAATAGAAAGTGCGAATTTACATGTCTATTTTCTTGTGTTAAAATTTGATTAACTTTTATTGAGTCATTTGAGAGATATACATCAATTAACAGACATAGGTTGATTTCAAAAGTCACCAACTTTTTTTTGAAATTTTTACTCTCCATTTTTAGATGCTTCTTTTGTGTGCTTTTGGACCCGTAATGTATGCTTTAATCACTGTGTTTAGACTAACATCTTACCACTTAGAGTAGTGCATTATATTTTATAAAATTTATGACATGCTATTGATATGATAGTGGATAGGATACCTAGTGGATTGCCATGATTAATAGTGAAGACTACTCTTGTGAGTTCACTAAGCCAAAAAGTGTACATAAATGAAATTTTATGAGGGTTTTGTTGTTTCTACTCTTAAACACTTGTTAGTCTTAGAAATTGATCTCAATAGGTTATGCATTGGATATTAAAGAATATTCATCATAAAAGATATCACATGTGGACTTTGCTCTTGTTTTGGTTGAACCATTAAAAGTGACATAGACGATGTGTGGTTAACCTACATAAAAGGTCTTAAATTTCCCTACCCAGTTGTGAGCTCCATTGGCCATTTTGAAGCCAAACACTTATGAGCCTTTTTCTTTCATCACCCACATAATCCTTATCCTTTATACATAATATATATTGGTCGTGCCCTATAGCTTGGGATCATGTCACGTGGAAGAAGTTCAAGAAGAAGATGAGGTTCAAGTTTAAGATAAAGATGAAGAAAAGAAGAAGAGAAGCATGGGTAAGTTCTAAAGTATGCATGTAAAAGAAAGGAATCAAAAGTTTCTTACCAAAAAATAATCATAGAAAAAAAAAAGAAAAAAAAAAGAAAAAAAAAAGAAATAAAGCAAAGAAAAGCAAGGATTGAAGAAGAACAAGGCAATGAAAAGAAATAAAGAAGAATGATGGAAAAAGAAGATGCATTCAAGTTAAAGATTTACTTGAAAAAGAAGATTAAGAAATCAATGAAGAAGCTTGGATGCAATTGCAAAGAAGATTCAAAAAAGAGATGTCCATGCATCGACATATCACGATACATCTCTTGGCATTCTTTATTTTAACCATTCACCCAATGACCCTGTTACAATCAAAGAAAAGACCCAATTGATCTTTTGGGAATGCTAGCTTAAGAGTAAAGGTAAACATGTGCTCTATCTTGTTCTTAATGTTCGATTCCGTTCATGAGATCTTTTGCATACAAATCAAGTGTTCTTTCAATGATATATTCATATGCGATTATAACTTGAAATTTCTTATGCATAAACTCATTCACATATGCTTGATGAGTGTATTTGCCTAGGTTCTGTGTAAAATTAGTGAGCGACATCATGTGAGAATTAGAGTCGAGGCGAATTATATCTATGATGTTTAACGATGCGTTTTTGAAGCTAGAGTGTCTTGAGTATGGGTTTTTCATTCAAACTATGTAGTACATTCAAATTTATGGTATAATTTTAGTTTTTATTCAGTGGCTTTAGCATGCATTGGCTTTGAATGGTACATGTGAGTTTGCATCTTGATTATTTGGTTCTTCGTAGAAATATATTTGTGTGTAGCATTGCTGTAAACCCTTAGGAGACTATAAGTCCTCATACTAAGGACACTTAAAGGTTTAAAGGCTTGTAGCATACGTCAAATGCTATTGTGTTTCTCTACGAAAATGGCCTTTAGCTTATTTTTGGTTTTTGTTTTTATTTCAATTTTGCTCAAGGACTAGCAAAAGCTAGGTTTTAGGGTATTTGTTAGGTTGATAATTGTTGATATTTGAGACCCCTAATTCCTATGATTTATGTTATGTTCTTGAGTGAAATTGGATATTTTAATGTGTTTGTTGAGATTGTGTAGAAGATAGCTATTGGAGTGAGTTCGAAGATAAAATGATGATTTTAGAGAAAGTTTGGTGAAATGTCTCTACAACTTTTCCAACTTGTGATAACTATATCTCCCTTCTCATATCGAACCAGATTGCCATCTATATGTTTTCAGGAAGCCACAAAAGTTTAGTTTTTGGAGCACTTTATGGTTTATCTATCCTAGTTTTCTAGAGGAAATTATGACCATTTTAGTAACCAAAGGTTAGAGCTGAAAAGTCTTCCACGGGTCCTAATGAGGAAGAAATCTGAATGGGATCAGAATTAAGAAAAAAAACTTTCCAAATCAAATCCTAGTGATTCTAGAAGATCATATCATGTTTCAGAAACTTCCTAAACTCAAATTAGGAATAAATCATCAAAGAGGAAATCCAAGTTAGGAAAGACTCTCATTCCCTGTTTAAATCTTCTTTCCCAGTTGGTGTGTTTCCTACAACAAAGCAAATTGAGAATCTACAAGGAGAAGTCACCAATAAACACCAAGAGTTTTCTACAAGAGATTCATTGGTGGAGAGTTGAAGATTGAAGATTAAAGATTCCATCAACATTCTCTTCTTCTACCTTTCTTTAGATGAGATGTTTTTATTTATTTTTCTAGTTTATATTTCTACCTAATTTCTTTGTTAGTTAGGGATAACTTGAAGCCCTATACATGATTCTAATTCTATAGACAAGTGTGTTTTTCATGAAGTATTATTTTCCTTACATGATGATTTCAATTTCTCCATAAGAATTATTTTTCTATTATCTTTGTTTCTTTGATTGGCCATCTTAGGAGCATGATTTTAGGATCTATGTTGTTGGATAGAATTCGAATACCTAACAAACATATTCTTGCATCAACAATTAATTGGAATATAACCTAATTAAGGGAAAATGATGCATGAATAGCCTAGGATAAATACCACATTTTATGGTTCATATGATATTCATATTCTCTTGGTTCTTAATGGGTTTCGATTATTAAATCTAGTAAATACCCATGCTAGGTTATAATTTGGAATACAAGTATTTATGAATATACCATGCCATCTACATACTAACTAAGAGCGAATCGATACAACTTGTGTGGAATACCTACCTCCTTGTTGTGCATATCTTTATCATATTTGATATCTTTAACTTAATTATTGTCTGTGGATTGGATGATTGTTTATCGGTGGATATGAGGTCCTAACTAGTGTTTTTCTATATATTTTTCCATATTAATTTTCTAATACGTTTTATTTAATTGTTTTTTTTTATTTTCCTTATTTTTAATAATCAATTCCCCCATTCGTGTGCGTTTGTTAAGTGTTTATTTTTATATTTTTAGTTAGATTAGAGTCTTTGGAGTGTCTTTGATATAAACTCAATATTTTTATAGGTAATTGTCATATGTGAATTTTATCGTACTTACACATCATCAACAAAGAGGATAAATTGCCAGGTGGACATCCGAATAGGTATTCAAAAAATATCCTACAAGACATCACCGAAGAAGAGAACCCGAGTAAGCAGATGTTGAACAAAACCTACTCAGGGTCAATCGACATCATATACTACTCGGGATCAGCTAACGACACTCGGGCCTGGTTAAATGACGTGTCTACTCGGGATCAAATGATGTTACTCGGGACCAACGGGTATTATCCTTACTCGGGACAAATATGAAGAAAACTGAATAAAAAGCCTAGTGCTTAGTTCACACGGATTGGGTCATTAAATACACGAAGATATCCATATCAAGAAGGAATCCCAATGAGAACAAAATACTGAGTTGGAAGGGTTCCAAATCAGGTAACAACTTTATTTCTTTAAAAAGACCACACTCTCATAAGGAAACAAGTCCAAATTGGACTACATTACTAGAGTCCCATTCGATTTCAATAAAAGACTCCGAAACAGGAAAGAAGACAGTCCGCTTCAAGCAAGTAATCATAATTAAATACAAAGATCTATTACTTGTACAAAGCAGATTAGAGTTCTATAAACATATAAATAGACTCATAATCTTACCAAAAAAGATATAGACAACAATCATAAAAAATACAGAGAGAAGAAAGAGAGATCGAGAATTGTACTTATATTATTTCATAGTGGATTTGGCTCGATTGATTATTCAACCACCCGTGGACGTTTCTCTGGTCATCAGAGTTTTACCACGTAAAAACTTGTGTCTTGGTTACTTTCTCCTTCTCATTCTCTTCTCTTCTCTTTGAAATTACAGCTGAAATCCAATCCTTGTTGGCTTTTCTGATACAATCCAGAAACCGACGTCAACAATTGGCGCTAGAAGGAGGGGTCGAACCTCCGGTTTAATTAAGGATAATGACAGGAAGAAGAAGCAGTTCCGGGGATATCCAAAAATCTTTAGATAACTTCCATATTGGCGGCACCTCACTAGATCTCGCTGTAACCACGGAGAACCAACCTATATTCCTGGCGGGGATCCAGCAAGTTCCTCCAACCTGTGGAGATCTGACACAACGTTTTCGAGAAGCGTTGCAACAATTGGTGGCAAACGCAGCAAATGAAGGATTTGATCTACTGGCTACAGAGGCACAAACTCCTAACCTCCCACCTACAAGGCTTCGTTCGGTTGTAGTAGGGCAAGAAAAAAAATGCACCGGAAGCAGGAAGAAACTCTATTCCAATCAATCAGGCTACACGTGAAACCACTGAAGAGGAACGACCATGCCAGAAGCAGAATCAGGATCTGACAGTTCATGCTAGACACTGCAAACATGACCAGCACAGGGATTGATAATCATCAGAGGATAGCGATCGGCATCATCGCAAGCGTCATCATGGAATCATACGTGAAACCCGGTATCAAAGTGAAGAATCTGAAGAGGAATGACAATCACCCAGTTGTTCAACCATCATTGAAGTCCAGTGGGAAACAGGGATGTCATAATCCAGAGCCTAACTCAAGAAGTCGAGAACAATATGCGTCAGTTAGATGCACTGGTCAGACGTTATGGGTATACCGATTTATCTGATAACGATTCTGACAGTCTATTCACCAGGGAAATCTTACGACCCTATTCCCAGAAAGGTTCAGGATGCCGCACGTGGAGCAGTTCAAGAAAGACACAGACCAAAAGGAGCACGTCAGACGTTATAAAAGTGCTAAAACCCAATATGCCCATAGTGATCTCATACTGTGTCTCAGCTTTCCACAAACTTTAGGAGACATGGGCTCAAGATTGTTCGGGAGATTGCCCCCAGCAAGCATTAGATGTTTTAGTGAACTAAGCAGGAGCTTCTCATGGCAATTTATGAGCAATGTTCACAGGAAAAAGTCAGTGGCTTACCTTTCTCAAATAAAGCAAGGGAAAGATGAGTCGCTGAAGAAATATCTAGGGAGATTTGGCCAAGCAGTATCAGAAATTCGCAGTACAAACGATGAAGTAATAATTGTTGCATTCATCAACAACTTGCAGAATGGACGACTATCTTTTGATTTAAGAAGAGCCTGTCTGACCTGATACGCCGATATGATGGACATGGCAGGAGGATATGCACTAGCCGAAGAAGAAGAGATAGCCACTGGAGGATGCTATGTGCATGGAGGAAAACCCGAGAAGGATGATGAGTCCAAGTTAGAGAACCAAAAGGGAAAACAGAAAGAAAATAGCAAAGAAACGAGCAAGGACGGGGGAAACGGACGTAATGCCAAACATGCCATAAAAAAATATCGAGGAAGATACACCAACTACACCCTTCTTCAGAAAAAACAGGAGAAAATCCTGGCCATTCTGGAAACAAATAATATGGTACAAGAGCCACGCTGTCAATCTTAGTTTGCTCTACGAGATACAACCAAATACTGCAGGTTCCACAAGGAAACCTGTCATGAGACTTCTATGTGTTACCAGCTCAGAGATTACATAGAAACCCTCATTCGGGAAGGATATCTACAGGATATGATCTTGAAAAGGGATGAGAAATCAGAAGCAAAGAAAGAGATCAGGGCCGATCATAGCTTTGGTTAAAATTGAAGGGCCAGTCCAGAGGCCTATCAAATAATACATACGATCTTTGGAGGACCATCCAATGGGAGAAGTAACCGAGAGCGAACACAGGAAATCAGAGAAGCAGTAGAGGCAAGAAATAACTTTGACGTAAACTCGGTCGAGCCGGACCCGAAAAGGGTAAAGGAATGATGGGACCTAATAACATTCACAGAAGCAGATTCACATGGGGTCGATGTTCGGCCAAAATGATGCCTTGGTCATAAGTGCCCAGATTGGTCACCAGGAAGTTAGGAGAATCTTGATAGACAATGGAAGTTCGGTAGACATTCTCAATGCAACTGTCTACGATCAACTCAGGTTAGACAGAAAGGACCTACAACCTTTCCACACTCCACTCAGAGGATTCAGGGGAATTGAGGTCAGGTCACTCGGGACGGTAAAACTACCTGTGAAGATCGGAGTGGCACCTTGTTAGAGAACTGTGTTGCTCGACTTCGTGGTAGTAGACTTGGACAATTGGTCATATAATGCACTATTGGGACGACCATTTTTGAATAAAATTAAGGTCGGGGTAATCAAAGGATCCCAAGAGATGGCCCGAAGAGCTAACCTGTTAGTATACAAGGAAAAGAATGAACATGTTTGCACTATAATACAGCCGAGTCAGAACGAAAAGCCACTATCATTCGAATTCAATCCAAGGGAAGAGCCGAATGAATCCAAAACTGAACCGGTCGAAGAAATCACCTTGAAAGAAGATGAACCAGACAAAAAGGTCAAGATCGGGGCCAACCTGGGAGGAAGAGTCAAACAAAGCCTCATTGATCTACTTAAAGAATACAGAGATGTGTTCGCTTGGAGTCATGAAGACATGGTCGGGATAGATGCCCGAATAATATCTCACCATCTCACAGTAGACCCGAATGCAAAACTGGTGATACAAAAGAGAAGATCATTCAATCTTGAAATAAGTCAGGCAATCAAACAGGAAGTAGAGAAGCCACTCACTGTAGGATCGATTAGAGAGGTCAATTACCGTCAATTGGTGGCTAATGTAGTCCTCGTCCAACAGAAGAATGGACAGTGGAGGATGTGCGTAGATTTCACAGATCTGAAAAAGGCATGCCCGAAAGATAGTTTTCCACTTCTGAGGATAGATCAGTTGGTAGACGCTACATCAGGCCATGAGCTGCTCAGTTTCATGGACACCTATTCGGGATATAACCAAACCCGGATGAACAAGGCTGACGAAGAAAAAATAGCGTTCACAACTGATCAGGGTTTGTACTGTTACACAGTAATGCCCTTCGGATTAAAAAATGTATGAGAAACATATCAAATGCTGGTCAATAGAATCTTCACACGGCAAATTGGAAGGAACATGGAAGTATACATTGATGATATGCTGACCAAGAGCATCACGGCAGACAAACACACTTCAAACCTGCGAGAAACATTTTATGTCTTGAGGAGATACCAAATGAAACTAAATCCGAACAAGTGTTTATTCGGGGTTCCTTCAGGAAAATTCCTAGGTTTTCAAGTTCACCAAAGAGGAATCGAAGTCAACCCCAAGAAAATTTAGGCCCTGCAAAAAATGACTTCACCGAGGACACTCAAAGAAGTACAGCGCCTAACAGGATGCTTGGCTACCTTAGGTAGATTCATATCAAAGTCCACAGACAAATGCGCACCCCTTTTTAAAGTAATTAAAAAAGCGAAATGACTCGAATGGAATGAAGAGTGCAAGCAAGCATTCTTAAAAATTAAAGAATACCTAGGTCAGGCTCCCATCCTTTCAAAACCTCAGATGGGAGAGACACTCTATCTGTACTTATCAATTACAGAACTAGCGGCCAGTTCAGTCTTAATTAGAACAGAAGATGGAGTACAGAAGCCAGTATATTATACCAGCAAGGCACTTCTACCAGTCGAGACTAGGTATTCTCGGGCAGAGAAAATGGCTCTAGCATTGGTTTCAGCAGCAAGGAAGCTAAGGCCATATTTTCAGGCTCATACGATCCAGGTACTCACTGACTGCCCATTAAAGCGAATTCTACAGAAGCCAGAGATTTTAGGAAAACTGACCAAATGGGCTATCGACCTAAGTGAATTTGATATCCACTACGTCCCCGGCACATCCCTCAAAGAGCAAGCAGTGGCAAATTTGATAGCAGAGTTCACAGAGCCGAACCTGGAAGCAAAAAGGATGTTGGGAAAAATTTTCCCATGGAAATTATATGTTGATGGTTCTTCAAACACTCATGGCAGCGGGGAAAAAATCGTACTATGCACTCCAGTAGGAGATGATGTCAAATGTGCCATGAGATTTGACTTCAAAGCAACCAATAATCAAGCTGAGTATGAGGCGCTAATAGCTGGATTCAGAGTCTGCATAGCTCTCGGGGCAGATGAAATCGAGCTATTCAGCGATTCACAAGTAGCTGTCAACTAAGTCCTGGACGAGTACCAAGCCAAGGATTAAGGCATGATAGCCTACCGTGACATTACAAAACAGCTCCTCTAGAAATTCAAAGAATATAAAATTGCCCAGATCCCTTGGGAGGAAAATGAAAAGGCAGACGCATTGTCCAAACTAGCGTCAACAACAACCACAATCAGGCCAAAGACTATTCCGGTTGCATATCTCCTCAAACCAAACACAACTGAACCAAGAAATTTAGAAATTTTAGAAATCCGAACACCGCCAGACGGTTGGATGACTCAACTAAAAAGGTTTCTAGAAGAAGGCGTGCTCCTGGAAGATCCCTTACAAGAAAAACGTATCAGGTATGAATCGACAAGGTACACATTGGTTGGAGGAGAACTATATAGAATGGGGTATTCCCGAACACTCCAAAGATGTGTGTCAGAGGAGGATGCATATCGAATATTATAGGAAATCCATGGAGTAGTTTGCGAAAACCACACGGGGGGTAAAAGTTTGGGACACAAGGTACTCAGGCAAGGTTATTATTGGTCTACTCTGTTCTCAGATGCACAACAATGTTCGAAGAGTTACAATACCTGCTAATGGATTGCTAATGATATCCGACAACCCCCTAAACAGCTCAGAAACCTTACATCCCCATGGCCATTTGCCATGTGGGGTTTGGATTTAATCGGCCCAATGCCAGCTGAGATAGGGGGTGGAGCGAAGTACGCCATAGTAGTCGTTGACTATTTCAAGAAGTGGGCAAAAGCTGAAGCATTGGTGCGTATCACAGAAGCAAAAACCATAAATTTTGTGAAAAAGAACATACTTTATAGGTTTGGAGTCCTGAACACTATAATCACTGACAACGGCACCCAGTTCGATAACTTGAAATTCAGGCAGCTGTGTAAGGAGTACCAGATTGCCAATTACTATGCCACACCTGCCCACCCTCAAACAAATGGGCAGGTCGAAGCAATAAACAAAATCATCAAGCACACAATCAAAGCAAAGCTAGTTGCCAAGAAAGGAAGTTGGGTTGAAAAACTTCCTGAGGTATTGTGGACCTACCGGACAATAACAAGAACGTCAACTGGAGAGACTCCATTCACTTTAGCGTTTGGAACAGAAGTTGTTATCCCCTTAGAAATGTCATATACATCACCCCAAGTCAGGCTATATGATGAAGATCAGAATGTTGATATGCTGTTACAAAGTCAAGATGAGCTAGAAAAGAAAAGGGAGAAGTCCCCGAATACGAAATATGACATATCAGTAACTCTCATGTTCGGTCAGGAAATTCCAGCTAGGAGACCTGGTACTCAGAAAGGTGTCATTGAACACAAAGAATAAAGCTGCAGGTTCCCTGGCTGATAAGTGTGAAGGCCCGTACAAAGTCGAAGGAGTAGCTGGCCATGGAGCGTATTGGATTGCACGACCCAATGGAGGGTTTTTACCCCGACCATGCAATGCCCAATATCTGAAGATTTTCTATCCTTAAATTATTTTTTATTCTTTTTTCTAGTCAGGACAATTTTAGTTGGGTTAAATATTAGCTGTGGAATTTAAAACTTTATTGATTTTACGGTTATGAATAAAAAATCAAACTCGGGATTTTCGAAAGAAAAGCATCGAACTCGGGATTTCCAAAAGAAAGCATATGATAATAACATATGGAAGACAGTCATGATAATAGCATGCAAATAGAATACTCGGGACCATTAAATCCCGAATGGGCAGAGAAGCTCGAAGGAGCATGTCAGCCGAGCAAGGTCAAATGACCTTAGCAAAAACACAAACCCGATGCACCAACTTAGGACTCTATCGGGAAAAATTTCGGTGAAATGCGTAGCTGTGTTAAGCGATTCAAAAAGCTTAACGATTCGGCCAACCCTTACGTATAAAAACAGTGGAGTCGCCCTCGGTAATGTATAAGAACTGGAACATATGATCATGGTGAGCCTTGATGTAATGTTTGGGTAGCAACCGTGTATGAAACACAAGTATAAACCTACTTGCCTGTTTTAAGATGACTCGGTTAATAATACTAGCCAGTTTAATAAGATACTTGACAATATTCTAGTGACAACTGGTTTAATAAGACACTCGGTTAAGTTGCCCGAACATCAGAATTGGCCTGTTTAATAAGATACTTGGCATGAAGATTGCGACAGCCAGTTTAATAAGATACTTGGCATTATTTGGATGACAACCGGTTTAATAAGATACTCGGTTAAGTTGCCTGAACATAAGAATTAGCCAGTTTAATAAGATACTTGGCATTATTCGGATAACAACCGGTTTAATAAGATACTCGGTTAAGTTACGCAAAGGTCAGAAATAGTTGGTTTAATAAGATACTCAGCAACCATAGTCAAGTTAAAGAAATTTCGTGAGCAATAAAATCAAACCACCAGGTTCAGAAAAGCTACTCGGAATTTTATTGATCTTTCAAAAGAATAGTTACAAAGTTCTTTTACAAAAGAATCATTTCACAGAACTCTTTACAAAGAATTGTTAAAAGTATAAAAAAAAATCCTATCTACAAAAATCAGGATTGTGAGGATTTTGAGCTCTTGCCAATACTCGGGTCAGGCGCCATCTCATATTCTTGCAGCAGACTCTCATTAGAAGGCCAAGCAATCGTATCAGCCGAATCATTCATCCACTGGTTGTAATCTTCTCTTAGGATCGGCCCGACATCGAGCACCACACCCTTCACTACCGACTCCTGATTGGAATAAAAGGTCGAGAGGGAATACTCAAATGGAACCTCCAAATGCATGGGATGGGGTTCTTTGCCTCAGCTGCGGCAGTAAGCCCTCCACTCCTTCATCTAAGTTCGGAGAGATTCCAATGACCGGTCCTCATGATGTTTGATCGATAGCTCCCAGTTGGTTTCAGCCTTCTCTGTTGCCCTATTATTAACTTTGAAGAACTCGCCAACTGTAACTAGCCCATGCTGAAACTAGCCCACGCTGAAACTTCCGAAGGTGAAGGGCGTCATAGGCAGGGGATCTTTTAAAACGATCCACCTCTTGGACTTCAAGTTCCTGCCTAGCTTCTCGAGACAAGGATTCGAATGTCAGAGCTTGGCGTTCCAAATCTTCGATCTTCTGCTCAAATGCCGACTTGGACTGCTCCGCTTCTTGCTTGGCCTTGAGCATTGATTCTTGGGCTGAAGACAATATATTTTAAAGTAATGTAGCCTTCTCTTCTATCGAATAAGCCCTCTCTTCGACCTCTATCTGCTTCGCCAGATAGTGGTCGGTAAAAACTTAGGCAGAACCAACCTCTTGTTGATAAGCTGTTTTGACCCGAGCACGGCTATCCTCACTTTCTTTCAGGTGAGCTTCGAGATGACTTATTCTATCAGATTGATGTTGCTGCGTCTGAACCAGCTCAGCAAACTCGACCACCATCTATAAAAAAGTTTAATTAAAAAACCTAGCAAGCAAAAACGAGCAAAACAATTGAAGTTAAGGATAACTTACATAAGATACATCGTTAAAGACGTTCTAAAGACGATCTGACAGGGAGCCATCCTGAAAACAACTCCAGCGGTCTTCCCCGATGAAAGCCAGACCGGATGAAATCTCCAGTAGCATATCTTGGGGAGAAAGATATGAAGGTACCCCCGAGAGTTCAGCCCCTTGATCTTCAACCTCGAGGGGAGGAGAGCCCATGTTCTTCTCTGAAGTTTCACATCCGCCGAAGCAAGGGAACCCCTGTTAGGCTCCGAATTCTCCACATCTATTGACGCTCCAGTATCAACGCTCGGGGGAATGTCAGCAACAATATCTTCATCGCTGGAGTCGATGAAAGAGACCACCTGAGGAACCTTAAGAGGGCAAGTTGGAGAGCTAACTGTCTTCCGCTTCTCAGTCCGAGAACGGTGGAAACTGAGATCAGCTACGGGATCTTCTTAAGCATCATCCCGGAAGGACTTAAAAAAGTTAGGACTTGAAAGTGCTTGGCTTGCGGAGGTGTTACCTCCATCACCAACATCTGACCGCACAGCAGGTCCTTCACCGAGACCATCACTCTGCCTCTCCCCATCATTAGGCAGTTGAGTCGGGCTACTCGGACCGCTAGTCTCCCCTACGGTCGGTTAAACAACGTCCTCGGGGACATATTCGGAAACTTACTCTTCAACCACATCATGTTCTTCGTCAGATTCAGGCGGGGCAATACCGTCATTGCTTTGACTAGAAGCTTCTTTTCGACTCACCTGAAGAATAGACTTCACTTGGCGAGGATGAAGATCACAGACGATGTCCGTATCGTACACTTAGAAGAAAAGAGGAACCGTGTCAAAAAGAGAACTGGCTTTCACCGTCATTAAAGATCTCGTGTGAGAAGGCAAATCGAATTTACAGGGTCACCATTAAGACACGCCATTATGACAAGACATTTACTCGGGTACTGAAAAGATTTGAAAAACTAATTAAAATACTTTTGCCAGAAGAAACCCTGTTCAGTAAAAATATTTTAAGGCGGTATTTTCATATGTGAATTTTATCGTACTTACACATTATCAACAAAGAGGATAAATTGCAAGGTGGACATCCGAATAGGCATTCAGAAAATATCCTACATGACATCACCGAAGAAGAGAACCCGAGTAAGCAGATGTTGAACAAAACCTACTAAGGGTCAATCGACATCATATACTACTCGGGATCAGCTAACGACACTCGGTGACTGGTTAAATGACGTGTCTACTCGGGATCAAATGATGTTACTCGGGACCAACGGGTATTATCCTTGCTCGGGAAAAATATGAAGAAAACTGAATAAAAAGCTTAGCGCTTAGTTCTTAGTTCACACGTATTATGTCATTAAATACACGAAGATATCCATATCAAGAAAGAATCCCAATGAGAACAGAATACTGAGCTAGAAGGGTTCCAAATCAGGTAACAACTTTATTTCTTTAAAAAGACCACGCTCTCATAAGGAAGCAAGTCCAAATTGGACTACATTACTAGAGTCTCATTCGATTCAATACAAGACTTCGAAACAGGAAAGAAGACAGTCCGCTTCAAGCAAGTAATCATAATTATATACAAAGATCTATTACTTGTACAAAGCAGATTAGGGTTCTATAAACATATAAATAGACCCATAATCTCACCAAAAAAGATACAGACAACAATAAAAAAAAATTACAGAGAGAAGAAAGAGAGATCGAGAATTGTACTTCTATTATTTCATAGTGGATTTTGGCTCAGTTGATCATTCAACCACCCGTGAACGTTTATTCGGTTATCAGAGTTTTACCATGTAAAAAAATTATGTCTTGGTTACTTTCTCCTTCTCTTTCTCTTTGAAATTACAACCGAAATCCAATCCTTGTTGGCTTTTCTGATACAATCCAGAAACCGACGTCAACAGTAATTAATTCTTTATGGGAATGATCCTTGGTTTTCCATTGTGTTATCATTTACGTTTAGTGCACTTGTAAGGTTTTTATAATTTTTGTTTGCGTATTTGGCAACCAGCAGGCACACACCTCCAGATTATCTGATCTGGCCAATCCTTGCAGAGATATGGCTCATCCTAGAAAAATTGAATAGCTCTAGTGATGAACCAACAGGAATCACTCCATGAGTTAGGTAATTTTCCAGGACTGCATACCATGGCTCGTTACCCTGTATTACTGACGCAGAACAAAAGTAAAAAGGGGTTACCAACGTGAGCCCTGAGAACACAAAAACTGGAATCCATTAGGAAAAATATCGAAATTCAACTAAACTTTTTATTATCTTCCCAAAACATAGAACAAGAGGATTAAATAGTCTCTACGAACCATAACTAAAAGCAAAAAGACCAAATTGGACATTCACTAAACAGATAAAAGCTAAAATGAAAAAAACAAAAAAATTAAAATAAAACTTTAAATGCTCTGACAGCTTACCTTAATCAGTTATTTTGAGGGTGCAAACGGCCTTAACCGGGGGACCCAAGTTACCACGTCATAGATCGCCAAAATCCCTTTCCAAAAACAAATTATAATAGGTAATCAAACAACCGATCTAAAGTTTATGCTCTTTTCTGTGAACCAGCTCTTTTAGCTGTGCCTATTTCTCTCTTTGCCAATTTTCTATCCAATTCTTCTTCAAACTCTAAAGCTAATTGTCATACATCAGTCCTTCCCACAACTTTTCATCTAGGATGCTCTCTCTTAAAGGAATCTCATCCTTTCTTTTCAGGCACTTATGAACTAGTCTGCTACGGTGGTCTGCCACCACATTCTCACAACCCTTCTTATCATGGATTTCTAGATCAAACTCCTTTAACAGCAAAACCCATTTTATCAACCTTGGCTTCATATCCTTCTTTTGTAGAAGATATCTGAGTGATGTGAGGTCAGAGTACACTGCCAGCTTGGCCCTAACCAAGTGCTCATGAACTTCTCCAATTCCAAGATAATAGCTAGCAGCTACTTTTTCGTTATTGAATAATTTAGTTGGGCGTCATTCAAGGTCCGTGATTAGTAGTATATCACGTGTGACCCCTTGTTAACCCTTTGCCCTAAAATCACCCCTATTGTATAGTCCGATGCATCGAACATCAGCTCAAATGGCATTTCCCAATTTGGTGGTGTTATAACCGTTGTAAAGGACAAGACTTCTTCTAGGGTCTCAAATGCTGCCAAGCGTTCTGCATCAAAATTGAATTCCTTATCTTTTTGGTGTAGTACATAGAGAGGTCTAGAAATCTTTGAGAAGTCTCTAATGAACCTTCTATAAAACCTGGCATGACCAAGGAAGGACCTCATGTCCATGATAGACTAGGATGGTAGCAAACCCTTGATTACTTCAACCTTTAGTTTATCCATTCCAATCTCTCTATTGGAAATGATATGGCCTAAGATAATCCTCGATTGCACCATAAAGTGGCACTTTTCCCAATTCAAGACCAAGTTTTTGTCTCTGCATCTCTTTTGCATTAAGGACAAGTTGTGAAGGCACAAACTAAAAGAGTCCTTAAAACTGAGAAGTCATCCATAATGACTTCTATGATTTCCCCTACCATGTTTGAAAAGAATGAAACCATGCACCTCTGAAAAGTCCCTAGGGCATTGCAAAGCCCGAACGATATCTTTTTATAAGCATACATACCAAATGGACACGTAAAGGTTGTCTTCTTCTGATCCTCCGGGGTAATTGATATTTGATTGTACCTCGAGTACCAATCCAAAAAATAGTAGAAACGATGCCTTGCCAACCATTCTGATACCTTATCGATGAAAGGCAAAAGGAAACAGTCTTTCTTGGACACTGTGTTCAATTTCCTATAATCAATGCACACACGCCACCCAATCTAAAGCCTCTAAGCCACCAACTCATTCTACTCATTCTACTCATTCTACTCATTCTTTACTACGGTAATCTTAGAACTCTTTGGCACCATATGGATTGTACTAACCCATTGGTTGTCCGATATGGGGTATATGATCCTAACATCCAACAATTTGAGGATCTCCTTCTTGACTACCTCTTGTTGTAGCAAAAACCACGCAGTAGAAGTGGAAAAGGGGTTTAGCATATTTTAAAAAATTTCCTTTTAAAATAATGAACCTTAACCCTTGATTAATTAACATGTAATAAAAGTATCGTACATTTTTCTTGTGACAATTGAAGTTGTGCCGAATTGAATCCTCAAGATCTTCCAAACCAATCACGAACTCAAATCACCTATGAATGTGGACTCCCTTTCTTTGAATTGTATACCTTTTTATCGTGACGATTGAAGTTGCACCGAATTAAAATCATAAGATCTTCCAAACCAATCACGAATGTAAATCACCTAGGAGTGTGGGCTTCTTTTCTTTGAATTCTATACCTTTTTCTCGTGATGATTAAAGTTGAGCCAAATTGAATCAGTAAGATCTTCCAATCCTATCATAAACGTGAATCACATAGGAATGTGGACTCCCTTTCTTTGAATTGTATACTTGAGGATGGAAACAAACAATTTTTTTTTTGTTAGTCACAATGATCCTTTTAGAGAAAACCCAAGAACGTTTGGTCATTTATGAATTATCAATCTATTTGATAGAAACTCGCGTGAACCCGATTCGATTTTTGTACACAAAACTCTTTTGATGTAAATGATACCAGTGCACTATCAAAAACAAAAATGTTCCCTCTTTTCTCTATGCTTGACTGAATTCTACATACACCTATCTTAGAATTGGACGATTTTTTCTAGAGCAAGAACCAAATTTTCTTCACTAAAAATTCTAAGGTTCCAAAACCTTTCTTGGCCAAAATCTCTCTTGGATTTCTTATGGCTTGGCCGAATTTTACATAGCCATATAGATAGGTGTCCAAATCTTCTCCTAAGATAGGTGTCCAAATCCTCTCATAATGAGGATTTACTTGGTGGGCAAATATCCTCTCTAGATGGATTTACTTGGTGGTCAAGAATCCTCTCTCAAAGAAGAATTCTTTTCCACACCAAGACTTCTATTCCAACTCAATGGTGTATTTATCCAATAACCAATTATTGAATATAAATTAAATTGTGACTTTATCAAAAACTTTCTATTTGACCAATAGTCAATTAGAATTTTGATAGAGATCAAGTACTTTTTAATTTGACTAGAAAAATAAATTCCTTTTATTTATCTACTTATTTAATAACGTATTTGATACTTATTATACTACCAACAATAGTATGACACAAGGAGACATTCTCCTACCAACAATAATTAATTAATAAATAAATAAATTTTCTATTTAATTAAATTAATAAAATAAAAACAATATAATATGCTATTTTATAAGCATTAGCCATCCAAGCCTATACATGAGCCAAATAATGTTTTTTTTTGTTCATTTTATTAAATCCATTGGACTTTAATAAAAAGTCCACATGTGAACTAGACCCATTCTTACTAAAAAAGAAACAAGTCCACATGCCTTAAATTAATACATTAATATAATTTAAACAACCCATTTAATTCAAATGTGCAAATTATATTCTTAATGTATTGATAGAATGCTAATCGCACCCCTTTAGGGCCGCCCAAGGATTCCCACTTCCTTGGCCGTCCATTCCAGGTATCTTGAAGAGTTCCTACGTGTCTTGATCACACATGACTGCACCTCTCCAAAGCTTTTGGATTCTGAAATCCAAACAATTCTAGATGGACCCAGAAATTGTTCCGGTAGAATATATCAAGTGATCTATGCAAGTTCGGGTGAATTGGGGACCTTGGCAGACTATCAAAATTTAAGCTCCAATATACATAACCTAATCACAATCAACAAATGATTCACTTAGATCTAATCTATTAATTTTAGTTCATTCCGTAAACGAACTAAAATTGAACTCTTAAATGAAGATAGAATAAGTTAATGTTCCTCATTCGTACCCTAGAATATCTTAATAGAGATAGTGTATCCTCGTGAAGAATGCCAGTAATCGTCAATGTAGGGAAAATCACACAACGAAAGAGTGAAAAAAAATTAGGGTTTGGTATAAATATTTTTTTTCCCCTATTTAATAACAAGAACCTTAACCCTAGATTAATTGATGTATATAAAAAGTATCATACATTTTTTTTCTTGATGATTGAACTAGCGTCGAATTGAATCCGTAAGATCTTCCAATCCAATCACGAACGTGAATCACCTAAGAGTGTGGGCTCCTATTCTTTAAATTTTATACCTGAGGATGGAAACAAACAAAATCTTCTTCTTTGTTAGTCACAATAATCCTCTAAGAGAAAAACCAAGAACGTCCGGTCACTTGTGAATTTTCAATCAATTTGATTGAAACTCGCGTGAACCTTGATTCAATATTGTACACAAAACCCTTTTGATGTAAAGGATACTAGTTTACTATCGAAAACAAAAATGTTCCCTCTTCTCTCTATGCTTGGCCGAATTCTTCACAAAATGAGTTGGACGAAGTTTTTTTTTTATATAACAATAAAAAACAACTTCTCACACCAAAAAGTATGGCTTGGTTGAAATTTACAACCTATATTTATAGGTTCACAAATCCTCTCCTAAAGAGGATTTACTTGGTAGGCAAGAATCATATTCTTAGGTGGATTTACTTAGTGACCAATAATCCTTTTCTAAAAAGAATTCTTTACTACACCAAGATGTTGGGGTTTATGCCCTAAAGATGTAATTTGTAAATGGATTTATGAAATAAATAAAAAGAAAAGTTCAATTCATTCTTGTTATGTTATTTATTTTATAAACTTGTGCATATACTTAAACATCCAAGATTGCAGATGTAATCTCGAACTGTGTATATGAGTGTCATATACAGATGGATACATTAAGAGACGTGCAATCTAAAGAGTCCATAGATAACAAATAAAGTTGGGTACTTTATTTGTGGTTAATCTATAGCTGCGGTTCATTCCGTAATTACGATGATTCTATCCTGAATCATTCATATGAGATATGGGAATAGAGACACCTTGTATGATGTGATCATACAGGAGTGGGCCATGTTCTATATGAATCTCTCACCAAGATCTGTTTACCGATGAGATTCATATATGTCAACTAATGATGGCTATATGTAGGCGATCTTAATCCTGAGTGTCTTATCGACTCCTTCAGGTTAAATCGTAGTCTTTGATATACCATGGGTGAGATCAGATGCATTTCCTGATCAATATACTCCGTATGTTGGGATTGCGGTTTGGCTTGTGGCTGGGAAGATTTGTACACAGTAGTGGAATCCACTCCTTGTGAGAAGTAGATGGTAATTCCTGTAAGGGTTGATTCGGGGCTTCGACAATATGAGCACTCTCCTAATTCAGTGAGGAATTATGATTTATTGTTCATTATATAATCAATGGTATTTAAAGGATATATGTAATTAGAGGGGTATAACGGATATTATGACCCAACTCTAATTATGAACTACTGTGGAGGATCACACCATGTGTAATAGCTATATCGATGGACACCGAGTTGTATCGGTCTGTGCAAAATCGTCTATAGTTGAGAGAGTGCAGCTTCGGATTTTTAGTGGAATAACACCAGAGTTAATAATCAAGGAATATTAATTAAAGAGTTTAATTAATGATTCCGGGGATTATTGGAGCTCAAAATACTGTGGGTCTATTAGGTCCCCTTGCTAACCCGATCGATTTAGGTAACAAGGGTCACGGTTAATTAATTGGATTGTCCAATTAATTGTGTAACAAAAGTGACACGTATATATTCGGGAATTTATTAAATAATTAGATTATTTAATTATATTGATAATTTTGAATTATTAGTTAACTATTAATTGGAGGGTGTTTGTTGATATATGGATTTAGGTGAAGATAAAATAATATGATTATTTTATTTCACTAAATCATTTATCTAAGTATTTGAATTTAAGTTTAAATTTAAAATATTTATTATCACTTTTAATATATTAAATATATATTAAAAGGATAATTAAAAGATATATATCAATTATAACACAAGAGATTGCATTGGATGCAAATTGGTGTGTGCACATATATAAGTGTTTGTATAGGATACAAACAAGAAAATATATATATATAAGTTGACTTTTGATCAAAACATAAAAATATAGTTGAATATATATATAAACGCATGCAGAGGCGTAAAAAAAAGAGTTTTATTTTGTGATATATATATATATATATATATATATATATACATAAAAGCAGGTAGAGGCGTGCTTTTGAAAAAAAAAAAGCCAAAAGAAAACATATACACATATCTTGCTTCGTGTGCACCGAAATAGAGATATATATATTGTTTCATACTTTGTGTGATTTTGAAACACATAGAAGAAAGAGTTTCTTCAATTTCTCTACATCCTCCATTTAAATTTCTGAGACCGTGACGCGCCCACACACGGTTACCAGCCCCGGGATATAGCGAGGAAGATCGAGTGGTTCAGACAGGAGCATATCGTAAAGTGAATGAGTCTCCAAACGTTGGTATGTTTTTCTTCTCTTTATATCGATTTCAATTTCCTGTGTTTGCATATTGTATATATTAATTCCAAAATATAATTACGATCCAAGTTCACTGGTCCCAAATACAGATTATGACCTGTATAAAAATTTTAAAACCTGGTTCCGCTGCGTGACCGATGAACGGGGTTCCATCAATTTGTATCAGAGCCAATTTATTTTTCGGAACAGGAAATTGTTTTCGATGCTTCTGTATGTATGAATTGTGTAGGCACAATTTAAATTGATTGTATGATGTTTTTGTATGTATATATATATTTTTTAATTTACAAAAACATGATTGATCGTTAATTATATAGTACTGTGGATTTAGGGTTTATGGGTTGTTTTATCATTATTATTTTGTTTATATTTTTTCTTTTACTGTTATTGTATTGTAAAAAAAAAAATTGTAACCTATATTGAAGATCTGGAAAAATCGTGAAGATGGATTCATGAGATGAATCGGAGTGACTTGAAGAGATTGTAAGATATCTGAAGTTACCAGATATCCAAGGAATGCCTTGGGAATTTTTTTGTAATTTTAGATTCCAATTTTTAGGTTAAATAATCCACAGTACTCGGTCAATTTATCTATGCTTTATATTATGTGATGATAAAAGCATTACCATGCATACATATGTCATTTAGATTAGATATGCCTACACAAATATATTTGATATGTCATACATGCATCATAACATGATATTTTATGTATTTTTTTAATGTGATTAAAATGGGCAATTTACATAATTGGCTATGAATAATGAGATTAAGTTTTAATGGTTAGAAAACTTGGTAATTCTCATTAATATTGTTGTATGTAAATTTTACCAAGCATACACGCCATTGACAGGAAGGAAAAAATAGCCAGGTGGACGGCCAAATGGGCATCCGGGAAATATCCTATAAGGCATCATTAAAGAGAAGAAAGCCCGAGTAAGCATATACTGAATAAAACCTACTCGGGATCAGCTAACAGCACTCGGGACTGGTTAAATAACACTTCCACTCTGGCTCAAACGGTACTACTCGGGACCATCATGTATTACTCTTACTCGGGAATAAATACGACCAGAGTAAGAACTTGGTGCTTATTTCATACGGATTGTCATTAAATACGTAACGATATCCATCAGGAAGGAATCCCAAATGAAACAAGAGTATTAAATTAGAAGAGTCCCCAATCAGGAAATAACTTGATTTCTTTACGAAGACTACATCTTATAAAGAAACAAGTCCAAGTTGAACTGCACTACTAGAATCCCACTCGATTTCCATTAGAGACTCCGAAACAGGAAAGAAGACGAATCGACCTCAAGAAAGTAACCGAATCACAATTAAATACAAAGATCCTGTATTACTTGTACAAGGCAGATTAGGGTTCTATAAACATATAAATAGACCCATAATCTCGTCCAAAATATATAGGCAATATAGCATACAGCAATCACAGGAAATACAGAGAGAAAAAAGAGAGATCGAGAGCTTGTAAAACATCTTATTCTCTTAGTGGATTTTGGCTTGGTTGATCTTTCAACCACCCGTGGATGTTTCTCTGGCCATCAGAGTTTTACCACGTAAAATTTGTCTTTGTTACTTTCTCTACATCTATTTCTCTTTGATTCAATAGTCAAAATCCAATTCTTGTTGGCTTTTCTGGCATAATCCAGAAATCGACGTCAACAATTGGCGCTAGAGGAAAGGGTCGAACCTTCGAACTTGTTAAAAGCAATGGTAGGAAGCAGAAGTAGTTCAGGGAACGGCCAAAAATCACCAGGCGATTTCCATGTTGGCAATACGTCCCAAGATCCTGCAGCAAACACAGAAAACCAGTCTGCGTACCTGGCGGGGATCCAGCAAATTCCCCCAACCAGTAGAGATATTACGCTGCGTTTCTAAGAGGCCTTACAGCAATTGATGACGGGCGTAGCAAGGGAAGGGATTGATCTACTGGCCGCAGGAGCACATACTCCCAATCCTCCACCCGCAAGGCTCCGTTCGATGGTGGTGGGGCCAGGAATGACTATGTCAGAAACCAGAAGAAACTCTTCCCCAATCAATCTAGCTGAAGAGAAAACACTGGAAGAGAAAAGTCACCAGAGGCTGGATCACAATCAAATAATACGTGCCAGACATCGTAAATACGATTGGCGCAGAGTACGGTCATCATCGGAAGACAGTGACCAACACCATCGTAAACGTCACCATGGAGTCACACGAGAGGTCCGGCATCAGAGTGAAGAATCTGAGGAAAGAATGACAGTTACCCTACTGTTCAACCGTCAAGGAAGCCCGGTGGGGGACAGAGATGTCACAATCCAGAGCCTAACTCGAGAAGTAGAGAATAACAGGCGACAGATGGAGGCACTAGTCAGACGTTATGGCTATAATGATCTATCCGACGATGACTCTGACAGTCCATTCACTAGGGAGATTTTGTGGACACCTTTCCCAGAAAGATTCAGGATGCCGCATGTGGAGCAATTCAAAAAAGATACAGATCCAAAGGAGCACGTTAGACGCTATAAAAGTGCCATGGCTCAATATGCCCGCAGTGACCCCCTATTATGTCTCAACTTTCCACAAACACTGGGGAATACAGGGTCAAGATGGTTCGGAAGATTACCCCCGGCGAGAATCGGAAATTTCAGCAAGCTGAGCAGGAGTTTCTCAAGGCAATTCCTTAGCAACGTTCATAGGAAGAAGTCAGTGGCCTACCTCTCTCAAATAAAGCAGGGGAAGGACGAGTCATTAATAAAATACTTGGGCCGATTCGGCCAAGCAGTATCAGAAATTGGCAGCGCTAATGATGAAGCAATTATTGCTGCCTTCACCAATAACTTGTAGAATGGACGACTATCCTTCGATTTGAGAAGAGCACGGCTGACTAGGTACACCGACATGATGGATATGGCGGGAGGATACCCTCTGGCCGAGGAAGAAGAGTTAGCTACAGGAGGAAGCTATATGCATTGAGGAAAGCCCGAACAGAAGAATACCAAATCCAAGGGGCAGAATCAAAAGGAAAAACGGAAAGGGAATGACAAGGAGAAAAAAGAAGGATGGAGGTAATGGGCTTAACGCCGAACGGTCCACAGAGAAATACCGAGACAGATATACCAATTACACCCCTCTTCGGAAGAAACAAGAAGAAATTCTAGCCATCTTGAAAGAAAAGAATATGGTGCAAGAACCGCGGAGACAATCACAGTTCGCCCGGAGAGATACAACCAAGTATTGCAGGTTTCATAAAGAAACCGGGCATGAGACTTCAAAGTGTTTTCAGCTCAGAGATTACATAGAGACTCTTATTCGGGAAGGGCACCTGCGGGATGTAATCTTGAAAAAAGATGAGAGACCAGAAACCAAGAAAGTCAAGGTTGATCACAACCCTGGTCAAAACCAAAGAATCAACCCTGAAGCCAATCAAGTAATACATACAATTTTTGGAGGACTTTCTACTGGGAGAAGCAACCGAGAACGAACTCAGGAAATCAGAGATGCAATAGAAGCAAGGAATAACTTCGACGTAAACTCGGTTGAACCAGACCCGAAAAGAGTAAAGGAAGGATGGGACCCAATAGTCTTTAAAGAGGCAGATTCTGATGGTGTCGATGTTCGACCTAATGACGCTTTGGTTATAAGTGCCTGGATTGACCATAGGGAAGTCCGGAGAATTTTAATAGATAATGGGAGTTCACCAGACATCCTAAGCGTGGCCGTATATAACCAGCTAAGATTAGACCTAAAATATTTACAGCATTTCCATACTCCATTAAGAGGATTTGGGGGAATAGAGGTCAGGTCACTCGAGACGGTAAAACTACCCGTGAAGATCGGAATGGCAACATGCCAGAGAACTGTCCTGCTTGACTTCGTGGTAGTTGACTTGGATAATTGGCCGTATAATGCGTTATAAGGCCGGCTTTTCCTAAATAAAACAAGGGCCGTGACGGCCACTTATGCATTAATGATCAAGTTTCCAACAGAACAAGGGGTTGGGATAGTCAAGGGATCCCAAGAGATGGCCCGAAGAGCAAACCTGTCGGTATACAGAGACAAGCATGATGCCGAACAAGTGTGCACCATAATGCAGCCAAATCAGTGTGAAGAATCCTTGTTATTCGAACTGGATCCAAGGGAGGGCTCGAATGAATACAAGACAAAATTGGTTGAAATACTACTTGAAGAAGACAAACAGGACAAGAAAATCAAGATTGGGGCCAACTTGGATGGAAAAGTCAAGCGAGACTTGACCAATCTGCTTAGAGAATACAAAGATATATTCGCCTGGAGTCACGAAGATATGATCGGGATAGATGCCCGAGTAATATCCCACCACCTCGCAGTTAGCCCGGATGCAAAACCGGTAATACAAAAGAGAAGATCGTTCAATCCTGAAAGAAGTCAAGCAAACAAACAAGATGTGGAAAAGCTACTAGCAACTGGATCAATCAGAGAAGTCAGCTACCCTCAGTGGGTCGCCAACGTAGTCCTCGTCCAGAAGAAAAATGGACAATGGAGGATGTGCGTAGATTTCACGGATCTAAACAAGGCATGTCCAAAGGATAGCTTCCCACTCCCAAGGATAGATCAGCTGGTGGATGCCACAACAGGTCATGAACTGCTCAGCTTCATGGACGCTTACTCGGGATACAATCAGATCCGGATGAACAAAGCTGATGAAGAAAAAACAGCTTTCACAACGGATCAGGGTTTATATTGCTACACAGTAATGCCCTTCGGTTTAAAAAATGCAGGAGCTACGTACCAAAGGTTGGTCAACAAAATCTTCACTCGGCAAATAGGAAGGAACATGGAGGTATACATTGATGACATGTTGACTAAAAGCGTCTCAGCAGATGAGCATGCCCGCGACCTTCGAGAGACATTTGATGTTTTGAGAAGATACCAGATGAAATTAAACCAAAACAAATGGTTATTCGGAGTCTATTCGGGAAGATTCTTGGGTTTTCAAGTCCATCAAAGAGGAATTGAAGTTAATCCCGAGAAGATCCAGGCTTTGCAAGAAATGACCTCACCTAAAACATTGAAAGAGGTACAACGCTTAACAGGGTGTTTAGCCTCCTTGGGAAGATTCATCTCAAGGGCTGCAGACAGGTGCGCACCTTTCTTCAAGATAATCAAAAAAGGGAAAAGCCTGGAGTGGAATAAAGAGTGTGAGCAGGCATTTTTAAAATAAAAGAGTACTTAGGGCAAGCTCTCATCCTCTCAAAACCGCAAAAAAAGGGAAATACTTCAGCTTTATCTGTCAATAACCGAGCTTGCAGCAAGTTTAGTCTTAGTTATAACAGAAGATGGAGTGCAGAAACCAGTATATTATACTAGCAAGACACTCATACCGGCCGAGACCAGGTACTCACAGGCAGAGAAGATAGCCTTAGCATTGGTTTCAGCAGCAAAAAAGCTGAGACCATATTTTCAGGCCCATACGATCCAGGTTCTCACCAATTGCCCATTAAGACAAATCTTACAAAAACCAGAGATATCGGGAAGACTTACTAAATGGGCAATCGAGTTAAGTGAATTCGATATTCATTATGTCCCCAGAACCTCCCTCAAAGGATAAACGGTGGCAGACTTCATAGCCGAGTTCACAGAACCAAACCTGGAAACAAAAAGACTTTTGGATAAAAGTTTCCCATGGAAACTATATGTTGATGGTTCTTCAAACACTCATGGCAGCAGGGCAGGGATCGTAGTTCGCACTCAGAAGGAGATGATGTTGAATGTGCCATGAGATTTGATTTCAAAGCAACCAATAATCAAGCCGAATACGAGGCATTGTTAGCTGGACTCAGAGTCTGCATAGCTCTCGTGGCAGATGAAGTTGAGATATTCAGCGATTCACAGGTAGTTGTCAACCAGGTTATGGACGAGTACCAGGCCAAAGATGAAGGAATGATTGCCTACCGTGACATCGCAAAACAGCTCCTCTAAAAATTTAAAGAATACAAGATCGCTCAGATCCCCAGAGAAGAAAATGAAAAGGCAGACGCTTTATCTAAATTAGCGTCAACAACAACCTCAATCAGACTAAACACCATTCCAGTTACACACCTCCTTAAACCGAGTACAGCTGAACCTAAACATTTAGAAATTTTAGAAATCCAAACACCGTAAGACGGTTAAATGGTCCAGCTGAGAAAGTTCTTGGACGAAAGCGTGCTCCCGGAAGATCCAGTATTAGCAAAGCGCATCAGGTATCGATCGGCTAGATATACCATGATCGGAGGAGAATTATACAAAAGGGGGTTCTCCCGAGCTCTCCAGAGATGTGTACCGGAGGAAGATGCTCATCGAATACTTCAAGAGATCCACGGAGGAGTTTGCGGAAACCACACTGGAGGTAGAAGCCTGGCGCATAAGGTACTAAGACAAGGCTATTACTGGCCTACGCTTTTCTCAGATGCACAGCAATGGTCAGAAAGTTGCAATACCTGTCAAAAGATTGCTAACGATATCCGACAACCCCCAGAAAAGCTCAGAAACCTTACTGCTCCATGGCCATTCGCCATGTGGGGCCTGGACCTGATCGGTCCAATGCTAGCTGGGACAGGGGGTGGAGCAAAGCACGCTATAGTAGTTGTCGATTATTTCACAAAAATGGCAGAAGCTGAAGCACTGGTGCATATCACGGAAGCCAACACCATAAATTTTGTAAAGAAAAACATACTTTATAGGTTTGGAGTTCCGGACACTATAATCACCGACAATGGCACTCAGTTTGATAGCCAAAAGTTCAGACAGTTGTGCGAGAAGTATTATATTGCTAACTACTATGCGACACCAGCTCACCCACAAACAAACGGACAAGTAGAAGCAGTAAATAAAATTATCAAGCACACCATTAAAGCAAAGTTAGATGACAAAAAAGGAAGCTGGGTTGAAAAGCTTCCTGAAGTATTATGGGCATATCGGACGACAGCAAGGACTTCAACAGGAGAAACTCCGTTCACCCTAGCGTTCGGAACAGAAGCTGTCATCCCCATAGAAACATAACATGCGTCCCCACGGGTCAGGCTATACGATGAAGAACAGAATGTTGATACGCTACTACAAAGTTTGGATGAGCTAGAAGAAAAAAAGGAAAAGTCTCGAAAAATAAATACAGCGTATCAACAAATAGTGGCTCGCCACTACAACTCTCGTGTTCGGATCAGAAAATTCCAGCTAGGAGACCTGGTGCTGAGGAAGGTGTCGTTAAACACAAAAAACAGAGCCGCAGGATCCCTGGTTGACAAATGGAAAGCTCCATACAAGATCGAGGGGATAGTTGGCCATGGAGCCTATTGGATTGCTCGACCCAATAGAGGGGTGTTACCCCGACCATGCAATGCCCAATATCTAAAGATTTTCTATCCTTAAAATATACATATATATATATATATATATATATATATTTATATTGAATATTCTATTCTTTTATTGGTAGGATAAATTTAAAATTGTAATTTAAATCTGTCGATTTTTTACAGTAATAAATAAAATTACTCGAAATTTCCGAAAGGATAGCATCTAGTTTGGGATTTCCAAAAAAGGGATATGATAATAAGATCATATGGAAGCAAATCATGATAATAAGAACATGCAAATAGAATTCTCGGGACCATCAAATCCCAAATGGCCAGAGAAGCTCGTAGGAGCATGCCAGCCGAGCAGGGTCAAAATGACCTTCGTAAAAAGGCAAACCCGATGCACCAGACTTTGGAAAAATGCTCGGGACGCTATTGGGAGAAATTCCGGTGAAATGCGTAGCTGTGTTGACACACCTTTTTTTTTAAAAAAAAAGGAAGCTCAACGATTCGGCAAACCCTTACGCATAAAAACTAGGGAGACGTCCTTGGTATTGCGTAAGGACTCGAACGTATGATCATGGTGAGCCTTGATGTAACATTCGGGTAGCAACCGGGTATGAAACACGAGTGAAAAACTTCTGTTTCAAGATGACTCGGTTAATAATAAAGAAGCCAGTTTAATAAGATACTTGGCAATTGAAGTCATTCGGGTAACAACCGGTTTAATAAGATACTCGGTTAAGTTACCCGAACAACGAAGAAGCCAATTTAATAAGATACTTGACAATTGAAGTCATTCGAGTAACAACTGGTTTAATAAGATACTCGGTTAAGTTACCCGAACAACGAAGAAGTCAGTTTAATAAGATACTTGGCAATCGAAGTCATTCGGGTAACAACCGGTTTAATAAGATACTCGGTTAAGTTACCCGAGCATCGAAAAAGCCAGTTTAATAAGATACTTGGCAATTAAATTTATTCGGATAACAACCGGTTTAATAAGATACTCGGTTAAGTTACCCGACCATCAGCCAGTTTAATACAACACTCGGCAATAATCAGTAAAAAATAGACCAAAACCACTTAACTCAGAATAAAATTGAATTTTATTGCTCCTAAAAGAATGGTTCTTTACAAATAAAAAATAAAGAATCAGAATTTTCTGTAAATTTACAAAATCAAGGTTGCGAGGACTTTGAGCCTTTGCCAATACTCTGATCTAGCACCATCTAGTACTCACGAAGCAGGCTCTCATTAGATGGCCAAGTAATATCATAGACAGTATCATCCCTCCACTGGCTGTAATCTTTACCCGGGACTGGCCTGACATCCGGGACTACACCCTCAACCGACTCTTGACTTGCGTAAAAGGTCGAGAGAGAATGCTCGGACGGAATCTCTAAATGCATAGGATGGGGCTCTTTTCCTTGACTACGACAGTAGGCTCTCCATTCCTTCATCTGAATCCGAAGAGATTCCGAGGACCGGTCCACATGGTGTTTGATTGACAACTCCCAATTAGCACGGGCTTTCTCGGTCGCCCTATTCTTGACTTTGAAGAACTAGTCGGCCGAAACTAGCCCACGTTGAAATTCCCAAAAGAGTAGGGCATCATAAGCAGGGGATCTTTTAAAACGATCCACCCCTTGGACTTCCAGTTCCAACCTGGCCTCTCGGGAAAGGGATTCAACTGTCAGCACTTAGCGTTCCAAATCTTCAATTTTTTGGTCATACGCCGACTTCGCCTGCTCTGCCTTCTGCTCAGCCTTAAGCATGGATTCTTCAGCAGAAGAAAGAAGATTTTGAAGCGATGCAACCTTCTCCTCTATCAGAGATGCCTTGTCCTCGGCTTCAACCTGCTTCACCAGACAGTGGTCAGCAGATATCCGTACAGAGCCGACCTCTTGCTGATAAGCCTTCTCATCTCGAGCATGACCCTCCTCACCCGCCTTCAGTTGAGCCTCCAGACGTTATATCTGATCAGCTTGACATTGCTGAATCTGAACAAGCTCAGTAAATTCGGTAACCATCTGCAAAAGAATATACTTATAAATCCAACAAAAGCAAAACAATAAAGGAGTTATAAATAACTGAGTCAGATTTAACTTACATAAGATGCGCCGTTGAAAACGTTTTGGAGACGTTCAGTTAGTGAACCATCTCTAAAACTGCTCCAGCGGTTCTCCCCGATATAAGCCCGACCGGAGGACATCTCCTGTAGCATATCCTGGGGAGAAAGGAATAAAGGAACCCCCGAGGGTTCAGCTCCCAGATTTCCAAACTCGGGGGTAGGAGAAGCCCTGTTCGGCTCTAAGGATGTAGAAGGTACCCCCGAAGGTTCAGCCCCCATATCTCCAACTTTAGGGGTAGAAGAAGCCCTACTCGGTTCTGAAGTGGCTGCATCTACTGATGCTCCAGTACCAACACTCGGGGCAATCTCATCCGCAACATCTTCATCGCTGGAGTCAATGAATGAGACTACCCGAGGAAATTTGAGAGGACAAGACAGCGAACTGACTGCCTTTCACTTCTCATCCCGAGAACTGTGGAAGTTAAGATCAGCAGCAGGATCTTCTAACGGATCGTCCCAAAAAGACTCAAAGAACTTGGTACCGGTGGGCACTTGATCCGACAAGACGTTACCATCGTCGCCAGCTTCAAACCGTCCAACAGGCTCTTCACCTGGACCCTCATACTGTCTCTCCCTATTTTCAGGCAGTTGGGTGTCAGTCAGCTTACCTTGGCCACTTGGACCAGCAAAATCTTGAGTAGAAGGCTGAGTACCCCGATCAATGCACTCGGGAATTTGCTGAGCGATATCAGTTTCCTCATCAGGCTCGGGTGGAGCAATACCCTCATCGCCCTGATGGGAAGCTTCCTTTCTACTCGCTTGTAGAATCGCCTTCACCTGGGGAGTCTGAAGATCGGTGACAAGAAAAAAAAATAGAAAAGAAAATAAAAAAGCAGAGAAATACGACAGAGGGCGCCGAGTTACTTACAACGCCTGCGATGGCCTAAAATTTGTTTGAAGAAGCTGAGCTTTATCAAGTCATCCTCTTTGAAAAGATAGCTCTTGCTCCTCTTTTCCAGAGTACGAACAGCTGCCCGAGTCAGCCTCTTCACCTCTGAATCGCTATAGTCAATTGTTTTCTTGTTCCACACTTCGGTGGAATAGAAGAAGCGGGGAACACTCAACACCATGTGGGAATCCTCAGATTGAACAGTGATATCGAGCCCGAGGGCCCCTCCAGCAAAAAACCAACTGTTCTTCCAAAATTTGTTGGATGTAGGGAATCCCCATATGAAACCCTTCTTTTTCGGGTCATCAGAAGCATCGACCCCCCGATTCACCTTGGCTTCTTTGGGGACCCTACCATCCGAAGAAGTAGATGCAAGGAAATAGGTCCCCGTTCTGCTAACCTGCCTCAGCGTAAAGAAATACCTGATTTCATTCGGGGAAGGCGGCGAAAGGTTCATTCGGGGAAGGCTGCGAAAAGTTCATTCGACTGAACATGTGCCACATACACATCAAGGCTTTGTAACTATTCGGGGCCCACTGAGCTGGAGCTATCCCTACCTCGGCCAAAAACAGGCAATAAAAGGCTGAAAGGGAAGTGTGACGCCACGACAAAGTATCGACCCATAAATTGCGACCATGCCTAAGGAGGATTCCATACGGCTCTATCCCCCGCAGGAACCAAAGTGACCGAGTCAGGCAAGTCGAATCGGGAGCTGTATTTTTCTACCTCAGCTGTCCCGACCACATTCGGCTCAGTATCAAAGCCACTCGGGTAAGTATCAGAAAACAAAAGACGAGACACCTTGTACACTTCATCAACGTCACCCTCGTTAACAGTCTGTTCTCTTGTCCGAACACTGCTCGAGCCGTGCTTGTATACTTTACTTGTGCTCTGATGTTTACCCATCCTTCGAGAAGATACCCTGTGATCAGAAATATCAAAATAAGAACTAGATGGAGAACTCAATACAGGGCAGAAAGTGACGTCAGGGTGAAGCCCAGAAACATCAACCTCTAAAAATGGAGGTTCATCTATTGGGATATCCCCCAGTAATCGTTTAATGCAAGATACTAACTGGAAATCCCCACGCTTTAATGCATCAAAAGCGATTTTAAAGAGACGATGGCAGGAAGATGGCCCCATTAAAACTAACCTTGAATTGAGACCGATGCAAGATCTTCAAGCGGAGAATCGCGAACTTCTGGACAAAGAAATCTGAGTTTGAAGAGATTTCTGCTGAATTTTTTAGAATAAACCAACAATATCTCTCAGCGAAGAATTTAAAGATGAGACGGCACGAAACCCTAGGATTTCAAAGAGGGAAAAAATTTATGACAAAACTCGATGACATAGGCGGTGCTTGGGGAAACTCAAAAATCATTTCTCATAAATGGTATTGAAAAACGAAGAGACGAGGGACGCGTGTCAAGACAGGAAGTAGCCCTCAACCCTCAAAACTTTAAAACGTCGCTATCATTTAAGATCTTGCGTGATAAATTGAATCGAAATTACAAAGTCACCATTAAAACGCGTCATTATGACAAGACGGCTATTCTGACGAAAGAAAATCAAGATGATTAAAATACTCTTGCCCGAAATAAAATCTTCTCGGCAAAAATATTTTAAGACGGTATTGTTGTATGTAAATTTTACCAAGCATACACGTCATTGACAGGAAGGAAAAAATAGTCAGGTGGACGCCCAAATGGGTGTCCGGGAAATATCCTATAAGGCATCATTAAAGAGAAGAAAGCCTGAGTAAGCATATACTGAATAAAACCTACTCGGGATCAGCTAACAGCACTCGGGACTGGTTAAATAACACTTCCACTCGGGCTCAAACGGTACTACTCGGGACCATCAGGTATTACTCTTACTCGGGAATAAATACGACCCGAGGAAGAACTTGGTGCTTATTTCATACGGATTGTCATTAAATACGTAACGATATCCATCAGGAAGGAATCCCAAATGAAACAAGAGTATTAAATTAGAAGAGTCCCTAATCAGGAAATACCTTGATTTCTTTACGAAGACTACATTCTTATAAAGAAACAAGTCGAAGTTGAACTGCACTACTAGAATCCCACTCGATTTCCATTAGAGACTCCGAAACAGGAAAGAAGACGAATCGACCTCAAGAAAGTAACCGAATCACAATTAAATACAAAGATCCTGTATTACTTGTACAAGGCAGATTAGGGTTCTATAAATATATAAATAGACCCATAATCTCGTCCAAAATATATAGGCAATATAGCATACAGCAATCACAGGAAATTCAGAGAGAAAAAAGAGAGATCGAGAGCTTGTAAAACATCTTATTCTCTTAGTGGATTTTGGCTTGGTTGATCTTTCAACCACCCGTGGATGTTTCTCCGGCCATCGGAGGTTTACAACGTAAAATTTGTCTTTGTTACTCTCTCTGCATCTCTTTCTCTTTGTTTCAATAGCTAAAATCCAATTCTTGTTGGCTTTTCTGGCATAATCCAGAAATCGACGTCAACGAATATTAATCTAGTTATTAAAGAGTTTAATAAGTTTGATTAATATGGTCATTTATTGTAATTAGGATTAATATGATTAATTACCTAAAAATAAATGAACCGAATAAAGTGTTAGAGTTTTAATTGTTAAAACTTGGTAAACACTATCATAATAATCTGACCTTAGTAAATAGTTTACTGAATCTTATATTGTTCACTAATAGATTAGATTTTTAATTGTTAAAAATCATTAATAATTTATTAGTTACTTAGATTTTGGTTATAATTAGCTAGCGCTAGATAACTTGATTAAAGTTACCTGTAGAGTCTATGTGCATTAACAGTTAATAGAAAACCTTAATTTTAAAATAGTGAGTGGGAGAGGAATATATGACATATATATCCCGCGGTCTCTATCATTAGTTCAACACCGTGAGATCTGAGTGGGGCCTCGTGACGGCTTTGTTTTCATCCTCCCTAAGTAGGGTTTCCACAAAGGTCAATACCAAGCTTGACTTCCTAACGGATAGGATTTCTGAGGGTATTTCGAGATTGACCGACCCTAAGGCGGCAATTCTTGAGTTAAGCTCGTGTATCTGTAATGGTGGGTTACACTCATGAAGGTTTTGATTAAGTTTGTTAATTAAAAACCTGACTGAATGAACAATGGTTGAATGATATGGAATAAGGTTATTCTAGAATATCATTTGATTGAGAATGTCTCGGTCCTACATGCAAAGACTTGACCGACCCTAAGGCGGCACTTCTTTGTTGTATGTTGGATTGTCGTGGTATAGTAACTAGTTTTAGGGTAGTTCTAGTTCGTTAAACATGTTCATGCATCATGTTTAAATTTATGCCAAAGCACTCGCACTTGTTTTAAATAAATGACTGAATGAATGTTTTATTTATTTTAGCAATAATGTCTTCTGCATTACTTCATATTCTCGCAAACGACAAATTAACCGGTGATAACTACACTAAGTGGAAACTTAACATTAATGCAATATTGGTCACCAAAGACCTCAAGTTTGTGCTTACGGAGGAATGACCTCTAGCGCCTGCTACAAATGCCACATGAACTGTTCAAGAGGCATACAAGCGAAGGGGAAGCCCAAACCCAAGAAAGCCCAAAGGAAGAAAAAGTCCAAGAAAGGTAAATATGATTTACTTGTTCTTGAGTCATGTTTAGTGGAAGATGATTCTTTGCCCTGGATAGTTGATTCAGGGGCCACTAACCATGTTTGTTCTTCTTTACAATGGACTGATTCTTGAACACAGCTAGAGGAGCAAGCCTTCTCAATGCGTGTGGGGTCAGGGGATGTTATGTCGGCACGAGCAGTGGACGTAATTAGATTATGTTTTTATAATAATTATATATTGTTGGACAATGTATTTTATATTCATGGATTTACACGGAATTTTATTTCCATTTCTAAGTTGTTAGAACAAAAATATTCTATTTCTTTTAAAAATAAGTCTGTTATTATTGGAAAGAATAGTCTTAATATTTGTTCAGGAATTAATGAAAACAATTTGTATGTGTTAAAAGCGTTAATACATACTACACTGCTCAACACCGAAATGTTTAAGGTTGAAAAACCAAAAACTAAACGACATAAGATTTCTCTAGATAATGACATGTATCTCTGGCATCTAAGGCTTGGTCATATCAACATTGACCGGATAGACAGACTAGTAAAAAGCAGACCTTTAAGTGAGTAAAAGGTTGACACCTTACCTGTCTGCGAATCTTGTCTGGAAGGTAAGATGACTAAGAGACCTTTTACTGGAAAAGGGCTTAGAGCTAAAGAACCACTAGAGCTTATACATACAGACGTCTGCAGACCAATGAATGTTAAAGCTAAGGGTGGTTATGAGTATTATGTCACCTTTATAGATGACTACTCAAGATACAGATACGTCTACCTAATGCAACGGAAGTCAAACATTTGAAATGTTCAAAGAATTCTTGAGAATCAATTAGGTAAGACTATCAAGTCACTACGATCGGATCGTGGAGGTGAGTACCTTGACTAAGAGTTTGAAGACTTTATGGTCGAGCATGGGATAGTTTCCCAACTCACAGCTCTAGGTACACCTCATCAAAATGGTGTAACGGAGAGGGCAAATAGAACCCTGATGGAAATGGTGAGATCTATGATTAGTTTCTCATCATTACCAAATTTCTTTTGGGGATATGCATTACAAACAGCTGCATACATTTTTAATGTAGTGCTATCCAAATCTATTCCCAATACTCCCCTATAGTTATGGAATGGTCGTAAAGCTAGTTTGTGACATTTTCGTATATAGTGGTGTCCAGCACACGTGCTAAAGAACATAAGTGGAAAGCTAGACTCCAAGTCTGTGGTCTGCCTGTTTATAGGATACTCCAAGGAGACCAGAAGTGGGGACTTCTAGAGTCCTGAAGACAACAAAGTATTTGTATCGACAAATGCAACGTTTCTTGAGGACAATTATATTAGTGACCATAAACCTCGTTCTAAAATTATATTGAATGAGTTAGAGCTTCGTGAGAATAATGCTTCATCAATAAGAGTTATTGATCCGCAAACATCTGAGAGTCAAATGGTTCCTGATCAGGATACACTACCACCTAGACGTAGTGAGAGGGTTGTGAGACAACCTGAATGCTATTTAGGTATAGGTAAGGGATAAGGTGTTGTCTCTACTGATAGTGTTGATGATCCATTGATATTTAAGAATGCAATGGAAGATCCTGATAAAGAGGAATGGCTTAAAGCCATGAATCTCGAGATGAAGTCCATATACTCTAACTCAATCTGGGATATTGTAGACTTACCGGATGGGGTAAAACCCATAGGGTGTAAGTGGATCTATAAGAGAAAGAGAAGAGTAACCGGAAAGGTAGAGACCTTCAAGGCAAGGCTAGTAGTCAAGGGTTATACCTAGAAAGAGGGGGTCGATTATGAAGAGACCTTCTTACCAGTAGCCATGTTTAAGCTTATTAGGATTCTCTTATCCATTGCTGCCTATTTTGATTACGAAATTTGGCAAATGGACGTCAAGACTGCATTCTTGAATGATAATCTTGATGAGAGCATCTATATGATGCAACCAGAGGGATTCGTGTCTCCAGATCAAGAGCAAAAGGTTTGTAAGCTGCAAAGGTCCATCTATGGACTTAATCAAGCATCTAGATCTTGGAACATAAGGTTTGATGATGTGATCAAAACCTATGGCTTCGAGCAGAACGTCGATGAGCCTTGTGTCTACAAGCGCATCATTGATAAAAAAAGTAGTTTTCTTGGTCCTATATGTAGATGATATCCTACTCATTGGGAATGATGTGGGAGTGTTTTCTGATGTAAAGGGTTGGCTGGCTAGCCAATTCCAAATGAAAGATTTGGGAGAGGCAAGTTATGTTCTAGGGATCCAACTTATAAGGGATCGTAAGAACAAACTCATAGCACTGTCTCAGGCATCATATATCGATAAGATTCTTGTGCGATTTTTAATGCAAAACTCCAAGAAAGGTAATTTACCTTCTAGGCATGGAGTTCACTTGTCTAAGGAACAGTGTTCTAAGACACCTCAAGAAGTTGAGGATATGAGACGTGTACCATATGCATCGGCAATAGGTAGTCTCATGTATGCTATGTTATGCATAAGACTGGATATCTGCTATGCAGTGGGAGTAGTCAGCAGATACCAGTCCAACCCAGGATTGGATCATTGGGTTGCTGTCAAGACAATTCTCAAGTATCTTCGGAGAACGAGAGACTATATGCTAGTGTATTCCAGTCAGGATTTGATCCCGTTAGGACACATGGATTCTAGAAAATCCACGTCTGGATTAGTATTCATCCTGGGTGGTGGAGCCATTGTATGGAGAAGTATCAAGCAATCTTACATTGCTGACTCCACCATGGAAGCCGAATATGTAGCTGCTTGTGAAGCTGCTAAAGAGGCTGTTTGACTCTGTAAGTTCTTGAGTGATCTGGAAGTTGTTCCTGATTTGGATATGCCCATCACACTTTATTGTGATAACAGTGGTGTTATGGCTAATTCCAAAAAACCAAGAAACCATAAAAGAGGGAAGCATATAAAGAGGAAGTATCATCTCATTCGAGAGGAGATGTGATCGTCACTAAGATAGCCTCACAAGACAATCATGTTGATCCATTTACGAAGACCTTACTGACTAAAGTGTTTTTGGGTCACCTAGATGGTCTAGGGTTACGTGACACGCCTTACATGCTTTAGTGCAAGTGGGAGATTGTTGGGGTTTATGCCCTAAAGATGTAATTTGTAAATGGATTTATGAAATAAATAAAAAGAAAAGTTCAATTCATTATTGTTATGTTATTTATTTTATAAACTTGTGCATATATTTAAACATCCAAGATTGCCAGATGTAATCTCGAACTGTGTATATGAGTGTCATATACGGATGGATACATTAAGAGACGTGCAATCTAAAGAGTCCATAGCTAGCAAATAAAGTTGGGTAATTTATTTGTGGTTAATCTATAGTTACGGTCCATTCCGTAATGTACGATGATTTTATCCTGAATCATTCATATGAGATATGGGAATAGAGACACCTTGTATGATGTGATCATATAGGACTGGACCATGATCTATATGAATCTCTCACCAAGATCCGTTTACCGATGAGATTCATATATATCAACTAATGATGGCTATATGTGAGTGATCTTAATCCTGAGTGTCTTATCGACTCCTTCATGTTAAATCGTAGTCTTTGATATACCATGGGTGAGATCAGATGCATTTCCTGATCAATATACTCCGTATGTTTGGATTGTGGTTTGGCTTGTAGCTAGGAAGGTTTGTACACAATAGTGGAATCCACTCCTTTTTGTAAGAAGTAGATGGTAGTTCCCTTAAGGTTTGATTCGGGGCTTGGACAATATGAGTGCTCTCCTAATTCCGTGAAGAAATAGGATTTATCGTTCATTATAGAATCAATGGTACTTAAAGGATATATGTAATTAGAGGGATATAACGGACATTATGACCCAGCTCTAATTATGAACTACTGTGGAGGATCACACCATGTGTAATAGCTATATCGATGGACACCGAGTTGTATCGGTCTGTGTAAAAACGTCTATAGTTGAGAGAGTGCAGTTTCGGGTTTTTAGTGGAATAACACCGGAGTTAATAATCAAGAAATATTAATTAAAGAGTTTAATTAATGATTCCGAAGATTATTGGAGCTCAAAATACCGTGGGTCCATTAGGTCCCCTGCTAGCCCGATCGATTTAGTTAACAAGGGTCACGGTTAATTAATTGGATTGTCCAATTAATTGTGTTACAATAGTGACACGTATGTATTCAGGAATTAATTGAATAATGATATTATTTAATTAATGAATGTTAATAGTTAAATTAATTAAATAATTAGATTATTTAATTATATTGATAATTATGAATTATTAGTAAACTATTAATTGGAGGGTGTTAGTTGATATATGGATTTAGGTGAAGATAAAATAATATGATTATTTTATTTTACTAAATCATTTATCTAAGTATTTAAATTTATGTTTAAATTTAAAATATTTATTATCACTTTTAATATATTAGATATATTTAAAAATGATAATTAATATATATATATATATATATATATATATATATATATATATAAATTATAAGACAAGAGATTGCATTGGATGTAAATTGGTGTATGCACATATATAAGTGTTTGTATAGGATACAAATAAGGATATATATATATATATATATATAAAAGTTGACTTTTGATCAAAACATTAAAATATAGTTGAATATATATATATATATATATATAAGCATGCAGAGGCGTAAAAAAAAGGAGTGTTTTTTTTAGTGATATATATATACATAAAAGCATGCAGAGGAGTGTTTTTGAAAGAAAAAAAAAATCCAAAAGAAAACATATACATATATCTTGCTTCGTGTGCACCGAAATAGAGAGATATATATTAATTTAATATATATATATATATATATATATATATATATATATTGTTTCATGCTTTGTGTGTTTTTGAAACACATAGAAGAAAGAGTTTCTTCAATTTCTCTACATCCTCCATTCAAGTTTCTGAGACCGTGACGTTCCCACACGCAGTTACCAGTCCCGGGAGATAGCGAGGAAGATCGAGTGGTTCAGACAGGAGCACATCGTAAAATGAAGGAGTCTCCAAACGTTGGTATGTTTTTCTTCTCTTTTTATCGATTTCAATTTCCTGTGTTTACATATTGTATGTGTTAGTTTTGAAAAATAATTACGATCCAAGTTCACTGGTCCTAAATACAGATTATGATCTGTATAAAAATTTGAAAACCTAGTTCCGCTACTTGACCGGTGAACGGCGTTCTATCACAAGACTCCTAATCCAACCCATTATTGTATTTGTGACCATATTAAAGATTTCCTATTTTGACTAGAAAAATAATTCATTTTGTTTATCTACTTATCAAATATAGTCTTTAATATTAATTATACTACCAACAAGAGTACAATATTAGGTGACCATCTCCTACTAGGAAAATGATTTTTGACTTTTAATTAAATAATTAATTAATTACCAAATTAATTAATTTCTGTTTAATTAAATAATAAAAAACAATATGTTAAGCTATTTTATATAGCCTTGCCGCCCAACACATAAACATGGGCCAATATATTATTTTTTTATTTTATTAAATCCATTGGACCTTAATAAAAAGTTCACATGTGAACTAGACCCATTCTTATAAAAAGAAACAAGTCCACATGCCTTAATACAATTCTAGATGGACTCCTAAATTGGTCCGATAGAATATATCAAGTGATCCATGCAAGTTCGTGCGGACTGGGGATCTTGGTAGGCTATCTAAATTTAAGCTCCAATAGACACAACCCAATAAAATCAACAAATGATTCATTTAGGTCCGATCTATTAATTTTAGTTCATTCCACTAAAGAACTAAAATTGAACTCTTAAATAAAGATAGAATAAGTTAATATTTCTCATTTATACCCTAGACAATATTAATGGAGAAAGTGTATCCTCGTGAAGAATACCAGTAATCGCCAAGAGCTCATAGACCGCCTATAGCTCTCCAAGTTACCATATTTACTCATATAACTACATTTTGAACTTGGATATTTTGACTTGTCCAGAAGCCATGTTTCAATAAACACTATTGAAAACTTAACGTTAAGATTTAATATCCAATACCTCAAAACATCCATATGATGATATTATACTCTCATTTAATAAATGGAGCCACGATGTCCATATCTATAAATGAAGTCCTCTATCGAGTAACAAATGAATACCACCAAACTATCGAGGATAGACTATGCTATATAATCGTACTCATTGATAGCTCAAATGATAACATTTGGAACCATAAGTCCATCATTTATCTCAGGATTGAGATAGACTCTCCGATTGTCTTCAAGTGAAACCTTTTATCCATTGATTATTCTAGATAATGTATTTCACTATGATCTAATTCAATGCACCAAGTGCACTAGATTATTTTTCCCAAAGACACCACACTTTGATGATTTTAGACTCATCATAACACATTTGATCCCACTCAAACGCTAGCAAAAAAATCTATAACTTTAACAACATAAAGCAAGATAAATATTGTAAAAGAAATTCAATTTAAGTAGCAACAATATCAAACTTCATAAGCAAAACAAGACATGAGCGACTATTGCACCCTTTTTGATTTTTCAAGGTGAGATACCCGTATGATAGTAGCCTTGTTCAACTAAAGAAAGAGAGAGAGAGAGAGAGAGAGAGAGAGAGAGAGAGAAAGAGAGACTTTGGATTGTAAAATCCTTTGAATGGATACAAGATACTTATCGATTGAAGTCTCAATCATTGCTTTCACACACATTTTTTTACATTCAAAATCAAGCATTCAAGAGTTTCTTCATGCAAATCAATTCAAAGCAAGTCATTGATAAAATTATCATGTCATGGTGATCAATCATAGGTCATTCAAAATGTACTTCCAAAGTAAATTTCCTAATCCAAAATTGCATGTTTGAACATAAATAAGACACGGATTGCAAGTAAAGTAATGTTGCACACTTATTAAGAAAAATTATATAAGCATATGTACAACCAATCATCTCAAGCAATAAATAAAGAAGCATAAAGATTATCAAAAAGAACATTGAAATTTATGTCAATTTGCTCTCTTTGCATGAGCTCTTCATATGGGAATACAAACCATTTCAAGCCAAATGACAAATACCAATAGACTTACTAAGGTTACCAACTCTAAAAGTGTCTAAGGGCTTTGTAAACAAGTCGGCTAGTTGGTCATTAGTCCCCACATGTTCTAATGCAATAGTTTTGCTCTCAACTAGCTGTATAATGAAATGATGTCTAATCTCAATGTGTTTGGTCCTAGAATGTTATATAGGATTTCTTGAAATGTTAATGGCTCTAATATTGTCACAAAACAAAGTGAGAGTATCTTGTTCTAAGCTATAATCGGCTAGCATTTGTTTCATCCACAACAATTAAATGCAAGCACTACCGACGATAATGTATTCTGCCTAGGCTGTGGATAAAGAAATAGAGTTTTGCTTTTTACAAAGCCAAGACACCAAATTATGCAAAATCTGCATCACTAAATCCAAAAAGATTTGGTTTACTGTCAAATGAGTGCTAAATCCCACGATTTGAGGTACCATTCACAAACCGAATGATCCTCTTCAGTGCAACGAGGTGAGATTCTTTGTGATTAGCTTAGTACCTAGCATAAAAGAAATATTAGGTCTATTTCCGGTCAAGTAAAGCAATCTACCTATCATGCCTCAATATAAGCTTTGATCAACACTCTTACCACTAACATCTTTGTGTCAAAGTGGTACTCATGGGTGTGTCATATTGTTTAGCATTGTTAAGGCCAAACTTCTTCACTAGGTTCTGTGCATACTTAGCTTAGGATAAGAAAATCCCATCATGAATTTGCTTAATTTGCAAACCTGGGAAGTAACTAAGTTCACCAACGATGCTCATCTCAAATTCTTGAGACATAACTTCAACAAATTGTTGCACTTTTAACATGTTGGTGTAACCAAACACAATGTCATCAACATAGATTTGATCTATGAAAAATTATTCTTTGTTGCCCTTGATGAACAAGGTTTTGTCAACACTATCTCTTGAGTAGCCATTGTCAATAAGATAGAGAGTAAGGCACTCATACCAAGCCCTAGGTGCTTGTTTCAACCAATAAAGAGCCTTGTCGAGGCGATAGACATGATTGGGGTAGTGTTGATCCACAAACCCCTTAGGTTGCTCAGGAAACATTTCTTCATGCAAGAAGCCATTGATGAAGGCACTCTTAACATCCATTTGGAGTAATTTAAACTTGTACACACAAGAAATGGTAAAAAGACGCCTTATAGACTCAAGACAGAGAATGGGACCAAAAGTCTTCTTAAAGTCAATACCCTCAATTTGAGAGTATCATTGTGCTACAATTCTAGCTTTGTTATGCACAATGTTGCCATCCTCATCCGATTTGTTCCTAAACACCCATTTGGTGCCTATCACATTGGTATTCTTATGTTTAAGAACTAGAGTCCAAACCTCATTTCTTTCAAATTGGTTTAGCTTTTCTTGCATGACAAGAATCAAAAATTCATCATTCAAGGCCTTATCGACCTTCTTCGGTTCTATTTGAGAGGTGTAACAAGTATAACTGATTTGATTAGCTATTTGACGCCTAGTCCCAACACCCTCATTCACATCTCTAAGAATATCATCCTTGTTGTGGAGATGTCTAACCCGTGTAGCGGGTTCTTTAAAGCCCAAAGATGGGTCTCTATCAAAAGGTTGATCTTCCTCTTCACTTTACTTTGACTTAACATTACTTGAAGTCACACCACATTTCTTCAAATGAAGGTCATCATTCTCATAAACATCCTCCTCATGGTTAACATTTTTAGGCCTATAATCATCAATGCCAACATTTAATGTTTCCATGACACTTTGAGTTTTTAAATTAAGACTCTATAAGCCTTGCTATTTAGTGCATATCCAAGGAAAATGCCTTCATCACTCTTGGCATCAAACTTGCCAAGTTGATTTTGGTCCTTAAGAATATAACTCTTACTTCCAAAGATGTGGAAGTAGATAACACTGGGTAGGTTTTCGACCCTTCCATAACTCTTAGAATGTTTCTTTGGTCCCGTCCTAGGTCCAAAGAATATTCTATTCTCTATATAACAAGTCGCATTAACGGTTTCGGCCCAAAGACTCCTAGGAACCTTGTTGCTATACAGCATCACCTGAGCCATCTCTTGTAAGACCCTAGTATTCTTTTCTACAACTCCATTTTGTTGGGGAGTTCTATGGGCTGAGAATTCATAAGAAATACTTAGACTATTACAAAAGCTCTCAAAGCTACCATTTTCAAACTCTTTCCCATGATCACTTCTAATTCTCTTAATGCTCCTAATGTGAGAATTTTTCTCATTTTGAATTTGACACATAGCATCTTGAAAAATTCAAAAGCCCCAGACTTCTCTCTAAGAAAGTAGGCCCAAGTGAACCTAGAGAAGTCATCAACTACAACAAGAATATACCTTTGTCCACCTAAACTTTCGGTTTGGATGGGACCCAGTGGTCCATATAGAGGAGTTCCAATGGCTCATTGGTGGATGTGTATTTTCCCTTTTTGTTCACACTTTTAGTTTGCTTCCGTTGTTGACAAGGTCCACAAAATCCTATTCCCAAGCTTGGGAAAACCTCTCAAAATATTCAACCTCTCAGGGACTTTCAAGTCTCTATAATTCATGTGGCCAAATCTTTGATGCCACAATTCAACTTGTTCACAATTTAAGAAGTTACAAGACAAAATATTAGATTCAAGACAATAATAATTGTCACTTGATCTCTTGTCCTTCAACTGAACTTGCCCATTTTCCTTTAGTATAGAGCAATCAACTTTGCCAACTTTCGGTTTGGATGGGACCTAGGGGTCCATATAGAGGAGTTCCAATGGCTCATTGGTGGATGTGTATTTTCCCTTTTTGTGCACACTTTTAGTTTGCTTCCCTTATTGACAAGGTCCACAAAATCCTATTCCCAAGCTTGGGAAAACCTCTCAAAACATTCAACCTCTCAAGGACTTTCAAGTCTCTATAATTCATGTGGCCAAATCTTTGATGCCATAGTTCAACTTGTTCACAATTTAAGAAGTTACAAGACATAATATTAGATTCAAGACAATAATAATTGTCACTTGTTCTCTTGTCCTTCAACTGAACATGCCCATTTTTCCTTAGAATAGAGCAATCAACTTTGCCAAACATAACCAAAAGCCCTTCATCAATTAAATGTGCTATACTAATGAGATTGGCTTGCAAGCCATCTTTATAAAGAGCATGGGCAAGGAGGGAAAACCGAGAATGGATATATTTCCTTTCCCTGATACTTTTTTCAGTGAACCATCACCAAAAGTGACAAATCCACCATTCTCCATCACAAAAGTCTTAAAGAAACTCTTGTTTCCAATCATGTGCCTTAAGCACCCACTATCAAAATATCAAATGTAAAAGGCATTGGCTTTCAAAGTTACTTCAGCCACATAGGAAAAATAATCATTTTTTCTAGTCTGCCTAGGTGCAACATTTTCATTCCTAGGAGTCTTGGGTTCATTGGCTTTAAGTTTCCTAGGTGCATGCTTTTCGGCTCTCATAAGCATATTCTTCTTAATCATGCTTTCAATTCTAAACAAGTTGATAAATTTAAAGAAATTAGGCCTTATGTGACCTTCAATACCACAATAATGACAAGAAAAAGTGAAGTAAGAATTCATACCATAACCTTATGCAAGCATTTGGGGTTTCCTTTTTCTTTGAGTTGTTCTTTGATGTTGAGCTAACTCTCTCCATTGTGGCTGAGTCAAAATTGTATGCCTTCTTGATTGAGTATAAGGAATCCTTTGTTGAGCTTGAGGAATCCTTGATCGTGGAGGTCTTGGTTGATATGCTCTAGCTTGTTGTGGTTGAGCTTTAGCTTAGGCCTTTGTTGGAACCTTGACTTGAATATGTTTGAGGGATTCTCCAATTTCCACCCTTTTGCTAGATTGTTATAGGATTTGGATTTCTTTAATCTCTTGACTCTTGACAAAAGTTGTCTTCTTTAATGATATGGTTTCTATATCTTCAATATATCATAAACCCCTCTTATCACAAGGGCTCTTCCCACTTGATGGCATCTTGTCAAGTTTTTCCTTTTTGAAAGTCATCTTGGCAATCAAAATTTTTGCCTCCTCGAGTTCCTTTTTTAAAATTTATTCTCTCTTTTTAACCAAGACCAGATCCCATTTTAAACTTTCTTTCATTCCTCTTGCTTTTTTCACTTCCTCACTCAAGTGAATCATCTTGGAAGTAAAATCAAGGTTCTCCCTTTTTAGCTTTTGAATTTCCTTTTTCTTCTTTAGTCTTGAACTCTCAAAGTATTTCATAAAGTCCTCATAGTCCATCTCCTCCTCAATCTCCTGCTTGGACTCAGATTAAGTACTCTTATCACTTAAGTCATCTTCTTCTTCTAGTTTGTCTTCTTCTTCTTCTTTGTCACTCATAAATTCCTTACCATTGTGAGATGGTGAGAAAGTAATGAAGTCGGCAACTTGGTCTTCATCATCTGAAGACTTTTCTTCCTCTTCCAAGTCTTCATTATCACTTCAAGTAACTGCATAGCCTTTTCTTTCTTTCTTTCTTTTTCATATTCTTCAAATTAGCACACTCGGGAGCAATGTGACCAAACCCACTACATTCATAGCATTGGATACCCTTCTTAGAGTCCATCTCTTGTATTTTATCCACTTTTTTGAAATGAGTCTTCTTCTTCCCTTCCTTTCCTTTCTTTGGGTCCAAAACCTTTCTTTTCATATTTGATGAACTTCTTGAATCTTTTCACCATGAAGGCTATCTTGTCATATGAGTCCTCCTGATCCTTTACAACCTTGGTGGCTTCAAAGTAATGATGTTTTACTTCTTTAGAGGTGTGATTATAGGAGCCTTCCTAGACTCATAGACTAGACGCCTTCCAATCACTTCACTCAGCTTCGTAGTCACAATTTTCTTCAAGTGCCATCACATTGGACTCAAATCTCTCAAGAAGTGACCTCAAAATCTTTTGTTTGATCCTCATATCTGAGTACGGGTCACCTAGTTGATGGCTTTGAATTATAATGTCTATCACCTTCACTTGAAACTCATTGAAGCATTCATGATCCTCCATCCTAATCATTTTAAATTTAGTTTGGAGAACTTGGAGCTTGGAATCCTTAACTACTTCAATCCCTTCATGAGCTGTCTCTAGAATCTCCCCGTGTCTCATTTGCATTCCTAGTTGTTTGGATCAACTTGTATTGATTGTCATCCATGGCGCACAAGATGGCATGCATTGCCTAGTTGTTCCACTTGGATGCTTCATATTATTTTGTGCTCTATTGAGACTTAGGCTTGGGCACACTACTTCCATATTCAACAACCATAGTGAGATGAGTGTAGCCATCTTCTACTGCCATCCATCCACGGTTTTCTATTTGGCAATGGTAAGATTCCATCTTGCCTTTCCATGAGGCACAATTCAACATATTAAGTAGATGGGTCTTGTGCTTGAAACTCCCTTGTGTCCACTTTTGTTCCCACTCATAGTGTTTGGGTAAGGATGAGATGAATGCAAGTATACCAACAATCAAAATGCAAAAATGCAAGACACGCACAAAAAGAGCTAGGAATAGATAAGTATGTCTAGAAACCCGCTCAGATACTAACTGAAAATAAATAAAAGCAAGTGTCTAAATAACCTAGAGGGGGTGAATAGATTTTAAAAAAATTAATCACCATATTTTGGCTAATCAATATTAATCACACAAACAATCAGTCATAAAAGTGCAGAATTGAAAGCATGACACAATGAGTTGTTTTACATAAGAAAACCCCAACAAGATGTCAAATCCATTATTTGCAAAAACGATTACAACCTAGGTTAACCACACCATACCTAAACGGTTACTAATCCATTTTTGCTACTCACATGTCCTTAGTAGTGATTTTATACTCTTGCTTATATACTACCCATGGTACATACAAGACTTAACTCTCAAGATAAGAGATATGCAACCTAATGTGAATATTGTGAATATTCCAAATGCAAAAATGCAAGGTCAACACATTTAATGCTTGTCTAATCATGGATGAATGATTCAAACAATCATAGATATCATGTTGCCATATGAAATGCATATAACTTAGCTATTTCAAATAAATGCAAACCTAGATGCAATAGCTATCACAATACAAAACCCAACAATCAACACAAAAAATCTCAACTTGTAGATAAAAACTTAGTCTAGATGCAAACAAGTTATAAAAGATAATTCTTGTTAAACAAGAACACTAGAATGAATGAAGATGGTGTTCTTCTTACCAAGTCATATTTGTTGATGAAGACCATGCTAAAACACATCCTAAAAGAAGCCAGATGATGTTTGATTCATGAATGAATGATGGGTATTTGGATTTTGGTCAAGAATGATTTAATCTTGATGGCTTTTCTTGCAAGACACTCTTGAGCTATATATATGAAATAAAAATGAAATCTGAAGCTCTAAAGAGGAAAAAAAGGGGAAATGATATATATATATATATATATATATATATATATATATATATATATGAATCCCTAGGTAAAATGACATCGTTTTGAGCTAAGCCAACAAAATCTGGTCATTACCATTGTGTTTACCGAGACTCAGGTTAGTTGTCCAGTCCGCGGTAAGCAAAACGGTGCACTCAATTGGCAACACCACGCTTGGGACCATTGGATAAGAATAGGCACAGGCTACGGTACCAGCAACAGATACTTCTAGAAAAGACCACAATAGGAATCGTTATGCAAGCATGTACACTAACCGCGGTACCATATGCGTGAAACCTCTTGAACCAACCGCTATTGGGACAGTGGTTTAGACAGGTGCATGGCCAGCGACCCGTATCGAGGTTAAGAGAAAAAATCTCTTTTTTAAGCATTTAAAACACACTAGCCTATATGAATGACAAAATGTGCCAACATAAAGGCATACAAAGAGCATGTAATCAAATGGGATTCAATGCATAACAAGTAGTAATGTATGTAAGTGACTGTATGCAACTAAATCTCTTCAATTAAGAGTAGCGTCAAGAAAACTACCTTCCTTGAAGCACTTGATGTCCAATGGCATTGATGATGGGTGTTCTTTGAATCATAAGCTACCCTTTACAAATTGGAATCCAATTGTGATTTTGTCAATGAAATAAGTCAATCATAAAGTGAGGCACTTACAATATCTATGATAAAGCTCCCAAGGTCGTTCATCTCCTGAATCAGAGTCCTCTGAACTACTGGGCTCATATTCTCTTTCAGCCTTTTATATTGTCTCAGCCTAAATATTTCCTTATCCTTGCTAAGCTTAAAGAAGAACTTCCCATAAGTAGGCATCCTCTGAATGGCGTCCAACAACGGTAATTGACATTCACCTTGGAGAGAACCTCTTAAATATCCTGGAATGACTTCTCAAGCTTGGTGATCTTTAACCTTCTAGGAAAGGGTGTAGGTGGGATATAGGAATTAGGTGACTAGTGGAGTTATAGCCTCGGTTCCGAGTTATTTACCACTATCTCATCTTCCTTTTGTAATTCTTTCTACCAATTTTCTTCTCTTTGAAAATAAATAGTGTGTGTCCAATACAAGCTAAAAGGGGGGAGGGGGGGTGAATGGGTTATTACTCTATTATTACCAATTTTTCGATTAGTCAATATTAATCTCAAACCATAACCAAATTCAACCAAACATACAAAAACAATAACAAACTGCGGAAAACAACAAAAACACGATGATTTATTTTATGTGGGAAACCCTCCACTAGCTAAAACTTATGGGCTAACCATTTAGCACTTAGGTCCTAAAATCTACTATTTTAATAATTGTTTACAACTTAAGTTGATCACCTAGTCACATTTCAAGGATCATAACCTAATCTATTCTACCCCTCGGGCCTTCAAAAGTGATTTTAGACCAATGCTTGCCAACCAACTATTTGGTTGCAAGACTTCACGTGCTTGTGCATTACAACTTGTAGTCACAAGACTTAACTCAGTGAAGAGATCAATGCAAGTCTTAGTGAATATGAAATGATATTCAACATGTAATACAATGCTAGACAACACTATATGCTTAATTAGAGATTACAAGACAAGTCAATAAACTCTAATTGTCAATGTCTAAATGAATGTTCAAAAAGAATTAGTTAGATGGCATATATGATCAAACATGCTTGCTATTATAAACAACCACAATCAATCAATATATTCATGTGGTAGAGACAAAGCATTTAATCATTCAATCAATGTAAACCTAGAATAATGTCTATCATAAACAAAACTCAGTCAATCAATGAGATAACTTAGCTAGATAATATGAAACCTAGAATGCTAGGTATCACAAATAACCTCAACCAATATAGAGACCCACGAAATTAATCAATACATGGTCATCATATATTCAACAAAAATACCTAACAATGTATATAACATACATTCAACATGTATTTGACAATATATTCAATAAGAAATGAATACAGAGCATTTAATAATGAAATAACTGTTAAACCTAGGTCAAGAACATCAACATATGAAATGTAGATGAATATAAGGTTACCTAATCAATGGAGCTTGAAGAACCATGCCACAAAGATGCTTAATAAAGATATGTATACATGGATTTGAGGTTTGGGTAGTCAAAATGGATTTATCGAGCTTTCTCTCTCTTGGGTCTGAAATTTTAATCTCTGAAAATGCTATCTGAAACAGCTGGGATAAAAAGATGAAGAATATATATGAAGCTCTAGATGAAATTATGTTGTTTTGCCTAAAACGCTGTAAAAACACGTCAGACCGCGGTACGTGTTGCGGTGAGGATAGGTGTCCAGACCGCGGTAATCATTGTACCATACACTCTAGACAACTTCACGGTAGAGACCGTATCGGAGTCAAAATGCACTCACCATATACAAAACTACGGTACAACACTGGAATCACTATGGTGTAGGTGACATGTACCAACCGAAGAAACAACGACATAGCCCGCGGTAGAGATAAAAATTCTCTCTTACAAGTTTACACACAAAGCAAAGACCAATTTAGAGAAGAAGAGGTATACTCTAAGGGTCTACCACACTTAGTCTATACGCTTGTGTGACGTGTAATGTAAACACAACAAGTAAACGCAAGTAACATGCTAGACATGTAACCAAATAAAGTTCAATGCAAGATAAGAAAATATTAATGCAAGTGTGTGTGGGCAACTAAATCTCTTCAAGACTCAAGTCAAGTGATATACCTTTTTCCCTTGTTCTTGAAGTCACGGAGATGCTTGGAAGCTTGCCATCGAGGACCTAAGCTACCCATTACAAGATCACCCCAAATGTGGTTGTCATGAAATAAGTCAATCATAAATTAGAGGTCTTTGCAATATCCCCTGTTAACCGAAAATTTGTTTATGTATAGAATTTCGATCAACACTCTTTAGCCACAACCTGGTAGGCTATAACGAGGTAGGTACCTCATACCGTGATATAGACAAGATAAATATTACAAACAAGGGAAAAGTATGGTGGGACACGTATCAAGTAAAAATGATGAGAATGACGTATTTTATTACTCTTAGGATTGTTACAAGGGTGACAATAGTTTCGATATAAGACTCTTTTTCTCTCCCTCTCTCACTTTACACAGATGGCGATGACAGTCTTGTGCTAGTCAATAAGTAGATATCTCTGTATCTTAATGGCAAAAACTCTCTCTTAATCGGATTCCCTTACTTTGAATTTTATCACTGTATTTATGGTCTCTGATTCTTCCAATCAACCCCGTAAATCTGGCCAATTGATTTGTAATTATCGAAGTTTATTGTTGTTGATTGAAACAATAAATTTGCACAGGAATTACTCCCCTTGATTACGTAATGGTTTCCATTATATTTGAATTTGGATTGAGTTGACCAATTTGTCTCATTTATGGCGCTTTAAGTGTCGAGGAAGTCAACCTTCTTTTTACCTTGCTGGAGACGAATGTTAGCTCTATTTATTTTGAGCATGGTACTGATCCATCATTCCAGGTATACTAATCCTCATTTGTTGGCGTGGTTCCCACTCTAACATGCTGGCTTCTTATTGGAACCATTTTTCCTATTGGGCGAATGAAGTGCACACACTGGATTGGTCTTTGACTGATTTCACAATACTTATGCTCTAGATAGGTGTTGCATTACCTAAATACCAGGTATGAGGTATCCTGGTTCTAGTTCTTCTTGACACGAGGGAAATGCATGACGTGGCGTTGACCTTACCCAGATTATGGTATCAATATTTCCTAGTACTTGGGAATTGGTCCTGATCAAGATCCCATCAGGTATTGTCTCGATGGAAAAATCTACTGTGGTCCCTCGTCAAAAAAGGTTGTTAACAGAAGTCTCCCCGGACTTGAATTCTGGTACGTGATTGGGGTTGGAGTCAAGATTCTACGATGCTTGAAGGATTTCCTTTATCATCGGTAACCAGAATCTGGGAGGAAATCTAGCATTTGATGAGCACTCCACGTGTTGAGCTAGGAGGGGTCAGTTCTTTGAAAATTGAAAAGATTTTCGTCATTGTACGTTTCCTAAAATTGCCTTTCTCGCTAATATCTCACTTCACTGAGGACATTTTCGTTACCGGTAACCGTCTCCCTCTCCTATTTAAACTTTAATTTCTCATAACTCCTTCACACTATTTGTATCATTCTCCGCTCTTTCAAAAAGAAAAATCCCTAGCCTCATGAACCCTAGCTTTCTCCTCTCTTCGAAAATCAATTTTCAATCTCTATTATCTTGTCTGCAGATAGTTTGTACCAAATCTTCGATGGTGATTTTACTGATAACTCGAGACTCACCCGTATGTGAAAGAGATGTCATCAGGGAGGTGACGATGGTAGAGGTGCTGCTGTCTCTCAGCGTCACCGATCCAACCAGAAACGTTGCTATCGGGTCGGGTTGCAGTAACGACCTTGATACTCCGATCGATATGGAGGATGATTTCAAGATCGGAGGGGCCGAAGAAGGTGGAGAGCTTGCCAAAGACATAGCGGCCTTGGCTGGTAGGGTACTCACCCTTCTATGTGATTTCCGATGTGTCCCAAACTCTACCTGTACTGCCGACTCGCTGAAACACTTGAGGAAGGACTTCATGATCCCATATGATATCTTCCTTACCATTCAATACTTGGGGTATGATATGTAGTCCCCTCCACCTAACCAACTACCTATTCATGCCGTGGATTTCAAGTGTTGGGTCAGACTACCTCTCCATCCTACTCTCCACAGGGCATATCACGCTTTCTAGCTTGCCTTTCTCTAACTAACGTCAGGTTTCTGGAGAAACCTGATAGGGTTGGAGTTGTGGAGGGAGCAATATGAGATAGATAGAGTAACTAGGGAACCGAGGATAGATTAAATCAGGTTCCTCTTCCAGATCTCTGCCAATGCCCTCGGTCCAAAGGGTTAGTTCTACACGCGGCCCAAGAACTCCTTAAAATTCTAAGTACCAAGTGCCGAATGAAGGATAACTCTTTAAACTTTGTATGGGTATAGAAAGTGGCGATTGGGGGAGCTTGATCCATATTGGGGGGGGTCTGATTTTGACATTCCCAATCGGTTTAGCGGTAGGATCGAGTGGGAGAAGGGCAGTATGTCCATTCAATCAGAGAAAATTTTAAAGAACATAATCGCCCGGAACTACCTCAACACAAAGTACCCCACCTCTAACCCCTCTGAACCAAAGAGGATTGACTTATACCTCCGCATCCCTATTTGGCTATTTCATGACAAAACTACCACCCACAAAATAATCCTCACAAAATAAAAATAAGATAGTGGTCAGCAAATCTATATTCTATGTTGCAATAAGAGAAACCTAAGATACTAAGTCTTCAAGGTCATCTTTATAGAGCATCAACCTACACACAATAGCAAGAGAGACACTTTCCAAGAATAATTGCATGTGAGGTGAACAAATATAACAAGCATTTGCACTCAATAACAATAAGGCAAAACAAAGTAATGCACGTGCAATGCTCCCCCTAAAAGGTTACTCTATCTCAAGACTTCTCTCTCAAAGCATAAACAATGCTCCCCCTATATTTCTCAAGACTTCTCCCCCTTTTTTATCATGAGATAGGCAAAGGAGCTCCTCCTATCGGGTTTCTTTAGCAATGAGAGATATTCACACAAAAGATGATTGCATAATCATATACATAAACTTTATGCAACTTTAATAATTGAGCGAGATTCAAGGAGTTTTATTGTAAATAAAAATGTGTGAAGTTGCTGCTTCGCATGCAAAACACATAACATCAAAGTTCAAGTAATGGTATTTGGCAAAGCAAACATCAAAAGGGTTTCCAGAAGAATTCAAATCAATTTATACCCTTTTGTCAAAAGCAGACAGGATATAGTATTTTTTTTCAATGTATTTTTAACACACAAGTAACTATATCAATTCTTAACGACCAAACAAGACATGGATATTGCATCCTTATCGATTGAATGAATATGAAATCCTTATTGGTTGTTTCTTGTTCAAATTAGTAAGAAAATAAACAAGACAAAATTGGATGAAACATCCTTATTAATTGAATGGATACGAAATCCTTACTGCGTTTAGTCTTGTCTTTGTCTTGTACGCACATTTGCATTTAAGCAATGAAAAATATTTCACACATATCATTTTAAGCATGTCAAAAAATTGAGTTACAAACAAAGCAAGGTTACACACTTATTGAATAAAATATCATATAAGTATATATGTGCAACCAAGTATCTCAAGCAATTAATAAAGAAGCATAAAGTAGATCAAAATTTAACACGTTTGAAGAATTCAAGTTCGCTCTCTTTGCTTGAGGTCCCCTCATAGGGTCAATTCCAACCAAGTCAAGGGGAGACATGAGCCCTTATAGACCTACCACTACCATTAGACCTAGTTAAGTCTATAGGTGACATGTTAGCACAATAGTATACAGGTTCATCTTTTCTAATCCACATAGGTGACACTTCTCATTCCAAGTGGTCACAGTCAACATGTTACTAGATTTCCTAGGATCATTGACTCTAGATTTCCTAGGCATATGAATATTGGATTTTCTAAGTCTATTTCTTTCCATCATGCTCTCAACCCTACATTTCTTAATATACCTAAAGCAATTCGGTGTAATATACCCATCAACACCATAAAAGTGACAAGTAGGTATAAAGTGAGGAGCCATACCTTATCATTGTGAGATCATATGAGACTTTTCATGTTGTTGAACCGAATCTCTCATTCGTTGTTGTTGAACCTGATTGGCATGCTTCATTGGTTGAGTTTGCCTGACTCGCCTTCTTTGTCGGGGAAACCTTGGTTAATGGAAGCTTGGATGTAGAGCTCTTAGTTGTTGAGGTTAAGCTCTATTCTTTAATGGCATCTTCACTTACCCATTCTTTAATGACTCTTCAAGTTCAATCTTCCTCCTAGGATGTTGTGGAGGTGAACCTTCATTTATGCAATTTCTTTTGACGAACACCATTTTATCTAAGGGTTGAAGCATCATTGGTTATGGCATCCCTGAAGGTAGGGGTTGTGCAATGCTTCTTGGTTGCATTTCAAGCTTGCGATCTTTGAAGACCCCCCACTCGATCTTCCTCCCTGATTGTTAATGAGGTAACGGTCCTTCGGTCTCATTTCGATGATGAAGTTTTCTTGCCATTTATGAAACAGAGGCCTCTTTTATCATTGGGCTTCTTCCCTTAGCCTATCATTTTATTGAGCTTTTCCAAACTCAAAATTAACTTAGCAAGGGTGTTTCTCGCCTCTTCAAGCTCTTTCTCCAACCTAAATTCATTTTCTTTTACTCTCCTCACTTTATCATTCAAGTGAGTCATCTTGTTTGTAATCTTAAGATTATCCTTTTTCAATGCTTGAATCTCCCTCTTCTTCTTCAACCTAGAGTTTTGAAAGTACTTGATGAAGTAGTCAAGGTCCATCCCTTCACAAATTCCTCTAAAGTGAGATAAAGACCTTCGTCTCTAGAGTTATCTCCCTCATCAAGACTTTTGCTTTGGTCACTTGTTGTTGTGCCAACAACTTCCCTATATGTAGCTATATCAATCACACCTCTAGCTACCACTTCATATATTTTATTTTTTATGGGCACAAGTTATGGCACTCTTGCCTACTTCAGCTTTAAATGCTTTGTACATGTCAAAAGCATTCGAATTATGTCTCATAAGATACACATAACTAAATCTCGAGTAATCATCCGCGAAAGTGATGAAATACTCATATCCACATCTAGCTTGAATGCTCATAGGACAACACACATCAGTATGTATTAATCTTAAACATTCAATGGCTCTTGTGCCTTTGGTCGTGAACAACCTTTTGGTCATCTTACCTTTCAGATAAGATTCACAAGTTGGTAGATCATCAACCTTTAAGTCACTTAAAGGTCCATCACTAACCAATTTTTTGATCCTCTCAAAGTTAATATGACCTAAGCACAAATGTCATAGGTAGATTTCTTCTTTTGATAATTTTACTCTTTTGTGATTAGGTTCCGTTGATTCTTTGTCTAACAAGTGAGAGATATTGCTATGCAAATAGAATAAACCATTTTACAATATACCTTTGCAAATAAATTTGTATTCGTACTAATAAAAAACCTTTATTAAAAGTAAACGAATATCCAAATTTATTTAAACAAGAAACTGAAATTAAATTCCTTTTGAATTGAGGTACATTATAGATGTCTATTAGAATTAATTTAGAAATGCTTATAAGAATCTAAATTAATTCTAATATCCCTCACTGCACTAGCAGACACCAATGCTCGGTTGCCTAAAAGCAAGTTGAATTCATTCTCATTAAGCCTTTTCTTTTCCTTAAACCCCTTTAAGGAATAACAAACATGATTAGTGGCTCTAGACTCTGCGATCTAAGAATCTATAGAATCTGACAGAAAACATGTTTCAAGATAATTTATATTACCTTTTTCCTTCCTGTCCCGAGACTTTGGGCAATTTCTTTTCCAATGTCCCTTTTCACCACAAATGAAACACTTCCCTTTGATCTTGGTTACTTTCTTAGTCACCTTCTTGGTAGGCCCAAGTTGTTTTTCCTTCGGTTGTTTCTTGACCTTTTTACAAGACTTAACAGTAACAACTTTACCTACCGTATGAATCTCTTGACCCTTGCCTTTCACAAGGATTTTCTCGGCGATTTGAACATCTTGCATTAGGTCCTACAAGGTGTAATCTTTATTGTTCAAGGTGTAGTCCAACTTGAACTGATCAAAGGAATCCAACAGTGAGTTGACTATCATGTCAAATTTCATCTCACCCTCTATCTCAGCACCATTGAGTTTTACAATGTTTAGAAGTGTTATGACTTTCATCCCGTGATCTTTCATAACCTATCTAGGTTTCATACTAAGATTCATAAAAGTAGTCACTGCCTCTCTTTTTGTCATCCTGAACTTCATAGCAAATATCTCCTCCAAAGACATCATTATATCGGCAGCAGTCTCCATTCCTTCATGTTGTTATTGCAACACGTCGGAGATGGTAGCCATGATGTAACATTTGTCCATCTCATCTAAAGTCTTCCACTGCTAATACTCGTCTCTTTGCTCCTCAGTAGATTCATTAATAGAAGTTGGTGGTTTCGGGTACACTGAACAAACTTATGCTTTTCAGCTTACAGCAACAACCCAATTTTCCTTTTCCATGTGACATAATAATCACTAGTTAAACTATTATCTTTTAGGATGTTGATTAGGGATGGGGTCATGATTTATGAATAATAACAAAAATTGTATAAGTAATCATGGTAAAGCAGTTTCGAATATTTATCTTGAATTAAATAAAATAATTCAATCGTAAAATTCAATGGAGATCCAACACCCATAAATGCTACGCCTCATTTGGGAGTTCGCACCATCTATTAGTTGGACTAGGTCCCACCTAATTGTTAACATAACAACCAGACTTTTCAATTTTAGCCTTACAATTTTATTAACAAGAACTTTTTGGAGGATATTAATAAAATCACATTGAGTGTGTTACCAAGTTATCGACCTTCAATATATTTTCTCACGAATATCCCTCCTTTGAGAGTAGATATTGAGTCAATTGTCTAGTCTATCCTTGTAAGGAAGTATCTTGCTAACTTCCATTCATGAATACCCCTTGGGGGGTTATTATACGAAACATAAAACTCAACTAAACATAGAGGCCATAGGCGTTCCAAACGTTTTCTCCCACTTAATTGTTTAAGGCGTGTGATCGAATTCCATAGAATGATTTACCAAGTTATCTAGATACCAATTAGATACCTAAACCATTCAATGCATGTTCATACCAAAAGAGATATATGAGTGGCACTCATATTCTATACGACATGTTATCAAACAATGACAAACACTGCAGTATTTACGAAAAAGTAAATAGCCACAATTTTGTTCCGTCATAGAAAAACAAGTAAATTACATTTGTTTGAAATACAAAATCCTAAACCTAACTTGGTTAACAAGTCATCAAGCTGCCACCGTCTAAGGGTCTCGTGACCGGGAAATTGCGTGCCCGAAGCCTTGTACGGCTACCCTGGGTTACTTCGCTCCTACTTTTTCTGCTTCAAATTCTTCAATTCTTCGTTTTTTTCGAAACTTGAATATATTACAACAGAAATTTTATTTTATTACAACAATAAAATAAAATTAAAACTTAGCAACTACCAAGAAGGAAATTATAGCGATGATAGGCTACCCTTCTTGTTACAATTCCAAAACAAAAATACATTGAAATACTAGGACTAAAATTGAGCAATTACAATTCACATTATAAATATATATATATATATATATATATATCCATACATTCCATTGTAAAATTGTAAATATATATATATATATATATATATATATATATATATATATATATATATATGTGTGTGTGTGTGTGTGTGTGTGTGTGTGTGTGTGTGTGTGTGTGACTACCTAGAGTGTCATCTCTTTCTAAAACATGCATATTTACAATAACAAAAAATAGATCCACGTATATATACATCAATTAATCATGGGTACAATGAGACTCTAATACCAATAGTAAGAAAAACACGCGGTGGAAGCGGAAAATTCAATTGGTATATTGTAATAATTTTTCCTTTAGAAGAATGGACCTTAACCCTTGATTAATTAACATATAATACAAGTATCATACTTTTTTCTCATAACGATTGAAGTTGCATCGAATTGAATCCGCAAAATCTTCCAATCCAATCACAAACGTGAATCACCTAGAAGTGTGGGCTCAGTATCTTTGAATTGTATACCTAAGGATGGAAAACAAAAATATTTTCCTTTTTTTAATCACAATAATCCTCCTAGAGAAATACAAAGAACGTTTGGTCACCTGTAAATTCTTAATCTATTGATTGAAACTCGTGTGATCCCGATTCGATTTGGTGCACAAAGTCTTTTGATGTAAAGGCTACTAATGCACTATCGAAAACACAAATGTTCACTTCTTGTTGAATTTTTCACACAATGAGTTGGATGAATTTTTTTTTTTTTAACTATATAAGCAAGTGAAAAAAAAAATCTCACATATGAACTAGGGTGGTGGCCGAATTCTCTCTTCAAGATTTAATCTTGACTGAATTCTCACTCTAGAAAACTTATGTTGGCCGAATTCTCACTTAGAGAATATATAGGTCATGGCCGAATCCTCTCCTAAGGAGAATTTATGTCTTGTGTCCAAATCATCTCAAAAGAATGATTTGTGTGTTAGCCAGGAAACCTCACTCATAGAAGAATTCTTTTCCACACCAAGACTCGTATTCCATCTCATTAGTGTATTTATCCAATAGCTAATTATTGAATATAAATTAAATCGTGACTTTATCAAAAACTTCCTAATTTGACTAATTGTCGATTAGAGTTTTGATAGATATCAAATACTTTCGAATTTGACTAGACAGATAAATTCATTTTATTTATCTACCTATCAAATCAAGTGTTTGATACTTATTATACTAACAACAATAGTATAACACTAAGAGACCTTCTCCTACTAGGAAAAATATTTTGACTTTTAATTAAACAATTAATTAATTAATTAATCAATTAATTTCAATTTAATTAAATAATAAATAAATAAAACAATATATTAGGCTATAATATTAACCCTTGCCACCCAATCCTATTATATGGGCAATATATTAATTTTTTTTCATTTTGTTAAATCCATTGGACTTTAATAAAAAGTACATATGTGAACTAGACTCATTCTTACTAAAAAGAAACAAGTTCACATGCCTTAAATTAATACATTAATATAATTTAAATAGCCCATTTAATTAAAATGTGCAAATTATATTCTTAATGTATTAATGGAATGCTAATCGCACCCCATTAGGGTCGCCCAAGGATTCCCACTTCCTGAGGTACTAGGTATTTGAAGAGTTACCGCTTGTCTTGATCACATATGGCTGCACCTCTCCAAAACTTTTGGATTCTGAAAGCCAAAAACAATTCTAGATGGACCCAGAAATTGGTCCAGTGGAATATATCAAGTGAAATTTTGTGTGGATTGGAGAACTTGGCATGCTATCTAAATTTAAGCTCCAATGAACATAACCTAATCACAATCAACAAATTATTCAATAAGGTTTGATAAATTAATTTTAGTTCATTCCACTAAAAAACTAAAATTAAACTCTTAAATAAAGATAGAAAAAGTTAATGTTCCTCATTCGTACCCTAGACAATCTTAATAGAGATAGTGTATCCTTGAGAAGAATACCAGTAATGGTCAAGAGCTCAAAGACCGCCTATAGCTCTCCTAGTTACCATATTTACTCATATAACTACATTTTGAACTTGGATATTTTGACATGTCCAGAAGCCATATTTCAATAGACAACATTGAAAACTCAAAGTTAAGATTTAATATCCACTACCTCAAAATATCCATATGATGGTATTCTTTCTACTCACATTTAATAAATGGAGTCACGATGTCCATATCTATAAATGAAGTCCTCTATCGATTAACAAATGAATACCACCAAACCATCGATCGTACTCATTGATGGCTCAAATGATAACACTTGTAACCGTAAGTCCATCATTTATCTCAGGATTTAGATAGACTCTCCGATTGTCTTCAAGTGAAAACTCTTATGCATTGACGGTTCTAGATAAAGTATCTCACTGTGATCCTATTCAATGCACCTAGTGCACTAGATTCTTTTGCCTAAAGATACCACACTTTGATGATTTTAGACTCATCATAACATATTTGCTCCCGCTCAAATGCTAGCAAAAGAATCTACAACTACAAGATAAAGGCACCTAACATTTATCATAAGTTGTGAATACTGTTCAAGACTAACCAAAGAATTGTGTCTACCTCATACATATCCAGATGTACGAACAATTCATCATTTCTCATAGTATTTTAACCTTATGATTATTTAATTTTGACAATTATAACAATAAACTATAAACGATGTAAGATTTGTTAAACCAAAAATCATTTTACTAATATGAAAAGATTGTCAAATACATTATTACACTCTTGCTATTGAGCCTAATCCCAAAAATCTCCCACTTGCTCTATAGCAAATGGGTCATATCTATTATCCTTATATTTTCCAGGTGTCCATCAAAACTCTTTTACAGTAGAGCCTTTGTGAAGGGATCCGCTAGATTTTCTGCTGACGCGATCTTGGTAATCGTCACGTCTCCCTATGCATAATTTCTCTCAAAAGATGATACTTTCTTTCAATTTGTTTCCCTCTCTTATGACTTCTTGGTTCTCTTGAATTAGTCACTGCTCCACTATTGTCACAGTAGATAGTGATCTGCTTATTCGCATCAGGAACCACTTCCAAGTCAATCAATAATTGGCGAAACAAGACATCCTCTTTAGCAGCTTAGCATGTAGTAACATACTCAGCTTCAATGGTGGAATCAACAATACAAGATTGCTTGATACTCCTCCATATGACTTCACTTTCTCCAAGAGTAAACACAGATCCTGATGTTGATCTTCTAGAGTCAGAATCTGATTGGAAATCAAAATTTGTAAACCCAACAGGAATTAAGTCCCCTCCAGAGTATATAAGCAAATAATCTCTCATTCTCTTGGGATACTTGAAAATATGCTTGACTGTTATCCAGTGATCAGGACCAGGTTTCGATTGAAACCAACAAACTATGCCAACAGCAAAATAAATATCTTTTCTAGTGCAGAGCATTGCATACATAAGACTTCCAACTGTTGAGGCATATGGAACCCTACTCATGAATTACTCTTCATGTTCATTCTTAGGAGCTTGTTCCTTAGAAAGTTTGATTCCATGTCTGAAAGGTAACATACCTTTCTTGGAATCTTGCATGGAGAACCTAGACAATATTTTATCTATGTATGAAGCTTGAGATAATGAAATCGTTCTATTCTTCCTGTCCTTTATTACTTGGATACCAAGTATATTGCTTCTCCTAAGTCCTTTATATTAAATTGTTTTGCTAACCATTCTTTTACTGATGTCAATAAACCTATATCGTTGTCGATGAGTAGTATATCATCAACGTAAAGAACTAGAAAAACCAACTTATCGTATTTGATCCTTTTATATACACAGGGTTTGTCAAGGGTTTGAATAAATCCAAACTTTTCACAGCTTGATCGAACCTTATGTTCCAAGATTTGGATGTTTGCTTCAATCCATATATGGATATTTATAACTTGTATACCTTTTCCTCTTGGTCTTTTTCAATGTATCCTTCTAGTTGCAACATATAAATGATTTCGTCGTGACTTACATTAAGAAAAAATGTCTTGACAGCCATTTACCAAATCCCTAAGTCTAGAGATGCCGCAATGGATAAGAGAATCCTAGTGGATTTAAGCATGGCCAAAGAGGAGAAGGTTACCTCATATTCAAGACCTTCCTTCTGTGTGTAAGCTTTAGCTGCCAATCTAGATTTAAAGTTTTCCACATTTACATCCATTCCTCTTGGACCCACCTGCACCCAATGAGTTTTATCCCTTTAGGCTAGTCTACACGAGACCAGATTTCTTTTTAACATAGAATTAATTTTAGATTGCACTGCCTTTTGCCAATGGAGACAATCAACATCCTCCATGGCTTTCTTGTACGTGTAGGGATCATCGTCGTTAGAGAGATTCTTTACTGGTTCTCCTAGACCAATGTATCTCTCGAGTTGTCTAATAATGTAAAGTTTTAGATTATGTTGGCATTAATTCCATATCAAAATGATGTTTACTTGTAATGATTTAGTTGTTTAGGTTTATGATGATTCAAGCTTCAAAGAAGAAATATCAACTAGTCAAAGCAAGTTCAAAGTCTTCAAAGAGAAAGGATGCTATAAGGTTCTACAAAGGTATATTAAGACCTTATCTTTGTCTTACAAGGCTTAGGCACACACACAATTCAGATATTTGTGTCCCTACATAGTTGTGTACCATTATAGACACACACACACAAATCATACACATGTGTTCCTACATTGTTGTGCCCCATTTATAACATATTCACACAGTTGAATATGAATGCTCATGCATTGGTATGAAAATAACATGTTTTGGAAAATAACATGTTTTGGAAAATGCATGAAAATAACATGTGTTTGTATGTGTATATGTATATGTTTGTATAACATGGATATTGAACTTGATTTTAGTCTTAAATCACTCTTGATTGAGTTCCAAACACTTTTGTTACTCACACTTTCAATTTCAAGTTCTAAGTCAAAAGATACTACACTTTCAACTCATGTTGTGTACATTGTCTTCGTATTCATATATCGAGTCGAATTCTTATTTTTTTTGGTTGAGTATCTTATATTTCCATATCCATGAGAGAGTTATGATTCATAATCTAAAAACGAATTCAAATTTCGAGTTCGGAGGCCGGAGAACAGTCGAAGAACGCGAAGGGAGCGCACGAGGAAAAGAAGTGCAACCAAGCACTCTTTCTCGAGATGGCACGTTGCCATCTCGGGCCAAATGCTTGCTGCCCCAAGATGCCCACACACCATCTCGGGCAGCAAGTGTTCTTGGTGAACTTAAGTCTCTTTTGGTCATTTTTCTTGTATTCTTTTCCCTCTCCTTTGTATATCACTTCCCTCTCACATTTCATTCCAAGAAGAGATTCAAAATTTGAGTACAGAATTTTCTCCCAAATTTTCTCACCTTCCAAATACCATAACTTCTTCATTTGAACTCTGATCTGAGTGATTCAAAGTTGAGAGTGCTTGTCATCATTTCCATAAAGGTTTGAGTTAGTTTTATTGATGTTTTTGGAGTCTAACCTCATAAAAACGGGACTGCACAAAATCAACTAAGGTATTGATTTTCTCTCAAAGTTTTCTTTTAAAACTTGGTAAATTGCCTTGGGTTTTCTTCTTCAATATATATATATGTGTCTTGTGATTGTTTTTATTTGAGTTTTGAACTTATTTAAAGCTAGATTGAGTTTCAATTGAAATCTCACATGTTGAGTTAGGTTTTGATTTTGCCTATGTTTTCACATGTTTGAGATTTTATTGTGCTAGCTTTGATTCTAGGACTATTTGATGATCTTTAATTGATTGATTTTGTAAAAAAATAGTTCCTCACATGTATTAGGCTCTCTTTGGCCGAAATCTCACACTGATACATGTGCTTGTGTTCTTTTGAGCTATTCTTGTGCTTAGTTGATTTCATGAATATAAAATATGCTCTAGAACTTTTGCTTTAATCTAGATGACTTTGCCACATGATTTTAGCTTGTTTTTGGTTTACATGTTTTAAACTTGATTAAATGATTAATTGAATATATCTTGAGTTCAAGTTTAGATTTATGCATGTATCTAGGTTGAAATTAACTTGTCATATATTTTGTATGAACTAAATGATTTAGACATGCATTTTAACTAGACAACAATTGGTTTGTGCATTCATGCTTATGTCTAGTGTTTTCCATAGGATGTGTTGATCATAACATTCTATGTTGCGCGCTTGTTTGCGTCTTGCATTCACGATCACTTAGATGCCTTGTGAGAAGAAAGTCTTGACAATAGATGTGAGACCTATGTTGTTGAGCAAGAAAGTCTTGGCAAGAGGTGGGAGACCTTGGAATGTCAAGCAAAGAATTCTTGCCTATGGTTGTGAGGAACCAAAAGGGTGTGCAAATAAGTCTTGCCTAGGGTAGTGAGGATCCGGAAGGGTGAGCAAGGAAGTCTTGCCTAGGGTCATGAGGATCCGGAAGGGTGAGCGAGGAAGTCTTGACAAGAGGTGTGAGGCCTCGGAATATTGAGCAAGTGGGTGACATATTCATAAGTAGGATAAGAGGGTAATTTCTAGGTGAATGGGTCACTTGAAAGATTGTACTTTTCTTATCTACTAGTGGATTTTGTTTGCTGGTGGTTGCTAACCCGTGGATGTTTCCTCTTCGGAGGTTTATTATGTTATATCTTGTGTCAACTTTTCTCTATCTCTCTCTCTCTTATATTTGTATTTGTTATTTGGATACTATGAATAGAACTTTATATGTAAGTTGACTTCCTTACTATAAAATTGTTGTTATATGCTTTATGTGTGTTTGTTTGTATCACATTTTTTATGCTTACATATATTGATTAGTTAGCTTCAATTAATATATATATTGTGACAAGCAATTTAGAGGGACAAACATTTGTTTGTTTCAAGGGAGTCAAAAAAAGTGTCTAACCTATTCACCCCCCCCCCCCATCTAGGTTAGCCTTGAGCATTTAACCGTGTTTGTATTTTCAATTGGTACCAGAGCAGGACACTAGATTGTACTTAGTGAGCATCCAGGTGATACATTCACGATATTTGCAATGCTTTTGAAGTCATGGGTTTACAAGATGATGTAAAAGCGGAAGAAGCCTCAAATACTATGCCAACATTACTTCGAGGCACTAACTATGGGTATTGGAAGTTGAGGATGAAAGCCTACATCGCTCAATTAATGAAAGGGCATGGATGGTAGTGGAAGAAGGTTATAGTCATCCTACCAAGGTTCAAGAGGATGGAACCAGTATACTCATGCCAAGGAGTGAATGGACAACGAATGAGTTTGAGGTTGCTAAATGGAACCACCGTGCTCTAAATGCCATATTTGGAGGAGTTGATGGGCATCAATTTTCCTACATTCAAAATCTTGAATCAGTAAAGAAGGCTTGGGATACTCTCCAAGTTACTAATGAAGGAACCTTAGCGGTGAAGAAATCAAGGCTTCGAATGTTGGCATCACAATTTGAAGGTTTAAGTATAGGTTAAGAAGAAAAGTTTGAAGACTTCCAATTCTGGCTTCTTAACATTGCTAACCAATGTCAAGCACTTGGAGTTCCTATCTCAAGAGAGCGTTTAAATTGGAAAACCCTTAGGTCTCTTCCTAAGAGATTTAAATCAAAGGTGACGGCCATTGAGGAAATAAAAGATATGGATAGCATGAACATCGATGAGTTGCTTGGGTCTCTCCAAACTTAAGAGATGTGCTTGAAGCCAAAAATTAAGAATAAGGGAATCACTGTCAATGTTATTGAAAATGAGAGTGATGATAAAAATGAAGAAATGGCTCTTTTGGTTAGAAAGTTAAAGAAGTTTCTAAAAAAGAATACCAAGCCTAGAGGCAAGTCTTCTAAGGAAAAGGGAGTTAAGAAACCATCATCTCCAATGAATGAGAAGAATAGTCAAGCCATGAACAAGAAAGATGTTCAATGCTACAATTGTCATGGTTTCGGTCACTTTGCTAGTGAGTGCACCAAGAAGCCATCTAAGAAAGACAAGAAAGGCAAAGTGTTAGCTGCTACTTGGAGTGATGATTATTCTAGTGATGATGAGAGCTCTAGTAGTGAGTCTTCACGTGATGAAGAGTTGGTGAGCAACTTTATAGCTCTAACGACTTCTTATTCTCCACTAGATGTTGATAGTACAATATCTTTGAACAAGAACTTTGATACAAATCATCATGGAAGCACTAGTTTCATTCCTACCAATCTTGATTTGTTGGCCAAGATAGAGAAGCTTGAAGAAGCTAGAGATAATGCTCTAAGAGAGGTAGTTGAGAATGATGATTTGATCAAGAAATAACTAGATGAGTTTTTGATTGTTACTCGTAGACTTCTTGGTGAGAAAGGTGATATTATGAAGAAGTTTAGAGAACTTGAAAAGATAAACCTTGAGAAGGATGGAATGATATCTTCTTTAAAGAAGAGAGAACAAGAATTAATAGAAGAGATAGACACAGCTAAGAAGGCCATCAAGGACTTAGTGAATGATTCGGTAAGTGTGTCTAGTGTTAGGAATCTTGTTAACTCTCATAGTGGTGAAGACGACTTGGTAATTGAAGAGGAGCCCTTGGAAACACCACTTCCTACTCACTTGGATGAAGTCGTGGTTAACAAGAAACCACATAAGAAGAGAAGATCAAAAGCCAAGAAGAAGTTGGCAAACAAGGTATCTTTGCAAACTCCTAGTGAAGCTAGTTCAACTCCAAAAGGTACAATCTCATCTTTTATTCCAATTTTCCATTATTGCAACACAATAGGTCACATTAAGCCTAGGTGTTATAAATTTATTGAAAAATGCTAATTAGGAAATGAATCTAGAGATAAGGAGATTAAACTTCAACTTGAACATGCTAAGGCTTTGAAAGTTGAGAAACATGATAATATTGCTAAGCAAAAGAAGCTATGGAGTAGAAAGAAAGCTAATCTTGTTCAACTTGACAAAGCTTGTGTTGAAAATGTTAAGGAAGAGAGTATTAATGATATTCTTGTTAATCAAGTCATTGAAGGACTTTACTCTAGATTTAACATTGTTGTCGATGATGATATTGGAAATGTTTGTGTAGGTACACCCAAGAACAAGTGGTTCAAGGGTGAGAGCTCTTATTGCTAATGTAAGAAGCACATGTGAGGTAGCTTTGAGGCAATATATCAAATGTGTTGAGAATTCTTGCTTGCTAGCTTTGAATACTCCATGTATTGATATGAACTTGGTTGTCTCACGTCATGTTTGTTATGATGGTCAAAATTTATTGGTTAACTTTTGAGAAGTTCTTTTGTTATATGTGTTGGTTGAGTTAAAATATTATGCTTTTATACTCTTGTTGTGAAACATCGTCAACTTGGCGTCATGAGGAAATTCAATGCAAGAGTGATCATAAAAAGGGCGGAAGTATGATATTTGGTGAATATAATGTGCAAAAGGTATCTCTATACTCTAATGCATGTTCTCTTATATATTCATCTTTTTACTCAATCTTTGATATACATCTCATAGCATGTCATATTAGAGAATTTTGTATAGCATACATATAATTCTCATTGACATTTGCTATTTTAGGATCTAATAGTGATATTGTTCACATTGATCTTAACTTTGATGATTGTTTGTGTATAGTATATTGAGTGGCATTACTTTTGAAAATATGAGCTTCATATTCTTTGAAAGCTACTCATTAGAGAAGTAATGATCTTGAATAAGTCTTTACTTATTGCTTTTAGATCATGTGCTTATGAGCTATAAAATCTTGGTTTTCTAAAATTGCACTTTGCTTCTTTCATATGTTTTGCTAGTTGGTTGATTTTACTAATATGTAAACTTTTGGATACACCTTGAAGTTTTTGTGCTTAAGTACATTTAAAATTACTTATGGTTAGTATCCATTTTGCTTCGGCAAATACATTGAACTCAACAAGCACCTTCATGGAAAGGGCTACACACATTGGTTATGAAAGCTACCCAATGTTGGAAAGAGCTACACCATTGTGATGAGTGAAAGCCGCCATGAAGTGAATTTTTTTATGTTTGGAAAAATCAAAGAAGTGTTGAATGGAATCATGAAAACAAAATTATTTGATTCAAAGCCTAAAATGCAAAAGGAGGAAGGCTTAAAAAGAAGTATAGCTGAAAAATCAAATGAGCTCGGATTGAAAAAAAAAATGGTATGATGAGCCACATGCACACACACGCTCATATGTTGAAATCTGTTCTCTTAATAACAAAAATTCCGGATGATAATCGGTTTGACTTTTATGGAAAAAGCTTAAGATGAATAGATGTTGGAAATTGTTTGCATGTTGATTATCAAACTACTTCTTGATATATATTTGAAGCATATCTCTTCCACACACACTTTGTTTATGAGTATGTTGATATTTTAGCAATTTTTGAAAAATTATGAGAGAACTTGAAAATCTTTGTGTATCTATCTTAGCATATGAAGCTTATTTTATTGATATTTCTTCAAATTGCTTGAATGTGTGATTGTGTGAACATCTTTGTGAACTTTATGCTATCATTGATTTTAGTTATGGCATTTATCAAGGGGGAGCATTGTATGCTAGACATTGTTCACTTTTATGATGTGTTCACATGCTTCATTTTGTTACACATTGGCATATTTTGATTTAATGACACTTGTAAGACATTACTCACTATCTTTGTCTTGCATGATGATTCATTCTTAAGTCATATATCTTTGTTTTTTATATCTTTGTGGCTAATGTGCTTGTTTTTTTTTTCACTCACTTTTGTTGTATGTATATAGCATCCTATCACACAAGAGAGTGGGAAGAACTAAGATTACTGGAAGTGGAAATCAATTGAATCCCGTTGTGAAAGCCAAGTCTACCTCAAAAGGATCTAACTCTTCAAGGACAAAAGATTTAAGGATCTTTGGAACAAATAAGATATTTCAAGAGAGAGGCATTGACTTTGGTAAGTGTAAAGATTCTTATGTTCTTAAGTGTTTAAAGGATAGAAAATGGGAATCTTGGTGAGCATGTTAGGAGTTGTAAATGATACTCTTGTTAGAGAGTTCTATCATGAATATAAGGAATGTGTCACCTTGTTAGATGCTTTGACGGAAATAAGGGGTATTGCATTTAGAGTTAATCCGGAAAATATTAACAAGTTTCTTGGGCCATCTAATGATGTAGATTCAAATTTTCTTGATGTGAATATTATTGAGAATCTAAATATCATGGGTAGAACTCTTTGTGACAATGCTTCCTTTGAGTGGAAAAATAAGGCATACATTAGTCAACATGAGTTAACTAAGGCTAGTGCATTTTGGCATCTAATCATTTGCACTAACATTATTGGATCTTTGAATTCAACCGAGTTGAATAAGGACAAGATCAAAATAGTGTATGCCTTGGTAACTAATCAACCGATAAACCTTGGAGATCTTCTCATGTATTACATTGATAGTGTGGCTTTCTTTACTAGAGGTGATAAAAAGCTTGCATTACCGGGGTTTATTACTTCATTGTGTTTAGCTCGTGGTATTAAGAGTAGAGAAGATGATGTGTTAGTTCAACCCTTGGAAAAATATTGTGATAAACATGACCTATAAGAATAAGGGTATGACTTGTGATACTTTTAGACTATTTCGTAGTTCTCAAGTTGATAGTCATGTGAATAGCACTAGTATTCTTCCGGATTGGGCTATACAATTGAAGGAGAAGGTTGATGAACTTAGTGCAATAGTTGTTCAACAAGATGCTAGGATAAAAGAGTTGGAGGAGTGCATTGCTTCAAGCTCAAGACCACCTCTCAAGCATTATGTTAGATCGACTACTCACACGACTTTCTTTGGAGGAACAAGTGGCTAGTATTTAAGCTTTGAGGTACATTTCTTAACTTTTTGGCGTCATTTCATGTCAAAAAGGGGGAGAAAGAGTATATGTTAGTTGTTTAGTTTCTTTCTATGTTGTTTTTGTGAACTTTTGAGCTTAATGGCATTTAATAATTAGTTTTAAGATTTGGTTAAGAATTTTAGTGATTTGGCATGTGTTGAGAGGGAGATACATGTATTTGTGGACTTTAATTGTATATTCTTATCCATATTATATGTTGCCATTTGTTGTTTTCTCTTGTACATGCACTGTGCTTTGAGATGATTTATAGGTTGCTTCAAGAAGAACAATATGAAGTTCAAGAGTTGATGAAGATTATTTCTAGGAATCTTACTCATTGTAATGTGAGGGAGTGATTTTGTGACCTATCTTCATTTATATATTTATAGTAAATGTATAGGTGTTTTGACATGGAATTTGCCAAAGGGGCAGATTGTTAGGTTTTAGATTATGTTGGCATTAATTCCATATCAAAATGATGTTTAGTTATAATGATTTAGTTGTTTAGGTTTATGATGATTCAAGCTTCATAGAATAAATAACAACTAGTCAAAGCAAGTTCAAAGTCTTCAAAGAGAAAAGATGTTGTATGGTTCTACAAAGGTATATTAAGACCTTATCTTCCTCTTACAAGGCTTAGGCATACACACAAAATTCATACATTTGTGTCCCTACATAGTTGTGCACCATTATAGGCACACACACAAATCATACATATGTGTCTCTGCATCATTGTGCCCCATTTATAACACATTCACACACTTGAAGATGAATGATCATGCATTGGTATGAAAATAACATGTTTTGGAAAATACATGATTGGAGATTATCTCTATGTAGTTTTCATTCTAGTATGAAATGTGTTTGTATGTGTATAAGTTTGTAAATCATGGATATTAAACTTTAATTTAGTCTTAAATCATTTCAATTTCAAGTTCTAAGTCGAAAGATACTACACTTTCAACTCATGTTGTGTACATTATCTTCATATTCGTATATCGAGTTGAATTCATTTTTTTTGGGTTGAGTATCTTATATTTCCATGTCAATGAGAGAGTTACGGTTAGTAATCCATAAACAGATTCAAATTCCGAGTTCGGAGGCCGGAGAACGGTCAAAAAATGCAAAAGGATCGTGCGACGAAAAGAAGTGCAACCAAGCACTCTTTCCCGAGATGGCGCGTGACCATCTCGGGCCAGAATGCTTGCTGCCCCGAGATGCCCACGTGCCATCTCGGGCAGCAAGTATGCTTGGTGCAATTAAGTCCCTTTTGTTCATTTTTCTTGTATTCTTTTCCCTCTTCTTTATATATCCCCTCCCTCTCACGTTTCATTCTAAGAAGAGATTCAAAATTTGAGTGCAGAATTTTCTCCCAAATTGTCTCACATTCCAAACACCATAACTTCTTCATTTGAACTCTGATATGAGTGATTCAAAGTTTAGAGTGTTTGTCTATTCATCCTCCATCTTTTCTCTGAAGGTTTGAGTTAGTTTTATTGCTTTTTTTAGAGTCTAACCTCATAAAAACTGGATTGTACCAAATCAACTAACGTATTGATTTTCTCTCAAAGTTTTCTTTTAAAACTTGGTCAATTGCCTTGGGTTTTCTTCTTCAATATATATATATATATGTGTGTGTGTGTGTGTGTGTGTGTGTGTGTGTGTGTGTGTGTGTGTGTCTTGTGATTGTTTTGATTTGATTTTTGAACTCGTTTAAAGCTAGATTGAGTTTCAATTGAAATCTCACATGTTGAGTTAAGTTTTGATTTTGTCTATGTTTTCACATGTTTGGGATTGTATTGTGCTAGCTTTGCTTCTAGGACTATTTGATGATCTTTAATTGATTGATTTTGTGAAAAATAGTTCCTCACATGTATTAGGCTCTCTTTGGCAGAAATCTCACTATGATACAAGTGCTTGTGTTCCTTTGAGCTATTCTTGTGCTTAGTTGATTTCATGAATTGAAAATATGCTCTAGAACTTTTTCTTTAATCTAGATGACTTTGTCACATGATTTTAGCTTCTTTTTTTTCATGATTTAAACTTGATTAAATGATTAATTGAATATATCTTGAGTTCAAGTTTAGATTTATGCATGTATCTAGGTTGAAATTAACTTTTTATATATTTTGTGTGAACTAGATGAATAAGACATGCATTTTAACTAGACAACAATTGGTTTGTGCATTCATGCTTATGTCTAATGTTTTCCATAAGATGTGTTGATCATAACATTCTATGTTGCGTGCTTGTTTGTATTTTGCATTCATGATAACCTAGATGCCATGTGAGAATGAAGTCTTGACATTAGGTGTGAGACCTATGTTGTTGAGCAAGGAAGTTTTGGCAAGAGGTGGGAAACCTCGGAATGTCAAGCAAAGAAGCCTTGCCTAGGGTCGTGAGGATCCGGAAGGGTGAGCAAGGAAGTCTTACCTAGGGTCGTGAGGATCCAGAAGGGTGAGCGAGAAAGTCTTGACAAGAGGTGTGAGGCCTCGAAATGTTGAGCAAGAGGGTGACATATTCATGAGTAGGATAGGAGGGTAGTTTCTAGTTGAAAGGGTCACTTGAGAGATTGTACTTTTCTTATCTACTACTGGATTTTGTTTGCCGGTGGCTGCTAACCCGTGGATGTTTCCTTTTCGGAGGCTTACCACGTTATATCTTGTGTCAACTTTTCTCTATCCCTATCTCTCTTATATTTGAATTTGTTATTTGGATACTATGAATAGAACTTTATATGTAAGTTGACTTCCTTACTATAAAATTGTTGTTATATGCTTTATGTATGTTTGTTTGTATCACATTTTTTATGCTTACATATATTGATTAGTTAACTTCAATTAATATATATATTGTGATACAATCAATTTAGAGGGACAAACATTTGTTTGTTTAAAGGAGTCGAAAAAGGTGTCTAACCTATTCACCCCCCCTAGGTTAGCCTTGAGCATTTAACCGTGTTTGTATTTTCAACTAACCCTCCCACTACGTTGAGGAATGGTTGGTTGTTGATCTTGTGTTGGTACGGAATTTACAATTGGGTTAAGTTGTGAAACTTCTTATGGAATTGTATCTCCTGAAAGCTCATTCAGAACATTTCTACTTTTAGGAACAAAATTATTCATATCATTCTTTTCCAGAAATTTAGCATTTGTCGAAACAAATACTTTAAGATCTATAGAACTAATATCTTTTGATTACTTTAGGATACTCTACAAATATGCATGTTTCTGAACGGGACTCCATCCTTTCTGTCTTTCCTTTTAACATGTGTGCTTGACATCCAAATATCCTTAAGTGTTGTAAACTAGGCTTTCGTCAGCCCACAACTCATGCGGTGTTTTAAGAACCAATTTAGAAGGTACATCGTTTAGAATGTACATTACAGTTTGCAAAGCATATTCCCAAAAGGAATTAGGAAGCGTTGAATAACTCAACGTAGACCTAACCATGTCCAAACGAGTTTTATTTCTTCTTTCAACCACCCCATTTTGTTAAGGTTTACCTGGCATAGAAATCTAAAAAATTATCCTATTATCAATAAGATATTGATGAAACTCACCACATAGATATTCTCCACCACGATCAGACCTCAAAATTTTTATGTTTTTTTCAAGCTGATTTTCTACTTCAACTTAAAATGCTTTGAACATGTCAAAAGCATCTAACTTATGTCTCTTGAGATACACATAGCCAAATCTCGAGTAATCATCCATGAAAGTGATGAAATACTCATATCCACCTCTAGCTTGAATGCTCATAGGACCACACACATCAGTGTGTATTAATCCTAAACATTCAGTAGCTCTTGTGCCTTTGGTCGTGAATGACCTTTTGCTCATCTTACTTTCCAAACAAGATTCACAAGTTGGTAGATCATTAACCTTTAAGTCACCTACGAACCAATATTTTGATCTTATTAAGGTTAATATGACCTAGACGCAAATGTCATAGGTAGGTTTCATCTTTTGATAATTTTACTCATTTATGATTAGGATCTGTTGATTCTGTGTCTAACAAGTTAGAGATATTGCTATGCAAATAGAATAAACTGTTTTCCAATGTACCTTTGCTAACGAATTTGTTATTCCTACTAATAATAAAACCTTTATTAAAAGTAACAAAATATCCAAATATTTTTAAACAAGAAACTGAAATTAAATTTCTCTTGAATTGAGGTACATAATAAATGACTATTAGATCTAAATGCATATAAGAATCTATATTAATTTTAATATCGCCCACTACACTGGCAGACACCAACACTCTGTTGCCTAAACACAAGTTGAATTCACTCTCATTAAGCCTTTTCTTTTCCTTGAACCTCTATAAGGCATTACAAACATGATTAGTGGCTCCAGAGTCTGTGATCCAATAATCTATAGAATCTACCAGAAAACATGTTTCAAGGTAATTAATATTACCTTCTTCCTTCTTTTCGTGAGACTTTGGGCAATTTCTTTTCCAATATCCCTTTTCACCATAAAGAAAACATTTCCCTTTGATCTCGGTTACTTTCTTGGTCTCCTTCTTGGTAGGCCCAAGTTGCATTTTCTTCTGTTGTTTCTTGACCTTCTTACGGGTCTTAACAGTAGCAACTTTACCTACCATATGAATTTTTTAACTCTTAACTTTCACAAGGATTTTCTCGGCTTTTTGATCATCTTGCATTTGGCCTGTAAGGTGTATTCCTTTTTGTTCAAGGTCTAGTCCAACTTGAATTGATCAAAGGAATCCGATAGTGAGTTAACAATCATGTCAATTTTTGTCTCACTATCTATCTCAACACCATTGAGTTCAGTAATGTTGAGATGTGCTATAACTTTCATCATGTGATCGTTCATAAAATGTCTAGGTTTCATCCTAAGATTCATGAAAGCAGTCACTGCCTCTCTCTTTGTCATCCTAGACTTCATAGCAAATATCTTCTTTAGAGACATCATTATATTGACAGCAATCTTCATTCCTTCATATTGTTGTTGCAATACGTCGGAGATGGTGGCCATAATGTAACATTTGGCCATCTCATCTGAAGTATTCCATTGTTGATACTCGTCTCTTTGCACCTCAATAGATTCATTAATAAAAGTTGGTGGTTTAGGGGTACACAGAACAAACTTATGCCTTTTAACTTGTAGCAACAACCCAATTTTCCTTTTCCATGTGATATAATTATCCCCAGTTAAAGTATTATCTTTTAGGATGTTGATTAGGGATGGGTCATGATTTCTGAGTAATAACAAAAATTATATAAGTAAATTAAATAAAATAAAATAATTCAATTATAAAATTCAATGGTGATCCCTCACCCATAAATGTTATGCCTCCTTTGGGAGTTCACACCATCTACTAGTTGGACTAGGTCCCTCCTAATTGTTAACATAACATCCAGCATTTTCAATTTTATCCTTGAGATTTTATTAACAAGAACTCTTGGGAGGATATTAAGAAAATTACATTGAGTGTGTTACCAAGTTATCAACCTTCAATCTATTCCCTCGTGAATATCCCTCATTTAAGAGTAGATATCGTTTGAGTCAATTGTCTACTCTATCCTTGTAAGGAACTATTTTGCTAAATTCCATTCAAAAATACCCCTTGGGGGGTTATAATATGAAACATAAAGCTCAACTAAACTTGGATGCCATAGGCGTTCCAAACACCTTCTCCCACACAATTGTTTAAGGCGTTGATTGAATTCCTTAGAATGATTTACCATGTTATCTAGAGGCCAATTAGATACCTAAACCTTTCAATACATGTTCATACTAAAAAAGATATATGCCTTCATAGTACCGTGCAGCCCTCTCAACTGCCGTCAGCACCAATTTAGTCCTCGCAAACATCTGAAATCGTAGTTGGACCCCTTGTCATTGTATACATACTAATAAGTATAAACATTAACAAAATATATACTTACCCTAGATGTGAAAATCTCTGACAGGTTGTTTGCCCTTGGTCGCTTATTCAACTCCTATTTCAGAATCCAGGGGGGAGAGGTCGCTTGACTTGCGGGTCCCAAATTCTGTGGCAAGCTAGGGGATAGCCTCAAAGGCAAATATCTGTATAAAAAAATAAGTACAGTAAGAATCCAATATATTTAATACATTAGTCATATAAAAACAATTACAGTGTTAGTCCTGAAAGGAATTCTAAATTCTCACCAACAGTGCGTGAGGTAGACTATATATGTTGTACACTTCAGTGGAGTGGTTGTCGACACCCTTTCTTACTGTCGTTTTTCAAACCACTCACGTCAACAGTCTAACTCATGCTTGAAACCAAAAATGGACTGCCTATACATGTGTACACCTTAGGGGAATGCATCAAAAGCGTCCAAGTCCTCGACTAGGTAGATCTACTATACTAGAATTTTGTCTCTCTCGTCCAACCTCATTAATATCCAGTTCAGCATATCCAATAAACACAGCTTCACCGCATCATACTTCTACTCAAAAATAGCAATACGTAGAACTGCTCTCAGTTGTTCACAGTTAACCTCATCTAGACCACCAAAGTACCTCTGGTGTATGTCGTTCTCTACCTTATCATACATTGTCGGGTCAGGAATGACTCCGTACTTCAATCCGGTGATCAAACAGAACTCAACCTTAGAGAATCGAACTAAATCGTGGCCTAACATAAATCTCATCTCATCCTCCGGCCCACTGTGATGCAACTCGTGCATAAGCAGCCAATGGACAATGCCAGTCGAGAACTTCATCTCCCAATGCATCCAAAAGAAATGTCCAAAACACGCCTCATCATACCGATGTTGTTCTTCAACCGTAAGATGTTTCGGTACCTATTTAAGTGCATCGTTGATATCTCGAAGGTCATAGAAATGGTCATGTCGAGTTATTTTTCCCATGTACCAATCTCCCACTGGAGTTTTAAACAAATCCTTTAGCTGATTCCTCATCTTCATTTTTCACTAGCATTAGTAAGCTGTAAAAGGCTCGGCATGTTAAGTAAAAGACTAAGGCATTTAATAAAAAAAGCTCTGGGATTTTAGTAAAAGGCTCAACCATTTAACTAAAAGGCTCGGGCTTTTAACTAAAAGGCTCGAGCACTACTTATAAAGGCTAGGATACAACTAACAAAGGCTCAAAAATCGCAAAGTTTAAAAATGCTTGAGCTTTTCAACAAAAGTCTCAGAAACTACTTCAAAAGGCTTGGAACCTATTTACAAAGGCTCGGGGATTTAAATTTTATAAAACCTAATATTGATAAAAAAAACGGTGTTTCATAAGGCTCGGACTGTGTTTCAAAAGGTTTGAAGATTCAAATTTTATAAATTCTAATATCCATAAACAAAAAAGCTCAGAAGGTGCTACAAAAAGGCTCGGACGGTGTTTCAAATGGCTCGGACAGTGTTTCAAAAGGCTCGGAGATTCAAAGTTTATTAAACCAAATATTCATAATAAAAAAGTTCATACAGTGTTTTAAAAAGGCTCAGACGGTGTTTCAAAACGTTCGGAAATAATAAAAAAAACCTAATTTTCTTAACCAAAAAGCTCTAACGATGTTTCAAAAAGTCTCGGACACTGTTTGAAAGTCTTAGGCGGCATTTGAAAAGGCTTGGATGGTGTTTCAAAACACTTAGAAACCAAATTCTTCATCTTACACACAATTTTTTCAATAAAATATAAACCCTAACCTAAACCACAACCATACTCAAATCAACAAATCAAACCTAATCTACAAGTTTAATCAACACCCAACAACATCACTGCTTTTGTGTGAGTGGGAGTGTCCAGTTAGGAACCCCTTCTGATGTAGAGGGTCTTGGTATTTACAATAGTTAGAAGATTAAGTAACAGAGGATTGGTTAACGTGACTCTCAAATTAGGGACTCCAACTAGAAGATATTATATTAAGATATATCTCAAAATATCTTGGATACCGATAAAATTATGACCTAGTCAGTTGCTTAAGTTACACATCTGACCTAGTCCTTCATAAACTTGGTCAAGGTTTAAGTTTGTTTTGGACTCATGTTGGGCCTATCTTTCGTTAGGTCTGACCATGATTGTACTTCTTGATATAAGCAGATCGTCTGACTCCTCATTTAGATTTCTAAATTGAGGCCTCAACATTTGTGCTTTACTATTTTTGGTTAACACAACGCTCAACGTTGCTTTGTGGTTATTGTCCGATGTGACTTGGTGCCGAATGATAAAGGGTGTTTATTCGGTCCTACAATGTCATAAGTTTGAGTCATAACCGTAATTTACAAAGTCACAATGGTAAATATCGAGTTGTTATATATGTATATATATAGTCTTTCTATTGCTAGTTCGAACTAACATAAGATATATCAGTTCCTTATATGTACTCCATTGGATTTAAACGATGTTTTGACAAGTGTAAGTAATCAAGTCAAATCATTTAAATTCAATGATCCATATGAAAGAATTGATATATCTTATATTAGTTCGAATTAACAATAGAATATCTATGTATAATTTGAATCTGAATATTGTCAAGCCCTAAGTCAGAAATGTTTTTGAAAATTGAGTTGTCACTTTTAGGCTTTGGCTTTAAAGACAACGTGATCGAAATTTGAAGGAAATAATTTTCAAGGAAAACACGTATCACATGTTCACATTGACATCATTGTATTCACATGATATCCATTTTTATTAAAAATAATTTCAATTACAAAAGTAACTAGATGTTTAAAGCCTACGTTGATGGTTGCGAAGGACCACAAAGTTAGGCCGAGTGTGCCTTCTTGATAAAGCCTCTGTTGCATTGTGGTTATGGAATGGTTAAATTTCGGTTTCTTTTTGGAGTACCGATATTGGTACCCATCAAAAACAGTATGTACACCCATTTTATAAGTATATTTCTAAAATATTTTAAAAATTGATGTTTCATAAATAAGCCCCACTTAATGTCAAATATACCATTTCTTTAATTTTATTATATTATATTTTGTTAGCACATCTCGCTATTTTATTATCTAATCATATTTATTTAAAATTTTATTATTTTATAACTTTTAAAAACTTTATCATTGCGTTAAAACTTTTTTAAAATTCTTTCTTTTTTTTCAAGTTCAAAATTCTCCAATTCCACCGTATTAAAAAACTGTTAACTCTCAACACACAACAGTGTATCTCATTTCCATTGTTCCTAAAAAAGTTTATTGTTTTTTTTTTTACAATAGAAAGTTTATTTTTATATTGATTTTTGTTTCACTCAATTATAACATAAATTGTTGGTTAACTCAATCAATTTGTTTTCCTTAAAAGAAATTGAAATTAGTGTTTAAAACAAAAGTTAGAGTTTGATAAAATATAAAGGTTTTTATTATCATACCAAACAATTAATAGGAAACTTCCTTTTTCTTTTGTTCAAATGATTGATATAAAACCAATTAGTAATTATTAGTTTGTACTTATAAACCATTTATAGTCATTTAAGTAATTTTACTCAAGGGTAATATTGGATTTTCAAATTTATACTAAATTGGGGTGAATATACAATTTTTGAAGGGTGTAAATATCGTCACTCTTCATATTAGGCGGCGTAATACACTCTATTACAAAAATTAAAAAATAAAATCTTATTAAAACACCCGCATATCACTAAATATATCATTATTTAAAGTCTAAGAGCTAACATTAATTGACTATTTTTTCTTTATTTTATTTAAATCAAAATAAAAAGGGAAAAAATGAGAAACGAATAAACAACAATAAAAAGAAATATGGAAATCTGATTCATCATCTTCTTTCTTCTTCTTTCTTCATTTTTCTGTCACTTTTATTGTTAATATTTTTTTAGTAGCTTTTATTATTAATTATTATTTCCTTTGGGAGAAAGAGAGATAATGTTATGTGTTTTTTTTTCTTGTTTCTGTGTTTTTTTTTTTTACACTATGTTTGGTTTGATGAAATGGGAGAGAAAAGAAAGAAAATGATTTGGATAGATTTCCAATATCTTGTTTTGAATGTTAAACGAGAGGGAAATGAAAGGAAAATGAGGGAAATGAAAGGAAATGGATTTAATAATTTCTTCTAATTTCACCCAATTGAGTTTCTCACCAAATTTGGGGAAATTTAAGGAAATGAAAGGAAAAGGAAAAATATTTTTCAATATCTCAAAAGTAACTTTATATAACATTACATATCTTTTATTCATATTGTTGAAAGAAATGTATTTTCGTAAATAGAATAATATTTATTTATTTATTTATTTATATTTATCTCTTTTCTTTTCCTTTCCATTCATAACTATCCAAACAACAATCGTTAAAAACATTATCTTTTCCTTTCTTTATTAACTTATCATTTCCTTTCCTTTCTTTTCCATCAAATCAAACATAGTGATAATGTAAAATACAAAATTAAAAGACTCTACAGCCTATTCCTGCAGCTGTTTTTTCAGCTCATTTTCATTTTTGTTTTCCAAAAACAATTTTGAATTCGAGTTCGTTAACAATTTTTTATTTTATTTAAAAAAAAATTACAAAATCAGTGTTAACAGTGAAATATTTGAAAAACATAAAATACTTGTTTTTATTTTCATTTTTGTTTTTCATTTTGTTTTTTACCTTTTTTTATTAAAAAAAAACTTTTTTCTTACGTTTCTTCTTCTTCTTGGATGATGTCCTCGTCATTGTTCTTTTTCTACTTCTCTTCTTCTGCTGCTTCTACTTCTTCCAGACGTCTTCTTCTTCTTGAAGCACCCGATGTAGAAGGATCACCAATCTGCTCTTATTCACCGTCGATCTTTTATTCTCCTCCTGCTCCCCCTGCTCCCCCTACTCCTCCTCTGATATGGTTGTCTCTTCTTTTTTCTTCTTTGTTTTTTATTTTTCGTTATAATTTTTTACTGTTATTTATATTTATTAAAATAAATATTTATTTATAATTTATATTCTTGTATTACTCTATGCTTCTCGTCTAAGGCTTTTCTCGAGAAAACTTATCTCAAGATGGTCGGGGACCACACCGAGTTATTAACGTCTTTCCATATGGAGTAGTCGAGGTCTTGAACTAGAAGGATGATAGGACATTTAAGGTGAACGGACAAGGACTAAAACCATACATAGGTGTTGAGGCTAGTTTAGAGGGTGTTGGTTCCTTAGAGATAAGTGATGTATAGAACAACAATGGTTTGCCAAGACAATAACTAAGGCGCTTATGGGAGGCAACTCATTGAGGTTTATTCATTTCAATTTTTGCTTTCGAAATTTTTGGTTTAATCAGCTTATTTCTAGGTCTAAGCTTATTTATTTTCTACACTTTTATTTTGCTTTTGCTTGTTTTGTTTTGATAATTTTGTGGATGATTTAGATGTTTGTGAGTAGGATCTACTTTGAGGATGTTTGTAATTTGGATTGTAATAGGTAGAGATACTTTTTAGTGGTGGTTGATACACTCAGTTGTTAGATGTTTGTACTTAAAGCTAGGTTTTTCATCTCTTGAGGAGAAACAAGACAACTTGCAATTCTTGTATGGACGAGCAAGCCAAGAGTGCTCATAAAAAGGGCGTGAAACTTATCCAAATTTGGTTATAGGAAAGCAACCACCTCGATTTCATTTTTAAATCTCAATTTTGAACTGTTAATCCTCCCTATCTTATTTTTCAATTCATAAAAAATCTTGTTGATATTTGTGATTGAGTAGTTATTATGGATATACTTGTTGATACATTTTTACGGATGCAGATCTGTGAACATATTTGTGAATGGACATATTTTGTGCTAGTTGATGAAAATTTTGACTTGAAATTTTACATTGATTGATTTATTCATTATTTTTGGATATTATATAAGCCGAATGCTCCTATGGATATAAATGTGAGTGTACAGGTTTTAATCGCACATATATAGCCCTGTTCGATTGTGGGTTTTTACTCATAATTTGTATAGGTCTTTGTATACATATGGTGAAATTCGGTTTGGGGGTCATCATACCCCACTCCTTTGATTTTGTTGATGGAAAATGCTTGATGTTTGCTTGTGTGTAATTGCAATATTGAAGGGTTTTGTTTGAGTCTTTTTCTTTTTGTGGACATTGATTATGCATGATTAGTGTCTAGGTTGGCTTTGTGTCAAGTTAGTTACACGCCGTTAGGCAAGGCTCTCTTGTTTCCAATATTGGGGACAAAGTTGAGTTTTGGTTTGGGAGTGTAGACGCCTTATCAAGTCATCTTTTATCTTTTTGAGTCAGTTTTGGTCTTTTTGAGTCAGTTTTGGTCCAAAATTTTCAAGTTTGTCGCATGGACCAGAAATTTTGAGCTCTGACTAGCTTGGATGTGATGCCTTAAGTGTGTACATTTTACGAGTATGTGTATGCACTTTGAGCTTGTGTAGTAGCTAATTTTCACTCTAGGGTCTCACTTGCAAGTCATGTAGTCCCATCCTTTTTATGCTCAAATTGAAGGGACTCGGTCTCTTGCACCTTGTTCTGATAGTGAAGATCACCCAAGAGTTCAGAAACACAAGCATTTGAAAAAAAAATGCATTGAGTGTTATAATTTTTTTTATCATTCAAACTCTTTGCTTGTCATATGCATCACTTGCCATAGGACATACATCTCATACATATAGTGGATTGCTTGATAGATGCATTCATTCCCTTGATAGATAAATTATGGAAATGATTGTAGGCAATGTGTGTGAAATTATCTACTTAAAAAGCCTAAATACATTCCTTTATCCCTTATGTGTGCTCCAAAAGCAATTTGAGGCCAAACACTTACCTTTCACTTGGAACCATAATGAATCATATAGCCAAAATCCCAAACACAAACCTACATTTTAATTGCCAATCATGTAGGGTGTGTGTGTTATGTAGTGTGGTGAGAAGGTGTGAGCTCTAAGATGAAATAGTGCATACTTAGGCAATAGTGTAAATGTGCAAGCATGGGCTCAACATGTAAAAGTGTCAAAATTTGCACTTAGAGACGATTTGTCAAATTGTCAAACGTAATTGTGCAAAAACAAAATCAAAGAAAGAAAAAATCAATGCAAAAAGATAAGGCAAAGGCAAAGTAAAAAAAAAAAAAAAAGGAAAGAAAGAGCCTTGAAATATAAGTGTAAAGTACTCACAAATGTGTAAGCATATATGTGTATAAGAGTAAATGCCTAGACACTAGTGTGTAAATTGTTATTTAGTAGAGCTTAGTATAAGGTGTGTGAGTATGTTTGAGCATGATTGGTGTGATCTTTGAACTAAGAATTTCCTTTTTTATTTTGTTCACCTCATCTGACCTCATGGTCCCATTACAACCAAAAGGAAAATACCTTTTTGATCCATGATGGGTCTTGATTGAGAATGTTTGTTGAAGCTTGATCTTCCACGTTCATGGCATAGTGATTCCTTCTTAGCCTAGTTCAATATTCATTGTATGCAATGCATTAGACTTTTATGCATAAATTATATCTTTGCATACCTTGCATGAGTGTAAACTTAGGACTTTGAGTGGAAAGAAGAGAGTGACTCCACGTGAGGATTAGAGTTGAAGCGAATTACACTCAAGGTGTGGGAGTAAGTAGTTCTCGATATGAGAGTGCTCTTAGGTGTGGGATTTGTGATTGTGCGAGTTTCCTTTTAGTGCATTTGAGTTGCTTTAGAACATTTTGCATATATCTACTTATTTCTATCGCACATCCTTGCATCTCATCACCAGTTAGGCATGCAGTTATTTGAATTATTTTTTGAGTCTATAATTTTTTTTGATAGAATCTTCTTGTTTGTTTTCGTTTCTTTTTTATTGTGTTGAGTTTTGCTCGAGGAGGAACAAAAGATTAGTTTGGGGGTATTTGATCAAGCCAAAATTATACTATATTTTATCCCTTTTATCCATGTCCTTTGTCTCGTTTTCGTGTGTTTTTGTGTGTTTAATTGGTTCCTTTTAGTGATTGCAGGAATTCAGTACAACTTAGGTGTTAAAAACGGGAATAAAAAATTTTGAGCGCAAAAAAGGATCGAATGGTGCAAATGAAGAAATGAAGACCAAAATGCACAGGTATTGGGCAGGTGCCATACTCGTGCACAGAGAGAAAGACTGGAAGGTTGCTTAGTGCACTAGTAATCACTAATGCACCAACTGCACACCAAAAGATGGAGTCTTGGATTCGCCAAAAACACGGGTACTGTGCGGGTCCTTACCCACGCACTACCCACGTACCAGAAAAACAGATCAGAGGCTATCAAGTCACTACGTGGGTCACTGCACAGGTACCATACCCACGCACTACGTGTTTCATACATGCTACATCAACATTTTCAGACCAAATTTTGGAACCCTATAAATATATCATTTTCTGATACGGAAAAAAAAAACTCTCTTCCACTCTCCTCCGTCTCCCTATTTTCAGACCCTTACATCACTAACACTAACCCTAGATCTAGGAATCATCCCTCACTAAATCTGTACCATCTTATATCATCTTCATCCTTTTCTACTCAAAAAGGCTATTAGGAGATTGGATTCAAGCTTCAAGAAGGAGGAGCTCTACATGGGCCTTCTCTTACTCTTATCTATTAGCTTTTTTATTAAATAGCATGAGTAGGTAATGATGAGAACAAGGCAGCTGCATCAAATGATCCATTGCATGTTCCTGTTGGGCCAATAACAAGGGCAAGAGCTAAGAGATTCAAAGAAGCACTAAATGGCCTAATTCAAGACACTTGGGCTGATTTTGAATTGTTGAAGTCCAAGATAAGCCCACATGAAGACCAAGGCATAATTAATGTCATCAAGGCAATTGATTGGGCCGAATAAGGAAGACTTGGGTGTGTGGCACAAGCTAGGAGAAGAGTCAACTTTGGCTGATTTATTCCCTTTTAATTTCTAAAGAATAATAGTTGATTTGTTTCCCAAATTAAGGGGCTGATTTGTTTCCAGATTTAGCTTTCCAATTAGGGAGCAAGTCAATAGTTTCTCAAATTAGTTTTCTTCTGATTATAAGGCCTTAATGGCCGAATTATCTTGTTTCCTTTTAGGATGGCTTATAGCCTTTCTTTTCGTTTAGGGTTTTAGTATATAAAGGAACGAATTGGATGTAATTGGACAGACTTGAATTGAATAAAAATTGTGAGAGTTCATCTCTTTTTGGTTCTGAAAACTTGACTTATCACTCACATCTTCTTCTTGTTCTTGAGTGTGGCGTCTTCAACTTCTTGATACCGTTGGTTCTTACCTCTTTATAGGTAACGGGTCGCGGTCCGATAACGTTCTTGTTTATAAACTTGGTTAGAAAATGATCCTTCGTTACCATATATTGGTTCCGGGTTTCACTGCTCTTGGTGAGGTTCATATCAGGTAATCCCTTTGACGGAGTTGATACAATAATTCACGGAATGTAGGTTTTCCACCATATTCTTAGTATTTAATTATTTAATTTCATTTAATGATTTTCAATACAATTGATTATCTCTTGAATTAAGTAGATATGCTCTCTCTTGGTTCATGATGAGTATCAAACTATTTTGAGTTTCTAAATTAGAACATATATCTTCTTAGATTTGGTAGATATACCCTCTCTCAAGCCAAGTTAGATAACCACTTTTAGGTGATTTAAAACTAGCTAAATTGAATGGAAGGGATATGTCATAAATATGTCCTCCCAATACATCCCGGCTTTAATGAAATGAGTGGATTATGAATATACCCTTCCAAGTCATCCCTAACCATTAGAATCTATACATGCTTAAAGAAGGATTCTCTCATAAACCTACCATGTAGTTGAGTATTAGAGAATTGATGTGATAAGAGTCTCTATCCCTCTAAATCCGACCAAGTTGTCGTGAGTGAGAGTTATTGACTCTAAGTCACCCTTAAAAATAGATTAGCCTTTAATAATCGAATCGGTTCTTAAATAATGGATTGCCCATTATTCCTGTATGAATTGCATCTACTCTCGCATTCACATCTCATATCTTATCTTACCATTCAGCATTCTTATTATCGTTAGTTGCATGTTAGATTAACTATCATAATTTTAGTTTGCATTGTAGTTATTAACTTCCCAAACAACCATTGATCTTTACTTTTTTATGCTTTGTTTTAGTTTAGTAGTAGTTAACTAGTTTAAGCCATGTAATTTCCCTTTCCTTATGGACGATACCCTGGCTTGTCACTATACTTGTTTTACACATTTTAAGGCTATTGCTAAGGACTTTATAAATTCTTTGATGAACATTTTGTAACAACAAAAATGTCTTCGGCATGTCTTTCGTCCCCCTCCATTTGAGGAGGAATCTACATACGTGACCACTCGGGGAATTTAGGAGCTGGCTACCAGGTTGAATCAGTATCTTTCCTTTTTCCTGATCACCTCCCGCGAGTGTCACATTTTAAGGCTATTGCTAAGGACTTTATAAATTCTTTGATGAACATTTTGTAACAACAAAAATGTCTTCGTCATGTCTTCATTCCCCATCTATTTGAGGAGGAATCTACATACGTGACCACTAGGGGAATTTAGGAGCTGGCTACCATGTTGAATCAGTATCTTTTCTTTTTCCTGATCACCTCCCGCGAGTGTCGAGATCGGCCGCAGGATCATCAGCTTTAGTTTCTTCTAGAACATCATCGGTTGTTGGATGGGGTATGTTCAATGAAGATGGGGTAGTAAAAGATTCAAGACTAACCCCTCCATCCACTTTTTTCCTTTACCAAGTGTGTCGGGTATACCTGGTATGGTGCTTGCTTTAGCCTGGTGAATGTCTTTAGTGACCTCACACTCGAGAACTTCGCCTTCATCATCACTAGTTTCATAACCCTCTAGGGGGCAACTCTGGTCTCTACAATGACTTTAGCTCGGTGTGCTTGCATATCGCAAACTACGTCTACATCAGACACTGAAGCAACAAAGTTAAAGCAAATTAGTCAGAAAACAACAAGGGAGACTCAGACAAACAAAGACAAACGAACCCTTACATCGCTTACAGGCTGCCAAAAATGGTGGGAAGAAGTGGGCAGAAATCATCAATTCTTCATAAAAAATGTGGCTTTAGTCAGATTGACTAGCTCACAGTAAGTTATACGAGGAGTTGTTTTGTTCTATAAACCTATAGACGTAAAATACCAAGGGACCTTGCATTTAACTTGTAGTCCCACGACCTCGAAAGAGATATTTTAGCCACAGTTGCCCTTGATAAAAAACCGGTTGTTCTTTTAAAATTTATTTGAAAACAAGAAGCCTTAGGCAAAGTCTTTTATCTTCTCACCTCTCGAAGTGTTTACTCCTTTTATGATCCAGTGGTCAGATTGGCTGGAAAGTAGAAAGTAAGTACCTGACTGGCCAGACTATCTGAGTATGTAGAAGTGCATGACTTTTTGAGTATTTGGGGCAGAAAAATTTAATATATGCCATATACGCCACATGCACATCAAAACAATATAGTTGTTCGGGGCAAGCTACGCCGGAGAAAGTCGAGCCTTGGCAAGGAAGCGAGAAATGAAAAGCTGAAGAGGCAGAGTCACTCCACAACTCAGCATGGCCCCATAGGTGGCCACCGCCCCGGGGGAGGGGGGTTCCACTCAGCTCTATCCCCAACTGAAATTAGCCGAACAATATTAGTGTTAAGATTGGTTCGGTCAATGTACTAGTGTATTTCCCTTTCACCATCTACGTTCAGTTCTTAGTTATACGCGCACACCCATTGTGCTAAGAAAAGTATATGGGTCTTCTTATGCTCATCTTCAACGCAAGACTCATTAATGGTAGGATGCTCAATCCTGACGTTCTTTAGGGCCCTGTTTCTTTAGTGCATGTTGGAAGATCTAGATCTAGTCATTGGTGAATTAATACCAATGTGAGTTGAAACAGAGGGATTAGATTGAGGAATGCCAATAAAAGGGCTAACTTGAGGAATATCGGTCTCTGGATAAATATCGATATCAAAACCAGAGGCATCAACACCCAAGGAAAGAGGTTAGTCAAAGGTTTGTTGGCCAAAGAACTGAGTGTGTAGTAACCTTTCAAATTGCACAACTGTAAGGGTATTACCGTGTTCGATATCTCATCATTTTAATGAAGAGGCAGTGTCTAACCTCGGGATCCATGAAAACTCACCTAAAATGATTATCTGGGCAATGGTAGTTGAAGAAACAACAACGAAAGAAACGTCGAACTGGAGTTTGAAGCATGAAAAACAATTCTCTTTTAAAGATTATGGGCCTTAAGAGAGGTTTAATTTGAGAAGTTAGCTAAGAGAAGAAAGTAAAGTGAATTCAATCGTGAAAGGGATAAGATTAAATACTTGTAAGAACTCCATTTGAATGAAACCTTAGATTATGTCATGAAGTGAAAGAGAGGGAAAGACAAAAAGACGTGGAATGACATAGGAGTCAAGGCGTGTCATGTCTCCTCGAAAACTGTTAGACGTACCTACTAACACGAGGACAAGTGTCACGATGACAGGACTTCGAGCCTCCAAAATTTCCTTATTAGAGGATTTCAATCATCGAGACGGTTGAATATTTCTGGATGAAATTTATGCACAAAATTAAAATTTCAAAATTAATGAAGGTCATAAAAGCAACATTAATGAGAATAACGACAAAAATGAAAAGGGATTTTCTTTTAAATACCTTTTGCAGAATAAGAATGAATTAGGCAAACAACGAAGACCATTCTAAACATAACCTACTCAAGATAATTGCTAGAACAGAGATGAACATGGTACTCGTCTTAGACATTTAAGGGGGTATTGTTGTATGTGAAATTCGCTCAGGCGACACGTCACTTGAATAGAACAGAAATAGTAGAAGGTCAACCATGCCACGTCAATGAAAGTCAGGTCAGTTAGTGGAGAGAACGTTAACCAAAGACACGTCACTAGAACTTGACACCTCAATGGTAGGATTCATATGGGAGTCAAATATGGAAACATAAATAAAGAGTTTTAATAGATAAGGATCTTGTTCGCCGAAGATCTCTACTCAACGGGGTCTACTTGGCAAAAATAGAAAATATGCCCATAATTGGATCTCCTAACGAGATTTACTAAACTAAATCAGGCAATAACTAACCAACTTTAACACGGTAACCAATATGGTAGTTGAACCAAGATGTAGTTCAAAATCACACTCCAAATAGGATCCCAGTCGATCCTCTTCAAAATATTAGGAATCCCAAGCAAACACAGAATCGACTATCATAATTGCATGGTAACTCCAAAAGGAGAGAGAATCAAGGCAATCCAAGCGGGTAGAGTTCAAATGGGATTCTACAATCGTCTGTTTACATGCTTGGATCCAGGAACCCTATGGAACACCATATAAATACAACTTTGTAACCATTGTAAATATAGAGAAAAAAAAAGATCGGAGGGTGTAATTATTATTCTTATAGTGAATTATTTCTCCTCGTCGGCAAACGACAACCCGTGGACGTTTCTTCATTATTGGAGTTTTACTACTTTAATCTGTTTCTCTTCATCTTTTACTCAGTATTGTTTTGCATATCATTTATAGTGTTACATCGTTGACCGGTTGACCGTCATCAACAAATATTATGACTTGGTTATCTATATATATACAGGTTCCACAAAGGCAATGTGTAGTTAATTACAATCTGTGGAGTTCAATATCAATTAAATTTAAATTTAATGGTTATAATTAACATAAATTTAAAACATGAAAAAAAAACATTGAAAAGTAGTAATCTTTATACCATTAACTAAAAGAGCATTAAGCCCTGTTTGTTTCGCCACATTGTATTGTATTAAGTAATTAAAATGTTTTAAAATAATACAATATAGTGTTTGGTGTAAACACTTTATTGTATTATTTTAGTACATTTTAATTGCCTAATACAACAAATACCGTATTAGCTAATATATTATATTTGGTGGTATTAGGTTGTATTGTATTAGAGAAAAACACTTTTATTTCCTCTTTCTTTCCAAAAAATTTGGAATATTAAAGAAATATGTGTTACGATGTTAATATTTTTTTTTATAATTTCAAAACTAAATAGGAAATATTTTTTTCATTTATTTAAATTTTTTGTTTTAATTAAAATAAATATTTATTGATTTTTATATAAAAATATTTATTGATTTATTAACTTTTTTAAAAAATATATATATTTTTTTATAATATAATAAAATACAATAAAATCATATATGAATAACTTAATAAGATATAATACAGTACATTACCAAACACGAGTTTGTATTAGTGATCATACAATCCAATACAGTCCAATATAATCCAATACGGTGTGTCAAACAAGCCCTTACATAGTTTTGTTAACATATATCTAAAGAACAACCCCTTTTTTACATAAATAATTTATATTTATCATTCCAACCCATTAATACACAATTTATTATATGTGGAAAGAATATTTGTAATTTTTTAAATTACTTTTTTTAGTTTCTAACACGTGCTCTAAAAAATACGTTAACGTTTTTTTAGTAAAGATTACAGTGACATATAATATATTATTTGATTTTGACAAGTTACAAAAAATTCTTACCTGTTCTGTAACATAATTTCTTGTAATAAATGGTTTTTTGTAATGGCAAAAAAATAAATGGAACAAAAAAAAAGGGGGAAATTCGTTTTGAAATTGAGTATTTGAAGTTTGAAATAAGGAGGGTGTATTCGATTAGGATTTCAAATGACTTTTTAAGACTCTTTTAAGTGAATGACTTTTGTATACTTTATGGATTTTTAATGACTTTTATAGACTTTTATTCATTTTAAAGACTTTTAATAACTTTGATGAACTTTCAAAGACAATCGACGGACTTTCATTGACTTTAACATCTAAAAATAATACTTACTTTGTTGTAAGGTAAAGGAAGGTCGTACTAAGGAGCATATGTTCCTAAGATACCAAACAACTTCTCATAGATCTGCGTAGTTGACGGCTTTTCAAAGCAACAAATTCATACGAATCATACCAAAATTATTCTTAAAGAGAATAGGTTGCTCAAAAATATTTCCCTGTACAAGTTCAATTCCATAGAAGTAATTGACCACGACCAAGGCAGAGTCATTGATCAAAGCTAATTGATTAATTTCTTGTGATTTTTATGTTAACCAACAATTATTATAGAAGTCGGTATCCAACAAAGCTTTAAAACTTTATACACCGTCAAACAATGCAGACACAACAAGTTTCGAAGACATTAATATTTGGATTATCTTTATAAAATTTAATTCACTGTAAACATATTAAATAGTATAACAACATCAAACTCTGTTAATAAATAATAATAAAAAATTAATAACTCAAAAACAGAATTCATCACTAATTCAAAATAGTAAAAAAAAATCATTATTAATAACAATTCCAACATTATCACAATTCCAAAAGTTTAATCAATTCAAACGAAACATAGTTTCAAAAACCAAGTTGATCCTCTCCAGAAGAATCACTCATTCTGTTAATTCATAAAATATCCACTCAGAACGCTCTTTAGGTGTCATTTTCGAGAACTCAATCCTTTTTGCTATAGTATTAAGCAACTTAAGCGCCTTGAAACGAGCACAATTATCCAAATTTGGGATCTCCTTTATAAGATCCCAAGAACTATGCTCTCTTGTGGCAGTTGAATCAATAGTATGATTGAGCTTATCAATTGTATGAGTGAGCTTGTCTATAGCATCTGGTTGAGTATTGTTGGTCTCAAATGAGCTCGTTTTTCCTTCATACTCAGTTCTATTCCGTTTTCTAGTTGCTGGAGGAACCTCCGAACTCATGGGTTGAGAGGGTAATGGTGAAGTTAAGTTCAAGAGAGATAGAGGCTGATATAAAGGTTCTTGTTGATCAGTTACAAATGTCCCAGTACCAAGATCATATATCAAGTCATCTAAACCACCGTCTCTATTTTCTTCTACCCCAAATATTCTCACATCAGTGTCATCCCCTAATCCAATCGAGTGTCCTCCAACAGCAGTTCCATTTCAAATTATGTCATATGTGAATTTTATCTCACGTTAAGTCATCGACAAAGAGGATAAATTGCCAGATGGACATCCGAATAGGCATTCAGAAAATATCCTACAAGACATCACCGAATAAGAGAAAACCCGAGTAAGCAGATGTTGAATAAAACCTACTCTGGGTCAATCGACATCATATACTACTCAGGATCAGTTAACGACACTCGGGACTGGTTAAATGACGTTTCTACTGGGGATCAAATGATATTACTCGGGACCAGTGGGTATTATCCTTACTCGGGACAAATATGAAGAAAACTGAATAAAAAGCCTTGCGCTTAGTTCACACGGATTAGGTCATTAAATACACGAAGATATCCGTATCAAGAAGGAATCCCAATGAGAACAGAATACTGAGCTGGAAGGGTTTCCAATCAGGCAACAACTTTATTTCTTTAAAAAGACTAACCTCTCATAAGGAAACAAGTCCAAATTGGACTACATTACTAGAATCCCATTCGATTTCAATACAAGACTCCGAAACAGGAAAGAAGACAATCCGCTTCAAGCAAGTAATCATAATTAAATACAAAGATCTATTACTTGTACAAAGTAGATTAGGGTTCTATAAATATATAAATAGACCCATATTCTCACCAAAAAAGATATAGACAACAATCATAGAAAAATACAGAGAGAAAAAAAAAGAGATCAAGAACTTGTAATATTATAAAATTCTTAGTGGATTTTGGCTCGGTTGGTCATTCAACCACCCATGGACGTTTCTCCATTCATCGGAGTTTTACCACGTAAAAAACTCGTGTCTTGGTTAATTTCTCTTTCTCTTTCTCTTTCTCTTTGAAATTACAGCCGAAATCCAATCCTTGTTGGCTTTTCAAATACAGTCCAAAAATCGACGTCAACAATTGGCGCTAGAAGGAGGGGGACTCGAACCTCCGATTTAATTAAGGATAATGACAGGAATCAGAAGCAATTCTGGGGATGTCCAAAAATCTCCAGATAACTTCCATATTGGCAGCACCTCACGAGATCTCGCTGCAACCACGGAGAACCAACCTACATTCCTAGCGGGGATCTAGCAAGTTCCTCCAACCAGCAGAGATCTGACACAATGTTTTCGAGAAGCGTTGCAACAATTGGTGGCAGACGCAGTAAAGGAAGGAGTTGATCTATTGGCTGCAGAGGCATAAACTCCTAACCTCCCAACTGCGAGGCTGCGTTCAGTTGTAGTAAGGCCAGAACAAAATGCACCGGAAGCTGGAATGAACTCTACTCCAATCAATCAGGCGACACGTGAAACACCTGAGGAGGAACGACCACGCCAGAAGCAGAACCAGAATAAGACAGCCAGCGCTAGATACCGTAAACATGACCAGCACAAGGATCGGTCGTCATCAGAAGATAGCAATCGGTATCATCGCAAGCGTCATCACAGAATCATACATGAAACCCGACATCAAAGTGAAGAACCAGAAAGAGGAATGACAATCACTCAGCGGTTCAATCGTCAGGGAAATTCGGTGGGAGACAGAGACGTCGTAATCCAGAGCCTAACTCAAGAAGTCGAGAATAATAGACGTCAAATGGATGCGCTGGTCAGACGTTATGGGTATAACGATTTATCTGATGATGATTCTGACAGTCCATTCACCAGGGAAATCTTATGGACCCCATTCCCAGAAAAGTTCAGGATGCAGCACGTGGAGCATTTCAAGAAAGACACATACCCAAATGAGCACGTCAGACGCTATAAAAGTGCTATGGCCCAGTATGCCCATAGTGATCCCTTACTGTGTCTCAACTTTCCACAAACTTTAGAAGACATGGGCTCAAGATGGTTCGGGAGATTGCCCCCAGCAAGCATTAGAAGTTTTATTAAGCTAAGCAGAAGCTTCTCAAGGCAATTTCTGAGCAATGTTCACAAAAAAAAGTCAATGGCTTACCTTTCTCAAATAAAGCAAGGGAAAGATGAGTCGCTGAAGAAATATCTGGGGAGATTTGGCCAAGCAGTATTAGAAATTGGCAATGCAAACAATGAAGCAATAATTGCTGCATTCATCAACAATCTGCAGAATGGACGGCTATCCTTTGATTTAAGAAGAGCCCTTCTGACCAGGTATACAGATATGATGGACACTGCATGAGGATATGCATTAGCCGAAGAAGAAGAGTTAGCCACTGGAGGATGCTACATGCATGGAGGAAAACCTAAGAAGGACGCTGAGTCCAGGGTACAGAACCAAAAGGGAAAACAGAAAGGAAATAGCAAAGAAACAAGCAAGGACAGGGGAAACGGACGTAATGTCGAACTGGCCACGAAAAAATACTGAGGCAGATACACCAACTACACCCTTTTTCAAAAAAAGACTGAGGAAATTCTGGCCATTCTGGAAAAAAAAATATGGTACAAGAGTCATGCCGCAATCTCAGTTTGCTCGGTGAGATATAACCAAATACTACAGGTTCCACAAGGAAACCGGTCATGAGACTTTCAAGTGTTATCAACTCAGAGATTACATAGAAACCCTCATTCGGGAAGGACATCTACAGGATGTGATCTTGAAAAAGGATGAGAAATCAGAAGCAAAGAAAGAGATCAAGGCCGATCACAGCTCTGGTCAAAATCAGAGGGCCAGTCCAGAGGCCAATCAGATAATACATACAATCTTTAGAGGGCCATCCACTAGGAGAAGTAACCGAGAGCTAACATAGGAAATCAGAGAAGCAGTAGAGGCAAGAAATAACTTTGACGTAAACTCGGTCGAGCCAGACCCGAAGAGGGTAAAGAAAGGATGAGACCCAATAACATTCACAGAAGCAGACTCACATGGCGTCGATGTTCGACCAAATGACACTTTGGTCATAAGTGCCCAGATTGGTCACTGGGAAGTCAGGATAATCCTGATAGATAATGTAAGCTCAGCAGACATTCTCAATGTAGCCGTCTACGATCAACTCAGGTTAGACCGAAAGGACCTACAACCCTTCCATACCCTACTCAGAGGATTCGGGGGAGTTGAGGTCAGGTCACTCTGGACGGTAAAGCTACCTGTGAAGATAAGAGTGGCACCTTGCCAGAGAACTGTATTGATCGACTTCGTGGTGGTAGACTTAGACAATTGGCCATATAATGCACTATTGGGATGACCATTCCTGAATAAAACTAAGGCCGTAACAACCACTTATGCTTTAATGATGAAATTCCCGACCGAACAGGGGCCGGGATAGTCAAGGGATCCCAAGAGATGGCCCGAAGAGCTAACCTGTCAGTATACAAGGACAAGAATGAACAGGTTTGCACTATAACACATCCGAGTCAAAACGAAAAGCCACTATCATTTGAATTTGATCCAAGGGAAGAGCCGAATCAATCCAAAACTGACTGATCGAAGCAATCACCTTGAAAGAAGATGAACCTAACAAAAAGGTCAAGATCGGGGCCAACCTGGAAGGAAGAGTCAAACAAAGCCTCATTGATCTACTTAAGAAATACAGGGATGTGTTCGCTTGGAGTCATGAAGACATGGTCGGGATAGATGCCCGAATAATATCTTACCATCTCACAATAGACCCGAATGCAAAACCTGTGATACAAAAGAGAAGATCATTCAATCTCGAAAGAAGTCAGGCAATCAAACAGGAAGTAGAGAAGCTACTCGCTGTAGGATCTATTAGAGAGGTCAATTACCTTCATTGGGTGGCTAATGAAGTCCTCGTCTAAAAGAAGAATGGACAGTGGAGGATGTGCGTAGATTTCACATATCTGAACAAGACATGCCCGAAAGATAGTTTTCCACTTCCGAGGACAGATCAGTTGGTGGACTCTACAGCAGGCCATGAGCTGCTCAATTTCATGGATGCCTATTCGGGATATAACCAAATCTGGATGAACAAGGCTGACGAAGAAAAAACAGCGTTCACGACTGATCAGGGTTTGTACTGTTACACTGTAACACCCTTTGGATTAAAAAATACAGGAGCAACATATCAAAGGCTGGTCAACAGAATCTTCGTACGGAAAATTGGAAGGAACATGGAAGTATACATTGATGATATGCTGACCAAGAGCATCACGGCAGATAAGCACACTTCAGACCTGTGACAAACATTTGATATCTTGAGGAGATAACAAATGAAACTAAATCCGAACAAGTGTTTATTCGGGGTTCCTTCAGGAAGATTCCTAGGTTTTCAAGTTCACTAAAGAGGAATCGAAGTCAACCCCGAGAAAATCCAGGCCCTGTAAAAAATGACTTCACCGAGGACACTCAAAGAAGTACAGTGCCTAACAGGATGCTTGGCTTCCTTGGGTAGATTCATCTCAAAGTCCACAGACAGGTGAGCACCCTTTTTCAAAGTAATTAAACAAGGGAAAGGACTCGAATGGAATGAAGAGTGCCAGCAGGCATTCTTAAAAATTAAAGAATACCTAGAGCAGGCTCCCATTCTTTCAAAACCTCAGATGGGAGAGACACTCAATCTGTACTTATCAATTACAGAACTAACGGCCAGTTCAGTTCTAGTTAGAACAAAAGATGGAGTATAGAAGCCAGTATACTATACTAGCAAGACACTTCTACCAGCTGAGACCAGGTATTCACAGGCAGAGAAAATGGCCCTAGCATTGGTTTCAGCAGCAAGGAAGCTAAGGCCATATTTTCAGGCTCATACGATCCAGGTACTCACTGACTACCCATTAAAGCAAATTCTACAGAAGCCAGAGATTTCAGGAAGACTGACCAAATGGGCTATCGAGCTAAGTGAATTCGATATCCACTACGTCCCCAGAACATCCCTCAAAGGGCAAGCAGTGACAGATTTTATAGCAGAGTTCACAGAGCCGAACCTGGAAGCAAAAAGGATGTTGGGAAAAAATTTTCCATGGAAATTATATGTTGATGGTTCTTCAAACACTCATGGCAGCGGGGCAGGGATCGTAGTATGCACTCCAGAAGGAAATGATGTCAAATGTGCCATGGGATTTGACTTCAAAGCAACCAACAATCAAGTCGAGTACGAGGCACTACTAGCTGGGCTTAGAGTCTGCATAGCTCTCGGTGCGGATGAAGTCGAGATATTCAGCGATTCACAGGTGGTTGTCAACCAAATCCTGAACGAGTACCAAGCCAAGGATGAAGGCATGATAGCCTACCGTGACATTGCAAAACAGCTCCTCCAGAAATTTAAAGAGTATAAGATTGCTCAGATCCTCAGAGAGAAAGATGAAAAGGCAGACGCATTGTCCAAACTAGCGTCAGCAACAACCACAATCAGACCAAAGACTATTTCGGTTGCACATCTCCTCAAACCAAGCACAACTGAACCGAGAAACTTAAAAATTTCAAAAATCTGAACACCGCCAGACGGTTGGATGACTCAGTTAAAAAGGTTTCCCAAAAGATCCCTTACAAGCAAAACGTATCAGGTATAGGTCAGTAAGGTACATATTGGTTAGAGGAGAATTATACAGAAGGGGGTATTCCCGAACACTCTAAAAATGTGTGTTAGAGGAAGATGCATATCGGATATTACACGAAATCCATACAGGAGTTTGCAAAAACCACACTGGGGTAAAAGTTTGGCACACAAGGTACTCAGGCAGGGCTATCATTGGCCCACTCTGTTCTCAGATGCACAGCAATGTTCGGAGAGTTGCAATACTTGCCAAAGGATTGCTAATGATATCTGACAACCCCCTGAACAGCTCAGAAAACTCAAATCCACATGGTCATTCACCATGTGGGGGTTGGATTTAATCGGCCCAATGCCAGCCGGGACAGGGGGTGGAGCGAAGTATGCCATAGTAACCGTTGACTATTTCACGAAGTGGGTAAAAGCCGAAGCATTAGTGCATATCACAGAAGCAAACACAACAAATTTCATGAAAAATAATATACTTTATAGGTTTGGAGTCCCAAACACTATGATCACTAACAACGGCACCCAGTTCGATAACCTGAAATTCAGACAGCTGTGCAAAGAGTACCAAATTGCCAATTACTATGCCACACTTGTCCACCTTCAAACAAATGGGCACGTTGAAGTAGTGAACAAAATCATCAAGCACACACTCAAAGCGAAGCTAGATGCCAAGAAAGGAAGCTGGGTTGAAAAGCTTCCCGAAGTATTATGGGCGTATCGGACAACAGTAAGAACTTCAACATGAGAGACTCCATACACTTTAGTGTTTGGAACAGAAGCTGTTGTCCCCGTAGAAACGTCATATACATCACCCCAAGTCAGGCTATATGATGAAGATCAGAATGTTGATATGCTGTTACAAAGTCTAGATGAGCTAGAAGAGAAAAGGGAGAAGTCCTGAATACAAAATATGGCATATCAGCAAAGAGTAGCCCGCCACTACAACTCTCATGTTCGGGTCAGAAAATTCCAGCTAGGAGACCTGGTACTCAGAAATGTGTCATTGAACACAAAAAATAAAGTTACAGGTTCATTGGCTGATAAGTGGAAAGACCCATACGAAGTCGAAGGAGTAGCTTGCCATAGAGCGTATTGGATTGCACGACCCAATGGAAGGGTTTTACCCCGATCATGCAATGCCCAATATCTGAAGATTTTCTATCCTTAAATTATTTTTTGGTTATTTTTACCCCGGCTGAACAGCGTCCTCAGGGAAGTATTTGGGGATTTGCTCCTCAGCAGCATCATTTTCCTCGTCAGACTCAGGCAGGGCAATACCATCATTGCTCTGACGGAAAGCTTCTTTTCGGTTCTCCTAGAGAAACGACTTCACTTGGCGAGCCTGAAGATCGCAGACGATGTCCGTATCGTACACTTGGAAGAAAAGAGGAACCGTGTTAGAATACAAAAAGCAAAATATATATATAATAATGAAAAGAGGTTGTAAAAATCACTTACATTGTCTGCGGTAACCCGAAATCTGTTTGAAAAAGCCGAACTCTATCATCTTCGACTCAGTAAAGAGATAAGTCTTGCTTCTCTTTTTCAGAGTGCGAACTGCTGCCCGAGTAAGTCTGGTCAGCTCAGTATTGTTGTAATCAATTTTCTTCTTGTTCCATAGCTCGGGGGGAATAGAAGAAACAGGGAACTCTCAACACCGCCCGAGTATCCCCAGATCTAAGGGTGACTTCAAGATCGAGACTCCTTCCAGTAAAAAACCAACTGTTCTTCCAGAACTTGTTGGATGTAGGGAATCCCTATACAAAACCCCTCTTTTTAGGGTCATCAGAGATATCAGCTCCCCGATTCACCTTTGTCCCCTTATGGACCCAACAATCTGGCGAATTAGACATGAGGAAATAGGTTTCTGTCTTGTCAGACTGCCTTAGCGTGAAGAAATGCTTGATTTCACTGGGGGAGGGCGACGACAGGTTCATCCGGCTGAACATGTGCCACATGCACATCAAGATTTTATAGCTGTTCAGGGCCAGTTGGGCCGGAGCGATCCCTGCTTCTGCCAAAAACCAGGCAATGAATGGCTGAAAAGAGAGAGTGATGGTGCAACAGAGCATGGATCCATAAATCGTCCACCATGCCCGGGGGAGGATTCCACGCGGCTCTATCACCCGCTGGAATCAAAGTGACCAAATTGGGTAGATCGAATCGGGAGCGATACTTCTCTATTTCATCTGGCCCGACCATATTCAGCTCAGTATCAAATCCACTGGGGCAGTCAGTAGAGAAAGTGAGACGAGACGCCTTGAACGTTTCTTCGAATCGTTCTCGTTAACAGTCTACTCCCTGATTCGAATATCGCCCGAGTTGTGCTTACAGACTTCACTTCTGCTTTGATGTTTTCCCATCCTTCGAAGAGGTACCCTATGATCAGAAATGTCAGAATCAGAACTAGATGAAAAATTGGATACAAGACTAAAAGTGACATCAGGGTGAAGCCCAGAAACATCAACTTCTAAAAAGGGAGGTTCATCAACAGGGATTTCCCCCAGTAATCTTCTAATACAGGAAACCATTTGGAAATCCCCACGTTCTAACGTATCAAGAGCGATATTAAAAAGATGATGACGGGAAGATGGCTCTATTTAAACTAACCTTGAATAAAATTTGATGCAAGATCTTCAACGGAGAATCGCGACCTTCTGCGTAAAGAAATCTAGGTTTGATAAATTTTTCTGCTGAGAATTGTTGAGAATAAACCAACGTTGTCACTCAGTGAAGAATTTAAAAAAATGATGGCACAAAACCCTAGAATTTTAGGGCGGGAAAAAATGATGATGAGGTTTGATGACATAGGTGGTGCACGGGGAAACACGTGAGTCATTTCTCATAAATGATATCAAAAATTAAGAGGCAAGAGACACGTGTCAAAAAAAGAACTGGCTTTCACCGTCAGAACTCCAAAGCGTCACCGTCATTAAAGATCTCGCGTGGGGAGGTAAATCGAATTTACAGGATCACCATTAAGACACGTCATTATGACAAGACATTTACTCGGGTACTGAAAAGATATTGAAAAACTAATTAAAATACTTTTGCCTGAAGAAACCTCAAAACCCTAATTACTAACCCAAATTAATCACAAATTTATGAGAAAGAGAAATTGCCAAGAAAGCAACGTTGGCTTCTTCCCTGGCTCCCTACTATGACATTGCCTTTAGAAAGTGATGAACGTACGTATGTTTTTTTTCTCAAGAGAAAATCTTCAAAAGTCTCTTGAAGAGTCCAGGAGAAATTTGGAAAAATTATGAGGTTTTATATATATACCTCCGATACAAAAATCTATAAAAATCATGATATGTTGAATTCTAAATTTCATAGACATTTTAAAAGTATTGATTGGATACCTACATAATAATCTTAAACTTTTTAATTTTATAAAAATCATTAAAATCCTTTCCAAATTGAGTCCATTTTTACTCGACCACCCTCGAGACGGTAAGTAAAAATGAACTCTTTCAAATCTTAATGGGATACATCATCCAAAATTTGGTTTGGGATTATATGGGACTAGTGGTGTAAAAATGGGCTGGCCGGTGACAGGCCGGTCCGGCCGGCCCAGGAAGTTCACGGGTCGTGCTGGGAACGGCCCGTGAAGGAAGAGGGCCAGGCCGCGGCCTGGCCTGGGACGGGCAACGTGCCGGGCCGGTGGGAGGAGGCCCGGCAGGGCGGCCCGCCTGGCACACCAATCCAGCGTGCCAGGCCTGTCAGACCGATCCGCCAGTCCGTTTGGCCTAATTTTTTTTTTTTTTTTTTTTTTTTCAAAAATCCTCCAACGGCTGGAATTTTTTTCTAGCTGTTGGAGGAAAAAAAATTACCAAAACTCCCCCTAAAATCTTTTAAATTACATTTTGACCCACAAATCAAATTTTTAATGAGGCAATCATATAGATATGTATTACTGAATTGCATAAGTGAAAAATAAATAAATAAGTAAAAAATTGTTCGTTCTCTTTATTCATTTCAAATCCTAATAATTGTTCGTTCTCTTCATTCATTTTAAATTCTAAACTCTTAACCATAAACTATAAATCCTAAACACTATACCTTAAATCCAAAAAACGTAATTTGAAAAAAAAATTGAACCAAAAAACTAACCCGCCAGACCAGGCACACCCGGCCCACCAGAGGGGCCCGACGGGCAGGCCTGGCACCGCACGCAGGCACGGCCCGCCTAAGACAGGCAAACGTGCCGTGCCGGGCCTGCTTCTCCAAAAACAGGCCGGACCTGCTTCTTCAAAAACAGGCCGGACCTGCCCAGCCCGCGACACCGTCTCGCGCCAGGTCCAGCCAGAACTTTTTCTAAAAATTGACTAACCAGACCGTACCTAATGGACCAAACCAGTCCATTTTTACAACACTATATGGGACCTACCTTATCGAGAAATGGAGACCGGAGAGAATTCTGAATTCCCGCCCACGCTAAAGATACCGTTCCCTGGAATCCTTGCCGTAAAGAACCGGGACATTTTTTAATTTAAAGGAGGGCCCCACGACCGATTAAGAGATCCCCTCATTTATCGCCACGTACACCTCTCCAGTCTCCTCATCGTTTAAACCCCTCTCTCGTCTCTCTATCTCTTCTTCTGCAACAAAAACCCAAACTCTCTCTCCCTATTACCGTTCGAAAAATTATGATCTCTCACTCCTACACCGCCGATTCGTTCTCTCAGTCTCAAGACCTCGCCACCAAGATCCTCTCCTCCTCCACTCCACAGCAAATCCTCTCCGTCTGCGTTTCCATCGAGAGCTTCGTACACTCTTACTCCTCCGATCATTCCCGCCACTTCTTCTCCATCGCCTTCCCCAATCTTATCCTCAAACTCTTCGGCTTCGCTAGCGATTCCTCCACCGCCACGTCACCTCCTCAGTCCAACGGCTGGATCGACGTCATCTCCTCCTCTAACGATCCAGATTTGGCCGCTAGGGTTTTTCACCTCCTTTCGCCAAACGGTGTCGTTTTCAATTCCATTTATGCTGTTGACCGCAAGTCGCTTGTCAAATTCGTCTTCCCGTCCGAACGATTACCGGAGTGGGCTCGGTACATGCTCTCAACTGAAAGAGATGTTAAAATTCTCTCAAATTTGTGCCCTATTTTTAAAGGTAAATCGAAAGAAGATTCAACTAACGGTTCAGGTTTCACGTATCAGATTCAGTTAAACGTTTTCGAGTATTACATGTTTTGGTTCGCTTATTACCCAATTTGTAGACGAAATAACGAAAACAATGACAGTAATGTATTGACAAAAAGAACTAAAAAGGAGAAATTTAGGTTAGAGAATTGGACAAATTCGATTCCAGGCTTTACAAGCAATGTTAAATGTGGATCATCGCAGAAAATTGAGTGTAGTCTTTACTTGCGTCTGTTGTATGCCTATCTGCGTGAATTTGTGCCTATAAGTGATTTAGATGAGCACCAGCAACCATATCGTAGCTCCCTTTTAAATTACACAGGTGGTTGTGATGGTTCTGTTATAATGCGTGCAGAGTTTTTGGTTAATACATTGGTGAATTATTGGCTTATTGATAATGATTTTTCACCATTGAGTGTTAATGTGTGCAAGTGGTATGGGGTTTCATGTCCTATACGCTCGCTTTTGGGGGATTTACCACCGGTGAGTGGGTTAGGGGAGTTTGTTAAGTTGTTGGTAAAGTACCTGAATTTGAGTTCAATTGCAGTTTCAACTGGGTGTGAGAGTCCGAAATGGAGATCTCTGGATTCATCTTCAGTTTTGTTTGATAGTGGTGCGAAGACTAGGGATTTGGTGTCAGTGAAGTCTTGTGCCACTTCTGGTTACTCTTGGAATGCATGGTCCGCATGGATACAAAGACCGTTGTATAGGTATATATTAAGGACATTCTTGTTTTGTCCAGTTGCGACTTCAATCAAGAATGCATCTGAGGTGTTTTCAGTTTGGGTTTATCATATGGAGCCATGGAATATCACGTTGGATGATTTTGCCGAGCCTGATGATGTTCTAAATGGGTCCAGTAAGAATGTGAGGAAGGATGATTCTCAACCTCAACTTTGTGGGTATTCGTCTGCATGGCAAGGCTATGTTCTGTCAAATTATCTATACTACAGCTCCTTGGTTTTGCATTTTATTAGGTTTGCACATAAATTTCTTCACACTGATCCTGAAGTAATTGTCCAAATGGTATTGAAGGTTCGTTTCTTAATTTAATTTGATGAACCTTTCTAATCTTTTTTTTTTCTCATATGTCAGAGTAATTTTTGCATGTTCATTTGGCGCATTTAAACTAATTTTGCTTTTATTGTACATCAGTATCTAGCTTTACATTGCTTTCAAGGTTACTGAGAATTGTTTGAGTTCTTCATCTTGGATTGAGAGTTCTATTGTGCTAGCAGTTTGGTGTTTGGACTGAATTTTTCCTTTCATAAACTCACTAGCATGGCACACTTGTGTATGTTGTACAATCAATTCTGCTAATAGAAATTAGTTAATGATGAAAAAAATGCTTGTTGGTTAATGGATACTTCTTCAGAGATCTATGACCCTACATATTTCCATTTTCACTATAGAAAGGGCTATATTACTGCCTTTGGCTAAGTGATGGAATCTGAATTGTGAATCTGTTGTTCCATAACACTGTTGTGGCCCTCTTGTGATCATCTGAACCATGAATGGAGAAATAACGCACTCTACACGATGGGTGCAATACAGTTGTTGTTGGAGAGGTTAGTTCAGTGTTATAGTTAAAGTCCAATAAGTTGTCTTTATTATATAGATATAGCAGATTTATCGGCAGCTTTGCTTCCAATCCTTTTTAGCTGCGTCTAAAATTACTTCTATTAGGAAACAACAAAACTTATAAGACAGGTTCCAAGTGTGATTAGCGTCTGATAGGCTGTAGCACTGAAAAAAAAAAATATGTAGTTGCATATCTTAATGATTTAATATGAAGGTGGGACATGTCATCAGTTATTCAGTTGGAATTTGGCTTCTAGTCAAACAAAGATTTTGTTAACAATTGTGAAGTTGAAATATTAGCTTAACCAATTTTAGAACACCTTCATTTCCGTACGAACCAGTATCTATGTCTCGTGATTGTGATAATAGTTGTTAACATGATCTTTCTGATATGAAGATTTTGCAAATAGTGTCTAATATTACAAATTATGTCTAATACTATTGTAGGATATGGAATGTGCACTGAGACTTGATATGCATCTACATTAGCAATCATATGCTTTGTGGTTCTTTAATTCTAATGCTGTCGTTGTTCTAAATCTTGTATTATATGTTTAATTGGTTCTTCTACAATTTTGTTCATTCTTTATTTCAATTTTACAGATTATGAGTGTATTGACATCATCAAGAGAGCTTATTGACCTTGTTAAGAATGTGGATACTGTTTTTCATTCCAAACAAGCTGGATCTAGCAAATCTAAGCTTAATAGCTTATATAGATTTGTTAGTTCCATTCGTGAACAATTGCAGGTATATTCATCTTTTCCTCAAGTAGCTTTGCTTTTCTATAATGGAACAATTTTTCACCTTAAAAGTTGATTGTATGTCTGATTTAGATGGCTTTTGAAAGTTGATAAATCAAAGGGCACTGAGATCTGAACCAGATGATTGTGGTCTCATGTCTTAGGTTTTCACAATTTTATGTCTGCAAGATGGTTATTGATGAAGGCTATGCCACAATGTATTCCACATGTGCAATTGTATGGTTTTGGTATTGAATATCACTTTTATTCCACTTTATTGGCAACTCTAGGACTGGGAGGATGGCTTGTGCGGGAGTGATGCTGATGGATCTTTCTTGCATGAAAATTGGAACAAGGATTTACGACTTTTTAGTGATGGTGAAGATGGTGGACAACAGCTACTCCAGGTGTTTGATAGTTTGCTACATATATTTGCTACAGATACTTGTACATCCGCTGATCTCAATTTTGTGATTGCAGTTGTTTATATTGCATGCAGAAGCAGAGTTGCAAGCCATTTCAGGTGGCAATCTTGCTCAAAACCTTCAGTATGTAGATTCTTTGAAATCTCATGTAAGTTGTTTTTTTGGTGGGCATGCCATAAAGCCAATTCCATTTTCGCTAGAGGTAGAACGACAGCATTGCCGTGATGAAATATTCAGGCCAAAAAGAGTTGGAAACCATGCATTGGCTGACATCAAATACAAGGGTGATTGGATGAAGCGCCCAATCTCTGATGATGAGGTTGCATGGCTTGCGAAATTGCTTATCTGGTCATCAGACTGGCTGAATGAGAGTCTAGGGCTAAACCAGCCAGAGAGTAGTAGTGTTATAGGCCCAAAATGGATGTACGTGGAGATCTCGGGTGAAAATGAAGGGAAGGTGTATGGACCCAAAGAAACCATGAAGGCGATATTGTATTCAATCCGTTGTTGGCTTCTCACGGTGGTGGTGACATCAGTGAAGTTAATGAGGAAACACAACATTCGGGTAAATCTTAGGATGTTAGCTTCTAAGAAGATCGTTACGGTCTTACTTCTGTTTGGTGTCTTTCTGGTACTGAAAAAGGCTTTTAGACTGTTTTTCAGAGCATAGATGAGAATAGAAATAGAGGAAAAAAAATTAGAAAAAGAATATATAAATATATTAAACAAAAAGGGTTTCTTCTTCCATACGAAGTTCCACGTAATGTGTTTTGTTGCAAGTAAGCGTGATACGTGTGCAGCGCGAGCATATTTATGGTAAGTTTACCGATTTACTCGGGCAATGTTCCAGATGAGTGAAAGAAAAATAACTTTAGTCAATTATTTATTGCCCAGATTTGAGTAAAAAAAATGATTTTACTTGATAGTCAATTTTTCGGTCGAGAAAAATTCAAATGGTTGGAATTACTAATTAAGCCAGAATTAATTGTTCAACTATAATTAAGATTCTGCTTGATTTTTTGATTTAACATTGAATGACACTTAATGTGTTTTATTTAGTTTTTTTTTTTTATAAGTGTTAAAATTACTTAATGAGTCAATAAAAACATTTTTTTTTTATAAGTAATTTTTTTCTACTTTTCATATAACACAAATCCAGTAGGATTAATTATAAACTCTTACTTCTAAAATTATGATTATTAATTTTGTATATTTTCAATCCTGTTTTTGTTAAAACCCTAATTATATATATATTTTTTTCTTTTCACCATAAAGAACTTTAACATCAAAAACCTAATTTCTTCAAAACAAAAACAATTGGTGATTGATTTTCCTAACATATTTCGGTAAGAACTCTTTTTTTGTTTCATAATTTGATAATTAGTTTTATTAATTTTATATTACAATTTGAGTATATCTTTTTTACTTGTTCTAAAAATTAATTGTAGAATGGTTTTCATGATGATTTTGTTTTGATTTTTTTTTTTTTTGGTTTTGAGATGTTAATTTTGGCAAGAAAAAAAAATATGGATGTGATACAACGGTCTATTCTATTTGGTTCAAAATCAAGTAATAGTTGATTTTTTATTTTTATTAATATTTCTTGAGAATTTTAGAATGTATCACCATTAAATATTATGTTCATTTTTAATGTAATTCAACAAATGGAATAATATATGAAATATTTTTAATGACTAAATAAATTTATTTTAGAATTAATTTATATGTTAGAGTTGTCCTTAATATATTAAAATATAAATATATAACAAATAATAGTTAGATGGGTATAGATGTAAAAATATTTATTTTTAGATATTTATAACTTAAAAAAACAAACAACTTATCACTTATATTCAGTTTTCAGTGAAAAAAAAACAAACATGTTTTACAGTTTTCACTCACTATTAAGTTTTTAGTCACTATTCAGTTTTCAGTCACTATTCAATCTTCAGTAACATTCAGCACTGTTCAGTTTTCAGAAAAAAAATCGAATGGGATCTAAGTTTATGATTGTTTTGTTTAAGTTATAATCTGTTTATAGTTTAACGTAATAAATAATCAACTTAAAAAAAGTAGGTTCTCATTTGGTAAGTTAAATTTCAAAATTGTTTAACTTTTGAAATGATGGAAAATGTAATGAAAAAAATGGTTAAAATATACATCAACAAATATTATAAATATGAAGCATTAAAAAAAAAACAAAAAAAAAAATCTCATTGAGTGAACTCATGAAAAAAAGTATCATTGAGTCAATTCAGTCATTTCTCAAATAAATCGTTTAAAAAATTGAATCAACTCAGTTTATACCTAAAACACAACAAAAACGGACCGAGTCAAATCAGGTTCCTTATCCGAGTCAACCCAATCTCCTTTTTTAACGACTCAACAGTTAACCTCTGTAAATTCCGTTCCCAATTCCTCATTCGTTTCCAACCTCTGCAAACTCTTCGACTCTCCAATTCCTCCTCTGTTTCCGGTTCCACCGAGATCGTCGTCAGCTGCCTTCACGGCTTCACGTGATGACGATATCCTCTTTCCCGTCGACGACAAACAAGTATTTAAAAAAGCAAGATCTTTACCGATCGTGGCATCATGAAGGAGGCTTCCGCCCTTTTCAAGATTTCGTCAAAGTCGTCGGAGTAAAACCAACCTTTGTGACAGAATCTCGATGGAATTGCGATTGGATTCGAATCAGAGTCCTCCATCAGTTCTGGCGGATGCCTCCTCTATTCTCGTCTCCTCCGTTGTCGGGGGAGCTGGTTTCCTCTAGCAACTTCTTCACCGAATAAAGTCGGTCCTCCCCCTCCGGCATCGACTTCCGGCAATGGCCACTGGTCCCAGTTTTTGTTTTTGTTTTATTAATTTTTTTTCCTTGAAAAGAAATTTTAAATTTGTTTATATATTATTATTAAATAGTAGAAATTGTGAGAAATGTCATCTTTTTTTGGGTGAGTTGTAGTGATATCACTAGTTTAATAAGTTAAGTTTAAAATACACCTATTATTATGAACTACCCATATTGCCCTTAAATAATCAATTTTTAATTTTCTTTATACTTCCATCCCCTCACTTTGATCACTCAAAACAGTAACTCATTTCTCTCTCTCCAAAAAACTTGTCTGAACATGATACAATTTTTTTAATAAGTTTACGAGCTGTTGTATATGTGTCCGAGATTTTTGTACATTGGTCCAAACTTTTTATGATATATTTATGAGCTGTTTTGTAATTGGTCCGAGCATTTTTGTTTTTAATTTGTCCAAGCTTTTTTTGCATTTGTACGAGCTTTTTTAAACTGGTGCAAATAAGTTTATAATCTTGGACAAAAAAGCTCGAACCCTTAAGAAAAAAGCTCGAACCCTTAAGAAAAAAACGCGATCTCTCACAAAAAAAGCTCGATCATGTACAAAACAACTCGATCCCTTGAAAAAAAGCTCAATCTCGAACAAAAAGTTCAATCCCTCACAAAAAAAAACTCGATCTCTTACAAAAAAAGCTCGATCATGTAAAAAAAAACTCGATCCTTAACAAAAAAAACTCGATCCTTAAAAAAAAAGTACAATCCCTTACAAAAAAAGCACGATCCCTTACAAAAAAGCTCGATCATGTAAAAAAAAAAGGCTCGATCCTTAACAAAAAAAAACTCGATCATGTAAAAAAAAGGCTCGACCCTTAACAAAAAAAATCTCGATCATGTAAAAAAAAAACTCAATCCTTAACAAAAAAAGCTCGAACGTGTTTCAAAAAAGGTCGGAAATGTTTCAAAAAGAGCTCGACCCCCGAATGCGTTTGCGTAGCGCCACTCCATCACCGTTTGAATGATTGTCTGGGTTTCAACGAGATTCTATCTCTACTTCACAAAATTGTCACTGTAAAATAAATGAAAGAAATCTGATGTGGAACAACTATTGAGGGTATTTTTATATGTTCACCATAATAGATGTCTTTTAAACATAAGTTATTAAAGTAGTGACAGTATTGAAATGTCACCTCCAAAAAGTGTCATTTAATTTTTGAAACCTTATTAAACATCAGGGTAATATTGTCTTTTAATAAAATAGTAAGGGTATTCTAGATATTGCATAAGAAATAAGCTAGTTTTTGCTTCAAAAAGCAACCCCCAACCAACTTCTCAAAAGCTACTTATTAGAGGAGCAAATTTAAAAATAAATTGCTTTAGAGATTTTGTTAAATACTCATTTACTTAAAACTTGAGAAATAAGTGACTATTTCTCAAACATAAACAATTACAAACATAACATAATTTACAACTGTTATGTGAACTAGTGGTGTAAAAATGGGCCGGCCGGTGACAAGCCAGTCCGCCCGGCCCAGGAAGTTCACGGGCCGTACTGGGAACGGCCCGTGAAGAAAGAGGGCCAGACCGCATGCCGGGCCGCTGGGAGGAGGCCCGGCAAGCCGGCCCGCCTGGCATGCCAATCCGGCGTGCCAGGCCTGTAGGATCGATCCGCCGGTCCGTTCGGCCCAATTTTTTTTTTTTTTTTTCAAAAATCCTCCGATGGCTGGAATTTTTTTCTAGCCGTTGGAGGAAAAAAAAATCCCAAAACCCTCCCTAAAATCTTTTAAATTACATTTTGACCCATAAATCAAATTTTTCTATAAATACTTCAATCCATTTCATTTTCCATTAACACTCTCTATCATTCTTTCAATCTCTCATTCTCTCAAATCTCAATCTCTAATATATTCTCCAATTCTCTAAAATTTTTCATTCAATTTGATTATTACTCTCTCTACAAAATTCTCTACATTTTCCACCAACACACCAAATTTTAAAGGTACAATTTCGTTATTACTTTTGGTCTAACATATTCTCATAGTAAATTTATATGTTTATGTTTAGATTTGAGTTACTTAATGAAAACATTATCTATTTAGTTAGTTAGTTTATCAATTTTTGGGCTTTAATGTTAATATTATTTGTTTAGTTTATTAAGATTTTTAAGTTTAGTAGTAATTTTAATATTTGTTATTAATAAATTTAGAAAGTTAATTTGTATTACTGAAATTACTTTTTGTAATAAGTAAATGATGAATGTTAAGTGTAGTAATTACGTTTGATATTGTTTTTTTCATAAATTATAATTTTTCATTTGTAGATTATGTTAGTAAATTTAAGAGTAGTGGTTCAAATCATCAATTTCATGTTAGTATATTATGTTAGTAAATTTATCAATTTTATTTGTAGTAGTGAACTAGTGAATTTAAATTTTTTTGTTAGTAGATTATGATTTTTTTGTTTATTTAATTTGTTTTTTAAGTAAATTAATTATTGTAAGTGTCGTATTAGTTATAGTAATTATTGTTAGTAAATTAAGATTACTGTTAGTAAATATTGATTTTTAATTTGACTATTAACTACTATAGTGCTCATATTTTTATTCAGATAATGGATCCTAACCAGCAGCCTTATTTTCCGGACGGTTTGAATATGCTCAACGATGAATTTGATATTTCAGAACCGACCCATACTCAAGCGGGACCTTCTGGTTCCGGCGTTACACCAACATCACGTCCCAGAAAATTAACATCAGATGTGTGGCAATGTTTCAACATAGTCCAAATGACACTCCCAAACGGGACGTCTGACCTCAGAGCTAAATGTAAGTTTTGCCATAAGGATTATGCTACAAGTACGGGGGGAACCGGACATTTGAGACGGCATATGCACAAATGTATGTCTGCACATGGACAGGTAGACACTACAACCCAGACACAACTTCAACGGCACCCAGACGGGTCCATTACGACGTGGCAGTTCGACGCCATGCATGCTAGAGAGTGTTTGGCACGATACATTGCACAAACTGATCAACCGATCAGTATTGGTGAGAGTCCATTTTTTAAAGAATTAATCACATCTGCATATAACCCCCAATATGAACCTGTTTCTAGAACCACCACTAGAAATGATTTGATACGATTGCTTGAAACCCAAAGGGATGACTTAGTTGCTGAAATACAACATTTAAGTGTCTCTGTTGCATTAACTTCTGATATTTGGAATGCATGTTCCAAACAGGACTATTTATGTGTCACGGGACACTATTTAGATTCTGATTGGAGGATAACAAAAAGAATTTTTGGTTTTCGTCCTATGGATTTTGCACATACCGCAGAAAACATTTTTAATGTCATAATGGAAGTTTTAGAAACTTATGAAATCACTCATCGCATTCTTTCAATCACATTTGATAATGCATCTGCAAATACTAGCTCTATTGCATTGTTTGTTGTAAGAAATATCCCGCAAGATGGAGGTTATTTCTTCCATCAACGGTGTGCATGCCATATTATAAATTTAGTTGTACATGCTGGTTTAAAGCAGGTAAGCGGCCAAATAGATCGCATTAGAGATGCCATTTCTTGGATTTGCAGTTCTAATCTTAGATTCAGTGAATTCAAGAGACATTGTAAATTAAACGGTCTCAAACCCCGACTATTCCAAACTGATATGCCGGTAAGGTGGAACTCTACTTATTTAATGTTGTAAAATTGTTTGGAATATGATACAACCATTACATGTTTTTATAACATGAAATTGACCGAAACAGGACAACTTAGTCCAAAATTACTTACCACAGACGATTGGTATATGGCAAAGATTTTTTTTCAATTTTTAAAGATTTTTTACAATACCACTGTAACTCTTTCCGGGATATATTACCCCACATCTTCCCAGGCAATCCATCAGATAGTGAAAATGTCTGAACTGTTAAACAGTTTTAGAGAAGATGAACATCTAGGCGCTGCAGTTGTTGTCATGGAGACAAAGTTGAAAAAATATTGGGCTAACATTCCCCTACTTTATGCCTTAAGTGCTATAATAGATCCCAGGGTTAAATTATCTGGTTTAGAAGTTTTGCTTGAGTTTATTGGTATTAATTTGTCAATAGATTATTCAGAACAAATTACTGACATTCTAACCAAGTTGTTCGAGATTTTTCGTATTTATGAGACCAGGTTTGACAACATTGACATCCCCCAATCAACACGACCGGAGACAGAGCCGAAGCAAACAAGTTGGAGCCTTCTGAAATGACAAAAAAAAGACAAATCAGCAAGTACTTCTTCAGGGAAAAGATCTAGCCCATCTTCTTGTACCGAACTTATTAGGTATCTTGAAGCACAGTTCGATGCTGTTGAAGACAAGAAAGAGTTTGGTTTGTTGTTATGGTGGAAGACCTATACGTACAGGTATCCAGTTCTGTCACACTTAGCACGTGACGTATTGGTTATTCCAGTGTCAACGGTATCTTCAAAACAAGCTTTCAGCACCAGTGGAAGCATAATTGAACCAAGAAGAAGCTGTTTGTCTCCAGAGATGGTGGAGGTATTAACATGCCTTCGGGATTGGGAGCATGCTAAAAAAAGGTTACAAAATCTAACTGTAGATAAAGAACTTAATCTAAATTTCGACAATCTATATATTGATGACCCTTCACGTAGTAGCCAGTGCCAGAACTAGGTTATACTTTTACATATGTATTTTATTATTTACTTGTAAGTTGTAAAACGGTTGCACTCTTTTTCCCTTACTAAGTTTTTATCCCACTGGGTTTTTCTTGGTAAGGTTTTTAATGAGGCAATCATGTAGATATGTATTACTGAATTCCATAAGTGAAAAATAAATAAATAATTAAAAAATTGTTCGTTCTCTTTATTCATTTCAAATCTTAAAAATTGTTCGTTCTCTTCATTCATTTTAAATTCTAAACCCTTAACCATAAACTATAAATCCTAAACCCTATACCCTAAATCCAAAAAAACGTAATTTGGAAAAAAAATTGGACCAAAAAACTAACCCCCGGACCAGGCCCGCCCGCCCGGCCCGCCAGAGGGGCTTGACGGGCCTGCCTGGCACGGCACGTAGGCACGGCCCGCCTGAGGCAGGCCGGCGTGCCATGCCGGGCCTGCTTCTCCGGAAACAGGCCGGGTCTGGCCGACTCCCGACACCTTCGCGTGTCAGGCCCAACCAGGCCTGTTTCCAGAAATGGACTGGCCAGGCCGTGCCTAATAGGCTGGGCCAGTCCATTTTTACACCACTAATGTGAACATTATGCAAATAAATATGTTTCTCATTTCATTATGAGAAAATTGTTTAAAAAACTTTTATTTTAAGTGGAATTTGTTTCTAATCACGTGCAAACTTTTGATCACCGATAACCATTTAAAAAAAATTATTTTCAATTTATAACCAAAAATGTACAAAAATACCTCTCATTCCCTATTTTTTCTTTGTTCTATCTTTCTTCCTTAACGATTTCTTTCTCTTCCAGCGGAACACAAGGCCGACTCCAGACATTTTGGGGCCCGAGTCATTTAATAATATTAACAAAAATCGGGGCCCTATATAAAAATTGGAATGATGTTTAGGTATTGACTGGTCAGTATCCAAAATACTGATCCCACCAATGTAAGTGTAGCACATGTCTTTTGTTTTTTTACTTTTTACATTTATCTTACAAATTAGGTACTGATTGGTCAATACGCGAGTATTGTTTTAAAAATTATTATCAGTAAAGAAATGTTAGCAATTCAATTGGACTAGGTTAGTAAATAAAGTAGACTCCGACGGAGTTATGAAGTGAGGTGACGATTTTGACTAGGTTAGTAAAGAAATGTTAGCAATTCAATTGGACTCTCTTTTAAAATAAAAATAAAAAAATCAATTGGACTATCAAATAATGTAAAATTAAATCTCATATGTTATAATCAATTGAACTTTGATGTTTATTTCTATAAAATAGAACTAGATATGGATAGTTGAAACTTAATAAAAAAAAAGCAAAATTATGTTTGAACTTGGACTCTTCCTATATTAAAATAAATTGGATATGACTATATGAGATCCCAAAAAAGGAAGAAATAGATTGGACCATTTTGGAGCTCTAACAAAATGCTGGGTTTTCTATACCTATGGGCCGGCCTGGCCGAACACATCTGTCATCTATCTTGTTTTCTTCCTCATTCACATTCATTTGTTTCGAAATTGAACAAACTTACAAACATAGGAAGCAAAAACACCGTTGAAATGGAGGCATTTCATCAACTATAAAGCATTTGTTAGCTGGAAAAAAAAAATGAAGGAAAAGTTTGGATACACAAATCTTTTGTTTTCTCCCACTAAAGTGTGTATCTCTCTTATATTTGCATTTAATTTCATTGCAAACACTTAACATCTTGGGTTTCCAGAAATTGGTTGTAAATCACGAAGAACATAATTTTCAGATATTTCACGATTTTTGCTTCCGTGAAATAAGTTTTAAAAAACTTGAAAAATGATTTCTTTTTCGTGAAAATTTTGTGAAATATTTTTATTTGTCATGATTTTTTTTCGTGAAATATGTTTGTTTGGACCATGTTTAGAAGTTTCTTTGATGATAATTCTCTCAAACTACCCGGCATGAGTCCGTTTTAAGTGCTTCAATTTCGTCCTAAACGGATCGGATATCTAGTGAGTTGGGCTGATCGAAGATTTTTTGCTATCCATATTCTCTCAAAAACTGTTACCGGAAAGATCGCACTGGGTTCTGCAGAACATTTATCTCCACTGCCAAGGTTCCCAAATTCTGATCCTAATCAAAACTCCTCTCTTAACATTTTTCTCCTATACACTTTGGACAAAATCATACTTTGGATTGTAAATGTTAGTAGACGAGGATGATTCTATTCATTAGTTGTTCTAGTTTTCCTATAATTTATAGAATAAATGGAGAATTGTAAATAATCCCTGATGTTTGATTAAATCCCAAATCAAATTCTTTGATTAAAACAATTAGTAAAATATCTTACAGCATCTCCAATGTAAGAGCAATTTGTGAAATAAATAGATACCTATAGGATAAATAGACAATCAATTAAAAATGTACATCCATTGTAGTTGTACATATTCAATCTAACGTTGATACGACAAAAAAAATATTAGTTATTGTCAACATGACCGTTTACTTTCAGATGGTCTGTTGTACATCTATTTTTTCGGTTGACTCAACAAGTATTTAAAATTGAAATTAATTTTTCATCATTTTTTTGGTAAAGAAATTAAAAAATAAGAAGAAAAAAAAATTGGACACGTCATTAAAGATAAATGTGTTTTAAACAAGCATTGGAGACCGAATTTTGAATTGATTGTCTATCAAGTCTATATTTATTCCTCGTGAGAGATTCACGATCAATCAGATGAAGGACAACAAAATGACCAAGAGGAAGATCGAGTGGTAAGAGGAAGAATTCTCTATCCTTAAATGGTTAGGGATTAGGTTACCAACGACAGATGAGTTGATGAGTAATCCGGCCAGTACTTTGGGAGCCTTCCACCTAGGGATGCACATTTATCCCTAGGGCCCCAAATCCCCGCACCCCTATCCCCATTTGGGGTTTTTTTTTTTGGAAAAATAGGAAAATGAAGGGGTGGGGGGATGGGGGATGAAATTCATCCCCAAATTAAAATGGGGATGCTCCCCATCCCCATTTTCCCATTTCCCCCACAATTAAATTGAAATGTAGATGGGGATGGAGATCCTTATTTCCCCATTTTCCCATTTCTCCCAAAAGTATATAAATATAATTATAATATATATTTGAATTATTTGAAACATTTTATGTTGAATTTGTAATGCATTGATATTTTTTATTTGTAATGAAAGACTTGTTTTTTTTTTAAATTAATTTATAATTTTTAGTTAAATAGGGAAATGAGAAAATTGGGGAACGGAGGATACGAGAAAACAGAAAAAAAAAACGGGAAAAATGGAGAATTGGGGATGGGGATGGGGGGACCTCCCCCCAAACATCCCCATCCCCATTTTCCCAATATGGGGAAATAGGGGGGATGAGGGAAGGGTCTAGGAAGTGGGGATAGGGATGGGGATGGGGGGACCTATATCCATCCTCATTCCCCAAACGTGTATCCCTACTTCCATCCAACCTTTTTAGAGATCGGGGCCAAACTGTCTCTCCAACCATTCCCTCAAAGGATATTAAGGCAAATAGGGATCTCTCTAGACTAACTAAGTCTGAATGGTTGGAGGATTCTGATTGGGATGTACGCCTTATGGTGTAGCTTGGGCCTACCTGCCCATACCTTTGCGGAGATCGCTCATTGCTACTGTCTTCACCTCTACAAAATGAGAGGTTGGCAGTTTGTTGTTTGTGGTGTGTTGTTTGTTGGGACAAGAAATGTGGTGAACCTCTGATCTAGGGCTACTGACCTTCAACAAGGAGTGGAAGAAGACCTGGTTTGTTACAGGAGTTGAATGGGGAAAATACATTAAGCTCAGTGGTCCAGATCAGAGGGTTCGTTTAGTGTTCGATCTCCTAGATGTTATAACTTCCTTTGTTTTGTTTGATTTCTTATTATGTATCTTGCTCATAATTTAATAACTTATAACCTTTTGTACTTTTTTCATATCTCCGTAACTTCGTGGGAACAAGTGCTTCTAAAAGAACTTTCGAGGGAAGAGCAAAAGAACGTATCAAAGGCATATAAGGTTTCACCTCCCGATCAACATATCGACGTTTTGACGGACGATAATGTCCTCTAAGATCTCATTTTTTTCCTAAAACTTTCGGAGAAGAGGAAGGCTTCGATGGCTCGAAAAAATAGAAGAAAAGTAATAGCAGTTTGGTGTTTTTACCATCTCTGATGAATCGAAGGTAATTTAACATTTTTAAATTAAGAATTTAATTCATTTTTTTAGGGAAATTAGTTGCAAGAGCTAGGGGTAGAATGATAAAAAAGGTAGGGGAGACAACAACAACATCCAAGGAAGCCTTTCAGAGTAAGAGGCGCTAGATCCTTGTCGAGCCATCTCTGTTGAGCTAGAAAAGATCCTCTAAGCATGATCAACCACCGAAGAGGGCTCGAGAGGAAGGAACCAAAGCGGTGGGTAGATCTACAACTGTGACTGTTGTTGGAACCCCGTTCTCCAGTTACGCAATGGAACTAGGTTTTAATTTTTTTTAATACAGATCATAATATGTATCTGGGACCAGTGAACTTGGGATCGTAATTATTTTTCGGAACTAATACATAAAATATTTATATACAGGAAATTATAATCAATAAAATCAAAAGAAGAAAATCATACCAACGTTTGGAGGCTCCTTCACTTTATAATATGCTCCTGTCTAAACCAATCTTACCAATGTTTGGAGGCTCCTTCATTTTACGATGTGCTCCTGTCTGAACCACTCGATCTTCCTCGCTGCGTCTTGGCACTGGTAACTGTATGTGGACGCATCACGATCTCAGGAATTTGAATGGAGGATGTAGAGAGAATTGAAGAAACTCTTTCTTCAATATTTGGTGTTATTTTAATGCACACACTTGCACAAAATTTTTTTTTTTTATCGCCAACAGCTGTGTGTCTTTCAAAGTAAAAAAACAAAACCTTTTTTTTTCTCTTCAACTGATTTGTCCTTTATCTTTACACAATATATATATATATTATGTGAGTATCAGGTATTTGCATTATATGTAAATTCTTCTTTTGACTATTGTTTCATGTGTACAAACCAATTTGCATCCAATGCAATCTCTTGTGTTATTAATTGATATATTCTTTTAATTATCCTTTTCAAATATATCAAATATATTAAAATTGATAATAATTATTTTAAATTTAAACTTAAATTAAAATACTTAGATAAATGATTTAGTAAGAATAAAATAATTCTATTATTTTATCTTCACCTAAATCCATATATCAACTAACACCCTCAAATTAATAGTTAATTCATAATTCATAATTATCAGTATAAATGAATACTCTAATTATTTAATTAATTTAACTATTAACATTCATTAATTAAATAATCTCATTATTCAATTAATTCCTGAATATATACGTGTCACTTTTGTAACACAGTTAATTGGACAATCCAATTAATTAACCGTGACCCCTGTTACCTAAATCGATCGAGCTAGTAAAGGGACCTAATGGACCCATATTATTTTGAGCTCCAATAATCTTCGGAATCATTAATTAAACTCTTTAATTAATATTCCTTGATTATTAACTCTGAAGTTATTCCACTAAAAACCCGAAGCTGTCCTCTCTCAGCTGTAGATGCTTTTACACAGACCGATACTACTCGGTGTCCATCGATATAGCTATTACATATGGTGTGATCCTCCACAGTAGTTCATAATTAGAGCTGGATCATAATGTCCGTTATACCCCTCTAATTACATATATCCTTTAAGTACCATTGATTCTCTAATGGACAATAAATCTTATTTCCTCACGGAATTAGGAGAGCGCTCATATAAGCCCCTGCATCAATCCTTAAGGGAACTACCATCTACTTCTCACAAGAAGGAGTGGATTCTACTATTGTGCACAAACCTTCCCAGCCATAAGCCAAACAGTAATCCCTACATACGGAATATATTGATCAAGAAAGCATCTGACCTCACCCATGGTATATCAAAGATCATGATCTAACCTGAAGGAGTCGATAAGACACTCAGGATTAAGATCACCAACATATAGCCATCATTAGTTGATATATATGAATCTCATCGGTAAACGGATCTTGGTCAGAGATTCATATAGATCATGGTCCAGTCCTATATGATCACATCATCCACACCCTATGGGTTTTACCTCATCCGGTAAGTCTACAAGATCCCAGACTGAGTTAGAGTACATGGACTCCATCTCGAGATCCATGGCTTTAAGCCATTCTTCTTTATCAGAATTGGAAAATGTGGGACAGTAATATCCTTATCCTTTGATACGATAGCTGAGATCCTTTCCCGCTGAATGGCTTTCGCAGGTTCCTCTATGTACTTCTTGAAGGACTAACTTAGTCTGAGGATGAGCTATTCACTTAAGATAAGGTAAAGAGAATCCTCTCTGGTAATGGATCCCGTTAATGATTACATATCAGAGGGGCTTGCCTTTTGATTATTTGTGATGCGATCTTTTTAGAGGAGGGATTCTATCTTGTAAATACCTTATAATCGGGGTCATCCATGTGTCGGGTTCCAAGTTTCTTTTGGTAGTCACAACAGTCGTACTTTGGTCTTCAAAGATACTTGACTGGAGGTAATCGTAATACAATCATTGTTCGGTGTGACTTCATATCTATAACTGAGGTGAGTTTTACGAGCGCATCGGCTTAGGAATTTTGGTCCCTAGAGATTCAGATGAGCTCGCATTGGATGAGTTTTTCCATCAAGATTCTCACTTCCTTTTGATATCTAACCATCTCACAATCTTTTGCTCGATAGTCTTCATTTACCTGATTTATAATCAACTGTGAATTAATGTATACCATTACATGTTAAGCTCTCACGTTTAGAATGATTTGTAATCTACTTGTAAGGACCTCGTATTTAGCAAGATTGTTAGTTGCCTTAATATCAAAGTGAAACGCTATTTAAATAATGCTACCGTCAGGAATTCGAATAATGATCCCTGCCCCGCTACCGTGACAGTTAGATGAGCTATCTATAAACATTTCCTATTGAGGTATTGATTCGCTGGCTAGGTTCATAACCTCTAGCTCAACTAATTTAGTAATGAAATCGGTTACTGCTTGGCCTATGATGGAAACTCTGGTCTGAAGTGAATCTCAAATTTGTTGAGTTCCGTCACCCATTTTATGAGCCTGCCCACTAATTTCGATTTCTAGAGTACCTGTCTATAAGGCAAATTGGTTAGTACAATAATGAGGTTAGCTTGGAAGCAAGGGCAGAGTTTTCTTGAGGTTACAACAAGGCTGCGGGCTAATTTTTTAATCTCCGAGTATCTAGTTTTCAGATCGGTCATGCTCTTGCTAATATAGTAAACTGCTTTCTAGATAGAACCTTTTTATTTGAAAAAAAAATAGAACTTACTACGACCTATGATATGATAAGATACAGAAACAACATCTTTCCGGTTGTAGGTTTTTTGAATATCGATAGGTGTTCTAAAGATTAGCTTTTAAGTCTTGAAAAACCGATTGACATTCGTCGGTCCAGCAAAAGTCTTCTGTTTTCTTCAAATCCTTGAAAATCAAAAGGCAATGTTCGCTGAGCCTAGAGATAAATCAAGATGGGGCAACGATCATGCCATTCAACCTTGGAATGTCTTTCATCTTTTTTAGGGTTTTCAAGGTCATCGCTGCTTTGATTTTTTCTAGGTTTGCTGAACTAGCTCTTTTACTATGTCGTTAATACAAATCACAAGTTCAAGCAACATTTATAAAAAACCCAAATATGCCTCAAAATGTGTGAAAACAAGTAAGTGGCAAGTCGGGTATAGTCCACGGAGATCGGTGGTTAGTAGAGATGTCCACGGTTCGGTTAAACAGTTCGAAACCGAACCGAAACCGGTCTCTGGAAACTGAAACCGAAACCGAAACCGTAATCAAAACCGAAACCGTAACCGAAACAGTAACCGAAGCTGTCGGTTACAAAATCAGTTGGAAACCGGATCCCGGCGGTTCGGTTACTGTTATGGGATCTTAAAAACCGATCAAAAACCGCCGGTTAAACCGGCGGTTTCAAATTTTTTTAAAAAACCAATGAAATGCTGACACGTGGTAGCATTTCAGAAAAAAAATTAATTGAAAAAAAATGTATATAAAATAATATATATATTAATTTTTGAAAAAAAAAAAAACCGAACGAACCGAAACCGAACCGAACCGTTCGGTTTCACAAACCAAAACCGAAACCGAACCGAACTGAACAGTTCGGTTTCGGAAAACCGAACCGTTCGGTTTCAAAAAACTGAAACCGAAACCGAAACAGAACTGAAAAGAAATCCGCCGGTTCCGAAACCGCCCAAAACCGTCCTATTCAGGTTACGGTTACGGTTCGGCCTTTCCACGGAACCGAAACCGAACCGTGGACACCATTAGTGGTTAGCAATGACCAAATTAGGATGCTCTAGTATTAAATTTGCAATAAAAGTAAATGAGATGGTTTTGGCTTTGAATTATACTAATATGCAAACTACAATTAAACTAATTAAATTTATGCTAAATGTAATTAAGATAATAGGCAAGTGTGTGAATGAATGATAATGGAGCTAAAGAGTTGATGGATACAATATGCAAACAATGACCAAATTAGGATCTCACATGAATGTACATCAATCTATTGTAACCAATCTTGAGTGTATAGAATTAGTTGTATATCTCTTATGAGTGTTCAATCTAGAGTGTATATTATCGATCACCCACAAGTGATTTTACATGAATGCATTTCTATCAAATAAGGGACTAATCTCTTTATAATATCACAAATCTACAGTGTATAGTGTTGGTGCCTAATCTCTCATAAGTTATCAACATAGAGTGTATAGAATTGATTACCTATTTGGCATTAGATTGAAATTGAGATTATAAAGTCCGGATTTCACTTGAGGAGTTTCTGGATTTCACTTGAGGAGTGTACTCTTATTCAATTCTTCCATTCAATTGAGCTTAAGAAAACCAAGTTGAGTGTATACCTAATTCTCTACTCAAATAATTTCTCAACAAATTAGCAAATTTATTTTTGAAATCAATTTAAACAACGAATGAAACATATTTGATAGATTAAATAAAAGAATAAAGTTTAATTAAATATGCCCAACATCCACAAATGAATCACATCAACCCTTAGTGAGGGATTTAGTTACTCGTGACAAATACAAAATAAATAACTAGGAGAAGAGAGATAGAGAAGCTTCATGTAGAGACCTCATTTCTTCAAGCTTAATTCTAATCTCCAAGTTTCCTATATTGAGTAGATATGAAAATAATGGTGTGAATGGATTTGGATGTGGTGGGAGAAATTTGGGTGGTTTCATTCTTAGGGTTCTAGGTCTCTTTAAGAAGAGAAAAAAAAATGATGTATTCATAGGGTTTAAAAAATTAGGGCAAGAGTGGTCAATTACCAAAACAGCTCCTTAGCATGGCGAATTAACATTAGAATCCTCAAATAAGCCCTTCCGTAAATTTCTAGACAAAAATTAGGGTTCGCTGCTGTAGCGGGAGGTTCGAGATGAAGATGGGCATGCGGTGCGTTTAGAAAGTCTTTCGGGTGCATTTGGGCTTGTGAGCTCCTTTCACTAGATTGTTCCACCATTTTTTTTCTTCCTTGGTTGCATTCAGACGTGGGCTGGGGGCATTTGGAATCTCATATCATCACCAAATAAAACACACCTTTAATTAACGAGGTGGCCAGTGGCGTGTCTGCTGGTGAATTATATTTCGGTCCTGTACTCTTCCAAAATCTCAATAACTTCAATATTTACTCACGTTTTAGACACTTGTGCCCCTGATTTACCAAAATTACTTCAATGCCTATGAACTTCATAAATACCTGAAACACATATTTTAACATATCGAATAACCGGTTTTACCTGAGGAACAAGCAAAAAATAATAGGAATTGAGACCTAAAAATATGTACAAAAATAGTACGATGAAATACCCCCAAACTTATCTTTTGCTCGTCCAAGATAAAACTAAAATTAAAAGCAACAAAAACACACAAAAATAAAAATAAAAACATACAAGACTCAACACACACAAACATGACTCGACCTAAAATTAATTCCAGGCACAAAACAAACAATTCAAAATGCCGCATTTTCAACCGGTAGTGAGATGCAAGGAAGTAACCACCTCATTTTCTTTTCTAAATCACAAATTTTGAATTATAAATTCTTTCTATCTTTAATTGATTTAATTCATTGAATACTTGTTGATATTTGTGAATAAGTGAATATTGTGAATATACTTGTGGATACATTTTTATTGATTTGGATTTGTGGACATATTTGCAAATGGACAAATTTAATGCTTAATGATAAAATTTTTGACTTGTTAATTTTGCATTTCATTTTTTATCTAAACGAGTCGAAGGCTCATATGGATATGAATGTCAGTGTATAGGTTTAAATTGAACATATATAGCCTCATTCGGTTTGGGGATTTCTACGCGTAGTTCATACAAGTCCTACAAATGCTGATAGTTTGATTTGGTTTCGGGGTTGTTTTCCCCATTCCATCAATTTTTTTAAATGAAAGCTTGATGTTGGTTTTGAGAATGAATATAGATGTTTGTGCTAAACATCATTATTGCATCTTATTACCTTTTTATGCTGAGCTTAGTTTTGAGTCTTTTGTTTTTACTGTCATTGATTATGCATTGGTTTTGTGTCCAGTTAGGTGTGCACCGCTAGGTCGGGCTCTCTTGTTTCTAACATTATAAACAATGTTGAGTTTTGGTTTGGGGATTGTTGATGGTGATTTTTGGATCACGTAGAATTGATCACGCGTCTAACAAGTTTTTGTAATTAGCGATGATGTTATGAGAAAGATAGAAAAAAGTAGAGCATACAAACACAGGTTTACATGGTAAAACCCCAATACGGGGAAATATCCACTGTTGTCAGCGATGACGAGAAGAAATTTGATATGAATAGAATGATTACACCCACTGTTCCTCTTTTTTTTTTTATCGTATCTCTCTTCCTATTTTTTTCTCGGTCAATTTATGTATCTTTTTTTACATATTTTACAATGAGATTATGAGTCTATTTATATGTGCATATAACCCTAATCCTTGTTATAAAGATAAGGAACTGTTGTAGCGTTTAATCAGGACTTGTTACTTATTGAAGCCGTCTTTGTTTTCTTTCCTATTTCGGAGATCTTGTGTATTGAATTAGAGTCTTCGTAGGATTCTTGTTGAATGGTCCATTTAGGACTTATTTCTTGATCGGTGCATAATCTTCTAGAAGAGCAGAGTTATTGCTTGATTTGGACTCACTTCCTATTTAGTGTTTATCCTTCTGGAAGCTTTGAGTTCTTTCCTTGATAGAATTATGTGACACTGGAGAGGAAATATGAATATTTCCTTATTGGAGTATGATTCTAGATTCCTTATTTGAGTATGATCACTCTTCTTCGTATTTGAGTCGCAGTTGTTTTTAATGCCTCTCATGCACTGTTCAACTGACCAATTGTCTAATCCCGAAAAGACTTTTTTTGTCCCGATCGGATGGTCCCGACCAGGTTATTTGTGCCCTATCGGTTAGTTTCCCTAACCATCTTGGGTAATCTCGACTTGGCCTTGAGATCGTCTATTAATTATCTTGGACTAATCTTTCCTGGCTGACTTTTGTGACGTGGCATATCTAATCATCATATTTTTAGGTGATCATGTTGACTTGTCATGGTATCAAAAAATCCCTATAACAGAGGTGTAGATGCCTTATTGAGTCGTCCTTTTGTTTTTGAGTCAATTTTGTTCTTTTTGAATTGCTTTTGGTCCAAATTTTTTAAATTTGTCCCATTTGCCAGAAATTTAGAGCTTTAACTGGCTTGAGTGTGATGCTTTGAGCGTGTGCTTTTGGCGAGTGTATGTATGAACTTTGAGTTTATGTAGTAGCTAGTTGTCACTCTGGGGTCTGACTTGCATCTCATCATTTTTATGCTTATGTTGAGAGGACTCACTGCTCTTGCACCTTGTTCTAATAGTGGAGACTACTTGGGAGTTCACAAACACAAGCCTATTTAAAAACGCATTTGAGTGTTATATTTTTATTTTCTATTTATATACAATTTTCTCATCATATACGTCACTTGTCGGACATTACATTCATCATACATATATAGTGGATTGCTTGTCGGATGCATTCATTCCCTTGGTAGACGAATCGTGGAAATGATCTTAGGCAGTGTGTGAAATTAACCACTTAAAAAGCCTTAACACATTCCTTGTCCCTTATGTGTGCTCTCAAGCCAAATTTGAAGCCAAACATTTACCTTTCACTTGGAACCACAATGAACCATATAGCCATATGCCTAAACACAAGCCTACCCTTTTGCTGCCAATCATGTAGGGTGTGTGTGTTGTGTAGTGTAGTGTGGTTGAAAGGTGTAAGCTCTCATGTGAAATAGTGTGTACTTAAGCAACTATGTAAATGTATAAGCATGGGCTCAACATATAAAAGTGGCAAAATTTGCACTAAGAGTCGAATTGTCAATTTGTCGATTGTAATTGTGAAAAAAGTAAAGCAAAGAAAAAGAAAAAGCAAAGAAAGAAAAATCAATTTAAAAAGAATAGTCAAAGGCAAAGTAAAAAGAAGGGAGAAAGAAAAGAGCTTTGAAATGTAAATGTAAAGTACTCACAAAATTGAGTACAATTGTGAAACAAAGTGTGTGTTAAAGTGATGCCTAGATGATAGTGTGTAAACTGTTGTTTAGTTGAGCTTAGTTTGGGAAGTGTGAGTATGTTTGAGCATGATTAGTGATCTTTGAACTCAAAATTTCCCCTATTTATTTTGTTCACCACATCTAACCCCAGGACCCCGTTACAACCAAAGGGAAAAGACCTTTTTGATCCATGATGAGTCTTGAATGGGATTGTTTGTTGAAGCTTGATCTTCCACATTCATGGCATAATGATTCCTTGTTAGACTAGTTCACAAACATTAACAGTCTTTCAATATTCATTGTATGCAATGCATTAGACTTTTATGCATATATTATATCTTTGTATATCTTGCATGAGTATGAACTTAGGAATCTGCGTGGAAAGAAGAGAGCGACTCCAAGTGAGGCTTAGAGTTGAAGCAAATTACGCTCAAGGTGTGGGAGTGAGTAGTTCCCGATATGAGAGCGATCTTATGTGTTGGATTCGTGATTGTGTGAGTTTCCCTTTAGTGCCTTCGAGTTGCTTTAAAACATTTTGGATATGTCTACTTCTCTCTATCACACATCCTTGCATCCCATCACCGGTTCGGCTTACGGGTATTTGAATTATTTGTTGAGTCTATGAAATTTTAAGATAGAGTCTTTTCGTTTGTTTTGTTTGTCTTTGTTTGTCTTGAGATTTCTCGAGGATGAGCAAGGGTTTGGCTTGGGGGTATTTGATCGTGCCAAAAGTGTTCTATATTTTTGTCTTCATTTTTATTCTTTTGTCTAGTTTTCGTGTATTTTGTGTCTTACAGGCTCCTTTGTAATCAGTGTTGGAAAGACATGAAGTTTGTACAGAAACAGGCCAAAATCACTGAAGAAATAAAGCTTCAGGAATCAGTGTTGGAAAGACATGAAGTTTGTGTAGAAACAGACCAAAATCACTGAAGAAATAAAGCTTCAGTACGCGGGTACCGTACCCTCGCACCGAAAGGTGGAAATTGAAGATTGACCAGTGTGCGGGTCTTCACCAGTACACTATCCGTGCACCAAAAATGCGCCGGAAGATGGACTCTCAGATTTGCCCAGAATACGGTACTGTGAGAGTCCATACCAGTGCACTAACCGTGCAATCACCAGAAACCATGGAGCTAGTCAAAAGCAGAAGAATCACTATATGAGTACCTTACCCGTACTATACCCATGCACTACATTCATCAAAACTCACCACATCAACAAATCAGACGTATTTCAGGAATCATATCTAAGGATTCGTGTGTGAGATCACACACATGCATACACATACATTTTTATCACTTTTTCTCTCTCTAGATGTAGGAATCATTTTTTCCATTTACATCCAAAAACCCACATATCATCTCTTTGATTTTCTACTCAACAAAAGCATTAGGATATTGGATTTGAAGCTTCTAAGAAGGAGAATCTCCTCATGGGTTCATTCTCTCTCTCTCTCTCTCTTCTTTTAGTTTCTACTTTATAACTTCTATGAATATCTAAATCCCTACTAAGGGGTTAATGTGATTCACTTGTGAACTTTGAGTATTGTAATGAACTCTATATTTTTTATTAATCCATCAATTATGTTTCATCCATTGTTTTAATTAATTTTTAAAATGAATTGGTATTTGATTGAACACTACTCTCTTTGCTAATTTATTGAAGAATTACTTGAGTATAAAATTGGGTATACACTCTACTTGGTTTTCTTAAGCTCAATTGAATGGAAAGATTAAACAAGAGTGCACTTCTCAAGTGCAATCTGGACATATTAATTTCTATCTATTCTCAAATGGGTAATCAATTCTATACACTCTAGGTTGATAACTTGTAAGAGATTAAGCACAAATACTGTACACTCTAGATTTGTGACATTATAAAGAGATTAAATCCTTATTTGATAGATGTGCATTCATGTAAAATCTCTTGTGGGTGATCAATACTATACACTCTAGAATCAAGATTGGACACCTATAAGAGACATACAACCAATTTTATACACTCCAGATTGGTTAAAATAGATTGATGTACATTCATAAGAGTTCTTAATTTGCCATTTGTTTGCATAATGGATCCATCAACTTCTTAGTCTCTTTATTATTCATTTACACATTCATCCTATAACTTAATTGCATTGAATTAGTTTAATCATAGTTTGCATTTAGTATAATTCCAAAACCAAAACTATTGCATTTTACTTTTATTACTTTTTAGTACTAGAGTTTAATTTGGTCATAGCTATCAGCTCAATCCCGGTGGATGATACCCGACTTGCCATTATATTATTTTTGGAAAGCGATTTTGAGCACATTTTGAGATTTATAAATTTTGTTTGACAAACTCTTTTACATATACAAAATGGCACTTGTCAAAATGGCATCGTTGTCGGGGATCGGCGTTCTTAGTAGTGATTAGATTTAGCTCTAGCTTTAGTTTATTTATTGTTTTTAGTTGTCTTTTGTTTCTTTTTACTTCTTTTGATATTTTTGTTTCTTTTTGTTCCAGGACTCCATGGATCTCTTCATGTAAAAAACGAGCATGTCAGTTGAGAATGAGTTGATAGAGCTCATGCAAAAATGAAATCGTACCAATGAGCAGATCATAGCCGAGCAGTACTTCAACAAATATATGCTACAAATATGGTTTGGGGGTATTTTATCATGCCAAAAGTGTTCTATATTTTAGCCCTCTTGTCCATTCATTTGTCTCGTTTTCATGTGTTTTGTGTGCCTTATGGGCTCCTTTGTAATGTTTGCAGGCATTTGGTGCAATCCAGGAATCAATGTTGGAAAACGTGAAGTTCATACTGAAACAGGCCAAAATCACTGAAGAAATGAAGTTTCAGTGCACGGGTATGGTACCCGGACTATGCATCCATAAAACTCAAGAGTTCATATCCGGAGGTTGCATCCATAAGCTGATCTATTCTCGATAATGGGAAACTATCCTTGATACATGTTTTTTTTAAACCCCTAAAATCAACACATATTCTCCATCTTCCGTCTTTCTTCTTTACCATGACTACATTTGCAAGCCACTCGTTGTAATCCAAGCTTTTGATGAATCCGGCTTTCAATAGATTATCTATCTTGGTTGCAATTGCTTCATACATTTCGATATCGAACAACTTTCTTTTCTGCGAAACAAGTTTAAATGGAGTCAATGTTAAGAGAATGAGTTATTACAAAAGGGTCAATATCGAAAAATGACTACACCATTCATAGCTAGAATTACCATATGTGCTAGTATATATATATATATAAAAATATTGAAGTTTTTAAATGTGTGTCAATGAACTATAATCCACAACTAATTAATTTTGTTCATATATATTAGCATGATTCATAAATTGATTCACTGAATTACCTCTAAAATTCATAATCTTATAAGGTGGGTTTGAAAAGCAAAGCACAATATCTAAATTGCCAAAAAAAAAAACACAATATCTAAATTATTTTTTAATCGTTTCATATAAAATGATTTTATAAAGAGTAATGCTTCTAACTTAAACTAAATGGGTCAAAAAAAAATATCTAATTTAAACTAACCCTTTTTTATTGTTGAGATATTACAATAATTCGGGGTTTTGGAAAGAGAAAGAGACTTAAATCTACAATCTTGTGGTGTATATATGAGAAACATACCAATATAACATTTGAGCCAGCATTATCTTATCAAAATAACCAATATCTTAAATTTTATCAAGTTCTAACTAACTTTAGTAGGTGTCTTTAACTACATTAAATGAAAATAATAATATTCGAAATTTGTAGAGATTATATACTGATTTTAACCTAGTTACATAGCAAAATCATGATTATTTTACCCAAAAATTAAGAGGTGACTAATATGATGTTGACACATCACGTGCCACATCATTTGTGACTGAATTTGGAAAAAAAAAAGTTAAGACATTTGACATTACTCTTTTATAAAGTACACAACAATTTTGAAATCTTATGTATAATCTCAAATAATATATGAAATCACTACCTCATAATTCATCAAAACAGTAAAAATAATAATCAAAATTATTTTTTCAAAAAACAAATAGTGATAAAAAAAAAGAATATAAATGGAACCATGACCCATCTAGTCTTGTGATATAAATTGTTTTTGAATTTCACTTTCCAAGGGTTAGACTTGATTTTTTTTTTCGACCTTTCATAAATGCCGTATAGTTATATATATATACTATTGAACATACGCATTGATTTTCAATTTGAATACATATGTCGAATTTTGAAGATAAGAGATAATTTATAAATATTTATAAAATTCATCAACGTATTGGTTCGGTTTGGGAATGATTTTTTCAAGGCATTTTCGTTTATGATTGAGATATTTGTTTTTGAGTTACTTTTTTGAGTTGTTTAGCATCAGTGAAACATAAATCATCAATTGACAATGGTAAAAAAATAATCATCTAGTGGACAATTTCTATAACATCAATGAAATTTGAATGCTTCTCTCTACAACTTCTACTGATTATTCTTCTTGTTTATAAAATTATAATTAATCTTATTGACACGTCCTAAAGAAGTGTTCATACTCCCAAGTGTAAGAGTGTCATAGAAATAAATTAACCGGTATGACCGTGTCGATCCACAGGGAGGTTGTTCACTTGTCCTTGTAGAATTAATTATCTAGATTAATTACTAAGTTTGTTATAAAATGTAAATCAATTAAAATTAAAACTGGGGCTAAGAGATCCACTGTTGGTAATTCGAATATGATCTAATAATTAATATTTAGTCCATATTAATGGGAGAGTATTCCACTCAACTGACCACTCTCTGATAGATGTGGTTAAAAGTACTCACTGTGCTAGACAACATCTGTCTGTCTACAATGAGTCAAAACTCTAAAAAGATCAGAGGGGATAAACCACTATGTGATAGATATGGGTAAAAGTACCAACTGTGCTAGACAATATCTGTCTGTCTACAGTGAGTCAAAAACTCCACAAAGATCAAAGAGGAGAAACCACTCTCTAATAGATATGAGTAAAAGTACCCACTGTGTTAGACAATATCTGTCTGTCTACAGTGAGTCAAAAACTCCATAAAGATCAGAGGGGAGAAAACATAAAAATAATAAACTTACCAAAATTAAATCATATTTTTCATACCAACAGTATCATCTTTGACCCCAGCTATATAAAATTAGCCAGACATAATTTAACTAGAAAATAATAATTTTATTTAAACTGAGAGTTTGAGAACAAAAGAGAGAATTTCACAAGTCTAATATCATATTTGAATTCAGAATGTGTAAATTAATGGGGGTGGGGGGAGGTCCCTTATTTATACAAAATACGGATGAAAATTGACCATCGGATGAATTTAGAATAGAGCGTCCATATTTCACCACGTCATTAGTGACTAGTGAATAGTGAACATTGACAGTAAACAGTAAACGCATCCGTGAAAATCCATACCAACAGTATCACCTTTGGCCCCAGCTATATAAAATTAGCCAGACATAATTAAACTAGAAAATAGTTATTTTATTTAAACTGAGAGTTTGAGAACAAAAGAGAGAGAATTTCACAAATCTAATATCATATTTGGATTCAGAATGTGTAAATTAGGCAGGGAGAGGTCCTCTATTTATACAAAATACGGATGAAAATTGATCATCAGATGAATTTAGAATGGAGCGTCCAGATTTCATCACGTCATTAGTGACTAGTGAACAGTGAACAGTGAACAGTGAACGGTAAACACATCCGTGAAAATCAATAGTGAACAGTGCACTGGCTTCTAGAATATGATTCTCTACAGCACGTGTACGGTGCACTCACAACTCGGGCCAATAGAATTATGCCACGTTATCGGTCAATAATCTTCTAGAAAGTCATCTATGAACAGTGCACCGACTTCTAGAATGTGATTCTCTGCAGCCGCATGTACAGTGCACTCCAATAGTAATGTGTCACGTCATCAGAAACAGTGAAAGTCAACTGTGAACAGTGAATAGTCAAAATTACAAAAATGCCTTCGTGGCCTTCCTAAGGTTTTTGACGTTCTAAACTTGAAACGATGTTTGTTTTGTCATCTAACTTCTCCATAAATCTGAATTGATCGAATTACCTCAGAAGTACAAAGAAAAATACACTGATTACTACACAACACATTTATTTAAGCGAGCGAACGAAATGATGTCTAAATTGAGCAATTAGTCCTATTAGTAGTGTAAAATGATGATATTATCCCTTAGTAAACATACACTTTTCAGTGTTAATCACACCCCCCAACCAGCTTATTGCTAGTCCCTAGCAACTAAAGCGAAAATAGTAAAAACTTAAATTCCAATCTCTAAACTACCAAATAGACAAACTTTCTCATACCTCTTTTCTCACCATTTGACAACCAATCATCAATCGAGTTATCAATCAATTTTTTTGTGCTCAATAAAGATCAACACGATAACTATGAGATTCAATTGAAATCAAGCAACATTTTCATTCTGAAATCTCATCAGGGTTTTTTCCTTAGGCACTAGTTTTATTCTTTTTTTTTTTTGGTTTTTTTTAATATATCAAAATTGGAACAAACATTCCATCTATAATCCATGTTACGAGCTTTAGGCCAATTACTCCCAAACCAGTTGGCTTTAGGGCATTAAGTGTTAAAACACTCTTACGGGCTTAATATTGCAGATGTTTTTTTTTTAGTACAATTCCCTTAAGCTTTCTCTTTAACCCGTGTAACGAGCTTTGGGTCAATGACTCCCAAACCAGTTGGTCTTAGGGCATTAGGTGTTAAAGCACCCCTCAGACTTAATTGCTCAAGTTAAAGAGGCTACGAAACTTCACTTTATTCTTATCCAGACTCCACCGTTTTGCACGAACACTCTATGCTTACTGAGGCATGAGGCCCGACTACTAAGTAAAAGTTTTGGTCACAAGGCACAAAATTATTATTATTATTATTATTACTATATTTTTTTTTAAACAAGACCTCTTCCTTTGGTTGTTACCCTTGAATGATGTTTCAGAACTAATTATCGTAAAATCTCAACTTACTGCACATAATCACGTGTCAATGTGCGTGTGTGTCTAGAATAGTTCGAAAAATTTCTCAAGATGACTTAATGAACAAAATGATTAGTCAATGATATTACAATGGAGAGTTTATAAATTTGAATAGTCAGAAGAGAGGAAAAAAAATACATCAGAACTACAAAGATGCTTGTCAGAAGTATCTAAAAGATCTCCTTACTTGACCATCTTTAAAAAAAAATTGGTCAGAAGTTAGATTTTTTTTTTTTGGAAAACAAAAGTTATTGAATCAATTATCCCCTCCCCCCAACCAGAACGAGACATTGTCCCCAATGTCTTTAGAAAGAGTTAAGGTTTAGAAGATATCACCTAAACAACTTGAAAGACAACAAAATCCTGCAAAACAACAAAAGAAATACAAAATAAAGAAAAATAAAATGCATAAAAACCATGGGACAATCACAAACTGAGATTCAGATCAATTCTGCGTTTCTTGTTCTCTTCATCAATGGACCAATCAATTTTGGAGGTTGAAGGATCTGACTCATAAATAAGAGCTTGTAACTGGTCAATCAGCTTATGAGGACTTGAGGTAGAGATAAATATTTTTTGGATTGAAGGTGGAATGTAATAATTTTTCTAAGCATGATCAAGAAATGAAAGCAAACCATCATAAATTTATTAACATTCAAAAAACCGATGGGTTTCTCATGGATGTGTAGTTGCGCCCAAGATGCCATTGTGAAGATTTCTTCTACTGTTCCAAAACCACCTGCCAAAGCTATAAACGCATCAACATGAAGTAACATAGCATTCAATCTTTCAGGCATACCTGAAACAACTAGCTCTTCGCCGTTTATCTTCCCGATGATGTCTGCTGCGACCATAGGTTTTGGGACAATACCCAGAACTTGACTACCTCCGTCTCGTGCAGCTCGCGAAACACACCCCATTAATCCCAAGTTACCTCCTCCATACACTAGGTGTATTTTTCACTCAACCAAAACCTTACCAAGATGAGTTGCAGCATCAACAAACTCTCTGTATTTCCCATAATTGGTGCCATCAAACACACAAATGTTTATGAATCATTTAGTTGAAGGTGACACCATTAATGCACTCTCTGAAATTTTCTTTTGAATATTTATTAGTGCTTAAAGCAAAAAGGAAAACAAATGCTTGTATTATAGATCCCGAAAAGGTAACACAATGATACACCTATATGTATAGGGCGGCAAATTTTTCAATGATATTAGATCAAAATGGTTCAAAAATCAAAAGTAAACAACAATAATTGCAAAAGACATTAAATGCAGAAGGAAAAAGATAATAAAAACAAAAGGATATTTACTGGTAGTTATGATTGTGTCTTACATCTTTCTTTGGTTTTACGTCTAGAAACGGCTTCAACGCCCTCTATAGGTCGGGGATATGCTTCCCATCCAATTTTATTATAAATTGACAAACAGGGTATTTTAAAGTCAAATTCCCAAGACTATATTGTGCATGTTCTTTTTGAAATTGTGGCCATAATCGGTCAGTTGCCATTTGTACATATCAACTAGGTTGTTCATCAAGAGTCGTTAGGATATTATCCAATGACTCCCTATGCAAACCATGCCTAATGAATAAAATTTTATCTTCCCGATTATTAGACACCATTCCTAAAGAACGACAACGTGTATTGCAAGTTGTACGTGCACATTTGTGACAAGTAACCCTTAACTTCTTAGCTCTTCATTTTTTTACAAGGTTACTTCTTCCAAAACCAGACATGTAAGATATAAATGAATCACCAGACTCACCAGCTAGACATACCTTAGCTTCGATCAACTAGCGAATTTCAACAAGAATGTTGTTTATCATTAGTAAGCGTAATCTTTCGGAACGTGCTTTGTAAATCTTTTCAGAGCATTTTGGGGCAACGATGGAAAATGTTTTTGCAGGTTTGTAAAAATTTCATCCATGCCTTGTTTTTGGGATCAATTATTTGGGAAACTGAATTAAACCGACTTGAATTATCATGGAGCACCGTTACCCGCCACATAACCGGGGTTATATAGCAAAATACACCAAGCAAAAACTGAACCTAGAAATTAATCCTACAAAAATTCAAAACGTAAAAGAGAACAAAAACAAAAATAATAATTGCAAACACAAATAAAGTCAAAAGCAAAAGGTTTGTTTACTCACCTTTGTAACAAGTGTCAAAAAGGATGGCAGCATCTTTTTGAAAATCTGTATTTTCTAAGAAATGTTTCACACGTTGTCCATTTACTTTAAACACATTACCATTCCTAAGATTCTCAATGCCAAGGGCACCATATGGATACACGTGTTTCACAACAAATGGACCACTCTATTTTGATTTCTATTTGCTAGGAAATAAATGAAGTCAATAATTATAAAGCAAAACCTTTTGACCAACTTCAAATGATCTTCTTAAAATTCATCTGTCATGAAAGATTTTAGATTTTTCTTTAAGAATTTTTGCATTTTCATATGCATCATTTCTTAATTCTTCAAGTTCATTTATTTGCAACTTGCACAATTCACCAGCATTATTTAGGTTAGAATTGAAAGCTTTAATGACCCAATATGCTTTTTTCTCAAGTTCAACAGGTAAGTGGCAAGGTTTTCCATAAACTAAACGATAAGGAGACATACCCAAAGATGTTTTGAATGCAGTGAGGTAAGCTCAAAGTGCATCATTTAGTCTAAGAGACCAATCTTTTCGATCAGGGGTAACCGTTTTTTGCAAGATATATTTTATCTCCCTATTTGCTAACTCAACTTGACCACTTGTTTGAGGGTGGTATGGTGTGGCAATTTTGTGTGTGACTCCATATTTCTTCATTACAGACTCAAAAGGTTTGTTGCAAAAGTGTTTGCCTCCATCACTGATAATGGCTCGAGGGATTCCAAATCGACTCAAAAGATTTTCCTTTAAAAACTTAATCACTGTTTTGTGATCATTATTTCGATAATGAATTGCCTCGACCCATTTTGACACATAATCAACGGCAACCAAAATGTACATAAATCCAAATGACAGTGGAAATGGACCTATAAAATCAATACCCAAACAATCAAATATTTCAATGACAAGAATGGGGTTTAAAGGCATCATGTTTCGCTTAGAAATGGATCCTAACTTTTGACAATTTTTACAGGTTTTACAGAATGCATGTGCGTCTTTAAACAATGTGGGCCAATAAACTCCATACTACAAGATTTTTATAGCCGTTTTCTTTGACGAAAAATGACCACCACATGCTTCAAAATGATAAAATTCAATGACACTACTTACCTCATTGCTTGAAATACACCGTCGAACAATTTGATCAGGACAATACTTGAATAAGTACGGGTCATCCCAGTAAAAACGTTTTACCTCGATTAAACATTTCTTTTTGTCCTGTGCATTCTAATTGAGTGGCATCATTCCTGTTACAAGATAATTAACAATGTCAGCATACCAAGGCAAAGTTGTGATAGAGAATAAAAGATCATTAGAAAAAGAATCATTGATGGATGCTTTATCAAATGACGACTCAGCGGTGAGTCATGATAAATGGTCTGCAACGACATTTTTAGCACCCTTTTTGTCCTTGATTGTGAGATTGAATTCTTGTAGCAACAAAATCCAGCGAATCAATCTTGGCTTTGCATCCTGTTTAGACATTAAATACTTCAATGCAGCGTGATCAGTAAAAACAATGGTTGAAGCGCCAATCAAGTATGACTGAAATTTATCCAATGCAAATATCACAACAAGTAATTCTTTCTCAGTGGTTGTGTAATTCATTTGTGCACAATTCAAAGTTTTACTTGCGTAATAAATCACAAAGGCTTACCTTCTCTTCTCTGTCCTAAGACAGCACCAACAACAAAATCACTCGCATCATACATCAATTCAAAAGGCAATGACCATCAGGGGATTGCATGATAGGAGCAGATGTTAAAAGGTCAACTATCTTTTTAAAAGACTCTCCACACTCTTGTGTCCATTCAAATTTCACATCTTTTAATAAGAGGTTACAAAGTGGTTTAGATATGACAATGAAATCTTTAATAAACCTCCTGTAAAATCCTCCATGCCCTAAAAAAGACCACATATCTTTGACTGTTTGTGGTGATGGTAACTTTAAAATAAATTCAATTTTTCCCTTATCAACCTCGATACCTTTTGATGACACAACATGACCCAAAACAATTCCAGACGTGTTCATATAATGAAATTTTTCCCAGTTAAGCACAAGTCCTTTTTCTACGTTTCAAGACTCTATCCAAGTTATTAAGAAAATTATCAAAAGAATTCCCAAACACAGTTAAATCATCCATAAAGACCTCTAAACAATGTTAGATCATGTCACTAAAAATGCTTAGCATGCATCATTGGAATGTGGCTGGAGCATTACACAAACCAAATGGCATTCTTTTAAATGCAAAGGTTCCAAAAAGACATGTGAATGTGGTCTTTTCTTGGTCTTCTAATGCAATGAGAATTTGATAGTATCCAGAATACCCATCAAGAAAATAGTAGTAGGGATCTTCTGCTACTCTTTCTAAAATTTGGTCAAGGAATGGAAGGGGAAAATGATATTTTCTAGTGGTATCATTTAATTTTCTATAATCAATGCATATGCGCCAACTAGATGGAACACGAGTTGGAATTAACTCACCCTTTTCATTTTTAACAACAGTGATTCCAGATTTTTTTGGCACAACTTGTGTAGAACTCACCCACTTACTATCAGATATAGGGTAGATAATTCCCACGTCAAGTAATTTAAGGACTTTGGTTTTGACAACTTCTTTCATTTGTGGGTTAAGTCTTCTTTGGGGTTTTCGATATGTTTTAGCATTTTCCTCTAAATTTATTCGATGTGAACAAATCAAAGGGTTAATACCTTTCAAATCTTTCAAAGTCCAACCCATTGCATTCTTATTTTTCTTTAAAACATGTAACAACTTACCTTCTTGCTCTTCTATGAGGTTAGAAGAGATTACTACTGGATAGGTCTGGTCGTCTCTAAGGTAAGCATATTTAAGTCCATCTGGTAAGGGGTTCAAATCCAGTTGAGGTGGTTTTTCTTCTGGCACGTCATCTTTCTATTCCAATTCTTCAAAATCTGAAGTGTCTCCTTCTTCTTCGATAACTTGCAAACAATCATCAAGATGTGAATGCATGCTTGACTCAGGTGAATTGATCAAACAAAGTTCAGATGAGTTAAAAGAATCCTTTTGAACATGATCTTCAACAATGGTTTCAATAATGTCTACATCTTCATCTTCATCTTCATTTTCATCATCAAATGGTTCCTTAGACATGTTGAAAACATTAAGCTTAATTTCCATATTTCTAAAAGACATGTTCATTATTCCATTTCTGTAATTAAACAAGGCATTTGCAGTAGCTAAAAATGGACGACCCAATATAACAGGAATTGATTTGTGCTCATTAAAAACAGGTTGTGTTTCCAAGACAATAAAATCTAATGGGTAGATAAATTTATTGATCTTTACTAACACACCTTCCACTATTCCTTTTGGTATTTTAATTGACCTATCAACAAGACAAAGTGTGGTTGAAGCCGGCTTTAACACACCAAGTTTAAGTTGCTGATAAAATGAGTATGAGAGCAAATATACACTAGCACCTAGGTCAAGTAAAGCATGCTCAATTTTACAGTTACCAAGTATGCAGGAAAAAGTGGAACAACCAGGATCTTTATATTTCAAAGCATTTTTATTGGAAAGAATGGAACTTACCTGTTCAACCATAAAGGCTTTCTTTCTTACCTGATGCTTCCTTTTAACAGTGCACAGATCCTTCAAAAAATTGGCATAGGAAGGTACCTGTTTGATTGCATCCAACAAAGGGATATTGATCTTTACTTGTTTGAAAATTTCAAAAATCTCTGGGGGATGCTTCAATTTCTTTGAATTTTTAAGAGCCTGAGGATATGAGAGTGTAGGCGGGGATTCAATTATTTCTTCGTCAACAGTGGTTTCATCAACTCCTTCCTTACCCTTGGAAAAAGACTCATCATCATTTTTACCAGATTCAAGAATAGGTTTTTTGATGACCTTACCACTATGAAGAGTGATAATTGATTTGACTTGATCTGGGCATTGGTTATTATCATAGGAACTTCACTGACTCTTGGGATTTGGTTGTGGTTGAGATAGAAACTTACCTTTTTCGTGTGTGGTAAGTGTAGAAGCAATCTTTGCCAAAGTATCTTTAACATCTGTCAAGGTTTGTCCAGTTTGGTTGTTAATGGATTCTTGCTTCTCAATGAATGAGTGCAAAATATCTTCAAGGTTTTTCCTAGATGGTGGGACATAAATTGTATAACCATGAAGGTTTTAGAAATTCTAGTGTGTTTGTGGATGTGATGAACCTGGTGGTTGTGAAGGCTGGGCTTGATTGTTGTTCCTCCAACTAAAGTTTGGATGATTTCTCCAACCAGGATTGTAGGCTTGTGAGTATGGGATGGAATTTGGCTTGTTGAAAGTGTGCAAAACATTTACTTGTCATGAAGGCAATCTTTTATAGCTGGTAAAGTTGGGCTACTATGAGTGATATGATCATCAGAATCTCATACACGGCATGCAATTTTTTGTACAGATTTTACATGTTCACTCTTTTTAGTTTCTAAAGCTTTAACTTTCCTAGCTAGGGATGCAAATCTAGCTTGAAGTTCATGGTCTTCACTAAGATTGTAAATGCCTCCACTAGATGGAGATGGTTGTGGTTTGCTCATGGACTCATAAGAACCAATGGTGTCCCAATTTTGAGCATTTTCGGTGATATGGTCAAGGTATTCAAGTGCTTCTTCAGGATTTTTGTCACTGAACTCCCCATTACACACCATTTCAATGACTTGTCTACTTTAGGGTATGAGTCCCTCATAGAAATGTGACACTATCCTCCATGTTTCAAAACCGTGATGTGGACAGACATTTAACAACTCTTTGAACCTATCCCAACATTGGTAAAGTGTTTCCTCAGGTTTTTGGGCAAATGAAGTGATTTGTCTCTTAAGAGAGTTTGTTCTATGAGGTGGAAAAAATTTATTTAAGAACTGTTGTTGCATATCAATCCAAGTTTGGATTTATCCTGGCCTAAGGTTTTATAACCAAGTTTTAGCTTTATCTTTTAAGGAAAAAGGGAAAATCTTAATACCTGATTATATCCATGCTAACATTTTGGTCAGTGCACGTGTTACAGACTTTCTCAAACTCCCTAAGATGCAAATATGGATTTTTCGATTCAAGACTGTGAAAATTGGGTAAAAGTTGAATGATTCCCGGTTTAAAATTAAAGCGTGTTGCATTTGGTGGGAAAGCTATGCATGAAGGTGCTCCAGTACGTGTGGGATTCATTTAGTCTCTAAGAGTTCTAGGTGGATTTGGGTTAATGTGTTGGTCAAGGTCAACATAAGGCGGATGGTTGTTGTGTTGAGATATGTTGTCAAGGTTGTCTAAAAGGTTTTCGTCTTGGTTTCCTGCTGGATGTCTAAGTGGGTTTTCTGCCATGTCGTTGGTGAATGTGGGTGATTTTGATCTCCTAATTAATCTACCACTAGATGTTCGAGACCAACATCTCATGCAAATTTAATGAGGGTTCATGGAGGTGAAATACAAAAAAAATGAAGAAAATAAAGGAAAAAGTGATAAAAATAACAAGATGCAAAATTCTAGGGGTGTAAATGTAAATATGTACAATTGTTAGGGCAAAAGTGTAAATAATTATAAACATAAGGATTAAAGTGAAAATATGATAATTACAGGGAAGAGTTTGCAAAAATAAAAAATAAAATGACCTATATGCAAATACAAATTAGATCTAAGCTAAAATGCAAATAAAAAGTTGAAGGACTAAAATGCAAAAATGTGATTAATGATTACAAGTGTTTTTTTTTTTTTAAAGTGGATGAAGTTTATGATTGAGATGAGTGATACAAAACTGAATACAAAATAAGAAAAATGAAGATTAGAGAGAAACAAAAAAAAAATAACAAACTAAAATAAATAAAAAAAGAAATTACCTCTACAAAGAAAAGACAGACTTACCTCCCTGGTAGCGGCTCCAAAAACTTGACACGTCCTAAAGAAGTGTTCCTACTCCCAAGTGTAAGAGTGTCATAGAAATAAATTAACCGGTAAGACCGGATCGAACCACAGAGAGGTTGTTAACTTGTCCTTGTAGAATTAATTATCTAGATTAATTACTAAGCTTGTTATAAAATGTAAATCAATTAAAATTAAAATTGGGGCTAAGGGATCCACTGTTGGTAATTCGAATATGATCCAATACTTAATATTTAGTCTAGATTAATGGGAGGGAATTCCACTTCACTGACCACTCTCTGATAGATGTGGGTAAAAGTACTCACTATGCTAGACAACATCTGTCTGTCTACAGTGAGTCAAAACTCCAGAAAGATCAGAGAGGATAAACCACTATCTGATAGATATGGGTAAAAGTACCCACTGTGCTAGACAATATCTGTCTGTCTACAGTGAGTCAAAAACTCCATAAAGATCAGAGAGGAGAAACCACTCTCTGATAGATATAGGTAAAAATACCCACTGTGCTAGACAATAACTGTCTGTCTACAGTGAGTCAAAAACTCCATAAAGATCAGAGGGGAGAATGCATAAAAATAATAAACTTACCAAAATTGGATCATAATTTTCATATCAACAGTATCACATTTGACCCCAACTATATAAAATTCGTCAGACATAATTTAACTAGAAAATAGCTATTTTATTTAAACTGAGAATTTGAGAACAAAAGAGAGAGAATTTCACATATCTAATATCATATTTGGATTCAGAATGTGTAAATTAAGGGGAGATATCCCTTATTTATACAAAATACGGATGAAAATTGACCATCGGATGTATCTAGAATGGAACGTCCAGATTTCACCACGTCATCAGTGAATAGTGAACAGTGAACGGTGAACGGTGACAGTGAACAGTAAACGTATCCGTGAAAATCAATAGTGAATAGTACACCGGCTTCTAGAATATGATTCTCTGTAGCACGTGTATGGTGTACTCACAACTAGGGCCAATAGAATTATGCCACGTCATCTGTCAATAATCTTCTAGAAAGTCAACTATGAACAGTGCACCGATTTCTAGAATGTGATTCTCTACAGCCGTGTGTACGGTACACTCGCAGTTTGGTCCAATAGTAATGTGTCACGTCGTCAAGAACAGTGAAAATCAACTGTGAATAGTGAATAGTCAAAAATTACAAAAATACCATTCGTGGCCTTCCTAAGGTTTTTGACGTTCTAAACTTGAAAACGATATTTGTTTTGTCATCTGACATAAATCTGAATTGATCGAATTACCTCTGAAATATAAAGAAAAATACATTGATTACTACACAATACATTTATTTAAGCGAGCGAACGAATTATGTCTAAATTAGGGAATTAATCATATTGGAAGTGTAAAATGATGATATTTTCCCTTAGTAAACACACACTTTTTAGTGTTAATCACTTACAATCTCCATTAATTGGTCATATTTTGATTATCGATAGTCCTATCACTAATCTCTTATTCAAGCAATCAACCATGTTTGTAGAATTTGATTAAATTGTGTTTGAAAAGTAGTAAGTGTCTCTGATTAGCTCTGTATCATTACAAAACAACACAATCATATCTCATCAAACAAATAATAATAAAATAAAAAATAAAAAATAAAATAAAATAAAGTTCCCCATATCCTTAAACAACAACAAAAACAAAATTAAGAAAGAAGTATGACAGGCCAAGACGAACAAGAATTGGAAAGAGCACAAAGAGTCTATAAGATAACAAACATGGGAAAAGTAACAATAACAAAAAAAAAAATAAGAGAGAGGTACGATAGGCCAAGACACACAAAGAGTCTATAAGATAACAGACCAGGGAAAAGTACATTCCCTTGTCTATTATCTTATAGACTCTTTGTGCTCTTTCCAATTCTTCTTCGTCTTGACCTATCATACCTTACTATTTTTTTTAAGAAATAAGTTGGAAAATGAATAGTTATTTAATTAATGTAATTATTGTTCCAATTTTCTACTAATTTAAAACTTAGCACCCAATCGTTTCAATCTTTTTTTTATCAACCGTTACATTTTTAATAAATGCATAAATAAAATTGTAATTTGTTGTTGTATCGATCTTTTAGGAATATAGAAAGAATTTTAAATACTTATTAATTTAATCATAAATTAAATTAGTTTATTAAGAAGAATATCAAAAGATAAATAGTTTTTAATCATATTAAAACAAAAAAGATAATAAATGGGCTAATAATATTAATTCACACGCACACGCACACACACACGCACACATACACACACACACACACATATATTGTAAGGACCTTGATTTTATGATTGACCTATTTCATGACAAACCACAACACATTGGGGATAATTGTGTAATGGGTAGCTTAAGTCCTCATTGGCAAGTTTCCAAGCATCTCCATGACTTCAAGAGCAAAAGGTATATTCACTTGACTTTGTCTCTTGAAGAGTTTAGGTTCACACACACACCTCATGCATGCTTTGTTGATCGTGCATTTATGTTGATATTGTTTATATGTGTGCATCTATTCACAGTCACACTTGCACTTCATTTATAGATTTAAGTGTGGTATTGTGTTATGTTCGTGCTTGCACGATGGTGTGCTTATTTTAGCGCGTTGAGTGACCATATGAGAAGGTCTCATTCTTCTCTTGGTTTGGTTATATGGAGAAAGGTGTCTAGTTTCAAAAGAGTGTATTTCAATGACTTAAATGTTTTTCAAAATTGACCCTTGTATGGTCTTGTGACTATATCTTTTTATGAAAAGATTCAAAATGAGTTTTGAAACTTTCTGTACAAACTAGATACCCATACCTTTTCAACGGTATATTATTCGTAATATTTCATGTCCGTTTGGATTGGTTTTGAAATCTCCAAAGTGACCATAAAAAAAGGGCATCTATGTTTTTATCTGTTTCTGACCATTGGCCACTAAGAATGATCATAACTTTTTCTATAGATATCCAAATTATGTTTTGTTAATTGGAGTAGAAATTGGACTTCCATACCTTTCCAACGGTATATTTTATGAAATGTTTAGATATCGTTTGGTCATGTTTTGGGTAGCTCGAAGCTCGTGTTGTTGTGCTGTCAGGCGTGTACCGCGGTCTAGACTGCTTTTGGTGCACATGCCTAGCCAGTGACCTAGGCAGCGGTGATGTCCAGCTGTGCCATGCTGCCTAGACAGAGGCCTAGGCACTTGGCTGGCCAGCGGCATGCATAGCGATCATGATGGGACTTTGTTTCCCAAGTCTAAAACAATGTCGTTTTGTGTAGGGCTTTTATATATATGTTCTCTTCTTCTTCCTTGCTTCTTAAGAGCTCAAAGAATACAATTTTAGAGTGAGAGAACCTCCATTAGAGAGAGAAAGCTTCAATCTTTGTTTTTGACTCTCCAAACCAAAAACCCATCTCCATCTTGCATCATTCTTCATCTTATGAGCATGGGTGTTCTTGGTTTCATGACTAGGTAAGTAAGAACTTTATTGAACATCTTTTATTGTTCTTCTTACTCTAGATTAGGTGTTTATTGAATGATTAAATACCTAGACTCTAGTTTATTACATTATTTATGAGTCTTGATAACTTGATTGGGTTTATTTGTTGATAGCTTGAATTTAGGACATATTTACCCTTCTTGTTAAGTCTTTATGCATTGCATTTAGACATTATTGATTAGGACTCATTGATTACTTTTTGTGATTGCATTATAGTCCTTGTCATGCTTAATGACAACTTGTGTTGATATGGCTTTTGTGATAGCTGGCATTTAGGTCATTGTTGCCTCTAGCTAATTAGGTCATATTGATTGCATTTTGATGATTGCATTTAATGATCATGCCATGCTTAATGACAACATATGTTGAAATGGTTTTGTTTGATAACTAGGATATAATGTTGCATAACTATATCTAGTTAAATCTTTATGAACATTCATTTAGAGATTGATATCTAGGAATTATACTTAGTGACATTCTTAAATTCCTAGATAAGCATTTAGTGTTTTGCCTAACATTATTTGCATGTTTGAATATTTCATCATATTCACATAGGTTGTTGAACTCTTCATTAAGTCAAGTCTTGTGGCTTCGGTGTGAAGTTGCACAAGCAAAAGAAGCCGTGCAACCAAGGGTGGGTTGACAAGCAATTGGTCGGGTGCCACTATAAAAGGCTCAAGGGGGTAGAGTAAGAGGCGTTCATGCTAAGAGTAGTGTATCAGGGGATATCACTAAGGACTGAACCAAGAGTGGTGAGTAGAGGTGTCCATAGCCCGAGGTTGTCGATAGTGAGAGTCCAAGAATCACTTGAGGGTGTAACCTTTGCTTGTATAGTGGATTTCTACGATCGAGTGTGACTCACTTAACAACCCGTGGTTTTTCCCACTTGGAGGGTTTCCACGTATTCATCTTGTGTTATTTATATTTCTGCACTTTACACTTGATGTTATATGTTTATTTTATTGGGTAAATTTTGAATATTGACTAATCAAGAAAAATTGGCAATTGACTTGATTAAAACCTATTCACCCCCCCTTTAGGTTATTAGACACACGCTTTAGGGAATTTTCAATTGGTATCAGAGCAGGTTCCAAGACATACTTAGGTGATCCAAGATCTTGTTTGTGTGTCTTGCATTTGTTTGCATTTTATTGTTTCACTCATTTGCATTCATCTCATTCATTAAACACCATGAGTGGCATTGAGATGTTAGAGGGAGATTCGACCTCCAAAATTGAGAGGGAGGAATATGACTCTGATGAGGAGATGACTCTTATGGTTGAGAGATTTAGGAGATTCACAAAATATCACAAGAAGAGTATGAGCTCAAATGTAAAAGAGGAGAAAATAATGAACTCCAAAGTGAAGGAGGCAAACAAGAAGACCTTGCTCATGAATAGTGTAGAGCATGTGCTTAACTTTACAGCCTTGGGTGCTTTCTATATGGAAGATTTTGGTGTGGTAACAAGTGACCAAGGGAAAGGTCTTAATGAGGGAATTGACTCAATTAAGGAATGTCAAGTGACCCTTTTCAAAGTTTTGAAGCAAAATGAAGAGCTCTCTAAGGAGAATGAGACTTTGAGAACGTGGAAGATTTCCTCGGAGGAAAAGATCCGTACCCTTGAAGATAGCAAGCAAAATAGTCAAAATCAACTTCATCGGTACAAAGAGATCATGGAAAACCAAATGGAAGACATCTCCATTATTGTCTCCAAATTGAAAACCATGGAGAAAGTGACCTCCATTGATGACTCCTTGATGATGGACAAGATTGATGTGTCCAAGTATGAGAAGGAGATTGAAGATTGCCACCAAAGGATGTAGGCAATGAAAGATGAGTTTGCCAACAAAGAAAACTCCTTGAAAATTGTCAAAGAAAGAGAGATGAGGTACCTTGAAGAATTAAACAAGGCCAAGGTCAAACAAGCTCAAGCTCAAGGCAAGATCAAATTTTCATTTAAGAAATCTTCAACTCAAGGAAAGTCCTTACAAGCCTTTGCAACTCAACCAAAGCCTAGGCAATTCAAGAAGAAATGACAAGTTCTTGAGAAGTCAATCACCTCCTCCAACAAACCTACTATGAGGAAAGGAGGTGACCACAAGAAGCATGACCAACCAAGGAGGCAAGATCAACCGGCTCAACCACCTCAAGAAGCTAAACCACAAAGGTATCACCAATCGGCTCAAGCTCCAAGGAGAAGCAAACCGATGCACCATCAAAGACAACCTCATCAATATGGCAATGTTCGGATGAGATCACAATGCAATGGTATAAATTCTTACTTTGTTGTACCTACTTGTCATTTTTGTGGTATGATTGGTCACGTAAGACCAAATTGCTTTAAATATATTAAGATGTGTAGGTTAGAGAGCATGAAATAAAAATGGTTGAATGTTAGGACAAGTTTGCATGAACCTAGGGAACTTAGAAACATGTCTTTGACCAGTAAAAATGATAAAGTGGAACCTAGGTGGGTCAGAAAGAATGAACCTGCTTGCCTTAGTGCTCATGAAACACCCGTAGATGCAACTAGGTCCTTTGGACTTGGTAAGTCTATAGGGGCTTATGTCTCCCATTGACTTGGTTGGATTTGACCCTATTTGAAGAGCTTAAGCAAAGAGAGCGAACTTGCATGATTTGCTATATGCAAAAAGTAAATTTTTTTTATGCTCTTTTATTAATTACTTGAGATTCTTGGTTGCACATATGCTTATATGTTTTTTTTAATAAGTGTGCACTATTGTTTTACTTGCAATCCATGTCATATTTATATTCAAACGTGCGTTTTTAGACTAGGAGAATTAATTGGAAAAGTACATTTGAATGACCTATAATTTATCTCCATGATATGTGAACTTACTTTTTATGACATACTTAAAATGACATGCATGAATTGAGTTTGATTGCTTTAATGCAAATGTGTGTGCATGCAAATGAGAAGAATAATCAATAAGGATCTTGTATCCATGCAATTAATAAGGATTTTATTTCCAAATTAGTCTTCTCTCTTTTCTTAATGGTTAAACTAGACTACTATCATACGGATAATTATCCGGAAAAATAAAAAAGGGTGCAATAGTCGCTCATGTCTTTATTTGCCTTTAAGGATTGATATAGTTTCTTTACTGTCAAATTTTTGAAACTATATCTTGTTTGCTTATGACAAAAGGGTACAAATTGGTTTGAATTCTTTTAAAAACCTTTTTGATGTTTGTTTTGCCAAATACCACTTGTTTTGGATTTGAATGCAACCTGTCTTGCTTGCAAAGCAACAATTTCACACATTTTCTTTAAATAAAACTCCTTGAATCTCTCTCAATTACTTATGTTGCATAAAGTTCGTTTATATGATTATGCATCGTAATTGTGCTAATAGCTCTCTTTGCTAAAGCAACCCGATAAGGGGAGCTCCTCTGCCTATCTCATGACAAAAAGGGGGAGAAGTCTTGAGAAATATAGGGGGAGCATTGGTTATGTTTTGGGGAGAGATCATGAAAGAGAGTAACTCATTTAGGGGGAGCATTGCACATGCATTTTTTCATATTGCTTTATTGAGTGCAATTAATTTTTATATTTGTTCACCTCACATGCACTTGTTCTTGGAAAGTGCTTCTTGCTATTGTGTATAGATAAAATGATAATTCTACAAACAGATTGAAGATATTGAAGATTTAAATTGTAGGATCTTCTTTGTAATGTAGAATTAATTTCTTGGACAATAGCTTTATTTTTGTTTTGTGAGGATTTATTTGTGAGTGGTTGTTTTGTTATGAAATAGCAAAAGGGGGAGATTGTAAGGACCTAGATTTTATGATTGGCTTATTTCATGACAAACCACACCACATTGGGGATGATTGTGTAATGGGTAGCTTAGATCCTCATTGGCAAGCTTCCAAGCATCTCCATGACTTCAAAAGCAAAACGTATATTCACTTAACTTTGCCTCTTGAAGAGTTTAGGTGCACACACACACCTCATGATGCTTTGTTGATCGTGCATTTGTGTTGATATTGTTTATATGTGTGCATCTCTTCACAATCACACTTGCACTTCATTTATAGATTTAAGTATGGTATTGTGTTGTGTTCATGCTTGCATGATGGTGTGCTTGTTATAGCGCGTTGAGTTACCATATGAGAAGGTCTCATTCTTCTCATGGTTTGGTTATATGGAGTAAGGTGTCTAGTTTCAAAAGAGTGTATTTCAATGATTTAAATGTTTTTCAAAACTGACCCTTATATGGTCTTGTGACCATATCTTTTTATTAAATGATTAAAAATGAGTTTTGAAACTTTCTGTACAAACTAGACACCCATACCTTTCCAACGGTATATTATTCGTAATATTTCATGACCGTTTGGACTGGTTTTGAAATCTCCAAAGTGACCACAAAAATAGGACTCTGTTGTTATCCGTTTATGACCTTTGGTCAATAAAATGAACATAACATTATCTACAGACATCTAAATTATTTTTTGTAAATTGGAGTATAAATTATACTTCCATACCTTTCCAACGATATATTATATGAAAGGTTTGGATGTCATTTTGTTTTGGGTCGCTCGAAGCTCGAGCTGTTGTGCTGTCAGGAGTGTACCGCGGTCTAAACCGTTTTTGGTGCACATGCCTAGCCAGCGACCTAGGCATCATTGATGTCCAGTCGAGCCATACTATCTAGACACTTGCCTGGCCAGCGGCACGTACAACGGTCATGACAGGACTTTGCTTCCCAAGTCCAAAACGACCTCATTTTGTGTAGGGCTTTTATATATTTGTTCTCTTCTTCTTTCTTGCTTCTTAAGAGCTCAAAGAATACATTTTTATAGTGAGAGAACCTTCATTAGAGAGAGATAGCTTCATGCTTTGTTTTTGACTCTCCAAACCCAAAACCCATCTCTATCTTGCATCATTCTTCGTCATATGAGCATGAGTGTTCTTGATTTCATAATTAGGTAAGTAAGAACTTCATTGAACATCTTTTATTGTTCTTCTTACTCTAGATTAGGTGTTTATTGCATGATTAAATACCTAGACTATAGTTTATTGCGTATATTTATGAGTCTTGATAACATGATTGGGTTTGTTTGTTGATAGCTTGAATTTAGGACATATTTATCCTTCTTGCTAAGTCTCTATGCATTGCATTTAGATATTGAAACAAATATTATGGTGTATTTAATATTAATCTGGAGGGGGGGGGGGGGGGGGGGTGAATAGATTTTTATCAATTTTACCCAATTTTTGTTAATGTCCAAGTTGACGAAAATACCCCTAACTAGTCACAATAATATCACAAGTGTAATAAAGAAACTTGAGATATACGTGGAAACCCTCCAAATAGGAAAAACCATGGGTTGTTAAATGCGCCACACTCGAACAACGAATCCACTGATGGTAGAGGCGTTACAACCTACTCCCGGTAAATAACCCACTACCACTACCTAATCCCAGTATTAAGTAGACCTAGTCCAATTTGCTTACGCTTGAAGCAACCTACTCCCGGATGCAACACAAGACTTACTTCTCTTCAATGAAGAGATAAACACCCTATGTGAATATATGATGATATTCAAACAACAAACAAGGCTAGGGTACCTTATATGCTTATCTAGAATTATGTGATGGCAATATATGCAATCCTAGATATCAAGAGCTAAATGACATGTTCAAAAAGCTTAGCTAAACAAAGATCAAACAATCCTATGAAGCTATCACAATACAACACTCAATCATGTCATCACAACAATCTCTATTTTGTATCTAGAATATATTCTAAAAGCATACAAATAATTAAAGAGATGGCTTAGCAAGAAAAACTTAACTTGTAAGAAGATAGTGAGAAACTTACCAAACAAGATGTGATGATACAAAACTATCCATTGATGCACTCTAAATGACCTTAGATGATGCAAGATGAAGTTTTTATGCACAAGAGAATGCTTTGAGTGTTTAAAGATGAGTTCTTGCAAGATTTTTCCTTTTGAAATATTTTCTAAGGAAAATATATAATGTTCTGAACTCTTACACGACCTGAATACAAAGAGTTATATATATGAGTTTTAACCAAAGTGAGGTCGTTTTGAAAAAAAGGTTCCAGCTCCCGCTATGTACGCTGGTGAGGTGCGCTGGTAGAGTAGCGCACCACCAACTCACAGCCTAAATTTTCAATAGGCGCTGGTGGAGTGGCACAGCTCAGTGGCGCATGACAAGCGACGATCCACTGGAATGTTACCCTGGTGAGGTTGCGCTAGTCGAGTAGCGCACCACCAGCTCATTGCCCACTTTTTCAATGTTGCGCGGGTAAAGTGTCACATGACAAGCCATGATCCATTGAAATGTTGAGCTGTTGAGGCTGCGCTAGTCGAGTAGCGCACCACCAGCGCACTGCCCACTTTTTTCAACAATCAAACACACATTTTCAACAAGTTCTAGAGTGATGAATATGCATCCTAAATGCCTATCATGACATGGTACTTTAATCACAAGATGCAAATAAATCAAGAAGAGTCATTTAAACAAAAATGCACACAAGTATAAACACACAACATATGTGAATAAGAGTTATGCATGAATTTATGAGTGTGTGCACCTATCTCTTCAAAGCAAGTAGACACAAGAATTTTACCTTTGCTGCTTCTTCTTTTGAGGTCTTGAGAGCCTAAGCTACACTTACATAAAACCGAAATAAGCCAATCAATAAATGAGGACTTTACAATCTCCCCCTTTGGCTATTTCGTGACAAAACCACCACTCACATTGATTCTCACAAAACAAAATAAAACACTGGGATGATATTCTACATTACAAAGGGATATACATAAAAAAAACTTCAAATCTTCTATCTCTTGAAGAACTATCAACCCTACACACAAAACAAACAACAAGTACACTTTCCAAACCAAGTGTAAGTGAGTTGATCAAGTGAATATAAAGCAAAAGCATTTGCATTTAATAATATGAGTACAACATCATGCAATGCTCCCTCTCAAAGGGTTACTCCCCCTAAATGTAATCTCCCCAGCATGTACTACTCCCCCTTACCAAGTTCCCCCTTAAACCATATGCTACTCCCCCTTTTTCTCATGATATAGGCAAAGGAGTAGTCCCCAACCGGGTCACTCAAGGCAAAGATAGAAAGGAGCATACAAGATATTTGTATAATCATATAAGCCACATTTATGCAACTTAATTAATATGAGAGAAACAATGAGATTTATTTTAAGAAAATGTGTGAATCAAAAATGATTTGCATACAAGACATGTTGCATTCAAGTCCAAAAACAATGTTATTTGGCAAAGCAAATGACAAAGGTTTCCAATAGAATTCAAACCAATTTCACCATTCGTCATGAGAGAAGCAAGGATATAGAGTTTTCATATAAGTAAAACTTTAGGAGCACTATATCCAACTTTATAAGCGAAACATGGCATGAGCAACTTTGCACTCTTTTTGATATTTTCGGGTAGGATACCCGTATGATAGTATCCATATTCAACTAATAAAGAAAGAGAGAATCTGATTAAACATTTTAGTCTCACTAGCAATTTCACACAATGTTTTGCATTTAACAATTGCAATTATCAATTCATGTTTTATCATTTTTTTTTTCATTAGCATGTCATTAAAGAATCATCATGTCATGGAGATAATTATCGGTCATTCAATATGTACTCCCTATGTAGATCTCCTAGTCCAAAAATGCATGTTTGAACATAAATATGACATGGATTGTAATCAAAGCAAGGTTCACACTTATTGAAGAAAATACAATACAATATAGTATAAGTGCAACCAAGCTACTCAAGCAATCAATAAAGGAGCATAATTATTTACAAAATTTTTGCATGCAACAAGTATACAATAGCTCTCATTGCTTGAGTTCCCCATATGGGGTCAAAGACCAAAACTCATCACTCCATGAGACAAATCCCAATACATCTACTAAGAGTTTTGAACCGAGTAGCATCTAAGGGTTTAGTAAATAGATCCGCTAGTTGATCATTAGTACCTACATGCTCAAGTACTATGTATTTATTCTCAACTAGTTCTCTAATGAAATGATGATGGATGTACATATGCTTAGTTCTAGAATGTTGAACCGGATTCTTGGAAATATTAATTGCACTCATGTTATCACAAAAGAGAGTAAGAGTACCTTGATTGAATCCATAGTCTACTAGCATTTGCTTCATCCAAAGGAGTTGTGTGCATCCACTCCCAGAAGCTATGTATTCGGCCTCAACCGTAGACAAGGAAATTGAATTTTGCTTTTTGTAAAACCAAGAGACAAGGTTGTTCCTAAGGAAAAAGCAACCGTCCGATGTACTTTTCCTATCATCACAATTTCCTGCCCAATCTACATCACTAAAGCCTACAAGACTAGCATTAGTGTCAAAAGAGTACCAAATCCCATAGTTAGATGTCCCATTCACATAACGAATGATTCTCTTAACGGAAGAGAGATGGGACTCCTTAGGATCCGATTGGTACCTAGCACACACACCCACACTAAAAGAGATATCGGGCCTACTTACGGTCAAATAGAGCAAGCTACCAATCATGCCACGATACAAAGTTTGGTCCACACTTTTACTGCTAGCATCCTTGCTTAGCTTCAAAGTGGTACTCATGGGTGTATCACAATGTTTGGCATTTTCAAGGCCAAATTTATTTACTAGGTTTTTGACATATTTAGCTTGAGATATGAAAATCCCATTAATTTGTAAACCTAGAATGTAACTTAGCTCACCAACAAGGCTCATTTCGAACTAATGAGACATTACATCAACAAATTATTGAACTTTGGTATTATTGGTGGAGCCAAACACTATATCATCAACATAGATTTGAACTATAAAGAGCTCATCTTTGTCTTTCTTGATGAATAGAGTCTTGTCAACACTACCCCTAATATAGTCATTGTCAACAAAAAATTGAGTGAGGTGCTCATACCAAGCCCTTGAGGCTTGTTTCATATAGAGCCTTCTTAAGGCGATAGACATGGTTAGAGTGGTGAGGATCCACAAACCCTTTAGGTTGCTCAACAAACACTTCCTCTTGCAATAAGCCATTGAGGAAGGCACTATTAACATCCATTTGATACAACTTGAACTTGTGCAAATAAGAGATGGATAAAAGAAGCCTAATGGACTCAATCCTAGCAAAGGGAGTTAATGTCTCCTCAAAGTCAATACCCTCAATTTGAGAGTACCCTTGTGCTACAATCCTAGCCTTGTTTCGTACAATGTTGCCATCCTCATCGGATTTGTTCCTATATACCCACTTGGTGCCTATCACATTGGTGTTCTTGAGCCTAGGACTTAGAGTCCAAACCTTATTCCTTTCAAATTGGTTAAGCTCTTCTTACATGACAAGAACCCAAAATTCATCCTTTAAGGCTTCATCAACCTTCTTGGGTTCTCTTTGAAAAGTGTAGCTAGTGTAGCTAATTAGATCAGTCATTTGACGCCTAGTCTTAACACCCTCATTAACCTCTCCAATGATGTCATCTTTGTCATGGAGTTTCATAACCCATTGAGTAGGTTCTTTTGAGTTCAAGAGAGGAATCCTATCAATAGGTTGTGTGATCTCATAATCAAGAATAGTCTTTTCAACATTAGGAATATCAACAACCTTTTTCGAGAGAGAGTCATCAACTAGATCTACCTCCTCCTCATGGTCGTTAGATTTGAGCCTAGTATCATCAATGACAACATTAGATGATTTCATGACGTTTCTAGTTTTTAGGCATAGCCAATGAAGATACCCTTATCACTCTTAGCATCAGATTTGCCAAGTTGATCACGGTCATTCAAAATGTAGCATTTGCTTCCAAAAGTGTGAAAATAGCTAACATTTGGCTTTCTACCTTTCCATAACTCATAGGAGGTTTGCCTAGTGTGATGCCTTAGAAAGACTCTATTTCCTATATAGCACACCGTATTGATAGCTTCGGCCCATAGATTCCTAGGGACATTGTTGCTAAGAAACATCACACGGGCCATCTCTTGAAGAACCCTATTTTTCCTCTCAACAACTCTATTTTGTTGAGGTGTCCTAGGAGCCGAAAACTCATGAGAAATACCTAGACTATTGCAGTAGTTTTCAAAATGGACATTCTCAAACTCCTTCCCATGGTCACTCCTAATCCGCTTAATGCTTTTAATCTCAGAGTTCATTTCATTTTGAATTTTGAAACAAAACATCTTAAACTTGTCAAAGGTTTTAGATTTTTCTCTACAAAAATAAGTTCAAGTGTACCTAGAGAAGTCATCTATACACACAAAAATGTATCTTTTTCCACCTAAACTCTCTATTTGCATGAGACCCATAAAGTCCATGTGGAGAAGCACTAGAGGTTCTTTGGTGGATAAATACTTGCCCTTTTTGTGCATACTTTTGGTTTGCTTCCCTTGTTGGCGAAGTCCAGAAACACCATTTGCCTTTTTCCCAAGCTTGGGAAGACCTCGCACAACATTGAACTTATCTAAGATTCATAAATCCCGATAGTTTATGTGACCAAGTCTTTCGTGCCACAACACAATTTGTTCATCCTTGGACATATTGCAAGAGATACCTTTAGCTTCAAGACAATATCAATTGTCGCTAGATCTCATACCTTTTAACAAGATTTGTCCATTTGGTAATAGGATAGAGCAATCATTTTTCCTAAACAAGACAGAAAGTCCTTCATCACTAAGATGTGAAATGCTTATCAAATTTGCTTTTAGACCATCAACATACAAAGCATTGGATAAGGAGGGTAATCCGGGAATGGAAATAGTTCTCTTTCCTTTAACTTTCTTTTTGGATCCATCTCCAAGGGTGACATTTTCTCTCTCCTCCATCACAAGGGTCTCAAAGAAACTCTTACCTCCAGTCATGTCCCTAGAGCACCCACTATCCAAATACCATAAATTAGAAGAATGAGCTTTCAAGGTAATTTATGCAACATGGCAAAAGTGTTCATCTTTTCTAATCCATCTAGGTGAAACATTTTCCTTCCTAGTGGTCAATGGTACATGGCCTCTAAATTTCCTAGGATCATGCAAAAATGTTTCATTTTTCCTAGTGACATGCATCACGGCTTTAGCCTTTTTTTTCTCTATCATGCTTTCAATTCTACACAATCTAATATATCTATAGCAATTAGGTCTAATATGACCATTAATACCACAAAATTAACATGTAGGAATGAAGTTAGGAATCATACCATAACCTTGAGGATGCATTGGAGCCTTCCCATGTCTTTGTGGTTGTCTTAGTTGTTGTTGAGGAACTTTCCTTCTTTGTTGTTGAACAAGACTTGATTGCTTCCTTGGTTGATCTTGCATGATAGGTTTCTTCCCTTTATGAGCTATCGGTTGAGGGAAGTTAACCTGAAGAGCCCTTGTAGGATGAGCTTGAGGTAGGCTTCTTGGTGCCACCTTCTCTTGAGCATTACTTGAACACTCAAATGGTCTTGTTTAGAGTGGAGGACTTTTTTTCATTTTCAAACCCAAACCCCTTTTTGTCACTTGGCATCTTTCCAACATCTAACATGTGATCAAGTTTTTTAGTGCTAGAGTTCATCTTGGCCATCAACTCTCTAGCATCTTCAAACTCTTTCTTTAACCCTTCTTCACTCCTCTTAGATAAGTCTAATTCGTTTCTTAGCTTATCTTCACTCTTCATGGTTCTCACCAACTCTTCATTTAGTTGGCCCACTTGAGTTGAGAGTTCTAGGTTTTCTTCTTTTAATCTCTTAATTTCATTATTTTTCTTTAACCTTGAACTCTCAAACCTAGCCATATAGTCCTTGAGATCCATCATCACTTGAATAGTTTTCCACTTGAATCTTATTTTCTTCTTCACTAGCATCTTTGCTCCTATGAGAGGTCGTAAAGGCTATGAAGTTAGCCATGAGTTCTTCATCATCCAAAGACTCATCTCCTTCATTGGAGTTATCACTTTCACTCCATGTGGCGGCCATCACTTTTCCCTTTTTCTTGACTCTGTGATTCGCACATTCAAGGGCAAAGTGATCTATCCCACCACATTCATAGCATTTGAATCCTTTCTTTTTGGTCTTTTCTTGCTTAGGCTCAACCTTTTTGAATGGAGCCTTTTTCTTTAAGTCTTGACCCTTGGATCCGAAACCTTTCCTCTCGGACTTGTAGAATTTCTTGAACTTCCTCATTAGTAAAGCCATTTCCTCATCCGAGTCATCATTTTCCTCCTTCTCAACTTTGGAGGCTTTCAAGGCAATATCCTTTTGCTTTTTCTGTGGTGTGGGGTTATGACATTTCCTAGATTCATAAGCTAGAAGCCTCTCAATCACTTCACTTGGCTTCATGTCCTTATAAGCACTATTCTCTTCTAAAGCAGTTACTTTAGACTCAAATCTATCGGGCAGAGATCTCATAATCTTCTGCTTGATCTTCCTATCCGAATAAGGATCACAAAGTTGATGACTTTGGTTCACAATATCCATCAACCTCATTTCAAAGTCATTGAAGCACTCATTCTCATCTATCTTGAGCAATTCAAATTGTGTTTGGAGAACTTGAAGCTTCGATTCCTTAACCACATCGGTTCCCTCATGTTCAACTTCTAGGATATCCCATGCCTCATTAGCTATCCTAGTATTTTGAACCAACTTGTACTGGTTCTCATCCATTGCACATAGGATGGCATGCATTGCTTTCCTTTTCCACTTTAATGCCTCAAACTCTTGTGTGTTCCACTGTGCCTTTGGCTTGAGTATATCATCTCCTCCATTAGTAGGAGTCATCATAGGTGGAGTGTAGCCGTCTTCAACCGCCATCCATGCCCTATCATGAATTTGACAAATATACGACTCTATCTTGCCTTTCCAAGAGGCATAATTCAACCCGGTGAGAAGTGGAGGTCTAGTGCTAGAAGCTCCCTCATTGCCACCATTTCCACTCATTCTGTTTATGAATGAATGATATTAATGCAAGTGTATGAATGATCAACACAAACACAGAGAATGTAACACACACCAAAATGAGCAAGGATCACCTATGTATGTCTAGGAACCTGCTCTGATACCAATTGAAACAAATATTATGGTGTGTTTAATATTAATCTATAGGGTGGTGAATAGATTTTTATCAATTTTACCCAATTTTTGTTAATGTCCAAGTTGACGAAAATACCCCTAACTAGTCAGAATAATATCACAAGTGTAATTAAGAAACTTGAGATATATATGGAAACCTTCCAAATAGGAAAAACCACGGGCTGTTAAGTGCGCCACACTCGAACAATGAATCCACTGATGATAGAGGCATTACAACCTACTCCCGGCTAATAACCCACTACCACTACCTAATCACGGTATTAAGTGGACCTAGTCCAATTTGTTTACGCTTGAAGCAACCTACTCCCGGATGCAACGCAAGACTTACTTCTCTTTAATGAAGAGATAAACACCTTATGTGAATATATGACGATATCCAAACAACAAAAAAGGCTAGGGTACCTTATATGCTTATCTAGAATTATGTGATGGCAATATATGCAATCCTAGATATCAAGAGCTAAATGACATGTTCAAAAAGCTTAGCTAAACATAGATCAAACAATCCTATGAAGCTATCATAATACAACACTCAATCATGCATCACAACAATCTCTATTTTGTATCTAGAATATATTCTAAGAGCATACAAATAATTAAAGAGATGTCTTAGCAAGAAAAACACTTAACTTGTAAGAAGATAGTGAGAAACTTACCAAACAAGATGTGATGATGCAAACCTATCCATTGATGCACTCTAAATTACCTTAGATGATGCAAGATGAAGTTTTTATGCACAAGGGAATGCTTTGAGTGTTTAAAGATGAGTTCTTGCAAGATTTTTCCTTTTGAAATGTTCTAAGGAAAATATATGATATTCTGAAGTTTCAACCAAAGTGAGGTCGTTTTGAAAAAAAGGTTCCAGCTCCTGCTATGTGAGCTGGTCGAGTAGCGCACCACCAGCGCACAGCCTAAATTTTCAATAGGCGCTGGTGGAGTGGCACAGCTCAGTGGCACATGACAAGCGACGATCCACTAGAATGTTACGCTGGTGAGACTGAGCTAGTCGAGTAGCGCACTGCCCACTTTTTTCAATACTCAAACACAAATTTTCAACAAGTCCTAGAGTGATTAAGATGCATCCTATACTAATGCCTATCATGACATGGTACTTTAATCACAAGATGAAAATAAATCAAGAAGAGTCATTTAAACGAAAATGCACACAAGTATAAACACACAACATATGTGAATAAGAGTTATGCATGAATTTGTGAGTATGTGCAACTATCTCTTCAAAGCAAGTAGACACAAGAATTTTACCTTTGGTGCTTCTTCTCTTGAGGTCTTGAGAGCCTAAGCTACTCTTACATAAAACCCCAAAAATATGGTTTGGTCACTAAATAATCCAATCAATAAATGAGGACTTTACAGATATTATTGATTAGGACATATTGATTGCATTTATGTGATTGCATTATAGTCCTTTCCATGCTTAATGACAACTTGTGTTGATATGGCTTTTGTGATAGCTAGCATTTAGGTCATTGTTGCCTCTAGTTAATTAGGTCATATTGATTTCATTTGATGATTGCATTTAATGACCATGTCATGCTTAATGACAAAATATGTTGAAATGGCATTGTTTGATAACTAGGATATAATGTTGCATAACTATATCTAGTTAAGTTTTTATGAACATTCATTTAGACATTGATATCTAGGAATTGTACTTAGTTACATTCTTAAATTCCTAGATAAGCATTTAGTGTTTTGCCTAGCATTATTTGCATGTTTTAATATTTCATCATATTCACATAGGTTGTTGAACTCTTCATTGAGTCAAGTTTTGTGGCTTAAGTGTGAAGTTGCACAAGCACGAGAAGCCTTACAACCAAGAGTGGGTTGACAAGCAATTGGTCGGTGCCACTGCAAAAGGCCCAATGGGGTAGAGTTGGAGGCGTTCATGCCAAGAGTAGTGTATCAGGGGATATCACTAGGGACTAAACCAAGAGTGGTGAGTGGAGGTGTCCATCGCCTGAGGTTGTCGAGAGTGAGAGTCCAAGAATCACTTGAGGGTGTAACCTTTGCTCTTATAGTGGATTTCTGAGATCGAGTGTGGCTCACTTAACAGCCCGTGGTTTTTCCCATTTGGAGGGTTTCCACGTATACATCTTGTGTTATTTATATTTCTGCACTTTACACTTGATGTTGTATGTTTATTTTATTGGGTGAATTTTGAATATTGACTAATAAAAAAAATCATATATATATATAATACAATAAATAAAATATTAATGCATTTCAATCTAAAGACATGATTTTTTCACAACAACAAGTGGGTTCAATTATTTTAAAAAAATAAACTCATTTTTTGATTTTTTTTCACACATCCTTCACATGAATGATTCGATTAGACCTGACCGGTCGCGTTATTGTGAATTCGTGTCGTTTCGGGATTAGGTAGTGTTAAAGTTGTTCAACCCAAACACAACCCATTAGCTTAATGGGTTGAAATATACAAACCCGAAACCATTTGTTAAATTAATGGGTAACCTGATCCGATCTCTTGTAAAATATTATATTTGGGATTTATTAAAAAGTCGAAAATAAATTGTATTGAAGTATGATCAAACTCATACAATTAAGTTCACCAACAATGTTTCGAAAACATCTAATTCTTTTTTTCTATAAAAAAAGTCCAAAATAAAAAACTTGAAAATGAAATCTTCCATCAATCTTCCTCATGAATTTTCAATACTTAGGATTGGGAATCTCAATTCTCATTTAGACGTAAAATGTTAAATTACTTGTGTTAGATGTAAACTCGGTATTCAATTTGCATAAATATTTAATTTTACATTAAAAAATTTACTCATTAATCAGGAGGATATATTGTTTATATAAAAAATAAAAAATAAAAAAATATTGAAGAGAGTATGTTTTGTTAAAAAAAAAACAAATATATATATACATATATCTTATGCTTTTAGAAAAATTTGTCAACAAACAAGTTGGTTTTAGAATATCAAATATCAAATATCAATTGTCAAATAAATTTAAAGTCTTAAAAATACATTGCATGAAATGGTGACACTATAGTAATACAAAATCCAAGAAAGAAAGCATACCTAATTGAAGACGTTAACTGATTTCAATAAAGTTGAAGAGAGTTTTAGGGTTAGTGTTATAATATTGTAATATAATTAATTTATGGTTTTAGAGTTTTTAATTAAAAAATTGATAAAATTTAGGAATTTTTGCTCTTTCAAAAAAATATATTCTTGAAATAAAATTAATTAGTAAAATATATTCTAACCATAATTATAGATATTTTTTTAGAAATTCCATAAAATACAAAGTTTTTTTAATAACTTTCATAAACACATTAAAACAATATTTACATTAACGGGTAATCGAATTAACGGTTTTCTCAAGGGTTTATCTAAAACCGATCCATTATATTTCGTGTTTTAATGGCCTGACCCATTAGCAACCCTATCCGATAAACTAAACATATCAACCACTATTTTCGAATGGGCTTGGATCGCATTAATGAGTCGTGTAAACTTTTGCCAGGTCTAGATTCAATAAAATAAATATACACGTGAAGACTTATATATATATATATATATATATATGATTGAATCTCTCATAAGAGATCCCTTATTTAAATTGAAAGGACCACCATGAAATCATATTGATTTGGATGAATTTTGATTTGAATTTTTTTATGAATATAAGTTCATTGAAATCTACTAACAAATAAAATTTGAAATTTTTTCAAGGACTAGAACTATTTTTCTTGAATTTTCTCATATTTCATCCCTATTTCCAAAGCATTAAGATTAAAACAAATTGGGATAAATAGGTTCTAATACTTAAAAAAATTTCAAATTTTATAAAAAGGTAGATTTAAATGAACTTATCATTACATAAAAAATCTAATCAAAATTCATTTAATTCAATATGATTTTATGGTGATGCTTACTGAAATTAAAATAAGGGATCTCTTATGAGACTCTCTCTCTCTCTCTCTCTCTCTCTCTCTCTCTCTCTCTCTCTCTCTCTCTCTCTCTCTCTCTATATATATATATATATATATATATATATATATACACACACACACACATATGCAAATAATAGCATTGTTATTTTTTTTATTATCTTAAAAATATTATTGATTACCCTTTATGAAAAAAATATGAGTGAATTATAAATATTTTTGGAAAAATAATCTATTAAATTGAATGTAATAATTAATGTTTTTAAAGTGTTACCATTAATATTTGATTAAAATTATTTTAATTTTTTGTTATGTATCATTAATATATTATCATTGGTATGTTTTTAAAATTCGCCATTAATTCCATACAAAACTAATTACCGTTTTTTTTTATATTACATTTTATATTTTAATTTGTTTTGAAAAATATTTATTTATTATCGTTTAAAAGAATAATTAAATTAAAAAATATTTATTTTTTAGAAATAGTCATAGTGTATATAATGTATATTCAATACATTCTAAAAAACCAAAGAAAAGACAACAAGAAGGTTAAAATAAAAAGAATAAAAAAAAACAAAAAATGTTGTTTTTAAAACCTCTAAATGCAGCCCAATTTATTCGGAATTACCATTTTTACAATTATTTTTAATAAAAAAAGCTTATTCTAAAAAAAATTGTCAAGCTATTCGATTTTTTTTAAAAAAAAAAATCATTTAGGTCATTGTTAAATCTAGCAATAAAATAATTTATTTTTCAACACTTATTTTTTAAAGACATTCCATCTTTTTTAATATACTCATTTCTAGAAGAAAAAAAATTCATGCGGCGGTTTTATAGATGATTCAATAATAATAATAAAAAGTTAAAACTTTTACTAAAAAGCAAAGAGCAGTTGATTTTTTTTATTATCTTACAAAAATATTCATTTAATACTGTTATTGATGAAAATTGGACGATATGGCACGACAACAGAAGATAAGAGTCGGACATGCCATGTCACCAGAAGTCAACCTATTCGAGTCAACCCAAATTGACCAAAGAACACTCATCAAACCCCCCGACCAAGATAGGACATACAATTGGGGTGGGATACCCGATCAGGGTTACCAAGATGATCTTGGTTAAGACCAAGAACGGGTGAAGCCGCTGATTGGGGGAAAGAGAGTCTGGTCGGGTGTAATAGACAGTCGGTTGTATGACAAGTGGATAACATTCAGACTTAGCAAAAGTCACGACTCAAAGCACGAAGAGAATGAATCCCACTAAAATAAGGTGTCTAGAAGCATAATTTGATGAGGAAATAAATTTCCTTATATATATCAAAGCCCAGACTAGGCAAGATGCCCAATACAATTGAAACACAATCAACGAAAGATAAGGAATAAGGATAACACGACTCCAATAAGTTAGAGTTTTGTTTAATTGCGTGGAACTTTCCTTACTTGTACATCAAGAATTAGGGTTCTATACATGTATAAATAGACCCAAATAACAATAAAAAATGGTGAATATCAATTAAGCGTATAAGAGAGAAGTCGAGATTGATCGTGTAATCTTTTGTCAACTTAGTGGATTATATTTTCTATTCATTGGTAACCGTGGATGTTTCCCCGCCTTGGGATTTTACCAAGTAAAATCTTGTGTTGCTTCTCGCTTTTTGTTTATTTTGATTTACAACTTGATTACTTATTCATATTATCTGTTCATCGAGTGCTTAATCCAAAAGTCGTCGTCAACAACTGGCACTAGAGGAAAGAAGTGAACCTCTATTAGCATTGAGTTTGGATAGTTAATTCCTAGAAAGGTTTGTGAGAAGTGGTATCATGGCCACTAGCAGAGACAGGAGTTTATCTCCGCGCAACACCAACGCCTCGAGTGGTGCTAATGTCCTCAATCCTGTTGATGTTAACACTGCTGGAGAAGATCCATCTTCAAAGACTCCACCATCAACCAGACCTGACGCCGTCACGTCTATAGGTGTAACTTCTGGCATTTCCCCATACGCATTTCAGTAAATCTAGGAATCACTATGGAAAGTCATTGATAACGCCGCTAGACAGGAAATTAGCATCACGACCACTTCCAATTTTAGTCCACCATACCAACTCTCTACGCCAATGGTAGCCCAGAATCCCAAGGTATGCTCTGAAATAGTAGCAACCACTCTAGGAGCACCCCAAAAACCCGGGAGAGAAAGGCGAAGCGCCATGAAAAAGGAACGTTCCCATAGAAGAAGCGACCGCTAAGAAAACTGGGAGGTTGAGGGATATAAGGAGTCAAGTTCGCCGGAAGACGCAGAGAGGTTTGATGGAGCAGAAACACTCCCCGAGCAGGTAGATAGGTACAATGGCCATATGAAAAGTTCCCACTCAAATTCTAGTGACAATGAAACTGCCTCTAGAGGGTGCATGGAGCCAGCGCCCACGGTCATACGTGATCTCTTCAATGCCCAGATCAGCGGGCGAATCCTTAGGGACCCATACAGGCTCACTATCCTCAAGAAGTTTGATGAGCGTGGAGAGCCAAAAGGGGAGAAAGAGGTCCTCATTAGAAGAATAGAGGCCCTTGAGCGATGGCAAAACTTATGAAATCAACTGATTGGAAATTCCAGAAGTCCATTTGCTGATTCTATAAGGTAGTTCCGTTTTTTGAAAAAATTCACGATGCCGCATGTAAAACAATTCAAGGCAAAAACTAACCCACAGGAGCATGTAAGGAGATACCAGAGAACAATGGCACAGTACAATTATGATGATGCCTTCATGTGTCGAATATTCCCTCAGACCTTGGGAGATCAGGGATCCAGGTGGTTTGTAGGACTGTCAGCAGGTTCCATTAGGAACTTTAAGGAATTGATACAAGCTTTCACCAAGAAATTTATGGGAAATATCTAGCGAAAGAAGTCCATATCAGCCTTATCGACCTTAAGGCAAAAGAAAAATGAGAAACTGAAGGATTACCTAACTAGATTCTCATAAGAAATGTATGAATTGCAGGATCCCAATGATGATACGATACTGTTAGCATTTGTTAACAGTTTACATCATAACCATTTAACTCTAAGTTTGAGACAAAAGTGGCTGACCACGTACGCGAGCATGGTAGACTATGTGGGCGGATAGGATACGCCATGGCGGAGGAGCAGCAGATAGACCATGGTGGAGAACTTTACATGGGGGTCGGCCTGAGAATAGCCAAAAATATAAGGATGGCAGCTCGAAGAGTAGTAGCAAAGGGGACTAGAAAGACAAAGGAGGAAAGGGCAAGAATGGACTCAAAGATGACGACAAAGATGGCAAGCACTTCAAGCGGCAATACACCAATTATACCCTATTGGCTAGAAGGCAAGAAGGGATCTTAAATGTGATAGAGGATAAGAATTTGTACAGGAAGCCCCTAAAACAATCAAGCTTTGCTAGAAGAGACACCACCAAATATTGCAGGTTTCACTAGGATAATGGCTACGAAACCTTCAAGTGCTATCAATTGAGGGATTACATAAATTGAAAATTAAAGGACACCTCAAAGACATGATCCTTAGAAGTGGGGATGATCGGTACAAGGACACCCCGATGGAGGAGCACGACAGAAACCAGAGGAGCCCTAGAAGAAATTCATATAGCGAGGCAATTAACACCATCTTTGGCAGACCGCACACCGGGGCTAACGGTCTAGAAAGAATGACCAAAGTTAGAGAAGTCATGGGTAGGCAGAGGAATTTGGAGGTCGATATGTTGGGCCCCGACCAAAAAAGGTTAAAACTAGGATAGGGACACCATAGTCTTCACTGAGGCAGACACAAATGGATTAGAAGTGAAGCTGAACGATGCGATTGTTGTGTTAGTTCGAGTGGGACACATGGAGGTCAGAAGAGTGTTGTGATAATGGAAGCTTAGCGGATATCCTAAGTGTGAAAGTGTACCAACTCGGATTAAAAAGAAATGACCTTCAGCCTCTCAAGGTCCCATTAAGAGGCTTTGGGGGAGTAGAAGTAAGATCGTTGGGAAGAGTGAAGTTACATGTAGAGATCGGGAGCTTTCCCTTTACTAAAACGGTGTTGTTGGATTTTATGGTCATAAATGTGGAAAACTGGTTGTAAAACACCATGTTTTGTAGACCTTTCCTAAATAAATCCAAAGCTGTGACAGCTACCTGTGCCTTTGACAATAAAGTTCCCAACAGAGGCGGGGATGGGTGTTATGAAAAGTTTTCAAGAATGGGCAGGAAAGACCAATTTAGCTATATACAGGGAAAAAGCATAACTGAGTCTAATGTAGATAGATATCCGAAGATATGATGAAGGAAAGGGCTCGAAAAAAACACCTACCTGGTTTGACCTAGACCCAAGGGAGATGTCTCCAAAAGATGAGAAATCCTAGGAAGATGAGCCGACCGAGGATGTCATGATTGACGAGGATAATCTTGACCAGGCTATAAAACTTGGAGCCCGGTTAACGAAGGAAGTTTGAGATATGATGGTTAGCTTGCTGAAAGAGTATAAAGACGTGTTCGCTTGGAAACACAAAGATATGCTAGGGATAGACTCGAAGGTAATTTCACACTATTTAGCGGTTGATCTTGATCGAAAACCAGTCATCCAGAAAGAAGGTGATTTAACATGGAAATGAGTAAGGCCATTAAAGAAAAATAAATAAGTTATTGGTAGCAAGATCAATAAGGGAAGTAAAGCACCCAGAATAGGTTGCCAATGTGGTGCTAGTAAAAAAGAAGAATGGCCAGTGGAGGATGTGTGTGGATTTCACGGACCTCAATAAGGCATGTCTAAAGGATAGCTTCTCTTTACCTCGGATCGACCAGCTGGTGGATGCAACAACCTGTCATGAAATATTAAGTTTCAAGGATGCCTACTCGGGTTACAACCAGATCCGAATGTTTGAACCTAATAAAGATAAAACATCCTTCACAACTGATTAGGAGCTATACTGTTACAAAGTTATGTCTTTTGGTCTCAAGATTGCCGGGGTGACCTACCATAGACTGGTAAATAAGATGTTCGCACGAAAGATCGGTAGAAATATGAAGGTGTATGTAGATGACATGCTAACAAATAGCAAAACATTCGAAAAACATGCAGAAGATCTCAGAGAAACGTTCGGGGTGTTAATAAAGTTTGGCACGAAGCTCAATCCAAAGAAGTGTGTTTTCGGGTACCTTCGGGAGATTCCTAAGATTCCAAGTTCATCAGAGAGGAATCGAAGTAAACCCAAAAAAAATAAAGGCATTAGAAGAAATGAGGTCTTTTAAGACATTGATGGAAATTCAAAGGTTAACAGGCTGCTTGGTGTCTCTGAACTGATTTATAAGCAAAATCAACAGACAAGTGTTTGTTCTTTTTTAGGGCAATCAAGAAAGTCAAGGGGGTAGAATGAAATGATGAATGTGAACAGGCATTTTGAAAGATCAAGGAGTACCTAGGTAAAGCACCAATCATATCTAAGCCCCTTGAAGAATAAGTGCTCTACCTGTACCTGTCGGTGACAACTATAGCAACAGGGTCAGTGCTGGTCAGGCTGGATGATGGGATACAGAAGTCAATTTACTACACAAGTAAGGCTTTACTACCAGTCAAGAGAAGATACTCACCGGCTGAACAGATGGCATTAGCGAGTAAGAAAGTTCAGACCATATTTTCAAGCTCATAAGATCGAGGTTTACACAGATTGCCCACTGAAGCAGATTCTTTCTAAGCCTGAAGTGTCTGGGAGGTTAACAAAATGGGCAGTGAAACTAAGTGAGTTCGACATAACGTATTTGCACAAGCTGTAATAAAGGGGAAAATGGTGGCCGACCTAGTCACCGAGTTCGTCGAACCAAATAGCGAGGTTATCAGGATGCTGAAAGAGAAAGAAGAATTTATCTTGAAACTGCATGTGTATGGATCGTCAAACACGAATGACAGCGGGGCCGGTATAGTGATATCCACCCCAGAAGATGATCAGGTAGAATGTATCTTATTGTTTGACTTCAAAGCCACCAACGACATGGCCAAATACGAGGCACTTTTGGTAGGATTTAAAGTTTGCACGACACTAGGAGCAGAAGAGTTGGAGATATTCAGTGATTCACAGGTGGTGGTAAATCAAATCCTGGATCAATATCAAGCCAAGGATAACAACATGGATACTTATTTAGGGATTTCCAAGGTGTTACTAGGAAGGTTTAAGGCTTATAGAATTACTCAGATCCCAAGAAAGAAGAATGAAAAGGTAGACGCTTTGTCAAAGTTGGCATCAGCTACTATCTGTATCCGGTTAAAGACCATCCCAGTTGCTCACCTCAAGAGGCCAAGCATCGAGGATCAGGGAGAAGTATTGGCAATAAGAATGGTTGAAGAAAGACAGGCCATTTGCGATCATGGAATATCTGGAGAATGGAACGCTCCCAAGAGAAGTAACAGAGGCAAAACACCTCAAGTATAGAGCTACCAGATACTCATTGTTCGGAGGAGAATTGTACATGAGAAGATTTTTAAAGACCTTATAGAGGTGTGTTTGCCCAATAGAGGGCAGGTATCCATGAGGGTGGGTGTGGGAACCACTCCGGAGGTAAAAGCTTAGCGCATAAGACTCAAGGTTTCTATTGGCTGACCTATTCCAAGACGCTCAGGCAGTTGTGGGTCAGTGTGTTAGTTACTAGTGGATAGCCAATGACATCAAAAGACCCCCCGAGCAGTTGAAGAACCTGTCATCGCCTTGGCCGTTTGCTATATGGGGGCTAGATTTGATTGAACTGATACCGATAACGACTAAAAGAGGAGCAAAGCACGCAATTATAGCCCTGGACTGCTTCACAAAGTGGGTCAAGGCAAAAGCGCTTATGCATATAACTGAGGCTAACACGATCAGTTTTGTGAAGAAAAATATTATCTATCAATTTGGAATCCTAGACACAATAATCACAGACAACGAGACCCGGTTCGACAGTGACACCTTTAGGAGTATGTGTTAGGACTTTGGCATAAAAATTATTACGCCACATCGGTGCATCCTCAGACCAATGGCAAGACAGAAGCAATAAATAAGATCATTAAGCATACTTTAAAGGCAAAGACGGATGTTAAGAAAGGAAACTGGGTAGATAAGTTACACAAAATCTTATGGTCATATCAAACCACAGAAAAGGCTTCGACAGAAGAACCCCCTATTCACTAACATTCTAGACATAGACAGTGATTCCAGTTGAAGTAGTTCAAAATACACCAAAGGTACAATTCTTCCATCCCAAAGCAAATGTGGAAACACTAAAATGGAACCTATACGAGTTGGAAGAAAAAAAGGACCTATTTAGGATAAGAAACGCAGCAAAGGGCAACCAGATATTACAACTCACACGTCTGAGTCAGGAGATTCTAGCTCGGAGATCTAGTTCTGAGGAGGGTATCACGGAATACGAGGGATAAATCAGATGGATCATTGGCAGATAAGTGGGAAGGGCTGTACCGAGTGGGAAGGGTTGGCTGGCCATGGAGCATACCGCTTTGCCCAACCAGAAGGGAGCAAGCTATTCTAGCCATGCAATGCTCAGTACTTAAAGATGTTCTACCCTTAGGAGTTTTTCATTTTTAAATGTTTCATTTTAGTATAAACATGAATATGCTTTGTTAGCTGATTATTTGATGTTTCTTTTTAGCATTCAATAAAAACCCATTTGAGGGAACAATTTCAAAAGTCGAAGATGATGTTCTAAGCTTGCTTTCGTTTACAAAAGCAATCCCGGGAAACCTAGGAATCACTTAGCTTTGACAAGAAAACCCGGGAGGCCCAGTGAGGGGGACGAAAGCACATGCCGCAAAGGCAGTGTATACTCACAAAAACTAACTGGGTATAAAGAAACACTGTTAGGGTGCCTTCAGGCCATAAAAACTTAATGGCATGCGTTAAGAGTTGAACGGGGAATAAAATATCCATGCTAGAAACGGTTGCTAGTAAAATACAAGCGCTCTTAAAGATGGCATGATATAAGCCACCCCATTGCAATGAATTTTGATCAACAGACTATTGGGAGACATCCCAATGACTTAGTTGGCAAATAAAAGACAAACATCTATAAATTAGATACCATGTAAATGGTCTATAAGAGAACACTACTTAACATAAAAGTAAAGGCAGCGAGTTGGTCAGGGGTTAAACATAGGACCGTCTCCAGATATTTTAGGGCCTCATCCATTTAATGATATTAGTAAAAATCGGGGCTCCATATATATCAAAATTATTATCATGAACATAAAAAAAAATAGATAAATAATTATTCATTTACCAAATACAATGTAATCCACATAAATTAAAACAAAAAAGATGTATCATATCTAATAACATTAAAAAAAATCATTGATTAAGTTTATATTCTTTTTGCTTTTTGAGGTGTAAATTTACGAAGGCGGTCTGTCGATGGAGAGAGAGGGTGATAATTTTTTACTTAGATGATGTCAAACTTAACTAGGTTAGCAACAATGATTGGTAATATGCTATGTTAGAATTATTGATGTTAGAATTCTTGTTTTGTTTTTTATTTCTTGACAAATGTTAATTAGAATTCAATTGGGAAATTATATTTATTTTTGTTAAATTGACTAGTTAGTTGGGTCTGATGTGAAGAAGAAAATAATTGAATAAAAGATCTTAAATATTTGAGATCGGGCCCTTTTTAGATTTAAATATATTGGGTCTTGAGGCCCCTGATTTTAAACAAAAGAAGAAGAAGTAGATTGGACCAACTTGAGGCCCCAACAAATGGCTGGGTTTGCTGGCCCCATGGGCCGACCCTGGTTAAACCACTGACCTGGCCAACATAAACGGCTCATCCGACCTTGCCTAAAATGGGGGTAGAGATAAACCTCGGTGCACATAGTTTCTTGGCCAAAGTAAGGACGACAGACTTAATATAGTTAGTCCTGGCCACGCTGAAAGTACTTGGTTCATGACAGTGTATCCAAATCGAGCTCGACTAAAAAGAAAAAACAAATATACAACCAAGGAATGGTTACAACCATGTTGTGTTAATACGACTTCGGTCAAGTCAGTCAGCTCGGTGTAATGCATTACACGTAGTTAGAGCCGACTTATAATAGCGACCGTGATAAAATAGGTGATCAAAGGGGTTTAGGTTGCAATCGAAATAGTTAACTTGGTAAAGCCTAGTATACATAGTTCAAGTTAACTAGTGGTTATACCATCCTTAAAACGCTCAGTTATTAGTCGATTGAACGAATTGAAGTCTCAAAGTGATCTCAATCATGCCACAAAGTGTTTAACACAAATGAAAATTTATCTAGAAACAAGCAAAAAGAAAAAAAAAAGGAAAACGATTTTATTGATGTCAAAAATATTACAAGGCTACAATTATGTTGACAAAAGGTAAGAAAAAAAAGATAAGCGTCTAGATTACTAGAAGGACAGCCAGGTCCAGATCTACTAGAAGGATGATAATCACCCTCGTAGTCTTTAATAAGATCTCCAAAATTCGGCCAGGTGATGTGATCTTTTGGGTCGTCGGCCATGAATGGAGAATAGTCTGTGTCTGGTAAGGGGCCAACATGAACTCCTTTGGTTATGTCATCGCTTTCTTGATCGGTATGGAAAGCCACAGGGAAAGACTTAGAAAGGAGTTCGTGGTGCATGGGATGAGGATCCTTCCCGAAGGATCTACAGTAGGCCATCCACCTAGTCCTCTAATTCCTGATGGCCTTTAGGGACTTTTCTTTATGCCTCATGATAGTCATGCCCCACTTTTGACAGGCCTCCTATGTGGACCTCTCTTTGCCACCAAAAATACTCTAGCAATGGCCAGCCCTCTCTCGAATTCTCTCAGCATAATAACGTCATAGGCTGAAGACCTCTTTTAGCGATCTACATTTTGAACTTCAAGGGTTGACCTTGCCTCTTGGGAGAGCACTTTCACACTGACTTGTTGTTGCTCCAGGTCCTTCGCCATGTGCTCATAATGAATCTGAGCCTCCTCAGTTGCTTATTGCGCCTCAAGCATCACTTGTTTAGCAGAGGTAAGGGTATTTTAGGTAATCCGGGTCTTCTCTCTGAGTTTATCTACCACTGTTTCAACCATGATGGTAGTGGATTCAAGTTCAGCACTTCGCAGCTCTGCCTTCATGGCCCTTTTCTCTAGCTCAACATTCCGGGTGGTAAGCTCTCTAAGGGTTGTCTCAACAGCAGAGACCTTATTTTGAACGTTGGCTATGGTTTTCCTCAGAGCCACCTCAGTCGCAGCATAGGCCTTCAGCTTCTTTTCGAATTGCTTAACCCTCGAGGCACTGGCAGAGGAAGACTTGAAAGCATCATCCTTCTCAGCAACAACCTTTTTCAGTTGAGATATCATAGTAGCTTGCTTCTTTTGACCAGTCAAGGCTCGAGTTAGCTCCACCACCGCCTGAAAAAAGAAGTAAGAATTAAGGAATCTGTTTAACACACAGGTTAGAAATAGCACAGAAAGCACTTATGAAAACTCCATTGTTGAAGATCATACGGATCCGTTCGAAGCCACTGACAGCTCTGGCTTTCCTGCAATTCACAGCCCAAAGCAGGTTTGGGTGCAAAATTTGAACCAACAATGGGTTCAGGTGTGGGTCTTAAAAAAAATACACATCCTAATCCATGAACCCGTGAATCTCTTAAATATATTAATATATAAATATATTTTAGTCAAAATATTAAAAGTAAAGATAAAACGAATCTTGAGTAAAATAATTAGTGTTTTATTAATTTCAACTTTCAAGAATCAAGATTGATTTTTATGATAGTTAAAAACCAGCAGTATTCATAAAAAAAAAGTTAAAAAATAGACCATTAGTATATAAAGGATTGTTTTCCCGAGTCTTTATTTAACGATGTGTGGGATACATGGAGGTCTGGCTTAGTGGCTTTTATATATTATCAATATTCATCTATATGGATAAAGTTTTTTTTTTTTTAAGTTTTGATATTTATAAGATTCAAACTATTGAATTTAAAGTTATTTATCTAAATCTCAATCTCATCATTGTATCAACGAACTACCGAATTAAAGCAGGATCCTACATAGAGAGAACACAATATTAAAGGAAATATATTTGTGTATAAATAAAAGCAGTTCACTTATTCCATATGTTTCTTCTTTTCCTTCTTTGAGTTAAGTTCGCCTTCAATCCATCTTACAGAAGGCTCATAGGGTCAAATGCTTTTCTTATTTTTAGTTGGTTTGCATGTCACTATTTTTTTTAGTATATATATAGTTATATTAACTATAAAATTTAACTTTAATTTATCACTTAAATATCCATTTATCTATTTTCATTCAATTTAATGAATTCAAGATTAATAATAATCTTGGATTAAATGAAAATGAATGGATAAATATTAAAGTAATAAATTAAAATCAAATTTTAAAATTGAAATATCGATATGCATATAATATGGATCTAATGTGCATTAAATTTAAAATAACTTTGAATTGGTTATTTTTTATTGAAATTTTGATAAAGGAAAGAATAAAGTGATAGATTTTAAAGAAATGGATACTAAAATAATAAAAATGAAAAAAATATTTAAAAAATGTGACAAATCACAAATGTGACACTTACATGAAAGTTTCCCAAAATAATGCAGTAGCATTTAATAATATACTTAAATGAAATCAGGACCACAAACTGGGTAATAAAAAAAATTATAAAAGGAATGGAGACCCACAAAAGTTGGTGTAGTTGCCAATGTTGCCTCGAATGAACCAAAAAAAATAGACAAGTTTTTTTTGTTTCCAAGAGCCAAGATTGAGTTTACTTTTACTCGCTCCTTCCCGGGTAAACATTACTTCCCTTCTATATGGATAATATATGTCTATAGAGGGTAAACACAATCATATTTTGAGATAAATATACCTTTTTTTTGAACATATGTCATTCATACGGGAGGAGATAATGCTCATCCCCTTTAAGGGGAGTGAGCAAAAATGAACTCCCTCCATTTGAGGAGTTTATTTTTGCTCGATATTACCTCCCTCCTCACGGGACTTGCTGCTGTGCATCTGGCTATATCATACCACAATAAATAGTAATACAATAATTATAAAAAAGGAACGGCAACCAGTCCGGTTACTACAAAAAAAAAACTATTTTTTTCTTTAAATTTTTTCAACTCCTTAAAATTTATAATCATAAAAATTAAAAAATTAAATTGAAACCTAAATAAAAAATGTTATATAATTAAAAATTATATTTAATTAAGATTAATTAATTAATTAATTAATTTCATTTAATTTTTGATATTTTGACTTGTAACCATTTTCACGGCGATGGTAACCATTTTCATGGCTCCAGTAATCATTTTACGTCTTTGGTAACTACTTTTTAATTTTTGAAATTTAGACTTCTAAATATTTTCAAGGCATTAGTAACTATTTGCACGGCTCCAGTAACCATTTTACAGCTTGGGTAACAACTTTTTAATTTTTGATATTTTGACTTGTACTCATTTTCTCGGCAATGGTAACCATTTTAACGGTTTCAGTAACCATTTTATGGCTCTGGTAACTACTTTTTGATTTTTAAAATTTTGATTTGTAACCATTTTCACGGCAATAGTAACCACTTTCACGGCTTTGGTTACCACTTTTTAATTTTTTTAATATTTTGACTTATAATCATTTCCACGGTGATGGTAACCATTTTCACGGCTCCAGTAAATATCCATTTATTACTTAAATATCCATTTATCCATTTTCACTCAATTTAATGAATTCCATATTAATGACAATCTTGGATTGAGTGAAAATGGATGAATAGATGTTGAAGTTATAAATTAAAGCCAAATTTTACAGTTGATATATCGATATACACATAATATGGATCTAATCAGGGCCGACCCATGGGCCCAGCAAACCTAGCATTTTGCGAGGGCCCCCAACTAACTCAATTTTCTTCTTTTTCTTTGTGGCTTTAGAACCCAATATATTTATATACAAACAGGACCCAAAATAAAGACTTGGTTCAACCCAATATGGTAATGAATAAATTCAACTAAGAACAAAAAATTGGGCCTCTAATGAAAATACCCAATAAACTTAGTCCTTGTGATTCACTGATTCTGATTTCTAAACACCACTAATTTATTTAAAACAAAAACAAATTTCTTTACTCACTTTACTTACTTTTTCTGTTTTTCGGTCTTTCATATATAAATATTTGGTTTGCTTCATTTTGATTCTGGCTTACGCCTCCTGCTTTGTGTTAGTGTGTGTTCTTTGTCAATATTGAAGAATTGAAGATTCAAATGTATGGTTTTTGTTATCAATTAATTTCTACATGTTGATTTTGATTCATCTTTTAATTTTTATTTTATTTACAATAGTAGAACAGTGTGTGTGTGTTGTATTCTATGTAATGGTTGAATAGGTTTAAATTAATTTGGGTTTAATTTTTTTCCCTAGTTCTTCTAAATACTACTATGTTTTGCTTTGAAATAATTCATCATGTAATATAGTCATGTAGATAACGGCGTTACGGGTGCTATTTTGAATCTTCTAGCTTTGATTCTTTTAATCTTTTTGCATAGAGTCTCAGGTCTCTTTAGTAAGCTGAAGAATACTGTTCCAAAGTCTATTTTAACCTTTACTGTTCTAATTACAATTGCTACTATGGATAGCAGCTTTTTAAAGTTGAAGTTGATTCAAAATTATCTTCTGTCAACAATATCACAATATAGGTTGATGGGAGTGACTATGTTATCTATCGAGAAAAAAGTCTTGATGGTAGTAGTATAATTAGTAAATTTGCACTTCATAAAGCAAGAAGAATAGAAACATTGTTAACATAAAATTCGCTCAGGGTGAGGAATTACAGCTAACACCCTTGAGACCACTACCACGGAGGTGGTGGCCGGGGTTGGTACCTTGTACCTATGAGAGATCTTGTATGAATATGGAGTATGGAGCAGTAGGTAGGAGAGGAGTCATCTCACTCATCAAACTTCGCAGTTGGTATGAGATGAAGGGAGCTCGAGGTTCCCTTGCTGGTATGAAGGGGTTGATCTTGGTCCTGGTCCTGGTCCTCGGCCGGGGTTGGAGCCCGTCCTGGTTCCCAGAGCCAGATCCTGGACCCTGATTCCTTCCTGTAGTTCCCCGACCTAGATAACAAGTAAGAAGGGTGGCTTATCTAGCTCCAGTGTCGAAGAGCTTGATTTCTTCCATATAGAGGATTCAGGAGGGCTCATCGACTCTTTTCAAGCTAGTCTAGGTGGTTTATCCTCATCTTAATGTGGGACTTTAGCATGTAGATGAAAGGATAAGAGCGTTAGGTCCAGCGAGGTAGGACTCTAGCTTGCACTCATATTCGTATGCATAATATAAGAGACAAATAAGAGAAAGGCAAGTCTTATGTAGAAGGAGGTGGACTGACGAAGGGGGAAAAAGCATCACGAATGATCACATACTGAAAAACCCCGAGGCAGTATCCGGAGGAAAGAGGAATAGTCTTCCTTATGTATATATCAAAGAACGCTTCGGAAAGCTTACAACAATGGAGAAAAAATACAACCATTGTGCTCCGGAGAGCTTACAACAATGATCGAGTGTTAACCGATACCGGTATAATCCTGGTAAAGGTACACATATAATGACGATGTAGAGAGAACTTTAAACAAAGCATGTAGACTAGCCTAGGGCTGGCTATTTTTTGGGATTAGAGATGATATATCTGTTCTCATATGACCCCCCCAGTCGATGCTATTACAGGTGTATTTATACATGGTGTAACTACCTTGTCGTGAAGTTCAGGATTCTTGAATTGTTCTTCTTTCCTTATTGAACACGATTCTTCATTTAATGTACTTGATTGGATTGTAGCTAATATCTTGGAGAATATGTGTTTGTTTCCTCTTCGGATTCTTCCTTCCTTGATATGTGGGATTTTCTGTTGTAGTTGACTCCCAATAATCAGTTGTGAATGATATCTTAGAGGCATAGGTATTTGTTTCCTCTTTGGACTCTTTTACTAATGGTGGCCATTAAAGAGTTGAATATTCTCTCATTAATGGCGTTGATCCTCTCATTAATATGGTTTACTATCTCCATTAATACGGCTTGACCTTATTAATATAGTTGACTATTTCCATTAATACGGTTTGACCTCATTAATAGGGTTGATTACCTCCATTAATACGGTTGACCCCATTAATAGTACTTTAAATGTCATGAAAGTCAACCCTCTCTTCCTACATTTTCAGGAGGAGAGCTCTAGTTCTGCATGTCACTTTAGAGAGGTACTTTATAGAGGTTACATGAGGTGATACTTGATATTTCTTGACGGTGAGGTATCCCAGGTTCTTGTACACTGGTGGGGTCCCCAGGGGTCCTCTCAATTACCATGGAGCTAGATCGATCTTGCTGGTTTTCCCATAGAGCTTGTGCTAACCATTCTAGGGTGAAATATCCCATAGGGTTCCAACCTTGTAGATAGGAGCTTGGTTTAGCTACGCCGAGCTTTATCTTGGAGCTCGACCTAATTATGCAGGATTCCTGGCGGGGTAGCGGGCATTAATTGGAGAGCTTGAATGCATGAAAGGTGTTGAGAAGGTGTTGATTACCTTGCCCTTATTCTACTGGGTCATAAGGTACCTCGATCTAGAGGACCTCGATACCTTGCTACGCAAACCCGAATTTGGACCCCTGCTTGAAGGTTGGAAGGTGGAAAATTCTTCTTCGATCTCTAGCCAAATTTTACTATTAACAGAAGTCCCCTCTGACTTGAACACTGGTATGTAGTTGGGGTTGGAGTCAGAATCTTGTACCACATGAAGAATTTTGCTTGTCGCTTCTCACTGGTAACCAGAACCGCTCCTAGTGTTTTTACTTAACGAACCGGGGTACTAGTCATTCCTGCTTTAGGAATCTTGGTACATTAGGCGAAGAAGATCCTGGTAGGCAACTAAGGCCACTTTCTCACCAGGTCTTTATACATAGGCAAAATATAGGCAAATTCGGCGTACCTGTAAAATAAATGAGCGATGACGGACCATAGAAGGGGATATTCCCTTTGTCGAATTTTCGACGCTCTTGTTAGTGTAAAATTTGGTAAGCGAGAAAGGTCACAAACCGTATTGCTCAATCATGTCGGATGAAGCTCCAGTGGCTAATCTGAGAGCCTGAAATTTCTGTTCCTAGAATTGGTAGGTAACTATGCCATCTAGACCTTTCCTGGCGGGGTGGGCCTGGCCGTGGCAGCAGGATGACCTTTTGGTTGTTCTGGTGGCGTGATTTAGCAGGCAACTATACTCTTACGCTCAGATCCTTCTTGGGGGAGGTCACCCGACCAAGGCATCGGGAATGCTAGCTACCCTAGTCTTGGGATCCGGATGGCAACTATGCATTTATACTCAGATCCCTCTTAAGCGTGGTTACCCCGATCATGGCAGCAGGATGACCTTTTGGTTGTTAAGGTCTCGTGATCTAGCTGGCAACTATGCTCTTACGCTCAGATCCTTCTTGGGGGAGGTATCCCAACAAAAGCATCAGGAGTGCTATCTAGCTTTTTCCTAGTCTTGGGATCCGAATGGCAACTATGCACTTATACTCAGATCCTTCATAGGGGACGTAGCCCGACCAAGGCATCAGACGCGCTATCTAGCTATTTCCTGGTCTCGAGATCTGGATGTCAACTATGCTCTTACACTCAGACCCTTCTTGGGGGTCGTAGCCAGACCAAGGCATCAAGAGCGCTATCTAGCCATATCCCAGTCTCGAGATCTAGATGGCAACCATGCTCTTACACTCAGACCCTTCTTTGGGGTCGTATTCCGACCAAGGCATCAGGGGTGCTATCTAGCTATTTCCTGGTCTCGAGATCTGGATGGCAACTATGCTCTTACACTCAGATCCTTCTTGAGGGTTGTAGCCCCACCAAGGCATCAGGAGCACTATCTAGCTATATCCTTGTATTTTGATCAGGATGGTAACTATGCACTTACAATCGGATCCTTCTTAGGGGAGGTCACCCGACCAAGGTATCAAGAGTGATGAGAGGGCTTCCCCGATCAATCCCTGGTCTCATGATCTGGATGGCAACTATGCTCTTACACTCAGACCCTTCTTGGCGGGGGGTGGTGGTGCCCAGCCGAGGCATCAGAGATAGTGAGGAGGCTTCCCCGACAAGTCTCTGGTCTTGAGGAGATCACTGTCGAAATATTATGGCAATCCTCTTGGAGGGATTAATCCAGTCCATAGCATTAAGAGGGATATCTAGCTCTTCTAATCAATACGATCCTCTTGGAGGAATTCGATCCGGTCTATGGCATCATGAGTGCGGTGTAGCTCTCCTGGTAATGGCGATCCACTTTGAAGGATTTGATCCGATCCAAGGCATCGGGAGTACAGTGTAGCTCTCCTGGTGATGGTGATCATATGAGATCTATTACGGATACCGAAATCGAAGGAGATGCAAACTCATGGCGAGCCGATACGAAGATGTATCAATGTATGGTGGTATCGGTTGATAACCAGTCTTGCTTTAGGAGTTTTTTCACGAGTAGAATCTCTTGAGATGATCTGCATTATGAGTGTAGATAGTAGAATGGCTCTTCGCAAAAGACGCTTTTTATTATAAACAAAGGGAAATTGTCTCACGCTGGGGTTATCACCCCTCTCACTAGAGTATTGAGAAAATATTGAGCTTCTAGTCCCCAAGTGATGTAACTGGTTTGGAAGTTCGCTTGGGGTAGATGAGAGTCTTCAACAATCGTAATGGAGCTCGAGACCCCACTGTGAACCAATCAGGGCCTCTGGGTGCTATCCGAACAGATCGAGACCTCGATGGCTTACTAGGGCAATGGAAGGCCTAATATAAATGGAGAGAAGCCATCGGTATGATAATCTTCGAGAGCAAGCTGGTGTTTGCTAAGGTCAAGCTCGTGCAAGCTAAGGAGGGTGGTTACTTCTTCACAACCTTCCAGGTAGAGCTGACTCCACTTCCCTCCTTTGACTTAAAAGTCATTAATGGAAGGAAAATGGAGGGGATTAAGAAGAAAGCTACTGAGATGGTTGTGTATGTTCCCATCGTAGCTGGCTAGTCTTGGGTTACTTAAGCAGACCCGGGCTCGAAATCCCATGGTGCTGTAGATGATCAATTTAAAGATGGAGTTTCTCCCTCAAATAAAGGTCACAGCTGAGGTGGTTGTTTATATAACAGGTGAGCCCCGGTTGATCCAGAAGTAGATGTTTTGGATGGAGAAAACTTCTCTCTCAGGGGAAGTCAAACCAAAAGGAGGAGAAGTTGACCACGGTAGTGAGAGGCGTAGTTGTTCTGAATGAAGACATAACCAGAATTGAGGCAACCATGGCTAATGCAGGTAACCCGGGAGTGGATCCAACATGCATATGATCTGGAGAGACTTGGGTCCATGCATCGTTCCATGCGAGGATTGCTCTGAAGGAGGAGGTAAACTCTTAAGGGAGTGGTTTAAACTCTGTATGGCAGCGTGGCTGCCTTGGAAGCCAATGTGGGTGCTTCATTTGCTGAATGACGCTTCTGTGTTGCTTGCTAGACAGCTCGAGCTCTTCTTTCCTCTGATTCGATCTTTATTGAAGGATGGATACCTTGAGTAGATACAGAGAAAACAGAGATTTATTTGGGTCCGCTCTAACTGAAGCCGGACCTTATTGATTTGAAGAATGCGCAGATAATGAGGAAGACTTGGTTCCCATTTCTACTTTCATGTCTAGTCGTATTGGGGTATAAACTACCTTGAAGTCTTTTGTTGTTGTGGATGCATGGGGTGCTCCAAGCCCGCCTTCCTCTCCATTAGAATCATACAAAGTAAAGGTCCAGTTTGATCTTTCCAAGGAAATGGTGGTCCAAACTGGTCTGACAAATGTGGGTTGCTACAGAGGTTATGGATGTAGGTGAAGCTTCAAACCTACGTATCTGTCTGTCTGAATCTGTTAACGAGGTAAGGATCTAGATCGCCCTTACCCAAGAAAGGGAGGTCCATACTGAAGCCATAGTGATGGAAGAGGTCCCGATCAATCCAACTGAAGAGGTAAGGGACCGAACTGATTCAGGCTAACACGAATAAGGTGGTGGAGCTGGCTCCGAGGTAGCAATGCAAGGGGATGGTGGTTCTTCCTCTACCCAAGTAGCAGGACCAGGGAGGAAGGAGCTGCCATTATCGATGAAACTAACCTGGGAGGTGGATCGAGACCACGGTAGCTCGCTAGGGCGATTAATGGCCCAGTACAAATGGAGTGGAGCTACCGATCTTTTACTAGATATGAGGAGGCTTCAGAACTTGCGTTGGTGGTGCTGCTGCTGCTCCAGAAGTTTCCCCAGGCACTTAGGTGGCCTTACTGAATATAGGAAGCAACTTGGCCCATCTCGAATTAATTGGGACTCCAGTGGCTTGCTAGGACGTTGAATGACCCAGTATTAGTGGAGCAGTGCCACCGGTATGATGCTCTTTAGGAGCAGGTTGATGCTGCTAAAGTCGAGCTTGAGTAGACCAAGGAGAAGATGATCAGGATAATTGGGGGAACTATCGTCCTGAGCAAAGCCATGACCAGAGCTGAGGCAACCGCAACTGAGATGCAGGTAGACAGATAGTGGATGCAGTGTGCATATGATATGGAGAGACTCGAATCCGTGCTTCGTGCCTGGTAAGGACTGCTCTGAAGGAGATCATGGAGAAAGCTAAGAGTTTATTAGGTCCACTCTCACTAAAGCCGGTCCATCTCGAGCCATAGGGTGCACTGATGACGAAGAGGACCCAGTACCCATCACCACCTTCATGCCAAAATGCACTAGCGTAGAACCTATCTCAAAATCCCCGACAGAGAAGGAGAGGTCTGTACTGATGCTATAGTGGTATAAGTGGTCATGATTTATCATGTCGAAGAGAATGTGGTCAATGCTGACTGGTGTTGATCCAACCAAGGTGGTGGAAGCTAGCTCCGAAGTAACGGCGTTAGGGGATGATGGATGGGGACCAAGGTAGCTCTCTAGGGCGATGAATGGCTTGGTACATATGAAGTGGAGCTATCGGTATGGTACAGGTCCAGAGGCATGCTTAGGCTATAGATCATGCTGGAGTGAATTGGGACCACAGTGGCTTACTTGGAAGCTGGATGGTCCGATACAAATTGAGAAGAGCCACATGCTTGGTACTAGTCCAGAAGCCTGCTTGGGATCTAGGGAGTCCCCAGCAATTGAGAGAAGGCTCTGGACCCCTCTGAAATAAGTAGGAATCATGGTGACTTACTTGGGCGTTGGATGCCCGATACAAACGGAGAGAAGCCACCGGTTCGGTACCGGTCCAGAAGCCTGCTTGGGATCTAGAGAGTTCCCAGTAGCTGAGAGAAGTCTTTGGACCCCTCCGGAATGAGTCGGGAGCCCAGTGGCTCGCTTAGGCATTGACCGGCCCGGTATAAGAAGTGAGAAGCCATTGGGCTTTACAGCGGGGATGCAACTCCAGAGGCTTGCTTAGGCATGAAGGAGGCATTACCAAAATATGGAAAGCCTTTGGGCTCTCTTCGATCAGATCGGGCTTCGGTGGCTTGTTAGGGGATGAATGGCCCGGTACATATAGAGCGAAGCCACCGGTCTTGTAGCGGTGCTATTGCTCCAGCAGCTTGCTTAGGCACGTATGATGCCTTACCAAGAGTTGAAAGCTTCTTGGAACTCCTTGATCGGAACGGGCTTCGGTGGCTTGCTAGGCGATGAATTGCCCGGTATATATGGAGCGAAGCCACCGGTCTGGTAATGGTCCAGAAGCATGTTTGGGATCTTTGGAGTCCCTAGTAGTTGAAATGAGGCTCTGGACCATACTGGAATGGATCGAGGCCGTAGTGGCTCACTAGGATGTTGACCGGCCTGGTACAAGAAGTGAAGAGCCACTAGCCATTGCAGCAAGGCTACTACTCCAGAGGCTTACTTAGGCATGTATGAGGCCTTACCAAAATGTGGGAAGCCTTTGGACTCTCTTCGATCAGATCGAGATTGTATGGCCTGTTAGGGTGATTAATGGCCCGGTACATATGGAGCGAAGCCACCGGTCTTGTAGCGGTGCTACTGCTCCAGAAGCTTGCTTAGGCACATAAGATGCCTTACCAAGAGTTGGAAGCTTCTGGGAACTCCTCGATCAGATCGGGCTTAGGTGGCTTGCTAGGCGATGAATCGCCCGATATATATGGAGCAAAGCCACTTATCTGGTACTGGTCCAGAAGCATGCTCGGGATCTTTGGAGTCCCTAGCAGTTGAAATGAGGCTCTGGACAAATGCTGGAATGGATCGGGACCGTAGTGGCTCACTTGGGTGTTGACCGGCCCGGTATAAGAAGTTAGGAGCCACTAGCTCTTGCAGTGGGGCTGCTACTTCAGAGGCTTACTTAGGCATGTATGAGGCCTTATCAAAATATAGGAAGACTCTGGGCTGTCCTCGATCAGATCGGGCTTCGATGGCTTGCTAGAGCGATGAATGGCCCAATATACATTGAGCAAAGCCACTGATCTTGTAGCGTTGCTACTGCTCTAGAAGCTTCCTTATGCATGTAGGTGGCCTTACCAAATATGGGAAGCTTCTGGGAACTCATTGATTGGATTGGGCTTTGGTGGCTTGCTAGGGTGGTGAATGATCCGGTTAACATGGAGCGAAGCCACCGGTTTGGTACTGGTCCAGAATCATGCTTGGGATCTTAGAATTCCCTAACAACTGAGAGAATGTACTGGACCCTACTGGAATAAACCGGGAGCTCAGTGGCTCACTTGGACGTTGATCGGCCCGGTATATGAAGTGAGGAGCCACTGAGCCTTCTACTTGTTGTGCTGCACCATAGGCTACACAACTGAGTTGGCTTCTCAGATTCATGAGTTGACCTGCTACCTCTACCTAAGAGCTTCTAAAGAATAGATCCGGTGACATGAAGGGATCTGTATATCCAGGTAAAAGTCCAATGGATCTGCTAGATAGGTGATACACTCCAAGCGTGAGGCAGCGTAGCGGATCTTGTGTATATGAGATATACCGGTACGAAGAAATCTATAGTAAATAAACATGGGATGTGTAACTCTACTGCATAGAAGCTTTAGAGGTAGCAGAGAAAGTCTGCTCTAGAGAAGCTAGACAGGTGCGGCTTTGCTGTACATGAGCTCTAACGGTACCGGAGTAGGTCTGTTATGAAGGAGCTAGATAGGTACGGCTCTGCTGCATTGGAATTCTAACGGTGTCGAAACAGGTCTGTTATGGAAGAGCCCTCCAGGTGTGGAGCTGTTGTAAAGGAGCTCTACCAATAAATGAGCATCTTTGCTACCTAAAAGTAGTGAAGTAGACTGGTTCCACCAAGAATCCCACGTACCATATTTGCTCCACAACAAATAAAACTCGTCAAATAGCAAATTCAACACCACACGCGGTACGAAGGCGATATTGACAACTATGGAGAAAAAACATAGTAAATAGTAAATGACATTCCATGAATAATGAATCCGTTACCTCGATAGTAAAATGATACTCATGTAGAGACATAGAGGCTTTCAAAAGGGGAGTGTAAACTTCCCACATACGGCGCCAGAAAGTGTTAACAGAAAATTCACTCAGGGTGAGGAATTACAGCTAACACCCTCGAGACCACTATCACGGAAGTGGTGGCCGGGGTTGGTACCATATACTTTGGAGAGATCTTGTATGAATATGAAGTATGGAGCGTAGGTAGGAGAGAAGTCATCCCACTCATCGAACTACGCTATTGGTAAGAGATGAAGGGAGCTCAAGGTTCCCTTGCTGGTATGAAGGGGTTGATCTTAGTCCTGGTCCTCGGTCGGGGTCGGAGCCCGTCCTGGTACCCAGAGCCATTGACTCCCTTCAAGCTGATCTGGGTGGTTTCTCCTCATCTTAATGTGCAACTTTGGTATGTCAATGGAAGGATAAAAGCGCTAGGTTCAGCTAGGCAGGAATCTAGCTTGCACTCATATTCGCATGCATAATACAGGAGACAATAAGTGAAAGACAAGTCTTATGTAGAGGGAGGTGGACTGACCAAAGGGGGAAAAGCATCACGAATGATCACATGCTGAAAAACCCCGAGGCAGTATCCGGAGGAAAGAGGAATACCCTTCCTTATGTATATATCAAAGAACGTTCCGGGAAGCTTACAACAATGGAGAAATAATACAACTATGGTGCTCCGAAGAGCTTACAACAACGATCGAGTGTTAACCGATACCGGTATAATCCTGGTAAAGGTACACATATAATGACGATGTAGAGAGAATTTTAAACGAAGCATGTAGACTAGCCTAGGGCTGGTCGTTTATTGGGATTAGAGATGATATGTCTGTTCTCATATGACCCCCCCCCCCCCCCCCAATCGATGCTATTACAGGAGTATTTATACATGGTGTAACTACCTTGTCGTGAAGTTCAGGACTCTTAAATTGTTATTCTTTCCTTATTGAACACGATTCTTCATTTAATGTACTTGATTGGATTGTAGCTAATATCTTGGAGAATATGTGTTTGTTTCCTCTTCGGATTCTTCTTTCCTTGATATGTGGGATTTTCTGTTGTAGTTGACTCCCAATAATCGGTTGTGGAAGATATCTTAGAGGCAAAGGTATCTGTTTCCACTTTGGACTCTTTTACTAATTGTGGCCATTAAAGAGTTGGATATTCTCTCATTAATGGCGTTGATCCTCCCATTAATATGGTTGACTATCTCCATTAATACGGTTTGACCTTATTAATATGGTTGATTACCACCATTAATACAGTTGACCCCATTAATGGTACTTTAAATGTCATGAAAGTCAACCCTCTCTTCCTACGTTGCCGGGAGGAGAGCTCTAGTTCTGTACGTCACTTTAGAGAGGTACTTCATGAAGGTTACCTGAGGTGACGCTTGATATTTATCAAAGGCAAGGTATCCCAGGTTCTAGTACACTAGCGAGGTCCCCATGGGACCTCTCGATTGTCATGGAGCTATATCGATCTTGCTAGTTTTCCCATGGAGCTTATGCTAACCATTCTAGGGGTGAAATATCCCATAGGGTTCCAACCTTGTAGCTGGGAGCTTGGTTTAGCTACGCCGAACTTTATCTTAGAGCTCGACCTAATTATACAGGATTCCTGGTGGGGTAGCGGGCTTTAATTGGAGAGCCTAAATGCATGAAAGGTGTTAAGAAGGTGTTGATTACCTTACCCTTCTTCTGCAGGGTCGTAAGGTACCTCGACCGAGAGGACCTCGATACCTCGCTACCTAGACCCGGATTTGGACCCCTGCTTGAAGGCTGGAAGGTGGAAAATTCTTCTTTGGTCCCTAGCCAATTTTGATATTAACAAACGTAAACAATGTTTTGTTTTTATGTTTTTAGATACGATAAATCTTTTTTGTTTTAATTTATATGGAATACAAAGTATTTGGTAAATGAATAATTATTTATTAATTTTTTTTTTAATTATAAAGAACCTCGATTTCTGTTAATATCAAAAAATCGTTCGGGCCCCAGAATGTATGGAGACGTCCCTGGATCTAATGTGCATTAAATTTAAAATAACTTTGAATTGGTTATTTTTTACTGATATTTGATAAAGGAAAGAATAAAGTGATAAATTTTAAAGAAACGGATACTAAAATAATGAAAATGAAAAAAATATTTAAAAAATGTGACAAATCACAAATGTGACACTTACATGAAAGTTTCCCAAAATAATGCAGTAGCATTTAATAATATACTTAAATGAAATCTGGATCACAAACTGAGTGTTATATGTATATTTTTGTCGAATGTACACGTCACTGATAAGGTGGATAATTGCTAGGTAGATATCCGAATAGGCATCCAGAAATACCCTTCAAGACACCACAAAGGAATATGAACCCGATTTAAGTGTGAATACAAGTATTAGCAAAGTCATGACCTGTTCAGGATCAAGTGACGTCATGTTTTACTCAGGACAAATGTGAAAAACCCGAATAAAGAAATCCAGTACATGATCTACATGTGGGTGAACCAAGAGTCATGCTTAAATACGCAAGACATCCATATCAAGAATAATTTCTAGAAGAATAAAATACCAAACAGGAAACAGGTTCCAAATCATTCAACAACTTTACTTCGAGAAGACTGCACATTTATAAGGAAATAAATCCTAAACGGACCATATCACTTGAGTCCTATTCGATCTCCATGCAATCTCCGAAACAAGAAATAAGATAAGGACGACTCCATCAAGTAACCGGTCCTAATTAAAATTCTTTTCTTTTACTTGTACAACGGGGATTAGGGTCATATGCATGTATAAATAGACCCATAATCTCATCATTAAAGGGGGGATATAAAACAAAAAATACACAGAAAATCATTAGCAGAGAGAGGAAAAAGAGATCGAGTGGTGTAATTCTTGTGTCTTATTTGCTTCAAATTGCATTCTTTTTCTCTTTGACAGGTCATAACTAAATCCAAACTTGTTGACTCTCATCCATCAAGAAATCAACGTCAACAATTGGCGCTAGAATGAGGGGGCTAAACCTTCGATCTAATTAAGCAATGGCTGGTAGCAGAAGCAGAAACAGTTATGGGGGTATTAAAAAATCTCCAGATAATGCTCATATAGGCGGGAGCACATGAGATCCCACCATAACTGTCGAGAACCAACCAGCACCCGTGGTTGGTATCCAACAAATCCCTCCTACCAGTGAGGACATAGCACGTCGATTCGTAAGGCACTGCAATAGCTACTAGCGGACACGACAAGGGAAAGAGTAGATCTATTAGCTGGGAAAGAGGCGCGTCCTCCAAACCCTCCTTCTATAAGGCTCCGTTCGGTTATAATTGGGCCGGAACCAAATGTACTAGAAGCTGGTAGGAACTCGGGTCAAATCAATCAAGCTGGGGGCATAAAGCGTAACCAGGACAAGGATCATGAAACGCTCGAAGAAGAACGACCATTCCAAATGAGGAGTCACTGTCAGATGGCCCATAATAGGCACCGCAAATATGACCGGCGTAGGGATCGGTCATCGTCATTTGAGGATAGCAATCGGCACCATCGTAAACGTTGTCATGGACTCATACGCCAGCAAGGATTGGCCCACGAGACTCGGGAAAGGAGTGAAGAGGGGCTGGAAACAGGTATGACGATCACCCGACAGTTTAACCGTCATGGAGAACCGGTGGGAGATAGAGATGTTATGATTCAAAGCCTGACCTGAGAAGTCAAAAACAACAGGCGTCAAGTGGACTCTTTGGTTAGGGGGATATGGATATAACGAGTTATCTGATGATGATTCTGATAGTCCTTTTACCAGGGACATCCTGCGAACCCCTTTCCCAGAAAGGTTCAGGATGCCACACGTGGAACAGTTCAAGAAAGATACAGATCCTAAAGAACACGTCAGACGGTATAAAAACGCTCTAGCTCAGTATGCCCACAGCGACCCTTTGCTGTGTCTTAATTTTCCACAAACTCTGGGCGACACAGGATCAATATGGTTCGGAAGATTGCCCCCGGCAAGTATTGGGAGTTTCGGTGAATTGAGCAAGAGTTTTTTAAGACAGTTCCTAGGCAATATGCACAGGAAAAAGTCAGTCGCTTACCTTTCTCAACTAAAGCAAGGAAATGATGAGTCATTGAAAAAATACATGGGGAGATTCAGTCAGGCGGTCTCAGAAATCGGTAGTGCAGATGAGGAAGCAATAATTGCTGCATTCGTAAACAACCTGTAGAATGGACGAATGTCTTTTGACCTAAGAAGGGCTCGTCTAACCAAATATACAGATATGATGGATATGGCTGGAGGGTATGCATTAGCCAAGGAAGAGTAGTTAGCAATAGGAGGTTGCTACATGCATGGTGGGAGGCCCGAACTAAAAGATGCCGAGTCGAAGGTATATAGCCATAAAAGAAAACAAAAAGGAAACAGTAAAGAAAAAAGCAAGGATGGGGGAAGGAGATGTAATACTGACCGGACCACGGAGAAGTTTCGAGGAAAATATACAAACTACACCCCTCTTCGGAAAAAACAAGAAGAAATCCTGACAATATTAGAAGAAAAGAATCTGGTAAAGGAGCCACATCGACAATCTCAATTTGCTCGGTGAGACACGACAAAATACTGCGGATTCCACAAGGAAACTAGTAATGACACCTCCAAATGTTACCAGCTTAGAGACTATATAGAGACCCTCATTCAGGAAGGACACCTCCAAGATATAATCCTGAAGAAAGATGAGAAGTCAGAAGGTAAATCACTTGATTAACCATGTTTGAAGAGTTTTTAGTGCACATACACACTCTCATGCATGTTTTTGATCATCTTGCATGAATGCTTAATTGCCTTAATTGTGTGTCTTTTCGCCATAACTCTTGCTTGAGTGTTTGATGCATTGAATTTGCCTTTAGAAGAGGATTTTCCTCTTAACCACAGTTGGGATTACTCCCGGTGCATTGCCTCCGCTGCAGTCTACACAGTGGTGTTCTCCAAGCATTGCACGCTGCTTTTACAGCAACCTGTGCTCTTTGCATGCACAACGGTCTCCCAAGCAAAGGTTCCCAGGCATGTACCGCGGTCTAGACTGCTTTTGGTGCACATGCCTAGCCAGTGACCTAGGAAGCGGTAATGTCCAGCCGTGCCATGCTGCATAGACCGCGGTATGGAGACTTACCTAGGCTGCGGCACTCACAACGGTCATGATGGGAATTAGTTGCCCTTTGTCCAAAACAATGCAGTTTCGTGTAAGGTACAATATATATATATATATATGTTCTCTTCTCTTCTCTTTGGCAAATGGAGTTCAAGAAGCCATTTTTATGAGACCAAGCATTTATAGATGTAAATTCACCTACATTATCTAGTCTAATTTTTTTGATTTGATAATCAGAAAATTGTGCTCGTAATTTAATAATTTGAGCAAGAATAAGTCTTGCAAATGCAACAGTACGAGTAAAAAGCAAACAAACATGTGACCACCTAGTTGACACGTCTATTAAAACCATGAAATATCTAAAAGGTCCACAAGATGGGTGAATAGGTCCACAAATATCACCCTGAATTCTTTCCAAAAAACTTGGGGATTCAAAATTGACTTTCGTTGTGGATGGTCTTGTAATTAATTTACCTTTAGAACAAGTTGCACATGGGTTATCAGAAGGTAAAAAAATCTTCAGGTTCTTTAAGGAATGTCCATGTAAGTTTTCAACAATTCTCTGCATCATAATTGATCCTGGATGACCAAGTCTATCATGCCAAAGCATAAAAGTCTTTGGATCATTGAACTTCTGGCTCAATATAAGATTTGTTTCTGTAGTTCATATGGCAATTTGATACAACCCAAAAGAAAGTCTAAAAAATCTTTTCAGTATCTGCTTCCGACATGATACAATAGTAGTGATACAAATGTATTATATATTACCTTCTTTAGTAGTCTCAATGTGGTATTGATTAAGATGGATATCTTCAAAGCTTAGCAAATTTCTTCTGAAATTGCTAGAATATAAAGCATCATTGATTTGTAATTTTGTTCCATTTGGTAACAAAATATTTGCTCTTCCTAAGCCGTCTATCAGGTCTGTAGTACCTGATATTGTGTTAACATTAGCTTTAGCTAATTTTAAGTGAGTGAAATATTTTTTGTTTCGAACGATTGTATGCGTTGTGACACTGTCTCCAAGACATTCATCTTTTGATTGTTCAAATCATTAGTACTATTCGAAGCCATCTTCATATATATAAATTTAAGTTAATCTAAATAAAATTAAATTAAATTAAAAAAAATGAGGAGATTACAGGTCAATTAAGAAAATTTGAAAAATAAAATTCAAACTTCATTAAAAGCAAACCGAATTATAAGACAAATTTATTTCCTCAAAGCCCACACTATAGGGAATTTTATTAGAATCACACGCAAGATACTTTAGAGCACTCAAAACAAACTTAAACATAATGACAATTGAGCACTAGTAACACACCAAAGCATAATGAAAAACACATTGAAAATAATACCAAAAATGCTAATTTGTATTAGCATTTCCATCTCCAATTAAGTGGCCAATGTTCCCATTTGGGTCCTCAAAGAAATCTGAAATGTCCAGGTGAGTTATGTCAACTGGCTCATCATGATCAATGAAATTTGTTTCCACCTCTTTTCCTTTTGGCTTCAACGATGCTTGATAAAGTTCCACAAGATGTTTAGGCGTACGACAGATATGTGACCAATGCTCTTTTACTCCACATCGGAAACAAGCATTGTCATGATTTTTTTAGGGTTTGTTTTTAAAATCTTTCCCCTTTTCTTGTTTTCCATCATTGTTATTCCACTTATGGTGATTTGGTTTAGATTTCTTATTATGACCCTTTCGGTCTTGATAATGACCACAGGCCATGCACACGATTATTTGATGAGTTAGCATTCGCTTCTGGGAATGTTACAGTTCCAATTGGGCGAGATTGATGATTTTTCATTAAAAGATCATTATTTTGCTCAATCACAAGAAGACATGAAATTAACTTAGAATATTTGGTAAATCTATGCTCTCAATATTGCTGATGTAGGAGTAAATTCGAGGCATGAAAAGTAGAAAATGTTTTTTTTAACATGTCTTGTTCAGTTATTGTCTCTCCACATAATTTCAATTGAGAGACAATCTTAAATAATGAAGAATTATACTCACGAACCGATTTGAAATCTTACAATCGTAAGTGCATCCAGGCATAACGAGCAATTGGAAGTATCACCGTTTTTTGGTGATTAAATCTTGAAAGTTCCCCAAAAACGTGTGTCTATAAACCTAGAGGGGCGTGAATAGGTTTTAATCAAGTCAATTACCAATTTTTCTTGATTATTCAATATTCAAAATTCACCCAATAAAAAAAACATACAACATCAAGTGTAAAGTACAGAAATATAAACAACACAAGATGTATACGTGGAAACCCTCCATATGGGAAAAACCACGGGTTGTTAAGTGCGCCACACTCGATCGCAGAAATCCACTATATGAGTAAAAATTTACACCCTCAAGTGATACTCGGACTCTCACCCTCGACAACCTCAGGCTATGGTCATTACCACTCACCACTCTTAGTTCAATCCCTAGTGATATCCCATGATCCACTACTCTTGGCGTGAGCACCTCTTACTCTACCCCTCGGGCCTTTTACGGTGGATACCCGACCAATTGCTTGCCAACCTACCCTTGGTTTCAAGACATGACTTGCTTGTGCAACTTCACCTAGAAGCCACAAGACTTTGACTCTATGAAGAGTATATGGTCTAAGTGAACAATCAATGAATGCTCAATGTTAGACCAAACATACAATGCTAAACTAGGTGTAGAAAAAGCAATACAATAACATAGTTATCAAACAATGCCTACATGCCCATACATAAGGACTCAATTAGATGCAAAAGGATTTTAACAACCTAATTGTCAATAAAATTCCAACCAACACAAGTCGTCACAACATATAATTAAGGACAATATTTTGCAATCAATAAATGCAATCAATAAATGCAATCAATGAGGCATACACATAAATATTCATAAACTAGACTAGATGCATAAAGTTAACCTAATCATCAATTATGTATACATGAACATTCATGGACTAGCTATTTATGCATAAATGACCTAATAATGCAAGCTATCACAATAAAAATCCCAAACATGTCATAATTTCAATAAATATGCAATAAATATGAAGAAATGCTAATTTAAGCAATAAATGACATGTCTTGGTAAGCTAGAACAATAAATAAACAACAATGGTGGTTCTACTTACAAATCAATGAAAACCCATGCTTGGAATGATGCTTGAATGCAAGATGAAGATGAGTTTGGGGTTTGGAGAGTTAAAAACAAAGCTTGAAGCTTTCTCTCTCTAATGGAGGTTCTCTCACTCTAAAATTGTGTTCTTTGAGCTCTAAAGAAGCAAGGAAGAAGAAAAGAACATATATATATGGTGCCCTACACAAAGTGACATCGTTTTGGACGAAAGGTAACCAAATCCCGTCAGAACCGTTGGCTATACCGCGGTATAGGTAAGTGTCCAGACCCCGGCACAGAGAGCTGTGCATCGCCTGGACAACACCGCTCTGTAGGCCGCTGTGCATGCAGATGCACAGACCGTAATCTGGACAGCATGCAACGCCTGTGAAACTCCGCTTGGGAGACCACAGTGCATGTAACAAGCACAGGCCGCGGTAGCCACAGCATGCAGCCTCTGGTAAACACCGTTGTGCAGACCGTGGCATAGGCATTGCACAGAAAGTGGTCTGAATCGCCGACCATAGGAAAAAAATCCTCTTTTTAAGGCACAAAAAATTCATTCAACACTCAAACAAGAATTAAGACACACAAGGCACACAAGATGGCAAATAAGCATGCATGCAAGATAATTAAAGGAAAATGCATGAGTGTGTGTGTGTGTGTGTGTGTGTGTGTGTGTGTGCACCTAAACTCTTCAAGATGCAAAGTCAAGTGATATACCTTTTGTTCTTGGAAGCTTGCCAATGAGGACCTAAAAGACCCATTACACAATCATCCCCAATGTAGTGTGGTTTGTCATGAAATAAGAAAATCATAAAATCGAGGTCCTTACAAATCTCTCATCTAAATTTTTTTCAAAGCTCAAATGGATCTTTAACTGTAAGATACTCAGATTTCAATCCTTCATGGAGATGGTGCCGAAGGAAAATCATTGCTCTAGCACGGTCCTATGAAGATGCTTCATTCTTTTCTTTAATCGTTTCTCTCAGATTCTTAGCATCAAGATGAATTTCAGCATCAAGAATCCATGACAAATAGTTGTCACCAGAAATATCAAAAGCAACAGATTCAAGTTTTGTGATGTTCGACATATTCTGCTAGCTAAATCACAAAAATGATTATTAGAAATTCCTAAACACAAATATGCCAAATTTATAACAAAATATTAAAGGTATGAATATACTTTTTAATTCCATAACATTTTGTAATTGTAAAAATGATGAATATTGTGAGTCAATAACAAATTACAACATATATATTTTTCACACCTTGTGAAAAAGGAATAAATAAAAAAGAATATTTACCTAATCGGAGCTACTTCGTGCTGATAACGATAAATAAACTCAATATGAAATGAACTCAATAGTAATAACACAAGAACACAAGAAGAAATCAAGAAATAGATAATATATAAATATGATATTTTATTCACTTCGCAATGGTATTTACAATTCGGTGAGTCCTCCCTTTTATAGGCTTACAATATAATAGTTACAAAGATGAAAACACATTAGCAATAAACATAAGAATCAATGGTGCCATAAACATAAGAATAAATGGTACCATAAACGTGAGAATAAATAGAAGAAGGTGAATGATCATAAGTTATATTGGATGGACATTAACTCATATCGTATTTTCATAATAATTCTAGATGGCTTTACTACACCAATTTCAATTACTATTATTTTATTAGTTCAACTTCAATCAGGATGGTTCCATAACACTATATACACCTCTTGCACGCATGGATAATATCAGGATTCTCTAAATATTTATTTTAATTATTAATATTGGCCTTCAACATATACAACTTGTTTTTTCTTTCCTTTTTTGTGAAATCATCAATACAAATTAAGATATCGGTCAATTACATATTCCAAAATTTCACCACCAAATTCGCTAAGAAAAGAAAGAAAATAAATATTTTTACAATACTTATTAATTATAAGTTACGAGGATATGAATTTAAAATCCAAGTCTCAAACAACTTTTCTTCATGATAGGCTGACTTTTACTGATTTACGTTCATTTCCATACCAAAAGATCTCAACCACTGTTCAAAACTCAAAAGGCCAATAAGAGAATAAGAGATGATGATGTCATTGTAAAAAAAAAACTGATGATAACATAAATAAAAGAGTAATACTTTAATTAAAATTATTATATATATATATATATATATTTCTGAAATATTATAACCTAATAAATAATAAGAGTATATGATGAGTGACGTGGTATTTATAGTTAACATTATTTTAAATAAAATAATATAAAAGTATCTAATAAATAATGAAAGTATATGATAAGTTACATTATATTTATAGTTTAACATTATTCCAAATAAAATAACATAAAAGTATCGAAAAACCAAAGTCACAACTAAAGATGGAAGGATACACTCATCTTAAAACAAAAAAAACAAAAAAAAAAAAGAAAAACATTCGTCTTCCCCCGTTACCTGTCTTTTCTCCTATCATGATATGTCAAAATAAATTCATTTATAACCATTAAAAATAGGGAAAATTGCACAAAAATACTCTGACTTTAACTCATATATGAGGTAGAATTCAGTTTTGTCTTAAATACAGTATGATACCCTTCACCTTAGGTTTGACCATTAGTTTTAATTGCGGTGTTAACCACTAAAGGATAGTATTGTCATTTAACTGACAAAAAGCATATAAGTGTTTTGAGTAAATAAAAAATTAATTTTTTTAATAAAACCTTATCTCATTTTCTCCATCTCTCGATTCTTACTTATCGTCGTTTGTCTCCCCGTGTCTGGTCGCTTGCCAGATTCGATCGTTGTCGAGTTTTCGAATCGACTAGAGCAACTGATTCGTCATCATTGATTAGCTCGACGGTGGCAGAATCGCGTTCGGGGATGAAGTTCTCATGGTAAGTGAGTTATTGGAGGGGATTGGAGATGTATGGACAGTGCCGGTGTCGGTGGTGGTGAGGACTAAGGCGTTTGGATGAATCCATGGAGACTTTGAGTTTTGATTGATTTTTATTATTATTATTTTTCAGAATTCTGGGTTGATTTTATTGTTTAGATTTTTAGATTGGTTTTCTTTTGTCTGGGTTGTGTACGTGTAATCCATTAAGTGAAATGAATTTGGATTTTATTTTTTTCTTTATGCGAGATCTTTGTTAGTTTTTTATTTTTTTAGGTCTTGTATGGGTATTGAACCAATGAAATGGACAAGAATAGTGAAATTGTGTAAATGGGATACGATCCTGCAGAGATTTGATGAGTATTTTTTGTCGGTCTTAGTTGGATGCTTGCATTGGATGAAATGGATTTGGCTGTCATATTTTTATGATTCTTGATTGTTTCATTTTTTTGTCTTCATCGGGTACAGTGTTTTGGGATGATCTCTCATTCTTTATAGAAGAATTGGACGATGAACTTCAATGGAGATCTGTTGATACTTTTTTTAATAAAAAATTTAAAATTGATTTTAAAAGATATTAGTTCAAGGGTCATTTTGGTATTTTTAAGATTAAAGTTAATATCACCGTTAAATTTAACGATCAACCCATAAGTCGAGGGTATTTTTTTGTGTTATTGGCAAAACTAGATTTTACCTCATGTATGTGTTAATGTTGTGGTATGTTTGTGCAATTTTCCCTTAAAAATAAAATACACAAACTTTAGTAACTAAATGACTTTTGAAAAAACTAATTCTCAAACAAGTGCACTTCTACACTCAAGTACGGTGTTTCCCATTCACATGATTGTGAAATTCAAAGGCTCACCATGAACATTTGCCAACTTGTATATATATTTAGAAATAAATATTCAACTCGTATATATAATAATCAATCTCAGGTAGTTCAGGCTTCATAAAATCTGATCGGCCGTTTGTTATCTAATTTCAAAGAAAAAGAATCACTCATGTATCTCTCCTAATATCTTGAGTTATATATGTAGTGTAATAAATAAATTCATTATAAGCGGAAAAAAATAAAAATAAGGATCATATTCACCACTTGCAAGTTGCAACTTAAAAAGGTTACAGCTATAGCAGCTTTGGAAAGCTGACAGCCTGGTTGTGGAGAAATCTCTTCTTATCACATTGAGGACATGAATTTTGAGCCATACAAATTACAAAGCATATACATTTATAATTTAATATTGATATTTAGAAAATTTATTTTAAGAAAACAAGAGAACAAACACTCTCCACTCTCCAGAGTAGTCAGTAGTGTAATGTGTAGTTCACATTCTCACAAAGAAACTGGTAGTTGGGGTCTTCACTATTATGTCCTGCCTTCCTTGCCTTGCCCAAAGAGTAGAATGGTAGATAGATGGCTATTTAATGGCCGACTCTGCCCACATATATATACAACATTGACCTCATAGCCCACAACCACAAATGCCCCAACCCCATCTCACCATTTTTAAACCTCTCACTGCTCCTTTCCTTGTTAATTTCCTCACGCACTCTCTATCTCTAACTGGTGATAAATATATGGCACCCAATAAGAAGAGTGATGATTGGTTTGCTACTAATAAGCAAATAATTATTAGGAGTAATAAAGGAGCATGGACAGCTGAAGAGGATAGAAAACTAGCTGAGTACATTGAAACTCATGGTGCCAAGAGATGGAAAACCATTGCTACAAAATCAGGTTCATTATATATATTTTGAGCTAATTATTAAAAGAGAAATGAAGTATAAGCTAATTAATTGATGGGTTTAATTTTCTGATCTATTTACTGCGTAGGTTTGAATCGATGTGGGAAGAGTTGCAGATTGAGATGGTTGAATTATTTGAGACCAAACATCAAGAGAGGCAACATTTCTGATGAAGAAGAAGACTTGATTCTCAGGCTTCATAAACTACTTGGAAACAGGTCATTAATTACTACTAGCTTAGCTACTACACAATATAAATCAAAATTTGATTTCTATAAATATATATTTTTTACATGTGTAGGTGGTCTTTGATTGCTGGGAGGCTTCCGGGACGAACAGACAACGAGATAAAGAACTATTGGAATTCTCATTTGAGCAAAAAAATAAGCCACGAGGAGAAAATATTGCGACCTTCTACTATTCCTGAAAGGACATCGAACATTACTCAAGTAAAAGAAGAGGAGGGTGCCAGAGAAATCGCAATCTCGGATTTGAATTTTGACATTGACATTGACGATTTCTTTGACTTCTCGACTGAAGGTTGCTATGGTTTGGATTGGGTAAATAAATTCTTTGAGCTTGATGATGATTCCTCCTGGCTCACCGATAAAAGGTGACCATTTTGTGTAAAAGTATATATAATTAACTAGTGTTTTCTCCTCTAAATAAATTAAATAACTTTGAATCTACCTGATCTTGAACAAAATTCTATCTTTATTATGTTTCAGTTTTCAAATTCTGCAAGCAAGCCAGGTCCAACTTACATACTGGTTCAAAAATAGCTTTAAATGGAGCAGCAGCATTAACAATAACTTGTCTCTAGCCGACTCTATTTGTTTCACTTTTTTGAACATAAGAAACAGATAGACTATAATAAAAGGTTACTTGCAATGACACAGCCTGAGGTTATACAAAAAGGTGTAATACTCAACTAAACTAATGGCTTTAATTGCTGCAGCCCCCTCATTGTTAGTCAAACTCCGTTAAAGATAGCGGTTGACCGGATTGCTAGGGGTAAAACCATCATTATCATATCAATTATTTCTGGACAAATATATAGTAACGATTTATTTATTTATTTGCTAATTAAAAACTATATATAAAATAAAAAATAATATTGGAGGGACTAGAGTCATGGGACCATTTTCCATTGTGAAGGTCTGGGTTCGAAGCATTTAAAAAAGAAAAAGGGAAAAAAAAAGATTTGGGTTCAGATATCTGAACCAAATCTCCATTAAAGGAGAGATCTGGTTCTCCTCCAAAAATGGAGATGAGAACCAGATCTCCTCCTCCTAAAATGGAAACCGAATCTCCATCTCTACTAAGGCCCAGACCTTCTTCTCCTCCGCGGGGAACATGTTTATATTTTTTATTTTGTTATTATTATTTATGGGTTGATGGATTTGTTTTGATAAAGATGAAGTTTTGAATGGATGTATGGGTGATGAAGTTGGGTGGTTTTTGGATGATAGAGATGAATTGGGTGATGGAGATGATTTTGAAATCAGAAAAATTACTGTTTGGGAAGCGAGAAAACGAGAGAAAATTTTGGCAGATGAAGTTGGGTAATCTTTGGATGATGGAGATAGTCTTTGAATTCTAAAGAATTATTGTTTGGGAAGTGAGAAGACGAGAGAGAATTTGGGTGATAAAGTTGGGATTTTTTTTGATGATGTAGATGGTTTTAGAAATATGAAAAATTGTTGTTTGGGAAGTGAGAAAATAAGAGAAAATTTTGGGCGATGAAGCTGGGTGATTTTTGAGTGATGGGGATAGGGATGCTTTTTGAAGTCTGACAAATTGTTGTTTGGGAAGTGAGAAACTGAGAAACTGAGAAAATGAAAAGAAGGAAATAATTTGGAAGAAAAAAAATCGGTAGGCAGTTGTGTTCTTTGATTTTTTATAAAAACAATTCTATTTTTTCAATTTCTTTGATTTTCTTAAGAGTATAAAGTTTAACGATTATTTTAATAGCAGAGGTCTGTTAAGACTATTTCAAACAAAATAGAGGGTATTTTTAACTTTTTATACGCAAATCTCAATTAACCGTTAAACGGGATGGAAGTCAACCTTGAATAAGGGGTCCACAGTAATTAAAGTCATTAGTTGAATATTAACCTTTTTTTTTTTTTTTTACCTTAGGGCATGTCAATGCAATTAACCCAAAAAACAATGTTTTTGGAAGGGCAAATTGGGTTAAAGAACCCCCAACATTTGGTGAAAGTGCAATGAGATCGTTTTTTTTTTAATTACAATAAAATACCCTTGACTAATCTTTGACCGTTAGAGGTAACAGATGTTAGAATCTGAAGGGTAATAATGTCATTTTGTCTTAATTTTGGAAAATATAATAATTTTAGTTCACAATTGTTTTTTAAAAAAATGTAAAAAAACAAATAAAAAAAATGATCAAGATAAAAAATAAATTGGGGCAGATCTGGTTTTGAACCTAGATCTTTATCATCATCTTAATTTTTTTTAAAAAAAATGAGTAAATAATTTTTTTTTTGGGAGGTCTAAATAAAAAATATATATATAACATCCATTTTTTCTCATAAAATCACCATCGCTCTTCTTCATTCTCAAACAAAACTCAAAATCTCTATAGAAATCTCCCCTACCAAACCAACAAAAAATCCCAAAAAAATAAATAAATTCACATCTTCAACTTCTTCATTCTCTAACAAAACTCAAAATCTCCATCGTAGATCTCCACCTACCAAACCAACAAAAAATCTCAAAACCTCACTCTTCGCTTCATCTCTTTCTATGTCCATGTCCCACTAGCCTCCCATGGCAAGCTCCGAACTCCTCAAATGTAAGATTGGGTTGGCCTCCGTAGAGATATCTCTAGATCTCCATTGAATGAGATCTACAGATATATTTTATGTTATTTTTTTTTCTTTTTACATTTTTTGAAGATGAATTTGTTTTATATTTAATATATATATATATATTTGAGTGATGTGGCATTTTTTTCATTGGACACTGTGAATTTGTTTTATTGATACTTAGGGTAATTTAGACATTTCCTACTATTTGACTAGTCACATGTTCACTCTAACGGTTAAGGGTTAATCAAGGATATTTTACTATAATTTTAATAAAATTACAGATCTTGTTGCACTTCCACCAAATGTCATGAAATTTTATTGTAATTTACCCTTTTTAGAAACATTGATCTGATTTCATATTTTAATATACTAGGAAGTTTTCTAAAGCACTAGATTTTGGAGCACATGCAATGCATGCGCTTGTATCAATACCAGATAGAGGTGGCAAAATGGACTGGGCCCTAACGGGCGGCCGGGCTCGACCTGTTTGGTAGCGGGCCCAGGCCGGCCCTGCCCGCCAGCTTAACAGGCCATGCCTAAGCCCATTAAGTTGGCGGGCCGTGCCAGGCCAAGCCTAGGGGTCGCGGCATGCGGGCCCAAATTTGTTTTGAAAAATATATTATGGCAGGCTTTAACAGGCCGGCCCACGAGCCGGCCTTAGAATCGGTTCGCGATCCGACTGGAGGGCCGGCCCATTAAGGCCAGCCAGAATTCAAAATTTTCAAATTTTAAATTTTAAATTTTGAAATTTGAATTTAGGGGTGGCTTTTGTAAATATCCAAGAGCTGTTGGTGACCGTTGGAGGGTTTTAAAAAATGTCCAAAACTTTTAAGAATTACATTTTTTTTTTAAATCTTTTACTTTTCATTTCAATTATACCATAACCTAACATCTTCCTATAAATACCCCATCACCCTCACCTCATTTCCTACAATTTATCTACTTCCCTGCTCTCTTATTTTCTCTATTCTTTACAATCTCCAACATCTCTCACTCTGTCATTCACTCTCTTTCAACTATTTTATAACTTATTTTATTTATTTAATATATATATACACTATACATTTTATATTACATTATTATATACTATATACTATTATAGTATATACTTGATACCTCCCACTCTATAGTCTTTACATATTCTAAGGTTCTTACTCTAAGGTATTGTCTTATTTTAAAAAAAAATTATTTACTTTCATTTGTTATTTAATTATTAACTATTATTAGATATTAATATGTTTATAACTAATGTTATTATTTATTATGTTGCTAGGTATCCAATTGATTAATTAATTCAACACTCTCAACTCTCAACTCTCAAGTCTCCAATTTAAGGTTATTATTTATACTTCTCTACTTTTGTTATTAATAATTTTTGATATAGTAATTATTATTATTTAGTATTTAGTGATTTGTAATTTAGTATGTGTGTTATGTGTAGTTAATATTGTTATTTGAGTGTTAGTAATATGTTAATTTCATGTATTTTTATGAGTTTAACAACAAAATAATATATTTTTTTAAATAATTCCTGATTGTTTTTATATTTTCAAGATTATTATTATATTATAAAGATTATGTTTTATTTTGACGAGTTTAAGAAGAAAATGACGATTTACAAGAATTAAATCCAAATGTTTTTAATTTTTTTAAAATTAATAATATATTAGAATGATTATGTTAGTATTATGTATTTTTGTGAGTTTAACAACAAAATAATATTTTTTTATATTTTTGAAATTATTATTATATTATAAAGATTATGTTTTCTTTTCTCGAGTTTAAGAAGAAAATGACGATTTAGAAGAATTAAATCCAAATGTTTTTAATTATTTTTAGATTAATAATATATTAGAATGATTATGTTAGTGTTATATATTTTTTATGAGTTTAACAACAATATAATAATTTATCTGTGACATTTAATCATTTATTCAATTATAATCTTAGGAAAATGAATCCTAAACACTTAAACCTGACCCCCGGGGACTATTTGCCTGACGAGGACATCAACCAATTATTCGGTGAGTTCCCAGAAGAAAGTCATGTTAGTACTACGGGTGCGGGATCTTCTTCCTCGACACCAGAATCGAGTAAGAAAAGGAAGAAGAAATCAATAGTATGGATGGATAGCTTTGACCCTGTAATGAAGACGATGGCAGATGGTTATCAAGTTAAGCTCACCAGTAAGGGAAATACTCATCTTAGAAGACATAAGCCCAGTTTGGTATTGTTTTCCCAGCTGCTTTTGGAGCCAAAAGTGATTCTGGACATAAGACAGAGTGTTTGATAAAATCGCGGGGAAGTGCTTTTGGTCACTTTTAGCTTCTTCCAACTAATTTTTTAAGAAGCTACAAATACATGCTTTTGGATTTTGGCTTCTGCTTTTAGAAAACGCGCTACAGTGATATTAAATGAAATTGTACTAACTTTCCAACTTTGTCCTTGCCTTTAACGAAATTTAACAAAAAAAAAAATTGGGCTTATATTTCAGTACAAAAAAAAATGTTGTCATAACTGTATAAAAAAATAGGGATAATTATTTCAATAAAATAGAATAAAAATGAAATAAAAAAATAAAGTAAAATAAAATAAATAAATAAAGCTAATTAATTAAACAAAGTAGAATAAAAAATGGGGATAATTAATTCAATAAAGTACCATAATTATATAACATTTAACACTAAACACAAATAAAAAAGAAAAATGTAAAGTATAGCACATTAGTACCATTTAGATGTCTATGTTCTTTTAGTAATTTTACACACTCATAACACTTTTTATTTCAGTTTACCAAACACATTGAAATTGCTTTTAGTTCTCACAACACTTTTGAAAATCAGTTTACCAAACACTCAGCTGATTCTTTCCACAACAATTTCAAAAGCAATTTCCCCTACAGAATTTCAAACGCACTTCTCCCCACAGTACAACAATGCCAAACTGGGCCATAGACTCAGTTGCATGACTTCCCATGGGCAATTCGATATAACTCGACAAACCCAGCTGTAGCGGAACCCAGATGGTTCAATGAATACATGGCAGTATGACCTCGACCGGGGTCAAAGAGCATTCAGTGTTGTATTGTGCTGCAACTGACCAACCCATAGGTTTTCAAGAAAACCCCTATTTTTAATATTATATTAATAATGCTTTTAACCCCCAATTTTTTCCTGTTTCTAGAAACACAACTAGAAGCGATTTGATAAGTACTTTTGAAAAATATAGGACATAATTGATTTTTGAACTGTAAAACATTTCTTTTTTTAATTGCATTAACGTCAGACATCTGGAGCGAACGTTCAAAACAAGATTATTTTTGTGTCACTGGACACTATGTAGACACCGAATGGATTTTACAAAAAAAAAAAAAACTCCTTGGCTTTTGTGTCATGGATTATGCACACACTGCACAAAATGTTTTTCAGATTATTATGTCCGTTATACAAGATTATGGCATTTAAAACCGCATCATGTCAATTATTTTGGATAATGCATCTGCTAACTTCAAAGCTATCGAATATTTCATTAATTCTAACATCCCTAATATTGCGGGAAAATTTTTCCACACCCGTTGTGCATGTCACATAATAAACTTGATTGTAAAATCAAGTTTAAAGAAGATCGAAAGTCAAATTGACAATATTATGGGGGGCTTTGGGTTGGATTATGGCATCTAACCAAAGAATTGTTGAGTTTGCTAGATTTTGTAAATCAATGAACCTAAAACCCCGTAAGTTCCAAATAGATATACCGGTAAGGTGGAACTCAACATATTAAATGTTGAAATCTACTTTACCATATGCTTTAGAAATTACTAGTTTTTATAACTTGAACACCGCCAACGACACCCAACATGAAAAACTCAAGGAAAGTGATTGGTTTGTGGCCAACATTTTTGTTGAATTTTTATCTATTTTTTATGATGCTAATGTAGAACTTTCCGGGGTTTATTATCCCACATCTCCTCTTTCACTTCATAAACTTTATGACATGGCTAATTTAGTTAAACAATATAGGGAAATGGTATTGGTAACTCCCGGTTGTTGTTGCTATGCAAGAAAATTATGTAAAATATTGGGGAAAATTTCTATTTTGTATGCCTTTGGTATTGTTGTAGATCCTAGGTTCAGATTTGAAGCTTTAAAAGTTTTTTCAACTACTTTGGGCGAGGCTCTAGGATTAAGTGAAACGGATGTTGTTGAATATCTTAGTACACTGAAACCCTAAATTTTTGAGATTTTTGCTATTTATGAGAACAGGTACAACACCGAAACAGCGGGACCAGCGCCTCCTCAACAAAAATCCCAACAACAATCGAAGCTCATGAGAATTTTTTTGAACAAGACCACAACTTCTCGTGCTTCAGGAAGTTCGAGTCAAAGTCAAAGTCAAAGTCAACATGTGGAGCTCAACAAATATCCGAGTACAGAGTATTCCATCCTAGAGTACGAAGATTTCACAATGATCAATCTTCTGAAATGGTGGTGGAACAAGAGAAACAGCTTCCCAGTTCTATCGAGACTAGCATATGATATCCTTGTTATCCCGGTTTCAACTGTATAAAAGATGTTCATTGGCCCCTGATACGGTGAAAGCTTTGACATGCCTTAAGGATTGGAAAAGATGAGAATGAGAAGACAACATCAACCGGTCAATGAAGAACTCATCGATGACTTCTCTAACATGACCATCGATGAGAGCTCCGGTAGCAACCAACCGACAAACTGATGTAATTGTAAATACTTATTTTTTTCGGATTGCACTCTTTTTCTCTTACCAAGTTTTTATCTCATTGGATTTTTCTTGGTAAGGTTTTTAATGAGGCAATCGTAATTTGTAATTTATACTTTTCACCACAAATTTAATAATAAATTATAAAAATATTATCATCGAAAACTTAACTGTTGTTCACTTGTTTGAAATGAAAAAATGTATTACATATTAAAATTATTACATTAATAATTACAAGAAATTATTACAATGTATAAAAAAATAATTTTATATCAATAAAACATTTAAATATTAAAAATAAATAAAAGTAAATTCAAAGTCCGTTAGGCCGACCCGTTGAGCCCTTAACGGGCCGGCCTGTTAAAGGCCCGTTAAGCCTTTAATGGGCCAGCCTGTTAAAGGCCCGGCCTGGGTTCGGCTCGGCTCATCTCAGCAAAGGCCATGGGCCAGGCCAGGCCCTCTATCCGTAACAGGCCCGACCCGTTAAGCAAGCAGGCCTAATGGGCCTAAGCCTATTGAGCCGGGCCAGCCCGTTTTGCCACCACTAATACCAGAGTCATATCTTTGCAAAACAATAAAATAATAAAAATAAAAATATGTTAATATATTTGAGTTTTACGTTGTTAATTGATACAAAATTATAAAGTTCATTCATTGAAAGACTTGTTGTAAGGACCTCGATTTTATTATTAGTTTATTTAATGACAAACCACATCACATTGGGGATGAATGTGTAATGAGTAGCTTAGGTCCTCATTGGTAAGCTTCCAAGCATCTCCATGACTTCAAGAGCAAAATGTATATTCACTTGACTTTGTCTCCTGAAGAGTTTAGGTGCACACACACTATTCATGCATGATTTGATTCATCTTGCACTTGTGTTGTCTGTTGCTTATATATGTACATCATCTCACACATTGCACACACTCTTACATGCATTTGTATCAACATGCATTGTTTTCTATTGCTTTTGTGTGCATCCTTACTCACAACCACACTTGCACTTCATTCTTATTCTTAAGTGTGGTTGTTGTATGTTTAATTCATTTTTCGTTGTTTGATCAGAAATGTCCACGCGTGCGTGATGTTGTGCTTGTCCTATCGTGTTGAGTGACCATTTGAGAAGGTCTCATTATTCTCTTGGTTTGGTTTTATGGAGTAAGGTGTCTATTTTCAAAAGAGTAGATTTCAATGATTTTAATGTTTTTAGAAACTGACCTTTGAATGGTCTTATGACCATATCATTTTATACAATAATTTAAAATGAATTTTGAAATTTTTTGTACAAACTAGACACCTATACCTTTCTAAGCTATATTATTCGTAATATTTCATTACAGTTTGGATTAGTTTTGAAATCTCCAAAGTGACCACAAAATAGGGCAACTCTGTAGTTGTCCGTTTCTGACCTTTATTCACTCAAATGACCATAAATTTTTATATAGACATCTAAATTCTAATTTGTAAATTGGAATAGAAAGTAAACTTCCATACCTTTCCAACAGTATACTATATGAAAGGTTTAGATGTCTTTTGGTCATGTTTTGTGTTGCTCGAAGCTCAAGCTATTGTGTTGTCAGGCGTTTACCACAGTGTAGACCGCTTTTGGTGCACATGCCTAGCCAGCGGTCTCGGGAGCGGTCATTCCCAGATATGCCTTGCTATGTAGACCGCAGCTTGGACACTTGCCTGGCCAATGGTATGTCTAGCGGTCATGACGGGATATTGTTTCCTAAGTCCAAAACAATATTATTTTGTGTATGGCTTCTATATATGTGTTCTCTTCTTTCCCAACTCGTATAGAGAGCAAAAAGAACACATTTTAAGAGTTAGAAAACCTCCATCAGATAGAGAGAAAGCTTTAAGTTTTGTGTTTGACTCTCTAAACCCCAACCCATCTTCATCTTGCATCTTTAGCATCATTCAAAGCATGGGTGGGTTTTCTTTGATTGGTAAGTAAAACCTCTATTAAAGTTCATTTATAGTTCTACCTTACCAAGACATGTCATTTATTGCTTAGATTCACAGTTCTTCATATTAATTGCATATTCATTGAAGTTATGACATGTTTGGGGTTTGTATTGTGATAGCTAACATATAGGTCATATTTGCCTCTAGCTAATTAGGTCATGTTGATTGCATTTGATAATTGCATTTACTGACCATGCCATGTTTATTGACAATTTGTGTTGAAGTGGCTTTGTTTGTTAACTAGATTGTAATATTATATATCTATATATAGTTAAGTTTTTATGCATTACATTTAGACATTATTGTTTATGTCTCATTGATTGTATTTATTGATTACAAAATTGCCCTTGATTATTTGTTATGACAACTTGTGTTGGTTGGACTTTTACTGACAATTAGGTTGTTAGATTTTATTTACATCTTAATTTTGGGGTATATAGGCATTGTTGATAACTAGGATGTTATATTGTATTATCTACATCTAGTTGAGTATTTTGTGTTTGGTCTTACACATTGCATTTGAGCATAGTGTCATATATATGCTTATACCACATACTCTTCATTGAGTCAAAGTCTTGTGGCTTCAGTGTGAAGTTGCACGAGCAAGAGAAGCCTTGTAACTAAGGGTACGTTGGTAAGCAATTGGTCGGATATCCACTGTAAAAGGTTTGAAGGGTAGAGTATGAGGTGCTCACGCCAAAAGTAGTGGATTACGTCACCACTAGGGACTGAACCATGAGTGGTGATTGGCAGTGTCCATAGCCTGAGGTTATTGAGAGTGAGAGTTTGAGTATCACTTGAAGGTGTAACCTTTTATTCATATAGTGGATTTCTATGATCGTGTGTGGCTAGAACAATAGCCTGTGGTTTTTTCCATTTAGAGGGTTTCCACGTAAAAATCAAGTGTTCTTAATATTTCTGCATTTTACTTGATTTTGTATGTTTGGTTTTGTTGGGTGAATTTGAATATTGAATAATCAATAAAAGTTGGTAATTAACTTGATTAAAACCTATTCACCCATCCCCCATGTCTAGGTTTTAGACACACATTTTAAAGTGTTATTTTCAATTGGTATCGTGGAGGGGTTCCTAGACATAGGTGATCCAAGTTCTTGTCTACGTGTCTTGCATTTGTTTACACTTGTTTGTTGCATTACATTTGCATTCATATAACCCAAAACATCATGAGTGATTTTGAGAGACTATAGGGTGCATTGATCTATGAACCACCTATGCTCACCAAGAATAACTACTCCTCTTGGAAAGTAAGGATGGAAGTCTTTTTGTGTGACCTTGATGAGCATGTGTGGATGTGTGTGGAAGAAGGATACTCACCTCCCATAAAGACACAAGAGAATGGGGCTTCTATGCCTAAGCCTAAGTCCAAATAGACAAATGACGAACTCGAGGTTGCCGATTGGAACTCAAAGGGCCTCCGTGTCTTATATTGTGCAGTGGGTGAGAGTCAAGAAAAACTCATCCAAACCACTCGAGATGTTCGAGAAGCTTGGGAGATTCTAAGAGTCATCCATAAAGGTACCGTGAAATAAGAAGACAAAAATTTAGGTACCTCAAAGATCAAGCTTCATTGTTTTGATTGTGGCGGCTATGGGAACATCTCCACGGATTATGGAAACTCAAAGAGCAAGAGTCAAAGAGGCAAATCAAAGGCCCACTCTTGTAGTGAAAGTGAAGAAAGCTCTTCGGATTCCAAGGGATGTGAAAGGAATCACATAGCCTTGTACGCTTTACATGATAACAACTCTAAAACGGCCACAAGACACCCATCACTCGAGGTCGACATTGAAAAAGCTAGCATAGATGATGATTACCAAAAGAGCACAAGTGGTTGAAACTTCAATGAAGAAAGTTCAAGCTCCAAGAACTTGAGTGATGAAGGGTTTGGTTATGAAGACTTCATTAAAAGTCTTCTAAGGTCCTGGAAGTAAAAAAAATGAAGAAATCAAGAAGTTGAAGAAGGAAAAATTTCAACTAAGGACCAAGTTACATGACTCCTTGAAGATGGACATGGTTGATGCATCCAAATATAAGAAGGAGATTGAATATTGCCATCAAAGGATGAAGGCAATGAAGGATAAACTTGCCAACAAAGACAATTCCTTGAAGATTATCAGGGATAAAGAGATGAGATACCTTTGAAGAATTGAAGAAAGTCAAGGTCAAACAGCCTCAAGTTCAAGGTAAAAGGAAAGCTTCACCTCTACAACATTCTAGGAGGAAGATTGATCGTAGAGAGTTATCCAAGAATGGCCAAGTGAAGATGCCAATAAAGAATGTAGCTAATTCTTAACAACCAAGATCTCCAGCTCCAACCTTTCCTCAACCAAGGAAGCATGGAAATCTGGTTCAACAACAAAGAAGAAGAGAACTGGCTCAACATCAAAGGCATCATTAAATGCATGACAAGTCTCAAATGACCGTACAAGGATATGGTATGACTCCTGATTTTATACCTACTTGTCATTTTTGCGGTGTTGATGGGCATGTTAGGCCAAATTGCTATAAGAACATTAAGAAATGTAGGGTTGAGAACATGATAGAGAGGAATAGGCTTAAATGGGCCAATATGCATGTGCCTAGGAAATATAGAATAATTGATCCTAGGAAATCTATAAACATGTATATGACCACTAGGAATGAAAATATATCACCTCGGTGGATTTGGATCAAAAAGTATGAACATGCATGCTATTGTGCTTACCCATAGACTCAACTAGGTCCAATGGACTTGGTAGGTCTATAGGGGTTCATGCTTCCCATTGACTTGGTTGGATTTGATCCCATTTGGGGAGCTCAAGCAAAGAGAGCGGACTTGCATGTTTTGCACTAAGCAGAAAAGTTGATTAATTTTATGCTCTTTTAATAATTGCTTAAGATTATTGGTTGCACATATATGCTTATAGGTAATAAGTGTGCACCATTGTTTTACTTGAAATCCATGTCATATTTATGTTCACACGTGAATTTTTGGACTCGGAGAATTAATTGGGAAAGTACATTTGAATGGCCTATAATTTATCTCCATGACATGTGAACTTGATTATTATGACATACTTAAAATGATATGCATGAATTGAGTTTGATTGCTTTAAATGCAAATGTCTGTGCGTGCAAATGAGAAGACTAATCAATAAGGATCTTGTATCCATGCAATAAATAAGGATTTTCTATCCAAATTAGTCTTCCTTATTTTCTTAATGATAAAACAAGATAACTATCAAACGGATAATTATCTGGAAAAATCTGATAGGATCTCTTAGTCCAATGTCTTGATTTTCCTTTAAGGATTGATATAGTTGCTTTATTTTCAAAATTTTGAAACTATATCCTGTTGGCTTATGACAAAAGGGTACAAATTGGTTTGAATTCTTTTGGAAACCCTTTTGATGTTTGCTTTGACAAATACCACTTGTTTTGGATTTGAATGCAATATGTCTTGCTTGTAAAGCATCCTTGTCACACATTTTTCTTTAATTCAAACTCTTTGAATCTCTCTCAACTACTTATGTTGTATAAAGTTCGTTTATATGATTATGCATCATAATTATGCTAATAGCTCTCTTTGCTAAAGCAACCCGATAGGAGGAGATCATTTGTTTATCTCATGATAAAAAAGGGGAGAAGTCTTGAGAAATATAAGGGGAGCATTGGTTAAGCTTTGGGTGATATATCATTTGAGAGTGAGTAACCCATTTAGAGGGAGTATTGCATATGTATTTGTTTTTATTGATTTATTAAGTGCAATTGCTTTTTATATTTGTTCACCTCACTTATACTTGTTCTTGAAAAGTGTTTTCTTGTTATTATGTGTAGTTATGATGATCTACAAAGAGACTGAAGACCTTGAAGACTTAGATTCTTAGGTATCTCTTATTATAACGTAGAATTACTTGTTGACCATTAGCATTACCTTTTTTGTTTTGTGAGGATTTATTTGAGAGTGGTTGTTTTGTCATGAAATAGCCAAAAGGGGAGATTGTAAGAACCTCAATTTTATGATTGACTTATTTAATGACAAACCACACCACATTGAGGATGATTGTGTAATGGGTAACTTAGGTTCTCACTGGCAAGCTTCCAAGCATCTTCATGACTTCATGACTTCAAGAGCAAAAGGTAAATTCACTTGACTTTACCTCTTGAAGAGTTTAGGTGCACACACATTCTTTATACATGATTTGATTCATCTTGCACTCGTGTTGTCTATTGCTTATATGTGTCCATCATCTCACACATTGCACACACTCTTACATGCATTTGTATCAACATGCATTTGTGTCCTATTGCTTATGCGTGCATCCTTACTCACAATCACACTTGCACTTTATTATTAGTCTTAAGTGTGATTGTTGTGTGTTTAATTCATTTTTCGCTGTTTGATCAGAAACGTTCACGCTTGCATGATAGAGTGCATGTCCTAGCGTGTTGAGTGACCATTTGAGAAGGTCTCATTCTTCTCTTGGTTTGGTTATATAGAGTAAGGTGTCTGGTTTCAAAAAAGTAGATTTCAATTATTTTAATGTTTTAAAAAACTGACCTTTGAATGGTCTTATGACTATATCATTTTATATAATGCTTTAAAATTAATTTTGAAAATTTCTATACAAACTAGACACCCATACCTTTCTAACAGTATATTATTCGTAATATTTCATGATCATTTGGATTGGTTTTGAAATCTCCAAATTGACTAAAAAAATAGGGCAACTCTGTAGTTGTCCGTTTCTGACCTTTATTGACTCAAATGACCATAACGTTTTTTTTACAAACATCCAAATAATGTTTTGTAAATTGAAGTAGAAATTAGACTTCCATACCTTTCCAACGATATATTATATGAAAGGTTTAGATGTCTTTTGGTCATGTTTTTGGTCACTTGAAGCTTAAGTTGTTGTGTTGTTAGGCGTTTAACGCGGTGTAGACCGCTTTTGGTGCACAAGCCTAGCCAGCGGTCTAAGGAGCTGTCATTCCCAGATATGCCTTGCTATGTAGACCACAGCCTGGACACTTTCCTAGCCACCATTATACCCAGCGGTCATGACGGGGATGTTGTTTCCTAAGTCCAAAACGCTATTATTTTGTCTAGGGCTTCTATATATCGTTCTCTTTTTTCCCAACACGTATAGAGAGCAAACAGAACACATTTTAAGAGTGAGAGAACCTCCACTAGAGAGAGAAAGCTCTAAGTTTTGTGTTTGATTCTCTAAAACCCAACTCATCTTCATCTTGCATCTTTAGCATCATTCAAAGCATGAGTTTTCTTTGATTGGTAAGTAGAACCTCCATTAAAGTTCATTTATTGTTCTACTTTACAAAGACATGTCATTTATTGTTTAGATTAGCATTTCTTCATATTAAATGCGTATTCAATGAAGTTATGACATGTTTGGGATTTGTATTGTGATAGCTAACATATAGGTCATATTTGCCTCTAGCTAATTAAGTCATGTTGAATGCATTTGATGATTACATTTATTGACCATGTCATGTTTATTAACAACTTGTGTTGAAGTGGCTTTGTTTGATAACTAGCTTGTAATATTGCATATCTATATCTAGTTAAGTCTTTATGCATAGCATTTAGACATTATTGTTTTTGCCTCATTGATTGTATTTACTGATTGCAAAATTGCCCTTGATTATTTGTTGTGACAACTTGTGTTGGTTGGACTTTTACTGACAATTAGGTTGTTAGATTTTATCTACATCTTATTGAGTCCTTAATTTTGGTCATATAAGCATTTTTGATAACTAGGATGTTATATTGCATTATCTACATCTAGTTGAGCATTTTGTGTTTGGTCTTACACATTATTGCATTTGAGCATAGTGTCATATATATGCTTATACCATATACTCTTCATTGAGTCAAAGTCTTGTGGCTTCGGTGTGAAGTTGCATGAGCAAGAGAAGCCTTGTAACTAAGGGTGGGTTAGCAAGCAATTGGTCGGGTATCCACTGTAAAAGGCTCGAGGGTAGAGTAGGAGGTGCTCACGTCAAGAGTAGTGGATCAGGGAATATCACTAGGGACTGAACCAAGAGTGGTGAGTGGTAGTCTCCATAGCCCGAAGTTGTCGAGAGTGAGAGTCTGAGTATCACTTGAGGGTGTAACCTTTTATTAATATAGTGGATTTCTGTGATCGAGTGTGGCTAGCACAATAGCCTGTGGTTTTTCTCGTTTGGAGGGTTTCCACGTAAAAATCAAGTGGTCTTAATATTTTCGCACTTTACTTGATTTTGTATGTCTGTTTTTGTTGGGTGAATTTGAATATTGACTAATCAATAAAAGTTGGTAATTAACTTGATTAAAACCTATTCACCCCCCTCTTTGTTGTAGACACACGTTTTAATAGGTTATTTTCACTTGTAAATTTGAATCATTTTCTTCAACTATTCAACAACTAAGCTCATGTATTTTAGTAGCAATTTAGTTGACAATCACACAATCGAAGCATTTCGGTAATTCAAAATTCATAGAAAGAAAAACTATTTCACTCTCAAGTGTCCTAAAATTTAATAAATAATAATCTATATCTAAAAACTCACCTGTAAAAGCATAAGCGAAATCGGGTTTTGTTTGTTAAGCTTCTGATGTCTTTTTTTTTTCTTTATTGCTTGATTGTATCTTCTCTGTTTTTCTAATTTTTTTTATTCTTCTTCCTTACTAGATGAATCCACCACTTGCAATCAAATAACTTTTTTCTTTATATATTTTTTCTCTCCTTCACTTTACAGATGTCACATGTATATCTACATTTTTTCAATTATATTTTTTATTTCCTTCTTTTTATAGACGTCACACGTATATTTAAGTCATAAGTTGCATGACAAATTACATTTATACCCCATATTTTTTCCTATTCCTTTTCAAGTGATGAAATGCATAGAAAATAATATTTTCATCCCCTATCCCATTTTACGGTGCAAAATAATTATCAATCCAAATACCTATTGATTTGGGTCCAGTCCATATCATTACCTCTAGCCTTTTAGCGAATAATTTCTGCTAAAATTCGGGGTACACTATTTAACTATGATCTAACTTATTTAGAATGTTAAATTGAAATAAATTTTAGAAATTACTATACAATCAATGTTGTGTTACAATTACTAAAATATGTCAATTAAGTAATTCTACAAACTCGAAGGCTTGTACTTGTCATTAGACTTTCAAAGAAAATCTAAGGGATGCTATAATTAAAATCTTACTAAAACCTATAAATTAAGTAATTATATAAATTTTAAGGGTTGTATTTATAATTTTACTTCCAAATATATATGGTTAATAGAAAAATAGTCACAGAAATTAAATGAAAAAAAGGGGGCTGTAACTTTACTTTCAATTCACCTTTTAATTTTTAATTATAAAGTAAATCGCAAATTTATAAATAGTCCCTATTGTGATCATTCAAATAATTATATAAACTTTAAGGGTTGTATCTATAATTTTACTTTCAAATAAAAAATGGGATGCTATAATTCACCGACCAACTCCCTCTTTTTATATAGTTAATTGAAAATAGATAAATTTGTCCTTATTTTTTTTTATCTCTGAAAATCTACTATGTTAGAATTTTAAATTACAGTCCCTGATATGTTACTATTACTAAGACCTATCTATTAAGCAACTATACAAACTCGAAGTGTCGAAATTGTCATTCGACGTTCAAACGCAAATATAAGGGATGTTATAATTGAAATCTTATTAAGATATGTCTCTTAAGTAATTATATAAAATTAAAGGGTTATATCTATAATTTTACGTTCAAATATAAAAAATGAAAATTATATAAAACTAAAGGGTTATAACTATAATTTTACGTTCAAAGAAATTAAAAGAAAAAAACGGGGGGCTATAATTATAGTCGACAACTCACTCTTTTATATATACTAGGTTTTGGAGCACACGTAAGGCATTTGCTCGTATCAATACCTGAGTCTTATCTTTGCAAAACAAGAAAATAATAACAATACAAATATGTTAATATAATTGAGTTTTACGTTATTAATTGGTATAAAATTAAAAAACTCATTCATTGAAAGGCTTATAAATTTGAATCATTTTTTTCAACTCTTCAACAACGCAGTTCATGTATCTGAGTAGCAATTTAGTTGTCAATCACACAATTAAAGTAATTCAGTACTTAAAAATTCACAAAAAACAAAACTATTTCACTTTCAAGTGAGCTAAAATTTAACAAATATTAATATATATCCAAAAACTCACCTATAATAGCCAAAGTAAAATCGGGTTTTGTTTGGTAAGCATCTAGTGTCTCTTTTTCTCTCTTTATTGCATGATTGTATTTCCTCTGTTTTTCTAATTTTATTTAAATAAATTTTAGAAATTATTATACAATCTTTGTTGTGTTACTATTACTAAAATATGTCTATTAAGTAATTCTACAAACTTGAAGGCTTGTATTTCTCATTTGACTTTCAAAGAAAATATAAGGGATGTTATAATTAAAATCTCGCTAAAACCTATCTATTAAGTAATTATATAAATTTTAAGGGTTGTATTTATAATTTTACTTCTAAATATATATGGTTAATAGAAAAATAGTCAAAGAAATTAAATGAAAAAAAAGGGGCTGTAATTTTACTTTCAATTCACCATCTAATTTTTAATTATAAAGTAAATGGTAAATTTACAAACATTCTCTATTGTGATCATTCAATTAATTATATAAACTTTAAGGATTGTATCTATAATTTTACCTTCAAACATAAAATGAGATGCTATGATTCACTGATCAACTCCCTCTTTTTATATAGTTAATAGATAAAAGATAAATTTATCCTTATTTTTTTATCTCCAAAAATCTAGTGTGTTAGAATTTTGAATTACAGTTCACGTTGTGTTATTATTAATAAGACTTATATATTAAGCAACTATACAAAATCTAAGGGTCGTATTTGTCATTCGACGTTCAACGTAATTATAAAGGATATTGTAAGAAGACCTGTCTACTAAGTAATTGTATAAACTTTAAGGGTTATATCAGTAAATTTACATTCAAAGAAATATATTAAAAAAAAGAAAATTATAAAAATTTGAATGGTTATAACCGTAATTTACGTTCAAAGAAATTAAAAGAAAAAAATGTGTGTGTGTGTGGGTGGGGGGCTATAATTATAGTCGACCACTCTCTTTTATATATTTATCTCTGAAAATCTACTGTGTTAGAATTTTGAATTACAATCCCTTTTGTGTTATTATTATTAAGACCTATCTATTAAGCAACTATACAAACTCGAAGGGTGGTATTTGTCATTCGACGTTCAATGCAAATATAAGGGATGTCATAATTGAAATCTTATTAAGACCTGTCTACTAAGTAATTGTATAAACTTTAAGGGTTATATCCGTAATTTTACGTTCAAAGATATAAAAAAACGAAAATTATAAAAAATTGAATGGTTATAACCGTAATTTACGTTCAAAGAAATTAAAAGGAAAAAATGGGGGGGGGCTATAGTTATAGCCTACCACTCTCTCTTTTATATATTTGTCTATGAAAATCTACTATGTTAGAATTTTGAATTACAACCCTATTTGTGTTATTATTACTAAGACCTATCTATTAAGCAACTATACAAACTCGAAGGGTGGTATTTGTCATGTTCAACGCAAATATAAGGGATGTTATAATTGAAATCTTATTAAGACCTGTCTACTAAGTAATTGTATAAACTTTAAGGGTTATATCCATAATTTTACATTCAAAGATATTAAAAAAAAGCAAAAATTCTATAAATTTGAACGGCTGTAACCGTAATTTTACGTATAAAGTAATTAAAAGGAAATGTGAGGGGGGGGGGGGGGGGGGGGGGGTGCTATAATTATAGTCAACCACTCTCTATTTTATAAATTTATCTCTGAAAATCTACTGTGTTAGAATTGAATTACAGTCCATGTTGTGTTACTATTACTAAGACCTATCTATTAAGCAATATACAAACTCAAAGGGTCGTATTTGTCATTCGACATTCAACGCAAATATAACAGATGTTATAATTGAAATATTATTAAGATCTGTCTACTAAATAATTGTATAAACTTTAAGTGTTATATCCGTAATTTTACGTTTAAATATATAAAACAATGAAAATTATATAAACTTGAAGGGTTATAACCGTAATTGTACATTCAAGGAAATTAAAAGGAAAAAAAAGGGGGCTATAAGTGTGCCGACACTTGTATAATTTTACGTTCAAAAATATAAAAAAACGAAAATTATAAAATTTGAATGGTTATAACCGTAATTTACATTCAAAGAAATTAAAAGGAAAAATGGGGGGCTATAATTATAGTCGATCACTCTCTCTTTTATATATTTATCTATGAAAATCTATTATGTTAGAATTTTGAATTACAGTCCCTTTTGTATTATTATTACTAAGACCTACCTATTAGGCAACTATACAAACTCGAAGGGTGGTATTTGTTATTTAATGTTCAACGCAAATATAAGAAATGTTATTATTGAAATCTTATTTAGATCTGTCTGCTAAGTAATTGTATAAACTTTAAGGGTTATATCCGTAATTTTACCTTCAAATATATGAAAAAAATGAAAATTCTATAAATTTGAAGGGTTGTAACCGTAATATTACATACAAAGTAATTAAAAGGTAAAGAGAGGCGGGGGGGGAGTCAACCACTCTCTCTTTTATAAATTTATCTCTAAAAATCTACTGTGTTAAAATTGAATTACGATCCATGTTGTGTTACTATTACTAAGACCTATCTATTAAGCAATATACCAACTCTAAGGGTCGTTTTTGTCATTCAACGTTCAACGTAAATATAAGGGATTTTATAGTTAAAATATTATGAAGATCTGCCTACTAAATAATTGTATAAACTTTAAGTGTTATATCCTTAATTTTACGTTTAAAGATATAGAAAAACGAAAATTATATAAACTTGAAGGGTTATAACCGTAATTGTACGTTCAAAGAAATTAAAAGAAAAAAAAAGGGGGCTATAATTGTGCCAAAACTCACTCTTTTATATATGGTACTATGTTTTGGAGCACATGCAATGTGCTCGTATCAATACATGAGTCGTATCTTTACAAAACAAGAAAATAAAAACAATACAAATATGTTATTATAGTTGAGTTTTACGTTGTTAATTTGTATAAAATGGTAAACTTATTCATTGAAAGACTTATAAATTTGAATCATTTTCTTAAACTCTTCAACAACACAGTTCATGTATTTGAGTAGCAATTTAGTTACCAATCACACAATCGAAGTAATTCAGTACTTAAAAATTCATAGAAAGCAAAACTATTTCACTTTCAAGTGACCTAAAATTTAACACATATTAATCTATATCTAAAAATTCACCTGTAAAAGCCAAAGCAAAATCGGGTTTTGTTTGGTATGCTTCCGGTTTATTTTTTTCTCTCTTTATTGTATGATTGTATCTCCTCTAGTTTTCTGATTTTATTTAAATAAATTTTAGAAATTACTATACAATCTCTGCTGTATTACTATTACTAAAATATGTTTATTAAGTAATTTTACAAACTCGAAGGCTTGTATTTATCATTTGACTTTCAAAGAAAATATAAAGGATGCTATAATTAAAATCTTACTAAAACAATATATTAAGTAATTATATAAATTTTAAGGGTTGTATTTGTAATTTTACTTTCAAATATATATGGTTAATAGAAAAAGAGTCAAAAAAATTAAATGAAAAAAAGGGAGCTGTAATTTTACTTTCAATTCACCTTTTAATTTTTAATTATAAAGTAAATGATAAATTTACAAATAGTCCCTATTGTGATCATTCAATTAATTACATAAACTTTGAGGGTTTTATCTGTAATTTTACTTTCAAGCAAAAAATGGGATGCTATAATTCACCGACCAACTCCCTTTGTTTATATAGAAAATAGATAAATTTATCCTTATTTTTTTATCTTCGAAAATCTAGTGTGTTACAATTTAGAATTACAGTTCCTGTTGTGTTAATGTTGCTAAGACCTATATATTAAGCAACTATACAAACTTTTGTCAGTTGACATTCAACGCAAATATATGAGATGCTATAATTGAAATCTTAATATGGTATGTCTACTAAATAATTGTATAAACTTTAAGGGTTATATCCGTAATTTTACGTTCAATGATATAAAAAAATGAAAAATTATAAAAATTTGAATGATTATAACTGTAATTTACGTTCAACGAAATTAAAAGAAAAAAATAGGGGGGCTATAATTATAGCCGACCACTCTCTCTTTTATATATTTATCTCTAAAAAACTACCGTGTTAGAATTTTAAATTACAGTCATTTTTGTGTTATTGTTACTAAGACATATCTATTAAACAACTATACAAACTCGAAGGGTGGTATTTGCCATTCGATGTTCAATACAAATATAAGGGATATTATAATTGAAATCTTATTAAGATTTATTACTAAGTAATTGTATAAACTTTAAGGGTTATATCCGTAATTTTATGTTCAAAGATATAAAAATTATGAAAAATCTATAAATTTGAAGGGTTTTAACCGTAAGTTTACGTACAAGGAATTAAAAGAAATCTATATTATTAAGATCTGTCTGCTAAATAATTGTATAAACTTTAAGTGTTATATCTGTAATTTTACGTTCAAATATATAACAGAACAAAAATTATATAAACTTGAAAGGTTATAACCGTAATTGTACGTTCAAAGAAATTAAAAGAAAAAAAAAGGGTATAATAATGCCGACAACTCGCTCTTTTATATCGAGTACTAGGTTTGGAGGCACATGCAAGGCATGTGCACCCTAAATGCATGTTTTATAACAATATGATATATAAAAACAATTTATATTCATTATAAATTTTACCACTTGAAAACAAGGCAAATATTAGAACTTTTACAAATATTGCTATATATTATAAGTTTGTAACATTACATGTACATATATATATATATATAATTAAAAGTATATATATATAAAGTAAAAGGTGTTTGTCTATACAAAAAGAGAAAACAAAAAGAGAAAACAAAAAGTGCATTGGTTTTTTTTTATTCTTGATTATTTTGGTATTTCGTTAACCGCAACATTTTTATACGTAGTTGCTTTGATATGAATGAGGAAATTATCTGGATTAGAAGGTGTGGCAACACTTTCAATATCGGTGATTCCATCATGTTACATAAAAATATAAATTTAAATAAATGTTCTATTTTAGAATAATATTAAAATATTTATACTGTTTTGACTGTAAATGGTCCCACAAGTAAAAAATAGCTAGGTTACTAATATGCCTCATCTGTTTGTTCCATGAGTTTTGTTGTTGAGCATGATAGAATTTTTTCAGCATTTTTTTTTTCAAATAAAGTGGCTAAAATTGATCCAGATGCAGCTTCTAATTCAACTTCAACACAACACCTGAATCATAGTGGTTACAAAAATATAAGAGAAAATATGAGAGTTTACGGGACCTGTTTAAAATAGAAAATACCTTGGTGTAGCCTTAACATCTTGGCACTTGCAATAAATGCATGTAAACAATTCATCATATTCTGCTCCTGTGACTTTGTTGCATTGGTTGCAAGACATGTACCAGAATTTTTGGTCTAAGTTTTTATTGCTAATGATGCAATCACCCAAAAATTCATTTACTGCAATTGTAGATTTAAATTTGTTATAATAATAATAATATATTTCATATACTACGCTAAAAAGGGAAATTACCTGTGTGAAAGAAATAGTGATAAAACTAATTTACCTGAGGAAGTAAATTTTCTATTTTGGTGATCTCTATCACATCTTTTTTCTGAAGGGGTTGTGGTGGAAGATGCAGAAATTAAGTATACTTCTGTCTGATTATATCTTCAAGCACAATTTCATTAAGTATTGACTTGTTATATTATCAATATGTAAGTTTAATGATACATAATTATGATATATAAAAAATATTTATAGGTCAAGAGTTAACCACCAGGAGTTTAGTGCTATTGCTTCAAAGCTTTTTGGGTTGATAATGAAAGAACTTGCCGCCTTTGTTGCTAATGATATTCCTTTGCATACAGAGGTTTCAGTGAATAGTGTCAGAAATAAATATTGAAATCGGTTTAAATTTAAAAAAAAAATGCATACCGTTATAGGACATAACTTTTATATGGGCTGCTATGATAATCAGCTTTGTTTTGATAACTTCAATAGTTGTAGCAGCTTCATTGACAACAAATCTGTCCCAAAAGTTAAAAGTATCGGCTTTAACCTAAAAAAAAATAACAGAATTAATCAGAATATAATCTTTTATCAGGTAAGTATTTTGAAATAGAAGAATAAAAAAAAAAATCTTACTCATGATTTATCTCTATGATTTCTTGAATCATTGATAGTCCTTGTCGTGTACTTATTAACTTGCAGGCTTCATATCAATTGCCAGAGTAATGATGTCTACGGGAAATAATTATAATAATAAGCTATAAATAGGAATTGCATCATTGACAATTTCAATAAGAAAATTTTGAAAGTTAGATTCTTACCGACTTGTGCATTACAGTCCTTGTATTTTTCTAGATCATCAAACGACACAAAATTGAAGGTTGATGGGATCACCAATTGTTCTTCTACGACTCCGTTCTGCAGCTGTTTTTCAGTCCATTTTCATTTTTATTTTTTAAAAACGATTTTGAAAACGCGTTTGTTAACCGTTTTTCATTTTAATTTCAGAAAAAAAGAAAAGAAAAACAAAACCAGTGTTAAAAGTGAAAAATTTGAAAAACACAAAATACTTGTTTTTTGTTTTTGTTTTTTATTTTCACTTTTTTTTATATAAAAAATCATTTGTTTAAACTATTAATTGTATTGTTATGCGTTTGATATGACTATGACAGGATGAGACAAGATTTTCAAATGACCAAAGTGTCCCTCTTATATATATATATATATATATATATATATTCCAGAATAATTTATTTCCAACTAGAACTAAAAGCATTCATAATATATATATATATACATATATATATAATATTATAATTATTACAAAGTGCTGGACACGATTGAACAGAGAAAGATCTTAATTTGGTTGAAAGAAAAATAACTGGGAAAAAAGGATAAAGAAGAACTCAACTTTATCTTAAAAATCTGTGATCTAGGTATTTGGTTTAAGAATTTTGTTAGTCTTTTTCAGCTACAAAATATGCTTGAACTTTATATATTTGTTTGTGAGTTTGTCATTAATAATTGTGGATTAAATTTAAAGTTAAATTGTTTTCTGTTTTTTTTCTGGAGATGGTGTAGATAGTGATTTATGAAGTTTTTTTTACAAGTAATAACCAACAAAACTCAAATTATTAATTCAAAAACCCACATGCAAGCATCACAAATTGAAATAAAAATTTGTAAAGAAGAGATCTATAAAATCAAAACCAAAGATAAAATCAAGTTACGATTTTAGAAGGATTTCCGTATGAATTTAGGTGTTTTTTTTGGTAAGAAATGGAGAAAAATCAAAGTATTTGAATTGGTGTTTGAACAGTCAAAAGAGATTTAGGTGATATTGTGAAAAGCTATATTAGGTTGTAGCTGATAAAGGAAATTTGTCCTACGATAAGAGCTAGTCAGTAAAGGTAACGGTGGTTGAAAAAAAGATGTCGCACTTATCACAACATAGCCCTACAATATATCAGAGATTGATTCTGGTTGATTCTGAAGTATACTATTTAGTATATTGTTTTTTCATGTAAAAAACAACAAACAATGGTTTTTTACACCTTCGTTCATACTCTTCTTAGTCTAAAAATGTGGTTTTTCAGCCCTCTTTATTGAAAAAAAATATATTGTTGCTTAATTACTTTTTCATTTATAATTTAAAACACTGTCGTTCGTATTACATATTACATTACTTTTTGCTGGTTACACTTTATATTTTGTAATATCAATTTATAGGGAACGTGAATCCAGGGCAGCATTTTTAGCACTGACATTGAACTTTTTAAAGACACTTTAATCATATTCAAGAGTTATCGCATCTCCAATGCCTTTGTAAAAGCAATCAAACCAGAACATAGAATTGTTGACAATGATTATCAATGGACCATCAATGGCAGAACTTTGGTTCAGGAAATTGTAGGGCCCGTCTTGTAAGCCTTTTTCGGTTGCTATTTTTTTAATTAAAAATAAAAATGAAAACAATGTTTGATTTCAGTTTCGAATTCTAAAAACGCGTCTGGTAGCATATACTGAAAGCTGTATTTTGAAAATGAAAACGGATAAAACGCATCTGGTAGGTTAACCGATAAACTATCAAAAATTGAAATATCAATTTTGATATTTTGTTTAATATTATTACAACTATAAAAAAATTGATTAAATAATTAACCAATATAATTTTTGTATTGTAATTTTTAAATTAAACAAAAGTAACACATCAAAAATTAATTCAAAAAAACATATCAAAAAATAAATTAATCAAAACTAAACTCTTGAATTAATATATAATAAAAATAGTATTACGTTATAAATATTTTATGATATAATATTATATATAATATTTTATTATTATATATTATTTTTTATCACAGATATCCTTTTCAAAATCAACCACCGATACCTCTATATAATAGGTAGAGTAAGTGTGTGGCAGTAATGTTAGATATTCATGTACGTCTATGTAAATACTCAGCAACTGCATATATATATATTTTTAATTGAAGATAAGAATGCCTGTTTTTTCTCTCTTTTTCTCATCTCAATCTTCTGTTTCTCTCTCTTATCTGTGTCTTGTTTTAATTTTTAGGGGTTATAATTGTAATTCCAGTTTTTTTCATCTTAAACCTCTTTCTCGCAACTTCTAATTCCAGTTGTAGCTGTCGGTGTTATGTTTCAATTTTCATTAAAATGTGTTTAATAAGACGGATTTCAAGTATAATTTATTATTGATCCTCATAACAACTATAGAAAGATATATTTTCAATTTTAAAAACCGTCTAACAGTAAATATAAAATGATTTTGTTATTCTTTATGATTAATTATATTGTATAAATTTATGTAACTTTTGAATATGTGAACACTTTTATAATCGTTTTACTGTTGTAAATTTAGCAAAAGCTACTAAATAAAATATTCATAATTAGTTATGAAATTTAAAAAATAACAAGGAAATCACAATTAAATAGAGAGGACTTAAAATATTTGCAAGTGACAAATGTTACATGACAAGTGATAATTTTAATTAATATTGTTCAACCATTAACATAATTATAGTAACACTATATCAATAATAGAAGGTTGATAATGGCACATTATAAATACCTGAAGTTTTGGAATCTGTTATGGTTCCCAAATTCTTGATTAAATCTTCCTTGATCATACGAATAGTCCTGTCATGAATTAATACCAATATAATTTTTGTATTGTAAGATCAATTGAAAGTGGGATGTTCACTGTTTGCAAATTTTACACGTAGTGAAGCAGCACAATTTGTATTGCCTACATCTCTCTTCTCATCTAGCATGTAATACTTTTGCTGGGTTTTATACACCATTTTGTCAAACTTGGTAACAACCTCTGATGGGGTAGCCACTGATTTTACTGCCATACAAGCAAGAAAACCATTTTTGACACATTAAACTTGATAGTTTATGATGATCTAACAGACAAAATTAGAAATTATTTTGATTGTTTTCTAAAAATCTCTAAATTACAGTTCTAGCAAAAAGAGTGGATAATCATCTCTTTCAACTCGAAACTACGAAAAACTAATTTATGTAGCAAAAGGACGGAAAAATTATTTCTTCGTTTTATTGACAATCGAAAGAAAACATAAAATATTTTGCTTTCACTCTCTTATATTCCTTCAAATTGATGGCTTTTCTTCTTCAGAAACCAAGTCCATTAACTAAACAATCTATCTACTACATTTAAAAAATATATCTCAAAACTTCCAAAAGCCCAATTTAGCGACCATCAAAACAAAAACAAAACACCAAGCCTCAATTAAAACAAAACACCAAGCCTCAATTTATATTCAGATTGCAAAAGTAAAACAAAAATCCATAATATGCACATAGAGAAAGCAATTAAAACCATATAAATTCCATAACTAAACCCCAAAAGAGACTTATAGATCAATTGATACCGGTTTTAAAAACTATATGAAAAACAAACAAAGATTTATCCTAAGCATGCTATTTATAATATAAATAATAATAGTCAAAAGTAACTTACATAAATTATTTTAGACTATTTTAAAATGATGTAGACATTGTTAGTAGTTCTTGATAAACGAAATTTTTAGTCGATCCTGTTGGAACTCCCGTTTATCGGTCACGCAGCGGAACTAGGTTTTAAATTTTTTTATACGTATCATATCTGTATCTGGGACCAGTGAACTTTTGATCGATATTATTTTTTAGAACTAATACATACAATATGTAAATACAAGAAATTGTAATCAATATAATCAGAAGAAGATATATTTACCAACGTTTGGAGGCTCCTTCACTTTTCGATATGCTCCTGTCTGAACCAACCTTACCAATGTTTGGAAGCTCTTTCATTCTACGATGTGCTCCTGTCTGAACCACTCGATCTTCCTCGCTATCTCCCGTTATTGGTAACTGCGTGTGGACCCGTCACGGTCTCAGGAACATGAATAAAGGATGTAGAGAGAATTGAAGAAACTCTTTCTTCTATGTGTTTCAAAAACACATATAAAACATGAAATAATATATTTATATGACTACGCACTGCTGTTGCTATATATATATATATATATATATATATATATATATATATATATATGTTGCTGTTGATTTTGCTATATCACCAAAAAAAATTCAATCTCGCCTTTTTGCAAATATATATATATATATATATATATATATTACTCTGCTGCTCTCAGATTTTATGCAACCAATTTTTATATATATATATATATATATATCATATATGTATTAAGTATTTACATCCTGTAAATTCTTCTTTTGACTATTATTTCATGTACACACCAATTTACATCTCTTGTGTTATTAATTGATATATATCTTTTAATTATCCTTTTCAAATATATCTAATATATTAAAAGTGATAATAAGTTTTTTAAATTTAAACTTAAATTCAAATACTTAGATAAATGATTTAGTAAGATAAAAATAACCCTATTATTTTATCTTCACCTAAATTCATATATCAACTAACACCCTCCAATTAATAGTTAATTAATAATTCATAATTATCAATATAATTAAATAATCTAATTATTTAATTAATTTAACTATTAACATTCATTAATTAAATTATCTCATTATTCAATTAATTCCTGAATATATACGTATCACTTTTGTAACACAATTTATTGGACAATCCAATTAATAAACCGTGACCCTTGTTACCTAAATCAATCGGGCTAGCAAGGGGACCTAATGGACCCACAGTATTTTGAGCTCCAATAATCATCGGAATCATTAATTAAACTCTTTAATTAATATTCCTTAATTATTAACTCCGGTGTTATTCCACTAAAAATCTCAAGCTGTACTCTCTCAACTGTAGACGCTTTTACACAGACCGATACAACTCAGTGTCCATCGATATAGCTATTACATATGGTGTGATCCTCCACAATAGTTCATAATTAGAGCTTGGTCATAATGTCCGTTATACCCCTCTAATTACATATATCCTTTAAGTACCATTGATTCTCTAATGGATAATAAATCCTATTTTCTCACAGAATTAGGAGAGCGCTCATATTGTCCAAGCCCCGAATCAACCCTTAAGGGAACTACCATCTACTTCTCACAAGAAGGAGTGGATTTCACTATTGTGTACAAAGCTTCCCAGCCACAAGCCAAACCGTAATCCCAACATACGGAACATATTGATCGGGAACAGCATCCGACCTCACCCATGGTATATCAAAGACTACGATCTAACCTGAAGGAGTCAATAAGACACTCAGGATTAAGATCACCCATATATAACCATTGTTTGTTGATATATATGAATCTCATCGGTAAACGGATCTTGGTGAGAGATTCATATAGATCATGGCCCAGTCCTATATGATCACATCATATAAGGTGCCTCCATTCCCATATCTCATATGAATGATTCAGGATAGAATCACCGTACATTACGAAATAGACCGCAGCTATAGATTAACCACAAATAAAGTACCAAGCTTTATTTGCTATCTATGGACTCTTTAGATTGCACGTCTCTTACTGTATCCATTTGTATATGACACTTATATACACAGTTTGAGATTACATCCGACAATCTTGGATGTTAAATAAATGCACAAGTTATATAATAAACAACACAACAAGAATGAATTGAACTTTTCCTTTTATTTATTTAATAAATCCATTTACAAATTACATCTTTAGGACATAAACCCCAACAGATCCATCATTAGAATTTCCAACATCACTAGGTCTAACGAGAACTTTAATAGAATTTGCATTTTTTGCCCTAGAAAGAGCTACATATAATTGTCCATGTGAAAATACTGGTAGAGGTAATTATATGTCAACATAATCCAGTGTTTGACCTTGAGATTTATTTATTGTCATAGCAAAACTTAAACGAATCAGAAATTGAGTTCTTTTAAATGGAAATGGATGTTTGTCATTTTCAATAGGTAAAAATGGAATTCTTGGCAAGAACACTCTTTTTGCACGATAATGACCGGTTGTTATTTATGCATCAATGATATTTGATTCGAATCGATTACAAATCAGTCTAGTGCCATTACATAATCCTTGAGATGGACTAATATTTCGAAGTAACATTATAGGACAACCTGGTTTTAGTACTAATTCATGTGAAGGCAGTTCATTTGGTGTCAATGTGTTTAAAAAATCTTCTTGAAAACCTTGTTCGGTTTTATCCAATGTTTCATCAAAGCTATAATATTTCACAGCATGTCCAGGAAATTTATGTATAAGCAAGTTATTTATTTCATCAACATAGTCATTTGTTGGTGTTAATATTGTTCGATTTATCATGAAATTTATATTGTTGGAATAATTATTTATATCAGGAAACACAAGATTTAATAAGTGGAAATAGTGAGGATTTTCACATTTTTTTCTTATGTTGTGATGATGTCACCATTTTAATAACTTATGTTTAAAAGACACCTATTATGGTGAACTACTCAATTTGCCCTTAAAAGTTATATTTGTGCTTTGATCTTCATTTTGAAAAAGAGAATTTAACTCTCTCTCCATAAAAGTAGTTTGCAAATCGATCTAAAGTGCTTGTCAGAAACATTTTTCGAATCTGCAGGTAACAGATTTTTGTGATCTCCATAATTTATTTTCATGCATTTTTTTAGGGTTTTAAGATGTATTCAACAAATGCATGAACATATAGTCTCCAGAAAGTGCACCAAGTTGTTTTTATCTTTGTCCGAGAATTTGTTGTATTGGGTCGAGCTTTTATTATGGTATTCCGAGATTCTATTGTATTGGATCGAGCTTTTGTTTTTGTTGTCTGAGAAATTGTTGTATTGTGTCGAGTTTTTATTATGGTTTTTCGAGATTTTATTGTATTGGCTTGAGCTTTTATTTTAGTTTTCCGAGAAATTATTGTATTGGGTCGAGCTTTTATTAAGTATTTCCGAGAAATTGTTGTATTGTGTCGAGCTGTTATAATGGTTTTCTGAGATTTTGTTTTTCAGAGAAATTGTTGAATTGGTTCGAGCTTTTATTAAGCATTTCCGAGAAAATGTTGTATTGTGTCGAGCTGTTATTATGGTTTTCCGTGATGTTGTTGTATTGGCTCGAGCTTTAAGTAAGTTTTGGCCGATGTGTTTGAAATGAATTTGGTAGGTTTTTTTTTTCTACAATTCGAGGCTTTTTCTTTGTTATTTTAATTTGAGTTTAGATATTGTTAATAATGGTTTGTGATGATGATTTTGACAAGAGAATGAATCAGGAAAGAATAGTCATCTCTTACAATGGTCGATGGGAGTAGTTACTCGATGGAAGTTAGAGGTTTTTTGGTTCTAATAACCAAGGAATGTATGTGTCAAAGAGTATGACTTACTATGAATTGGTGTCGATCGTGCAAACCATTGTAAAGTGTGATGTGGACAAATACAGTGCAGATCTACAGTCTATATCAATGGTTCCTAGGACTACATGTCGCACGTTTATAAGAAACGATGATGATGTTCAGTTTATGCTAGGGGAAGATAGGGTGATCCCTCAAGTATGTGTCAGTCTAATTGATAGGGCAGCAGGAGGTGTCATTGGTGAAGAAATCCCTCCTCATGATAACACCTAACAATTTCGATCTTCAGACGGAAGTAACCAGTTGTTCACAGAAAGAAGTGGGATTGACGGTAGGAAAAACCTTTGTGGTGTCCCACCGGAAGTAGCCGACCACGGTGAATTAGTCGGACCTCAATTCGACGATGTGTTTGGATGTTAAATTGAGATGAATGATGGGCAGTTCAACCACCATTATAATGACTTCTACAATGACGTGAACAATTAGCAAAACAGTGAACCGAATGTTGGGCCGACACAACGGATGGATAACGAGGAAAATTTACATCCGGTTGATAATGTAGCTAACAATGAGGAAGGGGAAAAGGAAGAGGTTGTCAAACCAGAAAGACGTGCAAATACGTGTACAAAGATTTAGTTGCAGTGCAACAGATATAGTTGGGACTTTCGAGGTCCGGCTTAATTTAACTTCATTTGATTATAATAATGTCACAACGTGGGTTATTCTAGGAGTAGAATCATACTCGTTTGGTATGGGTGGAAGCAGGGACTTGGTTAAAGAAGAACCTACAAGATTATATATAAAGGTCAATTTTTTCCTACCAAAAAGGATTCGAAGAGACTAGTTGGGCATTTTGCAATGCGGCAGAACTTTGAGTGGAAGGTGAAAAGGTTGAATAAGACAACATTATATTTGGTTTGTTTGATGGACAACTGTACGTGGAAATTAAGAGCGGTGAGGAAAGATGAAGGGACATACTTCCAAGTTAGAAGTTTTATGAACGAACACACATGTCCTTTAGTGGAGATTCACCGTTGTCACCGACGAGCTAGTGCAGTCATAATTGGAGAAGTGGTTGCACCTAGACTTCAACAACACGATAATTGACTAATGCGTCCGAAGGACATAATTGCCTATATGAAAACAATGTATGGTATCCAAATATTGTACAGTAAGGCACATCAAGCCCTGCAATATGCGTTGTCACTGACCTATGGAACGTATGAGGAAACCTTCAAACTACTGCCATCATTTGGTTACGTGTTAGAGAAACAAAATCTCGGCACAATAACTGACTTACAGTGCGATGAAGATGGTAAATTTCTCTATTTTTTATGTCGTTGGATGCCTCACTCAGAGGATTCTAGAGGTGTATGCGTCTAGTTATTATAGTAGATGGTACTCATTTAAAGGGATGATTCGAGGGTACAATGTTTGTTGCAACTGCACAAGATAGGAATGAACAAGTGTATCTAATTGCTTTTGGGTACGGTGACTCAGAAAACAACCTTTCATGGGAGTGGTTTTTGGATTATTTGAAGGGTGCCGTAGGCCATATTGATGATCTGGTTTTCATTTTTGATCGACATGCAAGCATTGAAGCTGGGATTTCTAAAGTTTTCCTCGTTGCAACCCATAGGATATGTTGCTGGCACTTTTCTAAAAATGTCAAGAAGCAGTTTCACAAAAAGGATGTAGCATCCATAATGGATAAAGCAGCTAGATCGTACACTGAGTTGAAATATAATCGCCACATGGAAGAGTTACGTAACATGCACTATAATGCATTCAATTACGTCATTGAAGCTGGTCCACACAAGTGGTCCCATGTACATTGTCCGAAAGAAGGTATAGGGTCATGACAACAAATGTTGCTAAATGTATAAACTCATGCCTCAAATTCGCCTGGCTACTGCCCATGCCGACACTGGCAGAGTTCATAAGGAATATGCTAGAGGTGATTTCATGATCGTCATGATGCTGCACAGTCCATGAGTTATCAGTTAACCGATGCAGTACATCTTGTGATCCTTAAACTTGTTGCCAAGTGTGGTTATATGACTGTCAATCTAATTGATTGGAACATATTCTCTGTGAAACGGTCTGGTAAGCAATGGACTGTTAACTTAGCCCGACAGACTTACACATATAACAAATTTCAAATGGACATGTTTCCATGTTCGAACGCGCTTGCAACATCAAGGTATATTACTTTGATTTCCTATCTGTCTGGTTGTTGTAAATGAGTTGGACACATAATTTTTAATGTTCTTACAGGGACCAAAACTTGGATTTCACTACTTTGTGTGTGGACTACTACAAGAGACAAATACTAATTGATGCGTACTCGATTCTTATTATGCCTGTTGGGCATCCTTCTTCATGGGTGGTGCTAGCCGACATCGCCGACCGAGTGGTATTGAATCAATTGTCCAGAAGACAAGCTGGACGCCCGAGAGGTAGAAGACATGTCTCGTCTTCGAAGAGGACAAACACTCAATTGTGTAGAAGATGTGGACAATCAGGTCATAATAGTAGGAGATATTCTAACCCACCTTTGATTAATGATGGTCCGAGCAGAGTTATTCCTCAGAAATATCGACGAAAGTGTAGCATCTGCCATTCAGTTGGACATAACAAACAGACGATCCCTGAAAAAGACTGTACTGAAGTATGAATGGACGTGTTTAGGTGGATACCAATGTCATTAGTTGTACTTGTACGACTTGTATGTGAATACCATTTTAATTTGAAATGGGTCTCATATGTTTAGGTTTTCTTGCTATTGCCTGTATATATGGAATGCGATAATGCGATAATTTTAAAAAAATTATGTCAATTAATAAATGATTAATTTTATTAAAATAATTGTGATGTACAATAACTATAACCGGAATTATGACTCGAAATTACAAAAGACCTCAACAGTCATCTTTTCCCGGATGGTGGGCATATCATCCTCAGTTCAATCGTACTGGACCTGGTCTGCCATAACATACTCGAGCAATCGTAACATATGTGCCCCACAGTTACCGCTGCAATACAGGACATCAACAATCGTTAGAATGTTACTCAATTATACATTAAGTGAATTTCATGTTCGATAATTCATACCTTTTCTCCTATTACGGCACAGCTGATCTGTCCACCAGGCTCACCCCGAAGGGCCTATTCCGCCTCTGGAACTTCTGCTCACTGGGTTTTTTGTCCTCATGGAACCCGGACTGATGCAACATAGAGGGGAGAAACCATCTCAATGGCCCTACCTGGCGTTTCCTTATGCTGACGGGGACTTCCTGTCTGAAGGGGTCTAGGATGTGTATGATCCCGCTAATAAGTTCCATACTGGCCAAAAGACAATGCTGTCGGCCGATGTTGCACGAAATAAGAACTTGTACAACATATATATATGATTAAATATTTTTCTGAAAATCGTATTCACAATGGAACATAGTTAGGCTTAAATTGTAAAGCACTTACCATGTCAACCTCGTGTCATGGCCGGGTTCCTGGCAGAGCCAAACCACATACGGTGAAAAGGTCCTCAGTGAACCACCTGTACTACAACACTTTCTACCCCTATCGTTTGTACTTCCCCGTCATGACCAAGAGGCATGATTTTGTCCCACTAATATTCCAACAATGATTATTCAAATGAAAATTAAGCCGGAGTTAGGATCACGGAAAACAACAAACATTAAATTGAAACGAACATTACAAAAAACTTACAAAGAACTGGGTGCTCAGAACGTTCATCCTCTGATTGTACACAGTGGGGTACGCTCTCTGACGCTTCCGTAAGATGTTCAGGTATGCATCCATATACTGGCAAAGATTTTTGTAAAACATGATTAGAATAATTTATTTTAAAATCACTGGTAGAGTTTAAGTTAGGTACGTACTGTGTCAAACAACTCCATGTAGTTCTCTTGGAAGCGCTGGAACCAAGTCACCCCTACTGGCTCCATAAGATCCACATCGCGCCTATAATATTTTTACAAAAAACATCAAAACAAGTAGACCAAATGAAGTAATTATTTCTATAAACTAAACAGTCTCATACTTACAATTCCCTTGTGGTGTTCCTCTTGTATGCATTGTAGGCCTTCAGGTGGCCACAGTCCACTAAAGTATTCGGCGTGAATGCATGCTCTGTAGCTGCCAATGCTGTCCTTGGTCTCTTCGGCCGACATGGATCAATGTATGGGCTCATCAACTACCACCTCCACTTGCGGGTCGGGGAATACGGGAATTGCAAAAAGATGACTCTATGGGGTCCCTAGGGGGTTCCGTCTGGATGTTCTCTTGGGGTCTCTAGGGGGGCTCTGTCTGGACGATCTTGATATGTCCTTGGGGGGCTCCGTCAGGATGGTAGCAATGTGTCGGAGGGAGGAGGGATGAGGGATCCGACTGGATGAACCAGAGATGTCCATCGGAGGAGAGGGATGAGGGATCGGACTGGATGGACCAGAGATGTCTATCAGAGGGGAGAGATGAGGGATTCGGCTTGATAGACCAGAGATGTCCATTGGAGGGGTCCGTCTGGATAGGTCGGAGATTTCTCTAGGTGGAGGGGTGTCATGCGAGACAAACTGCTGACTCAACTCCGGTGGAGGAAACACTATGACGACGGGATCGCTCGGACGAAGTCTCCTGCACCTCCATTAGTAGGGGAAACTCATGAAGAGTTGTAGTTACAGTGTCCTTCTCGGCTCCTATAACTCCAATTCCGGTAACCTTGGCCTTAGGTATGGTACCATGCATCTGATGAACGGTGTCAGGCTTTGTCTTCTCTACATGAGTACGATGCCTGTCTCTTCCTATGTTGATGGAGTCTCGATCTGGAGACTGTGCATCATCCCTATCTGACAGTGATGTAGACCCCAACCACTCCCAGAGATAGTCCATCAACTCCTGGTGCTGCCTCTGTCATTCCGCTTCACTGTTTAGCAAACCATCCCGTAAAGCAGTGATAACAGCCTCCATATCTTGGATTCTACGCTCTAGACGGTCATGAATCAAAATGATATTTTTCAATCGTTTAACATTGACATGGGTTTAAATGTTAAATTCATGCAGAGTTACAAATTGTAAGTACCTCGCGCTCTGCTCCAATGTCTTCTCTAGAGTTATGTCCAGCAGGCATCCTAAATCGAACCCCGCATCTGCCTTAGCTGTCTCACTGCAGCTAACTCCGGCTCTGAACCCTCTGCATGCATCTGTGGCCTCCCATCACCGAACTCCGCCTTCGAACCATCGATATCATTGGGTACGGAACTATTACGCCCAACAGAATCACAATCTAGTATGTCCACCTCAAATTCTGCAAAATATGGTTCATCCCTCTCAGTTGTTGTGGGCACCAGTTTTGATATCACAGACATCTGAAACTGTTGCTAGACCCTTGGAAATTGTAATAATAACTTTTAACATTAACAAATAAGAAACTTACCCGTAATGTGAATATCTTCGACAGCTTATCCCCCATCGGTTGTATCTTTAACACTCACTTCAGAATACAGGGAGACAAATCGGTAACCATCTGAGTCCCGAACTGGGGCCCAAACGTGGAGATCACCTCAAAAGCAAAAATCTAAAAAAATAATGATAAAAATCTGTATACACAATTACAAATGTAAATTTTCTAATTCACAAAACTCTTACCAGAAGGGTGTAAGATAGTCCATAAATGTTATAGGTCTCTTGCATGTGTTTGTTAGCTCCCTTTATTTGTTGGCATCTCTAGAACCGCTCACATCGCCCGTCAAGTGCATGCTTGAATTAATATATGGAATGACTATAGACATGTGCACCCCACGGGAACGCGTCAAAAGCATCGAGATCATCCACCAGTTGTAGCTGCCAAACTGGAATTTTTAATCTTTCGTCCAACCCCATAAGTATCCAGTTTAGCATATAGATGAGGCATAGCTTCACACAATCGTATGCCTGCTGAAACTCACCGAGCCTCAGAACATCTCTCAACTCCACGGATAAAATCTCATCCTTACCACCAAAGTATCGGTGATGTAGGCCATTGTCCACGTTAACATAGCGGTTTGTATCTGGTACTACTTCAAACCGCAATCCAATGATCAGGCAGAATTCTACCTTCGAGAAACTCACCTCATGAGTGCCTAATATAAACCGCATCTCATCTGATGACCCATTGTGATGCACCTCCCACAGAAGTAGCTGGTGGATAACACAACTCGAAAACTTCACCGGTCGGTGCATGGTCAAGAAATACCCAAAACAGGATGCCATGAACAGACGATGGTCTTCTACAACCAATTCTGTAGGGACCCGGTTAAGTGCGTCCTCTATATGGACAAGAGCATCAAAATGGTCCTGACGGGTGACTTTGCCCTCGTACCACTCTTTCTCCGAAGTTTTAAGCGACGTCCTTAACCAATTTGTCATCTGAAATTTAACAACAAAATCATTAAGTACACTGCCAAATCCCCAGAAATAACTAGCTCGAAGCTTATAACCCCGGGTCATTGATTAAAAAACTTGTAGATTTAAAAAAAAAAAGCTCAGACATTTTTTTACAAAAACTCGAACAGCTAAATAAAAGCTCGGAGCTTCTTTATAAAACCTCAGAGATTATATATAAAAGCTCGAAGCATATATATAAAAGCTCGGAGATTATATATAAAAGGTCGTAGCATTTATGAAAGCTTCGAGCTTTTATATATAAGCTCCGAGCTTTTATATAAAAGCTTGAGTTTTTATAAAAGCTCGGAGCTTTCATATAAAAGCTCGGAGCTTATATAAAAGCTCGAGCTTTTATATAAAAGCTCGGAGATTATATATAAAAGCTCGGAGCTTTCATATAAAAGCTCGGAGCTTATATAAAAGCTCGAATGAACTTAAACAAATTTCAAAAATAAAAGCTCAGACACAACAAATAAATGCTCGGGTTCATCAACAAAAATCTCGGACACCCAGAATATCATCTTCCTCAACAACTTTCAACAAATCTAAAAATCCAAAACCCTAACCTAATTCGTTATCATTCTCAGATTCAAAAATTAAACATAATCTAACATTTCATTCACTTAATCAACAACCAAAACGATAAAAAATCTAGGTCAACTAACCTTCATCGATTCAAATATTCTGTTCAACTCTCCAAGTTCCGGTTTCGTCGCCGTAGAATACGAAGTCATCGATTCAACTCCGGACGATTTCAAGCCATTTCACTTTTTCTTACTTTTTCTATCTGCTCAAAACGACAAAGTGAATTTCGAGGTATTTTGGTCACCACACGTTAATTGGTGTCTTTTAAACATGAATTATTAATGTGGTGATCTTTGCAAAAAGGCTGTCCAAAAAGGTGCCATTAAATTTTCGAACCCCGATTTAATAAAGTATCTAAAGAAGTTTCATTGTCCTCATAAGGTATAGTCATCATAGCGGGAAGTTTTATTTTCTCATTGACATCTGTTTCTTCGGTTCCATCACCAATTCGTAATAGGAATTGGTTAAATAAAGGATCAAATTTAACTCTCATATTTTCAGTCAACTTGATTTTTTCTAACATTGGCCATAAATATAAATTCACTAAGCTTGCATAATTGTTTCTTCTTTGATAGCTTTTAAAACATCCGGTAATATTTAGCAAAAATCACCACCAAATACAATTACTTTAACACTAAATAGTAATTCATTATCATTTATATCTTGCAACATTTTATCTAAAGTTTCTATAGTCTGTCTTTTGTACATAGGTGCTTCATCCCAAATAATTAATTTTACAACACGAAAAAGCTTAGCTATTCCACTTTGTTTGCTAATACCACATGTGATATTATCTTATATATTAAGTGGTATCTTAAATCGTGAATGTGTTGTTTGAACTCCAGGTAATATCGATGCATCGACTCCAGATAAAGCAGTTGCAATAGCTATAAGATGTCTTGATCTAATCTCAGCAAGGATTGCTCGATATAGAAATATTTTTCCAATTCCACTAGGACCATCAATAAAAAATGCTCCTGGCTTTTCTGAAAAAACTCTTTCTAATATTACATTATATGTATTTTTTTGTTCTGAGTTTAACGATGATATGACAAGAATATCTTGTTCTAGAACAATCACTTGTAATTCATCATTAATATCTCTCAATATTTTCTCATCTTCAATTAAGTCTATTGTAATCAACTAATTGGTAGTCATTAATATTTTTTTCCATAAGTTCAAGAGTTGAATTAATACTTTGTAAGGTTTTAACTGTGAGATTAGGTAAAATGGTATTCGTCTTATTGTAATCCTCGGATAAAAAATGTTCAAATTTGTTCCACAACATTTTGGGATTATTGGGTTTACAATACACTAATATGGTAGCAAATAATCACCTTAAAATATATGGCATTTGATATAATGACGTTTCTTGTAAGTATTGTTCTAAACTGTTATCAGATTCTAATAATCCATACAGTAGAGAAGATTCATGAAATGATGATGTTTTAACACTGTTAACAGTTTTCAAATCTTCAAATGACTTTTGACCGTTGATATGGTTTAATAATAATCGTAAATAATATCTTTCACCTTCAATCAGATTTGTTGTAACCATTTTGCCAATAACTTGACATTGTTTTCTTGGATTCCAAATTTTATCTCGTTGATTCCAAACAAAATGTTCAGGAAACTCTTTATATAACATTTTTTTGGCTTTGTCATTATTTTTAATCATGTTGAAAAATTCAGCTAGCATTGTTTTTTATTTAAAATCATTATTTATTATATGTGTAAGAATGTCTGATTTTTGAAAATTAATAATCTGTCTATCTTCATGATGAAATTGTAGTGTTAATACCAATGGATATATTTCATTTAGTATGAAACCATAGATTCTCCATATAGCTTCCGGTGGAGAAATCCATCTTGCTGATTGAAATCTTTCAATTTCATCTATATCTTAAAACTTATTTTCAGACAGTATATGGAAAACTATTCGATCATGCCCTTTGTATATATATTTGTATAAATATTTTACTGCTTTAATCGCTGAACATATTTCAACATTAATATGACAATCAAATTTTGCCAGTAAATAAGGATTGTAGGGCACTACCTAACGATTGTCCAAATCATGTTCTCTCACTTTAATTGGTTCACCATTATCACGTTGTCTATATTTTGGATATAAATCTTTTTGTTGTGTTTTTTCGTAACAAAATATTTTAAGATAGTGATTTTTACATCTTCCATTCTTTTTCATACACAAATTATTAGAGTTGGGATTACCACAAGGGTCATGCATCATATGTTTAATAACTGTTAAATATAAGTGTATATTTTGGTTTTTATTAGGAATTTCAGCTGATACAATACTATCAAATGTTTCAAGCATAATATGCTTATAATTTGATTTTAAAATAATTAGAAAGTGCGCATGTGGAAGACTTCTTTTTTGGAATTCAATTAAATATACATATCCAGTTACAGGTCCAAATATTACATTCTTGAATAAATCATTCTTTAATTGTTCTAACTTTGCTTTAAATATTCGAGATACTAAATCAGGTTTATTCTGAGCTTCTTCTGATGGTTGCAACTCTTGTTTAATTCAAACCAATTAGGATTACATGTCATTGTAAGAAATATGTCAGGTTTTCCAAATCGTTGGACCAATATCATTGCATCCATGTATCTCTTTCGCATGTCTCTAGGGCCACCTATAAAAGTAGTTGGCAATTTTTTTTTCCAACTTTAGAACCTCTAGTTTCACCCAATTCAATGCTATCAATAATTCCTTGATATATATCAGCTCTAATTTCATTTTGTTTATTTCGAAAGTAATCTATTCTAGAGCTTTCTACTTTAACATACATATCAACTACATATTGTTGTAAAAGCCATCCTGGATGTAATAATATGGATTTTTCTATTGATCTTATTTACAATTTGTAGTTATAATATTCACGACAAGAGACCACGTTTCTTTTCCTGCTTCGTTGAAAAACTGAAACAAAACAATTAAATTCTCATGATTAGATTTACTATAAATTGTAGTTTTTTAGTGAAATAATGTTATTGTCATAAATAATTGTACCTTCCATTTCTCTTTCAAGTAATTTGGTAATTGAATTTATTTGATTGGGAGATAACAAAAATTGTCCTTCACAAGATTTTGTTTTTCTATTTTTTTCATTTTTTTTTGTATTCCTTGATGCCAACCAGTTTCACCAATAGGAAACAGTAGAGGATATTGTAAGGGATCATAGCATCCAAAGTAATATTGTATTCTATGACTATACCCTGAATGGTTGTAAACAACAATGTCTCATTTTTTATGTTCTTCATCAGGTTTATCTTCTATCCATATGGCTACCACTTGTGAAGCCAACGGAGGATTATAAACTCTCTGGTCTAATTCATCATTTGATCATAAATTAATTGTATGATTTTTTAGGTCAGATATGTTTTTATGATTCCGAAAGAAAAGGCAATAAGGATTAATTTGTAATTTATCAATTATTTTGGTTATAATATATGGGTTCATTTTTGTTGATTCATACATCCTATTTTCAGTTTCATGTTCAGTATCATAGAAGTACAATTGTAGATAAGAAGGACTATCATTTGAAGATACTAACTCATTGATATAATGATAGACTTGTCCTTAAATACGAAATGTATATATACCTTCATTTCTTTTACATAAGTTTTTATCATATTTAACTCTGAAAGATGTGAAAGCAAATATATTGTTATATGAACGAATGTATTTTTAAATTCGATTGATTCTTCTGAGTTTGAAGTGAATAACGGGGAGAGTTGTTCAGATAGGTCGTTATATTTTAGCAAAATTTGCCCGTTAGAACAACAAAAACCTTTTGATTCACCATGAAATATTTTGGCATGACAATGTTCACATATTGGTACAGATGGCAAGTTATCTGATTCTAAAGGTATATCATACAAGATATGTCGAAAGTATTGCTGAGAGTTTTTTGGGTGATTGGAATTTGTTATTTTCTTTATATAAGATTGTTGATAGTCTAACATATTTTGTTTATTCTTTTGCAATTGAAAGACATAATCAATGTTTTTGTTTGATTCATTCAGTCTTATTTCATTATTATTCATCACCATTTTTTTCCAGTATCATTCTCTCTGATAAGTTCTCTGATATTATCTTTTCTTTTCTCTTCATTCATTACTCTAGTTTTCATATGATAATCTATCTCTATGAACTTCAATATTAGCAACCTCTATATCTATATTAATTATAATGTGTTATAGTAGAAGATAAGTTATAAATATCTACAAATAAAAATTATATCAGTCTTTATAATAAATTTATATATTCCTCATAAGCATGTTTTTGAGCACCTGCAGAAGTTTTATCTTTTTCTATATCAATCCTGTTTCTTGTGTTTTCTGCAAACCAAATATCTCTTATAATGTTAGACAATGTAATCATTTTGAATTCCTATAATCATTTCTAATGTACCTCCTATGTACTCTTCATCAATAATTTGTCCTTCAATAGCTTTATTTTGAGCATATGCATCTCTTCTCCTTTTACGTATAACTTCTTTTTTCTCTTCAGGTAAAAGAGAATACCAACTCTGTTTTTTATCCTTGTGTTCCATAATTTTATCTACGTAGTTAAATCTATCAACAACTAAAAAACCAACTGTTATATTTCATAGACAACACTATACATTAAACAAGAAAATTTAACAAACATGTTATTGAAATGTAATTAATAAATAAAAAAAGAAACTATAACATTTACTTTTTTCTACAAAGCTTTATAAAAAAAATAGATACTATTAAATACGACAAACGTAAATTAATAAAGAATAAATATTTAATCGTGATAAATAATAAAATATTCAGATTAATGTAACTAAATATTGATGTAGTAAATAATAATGAAGACATAAAAGCTTCATTTTTCAATAAATAATAAATTGATCTTCAGCAAATAGAGGCATTTAATATGAGTTCCACTAATCTAAGTCCAAGCATAACAAACAATACTAAATAAAGTAGAAATAAGGGAAAAAATCATGGAAATGAAATGAAATCAATAGTAATAGCACAAGAACACAAGAAGAAATCAAGGAAAAGTTAACATATAAATATGATATTTTATTCCCTTCTCAATGGTGTTTACAACTTAGTGAGTCCTCTATTCTATAGGCTCACAATATAGTAGTTACAAATATGAAAAGATATTAGCAATAAACATGAAAATCAATGGTGTCATAAACATGAGAATAAATGGTACCATAAACTTGAGAATAAATGGTACCATAAACTTGAGAATAAATTAGGGAAGGTGAATGATCATAAGTTACATTGTAATATTGGATGGACATTCACTCATATTGTATTTTCATAACACTCCCCCTTGAATGTCCATTTTACATAGAATATGCCTCGTTAAAACCTTTACTAGTAAAACCATGTGGGAAAAAAAATAGTGAAGGAAAAAGAGTACATTATTCATATGTATTTAAAAGATAACGTTAGAGGTGATAACTACTACCTCATTAAAACCTTACTGAGAAAAACCCTGTGAGATAAAAACTCAGTGAAGGAAAAAGAGTACAGTATATAGTATATAGATTTTCCTCCATAACAATTACTCCCCCTCATCAATACGCTCATTTTTATGTTGTTGTCTCAATTGTTTGAGAAATACTTTTCAATTGCCGCATCCAAATATTATGCACTAACTTTGTGAATGTTGCGGTTGGCAATGCTTTTGTAAATAAATCTGCAAGATTTTCACTTGAGCATATTTTTTGAATATCTATTTCACCATTCTTTTGGAGCTCATGTGTATAAATTTTTTTCGGTGAAATGTGCTTAGTTCGATCACCTTTAATATAGCTTCCTTTAATCTATGTAATGCAAACAACATTATCTTCATATAATATTGTGGGACTATTTTTTTTTTAAGATAGTCCACATGTTTCCCGAATATGTTGTATCATGAATCTTAACCAAATAGACTCCCTGCTAGCTTCATGAATTGCCAATATCTCCAAATGGTTTGAGGAAGTTGCAGTCATTGTTTGTTTAATAGATCTCCATGAGATAGCAGTATTTCCACAGGTAAATAAATATCCTACTTGTGATCGAGCTTTATATGGATCGGAAAGGTATCCAGCATCCGCATATCCAGATAATTGTGATTTCGATCCCTTTGAGTAAAATAACCCCATATCAATTGTTCCACAAAGATAACGCAATACATGTTTAACACCATTCAATGTCTTCTCGTTGGTGCAGAACTATACCTTGCTAGTAAATTGATTGCAAATGCAATGTCAGGCCTTGTACAATTTGCAAGGTACATAAGTGCTCTAATTGCATTTAAATATGGTACTTCATGACCAAGAAGCTCTTCACCATCTTCTTTTGGACGAAATGGATCTTTGTCTGTAGCAAGTGATCGAACAACCATTAGAGTGCTTAATGGATAAGCTTTATCCATATAAAAATGCTTTAAGACTTTTTCCGTATATGTTGATTGATGAATAAATATTCTGTTTGGTAAATGCTCGATCTGTCTGGCCGAGACAAAATTTTGTTTTACCAAGATCTTTCATTTCAATTTCATCTTTTAAGTAAGATGCAGTTTTTGTGAGTTCTTCAAGATTGCCAATGAGATTTAAATCATCAACATATACTACAATGATAACAATCCAATTTCTGATTTTTTAATGAACACACATGGGCAAATTGGATTATTTGCATATCCCTCTTTCAATAAATACTCGCTTAAGCGGTTGTACCACATGCGCCCAGATTGTTTTAACCCATATAAGGATCTTTGTAGCTTAATTGAATACAAGCTTCTATGTTTTAATTTTTCATTCATTTTATATCCTTCAGGGATTTTTATATATATATCGGTATCAATAGATCCATACAGGTATGTTGTTACTACGTCCATAAGACGCATACCAAGCCTTCGAAGGCTGCCAAACTAATCAAAAATCGAAATGTGATTGCATCCATTACTGGGGAATAAGTCTCCTCATAGTCAATACATGGTCTCTATGAAAAACCTTGTGCTACGAATCGTGCTTTATATCTTACAATCTCATTTTTCTCATTTCGTTTTCTAATAAAAATCCATTTATACTTGACAGGTTTGACGTCTTCAGGCGTCAGGACAACCGATCCAAAAACTTCACAGGTATATGTGGCTTAATTTCATTTACCTTATCAAATTGTCCTTCAAGGACATCAACCCTTGTTGGGACATTTTCAGCAGGTATATGTGATTTTACTATTTTTTTTAATCGGTAAATGCATCTGGAATTTGATTTGCAACATTTTGCAATTGAATAATCCTTTGAACTTCAAGTTCACATCGATTTGTTCGAGGATCAAACTGAGATAAGGATGATGCATTCCATATAAGTTCACGTCGTTTATCTGTCTTTTCTCCCCCTAACGACGGGAAAACTTGTTCATCAAATTGGCAATCTGCAAATCTGGCTGTGAAAATATCTCATGTTAAAGGCTTAAGATATCTAATTATTGAAGGAGAATCATAACCAACATAAATCCCAAGTTTTCGTTGATGACCCATTTTTGTTCTCTGTGGGGGTGAAATTGGAACATAAACAACACAACCAAAGATTCTTAAACGAGAAATATTTGGTTGTTGGCCAATGACAAGCTGTGAAGGTGAAATATTACGATAACTAGTTGGTCGAATATGAATTAACAATACAGCATGTAATATTGCATGTCCCCATGAAGAAACAGGTAATTTTGATTTTAAAAGTAAAGGCCTAGCAATCAATTGAAGACGTTTTATCAAGGATTCTGCCAAACCATTTTGAGTATGGACATGTGCATCAAGATGCTCTATATCAATACCAATTGACATGCAATAATCATCAAAAGCCTTAGATATAAATTCACCTCCATTATCTAGTCTATTTTTTTTTGATTTGATAATCAGGAAATTGTGCTCGTAATTTAATAATTTGAGCAAGAAGTCTTGCAAATGCAACAGTACGAGTAGAGAGCAAACAAACATGTGATCACCTAGTTGACGCGTCTATTAAAACCATGAAATATCTAAAAGGTCCACAAGATGGATGAATAGATCCACAAATATCACCCTGAATTCTTTTCAAAGAACTTGGGGATTCAAAATTGACCTTCGTTGTGATGGTCTTCTAATTAATTTGCCTTGAGAACAAGCTGCACATGGGTTATTAGAAGGTAAAAGAATCTTCAGGTTCTTTAAGGAATGTCCATGTGAGTTTTCAACAATTCTCTGCATCATAATTGATCCTGGATGACCAAGTCTATCATGCCAAAGCATAAAAGTCTTTGGATCATTGAACTTCTGGCTCAATATAAGATTTGTTTCTATAGTTCGTATGGCAGTTTGATACAGCCCAGAAGAAAGTCCAAAAAATCTTTCCAGTAAAGCTTAGCAAATTTCTTCTGGAATTGGTAGAATATAAAGCATCATTGATTTATAATTTTGTTCCATTTGGTAACAAAATATTTTCTCTTCCTGAGCCGTCTATAAGGTTTGTAGTACATGATATTGTGTTAACATTAGCTTTAGCTAATTTTAAGTGAGTGAAATATTTTTTGTTTCGAAGGATTGTATGTGTTGTGGCACTGTCTACAAGACATTCATCTCCATCATTCATCATTTGATTGTTCAAATCATTAGTATGATCCGAAGCCATCTTCACATATATAAATTTAAGTTAACATAAATAAATTAAAATAAAATAAAATAAAAATTGAGGAGATTACAGGTTAATTAAGAAAAAATTGAAAATATAAAATTCAAACTTCATTAAAAGCAAACCGAATTATAAGACAAATTTATTTCCTCAAAGCTCACACTATAGGGAATTTTATTAGAATCACATGCAAAATACTCTAGAGCACTAAAAAAAAACTTAAACATAATGACAATTAAGCACTAGTAACACACCAGAACATAATGAAAAACACATTGAAAATAATTCCATAAAAATGCTAATTGGTATTAACATTTTCATCTCCAATCAAGTGGCCAATGTTCCCATTTGGGTCCTCAAAGAAATCTGAAACGTCCAGGTGAGTTATGTAACTGGCTCACCATGATCAATGAAATTTGTTTCCACCTCTTTTCCTTTTGCCTTCAATGATGCTTGATAAAGTTCCACAAGATGTTTAGACGTACGACAGGTACGCGACCAATGCCCTTTTACTCCACATCGGAAACAAGCATTGTCATGATTTTTAGAGGGTTTGTTTTGAAAATCTTTCCCCTTTTCTTGTTTTCCATCATTGTTATTCCACTTCTGGTGGTTTGGTTTAGATTTCTTATTATGACCGGCCTTGATAATGACCACGACCACACCCACGCCCACGATAACCGCCACGGTTATTTGATGAGTTAGCATTCGCTTCTGGGAATGCTATAGTTTCAATTGGGCGAGATTGGTGATTTTTCATCAAAAGCTCATTATTTTGCTTAGCCACAGGAAGACATGAAATTAACTCAGAATATTTGGTAAATCTACGCTCTCGATATTGTTGATGCATGAGCAAATTCGAGGCATGAAAAGTAGAAAATGTTTTTCTAGCATGTCTTGTTCAGTTATTGTCTCTCCACATAATTTCAATTGAGAAACAATCTTAAATAATGAAGAATTATACTCACGGACCGATTTGAAATCTTGCAATCGTAAGTGCATCCAAGCATAACGAGCATTTGGAAGTATCACCGTTTTTTGGTGATTAAATCTCTCTTCTAAATTTTTCCAAAGCTCAAATGGATCTTTAACAGTAAGATACTCAGATTTCAATCCTTCGTGGAGATGGTGCCGAAGGAAAATCATTGCTCTAGCACGGTCCTGTGAAGATGCTTCATTTTTTCTTTAATTGTTTCTCCTAGATTTTTAGCATCAAGATGAATTTCAGCATCAAGAATCCATGACAAATAGTTGTCACCAGAAATGTCAAGAACAACAAATTCAAGTTTTGTGATGTTCGACATATTCTGCTAGCTAAATCACAAAAATGATTATTAGAAATTCCTAAACACAAATATGTCGAATTTATAACAGAATATGTAAAGGTAGGAATATACTTGTTAATTCCATAATATTTTGTAATTGTAAAATTGATGAATATTGTTATTGTGAGTCAATAACAAATTACAACATATATACTTTTCATACCTTGTGAAAAAGAATAAATAAAGAAGAATATTTACCTGATCAGAGCTACTTCGTGCTGATAAAGTGAAATGAAATCAATAGTAATAGCACAAGAACACAAGAAGAAATCAAGGAAAAGTTAACATATAAATATGATATTTTATTCACTTGTCAATGGTGTTTACAACTTGGTGAGTCCTCCCTTTTAAAGGCTCACAATATAGTAGTTACAAATATGAAAAGACATTAGCAATAAACATGAGAATCAATGGTGCCATAAACATGAGAATAAATGGTACCATAAACTTGAGAATAAATTGGGGAAGGTGAATGATCATAAGTTACATTGTAATATTGGATGGACATTCACTCATATTGTATTTTCATAACAGGAAATAAAATATACAGAAAAATAAAAGTATAGAGAGGAATAACATGTCCATTTTTTTTTAAACCCTCTTTGATATAGTTGTAAGTAAGATTCACTATTGAGTAACTAAACCAATTTCATTTCTTCATTAGCAAGATTTATCATTAAATCATTGAACCAATCTCATTTTGTCGATAATTTTTTATATATCAAATTTATCAAATTTACTTTTAATAATCGATAAAAGCACAATTAATTATAATATTATATTATATAATTCTTGCAATTAGTATTTTAAGACCTATCTGTCACATTGAATTTTATATATTTTTGGGACAATTTGTTAGGAAGTGTAGCATTTCCTTAATTTAAAACCAAATTAAGGTGAATATATATATATATATATATATATTCACATTATTTGTCAAACTTCTCAATTATTTCATATTTAGGCTTGGTTAAATTCATCATTCTAGAACTATATCATTAAAAAAAAACATTTTAAAAAAACATTTTTTTTAAAAAAGATGCTTAACCTAAATCTGAGTAGTATATATATATATATATACATATATATATATACCATTATAACTCTTCATCAAACATAACTCTTCATCAAGCATACAAAATGAAACATCTCTCTTTCTCTTTCTAAAATACCTAACGCACTTTTTGCCCAAATCCTATCTCTTTCTTCAAACACCCAACAACTCCCAAATCCATGCTAGATTTCTCTAAATTCTCAAATCCATGGCTCAATTGATTTTTTTTTTCTTTTTTCAGAGGTAATTTTCTGATCCTTGCATGTAGATCTTTGAATAAATCAAACTTCATTTTATCTCCCTCAGATTATGTTTTTAGATTTCTTTCTTTTCTTTTATTTCATCCAAATTTTTTAATTGTTATTTTCTCTTTTTCAAATTTTATCTCACTTTTCTTCTCTGTTTCAGAATTAGAATTTTGATTTTAAGATTTTTTTTTAACTATATATAGATTCCAATTCATTTTTTCTGTTTAATTTTTCAATTTTAATCTTTAGATTCACTGGTGCTTGAGCCACAAATATGCCACTTGATCTTGATGAGGCTGTCATTAGAAGGCTTCTTTATCATTTTTCATTCAGGTTTTGGTTGGGGCTGTCAATGTGATTGTGTTCCTTTGTTCTTCTGCTTTTTGTTTGGATTGCTTGGGGTTGTTTTTGGTCAGCGTTGTTGGGATGGTTTGAGGTTTGTTCTATGTTTTGGTTTAGGGTCATTGCAGCTTTGTTGGGTGCTTTGTTTTGTCTTCTTTGTTTTGGCTTCATTTTAGTAGGCTTTGGGTTATGTATTGGCTTATTCGGCTTCTTGTTGCTTGTTTGTTCTTGGCTCTTTAAGCCCCTTCAATAAATTCGTGTCATTCAAAAAAAAAATTAGAAGGCTTTCGCAGGTAAAGTATTACTTTTAAAAAGTCCCATTATATACGGCCACAGATTTACATCTACAAAGCATACTATGATATTTTGCCTTGGTTGAGTTTATTTTTGATATACAAGTTAATTTTGATTTTAGTATTATGATGATGTGTTGTTTTAACCCATAAATTTTGTTTCTTTTTTCTTCTTGTTTGGTGTTATCTGTTTGGTGTGTTTTAGTGGAATAAAATGAAGTGATTGGTGTGTTGTATTGTGTGGTGATTCTGAGATTCAAATTCTGGACTCTATGTTCCTAGATTTTATTTTGACTCACTGTTATCTATCATTGTCTCCCATAGAGATCATTTTTTTTTTGTATTATATCTATATTTTAGCAAAATAATACACCATTAGAAAACAACTTACCTTGATTCAAAGCACAAATTTGAAAAGCTCAGTCTTTCTCTCTTTTGTTTTACTATTTCTTCTTCTTCCAGCCAAACTAATACTATTACTTATTTGTTTACTTGTTTTTTTTTCATATTATCCTTTTTCAAGTGATCCGTGCACCTAAACATAGTCTATAAATAGACAATGCATGAGGCGATAGAGTGCAAGCTGAAAGCTGGAAGAAGATAAGAACGGTTCATTGCCACCACCATCTCTCATGTAGCTATTTATTAATTTTGTTTAGTAATGTGGGTTCCATGTAAAATTTGTTATCGGTTCTCTAAACAATTGCATAAAGATATATTTTTAATTTTAAAAACAACCTCAGCTATAAACAGAAAATGACAATGTTATCCTCTTTAATTAACTATTCTGTATAAGTTTCACATAATTTATGATCATGTGAAGGAGTTTTTTTTATCTTTTAACTGTTACAAAATCGGTAAAATAATTTCAAATTTGTAAATTACTTCTTCACCCTGTTAGTAAATAAACTATTCAAAATTAATTTAAAAATAATGATAAGAGTAAGGGTATATAAGTCTTTTCACTATTTAAAAAAGATTACAAAAAAATAGATGGGTTAAAAATATGGTTCAACATACTTTTTTATATATAGTGTATAGATAAGATATATATAAGTGTTGTAATTAAATTTAAATAACAAATAAATCATTGAATAAAATAATAAATAAAATTAATGAAATGAATGCAAGAAGATGAGAGATGAGAGATCAACGTTCAATATAATATATACCTTTGTATTGATTTCTAAAATTGTCTCTAATATTACAATGAGTGGCCTTTTTATACATGATTTGTTGTCTCTCATATAGCATTGACACCTTGCTTTCAAATTGACATGTGCATTTACATGTTTTATGTAAATGCCAATCCATTTGTAAGTATTGTGGAAAGCCACAATTACAACACTCCCTCTTGGATTTTCACAATTTATATTTTAATTTGCTAGGAAAAACCCAGTGGGATAAAAACCTTAGCAAAATATATACAATGATCTTCTGGATCAAGTTATATTGGACATGTTTATAATTGCCTCATTAAAACCTTTCTGGTAAAACCTAGTGGGACAAAATCCGGTAAAGGAAAAAGAGTACAGTATGTCCATTTAAATTTTGCTCCCCCTGATTAAGTGCCCCCCCCTCCCCCGAACAAAACTTCAATATTAATCATGAAATTTACAGAGCCGACGCATGCCAATCTTATATACCAGTTTCTCAAAAGTTGATGTAGGCAATGCCTTGGTAAACAAATCTGTAAGATTATCTGTAGACCGAATTTGATAAACATCGATCTGTCGGTTCTGTTGAAGTTCATGAGTATAGAAGAATTTGGGAGAAATATGTTTGGTTCTATCTCCTTTGATATATCCTCCTCTAACTTGAGTAATACAAACCGCATTATCTTCAAATATCGGTGTTGGCATTTCTGTAGATAATGAGAATCCACATGTCTTTTGAATATGATGAATAACTGACCTTAGCCAAACACATTCTCGACTTGTTTCATGAAGTGCAAGGATCTCTGAATGATTAGAGGATGTAGCAACAATAGTTTGCTTTGTGGAACGCCAGGAGATTGATGTGCCATTATAAGTAAAAATGTATCCCGTTTGTGAACGAGCTTTATGGGGATCAGACAGATATCTGGCATCAGCATAACCAATTAAACCTGAAAAATTGTTAGATTTTGAATAAAATAATCCTAAATCTTTCGTGCTACGAAGGTAACGAAAAAGATGTTTAATCCCATTCCAATGCCTTCGCGTTGGTGCTGAACTGAATCTAGCAAGTAAATTTACTGAAAATGCAATGTTTGGTCTAGTACATTGAGCCACATACAACAAAGCACCAATTGTATTAAGATATACTACTTCAGGACCAAGTATCTTTTCACCATCTTCAAGTGGTCGGAATGGATCTTTCTTAGGATCAAGAGTTCTAACAATCATAGGAGTACTTAATTGGTGAGCATTATCCATATGGAATCTTTTCAGGATCTTTTCAACATATGCTGATTGATGGATAAGTATTCCATTTGATTTATGTTCAATCTCTAGACCGAGACAATATTTTGTCTTTCCCAGGTCTTTCATCTCGAATTCCTTTTTCAAATATTCAGCAGTTTTCAGAAGCTCTTCTGGAGTTCCAATTAAATTCATATCATCAACATAAACTGCAATGATAGTAAACCCAGATTCTGATTTCTTTATAAAGACAAATGGGCAAATAGGATTATTAATATATCCTTCTTTAATCAAATATTCACTGAGGTGGTTATACCATATGCATCCAGATTGCTTTAATCCATACAAGGACCTTTGTAATTTAATTGAGTATAAATTACGAGGTCTCGAGTTGTATGCTTTCGGCATTCTAAACCCTTCAGGGATTCTCATATAAATATCTGAATCGAGTGAGCCATATAGATAGGCAGTTACTACGTCTATAAGGCGCATTTCAAGTCCTTCCAAGACAGCCAAACTTATCAGAAAACGAAACGTAATTGTATCCATTACTGGTGAGTATGTCTCATCAAAATCAAACCCGGTCTCTATGAGAAACCTTGTGCTACGAGTCATGCCTTATATCTCACAACCTCGTTTTTCTCATTCATTTGGCAGCCTTTGAGAACGGGGTCAGGCCTCCCCTTCACCCCACTCTTCGACGGGCCCTTAATGCCCTTCAATTAGCTCCACTTCAACTGACGTCCTGCTTTTGGAAGCATCTGATTGGCTTCCTCGTGCTGTGGAGGGAACAGTGCGAGCTGGGCAATGTCACCCGAGAACCAGGGGTGGAAGAGCTGGCCTACCTTTTCTAGATCGGGAGCTTGTCCGAAGGTCTCTAGGGACAGTTCTACGTGAAGGCCAAAAACAAACTCAACTTTATCATCCCCGGTGCTTAGAGAAAAGACCCCGCTTGGAAAGAAGAGTGAATACTAGCGGGGGGGACTAGGGGAGCTCCGTATTCATCGGCGGGCATGAGCTCACGGTTCCCACTGCTTTTAGTGACAAAACCTCATGGGATCGGGACTTCTTGCCCGCTGAGTCTGAGGCTGTGCTGAAGACTATCCTAGCCAGAAATTACCTGAACTTGAAGTTTCCAACTGCTGACCCCTTCGACCACCGTAGGGTGAACAAGTACCTGCGGATCTCCGATGCTACCCCTCGTAAGTAATCTCAAGTCGTTTTGCTTTGTCCTTGTTAGTTGGCTCGCTTCTTACATCTTCTTCTTCTTCTTTTTTAACAGTTTTTACTGTTGCTCCAGCTTCCTGTGAAGATCAGCAAGCTCGAACCCCTCCCCCTCCTGTTAGATTGCCCCGAGGGGTCTTCTCGATTATCTCGGAGAAAGGGGGGTCTATCACCCCAACTGCTGCTTCGCTTGTTTCAGCTCCATCTCCTACCCCAGATAGGTCCATGATGGCTATTCTTGCGTCATGGGCTTCCAAGGCTCTAAATAAAGGAGGGCTCACTCACCAGGCTACTAATAGGTCCACCTCTGCCCCCTCACCAGTGGTTCTTATTTTAGTTGTTGCTTCCCTAGTTACATTACCCCCTTTCACTGATCTAGCTACGTCCCGGGTAGTTCAGGCTCTAGGGGATTCTGAGGCCTGTACTCCTGAGATTCCACCCTCTCGCCCCCACCATCAGTCGGGCTCGATTGGCCAGGATGAGGTTTTGAAGCAGTTTGTTGCTTCATGCCTGGGTGGCGGGCTCTCTAGGATGGCTTCCATGCATGTAGACATCTTGGTAACCAAGGGTCTGCCCTCATAGCCGAGGTAGTCGTCACTTTTACTTCCTTATTCAGTAGCTTGATTTATTGTTTCCTAACATGAGTTCCCTTTGTAGGCCTTCGAATTTCAAGTAGCCACGGGACACTAAGTAGCTTTTATCTACGACCGGACAGCTAAGGCTGAGGCTGAGGCTGAGGCTGAGGCTGAGCGAGCTATGGGATTACTGACGTGGGCTCAAGCCCTAGTCTAGGAGATGACCTCTAGCCAGAGGGGAATGGAAACACAACTGGCTGAGCTCTAGTGCGACCACGAGAGGTTGAAGCGGTTTTTTGATCAGGAAACTCTTCGGTCTAAGTGACGAGCCAGCTAACGGCATGATAGGAAGGGAGAGGCTCAGGCACTGGATGTCGAGACCATGCTCTGTAGGCCCAAGTTATCAAGCTCCAGGCCGAAGTGGAAGCTTCTTTCATTGAGGGGTATTTCTATGCCTCCTTCCAAGTCGTGGAATCCCTCCCCCTCCCATTTGACCTCTCCAGCATCGCCGGCTGGGACAAGAAAGAGGTTATGTCTCGTGCTACAGAGATGTCTCACCTCAAAAATGATGAAACAGATCCTTCTACTTGGTAGGGAGCTAAGTCACCTGAAGTACCAGATCTGCCTACTTCTGTTTTGACCTTCCTAGCATCAGGTCCTGGCAAATCCTCGAGGGGGGTCCAACCTAAGGAGCTAGAATGAGGCTTTACCGAAGCTCGAGATCCTTCCATGGTGCTTTCAAGAGAGGAGACAACAGTGGGCGAGATTATACAAGAGTCAGTGGCCAACCTTCTTGATGCAGCCATACCTCCTAAGGTCATGGCGGTGGTCAATGAGGTCATGAAGGAGGATCTTGCTGAGCATCAGGTAATCGAGGAGCATCCTCGGGAATGGGTGGTAAAGGCGGTAGAGACAGCTAACCAGAATGAGCGACCACCAGAAAGGGGAGTAGGGGCGAGGTTTATCCTGTGGAAGAAGAGGCTGGAGGGCATCGGGATGATGCAGCAGTTTGAATTCACCTTCTTGTAGCTTATTTTGAATGCCAGAAAAAAGGGTAGGCATCCCATCTTTACCTGTGCTTGATCATTCATCATTTTTTTTTTGTAGCCCGAAATCAGAGGTTGGGCTCCCTGTCTGCTGTAGCCTTACTGGGGAATAGGTTCCCTCATTTATTAATGAAATTTAACTTTAGATCTGGTTCATATTTTGACTAACATGTACTTGCTTCTTTTCTGATCTCTCTCTAGGTTCAACCTCTATTGCAAATTGACTTAGCTTGGGAAAAATAAAAAGATAAGAACATTTCTTAAGTGTGAAAGTAGATAGCCAGCTCGGGCTTTCCGACTACAAAGACTTGTAGTTCAACTACTTTAGTCGATAGTCCCATTGTTTGATCGTAGACCTGTTATCGTAAGCACTCACATGTACAAGGAAAATTAGTAACCAATAATAGCCGGGATATTTAGAGTTTAAGTAAATCGAGCCCTCTATCCTTGAGGCCCTTTAGAGGATTGTAACCCGAGTGAGGCATCAAGTAAAGAACTGTCAACCCTTTCTTAGGCTAGGGATCGGGAGGGCTTCTGTGCCCTTAAACTCGAATCCTTCTTGGGGGTGGTAGCCCGACCAAGGCATTATGAGGGCTATCTAGCTATTTCCTGGTCTCGAGATCTAGATGGCAACTATGCTCTTATACTCAGACCCTTCTTGGGGGTGGTAGCCCGACCAAGGCATCAAGAGGGCTATCTAGCTATTTCTGGTATCGAGATCTGGATGGAAACTATGCTCTTATACTCAGACCTTTCTTGGGGGTGGTAGCCCGACCAAGGCATCAGGAGGGTTATCTAGCTATTTCCTGGTCTCGAGGTCTGGATGGCAACTATGCTCTTATACTCGGACCTTTCTTGAGGGTGGTAGTCTGACCAAGGCATCAGGAGGGCTATCTAGTTATTTCCTGGTCTCGTGATCTGGATGGCAACTATGCTCTTATATTCAGATCATTCTTGGTGGGTGGTAGTGCCCAGCCAAGGCATCAAGAGGGCTATCTAGCTATTTCCTGGTCTCAAGATTTGGATGACAACTATGCTCTTATACTCAGACCCTTCTTAGAGGAGGTAGCCCGACCAAGGCATCAGGAGGGCTATCTAGCTATTTCCTGGTCTCGAGATCTGGATGGCAACTATGCTCTTATACTCAGACCCTTATTGGGGGTGGTAGCCCGACCAAGGCATCAGAAGGGCTGTCTAGCTATTTCTTGGTCTCGAGATCTGGATGGCAACTATGTTCTTATACGCAGACCCTTCTTAGGGGTGGTAGCCCGACCAAGGCATTATGAGGGCTATCTAGCTATTTCCTGGTCTCGAGATCTGGATGGTAACTATGCTCTTATACTCAGATCCTTTTGGGCGGGGGGTAGTGCCAGGCCGAGGCATCAGGAGGGCTATCTAGCTATTTCCTGGTCTCGAGATCTGGATGGAAACTATGCTATTATACTCAGAACCTTCTTGGGGGTGGTAGCCCGACCAAGGCATCAAAAGAGCTATCTAGCTATTTCCTGGTCTCGAGATCTGGATGGTAACTATGCTCTTATACTCAGACCCTTTTTGGAGGTAGTAGCCCAACGAAGGCATCATGAGGGTTATCTTGCTATTTCCTGATCTCGAGGTCTGGATGGCAACTATGCTCTCATACTTAGACCCTTCTTGAGGGTGGTAGCCCGACCAAGGCATCATAAGGGCTATCTAGCTATTTCCTAGTCTCGAGATCTTGATGGAAACTATGCTCTTATACTCAGACCCTTCATGGGGGTGGTAGCCCGACCAAGGCATCAGGAGGGTTATCTAGCTATTTACTGGTCTCGAGGTCTGGATGGCAACTATGCTCTTATACTCAGACCTTTCTTGGGGGGGGGGGGGGGGGGGGGGGGGTAGTGCCTGGCGGAGGCATCAAGAGTGGCGAGGGGGCTTCAGCAGCTTACCCCTGGTCTTGGGGCGATAATGTCGAATTTTCCACAAAGACCCAAATCATTGTAGAACATAGTTGAAGAAGGAGAAAATAAGAAAAACATGCTTTATTGATAAGAAAGATGGAGTACATTATTGTCGGAGATAAAAAAACTAGGTGGAGGCCGCCTGCTCATGAGTCCCCTGTTCAAGGGTAGAATTTTCTTAAGTGGTCTGCATTCCAAGTATGATCGATGAGTCGGTCGTTCATATTCTCGAGTTTGTATGCCCTATTACGGATCACAATTTTTATTAGGTATGGTCATTCCCAGTTGGGCCCTGGCACCCTGTCTGACCTCTTCCTGGTTTTCAATGTTACTTTTTCTGAGAACCAGGTCTTTTTCATTGAAGTTTCGGGCTTTTACCCTCCTGTTAAAGTACCTGGCAATCCAGTTCTGGTAGACTGCTACGTTCTCGGCTATTCGATCTTGTTTTTCTTTCAGAAGATCCAAGCTAGCTCGGAGCTTACTTTCATTGCTCTCTGGCTTGAAATTTTAGACTCTAAAGGAGGTCAATTTGTGCTCGATAGGTAGGACTACTTCAACCTCAAAGGCTAACGAGTAGGGCGTTTCCCAGGTAGTTGTTCTCCTTGTAGTACGGTAAGCCTAGAGGAACTCGGGAAGCTCCTCTGCCCATCTGCCTTTCTTCTGCTGTAGTTTTTTCTTCAACAGTTTTTTAATGGTTTTGTTCGTGAATTCCACCAAACCGTTGGTCTGGGGGTGGGCTACCAAGCAAACCAAAGGTCGATTATCAAGCCTTCGTAAAAATCTTTGAATCGACCACTGTTTAACTATTTTCCGAGGTCAGCTATAATAGCAAGAGAGGTTCTGAACCTGCAAACTACATTAGTCTTGATGAACCTTGTTGTGTTTTCTTCTGATATCTGGGAGAGCGGTCCGGCTTTGACCCATCTTGAAATATAATCAATTGCCATGATAGCATGCTTGGCTCGACCTGGAGCAATAGGAAGCGGTGCGATCAAGTCGACTCCCCATATAGCAAAGGGGTATGGCAAGCTAAGGGACGACAACCGCTTCGGAGGTAGATGACTCAAGTTTGTGGTCTTCTGGCATGCCTCGTAGGCTTGTACTAAGCTCATTGCGTCTTGATGGATACTTTTCCAATAATACCCTATACGGAGAACCTGATATGCTAGAGCCTCCCCACCAATGTGGTTCCTACATTCCCCAGAATGAACCTTTCTCAAAGCCCACTTGGTATCTTCAGGGTGCAAACATCGGAGCAGGGGAATGGATCTTCCCCTTTGGTATAGATGCCCATCCACTAAACAATACCGGACCGAGAGCCTTTTGACTCTTCTAGCTTGGTCGGGCTCCCCAGGAAGTTTTCCATCCTGTAGATAATCCACTATCGGATCCATCCAACACGGTTGTCAATCCAAGTTATAAGTTTCCTTACCTGTCACTATGCTAGGTAGGGGGATCACTTGAAGAGGGACTCTATAGGGTAAGGTCTAGCCACCATTTGCAGCTATCTTGGCAAGTACGTCAGCTCGACGATTCGGTTGTCGAGGTACCTGCTCGATTTTGAATCCTTTAAATCTGCTATTGAGTTGATGAACCAGTTTCAGGTAAGCGATCATATTATCCCCTTTTGCCTGATAATCCCCGAAGACTTGGTTGACCACGAGCGAAGAGTAGCTCTTAACATTCAGGTAATCAACCCCGAGCTCTATGGCTGCCCTTATTCCGGTTAGAAGGGCTTCGTACTCTGCCTCATTTTTTGTGACTTTAAATTCAAATCTTAAATAGTGGCAGCACTCAGTTCTTTCTGGGTCGATTAGGACTATGCCCGCTCCTCCCACAGCTTACCCGGAAGCTCCATCAGTGTAGAAAATCCATGACTCTCAACCCTTCGGCCAGCTGTCAGATTCTGGAATCCTCTCAGAGGCTACATCTATTACCGTAGGGGTTGCTATGGTCTGAAGGTATTGAGAGCTCTGCTACAAAGTCTGCTAGTGCCTGAGCTTTTATTATGGTCCTTGGCTTGTAGTATAAATCAAATTGGGTAAGCTTCAGGGCCGATAAAACCAGCCTTTCGGAAACATCCGGCCTTTATAAGAATTGACGGAGGGGTTGGTCTGTCACCACTGCTATCGAATGAGCGTGGAAGTAGGGACGAAGCTTCCATATCGAGGTCACCAAGGCATAAGCTAGCTTCTCCAACAGGGTATAGTTCTTTTCGGGCTTAGTAAGAGCTTGACTTACTTAGTAAATAGGCCGCTGGACCCTATCCCCGTATTCCTTGACCAAGGCCCCGCTTACAACGGTTTCTGAAATGGCCAAGTAGATTTGAAGCTCTTCTCCAGGACTTGGCTTAACTAGCAGTGAAGGGCTTGACAGGTATTTTTCAAGGCTTGAAAAGCTTGTTCACTCTCCTGATCCCATTTCATGTTTCTTCCCTGCTTGATGGCTTTGAAGAATGGGAGACATTTGTCGGTAGACCAAAAGATGAACCTATTGAGTGCTGCTACCTGCCCGGTCAAGGCTTGAACCTATTTAAAAGATGTGGGGGATTCTAGATCCAGGATTGCCATGATCTTTTCCGGGTTAGCCTCTATGCCTCTCTCCTGGACAATGAAGCCCAGAAACTTCCCTGCAGTTACCCCTAAGGCGCATTTGGAAGGGTTCAATCTCATATGGTTCTCCCTCAGGATCATGAAGGTTCTGCGAAGGTCACCCAGATGGCCTTCCGAGGTTGAAGACTTGGTGATCATGTCATCGATATACATCTCCATCGACCTCCTGATTTCGGGCTTGAACAACCGATTGACTAGCAGCTGATATGTAGCTCCAGCGTTCTTGAGCTCGAAAGGCATCACCTTGTAGCAATACAAACCTCGCGCTATGACGACTATGGTGTTTTCCTGGTCTGCGGGGTGTATAATAATTTGATTGTACCCTGAAAATGCGTCCATGAAGCTCAGGAGCTTGTTTCCCAAGGTAGAGTCAACTAGCTGATCAATTTTTGGTAGAGGGAAGCTGTCTTTCAGGCATGCCCGGTTGAGGTCAGTATAATCAACACACATATGCCACTTTCCATTTGCCTTTGTGACCATGACCATGTTGGCAATCCACTCAGGATAACGTGCTTCTCGGATGAAGCCCACCCGGGTCAGATTGTCCACCTCTTCCTGAACCGCAACAATTCTTTCGACGTTAAAGTGACACATTTTTTGTTTAATAGGTTTGAAGATCGGATCCACTGCCAGTCGATGAGAAACCAATGTCATCGGGATCCTTGGCATCTCAGCATGACTCTAAGCAAAAATATCGTTGAACTCTGTGAGGAGCTTGATAAAATCGTCTTTCACTCCCGACTCAAAAGTGGCTCCGATTTTGACGACCTTCGAGGGATCGCCCACTCGGACAGGAATCTCTTCTAACTTATCCACTAGATGGCCGCTGGCTCATTCTCTTCTTTGTTCCTCCTTGTCGAGCATTATGAGGTCGTCTTCAGGATGATCGATGGACCCAACATCTACTAGGCTTAATACAGGGGATGCCTTGTCTTGGATCGTTGTCACCTGGGCTAGTTGTTTTGTTAGAGCCGTTGGGTTGGCCGACACTGCGTAGCATCTCCTAGCTACTTGCTGATCACCCCAAACTTCCCCCACCTTGTCTCATACTGGGAACTTCAGGATGTTGTGGTAAATGGAAAGGACCCCTTTCAAGGATGATAAAAATGGCCTCCCTAATATTGCATTATAGGCCGATGGGGTATTCACCACCATGAAGTCTGTCATGATATTATGATGGAGACGTGTGGCTCCGATGATCACTGGTAGGATTTTGGATCCCACGGGTGTGATTGAGTCCTCAGTGAACCCATATAGCGGGGTAGTGCAGCTATTGTAGCACCATTGTTTCAAGTTTAGCTTTTCCAGGGTATCTTTAAATAGGACGTCAACGTTGCTACCTGTGTCGACAAGAAACGGTAGACTATGCAGTTGGCAATCTATATCGTGATCACCATGTGGTCATCATGAGGTTGCACGGTGTTGTAGACATCCGCTCCAGTGAAAATGATCTGTGACAGCTGGGAGGGGTTAGTCGGTCTCTGGTCGACCTTGAAAATATCTCGCCCTCTATCCGTACGAGGGACTTTCCTCGCATGGTTTTTCTTGGAACTGTTGGAGGTGCCAGCCAGAGTAGGCCCCTCACGGATGGTATGTATTATCTGAATATGTTGCATCAGGTTCGTCTGCTCCCCCTTTCTTTTCTCGGCATACTCTCGGATCGCGGCTTGCACTTACCTTCCAGTCTGAATGTTCTCCCTGACTTGCTGTAAGAATTCAACCAGACATCATCCTCTTATCAAAGCCTCAATCTGATTCCACATGTTGTAACACTCTGAAGTGTTGTGCCCCACGTCCTAGTGAAAGTCACGGTATTTATAGCGATTTCTCTTGTCAACCGGAGCTTTCATGTGAGCGGGCTTGTGTAGCAAACCCTTTTCCCGAATGGCGAGATAGACTGTTTTACGGGATACATTTAAGGGAGTGTAATGATCGTACCCCCTCTCATCTCGTGTTATTGGGGCCACTGTCCTAAAAGATGGTGAAGCTTGCGGAGGAGTTCGTTTTTCTGGATACCTTTCCGATCTGGGTTAAGAAAAGGGGAAGTGGTGTGTCGACTTATTGGGGAGCTTGTTCTGGCTTTTCTGAGCTTGCTCGGGTATGGAAGCTTCCTTCTTTTGTCTCTTTACGGCTCTCATATCGTCGTGTTCCATTTTGACCTTAAGATGTTTGTCGACCTCAATCTGCTTTAGAGCCCGATCATAGGCTTCTTGGTATGTTTCTGGAGGTCTCTTGGCAAAGGACCGAAAAAGCTCACCCGCCCACAGGTTTCTTCTGTAGTTGGCGAGGGTTTCTTTCCTAGTGACGACCCCCATCTGGATGGATTCCTTATAGAAACGCTCGACATAAGCCCGGAGGGTTTCCTCACTCTCCTGGATCACGTACTGTAGATGGATTGGGTCTTTCAATCAGGGCTTAACTCCCTGAATTGTGAGAAGAAATCGGTCATAGCTTGGTGAAGGAATCCACACTACCGGCTGGTAGTTTCTTAAACCATGTTTTAGCTTAATCTGTGAGTGTAGTAGGGAACATTTGACACATAGCAGCCCTGGTCATGTTCTGGACATCCATCAATTAAACGAAACTCTCTAAGTGGCTCAGGGGATCCTCAGTCCCGGAGAATCTGTCAGTTGGCATTTTAAACTTAGGTGGGAGCTCCGCCTCCCGAACCTTCTAATGAGGGGAGCATTCATTTCACTTAGAGGATCTTTCTTGTCCTCATTGTACTTCCCCTTCTTCATCAATTGGACCTCCTTTTGAAGCTCTGCCAATTGGTCCCTCAGGCGTTTGCTTTCGATTTCCTTAAGTTTATCTCAGTTTCCTCGCCATCGGACCCATCTGACGAACTGGTGACCTCTACCCTGTTCATTCTTCGAAAGGGGTTTGCTCAGGGGCTTTGCTGACTTTCTTCTTCCCCACTTCAGGCTTCCCTTCTCGAAGTCATTGGGCGGAGAAACTCTCCCCGCTTTTAGGGAAAGACGTCCACCGTGGATTTGACTTGCCTGGGTTGGTAGCGTGGCAGCACTTCATGAACGGGGGGCATGGGCTCTAATCTATCCCGGATCAAGGTTGGGAGTCCCGTTCTATTACGAGCTGGCTCCCGAGGGGTAGGTCTCAGGCGATCAATGGCAGGTTTTCTATCCCCGGGCCTGCTTGACTCCCATTGATTGTAGAGGTTTGCTTGCTGGATAGTAATACCCTCAGCTAGCAGTCGAAGGCAGACGTTTTCCATGAAGGTCGCCGCTTGTTGGTCGAGCTCGACCTGATTTCCCATAGGGGGATCTAGAGCCCACACAGTGGCTGGCAAGTCTGGAACCTGGCTATGGAGCCCAGATTTTCTCCCTTTCTTCGGGTCCTTTCGTGTCGACGCAGCAGAAGGTTGTCCCGATGCTCCTGGTTGTCCTTGTGAGGAGCGGAGCCTCATGATTCCTGTAAAACAATAAACTTTTGAATATAAAGATGATGGTGTGAGAGTTTCCCACAAACGGCGCCAGAAAGTGTTAACTAAAAATTCACTCAGGATGAGAAATTTCTATTAACACCCTCGAGACCACTTCCACAATAGTGGCCGGGGTCGGTACCTTTGATACCTGACATGTTTAGAGGTAAAGGGAGTCTGGATTATAACAATAACAAATGGGGGCTTTTATTATTGATTACTCTGTTACATGGAATTTGCTCTCATACATTATCTAGGACTTAGAAAGGTGGTCGCTTTGTACTTGTTGAATAATGGAAAACAATGGCGGTTGTGTTCTGGATACAGAATTTAGGCCCTCCTCTCTTCTTTTTTTCTCGTTTATCTGTCGTTATCTCTCTTTTTCTCTCTTTTTATGTTTTTCTCTGCCTCTCCTCCTACCATGCTTGGCCTTACCTATATATATGGTCCAAGTAAGTTTTAAGTTTACAAATATCTTATCGTGATCCCATAAATCTGTTCCCTCTTTATCGGGCGGGATTCGTCATTTGAATTTGAATTGTTACTGGATTCAATGATATCGTTGACAGAGATAAGTTTGTTCCCTTTTTGGAATCAAACTCTTGACTTGCATGTAAATAATGGTCATTACGTGGAGATAATCTTGTGTGCACTCATGTCATGATTCTTCATGGAGTTGACTGGACTATGCTTCGATCCCAGATGGATCTATGCTTCGGTTCTATTCTCGGGAGCTTGGAAAGGACGTTCTGGTAGGCATTCCAGGGAGGTAACAAGGATCTGATTCGTTTAGAGGCCCCCTTCCTCCTTGAATCATAGAGGGGACAACGGGCTTCTTGAGAGGTTGGTAGGCTTCTCGTTCAGGCTACGAATTAAGTTCAACCTCTTAAAGTCTTAACCCGGAAGGGGTTTACTTTTCTTGTCGGGCTTCTTTCAAATGTTTCTTGAGCTTGGCGACCCCCTCTGACTTTCACAGGGTGGTTGAGGAGCTCAACCTCAGGAGCCGAGGTTCCCAGATAGGTGGCCTCGAGAAACCCGGTTTCAGTGTTCCTGTGGGGGCTCATCCTGGTCGCGCCTAGCTTGCTTCCTGATAGTTTTGAAGCTGGACCGACCTTCCCTGCTCTAGTGGGGTAGTTTTATGGTCTACCCGGGTCTCATGAACATTGACTACGGGCTTTGACTTGGGGCGGAAAAGTGAAAAATTTCTTTAACCCCTGGCCAAATTTTACTATTAACATATATATTAATATTCTGTAATATTATAAATATTATAATATATATCATATATTAATATTCTTTGATATTATATATTAATATACTAATTATAATATATATTATTATTATAATATTATATATATATATTTATATAATATTATATATTTATATAATATTATATATTATAATATACATAAAAAAATTATATCCTATATATATATATATATATATATATATATATATTATTGCATTAATACTTTTAGTTCTAGTTGGAAATAATTATTCTAGAATATATATAAAAGAGGGGCACTTTGGTCATTTGAAAATCTTGTTCCGTCTCATCCTAACCTTATAAAACGCATAACAGTACAATTAATAGTTTAAAAAATAATTTTTTTATATAAAAAATGTAAAAAACTAAAACTAAAACAAAAAATAAGTATTTTTTTCAAATCTTTCACTTTTAACATTGGTTTAATTTTTTTATTTTTTTTCGAAAAATAAAATGAAAAACGGTTAACGAACGCGTTTTCGAAAAATAAAAACGAAAACGAAATCTAGATCTCTGTTTCGGCTACTGAAGCCACTTTTTTCGTTTTTGTATTTTTGTATTTTTTATTTTTTATATTTTCCATATTTTTGAATTATATATTTTCCCTTTTTATTTATTTTCTAATTTTTGTCATAGTTTTGTTTAAATTTTATTTCTATTTATTTTTACTTGTTTTTAATTTCTTATCAAAATAAAATTGAATGTATTAGAATTATAGGATAGAACTAATATAATATGCCTATTGACTATTATGTTAATTGACAAAAAATTGATGTTAGGGGTTAATATGGTATTTCTTAAAACATTAGAGATCAATTCTATAAAAAGCAAAAGATAAAAAATTATTTACAAAAAACTTGTATTTAATATAGGGGTTCGGCTGCTGTGCAACCACCCAAAATCTGGTTGTATGATACAACCATGAATAGTACTCTATTTGGTCCGATGGATCATTCAGCAACTTGATCCAATAGTTCTGCATAAATTTAAAAAAAAATAAAACTCTAAAAAACAATGTAAATCAGTTCCAAGTCATTACTGAATACGTAAATCCACGGTTGACTTGAATTCTCAGATCATAGAATTTCTCAACATAACGTTTCCCTTCTTCTCACCTATTTCTCTCTCTTAGGCTTCCAAATCTTCTCCGACCATCATCGCCGACTACTCTCCGGTACCGATTGATAGCCACCTCACTTGCAGATCGGCACTGTCACTTCCATTCTCAGCTCTGATTTCCAGTTGTCAGGCCACCATCAGCAGTTCCGCCGTCTCGGGACCTCTTCCATCGCCAACTCCAACGCCACCACCATGAGTTTCATTCTTCTCAGTTTTACAAATCTGCGATGACTATCGTCGCCAACTGATCTCCACCTCCGACTGATTGGCACCTAGATTTCAGATCGTCAGCGTCGACTGATCGCCACCTCGGTTGCATATCGGCACCATCACTTCCATTCTCAGTTCTGATTTCCAGTACTCACTCCACCACCATCACTTCCAATTTCTCGCCACCTCCGCCGTTGCCAACTCCAACGCCACCACCATCACCTTCATTCTTCTCAGCTCTGTTGTAAAAATTGAGTTTGACTCAGTATGTTCACATAATAAATTTTATATCTCCATGTTGATTTTTTTCTTGGGATTCTTATATGAAACTATGGTTAAAATCTTAGAACAAATTCTGCCTACTGTTGTGATTCACAAAAAATAAGAGGTTATGTTCTTGAATAGTGAGTGTGATTGATAGCAGTGATAGCTTTATCAAGTGGATGTTGTGTATGCAGTGGTGAAAAATAAGGTTTAACTTAATGAGTAGTTATAGCTTTTGACAGGCATATTTATTTTTTAGTTTATATTCTCTTTTGACTCATGGCTTTCATGATCACCCTCCATGATAGTGTCTTATTGTCTTATTTATTGGTCTTTTACAGGATAAGAAGTCCCTAAAGTTGGGTTCTGAAACAGTTTACATCTAGAGGGTTTTGCTTTGAATGTTTTTACAAAGGCAGACAAGCAAGATAGAGCTAGATGAGCAGACTTGTATGACAATATTTTTTCTTCGTATTGTAGTATTATCATTTGGATTTTGATACTTATGTCTAACTACTCACTTGTAGCTATAACCTTAACCACATACATACATTCCTTGACATGTGATTATGATTAGTGTCATACTTAAAGTACTTGAATATTGGTGTCTTTTAACATATGACCTGTGTTAAATTTTGTCCTTTCCAGATTCTCATCTGAAGAAGTTTACTTTATCGGTAAATGATTCACAGACTAAATTGTTGAGCTTGTTACAGGACTACTGCAAAAACGTTTTATGCTTGAGATTTTAAACCAGTTTGGCGTGCTCCCCTTAGATGTGAGTTTCATATCATTTCTGATTACCTAACAGAGTTTTTAGGTTAAGAGCATCAGAAAATGCTATGATTTTGGTATTGATATTTGATAGATTTTGTATTTGTGATTGGCATTATTGTGTAGTTAATACTTTTATTTATATTATTCACAGCTTGAGCAAAAGCAGAAGTATGCAGTTTGGAAAGCTGCTGATATACGAAAAGCCTAGAAGGAAGGAAGGAAGGAAGGAAGCATGTCCTAGGCCCTCTTGGTGGGGGTGAAGATCTATCAGTTCCTCCAAGTACACACGACGATTCATATGTATGCTTCTAAACTAAATGGCAATACAGTCTTTAGGTTGAATCAAACAAAACATTTACTTTATGATGTTAAGAGGAAGCACACATACATATAATAAATTGAAAAAACTGAGCTCATAGGTGCATGTACATGATAATTAAATACATGTTGCTATCAGTGGGAAAGGATTGTCTCAAATCTCAATATCGTTTGTTAGGGACACAGTAGGAATTGCTGGCTTAAATTTGATGCATAATTATTGTATCGATTTGATGCTGACTTCTTTATTTTTTGGTTATAATTTAATTTAAATAAATTTTTTGTTTGGTTTAAAATTGAATTTACAACTTCCGAGTTGTTGAGAATGTATTGTGGTGTTGGTTTTATAGCTGAAAAAGTGTGTAATTTTTTGCTTTTCTCTCTTTTTTGCTTATGGGTTGTTTTAATTATTTATGTTTATGTTCTTAGCAGCCTATCACGGGCTTAGAGTTTGCGCAGCACACCCGTACGGCACTTAGGCAAATTCTATGAGAATGTTGCTAAGTAAGCCTTACAAGACAGATTTGAAAGAAAAGAGTAGAAGAGCTTGAAGGGAAAACAAAGATTGTATTGCTATGAAGGAAGTTTTACAATGCTTTGGATACTAGAATGCTTGAGTTTCTAGGATGATTTACAAATGAGGGGAGGTTGGCTATTTATAGGTGAGCCACCTCCTTAGGGAATGTTCTAGATTAGTCTAGGAGATTAAGTCTCCAGAATATTCTACACCTAGCTAGAATACTCTACATGTATTTATATGCCTTTACAAGGTTCTAGATTATTCTACAACTATCTAGTTAAATACAAGAATGGTGTAGAGAGGGTTGGGTTGCTAGAGACTTCCAGAAGCTTGACCAATGCTGGAATTGTGGAGAAGTCTCTAGAATCTTCCAAGAACTTGGCATAGTTGTGGTCTTTGTTGGGCTCTTGGGCTTGACAGTTTGCGGCCCGTGACATCCTCCCCCACCTAAGTTCGCAACGTCCTCGTTGCGTGGGCGCTGAGTATGTTGGAGTTGGGCACAAGTTGGTTCATTCCTGCGAAAGGTCTTCGGCTTGGGAAGCCTCCCTTGAGAGACTGAATTCGAGTCTCGCATCCTTAGCTCGACGCAAGTGGGCTGGCTAGGTTTCGAAGGTGATCCAGCATCTTGGGTGCCTTCTCTCGGTGCCTTCGATCGATTCCCATTGCTTGTGCGCTTCTTACTCCTTCGAATGCCTACAATCGGCTGGTTCTGTGGAGAAGTGGGAGAAATTGGTGTCTCCTCGAGCCGTACGGTGGATAGCATCCTACATGGCTGTGGTATGCGTCCCACCGGGATGGTGAGTGCCTTGCCCCCGTTAAGAATGCTAAGTGAGTTCACAGCGGGTAGGGGGAAAGCGTTGGCCTGCTCAAAGAACGCCATGCCTAGCACCACTTGGTAGTCATCTAAGGGAACCACCGAGAAGTCGAGCTTTCCACTCCATGGGCCTAGGTGGACAATGACGTCTTTTGCTGTGCCATCAATTTGCTTGGCCGGAGAGTTGGCAGCTTTAATGATGGCGTATTCACCATTGGTGATGTGAAGACCAAGTCGTTTGGCTTCGTCTGTTGAGATAAAGTTGTGCGTTGCCCCTGTGTCTAGCATTGCACGAACTGGTTTGCCTTTGATGGTGGCGTTCACGAACATGAGGCCTTTGGTAAGTGTAGGAGGCACGGGTTGCCCTTTGAGTGCATAAAGCTGTTGGAGAGAACTCATGCTTGCTTGGGGCTCAATTGCCTTAGTTTCTTCTAGTTGGGTAACCATGGCATTGAGCATCTTTCGCTTTGGGCAGTCACGTACCCAATGTGGCCCATCACAAATGAAGCATGGATTCTTCGGCTTGATCAAAACGGGTTTGCCTCCATTGGCGTTGTCACGTCGGTTATCACCATTAGGAGTTCTGTTTGGTCCTTCGCTTCTGCGATTGTGGTCTTTAGACTCGTCTCCCCCACCTTTTTCATGTTTGTCGGTCATTTCCTTTGTCTTGGTGAGGTCGGTAAGGGATTCTGCGGCGGCGATGGCTGCATCAATGTCTTGCACGTTTCGCCTTTCTAGCTCCACTCTCGCACATTCCTTGAGACCGTCCATGAAGAGGAATAGTTTGTCTTTATCGGACATATCTTCGATCTCGAGGATTAAGGTAGAGAACTCCTTGATGTAGTCATGGATGGATCCAGACTGCTTGAGGCGACGAAGGCGGCTACAGGCCTCCTTATCGGCGTTGGTTGGCGAGAACTGCCTCTTGAGTTCTCGTTTGAAGTCTTCCCATGTGCGGATGGGGTGGATAGTATCACCATGCTTGCGCCGCCACCATAGTTGAGCAGAATCCCGAAGGAAAGTGGCAGCATTAGTGATCCGTGTAGCGTCGTCCCTAACTCCCTTGGCCTCGAAGTATTGTTCTAGGCCGAAGAGGAAGTTTTCCACTTCCATGGCGTTACGATTGCCGTTGAATGTGGATGGCTTAGGGATTTGGATGGCGCCCCATGTGCTTGTGCTAGCAAAGGCACCACTGCCATAAGTTGGGTTGTTTTTGAACGAAGTCCATTCGGTGCGAACTTCATCCATCTCGACTCGAATGGCCCGCAACTCTTGCTCGACGAAGGTGCGAGTGTTGCGGATTTCTTCAGTAAATTGACAGATTTCCTCCCGAACGCCCTTCTGGAACTCTTGTAGCATTGCCTTGGTCGCCTGAGCTATTATGGCGTAATTGGTTTCTAGGCCATCGAGGTGGTCGACCACGGTGCTCAAGGTGGTTTGCATTTCGGAGAGGGCTTCATCGTGGACATCCACGCGAGATTCCAAAGCGTCCATGGACGGACCCTTGGACTTGCTACGCTTGGTGCGGGTGCGTTGCTCGCCACGACCATGCGCTTGCTCTTCCACTATAGCAGCAACTTCGCTATCGGAGGCCATGACTCGTGCTAGCTGTGGTTGCATAACCAGGCTCTGATACCAACTGTCACGGGCTTAGAGTTTGCGCAGCACACCCGTGCGGCACTTAGGCAAATTCTATGAGAATGTTGCTAAGTAAGCCTTACAAGACAGATTTGAAAGAAAAGAGTAGAAGAGCTTGAAGGGAAAACAAAGATTGTATTGCTATGAAGGAAGTTTTACAATGCTTTGGATACTAGAATGATTGAGTTTCTAGGATGATTTACAAATGAGGGGGGGTTGGCTATTTATAGGTGAGCCACCTCCTTAGGGAATGTTCTAGATTAGTCTAGGAGATTAAGTCTCCAGAATATTCTACACCTAGCTAGAATACTCTACATGTATTTATATGCCTTTACAAGGTTCTAGATTATTCTACAACTATCTAGTTAAATACAAGAATGGTGTAGAGAGGGTTGGGTTGCTAGAGACTTCCAGAAGCTTGACCAATGCTGGAATTGTGGAGAAGTCTCTAGAATCTTCCAAGAGCTTGGCATAGTTGTGGTCTTTGTTGGGCTCTTGGGCTTGACAGTTTGTGGCCCGTGACAATCCGCTCCCATAACCAATACATATGACAATCAAAGACTAATAAATTAACTAATAAAAGAAAACGAAACATAATATATATTATTCCATTAACCAACAAAAGTGTCACATTCGAAAAGCAATACATAATGAATATAGAAAATCAAAAAGTTCTAACCAAAACGATATCCAAATCCAAATCAAACCTGATCTAAATAAAACTTTGTTCAATCCATATGGGTGGAGTAATAGGGTCGAATGATTTATCACTGAAATGGAGGGTGATGCTATCGTCTTGCAAACTGTAAATTCTCATATCCTTGCCTCATTCCTCTAAATATTGTTAATATTCATCACAATCATCTGTAAAATATATAGAATTAGGAAGGTGTGCCAACGAAAACGAAGAATTGTTGCCAAAATCTTTTATTTTATAGCTGAAAAAGTCAGTCTTTTTTTGTTTTTCTCTCTTTTTGCTTCTGGGTTCTTGTAATTGTTTATGTTTATGTTTACATTTAGTTTTGATGATTTGACTATAAAGATTAAGAATAATTTTCTGTATATATTATTAAAGAAGACGAAGCTATATATATATATATATATATATATATATATATATATATATATATATAAAGAGACTTGAAGAAGTCTGAATTTAGTAAAACTAAGAATCATAAATTAAGTAGGAAACCGTAACATGAAATATCCTAAATTAAGTAGAAAACCGTAATAGGAAATCCTAAGTTTAGAAGTATAACAACAGCTGCTCTAGATAAGGAAATACAAAGAGAACTAATATAATTAAACTACATTAACCTTTACACTCCCCCGCAAGATAGTGGGTAGTTCACAAACACTGATCTTGGACCATATGAGACAAAACCTTGTTCTGGAGAGCGGCTTGGTGAGAGAATCAGCCAACTGATCAGCAAAAGACACGTGGGAAATGCGTAGTTGATTGCTTTGAACCTTTTCTCTGACAAAATGAAAGTCAATGGCAATATGCTTCATTCTTAAGTGAAATACGAGGTTTGAGCACGAGTAGGTTGCACCAATGTTGTCATAATATATTGTCGGGGGACTGGAACTTGGGACAAGTAATTCACACAAGAGAGATGAGATCCATATTACCTCAGACGCAGTTGTGGCAACAACTCTATATTCAGCTTCAGTGGAGGACCTGGCTATGGATCTTTGTTTGCGAGAACACCAGAAGATAGCATTAGACCCCAGAAAGATGACGTAAGCACTGATGGATGTGCGATCATCTTGATTACCTGCCCAATCAGCATCAGAAAATGCATGGAGTGATACGGGGGAATCGCTACGCAACACCAAACCTGACCCAGTGTCCCACTCAGGTAGCGTAGGAGGCGCTTCATGAGAAACCAATGTCCAGTCGTTGGGCGGTGCATGAATTGGCCAAGTTTGTTCACTACGAATGCGATGTCAAGGCGAGTGAAGGACAAATATTGTTGAGCGCCAATTACCTGACGAAATTCTGTAGCATCCGTGAGAGAAGTACCATCAAGTAGCATGAGAGAGTGATCAGTAGAGAGAGGTGTGGCCACCAGTTTGGAGTCCGACAATTTGGTACGAATAAGGAGATCGTTCACATATTTCTGCTGAGAGAGAAGTAGGCCGGTTAAGCATGGAATGACTTCAACACCAAGAAAGTACGATAGAGCACCAAGGTCTTTAATAGAGAAACGTTGAGCGAGCGTACCAATAAATTTGTCAACTAATTTGTCATTATTTCCAGTGACTATTATATCATCAACATATACCAACAGAAAAATCACACAGTCGTTAACGCTAAAGATGAATAACGAGGTGTCGAATTGAGAATTAACAAACCCATTTTATAGAAGAAATTTTTGAAGCTCATTGTACCACGCTCGAGGTGCTTGTTTGAGACCATAAATGGCCTTCTTGAGATGACAGACATGTAATGGTAGTGTGGGATCCATGAATCCTGGTGGTTGCATCATAAATACATTTTCAGCCAAGTGACCTTGAAGGAATGCGTTGTTCACATCCAATTGACGAAGAGACCACCCTCATGATACCATAATGCTGAGTAGAACCCAGATAGTAGTAGTTTTAACCACTGGACTGAAAGTTTCAATATAATCAACGCCAGGCCTCTGATGAAATCCCTTTGCCACCAAGCGAGCTTTGTACTTGGATATTGAACCATCTGGAGACCTCTTTATACGAAACACCCATTTGCACCCGACAGTATTATAGGATGGATTTGGAGGAACTAAGCCCGATGTTTCAATCTGAATGAGAGCATCAAATTCTTCAGACATGGCTCGTCTCCATTCCAGAAATTTCAGAGCATGAGACACATACATAGGCTCAGTTTGAGGAGGCGAGAGAACACTTGTAAGAGATAGTTCTTGATGGGCTTGTGGATATTGTTCTGTGACTGAGTGACCATGGAGTGAGTGGCGAGTGGACCTGATGCCTGCTTATGGGCGGACGGTGATGGAGGTGTGACTGGTACACTGTTAGGAGCAGCAATGGTGGCTCGACTGCTGACCGATTCTGTGGTAGAATCAAGGTTGCTGGCAGCGGTGATTGTAGTAGCAGAAAGAGTTACAGCAGCTGGTGGCTAGGAAGGCATCAGGGTTACAGCCTCTGCTCGGGAATCATGGAGAAGAGCCTGACAAGGTATCACATGCACAACTAGTCTGGTGGAGGAATGGGCATGGGAGACAGGTACGGTCATGGTGGGAGAGATAAAGGATGTCCAGAGATCGTATGTGTTGGGATCAGGATGTGGGAGACTCATGTGAAGTGTGTTGTATGGGGAAAATGACTCAACGAAGTTGACATGGTGAGACACAAACATACGATCAGTTTTACGGTCTAGGCAATGGTATGCACTTTGGGACAACGAATATCCTAAGAAGATGCATGATTTTGACCGAGGTTCTAGCTTGTGATTAGTATATGGTTTAATCCAAGGATAACACAAACACCCAAATACACGAAGTTTCGCATACGACGGTTGCTTACCGAATATTTTCTCAAAATGTGATATCATGTGTAACAGAGGTGTATGCATCCTATTGATAAGGTAAACAGCAGTGGTGAATGCATAGGACCAAAATGTAAGTGGTAGTGAGGCAAGGGTGAGAAGAGACAGTCTTGTCTCGACTATATGCATGTGATGACGCTCAGAGACACCATTGTGTTCTGGTGTACGAGGTGGTGTAGTGAAGTATGAGATGTCATGATGAGTGAGGGTGTGCCTAAGTGCGATGTATTCACCACCATTGTCACTGTAAAGGTTTAAGTAGTTTAATTATATTAGTTCTCTTTGTTGTCGGGCTATTGTATAGTTGTATGTGGAGCATCATTTGGTTGTGTGTCCTTGTTCCTCGCAAAGTTGACAAAAGCCACGATATGGTCTTGCCCATTGGATTGGTTCCGAGTGGAATTTTTAGGATATGCAGAGTTAAAATTAACCGGCCTGTTGGAGTTGTTTGGGATGAATGCTCTATTGTTTTGTCGATTGTAGTTGGATTGATGACCACCAGAGGGAGGTTTGGCAACATAGTTGGTAGTGATGGGAAGTTTTTGATTTCTTGTGATTTATTGTTTCAAAACAGCTTCAAAATTTATTAGTTTTTCGTGACGTTCTTCAAACGTAATTGGTGAGTCACAGACATGAACGGCTGATGATATATCTCTGAATTCATCCCCCAAGCCGTTTAGAATTTTTACGGTTAAGTCTTCAGGATTTTTTGGTGCATCAAGCATGGCCAATTCATCTGCAACACTCTTGGCATGTTGCATGTATTCGGTGATAGATTGAGTAACTTTGGAGATGTTGGTGAGCACACCTTTAAGTTGTATAATGTGTCCTCTTGAGGGTTTTGCATAGGTGTTGGCAAGTGCAGTCCATGCATCATAGGAAGTTTTGGCGGAAGCAACAAACGGGATGATGGAAGGGGATATGGATCCAAGTATTGCATTTAGCAATATTTGATCTTGTCTAATCCATATGTTATAGGTCGGATTTTGTGTGGTCTCGTCGCCGGCTGTGATGGTGGCGGGAGGGCATGGGCGTTGTCCGTCAACGAAACCCATGAGATCAAATCCAACAAGAAGGGTGTGGAATTGGAGTTTCCAAGAGTGATAGTTTGTTATTGTGAGCTTCAGCGGCGCTTGAGCAGCGATGTTGGTAGAGATAATTGTGTTTGAGGAAGAGGACATGTCATGAGATCAGGAAGAAGAGGAGATGTCTGTTACCGTATTTAAGGAGGAAAAAGTTATTGTGCTGGTGGTCATGTTTGATTGATAAACTCGTTTGAGTTGTAACTGCTCTGATACCATATAAAGGTTAAGAATAATTTTCTGTATATATTATTAAAGAAGACGAAGCTATATATATATACATAAAGAGACTTGAAGAAGTCTGAATTTAGTAAAACTAAGAATCCTAAATTAAGTAGGAAACCGTAACAGGAAATATCCTAAATTAAGTAGAAAACCGTAACAGGAAATCCTAAGTTTGGAAGTATAACAACAGCTGCTTTAGATAAGGAAATACAAAGAGAACTCATATAATTAAACTACATTAACCTTTACATTGACCGCTTGGAATGGAATTTCAATTTGTTTGTTTATTTATTTTTCTTAAATGTTCAAACTTGGTTAGAGTACTTGTGAGATATAGTGTGAGTCTATTTTGGAAAATTGTTTTTTGTTCGAAAATGTGTTGTTTGATGAGATCTGGTTGCTGGGTATTGACATTTGATTTCAGTAGTTGTGAGCTTTTGCTTGGTTTTTTTGTGTTAGGAGGTGAAATTTGTGGGCTTGGTACTGGTTTTATGATTTGGTTGTATTGTATATGTGGCAATTATGGTGGGTTAATTGGGAACAAGATGATCAATTGTTTACTGCAATGTTTGTTTACCACGTGATTATGCTGGAAATGGACTGAACTCATAAATACGTTGTTGTTGAAGAATGTAAATGGATTGATTCATGCTTTCCGTCTTTGATTGTTGAAGAAACACATTGATAGGTTGTTTGAGATTGAATTTGTGTACAATGTGGATCACATTGTTGTACATTGAGCTAAGAATTGGGAGAATTATTTATTTTTAAAATTTAGTGACACATGTCAAATTTTGATTGGATTTGAAGCCAAGTTAATTTGTAAATTTTTTTAAAGTTAGAGGGTAAAATCCAAAGCTTGAATGTGTTAGCATATCCGTGCTTCTTCATTAGTCATTAATAAATGAATAAGAATAAAAATTCCAAAATTGTGTTGATTTTTTATTGTAAACGAATAGATACTTAAAGAGAAATAAGATAAAGGTGACCGAGAAATGTTGTTCACATAGGTTCATAAAATGGTTACCAAAGCAAAATTTATGCTCACTATTTTCAACTAATTGCTGCAGTTTAAAATGGTGCATGCAATTCGTAAAAGGAGAAAAACCGTTGGGGAGGGTACCGTCTCTGATGAAGGTGGCACTCGGTCCATAGCTGGTGCAAAGTTGAAGCTTGACAATATGGTTTGGATAAATTTTCAGTAAGTTAAAAAATATTTCCGTAATATACCATATGTTTTTGGTCATGATTTCTTTTTTCTTTTTTCTCATTTTTGGCAAAAGAGCTTGGGGGATCATTTTTGTACAAGAGAAAAATGTAAATATCAAGTAGGAGTAAATAGAGGAGATGATTATTAATCAAATGTATATATATTTTATTATATGAAATTCAAAAAGAACACATTTTTTTTTTATTGTTTGGTGATTATTTGAAATAATGTGATTGCTAGAAGTTACACCTATTAGGTTTTGCATTCAAACTCGATTACCCTAATCATTTATTGTAGGTTTTTATTTTTAAGAACATGACAATAAAAATTCTATTCACTAAACCAATTTGATTAAATCAATCACTTTCCACTAATTGATTACAAATTTTATAATGTAGTTAAAAAAAACTTAAATTCTTTATCATGTACATTACTTGATTGAAAAAAGTTGTGGTAAATTGACGTATAAAATTACTTGAATGAAATTCAAATTTGTTTATCATGTTTTTCAAAGTTTGTTTATCTTATTTCTAAAATAATTTATAGTACTAAATGACAGGTACTTTTTTTCTAAGTAATATAGTTTTAAACAAAGTAAAATTCAATCATGTGACATAATTAATGGTAGTTGTATTATACGTGTTTTGTTTTAAAGATAGTTGAATTAGTTGTTGATTTCATTTACAATGAAAAATTATTTAGTTGCAGATATAATGGCCCCCGAATGTGTTTGCGTACGGCCATTCCGTCACAATTCGAGTGATTGTTTGGGTTTCAACGGAACTCTCTCTCTCTCAACTTCACAACCCGCCCAGTGTAAAATGAATGAAAAAATCTTAAGTGGAGCAACTGTTGGATTTGCTTTACTTTTGAAATTTGGTACCAAACGAAAATCATACTCCAAAATGTTTAATGCAGAATTTTTTTTAAACTTAAAATAAAATTGATAACAGTACATTTTACATTAAAGCCTCCAAAAGCAAAACAAAAATGTTGTTGACCAAACTTTCACCCTTTTAAAATAAATTAAATAAGAGACAGCATTTTGATAATATCATTGTTTTAATAACTTTTGTTTAAAAGGCACATATACGGTGAACGGATAAAAATACCCTTAATAGTTGTTCTATCGAATTTCTTTCATTTATTGTACGGTGTGAGTTGTTTAGCAGAGAGACAAAGTTCTATTGCAACCCAGATAATCATTCGAACGACGGCAGAGTGGAGCTACGTAAACACATTCAGGGGTCGAGCTTTTTTATATATATACGATCTGTTGTGTGTTGACGAAGATGAGTATTTGGGTTTCTGAAAATTTATTTTCCAAAGGTTAGAGCATTTTTTCCAAACCTTCGAGCTTTTTTTTTTCTAAAGCTCAGAGCATTTTTTCCAAACTTCCAAGTTTTTTTTTCCAAACCTTCGAGTTTTTTTTTTCAAAGCTTCGAGCTATTTTTTAAAGCTTTGAGAATTTTTTTTCCAAAGCTCCAAGCTTATTTTCCAAAGCTTCGAGCTTTTTTTCCAATTGTTACAAGTTAAAATTTTTAAAGAAACAAAAATGTGGTTATCGATACCGTAAAATGGTTACTGAAGCCGATCCAATTGTTACTAATGCCGTGAAAATGGTTACAAATAAAATTTTCTAAAATCTTAAAGTGGTTGCCATATTCGTAAAATGGTTACTGGAGCCGTGAAAATGGTTACTAGCGGCGTAAAAATTGTTACAAGTAAATTTTTTAAAAAAAAAAAAAAAAAAAAAAAAAAGTGGTTATCGATGTCGTAAAATGGTTACAAAAGCCGTGACAATGGTTACCAATACCGTGAAAATTGTTACAAGTCAAAATTTCTAAAATTTAAAAGTGGTTACCCAAGCCGTAAAATGGTTATTGGAGCCGTGAAAATGGTTACCAATGTCGTGAAAATTGTTACAAATCAAAATTTCATAAATTAAAAACTGGTTACCAGAGCCGTAAAATTATTACTGGAGCCGTGAAAATAGTTATCATTTCCATGGAAATAGTTACAAATCGAAATATTAAAAAAAAAAAAAAAAAGGTTACCAATGCCGTGAAATGGTTATTGGAGCCGTAAAAATTGTTACAAGTCAAAAATTCAAAAATAAAAAAGTAATTACCAAAGCCGTAAAATGGTTACTGGAGCCGTTAAAATGGTTACCATTGCCGTGAAAATGGTTACAAGTCAAAATATTAAAAATTTAAAAGTGGTTACCCAAGCCGTAAAAATGGTTACTAAAGCCGTAAAAATAGTTACAAGTCTAAATTTCATAAATTAAAAATTGGTTACTAGGGCCGTAAAATGATTACTGGAGCCGTAAAAATAGTTACCATTACCGTGGAAATGGTTACAAGTCAATATTAAAAATTTAAAAGTGGTTACCCAAACCGTAAAATGGTTACTGGAGCCTAAAAATGGTTACCAAAGCCGTAAAAATAGTTACAAGTCTAAATTTCATAAATTAAAAATTGGTTACCAGAGCCGTACAATGGTTACTGAAGCCGTAAAAATGGTTACCATTGCCGTGGAAATGGTTACAAGTCAAAATATTAAAAATTAAAAAATGGTTACCAAATCCATAAAAATGGTTACTAATACCGTCAAAATAGTTACATGTCAAAATTTTAAAAATAAAAAAAGAAGTTCAAAAGCCGTAAAATGGTTACTGGAGCCGTTAAAATGGTTACCATTGCCGTTAAAATGGTTACAAGTCAAAATATCAAAAATTTAAAAGTGGTTACCCAAACCGTAAAATGGTTACCAATGCCGTGAAAATAGTTACAAGTCTAAATTTCATAATTTCATAATTTAATAACTGGTTACCAGAGCCGTAAAATGGTTACTGAAGCCGTGAAAATGGTTATTATTGCCGTGGAAATGGTTGCAAGTAAAATTATTAAAAAATAAAAAATGGTTACCAATACTGTATAAATGGTTACCAAAGCCGTGAAAGTGGTTTTTAATGCCGTGAAAATAGTTATAAGTCAAAATTTCAAAAATCAAAAGGTAGTTACCAAAGCCGTAAAATGGTTATTGGAACTGTTAAAATTGTTACCATCGCCGTAAAAATGGTTACAAATCAAAATATCAAAAATTTAAAAGTGATTACCAAACCGTAAAATAGTTACCGAAGCCGTGAAAATGGTTACCAATGCCGTGAAAGTAGTTACAAGTTTAAATTTCATAAATTAAAAACTGGTTACCAAAGCCATAAAACGGTTACTGAAAATGGTTACAAGTCAAAATATAAAAAATTTAAAAGTGGTTACCCAAACCGTAAAATGATTACAAGTGTTGTGAAAGTGGTTACTAATACCGTGAAAATGGTTACAATTTTAAATTTCAAAAATCAATTAGCAGTTACCAAAACCGTAAAATGGTTACTAGAGCCGTGAAAATTGTTACCATTGTCCTGAAAATGATTACAAGTTAAAATATCAAAAATTATATGAAAATATATAATTAATTAATTTATCTTAATTAAATATAATTTTTAATTATATAACTTTTTTTTATTTAGGTCTCAATTTTATTTTATTTTAAAAAAAAAAAAAAATTTTAAAAAAATTGTTTTTTTGTGGCAACCGGTTATTCTATTGCTTTTTTAATAATTATTGTGGCACTGCAGCTGGCTGTATCATACGGCCAGCTGCACAGCAGCCACCCCCTTAATAGAGACTAATTTGTTGTTTTTCCTTGTCACTTCAAGGCGTCAAGCAAATAGAAAAGATCCACCAAAGTTTTTTCTGTACAAATTTCAAGCAAATAACTGAATAAGCATAATGGATGGGTCCTTTTAAATAGCTGCGATTATCCATATAGTTACGGGTTTTTGTGCAAGTTTCCTTAAATCACATGTAAACTAATGTTTCTTTGTAAATCATTAAATATTGTCGCATCTTCTCGAACTCAGATTAAATATAAAACTGTACCAAATATATATTATTTATTATTTAAAATTGTTTATAGGATAATTAGTACGGGTTCAAAAAATTAATGGGATCTTTTTGGGGGACTGTTATGCAAATAGCACAACATTAATAATATATGTTTAAAAGATACAAATTAATGTGTGGAGAGTAAAATAACCTGTTTGAGCGTGTGATTGTTTGAGAGAAAAGTAGAGAGAGAAAATTGAAGTTACTTGAAACCGACCGGAAGTGCGTCGACAGCTTGGATTTCGATGGCGAGTAGTGACATTTGGAGACTTCAACAGATTATTTACAATCGTTTGAGGTAAGTTGAGCTACATTTGATATCTTTTTTGTTTTAGATAAGTTGCTATGCATGTTTGAATGTTGAATGAAATAGTAGATTATATTTGATTTATCGATATGAGAATGAATATGGAACAGTTAGGGTTTGAAATGAGGCGGAATAGGTGTTTAGGAATATGAGATTTTACTGGTTTTTCGAGACTTTTTGTTTTAAATCCGAGCTTTTTTAAAAGAGCCCGAGCTTCTTAGAAAGGGGGCCAAGCTTTTTTTTATTTATTTTAGGTTTAGTTTGAGGAAGATGATTAATCTGGTTTTGCGAGACTTTTTGGTGGAGACCCGAGCTTTTTTTAAAGAAGCCCGAACATTTTTTTTTTAATTAGGTTTAGTTTGAGGAAGATGCTTATTCTGGGTTTCCGAGACTTTTTGATAGAGTTCCGAACCTTTTTTAAAGGAGTCTGAGCTTTTCTTAAAGGAGCTTGGGCTTTTTTTTTAAATGTAGGTTTTGTTGTATTGAGTTTTTTTCCCCTATAACCGAGTTTTTTTCCTTACACGTTCGAGATTTTTATATTGAATTTCGAGCTTTTTTGTATATTCGGATTTTTTCCAGTTTTTATGAGACTTTGTATTGAAGGTCCGAGCTTTTTAATTGTAGGTGTAGCTCGTATCGAGCTTTTTTCCCTGTAACCGAGCTTTTCTGTACAAGTTTGAGATTTTTGTATTGAATTTCGAGTTTCTTTTTGAATATTGTGACTTTTTCCAGTTTTTACGAGACTTTTTATTGAAATCCCGAGCTTTTTAACTATAGGTTTAACTCGTATCGAGCTTTTTTCCCCTGTAATCAAGCTTTTTATGTACACGTTCGAGATTTTTGTATTGAATTTCGAGTTTTTTTTGTATATTGTGACTTTTTCCAATTTTTACACCCGAGCTTTTTAATTATAGGTTTAGTTCGTCGGTTCATGGCGTCATGCTTTGGGCATTTCATGATGATCCATATGCGCATGAAGTTTTCGGGTGGTCATTCATCGGCTGCTTTTGCGGGAGGTGCATCATATTGGGCTGTCATATGAGATGCATTTTACGCTGGGGAATCAGGAGGTGAGGCTCTTGAATGTAGAATTCTACCTGATCACCGGGTTACAGTTCGGAGATGTACCAGACACGAGCCGGTATGATATCATGGACAATGGCATACATGAGCGTTACTTTGCTGGTAGGGATGAGATTTCGTTCGGGGAGTTGAAAGATGTTTTGAGTATGGGCCAGTTTTAGCAGGTATACGATAATGTGAAGCTCTGCCTCCTGTATATGTTGAACTGGATCCTAACGGGATTGGACAAGAGAGTGAAGATTCCAGTTTAGCAATTCCGGCTGGTGGAGGATCTTGATGCTTTCGATGAGTTCCCGTGGGGTGCCCATGTGTCCAGTCATTCGATATTCTAATTCAAGCATGCGTATGACGGACGACGGGAGCGGTTCGAGAGACACCAGCAGGCGAAGGGCACTGACGTACACATGTTGGAGACCTACAATATTTACGGCCTATCATATGCTCTGTTGGTAAGAATTTTGAATTACAATATTTATGTTATTTATTGTTTAATAAATTAAGGATTCTCAATGTAGTTGTATTTTATGCAGATTTTTTCCTTTGAGATGATCCCCCAACTTGGCACCCAGTTCGGGAAAAGGAGGGTTACCGACTTGTCTCCCCGTAATCTTAAGTGAGAGTTACACAAACAACCGAAGGCGGATAAGTTATCGAAGATATTCACAGCACGATTAAGTATCTTAATTGTTAATGTTAATAGTTGTTACAATTACAACGTTCTAACAACAGTTTTTGATGTTTGCGAGGACGGAATTGGTGCCCACAGAAGCTGAGAGGGGTGAACCGAATTATGAGGGCATAGAAGAGGCGATACCGGGTCCATTGAGTGTCGAACAGGAGGCTATACCGGATGCAGTGAGTGCCAGACCGAGTGATACAGAGGGTTCAAAGCCAAATTATCGTTTTAGGAGTGAACAAATGCATTCAGACACAGAGTTAGCTCGTGGGAGACACCAAAGGCAGAGACGGGTACGATTTAGGATGCCTAGACATGCTGCTGGAGATACCGGATCACAAGGAGACATTGGAGGGGAGCGCTAGGTATGTTCAAGTTGTTGTTCTGCATTTATTTGTTTTAAACGCATTTACATGTGCATGACTGACAATGTGTCATTGTTTTCAGGGTTGTCTGGAACGTAGAATCGAAGATTTGGAGGCTTCGATCTGTGCTTTACGGGATGATCTCTAAAGAAATGATACATAACGAAACAGACAGCATCAGAAGTTGATGGACTTGGTCCGGGGGCGGTGGGTTCGACATCACAAACAGCAGGAGAAGGTCCACCGTCCCATGATCGAGACTCCAGTCCCAGAGACAGAGACAGAGACATGCGACGTAGCCATGTCGATGTGACAGACCTTGGGAGCGTAAGTCAAATGCAGGGTACCAGACCTGAGACACAGGGTACTGGTACTGGTACTGGGACTGGAGTTATAGGACGACAACAGGAGACTCGTACTGAAGGACCATCTGACTTTCCCCTACTTATGGAGGTCCAGGAGACTTCGTTCGATCGATCACGCCGTCTGAGTGTTTCCTCCACGGGAGTTGACTCTGCGGTTCGATCTCGTAGCACCCCTCTTCCCAGAGACAGGTCTGACCCATCCGATCAGGCCTCTCTGCCTAGGGACACCTCTAGACCATCCCGTGAGGCCCATCCTCATCCCAAGGACATATCTTGACCATCCCGTCGGGCCTATCCTCGTCATAAGTACACATCCGGATCTTCCCGTGGTCCCCTCCTTCTAGGGACATGTCCCTTCGATCGTGTGGGACCCTGACCTCTTAGGGACAGGTCTGGTCGATCCCGTGGGTCCCCGACTCCTCCAAGGGACAGCTTCAGGCCATCATATGGGTCTTATGCACCTATTAGGAACAGGTCCACACCATCTCATGGGTCCCCTTCACCTCTCAGAAACAACTCCAAACTATCCCTTAGGACCCCTCATTCTCCCACCCACACATCTAAACCATCTCATGGGATCCCCCGCACCACCCGTATCACCCCATGCTCGTAAGCACGGGAGTCAGCTGTTGAGTCCATACACGAACCCTACTCACCCGAAGAGGTCAAAGACAACGCCGACAGCATCAGAGCATGCATTCACTCATACTGCTTTGGTAGATGCTAGCCAGTTGGTGGCCTACAAATCATATAAAAGGGACAGGACGGGGGAATTGTAAGTATAAGACTTTTTACTTAATTGAAGCACATTTAGTTTATTTTACATTCATTGTTTTGATGTTTTGTAAAAATTAATGCAGGTGCGATGTTGATCCCATGGAGCCAGTAGACGTGGGTTGGTTCCAGTGGTTCCAAAAGAACTACATGGAGTTGTTTGATACGGTACACACCTAACTTTAACAGAGTTTCGCTTTCATCACACTCAAATTGTAATGTTGTTTTGTAATTCTGTTTCAGCATATGGACGCGTACTTGAATATCTTACGGAAACGGAAGCGTCAGCGAGCATACCCCATTGTGTACAACCAGAGGATGAACATTCTGGGCACCCAATTTTTTGTAAGTGTTTTTAAGTGTTCATAACTCTGCTGTGTTTTTTAGTGTTTGTAACTGTTGTTTTCAGTGATCCTAACTCTGCTGAATTATTTTTTCTACAGTCATTATTAGAGTATCAGTGAGATAGAAAAATGACTCTAGATGCTGACGGAGAAGTGAAGACGCTGGGGTGGAAGGTGTTGCAGTACATGTGGTTCGTTGACGACCTTATGACCATACGTGGATTACTCCCCACAGGAATACAGCCATGACACGAGATTGACATGGTAAGTGTTATTAAATGAAGGCATCAATATGTTTCTCCCATAATTTTGGTGAACAATATGATTTTATCATATGTATATGTGTTGTTCAGGTTCTTATTTCGTACAACGTCGAACGCCAACATTGGCTTCTGGCCAGCGTGGACCTAACTGAAGGGATGATACACATCCTAGACCTCTTCAGACAAGACGTCTCTGTCCATGTAAGGAAACGCCAGGTACGGCCACTAAGATGGTTTCTCCCCTCGATATTGCATCAGTCTGGGTTTCACGACGCCAGGAAACCCGACAAGGAGAAGTTCTAGAGGCGAAATATGCTCTTTGGGGTGAGCTTGTTGTCGAGATCAGCTGTGCCATAACAACAGAAAAGGTTTACATGTTCGAACATAAAAATAACTTCCTGTATAATTTATTATCAACTTAACAGTTGTGCTTGTCGTGCATTGCAGCGGTAACTGTGGGGTGCATACGTTGAGGTTGATAGTGTACGTACTGGCGAACAAGGTCCAATACGATTGGACAGAAGACGATATGCCCACAATACTGAAGAAGACAGCTTTGGAGGTGTTCTGTAACTCCCAACCACAATTCCGATTGTAGTGACTGTATATAATTTTTTTGTATACATTTTTTTAATATTATCATTCTTTGATTATTTAAAATTGTTTATATTGCACAACACATTACATACCGATCTTAAAAAGGAAACTTAAAATTTACATCCCCATTTATTTTGAAAATGGAAATGAGATACAAGTCGTACAACTACAACTAATGAAAATGACTCCCAACTAAACACGTCCATTCATACTACGGTGGAGTCTTTTAAAGGGCACGTCTGTTTGTTGTGTCCAACTGAATGACAGATGCTACACTTGTGTTGGTATTCTTGAGGAACAACTTTGCTCGGACCATCATTATTCAAAGGTGGGTTAGGACACCTCCTAGCATTATGACCTGATTGTTCACATCTTCTACACATTGAGTGGTTGTCCTCTCTGAAGACGAGGCATGTCGGCCCCTCCTCGGACGTTCTACTTACCACCTAGATAATGATTCAATAAAACACGCTCAGCGATGTCAGCTGGCACTACCCAATAAGAAGGATGGCCAACAGGTAAAATAGAAACCGAGTACGTATCGATAAGTCTCTGTCTCTTGTAGAAGTCTACACACAAAGAGGTGAAACCTAAGTTTCGCTCCATGGAAGAACATAAAAGTTAGATATAAAATCCATTTCCAACAACAAAGATGTGAAATCCAAGTATTGTACCTTGCTACTGCAAGCGCGTGCGAACATGAAAACATGTCCATTTGAAATTTGTTACATATATAAGTCTTCCAGGCTAAGTCAACAGTCTGCTGCTTCCCGGACCGTTTGACAGAGAATACGTTCCAGTCAACTGGATTGTCGGTCATATATCACAATTCTCAACACGTTTGAGGATCACAAGATATGATGTGTCGGTCAACTGATGACTCATGGACTGTGCAGCTTGATCGCGATCATGAAACCACCTCTGTAGCATATTTCTAATGAACTCTGTCAGTGTCAACATAGGCAGTTGCCGTGCAAATTTTAAGCATGAATTTATGCATTCAACAACATTTTTTATCATTACCCTATACCTTCTTTCCGGATAATGTACAAGGGATCACTTGTGGGTAATGGCATCATTGACATAATCATATGCATTTTGGGGCAGCTTACTTAACTCTTTCATGTGGCGGTTATATTTCAATTCATTGCACGATCTAGCTACTTTATCTATTATGACTGCTACATCCTTTCTGTGAAATCGCTTCTTCATATTTTCATCAAAATGCTAACAACATTGTATGTGTTGCATCAGGAAACACTTTGGAAATCTCAGCTTCAATGCTTACATGCCGATCGAAAATGAAAACCAGATCATCAATATGACCTAGGGCGCTCTTCAAGCAATCCAAAAATCACTCCCATAAAAGGTTGTTTTCTGAGTCGCCGTACCCAAAAGCAAGTGGATACACATGTTCGTTCTCATCGTTCGTTCCCATCTTGTGCAGTGACAACAAACATTGTACCCCCGAATCTTCCCTTCAATTGGTACAATCTATTGCAATAACCAGATATATACACCTCCGAAATCCTCTAAGTGAGGCACCTAGGGACATGAAAAAATAGATAAATTTACCATCTTTGTCACACTGTAAGTTAGTGAATGTGTCAGGATTTTGTTGTTCCAACACGTAACCAAAAGATGGCAATAGTTTGAAGCTTTCTTCATGCGTTCCATAGGTGAGTGACAAAGCATAATGTAGGTCTTGATATGCCTTACTGTACAGGATTTGGATGTCATATACTGTTTCCATGTCCGCGATTATATCCTTCGGACGCATGAGATGACCATCATGTTATAGAAATCTAGGTGCTAGTTTGTCGGTAGCGATAGTGAATCTCCTCCAATGAACAAGTGTGTTTATTGACAAAACTTCTTACTTGGAAGTATGTCCCTTCATCTCTCCTCACAACTCTTAACTTCCATGTACAGTTGTCTATCAAACAAACCAGATGTAACGTTGTCTTATTGGATCTTTTTACCTTTCACTCGAAGTTCTGCCACATTGCAAAATGACCAACTAGTCTCTTCAAATCTTTTTTTAGTAGGAAAAAATTTCCTTTTATATATCATGCTTGTAGGTTCAGCTTCTACAAAGTTCCTGATTCCACTCATACCGAACGAGTATGATTCCGCTCCTGGAATAATCCACGTTCTAGCATTATCAAATTCATATGGAGTTACATGAGATGGGACCTCAGAGGTCCCATCTATATCTGATGTATTGGAACTAAATCTTTATACACACCTTGCACGTCTTTCCGTTTCGACGGGTTCTTGCTCTTCCACATTGTTCACTACATTATCTACCGGATAAAAATTTACCTCACTACCCAACTCATTAATCGGCCCAAGATTCAGTTCAGTGTTCTCCTCATTGTTCATGTCATTGTAGAACTCACTGTAATGGTGGTTGAACTGCCCATCATTCATCTCAATTTGATATCCAAACACATCATCGAATTGAGGTCCAACTAATTCACTCTGGTCGGTTACTTCCGGTGGACACCACACATATTTTCCCGACCGCCAATCCCACTTCTTTCTGTGAACTGGTTGCTTCCGCCTGACGATCGAAATTGTTGGGTGTTATCTCTAGGAGGGATATCTTCACTAATGACACCTCTTGTTGGCCTCTCAATTAGACTAACATATACTTGAGGGATCACCCTATCTTCCCCTAGCATAAACTGAACATCATCGTCGTTTCTTATAAATGTACGACATGTAGTCCCAGGAACAATGGATATACACCGTAGATCAACATTGTATTTGTTCTCATCATACTTCATAACGGTTTGCACAATCGACATCAGTTCATCGTAAGTCATATTCTTTGACACATACAATCCTTGGTTATCGAAACCTAAATACCTCTGACTTCCGTAGAATAGCTGCTCTCATCGACCGTTGTAAGATATGACTATTCTCACCTGATTCATTCTCCTCTTAAGAACATCTACTTAAAATTAAAATAACAATTAACAAAACCTCGAACATTTTTAATAAGTACTCGAGATTTTGTTGCAACTGATCAAGCTTCTTTCAGAAGTACTCGAGATTTTCTTGGCAAGTTATCAAGCTTTACCAACTGCATTCGAGGTTTTTTTTTCAAGTTTCCGAGAAGTTTAGAACATCTAATTAAAAAAAATATCAATTAAAAAAAACCTCGAGCTTTTTTAAGAAGTACACAATAATTTATTACAACTGATCGAGCTTTTTTCAGAAGTACTCGAGATTTTCTTGACAACTGATCGAGTTTTTTTGTCAACTACATGATCGAGCTTTTCTAGGTCGTCGTCGTCGAGCTTTTTTTTCAAGTTCCCGAGAAGTTTTTTCTTTGGTCCGAGCTTTTTATAAAAAGATCCGAGCGTTTAATAAAAAGGATCGAGCATTTTTTGAACTGCAACAATAATCTTGGAACCGTTGAAAAAAAGCTCGAACCATTGTCAAAAAAGCTCGGAACAGTGGTAAAAAAGCTCAAAAAAATCAGAAAAAGCTCGGTCAAAGGAAAAATATTCTCGCCCACATTCTAGGTTTTATAAGTTCATACGCTAATGGATACATGGTAAACCCACTCAGAAATGCATGAAAAAATAAAATCATAAAGCAATGCTACCAACAGATTCGAAAGACTTCAAGAATTTTATTTTTAAAAAAAAGATTGGATAATTTTATTTTTAAAGACTTGATTGAAGCATAAATACAACTTTTAAAAGTATTTGGATAGTTCATAATATGTCTTTTAAATATAAGTTATTGACATCATCTCAATCCAACTAAAAAAATGTGCCTTTTTTCACCATTTCCACTAATCAGTACCTAATCATTTATCACGTGATTTGTTTAAAGTTTTATCATTATTTTAAAATATTTATAATGCACTAGAATCACAAAATTAATGCATATTGACCAAAAAAATTCACCGTTAGATAAACAAACGGAAAGTATAATGCAACACAGCATATATATATATATATATATATATCGCTTTTCTAAAGATACATCAGTGCACTTGGCATATAAGCACAACCAAATCATATCAAATCATGCCATATGGGATGAATACGCCAGGTGTATCGAAGCTTTTCCCATTAAAAGATGTGAATATTATCAACTATTGTAAATCAGATTGTCTGAAATTTGTATATCAATGACTAGTGTGTGATTTTGTGTGCGCGTGTATATATATATATATATCTTACCAGCGGTATTTGTTAGTACTCTCTACGTAGTGTTAAAACTATATTCTCCATTCTCTTCCTTCTCTTTCGATGCCATAGTTAAGTGGAATTACAAAAGCTTTTTCTCCATTCTCTTCCTTCACTTTCGATGCACTGTTAAGAAAAATTACAGTAACATGAAACTTGTTCAACATACAGAAAAAAAGATAATAATCTCAAATTAGATAATGTTATGCAGAACACAAAAAACATACAAATTCAAGGTCACAAGATCGATTAGCTACCAGAACATTTTGTTACTGACAGTGCATGCTTGCATAAAATGGCTTCAAATTAATTGGTACCTACATATCTTTCAGGTCAAAAACACAATTGTTTATCATTTTGACTGTGGACAACACATTAGAATTTACAGAGTCATTGTTCAATCTTGAACAGGAGTGATAAGTGATTTTCACATTCCTCTATATCAAGATGTGGGGTCGTGTGAATGGTGACTAAATGGTTCATTCATGGGTAAAAAAATAGAAATCCCTAGGACAACTTGACCAGTTGTGGAACTTTTTAAGTCGATAATTCATGCACTATAAGAAAATCTGCATAAGATTTTTACTAAGAATCAAATTGTACCTGCACCATGAATCATGAATGCGACGCTCCATTCGGTTCAATGCACATGGATACATTAAAGAGGCAAAAAAGATAGCGTGGCATCCTTTCGAAGGATCTCAACAGCTAAGCCTGTGTTTTCGGGATTGAGAAATTGATTCCCATAGCAACACCACCTTGCTACAATTTGAAAAGCAAGAATATCCACTCAAAGGAACACCAAAAAAAAAAGTTTACTGTGAATGGGGGTCCTGAATCTGATTCAGCCTGTTAAACCAAATTGAGTGCAGTATCATGTGGAACAAATCATATTTGATCGGTCTAGAGTGCCAAAAGAAATGCTTCTGAACCATCTTCGCATTGAACAACATCGTAAGATATCGTTTCCGTGGAATGGCTAATAGAATCTCCTTCAGTTTTGGAATATCCTTCTCGGGTAATACCACTGAGAATGCAGTCCAATCTAATACTTCACTGAGAGGTAGCACGAAATTATCAGCGATGATTACTGGAACACATTCATAATATATAGATTCAATGATCCTAGGACTGTTCACTTCGTACCCCATTGGACATATACAATATTTACTTGATTTCATATGTTGAACATAGGACATTTTTCGAGAGACTCGAATGGGTAACCGGTTATAAATTTTCATGTCTTCATCCTTGTCATGCCAGTATTTAAGAAGAGTAGGCCGGATCCTGCCGTGCATATTTCCAGCAAAGAAGGCGAGGATGGGACGCTGAGATACTTTAATTCCACCGCCGATATTCTTAAGAGGTTGCTTGGGATTCCTTATGGAGGTTTCTGGCAGGGAAACATCCTTTCCGGCCACAAATATTCCTTCAGATATGTCAGCATTGCAGAGAGCTTTTATGGCATTTTTCTTTAGTTCCTCGTGAGAAACTGTCGTGTAAGGACCCTGAGAGAAATTAATTTACACCACATAATGATACAAATAACATGAAAATTTTGATATTCTGAAAGCAGAAATACAAATTCTAAATGCTCTACTTTTTTCATAAAGGAAATCTCCAAAAGAAGATCATGTTCTAAAAGGTAACTAACATGCTTGTTCAATTTGTGCTCGCATGTGTGTGTGCGAAAGAGAGAAAGATCTTTAGTGACTACTGCTAACTCAAAATCAAGTTAATTGAAATTCCACAGAATTTTTCAACTTCAAACCAGATACTAAACAAATACACGACCATAGATTATATGTTATGAATTTAGTGGGAAAATAAACGATGAGACGGTCACTTTTATAAATTTCTTTACATTATTTGTAATACATTCCCTTTACAATTCTTTCTTCTGCTTAATCAAATCAAGGGCAATTAATCATAACAACTATTTGTATTAAAAAACTTGAAACTTTTAATTCTTTTCTCTTTTGTTACTGAAAATAATATATATATTAATAACAAATCTTAGGAGGATATCTTATGAGACATTTAGGTAGAAATGGCAAGTAGTAGAAAAATTAATTAAAAAAGGCCACTGACTACAGATATATATATATATTTGACTCAGCTCTTATAGGTTAAGAAAAAAGCATGAAATTAATTTTTGACTCTGGTCATGAGAAGAAAACTTTTGAGTGCAACTCATCATTAGTGAAATTAAATTGTCACCTTCAATTATATTTATAGAAAGGAGAACAGACTACCTTACCCAGTCATGGCAAGCGACAAGAAAATGATCTGAACCATGTGTGCGGTTCCAGAAAGGATACTTGGCAGCAATAATGTCAACATAGTCCCTCAAATAAATTTCCAATGGTCTCAAATTATGTGACTCGCGCACATAAAATGCCTTCTCTAACTGGCGCACGCTATATGGCAGATAAAATAAGTGAGCCTTTTCCGGGTCCTTTGTGACAAAATGCCTGCTCTCTTCCATTAACTTCATAAACCATCCTTCAGAAGCATAAATTCCTCGCAGATGAGGTTGATGAAAAACTGGCTTCTTTCCATCATGGTAAATGTAAACCTTAAGTGTCGTTTCCATCAATTCATAGCTCCTGAAATTGTACGCAAACTTGGGATATTTATATACGTAGTCTATAACAATATTATCAAAGACAACAACACGAAAATTACCGGTATTTAGATAGCCATATGATCTAAAAGGTATTTAGATACCTTTTGAAAATAGAAATATTTCGAAAGATAGGAGCATAAAGTTCAGGATCTTCAGTAATGATTGGAGCAAGCTGAATCTCCTTTTTAACAAACAAAAGTGCCTCACCAGGTGACAACTTCCAAATGTGTCTCTATATAATATAAGACTAAGTATTAATATATCATTTGTAACTTCTTCTGTTTATCATACTTCATAGAGAAAGAAAAGAAAAGAAAAAGTAAAGTTTTAGAAATTTACCTGTAAATATGGGGATGGTGTTCTTCTAGGAGGAGGGGGACTGGCTATGACCTTTACCTCGTCATCAATCTTTCTTCGAGGAGGGGGACTGGCTATGACCTTTAACTCGTCGTCTATCTTTCTTTTTTTCATCCGAGAAACTCCTGTTCTTTTTTCCGCAACCGACGCTGATTGAAATAATTCAATAGAAGAATTCTGTGAAATAATGGAGGAGTTTAATGAGTTGAAATTGTTCAATTCTTCTACGTAACTGGATAGAACCATTCAATTAATTGTAGGAAGAAAATGTTACAGGCTGGGAGAGGAACAGCGTGTGAAGTACAACACCGGCGACTGTCATGATGGCCCCAACAAAGAGAAGTTTTCTCCAATTTATCCTTAGCCGTACGCAAAACAAGAATAGTTCTTTAATCAAGAAAAAAGTTATAGGCTGCAACATTTTCTTCATTTCTTCGGACTTGAAGATATCAACCTACCCAATCAACCCAAAAGTATCATCGGAAGTAAAATGAAGCGCCCAATCATCATATTATTCTGGACTTTCCAATCATCATATTATTCTGGACTTTCCATTGATAAAATAAGGATCGAAGATTTTGAAAGCTTAAGAACACCAAGTCATATTCACAACTTTCAGTGATTAACAAACCAAAACCCTTGAATTTAAGAACTCCAAGCATGCATCTTGCTAATAAGTGATCAAAGGCATGAAGTCGAAAAAAAAAAAAGAGTACATAATATGTATAGTTCATGAGAATTATACCCAAAAAAACTTTTCAAGATAATATTACTACAAAAATCAAAATATTATTGTTCAAGTTTCTTCCATGATTGTTGTTGGGCCGTTGACAAAACAGATGAGAAACGAATCTACCAAATTCCTAGAGCACATGTCTCTTTTACAATATCAGGCATTTCCTGTACTGAAAAACATCTAAAAATTGTATAGACTACTTTCCTTCAAATACAACATTTGAGTTTGACAGTTCCATGGCCACACAATAGGATTTTCTTTGAGAATGTTTCTAAACATACTATCAAAGTTTGAAATAGCAATTAGAAGCTCTAATTTTCAGATGCTAGTCCAATTCAGCATGTCAATGATTAAAACTCACACATCATTCTTAAGACAATAAAAATGCTTTCAAGACAACTCTAGCTTAGAAAATAAAATAGGGTCCTAAAACAAATGTTAAGCATCCAATCCCATAAAAGGGGGTGACCAGTAACATAAAAATCAAGTTTCCACAGTTAAATGACAAAAATTCGAGAAAATTAAGCACCGATAGAAGCAACATTTTCCTTAAATTACATTATATAATTTGGGTGCAGACAGCTTTTGACCAATTCGGCAGAAGTCCATCCAACAGTTCTGGTACTGTAAGGAAGATAGGAAAGATTAGACTAAGGTGACTGCACAAGCTTTGTTCACCATACTTATTCCAACTATAAATTTTGATTAAATGGGAGAACGGACAAAGCTCTGTAAACCATTACTTTAAAAAGTATATCCCAAAAGTTTTAAGAGCTCTGAAAAACCAAATAGCTAGTACACAACGAACTATTCAGTAATTGCTTTGCCAAGAGACCCACGATGCTATCTGAACAGAGATTCAATTCAAAATTTCCAACAAGTACATATACTAGACAATGTGGCTAAGAACTGCCCAACGAAAGACAAGAAGAAAAGAACAGCAGCGACCAGATGCTAAAAACCAAGTTCGTTTCAGTGTTAACAGCCAACATCTGACCACAAAGCATCTTACACAATTTGCTTATCCACTATTCGGACAGTAAATCGTGATACGGATAAACAAGTCAAAAGCTTGTTGTGCTAACGATAACATTTGCTATATACACTGGTGCAACATTCAGAATGTTCAGCTGGAAGGGAAGACAAGCGAAAAGGGTAACAAGACAACAACCCGAATGGGAAAATCAATCAATTAGCTATATATCTCAGTCATGCCAGGCATATATGCATAAACTGATAAAAGAAAATATAAAATGAGGCTTGCATTGATGATAATGAATGAACTACAAATTAGAAAGCACACATTTCTTGGATACAAAAGGAAACAGAACAAATGATAATTGTTTACTCCAGTAAACTTAACTTTGCACCACCTAACTAATGTACCCATAAAACAACATTTGCAGTAGAATTTCCAAGGAACCACATTTCAATCGCAAGCTTGGCCTTTTTCGTATGCAGAAAGTTCAATTACTAGCAAAGAAGTAAATATCCATACTTTCACCAAAATATGCCCAACAATTTCCATATTTTGGGGGGAACGATGTCAAAAATATCTTTAAATATCCCCGATATTTTGAGGATATTGATGATATTTCTGATATTTCGACTGAAATTTCCAGAAAGAAATTTCCAGAAATTAGGACCTCTCTATATTTTCACCTTAAACCAATATTTACTTGAATTCACTAAACTGAAATCAAATAGTTAGAAATCGCATCCCGACATCCTTCAAGAACTGGGATCAGTAAATAGTGTTTTAATAAATAACGAAATCGAAAAATTGGTTACAATCTAATTAAGGACTAGGGGACCATTACTCTGTACAAGAATAGAAGTCTTAGGCAACAAAATCGATGAAACAAACACAATAAACTTGAAGATCATGAATTATTCTTAAGTTGGAGAAGTAATCAATCAAAGGAAAATTACATTAAAAGAAGATGCAATATACATGTAAAGATAATGATAAATTATAGAAGCATATAAGATATACCTTGATTGAGAGAGCGCCAAAGATTGCATGGAATTATATAAAAGAAAGAGAAATGAAAGTGAAGAAAAGTGTGGATCTGATTCTGCTTGAGAGAAAACGAAACGAAAACGAAGTTGGCGTGAAAAGGTGGTGATGTCAATTTATGGATGGAGGGAAAGACAAGACTACCGAGATCCACGGTTGGTACTTGGTTCGGTTCTTTGTTTCATGTTTGTAATAAATAATTGGGTATTATCAATTAGTTCCTAAGTTTTGGTTAAACATCAACTTTTTAACGTGTTTGTTTTTTTTAGCACATTCGATCTCTCCCTCTTCATAAATGTATCAAATTAGAATCCATGTTAATCAATTGTTAGTAAAACTTAATGGTTCCGATGGTATTTTTATCTCTCAACAAAAATCATACCACGTGTCAATAAAATTACAATTTAATATACCATAAAATAAAATGATTTATATTAAAACAAAAGGTAGAGGCTCTGCCACCATTGGAAAAGACCTCATCCCCAACTTTTCCGGGAGGAGACCATGCCTCTCGGCCTCACAGCCTCCTCCCATGATTTTCATGTGGAGGCTCTACCTCTACCATTATCGTTGATGGTAGAGGTTGTTGCCACTATCTTTCCAGATTCTAATTTTTTTAATATTTTTTAATTTTAATTCTTTAAACTTTTTTTAGTTACTCTTCAACTTTTGTTTTAATAATTAATTCTTTAATAATTTCATTTTTAAAACAAGTTTTGATGTTATTTTTAGAGTTTTTGATATAATTATAGGATTTTTTATAAAAAACATTATAAATTATTTATCGTTAATGTATTTTATTAATTTTCTTTCATTATTTAATTTTTTGAAGTATTTTTTTTTAAAAAATATAACACATCTCAATTTTTTAATTGAACAATCCAAATACTTAAAATAATTAAATTGTAAAATGTTGGAGGGTAAAAGTGTCATTTTTATTCAATAACTAAATATAAAAGGCTAAATGGCATGTTTGTATTTTCTCTCATGTTTGACGTTAAAATTAGGGTCAAAGAGACCAATTGACATATTTATGAAAAGTAAAGAAACAAGGTTGCTAAAAAAGGCAAATACATTTAAAAAAATTGATGTTTAAGCCAAAATTTAGGGACTAAATTGATAATATCCCTAATTAATTTGAAAAAACAAATTATTTAAATATATATATAGATAAAGTCGGGATGAAAACACGAATCAAATTTATAACCGCATTAGTGTAGGCATGAAGTAGTTTATTCATTCTATATAATGTCTCATACATTTATATCATCTATACTTAACATCCAAGATTGCCGAATGTAATCTCTAATTGAGTATACGATTGTCATATACAGAGAGGTATTCAATTTGAGATGAGCATTTTAAAGAGTCCGTAGATATCATGTAAAGTTAGGTACTTTATTTGTAGTTAATCTACAGCTGCGGTCAATCTACAGCTGCGGTCCATTTCGTAATGTACGGTGGTTTTAACCTAGACTATTCTTATGGTGATATAAGAATGGAGGCACTTTATATGACTGGTTCATGATCTATATGAATCTCTCACTAAGATCCATTACAGGATGAGATTCATATATATCAACAAATGATGGCTATATATGGGTGATCGTAATCATGAGTGTCTTATCGAATCCTTCAGGTTAGATCGTGGTTTTTGATATACTATAGGTGAGATTGGAGTTGCATTCCCGGTCAATAACTTCGTATGTTGGAATCGCGGTTTGGCTTGTGGCTGGAAAGGTCTGTGCATAATAGTGGAATCCACTCCTTCTTGCGAGAAGTAGATGGTAGTTCCTTTAAGGGTTGATTCGGGGCTTAAACAATAAGAGCGTTCTCCTTCTTCCATAAAGGAACTTAGGATTTATTGTTCATTAGAGAATCAATGGTACTTAATGAAAAAGATATAATTAGGGAGGATTAACGGACTTAATGATCTCTAATTATGAACTACTTATGGAGGATCATACCGTACTATATCGATGGATATTGTAATTTCGGTTTATGTAATACATCTACAGTTGCGAGAGTGCAAGCTCGGGTTTTTAGTGGAATAACTATAAGGTTAATGATCATGGAATATTAATTAAAGAGTTTAATTAATTATTTCTAAGTATTATTGGAGCTCAAAACTGTGGGTCTTTTAGGTCCCTTTACTAGCCCCGGTTGAGTAAAGGTAACAAGAGTCACGGTTAATTAATTGGATTGTCCAATTAATTGTGTTGCGAAAGTGATACGTATTTATTCAGGGGTTAATTGAATAATGAGATTGTTTAATTAATATATTAATAATTAAATTTTAGATTACATAATTAATAAATTATTAATTACAGATTACAGATTACAGATTCAAATCATGATAGAAACACAAATAAAATAATTAGATTATTTTATTCTTTAAAAGTCAAGTGATTAAGTTCAAGTCAACTAGGGTTCAGTGGGAATTAGAATCCTACTCTACCTATGACACTTAAATCATACTTATCCTTTTAATATATGAAATATATTTGGAAAAGGATTTGTATATAGTTTTAAATATATATAGATATATTTACATAACAAGGATACAAAAGAGACTAATTGTGATTCTTTGAACCAAAAACACAAAAAGCAAAACCCTAAGGAAAAGTGTAGAACTCTATGAAAGGTAACTTACCTACTAGGCATGAAGTTCACTTGTCTAAGGATAGTGTCCTGAGATACCTAAAGAAGTTATGGATATGAGACATGTTCCCTATACGTCTGCAGAGGCAGTTTTATGTATGGTATGTTATGTAAGAGACCTGACATCTGCTTTGCAGTGAGAGTAGCAAGTAAGTTTCAATCCAACCTAGGATTGGATCTTTAGGTTGCAGTAAAGGTCATTCTCATGTATCTTCGAAGAACGAGAAACTATATGCTAGTATATTCATGACAGGATTTGATCCCGTTATGATATACAGACTCTGATTTTCAGTCAAACAGGGATTCTAGAAAATCTACTTCTGGATCAGTTTTTACCCTTGGTGGTAGAGCCATAGTATGGAGGAGTGTTAAGCAATCATGTATTGCTGACTCCACCATGGAAGCCGAATATGTAGTAGCTTGTGAAGCAGCTAAAGAAGCTGTTTGGCTTCGTAAGCTCTTGACTGATCTGGAATTTGTTACAGAGCTAGATAAGCCCATCATACTTTATTATGATAACAGTAGTGTTGTTGCTAATTCCAAAGAACTAAGAAGCCACAAGAGAGAGAAGCATATAGGGAGGAAATATCATCTCATCAGAGAGATAGTGTAGAGAGAGGATGTGACCATGACCAAGATAGCGTTGTTGGACAATCATGTTGATCCATTTACAAAGACCTTAGCGGCTGAAGTGTTTAAAGGTTACCTAGAGGGTCTAGGGTTATGAGATATGTCTCTCCTACCTTAGTACAAGTGGGAGATTGTTGGGTTTATGCTCTTAAGCTTGTAATTTGTAAATGTGAATGAAGCATTAATAAACTAAAATGTTGTTTATTCATTCTATATACATGTCTCATACGTTTTATATCATTGACGTGTTACGTTTTTGTCATTAGAAAATTGTACTTCATAAAAATATTTATAAAGAACATCAACAATGCCTTAAAAGTTTACAAAACTCGTACAATGGCATACCGGGGTGTCGCCCACAGGGAAAAGGAAATCAATTGGCTAAAACTAGTTAACTAATATTAAACTAAAGTTATGCATGAAAAAGTAATTATAATTGGTTGGGTTTTGAAAATTAACATCTAAAATGCAAAATGCAATTATGTTAATTAATCTAAAGTTAAACTATCAATTAGAACGAATGTGGAGAGATAAGATAATGATATGAGTGGGAATGTGGGAGTCAACACAATCAAACATAAACAGCGGGCAATCCATTATTTAAGAACCGATTCGATCAATTAGGGCTTATCTTTTTAACTTAAGTTTCCGGGATGGCTTGGATTGGAGTGCTCACAATCCATCCCTTTCACTCTTGCTTTGGATAAATGTGAGGTGGTTGGGATGACTTGGTTTGGAGTGCTCACAATCCACCCATTTCACCTAGCCGAAATATGTTGGGTTGAAGTGCTCACGACATATCCCTTCCAATTCAAGTGAGCTTGTTTAAACAACAAAAGTGTGGATGGTTAAAAACATGAATTGATATCAAATATGGACCAAGAGTTAGAGTGCCTACTTGACATAAAGACACCACAATTCAACCTCTATAATGAGTAAGGAGTTGGAGTGCTTACCCAAACCAAGGTGAGTATTGAATGCTTTAAAGACCAAAATCAACCACTAAGTAAGATGGCAGTTGGAGTGCCTATCTACCTCACAAAGATTTCTATTAAAGATAAATTACTCAAATAAGTTCAATCAATCAATAAGAATCAAGAGTTTGAGTGCCTACTTAATTCAAGAGACAATTATACACAATTAAGCAAAACTAATGGAACTATATTATGTTAGAACCCTGTTCACCGGTCATGTAAAGGAAACGGGTTTTTTTTTAAAATCTATACATATCGTCATCTATATCTAGGATCAGTGAACTTGAGATCGTAATTATTTTCGGAACATATACATATAAAATTATTACAATAATAAAATATATGTAAATCCTGAAAATTGTAATCAATAATAAGAAGAAGATTAAGAACCTTACCAACGTTTAAAGGCTCCTTCACTTTTCGATATACTCCTGGTCTGTACCACGGATCTTCCTTGCTATATCCCGAGATTGTTAATTACGTGTGGACGCGTCACGGTCTCAAGATTTTAGAATGGAGGTTGTAGAGAGAATCGAATAAACTCTTTTCTTCTATGTTCACAAACTATAACAATTCTAGTATAAAAATATTAATCAATATTTTTTTCAAAACTCATTTTGACTTCTCTCTCGTTTCATGCACACTCACACTTCAAATGCATCTTATGCAAAACAAAAATTGCGTTGATCAGTTCTTTATTTTCTTAACAAAACAAAGAAGCACACTTTACACAGTTTGTGCTTTTCCTTTTTTCTTAAAACCAAAAAATTGAAGTCAGCGAAACATATATATCAATATATATTATATCACCTATATCAAATTTTTAACTTTAAAAAACGAAATATCCATCTTTGATTCGTTTTTTATATATATATTTAACTAATATATATCATATATATAATATTTAAATTTAAAAAGTAATATCTATATTTTATATATATATATTTAAATTCAAATTTAAATATATATAATTTATTTTATTTAATAAATGAGATAATCATATTATCTTATCATTCAAAAATAAATAACAACTGAAACCCTTCATATATGACTAATTACACTATTAAATAATCTTATTATTTAATTGTCATAATTATCGTTTTAATCAATTGAATAATCTAATTACTCAATCAACTCCTGACACATATCACTTTCGTAACACGATTAATTGGACAATCCAATTAATTAACCGTGACCCTTGTTACCTAAATTGATCGAGCTAGCAAGGGGACCTAATGTACCCACAGTACTTTGAGCTCCAATAATCCTCGGAATCATTAATTAAACTCTTTAATTAATATTCCTTGATTATTAACTCCGGTGTTATTCCACTAAAAACCCGAAGTTGCACTCTCTCAACTACATACGTTTTTATACAAACCGATACAACTCGGTGTTCATCGATATAGCTATTACACATGATGTGATCCTCCACAGTAGTTCATAATTAGAGCTGGGTCATATTGTCCGTTATACCTCTCTAATTACATATATCCTTTAAGTACCATTAATTCTCTAATAGAAAAAAAATCCAATTTCCTCACGGAATTAGAAGAGCGCTCATATTTTCCAATCCCCGAATCAACCCTTAAGGAAACTGTCATTTACTTCTCACAAGAAGGAATGGATTCCACTATTGTGTACCAACCTTCCCAGCCACAAGCCAAACCGTAATCCCAACATACGTAGTATATTGATCAGGAAATGCATTTGACATCACCCATGGTATATCAAAGACCACGATCTAACTTGAAGAATTCGATAAGACACTCAAGATTAAGATCACCCACAGATAGCCATCATTAGTTGATATATATGAATCCCAACGGTAAACGGATCTTGGTGTGAGATTCATATAGATCATAGCCCAGTCCTATATGATCACATCATACAAGGTGCCTCCATTCCCATATCTCATATGAATGATTCAGGATAGAATCACTGTACATTATGGACCGCAGCTATAGATTAACCACAAATAAAGTACCTAGCTTTATTTGCTATCTATGGATTCTTTAGATTGCACGTCTCTTACTATATCCATCCATATATGACACTCATATACACAGTTCGAGATTACATCCGGCAATACAGGATGTTAATATGTGCACAAGTTTATAAAATAAATAACATAAAAAGAATGAATTGAACCTTTCTTTTTATTTACTTCATAAATCCATTTACAAATTACATGCTTAGGGCATAAACCCCAACAATCTCCCACTTGCATTAAAGCATGTGAGGCATGTCTTGTAACCCTAGACCATCTAGGTAACCCGAAAACACTTTAGTCGGTAAGGTCTTCGTAAATGTATCAGCATGATTGTCTTATGAGGCTATCTTGGTGACGATCACATCTCCTCTCTGCACTATCTCTCAGATGAGATGATACTTTCTATCTATATACTTCCCTCTCTTGCGGCTTCTTGGTTATTTGGAATTAGCCACAACACCACTGTTATCACAATAAAGTATGATGGGCTTTTCCAGGTCTGGAACAACTTCCAGATCACTCAAGAACTTACAGAGCCAAACAGTCTCTTTAGCAGCTTCACAAACAGCTACATATTCGGCTTCCATGGTGGCTTCTTGGTTATTTGGAATTAGCCATATCACCACTGTTATCACAATAAAGTATGATGGGCTTATCCAGGTTTGGAACAAGTTCCAGATCACTTAAGAACTTACAGAGTCAAACAGCCTCTTTAGCAGCTTCACAAGCAGCTACATATTCGGCTTCCATAGTGGAGTCATCACTGCAAGATTGTTTGATACTTCTCCATACAATGGCTCCACCATCAGGGTGAAGACTGATCCAAACGTGGATTTCCTAGAATCTCTATCAGACTGAAAATTAGAATCTGTGTATCCTAACGGGATCAAATCCTGTCTGGAATACACTAGCATATAATTTCTCATTCTCTGAAAATACTTGAGAATAGTCTTGACAATAACCCAATGATCCAATCCTGGGTTGGACTGGTATCTGCTGACTACTCCCACTGTATAGCAGGTGTCCGGACTCAAGCATAACATAACATACATGAGATTACCTACTGCCGATGCATAGGGTACAAGTCTCATATCCTTAACTTCTTGAGGTGTCTTAGGACACTATTCCTTAGACAAGTGAACTCCATGCCTGGAAGGTAAATTACCTTTCTTGGAATTCTGCATCGAAAATCGTAAAAGAATCTTATCGATATATGATGCCTGAGATAGTGCTATGAGTTTGTTCTTACGATCCCTTAAAAGTTGGATCCCTATAACAAAACTTGCCTCTCCCAAATATTTCATTTGGAATTGGCTAGCCAGCCAACCATTTACCTTAGACAACACTCCCACATTAGTCCCAATGAGTAGGATATCATCTACGTATAGAACCAAAAATACTACTTTCGTATCAATGATGCGCTTGTAGACATAAGGCTCATCGACGTTCTGCTCGAAGCCATAGGTTTTGATCACATCATCAAACGTAATGTTCCAAGATCTAGATGCTTGCTTAAGTCTATAGATGGACATTTGCAGCTTGCAAACCTTTTGCTCTTGATCTGGAGACACGAATCCCTCTGGTTACATCATATAGATGCTCTCATCAAGATTGCCATTCAAGAATGCAGTCTTGACGTCCATTTGGCCAATTTCAAAATTGAAATAGGCAACAATGGATAAGAGAATCCTAATAGACTTAAACATGGCTACTGGCGAGAAAGTCTCTTCATAATCAACCCCCTCTTTCTGGGTATAACCCTTGGCCACTAGCCTTACATTGAAGGTCTCTACCTTTTCGTCTACTCCTCTCTTTCTCTTGTAGATCCACTTACACCCTATGGATTTTGCCCCATCCGGTAAGTCTATAAGATCCCAGACTGAGTTAGAGTACATGAACTCCATCTCGAGATTCATGGCTTTAAGCCATTCCTCTTTATCAGGATCTTCCATTGCATTCTTAAATGTCAACGAATCATCCATACTATCAGCAGAGACAACACCTTATCCCTTACCAATACCTAAATAGCGTTCAATTGTCTCATAACCCTCTCACTACGTTTAGGTGGTAGTGTATCCTAATCAGGAACCATCTGACTCTCAGATGTTTGTGGATCAACAACTCTTATTGATGAAGCGCTAGTCTCACCAGGCTCCAACTCATTCAATACAAACTTAGAACGAGGTTTATGGTCACTAATATAATTGTCCTCAAGAAACGTTGCATTTTTTGATACAAATACTTTGTTGTCTTCGAGACTATAGAAGTGTCCACCTCTGGTCTCCTTGGAATATCCTACAAACAGACAGACAACAGACTTTGAGTCTAGCTTTCCATTTCTGTTCTTTAGCACGTGACACCTCCATATGCGGAATATCGCAAACTAACTTTACAACCATTCCATAACTCTATGGGAGCCTTAGAAACAGATTTGGATGGCACTACATTCAAAATGTATGCCAATGTTTGTAATGCATCTCCAAAAGGAATTCGGTAATGATGAGAAACTAATCATAGATCTCACAATTTCCATCAGGGTTCTATTTCTCCTCTCCGCTACACCATTTTGCTAAGGTGTACCTGGAGCTGTGAGTTGGGAAACTATTTCATGCTCAACCATGAAGTCTTCAAACTCTTGGTCAAGGTACTCACCTCCACGATCCGATCGTAGTGACTTGATAGTCCTTCCTAATTGATTCTCAACTTCAGCTCAAAATTCTTTAAACTTTTCAAAATTTTCTGACTTTCGTTGCATCAGGTAGACGTATCTGTATCTCGAGTAGTCATCTATAAAGGTGATATAATACTTATAACCACCCTTATCTTTAACATTCATTGGTCTGCAGGTGTCTGTATGTATAAACTTTAGCGGTTCTTTAGCTCTAAGCCCTTTTTCCAGTAAAAAGTCTCTTAGTCATCTTACCTTTCAGACAAGATTCACAGACAGGTAATGTGCCAACCTTTAACTCACTTAAACGCCCACTTTTTACTGGTCTGTCTATCCGGTCAATGTTGATATGACCAAGCCTTAGATGCTAGAGATACATGTCATTATCTGGAGAAAACTTATGTCGTTTAGTTTTTGGTTTTTCAACCTTAAACATTTCGGTGTTGAGCAGTGTAGTATGTATTAACGGTCTTAACACATACAATTTGTTTTCATTAATTCCTGAACAAATATTCAGACCATTCTTTCTAGTAATAACAGACTTATTATTAAAAGAAACAAAATATTTTTGTTCTAACAACTTAGAAACGGAAATCAAATTCCGTATAAATCTAGGAATATAAAATACATTGGCCAACAATATATAATTATTACAAAAAAATAATCTAATTATTCCTACTGCTCGTGCCGACACGACAACCCATGACCCTACACGCATTGAGAAGGCTCCCTCATCTAGCTTTGTCCAATAATCAATCCACTGCAAAAAAGAACAAACATTGTCAGTGGCCCCCCCGAATCAACTATCTAGGGTGAAGAATCATATTCCACTAAACAAGATTCAAGAACAAGTAAATCATATTTACCTTTCGTCTTTTTCTTCTTGGCTACGTCCTCCAGATACTGAGGACAGTTCGTCTTCCAGTGCCCGACCTTGTTAAAATGGAAACATTTTCCTTTGTCTTGGTCGGTGGAGGTGCCCTTCTTTTTGCTTTGGGCTTTCTTGGGTTTAGGCTAACCCTTTTCCTTTCTAACGGCCCTTATTGTCCTTAATCAAGGACTCAAAGGTATCGAGCTCATTGAGCAACTGTGTAAGAATTAACTTTAACTTGTTCATCTCGTAGTTGCTTTTAAACTGATCAAAACTCTTCGGAAGAGTCGTTAGTATGATGATCACTTGACTGGGTTCGTCAATGGCCCCGCCATTGACTTTTGTCGTGTTACAGTATGACATCTTGCTCAGGACATGTTCCCGAACTGATGTACCTTCCTTCATGCGAGCGAGCATAACGGAACGAACAGCTTCGTGTCGCTTTTGCTCGGAGGGCTGTCCAAACATAGCTTGCAATGACTAAATGATTTTGAATGCTGAAGTCATTGCTTCGTGCTTTGTGACAAGAACGTCTATCATTAAAGCCAACAGATATGCTCGGGTCTTCTCATCGGATGAGACCCATCGCTGGTATGCCTCACGAATAGTTCGTGTGGCATTAACAGTAGGCGCTGGAGGACATTCCTCCATAAGCACAAACTTGAGGTCAGTTGTGACCAAAATTGCATTAATATTAAGTTTCCACTTAGTGTAGTTATCACCAGTTAATTTGTCATTTGCGAGAATTTGAAGTAATACAGAAGACATTGCTGAAATAAATAATACATTCACTCAGTCATTTATTTAAAACAAGTGCGAGTGTTTTGGTATAAATTTAAACATGATGCATGAACATATTTAACGAACTAGAACTACCCTAAAAATAGTTACTAAACCACGACAATCCAACATACCACAAAGAAGTGCTGCCTTAGGGTCGGTCCAAAATATTTGCATATTGAACCGAGACATTCTCAATCAAATGATACTCTAGAATAACTATTATTCCATATCATTCAACAATCATTTATTCAGTCAGGTTTTTAATTAATAAACTTAATCAAAACCTTCGTGAGTGTAACCCACCATTTCAGATCTCACGAGCTTAACTCGAGAATTGTCGCCTTAGGGTTGGTCAATCCCGAAATACCCTCAGGAATCCTATTCATTAGGAAGTCAACCTTGGTATTAACCTTTGTGGAAACCCTTCTTAGGGAGGACGAAAGCAAAGCCGTCACAAGGCCACACTCGGATTTCACGGTGTTGAACTAATGATGGAGACCGTGGGATATATATGTCATAAATCCCTCTCCCACACACTATTTTAAAACTAGAGCTTCCTATTATTCGTTAATGCACATAGACTTTACAGGATCAAACAACTAACTTTAATCAAGTTATCTAGCGCATTAACTAATTAGAAACAAATTCTAATTAACTAATAAATTATTAATGATTTTTAACAAATAAAAATCTAATCTATCTGTGAATAATCTAAGCATTTGTAAACTATTTACTAAGCTCAGATTATTATGTTGGTGTATATCAAGTTTTAACTATTAAAACTCTAACACATTATTCGGTTCATTTATTATTAGGAAATTAATCATATTAATCTTAATTATAAAAATGACACCATTAATCTAACTTGTTAAACTCTTTAATAACTAGATTAATATTAATGAGAATTACCAAGTTTTTTAACCATTAAAAAAGTAATCTCATTTTCATAGCCAATTAATGTATTTATCCATTTTAATCACATTAAAAAAATACATAAAATATCAGACTATGATACATGTATGACATATCAAATATATTTGTGTAGGCACATCTAATCTAAATGGCATACTTATGCATGACAATGCTTTTATCACCACATAATATAAAGCATACATGAATTGACCGAGTACTGTGAGTTATTTAACCTAAAAAAAATTGAAATCTAAAATTACAAAAATACCCCCAAGTAATTCCTTCATCTTCTTGTAATTTCCGAGTCTTCTAGTCTCTTAAGGTCACTCCGATTCATCTCATGAATCCTTCTTCGATATTTTTCCGGGTCTTCAATATAGGTTACATTTTTTTTTACAACACAATAACAGTAAAAAATAATAATAAACAAAAAAATAATAATACAACCCATAAATTATAAATCCACAGTACCATATAATTAACGATCAATCATGTTTTTGTAAATTAAAAAATTTAATATACATACAAAAACATCATACAGTCTATTTAAATCGTGCCTACACAATCATATATACAGGAGCATCAAAAACAATTTTATTTTCCGAAAATAAAATAGGCTATGATAACAATTGTTAGAACCCCGTTAGCCGGTCATGCAGCGGAAACAGATTTTTTTTTAAAAAAAAATTATACAGTTCGAAATCTGTATCTGGGACCAGTGAAATTGAGATCATAATTATTTTCAGAACAAATACATATAAAATTATTACAATAATAAAATATATGTAAATATAGGAAATTGTAATCAATAATAAGAAGAAGATTAAGAACCTTACCAACGTTTGGAGGCTCCTTCACTTTTCGATATTCTCCTGGTCTGTACCACGGATCTTCCTTGCTATGTCCCGAAATTGGTAATTGCTTATGGACGCGTTATGGTCTTAAGATTTTAGAATGGAGGTTTTAGAGAAAATCGAAGATCTCTTTTCTTATATGTTCACAAACTAGAACAATTCTAATATAAAAATATTAATCAATATTTTTATCAAAACTCATTTTGACTTCTCTCTCTTTTCATACTCACACACACTTCAAATGCATCTTCTGCAAAACAAAAATTGTGTTGATCAGTTCTTTATTTTTTTAATAAAACAAAGAAGCACACTTTACATAGTTTGTGCTTTTCCTTTTTTCTTAAAACCAAAAAATTGAAGTCAGCGAAACATATATATCAATATATATTCTATCAGCTATATCAACTTTTTAACTTTAAAAACGAAATCTCCATTACTGATTCGTTTTTTTATATATATTTAAATAATATATATCATACATATAATATTTAAATTAAAAAAAAAAACTGATCATATCTTTTTATTTAAAAAATAAAATCTATATTTTATTTATCAAATAAGATATTATATATATAAATTTAAACGATTCAAATTCAAATATATATAATTTATTTTATTTAATAAATGAGATAATCATATTATCTCATCATTTAAAAATAAATAACAATTGAAACCCTCCATTTATGATTAATTACACTATTAAATAATCTGATTATTTAATTGTCATAATTGTCATTTCAATCAATTGAATAATCTAATTACTCAATTAACTCCTAACACGTGTCACTTTCGTAACACAATTAATTGGACAATCCAATTAATTAACCGTGACTCCTGTTACCTAAATCGATCGGGCTAGCAAGGGGACCTAATGGAACCACAGTATTTTGAGCTTCAATAATCATCGAGATCATTAATTAAACTCTTTAATTAATATTCTTTGATTATTAACTCTGATGTTATTCCACTAAAAACCCGAAGCTACACTCTCTCAATTGCAGACGTTTTTATACAGACCGATATAACTCGGTGTCCATCGATATAGTTATTACACATGGTGTGATCCTCCACAGTAATTTATAATTATAGTTGGGTCATAATGTCCGTTATACCTCTCTAATTACATATATCTAAGGGTGGACATTAAATTGCGATTCGAAACGATTCGAACCGAAAAAAGGGTATTCGATTCGATTCGATTCGTAAGGGTAATTCGGTTTAAACCGGTTTAAAAATTGAAAATCAATTTTTTTTTTGGTTCAAACCAGTTTGATTTTCTTAAAACCGGATTGAACCGAATAAACCGAGTATATAAGTAAAAAAAAAATATATATATTTAATATATTTAAGGGTAATATGCTTTTAACTGATTTATTTTTTTTTAATATATTTTTAAGTTAGGTTTGATTTGAGTTTTTTGGCTATTCTAATGTCCAAAATTAGTATCCAACAACCCATTAATGTTAAAAAAAAAATCAAAAAACCCATTAAGCTAGCCGACCCATTAGGCCCAAAACCAAATTGAATCAAACTGAATCGTATCGATTAAAATAGGTTCAATTCAATTCGGTTTTCATTTCTTATTAGGTTTAAACCGGTTCAATTTTGGATGAATCGAAATATTTTATGTTCAATTGGGTTTGACCTAAAATCGAATCGAATCGAACCATGCCCACCCCTACATATATCCTTTAAGTACCATTGATTCTATAATGGACAATAAATCCAATTTCCATACGGAATTAGGAGAGCGCTCATATTGTCCAAGCCCCGAATCAACACTTAAGGGAACTACCATCTACTTCTCACAAGAAAGAGTGGATTCCACTATTGTGTACCGACCTTCCCAGCCACAAACCAAACCGTAATCCCAATATACGAAGTATATTGATCAAGAAATACATCTGACCTCACCCATGGTATATCAAATATCATGATCTAATCTGAAGGAGTCGATAAGACACTCAGGATTAAGATCACCCTTATATAGCCATCATTAGTTGATATATATGAATCCCATCGGTAAACGGATCTTGGTATGAGATTCATATAGATCATGACCCAGTCCTATAAAATCACATCATACAAGGTGCCTCCATTCCCATATCTCATATGATTGATTCAGGATAAAATCATTGTACATTACGGAATGGACCACAACTATAGATTAACTATAAATAAAGTACCCAACTTTATTTGCGATCTATGGAATCTTTAGATTGCACGTCTCTTACTATATCCATCCGTATATGACACTCATATACACAGTTCGAAATTACATCCGGTAATCCAGGATGTTAATATGTACACAAGTTTATAAAATAAATAACATAACAAGAATGAACTGAACCTTTCTTTTTATTTACTTCATAAATCCATTTACAAATTACATGCTTAGAGCATAAACCCCAACATATTAATCAAATCAAAGTATGGTGAAAAGCCCACAAATTCATATTCAATTACATAACTCCCACAATGAGTTTAGCTACTCATGACAAATATACTAAGATAACAAGGAGAAAAGAGATAGAGAAGAGCCATGTAGAACTCCTCCTTCTTTGAAGCTTGAATCCAATTCTCCAAGTGTCCTTGAGAAGATGAGGAAGATGATGGTTAGATTTGGGAAAGGATGATTCCTAGATCTTGAGTAGTAATTAGAGACATAATTTCTTAAAGTAAATTTTATTGTCGTTAGGGGGAGAATTATCATAAGTTGATAAACGACATAAAATTACAAGGTATGCATCATCTTGAGAATTGTATGATATGAAAATAAATTTTCAGATGATTCAAATAAAATAATAAAACATGTGTGGTTGTTCAAAGTAGAACAATTTATGAAATGTTAGCAAAATTCATCTGTTAGGCAGTAAAGTCATAAAAGACGATTTTGGTTCAAAATATATGGTTCCTAGAATAGGAATTTAAAAGATCTTGATCATATTTAAAGTAATAATCGAGTGATAGATAAATCTCCATCATATAAGGCTCTCGAAGAGCTAGTATCATAAGTGAAAATAAAATCCTGAAGAGTCATATAGAAATGTTAATCTCTTATGAGACGTTGACGAAAATAAAATAATCTCACTTGTCCCAGTAGAGACACGTGTACTAAATTTAATGTGATTATACTTCTCTTGAAGAGATATTTTTTTTACAGAAAGACATGTATAGTGTATATTAGACATTAATGTTAATAGAATAAGTCCTTGAAGACACACATGAATTACAAAATCACAATGAAATATATTGGTACAGAAATTGAGATCATATATTTTATTTGCTCTGCATATTATGTAAAATGATGAGGGGAATTATACTTTAAATCATATAAATGTTGACATATAAGTTATTTGCAAATAAAAAATAGAGCTATATTCATATCAAACTTGAAAGCCTTGGACCTATAATCCATATGTTTGATGACATCAAACTTATTGAATATAAATTATTTTTCTTATGAATTAATAAGATAAAAGGTTTTTTTTTACAGAAACCTAGTTTGATAATGAATAAAAATCCTCGAAGGATTTAAATTTATGAAGCTAGTTATTTAAGGTTATATGAAGAAATATATATAGTGAAAATTAAACAACCGGGATGCATGTAGTATATTCATTATGGTGAATATTTATTAAAAGAATTATGTGTTGATTGTGTAAAGCTTATTAAAAATAATGCTAACTTTATAAATTTTATATATATATATATATATATATATATATATATATTTATCTCCGTTGAATAATTTATAATATGAAAGGTCGTGAAAAATAATATTTACTCTCAACTAATGAGTTTGGTATTAACATGAATCAACATATATAAATAAAAGGTCTTGAAGTACATTTCATGGGTAAAACACATCGAATGGATTCCTCGATGTTTATTCGATAACTTAAAGTGGTGTATGATATCCTCTCGTCATTGAAGAACTTTAGGTCCTGAAGTATCAAATATAAGTTCAACTAGTATTTTTATAATAAAACAACATGAAGTCGTATATAATAAGTTGAACCAATTCAAAAGGCTATTTTATTAAAGTTCTTTACATACGATCTGTAAAAGGTGGTGATAAAAGATACGTTCAAGTTTAAATATTGCAGACTTATTTATAAATACAATACTAATTGCAAATCTTGGTACATAACTATACAAAATATTGAAGCATCCACGTTAGAATGAGGGGGGCATATTTATCACTTTATTATGTAGAGTTACTGATTTTGAAGAAAATATTACATACTGTACCTTCACTAGATTTTTATCCCATAGAGTTTTCTTAGTAAGGTTTTAACGAGACAGTTTTGTACCGTAAATACCTTCAGAAGTTAATTTGATATGCAGATGATTATTGTATTTTTTTTCTTCTGTTAGTTTTTTTCCCACTGAATTTTGATTAGCATAGGTTTTAATGATTCTTTATACGATAAGGGTAGATGCGATTTTTTTCTTTGGGTGGGGGGGGGGGGGGTGTATTATAATTTATTTTAAAATATAAATCAATAAAATAAAACTATATATTGTGAGATATATATAAAGATAATTCCTTTATTATTTTAATAATATGAATCAACTAATAATTTTTGTTTTCATAATTTTATTGACCATAAAAATAGAAAACAAAATCGGTCAAACTTGTCTAAATTGATTAAGAATAATTTTACACCGCACTACAAACTTTGTCTACATTTTTTACCAAATAATATATGAAGTTACCCAAGTAGTATCGGAATATGATTTAATTTCTAGCAACCATGTTGATTATAGGATAGAATGTTAATTATATGAAACTTACTAACTTACATATTGAATTGTTGCATCATTTAAATAATAAATTTAGATATATTTTTAACAACACAGTATTACTAAATAAAAATGGTCAAATCAAGCGTTATATAAATGGTAAGAATATCTATAAACCGTGAAATCAAGTACTAAATAAATAGCCATCATATCTATTTCGACGTGAACACCATAGGAGCCAAAAGAGATTTGTCAATGTATTTATTTTTACAATATTTTGCCAATGCACTTTTTTTTTACAAGAATTTGCCACTATACTTAGAACACAACAAATTGTGCTTAAATAATTTAATATATCCAAACAATTTTTTTTTTTTAAATAACCTGTGCCATGACTCATGAGAGGATGTGCTTCTGAACTCACAAGTTCCACTTCAAATTTTCAACAATAAATCAACCAGGCATAGTTGGTCGAGTGGTGACCTCTCATTCTACATCATGAGGTTATGTGTTTGAACCTTTTGCTAACAAAAAACCTCAATTTATTTAATACTTCAAAAAAAAAAAATCAAAAGAGAATGTTTTTCTATCCAAAAAGAAGAAAAAAAGAAAAGAAATGGTGATGTTTGTATTATGTGATCCATGATCCATATATATCACACTTCCTTCTGTAGCACAAACCGTTGGAAACAATTCATCTTTGATATTTGGAAAAAAAAAATTGTTATTTGGAAACTACTCTAATAATAATTTCAAGACTTAATGGTACGGTTGTCCCCTAACTTGTTCGTGAATCACTGATGTACTTATGAATTCTCAAAATAGTCACTAGACCCCCTAAATTTTCAATTTCTTTGTACCATCTTATTTTTATTCACCTCGAAGAGGGATCTATATAAGGGTGGTGTAAAGAAATGAAGAGTTCAGGGGGACAATGATCATTTTAAGAATTAAAGAGGCATATCAGCGATTTATGAAAAATTGAGGGACAATCGTGCCTTTAAGTTTGATTTCAACGGTAGAATGGTTTTCAAAAAAGTAGTTTGTATCTTACCACTGGGTTTTTTATGAGTACCATTGCTAATCCCTCAGCACAGCTTCTACAATCCGACAATAGTCGAACACGTAGAGATTGGAAACGTCCACCAATAATAATACGCCACATCATACAAATGCCACGTGTATCAGTCCGTCCATAAAAATTACATAGCAAATACCAATTACGCAATAAGAACCAGAACCCAGAATTTAAGTAAATTGACTAAAAAATCAGTGACACCATCAGACAAATCTCCATTTATTAAGGTTATTTATGTCACTTAAATTAAAGCCCTCTCATATTTTTTTCACACCCGATCATAAACATCCAGTTGAAATCAAAAACTGAACCATTCAATATTTTGTTGTTCTTGTTCTCAGGTATATGGGAATTGAGAATCCATTGTTTTGATCTGATCAAACCAATGGATACTTCAAACTGAGATCTCAAATGCCGAATTGAAGAATTTCAAAAAAATAAAATAAAAAAAAGCAACCGGTTCCAGTTGCTCTCGAGTCTCGACTCGATCTCCGTCTCTCGTCATGGCCGCGCCGTTTTTCTCCACTCCATTTCAACCTTATGTCTACCAGGTATCTCTTCACAATCTCAGTGGTAAATTTCTATTTTTTGTTATTGTTTTTTTTTTTTAAATATTCCTGACTAATTTCGTTTGAATCTATGTTCTTGGTTTGATTTGCCGTTTGATCAATTTAACTTTGCGGGATTTGATGCACATAATTATGAGGTATTATGGATTGGAAAGACTATGCCAATAGTATCTTTCTCTTTGTAGTATTCTTGATTTGTTGACCTCATGGTTTGACAAGGCATGATTTTGAAATTTCACTCTTGACTATAATAATTTGATGAGGTGTCCTATTGGTTCGTTAGAAAAATAATATGTGAGCAGAGAACATGGCATGATTGACAGACAGATTTCTGCCCTTATTTTTGTTACTTGAATAACTTTCCACCATCTGGAATACTCGAGGATTATATGGATCACAAAACATTTGTATAATACCCATAGATGTTAAGAGATAAGTAATTTTGCATCAAATCTCGTGAATGTATGAAGATTGGCTTTAGTAGGGAGATAGTTCTTTAGTTCATTTTTGTTTTGTATGCATTCAATACTGTAGTTCCTTTTTGAAGGGCATGTGAGGCTGAAGTTTTAATACGAGGTATTAGTTCTTGTAAATTGTAATTCAAACTGTGGCAATAGGTTTTGGGAAGATCTTCAAAGTGTGGCAGACTATGATACCTGTTTCACATTCCTTTAAATCTGCCTCTTAGGCTTGTTATTGTATTATTTGCTGTCTTGATTTGGAAAATTTGTGATAGTTTACTTATCAAAGAACTTGTGATCAAGCCTTGGCAGCTTATTCAAACACATAACATGCACTTAGTTTGTGTTTCAAGCTTGTAACTGCAAAATACATATAAATTTTCTACCCCGTCTCAGGGAAAAAATGAACAAAGAAGTTGCAGCATATTTTGGTCACTCTACATCATTGATTCTAATGAAAGTCTTTTTACTTGTGTCCTTCTATTTCTTCTGTACAACCAAAGGATTGATAAATGGTGTGATATGTAGGATACTTTGAATTAAATGGCTATAGGTTGGTTGCTTGTATGTTGATATTGGATATTGGGGTCTCTCTAATAATAATAATAATAATAATAATAGTAATAGTAATAGTAATAGTAGATGGTGGTGGATCTGGTGGTTACTCTTAGTTCAAGCACATCTTTGATTGTTTTTTTTTTTTTTTTGGAGTCTGGTTTGATCCAAGGAGCTTCTGTGTTCATATTCTACCGAGTTGAATAAGTACTTGATCTGTCAATTTTTGCCGATATTCTAAATGTGACATGATTTTAATGGGAAATATTGTACTGCAGAGTCTGCAAGATTCTGTGATACCTTTCCAGATTTTGGGTGGTGAAGCTCAGGTTGTTCAGGTGAATATCATACCCTTCCAAACTATCCCATCATTTTTTTTTTTTTTTTTTTTTGGGTTCTTTTCTGTTGTATCATTGATTTTAAACTTTCCCTTGTTACTGGTTCTTGTATTGTCAGATAATGTTGAAACCACAAGAAAAGGTTATTGCAAGGCCTGGTAAGTTGTCTGGCACTGGGTTTCTTATATGTGCCTTCATGCAATTGAGGAAGGAGAATCAGTATATCGATCTACTCTTGTTGGGTAGTTTATATGGTCCTGTGCAATAAAGTTTTAGATTACGTTGATTATTATTTTGTTGCTTCAATCTGATGATATATCCAAAAGAAAAAGGCACACACACCAATCTTCCCCATATAGATGTTATAATCTATCTGTCTAATCATGTGATGTCAATGCATTTTGAAGTAATGGTCTTCTAAGCTCGTCCCTTCGAACACTAAGACGTATCTCCATGTTTTAACTGTCATAACCGTTGCTAGTTGGCTTGCATCACCATCTTCTTAGGATCAATTAGTTAAATGTGCTGTAGTATAAGTCACTCACTTGCCAGTTATGAGTATATCATTTGTTGAGCGCCTAGTCACCTCAACTTCTTTGGTGATTGTTTGCTTGTTCCTTAAATTTAGCCTATTGGTTGGAGTTGCTTCCTACCCTGTATTTTACACCTGGTGGTGGCTCAAGATGATGATCTTGCCATAATGTTGGAGTGAGGGCTTGGAGATTCCTTAGAAATTATCTATTGGAACTGAACAGAACTGAATAGATTCCATAAAAAGTACATATATTCAACTTTTGGGAATGGATTATGTTTCCCCTAGTGCATCACCATGATATTATTGTTTTAATTTCTGAATTTTTAAAGTATAAAACTATTTTTTTTTGTTATACCCTAGTGATATTTTCAACTAATATATGAACTAATTGTAGGTTCCATGTGCTTTATGTCTGGGTCTATTGAAATGGAAAATGTTTACCTCCCTGAAAATGAAGTAGGCATGTGGCAGTGGCTTTTTGGCAAAAGCGTTACTAGTGTGGTTCTTCACAATCTTGGTCCAACTGATGGATTTGTTGGACTTGCTGCTCCTTCTCTTGCAAGGATTCTCCCGGTTTGTATTTAAAACATGTTAAATTTCTGCAATTATTCTTTTCCTGCTTATTAAAAGGTTACACATAGGTGACCCCAAACTACTGTTGCATGATTTGGCAGTGTTTTCTTATTTAAACTAACTATAGCCTACTGTTACCCCTTTTTTTACAGATTGATTTGGCGGTGTTTGGAGGAGAGCTTTTATGTCAGGTAGTGACTTGTTCACTTAGTAACCCCTGTTCTACTAAGAAAAATTTCACTTTGTAGTTATCAAGTTGGGGGGGGGGGGGGGGGGGGGGGTTTGGCATTTAATTTGTCTGTCTGCATATAATTGTATAATTTATTTTACCGGTAGACTTTCTTCTATTTATCAGACTTGTATGTGACTTTGTTTGGTTGTTCTGTAGCCAGATGCATTCTTGTGTTCCGTGAATGATGTGAAAGTCAATAACACAGTTGATCATAGGGCACGCAATGTCATTGCTGGTGTAGAGGTCAGATTATTATGAGTGTCTCTCATTACTGGTTGCACATTCACGCAAACTTGTGTTGCTCTGTTTGGAATTTTCCCAATAATCTATTTTTACATGTTGACTGAACTTTGATTGTTATTACAGGGATTTCTGAGACAGAAACTAACTGGCCAGGGGCTTGCATTTATTCTTGCTGGTGGATCTGGTATGCTTCTTTTGGCTGATTTATCTACCTGAAGTATACTCTTTTTTTGGGCCTTTTAATGAGTTTGGTCTGTCCCTTAGTTCTGCAGTGAATGAATTGGAATTGAACATAGTGTAGCTAGTGTAGCTATTAGGAACATTTCGGATTACGAGTATTCTTGACCAGTTTAGTACTGAAGTGCTCGTGTCCTAAGTCCTAACTGAGTGATCCCAGTTCTTTTTTCTACTGCTTGAATTGATCTCTGCTAAGGCTCACTGTTTGGCCAAATTACATCACTTTTCTTTTTCTTCTGCTTTGTACTCCTTCATGCTGCTTAAACCTGTTATGGTTTATTATTGACTGGCACATTCTGTTTCTTGCTTAGTTTACTAATTAACCTCTTACCATAATAAATTGAAGTTTCTGGTTCCACTACTAGTTAGACTAATCATAGGAGCTTTATGAGTCTCTTCTTTTCTAGTTGTGCAGAAAAATCTTGAGGTTGGCGAGGCACTGTCTGTTGATGTGTCTTGTATCGTGGCCCTTACTTCCTCTGTCAATGTCCAAATCAAATACAATGGACCCATGCGGAGAGCAGTCTTTGGAGTAAGTTGCCTCTACTTATAGCATTGTCTAATCTCTCTCTCTCTCTCTCTCTCTCTGATATTATTTACAAAGATTGTTGGTTCTTAGTGGATCGAAACCTCCTATTATGATCAAATAGTTGGCTGAACAGTGTTTCATTGTGAGTTGAGCACTTATTTAATTGTAGCCGCCATTTAAGGAATAGAGTCTTAGGATTTTAAAGATAGGTGGACCACCAATGAAGTTCCCTGAGCTGTGCATTTTAACTTTTTACGCTTCTTTGAGAGTCCAATGTTCATGCTGTTATACCTTTTGTCATTGTTGGAAGCTTTTGTATAAATGATCCTGGTGTAATTGCAGGGTGACAATCTGGTGACGGCTGTTCTAACTGGACCAGGCATCGTCTTCATCCAGAGTTTGCCATTTCACCGCCTTTCTCAACGCATTGCCAGGTACTTTTTATCTTAAGATGAGAATAACAAAGTTGATAATTTTGTTTTTTGTTTTTATATATATGCAAAGTTGATCACTTGAATTAGATTTTTTTTTTTAACTTCTTTACTTGTCTTTCCACATGCATTTCCTTTGTTCGAAGGATTAACAAATGAATGGTTCTTGTGGTTTGCAGGGCTGTTACTTCCCCGAACATGAGGGAAAATCCGAAGTTCTTTGTTCAGATTGCCATTTTCTTTTTTCTGGCTTATGTTGTGATTGTATCTTCATTAATCTTGACCGAATGAAATCCCTCTTCTTTTAATTTAGGATACCCATAGTATATTTCAGCTTTTTCATGATTGTTATGGTTAGTTTGAATCGACTTTATATCAATATAATCAGTTCAATGATAACAAAGGAATTTTTTATTTTTTTTGAAAGGTGACAACAAAGGATTGTGATCTTCTGTTGAACTTTTATGTAATTCAAAGACGGTTATGGCAAAATCTGTTCACAACTTCGAATCGTTGTTGATTGGTTAGAGCCTTGGAGGGAAGAGTAGTCACAGTGACAGCCTTCAAATTCATTGAGACTACTGATGAAGTTCAATTACTTGTATAATTATTGCAAATTTAGAAGTTGAGGAAGTGGGAATTATTTAAATACAGAATTTTCGTTCATTCAAAAACATTTTTAACTCTATAGGTTTCTCACTGCGGCCATCAAATTGATTTTCACAAACAAGGACGATTTAAGTACTGTATATGGTAATTAATTTTAGACATGATTTTGTGTTATCTAAATAATTGATTTTGGTTGTCAATATTTAACTTTTAAAATATAAGTAAATGAATGATTAAATATCGAAATTACAAATTTAAATGAGAAAATTAAAATAATTTGATACAATCAAGAAAGAATGAAGCATCATGCATACATTATTTAGATATCGCCTTCCTTTACACAGGTTGGACGGAGGTCATCCCGATACATTATGTATCAAGAAAGAATGTAGCATCTCCTCGCCTTCCTTTACAAAGGTTGGACGGAGGTCATTCGATACATATGCATCCCTGCGTCAAGACCATCAAAGGTAGGCATCCTTCATGTTTTTTCTTTATTTTATTGTTTAGTTTCATAAATATTTTGGGAGTGAAATAAGGTTTTCAGTTTCGATGTTATCGATGTTATGATGCCACTCTTTAATATTTTGGGAGTGAAATAGGATTTGCAGTTTCGATGTTATCGATGTTATTATGCCACTCTTCATTAGTTAATATAATATATATATGTTTTTTTCTTTATTTTATTGTTTAGTTTCATAAATATTTCGGGAATGAAATAGGGTTTTCAGTTTCGATATTATGATGCCACTCTTTAATATTTAGAGAGTGAAATAGGGTTTCATTTTCGATGTTATCAATGTTATGATACCACCTATTTATTAGTTAATATATATATATATATATATATATATATATATATATATATATATGGTTTTCAGTTTCGATGTTACGATGCCACTCTTTAATATTTTGGGAGTGAAATAGGGTTTTCAATTTCGATGTTAATATATATATATATCAGTCTAGTTGGCCAGGATAGACAGCTCTCGTCCAATCCTTTTTTTTTTTGCTTTTTTGCCCCGTAATTCTACAGGTTAAACTTTTTGTGAGAGACTATATATATTTTATCTCTCAATCTAGTTGGCCAGGATAGACAGCTCTCATCCAATTCTTTTTTTGCTTTTTTGCCCCGTAATTCTACAGGTTAAACTTTTTGTGAGAAAAACTTGCGACTCTATGACTTAAAGTTATTAATATAGTTTTTTTTTTTTTTATAATTTAATCTCACATTAAAGGTCTTCGAAAACAAAAAGAGAAAAAACCAAAAATAGCTATCGAAAACATTAAACTTTCGTTATTAATCACTTTTTTTTTTTAAAAAAAAAATCAGTATATGTTCATAAATTATAAAAGTACCCCTGAACTTAATTATTTTTTAAAAACCTGGACTCAAACTTGAAATCATGACTAAAATCTGGAACCAAACTTGAAATCACGACTGAAAACTTGAAACTTGAAATCTTGCCTAAAAACATGAAATTTTAAAACTTGAAATCTTGACTAAATTGAAATGTTGAAACTTGAAATCTTGATAAAATTGTAATGTTGAAACTTGAAATGTTTCCCTTATTCTTCTTCTTTCTCAAATTAGGTTTATGTTTCTCTTTTTCTTCCCCATTTTTATGCAGATCACATCACCGATGGAGGGGGAGCTCGACGGTGCTGCTGGACGGTCGTGAAGCCCAGGTGAAGCACGACAGCACCACACACGACGACGATGTCGCACAACACACGGTATGAAGCGAAGCAACGCTGTGAAGAGAGAGAGAGGCTCGTGGAGAGAGAAAGAGAGGTTCAGTGAGAGAGAGAGGACGCCAGCGGTGCTAGGGACGACGTTGGTGATGATTTGCCGGCCTTCGCGACGATGCCGACAACGGTTCGCCGGTTTAGATATCGAGGCGAGAGAAAGGAGAGGAGAGGAGAGAAAGAAAGAGAGAAATGGAGAAAGAGAGAGAGAGAGAGAGTGTGTGTGTGTGTGTGTTTGGGGATGATTTTTATATGAGGGCATTCAAGTAATTTCTCAAAAAATGGTTATTAACAATTAAAATTTCGTTTGTGGTTTCATACAACAATAAACAAAAGCTCTATGTTGTATGTGGTTATTTCCAGCAATTTCCACAAAAAAAACCTTTTAATATATTTTCATCTAAATATGAGATAAAACAAAAAATAACCGTTGGAAATATTAAACTTTCGTTAGTAACCACTTTTGAAACTTTAATTATTAATAACCACTTTTTTTTTTTTAAAATAGTGTATGTCCATAAATTACGAAAGTACCCCTAAACTTTGTTTATTTTTTAAAAACCTGAAAGCAAACTTAAAATCATGACTAAAATCTGGAACCAAACTTGAAATCATGGCTAAAAACTTGAAATCTTGACTAAATTGAAATGTTTCCTTTCTTTTTCTTTAGGTTTAGGCTTTTCTTCCCTTTTTTTCTACAGATCACATCACCGGCGGAGGAAAATTGCGATTTAAGTGTATCAGAATCTGTGGGTTCCAAGACCATCCACTTTTAAGGTTATTTCTCCCACTGTGATAGGGGAGTTGACTTTGGTCAGCCATTTGAATAGTCTTTCGGAAGGGTGGAACATGGAACTAATAAGAGCAAAGTTTTTAGAAGAAGATGCAGTTGCGATAGTATGCCAACGAGAATAAAAAATATGGATGATTCCTTGTTAAGGCATTTTGAGCAAAATGGGCAATATTCAGTTAAAAACGGATATCATTTTGGTTGTACTCTAGAGGAAACTACAAGCACTTCAGGATTGAATAGTGCAGAAGGTTGGTGGAAGTGTCTTTGGAGGATTGAAATCTCATTAAAAGTGAAAGTTTTTATTTGAAAAGTGTTAACCGAAAATTTGTTGGGATAGAAAATTCTGATCAACACCCTCAAACTGCAACTTGGGAGATCACAACAAGGTTGATACCTCATGGTACCGGGGTTTTGTACGGGTAAGGAGTAAGGTGCAGTAGGTAGGAGAAAAAATCACCTCGCCCATTGGAGCTTCGAGCATATGGAGAATATATGGCAATTGAGGTTCCCTCGTTGGTGTGAGGGGCTAGCCCTGGCCCCTAGTAATGGTACCCGGCCTTGGTTCTCAGTCCTGGCACCCTGTCTTGGTTCCCAATCCTGTTATCGGGTCTTGGTTCCCGATCCTGGTACCCGGTCCCGATACTTCTTTTCTAGGTCTCCTATGTAGATCCCCGACCTAGATAGGAAGCAAAGAGGAGAGCTCCTCTAGCTCCGTTGTTGGATCCTCAATAAGGTTACTCGTTCCTATATAGAGGGTACGGGGGAGCTCCCTGACTCCCCGGTTCTCTGACTCCTTTCTAGCGGATTTCGATGGTTTTTTCCATCCCTGTATGTGACTTGGCACGCAGATAGAAGGATAGGAGAGCTAGGACCAATGGGGTCGGAACCTAGCTTCCATACATACATAATAAGGAGATAGATGGGAGAATGACAACTCTTTTGGTAGAAGTGAACTGACCTAGGGGAAAACGCATCACAAATGATCATATGCTGAAAAACCCCTAAACAGTATCCAGAGGTAGGAGAGAGATCCTTCTTTATATATTATAAGAAGTGCTCTGAGGTGCTTACATAAAAGGCAAGGTAGTAAATCACAGGTGCTCCGAAGAGCTTACAATAGTAGTCGAGGTTGAATAAAGGATCGGATCTAGGATCCTCTCATTGGAGAGAGCTTTGTCATATCTATAGGTTCTAATTCTTATTGCCCATTCCATTAATTTAGTTAATCAATTTGCAATCATAGGAATTGTTAACAGCCTTTTTTCGCGAGGGTCCAAGAATTTTCCATCAATCTTATACTTGGTAAGTTTCGGATGCTGGAGTTTATGCCCTAAACATGTAATTTGTAAATGGATTTATGAAATAATATAAAAAAAGTTCTATTCATTCTTGTTGTGTTTTTTATTTTATAACTTGTGCATATTAACATCCTAGATTGCCGGATGTAATCTCGAACTGTGTATATGAGTGTTATATACAAATGGATACAGTAAGAGACGAGCAATCTAAAGAGTCCATAGATAACAAATAAAGCTATGTATTTTATTTACGGCTAATCTATAACTGTGGTCCATTCCGTAATGTACGGTATCAGTCTTGAATCATTCATATGAGATATGAGAATGGAGGCACATTGTATGATGTGATCATATAGGACTGAGCCATGATCTATATGAATCTCTCACAAAGATCCGTTTACCGATGAGATTCATATATATCAACTAATGATGGCTATATATGGGTGATCTTAATCCTGAGTATCTTATCGACCCCTTTAGGTTAGATCGTGGTCTTTGATATACCATGAGTGAGTCGGATGCAGTTCCTAATCAATATACTCTATATGTTGGGATTGCGGTTTGGCTTGTGGTTGGAAAAGTTTGTACACAATAGTGGAAGCCACACCTTCTTATGAGAAGTAGATTGTAGTTCCCTTAACGGTTGATTCGGGGCTTGAACAATATGAGTGCTCTTCTAATTCCGTGAGGAAATTGGATTTATTGTCTATTAGAGAATCAATGGTACTTAAAGGATATATGTAATTAGAGGGGTATAACGGATATTATGACCCAGTTCTAATTATGAACTAATGTGGAGGATCACACCGTATGTAATAGCTATATCGATGGACAATGAGTTGTATCTGTCAGTGTAAAAGTATTTGCAGTTGATGAAGGGAAAAAACAGTTCAAAACGCAACGGAAGCGTGAGAAAATTAGAAAATTAGGGTTTGCGTATAAATAAAATTTTTCCCTTTTAATAACAAGAACCTTAACCATAGATTTATTGATGTATATAAAAGTATCGTACCTTTTTTTCCGTGACGATTGAACTAGAGTCGAATTGAATCCGCAAGATCTTCCAATCCAATCACGAATGTGTATCACCTAGGCGTGTGGGCTTCTTTTCTTTAAATTGTATACCTGAGGATGGAAACAAACAAAATCTTCTTCTTTGTTAGTCACAATAATCCTCCAAGAGAAAAACCAAGAACGTCCGGTCACTTTTGAATTATCAATCAATTTGATTGAAACTTGTGTGAACCTCGATTCGATGTTGTACACAAAACCCTTTTGATGCAAATGATACTAGTGTACTATCGAAAACAAAAATGTTCCTACTTTTCTCTATGCTTGACCGAATTCTTCACACAATGAGTTGGACGAAGTTTATATATACATACATATATATATATATATATATATATATATATATATATATATATATATATAACAATAAAAAAAAACAACTTCTCACCCCAAAAATTCATTCTTGGTCGAATTTAATAGGTATTATATATAGGAGACTAAATCTTCTCCTAAGAAGGATTTACTTGGTGGTTAGGTGGATTTACTTGGTGGTTAAGAATCCTTTTCCAAAAGGAATTCTTTCCTACACCAAGACTCCTAATCAAACTCAATAGTGTATTTGTAATCATATTAAAGACTTTCTAATTTGATTAGATAAATAAATCATTTTATTTATCTACTTATCAAATATAGTCTTTAACATTAATTATACTGCCAACAATAGTATAATTTTAGAAGACCATCTCCTACTAAGAAAAAGATTTTGACTTTTAATTAAATAATTAATTAATCAACAAATTAATTAATTTTTATTTAATTAAATAATAAAATAATAAAATATAATTAAGCTATTCTAAATAGCCTTGCCGCCCGTACCAATATATATGGGCCAATATATTATTTTCTTATTTTATTAAATCCATTTGACCTTTATAAAAAGTCCACATGTGAACTAGACCCATTCTTACAAAAAGAAACAAGTCCACATGCCTCAATACAATTCTGGATGGACCCCTAAATTGGTCCGGTAGAATATATCAAGTGATCCATACAAGTTCGTGTGGATTTGAGATTTTAGCGGGCTATCTAGATTTAAGCTCCAATAGACACAACTCAATCACAATCAACATATGATTCACTTAGGTCCGATATATTTAATTTTAGTTCATTCCACTACAGAACTAAAATTGAACTCTTAAATAAAGATAGAATAAGTTGATGTTACTCATTCATACCATAGACAACCTTATTGGAGAAAGTGTATCCTCGTGAAGAATACCAGTAATCTCCAAGAGCTCATAGACCGCCTATAGCTCTCTAAGTTACCATATTTACTCATATGACCACATTTTGAACTTGGATATTTTAACTTGTTCAGAAGCCATGTTTCAATAGACACTATTGAAAACTTAACGTTAAGATTTAATATCCAATACCTCAAAATATCCATATGATGGTATTCTACTCTCATTTAATAAATGAAGTCACGATGCCGATATCTATAAATGAAGTCCTCAATCGATTAACAAATGAATACCACCAAACTATCGAGGATAGACTATGCTATATAATCGTACTCATTGATAGCTCAAATGATAACGCTTGCAACCATAAGTCCATCATTTATCTCAGGATTGAGATAGACTCTCCTATTGTCTTCATATGAAAACTTTTATCCATTGACGGTTCTAGATATAGTATTTCATTGTGATCCTATTCAATGCACCCAGTGCACTAGATTCTTTTGCCCAAAGACACCTTACTTTGATGATTTTAGACTCATCATAACACATTTGATCCCATTCAAATGCTAGCAAAAAAATCTACAACTTTGACAAGATAAAGGCGCTCAACATTTTATCTTAAGTTGTGAATGTTATTCACGACTAACTAAAGAATTGTGTCTACCTCATGCATATCTAGATATATGAACAATTCTTCTTTTCTCATAGTCTTTTGAACTTATGATTATTTACTTTTGACAATTATAATAATTAAACTATAAATGCTATAAGATTTGTTAAACTAGAAATCACTTTATTAATATGAAAAGATTGTCAAATACATTATTATACTCTTGCTATCAAGCAAAATCCTAACAATCTTCCATTTGCTCTATAGCAAATGTGTCATATCTCTCATCCCCATGTTCTCTAGATGCCCATCAAAACTTTTCTGTGGAAGAGCTTTTGTAAAGGGATCCGCTAGATTATTTACTGACGCGATCTTGGTAATTGTCATGTCACCCCCATTCACAATTTCCCTTATAAGGTGATACTTTCGTTCAATGTGTTTCCCTCTCTTATGACTTCTTGGTTCTCTCGAATTAGCCGCTGCTCCATTATTGTCACAATAGATAGTGATACTTATTCGCATTAGGAACCACTTCCAAGTCAATCAAGAATTGGCAGAGTCAGACAACCTCTTTTAGCAGCCTAGCATGCGGCTACATACTCGGCTTCTATGGTGGAATCAGCAATACAAGATTGCTTGATACTTCTCCATATGACTGCCCCTCCTCCAATAGTAAACACAGATCCTGATGTTGATCTCATGGAGTCAGAATCTGACTGAAAATCAGATTCTGTATACCCAAAGGGAATCAAATCCCTTCTAGAGTATACAAGCATATAATCTATTGTTCTCCTGAGATACTTGAAAATATGCTTGACTGTCGTCCAGTGATCAGGACCATGTTTTGATTGAAACCTGCTAACTATGCTCACAACAAAACAAATATCTGGTCTAGTATAGAGCATTGCATACATGAGACTTCCAACTGCCGATGCATATGGAACCCTACTCTTGAATTGCTCTTCATGCTCATTCTTAGGAACATGCTCATTCTTAGGAACTTGTTCCTTCAAAAGTTTGATTCCACGTCTGAAAGGTAACATACCTTTCTTGGAATCTTGCATGGAAAACCTAGACAAGATTTTATCTATGTATGAAGCTTTGGATAATGCAATCGTTCTATTCTTTCTATCCCTTATGACTTGGATACCAAGAATATAACTTGCTTCTCTAAGTCCTTAATATCAAATTGTTTTGCTAACCATTCTTTTACTGATGTCAATACACCTATATCGTTTCCAATGAGTAGTATATCATCAACGTAAAGAACTAGGAAAACCAACTTGTCGCCTTTAATCCTTTTGTATACACAAGGTTCGTCAAGGTTTTGAATAAATCCAAAACTTTTCATGGCTTGATCGAACCTTATGTTCCAGGATCTGGATGCTTACTTCAATCCATATATGGATCTTTGCAACTTGCATAGCCTTTCCTCTTATCCTTTTTCAATGAATCCTTCTAGTTGCATCATGTAGATGCTTTCGTCAAGACTTCCATTAAGGAAAGCTGTCTTGACGTCGATTTTCCAAATCTCTAGGTCTAGAGATGCCGCAATGGATACAAGTATCCTAATGGATTTAAGCATGACCACAAGAGAGAAGGTTTCTTTATAATCGTAAACTTCCTTCTGTGTATAACCTTTAGCTACCAATCTAGAATTAAAGGTTTCCACCTTTCCATCCATTCTTCTTTTCCTCTTGTATACCCATTTGCACCCGATGAGTTTTTATCCCTTTAGGCAAGTCTACAAGAGACCAGACTTTGTTTTTGAACATAGATTCAATTTCGGATTGCATTGCCTTTTGCCAATGGCGACAATCAACATATTCCATTGCTTCCTTGTACGTATAGGGGTCATCGTCGTCTCTACAGATTCTCTACAGATTCTCCTAGATCGATGTATCTCTCGGGTTGTCTAATAACCCTTCCACTACAACGAGGTATGATAGATTGTTGATCTTGTGTTGGTACGGAACTTACAATTGGGCTTGGTTGCGAAACCTTTTGTGGAATTGTATCTCCTAAAAGCTCATTCAGAACAATTCTACTTTTAGGCACAAAATTATTCATATAGTAATTTTCCAAAAATTTAGCATTTGTCGAAACAAATACTTTAAGATCTGAAGGACTATAAAAATAATATCCTTTTGTTCCTTTTGGATACCCACAAATATGCATGTTTCTAAACGCGACTCTATCTTTTGTCTTTCCTTTTAACACGTGCGCAGGACATCCAAATATCCTTAAGTATTGTAAACTAGGCTTTCGCCCGGTCCACAACTCATGCGGTGTTTTAGGAACCGACTTAGATGGTACATCGTTTAGAATGTACATTGCGGTTTGTAAAGCATATCCCTAAAAGAATTAGGAGCGTTGAATAACTCAACATAGACCTAACCATATCTAAAAGAGTTATATTTCTCCTTTCTGCCACCTCATTTTGTTGAGGTGTGCCTGGTGCAGAAAACTGAGAAATTATTCCATTATCAGTAAGATATTGTTGAAACTCACCAGATAGATATTCTCCACCACGATCAGACCTCAAGATTTTTATGCGTTTCTCAAGCTGATTTTCTACTTCAGCTTTAAACGCTTTGAACATATCAAAAGCATTCGATTTATGTCTCATGAGATACACATAGCCAAATCTTGAGTGATCATCCGTGAAAGTGATGAAGTACTCATATTCACCTCTAGCTTGAATACTCATAGGTCCACACACATCAGTGTGTATCAAACCTAAACATTCGATGGCTCTTGTGCCTTAGGTCGTAAACGACATTTTGGTCATTTTACCTTCCAAATAAGATTCACAAGTTGGTAGATCATCAACCTTTAAGTCACTTAGAGGTCCGTCACTTACCAATCTTTTAATCCTATTAAGGTTAATATGACCTAAGCGAAAATGCCATAGGTATGTTTCATCTTTTGATAATTTTACTCTTTTATGATTAGGTTCTGTTGATTCCGTGTCTAACAAGTGAGAGATATTTCCATGCAAATAGAATAAACCGTTTTTCAATGTACCTTTGCAAATAATTTTATCATTCTTAATAATAAATAAAGCTTTATTAAAAGTAACCAAATAACTAAATTTATTTAAACAACTAAATTTATTTAAACAAGAAACTGAAATTAAATTCCTCTTGAATTGAGGTACATAATAAACGTCTATTAAATCTAAATACCTATAAGAATCTAAACTAATTATAATATCTCCCACTGAACTAGCAGACACTAAGGCTCCATTGCCTAAACGCAAGTTGAATTCGTTCTCATTATGCCATCTCCTTTCCTTAAACCCCTGTAAGGAAAAACAAACATGATTAGTGGCTCCGGAGTCTATGATCCAAGAATCTATAGAATCCGCCAAAAAACATGTTTCAAGATAATTAATATTACCTTATTCTTTTTTTTCATGAGACTTTAGGCAATTTCTTTTCCAATGTCCCTTTTCACCACAAAGGAAACACTTCCCTTTGATCTTGGTTACTTTTTGTCTCCTTCTTAGTAGGTCCTAGTTACTTTTTCTTCTGTTGTTTCTTGACCTTCTTACGGGTCTTAACAGTAGCAACTTTACCTATGGTATGAATCTCTTGACCCTTGCCTTTCACAAGGATTTTTTCCGCATTTTGAACATCTTGCATCAGGCCTTGCAAGGAGTATTCCTTATTATTCAAGGTGTAGTCCAACTTGAATTGATCAAAGGTATCCGACAGTGAGTTGACAATCATGTCAATTTTGGTCTCACCATCTATCTCAGCACCATTCAGTTCAGCAATGTTGAGATGTGCTATGACATTCATCATGTGATCTTTCACACCCTGTCCAGGTTTCATCCTAAGATTCATAAAAGCACTCACTGCCTCTCTCTTAGTCTTCCTAGACCTCATAGCAAACATCTTCTCTAGAGACATCATTATATCGACAGCAGTCTCTATTCCTTCATGTTGCTGTTGTAACACGTCGGAATGGTGGTCATAATGTAACATTTAGCCATCTCATCAGAAGACTCCCATTGCTGATACTCATCTCTTTGCTCCTGAGTAGATTCATTAGTAGGAGTAGGTGGATTATGAGTTCACAGAACGAACTTATGCTTTTTGGATTGCAATAAAAGCCCAATTTTCCTTTTCTACGTGACATAATTATCACCAGTTAAAGTATTGTCTTTTAGGATATTGATTAGGGATGGGGTTATGATTTCTTTATATTAACAAAAATTATATAAGTAAATAATCATGATAAAACATTTTTGAATATTTATCTTGAATTAAATAAAATAATTCAATCGTAAAAATTCAAAGGTAATCCAACACCCATAAATGTCACGCCTCCTTTGGGAGTTCACAACATTTACTAGTTGGACTATGTCCCACCTAATTGTTAACATAACAACCAACATTTTTAATTTTAGCCTTGTAATTTTTTTTTAACAAGAACTTTTGGGAGGATATTAATAAAATTACATTGAGTGTAATACCAAGTTATCGACCTTCAATATAATCCCTTACGAATATCCCTCCTTTGGGAGTAGATATCGTTTGGGCTAATTGTCTAGTCTATCCTTGTAAGGAAGTATCTTGCTAAATTCCATTCATGAATACCCCTTGGGGGGTTATTCACGAAACATAAAGCTCAACTAAACTTGGAGGGGCCGTAGGTGTTCCAAAACACATTCTCCCACTCAATTGTTTAAGGCGTGTAATCGAATTCCAAAGAATGATTTACCAAGTTATCTAGATGCCAATTTAGATTCTTAAACCATTCAATGCATGTTCATACCAAAAGAGATATATGAGTGGCACTCCTATTCTATATGATATGTTATCAAACAATGACAAACATTGCAATATTTACAACAAATATAAATAGCTTCAATTTTGGTCCATTCTAGAATAACAAGTAAATTACATGTCTTAGAATACAAAAAACTCCTTTCTTAGCGAACAAGTCTTCACGCGGCATTCATCGTCCGGACTCTCTCAGCTGCCTCCCATGGGCGTGCACACCCTTGACCCTTACCCATGGGCGTGTGCATGCCACAAACCCATAAAGGGCTTCCATGCGCAGCCCATGGCCTCCATAGGACTGCCGTGCACAGCCCATGCCACAACAAAAGTGGTTGCGTGCTCTTCGCACACACATTCGTTGCTACGGCTCACACTGTCTCAAACTTGTTCCGGTTGCCCCTAATTCTTCAAATCTTCGAGTCTTCGAAACTTGAGTGCATTACAGAAGAATTATAAATAAAAAAACTACAGTTTTTTTTTATTACAACAACAAAATAAAATGAAAACTTAACAACTACCAAGAAGGAAATTATGGCGATGATAAAACACCCTTCTTGTTACAATCCCAAAGCAAAATTACATTGAAATTCTAGGACCAAAATTGATCAATAACAAACCATATATAAAACACACACACACACATACACATACACACAAATATATATATCCATACATTCCAATGTAAATATATATGCGAATACCTAGAGTGCCATCTCTTTCTAAAACATGTATATATACAAAAAATAAAAAGATTCACGAACACATACATCAATTAATCAAGGGTACAACCAGGCTCTGATACCAATTGAAGGGAAAAAACAGTTCAAAATGCAACGGAAGCGTGAGAAAATTTGAAAATTAGGGTTTGCGTATAAATAAATTTTTTTCCTTTTAATAACAAGAACCTTAACCCTAGATTAATTGATGTATATAAAAAGTATCGTACCTTTTTTTTCCGTGACGATTGAACTAGCGTCGATGAATCCGTAAGATCTTCCAATCCAATCACGAAAGTGAATCATCTAGGATTGTGGGATCCCTTTCTTTAAATTGTATACATGAGGATGGAAACAAACAAAATCTTCTTCTTTGTTAGTCACAATAATCCTCTAGGAGAAAAACCAAGAACGTCCGGTCACTTTTGAGTTATCAATCAATTTGATTGAAACTCGCGTGAACCTTGATTCGATGTTGTAAACAAAACCCTTTTGATGCAAAGGATACTGGTCTGGCCGTATCGCCCCTGGTATTAGGAACCGTGAGCTGAGGGGTGATACCTTCCATGATCATCCAGATGTGGACACTCTTCACGAACGCTGCGACTTACTGCTCTATAATGGTCTGTCCTGCTATCGGGCCAGCTGAGGCCTAGGGCGTGGTTTACACGTTCGACAGAGGGACTAGAGCTGGGTTACAATGCTTTGATTTCTTCCCTCATTTTTGAACCTTCTGAGTTGAAGTGACTGATTGGTGCTCTGATGGTTAGGGCTGCCCTTGGGAGGATCGAAGCCTCATATCAATATTCTATAAAAAATAAAGTTCATAGGCTTTTAAAGGGTGTGGAAATGATCCCGTAGATGGAACCAAAAAGTGTTAACCAAAAATTCACTCTGGGTGAGGAATTTCAGTTAACACTTTTAACCCGCTACTAGATAGGTTGTGGGGGTTAGCTACCTCGTACCTAGATGATTAATGATAAAGGGAAAACTCAATAAGAGAAAAAAGAGAGGAGTTATATAAGGAACAATTTTATTGACTGTAAAGTTTTGTAGGTACAACAATCGAGTTTTTTTTTTCTCTCTCTTTCTCTGACACAACTGGCAATGACGATCTCATATATGTCGATAAATGGATATTTTCCCTATGGTGAAAACTCTTTGTAATGGTGAATTCTTTGTTAGTAGATTTGTGCCTGTAGAAAAGATGATGAATGTTCTTTTTTATTCCTGACTATTAGGTCTTCAAAATCAGATGCATTTATCAGAATTCTGGCATCGTATTAAACTCCTCTCATTCTCCCAATCAAATCCCCCTTATTTTGGCCAATTGATTTGCCATTTAACGGGGTTAATTGGCATTGTTAGGGGCTGTAAGTTAACACAGGAATTGCTCCCTTGAATTATGTCATGTTTTTGTTTGTACTTGAAATACGAATCAGTTGACCTATTTGGTCTCATTTATGGAGCTTTAACAGGCGAAGAGGCCAACCCTTTTCTTCTACTTTTGCTGTAGGAGATTGCTGACTTCATACCTTCATGGCATGATACCCCGGTATACTGGTCTACTCTTGCTAGCATAGCGTTTGTTCTGGTATAGTACCCTCTCGATACCATTCCTCCGGTTAAGCAGGTAGGATATATATCCCAGTTAGATCCTGGACTGATATCGTGACACTTGGGTACCGGGTAGATTTCGTGGTACCTAGGTACCAGGTGGGAGGTACCGTGGTACCAGATCTACTTGATATCTAGTAATATATGCGATGTGGTTCTAAACCCTTCCTAGATCATGGTATCAAGTATCCCAGGTACCTGGGAATCGGTCCCAATCTTGGTCTTACTGGGTACCAGGCCGATGGAAAATTCTTCTTTGGTCCTTCGTCAAAAAAGGTTGTTAACACCAGGGTTTCTAGAGCAGGAATGTCGAGTACTCGGTTTCGCCTATGATCCATCTGTGTGAAAAGATTTGGTGTGAAAGTGGCATTTGTAGCCTACCAGGATCTTTTTGCCTAAGTACTAGGATTCCTAGAATAGAAATGTCAGGTACTCTGATTCTCCTATGCATGAAAACTGATTGTGAAAGTGGCTTAGTAGCCTACCAAAATCTTTTCACCTAAGTACCAGGATTCCTGGAACAGAAATGACAGGTACTCTAATTCTCATATGCATGAAGACTGGTTGTTAAACTTGAAAATTCCCTTAATATAGTGTTAAATATACCTAGGGGGGTGAATATGTATATCTCAAAATTCTAGCAATTTCTTTTTCTTCACAAGAAATTTAAACAGACAAATAAGCTTTAACAAATAGATTGAGGACCAGTTTAACATTGTTTCCCCAGCTGCTTTTGGGGCCAAAAGTGATTCTGGACCAGTGATAGGGGTGTATGGTAAAATTGTGGGGAAGTGCATTTGGCCACTTTTAGCTTCTCCCAACTGAGTTTTTGAGAAGCTACAAATACATGCTTTTGGAAAACAGCTTATGTTTTCGGAAACGCGATACAATGTTTTTTAATGAATTTTTACCCAACTTTCCTATTTTATCCTTAGCCTTTTATGACATTTACCAAAATCATTCTTATCAGAACATTCCAGCATTTGCTTCTCATATGATTCGTTGAAGCTTCAATTTCTTCTCTCTCTCTCTCTCTCTCTCGCAAATTGAAAAATCAAAGCAGCCTCGATTTCTCTTCTTAACTTTCTCTCTCTTTCAGGTTCGAACTATTCAAGTTTTCTCTAATCTTTTTCTAATTGCATTCTCTCTAACCTGCTACTCTAAACTCTATGCAAATAGAGCAAAATAATCCATCTCTCTTGCCATACGTCTTCACTTTTTCAAACAATGAGAAACGAAGGAAAACCTATCGAAGAAAATGCCAGCGGTAGCAATAGATACACCTGAATCTTCTTCAAATGGGTCTACTGATTCATATATCGGTAGCTTGATCTGTTTGACTTCCAAATTTGAGATTCGTTATGAGGGTGTTCTCTTAAACATCAACACTAGGGATGCACGTTTGGGGAATGGGGATGGATATAGGTCCCCCCATTCCCATCCCCACTTCCTAGACCCTTCCCCCATCCCTCATCCCCCCCATTTCCCCATTTGGGGAAAATGAGGTTGGAGATGTTTGGGGGGAGGTCCTCCTATCCCCGTCCCCATCCCCAATTCTTCATTTTTCCCGTTTTTTTTTCTGTTTTCTCGTATCCCCGGTTCCCCCATTTTCTCATTTCTCTATTTAACTAAAAATTATAAATTAAATTAAAAAAAAACAAACCTTTCGTTACAAATAAAAAATATCAACGCATTACAAATTCAACATAAAATATTTCAAATAATTCAAATATATATTATAATTATATTTATATACTTTTGAGGGAAATGGGGAAATGTGGATCTCCATCCCTATCCACATTTCAATTTAATTGTGGGGGAAATGGGGAAATGAGGATAGGGAGGGGTCTCTCCATCCCCATCCCCATTTTAATTTGGGGATGAAAACCATCCCCCCCATTCCCCCATTCCCCCATTCCCCCTATTTTTCCAAAAAAAAATCCCCAAATGGGGATGGGGGTGCGGAGATTTGGGATCCCGAAGATAAATGTGCATCCCTAATCAACACCGAAGAATCTAGCATTGGTTTGAGAAATGGTAAATTTTAGTTTTACTGTTTGTGGAATTGTTTTCGATTTCTGTTTTGTTTGATTTTTGATGTGGTTTATGTGCTTTTGCTTTCTGGGATTATCTCGAGCATGAGGTTTTTGTTGATTTCAAATGGGTTTTTGTTTCTTTATAACTTTAATGTAGACTTTTTAAATTTAATTTAGGATGCTTTTGCATATATTTTGTTGGTTAATAATTGGTGACACATATTTTTAGTTTAAGCATTCACCAATTGTTCAGCGAGAGAAATTTGTCAGGTTCTGATTTAGATATTTTATTTGAATTTAAAATGTTTTAAAGTTGCAAGTTTGATTTGGAATATTTAGAGCTCAGTGAGGAGAGCATTATGATTGGAATAGAAGTTTGACTATGACATAATGGCATTAATGAATTAGTGGAACCCAGTGAATTTAATAATCACAGAATAGACAATTCAACAGTGAGATTTTTGTTGTAGTTATTGTCAAGACATTTTTATAATGCAAAAATATGAAAAGTATATGCAAGATCTTTCACTGTAGTCAGATGGAGCATAAGCTTCTCTCTTTGAAGGATTGAGGAGTAAGTCTGTCAGAATTGAAATTTTTTCCTTGTGAATCTTTTAGGAGCAGATTAGAGTGAAAATTGTTTGCAAGATGTGGCTTAGTTATGATGTTATAGTGATTGCATAAAGGGAAGCTTACAAGACTTGTTATTACAAGAAGGTGAATGGCATTAGAAAAGGAAAGTAGCTATCCACATTCTTGGAGAATAACTTATTTGGTTTATGGTTCAAAATGGGCAATTGGTTATGTAGGGACTTGGATTCTGCTATCATGTGACACATAAAAGAATCTGTGGGTGTTTTTTTCTTATCTGTGTCTTTCATAAATCAATTGTGATATTGCTGTTATGTTGTAGAAGAAAATACTCTATGGGAGAAGAAATATTGCGGAGATTTTACCATAGTACATTTTCTTTTTGTTTTCCATTTTTAGTAATTGACAGAAAGTGACAGTTAATGACACTGGCTTTGTTCTTGTCCAACTCCTACACGTAAGTTGTTGATGACATTGTTCTAGAAACACACAACTTTGGTGGGGGATTGGGGATAAATATATTATGGAGCTTGTGTTATGCTTTTATTTCCTTTCCCAAGTAAATGATACGATTTCTGTTATACAAGCGGCCGAGATTTTGATGAAAGTGAAAATTACTTAAGTGAAGAGGTTAAAGAAGAAATGGAGGTCAATGTACATGAAAAAGATAATCTGGGAAAACGAGAAATAGAAATGTAATTGCACCAAGTTTAATTAGTGCACACACTTAGCAATTATTTACAATTATTCATATGAAAAAACTCATGTAATATGTTGCATAACGTTATGTTTGATAGTTTTCGTTTATATAATATATCTTTTTGGGTTTGCATAATTTAATACAATATCATGATAAAATTACATTTGTTGAATTACAAAAAAGAAAGTGATCATGTTTTTTTTTTGTTAATAAGGCAGAATTAATGTAATGCTTATTAAGATCTGAATTCTGGATATGGTTCTGATTTTTTATGATGAACGTATATATTCTTTACATGCATGCCACATAAAAAAAGAGACAGTGGACATAAGATATGTTCATGTCCTGCCACAATCATTTTCGATACTGTTTACAAACATTTGTAGTAGGTACCACTGCAATGGTTAGTGCCTATAGTGCCTTCCAATTTGTAATGAACAAATTGTGAAGTGAAATGCCGATTACATATACCTTGTTTCAATTATTTAGTTAAATTGTATCCATTTTCAATTCTATTTATTTTAGGAATTTTAAAGAAATGTAAATACATTTAAGATTCTAACGATTCTTTTAATATTTATATAAAACAAAACAAAAATATTTGTACGGGCGACTGAATTAAAAATTAAATGTTTTGTGTTAAAAATATCGAGAAATAATAATGATAATTTTACTATATTATTATTATATTTTGCAGAAAAAAATAATAGTAATAATTATTATTATTTTAGTTCCAAATATTAACCTTCATTTTCAGTTATTAAAATCCCTATAAAAAATTATGTAGAATTTTATAAAAGAATTATAATGGACAATGACAAGTTTCATTACAATGATGTCCTCTTAGTAACTTTACATAGTCGCAACACTTCTTACTTCTAGTTTACCAAACACATTGAAATTTCTTTTGGTTCTGACAGTTTTTTTGAAAATCAATTCGTCAAACACTCAGCTAATTCTTCCCACAACAATTACAAAAGCATTTTCCCCTATAGCAAATTCAAAAGCAATTCCCCTCAGAGCACATCAATGCCAAACTGAGCCTGATTCAAACAAGTGAATGTGATATCAACTGATCAATGGATGAATCAATACAAATTTGAAGTAAACAATGAAAACAAAAAGAAAAAATCAACACGAAGATTTTTACGTGGTAAAACCTCAAAATGAGGTAACATCCACGGGTTGATACCACAACCACCGGTAAAAACTTTTCACTAATAAGGTAAATGTTACATTCTATCAAGTGATCACTCCACCTAGAAAGCTACCCTTCAACTCTACACAATGAAAGAAATGCCACTTTGAACAAATTGAAGAATCACTCTCCAAAATGTGACTTCCACACTCAAATAGAAGAATCTCTCTCCAATATGTGACTTCAAATGCTTAGCTATCTGGATCACTCCGATCCTAGCCAAGACTTCCAATGCACAAATCAAAGAATCACTATAAGAAATGTGACTTCCAATGCATAACTTGAAGAATCACTCTCCAAATGTAACTTCCAATGCTCAATCCAAAGAATCACTCTAAGGAATGAGACTTCCAACCTCTTCACAAGGCAAATGATCTAAGTGAATGCAAATGATGCAAGCACAAGCAAATAGAGTAAGTAGATCACACAAACTCTATGAAGAATTAGTATATCACAAATCAAGCTCACAAACAAATGAAACTAATTCTTATGAACATGAAATTAGAGATCTAGATCAAACAATTAAGATCACTCACAAAGAAATCTAGAAACCTAATCATGTCAAACAAAGTTAGCAAAAAAAGATTTTCAATAAAAATCACACAACTAACTTTGTAATCAAGTGATCATACTAACACTTGTCATATTTATCATATTCAACAAAAAAAAAACAAAATAAGAACTAGATTTTGATAATAGAAACTCAATCAAACAATCCTAGTTCTAGAACATTTGATTAAACCTAGAAATCAATCAATGAAGATCAAACACAAATAGACTCTAGATTTAAACTCATGTACTTCAAGATAAGCTAAAAAGATATTCAATCAAAGTCATAATAGCAACTCAAAATTCATTCAAACAAGTATAAAAATGGAATCAAATCATTCTAATCATTTTTTTCAACTCAAATAAGAAGAATCATTGAGAAGATCACAAAAGAAAAGTGAAATAAGATGATTCACTTGCAAACAATGACTCACGAACAGAGATAAGTATATCATGAAAAATCCAACCACCATTTGGCTCTATAAATACTTGGGACTTGTGCTTCTCTTCAATACCAACATTTTAAGCTTTGGAAAATCTAAAATCGGAGTTGATTTGAGAGAGTTATGATGTTTGGAAAATGAGAAAATCTAGAGAGAAAATTTTTGTACTTGATTTCACAATTTTCTCACTTATGAAAGTGAGAGGGAAAAATGATATTTAAAGGAAAGAAGGAGGAAGCTTCAAAACCAGCCAATGGAGGAGGGCCACCTATATCTTCCCATGGAGTCATGTGGCCTACACAGGGGCAGGGGGTAGCCTTTCCCATGAAGCCCATGCGCTTCCACGGGAAGATTGCATAATCCCTCTCCTTCCTTCTTTGAGTCTCCTTTTGTTCTTAAGCCTTTTCTTTGGCCTTTGAACTTTGATTTTGGACCTGTTATGAGATTACGAACCAAAAATCCCTCATGTACAAAATACATCAAGAAAAAAATTTCAAAAAAAAATGAAATTTAACTTGAAAAACGAAGATGAAAACCACACATGATAAAATTATGAAAAAATTCTTAATTTTCTAATTACCGAAACAGTAGGAACTCAATGAGGAATATCATAAGCACAAATTCAAGTTCAATATCATTCAAATATAATAAAATGAATAGAAGAACACATAGATATGCAATTTCCCAGAGATAGTTCTAGAACATGCAATTTCATAAAATTATCAAAGTAAATATAATGCATGTGCATACTTCAATAAGTGTGTATATGTGTTATACAAATTCAGTACAATGATGCAAGGACACAAATGTATGCAATCTGTGTGTGTGCATCTACGCCTTGCAAGACGAATACGAATCTCGTTACCTTAGCATCCACGTAAACACCTTTCATCTTGAAGACAAACTTTGCATGAGAAGTTGCTTTCCTCCTTTGAAGCTCATATAAACCACGAATCGCTCAAGCAACTAAACATTACAAAGAAAGAGAGTTTTGTTATGGATCAAGCCAACACAAATCTAAAACCAAACAATCTCCCTATTTGGCTATTCCATGACAAAACCTCAACCTCACCATACAATAGTCACTTATGGTTGATTGCATTCTCACATCCTCATATTACAAAGAGATACCTAACTAGCATGTCTTCAAGTCTTCATGAGTCTCCAAGAACCCTTTTATGAACATCAAAGCACCTATGAGATAAGTACCACCAAACAAACAAGAGATCTTTCAAAGAAGTTTGGTGTGATATGTGTAGTTACAAAAAAAATAAAATAAGGAACTTAAGAAACAAGAAACAACCACCTAAACAACTAAACATTACAAAGAAAAAGAGTTTTGTTATAGAATCAAGCCATTACAAATCTAACACCTAACAAAAGTGACTTTAATAGCATACAAGGATTTGTTTGTTTAAGATCCGGGATTCCTAGTGTAGGAAACTCCGGTACTGATTATCATTCTTGGTCACAACAACTTGAGAGGATTACCAAATATTTAAAGTAAGATGCATTTAGGGGACTGGTTCTTAGATGGTTCCAAGTTAAGACTGTGTATCTATCGTAATTTAAGCATGATGCAGGATGTCACCAGGGTACTAGTACCAAAGTCAATCAAGAATTTTACATATAAAAAAGAGGAAAACTTTCATTGATCAATCAATGAGTCCAAGCCCTTTTTCCGGGCTATATCTAAAGAAAGAAAAATAAAAAATTAGGTATCAACTGTTCTAGAAGAAAAAGAGATAAGAATGCATCATGCTACATCATCAGTGATTGCCTCTTCTCCTGCCTCTGATCCACCCTCCTGACTGGCATTCCCAACAACATCGACTACCTTCTCTTCAGTCTCAACTACCGATGGATCAGTAAAAAGGTCCCCACTCTTTGGCACCAATGGTTCAGTAAAAAGGTCCCCACTCTCTGGCACCAATGGTTCAGTTGGGACCTCTATATCCTCCACCGGATCAGTCCGGACCTTTATTTCCTTCATTGGCCAATCATGAGTATGAAGGTATAGGGCCACTCCTTCAACTGTCTCTTCTACAGCAGTCGGGATCAACAAGCTAGGTTTTCTCTTAGTTTGACTTTACATGAAGGAGGAGATAGGTACCAGGTCATCCTTATCAACAGAGACATCGACAGCTCGATAGGGCCTTGCTTCAGATGGACTAGTATCAAATAGTTAAGCATTCTTGGCCATGATCTCGCTCTGATCTCAGCTAGTGATTATGCCTAAGTCAAAAAGAAAGGGAAGCGCTAGTGTAATCGAGAGAGCAACAAGGAATTACCTTTCTCTAAAGGAGGCATCAACCTTCGCCTTCAAAGCATTCACGTTATCGTGTAGGGCCTAGTTCTTCTTTTTTAATTGTTCTTTCTCCTTCATCAGGGTATTCCTCGCAGTAGCACGACGAGCAGACCTTAGCCGCTTCACATCATATGCATGTTGAATCCACTCGATGCCTACATTCGCCTTGGCCCCGGTATTCTTAGCCTCATCCCCAACCCTATTTAGGAAGACCATACTTCCCACCGCATTGGTCAGCTCTCTTTTGGCCTCTTTAAGCTTCGTCTTGGCAGTGTTTACCTTCTCTTAGAGAGTCGTTACCTGCTAGCCCATTGCCATAGTGAAATTAAAAGCCTGTAAAACATAAAAAGAAAGGTTAAGTATCTCCCAATACTCGATCTAGATCAAAGGAATGGTAGAAGACCATACCTCATCCAGAAGAGCAGACCCCTTGGTAATTAGGAAGTCATCTAGCTTCGAGGTCATTGTCTGTAAGTCACCACCAGGACATGCTACCTTAAACTAAGACAAGATTTCATACTGATCGATACTCCTTAACCGTGAAACGGGTCGAGCTCGAGGAACAATAGAAAGAGCAGTGGTAGAAACAAAACTTCTCTTCTTGTCCACGATGTTTGGACAATCAATGAGCCCAACAGAAAGAGGATAGGGGAATGGTTGGAAAGGTCCAACAACAGGAGTATGGGGGCTTGACTTAGTACCTGGCTAGAAAACCCTATGATTTTAGCAAGCCTAGCTACCATTTTAGCTAGGTTGGAGCGTGTTGAGGGAAGAGGATGATAAGAGGATCTTGATGGTACCGGGTCTGGATTCACGGTGGGTCGGATCGGGCCGGATCGGTCCAGACGAGGTACTGACCCCTAAAGTAAAATCGGGGCTAGAAAGAGGCATATCAGGAGAAGCATGTTGAGAAGAGGACTGATGGAGGTCTTCAGGATGGAGGTCTTCAGGATGGAGAGATATATCCTGGATCGGTAGAGGCATTGTAAAAACTGTTAAAAAAAACATTAGCATTGACCAAATATTTACAAGTTAGAATGAAGCGAAGGAAATAGGGAAAGCTATTTGCTTAGGGAACATGTGATATTCTGAGGTAGCAGTCTACCTTACCAGATTCAAAGGGGGTCAGAGGTAGGAAATTTAAGGTTCAGGTATAACCAAGTAATGATGTTACCTTTCTCCCATTCGGTCCTCCCACTTAACCGGGTAGGGAACTAGAATTTGGATCCTCCAATGTTGAGCGAGCTTTCCCAGTTGTTGAGGTTTATGCCCTAAAGATGTAATTTGAAATAGATTTACAAAATAAATAAAAGAAAAGTTCAATTCATTCTTGTTGTGTTGTTTATTTTATAACTTGTGCATATATTTAACATCAAAGATTACCGAATGTAATCTCAAACTGTGTATACGAATGTCATATATAAATGGATACAGTAAGAGACGTGTAATATAAAGAGTCTATAAATAGCAAATAAAGCTGGGTACTTTTATTTATGGTTAATCTATAGTTGTGGTCCATTTTGTAGTGTACGGTGAACCTATCCTGGAGCATTCATATGAGATATAAGAATGGAGGCATATTGCATGATGTGATTAAATAGGACTGAGTCATGATCCATATGAATCTATCACCAAGATCCATTTACTGATGAGATTCATATATATCAACTCGTGATGGCTATATATGGGTGATCTTAATCCTAAGTGTCTTATCGACTCCTTCAAGTTAGATCGTGGTCTTTGATATACATGGGTGAGGTCCGATGTAGTTATTGATTAATATACTCTGTATGTTGGGATTGCAGTTTGGCTTGTGGCTGGAAAGGTTTTTACACAATTGTGGAATCCACTCCTTCTTGTGAGAGGTAGATGGTAGTTCCCTTAAGAGTTGATTCGAGGCTTGGAAAATATGAGCACTCTTCCTAATTACGTGAGGAAAAATAGGATTTATTATCCATTAGAGAATTAACGATACTTAAAGGATATATTTAATTAGAGGGGTGTAACGAACATTATGACCCAACACTAATTATGAACTACTGTGGAGGATCACACCATGTGTAATAGCTATATCGATGGATACCGAGTTGTATCAGCCTGTGTAAAAGCGTCTGCAATTAAGAGAGTACAGCTTCAGGTTTTTAGTGGATTAACACCAAAGATAATAATCAAAGAATATTAATTAAAGAGTTTAACTAATGATTCCGAGGATTATTGGAGCTCAAAAAACTGTTGGTCCATTAGGTCCCCTTACTAGCCCGATCGATTTAGATAACAAGAGTCACATTTATTTAATTGGATTGTCCAATTAATTGTGTTACGAAAGTGACACGTATTTATTCGGATATTAATTGAATAATGAGATTATTTGATTAATGAATAATGGTGATTAAATAATAAGATTATTTAATTATGCTATTAATCACTAAATGGAGGGTGTTTGTTGATATTTGTTTTTTAAGTAAAATAAGCTAATATGATTCTTTTATTTTATGAAATTAAATATTTAATTTTTAAATTTAAATATTTTAAATTCAAATTAGAAGATATCAATTAAAAAAAAAAGATTTTTTTTTACAGAAAGATATCATGAGGTTTTCAAAAGAGGAAATATATATCTAATATATATATTCTTTGAACACCGACCAAAACAAGACATCAATTATACTTTTAAGTAACAAAATATTATATATATATATATATATATATATATATATATATATATATATATATATATATATATAAGGCAACATGCACGGTGAACACACAATCATTCAGTTTAAAGCAAATACATTTGCGTGAGACGTACAAGTGAAATTTGTGCAAGTGCAGTGTGTTTGTGGGTTATTTTTTATGCAACTGTGTGTGCATGAAATAACACAAAAATAGAGAAAAGATTTTGTGTGTAAGTGTTGTGCACTGATATCAAAGAAAGAGTTTCGTCAAATCTTTTCTCTACATTCTCCATTCTAGTTCCTAAGACCGTGACGTGCCCACACGCAGTTACTAGTCCTAGGATATAGCGAGGAAGATCGAGTGGTTCAGAAAGAAGCATATTTTAAAGTGAAGGAGCCTCCAAACATTGGTAAGATTTTCTTCTTCTGATTATATTGATTACATTTTCCTATATATATGTATATTTTATTATTGTAATAATTTTATATGTCTTAGTTTCGAAAAATAAACTAAAATTACGATCCCAAGTTCACTGGTCCTAGATATAAGTGTTAAAAAAAAATTAAAAATCTACTTTCTCTGCGTTACCAATGATCGGGTTTCCAACAATTGGTATCAGAAGATGAATCGGAGTGACCTGAAGAGACTGGAAAATTTCTAAAGTTACAAGAAGACCAAGGAATGCCTTTGGGGTATTTTTGTAATTTTAGATTTCAGTTTTTTTTTAGGTTAAATGATCCTCAGTACTCAGTTAATTCATGTATGCTTTATATTATGTGATGATAAAAGCATTGTCATGCATACTATGTCATTTATATTAAATGTGCCTACACAAATATGTTTGATATGTCATACATGCATCATAGCCTAATACTTTATGTATTTTTTTTAATATGATTAAAACGGGTATATATATAATTGACTATGAAAATGAGATTAGTTTATTAATAGTTAGAAAACTTGGTAATTCTCATTAATATTTATCTAGTTATTAAAGAGTTTAATAAGTTAGATTAATAGGGTCATTTATTGTAATTAGAATTAATATGATTAATAACTTAATAATAAATAAACCGAATAAAGTGATAGAGTTTTAATAGTTAAAACTTGGAAAACACTAACATAATAATCTGACCTTAGTAAATAGTTTACAAAAGCTTTGATTGTTCACTAATAAATTATATTTTTAATAGTTAAAAATCGTAAAAAATTAATTAATTAATTAGAACTAGTTTCTAATAATGAATTAGTTAATGTGTTAGATAACTTGATTCAAGTTAGCTGTTTGATCCTGCAGAATCTAGGTGCATTAATGGATAATAGAAATCCCTATTTATAAAGGAGTGAGTGGGATATGCATATATGACATATATATCCCACAGTTTCCATCATTAGTTCAACACCGTGAGATCCGAGTGGGGCCTTGTGACGACTTTGCTTTCATCCTCCCTAAGGAAGGTTTCCACAAATGTCAATATCAATGTTGACTTCCTAATGGATAAGATTTGAGGGTATTTCAGGATTGAACGACCCTAAGACGGCAATTCTCAAGCTAAGCTCGTGAGATATGAAATTGTGGGTTACACTTACAAAGGTTTTGATTAAGTTTTGTTAATTAAAACCTGACTGAATAAACGATGATTGAATGATATGGAATAAAACTTATTCTAGAATATAATTTAATAGAGAATGTCTCGGTCCAACATGTAAAGACTTGACTGACCCCAAGACGACACTTCTTTGTGGTATGTTGGATTGTCGTGGTATAGTAATTGATTTTAAGGTAGTTCTAGTTCATTAAACATGTTCATGCATCATGTTTAAATTTATGCCAAATCACTTGCATTTGTTTTAGATAAATGACTGAATAAATGTTTTATTTTATTTAAGCAATTATGTCTTCTACATTACTTCGAATTCTCGCAAACGACAAATTAACTGGTGATAACTACAATAAGTGGAAACTTAACATTAAAGCAGTATTGGTCACAAAAGACTTCAAGTTTATGCTTATGGAGGATTTTCCTCCAGCGCTTGCTGCCAATGCCACACGAACTGCTCGTGAGGCATACTAGTGATGGGTCTCCTATGATGAGAAGGCCCGAACATATCTGTTGGTTTCAATGATAGATGTGCTTGTCACAAAGCACGAAGCAATGACTTCATCATTCGATATCATGGAGTCATTACAAGTTATGTTCGAACAGCCCTCCAAGCAAAAGTAATACGAATCTATTCGTTTCACTATGCTCACTCATATGAAGGAAGGTACATCAATTCGGGAATATGCCCTAAGCATGATGTCCTACTTCAACATAGCAGAAGCCAATGGCGGGGCCATTGACAAACCCAGTCAAGTGAGCATCATTCTGACATCTCTTTCGAGGAGTTTTGATCATTTTAAGAGCAACAACGGGATGAACAAGTTAAGGTTCAGTCTCACACGGTTGCTCAATGAGCTCACTACTTTTGAGTCCTTGACTGGGGACTGCAAAGGTAAGACAGGTGAGGCAAATGTTATCGAGCCATCTTTCTCCTCTAATATTAAGTAGAGGAAGAGATATGCTGGGAAGGTGAAGGGTAAGCCCAAACACAAGAGAGCCCAAAACAAGAAGAGGCCCAAGAAAGGTAAATATGATTTACTTGTTCTTGAGTCATGTTTAGTGGAAGATGATTCTTCACCCTGGATAGTTGATTCGGGTGCCCACTAACCATGTTTGTTCTTCTTTGCAATGGATTGATTCTTGGACACAGCTAGAGGAAGGAGCATTCTCAATGCGTGTAGGGTCAGGGGATGTCATGTCGGCATGAGCAGTGGGCGTAATTAGATTACGATTTCGTAATAATTATATATTGTTGGACAATGTATTATATATTACTGGATTTACACATAATTTGATTTCCGTTTCTAAGTTGTTAGAACAAAATTATTTTGTTTTTTTAATAATAAGTCTGTTATTATTAGAAAGAATTGTCTGAATATTTGTTCATGAATTAATGAAAAAAAATTGTTTGTGTTAAGATCGTTAATACATACTACACTGCTCAACACCGAAATGTTTAAGGTTGAAAAGCCAAAAACTAAGCGATATAAAATTTCTCCAGATAATGACATGTATCTCTGGCATCTAAGGCTTGGTCATATCAACATTGACCTGATAGACAGACTAGTAAAAAATGGACCTTTATGTGAGTTAAAGGTTGACACCTTACTTGTCTACGAATACTGTTTAGAAGGTACGATGACTAAGAGATCTGTTACTGGGAAAGGACTTAGAGCTATATAGCCTTTGAAGCTTATACATACAGCCATTTGTGGACCAATGAATGTTAGAGCTAGGGGCGACTATGAGTATTATGTCACCTTTATAGATGACTACTCAAGATACATATATGTCTACCTGATGTAACAAAAGTTGGAAATATTTGAAAAGTTTAAAGAATTTCGAGTTGAAGTTAAGAATCAATTAGGTAGGACTATCAAGTCACTACGATCGAATCATGGAGGTGAGTACCTTGACCAAGAGTTTAAAGACTTCATGGTAAAGCAAGAGATAGTTTCCCGACTCACAACTCCCGATACACCTCAGTAAAATGGTATAGTGGAGAGGAGAAATAGAACCCTGATGAAAATGGTGAGATCTTTGATTAGTTTATCATCATTACCAAAATCCTTCTAGGAATATGCGTTACAAACAACGACATACATTTTGAATGTAGTGCCATCCAAATATGTTCTTAAAACACCTCTAGAGTTGTGGAATGGTCGTAAAGCTAGTTTATGACATTTCCGCATAAGGGGGTGTCCAGCACGCGTGTTGAATAATAGAATCGGAAAACTAGACTCCAAGTTTGTGGTCTGCCTGTTTGTAGGATATTCCAAGGAGACCAGAGGAGGACACTTTTATAGACCCAAAGATAAAAAAATATTTGTGTCGACAAATACAACTTTTCTTGAGGACAATGACATTAGTGACCATAAACCTCATTCTAAGATTGTATTAAATGAGTTGGAGCTTGGTGAGACTAGTGCTTTATCAACAAGAGTTATTGATCCATAAACATCTGAGAGTCAGATGGTTCCTGATCAGGATACATTAGCACATAGACGCAATGAGAGGGTTGTGAGATAACCTGAACGTTATTTCAGTATATGTGAGGGATAAGGGTTGTCTCTACTGATAGCGTGTATGATCCATTGACATTTAAAAATGCAATGGAAGATCCTGATAAAGAAGAATCTCTTAAAGCCATGAATCTTGGGATAGAGTCCATGCACTCAAACTTAGTCCGAATTCTTGTAAACTTACCGAATGGGGTAGAACCCATAGGGTGTAAAAGGATCTACAAGAAAAAGAGAGGAGTAGACAGGAAGGTAGAGACCTTCAAAGCAAGGCTAATGGCTAAGGGTTATACCTAGAAAGAGGGGGTCGATTAAAAAGAGACTTTCTCGCCAGTAGCCATGTTTAAGTCTATTCGGATTCTTTTATCTGTTGCTACCAATTTTGATTATGAAATTTGTCAAATGGATGTCAAGATTGCAATCTTGAATAACAATCTTGACGAGAGCATCTATATGATGCAACCATAGTGATTCGTGTCTACAGATTAAGAGTAAAAGGTTTGCAAGCTGCAAAGGTCCATTTATGGACTTAAGCAAGCATCTAGATCTTAGAGCATCGGGTTTGATAATGTCATCAAAACCTATGGCTTTGAGCATAAAGTCGATAAGCCTTGTGTCTACAAGCACAACATTGACAAGAAGGTAGTTTTCTTTGTCATATACGTGGACAACATCCTATTCATTGGGAATGATGTGGGAGTGTTATCTGATATAAAGAGCTGGCTGGTTAGCCAATTCCAAATGAAAGATTTGGAAGAGGTGAGTTAAGTTCTAGGGATCCAACTTATAAGGGATCCAACTTATAAGGGATCATAAGAACAAACTCACAACACTGTCTCATGTATTGTATATCGATAAGATTCTTGTATGATTTTCAATGCAAAACTCTACAAAGGGTAATTTACCTTCTATGCATAGAGTTCACTTATCTATGGAACAGTATCCTAAGACACCTTAAGAAGTTGAGGATATGATACGTGTTCCCTATGCATCATTAATAGGTAGTCTTATGTATGCTATGATATGCACAAGACCGGGCATCTGCTATACAGTGGGAGTAGTCAGTAGATACCAGTCCAACCTAGGATTGGATCATTGGGTTGCTGTCAAGACTATTCTCAAGTATCTTCAGAGAATAATAATTTTATGCTAGTGTATTCCAGACAGGATTTGATCCCGTTAAGATACACGTATTCTAATTTTTAGCTAGATAGGGATTCTAGGAGATCCACGTTTGGATCAGTATTCACCCTGGGTGGTGGAGCCATTATATGGAGAAGTATCAAGCAATCTTGCATTGCTGACTCCACCATGGAAGCCGAATATATAGCCGCTTGTGAAGCTGCTAAAGAGGTTGTTTGGCTCCATAAGTTCTTAAGTGATTTGAAAGTTGTTCCATATCTGGATAAGCCCATCACACTTTATTGTGATAACAGTGATGCTGTGGCTAATTCCAAAGAACCAAGAATTCACAAAAGAGGGAAATATATAGAGAGAAAGTATCATCTTATTAGAGGGATAATGTAGAGAGGAGATGTGATTGTCACAAAGATAGCCTCACAAGACAATCATGATAACCCATTTACGAACACTTTACCGGCTAAAGTGTTTTTGGGTCAATTAGATGGTCTCGGGTTACGAAACATGCCTCACATGCTTTAAACTGCAAGTGGGAGATAGTTGGGGTTTATGCCCTAAAGATGTAATTTGTAAATGGATTTAAGAAATAAATAAAAGAAAAGTTCAATTCATTCTTGTTGTGTTTATTTTATAACTTGTGCATATATTTAACATCCTAGATTGTCGAATGTAATCTCGAACTGTGTATATGAATGTCATATACAGATGGATATAGTAAGAGATGTGCAATCTAAAGAGTTTGTAGATAACAAATAAAGTTGGGTACCTTATTTGTGGTTAATCTATAGTTGTGGTCCATTCCGTAGTGTACGGTGATCTACCTTGAATCATTTATATGAGATATGGGAATGGAGGCACCTTGTATGATGTGATTATATAGGATAGAGCCATGATCTATATGAATCTATCACCAAGATCCGTTTACCGATGATATTCATATATATCAATTAATGAAGGATATATGTGGGTGATCTTAATCCTGAGTGTCTTATCGACTTCTTCAGGTTAGATTGTGGTATTTGATATACCATGGGTGAGGTCGGATGCAAATCCTGATCAATATACTTCGTATGTTGGGATTATGGTTTGGCTTTTGGCTTGGAAGGTTTGTACACAATAGTGGAATCCACTCTTTCTTGTGAGAGGTAGATGGTAGTTCCTTAAGGGATTCGAGTCTTGGGCAATATGAGTGCTCTCTTAATTCCGTGAGGAAATAGGATTTATTGTCCATTAGAGAATCAACGGTACTTAAAGGATATATGTAATTAGAGGGGTATAACGAATATTATGACCCAACTCTAATTATGAACTACTGTGGAGGATCACACCATGTGTAATAGTTATATCGATGGACACCGAGTTGCATTGTTCTGTTTAAAAGCGTTTGCAGTTAAGAGAGTATAGCTTCGGGTTTTTAATGGAATAACACCAGAGTTAATAATCAAGGAATATTAATTAAAGAGTTTAATTAATGATTCTGAGGATTATCGAAGCTCAAAGTAATGTGGGTCCATTTGGTCCCCTTTTTAACCAGATCAATTTAGGTAACAAGGGTCACATTTATTTAATTGGATTGTCCAATTAATTGTGTTACGAAAGTGACTCGTATTTATCGGGAATTAATTGAATAATATGATTATTTAATTAATAAATAATAGTGATTAAATAAATTAAATAATAAGATTATTTAATTATGTTATTGATCACTAAATTGAGGGTGTTTGTTGCTATTTATTATTTTTAAATAAAATAAGATAATATGATAATTTTATTTTATTAAATTAAATATTTAATTTTTGAATTTAAATAGTTTAAATTCAAATTAGAAAATATCAATTAAAAAAAAATGATTTTGTTTTAAATAAAAAGATATCATGAGGTTTTTAAAAGAGGAAATATATATCGATATATATTCTTTGAAAACCGACCAAAACAAGATATCAATTATACTTTTAAGTAACAAAATATATAAGATATATATATGTTTCTTAAAAAGGCAACATGCACGGTGAACACACAATCATTCAGTTAAAGCAAATACATTTGCGTGAGACGTACAAGTGAAATTTGTGCAAGTCCAGTGTGTTTGTGAGTTATTTTTTATGCAACTGTGTGTGCGTGAAATAACACTAAAAAGAGAGAAAAGATTTTGTGCGTAAGTGTTGTGAACTGATATCAAAGAAAGAGTTTCTTCAAATCTTTTCTCTACATTCTCCATTCTAGTTTCTGAGAATGTGACGTGCTCACACGCAGTTACTAGTCCCAGGATATAGCGAGGAAGATCGAGTGGTTCAGAAAGAAGCATATTTTAAAGTGAAGGAGCCTCCAAACGTTGGTAAGATTTTCTTCTTCTGATTATATTGATTACATTTTCCTGTATATACGTATATTTTATTATTGTAATGATTTTATATGTATTAGTTTCAAAAAATAAACTAAAATTACAATCCCAAGTTCAAGTTCCAGATTGATTATGATCTGTGTTAACAAATTTTAAAACCTACTTTGCGTTACCAGTGAACGGGGTTCCAACACCAGTCGCCCCTGTGACGATCTATTCAGCACACCACGAGCTATCTTTCCTTCTAGCTTTGGGAATTGTAAACTTCAAGGGATTGTTTGGCCATATGTAGAACTGGACCTTGGGACCAGGAGCCATGGCCACAGTCTGGAAAATGCACTGAAGCTCATCCAAGCCCAGCTCCTTGGTAGCATGATCAATCTCACATTGTTCTCTCCAGAGCACTAGGAATCCCACCAGGTTCCTCCAAAACCCTAGTGTCAACTGAAGTGGAGCAAGTTGAAGAGGGTAAAACACCCTACGAAGAGTTGGTTGGAGAGGTAATCTGACCCCGCACCCAAAAGCAGAGAAGTGAATGGGAAATTGGTTGGAAAAAGGAGAGTACATATCATATCCTTGGTATGGGATGGTGATGGAGATGTCAGAAGGGATCCTGAAGTCCCTCATCAAACGTTCAATGGTGTTAGTGGTACTGGTGGAATCAGGGACACGTCAAACATCACTTGGGAGAGTGAGTACCCCGCCTGTCATGGTTGTGACATCTTTGGTTAGAGCTCCTCTTCCTCTTACGTCACCAACCATGATGACAGAATCATCATCTGCTACGTCAACCAGAGATTCAGGGTCGTTGCTGAAACCTACCCCGATAGCCACGTTCTTATTCAAACAGTGGCGTTGAATCACAGTAGAGCTTTCATCGTCATCGCCTACTCTTCGATTTCTCTTCCACCTAAGAGAGGCTCGAGCTATCGACCAAGTCACTGTTGTTGTATTCGAAGATCTTTTCCAAGCTGTCAGATGACATGGTTGAAGATTGAAGGTTGAAAGTTAGAGTTTAGCAAGGTAATTGGGAATTTTTTCTTGGAAAGCGAAAAGCGATATGGGTAAACGGCGTGATAGGTTGAGTTATAAATAGGAAAGGAAGGCGATAACCAGGAATGGAAAGGGAAGATCATCATTAAGGCAAGATAATTTGAGAGCGAGAATAACAGTTTCTAGAAACAAATGCCGTCAAAATCTCTCATTTTAAAATTGTTGGAGTCTTTTGGCTTGACACGTGGAAGACTCATTACGCAGCGTGCTAAAAGAAGATTTGTTTCCTGATACTGGTTACCAGCAAGAAGCAATGAGCAAATTTTTCCAAGCATTACATATCCTAACTTCATCCCCAACTAGGTATCGGTGTTCAAGCCTTGGGGTACTTCTGTTAACAATCTTTTCAATGTAGAATTTTTCATCGGACTGACTCCTGGTAGAATCTGGATCAGGAACATCCCAGTTTCTCGGTACCCAAAAACACTGATGTTATGATCTAGAGAGTCTTGATGCAATAACATGCCTTTTCCCTAGTATCAAAGAGTACCGGTACCATGGTACTAGCTACCTGGTATCCAAATACCGCGACACCTACCTAAGACCGATCCAATGAGCGTATCCCATCTACCCAGCATGAAGAATGATGTCGAGAAGGCATCAGCACACTGAGAAGGAGACTGCTCTAGCAAGAGTGGACCGGTACACCTAGGAACCAAGGATAATACCAAATGCGAAGGAATGAAGACCGCGTTTGTCTCTAACCAAATAGGGAGGAAAGTTGACCATTCCAGACCTTTAAAAGCGCCATAAATGAAATGAAAATGGTAAACCTAATCAGAGTCTACTAATATGGAAGTTGCTACTTAATTCAAGGGAACAATTCCCACATTTACATACAGCCTTAATTAAGGCCAATCAACGTCAAAATGGGTTTCCTATGATTACAGATTAATTGAGCAGATTTATAGGGATTGACTTGATGAATTGAAAACCATAAATAAGTTGACAAAGGTCGATGAAAAGGATCCAAGAATTGAGAGAAAAATACCAGAGAGTGTTCACCATCGCCTACAGAGATTTTTTTTCTGTTATCGACTTGTACGAGTTCATCATCACCTACTATGTAAAGAGAGTGTGTGAGAGAGAGAGAAAGAGTGAAAGTTTCAACCTATATTGTACTGGAAATTTGTATCATCAATAAAGTAATCCATATTATTTCTTCTTCTTCTACATTTTACACCCTTATTTTTTACTCGTACAGACCCCGTGTACCTATAGATATCAATCCCTTTTTACTACGACCTCCCAGGTTGCAATTTGAGGGTGTTGATCAAAATTTATATCCCTAAAGATTTTTCGGTTAACAACCATGGATCTTGAGATGGAGTTTATATACTCCAACTCAGTTTAGGAACTTATAGACTTACCAGATGAGATAAAACTAATAGGGTGTAAGTGGATCTACCAAAGAATGAGATGAGTAGACAGAAACGTAGAGACTTTCAAGGCAAGGCTAGTAGCAAAGAGTTATACCCAAAATAAAGGGGTCGATTATGAAGAGACCTTCTCACCAGTAGCCATGTTTAAGTCTATTAGGATTCTCTTATCCATTGTTGCCTATTTTGATTACGAAATTTGGAAAATGGACGTTAAAACTGCTTTTTTCAACGATAATCTAGATAAGAGCATCTATATGATGCAACTAGAGGGATTCATGTCTCTAGATCAAGAGCAAAAGGTTTGCATGTTTTAAAGGTCCATTTATGGACTAAAGCAAGCTTCCAGATCTTGGAACATTAGTTTTGATTATGCTATCAAAACCTATCACTTCAAGCAAAACATTGTTGAGCCTTGTGTCTACAAGCGCATCATTGACAATAAAATAGCTTTCTTAGTCCTATATGTGAATGATATCCTAAACATTCAAAACAACGTAAGGTTATTGTCAGAAGTAAAGGATTCGCTTGCAAGCCAAATCCAAATGAAAGATTTGGGATAGGGGAGTTATGTTCTAGGGATCCAATTAATTGGGGATCGTAAGAACAAACTCTTAGCATTGTCTTTATCATCGTAGATCGATAAGATACTTATGTGACTTTTGATGCAGAACTCCAAGAAAGGTAATTTACCTTCTAGGTATAAATTTCACTTGTCTATGGAATAGTGTCCTAAGATACCTTAAGAAGTTGAGGATATGAGACATGTTCCTTATGCGTCTGCAGTAAGCAGTCTCGTATGTATGCTATGTTATGTAAGATACCTGACATCTGCTTTGTAGTGGGAGTAGCCAATAGGTTTCAGTCCAACCCAGGATTGGATCATTGAGTTTCTATAAAGGCCATTCTCAAGTATCTTCGGAGAATGAGAAACTATAGACAATATATTTCGAGCAGAATTTGATCCCGTTAAGATATACATATTCTTATTTTCAGTCAGACAAGGATTCTGAGAAATCCACATCCAGATCAATTTTCACCCTTGGTGGTGGAGCCATAGTATGAAGGAGGGTTAAGCAATCATGTATTGCAGACTCCACCATGGAAGCCGAATATGTAGTAGCTATAGAGGCTGTCTGGCTCTGTAAGTTCTTGACTGAATTGGAAATTATTCCAGATCTGAATAAGCCTATCACACTTTATTGTGATAACAGTAGTGTTGTGACTAATTCCAAAGAACCAAGAAACCACAATAGAGGGAAGTATATAGAGAGTAAATATCATCACATAGAGAGATAGTGAAGAGAGAGGATGTGACCATGGTAAGATAGCGTCGCTGGATAATCATGTGGATCCATTTATGAAGATCGTGATGACTAAATGTTTGAAGGTCACTTGAAGGGTCTAGGGTGATGAGATATGTCTCACCTTCTTTAGTGCAAGTGGGAGATTTTTGGGATTTATGCCATAAAGCTTGTAATTTGTGATGAGAATGAAACATTATTAAAAGAAGTAGTTAATTCATTCTATAAATCTGTCTCATACATTTATATCATGTGTACTTAACATCCAAGATTGTCGGATGTAATATTTAACAGTGTATATGAGTGTCATATACAAAGGAATTCAGTTTGAGATGAGCAATCTAAAGAGTTTGTAGATAGTAAATAAAGATGGGTACTTTGTCCATGGTTAATCTATAGCTACGGTCCATTCCATACTATACAATAGTATTAACCTAGACTATTCATATGGTGATATAAGAATAGAGGCACCTTATATGATGTGATCATTTAGTACTAGACCATGATTTATATGAATCTCTCACCAAGATCTGTTACAGGATGTGATTCATATATCGACTAATGATGGCTATATATGGGTGATCTTAATCCTGAGTGTCTTATCAACTCCTTCAGGTTAAATCGTGGTTTTTCATATGCCATGAGTGGGATCGGAGTTGCATTCTCGGTCAATAACTTCGTATGTTGGAATCACAATATGCTATGTGGCTGAGAAAGTCTATACACAATAGCGAAACCCTTTCTTTACGAGAAGTAGATAGTAGTTCTCTTAAGTGTTGATTCGGGGCTTGAATAATATGAGCGCTCTACTTCTTCCGTAAAGGAAGTTAGCATTATTGTTCAAAAGATAATCAATGGTATTTAATGGAAAATATATAATTAGAGGGTATAACGAATTTTATGACTTAGCTCTAATTATGAACTACTTATGGAGGATCATACCTAATGAAAAAGCTATGTCGATGGACAACTGTAATTTCGGTTTGTGTAATACATCTACAGTTGCGAGAGTACAGCCTCGGGTTTTTAGTGAAATAACTCTGAGATTAATAATCATGAAATATTAATTAAAGAGTTAATTAATTATTTCTAAGTATTATTGGAGCTCAAAACTGTGGGTCCATTAGGTCCTCCTGCTTGCCAGACTGATTAAAGGTAATTAGATTGTCCAATTAATTATGTTACGAAAGTGACACGTATATATTCAGGGATTAATTGAATAATAAGATTATTTAATTAATATATTAATAATTAATTAATTAACTAGATTATTTAATTAAATGAATTAATAATTATGAATTATTAATTGATTATTAAATGGAGGTTGCAAGTTCAAATCGTGAGTGAAACATAGATTAAAATAATTAGATTATTTTATTCTTTACTTAGTCTACTATTTAAGTTTTAGTCAACTAGGGTTAAATGGATTTAGATTCATATTTTGTGTAGGACATTTAAATACAAATATCTTGTTATTAAATGTATATAAACATATTAACATAACTAGGATACAGACTCATTTGTATCATTGAATCAAAAGTACAGAGTAAACAAAAAAAAACCTAGAAGGTCTAGGTTAATTTTCGGCCAAAGAAAAGAAAAATCCTTGTGGTGGCCGAACATAGCAAGAAGAAAATGATTTTTCTTCAAGTCTCTGCATCCTCCTTAGTTCCTTGAAGGTCGTGATGTGCCCACACAAAGTTACTGAATCACGGGACATAGCGAGGAAGACTTGGTGGTTCGTAATCGGAATAAAGCTTAAAGAAACAAATGAGTAGATCTTCAAGGGTATGTTGTAACACTAACTCTATATTCTTGTATATTATATATGGTTTATAAGTTGCATTAAAAACTTTTAGAATCCTGTTTCCGCTGCGTAATGTAAATCCGAGTTCCTACAGATGAATGATGTGAGGATCCTTTCTGATCAATTTACAGTAGGCCCTCCATCGTATTTTTTGGTTTCTTATGGAATCCAAGGACTCAACCTTGTGCTTTTGGATCGTCTTATCCTATTTACGACGAGCCTCCCATTAAGATCGCTCCTTTCCACCAAAGAAAATTCGAGCAGTAGTAAGCCCTTTCACTAGCTCCCTTAGCATGATGGCTTCAAAGGCAAGAGACCTCTTGTACCGATTGACATTTTTGACCTCAAGAGCCAATCTGGCCTTCTGTGAAAGCACCTTCATGCTGATATGTTAGTCCTCAGCCAGCCTCTCATACTGAAGCCTAGCCTCATTGGACTCATGTTGTAACTCATGCATATAATGTTGAGCAGAAACGGGAGTCTCTTTAGCGATTTTGACCTTTTTTTTAAACTTGACGACTTCTTTCCCAACCAAAATGGCCCTAGACTCGAGCTCAATGTACCGCAGTTTATCCTTGGCTACCCTCACCTCAAACTTACCTCTTTTCATGGTAAGATCCCTGACATTTTCACTAGCTACGAAAGCCCTGTTATGAACGCTAACCAACAACCTTCTCAAAGTGCCCTCGGTCACCCATGATTTCTCAGCTTCTCATCGTAAAGCCAATTGATCTTCGATTCACAAGCCAAAGTGGATTTAAGAACTTCATTCTTCTCAGCGAGCTCCCTCTTCAATTGGGAGATTTTCACAGTCTGCCTGTTTTAAGTGATCTGTGCCCAGCCTGTAAAAAAGAAAGGAGTAAATATAGCGATAAGCCTAGTTTAAAGATGAAGGATGAAGAGAGTATACATATATGCCATTTTTGAAAGCTGTCCGAATCCACTCAGAGTTGTTAGCAGTTCTGGCTTCTTTTCAATATCCTTCCCTGATGTACCTCTCACTGGTGGACATGCAACGCAACATGATAAGGGGGTCAACCGATGGACCGTTTGAGCTTGAAGGGGGAAGAGGACCAGTGACGTTCTAATCGGTGAAGATGGAATGATTGTCTTTCATGCCCTGAAATGATATGAACCTCACCAAGAGCAGTGAGACCCGGAACCAATATATGGTACCGAATGATAGTTTTCTAATCAAGTTTATAAACAAGAACGTTATCGGACCGTGACCCGTTACCTATAAGGAGGTAAGAACCAACGGTATCAAGAAAGTTGTAGACGCCACACTCAAGAATAGGAAAGAAGATGAGTGATAAGTCAAGGTTTGAACGCCACAAGGTAGAACCTTGATAAGTTCACAAGTTCTATGAAGAACCAAAGAGAAAATTCTCTCAAATTTATTTCAATTCAAAATCTATTCTCAAATTACATCAATTGGTCTCTTTTATACTAAAAATATCTAAGACCTAAAAGGGAATAAATATTAGGAAATTAATGCCTTACAATCATGAAAATAAATGCAAACAAATTTCGGAAATAAATAAATACTAAACTAGCAACTATTGACTTGCTTCCTAATTGGAAAGCTAAATCTAGAAACAAATCAGCCCCTTAATTTGGGAAACAAATCAACTATTATTCTTTGGAAATTAAAAGGAAATAAATCAGCCAAAGTTGACTAGCTTGTGCCACATGCCCAAGTCTTCCTTATTCGGCCCAATCAATTGCCTTGATGACCTTAATTACGCCTTGGTCTTCATGTGTGCTTATCTTAGACTTCAACAATTCAAAATCAGCCAAAGTGTCTTGAATTAGGCCATTTAGTGCTTCTTTGAATCTCTTAGTTCTTGCCCTTGTTATTGGCCCAACCGGAACATGCAATGGATCATTTGATGACTTCTTGATTCTCATCATGAAAGATGAGAATCGGTTGGGGACATGCTTCTGAAGGTCTCAAACCCGCAACGGCAGTTTAACCAATTGTTCTCCTAACTTCCCCAGGTTGAACGTCTAGTGAATGATCCGTTTCTCTTCATGTGCTAACTACTCGGGTATCACCATCTTTACCGATAGGGTAAATTTCAGAAGTTGACACCAAGGTCACATGGTGATATCACTCCCCGTAAGTGCTTTCAGTCAGGCTGGGCCCCACATCACCTACCATAGTATTCGGCAAAACCTCGGATGGTTGACCTAATCACAAGGATACTTTGTCAACATGATCCAAAAATTAGCGGGATACATTGTCCTTGACAACAGGTTCAACAAGGATAGTCTCATCCTTATCAAAATTAGAGTTAGTGAAGACTATCCAACGATTAACTGTGAACTGCATCGGGGCTTTACCAGCACTTTGTATAGGAAGTTTAGATGGAGGCCTGCTTACGGATGAGTCCACTTGGGCATGAGACGAGGTAGGTTGGGGAGAAGTACAGTCTGTTTGCTATTTGATATTTGCTTGCAGGTTAGTGACAAATCACAGTTTGCTATGTAAAATTATGTGTCAAGTAGGGTATCGTCCACAGAGATCGAGGTATAGCTAGGTGATCAAATTGTTACTCTAGAACTAATTGTAATAAAAGTATATTGCAATGGTTGTTGTATTGAAATTAACTAAAATGCAAACTAAGTTTAAACTAATTAAAATGCAACTAAGTTAGTAGATGAAAATGTATGATAAATGGACTAACAAGTTAATGGATCCAATATGCAAACAATGGGCAAAGATGAAACTTGCAATAATAAACATTAGCCAAATGTAACCAATAGAGATGTATAGTATTTATTGTATCTCTCTCACAAGTTTCCAATCTAGATTTATAGTATTGGCCACTTACAAGTGATTGTCAATAAATGAGCATCTATCAAAATAAGGAATTAATCTCTTCATAAAGTCATCAGCCTAGATTTATAAAATTGATGCTTGACCTCTCACAAGCAACCAACCTGGATGTATACAATTGATTACCCATTTGAGATTAGATAAAAATTGAGATTATTAAATCCATGCCTCACTTAAGGGATGTACTATTAAATGTTTAACCATTCCATTCAATTGAGCTTAAGAAGACCAAGTTGATGTATACCTAATCAACTACTCAAATAATTTTTCAAACAATTTGCTAAGAGAGGAATGTACAATCAAAGACAAATTATCATTGAAATCAATTAAAACAATGAATGAAACATATTTGATAGATTGATAGAAAATATAGAGTTCATTACAATGCCCAAATTCACAAAAGAATCACATCAACCCCCAAGTGGGATGATTAGCTCCTTATGCTAAATAAAATGAAATACATAGTAAAAAAGAGTGAGAGTAGACCCAATGAGTGGCTCTCTTTCCTTAAAAGCTTGAATTCCAATTTCCTAATGCCTTGTTGAGTATAAAATCAAAGAATGGATGTGTACGTTTTGGATGTGAATGGAGAGGATGATTCCTTGATCTAGAGATAGAAAATAAGGGATGTAAATGGTGTGTGTTCGTGTGTTTAAAATTAGAATCCATCATATATATTCCCGAAATTGTTCTGATTTGCTGATATGGCAACATGTGATGCACATAGTGCACAGGTTGTGCACATGTAAAGGACCTGTGCTAAACTCATGCAATCTCCTTCATGCTCCCTGCTTTGGGTGTAGTGTTCGGGTTTTGTCCAGGCAAGAACTCGTGCACTAAGGGTATTGGTTCTGGACTGCTCCCTAGTATGGGTAACTGTATGGGTTATGTCCGGATGAGGACTAGTGTAATACCCGTGCACTGAGGGCTTCTTCAATTCTTCAAGCTTCGGTGCACGGGTAAATGACCCGTGCACTATGCCTTCTTTTCTTCCTTTTTCTGCCCAATTCGCCCTTTTCGACTTCATTATTTGATTTTCACCTAATGCATGCAGTAAGAACAAAAGAGCCATAAGATAAACTCAAACTACCCAAAAATGAGACAAAGAGTAAGGATATGAGGGCCAAAATATATAACAATTTTGGTCCGATCAAATACACTCAAGCCAAACATTTGCTCGTCCTCGAGCAAACCTTAAAACAAACCAAAACAAATACGACAAGAATAACTAATGACTCGATCTAAACTCTTCAAGACTCAACGTAAATAATTCAACATGTCACATGTCCAACCGGTGATGAGATGAAAGGATGTGTGATAGAGAGAAGTAGACATATGCAAAGTAATCTAAAACAACTCGAAGGCACTTTAGGGAAACTCGCACTATCACGAATCCCATGCCTAGGAGTGCTCTCATGTCAGGAACTACTCACTCCCACACCTTGAGCATAATTCGTTTCGACTCTACTCCTCACAAGGCTTCACTCTCTTTTTACCGCTCAGAGTTCTAAGTTCACACTCATTCAAGGTATGCAATGATGGAATTCATGCATAGAATTCTAATGCATTACATACAATGTATATTCAAAAACTGATAATGTCTCTGAACTAGCCTAAGAATGATTCATGACTCCATGAATGTGGAAGATCAAGCAATCAACAAACATTCCCTATCAAGACATAGCATAGCCAAATAGGACTATTCTCTTTGGTTGTAACGGGTTATGGGGTTAGATGTGGTGAACAAAGAAATAAGGAAGTTTGAGTTCAAAGATCACCAATCATGCTTAATTATACTCACACACCCCATACAAAGCTTTATTACACATTGATTACACTTTAGCGACTAGGCATTTACTTACATACACATTTGTGTTTCACAATTGTACTCTACTTTGTGAGTACTTAACATTTATATCACAAGGCTTTCTTTTTTTTTTACTATGCCTTATTCTTTCTTTTTGCTTGATTTTTACTTTCTTTGCTTTTCTTTTGCACAACATCATATAACATTTTTATAATTTGGCTCTTAAGTGTAAATTTGGGCACTTTTACATGTTGAGCCATTTCATGAACAATTCACATAATTGCCTACATACATGCTATTTCTACATACATAACACACACACACACCCCACTGATTGGCAATAAAGGCAGGCTTGTGTTTGGCTATGGCTATATGGTTCATTTTGGTTCCAAATGAAATATAAGTGTTTGGTCGCAAGATTGGCATTGAAGCACACAAATAGGGATTATGAATGTGTTTAGGCTAATTTAAGTAGTTAATTTCACACACATTGCCTAAAATCACTTTCATAATTAGTCCATCAAGGAATGAATGCATCCATCAATCAATCCACTATATATATGAAATGTAAGCCCTATGGCATGTGATGCGCATGACGAGGAAAGTGTTTAAAGAATAGATATATTTATAAACTCGATGCGCTTTTTATAGGCTGTGTTTGTGAACATGACAATTAAATTCAAAGGCCTATCCACATCAAGCATTCACACTCAAAATTGTTGGACAACCCCCAAACCATTTTGTACTATATGCTCAAAATCTATACAAGGTATATGCATGATTTCAAAACCGCCAAACCGAGTTAGGCAATATAAAAAGATAACATGTAAATCATTTGCATATCCATAAGAGCCTTCGGTTCATCCAATCAAAAATGAAATAATCAATAAATGTAAAATTGTGGAAATCAAAAGTGTATCAACATTCACATGTGTTTCCATTCATAACTATCCATATTCACAACCCAAAAATGATATTCAATAAGATATTCACATTCACCAATTATTCACAAATGACCAAAAACAAAAAAAGAGATATAAAGTGTACGAGATTGAGAATGAGATGAAAAGATAAAACAGAGGTGATTGCTCATTGGTCTAAAACTTGATTAGGTTCTCTCCCGTTTTATGAGAACTTTGGCTAGCTCATCCCTCTAAGACTTGTAAGTTGTCAGTGTGTCTAATCCAAGAGATGAAGAACCTAACCTTGAAGTACAATTCTTAATCACAAAGGTTAACAACCTCAAAGTATCTCAAAATCAAATAGCGCTCTCATCAAATAATATCTGCAATCATCCAAATATCCTCCACCATCAACTAAGCCAATCAAATAACAAACCTAAAAGAAAATAATATTAAAAACTACCAAATTTACAAGTTCAACTAAATACTAAAAGTACTGAAGGAATTAAACAGTTAAAATATCAATGCAAGAAAATCATGAGCATGGTTGATAAGGGTCACTCGTTATCCGATGACTCGGTCATGTCTTCTATCTGTGGCTCATAGCCCTTCAGATCTAGTTCAACTCTTTCTCTCTATTCAAACTTTCTCCTTGATCTTTCCAATGCCACCTGTTACTCTGCTTCATAAATATCTATCAATGGTCCTCCCAAAGGGGTTGACTGTGAAGCGATCCGTTTATTCTTTCTTGAATATGAAATTAGGTTCAGATCTTGCCTCATTCCGGTGATGTTTGTCCATAAATCTTTAATGTTGTCCATCACATCGGTGTGAAGCTGTTCAACCCTCACACTGTTACCTTTGATGACATTGGAAAAGTTTGTACTCATCTAGTTAACTGAAGTCAGAAGGCTCACCATTCATGAGATGAACGTCTACCACAGAACTTGGTTGCCTCTAACAAACTTAGGGATTGAAGGTATCTGCCTATATTCCATTTCTTCTGCTTCCTATTGTTGCTGGTGTTATGTACTCGACCCTGCTTCTGCTTGTGTTTTCTTCTTCCCTGTTCTTTTTCTGGTGAGATTCAAACCCCTCTCCAACTTCAACCTCTTCTAATTTTGCATATCTAAATCATCTTGGGGCCACTCAAGGTCATCATTCATGAAATCCACCCCAGCCTGCCTACAAAACTCGATAATTAAGCACGGGAAAATCAGAGCCTACTTATCCAACCTTCTATTCCCAACTGTTAAGATCACCACATTCACTATCCATGCAACGTTTAACGGTTGGTTATCCATGAGTCAATGTAGAACTATGGCAGTCTTAAAGGCTACATTGGCCCTTTATGTGCGGGGTTTGAGAGAGTGGGAAATAAACAAATTCTAGAAACCCAAGTCAATCATAAGGTTGGAGTGCTAGATTGGGTATTCCGGAGTCACCCAAAATTCCATAGGTACGATGATGAGTTCATTTGCTAGCTCCATATTCTACTTCACAAAACTCTCATCCCAATTGACTTTGTCTTTAATCCTCTCAATCACCCTCCGATCTTCTGGAAGCTCGGTTCTGAAATAGCTCTGAATATCTGCCAATGTCATCCAAACTTCTGCCCCTTTCACCATGACTGTAACACCCCGGATGAAGTCATCGTGTATCATTTTAGCATAAAACTCCTATACAACTCTTTTGTAGAAATTAGGGGGAGTACGAACATACGTTTGCCACCCTCTTTAGTTCACCATATCCGGGATTTGGGTACGTGCTAGCTTGGATAGATCAATTCCTCGTTCTACTACCATGTTTCACCTCTTGAAGTACTTTAGAAGTTTTTCATATTCAGGGTTCAATGTGCATAGAGGCAGCAGAGTAGGAGTGGGTGTCTTTTTCTTCTTGCTCCCACTAACACCGAATTTCTTACCTAAGACCTTAATCCTGCTTGTCATCTGTAAAAGAAAACACTCAATTAAGGAAACATTACAGCTAAAAGCAAACATATGTGCATATAGGTTAAGTAGAAAAATTCAAGTAGGTAACAATGGGCCTTACTTCCCAGTGCACAGGCTGTGCACGAGTGACTGACCCCGTGCATGACCGGTGTAGTTACCTAGATTTATACTTCTTCTTCAATTTTTCCTTAGTAAGATGCACAATATACATAAACAATGAATACTTGCACATGGAATAGATTCGACATCAATTAAGTTCACGCAAATAACAAATTCATGACCAATTAACTTCATTTCATAACAATTCACACAAATTTACATAAACCCTAAAATTTCCAATGTATACGCAAAAGTGATCAATAATAATTCAAAATCATTCAAAATCACTCTTACTTGCATCAAAAACAAAAACCCAACATGAACATCAAAGAGTATTCATTAAAGAATGAAAAATTCATGCGTCACTCATAGGTTAGGGTTCATGCCAATTTTTTGAGAGATTGAAAGGAGAAGAGTGTGCAATTCATATTTGAACAATTTGGGAACAAGTTTTTAGAGAAAGAATCATACCTTTGATCTTGAAAATTGAAAGCCATTATGGTTCTTTCAAGAGAGAAAAGGGAAAAATATTTATTTTGGGCGTGTGATCCCTACCATGAAAGCGACATCATATATATACTCACTCACGGTGCACGGGTCTAGCAAAGGTGGGAACCACCCATGCATAACCAATTCCTTGAATTCTTCTCTCCGGGTGCAAGGGTTGTGAATAGGACAATTACCCATACACTACACCTGTTTGCACTTGTTTCATCGCTTGCTTTTCCGGAATCTCCATTTGTTGGCTTGAATCTTTACACTTGAAAAGCACTGATTTCATTCATCATAAGACAAACATGAAAATATATGACAAAATTTTAAAAAACATGTTACACTATAGATTTTCTTCCAACTCAAATTTACCCACAAACAATCAAGCTCAGGTAATCAAGATGAAGGGCAACACAGAGGCAATAAGAAAATAAATTGTGTAACATAAAACATGCAGCTTGGGTGGAACTTAAGCCAAGTAAAAGTGGTTTTGTTGGAATTGGGATCACACCCTTACGAACTACCCAAATGGGTGTTCTTGACTATCGTACCCTTTTTAACCCATTTGATCTTACGCTATCCACTAAGTCTTCCCTAACCCAATTTTTTTGACTTTTAGTGGGTTCTTTTTAGACTTCTTTCCATTCTCTTTGAACTCTTGAATTTTGGAACAATGGCCTTGAACATGCCCTTTTCTTGAACAAAAATAGCAAGTTGGAAGGGTATAAGGAAAACTCCCTCTTTGGTTGAAGCTTTGAGGTTCCCTTGAGTGTTGCACTTTAAGTGACTTGACTTCCTTTTCTACTTTGCTTAGCTGCACTATGTAGTCACACTCCTTCACTTTCGCAATCTTCAAGGCCTCATTTTTCTTCTTGAACACTTCATTCACCTTTCCCAAAGTATTTAACTTATTTTCAATCTCCATCAATAACCTCCTAGTTTTTCTTGCATATTCTTCTTCAAACTCCTCCGAGAGTTTAGCAAGGTTAACTAGGTCTTTTGAAATCACCTTCTTTTCACCCTCGACCTTCACAATTTTCTTCTTAATCTTTTTGTTGAGGTTGGAGAGTTCTTGTACTTTCTTTTTCAAAGTCTCATTCTCCTCCTTAAAAAGTTTGATTTCTTGATGAAGATTTTTGTTATTTGCTTCTGACCCCTTCTCTTTTTCTTCCTCAAAGTCTCTAGTTATCTCTTCAAGCATTTCTTTATTAAAAATTGCATCATCTATCTTTGAAGCTTCCTTTTCTTTAATACCATCAAGAAGGCCTTCTTCCATTTCACCTGCTAATTCAACTGCATTTACAAGCTTACCAACATTGCCTTTCCTTTTTCGACCTTTCACCTTCTCCATTACAAAACATCCTCCTTCACTTACCTTGTCATTAGGTCCATCCATATAGAATTCTACTTCCATATCACCACAGCTAAAAGATAAATGTCTTGAAACCATATTAATAACCATTCATGTTGTGGCCATGAATGACCAATCTCAAAGCAACTTCCAATCACGATTCTAACCCTCTTCTTTCATTTTAAAAATCATAAAGTCAACCGGTACCTTGAGCCCATGTACATCCACTGCACATTTGTAAGCTGAGTAGAATTGTCAGCCAATTCCAAGGTGATGAAGGTAGGCTTAATAGAATCAATTTTCAACTGCCTTCAAACTTGAAGGGGTATCATGTTGATACTGGCCCCCATATCGAGCACTCCCTCCATGATACCTGAATCTCCTATCCTCACTGGAATAATGAAATTCCCAAGGTCTTCCAACTTTGATAGGATGGTCTCCCTCACCAGTTGCTCATTATCCCCTGTAATCATCACCGATTCACCTACCTCCCCATTCTCAGCATTTTCATTCACTTTATATGACTCTAGAGTAACTCCTCCTTATCTAACTCCTCATTCTCACCTTACACTGCTTCTACAACCTTTGCATGTTAATTCCCACTCACTGATTTTCCTTTTTTTTTTACTTGAGTATGGACTCTGCTATCTAAGTCAACTAAGTCTCCATTCTTTTGAGTAAGGAATCAATGTTAAGGTTCTCTGGTCATTAGAGTCAATATAGTTCTACAGTTTCTATCGAGTTGCTTTTTAAGTGTTGCTGAAGTCTTGGTTGGATTTCTAGTAGCTTTGTACCAACTCCTTCATCATTTCTTCAAGTGTCTTGATCTTGGTTTGATATTTTCCTGATTGGTTACTGAAATTTATTAGAAGGTGACATTGTGTATCCTACCACTGGTTGCTTGGGCCACCCTGATTGTTTATCTGTTATAGCATTGATTATGAAATCCTTGGTTCTGGTTAAAGTTGTTGTTGTTAATCCATTAGAGACTCGGATGACTTCTCTAACCTGGATTGTATGCATAGGAGTAAGGGTAATTTTTTTGTCGTTTGAAGCCTACCAACACTTGATCATCCTCTTGCTCGCATTGACCTTCCCCCATCATTGAATCACTAATGACTTGGTTCACTTGGGCACCTGACTTGTACAAATTCTTCACTAAGTTCTTCATGGATTGCATTACCTTTGTCATTCTAGACCTTTCAATTGCAATGCCTATGCCTCCATCAATTTCTATCTTGCCATCTCTCCATGTGTTGGAGGATCTCTGCTGTGAATTTTGGGCCAACTTCTCCATAATCTCATAAGCCTCTAGGGATCTCTTGTCGGTAATTGTACCTCTACAAGCATAGTCCACTATCATCTGAGTGATAGTGAGGAATCCCAGATAAAAAGAAGTGACCTTCAATTCGTCCAAATAGGTGTGTGGCAGCACTTACGCTAGCAGAAGGTGGAATCTCTCTCATGCTTCATGAAATAGCTCACCGTCCTCCTCACTGAATGTGGCAATTTTTATCTTTAACTCTCTGGCCTAAGCAGACTGAAAGAATTTGTTGTAGAAAGCTTTGCACACCTGGGACCATGTTGGGGTTAGGTGCCCCCATCCCCATTTCCCCATTTCCCCCAAATATTATAATATTATATAAAAATATATTAATACATATTTTTGTTATATTTTTAATATTTTTATTATTTTTATTTTACTAACTATATATACATATTTATAAACTATAACTTAAATTATATACCAAGCAATCTAACTATACATACATATTGATTTTCTTGTTAAATTACACACCAAGCAAGCTCCATATAATTTATTAACATATTTTACTAACTATATATACATATTAAACAACTTAACTTTCATTTCAATTTGTATGGGATGTTATTTTGTTTTTGAATTTATTGGATTGCGAATTTATGTGTTTCTTTAATATGTAATTTTTACTGATATAGGAAAAATGGGGGAATGGAAAAATGGGGGACTTTGGGGAAACAGGGAAAAATGGGGAAAAATGAGGGAAATGGGGAAATGGGAAAATGGGGATGGGGTAGGGGGACCTCCCCCTAAAATTACCCCAACCCCATTTCCCCCAAATGGGGAAATGGGGGGGGGGATAGAGGAGGGTTTGGACAATGGGGTTGGGGATGGGGGGACCTACATCCGCCCCTATTTCTCCATTGGCCATCCCTAGTTGTGAGTTTACCATGCCTCATTGCCATGTACCACTGCATGGCATATATCTTCAAGCAATATTGGAAACATCTCATCTGTAATTGTCCCCCGGTCAACACCTGTATTCTGGAATACTATTGGGATAGTCTCTAGCACTGCACTATACTACATTATAAATTATAAATACTCCTCAGTAGGTAGCCCATGGAATGATGACAACAAGTTCAGCGCATACCCTTCAACTTATATTGCCTAGTGATATCATCTAGTACAATAGCAGTAGGTTGCTCATCTCTTATTGATGGGAGAGTGTACTCCCTAATTGTTATTCCTAAATCCTCCTCATGTGTTTCTTGCTCCTCAACCTGCATGTTAGGTAGGTTCTCTTCAGCCATTTCCTCTTTCAACCGATTACTCTCAAATTGTCTAATTATCCCTGTTAGGATTATGCTCAATAGCAAGAGTGTAATGATATATATGACAATCTTTTCATATTAAAAAAGTGATTTCAAGTTTATGAAATCTTATAACAATTATAGTTTAATTATTATAACTGTCAAAAGCAAATAATCATAAGGTCAAAAGATTATGAGAAATGAAGAATTGTTCGTACATCTGGATATGTATGAGGTAGACACAGTTCTTTAGTTAGTATTGAACGATATTCACAACTTAAGATAAAGTTGGGCGCCTTTACCATGTTAAAGTTGTAGATTCTTTTGCTAGCATTTGAGTGAGATCAAATGTGTTATGATGAGTCTAAATCATCAAAGCGTAGTGCCATTGAGCAAAAGAATCTGTGCACTAGGTGCACTGAATAGGATCACAGTGAAATACTTTATCCAGAACCGTCAGTGGTTAAAAATTCACTTGAGAACAATTGGAGAGTCTATCTCAATCCTGAAAAAAATGATGGACTTCTGGTTACAAGTGTTATCATTTGTACTATCAGTGAGTACAATTATATAGCATAGTCTATCCTTGATGGTTTGGTGGTATTCATTTGTTAATCGATAGAGGATTCATTTATAGCTATGGACATCGTGGCTCTATTTATTAAATATGAGTAGAATTTCATCATATGGATATTTTGAGGTATTGGATATTAAATCTTAACGTTAAGTTTTCAATAGTGTCTATTGAAAAATGGTTTCTGGACAAGTCAAAATATCTAAGTTCAAAGCGTGGTCATATGAGTAAATATGGTAACTAGGAGAGATATAGGTGGTCTATGAGCTCTTGACGATTACTGGTATTTTTCATGAGGACACACTATCTAAAATAAGGTTTATTTATGGTATGAATGAGAAACATTTACTTACTCTATCTTTTTTAAGAGTTCAATTTTAGTTCTTTAGTGGAATGAGCTAAAATTAATAGATCGAACCTAAGTGAATCATTTATTGATTGTGATTAGGTTATGTTAATTAAAGCTTAAATTTAAATAGGCCACCAAGATCCCCATTCTACACGAACTTGCATGGGTCAATTGATATATTCTACCGGACTAATTTCTGAGTCCATCAAGAATTGCTTAAGGATTTCGGAATCCAAAAGTTTTAGGAGAGGTGCGGTCAAGTGTGATCAAGACACTCTGTAACTCTTCAAATACCTAGAATGGGCGGCCAAGGATGTGGGAATCCTTGGTCGACCCTAATAGGATGCGATTAGCATTCCATTACTACATTAAGAATATAATTTTTACATTTTAATTAAATGGGCTATTAAATTATATTAATTTATGAATTTAAGGCATGTGAACTTGTTTCTTTTTTAGTAAGAATGCGTCTAGTTCACGTGTGGACTTCTTATTAAAATCAAACGGATTTAATAAAATGAAAAAACAATATATTGTCCATAGATTAGGCTTGGGCAAGCAAGGCTAAAATTATTATCCTAATTTATTGTTTTAATTTATTATTTAATTAAATGAAGTTAATTAATTAATTAAAAGTCAAAATCTTTTTCTTACTATGAGGGGGTCACTTAGTATCATACTATTGTTGGTAGTATCAAAGACTTTATTTGATAAGTAGATAAATTCCTTTTATTTATCTAGTTAAATTAGTAAGTTTTTGATATCTATCAAAACTGTAATTGACAATTGGTCAAATTAAAAAGTTTTTGATATAGTTACAATTTAATTGACATTCAATAACTTATTATTGTATAATACAGTTACGAGTTGGAATAGGGTTGAATTATAAAGTTTATAGGAGTTTTGGTGAAACACAAATCCTCCATGTGTGAGGATTTTCGGCCACTTATATATATATATATATATATATATATATATATATATATATATGCCAAGAGAATTCAACCAAGAAAATTGTTATACAAAGAAGTTTTTTTTTATTTGCTTTATTTGCTTAAAAATAACATCCAACTCAAAGAAAAGGTGTGTGAGAATTCGGCCAAAAGAAAAAGAAGATAGGAGTGTTTTGTTTTCGATAGTGCACTAATAGCTTTTATATCAAAACTCTTTATGTACAACATTGAATTGGGTTGATACGAGTTTCGATCAAAAGATTGAGAATTCACAAGTGACCAAACGTTCTTTATTTTTCTCTAGGAGGGTTATTATGACTAAAAAAAGAAAAAGTTTTCTGTTTTCCATGCTCAGGTACACAATTCAAAGAAAGGGATCCCACACTCCTAGGTGATTCACGTTCGTGATTTGATTTGAAGATCTTATTCCTTTTGATGCAATAGCAATCGTCACGTGTAAACAGTACGTTACCTTTTAATTATATGTTAATTAATCAAGGGTTAAGGTTCTCCCTTTTAAAGGATTTTTTTTTAAATATGGCAATCAATATTTTTGCTTCGACCGTGAGTTCTTTCCTACAATTGGTATCAGAGTCAGGTTGTACCATTGATTAATTAATGTATATATAAATGGATCTAATTCTTTTTATTATAAGTATGCATGTTTTAGAAAGAGATGAAACTCTTAGTATTCACATGTATAATTACATTGGAATGAATGGATATACATATGTTTTTATAATGTGATTTGTTATTGTTAGATTTTGGTTCTAGAATTTTAATGTATTTTTGTTTTGGGATTGTAACAAGAAGGGTAGTCTATCATCGCCATAATTTTCTTCATGGTAGTTGCTAAGTTTTTATTTTATTTTATTGTTGTAATTAAAAAAAGATGGATGTAATATATTCAAGTTTCGAAGATTCGAAGAGTTAAAGAATTAGAAACAGAAAAAGTAGCAATGGTGTAACCCGACACAACCCGTGCACACCAAGAAAACAAGTGTACGTGCGACCAAGCGCGCTTGCCATGCGCTTGCCCATGGTGTGGTAGAAAAGGTGCTGCGAACTGGGCAACCACACATGGCCTCGAGTTCACAAGTCCCTTTTCATGAGACCTATGGATGGACGGCCACTTGATGACTTGTTCGCCAAGTTAGGAATAGGGTTTTTTTTTTCAAAACAAATATAATTTACTTACGTTTCTAGGATGGACCAAAATTGTGGCTATTTATTTTTCCGTAAATATTGCAATGTTTATTATTATTTGATAACATGTCATATAGAATAGAAGTGACACTCATATATCTCTTCTGGTATGAACATGCATTGAATGATATAGGTATCTAATTTGGCATCTAGAAAACTTGGTAAATCATTTTGCGGAATTCCGTCACACACCTTAAATAATTGAGTGGGAGAAGGTGTTTGGAACACCTATGGCATCCAAGTTTAGTTAAGCTTTATGTTTCATGTGATAAACCCCCAAGGGGTATCCATGAATGGAATTCAACAAGATACTTCCTTACAAAGATAGACTAGACAGTTAACTCAAACGATATCTACTCTCAAAGGAGGGATTTTTGGGAGGGAATATATTGAAGGTAGATAACTTGGTAACACACTCAATGTGGTTTTATTGATATCCTCCCAAGAGTTCTTGTTAATAAAATCGCAAGGCTAAAATTGAAAATGCGGGTTGTTATATTAACAATTAGGTGAGACCTAGTCCAATTAGTAAATGGCGCGAACTCCCAAAGTGGGCGTGACATTTATGGTTGTTGGATCACCGTTCAATTTTACAATTGAATTATTTTATTTAATTCAAGATAAATATTCGAAAATGCTTTATCGTGATTGTTTACTTATATATAATTTTTTTTTACTCGGAAATGATGATCCCATCCCTAATCAACATCCTAAAAGATAATACTTTAACTGGTGATAATTATGTCACATGGAAAAGGAAAATTCGATTGTTATTGCAAGCTGAAAAGCATAAGTTTGTTCGGTGTACCCATAAACCACATGCTTCTACTGATGAATCTACTAAGGTGCAAGGAGATAAGCATGATGAGTGGAAAGCCTTAGATGAGATGGCCAAATGTTACATTATGGCCACCATCTCCGACGTGTTGCAACAACAACGTGAAGGAATGAAGACTGCTGCTGATATAATGATGTATTTGGAAAAGATGTTTGCTATGAAGTCTAGGATGACTAAGAGAGAGGCAGTGACTGCTTTCATCAGTCTTCGAATGAAACATGGACAGACTGTGAAAGATCACATGATGAAAGTCATTGCACGTCTCAACATTGTTGAATTCAATGGTACTAAGATAGATAGTGATACGAAAATTGACATGATTGTCAACTCACTGTCGGATTCATTTGATTAGTTCAAGTTGGACTACACCTTGAACAATAAGGAATACACCTTGCACAACCTGATACAAGATGTTCAAATCGCTAAGAAAATCCCTGTGAAAGGTAAGGGTCAAGAGATTCATATAGTTGGTAAAGTAGCTACTGTTAAGACCTGTAAGAAGGTCAAGAAACAATTAAAGAAAAAGCAACTTGGGCCTACCAAGAAGGAGACCAAGAAAGTAATGAAGATCAAAGGGAAGTGTTTCCTTTGTGGTGAAAAGGGACAGTGGAAAAGAAATTGTCCAAAGTCTCAAAATGAAACATCTTTTCTGACAGATTCTATAGATTCTTGGATCATAGACTCTAGAGCCACTAATCATGTTTGTTATTCCTTACAGGGGTTCTAGGAAAGGAAAAGACTGAATGAGAATGAATTCAACTTGCGTTTAGGCATTTATATTTGATAGACATTTATTATGTACCTCAATTCAAGATGAATTTAATTTCAGTTTCTTGTTTAAATAAATTTGGATATTCGGTTACTTTTAATAAAAGTTTTATTATTAGTAGAAATAACAAATTTATTTGCAAAGGTATATTGGAAAACGGTTTACTTAATTTGCATAGAAATATCTCTCACTTGTTAGACACGAAATCAACGGAACCTAATCATAAAAGAGTAAAATTATCAAAAGATGAAACCTACATGTGGCATTTACTCCTAGGTCATATTAACCTTGATAGGATCAAAAGATTGGTTAGTGATGGACCTTGAAAAGACTTAAAGGTTGATGATCTACCACCTTACGAATCTTGTTTGGAAGGTAAGATGACCAAAAGATCGTTCACGACCAGAGGCACAATAGCCACTGAATATTTTGGATTAATAAACACTAATGTATGTGGTTTTATATCATTCAAGCTAGAGGTGGATATGAGTACTTCATCACTTTCACGGTTGATTACTCAAGATTTGTCTATGTGTATCTCATGAGACATAAGTCGGATGCTTTTGACATGTTCAAAGCATTTAAAGCTGAAATGGAAAATCAGCTTCAGAAACATATAAAAATCTTAAAGTCTGATCGTGGTCGGGAATATTTATCTGGTGAGTTTCAGCAATATCTTATTGATAATGAGATAATTTTTTAGTTTTCTATGTCAGGGACACTCAAGGTGGCAGAAAACTAGAATATAACTCTTTTAGACATAGTTAGGTCTATGTTGAGTTATTGAACACTTCTTAATTCCTTTTAAGGATATGCTTTACAAACTGCTTTGTACATTCTAAACGTTGTACCATCTAAGTCGGTTCCTCAAACACTGCATGAGTTGTGGACTAGGCAAAAGCCTAGTTTACAACACTTAATGATATCTGGAAGTTTCATAACCTAGCCTAATTATTAGTTACACACCATCACAAGATCAACAACCTACCATTCCTCGTTATAGTGGGAGGGTTAGTAGACAACCCGAGAGATACATTGGTCTAGGAGAATCAGTGGAGAATCTCTCGGATGACGATGATCCCTACACGTACATTGAAGCTTTGGAGGATGTTGATTGTCGTCATTAGAAAATGGCAATACAATCTGAAATTAAGTCTATGTTCAAAAACAAAGTCTGCTCTTTTGTAGACTTGCCTAAAATGATAAAACCTATTGGGTGCAAGTGGGTATACAAGAGGAAGAGAGGTATGGACGGAAATGTGGAAACCTTTAAAGCTAGATTGGTAGCTAAAGGTTATACACAGAAGAAAGGTATCGGTTACAAGGAAACCTTCTCTCCTGTGGCCATGCTTGAATCAATTAGGATACTCTTATCCATTACATCATCTCTAGATCTAGTGATTTGACAAATAGATGTCAAGACATCTTTCCTTAACGAAAGTCTTGACGAAAGCATCCATATGATGCAACCAAAAGGATTCATTGAAAAAGGCCAAGAGGAAAGGGTATGCAATTTACAAAGATCCATATATTGATTGAAGCAAGCATCCAGATCCTGGAACATAAGGTTTGATCAAGCTGTGAAAGGTTTTGGATTTATTCAAACCATGACGACCCCTGTGTATACAAAAGGATTAAAGGTGACAAGTTGGTTTTCCTAGTTCTTTACGTTGATGATATACTACTCATTGAAAATGATGTAGGTGTATTGACATCAGTAAAAGAATGGTTTGCAAAACAATTTTATATGAAGGACTTAGGATAAGCAAATTATATTCTTGGTATCTAAGTAATAAAGAATAGAGAGAATAGAACGATTGCATTACCACAAGCTTCATACATAAATAAAATCTTGTCTAGGTTCTCCGTGCAAGATTCCAATAAAGGTATGTAACCTTTCATACATGGAATCAAACTCTCTAAGGAACAAATTCCTAGAAATGAGCATGAAGAACAATTCATGAGTAGGGTTCCATATGCCTCAGCAGTTGAAAATCTCATGTATGCAATGCTCTGCACTAGACCAGACATTTGTTTTGTAGTTGGCATAGTTAGCAGGTTTCAATCGAAACCTGTTTCTCATCACCGGACTGCAGTCAAGCATATTTATGTTTACTCTTAGAAAAGGCACAGTCATAAGGAGAAGTATCAAATAATCTTGCATTGCTGATTCCATCATTGAAGCAGAGTATGTGGCCGCATAAGAAGCTGCTAAAGAGACTGTCTTGCTCTACCAATTTTTGATTGACTTGAAAGTAGCTCCTAATACGATTAAGCAGATCACTATCTACTGTGATAATAGTGGAGTAGTAACTAATTTGAGAGAACCAAGAAGCCATAAGAGAGGGAAACACATTGAAAGGAAGTATCACCTTCTGAAGGAAATTGTGCATAAGAGCGACGTGATGATCACTAAGATCGCGTCAGTAGAAAATCTAATGGACCCCTTCACAAAGGCTCTACCACAAAAGAGTTTTGATGGGAATCTAAGGAATATGGAAATGAGAGATATGACACACTTGCTATAGCGCAAGTGGGAGATTATTAGGATTATGCTCAACAATAAGAGCGTAATAGTGTATTTGACAATCTTTTCATATTAATAAAGTGATTTCTACTTTAACAAATCTTATAGCAATTATAGTTTAATTATTATAATTGTTAAAAGTAAATAATCATAAGGTCAAAAGACTATGAGAAAATAAGAATTGTTCGTACATCTGAATATGTATGAGGTAGACACAATTCTTAAGTTAGTATTGAACAATATTCATAACTTAAGATAAAGTTTCGCGACTTTACCTTGTTAAAGTTGTAGATTCTTTTGCTAGCATTTGAGTGGGATCAAATGTGTTATGATGAGTCTAAATCATCAAAGTGTAGTGTCATTGAGCAAAAGAATCTAGTGCACTAGGTACACTATAGGATCATAGAGAAATACTTTATCCAAAGCCGTCAGTGATTAAAAATTTTCACTTAAGGACAATTGGAGAGTCTATCTCAATCCTGAGAAAAATGATGGACTTTCGGATAAAAGTGTTATCATTTGAGCTATCAATGAGTACGATTATATAGCATAGTCTATCCTCGATGGTTTGGTGGTATTCATTTGTTAATCGATAGAGGACTTCATTTATAGCTACGGACATCATGGCTCCATTTATTAAATATGAATAGAATTTCATCATATGGATATTTTGAGGTATTGGATATTAAATCTTAACGTTAAGTTTTCAATAGTGTCTATTGAAAAATGGTTTCTGGACAAGTCAAAATATCCAAGTTCAAAGTGTCTTCATATGATTAAATATGGTAACTAAGAGAGATATAGGCGGTCTATGAGGGCTTGGCGATTACTGGTATTTTTCAAGAAGACACACTATCTCAAATAAGGTTTATTTATGGTACGAATGAGAAACATTTACATATTCTATCTTTTTTAAGAGTTCAATTTTAGTTCTTTAGTGGAATGAGCTAAAATTAATAGATCAAACCTAAGTGAATCATTTATTGATTGTGATTAGGTTATGTCTACTGAAGCTTAAATTTAAATAGCCCACCAATATCTCCATTCTACGCGAACTTACATGGATCAATTGATATATTTTACCGAAATAATTTCTGGGTCCATCAAGAATTTTTTATGGATTTCAGAATCCAAAAGTTTTAGGAGAGGTGTGGTCATGTGTGATCAAGACACTCAGTAACTCTTCAAATACCTGGAATGGGGCGGCCAAGAATGTGGGAATCCTTGGTCGACCCTAATAGGATGCGATTAGCATTCCATTACTACATTAAGAATATAATTTGTACATTTTAATTAAATGGGCTATTAAATTATATTAATTTATGAATTTAAGGCATGTGGACTTGTTTCTTTTTTAGTAAGAATGTGTTTAGTTCACGTGTGGACTTTTTATTAAAATCAAATGGATTTAATAAAATGAAAAAACAATATATTGTCCATAGATTAGGCTTGGGCGGCAAGGCTACAATTATTAGCCTAATTTATTGTTTTATTTTATTATTTAATTAAATGGAAGTTAATTAATTAAATAATTAATTAATTAACTAAAAGTCAAAATCTTTTTCTTACTAGAAGAATGTCTCTTAGTGTCATACTGTTGTTGGTAGTATGATAAGTATCAAAGACGTTATTTGATAAGTAGATAAATAAAAGGAATTTATTTATCTATTCAAATTAGGAAGTTTTTGATATTTATCAAAACTCTAATTGACAATTGGTCAAATTAAGAAGTTTTTGATATAGTCACAATTTAATTGATATTCAATAACTTATTATTGGATAATACACTTACGAGTTGGATTAGGGTTGAATTCTAAAGTTGATAAGAGTTTTGGTGAAACACAAATCCTCCATGTATGAGGATTTTTTGCCACCTATATATATATATATATAAATAGAATTCGGCCAAGACAATTGTTTTGGAGAGTAGTTTTTTTTTATTTGCTTAAAAAAACTTCCAACTCAAATAAATGGTGTGTGAGATTTCGACCAAGAGAAGAATAAGTGATGAGAGTTTTGTTTTCAATAGTACACTAGTAGCTTTTATATCAAAAGACTTTGTGCACAACATCGAATCAAGTTCATACGAGTTTCGATCAAAAGATTGAAAATTCACAAGTGACCAAACATTTTTTTTGTTTTTCTCTAGGAGGGTTATTGTGACTAACAAAAGAAAAGTTTTTTTGTTTTCCATCCTCAGTACACAACTTAAAGAAAGAGAGTCAACACTCATAGGTGATTCACGTTCGTGATTGGATTGGAAGATCTTGTGGTTTTCTTTTTGATGCAATATCAATCGTCACGTGAAAAAGGTGAGTTACCTTTGAATTATATGTTAATTAATCAAGGGTTAATGTTCTCTCTTTTAAAGGATTTTTTTTTAAAATATAACGATCAATAATTTCGCTTACACCTCATGTTTTTTCCTACAATCCATCAAATCTGATTTATATTATCTTGGGCTAGAAAAACTGGTATTCAGAGTGAATGCCTCCCGTGCATAAACCTAAACACCTGAAACTACACCAAACAAAAGAAACACAAGGTAAAAGAAAACTAAAACAATAAACAACTAACTAAAGCTAAATCTAATCACATTTATATACACCGATCCCTGGCAATGGCGCTATTTTGACAAATCACCGTTTGCTATGTTAAAGTATTTGTCAAACAAAATTTGTAAACCCAAATTGCACTCAAAATTGATAAACAATGTAGTGGCAAGTAGGGTATCGTCCACAGAGATTAAGATATAGCTACGTGATCAAATTGTTGCTCTAGAACTAAATACAATAAAAGTATATTGCAATGGTTGTTGTATTGAAATTACCTAAAATGAAAACTAAGTTTAAACTAATTAAAATGCAACTAAGTTAGTAGATGAAAATGTATGATAAATGGACTAACAGGTTAATGGATCCAATATGCAAACAATGGGCAAAGATGAAACTCGCAATAATAAACATTAGCCAAATGTAACCAATATAGATGTATAGTATTTGTTTTATATCTCTTATGAGTTTCCAATCTAGATGTATAGTATTGGCTACTCACAAGTGATTGTCTATGAATAAGCATCTATCAAAATAAGGAATTAATCTCTTCATAAATTCATCAACCTAGATTTATAGAATTGATGCTTAACCTCTCACAAGAAACCAACCTAGAAGTATACAATTGATTACCCATTTGAGATTAGATAAAAATTGAGATCATTAAATACAGGCCTCACTTGAGGGATGTACTCTTGTTTGACCATTCCATTCAATTGAGCTTAAGAAGACCAAGTTGATGTATACCTAATCAACTACTCAAATAACTTCTCAAACAATTTGCTAAGAGAGAAATGTACAATCAAAGACAAATTATCATTGAAATCAATTAAAACAATGAATGAAACATATTTTATAGATTGATAGAAAATATAGAGTTCATTGATGCTGGGATTATGCTGGATAGCAAGAGTATAATAATATATTTGACAATCTTTTCATATTAATAAAGTGATTTCTAGTTTAACAAATCGTATAGCATTTATAGTTTAATTATTATAATTGTCAAAATTAAATAATCATAAGGTCAAAAGACTATGAGAAAAGAAGAATTGTTCATACATCTCGATATGTATGAGGTACACACAATTCTTTAGTTAGTCTTGAATAATATTCACAACTTAAGATAAAAGGTTGGGTGCCTTTATCTTGTAAAAGTTTTAGATTCTTTTGCTAGCATTTGAGTGGGATCAAATGTGTTATGATGAGTCTAAAATCATCAAAGTGTGGTATCTTTGGGCAAAAGAATCTAGTGCACCGTGTGCATTGAATTGGATCACAGTGAAATACTTTATCTAGAACTGTCAAAGGATAAAAGTTTTCACTTGAAGATAATCGGAGAGTCTATCTCAATCCTGAAATTAATGATGGACTTATGATTGCAAGTGTTATCATTTGAGCTATCAATGAGTACGATTATATAGCATACTATATCCTTGATAGTTTGGTGGTATTCTTTTGTTAATCGATAGAGGACTTCATTTATAGATATGGACATCATGGCTCCATTTTGAAATGAGAGTAGAATATCATCATATGAATGTTTTGAGGTATTGGATATTAAATCTTAACGTTAAGTTTTCAATAGTGTCTATTGAAACATGGCTTCTGGATAAGTCAAAATATCCAAGTTCAAAATGTGGTCATGTGAGTAAATATGGTAACTTGGAGAGCTATATGCAGTCTATGAGCTCTTGGCGATTACTGGTATTCTTCACGAGGATACACTTTCTCCATTAAAATTGTCTAGGGTATGAATGAGGAATATTAACTTATTTTATCTTTATTTAAGAGTTCAATTTTAGTTCTTTAGTGTAATGAAGTAAAATTGATAGACATTTGTTGATTATGATTGGGTTGTGTCTATAGGAGCTTAAATTTAGATAGTCGGCCAAGATCTCCAATCCATACGAACATGCATGGATCACTTGAAATATTCTACCGGACCAATTTAGGGGTCCATCTAGAATTGTATTAAGGCATGTGGACTTGTTTCTTTTTGTAAAAATGGGTATAATTCACATGTGAATTTTTATTAAGGTCCAATGGATTTAATAAAATAGAAAAAATAATATAATGTCCCATATATGGTGTTGGGCGGCAAAGATATATAGTTTAGCTTAATTATATTATTTTTATTTTATTATTTAATTAAATAGAAATTAATTAATTTGGTAATTAATTATTTATTTAATTAAAAGTCAAAATCATTTTCCTAGTAGGAGATGGTCTCCTAATATTATACTATTGTTGATAGTATAATTAATATTAAAGATTATATTTGATAAGTAGATAAATAAAAAGAATCAGTTATCAAGTCAAATTAGGAAATCTTTAATATGGTTACAAATACACTATTTGAGTTGGATTATGAGTCTTTGTGTAGGAAAGAATTCTTTTTGAAAAAGGATTCTTGGTCACCAAGTAAATCCACCTGAGGATAGGATTCTTGCCCATCAAGTAAACCCTTCTTAGGAAAGGATTAAGTCTCCTAAATTAAATTTAAGTTGAATTCGGCCAGCCCTATATATTTTAGGGCTAGGAATTCGGCCATGAGGTGTATATATGGCTTACATAATTTCGGCCAAGGGTGAGAATTTTTTAAAAGAAAATATGGCTACCATAGAATTGAGAGAAAATTTGTTTTTGCTCTAGAACAAAATTCGATCAACTTATATAAATAGTGTGAGATTCGACAAAGAAGAAAACGAAGAAAGAACGTTTAGTTTTCGATAGTACACTAGTAGTCTTTACATTAAAAGGTTTTGTGTACAACATCGAATCAAGGTTCATGCGAGTTTCAATCAAATTGATTGATAATTCACAAGTGACCTAACGTTCTTTGTTTTCTTCTTGGAGGATTATTGTGACTAACAAAGAAGAAGATTTTGTTTGTTTCCATCCTCATGTATACAATTAAAGAAAGGGAGCCCACACTCCTAGGTGATTCACGTTCGTGATTGGATTGGAAGATCTTAAGGATTCAATTCGGCGTTTGTTCAATCGTCACGAGAAAAATGTACTATAATTTTTATATACATCAATTAATCTAGGGTTAAGGTTCTTATTATTAAAATGGTAAAAATATATATATATACCGAAACCCTAATTTTTGATTTTTCACGCTTCTGTTGTGCGATTTTTCCCTACAATTACAATGCCCAAAAAACACAAAAGAATCACATCAACCCCCTAGTGGGATGATTAGCTACTCATGCTAAATAAAATGAAAGATATAGGAAAAGAGTGGTTCTCCTTCCTTGAAAGCCTGAATGAATGTGTGGGTTTTGGATGTGAAGTGAGATAATGATTCTTATATCTAGAGAGAGAAAATGAGTGATGTAAATGGTGTGTGTTCATGTGTTTAAAATTAGAATCTATCATATATATATATATGTGTGTGTGTGTGTGTGTGTGTGTGTGTGTGTGAGAGAGAGAGAGAGAGAGTTCTGAAATTGGTCTGATTTACTGATGTGGCAGCACCTGATACATGTTGTGCATGGAATATGCACGGGTAAGGGACTCGTTCCAGACTCATGCAGTCTTCTTCATGCTCCCTGGTTTGGGTATAGTGCACGGGTTGTGCCTGGGTAAGGATCCGTGCATGACCCATGCACTGAGCGCATTGCTTCTGGACTGCTCCCTAGTTTGGGAAAATGCACGAGTTGTGTCAGGGTGAGGACAAGTGCAGTACCCTTGCATTGAGGGCTTCTTTAATTTTTTAAGCTTCGGTACATGGTTTGTGCACGGGTAAAGGACCCGTGCACTATGCCTTATTTTTGACTCCATTCTTCGATTTTCGCCTAATGCCTACAGTAAGAACAAAAGAGCCATAATATAAACTTAAAAATACCCAAAAATGAGGCGAATAGTAAGGATATGAGGGCCAAATATATAACCGTTTGGTCCAATCAATATGTGCCATAGGCAGATCCAAATCCTATAAGAGTTAGGGGTGAGATGGGCAGTAGCAATCCCGTCGTTTGCTAGGATTCTAGAAATGAAGAGCTGGATAGGCAAAGTCACTACAGAGGTAAGTATAGACCTATATATGGCAACAACACCTACATGAGGGTTCCAGCTATCACGATGGTCGTCCTAGAATGATTGCACCAAGCTGGGAATGTTGAATCTATCAACGAACTTTGCAATCTTCTGGTCACTTACCATGTTCACCTTAGAATCAAAGGCATATTATTGGTCAGTGGAGAATCTCAACATATATGATCGGCGTCTCTTAGGAACATCCGTCTACTTTAATGGTTGGGAAGAAATCTTTAAGTCGATCGGTAAAGAACTCTTAGTTGTAGCCTTGCTACCTCCACCAAAACTTGTTGTCTTCGACATCTCTAGGCGTGCATCAACAGAAGAAATGTTTGGATTAGAATAGGAAGGCTGAAATTCAGAGTGTGCAACTGAATAATCGATGCTGAGAGTTATAGGTTTAGTTGGACAGGTGAAAGATTAAGGACGGCCTCTCAAGATAAACTCAATCTTATTAGCATTTTTTTTATTACCTATCTCAACAACACACATAAACATCTCAACAAAACGGTGGCGGGTAATAGGGTCCATACCTGAGTGATTTGAGTAGACAAGAATGGTATGAGTATTGATGATGGTGGGATTGAAGACCTGGCGAAGAATTAAAGACTTCAAGAAGATTCAAGTAGTAAGATGATAGCAGAAAGCTTCGCGTTTGAAAAAAGTAGGAAAGCTAGGGTTGCGGTTTTAAAAGAGAAGAATTGCAAAAGAAGTTAAAAAAAAGGAATATGAAAGGTTTTCAAAATTTATAGAGGGAGCTGTTTGCTTGAAATCGTGTTTATAAAACAATAATTGTAAGTGCACGAATCATGAAGATAAGTACAGCGGTAAGTAAGGATCGTTTCCACGAGGAAAAGTAATTTACCGATTAAACTAATTCTAATTAAAGCTAAATAAAAGTAACCAAAAACTGTTGTTGATTGATTTAACTAAAACTAAATTTAACTAATTTGAGAAACCAATTAAAAAGAGTTGATGTTTGTGATCAAGAGAAGAAAGAACTAGGTCATCAACGCTCCCCAATTATGTCAACTCAATGTTTCGAATTGACATGGAAAAAGATATTAATCAAGTTAACGGTTCATTCTTATCTTAAGTATGATTGTTACCGTATGATCCTGGGATGAATCAAGTGTTCTCAGTACTAATTTACCTATAGATCAATGGTGCAAACTACAATTGAGAACCCATTAAGTGCATGAACAATGAACCAAAACCCATTTGTGTATATCATTGCTAAGATCAGTTTTATCCCTTCAATTGAATATTAATTAAGATTATGTATAGATCAATACTCCAACCTTGATTATTAAATTATCAAAACCATAAATTCATGCTAGCGTATGATCATGCATTAACAAGAATAAAGAATTAGGACATATGATGAATTGAATGAATCAAAACTTGAATTAATTAAAATATAGTCAATTCTAACAAAGAGCATTCATAGAGGTTCACATTGATTCCCTAATATGAGTTAGTTACACATAATGAAAATAAGAGAAGAGAAAAAAAATATAAAACTCATTTCGGCCTTCAATGAGTTCTTCAAGTCTTCAATGATGAATTTGGCTTTATCTTTGAATCTTTGATGTGTAAAGATGAATTGAAGTTGTATGGTGATAGAGAGGTGGGGGATGACCCCCTTGGTGGCTTGGTAGGTCCCATGGCTTGTTCACCCTTTGAATTGCAAAGAATGAGAAGTATTTATAGGTGATTTTTCCCTATAAACCCGTAATTCTTCTTAGGATTAGGAAATCCATCAAGTGGAAAAGTATAATGAAACAAGGAATGAAAATCCTTTCCTAAATTGGATTTTCTCTTTTGATAATTGACTTTTAATTTGGGTTAGGAAGTTTTTCAAACATGTGTTGGTCTTCAAAAGTCAATAGAATTTTATTTGGAAAGTTTTGGAACAATTTTGGACCAATTCAGAGTGGTTTTCCACCAAAAATCTATCAAACCCCGGCCTGGGTCACTCTGTAGGTCACCGCGGTCCAAGCCGCGGAATCCTTTTGCTATATACCACTCCTCAGACCACTAGGTAGGTGGTTATGCCCAAACCGCAGTCTAGCCCGCGATTGACTTCTACAGCACTAACCTTTAGTTATTAAATCAGACATAACTTCTTCTAGGAATATCAAAATTACAATCCAAAAAGTGCACCGAAAACTACACTTCTGGCACTTTCAATCCATAAGTGGTAGGACACACAATTTGATTAGAGCTAAGAGATATGGGCCCCGTAATCTTGTTGTTCTATATTGGTCCGAAATTCATCTTTTTGCACCTTTTCTCCAAAATAATATCCAACACCTCTTGAATGGAATGTGACCTACATATGCTCAACAAAAACATAAAATACCTAATTTCATTCAAGAACAAAGAACAAATAGTAGGAAAAGTGAATCAAAAACATATAGATAAATAGACCGATCAGGAGCAGAAGTGATCCCGTGGGGGAAAGGATACACGTGAGAGTGGGGATTGGAGCACGAACCCAGAAATTCACTCCTTGTGAAATATAAACACGGTTAATTTGTTGTAAGCTAACTTAGAATGGGGTGAATAGATTAGAACACCTTTTTCAATACCTTGCAACAAACTTAAGTTTGTCCCTCTAGATAGCTTGTATCACAATTTTATTAATCACACAATCACAAACAATTAGATAATGGAGTGCTTGATTAATTGAAAACTATGTAGTTAATAATCAATATATGATACAATCTTATTTAACTCTAACATACACTAACAATATATAATAAGGAAGTCAATCACAAATATGACTATACACAAAATATCAATTACACACACACACACACACACACACACACACACACATATATATATATATGAGAGATAGAGATAGAGAGAATTTGACACAAGATATTTATGTGGTAAACCTCCGAAGAGGAAACATCCACGGGTTGATCCCACAACCATCAGCAAACACAATCCAATAGTAGATAAAAGAGTACAATCTCTCAGGTGACCTTTTCACCTAGAAATCTACCCTCTTATCCGACATAAAGAAAGTGATGCCACCTTGCACAAATCAAATATTCACTCTTCAAAATGTGACTTCCAATGCTCAACTTGAAGATTCACTCTCCAAATGAGACTTCTAATGCTCGACTTAAAGATTCACTCTCCAGATGAGACTTCCAATGCTCAACTTGAAGATTCAATCTCCAAATGAGACTTCCAATGCACAATTCAAACAATCACCCTAAGACATGTGACTTCCAATGCACAAACCAAAGAATCACTCTAAAGAATGTGACTTCCAATGCTCAGTCCAAAGAATCACTCAATGGAATGAGACTTCTAATCTCTTCACAAGAAAACCAGGTGATCATGAATACAAAACGCAAACAAGCATGCAACATAGAAAATGATGATCAACAAATTCTATGGAAACTAGACATATGCATGAACGTCCACAAATCAAATAAAGTCTAGTAAAAAATGCATGAATGACAAATCTAGATCATGTGTGACATATTCAAAATCATTTAGAATCTAGATGCACTCATAAATATAAAACTTGAATCACAAGATATGTTCATTTAGCACAAATTCAAAGTTTTAGTCACATACAGAAAATATGCTAAAATCACATGACAAAGTCACTTAAATTTCTAGCTTAAATCCTAGAGCATGTTATATTCACATAATTCATTCAAATCTAAGAATAGCTCTAAGAATACAAACACATGTGTTATATTATGAAATTTGATTAATAAAACCCTAACACATGTATAGACTATTTTTCATAAAAATCAATCAATCAATAGATCACAAAATAGTCCTATATGCAAGGCTAGCACAATTAAGTCTCAATCATGTGAAAACATAGGTAAAATCAAAACATAACTCAGCATGTGAGATTTCAATTAAAATTGAACTGGCTTCAAAAGAGTTCAGAACTATAATTAAACTAATCACAATATACATACATTCATTGAAGAAGATAACTGAAGGCAGTTGATCAAGTTTGAAACAAAACTCAAGAAGAAAATCAATACCTTAGTAAAAATAGTGCAGTCCCGTTTTTGTGAGAATAACCTCAAAAAACAGAAACAAAAACTAATTAAACCTTCTTAGAAAAGATAGAATAATGATAGATGAACACTCTTAACTTTGGATCACACAATTCGGAGCTCAAACAAAGAAGATAGAGTGTTTGGAAGATGAGAAAATGTTGAGAAAAAATTCTGCACTTATTTTTCAAAAATCTTCTTAGAATAAAATGTGAGAGGGAAATAGTTTATAAAATAGAGTGAACATAAGAGCTAAAGGTGCGTTTGGCACGAAGATGATACAAGACACGGTGAGACTGGACTAGATTGAACTAGAGTGGGCATGTTGTTCTATATTGTGTTTGGAATGCCTGGACAGAACTGTAAATTGTATTGTTATGCGTTCGGTATGGTTGAGACAGGACGGAACAAGAGGTTCAAATGACCAGAGTACCCCTCTTATATATATAATAACATAGACTATAATATTATATATTAATATATAATAATATTATATATAATGATCTATACCATATTATTATATTATACATATATATACATTATTTGATATTATTATATATTAATATAGAATATTACATGTATTATATATAATAATATGACATATTATATTATTATATATAATACTATATATATATATGATATATAATATAAAATATTAGTATATATAGAAAATATATTATTTATATAAATATATTATATAATGTATAATATATATATATATATATGATATAATAAACATTATTATTATTATTATTATTATTGTCTATATAGAAGAAATATATATATATATATATATATATATATAATATTAAAGATTACTACATGTACAATAAATAATATATATATATATATATATATTATTGTAAAGTTAATAATATTATTATATACATAATAATATTTAATATATTATTATAATAAAATATAATATAGAATATATTATAAAAAAAATATTATACATATTATTATAATATATATATATCATATATATTATGTGTTATAATATATATATCCTATATATAATAATAATGTTTAATATATCATATATTATTATTATACTAAATAATATAATATAATATTATCTAATATATATATATATAATTTGTTAGACATGATTGTAATTGTTTGAAAATTTAAAGGGTTAATTGATCTTTTTGACACTTGTCCCAGGTCATGGGACAAGTTGTCCTAGGGTCTTGGGTGGGACAATTTATTATGATTTTTATCCCACATTGTCCCGTCATGTCTCATACTATGGACACACCAAACGTGGGACAACAAACCGTCTCACGTTATCCTATCCTAACCTGCGTACCAAACACACCCCTAAAAGACCAAAATACCCACACCCTTTAGGCCTTCACACGATAACACATGACCATCTTGGGACCAGCAAGGGTGTGAGCCAGAGATGGTCATGTGCCATCTCGAGGTTGTACCTTATGATGGCCTTCGGCCATCATGCATCTCCCCCGCGCTCCTTTCGTATTCTTCGACCGTTCTCCAGCCTCAGAATTCTGAATTCGAATCTGTCTACTGATTATGAACCGGGACTCTCTCACAAACATGGACAACTATGAAACTCAACCCATAAATAATAATTCGACTCGATACATGAAGATGAAGATAATGCATGAAACATGATTGGAGAGTTTCATATCTCTAGACTCGGAACTCGAAATCAAATGTATGAGTAACCGAAATAACCGGAACTCAATAAGGAATAGTATAACATCGAATTCAAGTTCAAGGTCCATGTCATACAAACATTTAAACATACAAACACATATCACACAAGAATGCTTATCATTTGGACATAGTCCACAAACATGCATTTTTCACAATTAGTCAATTCTACACCATTGCACGTGCATACAATATCAAGTGTGTGAATGTGTTATATAAAATGAGTACAACAATGCAGGGACATATATGGATGCAATGTGTATGTGTGTCTAAGCCTTGTAAGAGAAAAGAGATCTTGATATACCTTTTGTAGAATAATGAAGAACTTTTCTCTTTGAAGACTTGAACTTGCTTGAATAGTTGTCATGTCTTCTATGAAGCTTGAATCATTATCAACTAAAGACAAGTACACCAATACAAGTAAAATATAGTTTTGATATGGAATTAATGTCAACATAAACCTAAAACCTAACAATCTCCCCCTTTGGCAATTTTCATGTAAAAACACCTATACATATACTAAAAACATACATAATGAAGATTGGTCACAAAATCACTTGCTCACATTACAATGAGTTGTTTCCTAAAGACTAATCTTCAACACAACTTGAACTTCTTCTTGATCTTCTCTTGTAGCAACCTAAAATCACCTTAAAGCACAAAGCATATCCAAGAGAGAACAAAGATATGGCAATACAAGCAAGATTCGATATAAAGCCCATGAATCATGAATCATGTATCTCCCCCTTAATACATGCCATTCATAAATAGTCCCAACCAAATAAAAGTATTACATGCTACAATAAAGTTCAAGTTATTAAATGAAAAACATACAAGAAATCAAGTAAGCTAGCACCTAATTTCTCCCCTTTTTGACATGAAATTACGCCAAAAGGATAAGAGATGTACCTCAAAGCAATAATACTAGCCACTTGTTTCACCAAAGAACTTTGTGCACTTGATTGCCTCACATAATGCTTTAGAGATATCTTGAGATTGTAGCAAGTTGATCCTCCAACTCCTTGATCCTTGCATCTTGTTGAACAACCCTAGCACTAAGTTCATCAACCTTTTCCATTAATTGAGTAGCCCACTTCTGAAGTTGACTTGTGCTTACCACATGGCTTGTATCATGAGATTCACTAAAAAGTCCTAGTGTATCACAAGCCTTCCCTTTGTTTTTGTATGACATGTAAGGTACACACCTAGCATTATACTTTTCAAGAGATGGTAAAATCACATCATCTTTAAGTGCTTTCACACCATGAGCTAAACACAATTGAGAGATAAACCCTGGTAGTGCTAACCTTTTATCCAACCTAGTTGTTAGAGCTACACTATCTATTTATGACATAAGAATTTCTCCAAGGTTTATAGGTCGATTAGTCAATAAGGCATGTACAATCTTGATTTTCTCTTTGTTAAGTTCGATAGCATTAGAAGATCCTACAAGATTAGTACAAGTAAAGAGATGCTAAAAAGCACTCACCTTAGTCAATTCTCCTTGTTTAATATAAGCTCTATTCTTTCACTCAAAAGAATTATCATCACAAAGAAATTGACCCATGATATTAAGATTCTCAACTACATCAACATCTAAAAAATCCAACTCAATATCATTAGGTAATTCAAGGAACTTATTGATGTTCTCCGAATTAATCCAAATCATAATGTCCCATATGTCCACCAAAGAATCAAGAAAGGTAGCACTCTATTATATTCGTGATAGAACTCTCCAACAATGCTATCATTAACCATATTAAACATGCCTACCCAAGATTCCCAGTGTCTATCAACCAAACATCTATGGACATAAGAACCTACACATTTGTCTAAGTCAATACCTCTCTCTTGAAATAGCTTCTTCTTTCTCATGACACCAAGAGATTTCACCTTAGAGGAATTGGATCCTTTCGATGTTGACTTGAACTTGTTAATGGGATTGGTTGAGCTTCCACCACCAACACCTTTGGTTCATCCCATGATCTAGTGTAGATAAAAACTAAACACAAAACAAAATAAGTGGAAAAACAATTGAGACAAGTTAGTCACAAGAGAAAAAAAATACCCAAAGATGAATCATCATGCAAGATTAAGACAATTAGTAACATCTTACAAGAATCATAAAAAAAATACCAATATATAACAATATGAAGCATGTGAACATATCACAAAAGAGAACAAAGTTTAGCATACAATGCTCCCTCTTGATAAATGCTATATATAAGATCAATAATAGCATAAAGTTCACAATGACTTCACACAATCACACATTCAAGCAATTTGAAGAAATCTCAATAAGATAAGCTTCACATACCATGAGAGATACACTATGATTTTCAATCTCTCTCATAATTCTTCAATAATTGCAAGAATATCAATATACTCATAAACAAAGTGTGTGTGTGTGTGTGAAATTTGCTTTAAGTATATGGAAAGAAGTAGTTTGATAATCAACATGCAAACAATTTCACCAACTATTCATATTAAGTGTTTCCATAAAAGGTCAAACCGATTATCATCCGGAATTTTTGCTTCAAGAGAATAGATTTCAACATATGAGCGTGTGTGTGCATGTGGCTCGTTTCCCATTTCTATTTTTCAACCCGAGCTCTTATGATTTTCAACTAAATTCCTTTTTAAGCCTTCCACCATTTTCTTTTAGGCTATGAATTTTTTTTAACACTTCTTTGATTTTTCTAACATAAACATATACTCTTCATGACGGCTTTCACTCATCACAATGGTGTAGATGTTTCTTACATTGGGCGGCTTCATAACCAAGGTGTGTAGTCCTTTTCATGAAGGTGATCATTGAGTTCTATGTAATTGCCAAAGCAAAATGGATACTAATCATAGGTCATCTTAGATGTACTTGGCACAAAAACTTCAAGGTGTATTCAAAGTTTACATATTAGCAAACTCAACCTACTTAACTAAGCATACAAGAAAAGCAAAATGCATTTTTGAAAACCAAACTTTTATGGCTCATAAGCACATGATCTAAGAACGGTATATAGATATTTACTCAAGATCATTACTTCTCAAGAGAGTAACTTTCAAAGAATATGAAGCTCATATTTTCAAAAACGTGTCACTCAACAATTAAACTCATAAAAAACACTCATCATGATTAAGATCAATGTGAATATTATCACTAGGAGATCTTAAAAGAACAAATGTCAAGGAGAATCATGAGAATGATATACTAGTTCTCTAATATGACATGTTAGATAATGGGAAGCAACATAGAGTCGAAAGATGAAAACATAGAAAGCAAGCTTTAGGAAATAGAGATACCTTAGCAAGCTTATTCATCCAATGTATAGTTTTCACCCTTTTTATGAGCTCTCTTGGCTTGTTTGTCCTCATGACAACAAGTTATAGGTGTTTCTTTCCAAGAAATTAAAGACTAAACACATCAACTCAAACAAATATAGTAAAAATGACTTTCTCTAAAAGTCTTAACACAAAACAACACCATATAGACTTTATCAATGCAACTTCTTCAAAGTTAAACAACATATTTCGACTATCATAACAAAGTCTTGTGAGATAGCTAAGTTCGTGTCAAAACATGGAGTATTTCAAGCTAGCTAGCTAGAATTCTCAACACATTTAACACTTAGCCTTAAAGCTGACTCACATGTGCATCTTACACTAATGGTAAGAGCACTCAGCCTTGAACGACTTATTCTTGGGGGAACTTACATAAACATCAGCAACATCCTTTTTGACAACAATATTGAAATTAGAGTAAAGTCCTTCAATGACTTGATCAACAATAATATCATTAATACTCTTTTTTATCAATAATAGCATCACATGCATTGTCAATTTTAGCAAGATTCCTTTTTTTCTTACTCCACACATTCTTGTCATGCTTTGTAACCTATAATGCTTCTCAGCATCTAAAGCTTTATCATGCTTGAATTGAAGTTCAATCTCATTATCTCTAAGTGCATTCCCTATCTTGTAATGTTCTATGTATTTAAAGCATTTGGGCTTTATGTGGCATATACTATTACAATAGTGACATATAGGAATAAAAGATGGAATTGTATCTTTAGGAGTAGAAGTATCACTAGTAGGACTTTGTAAAGATACCTTGTCCTTCAATTTCTTCTCGGTCTTAGATCTTTTCATCTTTGGAGGTTTCTTGTCAATAACAACATCCATGCTTGTAGGAAGTGATGTTACTATGAGCTTCTCTTCAAGTACTAAGTCACTTGTACCTCCTTGAGAATTAGCAAGATCCTTCACTTTTGATACATTAATTGAATCATTGACTAAGTCCATAATGGCACATTTAGCAATGTCAATCTCTTCAATGTACTTTTGCTCCTTCATCTTCAAAGTAGAGAAAATCTCTTTCTTATCAAGGACTATCCTCTCAAGTTCTCTAAACTTCATAAGAATATAAATTTTCTCAATTAGAAGCCTTCGAGTAACTCTCTCAAACTCATCTATTTTCTTATTGATCAAATCATCATTTTCTACAACTTTACTCAAAGCTATATCCCTTTGCTTCTCAAGACTCTTTATCTTAGTCAAAAGCTCAAGTGTAGTTGGATTAGTGCTAGAACTCTCTTGATGATTTGAATCAACTATCTTACTCAAGGATGTTTTACAATCTACCTCTAGCATGTTGTAAGAGGGCGTAAAAGCAAAAAAATTGCTAACTAACTCTTCATCACTTAAAGACTCTTCACTAAAGCTCTCATCATTGCTAGATTCATCATCACTCCAAGTGGCCACCAATCCTTTTCCCTTCTTGTCTTTATTGGACTTCTTCTTGGTGCACTCAATAGCAAAGTGTCCATATCCTTAACAATTGTAACATTGAACATTCTTCTTATTCATTGCTTGACCATTCTTCTCAATCCTCGGAGATGATAGTTTTCTAAATTTTTTTTCCTTAGAAAAAATACCTTTGGGCTGGGCATTTTTCCTTAGAAGCTTCATAAACTTCCTAACCATTAGAGCCATCTCTTCATTCTCATCATCACTCTTCTCTTTTATAGTATTGAGAGTGATTCCCTTACTCTTTGACTTTGGCTTCAAGCACATCTCATAGGTTTGGAGCGACCCAAGCAACTCATCAATATTCATACTATCCACATCCTTGCTTTCCTCAATGACCATTACCTTTGCCTTGAATCTCTTAAGAAGAGGCCTAAGAATTTTTCGTTTCAAACGCTCTCTTTAGATAGGTACTCCAAGTGTTTAACATTGGTTAGCAATGTTAAGAAGATGGAATTGGAAACATCACTCAAATGTAAATCTTTGAATTGTGATGTCAACATTTGAAGCCTATGCTTTCTCACTGCCAATGTACCTTCATCGGTGACTTGAAGTGTGCCCCAAGCCTCCTTAACAGATTCAAGATTTTGTATGTAGGAGAATTGGTGCCCATCCACTCCTATAAAAATGGCATTCTTAGTACGATGGTGCCATTTAGCAACCTCAAACTCGTTTGTTGTCTATTCACTTCTAGGCTAGAGTATTTTGGTTCCATCTTCTAAAACCTTAGTAAGAGGACTATAACCTTTTTCAACAAACGTCGATAGTCTTTCATCAATTGATAAGATGTAGGCTTTCATCCTCAACTTCCAAAATCTATAGTTAGTACCTCGAAGCAAAGGTGGTCTTGTATTTGAGGCTCCTTCCGCCATAATGTCATCATGTAGTCCCAGAGCTCTAAAGCTACAATAAATCTACAGTGAATGTATCACCCGAGATGCTCACTCAGTGCAATCTAGTGTCATGTTCTGATACCAAATGTAAATACAAACATGATTAATTTGTCGTAAGCTAACCTAGAGGGGTGAATAGGTTAGAACACCTTTGTCAATCCCTTAAAACAAACTTAAGTTTGTCCCTCTAGATAGCTTGTATAATAATTTTATTAATCACACAATCACAATCAATTACATAATTGAGTGATTGATCAATTGAAAACTATGTAGTTAACAATCAATATGTGATACAATCGTATTTAACTCTAACATACACTAACAATATATAATAAGGAAGTCACACAGTCACCGGTAAACACAATCCACTAGTAGATAAAATAGTATAATCTCTCAAGTGACCTCTTTAATTAGAAATCTACCCTCCTATCCTATATAAAGAAAGTGATGCCACCTTGCACAAATCAAAGATTCACTCATCAAAATGTGACTTCCAATGCTCAACTTGAAGATTCACTCTCCAAATGAGACTTCCAATGCTCGACTTGAAGATTCACTCTCCAAATGAGACTTCTAATGCTCAATTTGAAGATTCACTCTCCAAATGAGACTTCCAATGCACAAGTCAAACAATCACTCTAAGACATATGACTTCCAATGCACAAACCAAAGAATCACTCTAAGGAATGTGACCTCCAATGCTCAATCCAAAGAATCACTCAATGGAATGAGACTTCCAACCTCTTCACAAGGCAACTAAATGATCATGAATGCAAAAAGCAAATAAGCACGCAAAATAGAAAATGATGATCAACAAATTCTATGGAAACTAGACATATGCATGAACTTCCAAAATGACCTATTCACCTAGAAATCTACCTTTCTATCCTACATAAAGTGATGCCACCTTGCACAAATCAAAGATTCACTCTTAAAAATGTGACTTCCAATGCTCTGCTTGAAGATTCACTCTCCAAATGAGACTCCAATGCTAAACTTGAAGATTCACTCTCCAAATGAGACTTCCAATGCACAAGTCAAACAATCACTCTAAGACATTTGACTTCCAATGCACAAACAAAAGATTCACTCTAAGGAATGTGACTTCCAGTGCTCAATCCAAAGAATCACTCAATGGAATGAGACTTCTAATCTCTTCACAAGGCAACCAGGTGATCATGAATACAAAACGCAAACAAGCACGCAACATAGAAGATAATGATCAAAAAATTCTATGGAAACTAGACATATGCATGAACGTCCACAAATTAAATAAAGTCTAGTAAAAAATGCATGAATGACAAATCTAGATCATGTGTGACATATTCAAAATCATTTAGAATCTAGATGCACTCATGAATATAAAACTTTAATCACAAGATATGTATGCTTAGCACAAATTCAAAGTTTTAGTCACATACACAAAATATGCTAAAATCACATGACAAAGTCACTTAGATTTCTAGCTTAAATCCTAGAGCATGTTATATTCACATAATTCATTCAAATCTAAGAATAGCTCTAAGAATACAAACACATGTGTTATATCATGAAATTTAATTAATAAAACCCTAACACATGTATAGACTATTTTTCATAAAAATCAATCAATCAATAGATCATAAAATAGTCCTATATGCAAAGCTAGCACAATTCAATCTCAATCATGTGAAAACATAGGTAAAATCAAAACCTAACTCAGCATGTGAGATTTCAATAAAAATTGAACTGGCTTCAAAAGAGTTCAAAACTCCAATTAAACTAATCACAATAAACATACATTCATTGAAGAAGATAACCCAAGGCAACTGATCAAGTTTGAAACAAAACTCATGAAGAAAATCAATACCTTAGTAAAAATAGTGCAGTCCCGTTTTGTGAGAATAACCTCAAAAAACAGCAACATAAACTAATTAAACCTTCTTAGAAAAGATAGAAGAATGATAGATGAACACTGTTAATTTTGAATCACTCAATTCGGAGCTCAAACGAAGAAGATAGAGTGTTTGGAAGGTGAGAAAATGTGAGAAAAAATTCTGCACTTATTTTTCAAAAATCTTCTTAGAATAAAATGTGAGAGGGAAATAGTTTATAAAAGATAGGGAACTTAAGAGCTAAAAGACTAAAATGCCCCTACCTTTTAGGCCTTCCCTAGATGGTGTGTGACCATCTCGGGACTAGCAAGGGCGTGAACCCAAGATGGTCATGCGCCATCTCGGGGTTGAACCTTGTGATGGCCTTTGGCCATCGTGCATCTCCCTCACGCTCCTCTCGTGTTCTTCAACCGTTCTCCGGCCTCCAAACTCTGAATTCGAATTCGTCTACGGATTAAAAATTGGGACTCTCTCACAAACATGGACAACTATTACACTAAACCCAGAAAATAAGAATTCAACTCGATACACAAAGACGAAGATAATGCATGCAACATGACTGAAAAGTTTCATATCTCTTGACTCAGAACTCTAAATCAAATGTATAAGTAACCAAAACAACCAGAACTCACTAAGGAAAAATAAAACATTGAATTCAAGTTCAAGGTCTATGTCATACAAACATATAAACATACAAACACATAACACAAAAGAATTCTTATCATTTGGACATAGTCCATAAACATGCATTTTTCACAATTAGTCCATTCTACACCAATGCATGTGCATTTAATATCAAGTGTGTGAATGTGTTATACAAAATGAGCACAATAATGCAGGGACACATATGGATGCATTGTTTGTTTGTGTGTGCCTAAGTCTTGAAAGAGTAAAGAGGTCTTGATATACCTTTTGTAGAATAATGAAGCACTTTTCTCTTTGAATACTTGAACTTGCTTGAATAGTTGTCATGTCTTCATTGAAGCTTGAATCAGCATCAACTAAAGGCAACTAAGCCAATACAAGTAAAATATAGTTTTGATATACAATTAATGCCAACACAAACCTAGAACCGAACACCTTGCTAGTCCACTAGCAATCACGTAAGCGTCACTTGAAAAACGTTAAAGAGCTGTCATAAATTCCGTCACCACGTCTCATCAATTAGATGAATCAAATGTCGTGGTTGAAAATAAATGCTTAGTTGTTAATTGTTAAACAACATTAATGTGCTACAAGACAAATAGAAGTAAAATCAAACATACTTCACTGAGCGAGTTCTTTTCATTGAACGAGATGTTTAGTTTAAATGTTTAAGAGGGTATTGTTGTTGGTAAAATCCGAAAAGATGATGAATCAACATAGTCACCAAGATTCATGAAAATTGGAGATGACGATTCACCAAAAACCAACCAAACTAAACCAACCTGAGTTGGCCAAGGATAACTTCATGATACCTGGTAATGGTTACCTAGATAGTCGGGTGGAAACAACTCAACTAAGGTAATTAGATTGACCAAGTAAAGATGATTTGGTCGGGATAATCTAAATGATCAGGTTAAGACCTCCTGTCGGGGTCCAGTAACTGTTTAGGGGTAAATGAAGTTTGGTCGGGTCTGATAGATAGTCAGCTGAGTGACACGTAGACAATTATGGTAGATGGTCGGCTGAGTGACAAGTGGACAACATCAAGTTCAATACAATTACAACTCGAACATGCATATAATGAATCCTATTCTAACAAGATGTCTAGAAACATGCTTTGATAAGGAGGCAAACTTTCTTAGAGGTATCAGAATCTAGATTAGGCAAGAAGTCTAAAGCATGAAAGATGAGAAACAAGAAAAAAGACAAAGACAACTTGAACAAGTAACAAGTCCTAGTTACACACCACCACATTTCCATACTTGTACACCAAGAATTATGGTTTTATACATATCTAAATAGACCTTAAATGCACCATTGTGAGAGTTAGTGAAAATCTGTATGCAAGGAGAGAACAAGAGTATGTAACTATTATCATGTAGTGGATTTTTCTTCTAGCCTTCACTGGCAACCGCATATGTTTCGCCAACTTGTGATTTTACCACGTAAAACTGTGTTTTCGCATGATTTATTCTCCTTACTCCTTTCACGACTACATTGATAATCTACAATAATTTGTTGGACGCGTGATCGATTTTACGTAATCCTAAAAATCACTGTCAACATAATCGAAAAGATTAAATACCATCTTAAGGGTCTTACGAGAACTTGGATAATAAATCTTGGTACCGAGTATTCAATAAGGAGTTATTGAATCATGATTTATGATAAATCAAAATTCTTTGTTAGACGTAAGGACGGTTCTAAGAAATAAAATAATTATTATTGTAGCAGTTAAAAGGCATTTTAATTATTGGTATGTTTCATGAGGAAACATATTTGAAACAATTGCTTATGGTAAAAATATTTAACATATTTTATATTAATTCAAGTGTGCAATTTCATTTTTTCATTGGACTAAACAGAAATTAATATATTTCGGCACAACTAATTAAGAGTTCAATGGTACGTAGGCCAAATATATTGGAGTTTGTAAGTTCCTCATTTGTTGATTGGCTCATTTCGTTGACAAACCAAAATTTGGGGTTTAAATATGTAAGGGTAGATTAGACCAACCTCATGCTTGATCAGGCTCAAAGCACTTCGAAGGTAAATTTCTTGTGCTTAACCTTCCTTGAAGAGATCTAGTTGCACACACACAAAATTCATTTTTCTTATCATTTGTATAGTTCTTTTAGGTACATACTCATGTTGTATCTCTCTCTTGCATGCTCATATCATTTGCATTTTGACTGATTTTTCAAAAGTTTAGGATTTATACATTGCCATGCAAACCGCTCTAGAACAGCTGTGGATTGTCATAGCGGTACAAACAGCAGTCTCTCACAGCTGTCCACCGTTGTGAATTATCATAGCGGTGGCTTCACAATGGCTTACCGTTGTGAGACTGTTGTGACACTCATAGCAATAGCCACAGCGGTCGGCCACTGATCTGCGTAAAATGGTGTGTTTTTTACTTTGCCTGATATATATATATATATGTGTGTGTGTGTGTGTGTGTGTGTGTGTGTGTTCTTTTCTTCCATATTTGATTTTTGTGAGTCTAAGATGCCATTTTGAGAGACCAAACTTTTCTAGAGAGAGAAAGACTCCCAAACACTTACCTTTACTCAACCAAACACCATTTTATGATCATCCAAGCATCATTCTTACATCTTCCAAGCATGAGACCTCATCTTTCCTTAACTAGGTAATCTTTACATGCCCTAGATTGTCTTATTTCATTCTTGTGCCATGTTTACCTAGGAATAGCTTTTATTGTTCATTGAATGCATGTCTTTGAGTTTAATTGCATTTATAACATGCTTGGGTTGTTGATTGTTGGTTGAGATTTTTATTTTGTGATAGCTAGGGTTTAGGACCATTTTGCCCTTCTAAGCTAAATCTATTTGCATTTACATTTAGATAATTGATATCTAGGATTTTTCATTCGTTGTCATCTTTAAATCCTTAGATAATCTTAAATGTGTTGACCAAGCATTTTGCATCTAGAATATTTCCATATGTTTACATAGGTTGTATATTCTCTTCATGGTTGTTAAGCTTTGTAACTAAATGGTTATTGCACAAGCTTGTTGGTCCAAGATCACTATTATAGGCCCGTTGGGTAGAGTGAAATTTTAATAACCGTGTATGGTGTGACAGAATATCAACCTAGGTTATAAACTTTCATTCAAGTAGCGGATTTTGTGAACCGTGTGTGGCTAAATGGTTAGCCTGTGAGTTTTGCCCAGTTGGAAGGTTTCTCACGTAAATCAAATCCTTGTGTTTTTATTGTTTTAGTGATAACATGGGGTAGTTCCATTAATATTGATTAATAGAAAAATGGTAATTGATTCGATTAAAACCTATTCACACCCCCCACCCCCACCCTCACCCCCACCCCTTTAGGTTTATTAGACATACATTTTAAGGGAATTTCAGAGTTTATAATTAAAATAACACATGGATTCCCAAACTTCATAAGTTAAATTAGATCACCTAAAATGAACCTATTTGGCTCAATTACTGGGTTCCAAGACAAAGACTCATCTTACTTCTTTTATTTTATTTTCCATTAGGAATGGAAAATAATTCAAAATAGGATTTTGATGGAAAATAAATAAAATAAAATAAAAAGGAAAAGACTTCTTATAAGATTAGACGTACTAAATCATAACAGGATTTGTGATTCTTGTGTCCTTTGAGAAAACAAATTATTCTTTTCTAAACCAATAAATAGGTGGCTTAAGAGAAAGATAAATTTACATCAAACTTGTCATTCTCATTGACGTTGACATGAACTTGAAAGTAAGTTGTCAGTTTCAAATTCGATTTGAGCTTTTAATCTTTTTCTTTAGTCTATTTGGCTCAAATACTGGGTTCCAAGACAAAGACCCATCTTACTTCTTTTATTTTATTTTCCATTAGGAATGGAAAATAATTCAAAATAGGATTTTGATGGAAAAATAAATAAAATAAAATAAAAAAGAAAAGACTTCTTAAAAAATTAGACTTACTAAATCACAAGAGGATTTGTGATTCTTGTGTCCTTTGAGAAAACAAATTATTCTTTTCTAAACCTATAAATAGACTGCTTAAGAGAGAGTAAATTTACATCAAACTTGTCATTCTCATTGATGTTGATAAAAGCTTGAAAGTAAGTTGTAAGTTTCAAATTCGATTTGAGCTTTTAATCTTTTTCTTTAGTTCTGTACATGGATTTACACCTTGGTTCAAAGAAAAAGGAGCCCACACTCTAGGTGAATCGATCTTGTGCTAAGTGTAGAAGATTTGTAGAGACTAAACTACAAATGTAATTTCTAAATTAATTCAATTTGCATTACGTTTAGAATACGATCTGGTAATGTTTATTCAAAAACTATTATTTTCCCTTTAGTCGTGGCCCAATACTTGGAGGGTGAATTAGAATTTCTAGAAGGTTCCTTGAGGATTTAGGGTGTTGGGCTAAGTTACTAGCGACGATTGGCGCTTGGTGAGGGCTTGTCTCACACTCCCCTCTTTATTAGTTATTGATCCCTATTATGGGAACCGTGCACTAGTTGGATCGGATCTTGTTGCGGAGGTTCTAATACTTCTGGAAGTCAGATACTGGTCCGAGCCTAGCTCTCTTGAGGACCTGATGCTAGCGGGACTAGGACTTGAAAGGACCGAGTTCTCCCAGGAACCAGATCCTACTACAGTTCTGGCTCCTATAAATGGGGAAAATGCTTCTTTGGAGAGGTTGTTAGATTCAACAATTAACAATTTTGTTATATATATATATATATATATATATATATATATATATATATATATATATATATATATACACACACCTAATATACGTAATATTTTAGAAATAATTGACACATTATCATAAAAATAGAAAATAAATAGGGTACCGATATTGCCCATCATAAAACAAAATAGTACACCAAATTAATTGATGCACTCATTGTTAATGGGAAATTATGAAAAACGTCCCTCTAGTTTGAGGTATATCGTCGTTTGGTAAACTGATTTTGCATATTGATTTTTTTTGTCCAACCGTTATTATTATTCCTTTTTTAGTTCTTACCTCCAATTCTAGTAGGGTTTCGTTAGATCATTAGGGGTATAAAGTTAAATGTAGGGTTAAAATTAATAAATAATATTAAATTAAATAATAAATATTTATAGAAATTAAAAAGTTAATAGGGTACGGATATTGACACGCATAAAACTTATTAGTACACCCATTTTATAAGTTCACTCATGTCTAACATTTAAAAAATAAATATTACTACAAACACCCATCATAATGCCAATAGTCCCCTCATTAAAATAAATATATTCATTCTAATACATATTATTTATAAACACTATTAAATTATTATCACCCTCAATATATATATATATATATATATATATATATATATATATATATATAAGCATGTTACTTTTGGAATCAAATTTTTTTTAATGATGATCTAATTTATTTTTGGAAATATCTTAAATATAGGAGCCTTATAAAAAGGAATATGTGGAACCGTAGATGGGATTAAAAGATTTTCAATATGGAATTTTATTATTTATATTAAAGTAAATAAATAACTTGTTGATATATACAGTTATCGTTAAAAAAAATATTATGTTATTGATAGAGTTTATAATTATACATAAAAGAAAGACAAAAACAATATGATAATCATGAGATGATGAAAAATTTTGATACTTAAAACAAAATAAGAGTTTAATTAAAGTTTATCATAAAAATTAGGGTTTACCTCAAGTTTTTTTTTTTTTGAAAGGTAAGTTTTTTTTAATAAAGAAATATATTAGAAGATATAGGTGTAACTAAGGTGTATAAAATATTTGGTTTATTTTAAGTTAAAGTAATTTATCCTTATTGGTAAATTTCTATCAGGATATTTTTTAAATTAAATATTTTAATAAGGAGAGTTTCTTTTGATAATCCAATTTTTTCTTTTTACACTTCTTTTCTTAAGACACTCCATTCTCAAAATTTAAATTTAAAAAAATGATAAAGACACTTCATTGAACACACTTTCTCCGTTGTTAAGAAATTGCGAATTCAAAAGATATCTATAAATTTGTTCCTACTCAATGTGCTCTTATAGTTTTGAAAAGTAGCAAAGTGGTAAGCAAGGGTATCGTCCATAGGGAGGTGTTATCAGTCGATTGTCTCTTGTTTTAGTGATTATTGAAAGCAATGTAAATAAGAACATGGCTAGGGTGAGAGTGGTGTGTGCGAAGTGTAAATTATGAGTGTGTGTGAGAGAACAAAGAAACAAATAAAGAAAATATAAGAGAACATGAAGGGGTAAGAATGGTGATTAAATTGGTATATATAAAATGATGGATAGGAGAGATACAAGAGAATGGATACATCTGGTACTCATGACCACCCAAAATATTCGCACCACCTAAAGTAACTAACCGTAAAGACACTCATATATATTGGGCTAATCTTCCTAGGCTAGAGTTTTTGGGATGGCTTGGATTGGAACGCTTACAATCCACCTCTTTCACCTTTGATTTGGATAGAAGTAAGGTAGCCGGGATGACTTGGATTGGAATACTCGCAATCCACCCCTTTTACCTAGTTGGGACATATTGGATTGGAATGCTCACAACATATCCCATCCAATTCAAGTGAGCTTGATTTAACACCTAAAATTTATATGGTTAAAAATATAAATTGATATCAAATATGGACCAAGAGTTGGAATACATATTGGGCTCACAAAGACACCACAATTCAACCTCTACAATGAATTGGGAGTTAGAATGTATTCCCAATCCAAAATGAGTATTAAATGCATTAAAGACTAAAATCAACCACTAAGTTACATGGGAGTTAGAAAGTCTACCCATTTCACAAAGATTACAATTAAAGCTCAATTACGCAAATAAGTTCAATCAATCGATAAGAACTAAGATTTGGAATGCCTATTTAATTCTAGAGATGATTAAACACAATTAGGCACAATGAATGGAAAAATATAAGAAGAAATCAAATGCAAGTCAATCAAAAAAATGGAACTAGTATTAGGGTTTACATATTTCCCAAATGGGGGTACACATTAAATAAAGAAAATACAAGAGAAGAGTAAAAGAAGAAACTCAAGGTCTCACTCTCAGATCTTTAAGCTCGGAGAGGGGTCCAACTGTCATCTCGGATCTCCAAGCTTTATTGAAGCTTCTTCTTCTTACAGACATGGTAGGATGACCATTTCCTCATGAATCTCCTCTAAAGATGGCTGGGTAAAGCTAGAAGGTGATGGGATGCCTTTGGAAGCTGTTCTTTCTATTAAGAAATCTCTAGGATTTGGTGGATGGAAAGGATGAAGTTCAATGAATGAATTGGCTCTTATGGCAAAGTGATATATTTATAGGTTTGAGAGGCTAGGGCACAAAATAGGCATGAATGGACCGGTATACCCTTCTGAAAGTGTGACTTTTACCAAGCTGGAACGCGCAGTGCGTGGGTTGTAGACAGGTAGGAACCTACGCAGTTACCTAATATTCACCTACAGTGTGCAAGCAAATGCGCAACCAAAGCGCTGGTCCTACATGCGTATTATTCTTCCTTCAATTTCTCTTCCTGTGTGTGGGTAGTTTGAGGGTTTTGTGCGATTGATGACCCACATAGTTGCATTCTTCATTTGGTGCGCGGGTAAGGACCCGCGCAGTAACAGTGCACTAATGCTTCTTTCCTTAATGATTTGGCCTGTTTTTCACCTGAAAGTCCTGGTTTTCGCCTCTAACACCTGAAATCCATTGAATGCCTGCAATCACTATAAAACAAGCCATTAGACACAAAAATGTGCTCAAAAACAAGCTAAAGGATATGGAATTGAGAGACAAAATATGACAATTTTGGTCCAATCATTCATTTTGTTACAAGATTATCCTTTTTATCTTTTTTTAATTGAATTATTAAAAAAAAATATCCTTCCTAAATCATTAGATTAATTATTACATATTAAATAACCTCTCCTAAATTTTTTATTACCATATTAAAATCTCTCTCCTCCAATACATATCCCTAATTTTCTATATCCATTCTTTCACAAGTAAGACTAACAATTAAGAAAAAAAAAACTTACTAATAAGCTTGATTTTTAGGAACAATATGCATGTATATATTAAAAAAAAACTCGAAATACGAAAAAGGTTTTTTTACTCTTGGAGGTATGTGATTGCCTAGAGAACTTTAATTCTTTCTATAATCTTAGAAATTCTGAGATCAATCGAATCCAGTTGTAACAAATCAAGCTTTCATATTACAATTAGTAAAAAAACTAAAATATTCATAAGTTTTTTTTTTCTTTAACTAATAATCAGAAATTGATTGAGAAAGTATGGAAATAAGAATTTAAAAAATATGGAGAGAGATTAATTAGGAAAGAGTGCTTAATATGGTAATAAATAATTTAGAAAAAAGAGTTAAATACATAATATTTAATCTAATGATTGAAGAGAGGGAATTTATTTTTTTAATAATTTAGTTAGTTTGGAGTGTCTTTAATTTTTTTTGTCTTGTTTAGTAATTTTAATTCAGATTAAAATTATCATTAATAAAAATAAATAAATTGGAGTATAAATAGATAATTTGCAGATCGTAAAGAAGCTCTCGTTAATAAAATATGGGTGTAGTAGTAAGTTTTGTGGGTGTCAATATCGGCACCCAAAAAAATCATTTGAATTTTAAAAAAAAAAAAAAATCTCTTCTCTTCTCTCTCCTCAATCTCTTCTTCTTAAACACATTGTCTCCAATCCCACCCTTTTCCCCAAACTCGATTCGTCTTTCTCCCCCACCGCCACCGCATCACGACTGTCTCCTCATCACCACCACATCTGATCGCCAACCAACCCAGAAATCTTCGTCATCGACTTTCTATGGTTTCATGAACTTCATCAATCTTTTTCCTAATTTTTCCATAAAAAAATTCTGAATTTTTTTTCTTTTTGTGTGGAATTTGATTAAGATTCATGAAGAAAAGGTGTTTCATTTTCTTATTTTTGGGATTTGATTAAAAAAATTTGAAGTAGATGGAAGTGTTTGAGTTTAAAATGGTAGACGATGGACATGTGTTTGATGAAAATTCGTTTACAGATTGATACTGGAGGTGATGGCCATGGTTGATTTCAATTTAGGTTTGGGTTTGGAGTGAGTTGTTGTGTAATAGCTGGATTTTAGGGATGTTGATGGGTGTTCACGATTGGGTCTGGATTTGGGGTTGGTGATGGGTGGATTTATGGTTCGTTAGAGGTCATGTTGAATCTGGTGATCGGATTTGGGTTCAGGGTTTGTTCCAAAGTTCATTTTTTTTGTTGGACTGAATCTCTACAAATCAAACAAAAAATAATAATGGATTTGGTGGAGATCCATCTACCGTTCATCCCATGGATGGTGGAGATCAAATCTGGATCTCTCCTTATTTTGTTATTTTAAAAAAATATATATAAATATTTAGGTCCCGTTTGATTTTTTATCTGAAGATTGACCAATGTTGAATGTTACTGAAAGCTGAATAGTGACTAAAAACTGAAAACTGAAAAACATGTTTGTTTTTTTTTCACTGAAAACTGAATATAAGTGATAAGTTGTTTGTTTTTTTAAGTTATAAATATCTAAAAATAAATATTTTTACATCTAAAGATAAAGGCGCCCAACCTTCTATCTTAAGTTGTGAATATTATTCAAGACTAATTAAATAATTGTGTTTACCTCATAAATATCTAGATGTATGAACAATTCTTCTTTTCTCATAGTCTTTTGACCTTATGATTATTTACTTTTGACAATTATAATAATTAAACTATAAATGCTATAAGATTTGTTAAACTAGAAATCACTTTATTCATAGGAAAAGATTGTTAATTACAATATTACACTCTTGTTATCGAGCATAATCCTAACAATCTCCCACTTGCTCTATAGCAAATATGTCATATCTCTCATCCCTATGTTCTCTAGATGCCCATCAAAACTGTTTTGTGGAAGAGCCTTTGTAAAGGGATCCGCTAGATTTTCTGCTGACGCGATCTTGGTAATCATCACGTCACACCTATGCATAATTTCCCTTAGAAGGTGATACTTTCTTTCAACGTGTTTCCCTCTCTTATGACTTCTTGGTTCTCTCGAATTAGCCACTGCTACACTATTGTCACAATAGATAGTGATATGCTTATTCGCATCAGGAACCACTTCCATGCAAACAGAATAAACCGTTTTCCAATGTACCTTTGCAAATAAATTTGTCATTCTTACTAATAATAAAATCTTTATTAAAAGTAACCGAATAACCAAATTTATTTAAACAAGAAACTGAAATTAAATTCCTCTTGAATTGTGGTACATAATAAACGTTTATTAAAACTAAATGCCTATAAGAATCTAAATTGATTCTAATATCTCCCACTACACCAGTAGACACCAATGCTCCATTTCCTAAATGCAAGTTGAATTCATTCTTATTCAGTCTGTTTCCTTTGACCCATTTCACCACAAATGGAACACTTCCCTTTGATCTTGGTTACTTTCTTGGTCTCCTTCTAAGAAGGCCCAAGTTGCTTTTTCCTCTGTTATTACTTCACCTTCTGACAGGTCTTAACAATAGCAACTTTACCAACCATATGAATCCCTGTCTAAAGACATCATAATATCGGCAGCAGTCTCCGTTCCTTCATGTTGCTGTTGTAACAAGTTGGAAATGATGGTCATAATGTAACGTACATTTAGCCATCTCATCTAAAGACTTCCACTACTGATACTTATCTCTTTGCTCCTGGGTAGATTCATTAGTTTTGGTGGTTAAGGAATATACATAATGAACTTATAATTTTCAATTTGCAACAACAACCCAATATTCTTTTTCCATGGGACATAATTATCATTAGTTTAAAGTATTCTCTTTTTAGGATTTTGATTAGGAATGAGGTTATGATTTCTTTTTAATAACAAAAATTATATAAGTAAATAATCATGATAAAGCACTTTTGAATATTTATCTTGAATTAAATAAAATAATTCAATGGTAAAAATTCAACGGTGATCCAACACCAATAAATGTCACGCCTCCTTTAGGAGTTCGTAACATTTACTAGTTGGACTAGGTCCTACCTAATTGTTAACATAACAACCAACGTTTTCAATTTTAGCCTTGTGATTTTATTAACAAGAAATCTTGGGAGGATATTAATAAACTCACATTGAGTGTGTTACCAAGCTATCGACCTTCAATATAATCCCTCACGAATATCCCTCCTTTGGGAGTAGATATCGTTTGGGCTAATTGTCTAGTCTATCGTTGTAAGGAAGTATCTTACTAAATTCCATTCACGAATACCTCTTGGGAGGTTATTCACGAAACATAAAGCTCAACTAAACTTGGAGGCTATAGGTGTTCCAAAACACCTTCTCCCACTCAATTGTTTAAGGCATTTGATCAAATTCTAAAGAATGATCTACCAAGTTATCTAGATGCCAATTTAGATACTTAAACCATTCAATTCATGTTCATACCAAAAGAGATATATGAGTGGCACTCCTATTCTATATGACATGTTATCAAACAATGACAAACATTGCAATATTTACAAAAAATATAAATAGCTACAATTTTGGTCCATCCTAGAAAAACAAGTAAATTACATATATCTTGGAATACAAGAATTCCTTTCTTGGCGAACAAGTCTTCACGCGACCTTCGTCGTTCGGACTCCCTCGGCTACCCCCTATGGGCGTGCGCACCCCTCGCCCTTACCCATGGGCATGCGCATGCCACAAACCCATAAAGGGCTGCCATGCGCAGCCCATGGCTACCAAAAGGGCTGCCGTGCGCAGCCCATGCCACAACAAACGTGGTTGTGCGCTGTTCGCACGCACGTTTGTTGTTAAGGCTCGCACAGTCCCAAACTTGTTCCGGTTGCTCCTAATTCTTCAAACCTTCGAGTCTTCGAAACTTGAATGTATTACAGAAGAATTTACATAATAAAATACTGCAGTTTTTTTTTTATATATATTACAACAACAAAAATAAAAAAAACTTAGCAACTACCATGAAAGAAATTAAGGCGATAATAGACCACCCTTCTTGTTACAATCCCAAAACAAAATTATATTGAAATTCTAGGACCAAAATTGAGCAAATAACAAACCACATATAAAACATATATATATATATCCATACATTCCAATGTAAATATATATGTGAATACTTAGAGTGTCATCTCTTTCTAAAATATGCATATATACAATAAAAAGAAAAAGATTCACGAACACATACATCAATTAATCAAGGGTACAACCTGGCTCTGATACCAATTGTAGGGGAAAACGGGTTCAAAACGCAACGGAAGCGTGATAAAAACGAAAATTAGGGTTTGCGTATAAATAATAATTTTTCCCTTTATGCAACGAGAACCTTAACCTTAGATTAATTGATGTATATATAAGTATCGTATATTTTCCTCGTGACGACTAAACAAGTGCCGAATTGATTCCGCAAGATCTTCCAATCCAATCACGAACATGAATCATCTTGGAGTGTGGGCTCCCTTTCTTTAAATTGTATACCTGAGGATGGAGACAAAGCAAAATCTTTTCTTTGTTAGTTACAAATATCATCCAAGAGAAAAATCCAAGAACGTCCGGTCATTTGTGAATTATCAATCAATTTGATTAAAACTCGCGTGAACCTTGATTCGATGTTGTACATAAAACCCTTTTGATGTAAAGGATATTAGTATACTATAGAAAACAAAAACGTTCTCTTTTTCTCTTTTCTCCTTGGCCGAATTCCACACCCTTTTTCTATGAGTTGATTGAATTTTGTCTAGAGCAAAAACTAATTTTTCTCCCTCAAAATTCTCTCTTGCTATGCCAAATTCTCTCTTGAAAATTACCTAGCATGGCCTAAATTTTCATCATTTAATTATTTTTGCTGGCCGAAAATCACACACACATATATATAGGATCATAAATCCTTTCCTAAGAAGGATTTACTTGGTTGGCAAAAATCCTTTCCTTAGGTGGATTTATTTGGTAGTTAAGAATCCTTATCTAAAAGGAAATCTAACTTCTCCAATATCCATATGGGCTGGCCGAATTTCTCATTGATATAGATTAGGAGAGTTTATTCTTTTCCTAAGAAGGATTACTTGGTAGTTAAGAATCATTTCCTTAGGTGGATTTACTTAGTGGTTAAGAATCCTTTTCAAAAAGGAATTCTATCCTAACACCAAGACTCTTAATCCAACTCAATAGTGTATTTGTAACCATATTAAAGACTTCCTAATTTGATTAGATAAATAATTCTTTTTATTTATCTACTTATCAAATATAGTCTTTAACATTAACTATACTACCAACAATAGTATAGTTTTAGGAGACCATCTCCTACTAGGAAAAAGATTTTGACTTTTAATTAAATAATTAATTAATCAACAAATTAATTAATTTTCATTTAATTAAATAATAAAATAAAAAATAAAAATAATATATTTAAGCTATTCTCAATAGCCTTGCCGCCCATACCATATATAAGGGCCATATATTATTTTTCTTATTTTATTAAATCAATTAGACCTTAATAAAAAGTCCACATGTGAACTATACATATTCTTACAAAAAAAACAAAACAAGTTCTCATGCCTTATTACAACTCTAGATGAACCTCTAAATTGGTCCGGTATAATATATCAAGTGATCCATGTAAGTTCATGCGGATTGGGGATCTTGGCGGGCTATCTAAATTTAAGCTCCAATAGACACAACCCAATCACAATCAACAAATGATTCACTTAGGTCCGATCTATTTAATTTTAGTTCATTCCACTAAAGAACTAAAATTGAACTCTTAAATAAAGATAGAATAAGTTGATGTTACTCATTCATACCCTAGACAACCTTATTGGAGAAAGTGTATCCTTGTGAAGAATACCAGTAATCGCCAAGAGCTCATATCTCCAAATTACCATATTTACTCATATGACCACATTTTGAACTTGGATATTTTGACTTGTCCAGAAACCATGTTTCAATAGACACTATTGCAAACTTAACGTTAAGATTTAATATCCAATACATCAAAACATCCATATGATGATATTCAACTCTCATTTAATAAATGGAGCCACAATGTCCATATCTATAAATGAAGTCCTCTATCGATTAACAAATGAATACCACCAAACTATCAAGGATAGACTATGCTATATAATCGTACTCATTGATAGCTCAAATGATAACACTTGCAACCATAAGTCCATCATATATCTCAGGATTGAGATAGACTCTCTGATTGTCTTCAAATGAAAATTTTTTATCTATTGACGGTTCTAGATAAAGTATTTCATTGTGATCCTATTCAATGCACCCAGTGCACTAGATTCTTTTACCCAAAGACACCACACTTTGATGATTTTAGACTCATCATAACACATTTGATCCCACTTAAATACTAGCAAAAGAATCTACAACTTTGACAAGATAAATGCGCCCAACCTTATATCTTAAGTTGTGAATATTATTCAAGACTAACTAAATAATTGTGTCTACCTCATGCATATCTAGATGTATGAACAATTCATCTTTTCTCATAGTCTTTTGACCTTATGATTATTTACTTTTGACGATTATAATAATTAAACTATAAATGCTATAAGATTTGTTAAACTAGAAATCACTTTATTCATATGAAAAGATTGTTAATTACAATATTACACTCTTGTTATCAAGCATAATCCTAACATGCACACCGTTAGGCTTAGCACGCCCCACATACGTGCTAGGCTGGGCTGACATGGCGTGCCCGGCCTAATGCCCAGCATGGCAAATGCATTGGAGCAGTGCCTAGCCTTGCACACCTCACAAGCGGGTCATGCCTAGTATTGGCTGCCATTCTTAGTGGGTCTACTGGCTGGGCACATCAGGCCCGACCCTTAAATGCAGCTATTAATGGTGACTTTTTGGATTAGGTAAAATTAATCACGTGCCTAACAAGTTGACATGAATCGAGAATTCAATTATAAAGCAAGAAAGCAAACCAAATATGCAGGACACAGAGTTTTACATTTTAAGGAGGGAAAAATCCACGGTTGATGGAGATGGCGAAAAAAGAATTTCACAATGAAAGATTTGTTACACGCTCGATCTCACTTTCTCTCTTGTATGTTTTTTTCTGTGTTAACCCTTTCATGGGCATTATTAGGGTCAATTTATACATGCATAGAACCATAATTCTTAGTGTAGAAGTAAGGAAAGTTGTCGAAGTTTACTGAAACTCTGACATGTTGGAGTTGTTTTATTCTTCTTTCTTGTTTCATATTCTTCATGCATTGGATCTCTTGTCTAATCTGGACTCTGATACCCATAAGGAAGTCTATTTCCATATCAAAGTGTGCTTCGTGACATCTCACTTGAGTGAGACTCATTCTCTGTGTATTCGAGTCGTGATTACATTAAATTCAATGTTGTCCATGTGTCACTAAACCGACCTTCTGGCGGACCCGGCCAGACCTCCTTCTCCTTCTCCTTGACCAGTGATTCAATTGTTGGAACCTCGTTCACCGGTTACACAGCGAAACTAAGTTTTAAAATTTTTATACAGATCATAATCTGTATCTGGGACCAGTGAACTTGGGATCATAATTATTTTTTAGAACTAATACATACAATATGTAAACACAAGAAATTGAAATCGATATAATCAGAAGAAGAAAATCTTACCAACGTTTTGAGACTCTTTCACTATACAATATGCTCCTGTCTGAACCACTCGATCTTCCGCGCTATCACTCGGTATTGGTAACTACATGTGGGCGCATCACGGTCTCATAAACTTGAATGGAGGATGTAGAGAGAATTGAAGAAACTCTTTCTTCTATGTAGAAACTGTCTAGAACCATTCTAGGAAAAAATATAATATTTAATTTTTCTTTTCTTTTCGTGTCACTGTGACTAGGGATGGCAATTATACCCGGACCTGCGAGTACCGAACCGAACTCGAACCGTGTGGGTCGGGTCTGGGTCCTCACATTTGGATCACGGGTCAGGTCTGGGTCCAAAATAGTAGACCCGATTTGGGTTCAGGTCGGGTCTGGGTCTGAGTCAAAAACCCGGACCCAGACCCGGACCCACGAACCCGATTAGTGAGATGGAAGATGGGGTGGCGAAGCTAAGTTTTAATTAATTCCTCACTAGTCTCTCTCAAACCCACCTTATAAATAGCTCTCCACTTCTCACCATCACTACCAAAGTCAAAAACACTTCTCTTTCTTTCCTCTGCCTCTAAAGCCACTACAACTTTCTTGATAATTTCTTAGCTCATTCTTACCAGTCAAGAGATTTTAGCCATGGCTAAGGACATTGAAGTTGGTGGGCACAAAGACTTCCATGCAAAGGACTACCAAGACCCTCCACCAGCTCTATTGATCGACGTAGAGGAGCTAACAAAGTGGTCCTTTTACAGAGCCATCATAGCAGAGTTCATTGCCACGCTCTTGTTTTTGTACATCACTGTGTTGATTGTGATTGGTTACAAGAGCCAGATTGACACATCCAATGGCGGTGATGGATGCGGCGGTGTTGGAATTCTCGGTATCGCTTGGGATTTTGGTGGCATGATTTTTGTTCTTGTTTACTGCACTGCCGGTATCTCTGGTAAGTACAATTATCAAATTCAAATTTTAGAATTGGTGATTGTTTGAATAATAATTATAAAAATGTGCAAGTGGCCATATTAACCCGACTGTGACTTTTGGGTTGTTTTTGACAAGGAAGGTGTCTCTGGTCTGAGCTATATTGTACATGGCGGCTCAATGCTTAGAAAGCAATTTGCGGTTTTAGGTTGTTTTTGGTGTAGCTTTGCCGCCCCAACTGCCATCTCATTAATTTGGGTCGGTCTGTGGGTCCGCAGGTCCAGACCTGGACCCATGAATTTTCATGGGTCCTCGGGGCGGGTCTGGGTCTACTGAAGACCTGTGGGTCCAGACCTGAACCCAAACCTGAAAATTTTCATGGGTCTGAGTCTAGGTCTAATTTTTTTTTAAAGGTCTGGGTCTAGATCCGAACCCGAACTGTGACAACTACATGCAAAAAACAAAAAAAAACTTTTTGTTTTCTTGAACTCTCTCTTTCACGTACACTAAAAAAAAATCATCTGATGTAAAAATCTTTTTTTTTTCTTGTGTTTCACGTGTACTTAAATTTACATCATATGTAAATTTCTTGATACACAAACATTGAATTTGCATCTAATGCAAAATCCTTATGTTACACATTTGTGTGTTTCTTTTTATAGAATATTTATCAAATATTTTTTTTTCCTTTTTAATTGATATCTTATTTTGGTCGGTTTTCAAAGAATATATATCATATATATATTTGCTCTTTTTCAAACCTCATGATATCTTTTTATTAAAAACAAAATCTTTATTTTATTTTTATTAAAAGATATCCTCTAATTTCAATTTAAACTATTTAAATTCAAAAAATAAAATAAAATAATCATATTATATTATTTTATTCAAAAAACAAATATCAACAAACATCCTCCACTTAGTGATTAATAACATAATTAAATAATCTCATTATTTAATTTATTTAACCAACATTATTCATTAATTAAATAATCTAATTATTCAATTAATTTCCCGAATAAATACGTGTCACTTTCGTAACACAATTGATTGGACAATCCAATTAATTAACCGTGACCCTTGCTACCTAAATCAATCGGGCTAGCAAGGGAACCTAATGGATCCACAGTATTTTGAGCTCCAATAATCTTCGAAATCATTAATTAAACTCTTTAATTAATATTCCTTGATTATTAACTCCGGTGTTATTCCACTAAAAACCCGAAACTGCACTCTCTCAACTACAGACGCTTTTACACAGACCGATACAACTCGGTGTCCATCGATATAACTATTACACATTGTGTGATCCTCTAAAGTAGTTCATAATTAGAGTTGGGTCATAATGTCCGTTATACCCCTCTAATTACATATATCCTTTAAGTACCGTTGATTCTCTAATGGACAATAAATCCTATTTCCTTACGGAATTAGGAGAGCGCTCATACTGTCCAAGCCCCGAATCAACCCTTAAGGGAACTACCATATACTTCTCACAAGAATGAGTGGATTCCACTATTGTGTACAAACCTTTTCAGCCACAAGCTAAACCGCAATCCTAACATACGAAGCATATTGATCAGGAAATGTATCTGACCTCACCCATGGTTTATTAAAGACCACGATTTAACCTGAATGAGTCGATAAGATACTCAGGATTAAGATCACACACATATAGCCATCATTAGTTGATATATATGAATCTCATCGGTAAACGGATCTTGGTGAGAGATTCATATAGATTATGGCCCGATCCTATATGATCACATCATACAAGGTGCCTCCACTCCCATATCTCATATGAATGATTCAGGATAGAATCACCGTACATTACGGAATGGACCGCAGCTATAGATTAACCACAAATAAAGTACCCAACTTTATTCGCTATCTATGGACTCTTTAGATTGCACGTCTCTTACTGTATCCATCTATTCATAACACTCATATACACAATTCAAGATTACATCCGGCAATCTTGGATATTAAATATATGCACAAGTTATAAAATAAACAACACAACAAGAATGAATTGAGGTTTTCCTTTTATTTATTTCATAAATCCATTTACAATTTATATCTTTAGGGCATAAACCCCAACATCGGTCACGACCGTAGATCTTGTCTCAACCATCTCAATAATCCCAAATGGGTCATCTTTACCTGGTTAATCCAATCACCTTAATTGGGTTATCTCTACCCAATTATTTAGGTAACCCGACTGGATGTTGTGAGGCTATCTTTGGTCAACTTAGGTTGGTTCGGTCTAGTTAACTTTTGGTGACGTGGCATCTCTAACTCCCGAACATTCGAGCAATCATGCTGACTTGTCACTCTTTCAGATTTTACCAACAACAATACCCCTTAAACATTCGAACCAAGTATCTCGTTTGATTAGAAAGGAACCCACTTGGTGAGGTATGTTTAATCTACTTTTCGTTTTTGTCTCGCAGCTCATTAAGGCTCATTAATGCTTATCAATTCCTAACTGCTAAGCATTTTATCCCAACCACATTCGCTTGATTTGTCCAAGTGATACGACGTGAATGATGCAATCATTGGATGTTTTTTTTAGATTTGAATGGCATGTGATCTTCAAAGTTCATGCACCAACCTCTACTCTCACACGCCTGTTTTTGGTTGAGGGATAACATCACCCTTCTCTATATATTAGAAAGCTCTCTATTTTCCCTCTCTCACAATATTTCTTTACAAATTTCTTCTTTCGCAAACGCAACCCTAATTTTCTTCCTTTCTCAGATTTTCATTCAAAGCTTCTTACTATTCCAACTCTTATGCGACCATCCACTTCCATCAGACCTTTGATTTCACTAGTATCAGTACTCACGTTTCATCCATTATAATTTCTCAGGTATGGATCCTATCATCCGCCATCATTACTCTGAATTACTTACGCATGCTATTGAGATGGGTGATAAGGAAAACATCGCTAGACTTGAATCTATATTATGGGGTCGCCCCGTACGTTTACTCTTTCATCTCAACTTATAGCTCTCAACGTGGATTACTTAATCACCCGTCCTGAATTTTTACTTTCATATTCTAACCCCATTGGTTCTTTTTCTGTTGATGCATGCCCAGTTATGTCGAAGGCAAAAAGTACCATTGACGGAAGCAGAGCTTCCCTCTAGGGACTTTCCATCCTTGTCAAGTGATTTAAAGATCACTTCTCAACAGCTAAAGCAAGTTGACGTCCCTAAAAGGCACCGAGCACACTTGTTGAGGTTCACTGTCGACCACCCGTGTGCCTTTGATTGTGAGGTGAATGTGGTGACCGATCAGAAAGCTATGAAGTATGTTGATAGATTTGATATCTTTTGATCGATACAGGTAATTCCTAGCAGTCAGCATGCCATTTGGAATCCTCCCCCAGGCATTGTTGCTATTTATGGGGTGGTTATGTTCACTTCTCAGGTGACCCTACCTATTCAACCATTTATCGCCATATTGTTAGCTAAGGCCGGTAGTGCCCTTACACATCTAATTTCCAATTCTTACCAAGTTTTGATCAACTTATGGCATCTATGGAAAAAGATCGGGGCTAAGCATCCATTGGCTCTTAAGGAGATCCGTAATTTTTGTACCCTTGGCCGATCGAATACCGGGGGTAGTTTCAATCATCAGCCCAACTCTCCCAACCATTGGATTCCATACAAGTTCAAAGAGAAATCCACTTCTGTATACATCAAAGAGCATAAGGACTTTATTTAGGGTTTTTCATCATCAAACAAGTATTGAAAGAACAACATGTTCTTTATCAGAGGTGATTGAGGTGAATCGGTAATGGCTGACCCTCATTAGAATCTAGCTAGAAATAGTGTCCCAAGAAACTTTTTTAACCCTGAGTTATGGAATAAGAAACCTGTTGAGCTGACTCAAGGCTAAGCAGGCCTGGTGATTGCGACGGCTCAAACATCTTGGGAAACAAGAGATCACTGCTCGCTGTATGTGGAGAAAGACTTGATCAATCTGGAATGCTACCCTGTTATTTCCAACAGATGTACATGTTGTAAGTCTTGATAGCTTCCTTATTTATCTTTTATCACCCATGCTTACTCTTATGATCTCTGTCAACTCTCATTTTTCAGTGTATGAAGTATACAACATAGTTGGTGATCAAGCTGAGAAAGCTAAGAACCTCGATAGCCTTAGCAGAAGAGAAGCCGTTAACCAAATGGCTAAGGAAATCGTTCCTCTTAAGCTTGATCTAGTGAGGCATATTTATGAACCTGAACCTGACACCTCGGCATTCCCAATTAGATAGGCTCAAGAGAGTAAACATGACCCCCCCCCCCCCCCCCCGATAGGTGGTAGGAGAAATTCTAATAGGGAAAGGTTCACCAATGAAACAACTAATAAATAGGTGGCCAAGACTATATACGGGTCCTCCGCACTTGAGGTTTGCCCGTAAATAGAATGAGTCTCAGCTTGAAGTGGATCTAGAGGCTCACCGTGTAGGGGTCAAGATTGTAGACTTTGAATAGAAGGATGATGATCAGGAAACATTGACCTATCTGATCTTACGGGAACAACGGTCAAAAAAGAGGGATGATCGCACACCTATGACATCTATCTCCCTTTCCTCCGAACAGACTAAGACGATCGGTCAGATCCCAGTTGAGATGGGTGGGGAGACTAACCATCAACAAACAGAACTTCCAACTTAATCTAAACCACCTCGTAACCAAACTGATTGCCCTATAAATTGGGCTCTAACCGACTTTCCTTTGTGGTGTGCTAGCAATGCCCTAATGCAGTTTGAGTTTAAACATCAGATATTCTTTACTAACTTTAGCTTTAATGGTGGTGAGACCAACCTCAGCCAGCCTATTGCCAATGATAATGAGTCTAACCAAGTTGAGAAATATATTGATAAGATATCGATGCAATTAGGTCGACTGTCCAGGGTTCTGCCAAATGTTGAAGTTAATCGCTTGACAGGTGATGCTAGGACTAGCTTGGCCGAGGGTGCCACTTAGGATCTAACTGCCCCTATTGCCATGGTTATGCCTTAAGAACTCCCTCTTACAGATGAGGGTGGTAAAGTTCAGATGGTCGGGATACAAGAAGAAGTTATCCATTTGACAAGCCTTCAACATAGGAAGGTCGGTGGAACTCCAGATGCACGCATCTTTATTGGCTTAACCTCCTCAATAGTGTCTCAACCATTCCTTCATCTGAGACTGAGAGGTGATGCTATGACTAGCTTGGCCGAGGGTGCCACCCAGGATATATCAGCCACTATTGCCATGGTTATACCTTAAGAACTCCCTCTTACAGATGAGGGTGGTGAAGTTCAGATGGTCGAGATACAAGAAGAAGTTATCCATTTGACAAGCCTTCAACATAGGGAGGTCGGTGGAACTCCAGATGCCCGTATCGTTGTTGGCCTGACCTCCTCAATAGTGTCTCAACCATTCTTTCATCTGGGACTGAGAGGACAATCCCTTCATCCTTACCGATCAGAGTTCCATCTGGTCCCTTTCCTCTTTCAAGCTCAGAAGATTCGACAACTAACCCCCTTGCCATGCTACATTTCATGTCTACTAGTGAGGGGTACATTAGGGAAAGATATTGGAAGTAGGAAAAAACAACATACAGCTCTGAACGGATACGTATGATTTTCAATAATAGTGTATATGTAAGTGTTCTGCATCTCTCATCTTTATTCAGGTTTATCTCTACTCTTACTTTTTTATCTTTTGGTAGGTTGTGGAAGAGTTGACTCGAGCACTGATCGCTCAAGATAGGCAGACAACAGAAATCTCCTAACTGAAAGGAGAGCTTGTTGAGAAGAACAAAGCTCTCAAATCTTCTTTGACTAGTGAATCAAAGATCAAGCAATCTTATGAATAGAAGTAAAGAACGCAAGAGGTAACTGAGGTTGCTCTGAAGAGATCGTTGACCAATGTTCAAAGCAGAGCTTCTGCAGCTAGTGAGAAAATCAGGGAGCTTACCACAAAGAATGGTGAGTAGGAGGTAAGGGTTGCCAAAACTGATTACGATGTGTCGAACTTGAATCAAGGGACATTTTGGCTGAAAAGGAAGCTGCCAAATTCAAAGAGGAGGCTAAAATTGTCAGGGACATCCTTACTTCCACTCAAAGATCTATGCTCGAGTCACAGCAAGAATCTAATGAAGCTCGTCTCCGCTATGAGAGGCTAGCTAAAGACTTGAAACAGTAAAGGGTCAGCGTGGAGGTACTTTCTTAGGAGGCCACACTAGCCCTTGAGGTTTAAAACATCGATCAATAAAAGAGATTTCCTGCTTTCGGGGCTGTTATGCTGAAGGAGCTTGAGCGAGGGCTTGTCACCGCTCGGATTATTTTGGTGCTAAAAAACGGTCTTCTGGGAAGGCTTACTGAAAATGGGATTGGGTGATCTAGAAACACAAGGCTGATTCTTTAGATGTTACAAAAAACCTGAGGATAAGATGGAGGGTCTACTGCAAATCGATTGGGAAGGGCCCCCATATCATGTATCTTGAACTCCCCTCTAAGTCCTCATTGGTAACCTTCTACGCTGGAGAGGAGAGTGGCACTTCGACGAAAGGGACTATTATTGGGCCCTTCCCTAACACGGATTACTCTCCCTTCATGACCAATGACCCTGTAGGAGAAAACACGTGGCGGAAGTGAAAATATCAATTGGTATATTTCAACTCTTTTCTTTAAAAGAATGGACCTTAACCCTTGATTAATTAACATATAAATAAAAGGTATCGTACCTTTTTCACGTGATGATTGATGTTGCACCGGATTGAATCTCCAAGATCTTCCAATCCAATCACGAACAAGAATCTGGGCTCCCTTTCTTTGAATTTTGTACCTGAGGATGGAAAACAGAAAAAAAAATCATTTTTCTTTTGTTTGTCACAATAATCCTCCTAGAGAAAAACGAAGAACGTTTAGTCAATTGTGAATTCTCAATCTATTGACTGAAACTTGCATGAACCTGATTCGATGTTGTATGTAAAACTTTTTGATGTAAAGGATACTAGTGCACTATCAAAAACAAAAATGTTCCCTCTTTTCTCTACGTTTGGCCAAATTCTTCACTTTGTTCTTATGAGTTGGCCGAATTTACTCTAGAGCAAAACCGAAACTTTTTCTCTAAAAATTCTAAATCTTGGTCGAATTCTCTCTCTAGACCACTAGGACTTGGCCGAATTCCTTAATGGTGATATATATAGGTGGCCAAATCCTCACACAATGAGGATTTCTATTTCACCAAGACTCCTATCAACTTTCAGAATTCTACCCTATTCCAACTCATTAGTATATATAACCAATAACTAGTTATTGAATACCAATTAAATTGTGACTTTATCAAAACTTCCTAATTTGACCAATTGTCAATTAGAGTTTTGATAGATATCAAAAACTTCCTAATTTGACTAAATAAATAAATTCCTTTTATTTATCTACATATCGAATAAAGTCTTTGATATTTATCATACTACCAACAATAGTATAACACTAGGAGACCTTCTCCTACTTAGAAATAGATTTTGACTTTTAATTAATTAATTAATTAATTAATTAATTAATTAATTTCCATTTAATTAACTAATAAAATAAAAACAATATATTAGGCTAATTATTTAAGTCTTGCCGCCCAAGCATATATTTATGGACAATTTATTGTTTTTCCATCTTATTAAATCCATTGGACTTTAATAAAAAGTCCACATGTGAACTAGACTCATTCTTACAAAAAAAAAAAGTCCATATGCCTTAAATTAATACATTAATATAATTTAAACAGCCCATTTAATTAAAATGTGTAAATTATATTCTTAATGTATTAATGGAATGATAATCACACCCCATTAGGGCTGTCCAAAGATTCCCATATCCTTGGTCGCCCATTCCAGGTCCTTGAAGAGTTGCCGCGTGTCTTGATCACACATGACCGTACCTCTCCAAAACCTTTGGATTTCGAAATCCAAAAACAATTCTATATGGACCTAGAAATTGGTCCAGTAGAATATATTAAGTGATCCATGCAAGTTCGTGTGGATTGGAGATCTTGGCAGGCTATCTAAATTTAAACTCTAGTAGACATAACCTAATCACAATCAACAAATGATTCATTTAGGTTCGATCTATTAATTTTAGTTCATTCCACTAAAGAATTAAAAATGAACTCTTAAATAAAGATAAAATAAGTCAATGTTCCTGATTCGTATCTTATACAACCTTATTGGAGATAGCGTATCCTTATGAAAAATACTAGTAATCGTCAAGAGCTCATAGACCGCCTACTCTCTTAAGCACTATATTTACTCATATGACCACATTTTGAACTTGGATATTTTGATTTGTCTATAAGCCATATTTCAACAGACACTATTGAAAACTTAACGTTAAGATTTAATATCCAACACCTTAAAATATCCATATGATGGTATTCTACTCACATAAATGGAGTCACAATGTCCATATCTATAAATGAAATCATCTATCGATTAACAAATGCATACCACCAAACCATCGAGGATAGACTATACTATATAATCGTACTTATTGTTGGCTAAAATGATAACACTTGTAACTATAAGTCCATCATTTATCTGAGGATTGAGATAGACTCTCCGATTGTCCTTAAGGGTGTGTTTGACACGGAGATGGGACAGGACAAGGCAGGACGGGACGGGACGGGACGGGACAGGACAGGATAGGACATGTTGTTATGTATTGTGTTTGGAAGGCTTGGGATAGAACTATTAGTTATGCTATTATACGTTTGGTAAGGCTGGGACAGGACGGGACAAGAGGTTTAAATGACAAGAGTTCCCACATTGTGTTGTCTAATGTTTATTACCACATAATAGTGACAAAAGGGACAGGACAAGTAAGAATTTATATGATTTTATTAAATAAATATATTTATTTATTATATTTAACAAAAATAATAATATTATGACTGAAAAATATTCTAAATTTATAATTTTATATGATTATTGTTGACAATTTCCTCATTATTTTTACAATTTTCTCCCTAGTCACTTCCTCATCAATTTCATTGGAAAAAAAGAAGGTTGAATGGACTTTCTTTATCAATGAGTTATATTGTGTTGTGCTTGAAATTAATTATTATAATATATATATATATATATATATACATATATATATATATATATATAATTGATGCTTGGCTATTGTTAATCTTACAAGTTAAATCGGACACCACCAAAATTTTAATAAGCAAAAAATTAAGTATGTGCCTTCACTTTTAAAGAAAACTTTGCACAAAACTAAAACTTGCTTACTAATATATATTTTATCAAAGTCCTCGAAGGTTTTTGAAAAATATTAAAGACGGGTAATTAAAGAATTCTATTATAGATTGTTAACAATTTTAAGGAGGGTTATAATAATTCAGAAATATATATGTAAACAATATGTTAACTTAATTCCATTGTTCATATATATCATGTAATTAACATCATGAAAAAAAAAACATTTACTACAAATTGATAGATAGCAGATTAATTAGCATGGAATTAAAAATAAAATCCAACAACTAATCAACATCTCAAGCATCCCATCTAATTGAAATAAAGACTTCTTAGTTCACAACCTAATAACATATCATCCATAACACTAACATGTTCACAATTCAAACAAATTATATGCTTCAAACATGTTCACAAAATCATAAATGAAAGTGTTCACTCCTCTAGAATTTCCTTCATGAAATCTGGCTTGTAGGAGTCATTCAAGTCATTCCAAATGCGCAACTGGTTTAGCTTATTTCCAAAATACATTACAACTCGTATCACTTGCATATTATCAAGACCCATACCCTCTTGCTCAACACCTAGACGGGTCATTGCATCCCCTCCCGTAATAGCCTCAGTCAACTTAGTAATATCCGCAGATGTCCATTCCATGCTTATTTCAAAGACCTTAGTGATGTCTCCTGCTGTTGAAGTGACATTCCTTTTTTCTATTCCGCTTTGATGTTTCTCTTGTATTTGGGTAAGAGGAAGTTAAGTCAACATTTGAGGAAGTTGACAAAGGCTGAGTGAAAGCAGTTGTGTCCGACTCTTTAGTTTCCAGTCCCATGTTATCCAAAGCATCTGATGCGGATCCAACCATATTGCATGTTGCTCGATCTTTCCCAAACACTATTACCAGTCGTTCATAGTGTGGGAATGGTTTATTTGCTATATAATTCTTATTGGAATGTTTCTATAACAACAACCAATACATGTTAGAACATTAAAACTATTATATATATATATGTTATAACAATAAAATTATTAATTGATTACATATAAAAAAATAATTGATATAACAACTAACATTCAAGTAATCCTCTAGGATTTCAAGATTGATAGTAACACATTTGTGATTGTCATCCCAACCAAACCCACTCATGTTGACATATCATAGGCCGTTGAATATTTATCTTTCAATCGTTTCATTTTATTTTGCACATGTTTTGCCGTAATAGCAATATTTTCAATTTTTTCACTCATCTTTGAAGCGACAAGCTCATAGGTACCAGACCTAAAGCTACCAGTATCGCATCTACCATCGTTAGCAACAACCCCTTCAAGGATGCTAATCATTACATCCTTTTCTTCAAGTGTCCAGTTACGTCTATCAGACATATCGAATTTTCCTGTCATTTAATAAAGTTTATACCAAAAATAAAAACTAATGCAAAGATAAACAAAAAAAAAATAACAACAACAACAATAACACAAATTCAATAGACAATAGAAATGTTCAACAATAACAAAAAAAAAAACATAAATCTTTCAACTTTAACAATAATGGAAAAAAAAAACATAAATCTCTCAAGTTCAACAATAATGAAAAAGAAAACATAAATCTCTCAAGTTCTCCTTGACATCAAAGTGTCAAACATCTCTCCGGCAAGATCATCTCTCCATTGACTCCATTCATTGCTTGCTTCAACGATATCAATAGATTCTAACTCATTTGGTAGTCTTCCCCAATAGGCAGCTCATCAAGTGTGAATGGCGTGTATTCCTTAGGATCAAAATCAATGGACATCCTAATAAAATTATGCAGCAAAGCACAAGTTATGATCATTCACCTTTGAAATCTAATTGGTAGAAAGAATGATTTTGTAGTATAGCTCAATGTTTCTTCAAAAGACCAAAACATCTCTCAATAATGTTCCTAGCTTGTGAGTGCTTCATATTAAAATATTCTTCGTGATTACTATGTGCATGATCAAAGTCTTCCCATTCCTATAAATGATACCTAGTACCTCTGTATGGTGCAAGAAAACCTTGACCGTTGGTATACCCCACATCGGCCAAATAATAATTACCTATAATCACTACACATAATTGTTTTAACTAAGCAAATGAGTTAGGTAAATTGTTGTAATTTTAAATACTATCTAAATACTATCTTACCAAATGGGACCTTCAATCTATTATGTCTAGTAATTGCATCCCGGAGAACTCTAGAATCGGTAGCTGAGCCCTCCCAGCCAGATAAGACATATACGAATTTCAAATCACGAGTGCATACACCTAGTACATTGGTTGCAATATGTCCCTTTCTTGTTCGATACCTTGGTTTATCGGACTCAGGTACAGTCACTTCTATGTATGTTTCATCTAGTGCTCCTATGCAACACAAAAAATAAAAGACAACTCATGTTTTTATTGGATAATATAAATTATTCTGTAATATATATATATATATATATATATATAATGATAATGTTACAATGGTTACCTTAAACCATCTCCACCTCGAGTCCGTACAATCATCTAGGACGGGAGTTAGTTTGACAAATAGTACGTCTTTCAAATGCAACAAAGCACGTAAAACCCGATGAACATACCGACTAATTGTTTCACCAAACCTATAAAGTCTAACCTGAATACTTCTATTTTTGGTGTGGTGTGATAATATGTTTACAAATAACTTGTTCCTCTATGGTGACATTACCATCATCTAACAACCCACTACGAGTTTTTAGCAACTCACACAACATTGCAAAGGTATTTCTATCCATTCATAACTCCCATATACAATTAGTATCACTTACACGTGTGATATGTTGTATTTCTGTTGGCCTAATTTGAAGCCTACAAAATGTCCTTTGACCTAATTTTCTCCTTCAATATCGTATTCTCTCATATTCAAACAAATAAACATGAATTGCAGCAAAACACATAAGCATATTCACGTTCATCCATAACTTCATATTTGATAAATCAAACAAAACAAGCATATATTCAGTCAAAGTAATCCATGTATATTGCTAAAGCTAAATCAAGAATGCAAGGAGTGTCATAATTTTAAACAAACAAAATATTAGCTAATTACATTCAATAAAGTATCTAATATCTAAGCATAATACAACTTTGCACACTTAGTCTAAATAAAAAATTAAATCTACAGTAAAACCTTAACATTAACAGGATATGCATCTTACACCAAGCTATTTTAATCAATACAACTACTTGATTTTTGTCAAAAAATATTATGGGAATCAATCCAACCAGAATCAACTACTATAGCAAATCAAAAGTCTATCTAATTAGAATCAATACAGCACAAATTAAACAAGAGAAGTTAAACCCACATGGAAAATCTACAAAATGAACAACACAGCGATATCAGATCATATCCAACTGTGATAAACCAAAATCAATATAAAGCATACCCGTAACTGTGAAACCGCTAAAAATAACAAATTTCACCATTAATTCCCCTAATTTTGCAGATCTTTGTATTATTGAATCAAAAATTCATTTCAAAAATCAAAGCAGAGTATAGCCAAAGACATAAATATATATAAAAGATAGTCAAATTTTGTTTATCAAAAAGATAATCAAAATTCCACCTTTCATAAATCCCAAACAAAAGATCAATAATCCATTTCTTATCTATCAATCACAACAAAAATTAACCCAACTAACAGTGTCATGGTAAAATACCAGACAAAAAGCCAATAAAAATCAATAGAATACCCAACAAAAAATAATAAAATTAATAAAATTAATAAAATTAACAGTCAGAGTGTCATGATAAGAAGCCATGATTCAAGCACAAAGAAGGAATACAAGAGACATCTGAAAAAAAAAAGACAAAATATGAGTTCTACATGAACATGGCTTTGAAGAAGAAAGACAAAAGATGTTGATGGTGGCACCGGAGGCAAGTTCTCGCGACCCCGACAATGATGGATCTGCAGTGGTAGGTGTGACCGTGTCAGAGATAGAGAGGAGCGGCTGATGAGTGAGTGAGTGAGTGAGTGTGAAACCCTGACTTCAGGTCAATTTTTTAATTTTATTGTTGATATTTTTGTAAATTTTGGAAGTTTTAGGGGTAAAAATGTCTTTTTATGACTTGTCCGGCGCATGGGACAAGTATGGCGTAGGGTCTGAGGTGGGACAAGTTTTTGAGATTTTTATCCCATGTTGTCATGTCCCGTCCCATGCCAATAGCGTGCCAAACGAGGGGCAACATATCCCATACCTTCTTGTCCCGACCCGCGTACCAAAGCACCCTAAGTAAAAAACTTTTATCCACTGACAGTTCTGGATAAAGTATTTCATTGTGATCCTTTTCAATACACCTAGTGCACTAGATTTTTTTGCCCAAAGACACCACACTTTGATGATTTTACTCATTATAACATATTTGATTCCACCCAAATGCTAACAAAAGAATCTATAACTTTAACAAGGTAAAAGCGCCCAACCTTTATTTTAAGTTGTGAATTTTTTTCAAGACTAACTAAAGAATTGTGTTTACCTCATACATATCTAGATGTACAAATAAATCTTATTTTCTCATAATCTTTTGACCTTATGATTATTTAGTTTTGACAATTATAATAATTAAACTATAAATGCTATAAGATTTGTTAAACTAGAAATCACTTTATTAATTATAAAAGATAGTCAAATACATTATTATACTCTTGCTAATGAACATAATCCTAACAGACCCAGATGATGATATCTACTGGCCAGACTGAAGCTTAATCCTATTGCACCAATGTTGCTTCTTATATATTTATTTTACTTCTACCATTTTCATTTTTTTTTTTACGCATCTCACAAATTCTTGTAGGACTGTATAAAGGATTCTTTTGTTCTCAATAATATAGATCCTTATCTGCTTGTGTTTATTTTTATCATCACACTAGGCTGAATGGCTTATCTGACCATACTTCATCCGAACGATCTGTATATGGCTTGAATCATTTATTAGCTTAAACTATGTACATAATAACGCTAGGCTCTATAACTTGATCGATAATCTTTGCTGATCATAATTTTTGACCCGATCAGTTATCTCTTTAACTGACCGAACTTGGTTTGTCTTGATCAGTTATCTGTTGGCCGATCACCTTTGGTTGGTTGTTTTTATCAAGTAGTGTTCTTTTCGTAGACCATTCGTATGGTATCTAATTTATAGACGTTTGTCTTTTATCTATCAACTAAGTCACTGGGAAGACTCCCAGTAGTCTGTTTCTCAAGATTTGCTGCAACGGGGGCAGTTCACATCTCACTCACTTAACTTAATACTACTTGATATTTTATTTGCAGTCATTCAAGTATGTGTATCTTCTCCCCGTTTAGCTTTCTAAATATCTCATCAGGTACCTGTGACCTGAAGGCGCTGTAACAGTGTTTGTATTCACCCGATTAGTGAGTGAGCATTGACTTTACGACATATGCTTTTGGCCTCCTCACTAGACCACCCAAGCATCCATTTGGCATTAGAAATCTCAGGTGCTACAAGATTGGCTTGGTATATGAAGGCAAAATTAGAACACGTTTTCTTGACAACTTGGGATTCCTCACTCGATTGGACTTTTATTGATAACTTTAATCAATTTTGCTAAAATGAAATAACAATTGATTATAAGCAAATAAAACTTACGCTAATTCTAACATCTATTTAAAGAAAGAAAAAAATAAATCATGAAAACTGAGTCCTCTACGGATAGAAAATTTTCAAGTACTGAGCATTGCATGGTCGAGGCAATCCTCCCCCGTCTGGTCTAGCAAGACAATATGCTTCATGGCCAGCTATCCCGACCACCTGATAAGGCCTTCCCATTTGTCTGCCGGTTGCTCTCTCTTTTGTATTCAGGGACACTTTCCTGAGAACCAAATCTATGAGATGAAATCTCATTTCCTGGACATGTGAGTTGTAATATCCATCTACTCTCTGTTGGTAGGCAGTGCTTCTTACCCTCATCAAGTCCCGTTTTTTAAACTAGCTCATCTAGGTTCTATTTCAGCATGTCCACGTTTGCATTTGGATCCTACAACCGTATTTTAAGGGAAATGTGGATTACCTCAATTGGGATTACTGTTTCCATCCTGAATGCCAACGAATAGGGAGTTTCTCTTGTTAACGTCCTTTCGGTCGTCCGGTAAACCCAAAGTACCTCATGCAGCTTGTCTACCCAATTTCCTTTTTTTTAGCATCAAGCTTAGCTTTCAAGGTATGCTTTATAATCTTGTTCACAACCTCAATTTCTTGTGTCTCCTTCAATATCCCCATTTCTCATGTATCCTTCCATATCCCCATTTGTCTGAGGATGGGTTAGCGTAGCATAGTAGTTTTTAATGTTGTAGCCTCAGTACACCTTCATACACACATTCATAAAGTTATCACTATCAAAATGGGTCCCGTTATCAGTGATGATTGTGTCCGGGACCCCAAACCGGTAGATGATATTCTTCTTTATAAAGCTGGATGAATTGGCCTCTGTTATGTGCATGAGCCTTTCTGCCTTTGCCCATTTGGTGAAATAATCCACTGCCACAATAACATGTTTTTTGCCTCCTTTGGATGTCGTTGGCATTGAGTCGATCAGGTCAAGTCCCCACATTGCAATTGGTCAAGATGAGGTCAATTTCTTCAGGCGCTCGGGTGGCTGCTGCTTGATATCATTTGCTATTCTTTGACAAGCATCACACCTTTCTGCCACTGATTGTGCATCCAAACAAGGTTGGCCAATAGAAACCTTGTCTAAGGGTTTTATGGGCCAAACTTTTACCCTAGTGTGGGTTCCGCACACCTCTCTATGAATACTTGCTAGGATCTTACCGCCTTCTATCAGGTCGACAAATCTTTGTAGGGCTTCTAACCCCCTTCTGTAAAGTTCTCTTCCAATTATCGAATACCTAGCGGCCATATGTTTGATGCACTTTGCTTCGGTTATATCTTTAGGGAGTTCTCTATCCTTCAGGTATTTTCTGATTGAGGTCATCCAGGTGGTCTGTCATTCTCAACTGCTTCAACCACTAGCACATCTTCTTCTTTAATGCTAGGTTTTTTTAGATGGGCCACCGGGATTGTCTTGGACCAAATACATGCAATTGTTGATGCCAACCTTGACAGGGCATCGACTTTCTCATTTTTCTCTCTTGGAATCTGAGTGATTATGTATATCTTAAACCTTCTAAGTAAAGCCTTAGCTATCTCTAGATAAGCCGCCATATTATTATCATATGTCTAGTACTCCTCTAAGACATGGTTGACTACGACCTGCGAATCACTGAATATTTTTATCTCATCTGCTCCCAATGTTGTGTAAACCCTGAGTCCTGTCAACAATGTTTCATATTTGGCCATGTTATTGGTAGCTTTAAAGTCAAACTGTTAGACACATTCTATATGATCACCTTCCGATGTGGATACCACTATACTTGCCTCGTTGCCATGCATGTTTGACGACCCATCGACATGCAACTTCCAGTGAAAAACCTTCTTGTCTCTGTCTTTAAGCATTCTAATCACCTTGCTGTTTACCTCAACGAACTCGGCGATTAAATTTGTAATTGCATGGCCTTTTATCACAACCCCTGGTAAGTAAGTGATATCGAATTCATTTAACTCGGCTGCCCATTTTGTCAATCTTCATGACACTTCTAGTTTGGATAAGATTTGTTTGAGTGGACAATCAGTGTATCTTGTGTGCCTGGAAGTAAGGTCTCAATTATCTTGTTGTTGTTACCAGTGCTAACGTCATTTGCTCGGTCACTGAGTACCTTGTTTCTGTTGGTAGCAAGGCCTTACTGGTATAATACACTGGTTTTTATACCCTTTCATCTAGTCTGACCAACCCCGATCCCGTAGCTACAGTCGTGAATGACAAGTATAGGTATAGCACTTCTCCTTCCAGTGGATTTGATAGAATTAGGGTCTTTCCTAGATACTCCTTAATATTCTGAATGGCTTGTTCACACTCTTCATTCCATTCCACTCATTTGCCTTTCCTTATAGCCTTGAAGAAGGGTAAACACTTGTATGTCGATTGGCTTATGAATCAGTTTAATGAGGCCATACAGCCTGTCAACCATTGAATTTCCATTAGAGTAGCTGGAGACCTCATTTTTCCAATGCCTTTATCTTCTTAGGGTTTACCTCGATTTCCCTTAGATGAATTTGAAAACCGAGGAACTTCCCCGATGGCACCCAAATGTCTCTTCTAGATCTATTACAAGTTTCCCGATATTGGTTCCTTTTGTCAACATATCATCTACATAAACTTCCATGTTCCTACCGATCTGTCGAGAGAACATCTAATTTACCAACCATTGGTAAGTTACCCCGGCATTCTTGAGGCTAAAAGGCATTGCTCTGTAATAGTAAAGCCCTTGGTTAGTAGTGAAGGCAATCTTTCTTCTTCTGGTCTGAACATTCTAATCTGGTTGTAAACAAAGTAGGCATCCATGAAACTCAGTAATCCATGTAAGGGGAAGTTGTCTTTCAGGCATGCCTTGTTTAAGTCTGTGAAATCCATACACATCCTCCTTTATTAGTTCTTTTTTTTACAAATACTACATTGGCGACCCACTCGAAGTAATGTTCTTCCCTTATTGACTATATTGCCAGTAGCTTCCCAACCTCTTCTTTGATTACTTGACTCATTTCTAGGTTGAACCGTCATCTCTTCTAGATAATCGGCTTTCACTTGGGGTCGAATGCCAAGTTATGGGAGATCACTTTGGTGTCGATTCCTTACATGTCCTCATGTTTCCATGAGAAAAAGTCTTTGTATTCCTTCAATAGGTTGACCATTCTACTTTGAATTTGTTTTGTTAGTCGAGCCCTTAACTTTACCGTCTGTTTAGGGTTACCCTCATCAATTGTAACTCCGATAATCGGTTCCTCTTATTAGTTTTTCCCATCTTCTAGAGATGTTTCCCTTGGGTCCAAGTCGAACAGGGTCGGTGTCTCTACTTTGGCTTCCTCATCATCCATCTTTGGATAATTTTCCTCCTTGAGAATGTCTTTTTACATTACATCTAACTCTGTTTTGTTCCTATATACCGCTAGGTTTGCTTTTCTTGCCCATTCTTATGAGCTTTTCAAACATCGACCCCTGACTCATTTGGGAATTTTACGGTCAAAGCATAGGTTACAGCGACGCCCTTATATTTGTTAAGGAATAGTCTTCCCAACAAGGTGTTGTAGGGCTAGTTTTCTGTGTCTATGACCATGAAATCGAGGAGCACTATTTTCTAACAAGGGTAACTCTCGATCCCCACAGGTAATTGAATTGTCCCTAACAACCTTATTTCTGCTCCTTCAGATCCTCTAAGCGGAATCATCAGTAGTTGTAGATCTTTCCTTTGTAGCCCCAACTAATCAAATACCCCGATGCTTAAAATGTCCATCGAGCTCCCAATATTGATTAACACTCTTCTTACTTCTCTGTGGCCAATATGGACAGACACTACAATTACATCATTTGGTCTAACTTCAAGTCCGTGTGCATCATCTTCGGAAAAAATGATTGGGTCCTAGCTTTACTTAATTTTCTTCTGGTCGGGACCAACTAATTTTACCTCTAGGTTTCTCCGAACATCTATTACCACTCTAACTTTTAACATTCTCTCTTGACTACTCATTCTTATGTATGGCCCACCAAAGATGGTATTGATCGCTCTTCCATCTAAGTTCCCTCTTAGGCTACCTTTTATGTCCTGCTTATTCTTTGGGGGGGTCCCTTTACCAATCATCGCCATCCTTCAAGACATCTTTTAAGTGCCCTTCTCTGATCAACTTCTTGATGTAGTCTCTCAATTAGTAGCATTTGGAGGTCTCATGGCCGTTGTCTCGTTGGAATCGACAGTATTTGAGAGTGTCCCTCCTCGCTAAATTGGATTTTTTTTATGGGCCTTTTTATATATTCTTGTCCTCTATCATAGTTAGGACTTCTTCCTGTTTTGAGGCCAGTAGAGTGTAGTTGGTGTACTGCCTCTTGAAGGAATTATTGCCTTTCTGATTATCATCTTTACAACCCTTCTAGTTCTTACCCGGATTGTTCTTTGATCCCATTTACTGTTACCCTTCGAACTGCCATGTTTTATTTTTTTTGCTGCTTTCTGGTTGACCACCATGTATGAGTTCTCCTCCGTGGGCTATCTGTTCATCCTCTGCCATTACATATCCACTCACGTCGTCTACCAAGTTTACGTAAGTGGTTGGCCCTTTCCACCTCAAACTAAGTGACAATTGGTTGTGCTACATATTAATGATGAATGCAGACCCCACTGTATCGTCATTGGGATCCTGGACCTCTAACACTTCTTGTAATAATCTAGCTAGGTAGTCTTTCAACTACTCGTCCTTTATTTGCCTTAAAGTTGATAGGATGAATATTGACTTTCTATGTTGAATGCTCCCCATGAACTGTCTGGTGAAAGCTTGTATTAATTCCTCAAAGTTCCTGATTGATCCTCTAGCAAGGCCACTGAACCACCTGGACCACGGGTCCCCTAATGTCTGAGGGAACCTCCTACATATGAAAGCATCATCATAGTCATATTACGCCATCGCACTCTGATACCTTCTGACATGCTCTTGGGGGTCGGTGTTATCCTTGAATTGTTCCACATGCAGCATCCTAAACTTTTCTGAAAAATGGGTTTGCCATATGGAATCGGTGAATGGATTGCTAGAGTTACCAATTAACAGATTCCCACGGCCCTGCCTTCGTTTTAGAGCTTTTATCCTCCATAACAAGACTTCTCCCTCGCCCTTTGTCTCCCCATGCACATCCAACTTATGACGAATGGTGAGGCTATAAGGGTCCCTAGAAACTCGTCATGTGACTTGGGCATCACAAAGGTTGTATTTAACCGTAGAGGTGAGTTCCCTACCTCTTCTGGGTGGAGCTTCCTCGTCAATTGTAACTGATAGGGATCTCTGCCTACGTCCGTCATATCTATCTTCCCGATCGTACATTATCTATCCTTCGTGTTATTTCCCAATGTCAGCTCGTAAACTGGACTCCATATGTTCTCTTGCTTCATGATTTTCTCGGTCTCTGTGCTCCCTATGATCCTGGTTATCTTGGAGATCATCCCTCTTTTGGGATTGTTCCCTTTTCTCACGACAATCCACCTTATCTCTTCCAAATTTCTATGGAGCGCTTGGGGTCATTGCTACTATCTCAGAACATATCTTATGCCTTAGCCACCACTGATGTAGACAGTTGATATAGCGAGATCAAACTGGTGGTAGCCGTTATTTTGATTCCCTATCTAGCAGCGTCTTCAATGACTCTCCGTAAGGTTTCTTAGACTTGTCGGAACACTTTTGGGAAAACGCTAGGGATGGCATCTGTAGAAGTTATCATATCTTGTCTGGTGGAAGTCGGGGTCCTTAAGGGTAAATCTCCTCCAGCAACATTGGTGTTTGCTAAACCAGGGTTGTTGACACCACATGGGGGTGCCAACATCATGTGTAGATTGACTTCTATCTCTGTTGTTTGCCATGTTACTGTTTCGTAAGTTTTCGACAAGAGTTAATGTCCACCCCATCCTTCTAGCGCCAATTGTTGATGGTAATTTTTCGGATTAGGTAAAATTAATCATGCGTATAACAAGTTAATATGAATCAAGAATTAAATTTTAAAACGAGAAAGTAAACCAAGCACGCAAGACACAGTTTTACGTAGAAAACCTAATGAGGAAAAATATCACGGTTGCCGGAGATGGCGAGAAAATAATTTCACTATGAAAGATTTGTTACATGCTTAATCTCACTTGCTCTCTTGTATGCTTTTTTTTTACGTCAACCCTTTCATGAGCATTATTAGGGTCTATTTATACATGCATATAACCATAATTCTTGGTATACAAGTAAGGAAAGTTGTTGAAGTTTACTGAAAATCTAACTTGTTGGAGTCGTTTTATTCTTCTTTCTTGTTCCGTATTCTTCATACATTGGATCTCTTGCCTAATCTGGACTCTGATACCCATAAGGGAGTTTATTTTCTTATCAAAGTGTGCTTCGAGACACCTTACTTGAGTAAGACTCATTCTCTGCATATTCAAATCGTGATTGCATTAAATTCAACGTTGTTTACGTGTTGCTCAGCTGACCTTCTGCCAGACCCGACTAGACCTAACTCTCCTTGATATGTGATTCGGTCCAGACCGTAGGTCTTGTCCTAACCATCTCAATAATCCCAACCAAGTCATCTTTACCTGGTCATTCCAATCACCTTAATTGGGTTATCTCTACCCGATCGTTCGGGTAACCCCGAATGAATGTTGTGATGCCATCTTTGGTCTACTTAGGTTAGTTTGGTCTAGTTAACTTTTGGTAACGTGACATCGCTGACTCCCGCATATTCGGGCAATCATGCTGACTCGTCACTCTTTCAGATTTTACCAATTACAACAACATTAGCTTTTATCACATAATTGAAAGCTCTCTAATGGGCTTCCGTTATCACAATCTTTTGGTGGTGTGGTTTCTTTAGAATCAAGCCACATTTGAGGAGTTTGTAGCATTAGCTTTTAGCATATAATTGAAAGCTCTCTAGTGGGCTTCTGTTATGACAATCTTTTAGTGGTGTGGTTTCTTTAGAATCAATCCACCTTTGAGGTGTCGGTTTTTATTGTGGCTCTTTCCATGGTTTAACGTTCAATTCATGAGACAAACTCATTTCAGTATTGTACGATGAAGAATTCAATAGATGATCTTTTGACTCTTCAGAGGCCCTATGTCTCTAGTCGTCCTTCATTGGCCTCACATTTTAGAGGTTATTTAAAGCCCTCTCGCACCGGGTTGTCCTAAGGTTAACACGAACGTTATTGTTATAAAAAAAATGTATCTTTCTTTTGGTACTTTCCTAGTTGCATTTTTGTTCATGAGTTTTTCATACTTACAAAGACTTTATTAAGGGCTGATTTGTTATTCCATATAGTGTCTGCTTTGCTTTAGAGGCTAAGTTGGCCACTGCCATCCATGCAATTGATTATGCTTAGAACCTATGTAGCACGGATACGGATAAGGGTACGAGATACGGATACGGTACGATACAAGGATACGACAAATCTTTAAAAAATATGATATAAATACGGTAGGATACGTCAATTAAAATATTTTTTATATAATAATATATGAAAACATATTTGATAATTCATTTAAATTAAAACATATTTAGAATCCAAATAAATCATATCATATAATTACATAAGTCATAATAATGTAACATATTACAAGATCTAAAATATCGTGTCACATAAGTCATAACATATTACAAGATCTAAAAAATCGTATCACATAAATCGTAAAATATTACAAAATCCAAATGATATATAAATAAAACTCATACAACATATTCTAAATTCCTAATTAATTTCATTATCATCATTCACATTGTTAAAGGAATTAGATAATTCCACCTCCAACTCTGGTTTATCAAGAGTAAAGTTTACAATCTCAAGTATACCGGTATTCTCCATATCCCCATTTCTCGTGTTTCTCTGATTCCCTCATTTCCTTGATTCCTCCGGTTGATCATGTTAGACTAGGGGGTATCTCCTTCCTTAACCCCATTTCTCATGTTTCTCTGATTCCCTCGTTTCCCTGATTCCTTCGCCTGATCATGTTAGACTAAAAATTATATATTAAAAAAAACAAACAAACAATATTAAAGTAAAGTATGCAATACAAATACAAATACAAAATTACAAATAAAAATAAAATCCATCACAAATTCAAATAAAATCTAATATGTTCATAAAAATACTTTAAAAAATAGTTATGATTTAAATTGGGAAAGTGGAGAAATGAGTAAAATATTTTATATATATATATATATAGGTTTTGGAGGAAATGAGAAAATGGGAATAAGAGACCTCTCTATTTAAACAAAATTTTGGAGAAAATGGGAAAATGAGGATCGGGAAACCCTATCCCCATTTCAATTTGAGGTTGAATTTCATCCCTATCCCTCTCATTTCCTCATTTCCTCATTTGGGGATGTTTTGTTTTCCCCCTCAAATGGTGATAGAGAAGTGGGGATTCAGGGAAAAATGCACATCCCCTAGGCTTATCTCAAGAGACATAAAATAGCTTTATTAATATATATTTTTATAAAAAAAAACACTTATTTAGTTCTATTATAAAAAAAAACCATAAAAAGAGCTTTTAACATTAAATTAGTAGCATGTTTGACAATATATCTATAAAATAGTTTTTGTTCATTATAAATTACAAAAGAAGTATAGATAAAGTACTTGTAAATTATGTATGGTACGAAATTAAAAAGATTACCAATAAATAGACAATTTCTATAGACTATATATATAAAGAGTAAGTTGAATATGATTTTTAATCCTCCCTATTTTGTTGTGATGTTTTTTTATGGTGAAAAGATTTATATATCCTTATTTTTTATAATATTTTCTAACCATTTGATAGCAGGGTAAAGAAGTAATTTAAAATTTAAAAATTATTTTACTAATTTTATAACAGTAAAAAAACAAAAATAACCTTCACATGTCTAAAAATTACATAAAACTTATACATTATAACTGATGATAAAGTATAACAATGTCATTTTAAGGTAGGGTTGTTTTTAAAATTAACATGAGGACCAACAATAAATTGTATATCGGGTCCATAATTTTAAACAAATTTAAAAAATTAATTAAAACATGACACCTGGAATCAGGTGTTGTGGGAGAGGTTCCATATGATAAAAACTCAAACAACATTATCTCCCTCCAGCATCTCACACTGCACACTCTATTGCCATATGTATAGTCTACCTATAGCTGATGGCTAATCAAAAGGATAATTATGAAGAAGAAAAAAAGCAGTATGCAGAGATAAATTAGGTTGTTTGAATGAAGAAACGAAGAAGTGAGAGAGGTGCTGGTTAATGACAAACAGAGTTCGTTTTCTACATAGAAGTGCTTAAGAACCTTAAATTTTTCAAAGGTAATTTTCAGTTTGCACAACTGCCTTATTTCCCTAATCTGGGTTTGCAGTCAAATTCTTTTGATCCATCTTTGTTGTTGAAAAATGAAAAATAAAAGGTGTTCTTATCTTCTTCCGGTACTCTCCATTGCCATAAAAAAAATACAAATAGGTATTAGGTTAATTGAAAGAATAAGTGATAAAAAGGAAATGTTAGTTTGGTTGAAATTAATGGTGTAAAAATGTACTGGCCCGGCCCATTAAGCACGGTCTGACCAGTCCATTTCTGGAAACAGGCCTGGCACGCGACGGTGTCGCGGGCCGGCCCAGCCCGGCATGGCACGCAGCCTGCCTCAGGCGGGCCGTGCCTACGTGCCGTGCCAGGCAGGCCCGTCGGGCCCCTATGGCGGGCCGGGCGGGCCTGGTCCGGCGGGCCAGGCCTAACAGGCCTGATCCGACGGGTTATTTTTTTGGTCCAATTTTTTTTCCAAATTACGTTTTGTTGGATTTAGGGTATAGGGTTTAGGATTTATAGTTTATGGTTAAGGGTTTAGAATTTAAAATGAATGAAGAGAACGAACAATTATTAGGATTTGAAATGAATAAAGAGAACGAACAATTTGTTAATTATTTATTTATTTTTCACTTATGGAATTCAGTAATACATATCTACATGATTGCCTCATTAAAAACCTTACCAAGAAAAACCCAGTGGAATAAATACTTGGTAAGGGAAAAAGAGTGCAACCGTTTTACAACTTACAAGTAAATAATAAATACATATGTAAAAGTATAACCTAGTTCTGGCCCTGGCCACTACCTGAAGGGTCATCAATATATAGATTGTCGAAATTTAGATTAAGTTCTTTATCTACAGTTAGATTTTGTAACCTTTTTTTAGCATGCTCCCAATCCCGAAGGCATGTTAATACCTCCACCATCTCTGGAGACAAACAGCTTCTTCTTGGTTCAATTATGCGTCCACTGGTACTGAAAGCTTGTTCTGAAGACACCGTTGACACTGGAATAACCAGTACGTCACGTGCTAAGTGTGACAGAACTGGATACCTGTACGTATAGGTCTTCCACCATAACAACAAATCAAACTCTTCCTTGTCTTCAACAGCATCGAACTGTGCTTCAAGGTACCTAATAAGTTCGGTACAAGAAGATGGACTAGATCTTTGCCCTGAAGAAGTACTTGTTGATTTGTCTTTTTTACGTCGTTTCAGAAGGCTCCAACCTGTTTGCTTCGGCTCTGTCTCCGGTCGTGTTGATTGGGGGATGTCAATGTTGCCAAACCTGGTCTCATAAATACGAAAAATCTCGAACAACTTGGTTCGAATGTCAGTAATTTGTTCTGAATAATCTATTGACAAATTAATACCAATAAACTCAATCAAAACTTCTAAACCAGATAATTTAACCCTGGGATCAATTATAGCACTTAAGGCATAAAGTAGGGGAATGTTAGCCCAATATTTTTTCAACTTTGTCTCCATGACAACAACTGCAACGTCTAGATGTTCATCTTCTCTATAACTGTTTAACAGTTCAGACATTTCCACTATCTGATGGATTGCCTGGGAAGATGTGGGGTAATATACCCCGGAAAGAGTTACAGTGGCATTGTAAAAAATCTTTAAAAATTGAACAAAAATCTTTGCCACATACCAATCGTCTGTGATAAGTAATTTTGGACTAAGTTGTCCTGTTTCAGTCAATTTCATGTTATAAAAATATGTAATGGTTGTATCATATTCCAAACAATTTTGCAACATTAAATAAGTAGAGTTCCACCTTACCGGCATATCAGTTTGGAATCGTCGAGGTTTGAGACCATTTAATTTACAATGTCTCTTGAATTCACTGAATCTAGGATTAGAACTGCAAATCCAAGAAATGGCATCTCTGATGCGATCTATTTGGTTGCTTACCAATTTTAAACCAGTCTGTACAACTAAATTTATAATATGGCATGTACACCGTTGATGGAAGAAATAACCTTCATCTTGCGGGATATTTCTTACAACAAACAATGCAATAGAGCTAGTATTTGCAGATGCATTATCAAATGTGATTGAAAGAATACGATGCGTGATTTCATAAGTTTCTAAAACTTTCATTATGACATTAAAAATGTTTTCTGCGGTATGTGCAAAATCCATAAGACGAAAACCAAAAATTCTTTTTGTTATCCTCCAATCAGAATCTAAATAGTGTCCCGTGACACATAAATAGTCCTGTTTGGAACATGCATTCCAAATATCAGAAGTTAATGCAACAGAGACACTTAAATGCTGTATTTCAGCAACTATATCATCCCTTTCAGTTTCAAACAATCGTATCAAATCATTTCTAGTGGTGGTTCTAGAAACAGGTTCATATTGGGGGTTATATGCAGATATGATTAATTCTTTATAAAATGGACTCTCACCAATACTGATCGGTTGATCGGTTGATCAGTTTGTGCAATGTATCGTGCCAAGCACTCTCTAGCGTGCATGGCGTCGAACTGCCACGTCGTAACGGACCCGTCTGGGTGATATTGAAGTTGTGTCTGGGTTGTAGTGTCTACTTGTCCATGTGCAGGCATTCATTTATGCATATGCCGTCTCAAATGTCCGGTTCCCCCAGTACTTGTAGCATAATTCTTATGGCAAAACTTACATTTAGCTCTGAGGCCAGACGTCCCGTTTGGGAGTGTCATTTGGACTATGTTGAAACATTGCCACACATCTGATGTTAATTTTCTGGGACGTGATGTTGGTGTAACGCCGGAACCGGAAGGTCCCGCTTGAGTATGGGTCGGTTCTGAAATATCAAATTCATCGTTGAGCATATTCAAACCATCCGAAAAATAAGGCTGCTGGTTAGGATCCATTATCTGAATAAAAATATGAGCACTATAGTAGTTAATAGTCAAATTAAAAATCAATATTTACTAACAGTAATCTTAATTTACTAACAATAATTACTATAACTAATACGACACTTACAATAATTAATTTACTTAAAAAACAAATTAAATAAACAAAAAAATCATAATCTACTAACAAAAAAATTTTAATTCACTAGTTCACTACTATAAATAAAATTGATAAATTTACTAACATAATATACTAACATAAAATTGATGATTTGAACCACTACTCTTAAATTTACTAACATAATCTACAAATGAAAAATTTTAATTTATGAAAAAAACAATATCAAACGTAATTACTACACTTAACATTCATCATTTACTTATTACAAAAAGTAATTTCAGTAATACAAATTAACTTTCTAAAATTATTAATAACAAATATTAAAATTACTAACAACCTTAAAAATCTTAATAAACTAAACAAATAATATTAACATCAAAGCGCAAAAATTGATAAACTAACTAACTAAATAGATAATGTTTTCATTAAGTAACTCAAATCTAAACATAAACATATAAATTTACTATGAGAATATGTTAGACCAAAAGTAATAACAAAATTGTACCTTTAAAATTTGGTGTGTTGGTGGAAAACGTAGAGAATTTTATAGAGAGTAATAACCAAATTGAAAGAAAAAGTTTAGAGAATTGGAGAATATATTAGAGATTGAGATTTGAGAGAATGAGAGATTGAAAGAATGATAGAGAGAGAGAGTTAATGGAAAATGAAATAGATGGAAGTATTTATAGAAAAATTTGATTTGTGGATCAAAATATAATTTAAAAGATTTTAGGGGGGGTTTGGTAATTTTTGTTTCCTCCAACTGCTAGAAATCAATTCCAACCGTTGGAGGATTTTTGAAAAAAAATAAAAAATTGGGCCGAATAGACCGGCGGATCGGTCCGACAGGCCTGGCATGCCGGATTGGCATGCCAAGCGAGCCGACCTGCTGGGCCTCCTCCCAGCGGCCCGGCACGTGGCCCGTCCCGAGCCAGGCAGCGGCCTGGTCCTCTTCCTTCACCGGCCGTTCCCAGAACGGCCTGTGAACTTCCTGGGCCGGTCGGACCGGCCTGTCACCGGCCGGCCCATTTTTACACCACTAGTTGAAAGCAAAGAAATGGGAAAACAATAGAGCAAAATACAGAGTTTTCAATCCTTTGCTTTGAATAAAATATCAATATAATTAAAAAAAATGATCTATACTGATAGATAACAGTGAAACGAAAATGAAATCTAGAAACATAGAACTCGGAATTTAAATCTAAGATTCAGTGCCGGCCCATATGGACAGCAAACCCAGTATTTTGTTGGAGCCCCCAAATGGTCCAATCCGTTTATTCTTCTTTTGGGGTCTCATATCCAATTTATTTTAGTATAAGCAGGGTTCAATTTCAAACATTGTTTTTTTTTTTTAATAAGGCTCAATTATCTATATCTAATTTAATTTAATATAAATAAATATCATATCCCAATGATTCAACATATCAAATTTAGTTTTACATTATTTGAGAGTCCAATTTTTATTTTTAAAGAGAGTCCAATTGAATAGCTACATTTATTTACTAACCTAGTCAAAATCGTCACTTACTCAGTTCGTGACTCCGTCGTAGTCCACTTTATTTGCGAACCTAGTCCAATTGAATTGCTAACATTTCTTTAATGATAATAATTTTTTAGAACAATACTCGGATACTGACCCGTCAGTACCCAATTTGTAAGAAAAATATAAAAAGTAAAAGAAAAAAAAATCCGTGTTGCACTCTCATTGGTGGGGTCAGTATTTTGGATACTGACTAACATTGTTCTAATTTTATATGGGATCCCAATTTTTGTTAATATCATTAAATTGTTCGGGGCCCAAAATGTCTGGAGACGGCCCTACTAAGATTTATACTAGAAAAAGACACATAAATTGAGTTTCCAAATCTGTGCTGATCTCTAAATATAAAAGCAGAACAGGTGAAAATAACAAATTTGAATAAACCTAACACTATCCATAAATTAAGAACCAATTCCAATGATCCTAAAGTTTAATTTCAAATTCAACACCTGCAACCCAAATAGAATTCTAATCAAAATCTTACAACTTTAGAGAGATTTTGTCATGGATTTGAGTGTTGTTTTGGTAAGAAATTAAAGAAATAGCAGATAATTTGAAGTGATTTGAAGTACGAGTTTGAAGGAAGAGATGAGATTTGGGCAAGAATCTGATAGAAAGAGTTAGTTATCTAGAGCTTCGGGTTTCTAGGTTTGATACAAAGTTATAAGTTATAGTTGGATATATATATAGATGTCTAGCACAGAAGATGTTTAGGTTTAGCAACTTTTTAATTTTTCTTATTTTTAATGTTGTTTTTTTGCAAAGACGTTTATGTGTAGCATATTTTCCTCTTTCTCTCTTTTTAAATATTGTTTTTTTACTAGAAGAATATATTTAACAAAATTAAATAGCTGATAAGTTTTAATTTGTTTTGGAATTATTATGTAGAATTAGATAGGTACGTAAAAATTATAGAACATAAAATTATGATCAGCTATGGTTTTGTTGATTATTAAAAATGAATTTGATAAATTAAATAAAAAAAATGGTTAACATAATGAAATTAACTCAATGATTTAATGATTTAATGGTACGTATTTTACTAAAAAATATGTCAAAGAAACGTAAGTTTGTTTTCTTATATATTATATTTGATATTTTCAATAACTTAATTGAAGATAGCTTTTAAAAATATGTATATTATTCAACACCATTTTTATTGTCATAACATTTAATATTTATTTTTAGATATTTGGTGCTTCTTTGGCTTGAGGCCTTAGAATCTTAGATGACTATTTTAATTGTCTAAGGGTTGAGTCAGCCATGTTTTCAACTATATGTCATAACGATGGACTGCATTAGATTTAAGTTATAAATATATAAAAAAAAAAATAAGACAAATTCAATGCAAGGCTTGATTGATGGTTTGTTTGTTGAATTCAATTTAAAATCTAATTTTCATTTTCAACATTACAGTTTGCTAAAAAGAAGAAATTAGAGGCTCGAAGATTATTTAAACTTTCTTGTGTTAAGTTAAAACAAAATTATAAGACTATCTACTATTTCAGAGTTAATTTTCATAATTTTCCATTTATATCCTTTTATTTGTTTGAATATTTTCATCACATTATTTTTTCCCCTTTTCCTTTCTCTTAATATTAGATTATATTATTTTCTACTAGATATTGTTAAATTTTATTGTTTAATGTACATGGTTATCTATGAAATAAAAATGTTAGTTTTTTTATTTTTTATTGATCACCGGTAATTACTTTTATTTATTAATTATGTTTTAATAACTTGTTTTTAAAATGTGTTGTTAGATTTCTTGTTTAATGTAGATTGTTGTCTATGAAATATAATTTTTTGTTTTTTGTTTTTTTATTGGCTGCTTATAATTACATAAATTTAGTATATTAGTCGTACTAATAAAGTTCACAACAATTGAAGCACAGGGACAATTATATGTATCTCTTTCTAGAGAAAAAACAAAAATTCTATCAAAGTTCTCGTTAGACCTACCGGTGGAAAAAATTTTGATGACAGATTTACTAAAAATATCGTCTATAGAGAATTACTAACATTATCTACTTCATCTTAAAATAGTATAAAATAATTTATATAAGTTACTTTCGGATATTTTTATTTATGTCATATATTAGAAATAACATGCTGAGTTTACATTTTTTTTTTACATTCTCATATATTTATGTTTTTTATCTTTCTTTTTGGTATTTTAATCCCAAACCAATTTTGATGTACATATTTTTCTTGGAAGTTTATGGTTTTAGATGACCATTAACGTTAAATCACTAGGTTTTAGAACCATGCTACTTTTCATCTTGTAAATTTTTCTAACTTTAGTAAATGTTTCATTATCTAATTTACCATTAAGTTTGTAATAACACGAATAAGTTTATTCTCTTTTGTATATATTTTTTTAAAGTTAATAAGTTTTAATTGATCATATGATTCTTTACTAGAATCCAGTATAAATTATCTTCTCATCTTACTAAGATACAATTAAGTTTCACGTATTTTAGTTTAATTAATCAATTTGATTTTTTATCTCCAGTTATTATTTATATATATAACAAACATATATTGGTGCCTCCAAACCTAGTAATTCTTAAAAGAGTTTCTTTGATATTCAAATAGAAAAATTAGAAAACTAGCTAAATCAAGATATCTAGTAAAGCGGAAATGGTGAGATATGTCACCTTTTTTTATGTGTGTTGCAGTGATATCACCACTTTAATAACTTAAATTTAAAATGCAGCTATTATGGTGAACTACACAAATTGCCCTTAAATAATATATTTTTTAATCCCATTGTGTTTCCATCTACACTTTGAAACGATAACCCCTCTCTCTCTCCAAAAAAACTTGTCTTTCTCCAGATTCTGCACAAGAAGATAACTTATATTTGTGATCTTCGTTTATATACTTTTTTATATTTGTGTAGTTTAACAATGTATCCATTCATTATGATTTGTTATCCAGCCTTTGTATGTACATGTATGAACATTTTATTTTTCAAAGGATAAGCATTTTATTTTTGATAATAATGTTTAGTTAAATCGAGCATATTTGTAACCAAATCGAGTTTTTTTTTAATATGATCGAGCTTATTTTTGAAAGAATCGAGCATTTGTCAAAGGATCAAGAAATTTTCAAAGGGCCGAGAATATTTTTCAAAGAATCGAATTTTTTTTCAAAGGATCGAATTTTTTTTCAAAGGATCGATTTTTTTTTTCAAAGGATCGAGAATATTTTCAAAGGATCGAGATTTTTTTCAAAAGATCGAGATTTTTTTTCCAAAAGATCGAGAATTTTTGTCAAAGGATCGAGAATTTTTTCCAAGGATCGAGCATCTTTTTCAAAGGATCGAGAAAAATTTTCAAAGGATCGAGATTTTTTTTCAAAGGATCAAATCGAGAATATTTTTCAAAGAATCAAGATTTTTTTTCATATGATCGAGAATATTTTTTAAAGGATCGAGAATTTTTGTCAAATGATCAAGAATATTTTTCAAAGGATCGAGATTTTTTTCAAATGATAGAGATTTTGTTTCAAAGGATCGAGAATATTTTTTAGAGGATCGAGAATTTTTATCAAATGATCGAGATTTTTTTCAAAGGATCGAGAATATTTTTTTTTAAGTACTGACAAGAAAAAAAAAAGTTCTGGGGGCACTGCCCCCTGCCCCCCCGCTAGCTGACCGGGCAGCTCGACCACCGCGAGCTCGGCGGAGCTCGACCCCCTAATGCATCTGCGTAGCGCCTGAGTTTCAACGAAACTTTCTCTCTCTATTTCATAACTCTCACTGTAAAAAAAAATGAATGAAAGACTCTGATGGAACAACTATTGGGGGCATTTTTATCCGTTTACCATAATAAGTGATTTTTAAACATAAGTTATTAAAGCAGTGACAGTGTTAAAACGTCACCTCTAAAAAGTGATGTTTATTTTTTGAGTCTATCTAGTAAAATGATTCATTATTCTTCAAAAGCAACAACTTAATTTTTTAACCCGTCCTGTAGTTATTTTTCAACACGTTTTCGTTTTTATTTTTTAAAAACGATTTTGAAAACCCATTCGTTAACCGTTTTTATTTTATTTTCTAAGAAAATATAAAAAACAAAACCAATATTAAAAGTGAAAATTTTGGAAAACATTTAAAATATATTTTCCATTTTGTTTTTTGTTTTTCGTTTTTCGTTTTTTGTTTTGTTTTTCATATATATATATGACAAACATATATTGGTGCCTCCAAACCTAGTAATTCTTAAAAGAGTTTCTTTGATATTCAAATAGAAAAATTAGAAAAGGGCTCGAAAAATAAATGGCACTATTTGAGAGGGGTGTTGTGCAAATATAACCAGTTTAGTAATGTAAGTTTAAAAGACACCATTTAACGTAAAGAGACGAAATTACCCCGACCAAATTGAAAAAGAGAGAAAAGTTGTCGTTTTGTGAGTCTGAGAAAAGCAACAGTGAGAAAGAAACCGACGACAATGAAATCGACAGCTTATTGACCGGAACGGCAATACAGTACATGTATTTGTACATCCTAACACCTGTTGTTGATGTTTACAGGTCCTGATACCGTGCAATATTGGGCGCCAACATTGGCTGCTAGTGACTGTGGACCTCATATGCGGGAAGATGTTCATCGTCGACCCCTGGAGACAGGAGTTCCAAGCTCATATCCGAAAGCAGCAGGTAGCCCCGTTGCGCTACTTTGTGCCCTCGATGTTGCATCAGGCCGGGTTTCATACTAAACGAGCGGCTGGACTGTTGAAATTTGAGAAGACAAGTAAGCCCTTTGATGTCAGCGTCGTGTCGGGAAAACATGTCCCCCAGCAAAAGAAATCGTAAGACATTCCGTAATAGTCACTTTAAGATTGTATTAGTATAAACCTAATGTTTTATTAACGCTTGTTAATGTGTCCAACTGCAGGGGTAACTGTGGTCCCCACACGTTGAGATTGATCGAGTACATACTGGCGAACAAAAACGATTTTGATTGGTCTGAAGACGATATGGGGATCATTCGGGAGAAGATGGCGGTTGAAATATTTGCAAACTCCAGGCCCGTTTAGATTTTTGTAGTAATTCATGTATATACGTACCAATTCTTTTGTATATGTTCCAATTACTTTGTATATTTACAAATTCTTTTGTATATGTAGCAAAAGTTTTGTATATTTACCAATTCTTTTGTATAATTACAAATTCTTTTGTATAAAATTGTTTACATTTGTATATATACAAATCATATTTAAATACAATTGCGTTTTAGTTACTTAACAAGTCATACGAGTTCAAATTATAACAGTGTCATCATGATAACGCCTCAATTCATTCCACGGTCGCACCGTCTCTAGTAGGACACGTCTGTCTGTTGTGACCAACAGTATGACAGATACTACACTTGCGTCTATATTCCTCAAGAATGACTCAGCTTGGACCTTCATCAGTAAAAGCTGGGTTAGAACATCTCCTCGAAGTATGCCCTGGTTGTCGACATCATCTACAATCCTGTGTGGATGTTCTCTCCGAAGATGAGATACGGCGTGAAGCCTTCGGGCTGCCTGCTTGTCTCCTGGAGTTTGGATTCTAAACGAATCTCTCAGTAATGTCAGATGGCACAATCCAAGTGGAAGGATGTCCAACCGATATAATAGGAACCGAGTACGCATCAATAAGTGTTTGTCGCTTGTAGTAGTCCGCACAGAAAGATGTGAAATCCATGTTTCTGTCCCTGTAAAAACATTGAAAACGATGATAAAATTGTATGATGTTTAAGTAATATTAATCGTACACAAAATTGTATGATGTACCTTGCGGTAGCGAGAGCGTGAGAACATGGAAGAAAGTCCATTTGGAATTTGTTACATGTGCAGGTCTTCCGGCTAAGTCAATGGTCCACTGTTTTCTAACCTGTTTCACCGAAAATATGTTTCAGTCAACTGGATTAACAGTCATAAAATTGCACTTTTCAACACGTTTGAGGATCACAAGATGTGATGCGTCGGTCAACTGATGACGCATGGATTGTGCAACCCTATGACGATCGTGAAACCAACGTTGTAGCATATTCCTAATAAACTCTGCCAAAGTCAACATAGGCAGCTGTCGTGCAAATTTAAGGCATGATTTTATGCATTCTGCAGCATTTGTTGTCATGACCCTATACCTTTTGTCCGGGCAGTGAACACGGGACCACTTGTGTGGACCAGCATCAATTACATATTCATATGCATTCGGGTGCAAGTTGCGTAACTCTTCCATGTGCTGGTTATATTGCAACTCGGTGAACGCTCTGACTGTTTTATCCATTATTGCGGCAACATCCTTTCTATGATATCTCTTCTTAATATTTTCATAAAAGTGCCAGCAACATATGGTATGGGTGGCATAAGGGAACACTTTAGAAATCCCTGCTTCAATGCTTGCATATCGATCAGAAATGAAAACCAAATCATCTATATGGCCAATGGCACCTTTCAAGCAATCCAAAAACCACTCCCATGATAGGTTATTTTTCGAGTCACCGTACCCAAAAGCAATTGGATAAACTTGTTCATTCCCATCTTGTGCAGTTACAACAAACATTGTGCCCCCGAATCTACCCTTTAAATGGGTACCATCAACAACAATAACTGGATGCATACACCTCTGGAATCCTCTGAGTGAGGCACCCAACAACATGAAAAAGTATAGGAATTTACCATTTTCATCGCACTGTAAGTCAGTAATCGTTCCAGGATTTTGTTGTTCCAACACTTAACCGAAATATGGCAGCAGTTGGAAGCTTTCCTCATGCGTTCTATAGGTGAGTGACAATGCATAATCAAGGGCTTGATGTGCCTTTCTGTACATTATTTGGATGCCATACATTGTTTTCATGTCGATGATTATGTCCTTCGGACGCATTAGTCGACCATCCTGTTGCTGCAATCTAGGTGTAACCACTTCTCCAATTATGACTGCACTAGCTTGTCGATGGCGGCGGTGAATCTCCTCCAACGGACAAGTGTGTTCATTGATAAAACTTTGTACTTGAAAGTAAGTCGCTTCATCTCTTCTAACCGCTCTTAACTTCCATGTACAGTTGTCCATCAAACAAACCAGATGTAATGTTATCTTATTCGACCTTTTCACCTTCCACTCGAAGTTGTGCTGGATTGCAAAATGGCCAGCCAATCTCTTCAAATCCTTTTTAGTAGGAAAAAAATAACCTTTATATATCATGCTGGTAGGCTCATCTTCTACCAAGTTTCTACTTCCACCTATACCAAACTAGTATGATTCTGCTCCTGGAATAACCCACGTTCTGGCATTCTCAGAATCAGCTGGAGTTACATCAGGTCGGACCTCAGATGTCCCAGCTATATCTACTGCAGTGGAACTACATCTGTGGATACGTCTTGCACGTCTTTCCATTTTGAACCGTTCTTCATCTTCCTCATTGTTCGGTATATTATGTACCGGATGCAAATTTGCCTCATTAGCCACCTCATGGATTTGTAGGTTATGAGGTTCATTGTTCCGCTCATTGTACATCTCATTGTATTGATGGCTGTACTGCCCAGCGTTCATTTCAATTTGACAACCAAAATTATCGTCCAATTGAGCTCCAACTATATCACCATGGTCGGCTACTTCCGGTGGGACACCACATAGGTTTTCCCTATCGTCAATCCCACTTCTTTTTGTGAACAACTGGTTGCTTCTGCCTGAAGATCGAAATTGTTGGGTGTTATCATGAGGAGGAATTTCTTCAACGATGACACCTCCTGCAGCCCTCTCAATTAAACTGACACATACTTGAGGGATTATCATATCTTTCCCTAACATAAACAAAACAGCGTCGTCATTTCTTATAAATGTGCGACATGTTGTCCCGGGAACGATTGATATAGATTGTAGATCAGCAATGTATTTGTTCACATCGTACTTCACAACGGTTTGTACGATCGACACCAGCTCTTCGTAAGTCATATTTTTGGACATATACATTCCTTGGTTATCGGAACCAAGAAACCTCTGACTTCCATCAGGTAATTGCTCCCATTGATCGTTGTAAGATATTACTAATCTAACCCGATCCATTGTCCTGTGAAAATCATCATCACTATCAATTATTAACAGATAAAAAAAATACTTTTACAATTACTAACAATTACAAAAATTTCAAATGGATCGAGTACTTTTTATAAGGGATTGAGAACTTTTTCAAGGGTTCGAGAATAATTTACAAAGGATCGAGAACTTTTAAAAAGGTTCGATTCGATAACTTTTAAAAAGGTTGGATTCGAGAACTTTTATCGAGAATATTTGTCAAATTATCGAGAATTTTTTATAACGGTTCGAGAACTTTTAACAAGGGAACGAGAACTTTTTCTAAGGGATCGAGAACATTTCAAACGGTTCAAGAACTATTTAAAGGGATCGAGAATATTTGTTAAAAGGACTGAGAACTTTTATCAACGGATCGACAACTTTCAACAAGTCAACGGGGAACTTTTTCTAAGGGATGTAGAACATTTCTAACAGTTCGAGAACTTTTTTAAGGAATCGAGAATATTTGTCAAATTATCCAGAACTTTTATCAAGGGATCGAGAACTTTTAACAATGGATCGAGAACTTTTTATAAGGGATCGAGAACTTTTAACAACGGAACGAGAACTTTTTCTAAGGGATCGAGAACTTTTAACAACGGAACGATAACTTTTTTAACTGTTCGAAAACTTTTTTAAAGGATCGAGAATATTTTTCAAATTATTGAGAACTTTTATCAAGGGATCGAGAACTTTTAACAAGGGAACGAGAACTTTTAACAAGGGATCGAGAACTTTTAACAAGGGATCGAGAACTTTTAATAACGGAACGATAACTTTTTCTAAGGGATCGAGAACATTTCCAACGGTTTGAGAACTTTTTTATGGGATCGAAAATATTTTTTAAATTATCGAGAACTTTTCTCAAGGGATCGAGAACATTTTCGAAGGGACCGAGAACTTTTTCTAAGGGATCGAGAAAGTTTTTAAAGGATCGATAACTTTTTTAAGGGATCGAGATTATTTGTCAAATTATCGAGAACTTTTATAACGGTTTGAGAACCTTTGTCCAGGGATCGAGAATTTTTCCTAAGGGATCGAACATTTTTTGTCGAGCATTTTTTTCAAATAATCGAGCTTTTTTCAAACTAAACAAGATCTCATTCCAATATAAAATAAGCTCGATTCATCTTTAAATATTCTCGGTCACACAAGAAAAAAGCATTCTACTGCAGAATCTGAAATGGATACATTGATATCGAGGAATGTATACATTGTTAACCCACACAGAAATGAATGCAAAATATCTGAAATGCATAAAAGAAATTTAAGTGAAGATCATAAATATTTGTTACCTTCTACTGCAAAATCTGGAAAGAGAATCAAGTTTTTCAGACAACTTTTTTGGAGAGATACCAACGAGTTCAGAAAGGGGCTTTTAAAAAATTAAAGTTTATGGACAATTTGGACAGTTCACCATAATATGTGTCTTTTAAATTTATGTTATTAAAAGGGTGATATCATCACAACACACCTTTAAAAAAGTGATATATCTCACTATTTCCACATTAGAAAACTAGCTAAATCAAGATATCTAGTAAAATGATTCATTATTCTTCAAAAGCAACAACTTAATTTTTTAACCATGTAGTTATTTTTCAATACGATTTCGTTTTTATTTTTTAAAAACGATTTCGAAACGTATTCGTTAACCGTTTTTTATTTTATTTTCTAAATAAAAAATATAAAAAACAAAACTAACGGTAAAAGTAAAAAATTTGGAATGTTTTTCATTTCGTTTTTCGTTTTTCGTATATATATATGACAGATACCGTTCTTATTCTTTCAATTTATTTTTTTCGATGAAAGCTCATCCTCCTACTTCAGGGCTACCGACCTGCTCTTCTTCTTCTTCACCGCCTACCTGCTCTTCTTCTTCTTCCTACTCCTCAGCCGATCTGGATCCCCATCCACTCCTCAGCCGATCTAGTTGCCGTAAAACTCTTTTCAGCTGCATGACAGCCATCGATCTGCTCTTGTTTGATGTGTTAATGTTGAAATTAGTTTGAGAGAGATAAAAAACGAGTTTTTTTTTTGTTGTGGGTTGAGTTGAATTTGTATTTGATTTTACATTGAAGGTGTGTCTAGGTTTGACTTTTGATTTTTTTCCATTGAAGTTCATGGATCCAAATAATTCCAGTGGATTATCTAATTTCGTTAATGGTTTCAAGCTTGATTATTCGAATCTAAAAGTATAATTTGGTGGAGAAGAGAAATTGATTTGGTGAGATGATTAATGTATTTGCGTTAATGGGTTTTTTTTTGTTGATCTTCGACAAGCAATTCATGTAATTTGGTGAACAAAGATGGCGGTGATGCAGATCTGATTCATGCTTTTGAGAAATGGCTAAAATTGGTTTTTTGCTTTTTTTTTTTTAAGATGAAAAAAAAATAATTGGCCATGATTGCAGGGATAGAGATAAGAAAATATAGAGATCGATGATGATTTTTTTTTATTTTTTAAATAGATTGATATGGTCTTACAAATGAGAAAAAACATAGTGATACAGATCAATGATTTAGAAATCAGAGATTGCTCCGTTTTTTTTTGAAAAAAAATATGTGAAAAAATTAGTGTTTATTATTTAAAATTAATATGTAAAAAAATGAGGTAGAAATGGTGAGAAATATCACTGAAAGTAGTACTTCTCTCTATTTTAAAAAATCGTCTAAAATTCGATCTACATTTTGTCTGAACATGATCCAGTTTTTTTGATAAGTTTACGAGCTATTTTATATTTTTGTTACATTGGTTCGAGCTTTTTTTGATGTGTTTACGAGCTATTTTGTAATTGGTTAAACCGCTGCAAATAAGTTATAATCTTGGGAAAAAAAACTCAAACCTCTAAGAAAAAAGCTCGAGTCCTTAATAAAAAAACTAGATCCCTTTAAAAAAAAGCTCGATCATATTAAAAAAAAGCTCGATCATGTACAAGAAAACTCGCTCTCTTATAAAAAAAGCTCGATCATGTAAAAAAAAATCTCGATCCTTAATAAAAAAAACTCGATCCTTTACAAAAAAAAGCTTGATCATGTACAAAAAAGCTTGATCCCTTAAAAAAAAGCTCGATTCCTCACAAAAAAAAAGCTCGATCTCATACAAAAAAAAACTCGATCAATCGTAAAGAAACTCGATCACTTACAAAAAAAACTCGATTATGTAAAAAAAAAAAAAAAAACTCGATCCTTAACAAAAAAAGCTCGATCCCTTATAAAAAAAGCTCGGTCATGTACAAAAAAAGCTCGATCATGTACTAAAAAGCTCGATCCCTCACAAAAAAAAACTCGAAAATATTTCAAAAGTCTCAAAAACCAAGATATTCATCTACGTCAACACATAACAGATCAAATATATAAAAAAAAAGCTCCGGGGGCACTGCCCCCCCCCCCGCGAGCTGACCGGACTGCTCGACCACGGCGAGCTCGGCGGGGAGCTCGACCCCCTAATGCGTCTGTGTAGCGTCTGAGTTTCAACAAAACTTTCTCTCTCTATTTCATAACTCTCTCTGTAAAAAACTGAATGAAAGATTCTGATGGAACAACTATTGGGGGCATTTTTGTCCGTTCACCATAATTGGTGTCTTTTAAACATAAGTTATTAAAAGCAGTGACAATGTTGAAACGTCACCTCAAAAAAGTACTATTTATTTTTTGACCCCAAAAATTAGATCAGATCCTAAGCCGATCTGATCTGGATGCATTTGTGTTGTGTTATTTTTTTTAATTTATAAATTACATTACAAATTTTTTATTAATTAATTATTTAATCAATTTATTTATAATTGTTATAATATTAAACAAAATGTAAAAAATGATATTTCAATTATCGATAGTTTTTCGTTAGTCTACCTGACATGTTTTTTTCGTTTTCAATTTCAAAATACGGATTTCAGCATATGCTACCAAACGTGTTTTCAGATTTCGAAACTGAAACTAAAAATACTGTTTTCATTTGTATTTTTCTTTTTGAAAAACAACAATTGAAAAACATTTACAAGACAGTCTCTAAAGTACCGAAGAGTTTTGAAATAAAGATTTAACTACTACACAAGAACTGCATACTCATTCCGTAATTATGTATGAGAGAGTTAGATTCCTTTTATTTTATTTTATTTTAATTTTTATATCCTTGATTTTTATAGACCATTAGAGGTTTGGATTGAAATCCAATGACTAGAAATTAACCTAGCAACTAGACAACTCATATATAGTAGATGAACCCTTGAAATAATAGTAAGGGATAATTGCATTTGCACCTTGTTTGGCTTAGTTGCACCTAGATGGCTAGATGGTGACGTATGATTATTCCTTAAAGAGATCCTATGGATTTAAGTATTTAACAAAGTCCCGATAGCAATTAACCCCGTAAGGGCATTATTGTCTTTTTAAGTTATTCTATTTATAACAAATACAAATGAAAAAATAAATAAGTGGAATCGAGGAAACAGGGCTTGCAACCGCCTCACCCTCTTCGCTCCGACAATAGAAATTCAAGATATTTCTTCTCAATCTCATCTGCAATTACTAGTCAACCCTGGTTTGCTATGACACAAGTCGTTGGGGATTTTGAACCGATGATCACGGAATCATCATGTCTAATATACACTCAAAACCCATAGCATTTAATAACGTCAATAGAAGAAAAATAGTTGAGAGAAAATAAACCAATCATAACATATGATATAAATGGAAAACCCAAATCGGATAAAAAACCACAGGCCGTCAGGACGACAGAGAAAGTTTCACTATATGATAAATTGTTGTAACAATATATATTCCAGGATTCTCTCTCACACCTTAACCTCAAACTACAGAGCCTTACCAAGTCCCCAAGCTCACAATCGAGTTGTATATCATGACTCTTAGCTCACAACGCTCACAAGATTTTCACCAAGAAACCCTCAATATCCCCTAAGTCTTCCTTGAATATCACCCACGAATCTCTAACTTGATCTACTGATATCCCTTTATATCCCTCAATGGATATTCCCACGGTTCTCTAACCCGGATCTCTCCACTCTCTGGTGTTACATGGTGTTCTTTTTCTCCACACCAAAATAACCTAGATACAAGGTTTTATTTATACTAGTTATAAGAAGTTTAAGATAAAAAAATATCCTACTCCTAAACGTACAAGAATTACTTATTTCACATAAATACTATTCCCTATTTATGATAAATCTTCTTGTTAAGGAGAAATCTTTTTCCTTCAAGGACAAGAACTTCCCAAACGAATACTTTCCTTTTCCGCTGAAGGTTTTCCGTTTCACGCATGCTTATGATTGACTATGATTCGGGTCACGATTGTGCACCCGCTTCCTAAACCGTTGCAAGTCACCTGGAATGCATCAAATTCTTTGTTTCTTCAGTTCTTCCGGTCTTCAACCTCCCTCAAACAACATCATTCCAACTTCCAAAGGTTTTCAACGTCTCCGGGAAGCTCCACATCAGTTGAATCTTGTTTGATTTACATTGGGTTCATTTGAGAATACGAGCCAAAACCTAACACAAGTCCAATTTGTTATCGATTCAGATCAATAGGCTTCATGGTGAATTAACTGAGGTGAAAGTTACCTATATAACTCAATTGAGAGCTCTAATCAGTCGAGAAGAAAATTTCCAGCCAAGTAAAAGGTTTTATTATCACCTACCGAGAGATCTATAGATCGTTTGATTTCAACAAAGGTGTGTAAATTGATTTGTAAATTTTTTTATATCAATCAATTTTGATAATTTTACCACTTATTTTTCTTGAAATTTCTATGTTGTGGATAGAATTTAATTCTAAACGGTGTTTGCAATAGAAAAATCCGGTGCCATATTGTTTATTAAAGTTGGATCAATATTTTCCAGAGATGATTGGTTTGTAAAATCGGCTTTTGGATTTTTTTTTTCCGGGGTTTTAATGGATTTTGAGGAGGTGATTTGAGATTGTGAAGAGAAAGAAGCAAGTGAAAGGTTTTTGTGAGTGTTTGTGGTAGTATGAATTGAGATTCGGATATGTTTGGAAACTGTGATAACCTTGTTAGTTGTTTGCGGTAGTAGGAATTGAGTTTTGGATACGTTTGGAATTTGTGATAACCTTGTTAGTCGTTAGTCATTGGTCGTAGAGATTAGAGATGGTGTTAATTATGGGAAATAAAAGTTTATGGAAGATGTGGCAGGCATGGTGTAGACAACAAACACCATAGTGGTGTTTTTATTCTACTACTTTCTTATGAGGTTCATCTAATATACAAGCCATTGGATTTCATTCAAATGATCTATAAAAGTCAAAGATTAAAATTAACAAAAATTCAACGTTTTTCGTTGACTGTTTTTTAAAGGAAAAATAAAATTGAAAAAAGTGTTTTTGGTTTCAGTTTCGAAATCTAAAAACGCGTTTGGTAGCATGTGCTGAAACCTGTATTATGATAATAAAAACGGTAAAAACAGGTCCGACAGATTAACTAAAAAAAATAAAAAAAATTGTAATATCAAATTGACATTTTGTTTGACATTATAACTTAAAATTATAGAACAAATTGGTTACAAAATTGATCAATATGATTTTTCTATTGTAATTTGTAAATTTAAAGAAAAAAACAAAAATGGATCAATAAATATCACAAAGAATATTTGACTAATAAAACATTCAACACTAATTCATAATTTATAAATAGATATTTATTTTATTAAATATAAAAAATAGTTGAATTTTTTTTTACCTGATATGCATTGACATTAACTATTAATGTTAAGATAAGATTTAAAATAATATAAAATATAAAATAATATAAAATGTAAGATAAAATATATAATAAAAAAAATATTACGATAAAAGATAATGTTTGCATTTGTCCAAGAAAATGTACATATAGATTACCCCATCCCCATCATCATCCCCATCCCCATTTCCTCCATTAATAATCCCAATATTTTGCAGTTCAAAATTTGCCATCCCCGTCTCCCATCCCTCTATTAATAATCCCATTATATTTCGATCTGAAATTTGGAATTTAAAATTTGAAATTTGAAATTTAGTCATCCCAATCTTTTGATTCACCGTGTTTTAATATCCAATGTAATAAATAATCAAAAAATTCAATCTAAAATAGTAAAAAATAAAATAAAATAAAATATTCGGTTAATGGGTGACCATGAGTTGGAGTAAAAAAAATTAAAATAAATAAATAAAGACACACACACACATACATACATACATACATACATACATATATATATAATTTTCCTATTGTCAGTTCGAACTGGTATAATATATATCAGTTCATTGCATGTAGATCATTGGACTTAAAAGCAGTCAAGTCAAAACATTTAAATTCAATGGTTCACTTGTACAACGAACATATATATATGAATAGGGAAATGGGTGGAAAGTTTGCCCCCCACTTCCGCTCCCAAACCCCGTTTGGAGGCAAAAGATGGATGGGATTTAATTAAGGTATGGGGGATGGGGGATGGGGGGGGGGGATAGTAAGTAGGGGTGGGGGCACGGTTCATTGAACCGAATCGAAAAATGGTGTTCGGTTCGGTTTGAACCAAATGAACAATATAAAATATGGGTCGGTTTACATCGGTATAAGCCTTCGATTCTCTCTCAAGGGACCAAACAAGCTTCACGTCTAGAGATACACATTTTTCCCTAGGGCCATAATTCCCTGTGCCTCCATTCCCATCTGGGGATTTTTTGTGTGTGGAAAAAATAGGGAAATGGATGCGGATGCAGATGCGGATGCGGATGAAAATCATCCCCAAATTGAAATGGGGATAGGGTGTTGGAACCAAATTCACCGATCACGCAGCGGAAACGGGTTTTTAATTTTTTTTTTTTATACAGATCGTAATCTATACCTGAGACCAGTGAACTTTTGATCGTAATTATTTTCGGAACAAATACATATAAAAATTATTACACTAATAAAATATTTATGTAAATACAGGAAAATATAATCAATAATAAAAAATATATATTAAAAGAACCATACCAACGTTTGGAGGCTCATTCACTTATTCAATATGCTCCTGGTCTGTACCACTGATCTTCCTCACTATATCCCGGGACTGGTAACTGCGTGTGGGCGCGTCACGAACTCAGGAACTAGAATGGAGGATGTAAAAGAGAGAAAAAGAAGAAACTCTTTCTTTTGATATAAATATACAACACTTACACACTTTTCTCTCTTTTTGGTGTATTAATCTCACACACACCTTACTTGAATATATTACAACAATTGCATATATTCTTCTCAGGCACTGTTGTGGTTCACGCACCACTTACTGTGTTTGACTAAAAACAAACAACATCCTACACACTTTTCTTCTTTTGTCAATTATATATATATATGTATGTATGTATGTTGCTGTACGTGAAACGCACAACAACCTTTTTTTTAATTAAATATATCTTATTTATAATATTTAAAAATTTGATCAAATATATATTTGATTTTTAAAAACTTTCAAATAAAAAATATCTCATATTTTTAATTTGATTTAATTTTTTGAATTCAAACTATTTAAATTCAAAAATAAATTATTTAATTTAATAAAATAAAATAATCACATTATCTTATTTTATTCAAAAACAAATATCAACATACACCTTCCATTTAGAGATTAATAACATAATTAAATAATCTCATTATTTAAGTTATTTAATCACCATTATCTATTAATTAAATAATCTCATTATTCAATTAGTTCCCGAATAAATACGTGTCACTTTCGTAACACAATTAATTGGACAATCCAATTAATTAACCGTGACCCTTGTTACCTAAATCGATCGAGTTAGCAAGGGAACCTAATGGACCCACATTATTTTGAGTTCCAATAATCATCGGAATCATTAATTAAACTCTTTAATTAATATTCCTTGATTATTAACTCCGGTGTTATTCCACTAAAAACTCGAAGTTGCACTCTCTCAACTGCAGACGTTTTTACACAGACCGATACAACTCGGTGTCCATCGATATAACTATTACATATGGTGTGATCCTCCATAATAGTTCATAATTAGAGCTGGGTCATAATGTCCGTTATACCCCTCTAATTACATATATTCTTTAATTACTATTGATTCTCTAATGGACAATAAATCCTACTTCCTCACGGAATTTGGAGAGCGCTCATATTGTCCAAGCCCCGAATCAACCCTCAAGGGAACTACCATCTACTTCTCACAAGAAGGAGTGGATTCCACTATTGTGTACAAACCTTCCCAGCCACAAGCCAAACCGCAATCCCAACATACGGAGTATATTGATCAGGAAATACATCTGACCTCACCCATGGTATATCAAAGACCACGATCTAACCTGAAGGAGTCGATAAGACACTCAGGATTAAGATCACCCATATATAGCCATCATTAGTTGATATATATGAATCTCATCGGTAAACGGATCTTTGTGTGAGATTCATATAGATCATGGCCCAGTCCTATATGATCACATCATACAAGGTACCTCCATTCCCATATCTCATATGAATGATTCAGGATAGAATTACTGTACATTACGGAATGGACCACAACTATAGATTAACCACAAATAAAGTACCCAACTTTATTTGCTATCTATGGACTCTTTAGATTGCACGTCTCTTACTGTATCCATCTGTATATGACACTCATATACACAGTTCAAGATTACATCCAGCAATCCAGGATGTTAATATATACACAAGTTTATAAAATAAATAACATAACAGAATGAATTGAACCTTTCATTTTATTTACTTCATAAATCCATTTACAAATTACATGCTTAGGGCATAAACCCCAACATAGGGATGGGGGGACCCCTCCCCAATCCCACTTCACCATTTCCCAATTTTCCAAACATATATAAATATAATTATAATATACATTTTTAATATCTTTTTTTTTATTCTTTGAAACCCTAAGTATACATACACATTTTTTTTACTACATTAATTGATTTTATTTTGTATTTGTAATGAAGTGTTTATTTATTTTTAGTTTTATTTATAATTTTTAGTTAAATGGGAAAATAGGGAACCGAGAAAAATAGAAAAACGGGGACATGGGGAACTGGGGTTGAGGATGTATATACCTCCCCCCAAATTCTCCATCCCCATTTTTCCCAAATGGAGAAATTAGAGGGGGATGAAGGAAGGGTCTGAGAAGTGGGAATGTGGAAGGGGGGATCTATATCCATCCTCATTCTCTAAATATGTATCTCTATTCACGTCTCTTCTCTCTCTCTCTCTCAGTCAGATAAAAAGCAAAAACAGTGTTGTTGGTTGGTTGCCAAGTTGTGTTTTGCTTATAATTTGGATGAAGGCGAAAATGAATTTGGAAAGTTACTTGAGTTTTTGGGTTTTTACCTTTTTATTGAAGATGTCGTGGAAAGAGCTTTTGTTGGAATGGATTTAGATTACTATTTACTAAGTTAGCTAATTACTTTTTTGTTGTCTTCATCTAGAGCATGAAAGTGGATTGAAGAGTATAACAATAAATGAGCCATGAGGATTGAGGAGAAATGAAAGTAAGAATTTAATTTGATAATTTGATATAATGGTATTTTTCTTGTTTAATTATAATTTTCCCTAATGACATTTGGTACAAGTGAAGATTTTAAGAGGAAGACAAACATGTTAACATCTTATTGTATTTTGAACTATAATTTGGATTTCTATCCTTCTATGTAATTGATTGGACTGTGTTTTGAATGTTCATTAATTGGCTAATTACTTGATTTGATTATACAAAGTTTAATTTATCTATGTTTTAAATGTAATGGATTGTTAGGGCCCAAATACAAAAGTAGGTAAAGGGTCCAAAAATGAAAATAAAAAACATAAAAAAATAACCTCGAAACCCACTAAATTTAAAATGACCCAAAACTGAATCGAATCGAATCGAGATAAAGTTGTATGGTTCGATTTTATAATCTAATTCAATTCGAATCGATTTAAATTTTAAAAATAAAATGAATATCGGTTCAATTCGGTTTCGGTAAAACCGAACCGCACCAAAATCTTGCCCGCCTCCAACGTTATCCTGAAACAGCGCGTCAAGCCACATCGCCAATGAAAGCTAGTGGCAATTCACACACGCACTTAAATACTGACAACCCAAACTTCTCAATCTAATCAGTTCAGTGGTCGGAAAAAAACCATTAGTATCACATTAATCACTATCATCTATAAATACACATTAGTTTTTTTTTTCTTTAAACAAAACCAAATTACTGTAAAATCAGGAGAGGAAAAAAAAAAACCTCTCTCTCTCTCGCGTTTTATTCGATTCTTCGAAACCCTAACCCTAGCTAATTTTTGGAAGATTTGCTATTCAACATCGACACTCTGCTTCTTCGTCGTTTCTCGAATTCGCTGTTTTTTTTTGGCCGCTTCTTCGTCGGCTCTCGAATTCGCTGCCTTTTGTTTTGGCCGAAGTGATTGTGGAGGCTTCGACGATCGCCAATCCAATTCATTTTTTAAAGATTCTGGCCGGTGGCGATTCTTCAATAAAAAATCGAACATTTGAGAGGCTTTCTCGCCTATCGGTTCGATCTGCGATTTCTCACCGGAGTTGAAAGAGAACCTGCGCCGTGAATTTATCGTTTTCGGTCTTTGAGAAGAAGGTTGCATTGATGCTTTGGAGGGTTTGGCTTGATATTGAAGAGAGCGCGTGCGAGTGAAGAAGATTCAGAAAGCTTTGCGTGGATTTGATTGGTTCGATCTTTCTTCAGACTGAAGGGAATTAGACAAAAAGAAAAGAAAAGAAAAGAAAAATTAAAAGAGAGGCTTTTGCTTTTGTACTTTGTTATTTTGTTTGAGTTGAATATCAGGCCCTATTTTTTTTTTTCAAGGCCTTTGATTACATCGTTCTATTAGCTTGTTTTCTTATTATTTTTTTTTTATCGAATTGTTATCATTTTATTAATTCAGCAAAGAAAAAAAAAGGAATGGCTGTGTATTACAAGTTTAAGAGTGCAAGAGATTATGATTCAATCTCAATGGACGGTCCATTTATATCAGTTGGAACTTTGAAAGAAAAAATATTTGAATCAAAGCATTTGGGCAGGGGTACTGACTTCGACCTCCTGGTCACTAATGCCCAAACTAACGAAGGTTGGTTTTTGTTCTCGTAATTGATTTTTGATTTATATTTTGGGAAGGTCTATCTAGTCTTGGATTTTGTATCAAATCAATTGAATAGTCTGAATATGGAAATTTGCCTTGGTGAAGTTCTAATGTTCTAACTCATTATAACATGTTCTCATAATTATAATTAAAAGTATTTAGTTGTTTATAAAAAAACAATACATATGACTAAAAAAAAGTAAGAATTGCACACAAAGCACTTGGGATTGCCCTCAGAACACTAGTATAACTGCACACACCGCACCTTTTTGTAACTTGGTAGAACAGGAAAGTCGATCAAAATACAGCTTAACTCTCCTATTTTTATTGAGTGGATGGGAGATTGTCATTGGGATTTATATGATTATGCTGACACATTTTTTTTTTTTTTAATTAATATGTTTGTTGTGTTTTATAGACTTGTTATTTTCTGTTTTCCAATTTCAGAATATATGGATGAAGCGATGTTAATTCCCAAAAACACTTCTGTGTTAATTCGTCGAGTTCCTGGAAGGCCTCGCATGCCTATTGTCACTGAGTACTATCTCAAACCTTAATATAAATATTATTTGGTTAAGCCGATATAAATTCTATCTATAATTTTTGTAGCATTAGCTTTGTGGAATTTAGGATTTTGGTCATTTAGGCAGCACTGCTTTTTAATCTTTTGTAAACTATAAACACATTAGTGTTATTTGTATGGTTTATTGCTATAAGGAAGACTCAGAGCTTGGTTAAGTTTGATGTGCTATATTTACAGGCCGAAGGCGGAAATTGTGGTGGAGGACACGCAACCAGAAAAGAGTGCCTTCCAGGGTGCTGATACTTCTTTTATGAAATTTGTAAGCTCTTAGTATATAATTCTTTTGCTGGAATTTATTATAGTTTTGTTGTAAGGTAATGTTGTCAACTTTAGTGTAATAAACTATCATTGCCTTATAAACATGCCTTCACAGACCGAGGACAATGAATGGGATGAGTTTGGAAATGACTTGTATGCAATTCCTGAAGTACCGACTATTCAGTCAAGTAATCCACTTCCAGATGCCCCCCCGCCAAATAAAGCTGATGAAGACAGCAAGATTAAGGCTTTAATTGATACTCCAGCTTTGGATTGGCAGCGGTGAGTTGCTTTTGGCTTCTGCTGCTTCATATGTGACTGTTGATTGGTTTTTGGTATTAGTTGAGAATTCTTAGAGATTAAAAATTAGCATTACTGATGATTTTACATTACATCATATGTTCAATTTTTTGATTCAGGCAAGGTTCTGATGGTTTTGGACCTGGCAGAGGCTTTGGGAGGGGAATGGGTGGAAGGATGGGTGGCCGTGGTTTTGGTGATTCTCTCAATCCTCATCTTTCTTTCTTTTATGTATTATGTGGAATATAGAATTTTAGTCCTCACTCAGTTTGTATGGACTCTCTCTCCAGCTCTCTCGTTTTCTTGATGTGTGATTTTGTATAATGTCTTGATAACTGTTTTAGGTTATTTATTTATTTTTTTGTAATTTTATTTTTACTTCTTTGTTCAGGATTGGAGCGTAAAACTCCACCACAGGGCTACATTTGTCACAGGTGTAAGGTTCCTGGTATGTTCACACCTAAGAGTTTTTTTTTTTTTGGAATCTGCTTGTTCCTGGTATATACCCCATGACATGATCATTTAAGTCTTGGATAACCAGAAGTTAACTGCCTCACTTTTGCCTTTCAAAACATAGGTGTAATTGTTGAGATTTCCTACAAGCTTGTATAATCAGTGATTTCTGTAAAAGCTTGTATGAGATATTTTCTGAAATCTGAATGTATTGAAATTTTCTGATCCAGGACATTTTATTCAGCATTGTCCTACGAATGGTGATCCGAAGTACGATGTCAAGAGATTTAAACATCCCACAGGCATTCCAAAGTCAATGTTAATTGCAACTCCAGATGGTTCATATGCTCTGCCAAGTGGGGCAGTTGCAGTTTTGAGGCCAAATGAGTAAGTTCATTTTTAGTTTCTGTTTTGAATGTGTTTCTACATGCTTTGGAAGATTGTAGGCATGAGGATTCATTGCCACCTCTTTGATATATACAGGGCTGCTTTTGAGAAGGAAATTGAGGGCTTACCTTCTACTACTCGGTCTGTTGGTGATTTTCCACCTGAACTCCACTGCCCATTATGCAAGGAAGTAATGAAAGATGCTGTATTAACAAGCAGATGCTGTTATACGAGTTACTGTGACAAGTGTAAGTATTTTGTCATAAAATGCCATGCTTATTACAAATTCAATTTTATCACTTTGGATGATCAGTTTTCTTCATCTTAGTAACTTGGTATACCTTTCGTACATATCTGTTTCTTTTTTCCTCCTTGTTTTCAGTGTATTATTTTATATGTTCTATTTATTTAGATTGAAGCTCACTTCTGTTAAACTTAATTCAGGCATTAGGGACCATATTATCTCAAAGACAATGTGTGTTTGTGGGGCAACAAATATTCTTGCAGATGATCTTCTGCCAAACAAGACACTTAGGGATACGATTAATCGTATTATGGAGGCCGGGAACAGTAGTCCTGAAAATGCTGGAAGCCTTTTTCAAGTACAAGGTCTGTATTATGATAATGTATCTTTAATTTTGGCCGTTGGTTTTTGATATAATATATTGGAATTAGCTAATATCATTGTTGTCTTCATAAACAGATATGGAATCTGCCAGGTGTCCGCAGCCTAAAGTTCCATCTCCTACTATTTCTGCATCAAAGGGAGAGCAAAAGCCATCACCTGCTGTTGAAGAAACTCTAGTCCCAAAGGAAATCACAGATGAGGAAAAAGCTGTTATAGCCCCACCACAAACTTTAGAAAGAACAAGGATAGCAGCAAAAGCACCTGATGTGTCCGAAGCTACACACGAGTCGATGAGTGTGAAGGAGCCAGCATCACAAGGTAGTGCCCCACTGGTGGAGGAGGAAGTGCAGCAGAAGATGGCTTTTGGGGAGGCAGGTAATAATTAATCTCCCGTCTATTTATTGGATTTTCTCATGTTCAGTGGGTTATGTGCTACCTTATATTTCCTAACATAATCCATGCCCCAAAAGTGGATCATTTTTTATTGTGTCTGATCATGAATCGGGAGCTTGATTGGTGTTCTATCATGAGATATTAAATCTGTTTTAATTTTCCTAAAGAAGCCCTTTAGTGGGGAAGGAAAATGTTTTCTATTTGTTGACTGTTGAAAGTTGAAACAGGTCATTGTAATCGTTGAACTTGTATTGAATATTTCTTTGTCAGGAAAGAAGAAGAAAAAGAAGAAGCCCCGCATGCCGTCAAATGGTATAACCTGTTCTCTCTCTTGTTTGTGTTTTCCCTTTTTATTGTCTGATACTTATTGAAAACTCTCCGACATCCAGTGCCTTGCTTAATTACTTGGTAATAAATAAGTTCGGAATTTTTAAATGGTTTGTAAAGGAAGTTTTGCATCTCACAAGTCCTTTGATTGCTTAATTAGCTAAAGTGGTATTTTGATTCCTGGCAGACTTACAGTGGAAAACTCCCCAAGATCTTGCAGCTGAGAACTATATGATGCCTCATGGCCCCTCTGCCTATAATCCTTACTGGAATGGCATGCAATCTGGGATGGAAGGATATGTGGCTCCTTTTGGTGGTGCCATGCCTTATATGGGTATGGGTATGGGTTATGGAATGGGTCCCTTAGACATGCCTTTTGGTGGGGTCATACCTCAGGACCCTTTTGGTGCACAAGGTTATATGATGCCTGTTGTTCCACCTCAGAGGTATGCTTTATGTGCACATTTGTAGTAAATTGTACTGCTCCCTTAACAGGATGGATGTATCATCATGAGCATGCTCCCTAGTTCCCTAGTTTGCATGGGATATTTTTCAAAGTTGGTTGCATAATGATGCCGAGTATTGATAAAATTGGCTGCATGAACGATCTGTTCTTTTTTTTTTTTTTGGAAAATTATACCATTACAAGCCTGACCAACAGTGTTTGGTTTTCTTCATTTTGCAGGGATCTAGCTGAGTTTGGAATGGGTATGAATGTTCCACCTCCCATTATGAGTCGAGAGGAATTTGAAGCCCGGAAAGCTGATTTGAGGAGGAAGCGTGAAAGTGAGAGACGAGGTGAAAGGTAATAAATTTTAGCTTCATGGGCAATGTACATAAATAATTATACGGCCATGCCGTTGATATAATTCAAGGATTTGATTGTCTACAGTGATATGTTGTTTTGAGTCGGTGGTCTGATGATTGTGGAAGGTTGTATGTTTTAACATATGTTGCTGATATTGATATGTGAATGTTGAGCTTTGAATTGTGAGTACATGAGAGAAGTTAAAAGGTCTATGGCCATTACTCATCTATTTTTATTCTATTGTTTTTCGGGTATACCGAGTTAAGTGGACTGCAGTGGAATTTAGTATAATGTGGTTTGTACTGAATTATATTTTTTCAGTTCTGTTTCTTCAGAGTATGCAGTGTTTGATTTTTAATGTCATGGTGAGGTAGTTCTTCTGTAGTAGCACCTCTATAGATAGTGATGGGTTTGATAGTTTTGTGTACTGTAAAGGTGATTTGTTACTTTTATTTAACATCTTTATCTACACTCTGCTAGCCTTGGGATGTATCATCTTTAGCTGGTTATTGCGTAGAATTTCATTGTGTGTTGCATTCTTTTTATGGTATATGCTGAATGCTGTTGGTAACCTACTGCATCACTAATATTTTTGTTTCCAATTGTTACATGATGAAGTAGTTTAATGGTGTTTATTCTACTGCTGCAGGGAGTTCCCCAGAGATCGAGAATATGGTAGGGAAGTGAGCAGCAATGTTGGTGATGTTACTTCAATGAAATCGAAATCTGTATGTATTTTTATTATCCAAACTTCCCTTAATACAACTATTTTTTTTCATGATTCTGAGCACTTAGTTGGCTAGCTTACATCACCATGGCAAGAGAACACTTATGTGTGAAGTTAACACCTGTATTTATTCTCAGTGAGAAAAGGGAAAGAAATTCTGTTTTGTTGCTGCAGTTGGGATTATATATTCTGGAATCATTAATTAGATCTTTTGGATGCTTTTGCAAGTTGGCCTGGTTTTTTTTTTTTCTATAATTTTTTTTAATATATTTCTGCATTTAATAATATGAAGAAGAGGAAAGGGAGGTAAACTGGGACTGTTAATAGCTTTTCTGATTCCCACCTGTCCTGATAGCCTTGTCATCTCATTAGTGAAAATGTTTCAATGTAACTGCCATGTGGAGTAGATAGCAAATTCTCCAAATGACGATTTTTGGTTTTTAATTCCGTTTGAAATACTGTATATTCAAGCGTGGACATTGCCCACCAATTGATAAGAATACTTTAGTTTGAGATTTAGTCAATTAGTTTGACATGCACTTACCCTGGATTTTTATTATCCATTTTGATGCTAAATCAGAAGATGCCATAGTATTTACTAGTAATTTGCAACCTTAATGTTTTTAATTAAAAAAAAATTAACATGAGAACAAGAGAGTGGGTGTTCTCATTTGGTGCTTGATGCCCAAAGATTATAAAGTTTAACTTATTTTTAACAGAACTTTTAAAGTCGGCTGGACAATCATTTTTGATTCTTTATTTCCTCTGGGTGCAGAAATCGATTCCACAATCGTCAAATGCAGACCACCACCACCACCACCACCATCGGCAGCGGCCCATCAGGTCTTCACCAGAGCCACTACCACCGCGTCCATCCAAGAGAAAGTCTGATCACCACCACGATCGTGACCGTGACTATGACCATGATCATGAGCGAGATCGTGATCGACACCACAACCATCAACACCACCACCATTCAGAGTCCTCTTCGAAGCCCTTCTCTGAAACTGTCATCAAAGCTTCTTCAACAACAGTGACAACATCGGACAAAAAGTCAAAGGCGAGTGTGTTTTCTCGCATCAGTTTCCCTGAACAAGAAGCCATCAATGCTGCTAAGAAACGAAAGATCTCTTCTTCTTCAGCAACAACAGAAGCAGTCCCTTCTGCCCATCACAAGTCATCATCAAATGGGTATTATGATGGTTGCAAGTCATCTACTGCCAAAGCAATAAAGAGTGGCAGTGCTGCTGCTATGGACTATGAGTCAAGTGATGAAGACAGACATTTCAAGAGGAAGCCTTCAAGATATGAGCCATCGCCACCGCCACCAACCGAGTGGGAAGAGGAGCCTCGACATTCAAGAGGCTCAGGCTCTAGAGAAAGAGAACGTAAACATAGATAGAATAAAAGTGTGATAGCCAGAGATGGAGATTTTGACCTGATACTACAGTCTACAATGCTGCTCTGTTGTCTCTCTTCTGCTAAATTTTTTTTAGTTCTTCAGAGTTTTCTGAGGGTAACTAAAGTGTACATGAAATGTCCCACCAATAAATGAGGATTAATTTCATGAAGAGATGACATGCCATTTTTCTGTATGTTGAAGAACAGTCAAAGTGCGACTATTTCATTAATTTTATGATAAATTTCATCTCCTCCTCCTATGGTGCTCAAGTTAATTTTTTTTAACGCTGTGTTGGTATTTATTTTTGCTTTATACTTGGTCATAATTGGCTTATCAGGCTTGATAAGTAATGTTTCCAGTTTCCACTACCAAATGAGATTAAAATGAAGATATCATGGGTGCTGGGGGCAGTGCGGCTGGTGGGTTGTATTGCCACCTTAGGGTTCTGCGATTTCCACCCAAGAACCTGTTTGTACAAGATCGTCTAAAAGTTTGTCCAAATAATACGATAAGGGTTGATTTTTAGCAATCATGTTGATTATAAGATTATAATGGTTATAGATTTATAGGGTTTGCCACCTCGTTTAGATAAATGGATTTTTTCATTATCCAAATGATCTTCTTTTCTTTAAATATGCACCGTATGCTGGAACGAATAAATTGATAAGGTTGGAAATACTACCGAATAAAAATATGTTCAACTAACTTAATTGTCAGATGAATTTGGTCTGCATTTTATTATTCTACTAATCAGCTTTATCGATCATTAAGATATTCTTACCTACAAGACTACACTCCAGTACTGCACTTCATTTTCTTACTTCACGTCCGTGATATGCCTTGAGAGAAGGATATCACACTATCATTCCAAACCACAACCTTTTAAATGCAGGCTTGAAAGACTTATCCATGAACCGACCTCATTTTGTCAGTAACTTCACTAATAAATAGTTGCTAAAATACAATTATTGTTTTATAAAACACACCCACCAACTTTTTGGGTAAAAATTTGTAAGGAAGAACCTTTACCATCAATATCTCATCAAACTAATCAAACCAAGTGAATATCTCTCAGTTGTGGAATAAGTAAATATCAAACTGGGCATGTAAATGCTTAATCTCTGCTTGTGTTCTTCTAGGAAGTAATTGAAGATTTATATTAAAAAAAACCTGAAAATTACAATCTCATACATATAATTTCAACAACCTCAAATAACTAAAATCTCATGATATTTATCCATTCCAACAATCACTGGCATAAGCAAGAGCACAAATTAAGACACAACTAAAAGCCAAATTCCAGTGCATTGCACTTCAACAATATGATCTAGAATAACGTATCAACAGGCTATTCTGATTTATCACCCAGAAATGCCATGACATATTAACTTGAACAACCGTCTTCATTGAAGTACATCCTAACAAAGGCAAATTATTTCTTCTAATATATGAGCAAAGAGAACAGGTTAAATGCCAAGAATCTTGAAACCGGCTTGAAATCTACAGTTGCTGGCCTATGACGCCTGCAGTCCGTGCTCTGAGCAGAAATACACTGCAGAGAACAAAGAAATAAATGAGTAAACGCATTTGTTAATAATACGACATAAAATCCAACATTCAGAAGTCTCAGCACAAACATAACGGACGAGTATTCAACTGACTTTTCAATTTTTCATAAGTTACAATGTACGGCATAATAGATAAAAGACTTGAATAGCTATAACTAGTTTACCAATCATTCCATCATTTCAAGGAATGGACTTCTTGTAGGAACTTCCACTTCATACAAGGGTTCAATCCTACCATGAATAAAAAGAAAGACCCTGAACAACTCTCCCCACTTGTGCCCAAACCCATAAAGAATCTCATTAAATACAACTAAAACAGTTAGAGCTCCCATGTAAACAAGAAGCAGTGCAATAGCTACCAAGCAGTATAGAATCAGGACGTACAAACAACAGTCCACCAATACGCCTGTGACCATCAAATCAACTGTGAATAATGGAGGAGGAAAAGAGAAGAAAAAAGTCACATTTACAAATCAAAGCTCTTATCGGCTTCAGAAATCAAATCAAGTCCTCTCAATGCCTCACCTCCTAATTGGAAAAGAAATTGACCTGTTATCCCATATGTATCACTCATAACAGAAACAAAAGAACCAAGCAAGTTTGAATCACGCATGAAACAATTGACAGTTACCTAAAATGCGTTTTTTAACAGTTATGTTAAGAACTCCAATGAGAAACACTTATAATAATTAACCTTTGGTAATTGATACAACATTAATCATCTTGTTTCCAACAATTACATGAAGTCAGGAACTAACAATTATGCGTTATCCTATTACCCCAATTTCCTCCAACAGTTAAACCGAACAAGTTGTAATTGTAGAATTCAATAATTCGATCTATGCTAGCAATATCAGCTTTAGTATTCAGATAGCAGATATCAAATGCACTCCCCAATCAAAATCTCAACATTTCACATACACATTATAGCAAACTCAAAAGTCCTTTACAATCATCAAACCACATTCACTCCAAAAACACTAACAAATTGGACAAGACTACCTCAATTTTGGGCGGGAATCATCCCGGTGTTTCGCGCATAAGCAAAAATACCTCCAGCCTGAATGACAGGTCCCGCATCACCAATAGGCTTCAACGTGTACTCCTTCCCAGTCGTGTGATTGATCAAACGACTCTCGTCCATCTCAATCGTCACCACATCACCCGTATTACACTCATCACACAGCCTCCCTTCCGATTCCAACGGATAGATTTCCCCTGTCGCCACTGAATTCCTGAAGAATATCCTCGCGTAACTCTCCGCAACCACCGCCGCCACTCCCGATGCCCCCAACGCCACCGGTGCGTGCTCGCGGGAGGATCCGCACCCGAAGTTGTCCCCGGCGATAATGATTTTGTATTTGGTTTTCATTTCGTTTTGGACGATGAAGCGCGTGGTGTAGTTCGCAGGGAGGCCAATTAAAGCGTATGAGCCGAGTTTTTCGTATTCATCGGGCTTGGATGGGACCAAGGTGAGGTACTCGGCGGGGATTATTTGGTCGGTGTCGATGTTGTCACCGACCACGTAGCAGAGGCCATGAAAGGTCGAGCCAGATTCACTTGTGGAGCCCGAATGGACTGAAGTAGCGCGTGGAACAACGGAGACAGCTCGAGAAGACCTGGTAGCGGTGGCGGTGGCGCCGGCGCGTGAATTAGTGACGGGGAATTTGATAGAGTTAGGGAGAACTCCGAGAAAGGTTTTGGTTTTGGGAATGTGAGTGGGAGTGAGGATTGAATTGTGAGAGAGAGTGATTGAAGCAGCCGCCATTTTTGTCAATGAAGAAGAAGAAATGGAGTTGGAGTCTAGGAGAGAGTGTACAAATACATTTAGTAGTTCAAGTCTGAGACTTTTGGGCGTTTGTTTGGGCTTGTGATGGGGCCCAAGCCCAATGCGAGCCCATACTTTTTATTAAAACGACATCGTTAACGTGGAGGGCTGATTTAGTCATTTAGAGCGAAGAAGCAAAATGGACGGCCCAGATTTGAAGTTTGTCCAGTCACTCCACCTTTATATAGGATTAGGTTTCTTCTCAAACCCTGGCTCTCTCTCTTTGTAGGCGAAAACCCTAGTATCACACACTTCGCAGCTCACAGCTGATCCGATGGGTACTCTTTTCATTCTCGTCCCCATATTTCAATAGATTCATTTGTGTTATAATTTCGAGTTTTTTGTTGTTATTATTGTTACTGCTATTACTTTTTTCTTGTGTTTACTGGGCATTATGTGTTTGTTTATACATTTTGCATCTAAAACAGTTTCATAGATTTAGTTAGTGAAATATGACTGATTGGTTATCGGAATTGTAATTGTAAACAGGGGCTTACAAGTACGTGTCGGAGCTATGGAGGAAGAAACAATCTGATGTGATGAGGTTCCTGCAGAGGGTGAGGTGTTGGGAGTATCGTCAGCATCCTTCTATTGTTCGGGTCACTCATCCCACTCGACCCGACAGGGCTCGTATCCTGGGTTACAAGGCCAAGCAGGTACTTTTCTTCGTTATTTTATCATATATTTGTTTTCTGTTTGTTTGAATTCTATGTTGATTTGCTTGAACCTGTGAGCCCCATATTTGTTTTTTAGGGAAATACTTGTAGAGATTAGATTGGTATAATACTTAACCATGAAAGTTCTAGCATTTCACTTTGTCTTTGCTGTTTTAAATTGGTTAGCAGTTTGTGGACAATCTTGAAATAAGAGTTTTTAATTATTTATGATGTGTTTCAAGCTTGCTCTGGTTAAGCTGTGCCCTGACGCGGGGTGCATAGTAGACCAATAATAAATACGGAGTGGGTTCTTTTATCTTGAATCTAATTCAATATTGTCTCCCTTTTTGTTTTCTTTCCATTTCTGTGTATTCGTTTATTCAAACCTCTAAAGTCCAATGTATACCCAGTTATTAATACATTTTGCTTACCTTTTTTTCTTTCTTGGCTAATACTTGATTTGTTGAAACAGCATATGTGGTTTTAGTTTTTATTTCCTGCTGTGATCCCTATTCCATCTATCTTGCCCTTTGTTGCTTTTGGACTTGATTTCACCTGTTCTTAATTATTATCATTCCTGGATGTTCTGTTAAGAACCATGAATCAGTTTTGTTTTGTTTTGTTTTGTTTGTACACTTGACGACAATGGTTAAATTGTTTTGTAGGGTTATGTCGTTTACCGTGTCCGGGTCAGGCGTGGTGGTCGCAAGAGGCCTGTTCCCAAGGGCATTGTGTATGGTAAACCTACAAACCAGGGTGTCACCCAACTGAAGTTTCAGAGGAGCAAGAGATCAGTTGCAGAGGAGCGTGCTGGTAGGAAGTTGGGAGGTCTCAGGGTTCTCAATTCTTACTGGCTCAATGAGGTATGTATGCTAAATTTTGTACTTGAAACATTAAGTCCTTAGCATGCATACCCTTCGTGTTTGCATTTGCCTTACCTCTCCTTTTATTCTCATCTGTAATTCTTCGTTTATACAGGATTCTACGTACAAGTATTTTGAGGTAATCTTGGTCGATATTGCCCACAGTGCCATCAGGAATGATCCTAGAATCAATTGGCTTTGTAATCCTGTCCACAAGCACAGGGAGCTCCGTGGTCTCACTTCTGCAGGAAAGAAGTACAGAGGCCTGCGTGGAAAGGGACACTCGCACCACAAGGCTCGTCCTTCTCGCAGGGCTACCTGGAAGAGAAACAATACTCTTTCTCTTCGTCGCTACCGTTAATCTTTTTGATGTGCTTGATATATTTTTGTCAGTGCTGTCTGGAATTGTTTGGAGAACATAGTAGTTTCCATTTTGAGTTTTTTTTCAGAGATTGAAATATTCAGAACATATTTGCCTATCAAAGCCTTACATTAAAAATTATGATATTCGGGTTCCTGTGATGAATTAATTGGTTCTGAATTCTGGAAATTCTTGATGTTCAGTTAGTATTTGCCTCACAAATAGCTTTAGTTTTGTTACTGATCTGGTGTTTTAATCCCTCTATGATATGATGCCCTAAGTGGTCGTCAATACAATCCCATGTCATGCCTTCAAGGCTTAAACATTTATCAGTTCACTTGAGAAGTTACCTTTTATCGTTTATAATTTTCATTCTACGGGCGTTGAGGGTTTTTTTTGTGGTCCGAGAGTCTATTATTTTAACTTTTTCTCAGTCAATTCTTATTTAACAATTTTACTTGTTATCATCGGAGGACATTAAAACTCGTACTTTTTCAAGATGTGGTTGGAAAGTAACATTTTATGATCATTACTGAAGAACTAGATCGCAAAATGCAGCAAAACTATCAAGGAAAACGAATCAAAGGAGAAGTTGGGAATTTTCCCTTTAATTCCTTTTATCATCTCACGAACTGCACTGATCAAACCAGTTTACAATTCAGTGAGAAAATTTATTAGTCTCCGTTGAGGAAATTTTGTCTGTAACGCATTACAAATATTGGACAAGCAAACTTCAGAGCCTTCCATTAATATAACTCTCTTTGAGATTCTGCAATGCTTGTCGGATTGAATCCTCGTCTTGTTTGGAATATTTTAAGCATAGAAGCCGTTGAGCAATATGGTAGGTCATCTGAATTTGGTTATGCTGCAGACAGTTTACCTCCATTCGCTGAACCTCCTGTACAAGAACAGAATTACTGTCAAGCTAACATAGTTGATGAACAACTGAACAAGTGATGAATTTGATTTTGATCTTGTACAGGTTATCTGCTCTGCTCCAAGCAGTAGACTTGTTCTTCTAATTTATGTATAACATTTGTGAATCATCATTCAAGAATCACAAGTAACAGTCGACATAGAAATCATATGTTGCTCGATAGAAATTACCGAAATTACCTTTTCAGTGATCCTTGTGGTGATATTTCTGGCTGTTTCAATCACTGAGCTTGGTAACCCTGCCACTTGTGCTAATAAAAGGCCATAGTGTGGGACATGTCTTGGTCCTTCCATGAGTTGGAACTGGATTCAGAAAATCACTCTCAGTCAGTAGCAGCAGCAGCCGAAATTCAAAAATTTAAGTGAATTAAGACCAAGAAATGCCACCTTGAAATCTAAACGGTTGTTTCTTAGATCAACATAGAAGTGAAGAATTTTCACATTTGGATAGATGGTTGCTAATTCTGTTAGGTTCTCCACATGTGTGGCGAATACAGTATACCTGATGAATATTAGATCACATACATTAGTCTATGCAGTTCGTTTAGTTTGTGGGACTTGCAAATGTAAAGAAGATAAGAACAAAACAAAGGGCAAGTCAGAGTCAGAAAGTGATTACGCTTTGAGTGATAAAAGATGCTCACAGCAGCTCCATGCAATTGCAAATCCATCAGAGGAAGAAGTAGCCCTCCCAAGCTCATCCATCACAATCAGACTCCTGTACCCCATGAAAAGTATTAATAGAAACTATCACGTATTCTGAGTATTTCAAAACATCATCTGGTTGTTTTTTTACCTTTGGGAGACATTCTGCATGATAAAAGCAGTCTCTTTCATCTCTGTCATGAACTGTAACACAAAAGTAACCAAATAACAACATTTTCTATCAAAACCAAGCATAAAATAAGATGTGTTTAAATGTTTAGTAAATGAGAGAAAGAGAGAGCATTCCATGTGTTTCCATACACATTTTGAGCAGATATTTCTCTCCTTAAAGCTCTTCATTATCCTACCTTTACCAAAACCTACAGATGCTATATGCAAGGGAAGCAATGTTGAGGAAATTCAGCTATACTCCAGAGATCTTTCATATAGTCCTAGTTTTTGAGATCACGTTGAACATATTCATCATAAGTCTTAATTCCATTCTCAACAACCTCATGTCAGAACCTATCATCCAGCCTGTTCTGCCCTAGATATATTTTACTCAACTGAACCACCTTAATCATTTCCAAACAAAGCCTGATTTACATTATTTGTATACTTCCAACCAACTCATGAAAAGATAATTAAGCAAGATTAGAAATATCCCATAATAAATAATACTTATGTGCATCCTGTCAAGAGTATAATTTTTAGTTGTGAGACTTTGTTCCAAAAACAGTCATCCAATGAAAGAAGCAAAAAACTGCTGAATCAAGAAAGCTCGATCCACTCATGTTTTTAGCATCATGAAGAAAACAATGGTTAACGTAATATTATGAGTAACTTGATTGTGTAGTGACAGAACAGCTGGGAAGTACTTGATGCATGTTTACAAAAGACTTGTTAAGGAATAATTACCAAACTAACACTAATGGAACTTCTAAAATGCAATTAAAACAAAATATTGGAAGGAAAAAAACCATTGCATCAATGAAACAATGTTTTTATCTTTTGTCATCATTTGCAGTTGGAGAAGAGAGGTAATATAATAGAGGACAAGAAATAAAAATTTGTGATAGCAGAGTTTGGAAATCATACTGTACTAGAGTTGGATTCAAGATTATCCACAATACCCATCCTTGTAAATATACGATCAACTACTCTTATAGCTGAGAAATGAGCAGGAACATAACAACCAATCTGCGCAAGAATAACTATGAGACAGACTTGCTGTAGATAAGTGCTCTTTCCACTCCTGAAAGAAACAATGCATAGTATCAAACACAAGCAAAATGAAGACTTAAAATCAGAACACTTATATATATTTATAATCAGATACCGTCAAAAAAATTATCAATCACATGCCTAGATGGCAGGGCTTTGTGAGTAAGAAAAGTAACTGATATTTACTTCCAGCCAGTACCTATAAGATTCATGCCCCTCCTGGACGCTCCAGACAGAACCCCACTTTTCAGAGGTAAATGCAGAATTTTACCTCTGCTTTTGCACTAAACAACATATTTATCTTGAACTACTTTGTCACAATGCTTTTTAAAATTATATTCTCAAACTCTAGTCAGTTCGATTATCATGACCATATTCAAAAGAGTTTCCTGTTTCGAGCCAATTTCTCTTTACGTTTAAAGAATGAACCTGCCAAATTGCAATTTGGAAAGCACCAAATAATTGAGGGCATTCCCATCATTAGATTAGTTAACATTCTGATCAATGTTCAGACTATGAAGTGGATATATCAAAGGGGAAAAATGCATGATATCACAGCAGTCCTAGGTAATGTTTCATTTGTGCAACTAAGTTATGAGTTATGACTATTTACATTAGAGTAATGCTACTTTGTCCAAATTTAGTATCCAAATGATGTGGCATCACTTAAATCATACAAATCTAATACAATTTAAATGAACGGATTATAATGATACCACATCATTTAGGCACCAGAATTGGGTAACAAATTTGGGGAAAGTAGCATTATTGTTTACATTAATAAGTGGTGACCAATTTAGGTGACTGGTACTTGTTTGTCAGCTGCTGACATTCCCAAGGTGTAATGCATGTGGAAGAGTATTTGTGGACTTTTTTTTAATCTCTTTTAATAATTAAATGCCATCTTAGTATGCATACCTGCATACATATTCCAGTATCTCAATATAGAAAAAACACAGTGACTCAAATGACTCAAAATGCATGCTAAGAGCAAATCTCATACATGTTAGGACCAGAGACAATCAACATGTTTGTTGCTTCTGAAAAAAAGATATTGTTGGGCTGCAAAGAAATAGTTAATCAACATATTAGGGGACATAAGATTTTCAGCAAAAATAAACAGAGTTGCAGATAAGCAATCAAATACAAAGAATTAAAAACAAAAATGAACATACGATAAAGTCATTATGTATGCTTTCTAGGATAGGGTGCCTTCCAGCATCGATTGCAAGTGGGCCATTTTCTGCCAGTAGCATGATATAATCAAGCATTCACCTCAGTGAAGGACAGAACAATATATACAGGAAAATAAATACAAACCTGTAAATTCTGGCCGAGTATATCGGTCCACAGGCTCAGTCGATATTGTATGGGCAAATGAATTAACAATCATATCTAAGAGACACAAGACCTCAGCAAGTAGAGTGAGCACCGAGACATCCTCCCGTATGGCATCTACAAGTGCTGCATATTGAATAAAATCATCATAAGTGTTCAATGAATTCTTGCAACATCTGATAAGAATATTACAAGTTTACATAAGAATAGTTGATATCCATATAGTTTAACAAAAATCAAACTAAGTGATTTTGAAGATATAATATTAACAAGGGACTCTAAAGAATTTTCCATTCTAGATCTTAAAATTTTATACCGTAGTATCACAAAAGTTATGCATTAAAAAATATCAGAGACTGATCAACATGAAAAACTCCTATCGTGGGTTGAAATAGCTGACAAAAGATTGTTTTCAAACCGTTCTTCATTCTATCACTAACCATTATCAACCAGCCCACTTATCTCCTTTCAACCCCAAAAAGGTAGATGCAGAAACAAATGCCAGCCAAGTTTGGTAGCTAACTCCATTTACCCAAGTAAACTCACTAGAAGCATCCAGCAACTAAAATCTATATGATAAAAACTGACCATTTTTCTTGATGTTGGTTAACTTAGCATGCCCATCGCATGGTAAAGTGTTGCTTAATATGACAAGATCTAGATTTCAAGAATCCAAGAGCATCCAAAAATATAGCACTTAGTATAAACAGATTTTTCCATCAGGGATTAATGGATGTAACCACAGCTCATTGTTCCAGCATGTAATGTGCTCAATAAGTCTATCACAACCTTCCAGGCAAACTTCTGTTCGTATATTGCACTCGCCAGCTGCAGACTTATTTCTGACATTCAGCTGCATTTATGCAATAGAGTAAACGCGTGAAGATCCTTCTGAGACCCAGAAAGGTTAAATTGATGCAATTAATACATATATGGTCTCAGTCACAGGTTATAATATTTATATTCTACAAGTCTACTGCAGCCATATGTAGAAACTCACCTATTCCTATTAATTCTCTTTATGATCGATATCCTAATCTTTATTAATCAAAAGCTAAAATCAATCAATTTTACCAAGATTTTTTTTTCAAAATCAAAAAGGAAAGCAGCAACCACCTTAGACAGCCATTATGTACAAACACTGTCAAATTAGATAATTAAAGAACTTAATGACATTTAGCATTGTAACTGCATGCAAATCAAACATTATCATTTAAGTTGGTGACCTTGGACAGTAATTTCATTTACCAATGTGTTTTTCCCCATGGCTTTCAAGGTTGCAAGAATGCAATTTTATTGGTAAATCACCAGATTATGACCTAAGTTCATTCCACAAAATGTAAAACAATACACATAGAACCGTAATTTAAGCATCAAATATTTATATAAAATCATAAGTAGATATTACTGTCGTCATCACCTCAGTAAACCAGTTATATATGTAAATTTCATATAAGATCATCAACCAAAATCAAATGCATAAATATGGAATTTGATCAAATGATGATAAAACTTACTGAAGCAAGTTCCAAAGTTGAGCAATGTATATTATTCCCATGTTTAACGACCTGTTTAATGTCTCAAAAGCGTATAAAAATCAGAAATAATTAGTAAGGAGAGGTTCATATATATTGAGTAGATAAGAAATATATTAGTTTATAACCTGAATGAACTTGTATTGAGTAGATAAGAAATATATTAGTTTATAACCTGGATGAAATTGTTAGGAAGCTTTCTTTGGACGTCTTTTTGTGGAATGCTGAAGTAAAAGCCTTGTCTATTGTTGAAAGGGAGCTTCAAATTAGGCAGCTTGAAATCGTCACGATACTTGGTGGCAAGACTGTGTATAGCTGTCGTTCAATTTTCAATGGATTTTAGATTGGCATAATATCACATCCCATAGGGAAAATAGACAGCAAAATAACAAAACAATAAACAAAAGAAAGAATTGATGGTAACAAAAGTATAAAAAGAACTAGGAAAAAAGATGAACTTAGCTAGTAGGAATACCTTCACTGGTATCACAAAATGATCTTCGTGCAATATCCAAAACACCATCAATTCCAACCTTAACAGCAAAACACTGCTGTGTCCGAGCAACAAAAGGAACCCGCGCATGAAGCACATCTTCATCAATTACCGCTCCGATTCTGATTAAATAGAGCTTATTCAGAAAACAAGTTTGAGTTGTTTATGTTTACCCAAACTTGATAGGTACATGACAATACACTTAAAAAACACTATAAAACAACAAATAAGAAGGGTTTTGAGAATACTCTAAATATTTTTCACACAACATAAATTAATGACATAATGGTATTGAATTCTCAGACTACTAATCTCAATAAATAAATATCAAGTAGTTTAAGCTTTTATAGTATTAGACAGTTCCATGATCATTTTCAAGCCCCACCAACCCCATCATCATCGTCATGTAATTTTGATTTAACAACTCTTATTTTCTCCTCAGGTTCATCATACCTACTCTAAATTCCACAAGGTTTAGTTGACGCAGTCACATACAACTATACAAGTATAGTTTAAATCAATAATCTCAATTAAGCATGGTATCATTTGATGGACAATTAAACATTAACCTCCTCTCTCACTTAGGCTCAATGATGCAGCAGAAAAGTGCTTGATAGTGTATTTGGACTTTATTATTACTGTGTGGCTGTGGACACTTACCTGTTTTCTAAGAAAAAAAACAATAGAGTATCCTAAAGACCGAAGATTGACAGAAAAGAAATGTGAGAAAAACAAAAGAAATACTTTTAAAGTGACAAATTAGAGGAATCTTTATCGCCACAAAAGAGGCCTAACTTGTTAAAAAGAATCTAAGGTAGGCATAATGATGTAGGACCAGAAGGAAATAGAACTAGAAAAGGAGATTGGAAAACACAGCAATTCAATTCTTTATTCAATTCATCAAGTCTAATTACAATAGGCTCTAAAGGAACCTATTTATAGGTAACAAAATGATAAAGATAACAACCAACTCCTAATAAAGATAAGTAAACATAAACTAATCTCTCAACAAGATAATTATTCTAAACACAATATGATAATTACTAATATAATAATCCTTATCTAATTCCCCATCATTCTCCTCCACTAAGAAGAACTCGACTCCTGACGAGTTAAATGGGTTGCAACCAACGAACAAGAGAATACCACATCTTGTTCCTGTTTGGAGCAGCCAAGTCATCAACCCAAAGCCCACTCTTCGTAGTCATAGCAAAACGAATCGGTTGGGACCGGCAGTGAGGTTCCACGCTCCGACGATCGGTGGCGATGGCAAGGTGGTTGCGGCCTGTCGGTTTTGTGTAGATCTGCACCGATGTAGGCGGAATTGAAGGTCAGCGAAGAAGGAAAAAGTGTCAGTCGGCGACTTCCGATTCTGATGATGTGGTTGGTGACTGTTGTGGCGGCAACCGGCAGTGGCGCGTGAGTGGTGGCGCATGGGCCGGCGAACTTCAAGTGTGGGAGGTTTTGGGCGTGTATGTTGTTTGGCTAGGACCGCTAGGTGTTTACGAGTTTGGGGTACAGATTTGTGTGAAAAAAAAAAGAATTTTTTTTTTATGGAAACGTATAGGAACGAAAATAGCTCTGATACCAATTGATGTAGAACCAGAAGGAAATAGAACCAGAAAAGGGGATTGGAAAACACAGCAATTCAATTCTTTATTCAATTCATCAAGTCTAATTACAATAGGCTCTAAAGGAACCTATTTATAGGTAACAAAATGATAAAGATAACAACTAACTCCTAATAAAGATAAATAAACATAAACTAATCTCTCAACAAGATAATTATTCTAAACACAATATAATAATTACTAATATAATAATCCTTATCTAATTCCCTATCACATAAATAATGTATTTAGTATAATGCAGTGATCTTTTGTATAAAACTTTTAAGGTTTGTTCAAAGTTTCTGTTCTGAGGATAAATTGTTAGTGGTATCAAATTGCACACCTAGTTAGGAGAGAATATTTTCTGTGTGGATTTTAGCCAACTAGAATGTTGAAACTGCAGAACAAAATCCACAGCTGTCTAAAATGTCTTTACTGCTAACCAGTAGCATCATATTTGCAGATATAAAGAGGAGCAAGTTTTTCAACATACTTATTTCTAATGGAAGCATAATTCTCATTTTCACATATAGACTTGCGTATGTTTTCCAGAAGGAAACATTGTGCATCCTTAAGCACCTGAAACGTTTTAAAAACACAGAATTTGAAAACACGTTTGAGTTGGGTTAAAATCATTCAGTATATAGGAAAGCGTACAATTTAACCTTTGCGAGTAAAGGCAAGGCATCCAAGGCCGTTTTAAGTAGAATAATGCTTGATATCAACGCTTGGCTCTTTTTAGCATTATCAGTATCCAAGACCTTACTTGTAACTTTTTTCGGCATGAAGCAGAAGTGACAAAGTACCCTATCTGAGAATGGTAAATTCACTTTATATGGATGAAGCAAATGGGACATTCCCAAAGACTAAACGAAAGAATCTGCATTTTACTAGTTATTCATTTCATTCCTTTCTGCTTACCAGTCTCTTTTGGGAACTTACGCAGAACCTGAGAGAGTCCAAAGAATAGTTGTTCATTGCTCATCAGCTCATCCTGGAATCATTCATTGAAAAGACACTTTATGGTTTTAAAACAGATTTATTTGACCTGTGCTTTCATGATATTTATAACAATCTTATAAATAATATTCATTTTATTATATCTAAAACAAAGCAGCATTATTCAAGTAGCAATGTGACTGTTCAATCACATCACACAGAATGATGAGTGCACGATAATTCTTGGAAAAATAGCATATTGTCCATATATATGTATCTTTCCCCTGCTAGGTAAAGACAACAGATATGAAAAAAACATACACATTGAACAGAGAATTCAAGTACAGTTGAAAATGGATTTGAAACAAAGAGCATTTTCCTGAATAGTTTATTATTTAATGTAGCTCCACCAAAAAAAATCAGGAAAAGCCAAAGCAACACTAACCAGGCAGTCCAGACGAGTGTTGATGGTTTCAATATCTTTCAAAGGCTGTAACAGATTAGCACGAAGTAGTCTAGTCCTGAGGAAGAAATCTCACAGAAAATCACATTATAAGGCAGGAAATGGTCAGCTACTGCTGCAAATTAGTGTTCTGTAAACTTCTTACATTTTAATGTAAATTCAGCTTTCTCATTATGTAAAGCTTTTGTTTTTATATTCCAACCCCACCTACCAACCCCCAAATATTTTATGTATCTATGTATGTACAAGTGTGTAAGGGAAAGAAAATGCTGAAACAATAATTAGTGAAAAAAAAAAAACAAAGTTAGGAGCAGTTGATGATATGGCATGCTGCATTGAACAACTTATCGATTTGTTCACATACCCTCCTATAGTTTTTGTTGTCTTAAGCATGTGGAACAGACTCCTTTTCTTGTTGCTTGTTCCCCAAAGAGCAGAATGAAGTGGTTCAATTATTTCCAAATTCTGTACGCTGTCATAAACACTTGACTGTTACCAGAAACATTAGAAATAAAAATCAATTTTGACTTTAGATTTCTTGTATAGAAGTTATCTAATGAAGTATTACTTCTTCTGTACCAGAAAAATATTATTAAAATCTTACTAGTGTGATATACACAAGTATAATAGCAACTGAAGATTTCTAGAAGAGGAAGGTACCTAGTAGCATCGATATTCATGTGGTCAAATGATCCATTAAAAGTAACCTGATAAGGTAAAGGTTAAAGTTCTCTACTGAAGAGATGGAGACTAACTACTAAACACAAGCTTGTGGAAGAAAACGCACATCATACATCTGAGCCCATGGTTTGTAAGCACAAAATCTATACAGCTACTATTACATAAGTAACATATTATATTTGGATCATTTGTTTAAGAGTCTGATATATTAGTTGAGTATAGAAAAGAAGTTTGTTTGTTTAACACTTCCATCAAGAGGCTCAATAACTTAAGACAAATATTCAGCAAGTGTTCGACCTGTCAAATCGAATTCTCCCACAAGAAAGTTCTCATAGTCAACAACAAGCTCCATACACTGTGACATAACATGCATTCTACACAATACCCTGCTAACTACACAAATTGGGTGATAATATATCCAACGTAGCTGATCTCAGTACAATTAGTAAAAAAAAAATGTGCTTTCAAAGATATATGAGAAATGAGAAGAAGGATATTAAAACCACACAAAGAAGGAAAAAAAAGGGAAAAAGAGACTCGTAATGACTTACAAGCTTCCTAGATGCAAATGCATAAGTTTTGACATTGAAACATACACCGTTATTAAGTTCATACAACTAACAGGTAGGGAAGGAACGGGTATAATAAAGAACGTACCGATAAAGAGTGGTTTGTAACAATGACCCCTTTCTCTGCTTCTACCCTGTGCATGAAGCTGAGACTTGAGTTTCAGAAGCAAAAATCAATCAACAACATTCAAACATTTTGTTACTTGAAACTTTTAGTTACAAGGCCTCTCTTTTTAGCACAATAAATTGATGTCTTCCATGCTCGGCTATTTATAGTTGCACTTGTGGACACCCACACAGACATGCGTTTACACTTTTACACTTTCATAAGGGAAGAACTAGATTTACACTAAAGTATTATTTTCTTGTCGAATGTGTCAAAAAAAATCAAGTTCTGATACCACTTTATAGTAGCTGCAGCAGCAGCCAAGCACAGATAATACTGCTTGTAATAAGTATCCAAACCAAGTGCAGATGGCTCCTTGGCTGCCAAGTTTTTAATCAACACAGCACCCTGGAAGATTAATGACAAAAGCCTTTACATCAATGATATACAACTGTCACCAATCCTCTAAAGCACCTCTGAAGCACAGAATTGTTTAGTGCAACCTTAGTGTCATCAAAACAAGCGCGAGCCATTACCGCCTGCATGAATTGGTCTTTCTGATTAGTTCATTAAGCTTGTTAATTTGTATTCCAATAGAGACAAACACAGGCATACAATTTCCAGTGCCCACGCAAGAGAGAGAAAGGAGATACAAATTTCAAATTGCTAAGGTACACAACCTTCTTGATTGAAGCATAAAATCGATCCACCAGTTCGGATACCCCAACCATACCATCAGGTGCAAATTTGTTTGGAGAAACAATAATGACCATTGGATCATAAAAATGCAGCAGAGTTTTTGTATTCTGATATGAGCTGCTGGTTTCAATATACTGAGAAAGATGCAGTGTAGCTGACCTCAAGTCAAAAGCAGCTACACCAACCTGTCAGACAATCCGTGTCAGTTAAGCATTCTGTACATAAGTAGCAATCTAACTTACATCCAGAAGATCCACATAAAGACATGCAAGAAAAGATATTTCAGAAATATGAAAAAATTAAGAATATTCATAGATTTTAGAATTTCAAAGAGTCCTTCGAGGCTTTTACGAGTGTTTAACATCCAACTCAAGCAAAAGAAACAAGTGTATAGTTGATACTTGATATTTCTAAGTTTGTAGTATTGGAGCCACAGAATGGGAATAGAGTCTAGAGACCATGGTCTCTGATACTCAGTTAGGAAAGATAATTCTATGTTTCATTTCAAAATATAAATTAAGAACTCAATCCATAGAAGCATTATAAGGATGCAGACTTATTTTGAGCAAAGATTGTAATTCGTATCAAATAAAAGAAAATAATTTTATTTTTTTCATTTTTTGAATTAATTTAATTTGTTTTCTAGCTTTTTTCGGGAACCAAACGGAAATCACCTCTTTAGCACGGTTCTCGATGAGACCGGTGACGAAGCTAGATCTCTCTCCTCCGTCCTCTTCCATTATTTCGCTTCCACGACGATGGAACGCGAGCTCAGAAAGATCAAAATTCAAATACAAGTTATACAAATGCGCGCCAATTCGTTGGTTGTTTTGGTGAGCGCATGATTGAAGAGAGTGAGAATGTAGGTAGGGATTACGCTAAAAGGGACGAAGGGAAATCGCAGTTGTGGCTCGCCACACCCCTGACGTTTCTGGCACATCAGCAAGGGATCCCTGACGTGTCCGGTCATCAGGTATAGCTAATTTTATTTTATTTTTTGGGGTTTTAGCAAAACTACCCTAATTTAGGGACCAAATTGCAAATCTACTCTAAAATCCAAAACAATTGTAAAAGTGCCATAAAATTCCCAAATTGCCCTTATTCATAACATCACCCAATTTATTAACTATATTTACCAATTTGCAACAAACAATTACTAACATAATCACAAAGCCATCCACCGAACAACATTGCAACTTCCTAATCTGGTATTTACCTCCTAATCTCAACTTTTTTAAAAAAAAACCATAAAAAATTACATCGGGTTAGGGTGACCCGATGTCGGGTCAGCCCAACCAGATGAAAAATTCATCGGGTTAAGGTGACCCGACGTCGGGTCAGCCGACCAGATGAAAAATTTCATCTGGTTGGGCTGACCCGACATCGGGTCACCCTGACCCGATGGAATTTTAATTGTTTTTTGTCATGCAAAATTCTGTCGGGTCAAGCTGACCCGACGTCGGGTCAGCCTGGCCCGACATAAATTCTCATGAAAAAAAACCATGAAAATTCCATCGGGTCAGGGTGACCCGATGTCGGGTCAGCCCAACCCGATGAAATTTTTCATCAGGTCGGGTGACCCGATGGAATTTTCATGGTTTTTTTTCATGAGAAATTCTGTCGGGTCAGGCTGACCCGATGTCCGTTTTTTTTTTCATGTGGTTTTTTGTTATGTTATGTTCTTTCAAATGATGGATAATATAGGTTGAATTATTTTTTCAGGATTAAAGATGAAAAATGTGCATTTGGTTTTGAATTGGGGTGGATAATGGAAAAGTCATCATGGTGAGTATTGGTATGAAGGCCGAAGAGCGAAGGCCTTTGCTTTTTCAAGGGATTCAAACTATGATCAATTGTTAGATAAGGTATACAATGTCACCGGAATTGATAAAGATCATTATCAGGTAAGTATGACGACTCTTCCACAGACTTTTCGTCCTAGCATGCCCATTGAGATTGTAGATGATGAGGACGTTCAGTTGTTACTTAGTCGAGAGAATGTTGACCCATTAGTTTGCATTAGTGTTGAGGAAATCGGCCATCAATCTCCAGAAATGAAACATAACCCACCAGAGTCCTCTCACAACCTACACCATGTCACTATGGATGAGTTTCGAAGGTCGGATGTACCTAACTTGGCTGTCCATTTGGATGATATTCGAGAGGGATTACAATCTCCTCCTCGTCATTTTAGTTTTCAAGATACGACGGGTAACCAACAGATTCCTGAGCATGATGAAACAAAACCACAGTTTAATTTCAGTCGTGAGGGAGTTCCCAATCAGTATGATGAGCAGTTTGCCAATGTCCAGAGGCTTGTTCCACCTCCATGTGCATTTTATTCTATTAATTCGGGTGAAGTTGCACCCAGACCTGTTACTATGCATCTTGAAGTAGGTGAATTGTTTCCAAGCAAGAGACAACTACAATCACAAATGGGTAGTTATGCCTTTACCAACCGGTTCCAGACTAAGGTGTTCAAGTTCGATACAACACGATATCAAGTTCGGTGCATTGTTGAGGATTGCAATTGGCGATTACGTGCAGCTAAGGTTCATAATTCAGATTATTTCCAGATTAGAAAATTTGACAATCAACACACATGCTCCACAGAAGCACGATTTCCGCATCAAAGGCAAGCAAGTGAACGAGTTATAGGGGAACATATACAGGAGAAATTTCGTGATCATCGTTTATACAAGCCCAAGGAAATTATACATGACATGCAAAGGGAGTTTGGCATCTCCTGTAACTACCACAAAGGGTACCGAGCTAGACATATTGCCTTAGAAGAGGTTCAAGGAACACCGGTTGAGTCATACAGTAATTTACCATCATACTTATACATGTTAGAGCAAGCAAATCCCGAGACTGTTACAGACCTCCACACTGATTCGTCTAACAGGTTCATGTATATGTTCTTTTGCTTAAAAGCGTGTATAGTTGGTTTTTTGTCATCGATTAGACCAGTTATTGCTATTGACGGGACGCTTTTGAAAGGTCCTCATAGAGGGGTCTTATTTGTTGCTGTGTGTATGGATGACAATGATCAAATATTTCCTCTAGCTTTTGGTGTTGGTGATTCAGAGACAAATGAAGCTTGGGAATGGTTTTTAACTAGGTTACATAAAGCCGTGGGCGAAGTTGATGATTTGGTTATTGTTTCAGATAGAAAAGGTAGTATCACAACCGGTGTAGAAAAAGTGTTTCCCAATTCCTTCCACGGTGCATGTGCAGTACATTTAGAACGGAACATGGTTGGTCACTATGGTAGGAATAAGACATTGAAACAGTACTTTCGACGAGCAGCCAGGGTGTATCGAGAGAGTCAATTCATACAACATATGGAACAACTAGCAAATATTAATCCCGAAGCAGCTCAGTATGTCACGAATATTGGTATTGAGCGTTGGACACGAGCACACAGTCCAAGAAAAAGGTACAACATAATGTCAACCAACACTGCTGAGGCCATGAATAATGCAATTAAATAATGCAAGGAATTGCCTATTACTGGAGTGATTGATTACATCAGAGGGGTTCTGCAGCATTGGTTCCATGATCGACGAACAACTGTACATAAACTTACAACTCAATTGACAACAGCGGCAGATGTAGCCATCGGTGTCAAGGATGACAAAGCACGATATATGCTGATCTACCCTATCACATTTTACACATTCCTTGTTAAAGATGGGGGTTTAGATGGACATGTGGATTTAATTGCAAAAACATGTACCTGTAAAGAATTTGATGTCGACCAAATTCCATGTGCACATGCATTAGGTTGCATTAGGTTACGGGGATTTTCATTTGTTGATTATTGTTCTCCTTATTATTCTAGTGTGTTTCTGGTTGCAACATACAGTGGAGAAATACATCCCGTTGGACAACCTAGTGAATGGTTGGTTCCTGAGGATATTGTATCAAAAATTGTTCACCCACCAGTAGGTCGTCGTGGTCCTGGAAGACCTAAAAAGAATCGTATTACGTCATTTGGCGAGGAAGTAACTCAAAGGAGTTGCTCCACTTATCATCGTGTTGGTCACAATAGCCATACTTGCACCTACCCAAAGGCAAGTAGACCATCAAGTGGTATAGGAAGTATTAGTGAAATTGGTGAGGCAAGTAGATCACATGATGTTGTTGAATAAGCAAAGTACTTGAGTTATCTTTTATTTAAACATGTGTTATGAACGTGTTATGAACATGTATTATGAAGTTAGTCAGTTATATTCTGATAAGTAACCGCTAGTAATTACATGACTATTGATGTGGGATAGTAATAGTAAAAATATGGTATTCCTTAGTATATTATTTACGAAATTTTGACAGAATTTCATTTGAAATTGCAACAATTCCATATCTTCTATACAGTCTCTGCAAATATAACACTTCTAATTGTCACACAACAATCTCTACACCGTTCACACAAATCACATTCACAAATCACTTCTATGTGCAGATCACAATCACAAATCACATCAAGTTGCATTATTTACACATAAAGGTTCATTATTTACACAAGGTATTTCTTTTGAATTTTGGAATATTTCTGTTGCTATCTTAACTCTAAAGGGTTGTCCGTCATTTTCATCAAAGTCGAATTCTTTTCTTGCCCATAGGTACTCCAAGAATTTGAGAGTGAAAACCCTACAATCGGACCTATGTAAAAAAACATTCATTAATAACAACCACCACGTAAGACAAACAATAACCATGAAGCAATAAACAAAGACATACTGATTTCCTTGACATGGTACACCCTCTTTGGGTCTCTCGACCGTAAATGACGATGGATCAATATAAGTATCTGGCATCGCATGCACCAATAAAGATGGCACCATCTTTCTAAGACAAGTTTCCCACTTTAGTATTTGATCAACGTTATATGCATCCGGCTTTGAGTCATATACTTTGATGACCCGCTCATTTAAGTCCACCTCTACCGCGACCCAATGATTTCCATTCACATTCGCAGAAAACAAAATCTGTTTCATCATGAGACAATCAGATGAATGTATATTAAAGGTTGAATAACATCTTAATTAAAAACATATTAATTTGAAAATTACTTACACTGTTGATTGTCCGCCAATGTACTGAAGCATGCATAAGGGATTTTCCAATCAAATAGTCTATCATTGTATTGTCCCATTGGTAGGTTTCATGCTTGAATTGTTTTTTGCCTTTAGTCACAGTTGACCACCTTCCGTGAATTTTATCCTACAAAAAATATTATAAGTTACCCCCACAAAAGAAATGATAAGGGTTGTTATGAAGAAGAATTTGTACATACCATGAATGAGTAATCCAATAACACAATATTCTGCTTGTATATCTGATGATAGTAACATGCTCGACGCCGCATCAAACGACAATATGTCTCTATATGCTGTCATGATACAAACGTGTTACTAAAAAATGCATAAAGTAGAGTAAATAATTGTAATATAAGGTGTAAAACTTACGTCTCCTTCTAACCACCCATTTAGAGATAGCAACAGTTCAAACCATGCAGGCTTTGCTTCGACCAAACCCGTGTTCATACTGTAAAGGTTCAACAATTAAACACTTGTTTAAGATATCGAAATAGAAATACAATAATAATACATGATTTAACTTACCAAGTGTTCTTGTTGTCACTTATCCATGCTTGCATTGAACGTACATTTTCATCTTCCACTTTGCTATCACATCCGAATTCGGGCATTTTCGGTTTTCGAGGCATCTTCACTGTGGGATCAATGTACGGGCTCACAGTTAAGGCTGACCGTTTACGATCTCTCGGTAATCTTATGGTCAGCTTCGGTGGTCTTGTGAACTGCTTAACATCTTCACTTGTCTAAGACAAAATGAGAAATTCAGGAGACTTAACACCTTTCGCAACCGAATTTTGATAGTCTTGGTTATTGTCATCATGGCTGAAATCGGTGGTATTATGTTCATTGAACTACATGAAATAGAAATCACATTTGTTAGAACCTTGTTAGAACCAGTTACTAATTTGACGAATTCACAATTTAAAACGACAAGTACCTTTTCAGCCACTTTGTTCAAACATATAAGCTCTGTCAAGCGAAGAAATCCCATTCGCATCTCATCCATTATTGTATTTTGCTTGGAAGTCATCTGATCTTGTATAGCTTTTTGTTGTGCTTGCATTGCATTTTGTTGTGCTTGCATAACATCCAATCTTTTGTTGAATTGCTCAAGTTTAATCGATCTATTCTTCTTTTCTCTGAATTCAACTTTTTTAAGTGTTCTAGTTGGATGATCTCTATCAATATCTTCCTTCATGGCATCATCAACGTCATCCTGAACATCATCCTCAGCATCATCCTCAACATCATCCTCAACATCATCCTTACCAACACAACCATCCACATCGGGTAATACATATTTTAGTTTATCCATACTTGTCCAAAACGGTTGCCTTGCTTCTTCATCAGTTGGGCCAAGAGTTCTGTATATGGTAATCTGAATATTTTTGTTCAAAAATTAATATTACAGTGTAATACCTAAAATATAGCAAATCAAAAATAATTTTATTTGAACTAACCATATTCAATACTTACGTTCTTGAACTTAAATATGGTTTTCTGAATGTCTGAATACGTAGGAATTCCCGTGCATTGCCAATTCAAAATTCTAGGGGTGACATTGTTCACCCTAGTGGCATATCCAAGTGTGACCCATTTTGGTATTGCTTCAATCGCCTACACCTGAAAACAAAAACAAAGAAAAACAAACAAAGAAAATGATAATTAAGTTGTTGTATCAAAATATGCATATTGCCTAAAATGTATTTTATTAAACTTCATCATTTAACACATATCACCTGAAAGGCCGTCACAAACCCATAAACGTTGTACCTCTCCGCTTTTCGTTTAACTGGAGCATCGACATTCTCCTCCAACTTTTCATCACTGAACTTATTCTTGAATTTATCATCACGGCCAAGTAGACAAGTAGAAAGGGAGTTAAATGTCCTCGAGTATATGAATGTCCCCCACGGAAAGTTATTAAAAGCATCTAAGTCATCAACTAATTCTAATGCCCAATATAAAATGCTAGTCCTATCGTCCTTCCCAACCAACGTCATCTCCAAAAAAGTATTAACGCCAACTTCACAACATCCTCATCATCACTAATCTTATTATTAGGACCTAAATTCCTAAACCAATCAACAATCATTTTAACCTTGACTTTACTAGATTGGAAATAGATTCGACGGAGTCGACTATTCTTTCTTTTGAAAAGCTCCAGATTGGATTCAGAATATTCTCCAAAAGCTAGCCACTAACCAAAAAAAATTCTACTGGGGAAAACCGTATCAACCCGTTGCCAACATGGTACCACAAAGAAGATGCATTATAATCGGTGTTTTCGACATGACACTCCCTAAGCAATATGTGATGGCAAAAATGCCCAGACAACACCATATCGCTCACATCTAAAAAATGATCGAAACATGTCACTCTAAACAACTTGAGTTGTTTTTCTGTGAGATGCGACTTAATAAGCCTTATACTCTCCCAATTACAATGGCCAGTAACTCGAGAAGGAAAACGATCACATTCCTTAATCTTGAGTGATTCAAGTAATTTGTTTCCACTCATGATTATCAACCTAAAAACATTCCAAATTACATTCAGATACGAACTAACGAATACAAACACTTGAAGAGAAAGTAAAAGTAAATACAATAAAGAGTGATATACATGGACTGCATGCATTATATGCAAACAAAAGTAACAATATTGCAACACAACAAAAAAGAAGTGGACCTAATAGAGAATATTACGGGAAATCAATAAAAACATGTATTAATAACAACCATCATGTAAAATAAACTATAAAAGTAATATAAATGGACTAGATGCATCAGTATGTTGAAAAGAAAATTGCATTCATATGCAAGGATACAAAAGACTAAATGAGTACAACACAACAAACTTTTTACATCAATCATAAACTGTAATTGACATATCAGTTAAAGACACAGATCAATCATGTAAACTTTTTATAAGATTTTGTTGCAGTTTGAGACATACATGTATCACATGAACAACCAATTTCTTGAAGGTAAAATAATTGACATAGCATCATCACACACATTCATCAAGCAATTACCTCTGACCAATCGTGCTTCTTAGCTTCAATTACTTTTGGTACTCAGCATTTCCCCAGTCTTCAAGGATTGTGATTGTATTCTCAATTTCCAAAGTTTGAAAAATCCAATCAGGTCCAGGTTGCCACAACATGTTGCCAGTGTTCTCTTTTAGTACACACTTGAACCATTTCCAACCGAAATATCCTAAAAATCGACATAGAAACATAGCACTAAATCAAAAATCATCAAAATCAACAAGATTGGAATAACATGAAGTTGAGGGAATTCGACAAAGCACCCAATCCAAAATCAGTAAATGTGAGGTTGCCAAATACATGAAATTGAAATCCCTAAAATCAATCCCTAAATCAAATCGGTCTAACTCAACAAATGAAAACCCTAAAATCAATTTCAAGGTCAAAACATAAACCTAAATGTTAGGGTTCCAAAATCGAAATACCTGAAATTGGACCCAAATGGTTGAAATATTGTCGCTTCAGATCGTGGAGGCTGATTCAGAACCAGAAGACGGCTGTTGCGAGAAAACTCGACGTCGGCTTGCAAGTTGAAGACCCCGGATGTCATCGACGGTGGCTGGATATCGTTACGACGACAAAATCATGACGATGAAGTTGCAGTTGGGCTGTAATAGACTTCGGTGAGGGCGGCTTGTGTCGGCGATGGAAGATGAGTTCGATCGGGTCTCGAAAATTCGACGTTGCTGTGCGAGAAAACTCGACGTCAGCTTGCAAGTTGAAGACGCCGAATGTCGTCGACGGTGGATGGATATCGTCGAGGACGTCAAAATCACGACGACAAAGTTCCAGTTCAACTGTAATGGACGTCGACGATGGCGGCTTGTGTCGGCGATGGGTTCGATCGGGATGGGTGGCCTGAGGAATTGGGAATTTAGGGCAAACTGAATGAAATTGATTTCAGTTGTTGACAAGGGTAGAAATGTCATTTCAGGGCATTTTTGCAATTGTTTTGGGTTTTAGGGTAGATTTGCAATTTGGTCCCTAAATTATGGTAGTTTTGCTAAAAACCCTTATTTTTTTTCCATTTTTGCTGGTTTTGTATTTCTCTCAAATAGTCAAAAATCACTTTGTTTTAAAAAACATATTTTTATTTTCAATACAATTATTTAATATATATATATATAGCTGTTGACGTCGATTTCTGAATGAGAAAAGCCAACAATGATTGGATTTTAGCTGTGATTTCAAAGAGAAAGAGAAGGAGAAGAGAAGGAGAAAGAGAAAGTAATCGGACTCAAGTTTTTTACGTGGTAAAACTTCGATGACCAGAGAAACGTCCACGGGTGGTTGAATGATCAATCAAGCCAAAATCCACTATAAAATAATATAATTACAATTCTCGATCTCTATTTCTTCTCTCTGTATTTTTCTATGATTGTTGTCTATTTTTGTGTGACGAGATTATGGGTCTATTTATATGTCCATAAAACCCTAATCTTCTTTGTGCAAGTAATAAAAGAACTTTGTATTTAATTATGATTGTTTACTTGTTCAAAGTAGTTTGTCTTCTTTCCTGTTTTGGAGACTTGTATTGAGATCGAATGGGACTCTAGTGATGTAGTCCAATTAGGACTTACTTCCTTATAAGAGTGTAGTCTTTTTGAAGAAGTAAAATTGTTACTTGATTAGGAACCCTCTGCTTGATAATTCTGCTCTTCTTGGAATTCCTCTTTGATATGGATATCTTCGTGAATTTTAATGACTCGATTTGTGTGAGCTACGCGTTGGGTTTTTTATTTTTCTTCATGTTTGTCCCGAGTAGGAAACGATATCAGCTGGTCCCGAGTAACATCATCTGGTCCCGAGTAACATCATCTGGTCCCGAGTAGAAAATGTCACCAACTAGCCCCGAGTATTTTTAACTGACCCCGAGTAGTGTATGGCATCAGTTGACCCTGAGCAGGTCTTGTTCAATACTTGTTTATTCGGGCTTCTCTTCTTTGGTGATGTCTTATAGGATATTTTCTGAATGCCTATTCGGATGTCAACCTGGCAATTTTATCCTCTTTGTCAATAACGAGTATATCTGATAAAATTTACATCCGACAATAACCCCTTAAAATATTTTTTCCAAATAGAATTTTGTTTCGGGCAAAAGTATTTTAATCAATTCAATTTTTATTTCTGTGCCAGAGTAAATGTCTTATCATAATGACGTGTCTTAATGGTGACCCTGTAAATTCGATTTGCCCCCTCACGTGAGATCTTCAATGATAGCGACGTTTTAGAATTCTGACGGTGAAAGCCAGTTCTCTTCTTGACACATGTCCTTTGCCTCTTCATTTTCGATACCATTTATGAGAAACGACCTTCACGTCTCCCTGTGCATCTCCTACGTCATCAAGTCTCCTCACATATTTTTCCTGCATTGAGACCCTAGGGTTTCTTGCTATCACCCCTTTAAATTCTTCACTGAAGGGTTGCGCTGGTTCATTCTAAAAAACTTGAAAACCAGAAATTGTTGCCAGCCTAGATTTCTTTACGCAGCAAATTGTCATTCTCCATTGAAGGTTCTGCACCAGATTTCTTCAAGGTTAGTTTTAATGGAACCAACATCCCGTCTTCGTCTCTGTACTATAGCTCTTGAAGCGTTAGATCGTGGGGATTTCCAGTTAGTTTCCTGTGTTCGAAGATTACTGGGGGAAATCCCCCCTGATGAACTTCCATTTTTAGAAGTTGACGTTTCTGGGCTTCACCCTGACGTTCATTTTTCTGTATCCAGTTCTGATTCTTCATCTAGTTATGAATCTGACGTTTCTAATCACAGGGTACCTCTGCGAAGGATGGGAAAACATCAAAGCAGAAGTGAAGTCCATAAGCACAACTCGGGCAGTGTTCAGATCAGGGAGCAGACTGTTAATGAGAATTATGTTGAAGAGGCGTTCAGAGTATCTAGTCTCACTTTCTCTACTGATCGCCCGAGTGGGTTTGACACCTAGCCGTATGTGGTCGGGGCGGATGAGATAGAGAAATATCGTTCCCGATTCGATCTGGACAATTCGGTTACCTGATTCCCCTGGTGATAGAGCTGCGTGGAATTCTCCCTCGGGCATGGTGGCAATCTATGTATCCATGTTCTGCTGCGGCGTCACACTTCCTCTTCAGCCATTCATTGCCTGGTTTTTGGCTGAAGCAGGGATTGCCCCGGCTCAACTGGCCCTGGACAGCTATAAGATATTGATGTGCATGTGGCACATATACAACCGGATGAACTTGTTGCCGCCTTCCCCGAGTGAGATCAGACATTTCTTCACGCTGAGGCAGTCTGGCAAGACAGGGACCTATTTCCTCATGTTTAATCCGAAGACTGCTGGGTCCCCGAGGGGACAAAGGTGAACCGGGGAATCGATACTTCTGATGACCCCCAAAAGAGGGGGTTTGTATGTGGATTCCATTCATCCAACAAGTTTTGGAAGAACAGTTGGTTTTTCACCCGAGGGAATCTGGGTCTTGAAGTCACCCTCTCGGCTGGGAAAACTCGGAGGGTGCTGAAAGTTCCCCGCTTCTTCCGTTCTCCCGAGGTTTGGAACAAGAAGAAACTTGAATTTAGCAATGCTGAGATGACCAGACTTACTACGGCAGCAGTTCACACGCTGGAGAAGATTAGTAGGTCTTATCTTTTCAACGAGACGAAAATGATAGAGCTCAGTTTCTTCAGCCATATTTCGACTTACCGCAGGCATTTAAGTGATCTTTGTAACCCTCTTCTTTTTTCTTTTTTCTTTTTTCTTTTTTCTTTGTTATTTTTTGCTTTTCGTATTCTGACTCGGTTCTTTTTTTTTCTAAGTGTATGACATGGACATCGTCTGCAACCTTCAAGCTTGCCAAGTGAAGTCGATTCTTTAGGCGAGCCGAAAAGAAGCTTCTCGTCAGAACGATGATGGTATTGCCTCGCCTGAGTTTGCCGAGGAAACCGATGTAGCCGAGGAGCAAATCCCCAAATATGTCCCCGAGGACGTTTTTCATTCGACCGCTGGGAAAACTAGTGGCCCGAGTGGCCCGACAGATACTCAACTGCCTGATGATGGGGAGATGCAGAGTGAGGGTCTTGGTGAAGGACATGTTGTGCGGTTAGGCACCGGTGATGGAGGTAATACCTCTGTGGGACAAGTACCTTCATTTCCTGAATTTTTTAGATCTTTCCGGGATAATGCTCAGGAAGATCCCCCAACTGACCTCAACTGACCTCAGCTTTCATCGTTCTCTGGCTGAAGAGTGGAAGGCAGTTGGTTCTCCTACTCACCCTCTCAAGGTTCCTCGGGTGGTCTCATTCATTGACTCCAGTGATGAAGATACTGGGGCTGAGAATCCCCCGAGCGTTGATGTTGGAGCATCGACGGATGCTGAGACTTCAGAGCCGAACAGGGGTTCCCCTCCCCCCGAGGTTGAAGATCAAGGGGCTGAACCCTCAGGGGTTCTTTCATATCCTTCTCCCCAGGATATGCTACGGGAGATATCATCCGGCCGGGCTTTCATCGGGAAAGACCGCTAGAGTTGTTTTTGGGATGGCTCCCTGACAGACCATTTTCAGAATGTTTTTAACGGTGCATCTTATGTAAGTTATCCTTAACTTCTTCAATTGTTTTGCTTGTTCGCCAGATTTTTAATTATATTCCTTTACAAATGGTGGCCGAGTTCACTGAGTTGGTTTAAACGCAGCAACATCAAGCTGATAGAATAAGGCGTCTCGAGGCTCAGCTGAAGAAAAGTGAGGATAGCCAATGCTCGGGTTGAATCGGCTTATCAACAAGAGGTTGGCTCTGTCCAAGTATTTGCCGACCACTGCTTGGCGAAGCAGGTGGAGGCCGAGGAAAGGGCTTCTTTGGCAGAAGAGAAAGCTGAGTCACTTCAAAATTTATTGTCTTCTACCCAAGAATCAATGCTTAGGGTCGAGCAAGAAGCGGAGCAGTCTAAGTCAGCTTATGAGCCGAAGATCGAAAACTTGGAACGCCAGGCTCTGACAGTCGAGTCCCTATCCAAGGAGGCCAGGCTGGAACTCGAAGTGTAAGGGGTAGATCGTTTCAAGAGATCCCCTGCCTACGATGCCCTTCTCCTCTTGGAATTTCAGCGTGCGTTGGTTTCAGCTGGCGAGTTTTTCAAGGTTAAGAATCGGGCAACCGAGAAAGCCCGAACCAACTGGGAGCTGTCGATCAAGAATAATGTGTATCAGTCATTGGAATCTCTTCGGACTCAGATGAAGGAGTGAAGAGTTTACTGCCGTAGCCGAGGCAAAGAGCCCCATCCTATGCATTTAGAGGTTCCATCCAAGCACTCCCTCTCGACTTTTTATGCCAGTCAGGAGTCGGTCGTAGAGGGTGTGGTCTCCGATGTCGGACCGATCCCAAGAGAAGATTACAGCCAATGGATGGACGATTCGGTCGACACGATTACTTGACCTTCCAATGAAAGTCTGCTCCGCGAGTACGAGATGGTGTCCGACTCGAGTATTGACAAGAGTTCAAAATCCTCACAATCTTGATTTTTGTAACATTTTCATAAGTTTTGTAGAAATTCTTTGTAACAATTCTTTGTAATTCTTTGTAACAATTCTTGTATTGTAAATTTTTTTTGTAACGATTTTTTAAAGAGATTAATAAAATCCCAAGTTTAGCTTTTCTGAACCGAGTGGTCTTGATCTGATTTATTGCTTCAAGGAATTTCACCTTCAACTTGACTCTATTGTTACCGAGTATCCTATTAAACCAATTATTTCTGAAGTTCGGGTAACTTCACCGAGTATCTTATTAAACCGGTTTCGCTCCCCGAATAATTTTTAACGTCAAGTATCTTATTAAACTGACTGTTGCAATCTTCATGCCAAGTATCTTATTAAACTGACTAATTCTGATGTTCGGGTAACTTCACCGAGTATCTTATTAAATCCGGTTTCGTTCCCCGAATAATTTTTAACGCCAAGTATCTTATTAAACTAGCTCTTGCAATCTTTATGCCAAGTATCTTATTAAACTGGCTAGTATTATTAACTGAGTCATCTTAAATAGGCAAGTAGGTTTATAATTGTGTTTCATACACGGTTGCTACCCGAACATTACATCAAGGCTCACCATGATCATATGTTCGAGTCCTTACGCATTACCGAGGACGTCTCCCCAATTTTTTTTACGCAAGGGTTTGCCTAATCGTAAAGCTTTTTTGAATAGCTTAACACAGCTACGCATTTCACCGGAATTTTTTTCGATAGCGTCCTGATCCTTTCTCCATAATCTGGTGCATCGGGTTTGTCTTTTTACTAAGGTCAATTAACCTTGCTCGGCTGGCATGCTCCTTCGAGCTTCTCCGCCCATTCAGGAATCAATGGTCCCAAGTATTCTATTTACATGTTCTTATTATCACGCTCGTATTCCATATGTTCTTATTATCATATGCTTTATCTTTCGAAAATTCCGAGTTTGATTTTTATTTATAACTGCAAAATCAACAAAGATTTAAATTCCACAGCTAATATCTGACCTAACTAAAATTGTCCTGACTAGAAAAAAAAAATTAAGGATAGAAAATCTTCAGATATTAGGCATTGCATGGTCGGGGTAAAACCCCTCCATTGGGTCGTGCAATCCAATATGCTCCATGGCCAGCTATTCCTTCGATTTTGTATTGGCCTTCCCACTTATCAACCAGGGAACCTACAACTTTATTTTTGTGTTCAATGACACCTTCCTGAGTACCAGGACTCCTAGTTGAAATTTCCTGACCCCGAACATGAGTTGTAGTGGCGGGCTACTTTTTGCTGAGATGCCATATTTCTTATTCTGGACTTCTCCCTTTTCTTTCTAGTCTAGCTCATCTAGACTTTTTAATATCATATCAACATTCTGTTCTTCATCATATAGCCTGACCCGGGGTGATGCATATGACATTTCTATGGGGATAACAACTTCTGTTCCAAACGTTAAAGTGAATGGAGTTTCTCCTGGTGACGTTCTTGCTGTTGTCCGATATGCCCATAATACTTCAAGAAGCTTTTCAACCCAACTTCCTTTCTTGGCATCTAGCTTTGCTTTGATTGTGTGTTTGATGATTTTATTCACTGCTTCAACCTGCCCATTTGTTTGAGGGTGGGCAGGTGTGACATAGTAATTGGCAATCCGGTACTCTTTGCACAACTGTCTGAATTTTAGGTTATCGAACTGGGAACCGTTGTCAATGATTATAGTGTTTGGACTCCAAACCTATAAAGTATATTCTTTTTCACGAAATTTATGGTGTTTTCTTTTGTGATATGCACCAATGCTTCTGCTTCTACCAACTTTGTGAAATAGTCAATGACTATTATGTCATACTTTGCTCTACCCCCTATCCCAGCTGGCATTGGGCCGATTAAATCCAAACCTCACATGGCAAATGGCCATGGGGATGTGAGGTTTTTGAGCTGTTCAAGGGGTTGTCGGATATCATTAGCAATCCTTTGGCAAGTATTGCAACTCTCCGATCATTGTTGTTCATATGAGAATAGAGTAGGCCAATAGTAACCTTGCCTGAGTACCTTGCGTGCTAAACTTTTACCCCCAGTGTGGTTTTTGCAAACTCCTCCATGGATTTCCTGTAATATCCGATATGTATCTTCCTCTGACACACATCTTTGGAGTGTTCGGGAATACCCCCTTCTGTATAGTTCTCCTCCAACCAATGTGTACCTTGTTGATCTATATCTGATACGTTTTACTTGTAAGGGATCTTTCAGGAGCACGCCTTCTTCCAGGAACCTTTTTAGCTGAGTCATCCAACCGTCTGGCGGTGTTCAAATTTTTGAAATTTCTAAGTTTCTTGGTTCAGCTGTGCTCGGTTTGAGGAGATGTGCAACCGAAATGGTCTTTAACCTTATTGTGGTTGTTGCTGACGCTAGTTTGGATAATGCATTTTCCTTTTCATTCTCCTCCCTGGGGATTTGGGCAATCTTATATTCTTTGAATTTCTGGATGAGCTATTTCGCAATGTCACGGTAGGCTATCATGCCTTCATCCTTGGCTTGGTACTCGTCCAGGACTTGGTTGACAACTACCTATGAATCGCTGAATATCTCGACTTCATCTGCCCCGAGAGCTATGCAGACTCTGAGTCCAGCTAGTAGCGCCGCGTACTCGACTTGATTGTTGGTTGCTTTGAAGTCAAACCTCATGGCACATTCGACATCATCTCCTTCTGGAGTGCATACTACAATCCTTGCCTCGCTGCCATGAGTGTTTGAAGAGCCATCAACATACAATTTCCATGGGAAATTTTTCCCTAACATTTTTTTTGCTTCCAAGTTTGGTTCTGTGAATTCTGCTATAAAATATGTCACCGCTTGCCCTTTGAGGGATGTCCTGGGGACGTATTAGATATCGAATTCACTTAGCTCGATCACCCATTTGGTTAGTCTTCCTGAAATCTCTGGCTTTTGTAAAATTTGTTTCAATGGGCAGTCGGTGAGAACTTGGATTGTATGAGCCTGAAAGTATGACCTTAGTTTCCTTGCTGCTGAAACCAATGCTAGAGCCATTTTTTCTGCTTGTGAATACCTGGTCTCAGCTGGTAAAAGTGCCTTACTGATATAATGCACTGGCTTCTGTACTCCATCTCTGTTTTGACTAGGACCGAGCTTGCTGCTAGTTCTATAATCGATAAATACAAATGGAGTATCTCTCTCATCTGTGGTTTTGAAAGGATGGGAGTCTGCCCTAGGTATTCTTTGATTTTTAAGAATGCCTACTCGCACTCTTCGTTCCATTCGAGCCCTTTCCCTTTTTTGATTACTTTGAAAAAGGGTGCGCATCTGTCAGTGGCCTTTGAGATGAATCTTCCTAAGGAAACTAAACATCCTGTTAAGCGATGTACTTCTTTTCATGTCCTTGGTAAGGTCATTCTCTGCAGGGCTTGGATCTTTTCAGGATTGACTTCATTTCCCTTTTAGTGAACTTGAAAACCCAGGAATCTCACTGAAGGAACTCCGAATAAACACTTGTTCGGATTTAGCTTCATTAGGTATCTTCTCAAAATATCAAATGTCTATCGCAGGTCTGAGATATGCTTGTTTTCCGAGATGCTCTTGGTCAGCATGTCATCAATGTACACTTCCATGTTCCTTTTTATTTTCCGTGCAAAGATTTTGTTGACCAGCCTTTGATAGGTTGCCCCTGTATTTTTTAATCCGAAGGGCATCACTGTGTAACAGTACAAACCCTGATCAGTTGTGAATGCTGTTTTTTCTTCGTCAGCCTTGTTCATCCGGATTTGGTTATATCAAGAGTAGGCGTCCATAAAACTGAGCAACTCATGGCCTGACGTAGCGTCTACCAACCGATCTATCATCGGAAGTGGAAAATTTTCTTTTGGGCATGTCTTGTTTAAATCTATGAAATCTATGCACATTCTTCATTGTCCATTCTTCTTTTAGACGAGGACTACATTAGCTACCCATTGAGGGTAGTTGACTTCTCTAACCGACCCTATAGCGAGTAGCTTCTCTACTTCTTATTTGATTGCCTGACTTCTCTCGAGATTGAATAATCTTCTCTTTTGTATCACTGGTTTTACATTCGGGTCTACTGTGAGATGGTGAGACATTATTCAGGCATCTATCCCGACCATGTCTTCATAACTCCAAGCGAACACATCCCTGTATTCTTTGAGCAGATCAATGAGGCTTTGTTTGACTTTTCCTTCCAGGCTGGCCCCGATCTTGATCCTCTTATCTGGTTCATCTTTTTTCAAGATAATTTCTTTGACCGGTTCAGTTTTGGATTCATTCGACTCTTCCCTTGGATCGAATTCGAATGATAGTGGCTCTTTGTTCTGACTCGGCTATGTTATAGTGCAAACCTGTTCATCATTTTTGTCTTTGTATACTGACAGGTTAACTCTTCGGGCCATCTCTTGAGATCCCTTAACTACATTGACCCCTGTTCAGTCGGGAATTTGATCATTAACGCATAAGTGGCTGTTACGGCCTTAGTTTTATTTAAGAATGGTCGACCCAACAACGCATTATACGGCCAATTGTCTAAGTCTACCACCACGAAGTTGAGCAATACAGTTCTCTGGCAAGGTGCTATTTCGATCTTCATAGGTAGCTTTACCATCCTGTGTGACTTGACCTCAATTCCTCCGAATCCTCTGAGTGGGGTATGGAAAGGTTGTAGATCCTTTCGGTCCAACCTGAGTTAATCGTAGACGTATACATTGAGAATGTCTGCTGAACTTCCATTATCTATCAAGATTCTTCTGACTTCCCGGTGACCAATCCAGGCACTTATGACCAGAGCGTCATTTGGCCAAACATCGACGCCATGTGAGTCTACTTCTGTGAATATTATTGGGTCTCATCCTTTCTTTACCCTTTTTAGGTTTGGCTCCACCGAGTTCACGTCCAAGTTATGTCTTGCTTCTACTTCTTCTCTGATTTCATGTGTTCGCTCTCGGTTACTTCTCCCAGTGGATGGTCCTCCAAAGATCGTATGTATTACTTGATTGGCCTCTGGACTGGCCCTTTGATTTCGACCAGAGCTGTGATCGGCCCTGATCTCTTTATTTGTTTCTGATTTCTCATCCCTTTTCAAGATTACATCTTATAGATGTTCTTCCCGAATGAGGGTTTCTATGTAATCTCTGAGCTGGTAACACTTGGAAGTCTCATGACCGGTTTCCTTATGGAATCTGCAATATTTGGTTGTATCTCACCGGGCGAACTGAGAATGTCGTCGTGTCTCCTGTACCATATTCTTTGCTTCCAGAATGGTCAGGATTTCCTCCTTCTTTTTCCGAAGAGGGGTGTAGTTGGTGTATCTACCTCAATATTTCTCTGTGGTCTGTTCGGTATTACGTTCGTTTCCTTCGTCCTTGCTCTTTTCTTTGTTGTTTCCTTTCTGTTTTCCTTTTTGGTTATGCACCTTGGACTCAGCGTCCTTTTCGGGTTTTCCTCCATGCATGTAGCATCCTACCTTGGCTAACTCTTCTTCTTCGGCTAGTGCATATCCTCTTGCCATGTCCATCATATCTGCATACCTGGTCAGACTGGCTCTTCTTAGGTCAAAAGACAACCGTCCATTCTGTAGGTTGTTGATGAATGCAACAATTATCGCTTAATCGTTTGCACTGTCGATTTCTGATACAGCTTGGCCGAATCTCCCCAGGTATTTCTTCAGCGACTCATCTTTTCCTTGTTTTATTTGAGAAAGGTAAGCCACTGATTTTTTCCTGTGAACATTTCTCAGAAATTGCCTTGAGAAACTCCTGCTCAGTTCACTGAAACTTTCGATGCTTGCTATGAGCAATCTCCCGAACCATCTTGAGCCCATGTCTCCTAGAGTTTGTGGAAAGTTAAGGCATAGTAAGGGATCACTATAGGCATACTGGGCCATAGCACTTTTATAGCGTCTGACATGTTCTTTTGGGTCTGTGTCCTTCTTGAACTGCTCCATGTGTGGCATCCTGAATCTTTCTGGGAATGAAGTCTGCTGGATGTCCCTAGTGAATGTGCTGTTAGAATCCTCGTCAGATAAATCGTTGTACCCATAACGTCTGACTAGTGCGTCCATTTGAAGCCTATTGTTCTCGACTTCTCGAGTTAAGCTCTGGATTACCACATCTCTGTCTCCCACCAGACTTCCCTGATGGTTGAACCACTGGGTGATTGTCATTCCTCTTTCTAGCTCTTCACTTTGATGCCGAGTTTCACTTATGATTCTGTGATGACGCTTGCAATGGTGCCGATCGCTATCTTCTGATGACGACCGATCCCTGTGCCGATCATTTTTGCTGTGTCAAGCACGATCTATCTGATCCTGGTTCTGCTTCTAGCATGGTCGTTCCTCTTCAGGTGTTTCACGTCTAGCCTGATTGATTGGAGCAGAGTTCCTTCCGGCTTATGGTGTATGTAGTTCTGACTTTACTACAACCGAACGAAGCCTCGCAGGTAGGTGGTTAAGAAGTTGTGTTTCTTCTGCAGCCAGTAGATCAACTCCTTCCTTTACTGCGTCTGCCACCAATTGTTGCAACGCCTCTCAGAAGTGTTGTGTCCGGTCTCAGCTGGTCAGACGAACTTGTTGGATCCCCATCAGGAATGTAGGTTGGTTCTCTGTAGTTGCAGCGAGATCTCGTGAGCTACTGCCAACATGAAAGTTATCTGGAGATTTTTGGACATCCCCAGAACTGCTTATGCTTCCTGCCATTACCTTTAATTAAATCGAAGGTTCAAGCCCCCTTCTTCTAGCGTCAATTGTTGACGTCGATTTCTGGATATATGAGAAAAGCCAATAAGGATTGGATTTTAGCTGTGATTTCAAAGAGAAAGAGAAGGAGAAAGTAATCGAACGCAAGTTTTTTACGTGGTAAAACTCCAATGACCGGAGAAACGTCCACTTGTGGTTGAATGATCAACCAAGCCAAAATCCACTATGAAATAATATAATTACAATTCTCGATCTCTCTTTCTTTTCTCTGTATTTTTCTATGATTACTGTCTATTTTTATGTGACGATATTATGGGTCTATTTATATGTCCATAGAACCCTAATCTTCTTTATACAAGTAATAAAAGATCTTTGTATTTAATTATGATTGTTTACTTGTTCTAAGCAATTTGTCTTCTTTCTTGTTTCGGAGACTTGTATTGAGATCGAATGGGACTCTAGTAATGTAGTCCAATTAAGATTTATTTCCTTATAAGAGCGTAGTCTTTTTGAAGAAGTAAAATTGTTGTCTGATTAGGATCCTTCTGCTTTATAATTCTGCTATTCTTGGAATTCCTCTTTGATATGGATATCTTCGTGAATTTTAATGACTCGATTCGTGTGAGCTACGCACTGAGATTTTTATTTTTCTTCATGTTTGTCTCGAGTAGGAAACGATATCAGCTGGTCCCGAGTGACATCATCTGATCCCGAGTAGAAAATATCACCAACTAGCCCCGAGTATATTTAACTGACCCCGAATAGTATATGGCGTCAGTTGACCCCGAGCAGGTCTTGTTCAATACTTGTTTATTCTGGCTTCTCTTCTTTGGTGATGTCTTATAGGATATTTTCTGAATGCCTATTCGGATGTCCGCTTGACAATTTTATCCTCTTTGTCAATGACGTGTATATCTAATAAAATTTACATACGACAGTAACAATCATACTTCAGCGTTGTTTTTAACTTATTGTTTATTGTTAGAAATTTTACATGAATATATAATAGCATTAAAGATGGTTTAAGTTTTTAATTGTAGATAATTCTAAATTAAAAAATCATTTTTTAAGGTTTTGGTTTTTAGCACAATTAGATCATCTGGAAGACTGGAATTGCCTAAAAGACCTTTTTGCAAGTACATCAAAAAAGAGAAAAGTTTAACAATGTTTAATAATCATTATATAATCCATTACATAAGTACGGTTATTAAATGGGCAAGCAGAGTTGGTTTTGATTAGGCTGAAAATGGGTAATTTCAAAAAATCCCCTAAATTTTCACTAAATGTTTTTATTATATTAATAACTTTAGTCCTCTTTTTTAAAATACATCACTTTAGTCCAATTTGTTTGGTTTTGACTCGTAATTTTAGATGAGTCCAATGTGAACCAAATGAGACTCAACTGATGTGGAACTTCCTGGAGACATGGAAAACATTTGGAAGTTGGAATGGTGTTATTTGTGGGAGGTTGAAGAGCAGAAGAACCAAAGAAACAAAGAATGTGGTGCATTCCAGGTGACTTGTAACGGTTTAGGAAGTAAATGTGCAACCGTGACCCGAATCGTAGGTAATCATAATCATGCGTGAAACGGGAAATCTTTTATGGAAAAGGGAAGTGTTCTTTTGGGAAGTTCTTATACTTGAAGAAAAATGATTTCTCCTTAACAAGAAAACTTGTCATAAATAGGAAATAGTATATATGTGGAACAAGTAATTCTTATATGTTTAAGAGTAGAATTTCCTTTTATCTTAAACTCCCTATAACCAGTATAAATAGACATTGTATTTAGGTTATTTTGGGTGGAGCAAAAAGAAATACCATGTAGCTTCAGAGAGTAGTGAGATCCGGGTTAGAGACCCATGAGAATATTCGTAGAGGGATCTAAGAAAATCTCGGTGGATCAAGTTAGAGATTCGTAGGTGATATTTAGGGGATACCTAGGGGATATTGAGGGGTTCTTGGTGGGGTTCTTGGTGCGGATCTTGTGAGTGTTGTGAGCTGAGAGTCATGATATAAAGCTCGGCTTGTGAGCTTGGTGGCTTGGTAAGGCTTAGTTTTGGGGTTTGGGTGTAAGAGAGAATCCTAGAGTATATGGTTGTAACAATTTATCTTATAGTGGAACTTTCTCTGTCGTCCTGACGGCCCATGGTTTTTTACCCAATTTGAGTTTCCATGTATATCATGTGTTGAGATTGGTTTATTTTCTCTCATATATCTTCCTGCTATTGGTGTTATTAATTGCTATGAGTTATGAGTATATATTAGGCATGATGATTCCGCGATCATCGATTCAAAATCTCCAATAATTGGTATCAGAGCCTTGGTCGATGATGACTGTTCCAAGTCTTTACGGGATGTCGTATGGAGGACTTGGTAGCTATGGTTTGGCGATGACATTTTTCAAGTCTTTATGGGAGATCGTATGGAGGACTTGGTGTATTGGAATGATGATTCATGGTTGCCTAGTATGGTTTAGCAAAGGAGGTACATCTTGAAAGCGGTTTAGCAAAGGAGGTACATCTTGAAAGCGGTTTCGAACTCGGTAAAGTTTGATGAAAAGAACAATAGAGATGGAGGAGATTTTTTTTTTCTTATTGTGGCAGACACAAGTCATAGAGATCCAATCTGGGTTACACAAGGCATTAATTGAATATTAAAAAAAAAAATTGAACGCTCGAAGTCTCTGGTGGTGGTGTGGGGCTTATCCGGTAAAGCATTCTCTGTTCTAGTAGCAAGTCTTTCACCATGTATGTGATGCAAGGACGGAAGGTCTTTCACAGGGTTGGGTGATGTAAGGACATGTTTATCTTTTGACAGTTTTCCCCACTGGCCATGGAAGATGATATGTTGCTGCTAGTGGCCCATAGTTGTGCACAAGACATTACCCAGAAAGTGATGCAAGGTGTATGGTGGACAATGATGTCGATGGCTAAGGAACTCCCTAGTAATCTGACGTGAGGAGTTGCACCATAAATTTCAGCAGGTTATTTTTGACATGGTGCCGAAAAAACGAACATTAAAAAAGGAAGAAAAAAAAAATCTTAAGATGGTTTTTTCCTAAGTGGTTATACCTTATGGTGGGGTATGTTGATTCTTTGCGATGAGAGTTGTGGAAAAAAGTCGTGAGAATTCAAGCCAAATAAGAGAATTGTTAAGTTTTGGCTCGTATTCTCAAGTGAGCCCAATGTGAACAAAACGAGACCCAACTGATATAGAGCTTCCTGGAGACATGGGAAACGTTTGGAAGTTGGAATGATATTGTTTGTGGAAGGTTGAAGAGTAGAAGAACCAAAGAAACAAAAAATGCAGTGCATTCCAAGTGACTTGCAACGGTTTAGGAAGCAGGTACACAACCGTGACCTGCATCGTAATCAATCATAAGCATGCGTGAAATGGGAAATCTTTTATGGAAAAGGGAAGTGTTCTTTTGGGAAGTTCTTATAGTTGAAGAAAAATGATTTCTTCTTAACAAGAAAACTTGTCATAAATAGGAAATAGTATATATGTAGAACAAGTAATTCTTGTACGTTTATGAGTAGGATTTCATTTTATCTTAATCTCCCTATAACCAGTATAAATAGTAATTCTTGTATGTTTATGAGTAGGATATTCAGGGGAGATCTAAGAGATATTGGAGGGTTCTTAGTGGGGATCTTGTGAACGTTGTGAACTTAGAGTCATGATGTAAAACTCGGTTTGTGGGCTTGGTGGCTTGGTAAGGCTCATGGTTTGGGGTTTGGGGTTTGGGGTTTGGGGTTTGGGGTTTGGGTGTGAGAGAGAATCCTGGAGTATATGGTTGTAACAATTTATCATATAGTGAAAATTTCTCTGTCGTCCTGACGGTCCGTGGTTTTTTACTCGATTTAGGTTTCCATGTATATATTGTGTTGTGATTGGTTTATTTTCTCTCATCTATCTTTTTGCTATTAATGTGACTAATTGCTATGAGTTATGGGCATATGTTAGATATGACGATTCTGCAATCATCGATTCAAAATCTCCAGCACACTTGACCAAATTATTAACGGTCAACTGTGACTATATATCTAAAAGTACAACTTTACCCTTATTAATTCAGTTTTGCTTATAAAAGAAGAAAATCCATTTGTTATTACAAATTTGCTTTCCATAATTTATTTCAAATCATTTATAAATTTTAATATTAAAATGATTTGTAAAAATTAAATTAACAACAAAAAAATATTTCCTAAAAAATTATATGTAAAATCAATATAAAAAAACCAATTAAATTTAAGTGATTAAAAATAGGAAAAGAAAAAAAGAAAAAAAGAAAAAAAAAGGGTAGATCAATTGATGGAGACCTCCATCGTTTCAACAATGGAGGTCGACCTCCATTGTTGATCGATGGGTGGAAGACGGAGCTCCTCGTTCGACGACTACATAGACCTCCTGGCTCGACGACGTACCTCTAAGCTTAGCGATGGAGTTCCTTGCTCGACGATAGAGATCCACAGATCTCTATCGGACGACGAATTTTCATCGTCGAGGCAATAGAGATCCGTCGAGTGATCTCCATCGGCAGGCGATGGGGATACCGATCTGGGTCTCCATCAAGGGTAGAGATCCTATCTGCTTCAGTTGATAATCAATAGTAATAACAATCAAGTTGGCAATCATACGGACGATAAGGAAGAGGACACATACGAATACGATGTTGCAGAAAGTTGTAGTGGTGATGGAGAAGAGCAAGTAATGAAGATTCGTGATGGAGAGTTGTGAAGTATTTGATGATTCTTCTGGGATTGTGATTGGAATGGCGATGATGGGTCTGGTGATTTTTTTATCGACTCTTGATTTTGATTTTTGTTGGAGATGAACTATGATGTTTAATTTATTTATATGTTTTTATATATATATAATTATTGGATTAGAATTCTTTATATTTTAATTTACCAAATTTTGAACTTTAAATGTCTAGAGTCCTCCGTGATAATTGAAAAATGTTTTTGATCTTCTAATTCCATTAATGCATATTTTTATTACTTTCTTATTTTTAATGGTGAATTTTAAAAAGTTAGTTCATGTTCATTGATTTTTTTTTTATCTGAATTGTATTATAAATGACCAAAATAAACATAATACAGTTAAGCTTGACTAACCTCTGACTGAAAGAAAGATTAAAGTAATGTAATTTAAAAAAAAAGATTAAAGTTGTTAATATAACAAAAACGTTTAAAAATATAATATTTTATAAAATAAAAAATTCGGAACCTTAGTGAAATTACCCTGTTAAAAATTATAAAAAAGCTACACATAAGTAGAATGTGTCAACAAAGGATGGAGGAGGACATCCATCAATATACAACGAAAATAACAACCCCACCATTGTCATCAGTAATGTTAAGCTCGTGAAGAAGCTATATAATTATTATATATGTTCATTTACGACTTCCTCAATAGTAACAAACCGGCCTTTCTCAATTGAAACCTGTGCAGCAACTCCAATAGCAACTGAAATCAAACCGTCGTGCAAATCCACTGCAAGAGCTTGAACACCTTTAGCTCTAATTGCGGACAAGAAGTTGAGGTGTTCCAAATAGCTAGACCCATGATGAAGCCCATCGTATCTGAAATTGATTTCTGTTTAGACTTAAATTAAAACAGGTGCATGCATATGTGATGTGAAACAATCAAAAGTATGAGAAAGCAACTCACTTTATTCGGTCGTCTTCAGCTTTTATTGTTTGTACACCATCTCTTCCGGCCACTCGACAGCCACAGTGCACAATACTTTCAGGAACAAGGGCCTCCCCCTGTTAGAAACTCATAATTTGATTTAATCGAGAGTTTTATAAGACATGCCGCCATTCATATACAAGACCATCTGAGGCCATAGTTATTTTATTCAAGAGAGAATGATGGGAAAGTGGTTAGAGATTTAAAACCTTACGTTAGACGTAAATTCCGGAAAGATAATTAGGGATTTTGTGGATATTATCTTTTGTTATTTTCTAGATATTATATTTTATTAGTTATCTTTAGATATTATCTCCTTTAGAGATAATTGATTCAGATTATTATCTTTAGATGTTTGTTTTTTATTTTAACTCTTTGTATTTATATCTTGTATCTGATCTTTATAAAAGGCCTCTTTAGAGTCTTTTGTAGAGTTAGACTTGATGAATTGAATAAAGAATTGAATTGTTGTGTTTTCCAATCCCCTTTTCTGGTTCTATTTCCTTCTGGTCCTACATCAATTGGTATCAGAGCTATTTTCGCTCCTACTCGCTTCCATCAATTTTTTCTTTCTTTCTTTTTTCCACACAAATCAGTCCACAAAACTTCGTACACACCTTGCCAGACAACATACACACGCCAGAATCCTCCATTCCCGGCTGTACACGCGCCCACGCGCCACCGCCGGTGGCCGTGCGTGGCTCCCACCGACTGTACCATCAGAGACAGACAACGCCGCCTGTCACTTTTCCCTTCATCGCTGACGTCCAGTTCTGCCTCGATTACCGCAGTTCTACGTCACAAACAACTGGCCGCTGCCGCTCTCATTCGCCGCCGATCGCCGGAGCGTGGCCTCTAACTGCCGATCCCAGCCGATTCGCCGACGTCCTCTTCTTCGACCAAAGGTTCAGTTTCCAGTCTTCGGGTGTTCGGGTGTTCGGGTGTTCGGGTGGTCGGTTTGTCGACCAGATCCTAAACAACAATTTCTAACAGTTGGAGGGTCTGGTGGAGATTTTCCTGGGCATCTGTGCTAATCACGAAACTTACTGGGGTTTTTTGCAATTACACATACTTCAGGGAGTCTTTCGTAATTATCCAATATGGAGGGACTTTTCAGCAATTTTTCACATCCACAAATTTCAGTTCATCAACGATTAGCTCACTTCGGAGGAAAGGTTGACTATTCTGATTTCGCTATTCATTGGTTTTTTGTTAAATTTGCAGGTCTTTCTTACTTATTTGCTTAATTCTAACCTTTTTATTTGAATTTTATTTTATTTAATTATTTTTCTTTTTATTAATTTTTTTTTCTTATTGTTATTTTGCTTTTATTCTAATTTTCTTTTATAATCCAATTGTTTTTTTTTTCATAGTATTAGTCAACCGTTTATTGGAATTGGGTATTTGGTTGTGGACGTACATGTCTAGGAAAGTTCTGTCTAAGGAGGTTGGTTTTAAGTGTCCATTGTGACCCTCCACCCTCTCCTGGGAACTTACCTGGTGTATTGTTCACGATCGCGTACACTATCCTATAAACAAACCATTTAGAGTCATAGGTTGTCTATTGTGCACATACGGCTACTTTATTTTAATTATTACTTGTTTTCACATTACTCGTACACATAATGGTTACCAAACAAGACTTTGAAAAATTTAACTAGGATCTTAATGACAAAATCACGGCAGTCCAAAATAACCTTGGGAAACAAATACTTGACCTTACAAATGAAATGCGTAATACCTTTACCCGTATCGAGGCCCGGATCACTGATTTTAACACTCACCACTCTCCTAGGGATAGAGGTAAACAATTTATGGAAGAACATGTTACTGGGTCTACCATGAGTCAAGGTACACAAGTCCCAAGTCATATACATCCGAGTTCGTCCAATATAGGCCTTAGGGCTTCAACCTCTAGGGTCCTCCCTTTACATAGGAATGCACAACCCTTTCGACCTGAGTCTGATGATAAACCTGATGAATATAGACAACCTAGACATGCCTTTAGAGGTCCCCTTGTTGAGGATCATGACGTTAGGCGTCCACTTAATCTTCTTCCTCGTCGGAATTTCGACCACTATAGGAACCCCTATGATGACCGAAGAGATTTCCATAAAAGATTTTCTGATGACCATTTTGATCCCGTTAGAAGGGTTAAAGTAGATGCCCCGAAATTTGATGGTAGGTTAGATGCCAATGTCTTCCTAGATTGACATGCTGCCATGGATGACTACTTTGAGTGGTATCCCATGAGTGATGACCAAAAAATTCGTTTTGCCAAACTTAAGCTCGTCGGTTTAGCTAAGAAATATTTACGGAACATCCAAATGCAGTTTGATCCTCTAGGTCAGGATCCCGTCACCCTTTGGTCTGAGATGAAAATCAGGTTGAGAGAAATACCTGCCTACCTATTATCGTAGTGCGTTACTAGACCAGTACCTTAACATTAAACAATCTTCGTCTAGTGACAATGACTACATGTCTGTATTTGATGACCTATTGATAAGATGTAATATCAAAGAAGAAACCGATGTAACTGTGGCTAGATTCCTTAATGGCCTCAAGTTTGAACTCAAACGTGTGGTTAGCATGCACAATCCCGAGACTTTAGAAGATGCCTACTCTAAAGCTCTAGAGGCTGAGAAATACCTTCATCATTATCCCTCTAGGCGCCCACCGGGTGACTTTCGCCAAACTCATCCTATTCCACCTGAAGGTTCCCAATCTTTCAACTATAGAGGGGTTAATACTTCAACCTCAAATGCTCCATTTGAATCTCGACCTCCCATACTGAGAGATAGGACCGGCATTCCTTCTACAGTGAGTCCTCATAACCCTAATATTGAGTGCCACCATTGTCATGCTAAGGGCCATATCGCTTCTCAATGCCCACAGCGTACCTTAACCATAGGCCAAGAGTATGATGACTATTATCTTCCTGACTCTACGGATGAGGTCGTCGAGCCTATAGAGGATATCCATGATTTGGATCTTGATGCCGATCTAGATGATAGAGGGTTTGAGGGTCAGTTGCATATGATGAGATGCATATTCTCTAAGACGGTTAGTGCTGATACCTGGAAACAAACGAGTGTATTCCATACATTTGTTCAATTAAAAGGTAAAAGTCGTAAGTTAGTGATAGATGGGGGTAGCACAATGAATATTGTTTCTAATGCAGCGGTTACTAGATTTCAAGTCACTCCGAAACCTCATCCACACCCATTTCGAGTTGCTTGGGTAGATAAGACTTCGTTGCCCCGTTTCCCATAGGTGTCTTGTTCCCCTGTCCTTAGGCTCTTATTCAGAAACCATTTACTGTGACATCCTTCCTATGGAAGTTGCTCACATCCTCTTAGGACGTCCTTGGTTATATGACCTTGACGTCAAGAGTTTTGGTCGAACGAACACTCATATGTTTACCCATCAAGGCAAAACTATTACCCTACAACCTGCTAAACCTAAGGATAGCATCCCGACAAAGACTAACACGTCAGTGGTTGATAAACCTTCACCGACTGTGTCCCCCAAACACAACCTTCACATCTTAGGTCCTAGGGAATTTATACGACATAGCCACCAGATTGGGATTGTGTACGCGTTAGTGATGCGATAGCAAACCAACGACACCCCTACCTTAGAGATCGATCCCACCCCCGTAGTTAGACAATTACTAGACGAATTCGTCAATGTGACTCCTTCGGACTTGCCCAACGAGTTACCACCTATGCGGGATATCCAATATGCCACTGACCTGGTCCCAGGCTCCCAACTTTCCAACATTCCACATTATCGAATGAACCCTACTGAACGAGCTGAATTGAGCAAACAGGTAGAGGGACTTTTAGAGAAGGGGTTTGTTCGTCATAGTCTTGGCTCTTGTGCTGTTCCTGTCCTACTTACTCCAAAGAAGGACGGATCTTGGCGAATGTGTGTTGATAGTCGAGCCATTAATAAAATCACAGTCAAGTATAGGTTTCCTATTCCTAGACTCGAGGACATGTTAGATGAGTTAGCTGGTGCTCAATGGTTCTCCAAAATAGACCTACGTAGTGGGTATCACCAAATTAGGATTCGCCTTGAGGATGAGTGGAAAACTACTTTCAAATCCCCCGATGGTTTGTATGAGTGGTTAGTTATGCCCTTTGGAATGTCCAATGCCCCTAGTACATTCATGAGAATGATGACACACGTGCTTCGTTCCTATATTGACAAGTTTCTCATTGTCTACTTCGATGACATCCTTATCTACAGCAAGACCGAGAAAGAACATCCAGCTCATATTAAACAAGTTTTTCTTACTCTTTGGGCAGAGAAGTTGTATGTGAACCTTAAGAAATGCTCATTCTTGCAATCTCACGTCCTTTTCCTAGGATTTATTGTCTCGGCTTTAGGTATCATTGCAGATCCTGCTAAGGTTAGTGCTATTCGAGATTGGCCTACACCTAGAACCTTAACTGAGGTCCGTAGCTTCCATGAGCTAGCATCATTTTATAGGAGGTTCATTAGACACTTTAGCACCATCATAGCCTAAATCTCAAATTGTCTAAAAATGGGCAAGTTCAATTGGGACTCGGCAGCTAATAAAGCATTTTTTGAAATTAAACAGATAATGACTGAGGCACCTGTTTTGCACCATCCTGACTTTTCCAAAGCCTTTGAGATTTCTTGTGATGCATCTGGCGTAGGTATTGGAGTGGTACTTAGTCAGGAGGGACACTCTGTAGCTTTTTTTAGTGAGAAACTGAACTCATCCAAACAAAAGTATTCGACCTATGATAAAGAGTTCTATGCAATCGTTAGGGCTCTTCATTATTGGCAGTACTACCTTTTTCCAAATGAGTTTGTCATTTACTCTGATCATCAAGCTTTACGTTACCTACAGTCCCAAAAACAATTGAACCGTAGACATGTTAAATGGTCTGAATTCCTTCAAACATTCACCTTTGTTATTAGACACCGTCCTAGGGTAGATAATAAAGTTGCAGATGCTCTTAGTCGTGTTCTGATGGTGGTCCAGTCTTTAAGTGTCACAGTACCAGGATTAGATAGGATCAAATCCGAATATTCCACCTGCCCAGACTTCGCCATTATATTCCAAGAAATTTTGGATGGCCATCGTCGAGACCATGTAGATTTTGTCATTAAGGATGATTATCTATTCCGTGGGTTCCACCTATGTCTCCCTCGTACTTCGCTTCGTGACTTTTTAGTTTGGAAATTGCATGCTGGTGGGTTGGCCGGTCATTTAGGGCGTGATAAAACCATAGCTTTGGTTGCATATAGGTTTTATTGACCTTCTTTGAAACGTGATGTTGCTAGGATAGTTTCCCAATATAGGACCTGTCACTTAGCTAAAGCTACAAAATAGAACACTGGTCTTTATACACCTTTGCCTGTGCCTCACACCCCTTGGAGAGATTTAAGCATGGGCTTTGTTTTAGGGTTACCCAAAACGGTACAGGCTCATGACTCAATAATGGTGGTGGTTGATAAATTCTCTAAGATGGCCCATTTTATCCCCTGTTCCAAAACAGTTGATGCTTCGCTTGTCGCACGATTGTTCTTTAGGGAGATTGTACGTCTACATGGATTGCCTGTTACCATTGTGTTTGATCGTGATGTACGTTTCATGAGTTATTTTTGGAAGACTTTATGGAAATTATTTGGTACTACCCTTAAGTTCTCATCTGCCTTTCATCCCCAAACTGATGGTCAAACTGAGGTCGTTAATCGTAGTTTAGGCAACCTTCTTAGATGTGTGGTGGGTGATAAACTTGGTAATTGAGACCTTTTTCTTCCTATGGCTGAATTTGCTTACAATAACTCTATCCACCGAACCACTGGAAAAAGCCCACTTATGATTGTTCATGGCCTTTCACCTCGTCAACCTATTGACTTAGCCTCATTACCATTTGAGTCACGTATGTCTAAATTTGCTACTGATTTTACAACTCATATGCATGACTTACATACTGAAGTACGTCGCCAAATTGCATTAAGTAATGATAACTATAAATTGGCTGCTGATGTGCACCGTAGATCGTTAGAGTTTAGGGAGGGTGACTTTGTCATGGTTCGCATATGCCCTGCCCGTTTTCCCCCACATTCGGTTAAAAAATTGCATACTCAGGCCACTGGCCCTTTACTTGTTCTCAAACGGCTCGGTTCTAATGCTTATTTGCTTGATTTGCCTGTTGATTTAACAATTAATCCAGTGTTTAACGTATCGGACTTGTATCCTTACTGAGGTACGTTCGAGCCCCCTATTATCACCTCTGATGTCTCTGCAGGCCCTTCTGGTATCCCATTGACTTGCATTCCGTCTGTAGCAGCCACTCATGTCGATCAAATTGAACAGATTTTGAATGATCGCCTTATTGCCTCTACTCAGGATGGTTGTCGACAATTTTTGGTTCGTTGGCACGGACGTTCTTCGACTGAGGACACTTGGATTTCGGAGTCCGAAGTTCGTGGTCTTGCCCCGTCCCTATTGAAAGATTATTTACAGCACCACTCGCCGGAGACGAGTTCTTTTCAACCGGAGGAGAATGATGGGGAAGTGGTTAGAGATTTAAAAACTTACGTTAGACGTAAATTTCGGAAAGATAATTAGGGATTTTGTGGATATTATCTTTTGTTATTTTCTAGATATTATCTTTTATTAGTTATCTTTAGATATTATCTCATTTAGAGATAATTGATTCAGGTTATTATCTTTAGGTATATGTTTTTTATTTTAACTCTTTGTATTTATATCTTGTATCTGATCTTTATAAAAGGCCCCTTTAGAGCCTTTTGTAGAGTTATACTTGATGAATTGAATAAAGAATTGAATTGCTGTGTTTTCCAATCCTCTTTTCCGGTTCTATTTCCTTCTGGTCCTACATCAGAGAAATTGTACCTTTCCAATGTCACCAACTACAGATATTTCTTGCTCATTCTTACTCCCTTCCGCAAACATGCAAAGGTCAAGCATCCCTCGAGAACCATTTTCAAACTCAACAATAACATAAGCATTGTCAATAATGTCTGGCACCTGAACCATTACCAAAATTCTGAAATAAAAATTTATGAAATAACATACACACAGTCAAAGACACACTAGGATAGCCTTTAGGCTCAATTGTTTGCTCAAGACCTTCTGTTCGTCATTTTTTGTCTAAATGTATTTCAGTATATGGTGCTTGTTTCCTACCAGATAATAATCATTCCAGAAACTAACACGGCTAAACTAGTATCCCAACTTTTTGGAGGCACATCAACACTATGGTCTCTTTATTATATAATTATTTTTTTGTCAAAGCAGAGTTACCTTTCCATCATATATCTCATCTTTGTGATTGACATCCATAGCTCCGGAGGCCATCACACGTACAGGATTTGAACCTGCAAAGAGCCTCATCAGATCAAAGAAATGGCAGCACTTCTCCACCAGAGTACCTCCTGTGTTAGCATTGAAGCGATTCCAATTGTGGACCTAGAATTGACATGGATCAATAAGATAAAAAGCTAAAATAGAACATAAACTTGAGTTTGCATAATATACCTTAACCAAGAAAGGAAATCGATGTTCTCGAATAGCCACCATCTTCACTTGTCCAATAGTTCCACTCCGAACTAATTGTATCAGTTTAGCAACAGGTGGCATGTATCTATACTCCAGTCCAACTTGTACTAATATATCCGGCCTCTTCCTAGCAACATCTACAACCTAATTCCACAATAAGCTTAACATCAGTATACCAAAAAGGGCGAAAATGAAACCCTGCCGCCACATGCATAGAGTAAGTATTCTTTCCATTCAACATTCAATAATCCCTTTTCTATCTTCTTTGATTAAATTTATCTCGAGATGTATTCTTAAGTAATTGTATCTGAAAATTATTCACATTTTCATATAAGTGTTACTAAGGATGTGATGCTTCTAAAACAAAAATTCAACAAATGGGGTTTAAGAATTGTCAAAATTCTTATCAAAGTAAAAGAATAAATGAATATCAAGAATTCTTCAATTATATACCACATCAGTGCTGTAGTTATTACAATATCACCTATTTGACAGCAGCAAAACATTTATTGGTCTTGCTTTGTTTATTAACCAAACAAACAGCTCTGCACAAAATCGATATCTCTAATTCCATATCCAAGCTATCTAACTATGATACATATAAATTAACAACACCAACCTTTTTGCAGTCGGCGACAGTGGTGCACAAGGGCTTCTCCACCAGTACATGATGTGGTTTTGGATGGTGGATAATATCCATTAGGATCTGGTAATGAGACATGTTTGGACTTGACACAACCACTACATCGCAAAGCCCACTGTCCAGCAGCTCTCGATGCCCTGAAAAAACCTTTGTAAAATTGCTATCATGTGTTTGATTTGAGGCACAGTTTTGTTCAAGTAATTAAATTTGCAAATACACAGACAACACTAGCATACATACCTCTAAAGGCCAATCAAAGGAGCGTGCTAATTCTAGGGCGAGTTGCTGAGAGAGAACGTTAGGGTCGGCTATGCAAACAACAGCGACGGCTTCACTGCGAAGATGGTGCAAATTGATGAGGTGTTCTCTTCCCATCATCCCCACACCTATGATTCCATACTTCACTGTACGTAATTTAGCAGCCATGATCGAGGTTTTTTGCTGTGCTCTCTCACTCTCGAAACCTTAACTCTACTGCAAATTCCACTGATTTATCACCCCTTGTTTAGCTTCTGTTGCTTGCCAGCTAGTGTGTAAATTTGAATTGACAGGAGGAAGTGAAACGTTCATCAATCACCATCATCTGTTCTAATGTGAGATGATTAAGAGTTAAGATGAGAGTGAAAAATGTACCTTTTATATCGTGGAAAGGGGAAATTACACACACCCCCCTTGAGGTTTGGGGTTAAGACACCTACGCGTAATGGTTTGCTAACTCTATACTATCACCCTTCCGGTTAACAACGTTTGACTATTCTGCTAATTTGACCGACCTTGACTTTTAGAAGGTCCAAAATACCCTTATACAAATATTAAAAAATTGAAAGTAAATAAAATAATAACAAAACGGAGGAAAAAAAGGGGTGTTTACATATCTAGTCTTTCTCAATGTTTAGCTTTAGGAAATAGCCTATTGGGAAAAAAAATTATAAATATGGCATTTCCTAATGTTTAGTTTCTAGGATATAGAATTTGTAAGACAACAATACCCTCTACAATTAAATCCTACAAAATATCAAAATTACCCTCTTACAAAGTGTAAGGACGAAACTGCCTTTCTCATCTTCTTCTTCAGTTGACTGAAGAAAATCAAAACATTCAGACTACCCTTCTCATTTGGTCGCATATCATCTTCATTCTTCACTACTTACTCTCTCTTTCACCATTTGACAAAATCAGAGTCCCTTTGAAATCCAAACCTAGCTACAAAATTTCATCTTTTTGAATTAATCATCGATGCCCTTATGAAATCTCATTTAAGAGAGCAAGCTCTGTTTTATTTCAATCAAATGGTTAATGAGGGTCTTGTACCTAAATCAATCACTTTCAATAATTTGTTGGGTTTTTTTATTAAGTCAAGTTGTTTTGAGAAGGGTTGGTTGTTTTTTAGGGAGAATATATGTAGGCTTTGCTTGGATGCTTATAGTTTTAGGATAGTTATCAAGGGTTGTTGAGGCTGGTGATTTGAACAAGGGTTTTAAGGTTTTGAATCAAATGCAAGAGATGGGTTGGTCTCCTAATATTGTTATATACACTCCTTTGAATGATGAGTGTTGTAAAAATGGTGATCTTGAGAGAGCTAAGATATTGTTTCGTGGAATGGAGGAGCTTGGTTTGGTTACTAATCAGTATACTTACACAATTTTGATTGATTGGTTATTCAAAAAAGAACTTCAAAAGGATGCGTTTGAGATGGATGAGAAAATGCAGCTTAATGGGGTGTGTTTTGTTTACTTACAGTTGTGTGATCAATGTGTATTACAATGATGGGAGTAAGAGCTTTTAACTGTTCGATGAAATGTGTGAGAGAGAGGTAGCTTGTAATGTTGTTACATATGATACTTTGATTGGTACATTTTGAAAAGACATGAAGGTTTGGGAGGCTGAGAGGTTATTCGAACAAATGCAAAGTTAACAACCATTTTTGGCAAGGGGTTAAAAGGAAATTTTCCACCCAGGTAGCACCTGATAGAAGGCATCTCTGCACATCAGATAGGTATTGGACGCAACGGTTTACCTCGAATACCAAGTCTAGCACAACCTAGGTACCTCGACACAGTTGTAGGAGCAAGAAGAAGCTTATGCACCCTCCCGGGCTACCCAAATGGTACCCCGACAATGACCTGCTACCCCGTCGAGGTATGAGTCCTACTTTTCCAGCAGGAAGAAGGATGCCCATAAAGCTCATAGAAGATCACAAAGCTCCATCAAAATCAACCAAGCAACTCGCTACCAGAATGGTACCCCGAGTGTAGGAAAAATTGCACAACGGAAGAGTGAAATTTAGGTTTTGATAAATTTTAAAAAAATTCCCTTTAAAAGATAGAACCTTAACCCTAGATTAATTGATGTATATTTAAAAGTGTGGTACCTTTTTTTTTTGTGACGATTGAATTAGCGTCGAATTGAATCCGTAAGATCTTCCAATCCAATCACGAACGTGAATCACCTAGGAGTGTGGGTTCCCTTTCTTTAAATTGTATACCTGAGGACGGAAACAAACAAAATCTTCTTCTTTGTTAGTCACAATAATCCTCCAAGAGAAAAAGACAAGAACGTCTGGTCACTTGTGAATTATCAATCAATTTGATTAAAACTAGCGTGAAGCTTGATTCGATGTTGTACACAAAACCCTTTTGATGCAAAGGATACTAGTGTACTATCGAAAACAAAAACGTTCCCTCTTTTCACTATGCTTAGCCAAATTCTCCACACAATGAGTTAGACGAAGTTTTTTTTTATAACAATAAAAAACAAGTAAAAAACAATTTCTCACACCAAAAATTAAGGCTTGGTCGAATATAATAGGTAGTATATATAGGAGACCAAATCCTCTCTTAAGAAGGATTTACTTGGTGGACAAGAATCCTTTCCTTATGTGGATTTACTTGGTGACCAATAATCCTTTTCAAAAAAGAAATCTTTTCTATACCAACACTCCTAATCCAACTCATTAGTTTATTTGTGACCATATTAAAAACTTCTTAATTTGACTAGATAAATAATTCATTTTATTTATCTACTTATCAAATATAGTATTTAATATTAATTATACTACCAACAGTAGTATAATATTAGGAGACATTCGCCTATTAGGAAAAAGATTTTGACGTTTAATTAAATAAATAATTAATTACCAAATTAATTAATTTCCATTTAATTAAATAATAAAATAAAAAACAATATAATAAGCTATTTTATATAGCCTTGCCGCCCAAGACCACACATAGGCATATATATTATTTTTATTATTTTATTAAATCCATTGGACCTAAATAAAAAGTCCACATGTGAACTAAACCCATTCTTACTAAAAGAAACAAGTCCACATGCTTTAATACAATTCTAGATGGACCCATATATTGGTCCGGTAGAATATATCAAGTGATCCATACAACTTCGTGTGGATTGTGGATCGTGAAAGACTATCTAAATTTAAGCTCCAATAGACATAGCCTAATCACAATCAACAAATGATTCACTTAGGTCCGATCTATTAATTTCAGTTCATTCCACTAAATAACCAAAATTGAACTCTTAAATAAAGATATAATAAGTTAATATTGCTCATTCATACCCTAGACAACTTTATTGGAGATAGTGTATCCTCGTGAATAATACCAGTAATCGCCAAGAGCTCATAGACCGTCTATAGCTCTCCAAGTTACCATACTTACTCATATGACCACATTTTGAACTTGGATATTTTGACTTGTCCAGAAGACATGTTTCAATAGACACTATTGAAAACTTAACGTTAAGATTTAATATCCAATACCTCAAAATATCCATATGATGGTATTATACTCACATTTAATAAATGGAGCCACGATGTCCATATCTATAAATGAAGTCCTCTATCGATTAACAAATGAATACCACCAAACTATTGAGGATAGATTATGCTATATAATCGTACTCATTGATAGCTCAAATGATAACACTTGCAACCATAAGTCCATCATTTATCTCAGGATTGAGACAGACTCTCTGATTGTCTTCAAGTGAAAACTTTTATCTATTGACAGTTCTAGATAAAGTATTTTAATGTGATCCAATTCAATGCACCCAGTGCACTAGATTCTTTTGCCCAAAGACACCACACTTTGACGATTTTAGACTCATCATAACACATTTGATCCCACTCGAATGCTAGCAAAAGAATCTATAACTTTGACAAGATAAAAACGCCCAACCTTTATCTTAAGTTGTGAATATTATTTAAGACTAACTAAAGAATTGTGTCTACCTCATACATATCTAGATATATGAACAATTCTTTTTTTTATTGTAGTCTTTTGACCTTATGATTATTTACTTTTGACAATTATAATAATTAAACTACAAATGCTATAAATTTGTTAAATTAGAAATCATTTATTAATATGAAAAGATTGTCAAATACATTATTATACTCTTGCTATCGAGCATAATCCCAACAATCTCCCACTTGCTCTATAGAAAATATGTCATATCTCTCATCCCCATGTTCTCTAGATGTAGGGAAAATATATGCAACGGAAGCGTTGAAAAATTTAGAAATTAGGGTTTCAGTATAAATAAAAATTTTCCCTTTAAAATAACAAGAACCTTAACCCTAGATTAATTGATGTATATAAAGTATCGTACTTTTTTCTCGTAACGATTGAACAAGCGCCGAATTGAATTAGCAAGATATTCCAATCCAATCACGAACTTGAATCACCTAGGAGTGTGGGCTCCCTTTCTTTAAATTGTATATATGAGGATGGAAACAAACAAAATCTTTTTCTTTGCTAGTTACAATTATCCTCTAAGAGAAAATCCAAGAACATCCGGTCACTTGTGAATTATCAATCTACTCGATTGAAACTCGAGTGAACCCGATTTGATTTTGTACACAAAACTCTTTTGATGTAAATGATACTAGTGTATATATAAAAAAAAATGTTCCCTTTTTTTTTTCTCTTCTTGGCCGAATTCACACCCTATATCTTAGAGTTGATTGAATTTTGTCTAGAGTAAAATACTAAACTTTTCTCTCTCAAAATTCTCTCTTGCTAAGCAAAATTTTCTCTTAGAAAATACTTAGGTTGGCCAAAATTTTCACTCTAAGAATCATAGGCCCGGCCGAATTCATCAAGGGGATATATATAGGATCACAAATCCTCTCCTAAGAAGGATTTACTTGGTTGACAAGAATCCTTTCCTTAGGTGGATTTACTTGGTAGTTAAGAATCCTTTTCAATGAAGAATTCTAATTTATACCAAGACTCCTAATCCAACTCATTAAAGTATTTGTAACCATATTAAAGATTTCATAATTTGACTAGATAAATAATTCATAGTATATCTACATATCAAATATAATCTTTAATATTAATTATACTACCAACAATAGTATAATATTAGGAGACCATCTCCTACTAGGAAAAAGACTTTGACTTTTAATTAAATAATTAATTAATCAACAAATTAATTAATTTCTATTTAATTAAATAATAAAATAAAAAAACAGTATATTAAGCTATTTTATATAGCTTTGCAGCCCAACACATATATATGGGCCAATACATTATTTTTCTTATTTTATTAAATCTATTAGACCTTAACATAAAGTCCACATGTGAACTAGACTCATTCTTACAAAGAAAACAAGTTCACATGCCTTAATACAATTCTAGATGGACCCCTAAATTGGTCCGGCAGAATATATCAAGTGATCCATGCAAGTTCGTATGGATTGGGGATCTTGGCAAGCTATCTAAATTTAACTCCAATAGAAACAATCCAATCACAATCAACAAATGATTCACTTAGGTCCGATCTATTAATTTTAGTTCATTCCACTAAAGAACTAAAATTGAACTATTAAATAAAGATAGAATAAGTTGATGTTACTCATTCAAACCCTAGACAACCTTATTGGAGAAAGTGTATCCTTGTGAAAAATATCAGTAATCGCCAAGAGCTCATAGACCGCCTATAGCTCTCCAAGTTACCATATTTACTCATATGACCACATTTTAAACTTGAATAATTTGACTTGTCTAGAAGCCATGTTTCAATATACACTATTGAAAACTTAACGTTAAGATTTAATATCCAATACCTCAAAACATTCATACGATGATATTCTACTCTCATTTAATAAATGGAGCCACGATGTCCATATCTATAAATGAAGTCCTCTATCGATTAACAAATGAAAACCACCAAACTATCAAGGATAGACTATGCTATATAATCGTACTCATTGATAACTCAAATGATAACTCAAATGATAACTCAAATGATAACTCAAATGATAACACTTGCAACCGTAAGTCCATCATTTATCTCAGGATTGAGATAGACTCTCCGATTGTCTTCAAATGAAATTTTTTATCCATTGACGGTTCTAGATAAAGTATTTCATTGTGATCCAAGTCAATGCACCCAGTGCATTAGATTCTTTTGCCTAAAGACACCACACTTTGATGATTTTAGACTCATCATAACACATTTGATTCCGCTCGAATGCTAGCAAAAGAATATATAACTTTGACAAGATAAAGACGCCCAACCTTTATCTTAAGTTGTGAATATTATTTAAGACTAACTAAAAAATTATGCCAACCTCATACATATCCGGATGTATGAACAATTCTTCTTTTCTCATAGTCTTTTGACCTTATGATTATTTACTTTTGACAATTATAATAATTAAACTATAAATGCTATAAGATTTGTTGAACTAGAAATCATTTTATTAATATGAAAAGATTGTCAAATACATTATTATACTCTTGCTATCGAGCATAATCCTAATAATCTAGATGCCCATCAAAACTCTTTTGTGAAAGCTTTTGTAAAGGGATTTGTTAGATTATTTGATGACGCGATATTGGTAATTGTCATGTCACCCCTATGCACAATTTCCCTCAGAAGGTGATACTTTCTTTCAATGTGTTTCCCTCTTTTATGACTTATTGGTTCTCTTGAATTAGCCACTGATCCAATATTGTCACAGTAGATAGTGATTTGCTTATTTGCATCATGAATAACTTCAAGTCAATCAAGAATTGTCGGAGCCAAACAAGCTCTTTAACAGCCTCGCATGCGGCAATATACTCGGCTTCCATGGTGGAATCAGTAATATGAGATTGCCTGATACTCCACCATATGATTGCCCCTTCTCTAAGTGTAAACACAGATCCTGATGTTGATCATCTGGAGTCAGAATCCGATTTGAAATCAAAATCTGTATACCCAACGGGAATTAGATCCCCTCCAGAGTATACAAGCATATAATCTCTCGTTCTCATGAGATATTTGAAAATATGATTGACTTCTGTCCAGTGATCAGAACCAGGTTTCGATTGAAAAATGCCCACGCCAACAACAAAACAAATATCCGGTCTAGTGTATAATATTGCATACATGAGACTTCCAACTGCCGAGGCATATGGAACCCTACTCATGAATTGCTCTTCATGCTCATTCTTACGAACTTGTTCCTTAGAAAGTTTGATTCCATGTCTGAAAGGTAACATACCTTTTTTCGAATCTTGCATGGAATACCTAGATAAGATTTTATCTATGTATAAAGCTTGGGATAATGCAATCGTTCTATTCTTTCTATTCTTTATGACTTGGTTACCAAGAATATAACTTGCTTTTCCTAAGTTCTTCATATCAAATTGTTTTGTTAATCATTCTTTTACTGATGTCAATACACCTACATCGTTTTTCGATGAGTAGTATATCATCAACGTAAAGAACTAGGAAAACCAATTTGTCACATTTAATCCTTTTGTATACGCAGGGTTCATTAAGGTTTTGAATAAATCCAAAACTTTTCACGGCTTGATCGAACCTTATGTTCCAGGATTTGGATGTTTGTTTCAATCCATTTAGGGATCTTTACAACTTGCTTACCCTTTCCTCTTGGCTTTTTTCAATGAATCCTTCTAGTTCCATCATGTAGATGCTTTCATCAAGACTTCCATTAAGGAAAGTTGTATTGACATCCATTTGCCAAATCTCTAGGTCTAAAGATGCCGCAATGGATAAGAGTATCCTAATGGATTTAAGCATGGCCACATGAGAGAAGGTTTCTTTATAATCGATACCTTTCTTCTGTGTATAACCTTTAGCTACCAATCTAGCTTTAAAGGTTTCCACCTTTCCGCCCATTCCTCTTTTCCTCCTGTATACCCACTTGCACCCGATGGGTTTTATCCCTTTAGACAAGTCTACAAGAGACCAGACTTTGTTTTTGAACATAGATTCAATTTCAGATTGCATTGCCTTTTACTAATGGTGACAATCAACATCTTCCATTGCTTCCTTGTACGTATAGGGATAATCCAGGTCTGGAAGATTCTCTATAGATTCTCCTAGATCGATGTATCTCTCGAGTTGTCTACTAACCCTCCCACTACGATGAGGTATGGTAGATTGTTGATCTTATGTTGGCATGGAACTTACAATTGGGCTTGATTACAAAACCTCTTTTGGAATTGTATCTCTTAAAAGCTCATTCAGGACAATTCTACTTTTAGGCATAAAATTATTCATATACTCATCTTCCAGAAATTTAGCATTTGTCGAAACAAGTACTTTAAGATCTGAAGGACTATAAAAATAATATCCTTTTGTTCCTTTTGGATACCTACAAATATGCATGTTTCTGAACGAAACTCTATCTTTTCTGTTTTCCCTTTTAACACGTGCGCAGGACATCCAAATATCCTTAAGTGTTGTAAACTAGGCTTTTACCCGTTCCACAACTCATGCGGTGCTTTAGGAATCGACTTAGATGGTACATCATTTAGAATATACATGGCAGTTTGTAAAACATATTCCCAAAAGAATTAGGCAGCGTTGAATAACTCAATATAGACCTAACCATGTCCAAAAGAGTTATATTTCTCTTTTCTGCCATCCCATTTTGTTAAGGTGTACCTGGTGCAAAAAACTGAGAAATTATCCCATTATCAATTAGATATTGCTGAAACTCACCAGATATATATTCTCCACCACGATAAGATCTCAAGATTTTTATGCGTTTCTCAAGCTGATTTTCTACTTCAGTTTTAAATGCTTTGAACATGTCAAAAGCATCCGACATTTGTCTCATGAGATACACATAGCCAAATCTTAAGTGATCATCCTTGAAAGTGATGAAGTACTCATATCCACCTCTAGCTTGAATGCTCATAGGCTCATACATATTAGTGTGTATCAATCCTAAACATTCGATGGTTCTTGTGCCTTTGGTCGTAAACGACCTTTTGGTCATTTTACCTTCCAAACAAGATTCATAAGTTGGTAGATCATCAATGTTTAAGCCACTTAGAGGTCCCTCACTTACCAATCTTTTAATCCTATTAAGGTTAATATGACCTAGGCGCAAATGCCATAGGTAGGTTTGATCTTTTGATAATTTTACTCTTTTATGATTAGGTTCCGTTGATTCTGTGTCTAATAAGTGAGAGATATTTCCATGCAAATAGAATAAACTGTTTTCCAATGTACCTTTGCAAATAATTTTATCATTCTTACTAATAATAAAAGCTTTATTAAAAGTAACTGAATAACCAAATTTATTTAAACAAGAAATTGAAATTAAATTCCTCTTGAATTGAGGTACATAATAAACATCTATTAAATCTAAATGCCTATAAGATTCTAAACTGATTCTAATATCTCCCACTGAACTAGCAGACACCAACGCTCTATTGCCTAAACACAAGTTGAATTCGTTCTCATTAAGTCTTCTCCTTTCCTTGAACCTCTGTAAGGAAAAACAAACATGATTAAAGGCTTTGGAGTCTATGATCCAGGAATCCGTAGAATCCGCCAAAAAACATGTTTCAAGATAATTAATATTATCTTCTTCCTTCTTGTCTTGAGACTTTGGACAATTTCTTTTCCAATTTTCCTTTTCACCATAAAGAAAACACTCCCCTTTGATCTTGGTTACTTTCTTTGTCTCCTTTTTCGTAGGCCCTAGTTGCTTTTTCTTCTGTTGTTTCTTGACCTTCTTATGGGTCTTAGCAGTAGAAACTTTACCTACGGTATGAATCTCTTGACCCTTGCCTTTCACAAGGATTTTTTCCGCGCTTTGAACATCTTGCATCAGGCCTTGCAAGGCGTATTCCTTATTATTCAATGTGTAGTCCAACTTGAATTTGTCAAAGGACTCCGACAGTGAGTTGACGATCATGTCAGTTTTGGTCTTACCATCTATCTCAGCACCATTCAGTTCAGTAATGTTGAGATGTGCTATGACTTTCATCATGTGATTTTTCACACCCTGTCCAGGTTTTATCCTAAGATTCATAAAAGCAGTTATTGCCTCTCTCTTAGTCGTCCTAGGCCTCATAGCAAACATCTCCTCTAGAGACATCATTATATCGACAGTAGTCTCCATTCTTTCATGTTGTTATTGCAACATGTCGAAGATGGTGGCCATAATGTAACATTTAGCCATCTCATCAGAAGACTCCTACTACTGATACTCATCTATCCGCTTCTGAGTAGATTCATTAGTAGGAGTAGGTGGTTTAGGAGTGCACAGAACCAACTTATGCTTTTCAGATTGCAATAAAAGCCCAATTTTCCTTTTCCATGTGACATAATTATCACCAGTTAAAGTATTGTCTTTTAGGATGTTGATTAGGGATGGGGTCATGATTTTTGAACAATAACAAAAATTATATAAGTAAATAATCATGATAAAGCAATTTCGAATATTTATCTTGAATTAAATGAAATAATTCAATCGTAAAAATTCAACGGTGATCCAACACCCATAAATGTCATGCCTTCTTTGGGAGTTCACAACATTTACTAGTTGGACTGTGTCTCACCTAATTGTTAACGTAACAACCAACGTTTTCAATTTTAGCCTTGCAATTTTATTAACAAGAACTCTTGGGAGGATATTAATAAAATTACATTGAGTGTGTTACCAAGTTATCGACTTTCAATATAATCCCTCACGAATATCCCTCCTTTGGGAGTAGATATCGTTTGGGCTAATTGTCTAATCTATCCTTGTAAGGAAGTATCTTGCTAAATTCCATTCATGAATACCTCTTGGGAGGATATTACACAAAACATAAAGCTCAATTAAACTTGGAGGTTGTAGGTGTTCCAAAACACCTTCTCCCACTCAATTATTTAAGGTGTGCGATCGAATTCAAAAGAATGATTTACCAAGTTATCTTGATGCCAATTTAGATACCTAAACCACTCTATGCATGTTTATACCAAAAGAGATATATGAGTGGCACTCCTATTCTATATGACTTGTTATCAAACAACTACAAACATTGCATTATTTACAAAAATAAAAATAGCTACAATTTTGGTCCATCCTAGAAAAGCAAGTAAATTACATGTCTTGGAATACAAAAACTCCTTTCTTGGCGAACAAGTGTTCACGCGACCTTTGTCGTTTGGACTCCCTCGCCTGCCTCCCATGGGCGTGCATACCCTTGGCCCCTACCCATGGGCGTACGCATGCCACAACCCCATAAAGGGCTGCTATGCGCAACCTATGGCTTCCATAGTGCGCATGCCACAACCCCATAAAGGGCTGCTATGTGCAGCCCATGGCTTCCATAAGGCTGCCGTGTGCAGCCCATGCCACAACAAACGTGGCCGCGTGATCTTTACACGCACGATTGTTGTTACGGCTCGCACGGTCAAAAAACTTGTTCCGGTTGCTCCCAATTCTTCAAACCTTCGAGTCTTCGATACTTGAGTGTATTACAGAAGAACAATAAATAAAAATACTGTAGTTTTTTTTATTACAACAACAAAATAAAAAAAACTTAGCAACTACCAAGAAGAAAATTATGGCGATGATAGACCACCCTTCTTGTTACAATCCCAAAACAAAAATACATTGAAATTCTAGGACCAAAATTGAGCAATAACAAATCACATATAAAACACACACACACACACATATAATCACGAAGATATATAATAGAAACCACAAGATAAAATACAGCACAATAATAAGAAACATAAAGGAAAACAGAGAAATAATACAATGGCAATTGGTCACATATACAACAATAAAGTATAATAATTCAATGGACCTAACAAGTACGTGGCAATTGTTATACCCGAGTTATTCCTCAACAAAGCTGTAATAAGCAGAGTTGATATGGAAAAGTCCTGGTTTCCAGCCTATATACTTAGTCCAGAAAATAGTAAAAGATTATAAAAGAGATGGAGAAATAGTGTCTTACAGTGTCTTACAGTGCTTACAGAACAATAGTCTGACAACTAAGTTGATATATAGAAATAATTCTCACACTTTTATTTATGTAGTTCAGAAATTTACAATAGAAGGAGGAGAAGAGATATTGATGCTACGCAGAGCAATCAGAGAGAAAGGATATAAAAACTGAACTTGGTTTCCAAATGAAACCTTACAACATATATATAGAGATTTAATTAACCTTAGTTGCAAAAAGAAACTAGGGTAACATGTCGGCAAACTCTGGTTGAGTTAATCAATAATAGAAGGCAGCTGGCTTCTTCTTTTTGTCTGTTACTGTTGTCTAAGAGGATAAGATTCTTTTTATCTGTTACTATTGTCTGTCGTATCCGGCTACTTTTACTTTATTGCTTTGTCGGTCATTGGTCATCTTTTAGTCATGTCCAAAATAGGTTGATGGGTCGTTGCTATCAAACGGGTCACCGTCTGACCCACCAATATTTTGGCTATCGTCAGACCCAGCTTGGGATATACTGGCCATGGTATTCTTCATTTCTTCAGCGATTTTCATAAGTTCATCAGGAGATGTTGCAGCAGCTATTCTGGCCTGGTTTTGAGATTTGGCCATCAAGAAGCTGGATTGGTCATTTGCTTTGGTGATGCAGAAAGTGAGATTGTCAGTTAACCATTTAGAAACCTTGTCTTTACCCAAATTGGCAAGATTCATGCTACTCCACCATTTTATTTTTATTTGTCGACCGAAATATGGAACATTGACATTTCCAATTAATTTTTCCTGGATGGAATATTCTAGCATAAGGATCCGGGTTAAATTAAACTGGACAAAAAATAGGAATAAATCTGGGTAAAATTCTCAGGAATCTGGTCTGTCAACATTTGAGGTCCATAGGGAAAAGCTTTCTTTTACTGGGGGAGGAAGGAGCTCAATGATAGGGCCATATTTGTCCCACCATTCGAGAAACCAATATGGTAGATCAATAAGGAAATTTTTGTCAAAATAGAGGAACCATGAAAGAGAGTTCCCAGGGTTCTGGCCATAAAAGAATTTGGTCCATGCATCTCTGTAATCCCAATATGAGAAATCAGAGATATGAAATACACGACTGAAATTTCTGGTGGCATTTGGGTTTCCACCCCATTGTTCTAAGGTGATAATTTTGCAGATTTTGATTTTTCTAAAAATCATTTTTTCTTTGTCAACTTTGTCAAAAACATCAGAGATAAATATAGAGTCTGTGTCAACAAGGATGAATTCATAGAATATATGTCTTTTGGTCAAATCTGCAGGAATTCTCCCGAAAAGAGGATTGATGAAATCATCCGCCATCTTTTTGGGTTCCTTGAAATAATGGACATGCAGTAATGAGTCTTCCATAACAAAAAACCTATCAAAGAAAGGTTTATTGATATATGCATATTTGGGTTGATTGATTTTTGGGAGGGTCGAAGCCTGTGTCGTTTGGGTCTGTATTTAGGTTCTTTCTCTTTGGGCCTGTATTTTGTCTTGTTTATTGGAGTGTGGGCTAACATTTGATGATAGTACATTTTTAAAAGGTATACTGTCTATAGCCAATGGTGAAAAGGGGTTGTTTGTGTGGACTGGGCTTTGACTGGGGCTACGGCTAGAAGAAGGCCCAGCAGGAGGCAAAGGTGGGAATTGTATGGGTAATTGGTGAGGAGATATGGGCTGTGATAATAATGATATAGCATACTTGTCTTTGTGACTTCCTTTAGGAGAGGACTGATAAGATGATAAGTCATCTGATAGGTCAGATCTGGTGGAGCCTCTGCATCGACCACCACCGCGACCTCGATTGGTGCTTGTCATTTTTCTCCCTGTAAAAATTCCCTAGTCAGAAAGTCAGGGAGACTGTTTTCTGATCCTTTTATATATTCAATATCAAAGTCAAATGCTGATAAAAGTGCTTGCCATCGAGCAAAGATTTGTTTTGAGGCAAGATTTTTTACATCCTTTTTTAAAATGAATTTAGCTGACTGACAGTCAACTCTTAATAAAAACTTTTGATTTATCAAATCATCTTGCAATTTCTGAATGGTCAAAACAATAGATAGGATTTTTTTTTTCACTGTTGAATATTTTTTCTGAGTCTCATTCTAAGATCCAGAAACATACCTAACTAATCTTTCTTGGTTATTAATTTTTTGTTTTAAAATTCCACCATAACCTAAATCTGATGCATCGGTTTCTACAGTCTTTGGAGCATCAGGATGACAAATGGTCAAGCAAGGGAGTTTTTTGACATAATTTTTTACATGTAAAACAGCTTTAGTATGCTCATTGGTCCATGGAGGGGGATTTGTTTTAAGTCTCTGAAAGAGTGGTTTACAAATAATACTAAGTTCTTTATAAAAATTTGAAATATAGTTCAAACATCCCAAGAATCTTTGTAGTTGTTTTTTGTCTCTTATTTCGACTGGAAATTTGTCTGCAAATTCCAGGCTTCTATGAATAGGAATGATAGTTCCTCTCTTGATATTATGTCCTAGAAACCTGATATTGGTTTGGAAAATATTGATTTTGGGTGCGGATATGACTAATCCATGATGTTTAATAGTCCTATAAAATATTTCTAAGTGTTTCCAATGTTGGTCAACGTTATTAGAAAATATTAACACATCATCAATATAAACAATGGAAAATTCAGAGAAAGGGTTAAAAATATTATTCATAATGCATTGAAATTCACTAGGGACATTTTTCAAACCAAAAGGCATTACATTCCATTCATATTGTCCAAAAGGGACTGTAAAAGCCGTTTTATATCTATCTGATTCAGCAATCTGGATTTGCCAGAAACCTGATTTCATGTCGAATTTTGAAAAAATGATTGCATCATATAGTCTTTTTAATAAGTCGGATTTGTTTGGGATAGGGTACCTGATCCATAATAAAGCATCATTTAAAGACTTATAGTTAATAACTAGTCTAGAAACTCCTCTTTCTATCTCAGCATTTTTCTGGACGTAGAAAGCAGGACATTATAGAATCATTAGTCCCCACGAAGTACCTTGAAGCAACCACAGAATCATTATATGGTGCTAATAAGATAAGACTAGACATTAATTACAAACTCACCAATGCTAAAGTTTGCAATAATGGAGTTTGTTATAATAATGACTTTATTGTAGTAAAAACCCTTTCACAAAATGTCATTTTAGGATTACCTTTTCTATACTTAATATCACCTTTTAAAGTCATAGCGGAAGGACTAGTGACCGAATATTATAGTTGGATGCTATTCTTATGTCAATTTCAACATACCATTTTTGTATCCTTACTTCTTGTATGGAATTAATATGGCTTATGCTTAAAAGATCTTGTGGTTCATGATTTTCAGATTCTTTGTCAGGTTCTTCGTCTGAGCTATTAAAGTCTGTTTCTTGTTTCTTATGTGTTATTCCCATAAATTGTTTGCTAACAGCATCTGTCACTTGTAATTCTTGTATTTGTATTTTTAGGATTTTTATTTCTTCTTTAATATTTGTAATTTCTTTCTGTAAGTCGGGAATAGTAATTCTCCTTGATTTATTGTTAAATTTTCCTAATACATTTTGTTCAAAATCGGGTGTCTCAAAAGGGGCATTCTTAAAAGGTTTAACTTCATTTAAGGGTTTGTTGTTGTTACTAGTAGAAGGTTGGTTTGTAATTCTTTTCTGTAATTGTCTAATATATTGTGCCTTTTGTATGGGATCATCAATGCTGTCTATCATGCCTATCATAAGAGAATAGTCATATTTATCAAGGACATTAATTTCTTTGCAGAAACAAGGTTGTTTTTCTGGTTCAGTATTATATGATGAGGATGATGTTTCCGAATCTGAGGAAGATCCGTCTATTATTTAAACTTCATTGTCTGAGGAGGATTAGCTACAAGAACTAGGAGTCTTTGAGTCTATATATAAAGCTTGTATGATCTTTTCTTTTGTTTGGTCGTCTAAATCTAAGCTATTTATTTTTTTTCTTTTGTTCAGGGCATTTATTGGCATAGTGGCATTCTTTGCCACATTTAAAACATTTGTTAGACTTTTTATAAGAATTTTTTGCATATTGTTTTTTGAATTTTCCCTTAGGGGGCCATGACCCTTTTTTAGGAAACCAAATGATATCTCCTTTCTTATTAGCTTTACGATTTTTGTCTATTCTATATTTGTATCTTTTTGCCCAATTATAGTTTATATAAGGTCTTTTCTTCTTTTTACTAGTAGAAGGTAATTTGTCAAAACCAAATTGTTCACACCAGGAACCTAGTTCTTTCCTAGTTGTCAGTTTTTGTTTTTTAAGTTGGCTTTTTAGTCTAAGGTCGTTACATAACTGCATAGCTACGATATTTATAGAGGCTATGATTTCTCCATAAGTCCAGGTGTCTAAGTCCACTTGGGACCAGTCAGACCAGCCCATTTGTCTAACCATTTCGTCTCTTACTTTAGTAGAAAATAGTTTTGGTAATCCTGAGATAAATTTTTCTTTCCAATAAGCATTAGCATTGTTATGTCTTTGGAAAACTCTAGTTAAAAAGATGTCTTTGTACCATTTAAAATCATTTTATTTTTTAAATTTTAAATTTTGTATTTTAGAAAACTCTTTTCCTTGATTGATGTTAGGGTTTCCTACAAAATGCATTAGTATGGTATAACATAAGACATCAATTCCATCTGGTTTAGAAGTAGTGGTGGTGGTCTGGGTCTGTGCCGATGTTGATTCAAAAGTGGATGGGTCACGGTTCTGTGTAGGATAGTTTGTGGTAACTGTCTTAGTGTGGCCAATAATAGATGTCTTGGCTAATTGGCTTAGGGTGTGTGTCCACCATCCAAACAGTTGTCCCTCAAACCCAGTGGTTAAAGAGGTAACTGCATCAGAATGTGACATATTTTGCTTTTTAATGTAAATATATCCTATAGTGTGCATTTGTCTTAAAACTGTGATTATTTGGTATTCTGATAATCCGTCAATATTAAATTGATAGCATGCGTTTCCTGTATAGGCCCTATAGGGAACCGTTTCTTCATATTGTAGGTCTGGAGGAGTAGGTTTAGGGAAATATGGTTTAGTATTTTGGAAATACTTGGTCTTATTGTAACTGTCAGTTTTTTCATTCGTTGTGATTTTTTGTACAAATTCTTGGAAATCAATTGTTTCCTCTTCTCCTTCCGAAGAATCCGAAGAGATCTTTTTGTCGATAGTTTGGACATTAGGATGTGGGATCCTGCCTAATCTTTCTTCTAATGTTCTTAAAAGTTCTGCTTCATCTATTAAGTTGTCAAAACATTTTTCAATGCCAGTATGGTCAGGAAATAGAATTGGTTCAGATTTTATGATTTTGTCTTTACCTTTACCTTTGCTAGATGGGGAAGACATATTGTAAGGAACATAGACTTGAGGGGGTACTTCTTCTCTAATTGGTGAGGTATTAGTCTGGGTTAAGTTTAAGTCAATTTTTTCTAATTGTTCACCTATAGAATTAAGGAAAAAGTTGGTATAGTTTCCTTGTTTCATAACCAACCCTATCTGGTGAGAATATGAGGTAGTGTTTTGAGACATTGGTTCATCAAACAAAATAAAATGAGTACATTTTGTTATGTTGGTTCCTCTTGGATCATTTTCATTAGGCATGTCTATTTCGAAATCTCTAGGAGGGGGATGTATCTGTTTTTCGATTCCTTTCTTAGTCTTGTAAGATCTGAGATTTTGTCGATTAATAACGGAACAGGTTTGTTCATAGTTTTTTCTTTCTATATACCAGTCAAAAAATGAAATATTTAAATCAAATTCATCTAGACACTTGATCCATCAATGTAAATATATATATGCGAATACCTAGAGTGTCATATATTTCTAAAACATGCATATATACAATAAAAAGAAAAAGATTCACGAACACATACATACATTAATCAAGGGTACAATCAGGCTCTGATACCAATTGTAGGGAAAATACGCGCAGCGGAAGCGTTGAAATATTTATAAATTAGGGTTTCGGTATAAATAAAAATTTCCCCTTTTAAATAACAAGAACCTTAACCCTAGATTAATTGATATACATAAAGTATTGTACATTTTTCTCGTGACGATTGAACAAGTGCTGAATTGAATCCGTAAGATCTTCCAATCCAATCACGAAAGTGAATCACCTTGGAGTGTGGGCTCCCTTTCTTTAAATTGTATACATAAGGATGGAAACAAATAAAATCTTTTTCTTTGTTAGTTACAATTATCCTCCAAGAGAAAATCCAAGAACATTTGGTCACTTGTGAATTATCAATCTACTCGATTGAAACTCGCGTGAACCCGACTTGATTTTGTAAACAAAACCCTTTTGATGTAAAGGATACTAGTGTACTATCAAAAACAAAAACGTTCCCCTTTTTTTTTCTCTTCTTGGCCGAACTCACACCCTATATCTTAGAATTGATTGAATTTTGTCTAGAGTAAAATACTAAATTTTTCTCTCTCAAAATTCTCTCTTGCTATGCAAAATTCTTTCTTAGAAAATACTTAGGTTGGCCGAAATTTTCACTCTAAGAATCATAGGCCTGGCCGAATAAAGGGATATATATAGGATCACAAATCCTCCTCTAAGAAGGATTTACATGGCTGGCAAGAACCATTTCCTTTGGTGGATTTACATGGTAGTTAAGAATCCTTTTCAAAGAAGAATTATACTTTATACCAAGACCCCTAATCCATCTAATTATAGTATTTATAACCATATTAAAGATTTCATAATTTGACTAGATAAATAATTCCTATTTATTTATCTACTTATCAAATATAATCTTTAATATTAATTTTACTACCAACAATAGTGTAATATTAGGTGACCATCTCCTATTAGGAAAAAGATTTTGACTTTTAATTAAATAATTAATTAATCAAAAAATTAATTAATTTCTATTTAATTAAATAATAAAATAAAAAACAATATATTAAACTATTTTATATAGCCTTACCGCCCAACACATATATATGAGCCAATATATTATTTTTCTTATCTTATTAATTCCATTGGACCTTAACAGAAAGTCCATATGTGAATTAGACCCATTCTTGAACTTGGATATTTTGACTTGTCCAGAAGCCATGTTTCAATAGACACTATTGAAAACTTAACGTTAAGATTTAATATCCAATACCTCAAAACATCCATATGATGGTATTCTACTCTCATTTAATAAATGGAGCCACGATGTCCATATCTATAAATGAAGTCCTCTATCGATTAACAAATGAATACCACCAAACTATTGAGGATAGATTATGCTATATAATCGTACTCATTGATAGCTCAAATGATAACACTTGCAACCATAAGTCCATCATTTATCTCAGGATTGAGACAGACTCTCTGATTGTCTTCAAGTGAAAACTTTTATCTATTGACAGTTCTAGATAAAGTATTTTAATGTGATCCAATTCAATGCACCCAGTGCACTAGATTCTTTTGCCCAAAGACACCACACTTTGATGATTTTAGACTCAATATAACACATTTGATTCCACTCAAATGCTAGCAAAAGAATCTACAACTATGACAAGATAAAGGTGTTGGGATTATGCTCTATAGCAAGAGTATAATAATGTATTTGACAATCTTTTCAAATTAATAAAATGATTTCTAGTTTAACAAATTTTATAGCATTTATAGTTTAATTATTATAATTGTCAAAAGTAAATAATCATAAGGTCAAAAGACTATGAGAAAAGAAGAATTGTTTATACATCTAGATATGTATGAGATAGACACAATTCTTTAGTAAGTCTTGAATAATATTCACAACTTAAGATAAAAAGTTGGGCACCTTTATCTTGTCAAAGTTGTAGATTCTTTTTCTAGCATTTGAGTGGGATCAAATGTGTTATGATGAGTCTAAAATCATCAAAGTAAGGTGTCTTTGGGCAAAATAATCTAGTGCACTGGGTGCATTGAATAGGATCACAATGAAACACTTTATCTAGAACCGTCAATGGATAAAAGTTTTCATTTGAAGACAATCAGAGAGTCTATCTCAATCCTGAGATAAATGATGGACTTATGGTTGCAAGTGTTATCATTTGAGCTATCAATGAGTACGATTATATAGCATAGTCTATCATCGATAGTTTGGTGGTATTCATTTGTTAATCGATAGAGGACTTCATTTATAGATATGGACATCGTGGCTCCATTTATTAAATGAGAGTAGAATACCATTATATGGATGTTTTGAGGTATTGGATATTAAATCTTAACGTTAAGTTTTCAATAGTGTCTATTGAAACATGGCTTCTGGACAAGTCAAAATATCTAAGTTCAAAATGTGGTCATATAAGTAAATATGGTAACTTGGAGAGCTATAGACGGTATTCTTCACGATGATACACTTTCTCCAATAAGGTTGTCTAGGGTATGAATGAGTAACATAAACTTTTTCTATCTTTATTTAAGAGTTCAATTTTAGTTCTTTAGTGGAATGAACTAAAATTAAATAGATCGGATCTAAGTGAATCATTTGTTGACAGTGATTTGGTTGTGTCTATTGGAGCTTAAATTTAGATAGCCCGTCAAGATCCCCAATCCACACAAACTTGCATGGATCACTTGATATATTCTTCGGACCAGTTTAGGGGTCCATCTAGAATTGTATTGAGGCATGTGGACTTGTTTCTTTTTGTAAGAATAGGTCTAGTTCACATGTAGACTTTTTATAAAGGTCAAATGGATTTAATAAAATAAGAAAATAAGAAAATAATATATTGACCCATATATATTGGTATGGGTGGCAAGGCTATTTAGAATAGCTTAATTATATTATATTATTTTATTATTTAATTAAATGGAAATTAATTAATTTGGTGATTAATTAATTATTTAATTAAAAGTCAAAATCCTTTTCCTAATAGGAGATGGTCTCCTAAAATTATACTATTGTTGGTAGCATAATTAATGTTAAAAACTATATTTGATAAGTAGATAACTAAAAGGAATTATTTATCTAATCAAATTAGAAAGTCTTTAATATGGTTACAAATACACTATTGAGTTGGATTAGGAGTCTTGATGTAGGATAAAATTCCTTTTTGAAAAGGATTCTTAACCACCAAGTAATTTTACCTAAGGAAAGGATTTTTAACAACCAAGTAAACCCTTCTTAGGAAAAGAATTAAGTCTCCTAATATATATCCTATGAATTTCGGCCAACCCATGTGTATATAGGAGAGGATAAAATTCCTTTTAGATAAGGATTCTTAACTACCACCTAAGGAAAGGATTCTTCACAACCAAGTAAATCCTTCTCAGGAGAGGATTTATAATCCTATATATATCTCTTGTGATTTTCGGCCAGCCCTAAGCAATTCTAGGAGAGAATTTCAGCAAGCCCTAGCATAATTTCAAGAGAAGATTTTGGCTAGCCTAGGTAATTCTTTGTGGAGAGAATTCGGTCATCATAGGAATTTTAAGGGAGAAAAATCTGATTTTGTTCTAGACGAAATTCGATCAACTATAAGAAATAGTGTGTGATTCGGGAAAGAAGAAATAGGAAGAATGAACGTTTGGTTTTCGATAGTACACTAGTAGCCTTTACATCAAAAGGTTTTGTGTACAATATCGAATCAAGGTTCACGTGAGTTTCATTCAAATTGATTGATAATTCACAAGAGACCTAACGTTCTTTGTTTTTTTCTTGGAGGATTACTGTAACTAACAAAGAGAAAGATTTTGTTTGTTTCCATCCTCAGGTATACGATTTAACGAAAGGGAGCCCATACTCTTAGGTGATTCACGTTCGTGATTGGATTGGAAGATCTTGCGGAATTGATTTGGCACTTGTTCAATCGTCACGAGAAAAAAGTACGACACTTTTTATATACATCAATTAATCTAGGGTTAAGGTTCTCGTTGCATAAAAGGGAATTTTTATTTATTTATACACAAACCCTAATTTTCTAATTTTCTAATTTTCTCACGCTTCCATTGCGTTTTAAACCGATTTTTTCCTTACAATTGGTATCAGAGTCTGGTTGTACACTTGATTAATTGATGTATGTGTTCGTGAATCTTTTTTTTTTAATTGTATATATGCATGTTTTAGAAAGAGATGACACTATAGGTATTCACATATATATTTACGTTGGAATGTATGGATATATATATGTTTTATATGTGGTTTGTTATTATTTAATTTTGGTCATAGAATTTCAATGTATTTTGTTTTGGGATTGTAACAAGAAGGGTGGTCTTGTTGGGGTTTATGCCCTAAAGATGTAACTTGTAAATGGATTTATTAAATAAATAAAAAGAAAAGTTCAATTTATTCTTATTGTGTTGTTTATTATATAACTTGTGCATTTATTTAATATCCAAGATTGCCGGATGTAATCTCGAACTGTGTATATGAGTGTCATATACAGATGGATACAGTAAGAGACGTGCAATCTAAAGAGTCCATAGATAGCAAATAAAACTGGGTACTTTATTTGTGGTTAATCTATAGTTGCGGTCCATTCCGTAATGTACGGTGATTCTATCCTGAATCATTCATATGGAGATATGAGAATGGAGGCACCTTGTATGATGTGATCATATAGGACTGGGCCATGATCTATATGAATCTCTTACCAAGATCCATTTACCGATGAGATTCATATATATCAACTAAAGATGGCTATATGTGGGTGATCTTAATCCTGAGTGTCTTATCGACTCCTTCAGGTTAGATCGTGGTCTTTGATATACCATGGGTGATGTCAGATGCATTTTCTGATCAATATACTCAGTATGTTGGGATTGCAGGTTTGGCTTGTGGCTGGGAAGGTTTGTACACAATAGTGGAATCCACTCCTTCTTGTGAGAAGTAGATGGTAGTTCTCTTAAGGGTTGATTCGGGGTTTGGACAATATGAGCGCTCTCCTAATTTCGTAAGGAAATAGGATTTCTTGTTCATTATAGAATCAACGGTACTTAAAGGATTTATGTAATTAGAGGGGTATAACAGACATTATGACCCAGCTCTAATTATGAACTACTGTGGAGGATTACATCATATGTAATAGCTATATCGATGGACATCGAGTTGTATCAGTCTGTGTAAAAGCGTCTACAGTTGAGAGAGTGCATCTTCGAGTTTTTAGTGGAATAACACCGGAGTTAATAATCAATGAATATTAATTAAAGAGTTTAATTAATGATTCCGAGGATTATTGGAGCTCAAAATACTGTACGTCCATTAGGTCCCCTTGCTAGCCCGATCGATTTAGGTAACAAGGGTCACGGTAAATTAATTGAATTGTCCAATTAATTGTGTTACGAAAGTGACACATATATTTTCGGGAATTAATTGAATAATGAGATTATTTAATTAATGAATGTTAATAGTTAAATTAATTAAATAATAAGATTATTTAATTATATTGATAATTATGAATTATTAATTAACTATTAAATGGAGGGTATTAATTGATATATGGATTTAGGTGAAGATAAAATAATGAGATTATTTTATTTTACTAAATCATTTATCTAAGTATTTAAATTTAAGTTTAAATTTAAAATACTTATTATCACTTTTAACATATTAGATATATTTGAAAATGTTAATTAAAAGATATATATCAATTAATAACACAAGAGATTGCATTGGATGCAAATTAGTGTGGCACATGAAACATTAGACAAAAGAAAAATTTGTATAGGATGCAAATACTTGAATACACAAGTGATATATATATTTTGTGAAATAAAAGAAGTGGAGGCCTGTGGGTGTGTAGAAGTATTGTGAAAAACAAGAGCAGTGGCGTAAAAGAGAGATATATTTTGTATAAAAAACAACAGCAAAGGCATGATATATATATATATTTTTGTGAGAAAGCAAGTGCAGGCGTATATATAAAAATATATATTTGATATATATTGTTTTTGGAGATACAGAATCACATCTGTCAATATTTTTTTTGCATGAGATGCAATTCATGTGTGCGTGAAATCTATACACCAAATTGGGAAGAAAGAGTTTCTTCAAGTATTTCTCTACATCCTCCATTAAGTTCCTGAGATCGTGACGCGCCCACACGCAGTTACCAGTTTCGGGAGATAGCGAGGAAGATTGAGTGGTTCACACAGGAGCATATCGAAAAGTGAAGGAGCCATCAAACGTTGGTAAGATTTTCTTCTTCTGATTTTTGTTGATTACAATTTCCTGTATATACATATTGTATGTATTAGTTTCAAAAAATAATTACGATTCAAAGTTCACTGGTCCCATATACATATATGATATGTATAAAAAATTTTAAACCTAGTTCCGCTGCGTGACCTGTGAACGGGATTCCAACAGGTCTATCATCGCCATAATTTCCTTCTTGGTAGTTGCTAAGTTTTTTTTTTTTGTTGTAATAAAAAAAGCTGCAGTATTTTTTATTTATTTATAATTCTTCAGTAATACACTCAAATTTCGAAGACTCGAAGGTTTGAAGAATTAGGGGCAACTGGAACAAGTTTGGGACCGTGCGAGCCGTAACAACGAACGTGCTTGAGAAGAGCACGCAACCACGTTTGTTGTGGCATGGGCTGCGCACGGTAGCCCTATGGAAGCCATGGGCTGCGCATGGAAGCCATGGGATGCGCACGGTAGCCCAATGGAAGCCATGGGCTGCGCATGGCAGCCTGTATGGGGCTGAGGCATGCGCACGCCCATGGGTAAGGGCCAAGGGTGCGCATGCCCATGAGAGGCAGCCGAGAGAGTCCAAACGACGAAGATCCGGTAAAGACTTGTTTGCCAAGAAATGAGTTTTTTGTATTCCAAGACATGTTATTTACTTGCTTTTCTAGGATGGGCCAAAATTGAAGCTATTTATATTTGTTGTAAATATTGCAATGTTTGTCATTGTTTGATAACATGTCATATAAAATAGGAGTGCCACTCATATTGAATGGTTTAAGTATCTAAATTGACATCTAGATAACTTGGTAAATCATTCTTTGGAATTCGATCACACGCCTTAAACAATTGAGTGGGAGAAGGTGTTTTGGAACACCTACGGCCTCCAAGTTTAGTTGAGCTTTATTTCGTGAATAACCCCCCAAGGGGTATTCATGAATGGAATTTAGCAAGATACTTCCTTGCAAGGATAGACTAGACAATTAGCCCAAATGATATCTACTCCCAAAGGAGGGATATTCGTAAGGGATTAAATTGAAGGTCGATAACTTGGTATTACACTCAATGTAATTTTATTAATATCCTTCCAAGAGTTCTTGTTAATAAAAATTACAAGGCTAAATTTGAAAACATTGGTTGTTATGCTAACAATTAGGTGGGACCTAGTCCAACTAGTAAACGTTGCGAACTCCCAAAGAAGGCGTGACATTTATGGATGTTGGATCACCGTTGAATTTTACAATTGAATTATTTCATTTAATTCATCATGATTATTTACTTATATAATTTTTGTTAATATAAAGAAATCATGAACCCATCCCTAATCAAATTCCTAAAAGATAATACTTTAACTGATGATAATTATGTCACATGGAAAAGGGAAAATTGGGTTGTTGTAAGTTGAAAAACCATAAGATCATTCTGTCTATACCTAAACCACCAAACTAATGAATCTACTCAGGACCAAAGAGATGAGATGAGTATCAGTAGTGGATGTCTTCAGATGAGATGGCTAAATGTACGTTACATTGTGGCCATCACCTCTGACGTGTTGCAACAGCAACATGAAGGAATGAAGACTGCTATTGATATAAATGATGTCTCTATAAGAGATATTAGCTATGAGGTCTAGGACGACTAAGAGGAGAGGCAGTGTCTGTTTTCATGAATCTTAGGATGAAACCTGGACATACTGTGAAAGATCACATGATAAAAGTCATAGCACATCTCAACATTGCTGAACTGAATGGTGCTGAGATAGATGGTGAGACGAAAACTTGACATGATTGTCAACTCACTATCAGATTCCTTTGGGTTGTTCAAAGTTGGACTACACCTTGAACAATTATGAATACACATGGCAAGATGTTCAAAGCGTCAAAACGATTCTTGTGAAAGGCAAGGGTCAAGAGATTCATATGGTTGGTAAAGTTGCTACTGTTAAGACCTGTCAGAAGGTCAAGTACAACAGAAGAAAAAAACAACTTGGCCTAACTAGAAGGGGTTTTAGGAAAGGAAAAGATTAAATGAGAATGAATTCAACTTGTATTTAGGCAATGGAGTGTTGGTGTCTACTAATGTAGTGAGAGATATTAGAATCAATTTAGATTCTTATAGGCATTTAGTTTTAATAAATATTTATTATGTACCACAATTCAAGAGGAATTTAATTTCGGTCTATTGTCTAAATAAATTTGGATATTCAGTTACTTTTAATAAAAGGTTTTATTATTAATAAGAATAACAAAATTATTTGTAAAGGTACATTGGAAAATGGTTTATTCTATTTGCATGGAAATATCTCTCACTTGTTAGACACGGAATCAATAGAACCTAATCATAAAAGAGTAAAATTATCAAAAGATGAAACCTACCTAAGGCATTTGCACCTAGGTCATATTAACCTCAATAGGATTAAAAGATTGGTAAGTGACGGACCTCTAAGTGACTTAAAGGTTGATGGTCTACCAACTTGTGAATCCTGTTTGGAAGGTGAAATGACCAAAAGGTCATTTACAACAAAAGGCACAAGAGTCATCGAATGTTTAAGATTGATACGTACTGATGTGTATGGACCTATGAGCATTAAAGCTAGAGGTGGATATAAGTACTTTATCACTTTCACACTCAAGATTTGGCTATGGGTATCTCATAAGACATAAGTCGGATGCTTTTGACATGTTCAAAGCATTTATAGCTGAAGTTGAAAATCAGCTTGAGAAATGCATAAAAATCTTGAGGTCTGATCGTGGTAGAGAATATCTATCTGGTGAGTTTCAGCAATATCTTATTGATAATAGGATAATTTCTCAGTTTTCTGCACCAGGCACACCTCAACAAAATGGGGTGGCAGAAAGGAGAAATAGAACTCTTTTGGACAAGGTTAGGTCTATGTTGAGTTATTCAACGCTCCATAATTCTTTTTGGGGATATGCTTTACAAACCGCAATGTACATTCTAAACGATGTACAATCTAAGTCGGTTACTAAAACACCGCATGAGTTGTGGACCGGGTGAAAGCCTAGTTTACAACACTTAAGGATATTTGGATGTCCTGCGCACGTGTTAAAAGGAAAGACAGAAAAGATGGAGTTCTGTTCAGAAACATGCATATTTGTAGGGTATCCAAAAGGAACAAAAGGATATTATTTTTATAGTCATTCAGATCTTAAAGTATTTGTTTTGACAAATGCTAAATTTCTGGAAAAGGACTATATGAATAATTTTGTGCCTAAAAGTAGAATTGTCCTGAATGAGCTTTTAGGAGATACAATTCCACAAGAGGTTTCGTAACCTAGCCCAATTGTACGTTTCGTACCAACACAAGATCAACAATCTACCATACCTCGTCGTAGTGGGAGGGTTGTTAGACAACCCGAGAGATACATCAATTTAGGAGAATCTGTAGAGAATCTTTCGGACGATGATGATCCCTATACGTACAAGGAAGCAATGGAAGATGTTGATTGTCGCCATTGGCAAAAGGCAATGTAATCCGAAATTGAATCTATGTTCAAAAACAAAGTCTGGTCTCTTGTAGACTTGCCTAAAGGGATAAAACCCATCGGGTGCAAGTGGGTATACAAGAGGAAAAGAGGAATGGATGGAAAGGTGGAAACCTTTAAAGCTAGATTGGTAACTAAAGGTTATACACCAGAAGGAAGGTATCGATTATGAAGAAACCTTTTCTCCTGTGGCCATGCTTAAATCCATTAGGATACTCTTATCCATTGTGGTATCTCTAGACCTAGAGATTTGGCAAATGGACGTCAAAACAACTTTCCTTAGTGGAAGTCTTGACGAAAGTATTTATATGATGCAACCAGAAGGATTCATTGAAAAAGGCCAAGAGGAAAGGGTATGCAAGTTGCAAAGATCCCTATATGGATTGAAGCAAGCATCCAAATCCTGTAACATAAGGTTCGATCAAGCTGTGAAAAGTTTTGGATTTATTCAAAACCTTGACGAACCTTGTGTATACAAAAGGATTAAAGGCGACAAGTTGGTTTTCCTAGTTCTTTATGTTGATGATATACTACTCATCAGAAATGATGTAGGTGTATTGACATCAATAAAAGAATGGTTAGCAAAATAATTTGATATGAAGGACTTAGGAGAAGCAAGTTATATTCTTGGTATCCAAGTCATAAATGATGGAAAGAATAGAATGATTGCATTATCCTAAGCTTCATACATAGATAAAATATTGTCTAGGTTTTCCATGCAAGATTCTGAGAAAGGTATGTTACCTTTCAGACATGGAATCAAACTTTCTAAGGAACAAAGTTCCTAAGAATGAGCATGAAGAGCAATTCATGAATAGGGTTCCATATGCATCTACAGTTGGAAGTCTCATGTATGCGATGCTCTATACTAGACCAGATATTTATTTTGCTGTGGGCATAGTTAGCAGGTTTCAATAGAAACCCGGTCCTGATCACTGGACGACTATCAAGCATATTTTCAAGTATCTTAGGAGAAAGAGAGATTATATGCTTGTATACTCTAGGGGGGATTTGATTCCCGTTAGGTATATAGATTCTATTTTTCAGTCAGATTCTGACTCCAGGAGATCAACATTAGGATCTGTGTTTACTATTGGAGGAGGGGCAATCATATGGAGGAGTATCAAGCAATCTTGTATTACCGATTCCACCGTGGAAGCCGAGTATGTTACTGCATACGAGGCTGCTAAAGAGGCTATCTGGCTCCACCAATTCTTGATTGACTTGGAAGTGGTTCTTGATGCGAATAAGCAGATCACAATCTATTGTGACAACAGTAGAACAGTGGCTAATTCAAGAGAACCAAGAAGTCACAAGAGAGGGAAACAAATTGAAAGAAAGTATCACCTTTTGAGGGAAATTGTGCATAAGGGTGACGTGACGATTACCAAGACCCCGTCAACAGAAAATCTAACGGATCCCTTTACAAAGCTCTTCCACAAAAGAGTTTTGATGGGCATTTAGAGAACATGGGGATGAGAGATATGACATATTTGCCATAGAGCAAGTGGGAGATTGTTAGGATTATGCTCGATAGCAAGAGTGTAATAATGTAATTGACAATCTTTTCATATTAATAAAGTAATTTCTAGTTTAAAAAATCTTATAGCATTTATAGTTTAATTATTATAATTGTCCAAAGTAAATAATCATAAGGTCAAAAGACTATGAGAAAATAAGAATTGTTCATACATCTAGATATGTATGAGGTAGACACAATTCTTTAGTTAGTCTTAGATAATATTCATAACTTAAGATAAAAGGTTAGGCACATTTATCTTGTCGAAGTTGTAGATTCTTTTACTAGCATTTGAATGGGATCAAATGTGTTATGATAAGTCTAAAATCATCAGACAGATAGCACCTCTTTGAGGGTTGATTGGAAAGGTCTCCCAAGGATGGCGTTATAAGCAGACGGGGTGTCCACCACTACAAAGTCCATCATCAGGTTCTGCTGGATGGGTGCAGTCCCGATGATTATCGGTAGAATTTTTGATCCCATTGGTACAACTAAGTCCCAAGTAAAGCCATATATGAGGGTTGTGCAATAGTTGTAAACACTACTGTTTCAGGTTAAAAAAATTAGGGTGTCCATGAAAAGGATATCCATGTTGATACCTGTATCAATCAGCACGCAGTGTACCATACAATTGGCGATCTACACCGTGACCACCATAGGATCATTGTTGGCTGCACACTTTTGTATACATTTGCTTCAGTAAAAATGATCTGGGCTGACTGAGAGGTTCCTGCTAAGCTATAATCTACCATGACCATACCTTGCCCCTCTTCAATCCGTGGGATCTTTCTGGCTTGGAACTTTCTTGAATTGTTAAAGGTACCAGCTAGGGTAGGTCCTCCATTGATGGTGTGTATGACATAAATATGTTACATCAGGTCTTTATGTTCTCTTTTTCTCTTTTCTACATGATCTCGGATCTCGACTTGAACCTCCTTGCCTGTGTGGATGTTGTTTCAAACCTACTATAAGAATTCCACCAAGCAGCCACCCCTCAGTAGTGCTTCGTTATGGTTACGCAAGCTAAAGTACTCCAAGGTGTTGTTCCCCACGTCTTCATGGAAGTCACAGTTTTTATATCGATTCCTTATGTCAACTGGTGCTTTCATAGGACTAGGTTTTCTGAGTAATCCCTTATCACGGATGGCATTATAGATCGTCTCGTGGGATGCATTCACTGGGGTGTAATGACTGTAACCCCTATGGTCCTAGGTTATGGGGGCTACTACTCTCGGTGAGGGTGATGATCGGGGTGGAGTTCGCCTTGTTGAGTGTTGCTATTATTGAGGCTGGAATGGTGGGGAACGGTATGTAGACGAGTTGGGAGGTCTATTTTTGTCCTTCTATACTGGTGTAGATTTGGGCGCATCTTTCTTTTAGCCATTGGCAATCCTTATGTCATCATGCTCAATTTCTACTCTTAGTTGCTCATCTATCTCCACCTGCTAGGGCCCCGTCTTAGGCTTCCTGGTATATCTATAGTGGATGTTTGGTAAAGGGCCGGAACAATCTACCTGTCCACAAGTTTATACGAAAGTCAGCCAAGGCCTCATTCTCAGCAAAGACCCCCCTCCTTGTGGAACCTCCCCACATATGACCTAAGCATTTCACCCCGCTCTTGGATAACATACTGCAAGTGGATCGGATCTTTTGGTCACGGCTTGACTCCATGGAACTGTGAGCAGAAATCACTAGATAGTTTAGTGAAGTTGTCCACACTACCTACCGGTAACTTTCTTAACCACGTCTTGGCATAGTTGGTCAGTGTAGTTGGAAACATCATGCACATGGCTGCCCTGGTTGCATTTTGGACCTCCATCTGCTGGACATAGCTCTTTCGGTGGCTTAAGGGATCCTTAGTGCTAGAGAACTAGACATGACCACGGTTTGGTTCGAACCGTGGAACCGAACCGTAACCGTGTGAAATGAACCAAAACCGTAATATGAATCGGAATCGGAATCGGAACCGTTGAACTGGTTCTGGAACCATAACCGGAATCATGAGGGAGGCGGTTCGGTTCCTGTTTCTCCTCTGAAAAACCGCCCAGGAATCGGCGGTTCAGTACAGGTTCTGGAACCGTCGGTTCCAGAAAATATATATTTTTTCTTATGCTAAATTGTAAAAAAAAAAATGATCCGAACCGGTGGAACCGATGGAATAGGAACCACCGACCGACAGTTTCGATTTCGGTTCTGACTCCTTCCTAAATCGAAACCGACGGTTTCGAACCGAAACAGAAACCGGTTGGAACCGTGGGCATGCCTACAGAGAACTTATCAGCCGGTATTTTAAATTTTGGTGGGAGCTCTACTTCCCTAATCCTCTGAAAGAATGGGTCATTCATCTCACCCAATGGGTCCTTATGGTTCACATTGTGCTTGATCTTCCACAACTCCTGGATCTCCCTCTACATCTGAAGCGTGGGAAAATAAGAAAATCAGAGTTTGCGTATAAATAAAAAAAAATCTCTTTTATGCAACGAGAACCTTAACCCTAGATTAATTGATGTATATAAAAAGTGTCGTACCTTTTTCTCGTGACGATTGAACAAGAGCCGAATCAATTCTACAAGATCTTTCAATCCAATCACGAACGTGAATCACCTAGGAGTGTAGGCTCCCTTTCTTTAAATCACATACCTGAGGATGGAAACAATTAAAATCTTTCTCTTTGTTAGTTACAATAATCCTCCAAGAAGAAAACAAAAAACGTTCTTTCTTCCTATTTCGTCTTTCCCGAATCACACACTATTACTTAGAATTGATCGAATTTTGTCTAGAGCAAAATCAGATTTTTCTCCCTCAAAATTCCTATCATGGCCGAATTCTCTCCACAAAGAATTACCTAGGCTAGCTGAAATCTTCTCTTGAAATTATACTGGGGCTGGCCGAAATTCTCTCCTAGAATTGCTTAGGGATGGCCGAAAATCACAAGAGATATATATAGGATTATAAATCCTCTCCAAAGATGGATTTACTTGGTTGACAATAATCCTTTCCTTAGGTGGATTTATTTGGTAATTAATAATCATTATCTAAAATGAATTTTATCTACTCCTATATACACATGGGCTGGCCGAAATTCATAGGATTTATATTAAGAGACTTAATTCTTTTCCTAAGAAGGATTTACTTGGTTGTTAAGAATCCTAAGAAGGATTTACTTGGTTGTTAAGAATCCTTTCTTTAGGTAGAATTACTTGGTGGTTAAGAATCCTTTTCAAAAAGGAATTCTATCTTACACAAAGATTGATAATCATTTGTAACCATATTAAAGACTTCCTAATTTGATTAGATAGATAATTCATTTTATTTATCTACTTATCAAATATAGTCTTTAACATTAATTATACTACCAACAATAGTATAATTTTAAGAGATCATCTCCAACTAGGAAAAAGATTTTGATTTTTAATTAAATAATTAATTAATCACCAAATTAATTAATGTCCATTTAATTAAATAATAAAATAAAATAAAATAATTAAGCTATTCTTAATAGCCTAGCCGCCCATACCAATATGTATGGGCCAATATATTATTTTCTTATTTTAGTAAATCCATTTGACCTTTATAAAAAGTCCGCATGTAAACCAGACTTATTCTTACAAAAAGAAACAAGTACACATACCTCAATATAATTATAGATGGACCGCTAAATTGGTCCAATAAAATATATAAAGTGATCCATGCAAGTTCGTGTGGATTGAGGATCTTGGCGGGCTATCTAAATTTAAGCTCCAATAGACACAATCCAATCACAATCAACAAATGATTCACTTAGGTCTGATCTATTTAATTTTAGTTCATTCAACTAAAGAACTAAAATTGAACTCTTAAATAAAGATAGAATAAGTTGATGTTACTCATTCATACCCTAGACAACCTTATTGAAGAAAGTGTATCCAAATAAACCATATCAGTAATCGCCAAGAGCTCGTAGACCGCCTATAGCTCTCCAAGTTACCATATTTACTCATATGACCACATTCTGAACTTGGATATTTTGATTTGTCCAGAAGCCATGTTTCAATAGACACTATTGAAAACTTAACGTTAAGATTTAATATCCAATACCTCAAAACATCCATATGATGTTATTCTACTCTCATTTAATAAATGGAACCACGATGTCCATATCTATAAATGAAGTCCTCTATCGATTAACAAATGAAAACCACCAAACTATCGAGGATAGACTATGCTATATAGTCGTACTCATTGATAGCTCAAATGATAACACTTGCAACCATAAGTCCATCATTTATCTCAGGATTGAGATAGACTCTCTGATTGTCTTCAAATGAAAAATTTTATCCATTGACGGTTCTAGATAAAGTGTTTCATTATGATCCTATTCAATGCACCCAGTGCACTAGATTATTTTGCCCAAAGACACCTCACTTTGATGATTTTAGAATCATCATAACACATTTGATCCCACTTATGATAGCAAAAGAATCTACAACTTTTACAAGATAAAGGCGCCCAACCTTTTATCGTAAGTTGTGAATATTATTGTGAACCTGAATTCTCCTCTGATGAATAGGTCGTATTAGGGTCACTTTCCATCCTTAAAAATCAAAGTAAATAACTAAATTAGATCATTGACATTCTAAAATCCAAATAAACATATAAGCAAGAAAATAATAAATTAAACAACAAAACCAATAATCAGAACACAATAATAAAAAATTCATTACTACAACAAGCAACCAAATGTAAACTAATACTGTAATACATTATCAATAATCAAACTATTAGGTCAAACACAAAGCATCAACATTTGAAGACAAACTTTTGGTCAAATTGGTTTCGGTATTATATTTTCATTCAAGAACATCAACTTCAAATTCTTTTATGATTTTCTTGTAACTTATTTACATTACAATATTATAAATCCATATATTATTATTGATAAAGCCAAACAAGGCCACATAAACAAGTAAACATAGTAAAACAGAGCAAGACAACCAGCCACTACAACAAAACAAAACAAAAGAGGCCTACCCCTAAAAAGCAAACACAACACAGGAACAGATGACACCTCACTCAACAAGAGCCCCCCAAGCTCGAACCCCTCTTAGCAAAACATAGCAAAACAAACACATCCATCTTGACTCATTAAAAAAAATACATATAAAATATATATAAACAACATATATCTAACTATCTAAAGACATATCTAATAATCTAAATATATCTTCGATCTCCTAACTCGAATAGTATAAAAATGAAATTATGAGAAATTGAGAATAATAAAGGGAGGCCTTGACAAGCGGTGTCTTGAATCATGATCCTAAAACAAGAGCAATGGTTTCAGATACTTAGGCATCCTAAAGAGACAAAACAAATTGATTTAAGAAAGCCAACATAAAATGTATATAAACAAATAAATCAAAGTCACCATATCAAAATAGATAAGAAAGAGGGAAAAAATTAGAGAAAAAATCTAGATCGGAATGGTGAAAGAAGAAAAAGAAAAATACCTTAAACTAGATCGGAATGACGATTGCAGGCAGAAGTCGGGACTCAGAAGTCAGAACCGTGGAAGAGGTGATTGCATGCGGAAGAGAGATTTCTGGTGGGTTGACTATTTGAAGATGCGGTTGAAGAAAGAGGGTTGTGAGTTGAGAGATAGAGAGGTCTGGTTGTCTAAAATTGAAAGAATGAGAAAAATTAGGTGTTTTTTTATTATATATGTCGGTTCATATAGTTCGGGTCGGTTTTGAAGACTGAAAACCAAAACTGAACTGTAATCAATTCAGTTTATTCGGTTCGAACTGAATTGAACCGAATTCATGTATAAAACTTTCGGTTTCGTTTTTTATGCCTACCCCTAGTAACAGTAGAAGATTGGTTGGGAGAAGACAAAGAAGACGAAAAAGACGAAGAAGATAAAAGCTAGCAAGTAGTGTTTTTTTTTAATTTTGAAAGAGGAAGTTTAGAAGCGTGACGAACATGAAGAGAGTAATGAGTATAAATAGCAGAATGGAACAGTAACCGGTGATGGAAACGTGATCGAAGAGACAAGATTTTCGGACTCGATACATGCGTGCTGCCAAAAATCTCTCATTTTTCAAATGGAAAACCTTCCTTTCACTTGATGCGTGGCTATCACACTTAATGAGAAGATTTCTTCCCAAATTCTGGTAACCGGTTGAAAAACGAAAAATTTCCCAAACTATTCGGGAAATCTGACTTAAACCCCAATCAGTCACATGTGTTGAAGTCAGAGGGGGATTCTGTCAATATCTAATTTTTACAGGGTATCAAATTGAAATTTTCCACCCTACTGGTACCTGGTAAGATATGCTTTCTGATATCAGGTAGGTCTGGTATGCTACTACTTACCTCGAAGTACCAGTCTCTGCACCACCAAAGATCGGGACTAGCCAACAACGAGGTAACTTCTACCTAGTACCTCGACACCAATCCAGGATATCTCATACCTGCTACCTAGGCACCGGGATATCTTCAGCCTGATACCTAGGCACCTCTTTCAGCCCGGTACCTGAGTGCTTCGATACTACCACCTAAGAGATTTCAACACCTACGAAAAGTACCAAGATATCCGGCTAAGTACCTCGATGCCACCTCGCCACCGGATACCAGGTACAGGACATGCCAACCAGGTAAGAAGGAAGCTAGCCGGAAAGCTCCAGAAGGATCGGTTAAGCACCACGCCACCAAACTGGTACCCTAAGGTACCTCGCCAGAATCAAGGTTTCTTTTTCAAGTTACATAGTTGACTTCTTCACCATAAAAGCGTCATAATGTGACCAGATAGGTCAACAAATTCACCATTTATTCAAATTTAAGTCCAAACGGAAACCTGACGTAATCAACGGGAGTAATTCCAACGTAATTTGATTTCCCCATCAGCGTCAATCATTTCTAGTAACACGACCAATCAATTGGTGTAAATTACAGGGATTTGATTGACGTCGGGGGGGGGGGGGGGGGATTAAAAGGAGACGTTAGGATTTAGATAGGGTATCGAAAAAACATAGAGAAAAAGGGCAGAGCTTCTTCACCATTTTTCTCAGAGGGCTTAGCCACTTATCGACAAATACGAGTTCGCCATATCCAACAGTGTTTAGAAAGAGAGAGAGAGAGAGAGAGAGCATAGTGAGATCAAATTTGTGTCACGTCCACGATCATTATACTCCACTAAAATTATTTCGCTTATACCCCCCACAGCGGGTTAAGGGTGTTAACTGATATTCCTCACCTTGAGCGAATTTCCGATTAACAAAAATAAAATAAGGATATTGTCAAAAATAATCCTATAAATTTATTAATAAAGAATATTTTTCAATCACAATATTATTATTTTTGTTAAATACGATATATAAATATATTTAATTAATAAAATCAAATAACTAATGATTTGTTTCGTCTCATTTGTCACTATTATATGGTAACAAACATTAGACAAGAGAATAGAGGCACTCTGATAATTTAAACCTCTTGTTTTGTCATGTCACAATCATACCAAGCGTATAACAATACAATTAATAATTATGTCTCAGACATTCCAAACATAAAACAAAACAATTGTTCTGTCTCGTCCCGTCCCGCCATGTTCTGTCCTTTCACGTCCCCGTATCAAACGTACCCTAAAAAGTATGTGTTCCAAGAATACTCCCTTAAATGACTCATTTATAATTTTTTATTATTAGGGATCTCTTGGAGAGTAAAAATTGCAGCTCCTCCCTTAATTAAGCTGATGGATTTGATTAAGAGATCTGTTGGAAATACAATTACACCATTAAGATTTAGGTTGGAGTCGAAGTCGTATCTTTTTTTCTAAATTCTAAAATAAAATAAAAAATAAAAAATAGAATAAATAGAAAGCACGAACAAAATATGGCATCTTAAAGTTTCTAAAATTTGTCTAACATGATGCATATGTATATATATATTATTATTAAAGATAAGAATATTATCTATATAAACAATACAAAAACTATAAAACTTTTTAAAGATATTATTCATTCTTTTTTTTTTTAAATTTGAGAAGCACTCTTTAGTCCAAAAACTATAAATAACCAAAAACTATAAAACTTTTTAAAGATTTTATTCATTCTTTTTTTTTTTTTAAATTTGAGAAGCACTCTTTAGTCCAAAAACTATAAATAACCATTCTTGAATGCCCTTGTGAACAAAGGCTGTCCAATTGACAGCCATTCTTCCGTTTAAACGTAAGACAGTTGGAGGCAAAGTATTTCACTATTTCGAAGCAAAACGCGCGTTTCATGCAAAGATTCAAAACGGCTGAGAAAGCCACCGTTTTAGAGTGTCCTCTGCTCTCAACTTGTGCGTCTGAATGTCTGATTTAACACACCACCGTAACAAAAACCCTAACGAAACAATAACCTTTGCTACTGAAGTCAGTTAACCGAAATGAGATTCCGATTTTCCAATAAAACCCCTGCATTCTCTTATTATTTACATCCCGACCACCATCAGCATCAATGGCGTCAATTCGTTACTTCGTTTGTGAAGAAGGCTCAAGCAACGTCTCGAGCACGTACCTCTTTCAGTAGCGGCAGTGCTAATAATTCTCAAGGTCTTTGGTTCTACTTCAGTCAGTGTTTGCTTACTTTACTTTCTGTTTGGTTGCCAAGAAAATTGAGGAGAAAGTAAGGCAAAAATGAATTTTCTCTGCTGTTTAGTTTAAAAGCATTGTTTGGTTACCGTAATGGCAGTATTTTTGTGCTTTTAGAAGCAAAAAATAAGATGTTAATGAAGAAACTTGTGAGCGTGAATAACTCAATCTAGTTTTGCTGAGTAAACTTAGAACTTTAGCTCTGAATAGCAAGATAAGTTCTTTTTGTGATAATGAAGTAAAATCCTCAACTTAAATTGTTAATTGAAGAGCAGTCCAAGTTGATTGCTGTGTCTTTGTGAACGAAACAAAAAAATGGAATCATTGATATATAGGCTCTCATAAGTACCACTACATAAACAGAAGTATCAACCTAGCAAGCTCAATGTTGAAAAGTTATGGATGAAAATTATCAGTTTATTTCGACTGAGTAATAGAAAGTCAAACACAGTTGGTCTAATTTTCTGTGTCTATGTTTAGTTTTAAAATTGCTGGTGAAAAAAATATTAGAATATTTGTACTATGAAGTTACTTAGCAAAGTGGTGGTGCAGGTAATATATTTCTGGTCCCTGGTGCCACAGTGGCTACTTTACTCATGCTTGGTGCTCTTCATGCTCGTCGGCTCTATGATGATAAGAAGGTATATAGCGGATTTATGTGTCCAGAATTTGCAATGCTAAGTGTAATAGTGGAAATGTCCTATAATTATCATCCTGAATCATTTTAGGAGTTTTTGCTGTTATAGATTTCGTTTACATATTCTGCATTTTTGGTGACAGGTTGAAGAGGCACGAGAGAAAGGCATTGAAATTGAGTTCAAACCTGATGTGAAGGTAATATGTCTATACCAGCATCTGAACTATCTTTTAAGTTTCACAAGCTTTGATTCATTTGTAATTTTTTATTGCAACCTTGCCAACTTCAGGCTACATTTTTCACAATGCTACCTCTACGTTCCATTTCAAGGTTTTGGGGTTTCTTAACAAGCATAGTAAGTGATCTTCATGATTATTTATATATTTTCTTTAGGTTTGTCAATTTTTGTGAGCTATATCTGAGTTGAAGATATATTCTGATTCTTATTTTTCCTTGTTTATATGTACTGTCTATACGTGCATTCCTAGGTGAATGTCCTTGAATAAACTATTTTTGAAGTTGGGATTTGTTTCTTTGTCATGGCAGTTGGTATTTTATGCTATTGTTGTTTCATGAACGGGATATACAAACTAGACTGGGGTTACTTTGGGGAATTACGCAGAGCAGGTTTGAGATAAGAGGAATGATCAACTGTATTAAGCTTTGGGAAAATTTTAAATATTATATGTTGTTATGTAAAGTGGACAATGTCATTTTATACCTTTTGCTATTTGGAGATGGATATATGTAGCCAATCTGATCATGAGAAATGCTATTATGTTAAAGTTAGAATACTTTTAGGATGTTGTTTCCTGTGATCTGGTTTCTTATGCATCTAGGTTATGAAATTTATGTTTCATTCGACCTTATAACTAAATTATTAACCTAATTGTTACCTCCTTTCTCTTCAATGAAATATGCCTTCACACTTCATTTTTAAGTCTGGATATCATAGATGGACTTGTCCAACATTTCAAAATCTAAAACAATAAGAACGGTGTACTGGTCTTTTTCTGTCATAAGAATGCTTTTGTATTAATGACATGATGATGCTAGCTCCAGTTTTCTTGTCCCCTGTAGTGGATAACTGACTTCTGATGCTCTTATAATACCTGAGTGAAACTGTGAGATGATATAAACAGAATAGTATCACTTGTCACAGGTTTTTAACCCTTTTAGTACTTATCATTTCGTACTTAAATGATGTTTGATTAACATTAAGTTTTCATTTCTCATGTGTTGTTCAATTCATGTTTGGTTGTGGTTGTCTTATGGATTCCCTTTTATTATGTTCAGGCAATTATCTTCTCATAATTGTTATCCATTGAGCCATTTATTAGCCATACTTATTTTTCTTTTTATTATATTCTTATATAGTTACAAGTTTACTTGCTAAAAGTATATTTTTTTAGGAACTTCCTGTCTGGACGCGTCCATATGTTTATAAAGCTTGGGCACGAGCATTCCATTCAAGTATGAGTGTTCTACCTCTTACATCTTTTCTTGCAAGCTGTTACTGATACATCTATTTTGTTATTTGTAGCTAGCGGTTCATTATTTTTAATGAAAATGGTATAATATGTGCCCAATTTGTCTTGTATGAAGATTTATAAATAACCAAGTTTGGATTTCAGATCTGGAAGAAGCAGCTCTGCCTCTGGAGGAATACACTTCTTTAAGAGAGTTCTTTGTTCGCACCTTGAAACAAGGTTCAAGGCCTATTGATTGTGATCCCCACTGTCTGGTAACTGGTAACTAGCACTTTGCACATTTTACTTGTCCAGTGAAGTGTTACTAACTGTTATATGTCCTGTATGATTATTTTTCATTTATTGCTAGGTTAGTCCTGTAGATGGTATTATTCTGAGATTTGGAGAGTTGAAAGGAGCAGGAGCTATGATTGAGCAAGTCAAAGGATTTTCCTATTCCGTTTCATCTCTTCTTGGTGCTAGCACTTTTCTTCCCATGATAGCTGAAGGTTATGTGCATGAAGAGAGAGCTGAAGAGGATAGTACTGTAACAGAGAATACTAAGAAGTCATGGTGGAGAATTTCATTCGCTTCTCCTAAACTCAGGGACACTGTGTCAGCACGGTAGTATCATATTGCTGATAACTTGTTACTTGTTAGATATCAGTTATTAACTTTATTCAGATGTAGATTCCAGTATTGTGAAAATTGAACACACTTTCTTAGCTGTTTTGGTTTGTTTTCTTCAATTCAAGTACATGTTATGCATGTATTCTTCTCCAAATGCATTTTTTTTTTTTTGCATACATCTCTTGTTATCTTCTTGTTGATATATACACGTTTTTAATAATACTATAATAGTGAACATACTTCTTGACAGAATGTCTTTGAATAATTCAGTAGTTTTCCTTATATGAACGCATATATATGAAATATGTTATGGAACTGTGCTTTTGCAAATGCATTAATCATTATCTAATTTTAATTTTAATAGTTCTTGGAATATGAAATCATGTTAAAACCTAGGAGTCTCACAATTATGTGAATTAAGGATTATGCTCAGCTTTTGAATTAGTAAATTGAAATGTGATGGTTAATTGAATTCACACAATTACAACATTAATGCTGCAGGTTTGTACTGCAGTTCTAGGCCTTGTCACATAGATGGCAATATGGCATACTTGTTTATGCCTCAGTTTAACTTGAGATGTTGATACATGTTTTACACATCACAGATACAATCAAGTTTATCCTCTATAGTACTTATAAATATATGCACATGTAATATATTCTTTTTTAAATTTTCATAGCAGTCCAATGAAAGGCCTTTATTACTGCGTAATATACTTGAAGCCTGGAGACTATCATCGTGTACACTCACCAGTTGATTGGAATGTTCTTGTTCGTCGGCATTTTTCTGGTAATTCAGTTTTTTGCATACTTGTTATGTTGGGTATTATTCATCATGCATGATGCTTCTACTAATTAGAAATGAATCTGCTGTGTATTATTCATTATGCATGCGGTGTTACTTTATATATGCATGTTACTTGTGCCTTATTTAATGATTTTCCAATCCCTATTGTTGAATATAAGTAAACTTGTAGTCACAATTAACCTACCGGCCAAAATTTCTTAGCGCTTAAAGAAGAAATAATGAAATGATTTGCAGCTAATATTTCATGATATTGTCACACTATCAACCGATCATAGTTGGCTAAAGGAAGACCAAATTAAATTGTAGCGTAATATGATGCAAAGGAAACCCACTATGGCAATGCGATACAAAAATCAAAGTGTATGTTTCATTAAGAGTTCACCAATAGTGATTGTAATTCAATCTATTAATCGATATTGCAATTTACTACAAGCATATTGCACTCTAAAGCTACATGCATTTTGTTTTTAATTGTTGGTTCCCGCTTGATATTCCTACAATCAATATTTGAGCTCTCCTAATATTTAATCATTTAATTCCATCTAAATTGTTATATTGCAGGTCGTCTATTTCCTGTGAATGAACGTGCCACAAAAACAATCCGAAATCTTTATGTTGAGAATGAAAGGGTAATCCTCATTCTTCAATTGAAAAAAAAAAAAAAATCCAGTTAGCCGAGCAACCATTTAATACTCTGTTATTTGTTTTCATTTGTTTTATTATTGTGTGATAGATACCTGCTTTAGCCATTCAAAATATTCTGATATATTGTTTCAAGAGTAGATATCATAAATAACTCGTAATATATCCAAGATAAGGAATATACAGAACAAATAAGATAGGAATTAATAAATGTCTAGATAATATAGCAATTGTTTCCAGAATGGTCATGAGGGGTTAGCTACTGTACCCTTGAAGGGATAGTAGAATGGTCAGGCCTGTGGTTTTCTGCTCCTACAAGGTCTGAAGTTTGAATCCCCTTATGGGCTACATTGCCAAAGGCCATAGTTTCTTACTTTCCAAAGATTGTAGGGTTTGGCGGATGTCCCAAGTTTCAAACTCGGGTTGCTAAGTGGGTTCGGGTTATTTTTGGGTTAAATATAAAAATTAAAAAAAAAAACAATTGTTTCATTGTTGTGCTAAGCCTACCTTTAATGTTAAAATGGCGTTACTAACTTTAGTCCCTTTTTCTTCTCTTTACTTGATACTGAGGTAACTTGATAAACTGAGGAGAAAATTAAAACTGGTCAGAACAATGTGTATAGGGTAACTGATCAAGGGTTCACCACAGGGCAGGACAGGGACAAGTCGCGCTTGCCCTGCCCTGTGACCCATGTAGAGTGGGGGTGCTCCATGACCCATTTGTGGCAGGGATCTCCATCCCATCCCAATCAGACCCACATTTCCCCACCCCATTTTGACTTTTTATAAAAAAAAAAAAAAAAAATTCAATTTTTCAATTTAGACAAATAATAATAATTCAATAAAACAATTTTTAATTAAAGAATTTTTAATTTTTAACATATATATATACCTAAAGAAACAGGTCAATGGAGCGAGGCAGGTCAAGAAGTGTTTGACCCGTCTCTGCCCTGTTTACAAACTGGGTCATAATTTTTGACCCATCCCCGTTTTAACCCAATTGTAGTTGCCCCAATTTACTTCTGTTATGATTTTTTTTAATCTTTAATATTATTATTATTAATGGAAAAAACGAAGGTATCAAACTACTTTTGCTGCTGTGAAATGTATCTGGCTAGCAATATGTGCTGTTAAGTTGCATCTCATCATTTCATATATCATTCAGGTCTTATGTGCTAGTTTTCTGTTCTCTTCAGTAGCTTGTTTTTTTGGATAGTTGTTCAATCTCATTAAATTTCTCTCTCCTGCTGCTGGCTATCTTTCCCTTTATATTTGAATGTTTTAAGTTTAATTATATTTGGAATGCCATCTGGTTCAGAATTTGAAGTCATGCATTTGCTTGTGTAATTCATGTCTTCAGGTTGTTCTTGAAGGTTTGTGGCAAGAAGGGTTTATGGCAATTGCTGCAATTGGGGCAACAAATATTGGCTCAATTGAGGTTAATTGGCTTCCTTTTTTCTTTTTTTAAATTGTGTGTAGGTTAAAGAGCAATGGCACCTTTTACCATACCCAATGCCTCAACCTAGGTATAAAAAATAGGAAAGGTGACACACTTTTGCAATGACACAGGCATAACTGTTGTTTGCTCATACATGTGGAATGAACAATTAGCAATAGTGAACCCTTGGGGATTTAACCCCAAAGTCAGAACCTCAAGGCTCATGCTTGCTACCAAGAAAGTATGTGCGACTGTGAACGGAATAATTTCACCATTAAAATAATTTCAGTTTGGATGGTCAATGGAATCTGTCTTTGTGTCAGTAAATATAGGAGCCAAGATCTACTCCCATGGTCCCATCTGTAATAATCTGATTCGGTTGTAGTTGAAGTTGGTGGTTCTCGTATTTGGGCCTATGTTGTTGACTTTTGGTTTAAATTTAACCGTGGCAGCTTTTCATTGAACCAGAACTTCGGACAAACTGGCCAAGAAAGAGGCTGTTACACTCAGAGCGCCCAGAAGAAAGGGTTTATGAACCTGAAGGTGTTGGTATGATGCTTAAGAAAGGGGATGAGGTTAGTATGTGTTTGAGAATTTGTTTCACTTTAAAAGAGAAGTAATCTGCTTTTGATTTTATAATGATTTTTGTCCAGCCGCCTGGATTCCCCTTTTTCATTAATTGTGTATGTAGAACTTAAAAATACATTAAACATCAACAGAATTAGATGTTGACTTGAACCTTTCCATTTTAATAAATTTTGCCATATTCTCTTAGAATTGGATTTCCACTGTCAGAACAATCTGAAGTGATTACTGCAGCTGTCTTTATTTTGAATGGAGTACCTGAACACTTTACTTGGTCCCCTGTGCTTTCGTGTTCCAGGTGGCCACCTTCAACATGGGATCAACAGTAGTGCTTGTATTCCAAGCCCCATCACTGAAATCACTTGAAAGTGAGGACACTTCTTCAGAGTTCAGGTTTAGTATCGGACGTGGGGATAAGATCTGTGTTGGAGAAGCACTGGGAAAATGGCAAGGTACCGGGAACAAGAGTTCCTCATCATAGGTGCATACAATTGCAAGTTATAAATACGATGCGGTTAGTCTCTGATTTCTGAGATTTATCCGATCATATTAGTATGACAGGGATGGGTCGGAATGATAATGGTAGATTAAGCCCCTCGGATATGTCCAGTAGGGCTCTAGGTTGATCCTATCTTGATCGAAGAAAGCTTAAGCTTCTTCCTGGTGGCTGGTTGTTACGGCGATAACTTGTTACTGTTCCCAAAATTAACTTGAGAAACGAATAGAGCTACTAGTTTGGGTAGCAGAAATGATCTGGTGATCCAACCTTTAAACATATAATTTATATCATTATTTTGTGGCAATTGTCAATTTGGCATCCCTTATCCTCAACTGTGGCGTAATGACTTGACTATGTTGCAACTTAAACTGACTAAATTGTAGGAAAATTTGATCCATCCAATATATTAAGATAACCACAATCGCCAACACCCCAAAATTAAGAAAATAAATTAGATATCCACCTTGCCATACAACTGAACATTATAAAGATTCACAGAAGATGAACAGATTCATTAGCTAAACATGGAGACTAGTTAACCAGCACTTCAATCAACTTTGTGAAATAGTTTCTCTATCCAATAACCCAAAACCTTAAGTGTTAACCTGTAAGATATAGTCACTTTGTCTTGTCATTTAAGCACAAGTAATTCTTACTCAGAAAGCTCCTTAAGCGATTGCACATGAGGTCCCAGAAAGAATCAACAGGAACTGTGTTATCATGTCCAACCACACAACAGCAAAAGAACCAAAGCATGGTTTCTGTGGTGAGGGCTGTGATATTGATAACTCGCATGCCGACATGATTTTGGAAGTTTTTTAGAAAAAAAAAATATTGTATTGCCTAACATTACTATTTTAAATTACTAAAAAATTGCCAGAAAACTTCATTGTTTCATTCTAGAACTATCCTCCTGATGGGGAATAGAAGGGAGACTAATTTTTCATCCAGCAATACGCATTCAAACATATAAAGAAACATGAAATGGGATTACAACCTCTCATCAAGTTGCATTAATTCCAGTACTCTTCAACTCTGTTATCAAATCTTGTGTCCCATAAGGCTTGTTCAGTTTACAGGACGAGCAAATTCTAATTCGTAATCCATGCACAGCCCATCAGTGTTGCCCAATAAAAAATGACCGGGCAAACAACAATTCTATGTAAAAACATGATGGAAAATATAAATAAATGAGAAGAACAGAGAGAATTTTCTCTATTGATGATAGTCATTCGCTGGTTCTCGACAACAGAGAGAATGGAAATAAACACAAAAAAAAAAAAAAAAAAAACATTCATGCAACATAAGAGATAAGATGCAAAAGTCGAAAAGAAGAAGAAATACAAAACAAACTGTTCGAGAAGGGCCAAGATAAGGTGCAGTAAAGCCATTTCAATGTCTGAAAATTTGACAATATAAAGTGAATAATGAAATATATCCAGCATTGAGAAGCACAAACACAATAGGCAACGATTAAGCTATGATAAACACCAATGAGAAAAAAATGAATCAAACCATATCTGTCATTCATGAACTAAAATTTGAATCACAAACAACCAATATGACAGAACAGTAGTTTCAATGGATTTACATTAATATTTGCAGATCTATCAAGGCCTTCTTTTTCATCTTCTTCAGACTTTAAAAACAAATTGATCTATATCTAAAATTCCTCTTTGCATTTTCTCTATATCAAAACTTTGTTCCTGAGATGCCAACCAAAAATCTCATATTAGTTCATCACAAAAATTACAAAAAGATGCAACCTGAACAGAATTATAAAAATAAAAAGAAAAACGATTTTGAATTTGAATTGCTTGAAAAAACTGAAAACAGGAATAAAATTGAAACCTTGCATCTAAATGTCCAGAATGGTTTTTACATTAGCCTCCACTCGGTACTTTGACTTATGTACAACATAGTGATTCAATAATCAAGATTAACAATTTTAATTTTCTATCTTCTCCCTACATTTTCCAGGAAACCAAACAGAACATGTTAAAACAACAAAACATTACATTGATCTGGGCCTAACTCGGACAACTACGGATCTGGTTCATAGATATTAGTTCGAAAATCATACAATTTCACCGAACAATAAAATTGATGCGAACAATAGACAAATAAATAACATATAGATGCAAATCCATGAGTTGGTTCTGATAAATAAATTAGGTCAATTAATATTGAATTGATATATAATCTCAAAAAAATGAAAAGATGTTAAGGCACACCTACGTCTGTTTAGAGTACGAGGAAGTAGAAGGGACTCGCTTGTTACGGAACATCATGTAACCGACGGGTAATACGACTCCGATCATCATGATCGCCGCTCCAATTATGTATCTCAATGGACTGGGCGGCTCCACCTCTACTATTCCCCTGAACTGCAGCGCACACGATTATCGATGGAATCATTGCGAGATCTGGATTTGTAATATGAGAGAGAACGAGAGAGAGAGAAAGACTTACAGGCATTTTAATGGGATTAGGCGGCTACTGTAAAGAGGATGATCTGTTGCAGGTTGCAACGAAGAATTCTAATGTCTGCTGCTATAGGAGGAGAATCGGAGATTGCTCAAAATTCACTTACAGTGCTACCAAGTGGATCTACTCTTCTCTCCTGCTCATTTCATACGGTGAGTTTTGGTCATCACTCTTTACACTTTATTCAATAGAAATATATATATATTAACTTACGGAAAATGAGACTCAAATTTGGAATCTTAACCGATATAGGGTGATAATAAGTGATATGGTTATCGCCGTGCTATGGGCGATTACCATCAAGTTTTATTTTTATTTAGAATAATTGGCGTTAGACCACTAAATGTTTTTTTTTAGACCTCGAATCCGATGAAAATAGATGGAAAGTGATAAAATAGGAACAAAACCCTTTCGTACTTAGAGGGAAGTTGAAACAGTTTCAGTCAATTTTCAACGGTTTTAGGGGTTTAATTTCTAAAAAAACATTTATAGGGTATGTTGCAGCTTCACATACAATTCAGGGAGGTTTAGCGACGATTAATCTTTACTTTAGATTGATTTAGTGATGATGGATCCCTTATAAAGTTATAAATTGAAATCATGGTTTCAAGTTGTGTATTTGAGATGAAAGATGAAAATTCGATTTAAAAAGATTAAAATTAAATAAAAAGATATGAAATATTAATAAGAAAATTAAAAAAGAAATTTGTTTTTCTTCTTTTAAAAATAAATCTCTATCGACAATTTCTAAAATGGACGGTAGAGATCTCATTTGTTTGAAGATGAAGATCCCACATAAGGATCTTCATTAATAGAGATCGGGTATTGTTTTTTTTTTTTTTTGAAGATTATGGAAGACGGTAAGGGCATATCGGTAGTCTATTTTGGATGTTTTTATTTTTCGTGTTGTGAAAACGATTTTAAATTCACGTTCGTTAACTTTTTTTTTCATTTTGTTTCTTAAACACAATAAAAAAAAAACTAAAATTGAAAAACACGTTATTCTTGTTTTTAATTTTGTTTTTTTTTTAATATTTTTTTTTTCCTTTTGAATGTACTTTATCTTCATCGGTTCTTCTCTTCATCTCCTTCTTTCTCCATCTCCATCTCCATCTTCTTCTTCACCTCCTCTTCCTCCTTCTTCTTATTCATGTCCTCCATGAAAGTAAGGTCAAAGAAGCAACCGATCTGCTCCTCTAAGGCCGACCTTGGAACTATCGATATGTTATTCTAAGAGCATATCGACTACTTTATTTATTTTTCTTTTATTTTTCTTTTTTTTTGTTCTTTCGAGAGCTTTTATTTTTTTATGTAATTTATATTTAGTAAAAAATTAAAATTTATTTTTAAATTATGAGTTAGTTGCTAATTATTTGTGATGAATAACCACTTTTTACTCGAATGAAAAAATTACAACATAAAAAAGTTAATACCAAACACATTTTTTCTTGTTTTTATTTTTAGAATGCAGCATTCAGTATATGTTACCAAACAAGTTTTCGGATTTCAATGTAGTTTTTTTTTCTGTTTTTAAAATTATTATATATAGAGAGAGAAAATAATTTTTTGTTGTTACTTTATTATTATAAATCATTTTAATATTAATTATTTTTTAAAATCAATAAATCATTTTGACGAGGGTAAAATTGTACTTATATACTGTTATATGTATATTTTATTAAACGTACACGTCATTGACAGATAAGACAGCCCCCCAAGAAGATTTCCAGATAAGCATCCAAACCACCATCGGAGGTATCACCAAAACATAAAAATCCGAGTAAGGTCGAATACGAATACTCGGCACATTTGGCATTACTCGAGACAACATGAGAAGCCCAAGTGAAGCAGTCAAAAACGTGATCCACCAGAAAATAAGCTCAAGAAGGAATCTAGAATCATACTTCAATACGGAAACATCCTAATTTTCATCCCCCGTATCAGAGGAGGAAACGAGTTTAAATCAAGCAACAACTACTCTTCTAGAAGACTACACACCAATTAGGTAATAAGTCCTAAACGGACTGTGCAACTAGAATCTCATAAAGATTCACATTCGATCCACAAAATCTCAAAAAAGAGGAAAGAAGATAAATACGACTCCAACAAGCAACCAGTTTAGTTAAACACTATCACATTTCCTTATTTGTATAACAAGGATTAGGGTTATATACACATATAAATTGACATATAATCTCAATGTAAAAGAGATATAACCACCTATAGAAAATATAGAAAAGAAATCACTGGAAAAAAAAGACAAGAGAGATCGAGTGGTGTAATTTAACATTCAATAATGGATTTGGCTTGGTTGTGCATTCAACCACCCGTGGACGTTTCTCCGATCATCGAAGTTTTACCACGTATACTTGTGTCATAACAATATTAAATACATTCTTTTTCTCTTCTTTTTTAATAGGTCATAATCTAATCCAGTATTGTTGACTTTCTCAACCAACAAGAAATTGACGTCAACAATTGGCGCTAGAAGGTGGGGCTGAACCTCCGATATGTTTAAACGATGTATGGTGACAAAAGTAAAGACAGTTCTAGGGATACTCAAAAATTTCCAGATAATGCTCACATGAGCGGGACCACTCAGGATCCCACAACAACCACCGGGAATCAACAGGTATCCCTGACTGGCATTCAACGAGTCCCCCCGACTAGCAAGGACATAACACATCGTTTCAGGAACGTATTACAACAGTTAATTGTAGATGCAACAGAGGAAGGAATAAATCTACTAGCTGCGAGAGAGGCGAATCTGCCAAACCCACCATCACCCCTAGGTTCCGATCGGTTATAGTCGGGCCAGAACCAGATGTGTTAACGCCCAGAAGTTCAAATCTTATCAATCCAACTGGGAGTACATCGCTTGACCAGGATCTTGAGATACCCATAGAAGAACGACCTCCCCAAAGACGAAGCTATGATCAAACGAGGCATGATAGACACCGTAAGTACGATAGGCTAGTGGTGTAAAAATGGACTGGCCCGGCCCATTAGGGACGGCCTGACCAGTCCATTTCTGGAAAAAGGCCTGGTTGGGCCTGGCACGGACGGTGTCGCGGGCCGGCTGGCCCGACCTGTTTCCAGAGAAGTAGGCCCGGCACGGCAGGCCGGCCTGCCTCAAGCGGGCAGTGCCTGCGTGCCGTGCCAGGCCGGCCCGTCGGGCCCCTCTGGCTGGCCGGGCGGGCCAAGCCTAACGGGCTTGGTCCAGCGGGTTAGTTTTTTGGTCCAATTTTTTTTCCAAATTACATTTTTTTGGATTTATGGTATAGGGTTTAGGATTTATAGTTTATGGTTAAGGGTTTAGAATTTAAAACGAATGAAGAGAACGAACAATTATTAGGATTTGAAATGAATAAAGAGAACGAACAATTTTGTAATTATTTATTTATTTTTCACTTATGGAATTCAGTAATACATATCTACATGATTGCCTCATTAAAAACCTTACCAAGAAAAACCCAGTGAGATAAAAAATTGGTAAGGGAAAAAGAGTGCAACCGTTTTACAACTTACAAGTAAATAATAAATACATATGTAAAAGTATAACCTAGTTCTGGCCCTGGCCACTACCTGAAGGGTCATCAATATATAGATTGTCAAAATTTAGATTAAGTTCTTTATCTATAGTTAGATTTTGTAACCTTTTTTTAGCATGCTCCCAATCCCGAAGGCATGTTAATACCTCCATCATCTCTGGAGACAAACAGCTTCTTCTTGGTTCAATTATGCGTCTACTGGTGCTGAAAGCTTGTTCTGAAGACACCGTTGACACTGGAATAACCAGTACGTCACGTGCTAAGTGTGACAGAACTGGATTCCTGTACGTATAGGTCTTCCACCATAACAACAAATCAAACTCTTTCTTGTCTTCAACAGCATCGAATTGTGCTTCAAGGTACCTAATAAGTTCGGTACAAGAAGATGGGCTAGATCTTTGCCCTGAAGAAGTACTTGCTGATTTGTTTTTTTTTCTTCGTTTCAGAAGGCTCCAACTTGTTTGCTTCGGCTCTATCTCCGGTCGTGTTGATTGGGGGATGTCAATGTTGCCAAACCTGGTCTCATAAATATGAAAAATCTCGAACAACTTGGTTCGAATGTCAGTAATTTGTTCTGAATAATCTATTGACAAATTAATACCAATAAACTCAAGCAAAACTTCTAAACCAGATAATTTAACCCTGGGATCTATTATAGCACTTAAGGCATAAAGTAGGGGAATGTTAGCCCAATATTTTTTCAACTTTGTCTCCATGACAACAACTGCAGCACCTAGATGTTCATCTTCTCTATAACTGTTTAACAGTTCAGACATTTCCACTATCTGATGGATTGCCTGGGAAGATGTGGGGTAATATACCCAGGAAAGAGTTACAGTGGCATTGTAAAAAATCTTTAAAAATTGAACAAAAATCTTTGCCACATACCAATCGTCTGTGGAAAGTAATTTTGGACTAAGTTGTCCTGTTTCGGTCAATTTCATGTTATAAAAACATGTAATGGTTGTATCATATTCCAAACAATTTTGCAACATTAAATAAGTAGAGTTCCACCTTACCGGCATATCAGTTTGGAATCGTCGGGGTTTGAGACCGTTTAATTTACAATGTCTCTTGAATTCACTGAATCTACGATTAGAACTGTAAATCCAAGAAATGGCATCTCTGATGCGATCTATTTGGTCGCTTACCTGCTTTAAACCAGCCTGTACAACTAAATTTATAATATGGCATGCACACCGTTGATGGAAGAAATAACCTCCATCTTGCGGGATATTTCTTGCAACAAACAATGCAATAGAGCTAGTATTTGCAGTTGCATTATCAAATGTGATTGAAAGAATGCGATGCGTGATTTCATAAGTTTCTAAAACTTCCATTATGACATTAAAAATGTTTTCTGCGGTATGTGCAAAATCCATAGGACGAAAACCAAAAATTCTTTTTGTTATCCTCCAATCAGAATCTAAATAGTGTCCCGTGACACATAAATAGTCCTGTTTGGAACATGCATTCCAAATATCAGAAGTTAATGCAACAGAGACACTTAAATGCTGTATTTCAGCAACTAAGTCATCTCTTTCGGTTTCAAACAATCGTATCAAATCATTTCTAGTGGTGGTTATAGAAACAGGTTCATATTGGGGGTTATATGCAGATGTGATTAATTCTTTATAAAATGGACTCTCACCAATACTGATCGGTTGATCAGTTTGTACAATGTATCGTGCCAAGCACTCTCTAGCGTGCATGGCGTCGAATTGCCACGACGTAACGGACCCGTCTGGGTGCCGTTGAAGCTGTGTCTGGGTTGTAGTATCTACCTGTCCATGTGCAGGCATACATTTGTGCATATGCCGTCTCAAATGTCCGGTTCCCCCCGTACTTGTAGCATAATTCTTATGGCAAAACTTACATTTAGCTCTGAGGCCAGACGCCCCGTTTGGGAGTGTCATTTGGACTATGTTGAAACATTGCCACACATCTGATGTTAATTTTCTGGGACGTGATGTTGGTGTAACGCCGGAACCAGAAGGTCCCGCTTGAGTATGGGTCGGTTCTGAAATATCAAATTCATCGTTGAGCATATTCAAACCGTCAGGAAAATAAGGCTGCTGGTTAGGATCTATTATCTGAATAAAAATATGAGTACTATAGTAGTTAATAGTCAAATTAAAAATCAATATTTAGTAACAGTAATCTTAATTTACTAACAATAATTACTATAACTAATACGACACTTACAATAATTTATTTACTTAAAAAACAAATTAAATAAACAAAAAAAATCATAATCTACTAACATAAAATTTTAAATTCACTAGTTCACTACTACAAATAAAATTGATAAATTTACTAACATAATATACTAACTTAAAATTGATGATTTGAACCACTACTCTTAAATTTACTATCATAATCTACAAATGAACAATTTTAATTTATGAAAATAACAATATCAAACGTAATTACTACACTTAACATTCATCATTTACTTATTACAAAAAGTAATTTCAGTAATACAAATTAACTTTCTAAATTTATTAATAACAAATATTAAAATTACTACTAAACTTAAAAATCTTAATAAACTAAACAAATAATAATAACATTAAAGCCCAAAAATTGATAAACTAACTAACTAACTAAATAGATAATGTTTTCATTAAGTAACTCAAATCTAAACATAAACATATAAATTTACTATGAGAATATGTTAGACCAAAAGTAATAACAAAATTGTACCTTTTAAATTTGGTGTGTTGGTGGAAAACGTAGAGAATTTTGTAGAGAGAGTAATAACCAAAATGAATGAAAAAGTTTAGAGAATTAGAGAATATATTAGAGATTGAGATTTGAGAGAATGAGAGATTGAAAGAATGATAGAGAGAGTTAATGGAAAATGAAATGGATGGAAGTATTTATAGAAAAATTTGATTTGTGGGTCAAAATGTAATTTAAAAGATTGTTTTGGTAATTTTAATTTCCTACAACGGCTAGAAATCAATTCCAGCCGTTGGCTTACGTCACTGATGACGTCAACCAACGACTGGAATTGATTTCCAGCCGTTATAGGTTTTTGAAAAAAAAAAAAAAAAATTTGGGCCGAACGGACCGGCTGATCAGTTCGCCGGGCCGGTCCGACAGGCCTGGCAAGCCGGATTGGCGTGCCAGGCTGGCCGGCCTGCTGGGCCTCCTCCCTGCTGCCCGGCACGCGGCCTGTCCCGGGCCAGGCCGCGGCCTGGCCCTCTTCCTTCACGGGCCGTTCCCCGAACGGTCCGTGAACTTCCTGGATCGGCCGGACCGGCCTGTCACCGGCCGGCCCATTTTTACACCACTATGATAGGCGAAAGGATCGAACGTCATCATCAGAAGACAGTGACCGTCATAATCGTAAATGTCATCGTGGTACCATATGCTTATAAGGATTAGCTCATGAGACTCGGAGGCAGGATGAAGAGGAGATGGTGACATGTATAACAGTCACCCGATAGGTCGACCATCGGGTAGAGCCAGTGGAAGATAGAGATATTGTAATCAGAATCCTGACCCGAGAAGTCGAGAATAACAGGCGTCAAATGGACGCGCTAATTAGACAGTATGGATACAATGAGTTGTCTGACGATGATTCTGACAGCCCTTGCACTAGAGACATTCTGCGAACGCTGTTCCCGGAGAGATTCAGGATGCCCCACATGGAACAATTCAAAAAAGATACAAATCTGAATGAGCATGTTATACGGTATAAAAGCGTTATGGATCAGTATACCCACAACGATCCTTTGTTGTGTCTTAACTTTCATAAATTCTTGTGGATACAGGCTCAAGATGGGTTGGGAGATTGCCTCCAACAAGTATTAGGAGTTTCAGCGAGTTGAGCAAAAGCTTTTCAAGATAATTTATGGGGAACGTGAACAGGAAAAAATTGTGGCATACCTTTCACAACTAAAACAAGGAAAATATAAGTAGTTAAAAAAGTATCTGGGAAGATTCGGCCAGCAGTCTCAGAAATCGGTAATGAAATGATGAGACAATAATCGCTGCATTCATAAACAACCTACAAAATGGGCGGATGTCCTTCGACTTAAGGAGAGCTCGACTAACGAGATGTGCAGACATGTGGATATGGCTGGAGGATATGCATAAGCTAAAGAAGAAGAATTGGCAACAGAAGGTTGTTACATGCATAGAGGGAGACTCGAGCAAAAAGTTGCTGAATCAAAGTCATAGAACCATAAAGGGAAACAGAAAGGAAATAGCAAAGAAAGAAACAAAGATGGGGGAAGCGAACGTAATACTGACCAAGCCAAGGAAAAATTCCAAGGAAAATATACGAAATATACCCCGCTTCGGAAAAGACAGAAAGAGATCTTGGCAATACTAGAAGAGAAGAATCTAATGAAGAAGCCATGTCGGCGGTCACAATTTTCCTGACGAGATACCAAAGTATTGTAGATTCTGAAAAAAAACGGGTCATGAGACTTCCAAATGTTACCAGCTCAAAGACTATATAGAAACCCTCATCCGAGAAGGACATCTGCAAGATATAATCTTAAAGAAAGATAAGAAGACAGAAACTCATAAGGAAACCAAGCCGAAAGATCATAAATCAGGTCGGAATACAAAAGTCAGTCCTGAGGCGAGTGGTACAATACATATTATCTTTGAAGGACCATCAATTGGGAGAAGTAACCAAGAGCTGACTCAGGAAATCCGAGAAACTGTGGAAGCAAGACAGAATTTTGATGTTAATTCCATCTAGCTTGATCCGAAGAGAATAAAGAAAGGATGGGACCCGATAATATTCACTGAAGCTGACTCAAATGGGGTCGATGTCTGGCCAAATGACACAATCGTCATTAGTGCCCGAATTGGCCATAAAGAAGTTAGGAGGATACTAGTGGACAATGGTAGCTTAGTAAACATCCTCAGCGTGGTTGTTTATGATCAACTGAGGTTAGATCGAAAGGACTTGCAACCCCTTCATACCCCACTTAGAGGATTCAGAGGAGTTAAGGTCAGGTCTCTAGGGACGGTGAAATTGTCCGTAAAGATTGAAGTGGAGCCCTGCTAGAAAACGGTGCTACTCGACTTTGTAGTGGTGGATATGGAGAACTGGCATTACAATGCCTTACTAGGTCGACCTTTCCTGAACAAAACAAAGGCAGTAACGGCAAACTACGCACTAATGATCAAATTCCCGACAGAATAGAGGGTAGGAATGGTCAAGGGTTCGCAGGAAATGGCCAGAAAAGCTAACCTCTTTGTTTACAAGGACAAAGATAACAACGAACACCAAGTGTGTACTTTGACCAAATCTGATCAAACTAAACATGAAGAATCATTAATGTTCGAGTTTAACCTAAGGGAGGAACTCGAAGCATCAGAGGAGTCAACAAAATCTATAACTTTAACAAGATAAAGGCGCTCAACCTTTATCTTAAGTTGTGAATATTATTCAAGACTCACTAAAGAATTGTGTATACCTCATACATATCTAGATGTATGAACAATTCTTCTTTTCTCATAGTCTTTTGACCTTATGATTATTCACTTTTGACAATTATAATAATTAAACTAGAAATCACTTTATTAATATGAAAAGATTGTCAACTATATTATTACACTCTTGCTATCGAGCATAATCCCAACAATCTCCCACTTGCTCTATAGCAAATATGTCATATCTCTCATCCCCATGTTCTCAAAATGCCCATCAAAGCTCTTTTGTGGAAGAGCCTTTGTAAAGGGATCCACTAGATTATCAACTAACGCAATCTTGGTAATTGTCACGTCACCCCTATGCATAATTTCCCTCAGAAGGTGATACTTTCTTTCAATGTGTTTCCCTCTCTTATGACTTCTTGGTTCTCTCGAATTAGCCACTGCTCCACTATTGTCACAATAGATAGCGATCTGCTTATTCGCATCAGGAACCACTTCCAAGTCAATCAAAAATTGGTGGAGCCTATCCTCTTTAGCAGCCTCGCATGCGGCAACATACTCAGCTTCCATATGACTGCCCCTCCTCCAATAGTAAACACAGATCTTGATGTTGATCTTCTGAAGTCAGAATCTGACTGAAAATCAAAATCTGTATACCCAACGGGAATTAAATTCCCTCAGAGTATACAAGCATATAATCTCTCGTTCTTCTAAGATACTTGAAAATATGCTTGACTGCAGTCTAGTGACAAGACCAGGTTTTGATTGAAACCTGCAAACTATGCCCACAACAAAACAAATATCTGGTCTAGTACAGAGCATTGCATACATGAGACTTCCGACTGCCAAAGCATATGGAACCCTACTCATGAATTGCTCTTCATGCTCATTCTTAGGAACTTGTTCCTTAGAAAATTTGATTCCATGTCTGAAAGGTAACATACCTTTCTTGGAATCTTGCATGGAAAACCTAGACACGATTTTATCTATGTATAAAGCTTGGGATAATGTAATCGTTCTATTCTTTCTATCCCTTATGACTTGGATACCAAGAATATAACTTGCTTCTTCTAAGTCCTTCATATCAAATTGTTTTGCTAACCATTCTTTTATTAATGTCAATATACCTACATCGTTTCCAATGAGTAGTATATCATCAACATAAAGAACTAGGAAAACCAACTTGTCACCTTTAATCCTTTTGTATACACAAGGTTCATCAAGGTTTTGAATAAATATAAAACTTTTCACGGCTTGATCGAACCTTATGTTCCAGGATCTGGTTGCTTGCTTCAATCAATATATGGATCTTTGCAATTTGCATCCCCTTTCCTCTTGGCCTTTTTCAATAAATCATTCTGGTTGCATCATATAGATGATTTTGTCAAGACTTCCATTAAGGAAAGTTGTCTTGACATCTATTTGTCAAATCTAGAGATGTCGTAACGGATAAGAGTATCCTAATGGATTTAAGCATGGCCATATGAGAGAAGGTTTCTTCATAATCGATACCTTCTTTCTGTGTATAACCTTTAGCTATCAATCTAGCTTTAAAGGTTTCCACCTTACCATCCATTCCTTTTAGGTAAGTCTACAAGAGACCAGACTTTGTTTTTGAACATAGATTCAATTTCGGATTGCATTGCCTTTTGCCAATGACGACAATCAACATCTTCTATTGCTTCCTTGTACGTATAGGGATCATCGTCATCCGGGAGATTCTCTAAAGATTCTCCTAGACCGATGTATCTCTGGTTGTCTATTAACCCTCCCACTACGATGAGGTATGGTAGATTGTTGATCTTCTGTTGGTACGGAACTTGCAATTGGGCTTGGTTGCAAAACCTCTTGTGGAATTGTATCTTCTAAAAGCTCATTCAAGACAATTCTACTTTTAGGCACAAAATTATTCATATAGTCCTCTTCCAGAAATTTAGCATTTGTCGAAACAAATACTTTAAGATCTGAAGGACTATATAAATAATATCCTTTTGTTCCTTTTGGATACCCTACAAATATACATGTTTCTGAACGGGACTCCATCTTTTCTGTCTTTCCTTTTAACACGTGTGTAGGACATCCAAATATCCTTAAGTGTTGTAAACTAGGTTTTCACTCGGTCCATAACTCATGCGATGTTTTAGGAACCAACTTAGATGGTACATTGATTAGAATGTACATTGCGGTTTGTAAAGCATATCCCCAAAAAGAATTAGGGAGCGTTGAATAACTCAACATAGACCTAACACTATCCAAAAGAGTTCTATTTCTCCTTTCTGCCACCCCATTTTGTTGAGGTGTGCCTGGTGCAGAAAACTGAGAAATTATCTCATTATCGATAAAATATTGCTGAAACTCACCAGATAGATATTCTCCACCACGATCAGACCTCAAGATTTTTATACGTTTCTCAAGTTGATTTTAAACTTCAGCTTTATAGGCTTTGAACATGTCAAAAGCATCCGACTTATGTCTCATGTGAAAGTTCCCTAAAAACGTGTGTGTCTATACCTAGAGAGAGGGGGGGGGGGGGGGGGGGGTATAGGTTTTAATTGAATCATTTACCGATTTTTTGATTAATCAATATTAACGCAAATTACCCCAAATAAATAAGCATTCAATAAAATCAATTATGCTTAAAACAATAACAACACACCATATTTACGTGGAAACCCTCTAAATGGAAAAAAACCACGGGCTGATATGTGCGCCACACTAGATCCTCAAATCCACTATTGAATGAAAGTTTACAACCTAGGTTGACCTCCCGTTACACCCTTCAGTTACTAACCCTTTCACTCTACCCAACGGGCCTTAATAGTGATTCTTGATCTATTTGCTTGTGCACTAACCACTTAGTCACAAGACTTAACCTCAATGAAGAGTCAAACACAACCTAAGTGAATATGATAAAATATTCAAACTTACAAGTAATGCTAGGCAACACTAAAAGCTTATCTAGGAATTTAAGAATGTCACTAAGTGCAATTCCTAGATATCAATGTCTAAATGAATGTTCATAAAGACATAACTAGATATGGTTATGCAACAATATATCCTAGTTATCAAACAAAGTCATTTCAACATAAGTTGTCATTAAGCATGGCAAGGACTATAATGCAATCACAAAATGCAATCAATGAGTCCTAAACAATATCTAAATGCAAAGCATAGAGATTTAGCTAGAAGGGCAAAATGGTCACAAACCCTAGCTATCACAAAATATAAATCTCAACCAACAATCAACAACCTAAGCATGTTATAAATGCAATTAAACTCAATAACATACATTTAATGAACAATAATTGCTAAACCTAGGCATACATGTCATAAAAATGAAACAAGAGATTTTAGGGCATGTAGAGATTACCTAGTCAAAGACAAACAAGAGAATCCATGCTTGGAAGATGCAAGAAGATGCTAGATGCTCATGGATTGAAATTTGGTTGAGTCAAGATGAGTTCTTGGGAGCTCTCTCTCTCTTGGAGTTAATTTCTCTCTCAAAGAAAAGCTTAAACAATAAAAATGGCTTATTGGACTCCCCAAAACCAAAAAGAAAAGAAGAGAACATATATATAATGTGCCCTACACGAAACGACATCGTTTTGGACAAGGGGCAATTGATTCCCGTCATGACCGTTGTGCTTGTCGTGGCCTAGGTAAATGTCCAGACCGCGGTAGAGCAAGCGGTGCGTCGCTTGGGAATCTCCACTGTCTGGACCATGGTACAGGCAGTGTCCAGACCGCGGTAGAGCAAGCGGTGCATCGCCTGAGAAACTCCACTTGGGAGACTGCTGTTCATGCAACGTGCATAGGCCACGGTAGCAACAGCATGCAACGCATGGAGAACACCGTTGTGCATACCACGGCGGAGGCAATGCACAGGGAGCGGTCCCAGCCGCGGTCAAGGGAAAAATCCTCTTCTAAGGGCAAACTAAATGCAACAAACACCCAAGCAAGATTTATGGCAAAAAGGCACACAATTACGACAATTAAGCATTCATGCAAGATGATCAAAAACATGCATGAGAGTGTGTGTGTGTGCACTAAAAATCTTCAAACAAGGTTAAGCAAGTGATTTACTTTTTGAAGCTTGAGTTGGGTCTTGAGCAATGATGGCCTAAACTACCCTTACACAATAATCCCCAAATGTGGTTGTCAACGAAATGAGCCAATCAAAAACTGAGGAACTTACCTTATGAGATACATATAGCCAAATCTTGAGTGTTCATCCGTGAAAGTGATGAAGTACTCATTTCCACCTCTAGCTTGAATGTTCATAGGTCCACACACATCAGTGTGTATCAATCCTAAACATTCGATGGCTCTTGTGCCTTTGGTCGTAAATGACCATTTGGTCATTTTACCTTCCAAACAAGATTCACAAGTTGGTAGATCATCAATATTTAAGTCACTTAGAGGTCCTTCACATACCAATCTTTTAATCCTATTAAGGTTAATATGACCTAGGCGCAAATGCCATAGGTAGGTTTCATCTTTTGATAATTTTACTCTTTTATGATTAGGTTTTGTTGATTCCGTGTCTAACAAGTGAGAGATATTTCTATGCAAATAGAATAAACCATTTTCCAATGTACCTTTGCAAATAAATTTGTCATTCTTACTAGCAATGAAAGCTTTATTAAAAGTAACCGAATAACCAAATTTATTTAAACAAGAAACTGAAATTAAATTTCTCTTGAATTCAGGTACATAATAAACGTTATATAAATCTAAATGCCTACTAGAATCTAAATTGATTTTAATATCTCCCACAACACTAGTAGACACCAACGTTCTGTTGCCTAAACTCAAGTTGAATTTATTCAGTCTATTCCTTTGACCTTTTTCTCCACAAAGGAAACACTTCCCTTTGATCTTGATTACTTTCTTTGTCTCTTTCTTAGTAGGTCCTAGTTGTTTTTTCTTCTGTTGTTTCTGGATCTTCTTACGGGTCTTAACAGTAGCAACTTTACCTACGATATGAATCTCTTGACCCTTGCCTTTCACAAGGATTTTCTCGACTCTTTGAACATCTTGCATCCGGCCTTGCAAGGTGTATTCATTATTATTCAAGGTGTAGTCCGACTTGAATTGATCAAAGGAATCTGATAGTGAGTTGACAATCATGTCAATTTTCGGTCTCACCATCTATCTCAGCACCATTCAATTCAGCAATGTTAAGATGTGCTATGACTTTCATCATGTGATTTTTCACGCCCTGTCCAGGTTTCATCCTAAGATTCATAAAAGCAGTCACTGCCTCTCTCTCTTAGTCGTCCTAGACCTCATAGCAAATATCTCCTCTAGAGACATCATTATATCGGCATCAGTCTCCATTCCTTCATGTTGCTGTTGCAACACGTCGGAGATGGTGGCCATAATGTAACATACATTTAGCCATCTCTTCTGAATACTCCCACTGCTGATAATCATCTCTTTGCTCCTGAGTAGATTCATTAGTAGGAGTAGGTGGTTTAAGAGTATACAGAATGAACTTATACTTTTCAGCTTGCAACAACAACCCAATATTCCTTTTCCATGTGACATAATTATCATCAATTAAAGTATTATCTTTTAGGATATTGATTAGGGATGGGGTCATGATTTCTTTTTAATAACAAAAATTATATAAGTAAACAATCATGATATAGCATTTTTGAATATTTATCTTGAATAAAATAATAATTCTATCGTAAAAATTCAACTGTGATCCAACACCCATAAATGTCACGCCTCATTTGGGAGTACGCACCATTTACTAGGTGGAACAGGTCCCACCTAATTGTTAACATAACAACCAACGTTTCTATTTTAGCCTTGAAATTTTATTAACAAGAACTCTTGGGAGGATATTAATAAAATTACATTGTGTGTGTTACCGAGTTATCGACCTTCAATATAATCTCTCACGAATATCCCTTCTTTGGGAGTAGATATCGTTTGGGCTAATTGTCTAGTCTATCATTGTAAAGAAGTATCTTGCTAAATTCAATTCATGAATACCTCTTGGGAGGTTATTACACGAAACATAAAGCTCAACTAAACTTAGAGGCCATAGGTGTTCCAAAACACCTTCTCCCACTCAATTATTTAAGGCGTGTGATCGAATTCCAAAGAATGATTTGCCAAGTTATCTAGATGTCAATTTAGATACCTAAACCATTCTATGCATGTTTATACCAAAAGAGATATGAATGACACTCCTATTTTATATGACATGTTATCAAACAATGACAAACATTGCATTATTTACAAAAATATAAATAGCTACAATTTTGTTCCATCCTAGAAAAATAAGTAATATACATGTCTTGGAATACAAAAAACTTCTTTCTTGGCGAACAAGTCTTCATGCAACCTTTGTCGTCTGGACTCTCTCTGCTGCCTCTAATGGGCATGGTCACTCTTGGCCCCACCCATAAGTGTGCGCATGCCACAAACTCATAAAGGGCTGCCATACACAACCCATGGCTTCCATAGGGCTGTTGTGCGCAGCCCATGCCACAACAAACGTGGATGCGTGCTCTTCACACGCACGTTCGTTGCTACGGCTCGCACGGTCCCAAACTTGTTCCAGTTGCTCCTAATTCTTTAAACCTTCGATTCTTCGAAACTTGAGTGTATTACAGAAGAATTATAAATAAAAATACTGGAGTTTTTTTATTATTATTATTACAACAACAAAAAAATAAAAAAATAAATAAAAAATCTTAATAACTACCAAGAAGGAAATTATAGCGATGATAGACCACCCTTCTTGTTACAATCCAAAAAAAATATATATTGAAATTCTAGGACCAAAATTGAGCAGTAACAAACCACATATAAAACATATATATATCCATACATTCCAATGTAAATATATATACGAAGACCTAGAGTGTCATCTCTTTCTAAAACATGCATATATACAATAAAAAGAAAAAGATTCACGAACACATACATCAATTAATCAAGGGTACAACCAGACTCTGATACCAATTGTAGGGAAAAAACCACGTGCAGTGGAAGCGTGAGAAAATTTATTTAAAATTAGGGTTTGCGTATAAATAAAAAATTTTCCTTTTAAATAACAAGAACCTTAACCCTAGATTAATTGATGTATATAAAAGGTATTGTACCATTATTTTTCGTGACAATTGAACTAGCGTCGAATTGAATCCGTAAGATCTTCCAATCCAATCACGAACGTGAATCACCGAGGAGTACGGGCTCCCTTTCTTTAAATTGTATACCTGAGGATGGAAACAAACAAAATCTTTTTCTTTGTTAGTTACAAATATGCTCCAAGAAAAAAATCCAAGAACGTCCGGTCACTTGTGAATTATCAATCTACTTGATTGAAACTCGCGTGAACCCGATTTGATTTCATACATAAAACCCTTTTGATGTAAAGGATACTAGTGTACTATCAAAAACAAAAACGTTATCTTTTTCTCTTTTCTCCTTGGCCGAATTCTACACCCTTTATCTATGAGTTGATCAAATTTTGTCTAGAGCAAAAACTAAATTTTTCTCCCTTAAAATTCTCTCTTGCTAGGCCAAATTCTCTCTTGAAAATTACCTAGCATGGCCGAAATTTTCATCATAGAATGCTTAAGGCTGGCCGAAATTCATAAGGGGATATATATAGGATCACAAATCATTTCCTAATAAGGATTTACTTGGTTGACAAGAATCCTTTCTTTAGGTGGATTTACTTGGTTGTTAAGAGTCCTTTTCAAAGAAGAATTCTACCCTTAGGTAGATTTACTTGGTGACCAAGAATCATTTTCCAAAAAGAATTCTTTCCTACACCAAGACTCATAATCCAATTCATTAGTGTATTTGTAACCATATTAAAGACTTCCTAATTTGATTAGATAAATAATTCATTTTATTTACCTACTTATCAAATATAGTCTTTAATATAATTATACTACCAACAATAGTATAATTTTAGGAGACTAACTCCTACTAGGAAAAAGATTTTGACTTTTAATTAAATAATTAATTAATTACTAAATTAATTAATTTTCATTTAATTAAATAATAAAATAAAAATAATATAATTAAGCTATTTTAAATAGTCTTGCCGCCCAACACATATAAATGGGTCATATATTATTTATCTTATTTTATTAAATCCATTTGACCTTAATAAAAAAGTTCACATGTGTACTAGACCTATTCTTATGAAAAGAAGCAAGTTCACATGCCTTATTACAATTCTAGATGGACCCCTAAATTGGTCCGGTAGAATATATCAAGTGATCCATGCAAGTTCGTGTGGATTGGAGATCTTGACTGGCTATCTAAACTTAAGCTTCAATAGACACAACACAATCACAATCAACAAATGATTCACTTAGGTCCGATCTATTTAATTTTAGTTCATTCCACTAAAGAACTAAAATTGAACTCTTAAATAAAGATAGAATAAGTTGATGTTACTCATTCATACCCTAGACAACCTTATTGGAGAAAGTGTATCCTCATGAAGAATACCAGTAATCGCCAAGAGCTCATAGACCGCTTATAACTCTCCAAGTTACCATATTTACTCATATGGCCACAATTTGAACTTGGATATTTTGACTTGTCCAGAAGCCATGTTTCAATAGACACTATTGAAAAATTAACGTTAAGATTTAATATCCAATTCCACAAAATATCCATATGATGATATTCTACTCTCATTTAATAAATGGAGCCACGATGTCCATATCTATAAATGAAGTCCTCTATAGATTAATAAATGAAAACCACCAAACTATCGAGGATAGACTATGCTATATAATCGTACTCATTGATAGCTCAAATGATAACACTTGCAACCATAAGTCTATCATTTATCTCAGGATTGAGATAGACTCTTCGATTGTCTTCAAATGAAAACTTTTATCCATTGACAATTCTAGATAAAGTATTTCGTTGTGATCCAATTCAATGCTCCCAGTGCATTAGATTATTTTTCCCAAAGACACCACACTTTGATGATTTAGACTCATCATAACACATTTGATCCCACTCAAATGGTAGTAAAAGTATCTACAACTTTAACAAGATAAAGGCGCCCAACCTTTATCTTAAGTTGTGAATATTATTCAAGACTAACTAAAGATTTGTGTCTACCTCATACATATCTAGATGTATGAACAATTCTTATTTTTTCATAGTCTTTTGATCTTATGATTATTTACTTTTGACAATTATAATAAATAAACTATAAATGCTATAAGATTTGTTAAACTAGAAATCACTTTATTAATATGAAAAGATTGTCAAATACATTATTACACTATTGCTATCGAGCATAATCCTAACAGTATGCACCCTAGAAGAAGATAATGTCGAGTGTGCCATGAGATTCGACTTCAAAGCAACAAATAATCAAGCCAAGTATGAGGCACTGTTGTCAGGATTTAGAGTTTGTATCACACTCGGAGTAGACGAAGTTGAAATTTTTAGTGACTCACAGGTAGTCGTCAACCAAGTTTTAGATGAATATCAAGCCAGGGATGAAAGTATGATGGTTTATTTGGGCATTGCAAAACAACTCCTTCAACGATTCAAGGAATATAGGATCATCCAGATCCCTCGGGAAGAAAATGAAAAAGCAGATGCTCTGCCCAAACTAGCATCAACAACAACCACAACCAGGCTGAAGAATATCCAGGTCCCACATCTTCTTAGGCCAAGTATAGTTGAGCCAAAGGACTTTAAAGTCTCGAAAATTCAAACATCGTCAGACGGTTGGATGACTCAACTAAAAAGGTACTTGGAAGAAGACACACTCCCAGAAGACCCTTGGAAGCAAAACACGTCATGTACAGGTCAGCAAGATACACTATGATTGGAGGAGAACTGTACAGAAGAGGGTTCTCCTGAACACTCCAAAGGTGAGTGTCAGAGGAGGAAGCACGCCGGATACTACAGGAAATCCATGGTAGACTATGTGGGAACCATACAGGAGATAAAAGTTTGGCACACAAGGTACTCAGGCAAGGTTTTTATTGGCCTTCTTTGTTCTCTGATGCACATCGATGTTTAGAAAGTTACAATGCTTGCCAAAGGATTTCCTATGACATTCAGCAGCCCCCCGAACAACTTAAAAGCCTCAAATCCCCATGGTCATTCGCCATGTGGGGATTGGACTTAATCGGTCTGATGCCAGCAAAAGCAGTGGGAGGATCTAAGCATGCAATTATGGCTGTTGATTATTTCACAAAGTGGGTGGAAGCTGTAACGCTAGTACACATCACGGAAGCAAACACCACAAACTTTGTGAAGAAAAACATACGCTATAGGTTTGGAGTCCCGAATACTATTATCACTGACAACGACACCTAATTTGACAATCAAAAGTTCAGGCAGTTGTGCAACGAGTACCAGATTGCAAATTAATATGCTATACCTGCCCACCCTCAAACAAATGGACAAGCTGAAGCAGTGAACAAAGTCATCAAGCACACGCTCAAAGTGAAGCTAGATGCCAAAAATGGCAGTTGGGTCAAAAAACTTCTTGAAGTATTATGGGCTTATCGAACAACATTTTCCTTGGCATTCGGAACAAAAGTTGTCATCCCGACGGAAACATCATATATGTCGTCCAGAGTCAGATTATATGACAAAGATCATAATGTTGATATGTTATTACAAGGCCTGGATGATTTATAAGAGATAAGGGAAAAGTCCCGAGTGTGAAATACGACATATCAGTAAAGAGCGGTGAGGCACTACAATTCTCATGTCCGAGTCAGGAGGTTCCGAGTAGGAGACCTAGTGCTAAAAAAAGTATCATTGAATACAAAAAATAAGACCGCGGGCTCATTTGCTGACAAATGGGAAGGCCCATAAAAGGTATGGCTGGCCATGGAGCATATTGAATTACCTAATTGGATGGAGGGGTCTTACCAGACCATGCAATGCTCAATATTTAAAGATTTTCTATCCTTGAAATCTTTTATCACTTTAGTTAGGATATTTTTTAGTAATTTATTTTTAACAACCTTTTTAAGATTTGTTAGTTTTGTAGAACTATGAATAAAAACACACGGGATTCCAAGAAATTTGAGTATATTATAATAAGAACATATCAAAAGATTTGAGCATATCAGCCGAGCAAGGTCAACCAAGATCGAATGGGCCATTAATTTGTTGAAAATCCTGAATGGGCGGAGAAGCTCAAAAAGAGCATGTCAGCCGAGCAAGGTCAACCAAGACCTTAGCCAAAAGGCAAACCCGATGCATCAGAAAATGACTCGAGGCACCGTCAGATAAACTCCCGGTGAGTTACGCATCTGTGTTAAGTAATTCGAAGCTTAACGATTCAGCAAACCCTTGCGCAGACAAAACTAGGAGACGTCCTTAGTGACATGCATAAGGACTCAAAACGTATGATCGTGGTAAGCCTTGATGCAACATTTGGGTAGCAACCAAGTACGAAATACAAGTGCAAGTCTATTTGCCTTTGTTTCAAGATTACTCGGTTAATAATATTAGTCAATTAATAAGATACCTGGTGTTTCAAGTAAGCCAGTTAATAAGATACCTGGCATTTAAAATAAAGAAATTAGGGCAACAAAGTTAGCCAGTTAATGAGATACTTGACATTTAAAACGAAGCTGACCCACTCGAATAATGACATTAATCAGTAAAAAAGATACTTGGCGTTTCTCATTGGGATATTACAAGGTTCATCAAGTTCGTCTAAGGCGGAGCCGAGGACTTCGAGTTCTTGCCAATGCTCGGATCAAACACCATTTCATGTTCGCGGAGAAGACTTTCATTCAAAGGCCAAGCGATTGTGTCAACCAGATCATCCATCCAAGCACTATAATCCACTCCGGAGATCGGTCCAACATCAGGCTTTGACCCGCTCACACTAGTTTCCTGACTAGCATAAAAGGTTGAAAGAGAGTGATCGGATGAGACTTCCAGATGCATAGGATGAGGATCTATACCTTGGCTTTGGCAATAAGCTCGATATTCCCTCATTTGAGTCCGAAAATCCTCAAAGGACCGGTCGACATGATTTCTGATTGACAATTCCCAATTGGCTCGGGCCTTATCAGTCACCCGTTTCTTGACCTTGAAGAAATCACCAGCCGAAACCAACCCCCGTTGAAACTCCATAAGGAGAAAAGCATCATAAGTCGAGGACCTCTTAAAGTGATCAACCCCTTGAACTTCAAGTTCCAACTTGGCTTCCTTCGAAAGGGATTCAACCGTTAGGGCCTGACGCTCAAGGTCTTCAATTTTTTGCTCATAAGATGACTTTGCTTGTTCAACCCTAAGCATCGATTCTTGGGCGACTGAGAGCAAGTCTTGAAAAGATTTAGACTTCTCTTCCATAACAGAAGCCCTCTCCTCGGCCTCCATCTGCTTCGCTAAACAGCGATTGGTGAACTCCTAGGCAGAACTTACCTCCTTTTGATAGGCCGCTTCAACCCGAGCATGGTTATCGTCACTCTCATTTAACTGAGCTTTTAGATGCCTTATCCATTCAGCTTGGTATTGCTGCGTTTGAACAGCTTCAGCAAACTCAGCAACCACATGTAGGGAAGTAGGTTAGATATATCCAAATTAAGGCACAATAAAGTGAAATACAGTTCGGGACTTACATAGGTCGCACTATTAAAAATATTATGAAGATGCTCTGTTGGGGAACCACTCCTGAAGAGGCTCCAATGGTCATCACTGATAAAAGCTCAGTCAGACGACATGGTCCTCATTATATCCTGGGGGTAGGACACGTAAGGTTTCCCAAGGATCCCACTCCTGCATCCTTAACCCCGGGGGGGTAAAGAATCTCCTTTGTTCAAACATTCTAGAGGATCTTCTCTTCCTAAAGATGTATCTGCTTAAGCACCCAAAGAGTCCTTTATATCAGCATCTTCGTCGCTCAATTCAACGAATGACACCACTAGGGGAATTTTTGGAGGAGGTCGAGTAGGAGAATTAACTGCCTTCCTTTTCTCAGCCCTAGTGCGGTGGAAGTCGAGGTCAGCTGCAGGGTCTTTCTGATATTCTGTAATATCTTGGAAGGCTTTGAAAAGATCGAGATGAAGGTTAACATGTTCAGCAGGGGGTTTCCTAACTCCACATCTATCAAAAGACTGCTTAGCTGGCACCTCATCAACAGGGGAACTAGGCTCATCAAACGTTACACCACCATGGTGCCTACCTCGTCTGTCTTCATTCTCAGACCGCTGGTTGTTATTAGGTCCCGTAGGGCCACTCAGACGCTTGATTCCCCCGCGGTTGGTTGAACGACCTCTTCAGGAACATACTCAGGAACTTGTTCATCTGCTTCCTCAGAATTCTCATCTGACTCATCATCAGGCGAACCAATCCCTTATTCGTTTTGATGAGAAGCATCCTTACAACTCGCCTGAATAATCGCCTTTACCTGGCGAGCTTGAGCGTCACAAACGTCCATATCATATACTAAATCCAGAAAGGGTAAGGAGTTAGAAGAGCAGACAGTAAAAAATATTCAATAAAAGCAACATGAAAATTCACTTACATCGCCTACGTCGAGCAGAAATCTGAGCAAAGAAGCCAAGTTCCATCATTTTCTTTCCATCAAAAAGGTAGGACTTGTTTTTTTTTTTTCCAAAGTACGTACTGCCGCTCGAGTAAGGTTAGACAACTGAGCATAGGTGAAAACGAGCGGCGTTTTGTTCTAGCGATCGGGAGAGCAGAAGTAACGAGGAACCTTCAGTACTTCCTGAGCTTTACTGATTGAAAGCTCGACCTGGTTTCCCCAGTTCCTTCCTATGAAAAACCAATTATTTTTTCAATATTTGTTGGAACTGGGAAAACCCCAGATGAAGCCTTTTTTCTTGATGTCCAGGGAAGTTTCGACGCCCCGACTCACCTTCACTCCTTCGGGGATCCAGTTATCTTGATGATTGGATAAAAGAAAATAAGTCCAGTCTTGCTACACTGCCTAAGGGTATAAAATTGCCTTATTTCGCGAGGAGAAGGCGACGGCAACTTCATCCGGCTCCACATATGACACATGCACATCAGAATCCTGTAGCTGTTTAGGGCAAGCTGGACTGGAGTAATCCCTGCCTCGGTAAGGAACCAGGTAATGAAAGATAGGGGAATAGTCACCCCGTAGTTAAACATGGATCCATAAATTGCAACCATACCCGGAGGAGGATTCCACGCGGCCCTATCACCAGCAACCATCATTGGGATTGAATTATCTAGATCAAACCGAGTATGATATTTCTTGATCTCTGTGTCCCCGATCACGTTCGGTTCGGCATCATAAGCACTCGGACGATCAAGAGAAAAGAAAATCTGAGAGGCATGGTGATCTTCCTCAACGTCATTCTCATTAACTACTTACCTCCCAATCTGAATGTCGCTTGAACCATGTTTACGAACCGTGCGATTACTTCGATGCTTCCCCATCCTAGATCGTAAAGGAACCTTGTGATGATCAGAAATTGAAGACTCAGAGCTAGAAGAAGATTCAGGGTTGGGGCTAGAATGGACACTAGGGTAAAGCCCAGAAACGTCAACACAAAAAATAAGGTTGGTCAGGGGGCGATTCCCCTAACAATTTATAAATGCACGAGACTAAATAAGTATCTCCACACTCAATCGCATCAAAGGCCTTAACAAAAAGACGGTGGCGTGCAATACGATCCATGGAAACTAACCTTAAAAGCAGATGCAGAGAAACTAGGAAAAGCTTCAGTGAAGAACCAAGACGAATCAGTGCATGAGAAGAGAGAGCTTGGGTATTTGCCTCGTTCCGCGAAAATGAATGATAAGAAAGCTCCCGTCAATTTAAACAAACCACTTAGGCTATCTCAAATCGTTCTCCAAATTTATCTCCATTTTAGAGACTGGAAATGGAATATTCCATCTCTATAAATTTACAACTCCAATCGATCTCCATTTTACAATATCCAAATAATAAAATATTATTATTTTACTTTATATTGTTTAACTAACTATCTCCTACACCTAATTTTTTTTACCACTATTTAAAATTTATTTTTGTTTGCATTGGTTTTATTTTAATTTGTAATGTACTTTTTTTTTCGTTATTTTTACATTGTAACATATCTTTTTATTTTTCTAATATTTTTTTAATTTATAATTTTTTTTAAAAAAGAATCGAACCATAGAAACCAAAATCGGAATTGGAACCGGTCCCCTACGGTTTCGATTCCGATTCAAGTTTAGGTTCCCTAAAAAGAACTGGAACCGAATCGAACCGAGGACACCATACTTTTAATTTTCAATGTATTTTTTTGTTATCTTTTTGTGGTAATATTTTAATTTGAAGATATTAATGTTATTATTTTGTTTTACCGAATTTTTTAAATTTAATTATTACAATATATGTTAATTATATATAATAATTGATGATTTGAAAACATTTGTTTTAAATTAAAATGTCTATGATTTATTGATTAATATTAATAATAAAAGGTGTAATAAATAAAAAAATATTAGATTATCAAAATATAGTCAATATTATACGCGGCTAAAAGATCTCAACAAAATATTTTCAATGGTATAATTTTCGTAGCAATTAGATATATGAATAAAGAGTTATAATATATTATTTGATTTTTGTTGAAAATGTAAAAAGGAAATCAAGGATAAAATGAGAATAAAAAAGTGAATTGTGAATTGAAAATTTGCTTTTTGAGTCTCCAAATTTGGAGAACAAAAATTGAGTCTCCATTTTTTTTTCTAGGAAAATATGAATTGGAGAACCATTAGAGCTCCAACAATCTCCATTTTAGGTTTTTGAAGACCCATTGGAGATGACCTTAATAATTAAAGCACGAAACCCTAGGTTTGGAAAGGCGGGAAGATTGGAAAATGGGATGTTCGGTGGCGTAAGCGGCGTATCAGATAATCAGAGGACCGTATCTCATAAATGCCAGCATATATATCAAACGATAGAAGGACACATGTCGAGAAGAAAACATATCAAGCCGTTAGAATTTTAGAACGTCACAGTCATAGAGATTTCACGTGAAGAGACAAATTGCACATACATGGTTGCCATTAAGACACATCATTAATGCTGCAAATTGATTTAAGGATTATTATTATTATTTTAATAAAGCATTAATGAAAGGCAAGACAAAAAGCTAGTCAGGATTTCAAGCAATTAAAATACTTCCGCCAAAATGAATTCTACTCGGCAGAAGCATTTTAAGGGGTATTGTTATATGTATATTTTATTAAACGTACAGGTCTCTAACAGATAAGACAGCCCCCCAAAAAGATTACCAGATAAGCATCCAAGCCACCATCGGAGGTATCACCGAAACTTAAAAACCCGAGTAAGGCCGAATACGAATACTCGGCACATTTGGCATTACTCGTGACAACATGAGAAGCCCGAGTGAAGAAGTCAAAAACATGATCCATTAGAAAATAAGCTCAAAAAGGAATCTAGAATCATACTTCAATACAGAAACATCCTAATTTCCATCCCCCGTAACAGAGGAGGAAACGAGTGTAAATCAAGCAACACCTACTATTCTAGAAGACTGCACACCGATTAGGTAATAAGTCCTATACGGACTGTGCAACTAGAATCCCATAAAGATTCATATTCAATCCACAAGATCTCAGAAAGAGGAAAGAAGATAAATATGACTCCAACAAGCAACCAGTTTTAGTTAAACATTATCACATTTCCATATTTGTATAACAAGGATTAGGATTTTATACACATATAAATAGACCCATAATCTCATTGTAAAAGAGATATAACCACCCATAGAAAACAAATCACTGAAAAAGAGAGGCAAGAGAGAACGAGTGGTGTAATTTAACATTTAATAGTGGATTTGGCTTGGTTGTGCATTCAACCACCCGTGGACGTTTCTCCGATCACTAGAGTTTTACCACGTATACTTATGTCATAACAGTATTAAATACATTCTCTTTCTCTTCTCTTTAACAGGTTATAATCAAATCCAGTATTGTTGACTTTCTCAACCAACAAGATATTGACGTCAACATATATATAGTTAGAGTTGACCAATAATATTTTTGTCAAATGGACTAAAGTGATGTATTTTGAGAAAATAAAGGATTTAAGGGCCCGTCCTATAAGCGTTTTTCAACTGCTGTTTTTCAAAAATGAAAACAGTGTTTTTGGTTTCAGTTTGGAATTCTGAAAACGTGTCTGGTAGCATATACTGAAAGCTGTATTTTAAAAATGAAAATGGAAAAACCGCGTCTGTTAGGTTAACCGAAAACTGTCAAAAATTGAAAAATTAATTTCGGCATTTTGTTTAATATTATTACAACTATAAACAAATTGATTACATAATTAACCAATATAATTTTTGTATTGTAATTTTTAAATTAAACAAAAGTAACACATCAAAAATTAATTCAAAAAAACATATCAAAAAATGAATTAATAAAAAATAAACTTTTAAATTATAAATAAATAATTACAATATATATAATATTATTATAATATGTATATAATAACATTATAAATATATATTATATATATAATATATAAGATTTTTTTATATATATAATCATAATATAATATACTAATTATGTAAATATTATAATATATAATATTATATAATATATAATATATAATATTATAATATACATAAAATATATTATTTTATAATATATAATATTATAATATATATATATATATATATAATAATTATAATGTATATATATGTATATATTATTGCTTGAATGTTTTTAGTTATAGGTGGAAATAAATTATTCTGGAATGTATGTATATATATATATATATATATATATATATATATATAAGAGGGGCACTTTGGTTATTTGAAAATCTTGTCCCGTCTTGTCCTAACCATATGAAATGCATAATAGTATAATTAATATTTTAAAAAACGATTCTTTTTATATAAAAAAAGTGAAAAACAAAATAAAAAACAAAATCAAAAATAAAAAACAAGTATTTTGTGTTTTTCAAATCTTTCACTTTTAACACTGATTTTGTTTTTTTGTTTTTTGTTTTTTTTTTTGTTTTTTGAAAATAAAATAAAAACGGTTAACGAACGCGTTTTTGAAAAATAAAAACGAAATGGACTGAAAAACAATTGCAGGACAGGGCCTAAGTTACTAACATAACAAAGACGTTTAAATATGTGACATTTCATTAAAAAAATATAAACCATTATGAAATTATTCAATTTTTTTTTAAAACGTAAAACTGTTTTTAAAAACGAATCCAAACAACACTTAAAGATGTTTCGAGGCCATATTTGAGGCCATTTTCGTTTTCGGGGCAGCCCTTTCGGTACAATATTTTGGGGGTCATTTTCATTTTTCATTTTCCAAAAACGATTTACGTTCGTTATTTTCTTTAGAAAAAACAAAAACTAAATAGAAACAAAACCGATGTTTAAAAAAACACGGAAAAGTTGTTTTCTTTGTTTTTATGTTTCAAAAAAAAAAATCTGCCGTTTTACTTTTTTTTTATTTTTTTAATTTTTTATTTTTTGCTTCTTCATTTTTCTTTTTCTACGTATTTCTTCTTCTCCATCTTTTTTCTATTTTTCCTCTACTTCGTTCTTCTTCGCAATCTTTCTTTATCTTCTTCTTCATTTACTTCTTCATCCTAATCTCTCCATAACATAAATTTTGGAGTAGTAGATCAGGTCTGCTCCCGCGTTGGAGCCGTCGATCTGCTCTGGTCTGCAACATCACCATATTTTTTTTAAAAAAGTTTCCTTTTTTTTGTTTGAATTTTTTTTTAAAATCTACATATTAATAATAAATTAATAACAATTTTTGATATTCAGGATAAATTATTGACAATTTTTTTATATTTGGTGGTTAACCCCACTAGACGCATTTTTAGTGTTTTTATTTCCAGAATACTGTTTTTCGCATATGTAACCAAGGACGTTTTCAAATTTTGAATATGAAATTAAAAACATTATTTTCATTTTCATTTTTATTTTTAAAAAACAATAAATAAAAAATGATACCAACCTCACCGTTTTCTATGGTTTTAAAAAACAGGTTTTCAAAGCCAACAACTTTCTCTTCCAAACAACTATATTACTAGTTTTGGAAATAATACCAAACACTTATATCATTTTCTTTAATTTTTGTATACTACTTATAACAAGCGATCAGAGCCGGTTCTGACTTTTCAAAGGTCCTAGGTAAAATCTAAAAAATAGGCCCCACGGTATACAACACATGACTAAAAATAAATTTTGAAATTGAATCAAAAAAGAAAAAAAAAACTTTAAATCGATTCACAAAAGAAGAAATAAAAAACTTTAATTACCTAGATATGAGATCTTGATCCAGGTAATTGGACTATTTGTTTATTATTATTATTTTTAATGTTTGGGCTTTTAAAAAAAAATATTTAGGGCCCTTTTTATCTGAACCAAAATCATTCAATTCAACACCAAACACAAAAAAATTAAACCCCTTTTTGGACCTTTTTTTCTTAAGCCCAAGGCGGGCGCCCTTACTAGCCCGTCAGGGCCGGCTCTACAAGCGATACTAAACACATTAAGGGGTTGTTTATTTTTTCCACTTAAAACTTAATGGGTCTGGATTATAATTATTAAGTTGTTTTGTTTTGTTTGTTTTTTTAAGTGGTCAAAAAACTTAAAAATCCTAAAAAACAACTTAAAATAAAAAGTAAGAAATCCCGACTTTTAACTTAATTGCAAATCACTGGATTGCATTAAATGCAATTTAAAATATTTTCTTTCGATACTATCCCTCCATATATAATATATTTCATATTTCATCAAAATTACATATGGTATATAAATCTTTATTTTAATATATTGCTTATTTTAAATAGCTTTGAAAATAAAAAAAGAACCATAATAACTGTTCATATTGGTGTTTAATATCGATACTTTATTATGATATTATGGTGATGTATATATATATATATATATATATATATATATATATATATATATATATATATATATATATATATTAGAGTGTTTTGTACGAGTTTTTCTGATGTCCTTTTTATTTTTTGAAAAAAAAAATCTTTTCTTTTCTTAGAAAAAATGAAGTTTGTTTGTAATCAAAAAAGAAGATCACGATCATATATGTTCATATATAATTATTATTTTTGAATTGTTTTTATTCCATATTATATGTATAATTGTTTAATATATGTATAAATGTAAAATTACTTATATTCAGACAATTTTACCTTTAAAAAAAAACGTGTAGATAATACATTCAGATGTGAGAAAAAAAAATATCATTCAGGTTCAGATTTCAGTCCCTATTCAGTCATTAGAAAAAAATTTAGGAATGTTCAGTATTCAGACAAAAATAAGTTTTTTAAATATAATTTTCATTATTAAAAATTGTTTTCAAAAATATATTATTTTAAAAATGATACCGAACCTATTCCGTAATGAGTTTTCCATATTTTACAAGTTGCACGGTAAACTAAATTGTTAGGAAAAAAAAACAATATATAACTCAACAAGTCGGATTCCCTATAAAATCCATCCACGTGTCCCTCACCAATTTCTCGAAGGAAACGACACCGTATTTAGGCTAGGACAACGAACTCAAATCAAATGGGCAAATGGCAGATGAATAGATGATGTTGCTGACTCTGTGGATCCGGCAAATTGAGCTGGCCGCCAACCAAGTTTGGTGGTGGTGACGGGTGACGAGTGTCTGTTTCTTCCCATTTCACAGCAAAACATTCAAAATAAAAGAAGCAATGTCTCTGATATTCAGAAGAGTGTGTTCAAGCCTTCCTCGATTTTCTAAATTTGCAATCAGGTCCTTCAAATCATTGAAATTCCCTGGAGAGTCCCTCGATTCTTCTGCCTCTCCTGTTCTCACTCACGGCATCCACGTCTTCCAGTGTCCTGTAAGTCCTCTTTCCGTCTCTGTTTGGTTGCTGAGAAACTGTAGGAAAGATAAGATAGATGAGTTACAGTTTTGTAGCTTTGCCACATCAATTCAATTTTATTTAGAAATGAATGATTCATTTACAGACATACCATGAATGTTTTTATTTTCATTGTGATTTTGAATATTCAACGACTGATATTAGCATTGGTATTGGACTAAGGTTGGCTTTTGGAGTTGATAATTTGAATGGGTTTTGAATTTAGGATGAAGTTGGAATTGTGGCAAAGCTCTCAGATTGTATTGCTTCAAGAGGTGGAAACATACTCGGAGCTGATGTTTTTGTGCCTGAAAAAAAGAATGTGTTCTATTCCAGGAGGTACTTTTATTGCTCTCTTTTGCTTCAAGAATGTGTTTAATGTGTATGGTGATGTGTTTCTTTATGGTAGCTTGTGTTTTTAAGAGATTGATTTTGTGGTTTGTTTTTTCAATAGTGTTATCTCTGTGGAATGCAAATGTGCAATTAATGGGAGTTGGAGGGCTAGATTTACTAGTTCAATTTTATTATTTAAGTTTCTAATTATATGAGTTAAAGTAAACAGAACATTATTATTTTAATCAGTCAAATGGTCCTTCTTGATTGTTAATGCCATGTATGTTTATAATTACAGGGTCTATTTTGTGCAACCAGCATCAGAATACCTATATATATATATATATTTATTTATATATATATATAATCTCAATATGAAATTATTAATAAGAGCAGCTTCTATACCAGCAAGTGCATATGTGCTTGAACTAAATTTCTCCTCAAGTTTAGTCCAATTGATTGTGATTTTTTCTGCAAATGTCAAAAAGTTGATAATAGGTTGAATATGATAAGCAGTCGTTTGTCTTAGCGCTGACTTTACTTTGTAGCAATAAGAAGAATATAATGGTATTATAATCTTGAACGATGCTGAGTCTAATCATCTGCAATGTTGCAGTGAGTTTATTTTTGACCCTGTTAAATGGCCGAGGGAACAAATGGATGAAGACTTCTTCAAGCTGTCAAAAAAATTTAATGCTATGAAATCAGTTGTTCGGGTGCCTGATAAAGACCCCAAATATAAAATTGGAGTTTTTGTTTCAAAGCAGGTACATTTGGATAGTTTGATACCTATAGTATATAGTTTTGAGTATCAAAGCTAAGTCTTTGTTTTAATTGCAGGACCATTGCCTTGTTGATTTATTGCATGGATGGCAGGATGGTAAACTTCCAGTTGATATAACTTGTGTGATAAGGTGAAGATCTAGAAATCTTATTTTCTGGTTGATACCTTTAGTTTCAGTAATGCTGATTACAGTCCATATTGGTAACAGTAATCATGATAGATTACCAAACACCCATGTCACTCGCTTTCTTGAAAGGCATGGTATTCCTTATCATCATTTGCGCACATCCATTGAGAATAAAAGAGAAGAAGAAATTTTGGAATTGGTTCAGAATACTGATTTTCTAGTACTAGCCAGGTACATGCAGGTATATCATATAAGTTTCTAAGTCACTCTCCCTTCTTAGTGCTTGTTTCATACTAAGCAAGAAGAATTTTTGGATAAGTGGTTATAGATTCAAATTCAGAATATTTTTGGAGGATACACTTATAACTTATTCCCTCACTTAACCTTGCAAGTCAATGGATAGCAGTATATAATTTGCAGAAAAAAATTGTATAGTGTCTGTCCTGTTGGTATTCACTGTTAATTTTGAAAAGTTATGCTTGGAGGCCAACTTCCAAAGCTGTCGTGGCTGGCTACATGTGTGGACCAACCCTCAAAAATGTGCGTGTATCCAGAGATTTCAACGCTAGATAATAGCCTGTATATGCCATATTCCGTAAACAAATTTACTGGTGTAATTGAATCAACTATTGAAAAATCAATATTCTTCTGCAGATTTTATCTGGTAACTTTTTAAGTGCTTATGGGAAGGATATAATTAACATTCACCATGGCCTTTTGCCATCATTTAAGGGTGGGAATCCATCTAAACAGGTTTGTTCTTTTGCCTTGTATAATGGTTGTCAAAATTGTCACCATTATAGCATTTCAAATCCTCCTGTACCTGATTTCTGCACCCATTTAACTGTTAGATTATGTTGGCAGGCTTTTGAGGCAGGTGTTAAATTAATTGGTGCAACCAGCCACTTTGTATCTGAAGAACTTGATTCAGGGCCTATTATTGAACAGATGGTGATTATTTTCTATTTCTTACAGCTGTTTCAAATTTTGATTCCATTTACTATATGGCTACCTTGTTAAACATTGTTACCGATTTTGGTAATTTGGGATGATGGCATTAATGGTCATCCTTAACTTGTTTACTGCTGTTTAAATTACTTTGACTGAAGTCTAAGATGAAACCTACCCTTGTTTTTCTGGTGCTCCCAAAACTTGATCGTGAGAACTTGCATTTGTTAATCCAAGATGTTTTATCATCACACAAGGCAATGTCCACTGCAACCCACCTGGCTTTGACTGCACATGTTAGAGGCTTGGCAGTTTGTTCAGCAGAAGTCCAAACTTATTACAGTTTTCAGTGACTTGGCTTTCTCTTCCTGTTCATATCTTTTCCATTATCTCCCTCTGCTCTTTCTTTTACTGTCATATTCCAAACTTTTAACTCCTTATTGGGTGCAATTCTCATTGGTCAGACTTATGGAATACTGGGTCTTTACTTACCTAACCACTGATTCTTTCCTGGAGTTAACTAGGTGCTGTTCCTTTCTAGGATCAAAGGCAAGTCATATGAAGCTCTAACTTGTGGAGTCTAGTGGCATACTGATCTTGTGAAAGACAAAATTGTCTGTTAAAGCAGCAAGGTGGATGATGAACTTTATTGGGCCTCATTGATAATAAGTTGATTTAGGAAATGGAATTAGTTTTGTTGAATTTCTTGATGTCTTAAGGGTGCTAACTAATTATCATCTCTTCTTTTTCTCAATATATATATATATATATTGTTCTTTCTCATTGAGATGATCCTGAAGAATGTTCTTATCATTATCAGAATGCAATGCTAACTTCTCTCAATTAAAATGACAAGACGGAGTGTGATTTGATGCTGTAATTTCCAATAACATCCTCATGGATGATTACAATCTGATTAACTTTCCCAAACCACAAAGGGTTTTTGTTGTACTCAGTTTTGTTTTCAGTCGATTTGCTGTTTTTGAAGACATGTGAAACTTTCTTGATAAAGAAAAAGGGAAAGCCATACTCCTGAAGAAATTATGCTCAACTGCCAATGCCATGACTGCTATTACTGTTACGACTGCCAAATTCAAAATGGGCATTTATCATATATCATATTCATTGAATTGCTGTTGTAATTTTTCATTAAACAGACATGATCATGTCAGGATTATTTGTGGTTATGTACTCGGATCTAAATCCAAGAGAGTTTTATGTCTTTATCAATTTAACTGTGCATGCCAATCTATAATGCATATGTGATTTTCCGATAATTTTAAAAAATCTAACAAGGTAAGTTAATTTTGCAGGTCGAGCGAGTTTCCCACAGAGATAATCTCCGAAGTTTTGTGCAGAAATCAGAAGAAGTCGAGAAACAATGTCTTGCAAAGGCTATAAAGTCATACTGCGAGCTGCGAGTTTTACCTTATGAGGTAAACAAGACTGTTCTATTTTAAGGGGAGAGGAAAAGAAAAAAGAAAAAAAAAAGAAAGGGAAATTTGGATAATGAAGTTGGAGACGGAAGCAAATTGTATGTACATTTGATTCCTTTTTTAACTGTTCAATGACAGTTTCACCACCAATTTATAGAATTGTAATTACACTAATAAACACATGAAATCCAGCACGTAATTTGATCCTTCTTTCCTCTTTGGCTGACTTGTTGAGATGGTCATTGATCACTATAATTCTGAATTGTTACATAGAGATTCTCTGTCGAATTTTCTCAATCTCGGCCCGATACCTCTCTGATGCTTAGATCTCGGAATATTTATGGAATGAAAATAGTGGTAGCTCTGGTGTATCTATAGAGCTTTGTATGGTTTGCTTGGTTGCCAACATATTAGACTAGCATTAGATAAGTTGTAAGAACATGCATTTAGACACACCATTTCCAGTGCACATGCCTTGCAGACTAACATAGGGTTTTATGTTAGTATAAATCATCCCGCTGATCTTGTTTCTTACCAAAAAAAAAAAATCGAATTGAAGATGCAGAAAATCAAAAGGAAAAAATATAATGTATAAGAGAGAGAATAACTTTTAATTTTGCATAATTATGCAATCTTTTTGTATGCAAAGCGTCATAGTATTGAAACTCTTGAACTGTAATACATTTACACATTCTCCATTACAACTGCCCTCCTTTTTTCCATTATTTTTCTTCAGTGGTTGGCATAAGAACAGCAGATCTATACATTATATTACTGTAAAGAAAGACTCTTCAGAATATAAACTCATTCATGAAAATTTGCCTGTCCTATTGTTGGACTATGTGTGCATAAACGTATTCTGTACTATATGTTGCTACTTATACAGTTATACTCACAGATTCTAGAGAAAGTTCAGTTGTTTCGAGGCTGCTAACTTGACGGAGAAGATTTTGAATCCCATCGACCCATCTCTGCTTATGAATCTTGCTTTTGCATTTGAACTCTAAAAGACCCTGTGCAGTTTTGAGACCAAAATAGACTTCCTCTGAGATTTCCTTTTCTTTTTTGTATGGCCAAGCAGCAGTTTCATCAAAGACTCCATAGACAATACCTGATGCCAGTAGAATGCAATTAGATGTTATTTCCAGGAAAGCTGTATGTCATAACAAAGCAAGAACAGACCAATTTCAAAAATGAAATGAAAATGCTATTGGAGAAAGCAACAAGCTGATTTGAGCGAAATATGTATGCTTACTTTTGTTCTTCTTGGAGAAAGCTCCTCCTACATGTTTGCTTTTGATCGTAACAATGACCTGAAAACAGAGCAATTTGATTAAATTTTGTACTTCGAATTTGAAACTTTGAGTAACTATTTTCTTTTCTGTACCTGAGATTTCTTGTTGATGTACGCAGAGACAAACTTCCATCGCAACACTCCTACAAGTTCCAATATCAAGAATTTTACAGTCGTTAATGAAATGGTTTAGCAAACAATCTTGCTTAATTTTGAATCCTCCGACAAGTGCACAGATTTCCCAAATTGACTGACTACCTTTTCTTGTCTGCTGCAACAATTCACCTACACAGGGAGGATCTTGTTCCTCCAGTTGACTGTGAAAAGCAGCCGGCCAATGAGTTTCTGCGATGCTCCTTTCATAAGGACTTATCGATGCATTCTTCCTTGCTTCTTTCGGCAATCTTGCTTTCAGAGCTGCTTCTCCTCTCAAAGCTGGTTCATTGAAACCAAAAAAAGAATCTGTTAACCGATGATCAGTGACCGAAAAAACATATTTTCTGCTAATGTTAATATATCGAATACCTGTTGCAGCTGCAGCTGTAAGAGTCAAGAGATCACCGGGAGTTTGAATGTCCACTGCTGATCTTACAACTGAAGCCACACGATCATGATCAACTCCGGCTGATTCAGCTATGTCAATGCAGTGTGATGCCAACAGTTCAGTAGCCGAGGCCAATGCCACGCTCATTTTCGAGTTTGATTCGTTGGAGTTTCCGGCTACAGACACAGCAGCCAAGGCTGCAGCCAGTCCTGCGACAGAGAGAGAAGAGTGCATACGTGCAGTTTCGACTCGTGCCCTGTCTTTCTTCTTCACTTTGCTAGCACTAAGCTCCTTTTGGTGTTGAAACCATTTCCCAATCGATCCTGTTCTCCGAGCATTTAATGAATTCACTATCTTGCTTGACTGCCAAGAAAAAAAGAAAGATATTAATTAACTGAATTTACATTTGAGAGGTAAGAAAAAAACAAACTAAACAGGATTTGATGAAGTTACCGTTTTTGGAGCATGAAGTGTCTCTGGCAAGGAAGTGAAATTCTGGTCAAGTAAAAATGGTTTCTGTTTTTGAGCAAGAGCTTTAGAAATTTCAGAAGCAGAGAGACTCCATGATCTGGACAAAAACTCCATTGGCTCTCTTGGTGTTTGTGGTTGAGGGATAGATGCCAATGATGCTGCTGCTGCTTTCAACTCTCCATCTTCCTCTAAATTCTGTGTAGCTGAATACAACCCATTTTCCATTTTCAACTCTGTATCTCTTTTAGAACTAACAAGACTAATAAAATGTAAATTAGTCAATGCTTGGCCTAGTTGTAAAGCACCTGTTGTTGTTTCTTCAAATTTCTGAGCACAAAAAGTGGTTTATGGTAGTTGAAGAAATATATTTTCAGATGAATTTAGTGGTTCAAAAAAGATAATTGAAAAGGAGAGGAAGAGATGGCCCTTAAAAGAATTTTGAAAAAGATTGCTTCAGCAAATTATAAAGATTTTAAAAAAGACAAGAGAGACTTCCTTGACCAACCTTTCAACTTCAAAACGTCTCTACCAAGAACAAATTTATCATCTTCTCTAAACACAAGCTTCTTTTATATACTAGACTGTAGAGTGTAGACATTAATTAAAAATATAATAAAACCCAGAAGACAGTGAGACAAAATAGATTACGTGACCAAATTTCAATGTCTTGTGCTCTGAACCTCCATGAATTCAGGTGGGGTTTGAACAGAAAAGGCCAGAGACAGAAACACAAGTTACAAAACTCGAAAAATGAACAACTAGTTGATTAATAATTAACAACCATAATGAGAACATTATCCTGGTTACAAGGGGCTGGTTTCTTAACACTCATGCAAACAAAGTATTATTTATAGTATTATCAAGACACGAATAGAAAAAAAGTGCGTGCATGGTCATGGACGGTGTCTGAGTTCTCTTTCTTTCTTGGCGGTGTGTTGGACCACATAGAATTTTGTTTTTCAATCAGACGGCTCTTTTTATCTTTTTAAGAGGAGTCAGAGCTCAGAGCTTAGTGATCAGTCAAACTAAAGTCTCTTTAATGATGAGTTTAGCAGCTCTAAATCTAATAGTAGATGCTTGATTAATATCTTGTTATTAATTCACTAGATGTACTCATCAAAGGGAGCTAACTCCGAGTCAGAGAGATAACTAAACTGTTATGTCATTTGATTCCTCTCTTCCTCAATCTACTGAGGATGCCTAGTTGAATTTGGTCTGCTTATAAGGCATCATGAGCTGAGGCTATTACTATTTTTTTTTTTTGGGTGGTAACCTACAATTTTTAGGAAACAAGAAACGGTAGTATTTGATCACATAGATGAGTCCATGAGAGGACTCGAATCCTAAACTTTAAGGGAACAAACCATATACTTAACCATTTTGCTATCCTGTTATTGGTGTGGTGAGGGGATCTATTATAAGTCAATTTTATTAAGATGATAATTAATTATCAGTAAACTAATAACCGAAAGAAATCAAATTTGAAAACACATTAATAATAGAATAAATCTTCAATGTACTACTGAGTGATGCATCAAACTACTGAAGATTAGATATATGGTTATCACGTGTGTTAAATCATATTTTTTTCGTCACATGTTCAATCTTTAGTAGTCGGGTGCACCACTCAACATTGCACCTGATGCACCGAATTATCTCCTAAGAATAATATGAGATGAGAAATGGATCCAAATTGAGAAAAGTGAACAAAGCAAACCACCAACCGGTCCAACCCACAAACACATTGATAACATAGTCAAGGCAAATGTAGGCACATGTATTATACAATTGGAAGAAAGAACGAGATCTAATTTAAATGGGGTGAGATCAGGTCGGTTGGTTCCTCCTGCCAAACCTAACCCAGTACTGTAGAAATGGTCCCAAAAAAAGTTGTCTAAATAGCACTCGTTTGACTCTATTACTTGCCATCGATTGCAAGCACTACCACTGGGTTGTGCTCTACTTCTGCTAATGGTTTTTAGTAGGTGTATAGTCACGTCAATACAGTTTATGATGATAATCTTATCATAACTCAAATGATATATAGTCAAATTAGACTGCCGTGGTGTGTACAATATATAAGAACAATCAAACTACCACCTTCTTTGGTCTTGCCAATCAATATACGCGTTAGACACCGACGCACTTGCTTGCTTGGCATGGCAAGTGCCAGGCTGCCAATAATAGATATATATATATATATATATATATTGGGCATATGGCTATTTCCTAGATCAAGACTTTATATAATTCATTTCAGCTCCTAATTAAGTTAAGCCTGACGTCATAGGTTATTAGTTGATTAGATAGAAACAACAATGGGAAAAACAATTTTTTTTTTAACAAAACGTGGATGATTTTATTCAAAAGAACAATTTTATTAATATTAAAGAAAAGTTACAAACAAGTCTTCCGATTCTTACTTAAACAAAACAAAACAAAACAAACCGGTTCCTCTAGGATTCGGAATTCCTAATTTGACTAACGCTCTGTTTGATTTTCTATCTAAATACCGAACAATACTGAATGTTACAAAGAATGAATAGTAACTGAAAACTGAAAAACTGAAAAACTGAATATAAATGATAAATTGTTTGTTTTTTTTTTAAATTACAAATATCTGAAAATAAATATATTTACATTTATGTTCTTCTAACTCTTATTTGTTATATGTTTACATTTTAATATATTAAGAACTACTATAACAAGTTATTTAATAATTCTAAAACAAAATTATTTACTTATTAATAATGAGTAATGCTATACAGTCCAAATAATTAATACAAATTTCAATTCAAATGATGTGGCAAGTGAGTTATCATCACTCTATATAACATGAGATGTTATGGTTAATGAAAAAAAGTCATTTATCACGTCATTTGAGTTAAGATTTGGACTAAAATTTTATATTGTCTAGCAATAGAGATAAATAATATTTTAAATTTATATAAACAATTAAAATAAATCAAATAATTTAAACAAGATCACATCACATGGATCCCTTTTTGTTTTTCATTTAATTAATTAGTTGTTTAAAACAAAATCAAAAGAAATGAAGGAGAATAAAAGAGGAGAGATCATATAGAAAAGGGGTGTGAGAGTTATTAGTACTTAGTTACTCAGAGTGGTGCATGACTTTCACTTATTCCTCATGCATATCACTACCCCCATTTTGTTTTTACATTTAAATGTACAAGAAAAAAAATACCCCGAGAGATGGAACTAATGAAATTTGGGAATTCATGATCAAGAAAAAGTAAATGATAAACATGTACATAAAGTTTTATATATCTAGCGGTGAGAAGAAAAAAATTGTATTAATAGGGTTAGGGTTTTGATAGAATACAAAATTGAAAATAAATTATATTTATGAGGATAGTTTTGGAAATAAAAGATTGCTTTAAATTATAGTTTTTTTTATTAAATGAAAAGTGATTTTTTTTAACTTTTATAATCAAGTGATTTTAAGGATATTTTAAGTGATTTTATCACTTAAAAAATCAATCAAAATAATTGAATGGATTACATTAAACGTCGTTAAGTTTTAAGTGAAAAAATCACACATGACCTAAGTAGGAAAATCTCGAAGTAATTTTGAGTTATTATTTCAAAAACTTAACACTTTATATTTGACTATTCATAAACAGACACAAAGAAATAAAACTTCCAAAAATATGAAAACTCTTAAATCACGTATAAAACATAAAAATAGATAAATGGAGGTCAAAACAGCCTTTTTTAGAAAAACGATGACACATTCCCAAAGTAAACCCATGTGTCTTCTATAGGACTCGTCGATATGGTTCCAGCCATATATTATGGGCTCAAAGCGGACATCATTTGCCCCTCCAGTCTGCTTCTCGAAGTGTCCTACATCGGTTGTTATATAACTCCAAGAGTCCAAGGGGTTATTTTACTAAAGTTCATATTTTTTGACAAAATGTCACCTATTTATACATCCTTGTCATATTAGCAATTAAGTCCCTTGTTTTTCCAAAATGTATCAATTTGATCAATTAGATCAAAATACCAACGGTTAACCCTAACTATAAATATAAAAGTTTAATTTTACCCTTGTCAAAAAGACTTATTGAGTTTCAAAATAAAAATATTAAAATGGTTTATAAAAATAAATTAACACCAAAAAAATATTTTAAACAAACAAAAAAATAAAATATTTTTAAAAATAGAAAAAAAAAACAAATGGATTATAGAAAATATAAAGTTAAAATAAATAATAAATTAAAAGTAGTTTTAGAAATTTAAAAACAAAAAAAAGTATTTTATTTAAAAAAAATAAAAAAAATTCAAAAAAGTAAATGGATCTCCACCATTGGATCAATCCAAATCTAATAGTTGAGATCAAGTTACTTTAAAAAAAAAACTTTCTTTTTAATTTTTGAAATACTTTTTTTTTTGTAAATACTTCAATTTATTATATATTTTAATTTTATATTTTCTATAATCCATTGGTTTTTTTTTTGTTTTTTTTAACATTATTATATTTTTTATATTTTTAGAAAATAAACTTTTGTTGTTAATTTATTTTTATGAACCATTTGATTTTTTTTTTTAAAACTCAACAAATCATTTTGATAAGGGTAAAATTGTACTTTTATATATAGTTAGAGTTGACTATTGATATTTTGGTCAAATGAACTAAATTGATGTATTTTAGAAAAACAAGAAATTTAAGTTTCTAATACGATAAAGACATTTAAATAGATGACATTTCTCCGTAGCTCATGTTCGAAAATTTTTATAATGAATGTCTACACTCAATAAATTTGAGTTTGTTAAATGTCACAAGTCACAACATCTACTCGATCCCTCCCATTGCTTCCACCACAGTAACCAAATTTCACTTGCTGCTATGTTTCTATTTCCTTGTCATCAAATTGCTTCCACCAAATGAACAACATTTCATTTCCTGCCAAACATTCACTTTAGTCCAGGGTTACAAGAAATTTGAATTTGGTGGAGAGAGTTGGATATAAAAGCACATAATTTTCTTAAAAAATAAAATAAAAAACATGAAGCATCTTCATCTTCTAATCATGGATCCTTATCTTTTAGAACGGAAAAACCAAGAGAAGGGGTCCCCAAATGAATGAGACATTTTATCTTGATGATAACATCATTTGACCTGCCAGTCTGTACAGAGTTTCCATGCTCAAAACATCATCACATACATTAGTGAGAGAGGGGGTCTGGCTGCTATGCAGTCACAGATAAATTGGCTATATGTTACAGTCATGAATAGTAAAATTTTTGGTCCATTGGATCATTCATGAACTTGATCCAACGGTTCTACATTAATTAAAAAAGAAAAAAAAACTTAAAACCTAAAAAACAACTCTAACCGGTTCCAAGTTGTCTGAGATAATATATATCTCCTTCCTCTATTGACTTCTATTCTTCTCAATTCTCTTCTCACGATTTTCTTCTCTACTTGTCTCCCTTTAGCTTCCATGTCTGCTCCGACCGCCGGCGGCGGCGGCTAATCTCCACCTCCGTTTGCAGATCGCCACCTTTGCCGTCGCCAACGCCACCATCATCACTTCCATTCTTCCCTATTCTGAGTTCTAGCTCGATTTCGGATCATGACAGGCATTAGTATCGAGTCCTGAAATGGGTATGCGCATGCGATCAGATCACGCCCCAGAATCTCCCCGGGGACGGGGGGTTCGATTACGGAATGGCCGTCGGTGTAGACGGGGAGATACTCCTGGCGACGCTGGAGAAGATGGTGGAGATATGCGACACCGTTTTTGTCGACATTCAGTCGATAATCCAGGTCAATCTCATGTCGTTAAAAGGAAGTGGGTTTTATCATCTGTTGCCCAGAATCGGGTTCTCGAAGGCCTCCTCGGAGGAGGTTTTGTTCATGGAAGTAGAAGAGGTTCTAAAAAAGTGTTGTGTGGTGGTGAGTCACGGGAAGGAAGGGTGTGAATTGTATTTGATAGATGGGGAAATGATGAAGATTTTGCCTTTTTCGGCAAACCAGGTTGATCCGACGGGTGCTGGAGACAATTTCCTAGGTGGGTTCGTGGTGGGATTGGTTCAAGGACTACCTGTGCCTGATGTTGCATTGTTGGGGAACCTTCGAGTCTATCACTGTATGTCAAATCGGATTACCCAAGTTCGATTCGAAGGTTTTTACAGGTTTGTGGAACTTTTTTTATTGTTAACACAACTTGAGTTACTGCTTGAATGATTGATTGATGCTTTTTGTGAATCCAAATGTTGTGTAGGTAATTTAGATGATTATTAGTTATGTTAGCGAAATTGTGTTTTATGTAGTGAATAAGAGCATAGATTGAGGCAATGAGCTCGCTGTGTCAAATGTGTTGTAGAAACTTTGATTGTTTCTTATAGCTCGGATTTAAAAATGCTAGATTTGATATACGGGTAACTAACTCGTTGATTGGCTAGCTAGCATTTTGTGCATGTTAATGAAAAAAGAGGACAGATATATAGGCGTTGCTTTAGAATGAGAACTGGATGCTTCGATGTAGTAATTTGTTTGTCTAGTACAATCTGAAATTTTATATGTCAAAATAGTTGCAAGATTTCCAGTAGGTTCAAGCAATTGTCCTCCTCTTCATAAGGTTGTTTTCGTTGCTCTTAATTGAATAAGATAAGATAAACAATTTTTATTTTCCATAGATCACAATGTCATTAGAATTGAATTACCGAAGTTTGATTCGAAGGTTTTGCAGGTTTGTGGAACTTTTTTATTGTTGATACATCTTTAGTTACTGCTTGATTGATGCTTCTTATGAATCTGAATTTCGTGTAGGTAAGATTATCAGTTTTGTTAGCAAAATTATTAGATTGAGGCAATGAGATTGCTGTGTCAATTGTGTTTTAGAAACTTTGATTGTTTCGTATAGCTTCGATTTTTTAGAAGCTGGATTCGATATACAGGTAACTAACTCTTTGATTTGTTAGCATTGTGTGTGGGTTTAGCAGAAAAAGAGAGAAGTTAGAGGTGTTGTTTTAGAATGAGAACTCGATGCTTTGATGTTATAATTCGTTTGTCCAGTAAAAAACGAAATTTGATATCAATCATAACAGTTGCAAGATTTCCATGGCCTCTGTTTTTGCTAATTTCTGCAAGTTAGAGTTATGTTCTTCTGTTTTTGCCAATTTTTGTTCTCTTTTAATTTTCATGGTCTAAGTAGTAGAGTATTCTATAAGAATATATATGCTGGTGTCATGCGGATGCCTTGTTAATGTACTTTCTTCTATGAGTAGTTAGTTTATCTACATGCATTAATTTTATTAAAAGAAATAGGTAATCTATCAGTGTTGGTGTGTTTTTTTATAGGTTTGCAATCCTTCTGTATCTGTGCATAAAGGTTATGGTTTGTTGAAGGAGACTGAGGAGTATCTTGCCTCACATGGGCTTAAGAATTTTATCTATTATGTCAGTGCCGGTGACATTAAAGAAGATATTTTTGGAAAACTTGTTCTTTACCCATTTCAGATTAGATTATTAAGCTCTTTAATTCTAAAAGTTACAATATTTTTGATAAGATTCGAACTTTGAAGTAGTCTTTGTTAATTTTAAGAAGCTTGATGATTGCTTTTGTTTGCTTGAACTTTTGCATACTATATTCATCATTATTTAAAATCTTTTTATAAGATTGTCAACATATGTTGTTATTAAGGATTTAAGGCTTCATTATACAAGTTGTCATCTTCAGTTATTGACTTATTTTTATTGTTATTTTTTTCTTTCATAAACTTATTTTTCTATAGAGGAACTAATTCTGAGAAGGTTTCTCCTCCAAAGAGATTGCAAGAGGTAGTTGAATCAGATTACATTATAATGCTAAAATTGTTATGAAAATTATTGAGAACATAGTTCGTGCATATTTTGTGTGTTACCTAATGGTGTGAGTATTATATGATGAATCTAATATTACTTGCAATAGTTGGAATTCCATGAAAATCACCTTTGAAACTAGAAGAATGTAGTTAGTCTACTGTAATTTTATTTACTCATTGTCATGTTTTTTGACAATGGAGGATGATGAATACATCGGTTGCCAAATGTTATAAATTAGATTCAAGTTGTTTGATGATGGGACTTGATTGGAACTTGAATTTGTTGTGACCATAAACATATACTTCATTATTTTTCTTGCAGGAGGCATTTAGATCAACTTCGGTATCAAGAGCTCTTCAACAAAAGCAGTTGAAATTAGATAATTGTGTTGTCACTCAAGTTGTGTGAGTTACTTTCTGACTTGCGTTTTGCCATTACAAAATGTATTTTACTTTTCTATTAGAATATAGAGTTATAAATGTTTCAGTTTCAGCTGTGTGTAATTACCTATAAAAAATGATTGTATATGGTAGTAGAAACCTGTAATGTGCAATTATCTATCAAAATCAATAATTGAGTAAAATGTTGGTTGGCTATTCGTGTTCTTTGGATCTTGCTTTTTTGGTCGAACTAAATTTATGTGACATAGTTTGATATTTGTGTGATGGCACAAGAAGATAATCTATGTTTATATCCAACAGTCTTGTATCCTTGAGTTCGACGGTGTCTCAAAAGGAAATCCAAGACAAGTTGATGCAGAAGCGGTTTTGCATGTTGAAGATGGCAGTGTGGTATGCAGGTTCTTTAATTATATATTAAGCTTCTAGGTTGTTTTGCCTCCTGTTAAATGTAGTTCTCTCTAATCCTGAGCTTTGGTAGGTCTCGCGACTTCATGTAGGAGTGGGAATTGCAATCAATAATATTGTTAGGTATAGTGCTTTGATTTTAGGATTGAATGCTCTTAAGAAAGGGTTTAAACATATTAGTGTTCATGGAAACTCAATGCTTGTGTCTGCTAGATTTAAGTATATTATATTTACTAATGTATTTTGGAGGTTTCGATCATTAGTACGTGGTAGCAATGTCAGATTACATAGCATTGCAAGTATCCAATTCCGGGTATTGACAATGGCCAGTTTTGAACAATTTTATGAGAAAAAATTGTGTTTTTCTCTAAGCTTGTGATATACGACTTCAATTTTATGAATGAAATGTAAACGATCTGAAGAAAGTATGATGACAACTTTTGTATATATCTATGAATCTCCAAATGTTCTTTTTATTTTTCTATTACGAATCATTAGATTGCACTTACATTTTATGTTACAGATTATATGTTAATTGTTTTGATCAGTTGTTTTGATTATAAAAGCTTGGATCTTAGGTTCTTTGTATCATACTTTTGGATTTTACTTGATTGTTGCTTCCTTTGATCTTTTCTTTTGTCATTGGTTTACTTGGTGCTTGCCTTTTTAATTGAGTTCAAGTTCAAAAACCGTTCCAATATATGTTTTCGGTTGGATACAATATTTTTTATTTATTTATTTATATGAGCTGATCACTTTTTTATTTTTTGGTTATAATTTAATTTTAAATATAGTTCTCTCTTTTTTGCTTCTAGGTTCTTGTAATTGTTTATATTTATGTTTGCATTTTAGTTTTGATGATTTGATCATGCTTGGAATGGAATTTCACTTTGTTTGTTTATTTATTTTTCTTAAATGTTCAAACTTGGTTAGAGTACTGGTGAGATATAGTGTGAGTCTGCTTTGGAAGATTGTTTTTTGTTCGAAAATGTGTTGTTTGATGAGATCTAGTTGCTGGATATTGACATTTGATTTCAGTAGTTGTGAGCTTTTGCTTGGTTTGTTTGAGTTAGGAGGTTAAATTTGTGGGCTTGGTACTGGTTTTATGATTTGGTTGTAGTGTATATGTGGTAATTGTGGTGGGTTAATTGGAAACATGATGATCAATTGTTTATTGCCATGTTTGTTTACCGCGTGATTATACTGGAAATCTACTGAACTCATAAATACGTTGTAGTTGAAGAATGTAAATGGATTGATTCATGATTTCCATGTTTGATTGTTGAGGCAACACATTGATAGGTTGTTTGAGATTGAATTTGTGTACAATATGGATCACATTGTTGTACATGGACCTGAGAATTTACAGAATTGGGAGAATTATATATTATTGCAAACATAATTGCGTAATTGATTTTACTAAATTTTAGAATTATTTCCAAAAAATATTCAATAACTTCTCTCTCTATCTCTCTCCATATATAAATGCTTTGCAAAACTTGTAACAGTCATATTCTCTGAAAACACTTTAAATCCCAAATTTAGTCAGATTTGGATACTTGATTTGGCATATGATGATTAGTATAATAGAGATATCGATACTGCATCATGTGTGCATTGTGCTGTTATCGCTTTGGTTTTTTTCTGCTTTCAATCGATCTCACCCATTCGTTTATTTCGTTTCTCTAATCTATATTTACTTAGAAGTGGTTTTGGTCATGCTCTAATCTATATTTACTTAGAAGTGGTTTTGGTCATGATTATGATAGATGATAACAGTTTTCAGGTCAATCATTTTGATTTTGTGGAAGGTGTAACTGTATGCTTGAATGACTGAACCATGTTACAAGTCATCATTCGTTTTAGCCTTTACCATTTCTTAAGTGAAGTTTTTAGAATTGACTGTACACCTATGATTAGCTGATATGTGTGTGTGTTTGTGCGCCACAATTTTTTTTGGTCGAAGGTGGTGGGTATGGTGATGCTTTGAAATTTTAAACACGGGGAGATGACAAGCTCGTGCTTGTGAGTGTGTGTACATAAACGCTAAATCTTTTTGGTCAGCCAGTCTTATCACTTATGTTAACTTGGATTTTCTTTCATATGTTAGGCTGTCCATTCTGTATTTATATTCATTGTGTGTTGAGAGAAAGTGTTTGTTCTCTGGTGGTAGGATAAAAAGTTGTATTTTCGATTTAGTTGAGTTGATTTCTCTTTGTTATCAACTATGTGAAGGTAAATGTAATTTTTTTTCATTTCCTTTAGTGCTACTGTGAATTGTGAGACATGGGAGGAGGTTGCCATCAAGAAGATTGGTAATGCATTTGACAATAGAACTGATGGCAAGAGGACTTTGTGAGAAATTAAACTGCTTCGGCACCTGGATCATGAAAATGTAAGTCCAGTGAGATCTCTAATTTTTTTATGTTTGCATAATTCAATTAAAACTTTTTTTTTTTTCATAATGACTTTGGTTGATATTAGATTTTGAGAGTAAATTCTAGAATTTATCATGTCAGATACACCTGTTTGCCTAGTTTATGCTAGCTTGCTTTTAGGGTAGGGAATTTTTTTTTAAATTGCCTATTGGTTTGGTTGGCAATATAGAATATTCACTTACACTCAGTCCAACTGGTTTGCTTAGTTTTTGGTCATGAAATGAAATTTTGCAACAGTTGTGGATCTGTTTTGCTGGGATTGTAAGCTTGCTGTTTTTTTTCTTTATTCTCTGCAGGAGATTGCCATCAAAGACATTATTCGACCGCCAATGAAAGAGAACTTCAATGATGTATACATAGGTTATGAATTAATGGACATTGATTTACATCAAATTATTCGTTCTCACCAAGATTTGACGGATGACCAGTGTTGGGTTTGCACCTTTTACTTTTTATTTTCCTTATTAGTTTTAATGTTTATGTATCTAAGCAATTAAGTAATTTTGAATGCTTATTCGATTATAATCATTAGTTCCTTTGCCCCTCACCCTCAGTTCAGTAATCCTGATCTTATGTACACTTATATTTACTCATGCATGATCAATCTTTTTTTGCAATGTGAATAATATAGGACCTGCTAACTACATTTTTACTCAAGGATTAGATAATTCATTTCAGAGTTTCTGATACTCTGATCTTAGTTTTGCCATATACTTAAATGTCAAGCTTTATGTTGTTAGTTTGGATGGAACAATTTTAGGCATTATCTCAGTATGCTTATCTTTTCATGCATAAAGTGATAGCTTACTGTGATTGTGAGGGTCAAAGGGGTGTCATCACTATATTTATGCTCTGCCTAATGGCTGAATGCATAACCTTGAATTTGAAAAGAGGGACATCTATGTTTCAGTAGGAAACTCAAATCTTCGAGAGATTAGTGTGGTGGATGTGCGAGAATATTTTGTTTTTCCTCTAGGAGATGAACATGAACAGATTTGATATGTAAAAAGGAGAGATTGTTTGGATATCAAGAATTTTCCATCACACACGAAAACTCTTTTTCATTTCTTATAATTTTCCATCTTTGTCATGTATTTGGCTAGCAAAAAATTATTTTTGATAAATTATGCATGGTACATACTCCTATGTGATCATCACCACATTTGTATCTTCTTCTTTACTTGTGTCTGTGTGCTAGCTGCTCTGTTGTGCTATGCTCTAATATTCTTTTTCTCATATGAATTCTAAAAGTTTGAGCTATTTTAATACTTTTCATTATAATCTGAATCAACTTTGTAAATGTTAACTTTGCATGATTTTCCATATGTTTTGAATAGCTTATAGGTTCACCTGATGAATCCCCCATTGGCTTTCTGCGAAATGATAACGCAAGAAGATATGTCAGAATGCTTCCCCAGTTCCCAAAGCAAAATGTTTCTGTTAGATTTCCTAATGTGTCTCCAGGTGTTGTAGATTTGCTGGAGAAGATGCTCGTATTTGATCCGAACAAACACATTACAGGGACATTGATATAAACTTATAGAGAGCACTATGCCTTTGGCTATTGATTTTGGCATTTTGATAACTTTAGAATTGAAGATTCATGAAGCATTAGGACTGATTTTCAGTTTGATTAGGATAAAGAATTATATGCTGTATCAAATTGTTTGTCGTTTTAGTATGACAAATTATAATCGTTATGTGCTTATTTTTTAGTCAATGTTTACTGGACTATCAGTTCTCCTTTTTCTCAGCAACTCTTTATCTTTCTACGTCATTGTTTGCAGTTGATGAGGCTCTGTGCCACCCATATCTTGCCCCCTTCATGATACCAATGAGGAGCCTGTTTGCCCAAGGCCATTCAGTTTTGATTTTGAGCATCCATCATTTACTGAAGAAAATATCAAGGAGCTCATCTATAGGGAAACTGTAAATTTCAATCCCGATCCAACTCATTGAGGTTGGTGGTGTGGTTTGTGTTGCATATATTTGAAATGTATCCCATGGTCCTGATTTGCAAGCAGACCAGATTTGACTTCTACTGCTATCCTAATTCTCTTGTAAAGAAGAAGAAAAAATGTTAGTTTGAGCTACTAATTATTCATGTATAATTTGAGCAGTTATTATCTAGTGTAAACTAAAAAAATTTGAATGTGGCAAATATAATTAATGAATAGACTGAATATTTCTCTTGCATATTCACCTCCGTTAGGTCGAACCATGCAGACACTTTAACACTTTACCATAAACGGTTTTGAAGCTTCTCTAGTGAAGAAGAAAGGTCTCCCCTACCGTCTTCCGATCACAAAAGTGAAAGCTAAAATTCTTGCAAGCATGTATAGCACAAACCTTCGATATGGGATAAGCTAGTCCATATAAACACACATATAAAGGGGAAAAAATGGATGAGAAAATTACATATTCATTTAGTTTTATCTTATTCATTTAAAGAAATTGGGTTCTTTAGGACTCAAGTTTCACTATAAGAAAAACCATGCAATCACTCGGAATTGTTTACTTTAATTGCTTAAGTAAATGATTTTTGGCGATTACCAAATTAATGCTCCAAATTGTTGCTAACAATGTATAATGTATTAGTGTAAGAAAAAAACAATGTACTAACCACGATAGTATAATTAGTTACAAAGTGGTTAATTTTTCCATGAAAATAATTACAAGTCAAATTATAAAAAACAAATAAATTAATTACGAAAGCCGTATAAGAATGAATGTAATCAATAATGCTTTTATGACGATAGAGTAAGTAGAGTATCCAATCCTTTTAAATTTAACTTCACATTTGATTAATAGTTGAACACAATAGATATAACTTATTTACAACCTTGTACAATTTAACTAGACGATATATTAATTCTATGAATATAAGCAAATTTAATTTCTCTTATGTAATCAGAGTACGATAGTTTATTAAAATTATTATTATTATTATGGCCTTTTGAAACATAAAAAGAATTTCAATGCTATGGAGAAAATTGATTCATGTAAAAAAAAAAACAATATACTTACCGCATAATCAAACTTATAGAGAAGGAATCGTTTCCATATGCCTAATATCATTCTCAAATAACAATTATCATGAAATAGTTAAAAGTCAGAATATTAAAAAAAACACTGTTATGAAAACCGTAAAAATGGTTACTGGAGCCCTAAAAGTGGTTATCAATACTGTGAAGATGGTTACAAGTCAAAAAAGAATAAAAAATAAAAACTGGTTACCAGAGTCGTTAAATGCTTACTGGACCCGTAAAAATGGTTACTAATGACGTGAAAATGGTTACAAGTCAAAATATCAAAAATCATGCGGTAGTTACCAAAGCCATAAAATGGTAACTGAGGCCGTTAAATCTGTAACCATCGTCGTGAAAATGGTTACAGATGAAAATAAAAAAACAATTAAACCTAGTTACCGAAGCCGTAAAATACTTACTGAAGCAGTGAAAATGGTTACCAATACCGTGAAAGTAGTTACAAGTATAAATTTCATAAATAAAAAACTGGTTACCAGAGCCGTAAAATGGTACCTGGACCCGTACAAATGGTTACCATTACCGTGGAAATGGTTAAAAGTCAAAAAATTAAATATTTAAAAGTGGTTACCCAAAGCGTAAAATGGTTACCACTTCCGTGAAAGTGGTTACCAATACCGTGAAATTTGTAAAATCAATAAGTGGTTACCAATACCGTGAAATGGTTACTATTACCGTGGAATTGATTACAAGTCAAAATATTAAATATTTCAAAGTGGTTACCCAAACCGTAAAATTATTACCACTTCCGTGAAAATGTTTACTAATACCTTGAAAATAGTTACAATTTAAAATTTCTAAAATCAATAAGTAGTTACCAAAACCGTAAAATGGTTACTATTACCGTATAATTGATTACAAGTCAAAATATTAAATATTTCAAAGCGGTTACCCAAACCGTAAAATTATTACCACTTCCGTGAAAATGTTTACTAATACCTTGAAAATAGTTACAATTTAAAATTTCTAAAATCAATAAGTAGTTACCAAAACCGTCAATGGTTACTGCATCCGTGAAAATGGTTACTAATACCGTGAAAATGGTTACAATTTGAAATTTCTAAAATCAATAAGTAGTTACCAAAACCGTCAAATGATTATTGCATTCGTGAAAATGGTTACAATTAACGTGAAAATGGTTACAAGTCAAGATTGTAAAAATCAAAAGGTAGTTACCAAAGCCGTAAAATGGTTATTGGGGCCGTTATAATGGTTACCATCGCCGTGAAAATGGTTACAACACAAAATATTAAAAAAAAAAAATGGTTACCATTGCCGTATTAATGGTTACTAAAAGCCGTAAAAGTGGTTACTAGTGCCGTGAAAGTGGTTACAAGTCAAAATTGTAAAAATTAAAAGGTAGTTACCAAAGCCGTAAAATGGTTACTGGGACCGTTAAAATTGTTACCATCGCAGTGAAAATGGTTACAAGACAAAATATTAAAAAAATAAAAAATGGTTACCAATATTGTATTAATGGTTTCTAAAAGCCGTAAAAGTGCTTACTAGTGCCGTGAAAATGGTTACAAGTCAAAATTGTAAAAACCAAAAGGTAGTTTCCAAAGTCGTAAAATGGTTACTGGGGCCGTTAAAATCGTTACCATCGCCGTGAAAATAGTTACAAGATAAAATATTAAAAAAATAAAAAATGGTTACCAATGCCGTATTAATGGTTACTACAATCCGTAAAAGTGGTTACTAGTGCCGTGAAAATGATTACAAATCAAAATTGTAAAAATCAAAAGGTAGTTACCAAAACCGTAAAATGGTTACTGGGTCCGTTACAATGGTTACCATCACCGTGAAAATGGTTACAAGATAAAATATTAAAAAAATAAAAAATGGTTACCAATGTCATATTAATGGTTACTAAAAGCCGTAAAAGTGCTTACTAGTGCCGTGAAAATGGTTACAAGTCAAAATTTCAAAATCAATAGGTAGTTACCAAAGCCCTAAAATGGTTACTGGAGCCGTTAAAATAGATACCATCACCGTGAAGATGGTTACAAGTCAAAATATCAAAAAATTAAAAGTGGTTACCCAAGCCTTAATATTGTTACTGAAGCCGCGAAAATGATTACCAATGCCGTGAAAGTAGTTACAAGTCTAAATTTCATAAATTAAAAACTGGTTACCAGAGCCATAAATTGGTAACTGGAGCCGTAAACATGGTTACCATTACTGTGGAATTGGTTACAAGTCAAAATATTGAAAAAATAAAAGTTGTTACCCAATCCGTAAAATGGTTATCACTGCTGTGAAAGTGGTTACTAATACCGTGAAAATGGTTATAATTTAAAATTTCAAATATCAATAAGAAGTTACCAAAACCGTAAAATGGTTATATGAGCCGTTAAAATGGTTACCATTACCGTGAAAATGGTTACAAGCCAAAATATATATATAAAAAATGAAAATATATAATTAATTAATTTATCTTAATTAAATATAATTTTTAATTATATAAGTTTCTTTCAGCTTTCATTATTGTTATTCATGATTTTTCATAATTAATGCTGTAAATTGTAATAATGTGACCACTTCAAATGGTTGATTGGGGTTTTGGGATAGTTTCTATTAACTCATACCAACCACGATGGGTTGGGTCACTCTCCTAGTCTCCTGACAGCCGATGCAATGGTGCATTGATGAAAGATGCACTATGACAATTGAAGATAGGACAGTCATGTGTCATATTTTTTGTGTTACAGTAAATCACTCACATCTAGATATGACCACGGTTCGGTTCGAATAGTGGAACGGAACGGAACGGAACCGTAATTGTGTGAAATAAACCGTAACCGTAACCGTAACCGTAACCGAAATCGAAATCGTGGAACCGGTTCCGGAACCGTGGGGGCGAAGGTTCGGTTTCGGTTCATCTCCTAAAAAAATCGGTCAGGAACCGACGGTTCGGTTCTGGTTCCGGTTCTGGAACTGCTGGTTTTAATTAATTAATTAATTATTTTTATTTTCTTAAGCAAAAATATATATATAAAAAAGAAAGAACAGAACCGAACTGAACCGAACCGAACCGAACCGAACCGGAACTGGAACTGGAACCGGAACTGCCTATCTACGGTTTCGGTTCCGAACCGAAACCGAAACCGGCCGGAACCGTGGGCATGTCTACTCACATCTACCGCTTTTTACGCCGATCATTAATTTGTTAGAACAAATTTACTTATTTTTTAATTATTACCATAATTTGAAGTTTGAGGAGAATGACATGATTCAAACCTACCGCTTTAATAGATGTATAATTTTTATATACATATATAAGGATCCTTTATTTTAATTATTGTAAGGGTCTTGAAAAAAATACATCGACTTAAATGAATTTTATTTTAATTTTTTTTTGTGGAAAATGAATTCATTAAAATCTACCTATGAATAAAATTAGAGAATTTTTTGAATACTAAAACTATTTTTCTTGAATTTTCTTATATTTCGCATATCTCATGATGCCTTTAACAAAATTTGGATAAACAGTTCTAGTACTCAGGAAATTCTCAAATTTTATTCATATATAGATTTCATTGAACTCGTTATCTACAAAAAAAAATCAGATTAAAATTCATTAAAGTCGATGTGTTTTTATCATGATCCTTACCGAAATTAAAATAAACGATCCCTCATGAGAGCTCATTATATATATATATATATATATATATATGTGTGTGTGTGTGTGTGTGTGTGTGTGTGTGTGTGTGTGTGTACACACACATACATTCAAATTTCTTACATAAATGTTATATCCAAACTATTCATAACATGATGAAATTTAATGAATTTTGTTGGGGAAGAAAACGAGCCTACGTTAATAATCAATTACAAGAATATTGGTGATTATGTTATTAGGAAAGAAGTCATTTTTTTTATGTGTTGTGAGAGTAATTCTCAACTTCTGTTAGGTTACAATTGAGTTACAATTGTAGGAAAAAAGTAAAAGTCCCCTTCTACAAAAAAGTGGAAATTAAAGGAAATAGTCTTTCCCAACATTCACTTTCGAGGAAATAGTCCATTGGAGAAAATATTGCATATATAGCTGCTTGGACAACCCCATTTATTAGGATGCCCTTAAGAGGGCCTGTTGATGAAATCCCCTAAATACCCTCCTTAAATTTTAGAACTATAAAACCTTGATCAAGTTGACTACATTACCCTCCCCATTTTGATTTCCCATAAAATGACTAAATTGCCCTCTTATTTCAAACAAAACTTCAATTAAGGACAACACCAAAACCATTTTAATTCAAACAGTCCCATGCTCTGTGCCTACAATAAGAACAACCAGAGCCAAAAGTGAGAAGAAGGAGAAAGCAAGACGTATTTGTTTTCGTCGTTGTCATTGTCATCATCCCCATCAGTATAGAACGAAGCAACCAAATCCTAGACGATACGCAAACCCAACAACAACAACAAATGAGAAATATAGAGAGGAAGGAGAAGCATAAGCTCATTGTTGTCCTCGTCGTAGTTGTTGTTGTCGTTGTCATCGTCGCCGTCACCAACTCCATCGCCATTTAACGAAACACCCAAACCTTAGAAAAAAAACCAAATTTAAGGTACTAATTTCTTCAAATTTCTATATTTTATTGGAGTTTGTTTGTTATTCTTTGTGTTTTGGGATGATATTCGAATTTGTTACTGTTTGTGTTTCGGGACGAATAGTAGAGTTTGTTATTGTTTGTGTTTTTGATGTGTTTGTAAGTGTATTTGGAGGTTGTGTGGTCTGTTTGAAGGGCAAGCAATTTTTCATTGATTGATTGATTGTTGTGAACTACACTAGAAATTTATAATGGGAGGGAAGAAAGAAAAATGTTTGCAGAGCAAATGACTTATGTTGCATGTAATGGTGAATGCATATGTTTAGGTTATGAACGATTCTCATAACTGTAGGGCTGAGAGGGATGGATGATGCATGTAAGTGTATAATAATGATGTTTATATGAATGTTTATGATAAGCTAAGTACTGATTTTGAGAATAAGAATGATGATACAATCATAATTTTCAGGCTGAGACTGATGTTTTGGCTATAAATATTTTTCCTTAGCCTAATACTGATGTTGAGTCTAGGAATGATGTTACATTTTTAATTTTAAGCCTAGAACTTATTTTCATAAAAGCCTGGGACTGATGCATTCATGGCCTATGAGTATATGAATGTTTTCATAAGTCTATGATTGTTAGTGAGTCTAATAGATATTTCTGTAAGCCTGAGACTGAGGTTTTGGTTTTGTTTTTGTTTTCATTGTTTAGATGCTGAAAAATGCGAATGCAGAATTATGGCTGTTCCCAGACCATGAAATGGGTTCCTGTCAGAGTTAACAGTGGAAGCAAAAGGTGTATGATTACCGAGTTGAAGTCGATGCTAAAACAATTTGGGTTGGACGAAAAATTCAATGAGAGCCCTTCAGTATATATTTGGAGGTGAAAGAACCTTTGACACTGTATGGGCAACTGATACATAATATTTTTAAAAGAGAAATCATTCACGCGAAAAGATAGAGAGAAGATGAGATGTGGTTCAGTTTTAGGAAGTTGAAATCCCGGTTCGGCCAAGAAAAATTTTGTTTATGCAGCGGCTTGAAAATGGGACAACTGCCCGAAGGTTTTGTTAACAACAACGAAGTTTCAAAGGATTCGATGCTTAGCAGAATTTTCAAAGGGAAAAGGCCAACTGCAGAGGTATTGTATGCCACATTGAGCAAAATGATATCCGAATAGAGTGAACGTGCATACAAGATGTTGAGTATTTATATGGTGGGCCAATGGCACTGATGACAGACGGACCACAACCATCCCCGGGTGATTGTTCTCATTAGTTGAAAATGAAAAAGAATTCAATAAGTTTCCATGGGGTTCATACATCTTCAGCTTACATATTTTGAAGGGTGTACTGAACAAAAGACTATCCCAACTGAGAGGTGAAGCAAAGAAGAAAGAGAAAGGGAAGGGAAAGAGAAAGGGAGAGAAGAGAAGAATGAAATGAAATCAAAGTATTACACCTACAATTTGTCCGGATTCCCTCTAGTACTTCAGGTAAGTTTGTAGAAAAATTAAGCATGTTATCAAACTTTGTTTTAGTTTTTCTCGTTTCATACTTTGTTGGATTGAAAAATATTGATTGATATTTGTTAGTTTAAATTGTATAGGTATGAACCATGGAGAGGATAATTCATCTTGATAATAAAGTGGGAAAGAGAATTGGTACGGGTTATCCTCGGTTCAATACATAGGAATTTACTACAAGGATTTCAGATATTGAGTCCAAATTCAATGCATCGGTGTGTACTTAATGACCATTTGCTTTTTGTTAATTATTTATGGAAATTCGCTAACAAGTGCTTATTCCTGATATGCAGATGCCTTTATTCCCTTGAGAAGTTGAAACCTATGAAAAGGGAACAAAATACTTCAAATCATTGAACCTCAAATACATTTGTAAGCCATTAGCTGAAAAGAAGAGGGAGAAATTGGCTCTTGGTCTACATACAAGTGAAGAGGAACAAAACCTTGGTTATAAGGATGCGGTTGATGATCATCACACCGACAATGACGGTGATGGGATTGACGCTCTTGATTTGAAGGAGTTAAGATGCTCTATGGGGAGAGATAGAAGCACATTTTCGGGAGAATGTTCCCCCCTTCTAAGAAGCGTCTATTCTCTGATGGAAAATCTAAGGTATGGTTGCATCTACACTTTGGTTTTAGACACTTGTAGTATATTATTCTTGTATACATTTTATTATTAATTATTGCATAATTCATGTGTCATCCACAATCCCAGAAATATATACTGCTATGCTTGAATCCGAGAAACGTCTCATTGCCTTCTGTATTAGAAAGGACATGAAAGTTAGATATAAAGTTGTCAAAAATTATATTATTAATACTTTTATATTATAATAGTTTTTCACTTATTTATTGATGTTGATGTGTAGAAGGGTGGTCAGCAAGATGATCAGGCTGACCAAGATAATGAGGTTGTTGGTGATAACGGTATTGGTGAAGAGGCTGTTGGTAAGGATGTTGTTGGTGAACAAGATGATAAGGGTGCTGCTAATGAGGCTGATGATGAGACAGATAATAAGAATGTTGGTGATGATGCTGTTTGTTATAAGGGTGATGGTGATAAGGCTGTTGGTTATAAGGATGTTGGTGAAGATGATTTTGTTGGTAAGGAGGATGTCGGTGAATATGAGGTTGTTAGCGAGGATGAGATTGTTGGTGGCGAGGATGTGGCTGTTGGTAATGGTGGTGAGGAAGATGAGGTTGGTGTTAAGGGTGTTAAGGATGTTGGGTCTACTTCAATCAAGGGTGATCGGATGCACGAGGTACATTCTATAAATAATAGTGATTTGTCATGTATATCTATAAGTGGGTCATGTCATCTATATAGTTGGGGATTGGGAACAAATATGTTCTACATGGGATGAATGTGTTAGGCCTGGGAAGAATATGATAGGTCTGGAAGCAATTTGGTAGGCATGAGAACAATTCCCTTAGGCTTGAGAACAATTCCCTTAGGCTTGAGAACAATTCTCTTAGGCCTGTGATCAATTTGGTAGACCTTGGAACAATTCATTTAGGCATGGGAACAATTCTCTCGAGCCTGAAAACAAAACAATAATAGTGTTATTGTGATGCATATTTTTTCTTATCAATGGTTTGTACCAGTACATATTTATTTGTATGTAGGACTTGGGGAAAAAAATCTGTCATTGGTGAGGAACAATATCCTTCCCTGTCCGTGTGTTTTATTGGCCAGATCTTGCCCAGTAGTGTGATAGCACTTACTGAGGTTGACCCCAATGTCTAATACAGTGATGTCGACAAACAGAGGGATCGAAAGAGGTCAAGGTGGCTTGAAAGCCCCTACACAAATCTGATACCGAAGAAGTCAAAGAAGACAAAGTCAAACGAGGAAGATGTAGAGTTAATTGAGTTCACATCTTCTTCAAGAACGACGACCAAGTAAGGTAATATTCCATCTCCGTAAGCTATTTTATTGCCATGATTTTCAATGTATTCAATTTAATTCATTTATCATAATGAAATGTATTCATTTTTTATTAGTTTTTATACTGGTTGTCAAATCCTACCCATGACGCATCAATATTTTCAGGACTTGGTCAACGTTAAAAAGTGGATCTCAGATATGATAACATAATTTACTGTCTATTTCTCCCTACTAATTAAGGCTTTATGTAACTTATTTCTTAACGCACACTACTTCATTTTCACAATACATTCATAGTTACTTTGATATCCTGTGGAGGAGGCGTTTGAGCCCTGAGCTCAATTACGTACAAATTATTGGATTGTTCAACACCTCTTTCTTCGTAAGTATTACTCTAGTTATATGATATGGTAAATGGAAATTTGATTATGCATGTATCTGAAATTGTGTTATAATGCATGTGTAATTTTGCCTTTGATTGATTGATATAAGCTTAGGACTGGTTGTCATCAGTCTAGGAATTCTGTTAAATGATTGTGTATTTTTATGACAGACAAGCATCAACATGAAGTGGGCAACAGAAATGAAATTGTTGGACAGCTTGAGGGAAATAGCACAATGTGAGAAGGAGGAGGAGAAAAGAAGTCAGTCGAAAAATACTAGTTATTATTCTTCTTCTCAGAAAAAAATGGTCAACAACAAGATCAATGTCTGGGAAGACTGCCCAGAGTTCGTCCCTTTAGATTACCAACCAAGTCCAGACATCCTCAGACATGTAACAAAGCATGAACTGCTATACCCTCAACCTTGGTGGCAAATGGATTCAGTAAGTTGTTAGTAATGACTTTGTGTTGTCATTATCTATTTTCTTCAATGATTTTTATCTATTGTATATACAGATGCTCATTCTGTGCCACCTTCCCGGCCATTGGGTGTTGTGTCATGTACTTATGAGGGAATGAAAAGTTCTACTCTTTGACTAATTGAACGAGCTGAGGAGCGAACTTAGTCCACGGCTGAAGGACATTCGTTGCCTACTTTACCTGTTGCCATCAATGTTTAAGCATGCTGGTTATTACCAAGAAATGAAAATGGATCCTCATGCAACCCCATTCAAGGCTGAAAGCATGCACTCTAATATCATTCCACAACAAGATGATGGGTATGTTTGATATATTTATTTACTTGTTATTTACTTTTTTTTTTTACCTTCCTAAAGAAACTTATGTAATACATTTCTCATTATCTTACAGGAGTAGTTGTGGTGTATTTTTAATGAAGTATGCTGAGTTAATTATAGTTGGAGTACAAACTCCATGGAAATCAATATTTGGACAAAAGGATATAAAAAACATTCGCAAGACCATTGCAATTGACATTTTCAGCAATAGTCAACTCCGTAATTTCCCATAGAGTAGACTTGTATAGGCTGAGAATGTTTTACAAAGAATGTTTATATGATGATGTATTTAGACTGACTGTTTATATTATACGTATCATGATGTATTCCCTATTTAGGCTGAGAATGTTTTGTATGGAATGTTTATGATGTATTTTTGGCCCAGGAAAATTGTAGTAGGCTTTGGAGATTTCTTCTCAAGCCTCAGAGATTTCTTCCCAATATTAATGATTTCACGTTTGGAATCATTACATGCCACATTGTAAGCATGATTACACGTTGAATTTCTGTAGCGTGTAATCTTTTGTACAATATGGCGTGTAATATTTTCCATTATTGCATTGTGTAATCTTTCACAATGCACCAAAGTGACTGATTACACATTGTGTGGTAACAATATCGATGGTTACACGCTAAGCATCCTCACAAGCCATATTGTAAGAATGATTGCACGCTACATTTCTGTAACGTGTAATCATGATTACACGGTACATAATGTAGTGTGTAATCATGTTTACATTATGGTGTGTAGTGAGTGCCATTTTTTAATCGTGTAATCTTGCTGAGCGTGTAACCATATTGTAAACTGACGTGTAATCATGCTTATAAACTGTCGTGTAATTATATAGGAATATGAAGTTGGACTTATTATGAATACTTAGCAAAAACTGCAATACAAACACATCCACACCCAACATATCCAATCACCTTACATCAAGCGTGTAGTCTAATCTTTACCCATGTGGCATCATATAAGCTTTCAAAGTGAAAATGTAAAATCTAGTACACGTTACACGTTACATTTTTATAGCGTGTAAAGATGATTACATGCTACAATATATAGCGTGTAATCATTATTATAAACTGGCGTGTAATTTTTCCCATAATGTAATGTGTAATCTTTGACAGTGCACCAATGTAACTGATTACACGTTACATTATGTAGCGTGTAATCATGATTATAAACAGGCGTGTAATAACTCATATTTTCAAGCATGTAATCTTTATCCATTTAATCACTTATTAAGTAGCTTGTAATCATGTCTACAATACGGCGTGTAATCATTTGGAGTGTGTAAACAATTTTATAAACTGGAGTGTAATCATAGTTGAAAAGGTTTTTTTTGCTATATCTAGTGTAGTGGGTAAGATGTACTTATTAACGTATTGATTTCCGTTGATTCCCCTTTATCCTTGGACGGTGATGATCGTTGATAATAGCGTCTGGCCCCCATATTTTCATCTTTGGTGGAAAACTGTAACGCCCGGGAAGAGTTCGTAGGCCCAAAATAATTTGTTCCTAGGCCTGTATAATCTTTCCTAGGCTCATTTACATATGTCACGCACGATCCCATATGTTTACTTGCCACATAGTCAGTATAAGGGCTGATAAGAAGAGACTACGCCTAGGACGTTTAAAGCCTAAGAATCTAGATTTTAAGCCTATGGAATGTTCCTAGGCCTATGTTGGATTTAATTTCGTTTTAATTATATTTTTAAAAAGTTTTTTAATTATTTTCTGGTTGCACGGGGTGTTATTAAAAAGAACTGTGCACCCATCGAAATCGAGTTTGGATGTGTAAATCGAATACGGGAGATCGATTCAATCTCAAAGAGTACCATTGACAAATTTTGAAACAACTTTTAGGCATTTAGGGGTTCATAGTTGAGAAGGTTTTTTGCTATATCTAGTGTAGTGGGTAGGGACATACTTTTTCCACCATCAGATGATCTTGAAAATTAACGTATAGAAGTCTATTGATTCTTTTCATCGTTAGACGGTGTCGACCGTTGAGAATAGTGCCTGACCCCATATTTCCATCTTTGGTGGAAAACTGTAAGGCTCGGGAATAGTTCATATACCCAAAATAATTTGTTCCTAGGTCTGTATAATCTTTCATAGGCTCATGTTCACGTATCACGCACGATCCCATATGTTTACTCGCCTTATGGTCAGTATTGAGGCTGATAAGAAGAGACTACGCCTAGGAAGTTTAAAGCCTATGAATCTAGATATAAAGCCTAGTAAATGTTACTAGGCCCATGATGGATTTAATTATATTTTTTTGAAGTTTTTTAATTTTTTTTTCCGGTTGTACGGGGTGTTATTATAAAGCAGTGTTCACCCACCGGAATTGAGTTTGGATGTGTAAATCGAATATGGGAGATTGATTCTATCTCAACAAATATCATTGACAAGTTTTGAAACAACTCTTCTGGATTTAGGGGTTCAGAGTTGAGAAGGTTTTTTGCTATATCTAATGTAGTGGGTAGGGACGTACTTGTTCCACCTTTAGATGATCTTGAAATTAACGTATAGATTTTCGATGATTCCCCTTCATCGTTGGACGGTGATGGTCGTTGATAATAGTGTCTGGACCCCACATTTCCGTCTCTAGTGGAAAACTGTGAGGCTCGGGAACAGGTCCTATGCCCAAACTAATTTGTTCTTAGGCCTGATTAATCTTTCTTAGGCTCATGTACACGTGTCATGCGCAATCCCATATGTTTACTCGTCACGTAGTCAGTATTGGGGTTGATAAGAAGGGACTAAGCCTAGGAAGTTTAAAGCCAAAGAATCTAGATTTTATGCCTAGGAAATGTTCATAGGCCTATGTTGTATTTAATGTCGATTTAATTATTTTTTTTGAAGGTTTTTTATTTTTTTCCGGTTGTATGGGGTGTTATTAAAAGCAGTGTACACCCACCAGAATCGAGTTTGGATGTGTAAATCGAATACGGTAGATCGATTCAGTCTCAACGAGTACTATTGACAAGTTTTGAAACAACTCTTAGGCATATAGGAGTTAAAAAGGTTTTTTGCTATATCTAGTGTAGTGGGTAGGGACGTATTGTTGGGATTATACTCAATAGCAAGAGTATAATAATGTATTTGACAATCTTTTCATACTAATAAAGTGATTTCTAGTTTAACAAATTTTAAAACATTTATAGTTTAATTATTATAATTGTCAAAAGTATATAATTATAAGGTCAAAAGACTATGAGAAAAGAAGAATTGTTCATACATCTAGATATGTATGAGGTAGACACAATTCTTTAGTTAGTCTTGAATAATATTCACAACTTAAGATAAAGGTTGGGTGCCTTTATCTTGTCAAAGTTGCAGATTCTTTTGCTAGCATTTGAGTGGGATCAAATGTGTTATGATGAGTCTAAAATCATCAAAGTGTGGTGTCTTTGGGCAAAAGAATCTAGTGCACTGGGTGCATTGAATAGGATAACAGTGAATTACTTTATCTAGAACCATCAATAGATAAAATTTTTCTTTTGAAGACAATCAGAGAGTCCATCTCAATCCTGAGATAAATGATGGACTTATGGTTGCAAGTGTTATCATTTGAGCTATCAATGAGTACGATTATATAGCATAGTCTATCTTCGATAGTTTGTTGGTATTCATTTGTTAATCGATAGAGGACTTCATTTATAGATATGGACATCGTGGCTTCATTTAGTAAATGAGAGTTGAATATCATCATATGGATGTTTTGAGGTATTGAATATTAAATCTTAACGTTAAGTTTTCAATAGTGTCTATTGAAACATGGCTTCTGGACAAGTCAAAATATCCAAGTTCAAAATGTGGTCATATGAGTAAATATGGTAACTTGGAGAGCTATAGACGGTCTATGAGCTCTTGGAGATTACTGATATTCTTCACGAGGATATACTTTCTCCAATAAGGTTGTCTAAGGTATGAGTAAGAAATATTAACTTATTCTTTCTTTATTTAAGAGTTCAATTTGAGTTCTTTAGTGGAATGAATTAAAATTAATAGATCGCACCTAAGTGAATCATTTGTTGATTGTGATTGGGTTGTGTTTATTGGAGCTTAAATTTAAATAGCCGGCCAAGATCCCCAATCTACACGAACTGGCATGGATCACTTGATATATTCTACCAGACCAATTTAGGGCGTCAATCTAGAATTGTATTAAGGCATGTGGACTTGTTTCTTTTTGTAAGAATAGGTCTAGTTCACATGTGAACTTTTTATTAAGGTCTAATGGATTTTATAACATAGAAAAAATAATATAATGGCCCATATATGGTGTTGGGCGGCAAGGCTATATAAAATAGCTTAATATATTGTTTTCTATTTTATTATTTAATTAAATAGAAATTAATTAATTTGGTAATTAATTAATTATTTAATTAAAAGTCAAAATCTTTTTCCTAGTAGAAGATGGCCTCCTAATATTATAATATTAAAGTCTATATTTGATAAATAGATAAATAAAGAGAATTATTTATCTAGTCAAATTAGGAAATCTTTAATATGGTTACAAATACACTATTGAGTTGGATTAGGAGTCTTGGTGTAAGAAAGAATTCTTTTTGGAAAAGAATTCTTGGTCACCAAGTAAATCCACCTAAGGATAGGATTCTTACCCACCAAGTAAATCCTTCTTAGGAAAGGATTTGTGATCCTATATATATCTCTCTAAATTTCGGCCAGCCCTAAGAAATTGCAAGAGAGAAATTTCGGCCAGCCCTAGTATATTTAAGAGAAGATTTCGGCCAACCTAGGTGATAGAACTTGGAGAATTCAGCTACCATAGAATTTTGAGGGAGAAAAATCTGTTTTTGCTCTAGAAAAAGTTCGATCAACTCTAAGAAATAGTGTGAGATTCAGCAAAGAAGAAAAGGAAGAAAGAACGTTTAGTTTTCGACAGTACACTAGTAGCCTTTAAATTAAAAGGTTTTATATACAACATCGAATCAAGGTTCACGCGAGTTTTAATTAAATTGATTGATAATTCATAAGTGACCTAACGTTCTTTGCTTTCTTCTTGGAGGATTATTGTGACTGACAAATAGAAAGACTTTGTTTGTTTCCATCCTCATGTATACAAGATAAAGAAGGGGAGGCCACACTCCTAGGTGATTCACGTTTGTGATTTGATTGGAAAATCTTACGGATTCAATTCAGCGTTAGTTCAATCGTCACGAGAAAAAGGTACGACTCTTTTTATATATACATCAATTAATCTAGGGTTAAGGTTCTTGTTATTGAAAGGGATTTTTTATTTATTTATACCAAACCCTAATTCTAAGTTTTTCACGCTTCCGTTGCGCAGGTTTTTTCCCTACACGTACTTGTTCCACCGTTAGATGATCTTGAAAATTAACGTATAGAATTCTGTTGATTCCTCTTCATCGTTGGCCGGAGCCGATCGTTGAGAATAGTGTCTAGCCCCCATATTTCCGTCTTTGGTGGTAAACTGTAAGGCTCGAGAATAGTTTCTATGCCCAAAATAATTTGTTCATAGGCCTATATAATCATTCCTAGGCTCATGTATACGAGTCACGCACGATTCCACATGTTTACTCGCCACGTGGTCTGTATTGAAGCTGATAAGAAGAGACTACGTCGAGGAAGTTTAAAGCCTAAAAATCTAGATTTGAAGCCTAGGAAATGTTCCTAGCCCATGTTGGATTTAATGTCGATATAATTATATTTTTTTGAAGTTTTTTTTTTCTGGTTGCACAGAGTGTTATTAAAAAGCTGTGTGCACCCACCTGAATCGAGTTTGGATGTGTAAATCGAATACGGGAGATCGAATCAATCGCAACGAGTGCCATTGACAAGTTTTGAAACAACTCTTAGGCATTTATGGGTTCATAGTTGAAAAGGTTTTTTGCTATATCTAGTGTAGTGGGTAGGGACGTACTTGTTCCACCTTTAGATGATCTTGAAAATTAACGTATAGATTTTCGATGATTCCCCTTCATCGTTGGACGGTGATGATCGTTGAGAATAGTGTTTGGCCCCATATTTTCGTCTTTGGTGGAAAACTGTAAGGCCCGGGAACAGTTCCTATGCACAAAATAATTTATTCCTAGGCCTGTATAATCTTTCATAGGCTCATGTAAATATGTCACGCACGATCCCATATGTTTACTCGCCATGTGGTCAGTATTAGGGTTGATAAGAAGAGACTACGCCTAGAAGTTTAAATCCTAAGAATCTTGATTTTAAGCCTATGAAATGTTCCTAGGCCCATGTTGGATTTAATGTTGATTTAATTATATTTTTTTGAAGTGTTTAAATTTTTTTCCAGTTGCACGGGGTGTTATTAAAAAGCAGTGTGCACCCACCGTCATCGAGTATGTATGTGTAAATCGAATACGGGAGATCAATTCAGTCTCAATGAGTACCATTGACAAGTTTTGAAACAACTCTTAGGCATTTAGGGGTTCATAGTTAATTTTTTTTGCTATATCTAGTGTAGTGGGAAGGGACGTACTTGTTCCACCGTTAGGTGATCTTGAAAATTAAAGTATAGAATTCTGTTGATTCCCCTTCATCGTTGGCCGGAGTCGATCGTTGAGAATAGAGCATGGCCCCCACATTTCCATTTTTGGTGGAAAACTGTAACGCCCGAGAACAATTCCTATGCCCAAAATAGTTTGTTCATGAGCCTGTATAATCTTTCCTAGGCTCATGTACACATGTCACGTACGATTCCACATGTTTACTCTCCATGTGATCAGTATTGGGACTGATAAGAAGGGACTACACCTAGGAAGTTTAAAGCCTAAGAATCTAGATTTTAGGCCTAGGAAATGTTCCTACCCCATGTTGGATTTAATGTCGATTTAGTTATATTTTTTTGAAGTTTTTTATTTTTTATTTTTTATTTCCGGTTGCACAGAGTGTTATTAAAAAGCTGTGTGCACCCACCAGAATCGAGTTTGTATGTGTAAATCGAATACGGGAGATCGATTCAATCTCAACGAGTGCCATTGACTAGTTTTGAAACAACTCTTAGGCATTTATGGGTTCATAGTTGAAAAGGTTTTTTGTTATATCTAGTGTAGTGGGTAGGGACATACTTGTTCCACCTTCAGATGATCTTGAAAATTAGCGTATAGATTTCCATTGATTACCCATCATTTTTGGACGGTGTCGATCGTTGAGAATAGTGCTTGGCCCCCGCATTTCCGTATTTGGTTGAAAACTGTAAGATCCGGGAACAGTTCCTAGGCCTAAAATAATTTGTTCCTTAGCCTGTATAGTCTTTCCTAGGCTCATGTACACGGGTCACGCACGATCCCACATGTTTACTCGTCACGTGGTCAGTTAGAAGTGGAATACAGATGGTTTATAGGCTGGATCTCACTTCCACAAATCCTTCATCTTCTTCCTTGGTTAAACACGCGAACACATCTGTTTCTTCTTTAATTTTTCCTCTTTGATTTTTCTTCACGTGTTCTAAAAGAAGATAACTTAGGGTTCTTCCGTATATTTTGCATAATATTATGGTTCACAGCATCCTTCAGAAGGTTCCGTACATTAAAGCCACGACATAAAACCGTTTTTTTTTCGGAACCTGATTTCATTCCTCACTTCTCTTCAATTTACAGAGATCCGTAAACTATGAGAACACCAATGGGGAAGAATTCTGTTTATGTGGTTTTCAAAGGAAGGAAAAAAGTTGTGTTCAGTTCTTGGTCTGAATGTTATAAACAAATAAATGGTTTTCCAAGGGCATCTTACAAGAAGTTTAACTCAACCGATGAAACATATAAGACGTAAGTAGCCCTTCCGTACATCCAAGCCATTCTTGGCCTCAATCTTCTTTGAATGTTGCTGAGAAGGTATCTGAGCAGGGTGAAAGCATTGGTGTGATGTTTTTTATTTTATTTTATTGGCGTTTATTTTGGGAGTTATAGTTGACACGATTGTTTGAAAGATCTTGTTTGTTTTGTTCTGCTGGTATGATTAATGAAGTAATGTATTTATTTGATCTGTTTTGTATGCTGGTATGATTAATGAAGGAATATAATGACAACATATATTTTGGCATATGCATGTGAAAACAAAACCAATCCCTATGCATGTGAAAATAAAACCAATAAATCTCATTAACTTGTTAGACGGTACAACATGTGAAAAAACAAACAAAACGTTATATTGAAATGTGTTCTTGTGTAGTTGGCATTTTCGATGTGTTTTTGTTCAGGGTGATGTTGGAATGTTGAATTCTATCAACTTCTTCTGCATGTTTTCAACAAGTTGGTAGAGTCCACTAAGTTCATTTTCCCTCGTTTTAATCTCAACGTTTAAGTTGATGATTTCAGCTTCCAGATTTTGAAATCTTCCCACCAAAACAGTATAATCATCATGTAGCCATTTTGCATTTTCACGTTCCTTGATGATGGTCTCCTTTGTGATTGAAACCCTTGCAAGCATCACTTCAAAAATGGCATCTCTCATATGACTGCTCCTATGACCGTTTGCTTCAATCTCCACTTGTTAGAATGAAGTGATCGAACAAATGACTCGACTCAAGACTTTTGTGACCACTAAGTAATCCATATATGGTTTTATAGTGGAACAAGGGGATTACCCATAACTCCCAAAATTGAACCACTATAACCTTTACATTTGAAATGAACCATTGTGTCTTAAATGAACCATTGTGCCTTAATATTAAATTTTCAAAGTTATTAGATATATACATGAAGTAATAATGAAGTCAGCGACTGAGACCATTGTTTATGACTATAACTATCCTAAGCCTGAAACAAATATTCAAGGCCTACAACAGTTGTTCCTAGACATAACATAATTTTTCACTGTTTTACTTCATTATACACACACACGCACACACACGCACACACACACACACACACACACACACACACACACACACACACACATATATATATATATATGTATGTATGCATCTACTATGAGTTAGTCTGGGGTAAAGTCAAATTCATTGTGCCTTAATATTAAATTTTCACATTTTTGGATATATACATCTGTTGGATATCTTGTTTATGACTACAACTCTACTATGCTTGAGAACAACTCTGCAAGGCTTATAAGACTGTACATTTTCAATAACTTTTCTTCTTTTATACAAGAGATTTTTTTTTGACAAGTATGCCATTTTGCATTTCTGATGTAGCACTCAAGGCACGGTGTTCGTTTGAAATTTGAAAAGTAAAAATAATGCTTAAAATAAAAATATAACAAATTAAATGAAATTAAAAACGTTTTGGCGTGTAAACTTAGGAAATGAAATCGGTTTTCAGAGAGAGAACAAAGTGCAAGTGAGAAGATTTTTTTGAAAAGCAGATAAGGGAATTGTTCGTCACCGACGAACTGTTCATCAACAAAGAGTATCGTTGTGGAAAGAGAAAGATGATGTTGGTATGTGCCTTATATGGATTAAAGATTGTTGAACATTGGATTTTAAGTTTGTGAACAATGTCCGTGCAATGAATGAATAATTTAATTTTGTGTTTAAGGTTTAAATTAACTAGAATTGTTACACGCTAAACTATCTCTAGAATCGAGCGTGTAAACATAGCAGAAGTCTTCATGGTTGTTAAACATCGCGTAAAGAGAGTGGGGTTTGACAACTTGTAAAAATACCCAGAATCGTTACATGTTACAATCACTTTACAATCTAGCGTGTAAACATTGTACAAGTGAGCGTGTAATGTAGTTTATTCATTGACTTGTAAAGAATCTGGGATTTGTTACACACCAAAATGAGTTCATAAATGAGCATGTAAAGATTTTGGGCATTATTTGTGTGAACTTGACCCAGAATCGCTACAAGGCAACACATTAAATGGGTTTACCTTGTAGCGTGTAAACCCTTTTATCCCAACGTATGAAGATTTTGGGGATCATTTAGTGAACTTGCCAGAATTGTTACATGCTAAATGAGTTTACATTGTAGCGTGTAAACTCTTTTATAAGTTAGCAATGTTATTATGTACAACGTGTAAAGATTTTATTAAACTTGACCCAGTTTCATTACACGCTAAATGAGTTTACATTGTAGCGTGTAAACCCTTTTATAAGGTAATGTGTAAAGATGTTGTAATGTACAAAGTGTAAAGATTTTAGGGGTCATTTTAGTGAACTTGATCCAAAATCATTACACACTAAATGGGCTTACATTGTAACAAGTAAACTATTATACAAATTATGTAACGATGTTTAATGCACAACGTGTAAAGAATTGTTACACGTCATTCTGTTATCATTATATCACCTAACTGTCATGGATTTTTTTTAGGTTGTAACTAGAGAATGATAATGTACAAAAGACTGAGAAAGAGCATGAGAAAGAACTAGAGAATTCAGATGGCAGAACATGAAGATCTGGCAGAGATTGAGAATGTAACAGAGGCTGAGAACCTACCATAGAATGTGAATGTAGCAGAGACTAGGAATGTAACACATAATGAGAATGTAGGAGTGATTGAAAAGACATCAGAGAACGAAGACCTAGATCAATATTTGTTACACCCGAGGTATACGTGGGTGTATGACATAACGATAACAGTGCATTGCAAACTGAAATCGATCCATGACATTAAGGAGGTGTTGGGTAGCTGCGATGAGGTGGAAGAATTCAAGAAAGTTGTTTCAGGCATTACTTGGATCTGCCACATTACATGTGGGGTTTATTTCAAGCGCGGTACATACATAGCCTATTGCTCTACCAAATTAGGTTCCCGGGTGCCAATGATAACGAGATGTGGTTCGCTATGGGGAACACCAAGGTTAAACTAGGAAAGAGAGAGTTTTATTTGTGTACTGGGTTGAAGTTTGGTGTTTTACCAGATTTTTTTTTGAAAGATTACATCCCAGTTACTATGAGATATTTTGGTACAGACAGATACTTATTACTTGATCAGTTATTAAGCAGATTCTTAAGGGGTGAGTTTGACCAGAAAGGTGATGGTTTGAAGACGACACTTGTACTGTTTACGAACAACATCCTATTTGGCCAAGATTATCAGAGACAAGTCACATACTGGCCAATGTCATTAGTTAAGGACACACATGCTTTCAATTCCTTCCCATGGGGACATTTTGTGTTCAAGATGACATTACACTATATTCGAATCGGCTTTAAGGTGGCGGAGCCAATGGGTCGTACTATGAGGTACAACCTTTATGGTTTTATTTGGGGAGTTCAGGTACTGTGGTAATTTCACGAACATATCGTTATAATTATGAGGTTTTCCTTTTATTGTTATATTAGTATAACTATTTTACTGTTTTAGGTTTATGGTAGTTTTGGGCAATGGAGGCCATCAAATCGATGCGAAAGAAATTAGGAAACAGATTTGCTTCTCATGGACACCCTCGTTTTAAAAAATGGAAATTTATCAAATGGGGATCAAATATGAGTGAGTCATGGTTGAATAAAGAGGCTGAAGGAAAGGTATATTGTATTTCGGTTCGTTATCTTAATTGGCTTACTTTATGGGTTTGCTATGCCTTTGAATTTTTCAGCTCACTGGATTACCTACGATCTGTCCTAATCGACTGGAGGAAAAAGAGGACTATTGGTCAGGCATTTATGAGGACATGTCCATAGGTCCTTAGTTTGTCCCATTAAAGGATTTTATGAACAAAGAGGACCGAGCCGAGCCGTCGTAAAAAATTCCCAAAAGAGGAAACGAAACGTCTACAAAGGTCTTGATGAACCAATGAAAAGACGACAGAATGTTCGATATGCATCACCACGTAGACGCATCACTGGTACTGGGGATGATGATGACCTACTGTCACCTGTACAGTACGGTGTGCACTCGGCTGGGCCTTTTCAGATGACTCCATCTCCTGGTCATGAGCGTATTCCATCTTCTACTTGATATGGTCCTTCATCTCCTACTTGTCGTTATCATCCTTCATATCATCATCATCGAGAAGATCAGAGGTGAGTGGTTTGTTTAAGTTTAATATTTGTAAAATGTGAAACATTTTCAGCATTATCAATTAATTTGAAAATGTTTTTGTTAGGGATCAACATCTACTGTAATTCCACAGGCATTACTGGACCAACTGCGTATCATCGTATGTGAAGAGGTCCAAGATGGGATGCAATATGAATTCGGAAAGTTATGGGACACCTTGTTACAACTGTTTTCTTCTATGGTATGTATAAGTTCTTTTTTTATTTCTAAAAACTTAGTGATATTATCCTGCGAGTTAAAGTTATTGTTTTCTTATTGGCAGAGGGCCTCTTGTTCGAGCGTGGAAAATGATGCAGTACCAGATAACATCGATGGAGATCCTGCATATCATTTCCAGAGTGAGATGTTTGTGGACCTTATCATCACAACCTCCACCACTAAGGTAGACCCCACCACGACCCAGACAGCCCCTAAGACTACCATCACGGAGCCCACAACCACCGTCACAGCCCCTACCACCAGTAATACAGCCCCCACTGTTAGGTTTTAGATTGTGTTGACATTAATTCCATATCAAAATGATGTTTACTTGTAATGATTTAGTTGTTTAGATTCATGATGATTCAAGCTTCAAAGAAGAAGGAACAACTAGTCAAAGCAAGTTCAAAGTCTTCAAAGAGAAAGTATGCAATATGGTTCTACAAAGGTATACTAAGACCTTATCTTTCTCTTACAAGGCTTAGGCACACACACACAATTCATACATATGTGTCCTTGCATCGTTGTGCACCATTATAGACACACACATATAATTAATTCATATGTGTCCCTGCATCATTGTGCACCATGTATAACACATTAATACACTTGAAGATGAATGCTCTGCATTGGTATGAAAATAACATGTTTTGGAAAATGCATGATTGGAGACTATCTCTATGTAGTTTGCATTCTAGTGTGAATTGTGTTTGTATTTATATTTGTTTGTATAACATGGATATTTAACTTGAATTTAATCTTAAATCATTCTTAATTGATTTCCAGTCATTTCGGTTACTCATACTATTGATTTCAAGTTCTAAGTCAAAAGATACTACACTTTCAACTCATGTTACATACATTGTCTTCGTCTTCGTCTTCGTCTTCGTATATCGAGTCAAATTATTATTTTCTAGGTTGAGTATCTTATATTTCCATATCCTTGAGAGAGTTATGGTTCAAAAACCACAAACGGATTCAAATTTCGAGTTCGGAGGCCGGAGAACGGTCGAAGAACGTAAGATGAGTGCAAGGGAGTTGCACCATGGCCCAAGGCCATCAATTGGTGCAATCCCGAGATGGCGAGTTACCATCTCGGAAGCAACTCCTTGCTTCCCCGAGATTCCCACGTGCCATCTCGGGGAAACATTCTCAAAGGAGGGCATTTTGGTCCTTTTGCTTTTATTCTTTCCCTCTCCTTTATAATTCCCTCCCTCTCATATTTCATTCTAAGAAGAAATTTAAAACTTGAGTGCAGAATTTTCTCTCTACATTTTCTCACCTTTCAAACACCATAACTTCTTTATTTGAACTTCGATTTGAGTGATTCGAAGTTGAGAGTGTTTGTATATTCATCCTCCATCTTTTCTCTGAAGGTTTGAGTTAGCTTTATTGCTGTTTTTGGAGTCTAAACTCATAAAAACGGGACTGCACCAAAATCAACTAAGGTATTGATTTTCTCTCAAAGTTTTCTTTTAAAACTTGTTCAATTGCCTTGGGTTTTCTTCTTCAACATATATATATGTCTTGTGATTGTTTTGATTTGAGTTTTGAACTCATTTAAAGCTAGATTGAGTTTCAATTGAAATCTCACATGTTGAGTTAGGTTTTGATTTTGCCTATGTTTTCACATGTTTGGGGTTGTATTGTGCTAGCTTTGATTCTATGACTATTTGATGATATTTGATTGATTGATTTTATGAAAAATAGTTTCTCACATATATTAGGCTCTCTTTGACTGAAATCTCACAATGATACATGTGCTTATGTTCTTTTGAGCTATTCATGTGTTTTATTAAATCTATGAATAGGAATATGCTCTAGAACTTTAGCTTTAATCTAAATGACTTTGTCACATGATTTTAGCATGTTTTTGGTTTATGAGATTTAAACTTGATTATGTGTTAATTGAACATATCTTGTGATTCAAGTTTTAGATCTATGCATGTATCTAAGTTGTAATTAATGTTGAACATATCTTACATGATCTAGATGGATTAAAAATGCATGATTGACTAGACTACATTTGTTTTGAGCATTCATGCTCATGTCTAGTATTTTCCATAGGATGTGTTGATCATAACATTCTATGTTGCGTGCTTGTTTGTGTTTTACATTCATGATCACCTAGATTCCTTGTAAGAAGGAAGTCTTTACAATAGGTGTGAGACCTATGTTGTTGAGCAAGAAAGTCTTGGCAAGAGGTGTGAGACCTCTAATTGTCAAGCAAGGAAGTCTTGACTAGAGTTAGGAGGACTCGGATAGTTGAGCAAGAAGTCTTGCCTAGGGTCATAAGGATCCGAAAGGGTGAGCGAGGAAGTCTTGACTAGAGTCGGGAGGACTCAGATAGTTGAGCAAGAAGCCTTGCCTAGGATTGTAAGGATCCGGAAAGGTGAGCGAGAAAGTCTTGACAAGAGGTGTGAGGCCTCGGATTGTTGAGCAAGAGGGCGACATCTTCATGAGTAGGATAAGAGGGTAGTTTCTAGGTGAAGGGGTCACTTGAGAGATTGTACTTGTTTTATCTACTAGTGGATTTTGTTTGCCGGTGGTTGCTAACCCGTGGATGTTTCCTCTTCGGAGGTTTACCATATTATATCTTGTGTCAACTTTTCTCTATCCCTATCTCTCTTATATTTGTATTTGTTATTTGAATACTATGGATAGAACTCTATATGTAAGTTGACTTACTTTCTATAATATCGAAATTGTGTTTGTGTTATGATTACTTGTTTGTATCACACTTTTCTTGTTTTATATATTGATTAAGTGTCTTTAATTGATATATATATTGTGATACAAGCAATCTAGAGGGACAAACTTTTGTTTGTTTCTAAGGGAGTTGAAAAATGTGTCTAACCTATTCACCCCCCCTCTAGGTTAGCCTTGAGCATTTAACCGTGTTTGTATTTTCACCCACCACCACTGTCACAACCCCCACCACTTTCGAGACAACCACCACCACCACCGTCACAGCCCCTACCACCACTAAGGCAGCCCCCACCACCTCTAAGACAGCCCCAACCACCTCTAAGACAGCCCCCACCACCACCACCAAGGTAGCATCACCACCACCTCTAAGACAACCCTTACCACCACCAAGGCAACCCCCCCCACTATCACCACCAAGATAGCCCCCACCACCACCAAGCCAACCTTACCACCTCCAAGACAACCCCCACCACCACTAAGGCAGCCCGTCCACCACCATCACAACCCCCTCCACAAGTCAACCACCACCACCCTCATATAACATACACACCCTTTTACCATTACCGCCAGTTGACTCGACAGAAGTCGCTAGGGAGCGGTTTCTATCAAAGTGGTTAAGAAGCCCATACATAGATCCCTTTAGAGCATAAAAGAAGCAGGACATTACATTGTAATATACCATCTTTCTGACTGATATGGGCTTACAGTTGTAAGTGTTGTCACATCTTGTTTGGTGGTATGTGATTTGAGTTGTTTGGTGCTATACTGTGCGGTTAATCTTAGTTTGGATGTTTCTGAATGCAGTCGTAACATCAACATTGACGCTTCTGTTTCATAATCTTTTTCAAAGAAATAGAAGATCCTATAAAATGGTTGGGCAATGAGCATGTGGATGCCTACTTCTATCTACTTTGCAAGCAGAAACGAGACCCAATCGAATGCCAAAAATTTCCACGCAAAGTAGCAGTACTTGACAACTTTTTCTTTGTAAGTAGATGTTATTTGACAGTTTATAGTTTTGTCTTATTTGCTAACCCGTTCCGTAACTTCATTGCAGGATTCACTAAGCACGATTTGGAAAAAAATTCAGTCGGATTTCCATAAAGCGTTGTGGAAAACATTCTACCCGAAAGAGTTTGAATTCCCAATAGAGTTGATTACATATGCTATCCGGGAGAAACATGATTAGGGGACACCATAGGATAATGTTGATGACGTAAGCTACATAACTCCCAATACACTTGATTACATATGCTATCTACTGCTATAAATATTGGCTGCTATTTGGAACATGTTATTGTCCTTGCAACGTGGGAGATAACCATTGGGTTTTTTGTGTTGTTCATTTTCACGAGTGGGCAATTAAAATTTATGAATCAGCCTTACATAAATTGCCAAACAACCCAATGTATAGAGAACGACAGGTTTTGCCTCTATGCCGACTGTTCCCACTCATTTGCAACGTGTCTGATTACTTCGAAGAAAGTAAGCGAAAGGCTCAAAAGTTGAATTGTATGAAGGCTGTGAGATTGGCTCCCACTTTATTCCCATGCCAGGATGACGGTAACAATTATGGTGTTTTCATGCTTATGGGCATAAAGTATGTAATGATGAACAAAGATGCCAACTTCAATTTCAACCAAGATAACACACCTGAGTTTAGAAAATAAATGGCTAGGGATATCTTTGCCAACAATTTACATTATGATTAATTGTACAAATTTGATAGTGAATTTTATTGATAATTGTATAAAATTCCATTACAATTTTTTTATGAATATATAACTATTTGGACATGTTGGGTGTGGATATGTTTGCATTACAGTCTAAACTAAGTAGTCGTACGAGGTCCATGTTCATAACAACATGATTACACGCCAGTTTATAAAAAATGATTACACGCTCAGAATGATTACACGCCTTATTGTAAACATGATTACACATTACTTAATGAGTGATTAAATGGGTAAAGATTACACGCTTGAAAATATAAGTGATTACACGACTATTTATATTCATGATTACAAGCTACAAAATTTAACGTGTAATCAGTTACATTGGTGCACCGTCAAAGATTACGCACTACATTATGGGAAAAATTACACTCCAATTTATAATCATGATTTCATGCTATATAATGTAGTGTGTAATAATCTTTCCACGCTATAGAAATGTAACGTGTAACGTGTAGCAGATTTTACTGCTTCACTGTGAAAGCTTACACGATGCCACATGGGTAAAGATTACATGATTGATGTAGTGTGATTGGATATGTTGGGTGTGGATGTGTTTGCATTTCAATTTTTGCTAAGTATTCGTAATAGGTCCAACTTCATAATTCTATATAATTACACATCAGTTTATAAACTTGATTATACGCCAGTTTACATCATGGTTACATGCTCAACAGAATTACACTATTAAATAATGATACTCATTACACGCCATAATATAAACATGATTACACGCTACATTATGTACCGTGTAATCATGATTACACGCTATAGAAATATAACGTTCAATCATTCTTACAATATGGCGTGCGAGGATGCTTAGCGTTTAACCATCAATATTGTTACCATAAAACGTGTAATCAGTAACTTTGGTACATTGTGAAAGATTACACAATGCAATAATGGGAAAATATTACAAGTCATACAGTACACATGATTACACGCTACATTATCTAGCATGTAATCATATTTACATACTACAATAATATAACGTGTAATCATGCTTACAATGTGGCGTGTAATGATTCCAATTGCGAAATCATTAATATTGGGAAGAAATCTTCAAGGCCAAGAAGACCTGTTCCAAGGCCTAATAAAATTTTCCTAGGCAAAAAAATACATCATAAACAGGCAACTGGAACCACTGCTAGTGACTATAACTCTCCTAAGCCTGAGAACAAATCTCCAAGGCCTAGAAGACTTGTTCCAAGGCCTACCACAATTTTCTTAGGTGAAAAATACATCATAAACATTCCAATTTGTACATATGAACCCCTAAATGCCAAAGAGTTGTTTCAATACTTGTCAATTGTACTCGTTGAGATTGAATCGATCTCCCATATTCGATTTACACATCCAAACTCGATTGAGGTGGGTGCACACTACTTTTTAATAACACTCTGTGCAACCAGAAAAAATTATAAAACTTTAAAAATATATATAATTAAATCGACATTAAATCCAACATGGGCCTAACAACAATTCCTAGGCTTAAAATCTAGATTCCTAGGCTCTAAAATTCCTAGGCTCAGTCCCTTCTTATCAATACTAATATTGACCAAGTGGCACCTAAATACACCTGAGCCTAGAAGCGATTTTATAGGCCTATGAGCGATTTTACAGGCCTAGGAGCAATTAGTTTGGGCTTATAATATTGTTTCATGCCTAAATCTAGGAGCAATTTGTTTGCGCCTAGAATATTCTCTCAGGCCTAGAATATTCTCTCAGGCCAAAAACATTACTCTCGGGCTTAACCCATCCTCTATTTTCAAGATCATTAACAGGACTCCCACCCAATAACAACAGCAATATCAACAGCCAATAATCCTTATCCTATTTTTGTTCAGCAACCATCAACACAAACAAAAACAAATATACATAAACCATAAACCATCACAAAAAGTCAACAAAATAATATTTCCAATGAACACAAATGATATATAAACCTGTTGAGGTTGAACAAGAATGTAACTTTCTTTTCTCCCCAGCAGACTGTATCCTCATCTTTTTTTGTCTTCTCGGTAGAATTTTTTTCTCTCATGGCAATACAATACGGTTCCATATTGCATCAGGAATGTCCCAAAATTCAGGACCCGAAACAAGGTTGACACCCATTTCATAAGCATGTTTGAGAAATCTACATTCTGCACCTGTAAAAGAGAGATGAAAACTAATAAAAAGGAAAGAAAATAAAGTAGGTGGGGTTTGTTATTAGCCTTAGTTGCACTTGGGCTAAGTGAAAAGGTAAAAATGATCGTGGATTACAAACTGATGGATTTTGTGATCAGAGTTGTTGAATGAGTAGAGTTTTGGCACACTAAGGCTTGAGGGAGAGTTTTCTTCATGAGAGGACGCTTATATTTATATAAGTTTAAATGCAGTTGAACTTGAATTCACTGAGCATCTAATCCCTAAAATCTTGGTCAGATTTCACGAGATACTCAGTTACCAGTTCAAACTCCTCTTCTGTTAATAGCTTTATCCATTAAAATGACCAAGTCAAGCCAGAACTCTAATAAGGTTTCTTGGGACAACCCGGATCCAATGGGCTTGGACTGGATTTGATACAAGGTTGGTTAGTGGGCTTGAAAGTTGGATATATGGGCCATTTTTGGCTATCACAGTTTGTCCCCCAGTTTTTAGAGAGAAAAACTTGGAATTAGAGAGTAACTCTTATCAATTCGACAGTGGGTTTGACTATATGTCGAAGTCGGAGCAAGAGTTCGGGCCAAGAGGTAGTTAAACCTTTGCACTGGGCGTCTTATGAAGCGACATGGTGTCGATTTCCCTAAGTGCCTTGAGGATGGAAAGTTCAATCGATGGGACTGAAGTGGTTCAGTTCCCTAGGGCTGACGTGGAGCCTTTTTTCTGCACGATTTTGATTAGGTTGAATTTTAAACAAACTGGGGCAGTTACCCAAGTTAACTAGTATCCACAACGATTACGACACGTGGCAATTGTGGTTAAGTCTCGGTTTATAAACCAAGCTACTTCACCAAGCCTTTCCACTACTCCACGCTTTTTGCAATAAAAACATCAACCTTCGAAGTAGAAACATCTGATAATCTTTGTCAAATCCGGTTGATTTTTTCTTTTGTTGATTCCAGCTCAAGTCTTCCATGAAGTAAGAATTATTTTTGCTTTGGTTCATTTATATATGTGTGAGACTTACTTTTATGCACATAGGAAACTTAGCGAAATTGCATTTAGGGATTACCTAGAAACTGTGTTTTCGTTGTGTAAAGGTTGGAAACAAGTGAGTTGATTGACACTCCTTTGAACCTAGGCCATAACATACCAAAAAATAGAAATTTAAATTTGTAAAATCAACCATAACAGATAAATGTACAGAGTTAAAAGATTGGGAAGCATACCTAACAACCGCCATTGTATGAGAACACAGCAAGTCATCTAAATCCCATTCACGACATGAGCAAGAACGTTTGTCAAGGTCGACGGTTGTTTCCTACCGTTTGTCGTCCACCTTAAATTTATTAAAGTGAATGGGTGGATCTCACACCATTGTACTGTATCTGTCCTATCTTTGATGTGTTCGTCTGCAAACGTTGTCAAGTATGTAGACATTTCACATGCATTGTCCAACGATCGTAGAACCACATTTGCAACAAATCTCTAATACATTCTGCCATTGCTATGATAGCCTCCGAAGGGCTTGATATGCGTTTTATGGACGTAGTAACAACATACTTGTATGGATCTATTGATACCGATTATATATATATATATATATATATATATGAAAATCCCTGAAGGATATAAAATGAATGAAAATTTAAAACATAGAAGCTTGTATTCAATTAAGCTACAAAGATCCTTATACGGGTTAAAACAATCTGGGCGCATGTGGTACAACCGCTTAAGCGAGTATTTATTGAAAGAGGGATATGCAAATAATCCAATTTGCCCATGTGTGTTCATTAAAAAATCAGAAATTGGATTTGTTATCATTGCAGTATATGTTGATGATTTAAATCTCATTGGCAATCTTGAAGAACTCACAAAAACTGCATCTTACTTAAAAGATGAATTTGAAATGAAAGATGTTGGTAAAAATTTTTTTTGTCTCGGTCTGCAGATCGAGCATTTACCAAACGGAATATTTATTCATCAATCGGCATATACGGAAAAAGTCTTAAAGCGTTTTTATATGGATAAAGCTTATCCATTAAGCACTCCAATGGTTGTTCTATCACTTGATACAGACAAAGATCCATTTCATCCAAAAGAAGATGGTGAAGAGCTTCTTGGTCCTGAAGTACCATATTTAAATGCAATTGGATCACTTATGTACCTTGCAAATTTTACAAGACCTAACATTGCATTTGCAGTCAATTTACTAGCAAGCTATAGTTCTGCACCAACGAGAAGACATTGGAATGGTGTTAAGCATGTATTGCGTTATCTTTGTGGAACAATTGATATGGGGTTATTTTACTCAAAGGGATCAAAATCACAATTATCTGGATATGCGGATGCTGGATACCTTTTCGATCCACATAAAGCTCGATCACAAATAGGATATTTATTTACCTGTGGAAATACTGCTATCTTATGGAGATCTATTAAACAAACAATGGTTGCCACTTCCTCAAACCATTCAGAGATATTGGCAATTCATGAAGCTAACAGGGAATCTATTTGGTTAAGATCCATGATACAACATATTCGGGAAACATGTGGACTATCTTCAATAAAAAATAGTTCCACAATATTATATGAAGATAATGCTGCTTGCATTACACAAATTAAAAGAGGCTATATTAAAGATGATCGAACTAAGCACATTTCACCAAAAAATTTCTATACACATGAACTCCAAAAGAATGGTGAAATAGATATTCAAAAAATACGCTCAAGTGAAAATCTTACAGATTTACTTACAAAAGTATTGCCAACCGCAACATTCACAAAGTTAGTGCATAATATTGGGATGCGGCAATTGAAAAGTATTTCTCAAACAATTGAGACAACAACATCAAAATGAGCGTATTGATGAGGGGGAGTAATTGTTATGGAGGAAAATCTATATACTATATACTGTACTCTTTTTCCTCACTGAGTTTTTATCCCACGGGGTTTTTCTCAGTATGGTTTTAATGAGGCAGTTGTTATCACCTCTAACATTATCTTTCAAATACATATGAATAATGTACTCTTTTTCCTTCACTAGTTTTTTTTCCCACAGGGTTTTTACTAGTAAAGGTTTTAACGATGCATATTCTATGTAAAATGGACATTCAAGGGGGAGTGTTATGAAAATACAATATGAGTGAATGTCCATCCAATATTACAATGTAACTTATGATCATTCACCTTCCCCATTTTATTCTCAAGTTTATGGTACCATTTATTCTCATATTTATTGCACCATTGATTCTCATGTTTATTGCTAATGTATTTTCATATTTGTAACTACTATATTGTGAGCCTATAAAAGAGAGGACTCGCCAAGTTGTAAACACCACTGAGAAGTGAATAAAATATCATATTTATATGTTCACTTTTCCTTGATTTCTTCTTGTGTTCTTGTGCTATTACTATTGATTTCATTTCAAGCATCTCCAATGTAAAAATAATATGTATATAAATTATTATTGATATAGCAACAATGTTAAGAGACTTGCTTCGTATGTGTCATAAACATGGACTTGATAGATGATCAACTTAAAATTTAGTCTTCAATACTTCCGTTTAAAACACATTTTGTTTTAATGACGTATCCAATTTTATTTCTTATTTTTTTAATGTTATTTTCTTACCAAAAATAGATGAAAAATTAATGTCAATGTTAAATGTTTATTGAGTCAATCTAAAAAAGGTTGTGCAACAGACCATCTGAAGTGGACGGTCATGTTGACAATCTCTAATATTTTTTTTATCACTTCAGTCCGAGATTGAATATGCATGGCTGTATTGGAGAAAGATTTTTTAACCGAATGTCTATTAATCATACGCGATATCTTTTTTTATTTTTTTTACAAACCACGCTTACATTGGAGATGTCTAAGAAATCAAACGAAACAAAATGAAAATTTTGTTAAACAACTTTTTTACAAACTATCAATGGGACTATACAATAACATAAGAAGTAGTCAAATGAAAAGTAGTGATTGTAAAGCTTGTCTTCCTTTACCTCCTTCACTTTGAAAAATAGATTGATTAAATATCAAACCTTTTCTGCCTCCTCTTCCATAGTTTTTACAAGTGATTCCCACCAGCAAATTAAAAAGGAAAAAAAAAACAATAATATAAAGGGAATCAGATTCCCAGGAAAAGAAAAAAATAAAAAAGCAGAAAATAAACAGATAAATGCCAATTTCTTTCTCCATTTATAAATTATGGTGCACATGGGACTATTATAAAGTGAAGTACAAGATAAGCTGAAGTACAAGATAAGCCAAGCCCAAGTGAACATCAGCAACTGAAACTCTCCCCATGTTTTTGTTCTTGAAAATGACTATCGGTGTAAAATCCTATAGGGTTGATGATGTGGTACACACGTCTCATCGAAACTTTTCTCAGTATATATACATTGGATCATGGCATTTTACTCAGATTATTCTCTCCTAAGTCCTAAGGCCTAAGGGATCCATTAGTGAATGGGCTCGACTGTAACGTTATACGCTAGTGAATGGGCTTGACTGCTACTTATGTTTGTAGGTGTAACAGCTAATTTCACAAGAAATAGGAGGCTTCTCGCAACTGTTTGGCCTGTCAGGTAGCTCTAAGTTGGGCTTGTAAGAATTATGTTTTGAAAACTTACTGATATAGGAATTTGAGGAGGAGATACTGCTTGAACTCACAACTTTATTAATATGGGTGTAAATACCTTACCACTGGGCCGCCTCAATGTCGATTTTATGTATTGAAGTGACAATTATTATATTAGTTGGTTGAATCATGTTACCATACAAATTTAGAAAAAAAAAAATTATTTACCAAACCAGTAATGTTTTAAGCAGTTGATATTAAACTGGGAAAAATAATTTCCACAAAACCAAATAGATTTTTTGTTTACCTTTCTTTATTAACCCAAATTCAAGCTCTTCTGATGATGAACAATAACAAGAAGAAAAAAGAAAGATGAATTCCAAAAGCCAAGAAATTCACATGACAAACAACCAAAGCACAAACAAACAAGCAAGCATCAGGTCAACTCAAGGATAGTCTTCAGTTGAGGCCCCAGAAAAAGACCCAACGAAAATGTCACCATAGATGAGCCCAGCTAGGCCACCTCCAACGAGAGGGCAGACCCAGTAAATCCAAATTTGTGAGAAGTCACCGTTGACTACGGTCGGTCCAAATGATCGGGCTGGGTTCATTGAACCACCACTGAATGGGTCGGCAGCTAGAATGTTTGCACCCACTATGAACCCAATTGCAATATGTGCAATTGTTCCCAGTGAACTCCTCTTGGGGTCTACGGCAGTGGCGTAGACTGTGTAGACAAGTGCAAATGTTATCACAATCTCCATAACAACACTTTCCAGTCCATTCATGCCTGAAGCAACTCCGTGTGTTGGGATGCTCTGCCAATTTCAAGTTATCGAATCAACATCATAATTTTTTACTTGGATATACAACATACAGTGACAGCGGTTTGAATTTGAAACATTTTTGGATTCAATGAGTGCTCCTAACATCGAGCCATATTGGTTGGTGGTAGGAGCACTCATTGAAGATGTGGTTGTTAATATTTTTGATCAAGAGGCAAGAAAGTGTATATATGTGTACCTCGCTAGTAACGAACTTGAGGAGGAGGCAAGAGACAATGGAGCAGAGGCATTGGGCAATCCTGTAGACAATGCCAGTTAGGATGGTGATGTTGCCGCCGATGGCCAATCCGAAAGTGACAGCTGAGTTCAAATGGCCACCAGAGATGTTGGCAGCCATGGCCACCCCAACGAACAAAGCAAGTGCATGTGCCACGGCCACTGCCACTAGGCCTACGGGGTCTAATGCTGCATCCGACGTCAACTTGCCTACACACAAATTCAATTATGCATGAAACACCTCTTCTATGTCATTATATGTATGGTTGTGGATTTTGTTTGGAGGATCAATTTGAAAAATTGTTAGAATTTTAAAGAGAAATGTAAATAAAAAAATATTATGAAAAAATGTAAATAAACTTTATCCACTAACGCTAATGCTAACGTAGATTCTCCGATGATTACAAGTGGTCTTATTTTGTAGCATATACATGCATTTACTAAAATCATATTACGTGACAGTAAATTGGGAACATTATAGGTATGCACTTACCACAATCGATAGCGGATCCGACACCGGCAAACACGAAAAGAAGAGTGGCAATGAACTCAGAAAGATAAGCCTTAAGCGACCCAACACTGAAGGAGTCACCCAAACTACCAAAAGCTAACTTCACCGTATTTTTGTTTTTTCTTTAAAGAAATCCTTTTGACAAACTAATTGCTTGGTTTATGTAGAAATGTGTTACAAGTAGTCACAAATATTAATCATGGACAAGCTACAGGTTTACATACAAGTCAGTGGTGATGATTGATACGAGTATAGAATATGCAAGAAGGGACACAGCCGGCACCGGCCATGCATGGGACCTACATGAATGGACGGGAGCCGCATGATTGGATGCTGACCAAACCGCCATTTATTTGTTTGATCAAATTATAGGAATTATGGACATAAGACAACCGACTTAATTAGTAATTAACTGTCAATAGATAAAATAGAAGCTATACTATTTTATAAAGTCTATGAATGAATTGGATGAAGATAAGCTTGTTTGGTGGAAGAATATTATCAAACTAACTCCATTATCATGTATGAGGTCATGATAAGATCTGATATCATTTATTCCTAATTGTAAGCTAATTATTTGTTTAAGCTGCTGCTGCAATAATAATTATAATAGAAAAAAGATTGATGATTAATTGGTTTTAGACGGGTCATTAAAGTTAGGGGTCAAAAAATAAATAGCAATTTTTGGAGTGACGTTTCAACATTGTCACTACTTTAATAACTCATGTTTAAAAAACATCAATTATGGTAAACGAACAAAAATGCCTCCAATAGTTGTTCCATCAGAAACTTTCATTCATTTTTTACAGTGAGAGATGAAATAGAAAGAGAAAGTTTCGTTGAAATTCAGGTGCTACGCAGACGCATTCGGGGGTCAAGCTCCTCGCCGAGCTCGAGGTGGTCGAGCAGCCCGGTCATCTCGCGGGGGTGCAGGGGGCAACCCCCTTTGAGCTTTTTTTTTTCTGGTCAGTACTTCAAAACAAATATTCTCGATCCTTTGAAAAAAATTCTCGATCTTTTGAAAATATTCTCGATCCTTTGAAAAAAAATCTCGATCCTTTGAAAAATATTCTCGATCCTTTGAAAAATATTATCGATCCTTTAAAAAATATCTCGATCCTTTGAAAAAAAATCTCGATCCTTTGAAAAATATTCTCGATCCTTTAAAAATTGAAAAATATTCTCGATCCTTTGAAAAAAATCTCGATTCTCTGAAAAATATTTTCGATCCTTTGAAAAATATTCTCGATTCGATAGTGTGAAAAATATCTCTTTGAAAAATATCTCTTTGAAAAATCTTCTCAATCATTTGATAAAAAATCTCGATCCTTTGAAAAAAAATCTCGATCCTTTGAAAAATATTCTCGATTCAATCATTTGAAAAATATTCTCGATTCGATCTTGAAAAAATTCTCGATCCTTTGAAAATTTTTCTCGATCCTTTAACAAAATTCTCGATCATTTGAAAAATATTCTCGATCCTTTGAAAAAAATCTCGATCCTTTGAAAAATCTTCTCGATCATTTGACAAAAATTCTCGATCCTTTGAAAAAAAATCTCGATCCTTTGAAAAAAAATCTCGATCCTTTGAAAAATATTCTCGACTCGATACTTTGAAAAAAATCTCGATCCTTTGAAGAAAAATCTCGATCCTTTGAGAAATATTCTCAATCCTTTGAAAATTTCTTGATCCTTTGACAAATACTCGATTCTTTCATTTATTTCAAAAATATGCTTGATCATATTAAAAAAAAAACTCGATTTGGCTACAAATATGCTCAATTTAACTAAACATTATTTTCAAACCACAAATATATAAAATTATATAAACGAAGATCATAAATATAAGTTATCTTCTTCTGCAGAATCCGGAGAGAGACAAGTTTTTTAGAGAGAGAGGAGTTATCGTTTTCAAAGTGTAGATAGAAACACAATGGGATTAAAAAATAGATTATTTAATGGCAATTTGGATAGTTCACTATAATTGGTGTCTTTTAAACTTAAGTTATTAAAGCGGTGACATATCTCACCATTTCCACTTAAGGTTATGCACCTTTGTGAGGAAATTTGATCTGCTTAGATTCCGATTCCGATTCCGATAAACTCGTATCGAACCGTAAGGTAATATCAATCGAAATGATGAACAATAGGTTCGTTGACTAATGACCATGCATGTCTTGTTTCTAAGGGCATTGATAGATAAGAATGATGTTGGATTGGATGAATTCAAGTTGACTTTTAGATGGGTTTTATAATTCATTAACTTGACCGACTCAATTAGTTCATAATGTATAATAACCGTTTTGTAATTCATTTCAAATAAAAAATGTTGATTGCCCAAACTATGATGCAAATTTTGGCTTTTCGGAGGTTCTTGAGTAAAATCTATAAAATTGGTCTCTTACGAGGGGCTAAACATACACGGTACAAAACACATGATTAAAATAAAATTTGGAAATTGGATCAAAAAAGAAAAAAAAAACTTTAAATCGATTCGTAAAAGAAAAAGAAAAAGAAAAACTTTAATTACATAGATATGGGATCTTAATCCAGATAATTGGACAATTTGTTATTATTATTATTATTATTATTATTATTATTTTTAACGTTTAGACTTTAAAAAAATATTTAAGACTATTTTTATCTGAACCAAAATAATTCAATTTATTATTAAACAAAAAAAATTTAGACCCTTTTTTCTTGGACTCTGGACGGATCCCCCCTGGGCGGCTCTGCTACGATGGTATTGGTGGTGGAAATAATGCTATTTTTTTTTATAAAAAAACAAAATTTTAAGAGTGATAATAGTTCATTAATTTAAGTTTAAATTAGACAAAAAAAGTGACTTTTTACTTTACTCATTTTAACTGTTTTTAACTTGAACTTTTCTCTTAGGGGGTTGTTTTTTTTTTATCTGAAGACTAAACAATTATGATTTTATCCAAAGACTGAATAGAGACTCAAATCTGAACCTAAATGATATATTTTTTTCTTACAACTGAATGTGTTGTTAACACGTTTGTTTTTTAAAAGTAAAATTGTCTAAAAATAAGTAATTTTAAATTTATACCTATTTTAAACAAATATACATTTAATATGTAGTAAAAACAATTCAAAAATAATAATTATATATGAACACATACGATCATGATCTTCTTATTCGATTACAAACAAACTTCATTTTTACTAAGAAAAGAAAATGTTTTTTTTTAAATAATATAAAATGGATATCAGGAAAACTTACACAAAACATCTAAAAAAACTAATATATAAATACATCACCATAATATTATAATAAAATATTGATATTAAACACCAATATGAACAGTTATTATGGTTCTTTTTTATTTTTAAAGCTATTTAATATAAGTAATATATTAAAATAAAAATTTCTATACCATATGTAATTTTAATAAAATTGAAAATATGTTATATATTGGAGGATAGTATCGGAAGAAAAGATTTTTGATTGCATTTAATGCAATACAGTAATTTGCAATTAAATGAAAAGTCAAAATTTTTACTTTTTTTTTAAATTGTTTTTTAAGATTTTTAAGTTGTTTGACCACTTAAAAAAACAAACAAAAAAACTTAATAATTATGATTCATACCCATTAAGTTTTAAGTGAAAAACACAAACGACCCCTTACTTTCTTCAACTTGTCTTAAACGAATTCTCTTTAACAACACCTCTCTTCAACTTCTTCAACTTTTGGCTACTGAAAATGGTCCTGAGACTTATTTCCATGAGTCCAAGACTTATTTTATATTTATGAGATTTATTTATATATTTTTGAAACTTATTTAGGTATTTACAAGACGTATTTTATATTTTTGAAACTTATTTTGTATTTTTTAGATTTGTTGGATATTTTTACAAATTTCAAAATTTATTGCACAAAATACAAAATTTCCATTTTTTTTTTATTTTCATCTTCTTCGTCGACCTCCATGGGAGGTCTAACAGAAAAGTTAAAAAAATAGAAATAAAAAACCAAAATGTGAACCGGTTACTGGGTGGACATTTTACAAGAACCCATTTTAGGTGATATAAAACTAAACTTATTAAACGAGTATTATTAAATTTTCAAACCCGATATTGGTGAGGATTGTGTTGAACTTGAGTCTTACCCTCTTTGTATGGAAAAGGTCATTTATGGAGGATGTTCGTATTAGTTGTATTTTTGTTTGTGTTCTATTAAATGTTTATTTTAAAAAATAATTTTACAAAAAGGCCTTTTAAGAGTGATAACCTTAAAACTCACCTCTAAAGAGTGTTATAAATTTCCGAACCCATTATTTGTGAGGATTGTATCTGGCTTGAGTCTTACCTCTTTGTGTGGAGAAGGTCATTTTGGAGGATGTTCCGATTAAATGTATTTTTGCTTGTGTTCTATTAAATGTTTCTTAAAAAAGAAAAAGCCATTTAAAGGAGTTTACTAGTTCATTTTAAACATCTCTAACTTATTTGAATCAAATGGACATGTAAGACACTATGGATATGTGAAATGTGCGAATTGTGGTAAATAAGAGTTAACATAGAATATCCTTTCATGATGGCCTAGTTTATACCGATTAAAAATTTAAATTTAATTGTGTGACTTTTAACATATTTCCACCTATTTTTTCTTATATAATGGTAGTAAAAAATGAATTAAGAGTATATTAGGCATCGTTCTGCAGCTGTTTTTTAGTATGTTTTTGTTTTTGTTTTCCAAAATCGATTTCGAATTCGCGATCCATAACCGTTTTTTATTTTATTTTAAAAAAATGAAAAACAAAATGAAAGATAAAATTAGTGTCAACAGTGAAAATTTTAAAAAACACAAAATAAATGTTTTCTTACTCTTTTTTTTCTTCTTCTTTTCCAATCCTTTTCTCTTATCCTCTTCCTTTTCTTTTTCTTTGAACATTCTTCTTCTCCAATCCTCTTATTCTTCTTCTCCGAACCTTCTTCTTCTTCTTCTCCGAACCTTCTTCTTCTTCGATCCTCTTTTTCTTCTACTATGATCCTCTTCTTCTCCATCTCCAATGCTTCTTCTTCTCCGATCCTTCTCCTTCTTCAATCCTCTTCCTCCTCTTCTTTTTCGATCTTCTTCCTTTCTTTTTCTTCTTTTCTTCTTCTTGACCAATCTGATTTCCTTTCTTTTTCTTCATTTTAATTTTTTTATATATTTATTTTATTACTGTTATTATATTTATTAAAATAATATCTATTTATAATTTAAGAGTTTAGTTTTGATTAATTGATTAATTGATTTTATTTTAGTAATTTGTGATGTGTTACTTTTGATTAATTTAAAAATTACAATACAAAAATTATATTGGTTAATTATTTAATCAATTTGTTTGCAATTGTAATAATATTAAACAAAATGCAAAAGTTGATATTTTAATTTTTGATAGTTTTCAATTAACCTACCAGACGCGTTTTCTGTTTTCAATTTCAAAATACAACTTTCAGTATATGCTACCATTAGAGATGTACATTTGGGGAATGATGATGGATATAGGTCCCCTTATCCCTATCCCCACTTCTCATACCCTACCCCCCCCCCCCCCCCCCCCCCCCCCCCCCCCTTCATTTCCCCATTTGGGGAAAATGAGGATGGAGAATTTTGGAGGGAGGTATCCCCCATCCCAAACCCTAGTTCCACATTTTTCCCATTTTTTTTTTCATTTTTCAGTTTTTTCCGGTTCCCTATGTCCCCATTTAACTAAAATTTACAAACTAAACTAAAAAAAACAAACATTCCATTACAAATACAAAATAAAATCCATTAATGCATTACAAATATAAATATATATTATAATTAAAAATATATGTTATAATTATATTTCTATATTGTCGTATGTGAATTTAATCAGACATACAAGTCATCGACAAAGAGGATAAAATTGTCAGGTGGACGTCCAAATAGACATTCGGGAAATGTCCTGCAAGACATCACCAAAGAAGAGAAGCCCGAGTATACAAGTATTGAACAAAACCTACTCAGGGTAAGTTAAAGATACTCGGGGCTAGTTGATGACATTTTCTACTCGGGGATCGGATGATGTCACTCGGGACCAGTTGATATCGTGTTCTACTCGGGACAAGAAGAAAACTGAATAAAAAGCCCAACACGTAGCTCACACGGATCCAAGTCATTAAAATATACGAAGATATCCATATCAAAGAAGAATTCCAACAAGAACAGAATATCAAACAGAAAGGGTTCCTAATCAGGCAACAATTTTATTTCTTTAAAAAAACTGCGCTATAATAAAGAAATAAGGCCTAATTGGACTATATTACTAGAGTCCCATTCGATCTCAATACAAGTCTCCAAAACAGGAAAGAAGATAAACTACTTCGAACAAGTAAACAATCATAATTAAATACAAAGATATTTTAGTACGTGTACAAAGAGGATTAGGGTTCTATGAACATATAAATAGACCATAACCTCGTCACAAAAGACATATAGATCATATAGAAAAATACAGAGAGAAGAAAGAGAGATCGAGAATTGTATTTATTTTATTCATAGTGGATTTTGGCTTGGTTGATCATTCAACCACCCGTGGACGTTTCTTTGGTCATCGGAGTTTTACCACGTAAAAACTTACGTCCGATTACTTTCTCTTTCTCTTTCTCTTTGAAATCACAGCTAAAATCTAAATCTAAATCTTATTGGCTTTTCTCATACAACCAGAAACCGACGTCAACTATTGGAGTTAGAAAAAGGAGTTTGAACCTCTGATTAAGTTAAAGGTAATGACAGGAAGCAGAAGCAGTTCTGGGGATGTCCAAAAATCTCCAGATAACTTCAATGTTGGCAGTAGCTCGTGAGATCTCGCTGCAACCATGGAGAACCAACCTACACCCCTAGCGAGGATCCAACAAGTTCCTCCAACCAGCGAAGACCTGACACAATACTTCCGAGAGGCGCTGCAACTGTTGGTGGCAGACGCAACAAAGGAAGGAGTTAATCTACTGGTTGCAGAAGAAGCTCAACCTCCTAACCTCCCACTTGTAAGACTTCGTTCGGCTGTAGTGGGGCCAGAACTAAATGTACCGGAGGCTGGAAGGAACTCAGCTCCAATTAATCAGACAGAACGGGGAACACCCGAAGAGGAACGACCACACAAGAAGTAGAACCATGATCAGACAGCTCGTGCTAGACACTGTAAACATGACCGGCACCGAGATCGGTCATCATCAGAAGATAGCGATCGGTACCATCTCAAACGTCATCATGAAACCATACGCTTGCAAGAATCAACCTGTGAAACTCGGTATCAAAGTGAAGAGCCAGAGAGAGGAATGACAATCACCCAGCGGTTCAACAGTCATGGAAGTCTAGTGGGAGATAAAGATGTCGTAATCCAGAGCCTAACTCGAGAAGTTGAGAACAATAGGTGTCAAATGGACGCACTGGTCAGACGTTAAGGGTACAACAATTTATCAAGCAAAGATTCTGACAGTCCATTCACTAGGGACATCCTGCGGACTTCATTCCAAGAAAGATTTAGGATGCCACACGTGGAGCAGTTCAAGAAGGATACAGACCCAAAATAACATGTCAGACGCTATAAAAGTGTTATGGCCCACTATGCCTATAGCGATCCCCTATTATGTCTCTACTTTCCACAGACTTTAGGAGACAAATGCTCAAGATGGTTCGGGAGATTGCCCCTAACGAGCATCGGAAGTTTCAGTGAACTGAGCAGGAGTTTCTCAAGGTAATTTCTGAGCAATGTTCACATGAAAAAATCAGTGGATTACCTTTCTCAAATAAAATAAGGGAAAGATGAGTTGCTGAAGAAATACATGGGGAGATTCGGTCAAGCGATATCAAAAATCAGCAGTGCAAACGATGAAGCGATAATTGATGCATTCATCAACAACCTACAGAATGGATGGTTATCTTTTAACCTGAGAAGAGCCCGTTTGACCAGATATGCAGATATGATGGATATGGCGGGAGGATATGCACTACCCGAAGAAGAAGAGTTAGCCACGGGAGGAAGCTACATGTATGGAGGAAAACCCGAAAAGGACGCTGAGTCCAAGGTGCAGAACCAAAAGGGAAAACAGAAGGGAAACAACAAAGAAAAAAGCAAGGGTAGGGGAAACAGACGTAATACTGAACATATCACGGAGAAGTTCTGAGGTAGATACATCAACTACACTCCTCTTCGAAAAAAGCAAGAGGAAATCCTAGCCATACTGGTAGCAAGGAATCTGGTACAAGAGCCACGACGACAGTCTCAGTTTGCCCGGTGGGATACAACTAAATACTGCAGATTCCATAAGGAAACCGGTCATGAGACTTCTAAGTGTTACCAGCTCAGAGATTACATAAAAACCCTCATTCAGGAAGGACATCTATAGGATGTAATCTTGAAAATGGATGAGAAATAAGAAACAAAGAAAGAGATCAGGGCCGATCACAGCTCTGGTCGAAATCAAAGGGGCCAGTCTAGAGGCCAATGAAGTAATACATACAATCTTTGGAGGACCATCCACTGGGAGAAGTAACCGAGAGCGAACATAGGAAATCAGAAAAGTAGTAAAAGCAAGATATAACTTTGACGTTAACTCGATCGAGCTAGACCCGAAAAGGGTAAAGGAAAGATGGGACCCAATAATATTCAGTAGATTCATATGGGGTCGATGTTAGGCCAAATGATGCCCTGGTCATAAGTGGCTGAATTGATGCTATTAACGCTAATATTATTTAAATAAATTTGTTATGTTTATATTTCATTCCTTATATTAATGTTTTTAATTAAATTTTTTATTTTTACATTTTATTCTTTTATTAATTTTTTTAAATAATTTTTTTATTTTTTATTTTCAATTTTATTTTTTTAAATACTTTTGTTTTTTAGTTTTTATTGTTTTATTTCTGATTTTTTTTCCTTTAAAAACAATTAGTTGTAGCATTAGGGGGCGTAACTCATGTGTTTAAGGGTATTAAGGTAATTTAATTGATTTTTTAATGTCAGAGTATTTGACTAGCAAAATTCATAACGGTATGGGGATAAAATGTATAATATTTTGGTTTTAATGGGGGAGAATGACCATTACCAAAATTAGAGGGGGTAAAGTGTCTAATATTTTGGTTTTCAGGGAGAATGACCATTACTGAAACTAGAGGGTATACTGTGTCTAATATATCAAACTATAGGGGGGGAATTATTATATCCCTTTAGTTTGTTATTCTAGTTTTAAGAATGTGAATATAAATTTTATTCCCAGATGTTGTAAAGGTAGCACAAAGTGTGGCTCATTCTTGTCGGTTCAGTTTGTTGTTCACTTGTTCTGTTTTATTTTCAGTTTGGCTTTTTATGTTGGTCAATTCTGATTTGTATCCGGATTCCCTTGGTTCTTGATGTTTATAATAATTATTATTTTTTTGGAAATTTTATGGATTTGTAAAGATTTTATGTATTTGTTTTGGTTTATAGCAGATAAATAAACCAATCTCCCAATACAACCAATCCATGAATAATTATCATATTTAGAGAATTTTATTTTTTTGACATTATAGTTTGATTTCAACATTTAAATTGTAAAATATGTATTTTTTTAGAAGATAAAATATGAAGTTAGTAAGTGAGAAAATGAAATTAATTAATGACAAGTAGATGAATTTCAAATAAATAAAAAAATCATTCTACTTTGAATCACTGGTTTGGGTAATATAAATAAAATGAGGAAATTGTTAAAAATAATCCTACAAAATTATTAATTATGAATATTTTTAATCACTATATTATTGTTTTTGTTAAATATGATATATAAATATATTTACTTAATAAAATCAAATAAATATTGTTTTGTCTTGTCTCATTTATCACTATTATATGGTAACAAACATTAGACGGGACAATGGAGACACAGTGGTAATTTAAATCTTTTGTCCCGTATTGTCTCAGTCAAACCAAACGTCTAACAATACAGTTTATAGTTTTGTACCAGACATTTCAAACACAATACGGAACAATTGTTATGTCGCGTCCCATCCCCGTACTAAACACATCCTTATGGTACATATTAAAACACTATAAAAAGAAAGTCAGTCTACATTTATTGTTTTGTTTCTATATTTATTGTGATTAAAGATAATAAACACAATGTCTAACATTTATTTTATAGTGTTTTAACCTGGGATCACAGCCTCAACGGTTAACAGTATCCATTTAGTTAATCCATTTAGTTAATCGTTAACAACCACTTTATTTCTATTAAAAGAAATAAAAACACATATCAATTAGTATTTTCATTACAGGAAATAAAAGCATATGTCAATTAATACATTTGTCGTATTGTTACAATAAATTCAGTGTTTTTATTGTCTTTTATCGAAATAAAGTGGTTATTAATATATATCATAAGGACACGTGTTAATACTAATCTAAAATTTAAAATAAAACGCAATCGGGCTTCCAAGTGTAAGGCGAGGTTAGCGTGTCTAGTCTCTAGTGGAATTGTTTTGGCATTCTACAAATTTTTTAAATGGAGTTTTGTGCTGTATTATAATTTTATAATTATATTAACCATAAATAACTCTCCACTTTCATCATAGGTGATCAAAACGTTGTTTAATTACCGACTAATTTCCACGTGAAAAGTAGACCGTTACATTGCACTTTTGTTGGATATGACTCTCAGAACTATATCACTGGATTGAAAGTTCGAATCTTTTATCTTTTTAAAAAAAAACTTTAAATTATTATAATATTTTTTTAAAAACAAACTATAATTAATTAACTAATAACTTACAATATCAATTATATAAGTTCGTGGATATCCCATTAAATCAACCTCAATTCATGTAAATTTTAAAACCAAGCTGTGGCCTGTGGCCTGTGGCCTGGAGGGTTTCAGAACCTCTCTAGGCCCAAATTGTTTTTCAAGATATAGTTAAATTTTATTTAATTTTTACCTTTATATATGTATATATAGTCTTGTGTCACAACCTCAATTCATTATGGTCCTCTCAGACGATCCAGATTCGATAAAAATGGTTTTGTCTGTGCAAGTAATTTATATATTAATGACAGGGACGAAACTAGAAGTTCAAAGTTGGGGGGACCAAAGTGTGTCTAATAAATTTTTACTGTATGTATGATAATGATACAGATAATCAAATTAACAATTTCTCCTATGTATTTATTTTAAAGAAAGAATCAATAGTATTAAGTTGCTTAACCGTAGTGCTAACTATGATTTTCAAGAGTCAGGACTATTATGAAGCACAAACCTAAAAACCATTTAATATGCTTATATAAATTTTCAATAAAATCAGGGAAGAGAGATGATAATGTAAAATACAATTAACACCTCATGAAACTTTATAAGAACCATAACAAATACAATAATCTATAAAATTTATATACATTTTAGATACCAAAATCATACGATTATTGAAAGAATATTAAATTTAATAGGACTGATAATTAATGGAGAAGGCAATGGAGATGTTGAAATCATCCATCATTAAATTCATCAACCATACAAACAATAGTAGTGCAGAGAAGAATGCTGGAGTTAGGATATATGTATAGAAGAAGTAATCAAGCAAGAGTTAATAATTGGTCACACACACACATATATATATATATATATATATGTATATGTATAATTTTTTATTTTGAAAACACAGTAGGAGCCATAGGCCCCTGCTGACCTCTACATTCTTCCGCCCCTTTGATGGTATATTGATGGAATTAGCAGTGTCTACATTATTTAAATCTACTCTTTAATTAGGGTTATTACATTAGTGGATCAACAGGACATGCATCTTAGTGAAATATGATTTTCTTCTTCTTCGTCTTGAATATTATATGGATTCATAAGGTGTGGCTATGATTTAGAGTAAATTAATTCATATAGATATTATTTCAAATGGACCGAGGAAAGCGAGAAGGCTCTGCAAGAATTGAAACTCTATCTCACCACCCCTCCATTGTTGTCAATGTCGATCGACGGAGAGATACTATATGTTTACCTGGCAGTATCGCAAACAGCGGTCAACGCAGTACTTGTTAGAGAAGAATAAGGTAAGCAATCGCCTGTATATTATGTGAGTAGATCATTGCTCGATGCAGAAACCAAGTACGGTCAACTGGAGAAACTAGCACTCGCACTAATTTTGGCAGCGCAGAAACTTCGACCCTACTTCCATTGTCACTCTATACACAACACATCTACTTAAAAGCATCCTCTACAAACTTGAGCTTACCGGTCGCCTAACCAAGTGGGCAGTGGAACTCAGCGAGTATGATATCACGTATCAACTAAGGACTGCAAGCAAGACCCAGGTATTAGTAGATTTTATGAATGATTATCTCCTAACATGTTGGAACAGGTTGAAAAAGGAACAGTGAACGCGATCGGTAACTCGACCTATGGAACATAGGCGTTATCTGTTAACGGTTCAAACAACATCAGTGGGAGCGGACTCAGACTCTTCCTTCGATCCCTAGAAGGAATTATCGTCGAATTGGCTATAAGTTGTGGCTTCAAGACAACAAACAACGAAGCCGAGTATGAGGCTCTCATTGTAGGACTGTCTCTAGCTAGGGGCTTAGCCGTGAAATGAATCAGAGTTAGTAGCGATTCCTAGTCAATCTTATGAAAAACCCAAGGTTTATGCTAGGCTAAAGATCTAAAAATGAATGCCTACCTCGACCTTGTAGGGAAAAAATCACAAAACACGGCAGAAGCGCAAAAATAGTTTGGTATATTTTTTTAAAAATCCCTTTAAAAGAAAGAACATCAACTTTAGATTAATTGACGTTTATTAAAACTATCGTACCTTTTTCTCATGACCATTGAAGTTGTGCTGAATTAAATCTGTAAGATCTTCTAACCCAATCACAAACGTGAATCACCTAAGAGTGTGAACTCCTTTTCTTTGAATTGTATACATGATGATGGAAACAAACAAAATCTTTTTCTTTTTGTTAGTCACAATAATCCTCCAAGAAAAAATCAAAGAATAAGGAAAAAATAACGAAACACGGTAGAAGCGTAAATATAGTTTGGTATATTTTTTAAAAAAATCTTTTAAAAGCAAGAACCTCAACCCTAGATTAATTGATGTATATTAAAAGTATCGTACATTTTTCTCGTGACTGTTTAAGTTGTGCTAAATTGAATCCGTAAGATCTTCCAATCCAATCACAAACGTGAATCACCTAGGAGTGTAGGCTCCCTTTCTTTGAATTGTATACATGAGGATAGAAACAAACAAAATATTTTTCTTTTTGTTAATCATAATAATCCTCTGAGAGAAAGCCAAATAACGCTTGGTCACTTGTGAATTATCAATCTATATGATTGAAACTCGCGTGAACCATATTCAATTTTAGTACACAAAACCCTTTTGATGTAAAGGATACTAGTGCACTATAGAAAACAAAAACGTTTCTCTTTTGTTTGCCTGAATTCAACACACTATCTCTATGAGTCGGCCAAATTTTATCTAGAGCAAAAATTAAAATTTTCTCTCTCAAAATTCTATGTTGGCCGAAATTTCTCTAAAAGAAAACTAGGGCTTGGCCGAATTTCAAAGCCATATATATATATAAGAGACTAAATCCTCTCCTTAAGAGGATTTACTTTGTGGGCAAAAATCCTCTCTCTATGAGGATTTACTTGGTGACCAAGAATCCTTACTCAAAGAAGATATCTCTTCAACACCAAGATTCCTATCCAACTCAATAGTGTATATATTCAATAGTGACTACATCAAAACTCCATAATTTGACCAATTGTCAATTTAGAGTTTTAATAAAAATCAAATACTTCCTAATTTGACTAGACAATTAAATTTCTTTTATTTATCTTGAAAATACAAACACGATTAAATGTTCAATGCTAACCTAGAGGGGGGGGGGGGGTGTGAATATGTTAGGCACCTTTTTCGACTCCTTTAGAAACAAACAAAAGTTTGTCCATCTAGATTGCTTGTATCACAATATATATATATATATATATATCAATTAAAGACACTTAATCAATATATAAAACAAGTAAAGTGTGATACAAACAAGTAACTGTAACACATAGACAATCTATATTATAGAAAGGAAGTCAACTTACATAAAGAGTTATATCTATAGTATTCAAATAACAAATACAAATATAAGAGAGATAGGGATAGAGAAAAGTTGACACAAGATATAACGTGGTAAACCTCCGAAGAGGAAACATCCACGGGTTAGCAACCACCGACAAACAAAATCCACTAATAGATAAGACAAGTACAATCTCTCAAGTGACCCTTTCACCTAGAAACTACCGTCCTATCCTACTCATGAAGATGCCGCCCTCTTGCTCAACAATCTGAGGCCTCACACCTCTTGTCAAGACTTCCTCGCTAACCCTTCCGAATCCTCACAACCCTAGGCAAGAGTTCTTGATCAACTATCTGAGTCCTTTCGACTCTAGTCAAGACTTTCTCGCTCACCCTTCCGGATCCTCATGACCCAAGGCAAGACTTCTTGCTCAACTATCCGAGTCCTCCCGACTCTAGTCAAGACTTTCTTGGTTGACAATCCAAGGACTCAAACCTCTTGCCAAGACTTTCTTGCTCAACAACACATGTCTCACACCTATTGTCAAGACTTCCTTCTCACAAGGCATCTAGGTGATCATGAATGCAAAACGCAAACAAGCACGCAACATATAATGTTATGATCAACACATCCTATGGAAAATACTAAACATGAAAATGAATGCACAAAACAAATGTAGTCTAGTCAATCATGCATGTTCAATCTATCTAGATCATGTAAGAAATGTTCAACATTAATTACAATCTAGATACATACATAGATCTAAAACTTGAATCACAAGATATGTTCAATTAACACATAATCAAGTTTAAATCTCATAAACCAAAAACATGATAAAATCATGTGACAAAGTCATTTAGATTAAAGCTAAAGTTCTAGAGCATATTCCTATTCATAGATTCAACAAAGCACATGAATAGCTCAAGAGAACACAAGCACATGTATCATTGTGAGATTTTGGCCAAGGAGAGCCTAATACATGTGAGGAACTATTTTTTACAAAATCAATCAATCAAAAATCATCAAATAGTCCTAGAATCAAAGCTAGCAAAATACAATCCCAAACATGTGAAAACATAGGCAAAATCAAAACCTAACTCAACATGTGAGATTTCAATTGAAACTCAATCTAGTTTTAAATGAGTTCAAAACTCAAATCAAAACAATCACAAGACAAATATATATGTTGAAGAAGAAAATCCAAGGCAATTGACCAAGTTTTAAAAGAAAACTTTGAGAGAAAATCAATACCTTAGTTGATTTTGGAGCAGTCCCGTTTTTGTGAGATTAGACTCCAAAAACATCAATAAAACTAACTCAAACCTTCAGAGAAAAAATGGAAGATGAATAGAAAAACACTCTCAACTTTGAATCACTCAAATCGGAGTTCAAATGAAGAAGTTATGGTGTTTGGAAGATGAGAAAATGTAGAGAGAATTCTGCACTCAAGTTTTAAATTTCTTCTTAGAATGAAATGTGAGAGGGAAGGAAAATACAAGGAGAGGGAAAGAATAGAAGCAAAAGGACCAAAATGCCCTCCTTTGTGAATGCTTTCCTGAGATGGCGTGTGGGCATCTCGGGGCAGCAAGGAGTTGCGGCCGAGATGGCCACGTGCCATGTCGGGCTTGCACCAATTGATGGCCTTTGGCCATGGTGCAACTCCCTTGCACTTCTATCGCATTCTTTGACCGTTATCTAGCCTTCAAATTCGGATTTCGAATCCGTTTACAGATTACGAACTTTAACTCTCTAACGGACATGGACATATAAGATACTCAACCCAGAAAATAATAATTCGACTCGATATACGAAGACGAAGACAATGTATGCAACATGAGTTGAAAGTATAGTATCTTTTGACTTAGAACTTGAAATCAATAGTATGAGTAACCAAAATGATCGGAACTCAATCAAGAATGATTTAAGACTAAAATCAAGTTCAATATCCATGTTATACAACCATATACACATACAAACACAATTCACACTAGAATGAAAACTACATAGAGATAGTCTCCAAGCATGCATTTTCCAAAACATGTTATTTCCATACCAATGCATGAGCATTCATCTACAAGTGTGTGAATGTGTTATACAAGAAGCACAATGATGCAGACACACATATGAATGAATTGTATGTGTGTGCATATGATGGTGCACAATGATGTAGGGACACAAATGTATGAATTGTGTGTGTGTGCCTATAATGGTGCACAACGATGTAGAGACACAAATGTATAAATTGCGTGTGTGTGCCTAAACCTTGTAAGAGAAAGATAAGGTCTCAGTATACCTTTGTAGAACCATATTGCATCCTTTCTCTTTGAAGACTTTGAACTTGCTTTGACTAGTTGTTCCTTCTTCTTTGAAGCTTGAATCATCATGAATCTAAAAAACTAAATCATTAAAAGTAAACATCATTTTGATATGGAATTAATGCCAACACAATCTAAAACCTAACAATCTCCCCCTTTGGCAAATTCCATGTCAAAACACCTATACATTTACTACAAAAATAAAAATGAAGATAGGTTACAAAATCACTCTCTCACATTACAGTGAGTAAGATTCCTATAACTAATCTTCATAAACTCTTGAACTTCACCTTGATATTCTCTTGAAGCAACCTACAAATCATCTCAAAGCACAATGCATATACAAGAGAAAAACAACAAATGGCAACATATAATATGGATAAGAATATACAATTAAGTCCACAAGTACATGTATCTCCCCCTCAATTCATGCCAAAACACAAGAATTATTAACCAAATCTTAAGACTAATTATTACATGCCATTGAAAGTTCAAAAGTTCACAAAAAACAACATAAAAAGAAACTAAGTAACTAGCATCTCTTTCTCCCCCTTTTTGACATGAAATGATGCCAAAATTTAAGAAATATACCACAAGACTCAAATACTAGCTACTTGTTCTGATATGAACCTCACCAAGAGCAGTGAGACCCGGAACCAATATATGGTAACGAATGATCGTTTTCTAATCAAGTTTTTAAACAAGAATATTATCGGACCGCGACCCGTTATCTATATCGAGATAAGAACCAACGGTATCAAGAAAATTGTAGACGCCACACTCAAGAATAAGAAAGAAGGTGAGTGATAAGTCAAGGTTTGAACGCCACAAGGTATAACCTTGATAAGTTCACAAGTTCTATGAAGAACCAAAGAGAAAATTCTCTCAAATTTATTTCTATTCAAAATCTATTCTCAAATAACATCAAATGATCCCTTTTATACTAAAAATATCTAAGACCTAATAGGGAATAAATATTAGGCAATTAATGCCTTACAATCATGAAAATAAATGCAAAGAAATTTAAGAAATAAATAAATACTAAACTAGCAACTATTGACTTGCTTCCTAATTGGAAAGCTAAATCTGGAAACAAATCATCCCCTTAATTTAGGAAACAAATCAACTATTATTCTTTGGAAATTAAAAGGAAATAAATCAGCCAAAGTTGACAATTCTCCTAGCTTGTGCTACACGCCCAAGTCTTCCTTATTCGGCCCAATCCATTGTCTTGATGACATTAATTAAGGCTTGATCTTCATGTGAGCCGAATTTGGACTTTAGCAACTCAGAATCAGCCCATCAATAAATGCTTCTTTGATACTATTGCTTTCATGTAATTGGCCCAACTGGAATATGCAATGGATCCTTTGGTGACGCTTCTTGATTCTCATCATGTTCCACCAAAGAAAGTCGTACGAGTAGTTGATCTAACATATGCTTAAGAGGTGGTGTTGAACTTGAAGCAATACACTCCTCCAACTCTTTTATCCTAGCATCTTGTTGAACAACTATAGCACTAAGTTCATCAACCTTCTTCTTCAATTGTATAGCCCAATCCGGAAAAATATTTGTGCTAGTCACATGACTATCAATTTGAGAACTACTAAATAGTCCAAAAGTATCACAAGTCTTACCCTTATTCTTATAAGACATGTATGACACATGTTTATCACAATACTTTTCCAAGGGTTGAACTAACACATCATCTTCTTTACTCTTAACCCCATGAGCTAAACATAATGAAGTAATAAATCCCGGTAATATAAGCTTTTTATCACCTATAGTAGAGAAAGCTGCACTATCAATGTAATACATGAGAAGATCTCTAAGGTTTATAAGTTGATTAGTTACTAAGGCATACACCATTTTGATTTTGTCCTTATTCAACTCAGTTGAATTCGAAGATCCAATAATGTTAGTGCAAATGAATAGATGCCAAAATGCACTAGCCTTAGTTAACTCATGTTGACTAATATATGCTCTACTTTTCCACTCAAAAGAAGCATTGTCACAAAGAGTTCGACCCATGATATTTAGATTTTCAATGACATCCACATCTAGAAAACTAGAATCTATATCATTAGATAGCCCAAGAAACTTGTTAATGTTTTTCGAGTTAACTCTAAACACAACACCCCTAATCTCCATCAAAGCATCCAATAAGGTGGCACTTTCCCTATATTCATGATAAAACTCTCCAACAAGAGTATCATTCACAATTCCTAACATGCTCAACCAAGATTCCCAATTTCTATCCTTTAAGCACTTCAAAACATAAGAATCTTTACACTTACCTAAGTTAATGCCTCTCTCTTGAAATATCTTCTTTGTTCCAAAGATCTCTAAATCTTTTGTCCTTGAAGCTTTGGATCCTTTTGAGACAGACTTGGCTTTCACAACGGGATTCAATTGATTTCCACTTCTGGTAATCTTAGTTCTTCCAATTTGTTCTTGTGTTATAAGATGCTATATACATACAAAAAAAATGAGTGAAAGACAAAACAAGCATATTAGTCACAAAGATATATAAACAAAGACATATGACTTAAGAATGAATCATCATGCAAGACAAGAATAGTGAGTAATATCTTACAAGTATCATTAAGTCAAAATATGCCAACATGTAACAAAATGAAGCATATGAACATATCATAAAAGAGAACAATGTCTAGCATACAATGCTCCCCCTTGATAAATGCTATAACTAAAATCAATGATAGCATAAAGTTCACAAAGATGTTCACACAATCACACATTCAAGCAATTTGAAAAAATATCAACAAAATAAGCTTCATATGCTAAGAGAGATACACAAAGATTTTTCAAGTTCTCTCACAATTCTTCAACAATTGCTAAAATATCATCATACTCATAAACAAAGTGTGTGTGTGAGAGATATGCTTCAAATATATATTAAGAAGTAGTTTGATAATCAACATGCAAACAATTTCCAACAACTATTCATCTTAAGCTTTTTCCATAAAAAGTAAAACCGATTATCATCCGAAATTTTTGTTTTTAAGAGAATAGATTTCAACATATGAGCGTGTGTGTGCATGTGGCTTGTCATCCCATTTCTATTTTTCAACCCGAGCTCATTTGATTTTCAACTATACTTCTTTTTAAGTCTTCCTCCTTTTCTTTTTAGGCTTTGAATCAAAGAATTTTTTCTTTTCATGATTCCATTTCAACACTTCTTTGATTTTTCCATATTTTTTTTAAACATAAACAAAAATCACTTCATGACGGCTTTCACTCATCACAATGGTGTAGCTCTTTCCAACATTGGGTAGCTTTCATAACCAATGTGTGTAGCCCTTTCCATGAAGGTGCTCGTTGAGTTCTATGTATTTGCCGAAGCAAAATGGATACTAACCATAGGTCATTTTAAATGTACTTAAGCACAAAAACTTCAAGGTGTATCCAAAGTTTACATATTAGTAAACTCAACCTACTAGCAAAACATATAAGAGAAGCAATATGCAATTTTAGAAAACTAAGATTTTATGGCTCATAAGCACATGATCTAAGAGCAATAAGTATAGACTTATTCAAGATCGTTACTTCTCTAATGAGTAGCTTTCAAAGAATATGAAACTCATAGTTTCAAAAGTAATGCCACTCAATATATTATACACAAACAATCATCAAAGTTAAGATCAATGTGAACAATATCACTATTAGATCCTAAAATAGCAAATGTCAATGAGAACCATATGTATGCTATACAAAATTCTCTAATATGACATGCTATGAGATGTATATCAAAAATTGAGTCAAAAGATGAATATCTAAGAGAACATGCATTAGAGTATAGAGATACCTTTTTGCACATTATATTCACCAAATATCATACTTCTGCCATTTTTATGAGCACTCTTGCCTTGAATGTCCTCATGACACCAAGTTGATGATGTTTCACAACAAGAGTATAAAAAGCATAATATCCCAACTCAATCAACACATATATCAAAAGAACTTCTCTAAAATTAATCAACAAATTTTGACCATCATAACAAACATGATGTGAGATAACCAAGTTCATATCAATACATGGAGTATTCAAAGCTAGCAAGCAAGAATTCTCAACACAATTGATATATTGCCTTAAAGCTATCTCACATTTGCTTCTTATATTAGTGATAAGAGCACTCACCCACTCACCCTTGAACCACTTGTTCTTGGGTGTACCTACACAAACATTTTCAATATCATCCTTGACAACAATGTTAAATGTAGAGTAAAGTCCTTCAATGACTTGATTAACAAGAATATCATTAACACACTCTTCCTTAACATTTTCAACACAAGCTTTGTCAAGTTGAACAAGATTAGTTTTCTTTCTACTCCAAAACTTCTTTTCATGCTTAGCAATATTATCATGTTTTTCAACTTTCAAATCCTTAGCATGTTCAAGTTGAAGTTTAATCTCCTAATCTCTAGATTCATTTCCTAATTTGCATTTTTCAATATATTTATAACACCTAGGCATAATGTGACCTATTGTGTTGCAATAGTGGCAAATTAGAATAAAAGATGAGATTGTACCTTTTGGAGTTGAACTAGCTTCACTAGGAGTTTGCAAAGATACCTTGTTCGCCAACTTCTTCTTGGCTTTTGTTCTTCTCTTCTTGTGTGGTTTCTTATCAATCACGACTTCATCCAAATGAGTAAGAAGTTGTACTTCCAAGAGTTCATCTTCAACTACCAAGTCGTCTTCACCACGATGAGAGTTAACAAGATTCATAACACTAGACACACTTACCGAATCATTCACTAAGTCCTTAATGGCCTCCTTAGCCGGGTCTATCTCTTCCGTTAATTCTTGTTCTCTCTTTTTCAAAGAAGATATCACATTATCCTTCTTAAGGTTTATCTTTTCAAGTTCTCTAAATTTCTTCATAATATCACCTTTCTCACCAAGAAGTCTACGAGTGACAATCACAAACTCATCTAGTTGTTTCTTGATCAAATCATCCTTCTCAACTACCTCTCTTAGAGTATTATCTCTATCTTCTTCAAGCTTCTCTATCTTGGCCAACAACTCAAGATTAGTAGGATTGGAATTGGAACTTTTCTTCTTCACCCATACTTAAACCTTTAAATTGTGATGCCAATATTTGAAGCCTCGATTTCTTCACCGCTAAGGTTCCTTCATTAGTAACTTGGAGAGTATCCCAAGCTTCCTTTGCGGATTCAAGATTTCGAATGTAGGAGAATTGATGCCCATCAACTCCTCCAAAGATGGCATTCATAGCACGATGATGCCACTTATCAATCTTAAACTCATTCGTTGTCCATTCACTCATTGGCTTGAGTATCATGGTTCCATCCTCTTGAACCTTAGTAGGAAGACTATAACCTTCTTCCACTACCATCCAAGCCCTTTCATCAATAGAGCGGATGTAGGTTTTCATCCTCAACTTCCAATACTCATAGTTAGTGCCTCGAAGTAATGGTGGCCTAGTATTTGAGGCTCTTTCCACCATTACATCATCTTGTAAACCCATAACTTCAAAAGCTTTGCAAAAACCGTGAATGTACCACCTAGACTCTCACTAAATACAATCTAGTGTCCTGCTCTGATACCAATTGAAAATACAAACACGGTTAAATGCTCAAGGCTAACCTAGAGGGGGGGGGGGGGGGGGGGGGGGGGGGGGGTGAATATGTGGTACCTTTTTTGACTCCCTTAGAAACAAACAAAAGTTTGTCCCTCTAGATTGCTTGTATCACAATATATATATCAATTAAAGACACTTAATCAATATATAAAACAAGTAAAGTGTGATAGAAACAAATAATTACAACACATACATAATCTATATTATAGAAAGAAAGTCAACTTACATAAAGAGTTCTATCCATAGTATTCAAATAACAAATACAAATATAAGAGAGATATGGATAGAGAAACGTTGACACAAGATATAACGTGGTAAACCTCCAAAGAGGAAACATCCATGGGTTAGCAACCACCGGTAAACAAAATCCACTAGTAAATAAGACAAGTACAAACTCTCAAGTAACCCCTTCACCTAGAAACTACCCTCTTATCCTACTCATGAAGATGCCGCCCTCTTGTTCAACAATCTAAGGCGTCACACCTTTTGTCAAGACTTTCTCGCTTACCCTTCCGGATCCTCACAACCCTAGGCAAGAGTTCCTGCTCAACTATCTGAGTCCTTCCGACTCTAGTCAAGACTTTCTCGCTCACCCTTCCGGATCCTCAAGACCCAAGGCAAGACTTCTTGCTCAACTATCTGAGTCCTCCCGACTCTAGTCAAGACTTTCTTGGTTGACAATCCAATGACTCACACCTCTTGCCAAGACTTTCTTGCTCAACAACACATGTCTCACACCTATTGTCAAGTCTTCCTTCTCACAAGGCATCTAGGTGATCATGAATGCAAAACGCAAACAAGCACGCAACATATAATGTTATGATCAACACATCCTATGGAAAATACTAAACATGAAAATGAATGCACAAAACAAATGTAGTCTAGTCAATCATGCATGTTTAATCTATCTAGATCAGGTAAGATATGTTCAACATTAATTACAATCTAGATACATGCATAGATCTAAAACTTGAATCACAAGATATGTTCAATTAACACATAATCAAGTTTAAATCTCATAAACCAAAAACATGCTAAAATCATATGACAAATTCATTTAGATTAAAGCTAAAGTTCTAAAGCATATTCTTATTCATAGATTTAACAAAGCACATGAATAGCTCAAAAGAATACAAGAACATGTATCATTGTGAGATTTTGGCCAAAGAGAGCCCAATACATGTGAGGAACTATTTTCTACAAAATCAATCAATCAAAGATCATCAAATAGTCCTAGAATCAAAGCTAGCACAATACAATCCCAAACATGTGAAAACATAGGCAAAATCAAAACCTAACTCAACATGTGAGATTTCAATTGAAACTCAATCTAGCTTTAAATGAGTTCAAAACTCAAATCAAAACAATCACAAGACACATATATATGTTGAAGAAGAAAACCCAAGGCAATTGACCAAGTTTTAAGAGAAAACTTTGAGAGAAAATCAATACCTTAGTTGATTTTGGTGTAGTCCCGTTTTCGTGAGATTAGACTCCAAAAACAACAATAAAACTAACTCAAACCTTCAGAGAAAAGATGGAGGATGAATAGACAAACACTCTTAACTTTGAATCACTCAAATCGAAGCTTAAATGAAGAAGTTATGGTGTTTGGAAGGTGAGAAAATGTAGAGAGAAAATTCTGCACTCAAGTTTTAAATTTCTTCTTAGAATGAAATGTGAGAGAGGAAGAGAAATATAAGGAGAGGGAAAGAATAGAAGCAAAAGGACCAAAATTCCCTCCTTTGAGAATGCTTCCCCAAGATGGCGCGTGGGCATCTCAAGGCAGCAAGGAGTTGCGGCCGAGATGGTCACGCGCCATCTTGGGCTTGCACCAATTGATGGCCTTTGACCATGGTGCAACTCCCTTGCACTCCTCTCGCGTTCTTCGACCGTTCTCCGGCCTCCAAACTTAAAATTCAAATCCGTTTACGGATTAAGAACCGTAACTCTCTCACAGACATGTACATATAAGATACTTAACCCAGAAAATAATAAATTGACTTGATATATGAAGATGAAGACAATGTATGCAACATGAGTTGAATGTATAGTATCTTTTGACTTAGAACTTGAAATCAATAGTATGAGTAACTGAAATGACCGGAACTCAATCAAGAATGATTTAAGACTAAAATCAAGTTCAATATCCATGTTATACAAACATATACACATACAAACATAATTCACACTAGAATACAAACTACATAGAGATAGTCTCTAACCATGCATTTTCCAAAACATGTTATTTCCATACCAATGCATGAGCATTCATCTTCAAGTGCGTGAATGTGTTATACATGGTGCACAACGATGCAGGGACACATATGAATAACATGTATGTGTGTGCCTATAATGGTGCACAACGATGTAGGGACACAAATGTATAAATTGTGTGTGTGTGCCTAAGCCTTGTAAGAGAAAGATAAGGTCTTAGTATACCTTTGTAGAACCATATTGCATATTTTCTCTTTAAAGTCTTTGAACTTGCTTTGACTAGTTGTTCCTTCTTCTTTGAATCTTGAATCATCATGAATCTAAACAACTAAATCATTACAAGTAAACATCAATTTGATATGGAATTAATGCCAACACAATCTAAAACCTAACATATCTACTTATCAAACATAGTAATTGATACTTATCATATTGCCAATAATAATATGACACTTGGAGACCTGCTTCAACTAGGAAAAAGACTTTGGCTTTTAATTAACTAATTAATTAATTAATTTCTATGTAATTAAATAATAAAATAAAAGCAGTATAATAGGCTATTGTATTTAGCCTTGCCGCCCAAGTCCATACATGTGCATATATATTGTTTTTTCTATTTTATTAAATCCATTGGACCTCGATAAAAGGTCCATATGTGAGCTAGACCTATTCTTACTAAAAGAAATAAGTCCACATGCCTTAATTTTAGTTCATTCCACTAAAGAACTAAAGTTGAACTCTTAAATAAAGATAGAATAAGTTAATATTCATCATTCGTACCATGGACAATCTTAATGGAGATAGTGTATCCTCATGAAGATTATCAGTAATCGCCAAGAGCTCATAGACCGCCTATAGCTCCCCTAGTTACCATATTTATTTATATGACTGTTAGGATTATGCTCGATAGCAAGAGTGTAATATTGTAATTAACAATTTTTTCATATGAATAAAGTGATTTCTAGTTTAACAAATCTTATAGCATTTATAGTTTAATTATTATAATTGTCAAAAGTAAATAATCATAAGGTCAAAAGACTATAAGAAAAGAAGAATTGTTCATACATCTAGATATGTATGAGGTAGACACAATTCTTTAGTTAGTCTTGAATAATATTCACAACTTAAGATAGAAGGTTGAGCACTTTTATCTTGTCAAAGTTGTAGATTATTTTGCTAGCATTTGAGTGGGATCAAATGTGTTATGATGAGTCTAAAATCATCAAACTGTGGTGTCTTTAGGGAAAAGAATCTAGTGCACTGGGTGCATTGGAATGTATGGATATATATATATATATATATATATATATATATATATATATATATATATATATGTTTTATATGTGGTTTGTTATTGCTCAATTTTGGTCCTAGAATTTCATTGTACTTTGTTTTGGGATTGTAACAAGAAGGGTGGTCTATCATCGCCATAATTTCCTTTGTGGTAGATGCTAAGTTTTTTTTTTATATTTTGTTGTTGTAATAAAAAAAAAAGTGCACTATTGTAATAAAAAAAACTGCTGTATTTTTTTATTTATAATTCTTTTGTAATACATTCAAGTATCGAAAACTCGAAGGTTTGAAGAATTGGAAGCAGCCGGAACAAGTTTGGGACCGTGCGAGCCGTAGCAATGAACATGCATTCGAAGAGCGCGCAACCACGTTTGTTGTGGTACGCAGCCCTTTGGTAGCCATGGGTTGTGCATGGTAGCCTTTTATGGGTTTGTGGCATGCGCATGCCCATGGATAAGAGTCAATGGTGCGCACGCCTATAGGAGGAAGCCGAGAGAGTCCGGACGACGAAGGTCGCGTGAAGACTTGTTCGCCAAGAAAGGAGTTCTTGTATTCCAAGATATATGTAATTTACTTATTTTTCTAGGATGGACCAAAATTGTAGCTATTTATATTTTTGTAAATATTGCAATGTTTGTCATTGTTTGATAACGTGTCATATAGAATAAGAGTGCCACTCATATATCTCTTTTGGTATGAACATGCATTGAATGGTTTAAGTATCTAAATTGGCATCTAGATAACTTGGAAAATCATTCTTTGGAATTCGATCACACGCCTTAAACAATTGAGTGGGAAAAGGTGTTTTGGAACACCTACGGCCTCCAAGTTTAGTTAATATTTATGTTTCGTGAATAACCTTCCAAGAGGTATTCATGAATGGAATTTAGCAAGATACTTCCTTACAAGGATAGACTACACAATTAGCCCAAACGATATATACTCCCAAATGAGGGATATTCGTGAGGGATTATATTGAAGGTCGATAACTTGGTAACGCACTTAATGTATTAATATCCTCCCAAGAGTTCTTGTTAATAAAATTGCAAGGCTAAAATAGAAAACGTTGGTTGTTATGTTAACAGTTAGGTGGGACCTAGTTCAACTAGTAAATGGTGCGTACTCCCAAAGGAGGCGTGACATTTATAGGTGTTGGATCATTGTTGAATTTTTACGATTGAATTATTTTATTTAATTCAAGATAAATATTCAAAAGTATCATATCATGATTGTTTACTTATATAATTTTTGTTATTAAAAAAAATCATGACCCCATCCCTAATCAATATCCTAAAAGATAATACTTTAACTTATGATAATTATGTCACATGGAAAAGGAATATCGGGTTGTTGTTGCAAACTGAAAAGTATAAGTTCATTCTGTTTATTCCTTAACCACCAAATTAATGAATCTAACTCAGGAAGCAAAGAGATGAGTATCAGTAATGGAAGTCTTCAGATGAGATGGCTAAATGTACGTTACATTATGGCCATCATCTCCGACATGTTGCAACAGCAACATGAAGGAATGGAGACTGCTGCAAATATAATGATGTCTCTAGAGGAGATGTTTACTATAAGGTCTAGGATGAATAAGAGAGAGAGGCAGTGATTGCTTTTATGAATCTTAGGACGAAACTTGGACAGGGTGTGAAAGATCACATGATAAAAGTCATAGCACATCTCAACATTGCTGAACTGAATGGTGCTAAGATAGATGGTGAGACCAAAATTGACATGATTGTCAACTCACTATCAGATTCCTTTGTTCAATTCAAGTTGGACTACACCTTGAATAATAAGGAATACACCTTGCAAGGCCTGATGCAAGATATTCAAAGCACCAAGATAATCCTTGTGAAATGCAAGGGTAAAGAGATTCATATACTTGGTAAGTTGCTACTGTTAAAGACCTGTAATAAGGTCAAGAGACAATAGAAGAAAAAGTAACTTGAGCCTTCTTAGAAGGAGATCAAGAAAGTAACCAAGCTCAAAGGAAAGTGTTTCTTTTGTGGTGAAAAGGGTCAAAGGAATAGACTGAATAAGAATGAATTCAACTTCCATTTAGGCAATGGAGCGTTGGTGTCTACTACTATAGTGGGAGATATTAGAATCAATTTTGATTCTTATAGGAATTTAGTTTTAATAAACGTTTATTATGTACCACAATTCAAGAGGAATTTAATTTTGGTCTCTTGTCTAAATAAATTTGGATATTCGGTTACTTTTAATAAAAGTTTTATTATTAGGAAGAATAAAAAATTTGTTTGTAAAGGTACATTGGAAAACGGTTTATTCTATATGCATGGAAATATCTCTCACTTGTTAGGCATGGAATCAACGGAACCTAATCATAAAAGAGTAAAATTATCAAAAGATGAAACCTACCTATGGCATTTGCGCCTAGGTCATATTAACCTTAATATGATTAAAAGATTGGTATGTGACGGACCTCTAAATGACTTAAAGGTTGATGATCTACCCACTTGTGAATCTTGTTTGGAAGGTAAAATGACCAAAAGGTCGTTTACGACCAAAGGTACAAGAGCCATTAAATGTTTAGGTTTGATACACACTGATGTGTGTGGACCCATGATCATTCAAGCTAGATGTGGATATGAGTACTTCAATACTTTCATGGATGATCACTCAAGATTTGGCTATGTGTATCTCATGAGACATAAGTCGGATGTTTTTGACATGTTCAAAACATTTAAAGCTGAAGTTGAAAATCAGCTTGAGAAACACATAAAAATCTTGAGGTCTGATCGTGGTGGAGGATATCTATCTGGTGAGTTTCAGCAATATCCTATTGATAATGGGATAATTTCTCAATTTTCTGCACCAGGCACACCTCAATAAAATGGGGTGGCAGAAAGGAGAAATAGAACTCTTTTGGACATGGTTAGGTCTATATTGAGTTATTCAACGCTCTCTAATTCTTTTTGGGGATATGCTTTACAAACTGCAATGTACATTCTAAACGATGTACCATCTAAGTCAGTTCCTAAAACACTGCATGAGTTGTGGACCGGGTGAAAGCCTAGTTTACAACACTTAAGGATATTTGGATGTCCTATGCACGTGTTAAAAGAAAAGACAGAAAAGATAGAGTCCTGTTCAGAAACATGCATATTTGTAGGGTATCCAAAAGGAACAAAAGGATACTATTTTTATAGTCCTTCAGATCTTAAAGTATTTGTTTCGACAAATGCTAAATTTCTAGAAACGGACTACATGAATAATTTTGTACCTAAAAGTAGAATTGTCCTGAATGAGCTTTTAGGAGATACAATTCCATAAAAGGTTTCGCAACCAAGCCCAATTGTAAGTTCCGTACCAACACAAGATCAACAATCTACCATACCTCGTCATAGTGGGAGGGTTGTTAGACAACCCGAGAGATACATCGATCTAGGAGAATCTGTAGAGAATCTTTCAGATGACGATGATCCCTATACGTACAAGGAAGCAATGGAAGATATTGATTGTCGCCATTGGGAAAAGACATTGCAATCCGAAATTGAATCTATGTTCAAAAACAAAGCCTGATCTCTTGTAGATTTTCCTAGAGGGATAAAACCTATCGGGTGGAAGTGGGTATACAAGAGGAAAAGAGGAATGGATGGAAAGGTGGAAACCTTTAAATCTAGATTGGTAGCTAAAGATTATACATAGAAGGAAGGTATCGATTATGAAAAAACCTTCTCTCATGTGACCATGCTTAAATCCATTAGGATACTCTTATCCATTGCGGCATCTCTAAACCTAGAGATTTGGCAAATGGACGTCAAGACAGCTTTCCTTAATGGAAGTCTCAATGAAAGCATCTGCATGATGCAACCAGAAGGATTCATTGAAAAGGGCCAAGAGGAAAGGGTATGCAAGTTGTAAAGATCAATTTATGGATTGAAGTAAGCATCCAGATCCTGGAACATAAGGTTCGATTAAGTCGTGAAAAGTTTTGGTTTTATTCAATCCTGGAACATAAGGTTCGATAAAGCCGTGAAAAGTTTTGGTTTTATTCAAAACCTTGATGAACCTTGTGTATACAAAAGGATTAAAGGTGACAAGTTGGTTTTCCTAGTTCTTTACGTTGATAATATACTACTCATTGGAAACAATGTAGGTGTATTGACATCAATAAAAGAATGGTTAGCAAAACAACTTAATATGAAGAACTTAGGAGAAGCCATTTATATTCTTGGCATCCAAGTCATAAGGGATAGAAAGAGTAGAACGATTGCATTATCCCAAGCTTCATACATAGATAAAATCTTGTCTAGGTTTTCCATACAAGATTCCAAGAAAGGTATGTTACCTTTCAAACATGGAATCAAACTTTCTAAGGAACAAGTTCCTAAAAATGAGCATGAAGTGCAATTCATGAGTAGGGTTCCATATACATCGGCAGTTGGAAGTCTCATGTATGCAATGCTCTGCACTAGACCAGATATTTGTTTTGTTGTGGGCATAGTTAGCAGGTTTCAATCGAAGCCTGGTCCTGATCACTGGACGGTAGTCAAACATATTTTCAAGTATCTTAGGAGAATGAGAGATTATATGCTTGTATACTCTGGAGGGGATTTAATTCCCGTTGGGTATATAGATTCTGATTTTCAGTCATATTCTAACTCCAGGAGATCAATATCAGGATATGTGTTTACTATTGGAGGAGGGGCAGTCATATAGAGGAGTATCAAGCAATCTTGTATTGTTGATTCCACTATGGAAGTCGAGTATGTTGCCACATGCGAGGCTGCTAAAGAGGCTGTCTGGCTCCGCCAATTCCTGATTGACTTGGAAGTGGTTCCTGATGCGAATAAGCAGATCACTATCTATTGTGACAATAGTGGAGCAGTGGATAAATTCGAGAGAACTAAGAAGTCATAAGAAAGGGAAACACGTTGAAAGAAAGTATCACCTTATGAGGGAAATTGTGCATAAGGGTGACGTGACGATTACCAAGATCGCGTCAATAGAAAATCTAACGAATCCCTTTACAAAGGATCTTCCACAAAAGAGTTTTGATGGGCATCTAGAGAACATGGGGATGAGAGATATGACACATTAGTTATAGAGCAAGAGGGAGATTGTTATGATTATGCTCGATAACAAGAGTGTAATATTGTAATTAACAATATTTTCATTTGAATAAAACGATTTCCAGTTTAACAAATTTTATATCATTTATAGTTTAATTACTATAATTTTCAAAAGTAAATAATCATAAGGTCAAAAGACTATGAGAAAAGAAGAATTGTTCATACATCTAGATATGTATGAGGTAGACACAATTCTTTAGTTAGTCTTGAATAATATTCACAACTTAAGATAGAAGGTTGAACGCCTTTATCTTGAATAATATTCACAACTTAAGATAGAAGGTTGAACGCCTTTATCTTGTCAAAGTTATAGATTCTTTTGCTAGCATTTGAGTGGGATCAAATGTGTTATGATGAGTCTAAAATTATTGAAGTGTGGTGCCTTTGGGCAAATGAATCTAGTGCACTGGGTGCATTGAATATGATCAAAATGAAAACCTTTATCTAGAACCGTCAATGGATAAAAGTTTTATTTGAAGACAATCGGGGAGTCTATCTCAATCCTGAGATAAATGATGGACTTATCGTTGCAAGTGTTATCATTTGAGCTATCAATGAGTACGATTATATAGCATAGTCTATCCTCGATAGTTTGGTGGTATTCATTTGTTAATCGATAGAGGACTTCATTTATGGATATGTACATCGTGGCTCCATTTATTGAATTAGAGTAGAATACCATCATATGGATGTTTTGAGGTATTGGATATTAAATCTTAACGTTAAGTTTTCAATAGTGTCTATTGAAACATGGCTTCTGGACAAGTCAAAATATCCAAGTTCAAAATGTGGTCATATGAGTAAATATGGTAACTTGGAGAGCTATAGGCAGTCTATGAGCTCTTGGCGATTACTGGTATTCTTCACGATGATACACTTTCTCCAATAAGGTTGTCTAGGGTATGAATGAGTAACATCAATTTATTCTCTCTTTATTTAAGAGTTCAATTTTAGTTCTTTGGTGGAATGAACTAAAATTAAATAGATTGGACCTAAGCGAATCATTTGTTGATTGTGATTGGGTTGTGTCTATTGAAGCTTAAATTTAGATAGCCCGCCAAGATCCCCATTCCACACGAGCTTGTATGGATTACTTGATATATTCTACCGGACCAATTTAGGGGTCCATTTAGAATTGTATTAAGGCATGTGAACTTGTTTCTTTTTGTAAGAATAGGTCTAGTTCATATATGGATTTTTTATTAAGGTCTAATGGATTTAATAAAATAAGAAAAATAATATATGGCCCATATATATGTGTTGGGCGACAAGGCTATTTAGAATAGCTTAATTATATTATTTTTATTTTAATATTTAATTAAATGAAAATTAATTAATTTGTTGATTAATTAATTATTTAATTAAAAGTCAAAATCTTTTTCTATTAGTAGATGGTCTCCTACATATTAAACTATTATTGGTAGTATAATTAATATTAAGGACTATATTTGATAAGTAGATAAATAAAAGGAATTATTTATCTAATCAAATTAGGAAGTCTTTAATATGGTTACAAATACACTACTGAGTTGGATTCGGAGTCTTGATGTAGGAAAGAATTCCTTTTGGAAAAGGATTCTTAACCACCAAGTAAATCCACTTAAGGATATGATTCTTAACCACCAAGTAAATCCTTCTTAGGAGAGGATTTGGTCTCCTATATATATACTTGTAAATTTTGACCAAGTATGAGTTTTTCGGGTGAGAAGTTGTTTTTTTTTTGTTATATAAAAAAAAACTTCGTCCAACTCATTGTGTGAAGAATTCGGCCAAGCATAGAGAAAAGAGGGAACATTTTTGTTTTCGATAGTACACTAGTATCCCTTGCATCAAAAAGGTTTTGTATACAACATCGAATCAAGGTTCACGCGAGTTTCAATCAAATTGATTGATAATTCAAAAGTGACCGGACGTTCTTGGTTTTTCTCTATTAGGATTATTGTGACTATCAAAGAAGAAGATTTTGTTTGTTTCCATCCTCAGGTATACAATTTAAAGAAAGGGAGCCCACACTTCTAAGTGATTCACGTTCGTGATTGGATTGGAAGATCTTGCGGATTCAATTCAACGCAAGTTCAATAGTCACGAAAAAAAAGGTACGATTCTTTTTATATACATCAATTAATCTAGCGTTAAGGTTCTTGTTATTAAAAGGGAATTTTTTTTTTATATACGCAAACCCTAATTTCTATTTTTTCTCACGCTTCCGTTGTGTTTTGAACCGTTTTTTCCCTACATTGACCACATTTTTGTTGGTTTTTATACCATAAAGATGTAATTTGTAAATCGATTTATGAAATAAATAAAAGAAAAGTTCAAGTTATTGTTGTGTTGTTTATTTTATAACTTGTGTATATATTTAACATCCAAGATTACCTGATGTAATCTCGAACTATGTATATGAGTGTCATATACGGATGGATATAGTAAAAGACGTACAGTCTAAAGAGTCTATAGATGGCAAATAAAGATGGGTGCTTTATTTGTGGTTAATCTATAGCCGCGGTCCATTCCGTAATGTTCGGCGATTCTATCCTGAATCATTCATATGAGATATGGGAATGGAGGCACTTTGTATGATGTGATCATATAGGATTGGGTCATGATCTATATAAATCTCTCACTAAGATCCGTTTACCGATGAGATTCATATATATCAATTAATGATGGCTATGTATGGGTTATCTTAATCTAGAGTGTCTTATCAACTCCTTCAGGTTAGATCTTGATCTTTGATATACCATGAGTGAGGTCGAATGCATTTCCTGATCAATATACTCCTTATGTTGGGATTACGGTTTGGCTTGTGGCTGGGAAGGTTTCTACACAATATTGGAATCTACTCCTTATTATGAGAAGTAGATGATAGTTCCCTTAAGGGTTGATTCGGGGCTTGGACAATATGAGCGCTCTCCTAATTCCTTGAGAAAATAGGATTTATTGTTCATTAGAGAATCAACGGTACTTAAAGGATATATGTAATTAGAGGGGTATAATGGACATTATGACCCAACTCTAACTATGAACTATTGTGAAGGATCACACCATGTGTAATAGCTATATCGATGGATACCGAGTTGCATCTGTCTATGTAAAAGCGCCTGCAGTTGAGAGTGTGCAACTTCGGGATTTTAGTGGAATAACACAGGAGTTAATAATCAAGGAATATTAATTAAAGAGTTTAATTAATGATTCTGATGATTATTAGACCTCAAAATACTGTGGGTTCATTAGGTCCCCTTGCTAGCTCGATCGATTTAGGTAACAAGGGTCACGGTTAATTGATTGGATTATCCAATTATTGTGTTCCGAAAGTGACACGTATCTATTCGGAAATTAATTGAATAATGAGATTATTTAATTAATGAATGTTAATGATTATGTTAAGTGAATAATTAGATTATTTAATTATGTAATTAATCATTAGTTGGAGGGTGTTGATTGATATTTAATTTTTGAAGATAATATAATTTGATTATTTTATTTTTATTAAATAAGATATTTAATCTTGAATTTAAAGAGTTTGAATTCAAAACAAATTGATTAGTATCTTTAAAGATATAAGATATCTTAAAAGTTTTAAATTGATTAGTTTTACCAATATATATATATATATATATATTAATAGCAAAATTTGGTTAGGGGACCAAAAAGAAATTTTCCACTCTCCTAACCCGAATCGAAGCCCGAATTCACCAGTCATTGAAACCTGGGTCCTAAGGAAAGCCATAGAACTACCCTGCAGAAGCGAGGAAGGTTTTTCGAGCTTCAGAACTGTCAGGGATCGAGCCTGACACGACAAGGTCCAGCTCCTCACGCCAACATTGGAATTTGGGCAAAGCCCGATGCGTGGTTATCCGGGCTTCCCGAGATCACCTATTCTGGAACCCAGTTCCTGGGGTCTGGCTCCGGAACCACCCCGTGAAAGCAAGGAAAGGTCACCAAGCTCAGGAAGCATTTGAGGTGAAGCCCGACATGAGCAAATTGAGCTTCTTACACCAAATCAAGGCTTCTCGAGATCGAAATTACCCCGCCAACCTCTCCAGAAGCCCGCTATCCTCTCCAAACACAAAAAATGGGGCCTTTAAGGGTATCAAATTCATGCTATAACCACGTTCCCATTTGCTAAGGAAGGCTTGAACCCATTTGAACAAGAAAAAGTAATCTCGCATAATCCACTCTCCCCCCCCCCCTCCCAAAATGAGTGCCCACGAGGCCATCTCAATGTCTAAAGGACCGGGAAGGGTCATACCGAACCTCTGGTGCCAAAACTAAGGCTGGGGTCAACCTCGCCCTACGAAACAACGAACAACTAACTCGACTACCTCCATGAAGGATTACGCCATGAATACACACAATATCAAATCTATGCTCCAACGAATATTGAAACTCTACGTACGTGTAAGGCAAGAGATTGAATCCAAAAAGGAAACAAACTTATCTCCACTAAAGATATTCTCTAATATGTTATTAATACAAAGTCAATGACTTTCAAATAAGAGATCCCGCCCGATAAGGAGGGAACGGATTCAGAGAATCATGGCAGCAGATTCACTGGTTTGAACGACCTATACCGTGTATAAATATGCCCGCTATAAAAAGAAAAAGAGGATCGACAATGAAGAGAGCGGCATAGGGAAATTAAACGAAGAAGGGTTTTTGAGTCTTTGACCTAAATTCTATAATCAGAACACGACCTCCATTATTATCTACTATTCGACAGGCACGAAGTTGCCACCCTACTGTATCTCAGAGAGATTAAGAGTGTTTAAGAGTCTTTTTGTAAGATATTCATAGTTGATAATAAAGCAATTACATTCCTATCTTCATTGCACTCACATTCATACATACATCTTTACTCTGTCAGGTTTGGTACCTAAGGTATCAACCCCAGCCACTACCTAAGTGGTAGTGGTCTCGAGGGTGTTAACATGAATTTCTCATCTCAATTAAATTTTACGTTAACACTTTCTGGAATCGTCTGTGGGAAGACCCACACCGTAGTTGTTATGCTTACAAGTCTATTGTTTTGCAGTAATCATGAGGCTTTGCTCCTCTCAAGACAACCCAAAACCTCAGGATATCCATCTGCCCCCCTCCACCCTGAAAGGGCAGAAAAATGGAAAGAAATCAAAGCACCATAAGCCAGCCTCTCATCAGTCAAGAGCAGAGCGGGTTCTAACCCTCTGGCGATGAGTCAAACTGTGATCAATCAGCATGCAACAGCCATTGTGGAAAATGTCTGCCTCCGTCTACCTACATAAGGAATTGATCCTCAACTGGTAGACTTGGAAATCCGAGGAGAGGAGAGGAGAGCCGACCTGCGGCCAGACAGCCAGCCTTTGATAGATTGGGACCCCTCTGATCCCTGATTACCATAGGACAGGGCCTGTAATTTCGATATGGGAGAGGCTAGGGCCCATGCCCCCAGCCCTGGACAGACCGACCAACTATCGACCTCGGCAGGTTAAGTCGGCAACCGACATTCTACCAAGGTTACCTCGTAGCCCTCCTCGACCGGTGGCCTCCAGAAGGAAACCACAAGCTGAAGCCGGGGAGAGTCGGCAATCTACATGAACAGAGCCCGTCCCTAAGGATGATAAAGTGGAAGTACCCAGCTCGTCGGGGGGATCTGATAGTGAGAGCTCCAAGGTCAACTCTAAGAAGTCCGGGAATAAGCGTGTGAGGAACTAGCTGGCCAAGATGCAAAAGAAGATCCAGCAGTTGAAATGAGGGAAGGGTAATGAGGTCAAAATGGACCCCCTAAACGATATGAACGCCCCCTTTACCAGAAGAATCCGGGAGGCGAAGCTCCCACCAAAGTTTAAGATGCCATCAGACAAATCCTCTGGTACGGAGGATCCCTTAAGCCACTTGGAGATCTTCATCCAACAGATGGAAGTCCAAAACACAACCAGGGCCACAATATGCAGAATTTTCCTTACCATCCTGACCGACTACGCCAATACAAAGCTATCAACTGATATCTGCTCACAATTCCAGAGAATCAAACCCTGAACGAAGGATCCTATCCACTTACAGTATATGATCTAGGAGAGAGAGGAAACCTTCTGGGCTTACGTGGAGCGGTTCCATAAGGAGGTCATCCAGATGGAGGTCTTCACTAAGAAAGAGACCCTCACCAATTTCAAGTGGAACCTATGTGCGGGTAAGCTTTTCCGATCCATTGCTAAGCGACCTCTAGAGACCTACAAAGAGGCCTATGATCTGGCTCTAGAGCAAGTTGAAGTCGACGAGCAGCTTAATGTAAAAATGAAGCATGACGACATGAGAACAGCAAAACGACAGAAGAATGAAACTCTCAGACCTGAACCAGTTCAGAAAAATTAGAACAAACCTCCCAACAGGTCAACCTTCCATTTTTTCGTTTCTCAACACAAGCAAGAAAGGTACCCAGCAAGGTGAACCCCTCTGCTGGCTTTGCCTCCTCCTAGGATAGTAGCCCCTATAACGTGAGATGAGAAAGGATACGATCACTACACCTCCTTAAATATATCCCGTGAAACGATCTACCTCGCTATCCGGGATAAGGGGCTACTACAGAAGCCTGCACCCATGAAAGCCCCCGTTGATAGGAGGAACCAGTATAAGTACTGTGACTTCCATGAAGACGTGGGTCACAACACTTCAGAGTGCTATAACCTATGTAACCAGATCGAGGCTTTGATAAGGGGAGGATGCTTGATTGAGTTCTTGCAGCAAGTTATGGACAACATTCAAACTATAAGGGAAGTACAAACTGAGATCCGTGAGCATGCCGAGAAGAGAAAAAAGGGCAGGCGGATCTGATGCAACAAATCCAGGTGATACATACCATCAGCGGAGGGCATACATTGGCTGGCACCTCTAATAATTCCAGAAAAAAAAACCATGCGAGGAAGGTCCATCATGTAGATGAAAGGTAAGGTATCTTCAAGGTCGACCAGAGCCCCGCCCAGTATGTGCAGATTATTTTTACTGTGGCGGATGTCTACAACACCGTGCAACCTCATGACGATCCCATGGTGGTCATGGTACAAATTGCCAACTACATGGTCCATCGCGTGCTTGTTGACACAGGCAGTAGCATCGACATCCTCCTCAAAGATACCTTGGAAAAGCTAAATTTAAAACAGTGGTGTTACAACAGTTGTACTACCCCGCTATATGGATTCACTGGAGACTCGATCATACATGTGGGGTAAAAAATCCTTCCAGTAATCACCGAAACGGCCCCCCTCCAGTAAAATATCATGACGGACTTCGTAGTGGTGGATACCCCATCGACTTACAATGCGATATTAAAAAGTCCTTTCTTGTCATCTTTGAACTGGGTCTTATCCATTTACCACAACGTCCTAAAGTTTCTAGTAAGAGACAAGGTGGGGGAAATACGTGGTGATCAATAAACAACTAGGAAGTGTTATGCAGTGTCAGCCAACTCGACAGCTTTAGCGAAACAGTTTGCTCAGGTTACGACGATACAGGATAGGGTAACCCTCGTGATGACCTTGGAAGATGTAGAACCGGTAAATCACCTAGAGGATGATCTCGAGATTCAGACAAAAATGAGTAGATCAGGGAATGGGCCAGCGTACATCATGTGGATAAGCTAGAAGAGATACCCATCTGAATGCACGACCCCTCGAAAGTCCTCAAGGTTAGAGCCACCCTCGAACCGGGAGTGAATGAAGGACTGATCAAGCTCCTCAAAGAATTCAATGACATATTCATTTGGAGTCACGACTAGATTCCTGGGATCTCAATATCATTGGTTGCTCACCGTTTGGCAGTAGATCAGACTTTCAAGCCCGTCAGACAAAAGAGGCGTCACTTTAACGCTGAAAGAAATGCTACGGTTCAAGAAGAAGTGGAAAATTTGATCGGATCAGGCTTTATCAGAAAGGCGTGTTACCCCGAATGGATTGCCAATGTGGTCATGGTCAAGAAGGCAAATGGGAAGTGAAGTATGTGCCTCGATTACACCGACCTCAACCGGGTATGTCCAAAAGACAATTTCCTTTTACCAAAGATCGATCAGCTAGTTGACTCCACATTAGGAAACAAGCTACTTTGCTTCATGGATGCATTCTCGATGCACAACCAGATCATGATGGACCCCGCCGACCAAGACAATACCAGCTTTATCATCGGGCAGGGTCTGTACTGCTACAAGGTGATGCCGTTTGGGCTTAAGAATACGGGAGCTACATATCAATGGATGGTTAATCAGCTATTCAAGCCCGAGATTGAAAGATCAATGGAAGTGTACATCGATGACATGATTACCAAGTCACCAACCATAGAAGGACATCAGAGCGACCTTGGTGGAACTTTCATGATCCTAAGGGAAAACCAGATGAGATTGAATCTATCCAAATATGCTTCGGGGTAACTGTGGGAAAGTTTATGGGCTTCATGGTTCATGAGAGAGGAATAGAGGCTAACCCAGAAAAGATCAAGGTTATCCTGGATCTAGAATCCCAAACGTCACTCAAACAGGTTCAAGTCTTGACCAGACAGATAGCGGCGCTCAGTAGGTTCATTTCTCGGTCCACCGATAAATGTTTCCCTTTTTTCAAAGCTATCAAGCTAGGAAGGAACATGAAATGGGACCAGTGAAGTAAGCAAGCTTTTCAAGCCTTAAAAAAGTATCTATTAAGCCCTCTGTTATCGATCAACCTAAGTCCGGGAGAGGAGCTGCAAATCTACTTGGCCGTTTCAAAAACTGCAACGAGTGGGGCCTTGGTCAAGGAATGTGGAGATAGGGTCCAACGGCCTATCTACTAAGTAAGTCATGCCCTAACCAAGCCAGAAAAGAATTATACCCTTTTAGAGAAGTTCGCCTATGCCCTGGTAACCTCAGCAAGGAAGCTCCGACCTTACTTTCAAGCTCACTCAATAACAGTAGTGACAGACCAACCTCTCTGTCAATTTTGTAAAGGCTGGACGTGTCCGGAAGACTGGTCTTATGGGCCCTGGAACTCACCCAGTTTAATCTAAGGTATAAATCAAAGACCAAAATTAAATCCCAGGCTTTGGCGGACTTTACGGCAAAGCTCTTAGTGCCCCCAGGCCAAGGGACCTCCGCCGTGACAAATATAGTTCCTGAGAAGATTCCAGAATCTGACAATTGGCTAGTAGGCTGCAAGTCATGGATCATCTACATTGATAGAGCGTCTGGACAAACTGGGGGAGGAGCGAGCATAGTCTTGATAGACCCAGAGGGGACCGAGTGTTGCCAATATTTCATATTCGAATTTAAAGCCACTAACAATGAAGCATAATATGAAGCCCTCCTAGCCGGGATGAAGTCGGTCGCCGAGCTCGGGGTCGATTACCTTCAGGTCAAGAGTAACTCTTTACTCATAGTTAATCAGGTTTCTAGGGACTATCGGGCCAAATGGGTTAACATGATTGCCTATTTGAAGCTAGTTCAGTTGCTTAAGAATAAATTCAAGGGATTTAAGATAGAGCAGGTGCCTCGACAGCAGAATCGTCGAGCGGACGTACTAGCCAAGATTGCTACGAATGGTGGCTAGGCCTTACCACAGGGAGTTCCTCTCCAAGTGATCTCCCTACCAAGCACAGTAGCGGGTAAGGAGTCATATACCCTAGATCGACAACTATGATAGATTGACCCAATAGTGGTCATCTCCAAGAAGAAAGGACTCCCGAGGAGCCCGACAAAGCCAGAAGAATTAAAAGGCTCTCTATTCGATATTGCCTGGTAGATGGATACCTTTACAGGAGCGGGACCCCTCTTATCATTATAGCTGACCTCGGAAAGCAGTTTGATAACGGTCGATTTTTGGAATTTTGTTAAGGCTTTAGAATCGACCTTAGATTCATCTCAGTAACACATCCCCAACTAATGGGCTAGTGGAATCCACCAATAAAACTATCAAGAAGCTGTTGAAAAAGAATTTACAACAGAGAAAAGGCAGAGCGGCCGAAGAGTTTCTTGAGGTTCTCTGGGCTTTTCGTACTACAAGGAGAACAACCACCGGAGAGACACCCTATTCTTTAACCTTCGGGGTTGAAGCAGTTCTTCCTATCGTGCACAAACTAACCTTCTTTAGAGTTCAACATTTTGAGCTCGGAAGCAATGAAGATAAGCTTCGAGCTAGCCTAGATCTCTTGGATAAGAATCAAGATCGGGTAGCTGAGAAAGTAACGATTTACTAGAGTAAGATCGCTAGGTACTTTAACAGGAGAGTTAAAGCCTAAAACTTCAAGGAAATGGACCTAGTTCTTAGGAATGTAACCTTGAATACTAGAAAGAGGTCAGACGGGGTCCTGAGGCCCAACTGGAAAAGACCTTATTTGGTAACGGTAGTGGTCCGCAATGGGGCAAATAAGCTCGAGGATATGGATGGTCGATCCATCGATCACACCTAGAATGCAGATCATCCGAGAAAGTATTACCCTTAGACAGGGGATTCGTGGGCAAACTACCTCTATTTAAGTTTCAATAAAATTTCCAACAACAATGTACTCCATTTTTTATAAATAAAGTCTGCTTTCTCCATCTTCGATTGTATTCTACAATAATTTCTCCATATCTAGCCAGGGTCTACACGGGTAAGTCTGACATAGTCATCTCAAGACCAAAGATTAGCTAAGGAAGCCCTCTCATTATCCTTGATACCTCGGTCCCAAGAAGGGTCTGAGTATAAGAGCATATTTGCCATCCAGATCACAAGACCAGAAAATAGCTAGATAGCCCTTTTGATGCCTTAGTCGGGCTACCACCCCCAAGAAGGATCTGAGAATAAGAGCATAGTTGCCATCCAGATCACAAGACCAGGAAATAGCTAGATAGCCCTCATTATGCCTTTGTCGGGCTACCACCCCCAAGAAGGATCTGAGTGTAAGAGCATAGTTGCCATCCAGATCTTGAGACCAGGAAATAGCTAGATAGCCCTCCTGATGCCTTGGTCGGGCTACCACCCCCAAGAAGGGTCTGAGTATGAGAGCATAGTTGCCATCCAGACCATAGGACTAAGAAATAGATAGATAGCCCTCTTGCTACCTTGATCGGGCTATAACCCCCCGAAAGAACCCAGGGTTGGAAAGCCCTCTTACTTAAACTCCAATGTTTCAGTTATCACTGACTACTAATCTTCCATGTGTATATGATTGCTTGCTATGACAGGTACAAACTATCCCATAATCACATAAGGAGATTATTCACCTAAGTCATCGAGCTACAAGTTTCTGCTGAGAATGGAGAGCTCGAGCTAGCTCCCTACTTTCACACGTAAACAGAGTTTTATATCTCATTATCTCTGCCAAGGTTTGAGTAATTCAAGTTATCTCAGAGGTTGCTTCTAGGTCGGGATCAGGAATGAAGCAAAATGATGTCAATAAAATCAAAATTCATTGAAGTAAGCATGGATGAAATCTAATGCCAATTTTCATTAATGAAATAAAAGCCTATCCCCTAGAAAGGCTACAATTATCAAGCAGGGAACCCAACCCCCGGTTCCGGGCTACATTAGCTGAAAAAATGAAGATAAAAAAGCTAAACATGGCATGAATAGAGTGAGGTGCCCACCCCCTATTTCGTGATGCAAAGGCAAGTTGTGAATAAATTGTATCAGACCACTGTTTCTTTTTGATTCCCTTTTGTTGTTCCCCTTACCTGGTGGACTTGGCCCTTACTCCGTCTGTCTCTTCCTCAGGTAGTTGCCTGCCATGGCCGCATTCGCCCGCTACCTCCTCCTCCAGGGGATCCTCCACTGCCTGCTGCTCTGTGGGGTCCTCCTCCAAAACCTCATTGACCACCGTCATTACCTCTAAAGGAATTAACGCATCAAGAGGGGTAGCGATTGACTCCATCCTGCTCTTCCTGACCTTCGGTTCTCCTCTAGAAGATTTTTCAAGGAGGCTTTGGTTTCTAGTTGACTTCCTTCGGGCTTCGCAAGATGAACCCCCCTTGAGGACTCCCCGAGACCTGATGCTAGGAGGGTTACAAGAGGAAGAGGTAGATCTGACATAGCTATTTGCTTTCCGGCTACAGTCCCGCTAGAAAGATCTACTCCATCACCCTCGGGGCGAGACATCAATGCAACCTTGGCCATTACCTCCTTCATATCCCATCCAGCTATGATGGAGAGGTCAAAGGAAGGAGGAAGAGCTTCTGTGACCTGGTAGGAAGCATAGAAGTATCCATCGCTGAAGGAGGCATCCACCTCGGTCTGAGGCTTGGCTACTTGGGTTTACAGGCCTTGGTTTACAGGCCTTGGTTTTTAATGTCCAACGCCTTTTCTTTTTCCTTCCAAGAATCCCTCTGCTCAGCCCGATGTTCAGATCGAAGGGTTTCTAAGTCAAGGGATCTCTTTATCCTTTCATGGTCACACCGAAGCTCGGCTAACTCCACATTCATCCCCCTCTAGCTAAAGGCCATCTCTTATACAAAGTCTTGAGCCCTCAGTAACAATTTCATGGCCCGCTCAGCTTCATCTTCAGCCCTAGTTGCCCGATTGCGGAGGGAAGCCACATGATGGCCTATGGCCACTTGAAATTTGAAGGCCTGTAAAAGAATTCAAATTAGGAAATGACGAACCATTGCATGAGAAGATGAAAAACGATGATTACCTCAACCAAGAGGGTAGATCCCTTGGTGATCAGAATATCTATGGACATTGAAGCCATCATAGAAAGACTGCCCCTAAGGTAGGAAGCAATAAATTGCTCTATGACCTCGTCTTGAGAGGTAGAGCCGGATTGATTTGGTCGACAAACAAGGGAAACCCCTTCAACACCAGCCTCAGGGTCATTTGAAGCTCGGGAGGCTAGGATTATCGATAGAGGGGCAAAAGAGTCTGACAAACTTGAAGAAGGGGCGACAGAAGCAGAAGCTGGTGTAGGGGTAACTAGAGCAGAAGTTAATGTTGTTGCATCAGCGGCTTGAGAAACGGAGGCCCCTTTACCACACACTTTTGGCAGCCCGAGATGCGAGGAGTGACAGCTTGGACCTGTGCTAGGAAAAGAACAGAGCAAGAACAGACGAAGCCCCAACTGGAACGGTAGGCCCCCTTTTCCCTAAGAAAGCTAGGGGGATTTCCTGAATCGATTTGGCAGAGAGGGGAGGAGTGTGAGCTTGTTGGGCTTCACGGGAAGCCGGAGCAACAACAAAAACTATTAAAAAGAAAAGAAGAAAGATGTCAGAAATGAGCTAACTAACGGAACGAAGCATAATAACTTGGTGTTACTTACGAGGGGTAGCATCAAAGATCCGCAGGTATCGATTCACCCTGTGAGAATTGAAGGGATCAACGGTTGGATACTTTAGGTTCAGATTGTTCCTAGCAAGGATAGTCTTCAGCACAATCTCAGACTCGATAGGTAAGGAGTCCGGTCCAACGAGGGTTTATCGTTGAAAGCAGTGGGAGCCTCGAATTCATGCTCGCCGATAAATATGGAGCTTCCCCGATCCCCCTGTCAGTATCCACTATTCCTTCTATGCTGGATCCTTCCTCGAAGCTTCACGGATGATGAAGTTGAGTTTGTTCTTATCCTTCGTATAGAACTAACCTCAAGGAACTATAGACAAACTCCCGATTTGAAAAAGGTAGGCCAGCTCTTCTGCTCTGGGCTCCCGGGGTGACCTTGCCTAGCTCGCACTGTTCCCTCCACAACATGAGAAAGCCAATCAGATGCCTCTAAAATCTGGGCAACAGCTAGAAGGGAACTAGCTGTAGGGCGTTAAGAGCCCGCCGAAGAGTAGGATGAAGAGAGAGCCTGACCCCATTCTTGAAGGCCGTCATGTGGATAGGGAGCACGTCTTTAGGCAGATTGAAGATGTCGTAGTTCCTGTGGGGAACTATGAGGGTGACGCTGTCGGGAATTCAATACTTAGTCCTAAGGCGGTCGATCGATTATGGATCAACAATAGAGTCGAGGATGACCCTAAAGTCATAAGGAAGAGGTCTCACTTGAGGAGGTCCAGCAACCGTGACTTGACCCTTCCCAACGGCGTCAGCCCTTTCTTCTCTGTCAGAACCTTCATCAACTAAGTTTAGAGGGTTGTCAGGTTGATTAGAGAAACCGAAGCCAATCAAAACGTTCCTACCAGCACGGCAGCGCTGACGGAGCGGGGAAGCGTCCTCGTCGCTCAAATTTTCTCGCTCTCGCTTCCTAGGAACTGGACTGGGGGCACCAGTGCCCTCAACCATAGCCTCAATACTGTCAGCAGAGTTCGACATTGTTGGATGTGGGGCTTGAAAAACAAAGAAAAAAATGAAGAGATTTTCAAAGTCAGCGAATGAGAGGGATTTTTGAAAACTTAAAGTTTAAAAGAAAGCTTGAGGAAGGTGATAGGAAGCCGGGTTTAAATAGAGCTGGGAGAGGCAGTGACATCAATGAAATCTTCAGAGGGATTGTCTCGAATCGTGGGAGTGGCCATAACTTAGCCGGAATATTTGGGGAATGCACCGATCTTTTCCTGCCATATCACTAGTATAATTAATAAGGAGATTTCTACCCATATTTGGTAACGGTAAAAGAGGGAAAATTTTCCAATTAAAACAAGTAATCAGACTCCAACTCCAACCCCAACTCAATCATCGATGTTTAAGTCAGAGAGGACTTCTATCAAGTTAGATGTTCAAAGAGAAATTTTCCACTCTCCTAACCCGAATCAAAGCCTGAATTCACCATTCATTGAAACCCTTGTCCTAAAGGCAAGCCTTAGAACTAGCCCGCAGAAGCGAGGAAGGTTCATTGAGCTTCAGAACTGTCAAGAATGGAGCTTGACAAGACCAAGTCAAGCTCCTCATACCGACACTAGACTTTGGGTAAAGTCCGATCTGTGGTTATCCGAGCTTCCCGGTATCACCTATCATGGAACCCCGATTCCTAGGGTCTGGCTCCGGAACCACCCCGTGAAAGCAAGGAAAGGTCACCAAGCTCATACAGCATTTGAGGTGAAGCTTGACACGAACAAATTGAGCTCCTTCCTCCAAATAAAGGCTTCCCGATATCAAAATTACCCCACCAACCTCTCAAGAAGTCCGTTATCCTCTCCAGACATAAAAAGCGGGGCCTTTAAGGGTATCTGATTCATGCTATATCTACTTTCCCATTTGCTAAGGAAGGCTTGAACAAATCTGGATGAGAAAAAGGAAGCTCGCATAATCCACGCTCCCCCCCAATGAGTGCCCACGAGGCCATCTCAAGGTCTAAAGGACCGGGAAGGGTCAGACCGAGCTTCTAGTGCCAAAACTAAGGCTAAGGGTCTACCTCACCCTACGAAACAATGAAAAGCTAACTCGACGACCTCCATGAAGAATTACGCCATGAGTACACACAATATCAAATCTACACTCCAACGAATATTAAAACTCTACGTAAGTGTAAGGCAGGAGATTGAATCCAAAAAGGAAACAAACTTATCTCCACTAAAGATATTCTCGAATCTGTTATTAATGCAAAGTCAATGACTTTCAAATAAGAGATCCCTCAATGTCTGTTTTTCCTCGGATCCCTTTTTTCGGTGCATGATTAGGCCTATTTATACTTAGTCCGATTTGGTTAAGATCACGGTTTTCCCACCCTTATTCATGCGTCGGGTTTCCTCTGAGTTCTTGTTTCTGTGTAAGAGGTTTAATACAATTGTGTCGAGCTCCACCTTAGGTATTCCCAGTGCTCGGTGACCTTTCCTCGCTTCTATGAGGTGACTCCACAGCTCGACTCCAGGATCCACAGTTTCATGGTGGGTAATCTCGGGCTTGGATTCAGACTAGAAGAGTGGAGTATTTCCCTTGGATCCCTAGCCAAATTTGACTATTAACAGAAGTCCATATGACTTGAACACCTGTGATTGAGTTGGGGTTGGATTCAGATTCCTTATTTCAACTGGGAAATTTTCTCTTCATTATCGTTACCAAAATCTTGGTGGAAATCTTCTTATTAACTGCATAAGTGACGTGGCGAGCATAGGCCGGTGCATTCCTTAAAATAATCTGACTACATTACGATCGATCCCAAGATTCAAGGCAATGCCACCGTAGATCTTGCTTCTATGTTGCCGATGTCACTGCTCCATCCACTCTTATTTAAACCCGACTGTTTCACCGCCTTCCTCACGCTTTCTTTCTTTCAATTTTCAAAAATTTTCAAATAGTCAGATAACTTCTTTCCTCCATTTTATCATGCAAAAACTTCCTTTTCTTTTCCTTCACTGACCTCGAAACCACTCTTATCATGTTAAAAATCAGTCGTGATTCAATTGACTCCATTGTCGTTGGTGAGGAAGTCAGCAGTCTCTCCTATGAAAAACGGGCATGAAAGGACTTCGACGGTGACGACTCTCCACATAATTCGTAAAGATATCGGTCTAACAGGAACGTAGATATTGGAATTGGGTTTTCTAACAGACCTGATAGGCCCCTGAACCTGGTAGATGAGGGTTCTGATAGGGAACCCGAAAGAGTCGAGACTGGAGAGGTTCAAGTTACGGTTGCTAATTCTCTTTCAAAGAAGCTACCATCCTACGACTTCAAGGTCATCCCAAACTCCACCGTTGATCCACAGTCTATCGATCGTACAAGGTCTAAGTATGGCATCCCCGATAGTCTTTCCATCTTAGTTCCTCCTAAAAATTACAACGTCTATAATCCTCCTAGAGGCGTGCTTCCAATTCATGTAGCTGCCCTTGAGAATGGGGTCAGGCTTCCCCTTCACCCCACCCTCCGACGAGCTCTCAACGTTCTTTAGCTAGCCCTACCTCCAGTTGACGCTGGGCTTCAAAAGGCACCTGATCGACTTTCTTGTGCTGTAGCAGGAACAGTACGAGCTGAGCAAGGTTACTAGGGAGTCCGGAGCAGAGGAGCTGGCTTACCTCTTCCAGGTTAGAAGCCTGTCTGGTGCCCCAGTGGTCAGTTCTATACGAAAGCTACGAACAGGCTGAACTTTATCATCCCTGGCATGTTAAAGAAGGACCCCGCCTGGAAATAGAAATGGATCCTAACGAGGGATGACTGAGTTTGCGGTTCCCACACCCTTCAATGATAAACCATTGTGGGGTTGGGATTCCTTGCCTGCTGATTCTGAAGCAATTTTGAAGGCCATCTTTGTCATAAACTACTTGAACTTGAAGTTTCCAACTATTAATCACTTTCACTCTCGTAGGGTGAATCGATACCTGTAAATCTTTTCTTCTACTCTTCGTAAGTAAAGTAGCGATGGGCCGTCTTTGTTCTGTTTCCTTGGCTTGCTTGGTTTTAACATTTAAAAAATAGTTTTTGTTGTTGCTCCAGCTTCCCACGAAGCCCAGCAAGCTCGCACCCCTCCACCCTGCCAGACTGGGCCGGGGAACCCCTTTGGCTTCCTCAGAGAAAGGGGGCCATCTGTTCTTGCTGAAGCCTCATCTGATCCTGCTCCTGCTCCTGCTACATCTTTTTCCCTGCTAAGGTCCAAGATGGTGTTCCTTGCATCACAATCTACCAGGGTGCGGAGTAAGGGGAGCTCTACTGCTAAAGCAACCACTACAACACCTTCTCTATTTGCCCCCGTTGTTGCTGCTGCCACACCCCTGTGGTTAACTTTCAAGATGTTTCTGCCTCTCCATCTACATTCCCAACCCCTCAAGCTTCGAAGAACCCTGAGGCTTGTGTTGAGAGGGCCCCCCCAGCTCGCTCACAAAACAAGTCGAGCTTAGCCATGCTTGACAAGGTCTTGGGGAAATTTGTCGTTTCCTGCCCTAGTGGCAGTCTTTCCACGAAGGCTTTAATTCCCGTAGATATCCTAATCACCAAGGGATCTGCCCTCTTAACCAAGGTAATCATCATCATTTATATTTTTCTGTAACGGTTTGTTCAGTCACCTTCTAACTTGAACTCTTTTGTAGGCCTTCAAATTCAACGTGGCCATGGGCCACCAGGTAGTCTCTCTCCATGATCGGGCGGATAAAGTTGAGGCTGAAGCTGAGTGGGCTGTGAGGATGTTGGTGTGGGCTCAACATCTAGTATAAGAGATGTCCTCCAACCAGAGGGGATTGGAGGCAGAGCTAGTTGAGCGACAATGTGACAATAAGAGGTTGAAGCGATCCCTCGATCAAGAAACCCTCTGATCTGAACGTCGAGCAAAACAGCGGGATTCCTGGAAGGCTGAAGCTAAGATGCTAGATGTCGAGAACCAGGCCCTGCATGATTAGGTGGCCAAGCTGCAAGCGGAAGTGGATGCATCCTTCAGTGATGGGTATTTTTACGCCTCCTTCCAGGTCGTTGAAGCTCTCCCTCTTCTCTTCAACCTATCCACTATCACCGGTTGGGATAGATAGAAGATAGTGACCTAGGTTGTAGAGATGTCTCGCCCTGATGGTAACGGAACGGGTCCTTCTGGCTTAGCTGGAGCTGGGAAGTAACCTGTCATGGCAAACCTTCCTTTTCCTCATTCGGTCCTTCTAGTCTTCAGCCCCAAGGAATTCAGATCAAGCAGTCTGAGGGTATTCAGCTTGAAGCCCGGAAAGGGGTTCGAGACCACTCTGAGGAGCCCCCTAGAATGGAGTCGGAGGTTGAGAATTATGGAACGAAGGCATCAGTTGCCTCTTAGGAAGCGACCATTCCATCTAAGGTTATGGTTGTAGTTAATGAGGTTTTAGAGGAGGACCAAGATGAGCAGCAAGTAGAAGAGGAGCCTTCAGAGGAAGAAGCTGTAGAGGTGGCCAACCAGGATTAGCAGCCGCCGGAAAGAGGGACGGCGGGTGAGGATCATCATGGAAAAGGAGTAGCTGGAGGTAATTAGGAAGATGCCAAAGCTTGATACCATCTATTCATAACTTGTTTGATTGCCCGGAAGAAGGGTTGGGCACCCCGCTTTATTCATGACCAGTTAGTTAATATTTTATTTATTTTTGCTTTTTATGTTGCTCGGAACCAGGGGTTTGGCTCCTTGCTTGACGAATGCACCCTTACTAGGGGATAGGCTCCGTTCTTGTTAATGAAAATCTGCTATGACTTTCTTTATACTTGTCTTGACTGACCCTGATCATGAGCTTCTAACTTAGCTGATGACTCTTTGCTTCGTTTCTGACCTCGACCATAGTGCTACCTCCGAAACAAATTTGACTTAATAAAATTTGGTAAAATGAAGCTCTGAAACCCTTAAACGTAAACCTGCTAGTTGGGTGGTCATCCATCTTTTAATTTTAGCACTTGGCAGAAATCTTTGTCTTTGGGGAAAAGTCCCCTTGCATTGTATCCCACATCGATGATCCCTCATTCAAACTTTAACTCAGTGATATGAGAAGTTGCTTATTTATGGGAGACCAATAGTCAGTGTTAACTTGATCCTTAATGTTCATGTGAGGGCTATATGATAATCACGTAGATACCCCTTTTCCCGGTCTCCGGGGAGGTAACCTATCTTAGCGTCCCCAACCCTACATGCCAAACTGTTGTTCTCGTTTGGATCCTTCTTGGGGGTTGCAACCCGACCAAGACATAAGAAAGACTTTCTAACTATTTCATGGTCTTGAGATCTAGATGGCAGTTATGCTCCTACACTTAGACCCTTTTTGGGGGTGGCAGCCCGACCAAGGCATCCGGAGGGCTTTCTAACTATTTCCTAGTCTCAAGATTTGGATGACAACTATGCTCTTACACTCAGACCCATCTTAGGGGTGGTAGCCTGACCAAGGCATCAAGATGGTTGTCTAGCTATTTCGTATTCTCCAGATCTGGATGGCAGCTACGCTTTTACAGTCAGACCCTTCTTAGGGGTGGTAGCCCGACCAAGGCATCAAGAGTAGTAAGGGGGCTTTCCCGACTAGTCCATGGTCTTAAGATCTAGATGAAAACTATGCTCTTACATTTAGACCCTTCATGGTGAGGGTGGTGCACGACCATGGCATTAGGGGTAGCGAGGGGGTTTCCCTGACTAACCCCTGGTCTCGAGGCGGTTATGTAGAATTTATCAATGAAGAACCTAGTCGAATCTAGTAAACTTTACAGCTTGTGAAGAACAAAATCGTAGACGGAGAAAGCAGACTTTATTGATGATAAAAAATGGAGTACATTGTTGTTGGGGATTTTATTGAAACCTAAATTCAGGTGGTCTGCTCACGAGTCCCTTGCTTAGGGGTAATACTTCCTCAAGTGATCTGCATTCCAGGTGTGAACGATGTGTCGACCATCCATGTCTTTGAGTTGTATACCCCGTTGCGGACCACTGCCTTACCCAAGTATGGCTCTACCCAATTGGGTCCTAGGACCCCATCTAACATCTTTCAGGTATTCAAGTTCACTTTCCTGAGAACTAGATCCCTTTCCTTAAAGTTTCGGGCTCTAACCTTTCTGTTGAAGAACTTAGCGATCTTGCTTTGGTAAATCACCACCTTCTCAACTACCCGATCTTGTTTCTTTTCCAAGAGATGTAGATTAGCTCGAAGCTTGACCTCATTGCATCCATTTATAAAGTGTTGCACTCTAAAAGAGGTTAGTTTGTGCTCGATGGAAAGAGCTGCTTCAACCTCTAAAGCTAGGGAATAGGGCGTCTCCCCGGTAACTGTTCTCTTATAGTCCGGTATGCCACTATCAAAATATTAGTCTGGGGGTGGGCTACTGAAGCGAATATGAGGTCTATTCCTAAATGTTCACAAAAGTTTTTGAATCGGGCATTGTCAAACTGCTTGCCTAGGTCGGCTACAATGATGAGAGGGGTCCCGAATCTATAAACTACGTTGGTTTTGATGAACCTCATCATATTCTCTTCTAAAATTTAGGAGAGAGGTCCGGCCTCGACCCATCTCGTAAAATAGTCGATCGCCACGATAGCATGCTTAACTTACCCATGAGCGGTGGGAAATGGTCCGATTAGGTCGACCCCCCACATTACAAAGGGGTAAGGCGAGCTGAGAGATGACAACCGCTTTGGAGGAAGGTGACTCAAGTTCGAGGTCTTCTAGCAGGTTCACAATATTGTACAAAGCTCTTCATATCTTGATGAACAGTTTGCCAGTAATACCCCATGCGAAGCACCTGATATGCTAAAATTCCCCATCAATGTGGTTCATGCAATCCCCATAATGAACTTCTCTCAACGCCCATTTGGCATCATTGGGATACAAACACCAAAGCAAAGGAAGGAGCCTGCCCCTACTATAGAGGTATCTTTCTACCAAAAATTATAGGACAGAGAGCCTCTTAATTCTTCTGGCTTGATCGGGCTCCTCGAGAAGCTTTCCTTCTTGGAGATAAGCCACTATTGGATACATCCAGTAAGGCTGACGATCCATGGGACAAATTTCCTTGATAGCTGTTGTGCTTAGTTTGGAGATCACTTAGAGGGGAACTCCCCGTGGTAAGTCTTGGCCACCATTCACAACTATTTTAGCTAGGACATTTGCTCGATGATTCTGTTGTAGAGGCACCTGCTCGATCTTGAATCCCTTAAATTTATTTTTAAACAGCTGAACTAGCTTTTAGTAGGCCAACATGTTATCCTCTTTTACCTGATAAACCCCAAAAACCTGATTGACTACGAGTAATGAGTCACTCTTGACCAACAAATAGTCAGCCCTGAGCTCGATGGCTGCCTTCATCCCAACTAGGAGGGCTTCATACTCCTCATCATTATTGGTGGCCTTAAATTTGAATCTGAAATATTGGCCACATTCAGTCCCTCTGGATCTATTAGAACTATGCCAGCTCCTCCCCCAGCTTGCCTGAACACTTCATTTGTGTAGAGGATCCAGAACTTGTAATCCTCCAGCCAGCTATCGATATCTGGAATCTTCTCAGGTGTTATATTCACTGCTGCACAAGTCGATTGGCCTGGGAGCCCTGAGAACTCTTCCACGAAGTCCGCTAAAGCCTGGGCTTTGATTGTGGTCCTGGGTTTAAATCAAATTGGGAGAGCTCCACAACCCATAAAACTAGCCTTCCGGATACGTCCGGCCTTTGTAAAAATTGACAGAGAGGTTGGTCCGTCACCACTGCTATTGAGTGAGCTAGAAAGTAGGGACAAAGCTTCCTCGTTGAGATCACCAGAGCATAGGCGAGCTTCTCCAAGAGAGTATAATTCTTCTCTGGCTTGGTTAGAGCATGGCTCACATAGTAGATAGGCTGTTGGACCCTGCCTTCACACTCCTTAATCAAAGTCCTACTTACTGCAGTATCTAAAAAAGCCAAGAAGATTTGCAGTTCCTTTTTGGGAATTGGCTCGACCAACAATGAAGGGCTTCTTAGATACCTCTTCAAAGCTTGAAAGGCTTGCTCGCTCTCTTTGTTCCATTTCATGTTTCTCCCTTGCTTGATAGCTTTGAAGTAAGAGTGGCATTTATCGGTGGAGCGAGAAATGAACCTGTTGAGTGCTACTACCTGTTCGGTCAAGACTTGAACCTGTTTAAGTCATGTGGGGGATTCTAGGTCCAAGATAGCCTTGATCTTTTCTGGGTTAGCCTCTATGCCTCTCTCATGAACCATGAAGCCTAGAAACTTCCACTCAGTTACCCTGAATGCATATTTAGAGGGATTCAATCTCATCTAGTTTTCCCTAGGACCATGAAAGTTCTGCGAAAGTCATCATGATGTTCTTCTGTGGATTGTGATTTTGTGATCATGTCATCGATGTACACCTCCATCGACCATCCGATTTTGGGCCTGAACAGTCGATTAACTAGCTGCTGGTATATAGCCCTAGCGTTCTTAAGACCAAACAGCATCACCTAGAAACAATACAGACACTGTCTGGCAATGAAACTGGGCTTATCTTGGTCAGCTGGATTCATCTCAATTTGGTTGTACCCTGAGAATGCATCAATAAAGCTTAAGAGCTTGTTCCCGGATGTAGAGCCAACCAACTGATCAATCTTTGGTAAAGGAAAAATGTCTTTTGGACATGCCCGGTTGAGGCTGGTGTAGTTGACGCACATACACCACTTCTCATTCGCATTCATGACCATGACCATATTGGCGATCCATTCGGGGTAGCGTGCCTCTCTGATGAAGTTTGCTATGATTAATTTGTCCGCTTCCTCCTTAACCGCAACATTTATTTCGACATTAAAGTGTCACCTTTTCTGCTTGATAGGCATGAAGGTCGGATCCACTGCTAATCACTAAACAGCCAATGACATTGGGATCTTAGACATCTCGTCGTGACTCCTAGCAAAGATGTCACTGAATTCTTTGAGAAGCCTGATCAGACCTTCCTTCAATCCCGGCTCGAGTGTAGCTCTAACCTTGACTACTTAGAAGGATCGTCCTTCCTGATGGGTATCTCCTCTAACTTGTCCACAAGATGCCTGTTGGCCCATTCCCTGTTCTGTTCTTCCTCATCTGGCATCACGGGGTTATCCTCTGGATGATCTGCGGGCTCTATATCTTCCAAGGTCATCCCGATTGTTTTCCCATCCTAGATCATTACAATATGTACAAACTGTTTTGCTAGAGCTGTTGGGTTGGCTGACACAGCATAGCACTTCCTGGCTGCTTGTTGGTCACCACTCACCTCCCACACCTTGTCCCATATTTGAAACTTTAGGACAATGTGGTAAATGGACAGAACCCTATTCAAGGATGATAGGACCCCCTTCATAGACTACCCTCATATGCAAAAATGTCGTAAACTAGCTTTACGACCATTCCATAACACTAGGGGAGTCTTATGAAAAGATTTGGATAGCACTACATTCAAAATGTATGCCATTTTTTGTAACCCATATCCCCAAACGGAATTTGGTAATGATGAGAATCTAATCATAGATCTAACCATTTCCATCAGGGTTCTATTTCTCCTCTCTGCTATACCATTTTACTGAGGTGTACCGGGAGCTGTGAGTTAGGAAATTATCCCATGCTCAACCATGTAGTCTTTAAACTCTTGGTCAAGGTACTCACCTCCACGATCCGATCGTAGTGACTTGATAGTCCTACCTAATTGATTCTCAACTTCAACTCGGAATTCTTTGAACTTTTCAAATGTTTCCGACTTTCGTTGCATCAGGTAAACGTATCTGTATCTTGAGTTGTCATCTATAAAAGTGACATAATACTCATAACCACCTCTAGCTTTAACATTCATTGGTCCGCAGACGTTTGTAGATATAAGCTCTAGTGGTTCTTTAGCTCTAAGCCCTTTTCCAGTAAAAGGTCTCTTAGTCATCTTACCTTCAAAACAAGATTCGCAGACAGGTAAGGTGCCAACCGTTAACTTACTTAACGGTCCTCTTTTTACTAATTTGTCTACCCGATCAAGGTTGATATGACCAAGCCTTAGATGCCAGAGATACGTGTCATTATCTGAAGAAATCTTATGTCGTTTAGTCTTTGGTTTTTCAACCTTAAACATTTCGGTGTTGAGCAGTCTAGTATGTACTAACGGTCTTAACACATGCAAATTGTTTTCATTAATTCCTGAACAAATATTCAGATCATTCTTTCCAAAAATAACAGACTTATTATTAAAAGAAATAGAATATTTTTGTTCTAACAACTTAGAAACGGAAATCAAATTCCGTGTAAATCCAGGAATATAAAATACATTGTCCAACAATATATAATTATTACAAAAACGTAATCTAATTAGGCCCACTGCTCGTGCCGACACGACATCCCCTGACCCCACACGTATTGAGAAGGCTTGCTCCTCTAGCTGTATCCAATAATTAGTCCACTGCAAAGAAGAACAAACAAGGTTAGTGGCCCCGAATCAACTATCTAGGGTGAAGAATCATCTTCAACTAAACATGACTCAAGAACAAGTAAATCATATTTACCTTTCTTGGACTTCTTCTTTCTTTAGGCTTTCTTGGGTTTGGGCTTACCCTTCACTTTTCCAGTAGACCTCTTTCTCATCTTTTTATTAGAGTAAGATGGTTCGACAACATTTGCCTCACTAGTCTTGCCTTTGTTGTCCTTAGTCAATGACTCAAAGGTAGTGAGCTCATTGAGAAACTGTGTGAGATTGAACCTTAACTTGTTCATCCCGTAGTTGTTCTTAAACTAATCGAAACTCTTCGAAAGAGTCGTCAGTATGATGCTCACTTGACTGGGTTCATTAATGCCCCAGCCATTGACTTCTTCCATGTTGAAGTAGGACATCATGCTCAGGACATGTTCCTGAACTTACGTACCTTCTTCATGCGAGCGAGCATAGTGAAACGAACAATTTCGTGTCGCTTTTGCTCGGAGGGCTGCCCGAACATAGCTTGCAATGACTCCATGATTTTGAATGTTGAAGTCATTGCTTCGTGCTTTATGATAATCACGTCTATCAGTGAAGCCAACAGATATGTTTGAGCCTTCTCATCAGATGAGACCCATCGCTGGTATGCCTCACGAACAGTTCGTGTGGCATGGTCAGCAGGCACTGGAGGACACTCCTCCGTAAGCACAAACTTGAGGCCTTTGGTGACTAAAATTGCATTAACGTTAAGTTTCCACTTAGTGTTGTTATCACCAGTTAATATGTCGTTTGCGAGAATTTGAAGTAATGCAGAAGACATTATTGCTAAAACAATCATACAATCATTAAGATGGTGCCTACACATTCATACATACAGGAGCATCGAAAACAATTTCCTTTTTCGAAAAATAAATTGGCTCTGATACCAATTATTGGAACCCCGTGCACCGGTTACGCAGCGAAACTATGTTTTAAAATTTTATACAGATCATAATTTGTATATGGGACCAGTGAAGTTGGGATCGTAATTATTTTTTCGAAACTAATACATACAATATGTAAACACAGGAAATTGAAATCGATATAATCAGAAGAAGAAAATCTTACCAACGTTCGGAGGCTTTTTCACTTTACGATGTGCTCCTGTCTGAACCAATCTTACCAACGTTTGGAGGCTCCTTCACTTTACGATGTGCTCCTGTCTGAACCACTCGATCTTCCTCGCGATCTCTTGGGATTGGTAACTGAGTGTGGGCACGTCACGGTCTCAGGAACTTAAATGGAGAATGTAGAGAGAATTGAAGAAACTCTTTCTTCTATGAGAAAATTAACTAGAACAATTCTAGTTATAAAAATAATATTATTCTTAATTTTGTTTCAATAGTGTACCGTGCACATAAAAAAAACTTTCTTAATTTGCAACTGATGCTTAACATTGCTGTGCGGTTTTTTTTTTAAGTCAACGCACTTTTTACATTATATATATATCCTTGTTTGTATCCTATACAAACACTTATATATATGCACACACTAATTTGCATCCAATGCAATCTCTTGTGTTATAATTGATATATATCTTTTAATTATCCTTTACAAATATATCTAATATATTAAAAGTGATAATAAGTATTTTAAATTTAAACTTAAATTCAAATACTTCGATATATGATTTAGTAAAATAAAATAATCATATTATTTTATCTTCACCTAAATCCATATATCAACTAACACCCTCCAATTAATAGTTAATTCATAATTCATAATTATCAATATAATTAAATAATCTAATTATTTAATTAATTCCCGAATATATATTCGTGTCACTTTTGTAACACAATTAATTGGATAATCCAATTAATTAACCGTAACTCTTGTTACCTAAGTCGATCGGGCAAGTAAGGGGACCTAATGAACCCACAGTATTTTGAGAAAGAGGTTTACTGGGAAAGTGAAGGGTAAGCCTTCTGGTCTTGCCATTGTTGTCCTTAGTCAAGGACTCAAAGGTAGTGAGTTCATTGAGAAACTGTGTGAGATTGAACCTTAACTTGTTCATCCTGTAGTTGCTCTTAAACTGATCGATACTCTTCGAAAGAGTCGTCAGTATGATGCTCACTTGACTGGGTTCATTAATGGCCCAGCTATTGACTTCTACCATGTTGAAGTAGGACATCATGCTCAGGACATGTTCCTGAACTTACGTACCTTTCTTCATGCGGCGGGCTGCTCGAACATAGCTTGCAATGACTCCATGATTTCGAATGTTGAAGTCATTGCTTCGTGCTTTGTAACAATCACGTCTGTCATTGAAGCCAACAGATATGTTCTAGCCTTCTCATCAGATGAGACCCATCGCTGGTATGCCTCACGAATAGTTTGTGTGGCATCGGCAGCAGGCACTTGAGGACATTCCTCCGTAAGCAAAAACTTGAGGCCTTTGATGACCAAAATTGCATTAACGTTAAGTTTCCACTTAGTGTAGTTATCACCAGTTAATATGTCGTTTGCTAGAATTTGAAGTAATGCAGAAGACATTATTACTGAAATAAATAAAACATTCATTCAGTCATTTATTTAAAACAAGCGCGAGTGCTTTAGCATAAATTTAAACATGATGCATGAACATGTTTAATGAACTAGAACTACCTTAAAACTAGTTGCTATATCACGACAATCCAACACACCACAAAGAAATGCCGTCTTAGGGTCGGTCAAGTCTTTGCACGTTGGATCGAGACATTCTCAATCAAATGATATTCTAGAATAACTCTTATTCCATATCACTCAACCATCATTCATCCAGTCAGGTTTTTAATTAACGAACTTAATCAAAACCTTCGTGAGTGTAGCCCACCATTTCAGATCTCACGAGCTTGACTCGAGAATTGCCGCCTTAGGGTCGGTTAATCCTGAAATTTCCTCAGAAATCCTATCCATTAGGAAGTCAACCTTGGTATTGACCTTTGTGGAAACCCACCTTAGGGAGGACGAAAGCAAAGCCGTTACAAGGCCCCACTCGGATCTCACGGTATTGAACTAATGATGGAGACCGCGGGATATATATGTCATATATCCCTCTCCCACTCACTATTTTAAAATTAGCGTTTAACTGTTAATGCACCTAGATTCTACAGGATTAAACGACTAACTTTAATCAAGTTATCTAGTGCATTAACTAATTAGAAACAAATTCTAATTAACTAATAAATTATTAATGCTTTTTAACAATTAAAAATCTAATCTATTAGTGAATAATCTAAGCTTTTGTAAACTATTTACTAAGGTTAGATTATTATGTTAGTGTTTACCAAGTTTTAACTATTAAAACTCTAACACTTTATTCGGTTCATTTATTATTTGGTTATTAATCAAATTAATCCTAATAAAAATAAATGACTCTATTAATCCAACTTATTAAACTCTTTAATAACTAGATTAATATTAATGAGAATTACCAAGTTTTCTAACCATTAAAAAACCAATCTCATTATTCATAGCCATTTATGTATTTACTCATTTTAATCACATTAAAAAAAACACATAAAGTATCAGGCTATGATGCATGTATGACATATCAAATATATTTGTGTAGGCATATCTAATCTAAATAACATATGTATGTATGAAAATGCTTTTATCACATAATATAAAACATACATGAATTGACCGAGTACTGTGGATTATTTAACCTAAAAATTTAGAATCTAAAATCACAAAAAAATCTCCAAGGCATTCCTTAGTCTCCTAGTAACATCAGATATCATTCAGCCTCTTCAGGTCACTCTGATTCATCTCATGAATCCAAAACGGGAAGTTTGCACGGAACGCACTAGACAACACTTGCCAACGGAACCGTGCGTGAACAATACCGCGTGAACAGTACCCGGTGAAAAGTACCCCTCCGGTGAACAGTGCCGGTGAAAAGTACCCCTCCGGTGAACAGTGCCGGTGAACAGTACCCCAGTGAACAGTACCGGTGACCAGTACCGTCCCTGAACAGTACCGCCGTCGCGTGCATTTCCAGTTCTTCGTTTACAGCTTACAAATTTTTTTTAATAATAAAAAAAATTATACAACCCATAAACCCTAAATCCACAGTACCATAAAAATTTACAGTCAATCATGTTTAAATTAAACAATTCAATTTTAAACATTCATAAAATCATAAAGATGGTGCCTACACATTCGTACATACAGGAGCATCAAAAACGATTTCTTGTTTTGAAAAATAAATTGGCTCTGATAACAATTGTTGGAACCCCGTTCACCAGTTACGCTGCGAAACTAGGTTTTAAAATTTTATACAGATCATAATCTGTATCAGGGATCAGTGAAGTTGGGATCGTAATTATTTTTTTCCAAACTAATACATACAATATGTAAACACAGGAAATTGAAATCGATATAATCAGAAGAAGAAAATCTTACCAACGTTTGGAGGCTCCTTCACTTTACGATATGCTCTTGCCTGAACCAATCTTACCAACGTTTGGAGGCTCCTTCACTTTAGGATATGCTCCTGTCTGAACCACTCAATCTACCTCACAATCTCCCCGAGATTGGTAATTGCGTGTGGGCATGTCACAGTCTCAGGAACTTGAATGGAGGATGTAGAGAGAATTGAAGAAACTCTTTCTTCTATGAGAAAATTAACTAGAACAATTCTAGTTATAAAAATAATATTATTCTTAATTTTGTTTCAATGGTGTACAGTGCACACACAAAAACTTTCTTATTTTGCAACTAATGCTTAACATTGTTGTGCGTTTTTTTTTAAGTCAACGCACTTTTTACTTTATATATATATTATATATCCTTGTTTGTATCCTATACAAACACTTATATATGTGCACACACTAATTTGTATCCAATACAATCTCTTGTGTTATAATTGATATATATCTTTTAATTATCCTTTTCAAATATATCTAATATATTAAAAGTGATAATAAGTATTTTAAATTTAAACTCAGTAAAATAAAATAATCCTATTTTTTTATCTTCACCTAAATCCATATATCAACTAACACCATCCAATAAATAGTAAATTCATAATTCATACTTATCAATATAATTAAATAATCTAATTATTTAATTAATTTAACTATTAACATTCATTAATTAAATAATCTCAATATTCAATTAATTCCCGAATATATATTCGTGTCACTTTTGTAACACAATTAAGTGGACAATCCAATTAATTAACTGTGACCCTTGTTACCTAAGTCGATCGGGCTAGCAAGGGGACCTAATGGACCCACAGTATTTTGAGCTCCAACAATCCTCGGAATCATTAATTAAAACTCTTTAATTAATATTCTTTGATTATTAACTCCGGTGTTACTCCACTAAAAACCTGAAACTGCACTCTCTCAACTGTAGACGCTTTTACACAGACCGATACAATCCGATGTCCATCGATATAGCTATTACACATGGTGTGATCCTCCACAATAGTCATAATTAGAGCTGGGTCATAATGTCCGTTATACCCCTCTAATTACATATATCTTTTAAGTACCATTGATTCTCTAATGGACAATAAATCATATTTCCTCACGGAATTAGGAGAGCGTTCATATTGTCCAAGCCCCGAATCAACCCTTAAGGGAACTATCGTCTACTTCCTATAAGATGGAGTGGATTCCACTATTGTGTACAAACCTTCCCAGCCACAAGCCAAACCGCAATCCCAACATACAGAGCATATTGATCGGAAAGTGTATCCGACCTCACCCATGGTATATCAAAGACCACGATCTAACCTGAAGGAGTCGATAAGACACTCAGTATTAAGATCACCCACATATATCCATCATTAGTTGATATATATGAATCTCATCGGTAAACGGATCGTGGTGAGAGATTCATATAGTTCATGGCTCAGTCCTATATGATCATATCATACAAGGCGCCTCCATTCCCATATCTCATATGAATGATTCAGGATAGAATCATCGTACATTACGGAATGAACCGCAGCTATAGATTAAGCACAAGTAAAGTACCCAGCTTTATTTGCTATCTATGGACTCTTTAGATTGCACATCTCTTACTGTATCCATCCGTATATGACACTCATAGACACAGTTCGTGATTACATACGGCAATCTTGGATGTTAAATATATGCACAAGTTATAAAATAAACAACACAACAAGAATGAATTGAACTTTTCCTTTTATTTATTTCATAAATCCATTTATAAATTACACCTTTAGGGAATAAACCCCAACAAGTCTATCCTCGATAGTTTGGTGGTATTCATTTGTTAATCGATAGAAGACTTCATTTATAGATATGGACATCGTGGCTCTATTTATTAAATGAGAGTAGAATATCATCATATGGATGTTTTGAGGTATTGAATATTAAATCTTAACGTTAAGTTTTCAATAGTGTCTATTGAAACATGGCTTCTGGACAAGTTAAAATATCCAAGTTCAAAATGTGGTCATATGAGTAAATATGGTAACTTGGAGAGTTATAGGTGGTCTATGAGCTCTTGGCGATTACTGATATTCTTCACGAGGATACACTTTCTCCAATAAAGTTGTCTAGGGTATGAATGAGTAACATCAACTTATTATATCTTTATTTAAGAGTTTAATTTTAGTTCTTTAGTGGAATGAACTAAAATTAAATAGATCGGACCTAAGTGAATCATTTGTTGATTGTGATTGGGTTGTGTCTATTGGAGCTTAAAATAAGATAGCCCGCCAAGATCCTCAATCCACACGAACTTGCATGGATCACTTGATATATTCTACCGGACCAATTTAGGGGTCCATCTAGAATTGTATTAAGGCATGTGAACTTGTTTCTTTTTGTAAGAATAGGTCTAATTCACATGTGGTCTTTTTATTAAGGTCCAATGGATTTAATAATATATATATATATATATATATAGCCCATATATATATGTTGGGCGGCAAGGCTATTTAAAATAACTTAATTATATTATTTTTATTTTATTATTTAATTAAATGAAAATTAATTAATTTATTGATTAATTAATTATTTAATTAAAAGTCAAAATCTTTTTCCTAGTAGGAGATGGTATTCTAAAATTATACTTAATATTAAAGACTATATTTGATAAGTAGATAAATAAAATAAATTATTTATCTAATCAAATTAGGAAGTTTTTAATATGGTTACAAATACACTATTGAGTTGGATTAGGAGTCTTGGTATAAGATAGAATTCATTTTAGAAAATGATTCTTAACCACCAAGTAAATCCACCTAAGGAAAAGATTCTTAACAACCAAGTAAATCTTTCTTAGGAAAGGATTTAAAATCCTAATATATTCTATGAAGAATTCGGTCAGCCCTATATATATAACAGGATAGAATTCCTTTTAGAAAATGATTTTTAACTACCAAATAAATCCACCTAACGAAAGGATTATTGCCAACCAAGTAAATCCTTCTTAGGAGAGGATTTATGATCCTATATATATCCCTTAAGAATTTCAGCCAGCCCTTAGCAATTGCAAGAGTGATTTTCGGCCAGCCCTAGTTTTTCCAAGAGAAGAATTTGGCCACCATAGAATTTTGAGGGAAAAAAAAATATTTTTGCTCTAGACAAAATTCTATCAACTCTAAGAAATAGTGTGATATTTGGCAAAGAAGAATAGGAAGAAAGAACGTTTAGTTTTTGATAGTACACTAGTGGCCTTTACATTAAAAGGTTTTGTGTACAACATCGAACCAAGGTTTACACAAGTTTCAATCAAATTGATTGACAATTCACTAACGTTCTTTGTTTTTCTTCTTGGAGGATTATTGTGACTAACAAAGAAAAAGATTTTGTTTGTGTTCATCCTCAAGTATACAATTAAAAGAGAGAGAGCTCACACTCCTAGGTGATTCACGTTCGTAATTGGATTGGAAGATCCTGCAGATTCAATTCAAGGCTTGTTCAATCGTCACTAGAAAAAGGCACGACACTTTTTATATACATCAATTAATCTAGGGTCAAGATTCTTATTATTACAAAGGGATAATTTTTTATTTATACCAAAACCTTAATTTCATAAATTTTTCACGCTTCCACTGAGAATAATTTCCCTTCACTTGAAGATACCCCGACCTTCATCTATATGAAGAATCTTCCTCGCATGGTTTTTTCTGGAATTTTTTTAGGTGTCAGCTAAGGTAGGCCCTCCACTGAATGTTTGTATCACCTGGATCTGTTGCATCATATATTTTGACTTTGAGTTGTTCGTCAATTTCGACCTGCTCAAAAGCCCGATCATAGGCCTCCTGATAAGTCTCTGGAGGTCGCTTGGAAAAAATATCGAATTGTTAGGGTTTATGCCCTAAACATGTAACTTGTAAATGGATTTATGAAGTAAATAAAAAGAAAGGTTCAATTCAATATTGTTATGTTATTTATTTTATAAACTTGAACACATATTAACATCCTAGATTGCCGGATGTAATCTCGAACTGTGTATATGAGTGTCATATACGGATAGATACAGTAAGAGACGTGCAATCTAAAGAGTCCATAGATAGCAAATAAAGCTGGGTACTTTATTTGTGGTTAATCTATAGTTGTGGTCCATTCTATAATGTACGGTGATTTTATCCTAAATCATTCATATGAGATATGGGAATGGAGGCACTTTGTATGATGTGATAATATAGGACAGGGCCATGATCTATATGAATAAGTCACTAAGATCCGTTTACCGATGAGATTCATATATATCAACTAATGATGGCTATATGTGGGTGATCTTACTCCTGAGTGTCTTATCGACTCTTTCAAGTTAGATCGTGGTCTTTGATATACTATGGGTGAGGTCGGATGCATTTTATGATCAATATACTCCGTATGTTAGGATTGCGGTTTGGCTTGTGGCTGAAAAGGTTTGTACACAATAGTGGAATCCACTCCTTCTTGTGAGAAGTATATGGTAGTTCCCTTAAGAGTTGATTCGGGGCTTGGACAATATGAGTGCTCTCCAAATTCCGTGAGGAAATAAGATTTATTGTCCATTGGAGAATAAATGGTACTTAAAGGATATATGTAATCAGAAGGGTATGACGGACATTATGACCCAGCTCTAATCATAAACTACTGTGGAGGATCACACCATGTGTAATAGCTATATCGATAGACACCGAGTTGTATCGGTCTGTGTAAAAACGTCTGCAGTTGAGAGAGTGCAACTTCGGATTTTTAGTGGAATAACACCGGAGTTAATAATCAAGGAATATCAATTAATGATTTAATTAATGATTTCGAGGATTATTGAAGCTCAAAATACTGTGGGTCTTTTAGGTCCCCTTGTTAGCCCGATCGATTTAGGTAACAAAGGTCACGGTTAATTAATTAGATTGTCCAACTAATTGTGTTACGAAAGTGACACGTGTTAGGAGTTAATTGAGTAATTAGATTATTCAATTGATTAAAATGACAATTATGACAATTATGACAATTAAATAATAAGATTATTTAATAGTATAATTAGTCATGAATGGAGGGTTTCAATTGTTATTTATTTTTGAATGATGGGATAATATGATTATCTCATTTATTAAATAAAATAAATTATATATATTTGAATTTGAATTGTTTAAGTTTAAATATATATATATATATACATATAATATCTTATTTGATAAATAAAATATTGATTTTATTTTTTAAATAAAGATATGATCAGTTTTTTTTTTAAATTTAAATATTATATATATGATGTATATTATTTTTAAAAAAGAAAGTGTGCGTGAAAACACACAGCATATATATATATATATATATATATATATTAGATATATGTTGTGTGAAAAAAAAAACTGAACAACTTGTTCATCGCATGAAAAAGACAAAAGTTTGTTTTTGTTTTTACTTTGAAATGTGTGTGTTGGTATCAAAAGAGAGAAAAGTTTTATGTACTAGATTTGAGAAGTCGTCCACCGTTAAAGAAAAGAGTGACGTGTACATTAGTGCATTTTTTAAGTGCAAGTGTGTGTGGTGCAAGTGTTGCACGGTGAACAAGAAGAAATAGTTTCTTCATTTTTGTTTTCTTTTCTCTTCAACATCCTTCAAAGTTCCTGAGTCCGTGACGCGCCTACACGCAATTACCAATCTCGGGATATAGTAAGGAAGATCTGTGGTACAGACCAGGAGTCTATCGAAAAGTGAAAGAGCCTTCAAACGTTGGTATGGTTCTATTTTATTTTCTTCCGATATTATCGATTTAAATTTCCTGTATATACGTATATTTTATTATTGTAATAACTTTATATATATTAGTTCCAAAAATAATTACGATCTCAAGTTCACTGATCCCAGATACAGATTAAAATCTATATAAAATATTTAAAAACCCATTTTCGTTGCGTGACCGGTGAGCAGAGGCAATTTTATTTTTGGAACAGGAAATTATTTTCGATGCTCCTGTATGTATGAATGTGTAGGCACGATTTAAATTGACTGTATGATGTTTTTGAATGTATATTCAATTTTTTAATTTACAAAAACATGATTGATCGTTAATCATACGGTACTATGGATTTAGGGTTTATGGGTTGTATTATTTTTTTTTGTTTTTTTTTTGTTTTTTTTTGCTGTTATTGTATTGTAAGAAAAAAAATGAAACCTGTATTGTAGACCTGGAAAAATCGCGAAGAATGATTCATGAGATGGATCGAAGTGACCCGAAGAGACTGGAAGACTCTGAAATTACAAGAAGACCAAGGAATGCCTTGGGGGTATTTTTGTAATTTTAAATTCTAATTTTTTTAGGTTAAATAATCTACAGTACTCAGTCAATTCATGTATGTTATATATTATGTGATGATAAAAGTATTGTCACGCATACGTATGTCATTTAGATTAGAAGTGCCTACACAAATATACTTGATATGTCATACATATAGTGGTGTAAATATGGGTCGGCCTGCTCGGCCTGCCAAGGAAGGCAAGTCGTGCCTAGCACGGCCCGCCTGGGGGGTATGCCGTGCTAGGCACGGCCCACATTGATGGACAGTGTCGGGCCCCATATCGAGGCACACCGTGCCGGCCCTACCCAGTATGTCTGGCCGGCGTACCATGCCCAACTGTCGGCACGGCGGGCCAGCACAGTGGGCCCATTTTTATATTTAAAAAAAAACTTAAAAAAACATTTTATTTATAAAAAAAAATGTTTTAAAGATAAATGATATTGAAGAGTATTGAACCATGGTTCATAACCCTTGTTTAGATAAATAAGTTTTCCTTTATCTTTCCTTCCTTTTTATTTTGATTAGACCTCTCTTCAATACTCTTATTTATCCGATGTGGGATATGAGATTAAATACAACTATGATTATAAACAATTACTATAACCAAGATTAGAGAAGAATAATATGTGAATGATATTTAATGATTATATATATATATATATATATATATATATATATATATATATATATATTATTTTTGTTCATAGATGGAAAAGATGAAAATTATTGTATGATAATATAATATCAACATATGGTTTATTTGATTTTTTTTTAACAAAACCATTATTTAATTTGAATAGACCTCCCAACTCTCTTTATGTTTTCCATATTTAGATTTAAAAAATGGACTCAAGAGAATATCAGTATATTATATACTTGTATCAATGAATGGAAATGGAAATTCAATCTCACATCCCACATCGGATAAATAAGAGAAATGAATAGATATATAATTATATATAAATGAGGAAAAAGTAAAAGAAAACATACTTACTTGGACAAGGGTTATGGGTCACATCCCAATACTCTATGATGTCCATACTTTATGATATTATTAATAAATTTTATATTTAAAAAAAAAAAGTAAAAGTGGGCGGGCCTGTTTGGCCCGCCTAGCCGGCACGCAGGGCGGCACGGCACGGCACGGCCCGTCGGCACGGCCTACCATGACCGTGCCCACGTGTCGTGCCGTGCCGGGCCCCTGTTTTCCAAAACAGGTCGGGCCTGGCACGGCACGCCCAATTGTGCCAAAACAGGTCGGGCCAGCACAATGTTACACCACTACATGCATACATCATAGCCTGATATTTTATGTATTTTTTTAATATGATTAAAATAGGTAAATACATAATTAGCTATGAAAATGAGATTAGTTTTTAATAGTTAAGAACTTGGTAATCCTCAATAATATTAATCTAGTTATTGAAGTGTTTAATAAGTTAGATTAATAGGCTCATTTATTAGGATTAATTTGATTAATAACCTAATAATAAATTAACCGAATAAAGTGTTAGAGTTTTAATAGTTAAAACTTGGTAAACACTTTCATAATAATCTGACCTTAGTAAATATTTTACTAAAGCTTAGATTATTGACTAATATATTAGATTTTTAATAGTTAAAAATCATTAATAATTTATTAGTTAATTAGAATTTGTTTTTAATAATGAATTAGTTAATGCACTAGATAACTTGATTAAAGTTAGCCGTTTGATCCTGTAGAGTCTATGTGTATTAACGGATAATAGAAAACCCTAGTTTTAATATAGTGAGTGGGAGAGAGATATATGACATATATATCCCGCGGTCTCCATCATTAGTTCAACACCGTGAGATCCGAGTGGGGCCTCGTGACTGCTTTGCTTTCATCCTCCCTAAGGAGGGTTTCCATAATGGTCAATATCAAGGTTGACTTCCTAACGCATAGGATTTCTAAGGATATTTCGGGATTGACCGACTCTAAGGCAGCAATTCTCGAGTTAAGCTCGTGAGATCTGAAATTGTGGGTTACACTCACAAAGATTTTGATTAAGTTTGTTAATTAAAAACCTGATTGAACAAACGATGGTTGAATGATATAGAATAAGATTTATTCTAGAATATCATTTGAATGAGAATGTCTCGGTCCAACATGTAAAGACTTGACCGACCCTAAGGCGGCACTTCTTTGTGGTATGTTGAACTGTCATGGTATAATAACTATTATTAGGGTAGTTCTAGTTCATTAAACATGTTCATGCATCATGTTTAAATTTAAACCAAATCACTCGCACTTGTTTTAAATAAATGACTGATTGAATGTATTATTTATTTCAGCAATGTCTTCTGCATTACTTCAAATTCTCGCAAACAACAAATTAACTAGTGATAACTACACTAAGTGGAAACTTAATATTAATGCAATTTTGGTCACCAAAGACCTCAAGTTTGTGTTTACGGAGGAATGTCCTCCAGCATCTACTGCCAATGCCACACGAACTGTTCGTGAGGCATATCAGCGACTGGTCACATCTGATGAGAAGGCCAGAACATATATGTTGGCTTCAATGACAGACATGCTTGTCACAAAGCAAGAAGAAATGACTTCAGCATTTGAATCATAGAGTCATTGTAAGCTATGTTCGGGCAGCCCTCCGAGTAAAAGCTACACGAAGTTGTTCGTTCTGCTATGCTCGCTCGTATGAAGGAAGGTACATTAGTTCGGAAACATGTCCTGAGTATGATGTCATATTTCAACATGGCAGAAGTCAATGGCGGAGCCATTGACGAACCCAGTCAAGTGAGCATCATACTGACAACTTTTCCGAAGAGTTTTGATCAGTTTAAAAACAACTGCGCAATGAACAAGTTAAAGTTCAGTCTTACACGGTTGCTCAATGAGCTCGCTACCTTTGAGTGCTTGATTAAAGATAACAAAGGCAAGACCGGTGAGGTAAATGTTGTTGAACCATCTTCCTCTAATAATAAGAAGAGAAAGAGGTCCGCTGGGAAGGCAAAGGGTAAGCCCAAACCCAAGAAATCCCAAAGCAAAAAGAAAGGCACCTCCACCAACCAAGACAAAGAAAAATGTTTCCATTATAACAAGGTCGGGCACTAAAAGAGGAACTATCCTCAGTACCTGGAGGAGGTAACCAAGAAGAAAAAGACGAAAGGTAAATATGATTTACTTGTTCTTGAATCGTGTTTAGTGAAAGATGATTTTTCACCTTGGATAGTTGATTCGGGGGCCACTAACCATGTTTGTTCTTCTTTGCAGTGAACTGATTATAGGACACAATTATAGGATGGAGCCTTCTCAATGTGTGTGAGGTCGGGGGATGTCGTATCGGCCAAAGCAGTGGGAGCAATAAGATTGCAATTTTATAATAATAATAGTTTTTTATAATTAAACAATTTTTTTATATTCCTGGATTTACATGGAATTTGATTTCCGTTTCTAAGTTGTTAGAACAAAAATATTTTATTTCTTTTAATAATAAGTCTGTTATTATTGGAAAGAATGGTCTGAATATTTGTTCCGAAATTAATGAAAATAATTTGTATGTGTTAAGACCGTTAATACATACTACACTACTCAACACCGAAATGTTTAAGGTTGAAAAAACAAAAACTAAACGACATAAGATTTCTCCAGATAATGACACGTTTTTCTAGCATCTAAGGCTTGGTTATATCAATATTGACCGGATAGACAGATTAGTACAAAGCGGACCTTTAAGTGAGTTAATGGTTGGCACATTACCTATCTTTGATTCTTGTCTGGAAGGTAAAATGACTAAGAGACCTTTTACTGGAAAAGGGCTTAGAGCTAAAGAACCGTTAGAGCTAAAGAACCGTCAGAGCTTATACATACAGATGTCTGTGGATTGATGAATGTTAAAGCTAGGGGTGGTTATGAGTATTATGTCACTTTTATAGATGACTACTCAAGATACAGATACGTCTACCTAATGTAACGAAAGTCGAAAACATTTGAAATGTTCAAAGAATTTCGAGCTAAAGTTGAGAATCAATTAGGTAGGACTATCAAGTCACTATGATCAGATCGTGGAGGTGAGTACCTTGACCAAAAGTTTGAAGACTTCATGGTTGAGCATGGGATAGTTTCTCAACTCATAGCTCCCGGTACACCTCAGCAAAATGGTGTAGCGGAGAGGAGAAATAGAACCCTGATGGAAATGGTGAGATCCATGATTAGTTTCTCATCATTACTAAATTCCTTCTAGGGATATGCATTACAATCAACGGCATACATTTTGAATGTAGTGTCATCCAAATCTGTTCCTAAGACTCCCCTAGAGTTGTAAAAATGTCATAAAACTAGTTTGCAAAATTTTCGCATATGGAGGTGTCCAACACACATGCTGAAGAACAGAAATGGAAAGCTAGACTCCAAGTCTGTGGTCTACCTATTTGTAGGAACTACAAGGAGACCAGAGGTGGACACTTTTATAGTACCAAAGATAACAAAGTATTTGTATCGAAAAATGCAACGTTTCTTGAGGACAATTATATTAGTGACCATAAACCCCATTCTAAGATTGTATTGAATGAGTTAGATCCTGGTGAGACCAGTGCTTCATCAACAAGAGTTGTTGATCCATAAACATCTGAGAGTTAGATAGTTCCTAATCAGGATACACTACCACCTAGACGTAGTGAGAGGGTTGTAAGACAACCTGAACGTTATTTAGGTATAGGTGAGGGACAAGGTGGTGTCTCTGCTGATAGTGTGGATGATCCGTTAACATTTAAGAATGCAATTGAAGATCCTGATAAAGAGGAATGGCTTAAATTCATGAATCTCAAGATGGAGTCCATGTACTCTAACTCAGTCTGGGATCTTGTAGACTTACTAGATGTGGTAAACCCCATAGGGTGTGAGTGGATCTACAAAAGAAATAGAGGAGTAGACGGGAAGGTAGAGACCTTCAAAGCAAGGCTAGTGGCTAAGGGTTATACCCAGAAAGAGGGGGTCGATTATGAAGAGACTTTCTCGCTAGTAGCCATGTTTAAGTCTATTAGGATTCTCTTATCCATTGCTGCCTATTTCGATTATGAAATTTGGCAAATGAACGTCAAGACTGCATTCTTGAATGGAAATCTTGATGAGAGCATCTATATAATGCAACCAGAGGGATTCGTGTCTCCAGATCAAGAGCAAAAGGTGTGCAAGCTGTAAAGGTTGATCTATGGACTTAAGCAAGCATCTAGATCTTGGAACATAAGGTTTGATGATGTGATCAAAACCTATGGCTTCGAGCAGAACATTGATAAGCCTTGTGTCTACAAGAGCATCATTGATAAGAAAGTAGTTTTCTTGGTCCTATACGTAGATGATATCCTACTCATTGGGAATTATATGGGAGTGTTGTCTGATGTAAAGGGTTGGTTGCTAGCCAATTCCAAATGAAAGATTTGGGAGAGACAAGTTATGTTCTAGGGATCTAACTTATAAGGGATCGTAAGAACAAACTTATAGCACTATCTCAGGCATCGTATATCGATAAGATTCTTATGCGATTTTCGATGCAGAAGTCCAAGAAAGGTAATTTACCTTCCAGGCATGGATTTCACTTGTCTAAGGAACAGTGTCCTAAGACACCTCAAGAAGTTAAGGATATGAGACGTGTACCCTATGCATCGGTAGTAGGTAGTCTCATGTATGTTATGTTATGTATGAGACCGGACATCTGTTATGCAGTGGGAGTAGTCAGCAGATGCCAGTTCAATCAAGGATTGGATTATTGGGTTGTTATCAAGACTATTCTCAAGTATCTTCGGAGAACGGGAAATTATATGCTAGTGTATTTCAGAAAGGATTTGATCCTGTTAGGATACACGAATTCTGATTTTCAATCAGATAGGGATTCTAAAAAATCTACGTCTAGATCAGAATTCACCCTGGGTGGTGGAGCCATTGTGTGGAGAAGGATCAAGCAATCTTGCATTGCTGACTCCATCATGGAAGTCGAATATGTAGCTGCTTGTGAAGCTGCTAAAGAGGTTGTTTGGCTCTGTAAGTTCTTGAGTGATCTGGAAGTTGTTGCAGGCCTGGATAAGCCATCACACTTTATTGTGATAACAGTGATGTTGTGGCTAATTCCAAAGAACCAATAAGCCACAAGATAGGGAAGCATATAAAGAGAAAGTATCATCTCATCAGAGAGATAGTGTAGATAGAAGATATGATCGTCACCAAGATAGCCTCAAAAGACAATCATACTGATCTATTTACGAAGACCTTACCGGCTAAAGTGTTTTCGGGTCACCTAGATGGTCTAGGGTTACGAGACATGCCTCACACGCTTTAATGCAAGTGGGAAATTGTTGGGGTTTATACCCTAAACATGTAACTTGTAAATGGAATTATGAAGTAAATAAAAGAAATGTTCAATTTATTCTTGTTATGTTATTTATTTTATAAACTTGTGCACATATTAACATCCTGGATTGCCGGATGTAATCTCGAACTGTGTATATGAGGTCATATAAGGATGGATACAGTAAGAGACATGCAATCTAAAGAGTTCATAGATAGCAAATAAAGTTGGGTACTTTATTTGTGGTTAATCTATAGTTGCGGTCCATTCTGTAATGTACGGTGATTCTATCCTGAATCATTCATATGAGATATGGAAATTGAGGCACCTTGTATGATGTGATCATATAGGACTGGGTCATGATCTATATGAATCTCTCACTATAATCTGTTTACCGATGAGATTCATATATATCAACTAAGATGGCTATATATAGGTGATCTTAATCCTGAGTGTCTTATCGACTCCTTTTGGTTAGATCGTGGTCTTTGATATACTATGGGTGAGGTCAGATGCATTTCCTGATCAATATACTCTGTATGTTAGGATTTCGGTTTGGCTTGTGGCAGGGAAGGTTTGTACACAATAGTGGAATCCACTCCTTCTTGTGAGAAGTATATGGTAGTTCCCTTAAGGGTTGATTCTAGGCTTGGACAATATGAGCGCTCTCCTAATTCCGTGAGGAAATAAGATTTATTGTCCATTAGAAAATCAATGGTACTTAAAGGATATATGTAATTAGAGGGGTATGACAGACATTATGACCCAACTCTAATTGTGAACTACTGTGGAGGATCACACCATATGTAATAGCTATATCGATAGACACCGAGTTGTATCGATCTGTGTAAGAACGTCTGCAGTTGAGAGAGTGCAGCTTCGGGTTTTTAGTGGAATAACACCGGAGTTAATAATCAAGGAATATTAATTAAAGAGTTTAATTAATGATTTCGCGGATTATTGGAGCTCAAAATATTGTAAGTCCATTAGGTCCCCATGCTAGCCTTATCAGTTTAGGTACCAAGGGTCACAGTTAATTAGATAGATTGTCAAATTAATTGTGTTACGAAAGTGACACGTGTCAGGAGTTGATTGAGTAATTAGATTATTCAATTGATTAAAATGACGATTACGACAATTAAATAATAAGATTATTTAATAGTGTAATTAGTCATGAATGGAGGGTTTCAATTGTTATTTATTTTTGAATGATGGGATAATATGATTATCTCATTTATTAAATAAAATAAATTATATATATTTGAATTTTTATTGTTTAAATTTATATATATATATATATATATATATATATATATATATAATATCTTATTTGATAAATAAAATATAGATTTTTTTTAAATAAAGATATGATCAGGTTTTTAAAAAAAAATTATATATATGATAAATATTTTTTTTAAAATGTGCGTGAAAACGCACGGCATATATATATATATTGTGTGAAAAAAAAAACTTAACTTGTTCAACGCATGAAAAAGACAAAAGTTTGTTTTTGTTTTTACTTTGAAATGTGCGTGTTGGTATCAAAAGAGAGAAAAGTTTTGTGTGCTTGATTTGAGAAGTCGTGCACTGTTAAAGAAAAGAGAGACGCGTACATTAGTGCATTTTTTAAGTGCAAGTGTGTGTGGTGCAAGTATTGCACGGTGAACATGAAGAAATAGTTTCTTCATTTTTGTTTTCTTTTCTCTTCAACATCCTCCTAAGTTCCTGAGTCCGTGACGCGCCCACACTTAATTACCAATCTCGGGATATAACAAGGAAGATTCGTTGTACAGACCAAGAGTATATCGCAAAGTGAATGAGCCTCCAAACGTTGGTATGGTTCTTTTTTATTTTCTTCTGATATTATTGATTTCAATTTCCGGTATATACGTGTATTTTATTATCGTAATAATTTTATATGTATTAGTTCCGAAAATAATTACGATCTCATGTTCACTGGTCCCAGATATAGATTACGATATGTATAAAAATTTTAAAAACCCATTTTCACTGCGTGAACGGCGAACGGGGTTCAGACACGGAACAGCTTACCCGGCCACAGGTTTCGCCGGAAGTTAGCGAGGGTCTCTTTCTCAGCGAAGACTCTCATCTGGATGACTTCCATGTGGAAGCGTTTCGTGTAAGACCGGAGTGTCTCACCTTGCTCTTGGATCATATACTGCAGGTGTATGGGATCCTTTGGACACTGTTTGGCCCCCTTGAAGCTGTGAGCAAAAATCTGTTGACAGCTTTGTGAAGGAATTCACACTGCCAGCTAGCAGCTTCCTGAACCAAGTCTTTGCGTCGTCAGTCAGGGTGGTTAGGAACATCCTACACATAGCAGCCCTAGTGGTATTTTAGACTTCCATTTGTTGGTCGAAGCTGTTTAGGTGGCTTTAGGGGTCTTCTATTCCGGAGAACTTATCTGTCGGCACCTTAAATTTATACGGGAGTTCCGCCACCTGGATCCTTCTAGTGAATGGAGCATTCATCTCGCTCAAATGATCCTTCTTGTCCGCCTTATGCTTTCTCTTCTTTATATGCTGGATCACCTTCTGTAGCTTTACCAGCTGGTCTCTCAGACGCTTGTTCTCGGGTTTCTTTGAGTTAACCTCGGACTCCTCGATGTCAGTTCCCTGTGATGAACTAGTGATCTCTACCCAGTGCTATTTACTATTGGGATCTGCCTGTGGGCTTTGCTGTCTACCTTCCCCTCTAGCCTCGGCTTCCCTCCTTGAAGCCGCTGGGCGAGGAGCCTCTCGCTGCTCCTAAGGCAGAGCGTCCGCTGCAGATTTAACTTGTCTGGACTGGTAATGTGATGGTCTTCCAGGAACGAGAGGCATAGGCCCTAGCCTATCCCGAATCGAAGGTTGAGGCCCGATTCTATCACGGGCAGGCTCTAGAGGAGGAGGTCTCAGGCGATCAAAGGCGGGATGCCTGGCTCCAGGCCTGCTCGGCTCTTCCTGTGTGTTGGGATTTACTGGCTGGACTGTAATACCCTCAGTGAGCAAGCGAAGGTGAACGTTCTCCATGAAGGTACCCGATTGTTGGTCGAGCGCGGCCTGACTTATCATAGAAGGAATAGAAGCCTGCTATGCAGTTGGCTGAACTGGAACTTGGCTGCGAAGCCCGGATTTTCTTCCTTTCCTCGAGGCCTTTCACATGGATGCAGCCAAAGGTTATTCTGAAGCCTCGGGTTGTCCCTAGGAGGAGTGGAGCCTCATAGCGTTTGTAAAATAACAAACATGTAATTGTTGATCTGATTAACTGGGTGTAGATTTTTCCCAAAGGCAGCGCCAGAAAAGTATTAACAGAAAATTCACTTGGGATGAGGAATTTCGGTTAACACCCTCGAGACCAGTACCATAAAGGTGGTGGACGGGGTAGGTACCTTTAGTACCTGGATGATTGAACGATGGAGGATGTTAAAAGCCCTAATATGGTGTGGAAGAAAACAACGAGATGGTGTTATTTATTTATCACATATATTGCACACAAATTTATGAAATAATCTCAATCTCACTGGGGTACAGTAAGGTGGCAACCTCGTGCCTGTCGAATAGAAGAATACAACGATGGTTGTGTTCTGATTACAAAATTTAGGCTAAACTCAACTCTCTCAATGTCTGTTTTTTCCTCAAACCCCCCTTTTCGGTGCGTGATTGAGCCTATTTAAACTTAGTCTGATTTGGTATAAAAAAAGAGAAAGTATATAAATTAGAAATCGTACAATGATCAGATATCCACTGAACAAATAATTGGGTAATTCAAAGCTTACTTGATAAACACTAGTCGAACCCCAATCAACTACTCGAGAAGCCCTGATCTTAGAGAGGCATGTTTCATCTTCGGGTAACAAAATTTGATTGGCCTACCTAAGCATGGAGCTAGGATCCAAGTAGACCGAAACATCTGAAGGAAACTTAATGATCAAGCCACTGTCCGAACCATCATCTTCGGGACAAGAATGCTTCTTCGATTTCTTTGCACGAGCATTAGATGGCTCGAGATGAGCTCTCAGCTAATTCGACACTAAGGACAGAGACATTTACAAACTGCTTCCCTTACTTTTTGTCGATCCTTCCATCTACCTTTTCAAGTCCTCCTCTGAAGAAAGCAACCTCAGGTTTGACATAGTTACTGCAATAAAAGCCCTTTCGACGTCAGTAATGGGCTCGAGAAATTGAGTACCACACAAAATCTTGAATACGTGTCTTATCCAAGCGTAATTGGTCAAATCTTCAAAACGAGGATAGAGGTTACCTGACCAGGCGAACGTGATGTGATTCCACATAGAGCTACTCTTAAGGATATCCTCTCGGAGAAATCTCTACCGGCTCCTGTCTTTTGGAACAATACTGAGAATTCTGAGTCTTGCTCATGTCGTCCACTCATTGGATCGACTTTGCCTTCCCATCAAGACTCATTGAAAAGAAAAGAATCAAGTTAAAACTATTATACAAAACAGTACACTCACTATGGCCGAACAACTACCAGCACTATTCCAGGTCGACCTGACTCCACCAACCAAATCCCCTTGAGCAAAGATAAACTTTGGCTTCCAATCAAGGCCTCTAGACATAAGTTCGCAGATCAGATGAACTTTGTGATGACGGGCCATGATCAGATACCTCTCAAAGTCGTTATCGTGTTCCTTCAAATTGTACATATACATTCAGTTTCCAAAAGTTAAATCTAACATCTCTCTCAATCAAAACCTCTAGCGACAAGATATTCCTTTATCCATTGGACTTCAACTAGCTTGGAGTGATTTCAAAAAAGTTTAACAACTGTCAAGCTAGTGACGGAATGGGGAGCCTAAGTTCTAGTTTCAAAGGTAGATAGTAGAAATAGGTCTAGCCTTGGATCAAGCAATCAGCACACACGAATGGGGTTACAACCCATAGCTTCATCAACTCGAAAATTTCTAGCTCAAACTTTAAATTTTTCACATTTTGATATGACAACTTCGAGGTGGGACTCTCTGACAAGAATTGTTCCGCTTCGCTTTTAGAGGTTGATGGTGGCTCCATATTTATAGCTCACCGGGGGTTGCTAGACGACCCACCACCATTGACTTTGGAAATATGACTTCAACCTCACCAACGCCTGAGTCGGCAGGAGGACTAGCAATTTTCACCCCCACGTGATGCCCCGAGTCAGATGTCGAAGCCGTGGACTCATGGTCAACTTCGCTTGGGTCACCCTGGTATTCATCAATCATCTTTGCCAACGAGAAGTTCAACGAGTCTTCACTTTGATTCGATATAGCCCCAAACGTTGTCAAACAAGAAAAATTGCATGAATAGAGCCATCTCAAATAGGGAGACCACAATGATCAAAAATTTAAGGTCGACTAGATCGAATTACCCTAGACCAAATGATCGATTATGCCCTAAGCCATCATCTCTATTAGTTGAGGATTTATTTTTCCTAAATCTCATAAATAGATTTGCTAAAACAAAAACTCATAGAATATTGATCAAACACCAATGGAAACTTGAAACTCATACAATGTTCAAAACACAAAAGCAGTTCATATTCTAGAAATTCAACAAATACACCTAAAAAGGGACCCAACACAAAGAAGTAGAGCAAGAAAGGAAGGACCAACCAGAAATGAACAAGAAGAGCCGGACAAATCACTAGAGATCACAGGGGATCGAAATTTCTACTCTCTAACCCACGCGAAAGCTCTCCTGACTCATATCAAAGATTTCTAACATTTATTGTGGCCATCACCTCCACATTAAGAATGGATACACATCCTAAAAAAGGTCGACCCAATTACTCCTACAAATCGTTCGAACTAACCATTGGTCGATCAACATCGAATGAAGAAACCCACCTGGGTATCGATCTGGTCCACACATAGATATCATACATCGACCTCATCCTTGTTCGATCCACCAGGACTTGACGAGCTCCCAAGGAATTGACTCTCCAACATCATCGATATCCGGAGCCGATTTCGTAACATAAACCCAAAGCTCATTAGACAACACGGTTTGTCTCCTTTACTCTTTTTCCTTATTCATCGAACCTTTATTGACTTCAGAGTTGGAAGTCCACCAAAGGGAATACCCTCTCATATGGCTCGCCACCGTTCTTTCTTTCGTTTTACAGGTTGTCAGTGCCCACCTTGACTATCAAGAATCAATTGTAGATCCGATCAACTACACATACTCATTATATCTAGTCTAACATGTATTAATCTAGCATGCCAAAATATCAGCATCATCACCATTGCAATTACTGGAAAAAAAAAACATAACTATAATCATTCAAACTAATGTACAATATTATAAAACCATCAAACAACTACCAAGTACCATAAGAATATGATTTTCTAAAATAATATTCAAACAACCATCATGATTATTAACGATAACCCGAATCAATAAGGAAAATCGTGGACACTAAACCCAGTTAGATCTCAAGTGTATATTAGAACATCATGGAGTACAAATTTAAGTTACCATGCAAACCTAGTTTGTAGGTACTTAATTTCAAAATTGTTTTAACATTTATGTATCTTGTCTCTAATAATCTAACTTTACTCAACGTATGATTTAAAGTTTCTTATTGGACTGTATATCTTCACTTATCTACAGTCCACAAAGGACGAGATTTAGAAAGAAAATACCTAGCTAGATACGTAAGCATAACTTGACAAATTCTTGAGTTTGGGTTTTATTCTTTTCGACTCAATGCTTTTATAAGTGAAAATAACTCAGCTTGTCACGATTGTAACAAGTTATTTTAGTTTTGTCCTTTCTCAATTCGTTATCCTCAACTTCTAGCATATTACATTTTAAGATTAATTGTGGCTATGATCTTCCCCTTCTAGAAATATCTATTTCCACTAATATGCTCAAAACTAAAAGTTTTGAACAGGTTGGAATCCGTCATTTAAAATTGGCTAGATGTCTAAGCCGTATCTAAGTGCTCATCTTCTGCTACTGAAATGATGCGATTGATACGTGTCAGATTAATTTTATATGTTCCAACTATCAGAAGAGATCAGTTCATTTAGTCGATGTATCATGTTTTATAACCTTATTGGAGGCTGCCACTAATTTTGGCGTTTCATATAAGTACTCAAAACTTGATATTGTAATGGTGAAAACTACGTCAACCCAAATAATCAGGCCCTATAATTCTTAGGCCCAAAATTAGCTATTTCAAAGAAATAAGCTAGGCCCAATGAAAAGGTTTTGTTTGCTATGTAAAAGTATTTATCAAACAAAATTTATAAACCCAAATTGCACTCCAAAATTGATAAACAATATAGTGGCAAGTGGGGGGTCGTCCACAGAGATAAAGATATAGCTATATGATCATATTGTTGCTCTAGAACTGAATGCAATGAACGTAGATTGCAATGGTTGTTGTATTGAAATTAACTAATATGCAAACTAAGTTTAAACTAATTAAAATGCAACTAAGTTAGTAGATAAAAATGTATGATAAATGGACTAAAAGATTGATGGATCCAATAAGCAAACAATGGGCAAAGATGATATTCACAAAATGAACATTAGCCAAATGTAACCAATCTAGATGTAGAGAATTGGTTGTATATTTCTCATGAGTTTCCAATCCAGACATATAGTATTGGCCACTCACAAGTGATTGTCCATGAATGAGCATCTATCAAAATAAAGGATTAATCTCTTCATAAAGTCATCAACCTAGATGTATAGAATTGATGCTTAACCCTCACCAGCAACCAACCTAGATGTATAGAATTGATTACCCATTTGAGATTAGATAAAAATTAAGAATATTAAATCCGGGTCTCACTTAAGGGATGTACTCTTGTTAGACCCTTCCATTCAATTGAGTTTAAGAAGACCAAATAGATGTATACCTAATCCACTATTCAAATAATTTCTCAAACAATTTGCTAATAGGGAAATGTACAATCAAAGGCAAATCAACATTGAAATTAATTAAAACAATGAATAGAACATATTTGATAGATTGATAGAAAGTACAGAGTTCATTACAGTGCTCAAAATTCATAAAAGAATCACATCAACCCCCTAATAGGATGATTAGCTACTCATGCTAAATATAATGAAATACATAGGCCAAAAGAGTGAGAGTAGACCAATTGAGTGGTTCTTCTTCCTTGAAAGCTTGAATTCCAATCATTTAATGCCTTGTTGAGTAGAAAATCAAAGAATGAATGTGTGGGTTTTGGATAAGAATGGAAAGGATGGTTCCTAGATCTAGAGAGAGAAAATGTGTTGTGAATGGTGTGAGGGTGTGTGGCTAATTTCACACATGATTCCTTAAATAGGATTCCTAAAAATAGGTCTGAAATGTTGATGTGGCAGATCCTGACGTGCAAAATGTGTGGGTATAGCGCAGGTAGGGACATGCGTAGTGACCTGATGCGACTGACTTCCTTCTCCTAGATTTAGAGAAATGTGCTGGTTGGGTTGTGCACTGGTGGAGACCCGCGTATAGACCTGATGCCTATGATATGCCTCCCGGTTTTGCTCATATGTGGAGGTTACGTGCTAGTTATGTACGGGTGGTACCCACGCAGTTGCCAGTCTTTAAAATCCATCTCTCGGTACACGAGCAGTGAGCATGTAAAGACCCACACAGTACTAGCACGCTGACACTTCTGTACTTCATCGATTTTGGCTTGTTTTCTGTGTAACTCCACGTTTTCCATCCTTTCTCAAAAATGTACCTAATTGCCTGTAAACTTATCAAATGAACCATAAGACACTTAAAAATACAAGAAAATGAGACAAAGAAAATGGAATTGAAGACCAAAATATATAACAATTTTGGCACGATCACCCAATAAAGCCCATGGCCTAATAGTCAAGTCCAGTAGAGGTCCAATCTCAACAAGCCCACTCATAAGCTTGGGATGAAGGCCTAATAAAAGACCCGAATTAGTCAAAGTCAAACTTGGACTAGGTCAAACTGTTGGAAAATCTTCTCTCATTAAGACTATAATGTCTACAACAAATGCTAATAACTCTGTAACATCTACTTCATTGCTATTAAGTGAGCGAATCGTTGGCTCACTGCCTTCCCCATATAAGTAGCAACTCTCTCTCATTCATAAGGGGGCTGAGCACTCTAAATTTTGGGATAAACTATAGCTCCACAATTCATGCTACTGTTGAGTTGTCACTTAGTTAACATGATCTATGTGTATGCCCATGTTCAACATAATCCGATGACCTCATCGACGGTCACCTCGACCATCTCCAGGTAGGTCAATTTCGACCTTATCATATCGACCTTCTCCAATTAGGTCCATGTCAACCTCCTCATATCGACCCCTTCTCTATGTCGACCTCCTTAAAGTCAACTCCTCTACTATCACCTCGAATATCTCCAGGTTGGTCTACGTCGACCACTACGCTAGCCAACCATATGTTCCATCATCTATTGTTCTACATCCTACATAGACCTACGGCTTGCCTATAAATATTAGTCTATTCTTTCTCTTTTAGTCTATCTACTTTTCACCTTGCTGACTTGAGCGTCGGAGATTCCCCCAAAGGGACCACTCTGGCTCGACGATCGTTATTTTTCTCTTTATTCTACAGATTATCGGTGCCCATCTCGATGACCCAAATTAATTATGGATTTTTCTATGTCTACAATTTGTCACCCACCGTGGGCCCTGGCAATCATCGAACAAGCAAAACTAGTGATCTACGACATTCTCAATCCCTCAATTTTTCCAAAGGAAAGCTAACGCATGTAGTCGATCAGATCTACAATTGATTCTTGATCATCGAGTTGGGCACTGACAATCTATATAATAAAATAAATGGTTGCGAGCCACTTGAGGGGGTGTTGTTGGGATTATACTCGATAGCAAGAGTGTAATAATGTATTTGACAATATTTACATATTAATAAAAGTGATTTCTAGTAGTGTTAAATCTCACAGATTACATAATTCAACTTATCACTTTCAAATTAGCCACAATATTATAGATATAGAAGCTATATCTTATGCTAATCTATGAAGACAACATACAATCTACTGTGTAAGCATATTAACTCCAAAAAATACAAACATTTAATTTTACTGCAAACACAAATCGAAAATATGACGAAATAATTAAAGGTACATAATCGAAAATGGTCGTCGAAGTGTCTAATCACCATCTGTTTCTAAAAAATTAATCATTATAAATTTAGTACTTTGTGTAAAATTCTAATTCTAATATTGTACTCAACAATTTAGAATTCTCAAAACAATTGATCATATAAATGATAGAAGAATACAATGTACAAGTCCCTAGAAACATTTTATGGGTCAAACTGATTTTTACTACAAAGTAAATGAATAAATTTTTTTACTAAATAACAGTTTGCATGCTATTCATTCTTACGTCTCAGATTCATATCGATTACCACTGAGCAAGAATCTCAAAGTCTTCATAACTCATCTATCTACCATTTTCTCGAATCTTGGTTCTCTTTCGCGTGAGCAACAACTCATGTGCCTAGCGCTATGAATATTCATTACGGATGTAGTAGATCGTCTCACATTCTCAAGAATGTGACGCTCATCTATGATTTATAGTTCACACATTATCTGACCAAAATACATTGTAGTACCTTACTCTAACGTTTCGAACCTTATAGATCTAGTAACTCTTTGAGAAATTTCATTAAAAAACTATCAACCGTCTCTCTCCATATAACAACACGAGTCCAAATTGACAACGCCTATATGTAATTAACAAGATTCATTAAATCTTCTCAATTAAGACATATGATATGATGCAAATTTATCCTAAAAGTTATCTAAGTCACTCAAAAACATTTGTCATTTAGAATGTACATCCTAATGAAAACTCTTATCCTTGATGGCATAATTAATTAGTCTGATAGATTTCAAATCGGATGCATTTTAATCTAGCTCCCACTAAACCTAAATTTCAATGGTTAAATTGACGCTAAAAAATTACATAGCCATAAGAAAACTACACTAGAATTCCCGATGCAAATTACACGAGGCCGAAAATGTTGCTAGAAATGATGCCGGAAAATTCCACATCCGTCAGAAACATCAGCGGCATTTCCCTTACAAAATTCCACGATGGCCGAAAATACCGTTGAAAATGACCCGGAAAATTCTACAACGCCAAAATTTCTGCTAGAAAATTTCACGATGGCCGAAAAATATCACCGTAAATGACGTCGGAAAACTCTGCAACCGTCAAAAAAACAACACCAGAATTTCTACTGAAAAATTCCACATTGGTTGAAGATACGGCTAGAAATCGTCATTGTAATGCACGTCGAAAATAGTTACCGAAAATCACACTGCAAACTATCACCAAAAATCATGTCAAAACAGTAATCAGAAACTGCTTCGAAAACTGTCATCGAAATCTGTGCTGAATATCGTCACTAGAAGTCACACAAGAAACCGTGCTTAAAAGCTTCACCCAAAACTGCACTGGAAACCATGACGAAAAAAGTCATTGGAATTGTACCGAAAACCGCACCAAAAACCGCTCCAGAATCCACACCGAAAATCGTAATTAGAAACTACGTTGGAAACCACAATCAGAAACTGCGATCGGAAAATGTGTGGAACGCGTGTTAGAAACCGTAATCGAAAATCCCACCGAAAAAGTAGCCAAAAACCGCACCATGAACCGATTGTAAAAAAACAGCAATCGGAAACCTTGTCTGCAACTATCACAGGAAAAACTACAACCGAAACTACGTTGAAAACCGTCGTGAGAATAAATACAACCGGAAACCTTACTAGAAATCGTCGCTGGAAAATCCACGGGTATCTGGAAACTGTACCAGAAACTGTAGTCGAAAACTGCCTCGGAAAATTTAAAAAAGAAATCATGCCGAAATTCGTAGTCAGAAAAATTACGTGGTCATCTCTATGACACTTGTCACCTAAACAATGGTCCACGTGGTGCTGTCATAGTGGGCTACATGTTACTATTACAGTGGACCACGTGACACTTTGAATGAGACACGTGTTGTCCTTGCAGTGGACCATGTGCACCGCTTATTAATTGCCCAATCTCACAAGTGGCGCGTGTGCAGCACAAGCAAAATTTCTTACATTTTTCGATTTCAAGACTACCACCGTCCGTCGGGAAATTCCATAAGGAATTTAATGGTTCCATTGATTCTGATGTTTGGGTTAGATGTGAGGTGTACTCGCCGCTCATAGGCACGTGGAACATATTCTTTATATTCTTCACCTAAAATTAAACTCAACAAATGTTCTCATATTTTAATTTTCCAATGAAAATTTCAAAAACGTTTTTTTTCATCTACACTTAACCAAATTATACAAATAATATATCGGTGGAAAGCTTTGGAAGACTATCAAACGGTACCATGATTGCAGAGAACAAAAAAATAACAATTAATTTGTAATCCTATAAAGTTTCAGGTTCTAAATTTTAATTTTTCAAAATTCTCTTACTCTTAAAGTCAATTCATGGCATGCATTTATAGGATATATATTATCGTATATATGCTTACATACATTCCAGAAAATACAAAATATAACAGTTGCATGTGTGTGATGTGATGCCATTTGTGTGCATTTATTGTTCTAAAAACAAAAATAAAAAATCAATCTACCATGACTTTTTTCTACTATAATATAGTTTTAGACACGTTCCGATTTCAATGAAGTTTTAAATTCAATAAATAAACAATAGATAATTTTGGATTATTGTTTACCATCGCAATCCAAATTGTATGGAGGAAGGGGATCGAATATGGGTTGTATCATCGATGAGAGAATAATCACATATTAAAATTTGAAATGTTAACTCTAATCAAGATGTAAGTACCCACAAACTGATTATGGATGGGAGAAAATTCTCTAATGATTTTCTCCATATCTCTATGTATTTTATTCTCTTGCACTCTCTTGACAAGAATTTTCACACCCACATATGTACACAGTCGGTTACCATGTTGCACAGAATCACTCACAAATATGTGCACTCACAGACATGTTCTTTTTTTTGCTTCTTGCTTGCACTTCATGCTCTACTGATATGAAATCACGCTTTAGCATGTATATTAAACCGCTGATGCAGTTTTTGCAATAATTGTTCATGCCGGTTATTATCAGATAAGTGCATGGACTTAGATTGGACAAATATAGACTTTGGACTCCTAACCCTATTTGGATTTTTAATTGGATGGTCGATCCAAACCCAAATATAGCAACATATCTATCTAAGCATTACTCTGTATAGTTAGCAACTTTCACATCGACGAAATGACATAACGCTTGAAAAACATTAAAAGAAATTTTTTTTCCCATTGATTTAAAGTAATACATGATAACAAATAATAATTACGTGTAAATATGTAATGTGCTTTAAAAATATTAATTACATATAATAATTTAAAATTATTATCCAATACAATATGGGATGTATATATCTGACATTACTGAACCGGTTTGTTGGAACGGGACTGGGTTATGATTGGATTATTTAATTCCAGACCCACGATTGGCAAACACATGATGTCCATTAATCCGTCTACATGAAACTAAAAAAAAAAAAAAAAGCCACTTCTACCCATGGGTTTACTTATCCCGGGACCAAAGAAGTTGCTTTTGTTTATTTATTTTCATTAATTTTTATTTTAAATTTTATTATAATTTTATACATGGGTCATAATTTAATTTATGGTCGGGATAATTTATTTTTATTTGATTATTTTTAGAAAAAATATTTTTCTTATTTAAAAATAATTTCAATGTATCTATAATATGCTGAAATAAATTTTAAACATTTTGTTTTCTTAAATAATATAACTTTACTTTTAATAAAACATGAATACTAAACAATTCAAAAAATTAGGGATTTGGATCTTCTATTTATTTTTTTCCAACCTTTTTAAAACATATGATTAGTTTTTAATAAAGTAATTGTGAAAATCAATTATATTTTGATCACGCATTCATTGTAATACTTATATCGAAAAACCAATACAAATGATGCAGCAATTGAAGTGTCCTCGCCATATCATTTACCACATCACCTTATGATTTATGTGATGATCACAACTCATTTGCCACATCATTCAGATTGAATGTTTGGTTAATTTTTTGGGTTATACAGTGTTACTCGTAATATAAAAGTAACAATATGATGATACATAATTATTTTAGTCTAATCTCAGATTGTACCAAACATATGATAGATACTAATTTGTTATTCAATTTTCATTCGATTATTAGGGACTGAGAGCGGGTTTTCTCGAAAATGAAAGGAATCAGAATCAAGTTTCATTGGAAAGGGAATGGAGGGAATTGGAATTAAGTAACTAAGTTCCAATACAGTGTTTACTAATTTTGAAGAATTATAAATGGAATCAATTATGTACGTAGTTAATTATAAAAATGCCCTTATGTTATAAAATAAAGATATATATATATAGTGGTTTTTCTATCAGTGCTGCATACGGACCACAGATTATGGGAAAACTTTTACAAGTGTATACACTTTGAGTCAAAATATGTAAATATAATGGTTTATATCCAACGCACTGATGAAGTTATATCAGTGCATACTTATTTGAATTATATATATATATATATATATATATATATATATATATATATATATATGTTAAATAATTTTTTAATTCTTTGTATTTAGTTATTCACAATACTCATATATATATATATATATATATATATATATATATATATATATATATATAATGTAATTTCATATGAGACATTAATGAAAACTATTCACACAATTGTTTTTTTATTAATTTTATGTGGGGATATTTTAGTACAAAATATATAAATTATCCTTCTAATTAGGAAAGGGAACTTGAATCCTAGGGTGAGTGGGGGGAATCAAGTTCCCTTTCTTTCAGGAATTTAATTCATGATTTGTATATGGGGTTCACGGAACTTAATTCCCCAAAACATTAGTAAACAATGGAATTCAAAATTAGGAACTTAAATCCTTTTCTATTTATGGGATTTCTGATTAGTAAATACGCCATGAGATTATTTCAATCTCAATTCCTTTCAACGGGATTAAAGAATCTAAAATCGTTGGGTCCACTGTAATCCTAAATATATATAGTGAGTCTCTCATAAGGGATTCCTTATTTTAATTTCGGTAAGGACCACAATGAAATTACATTGATTTGAATGGATTTTGATCTGAATTTTTTGTAGATGATAAGTTCATTGAAATCTACCTATGAATAAAATGTGAGAATTTTTCAAGTACTATAACTATTTTTCTTGAATTTTCCTATATTTCACTAATTTTCCGATGCCTTCATATTTTTAAAAATTAGGATAAACAGTTTTAGTAGTTAAAAAAAATCAAAAAAATTTCATATGTAGATTTCAATGAATTTATCATTCACAAAAAAAAAATCATATAAAAATTCATTCAAATCGATGTGATTTCATGGTAGTGCTTGCCGAAATTAAAATAAGGGATCCCTTATAAGAGACTCAATATATATATATATATATATATATATATATATATATATATATATATTAAAGATTTTATTAAATAAACAAATTATAAAATTGAAGATTATTCAAATTTATTTCAAAATAATATAAATCTTTATTTTTAAAATAATTTTGGATATTATTACTTTAATAATATATAAATTAAAACATTTAATTTTTTCAAATACATATTTCAATAATTTATTATTCAATTTTAAAATATTATCAAATTAAAATATTATTATATTTAATTCAATCCGGTATTTTACCAAACAAAACATAATATTAATTCAATTTGGTCTCATATATCTCTAAACATATTATAGTATTAATTTAATTCAGTCCAGTTTAATTCAATTACATCTAATCTTAGTCCTACGATAATCTAATCATATGCACGACATGAGGCAAAATAGTTCAGAACTTTCACATCAATGAATAGGAAGAAACAGTGAAAAACATTAAAAGTATACTGCAAATCAGATATATATTCAAATTTAAGAATATTAGTCGTACTGAATTGAGTTGAATTAATTTTAAAATAGACTGGGTCAATTTAGTTCGAGCCAACTGATAAAATCAATTTTCGTAATTGTGTTTTTTCTTAAAATTAAAGTAAAATGAAGATTGAATGAATTATAAATAATGGATTGAAACCAATTTATGATCCCTTCTCTCTAAGCTTAATAGTTGACCTCCTTTACAAGTTAGGATATTCTCCTTGTTTAAATAGATATACTACTATTTCTTTATAAGGTCCCCTACAAGAAATCGACTATTCTAATCATTCAAAAAGCCAAGATTCATTGTCTGGTGAACAAGGACTACTTATAAATATAAAGTACTGTATATATATATATATATATATAAAGTAACGCTACACGTAATAATTTTTTTTCTAAATTCTTTTTTAAATGACGTGACACATGAGGTATCAACATTACATTATTTACCATATAATATCATGATTTATAAGATGTTAACACCTCACGTGTCATATTATTTATGATAGAATTTGAAAAAAAAAATAAAACATCTAGCATTACTCATTTATATATATATATATATATATATATATATATATATATATATAAAATACGTTTTCATGATCGAAAAGGGACCGGCTACGGTGCACGGAGAAATCAATTGGTATCATACCAATCATTTCAGCATCGAGTCTCAAGCGGTGGATGAAGAAAAATATCATCGAACGGTTGAAAAATAGGGACACTTTAATAAATGAATAGAATTTGCAACATATTTAACCGGTTGTTTAACCAAACTCATTAAAATAGAAAAATGTCTTCTTTTCAACCCCTCAATGCAGAGCTCTCTTTAAGTTTTCTTTCACTGTATTCGATCTCATTCAATATTTTTTAGATAATTTTCAACCGGATCGAAAAGCTACTTGAACAAAATTTTACACAGTGTGTGAGATGAGGAAGTGGACTCTTCCTTCCGTATGCTTCTCGCTACTCTTCCAGAAGGTAAGCAAGGTTTTATATTTGGATCTCTGATAGCTATTATGCAAAAATCGCATTTGTTTTATGAATTTGTACTAAATTTAGCTTTGGATCTATGGATTTTGTATGCCGACAGTTGTAGGCCAAAGCAGAGGATGAATCTATTCCTTATAAAAAAAATTAAAAAAAAAACTGAAAAAAAAATATTTAAAAAAAAGTTGAAGTATCAACAAATCTAAACTCTGGATTCTGGATAGAGTTTGAATCTCGATCGGAGGCGTAACGGTTTGCTACCGGAGATGACGAGGGCTCTAGAGGCCAACGTTTTCGACCTCAAGGCCCTCGTATCCGCCCTCTGTTACGAATAGAAACCGTGACAGTTTGATGGTCATGCCATCGTAAATCACAAATCCATTAATGGAGATGAGCAGCAGGAATGATGGAAATCGAAGGCGGCGATCTAGAATGATGGAAACCTAATCGATTTTTTGAATTTGTTTTGTTTGGGAATAGATTGAAAAAGGGATTTTGATTGATGAAGGTGTGTTTGAATCAAGAATATTTTTCCCAGATTTATTTATTCTTCCCGTTATTGGAGTTGATTGAAGAAGAAGATATGATTTGTTCGTGAATGTGTGTTTGGATCTCGAATTTTTACAGATTATTTAGGATAAAATCTGTAGATTTTGTTTTAAGGACTATTGATTTGTGAATTTTGTTTAGGGATTATTGATTTGTGAGTTTCTTTTGGAATTGATTGAAGAAGAGAGAAGAAGTAGAATTAATGGATGAGATTTGTGGATTTTGTTTTTGGATTGATTTGTGATTTTTTTTTTTTAATTCGATTGGATCTCCATAAGTTTTTTTTTTAATAAAAAGATATATTTCAAGATATTGGTTTAACTAATGGAATTAATGATTGTATATAATATTTGATTTATTTTAATTAAAATAATTTGTTATTTTCCAGTAAATTTTTATTAAAGTACTTTTGTAATTAAAAATTATAATAACAAATTTTCTTATTGTAAAATTTATATCAAATTGTAAGTGGAATTATTACTACTAAATATTTAAACTCGAAACTCTTGAAGATAAACAAGTATACAAATTTGTGTGGTCAGAGTTTTTTGAATTGTATATTAATCCATTTTACATTGGCACTCATATTAAATATCAATCCATTTTTTAACAAATCGTGCAACATGATAAATGCATGCTAAGGATATTTGGACTAAATTAGATTTAAATTCACTATTCTCATGTTTGAGCCGTATGATGGTAAGATGTGTTAAAATATATTTGGTTGTATATTATTTGGGATATAATTCTTTTGTCAAATTATTATTTCAATTATAATAATATGAATAAAAAATAGAGCTAAAATAATTCTTAAACTTTTGTCATTGAATTTTACATCCATAAAAAAAAATCAACATCTAAGTTCAGAAGCCAACATGTTTAGACATAAAAACATGTATTTTTTTTACTTTAAGTACCATAAATTATTCAAAGGATAAAGAAAAAAGTATCAGATATAAAATTTGTCGAACCCATTGTATATTCTAAGAGAAATCTTAGGTAGAAAACTTATCGAACTCGTTTCATCTCTACTTCCCGTTATAGACCGGTTTCTTTTCCATGTTCTGATATTATTTATAAAAGCAATTGTTTTCATATACAATTAACACAAAATGTGAGTTAAAAATAAAATTCATAAAGCAAAAATTAATTGCTAAAATTTAAAACATAATTACAAAGCAACAATTTGACAACTTACAAATCTAATTCTAAAAGCAAGATGCTAAAATGAAACGTTATAAGGATTGTATTTATCCATCTTCAATACGTATATATAATAGAAAAATGGAACCTAAAAAAAAAGGGAGAAGAATATATTAAATATACTATTACATAAGGGTGAGGGTAAGAAATTTGAGTTGATATACCCTGACGGCTTGACCCAATTAATAATTAATATGAATTTAACTACAATTGGTTTGAAAAACATCTTTTGTACTCTATTTTCTCTTTAAAATATTGTTGTCCCCGTCCAAACTATTCCAACGGTATATTACGGGTGAAAATCAGATATCGTCTGCCCCCTCAAACGTCCTTTGAAAGTATTCAATTACACGTCTTTATGTTGAAATGTGTACACACTGAAATGTAAACATGACTACACGTCCATAATTATTTCCGTTAGATAAAAAAAAAGGATTTGTGAAATGATATTTTGGAATACTCACTAAATTTATGGGTTTTTATGATTTTGGCCCAAAAAATATTGTTACAATTATTTACTATTGAATTTTTAAAATTTTAAATTTTTTAAATCAACTGCATTTAGAAAAAGAGTACGAAAGATAAAATTAAATTGTAAAGAGAAAATCACTTACATATAGTGTTACAATTAATTACAAATTAATAAAAGACGTTTATTTGGCATACATACAAATCTAATTTTGATTGTAAGAATGTACTACTGATAAAATCATATGGAGGAAATCCGGAAAACAAATTAATTATTCTATAAAAAAAATAAACATTAAACTAAGTTTCAACAACATATAAATAAAAGAACTTTAATGAAATATGAAACTTACGAACCAGGATGATATTTGTAAAATATCCAGATCTCCTATTACAAGAACACCATTATTATGTTCATCTCTCTATCGAGAACACTTCACCATCATAAAAACTTGGTGTTTATAGAAACGATTAAAAACGACTTCAATTAATGCAACTCTATATCTATATAGAAAAAAAAAATTATTACAATTAAAAACTATAATGTTTTAAATTTTAAATTGTTAGAATTGAGTGTATATAAAACAAGGGTGTGGAAGAATATAATTGGATTGTAAAAAGAAAACCCTTAAACATATTGATAATATTAATTATAAAATAAATTAAAACATTTTTTTACAGGCATTAACCTGTAATTTTGAAAGCAATAATTAAATAATATTGATAAAAGGTGTAGGGAATTAGGGATTCTTTTATTTAGTTGTTTACAACGAGTAGTTATTCCCGGGATTAACTTTGACGTTATGTAAAACGTTATAGTGGTTTCCATAATATAAAAGTTGTTCCCTTTGTAAAGGTTGAGTGGTTCCCGGGAACAACTCTAACGGTGGTTAGAATGTCAAAGTGGTTTCAATCAAAGTTAAAGTTGTTCCGAATGAATAGTTGTTCCCGATAGCAACTTTGACGTTATATATAACGTTAAAGTGGTTTCCATAATATAAAACTTGTTCCCTTTGTAAATTTTGAGTAGTTTTCCGAGAACAACTATAACGTTGGTTAGAACGTTGAAGTGGTTTCAATCAACGTTAAAGTTGTTCCCAACGAGTAGTTGTTCACGAGAGAAACTTTGATGTTATGTATAACGTTAGAGTGGTTTCCATAATATAAAAGTTGTTCCCTTTGTAAAGGTCAAGTGGTTCCCGAGAACAACTCTAACGTTAGTTCGAACGTGAGAATGGTTACCATCAAAGTTGAAGTTTTTCCAAAAGAGTAGTTGTTCCCGGGAACAACTTTGACGTTACGTATAACGTTAGAGTGGTTTCCATAATACAAAAGTTGTTCCCTTTGTAAATGTCGAATGGTTCATGGAAACAACTCTAATGTTGGTTACAACGTCAAAGTGGTTTCCAACAACGTTGAAGTTGTTCTTAACGAGTAGTTGTTCCTAGGAAAAACTTTGAAGTTAATTAAAATGTTACAATGGTTTCCATTATGTAAACCTTGTTCCTTTTGTTAAGATAGAGTGGTTCATGAGAACAACTTTAACGTTGGTTTTTACGTCATACTTGTTTCCAACAAGGTTGAAGTTGTTCCCAACGAGTAGTTGTTCTTGTGAACAACTTTAACGTTGGTTATAACTATAAAGTGGTTTCCATAATAAAAAAGTTGTTCCCTTTGTAAAGGTAGAGTAGTTCCCGGGAACAACTCTAACGTTGGTTAGAACGTTAAAGTGGTTTCAATCAACGTTAAAGTTGTTCCCAACAAGTGGCTGTTCCCGTGAACAACTTTGACATTATGTATAACGTTAGAGTGGTTTCCATAATATAAAATTTATTCCTTTTGTAAAGGTCAAGTGGTTCCCGAAAACAACTCTAACGTTAGTTCGAACGTGAGAGTGGATTCCATCAACGTTGAAGTTGTTCCCAACAAGTAACTATTCCCAAGAACAACTTTGACGTTATGTATAACATTAGAGTGGTTTCCATAATATAAAAGTTGTTCCCTTTGTAAAGGTCAAGTGGTTCCTGGGAATTACTCTAACGTTAGTTCGAATGTGAGAGTGGTTTCCGTCAACGTTGAAGTTGGTCTTAATGAGTAGTTGTTCCCGGTAAAAAATTTGACGTTATGTATAACGTTAGAGAGGATTTCGTAATATAAAATTTTTTCCCTTTTTAAAGGTTGTGTGGTTCCCGAGAACAACTCTAACGTTAGTTCGAACATCAGAGTGGTTTCCATCAACGTTGAAGTTTTTTCTAACAAGTAGTTATTCCCGGGAACAACTTTGACGTTATGTATAACGTTAGAGTGGTTTCCATAATATAAAAGTTGTTCCCTTTGTAAAGGTCGAGTGGTTCCCGAGAATAACTCTAACGTTAGTTCGAACGTGAGAGTGGTTTCCATCAACATTGAAGTTGTTCCCAATGAGCTGTTGTTCCTGGGAACAACCTTGACGTTACGGATAACGTTGGAGTGGTTTCAATAAAATAAAATGTGTTCCCTTTGTAAAGGTCGAGTGGTTCCCGGGAACAATTCTAACGTTAGTTCGAACGTGAGAGTGGTTTCCATCAACGTTGAAGTTGTTCCCAACGAGTAGTTGTTCCCGGGAACAACTTTGACGTTATGTATAACGTTAGAGTGGTTTCCATAATATGAAATTTGTTCCCTTTGTAAAGGTCAAGTTGTTCCTGAGAACAACTCTAACATTGATCAGAAGGTCAACATGGTTTCCATCAACATTGAAGTTATTCCCAACGAGTAGTTGTTCCCGGGAACAGCTTTGACATTATGTATATCATTATAGTGGTTTCCATAATATAAAAGTTGTTCCTTTTGTAAAGGTCAAGTGGTTCCCGAGAAAAACTCTAACGTTAATTTGAACGTGAGTGTGATTTCCGTCAACGTTAAAGTTGGTCCCAATGAGTACTTGTTCTCGGAAACAACTTTGACGTTATGTATAACATTAGAGTGGTTTCCATAATATAAAAGTTGTTCCCTTTGTAAAGGTCTAGTTGTTCCCGGGAACAACTCTAACGTTGGTTAGAATGTCAAAGTGGTTTCTATCAACATTAAAGTTATTCCCAACGAGTAGTTGTTCCAGGGAACTACTTTGACATTATGTATATCGTTATAGTGGTTCCGATAATATAAAAGTCGTTCCCTTTGTAAAGGTCGAGTGGTTCCGGGGAACAATTCTAACGTTAGTTTGAACGTTAGTGTGGTTTCCATCAGTGTTGAAGTTGTTCCCAACGAGTTCCCGGGAACAACTTTGACCTTATGTATAACGTTAAAGTGGTTTCCATAATATAAAAGTTGTTCCCTTTGTAAATGTCAGGTGGTTTCATGGAAAAACTCTGACGTTAGTTCGAACGTCAGAGTGGTTTCCATCAAAGTTGAAGTTTTTCCCAATGAGTAGTTGTTCCTGGGAACATCTTTGACGTTTTATATAACGTTAAAGTGGTTTCCATAATATAAAAGTTGTTCTCTTTGTAAATTTTGAGTAGTTCTCGGGAACAACTCTGACGTTGGTTAGAACGTTAAAGTGGTTTCAGTTAACCATAAAGTTTTTCCTAATGAGTAGTCTTTCCCGGGAGAAACTTTGACATTATGTATAACGTTATAGTGGTTCCATAATATAAAAGTTGTTCCCTTTGTAAAGGTCGTGTGGTTCCCGAGATTAACTCTAACGTTAGTGCGAATGTGAAAGTGGTTTCTATCAACGTTGAAGTTTATCCCAACGAGTAGTTGTTCCTAGGAACATCTTTGACATTATGAATAACGTTAGAGTGGTTTCCATATTATAAAAGTCGTTCCCTTTTTAAATTTTGAGTAGTTCCCGGGAACAACTCTGACGTTTGTTAGAACGTTAAAGTGGATTCCATCAAAGTTAAAGTTGTTCCAAACGAATAGTTTTTCCCAGTAGCAACTTTGACGTTATGTATAACGTTAGAGTGGTTTCAATAATATAAACATTGTTCCCTTTGTAAATGTTGTGTGATTCCCGGGAACAACTCTAACCTTAGTTCGAACATGAGAGTGGTTTCTATCAACATTGAAGTTGTTCCCAATTAGTAGTTGTTCCCAGGAACAACTTTGACATTATGTATAACGTTAGAGTGTTTTCCATAATACAAAAGTTGTTTCCTTTGTAAAGGTCGAATGGTTCCTGGGAACAACTCTAGCAATGGTTGCAACGTCAAAGCTGTTTCCAAAGACGTTAAAGTTGTTCTTGACGAGTAGTTGTTCCTAGAAACAACTTTGACGCTAATTATAACGTTACAGTTGTTTCCATTATGTAAAACATGTTCCCTTTGTTAAGATTGAGTGGTTCCCGGGAAACACTTTATTGTTGGTTAAAATGTCAAATTTGTTTCCAACAACGTAGAAGTTGTTCCCAACGAGTAGTTTTTCCTAGGAACAACTTTAACGTTAGTTATATCGTTAATGTGGTTTCAATAATATAAAATTCGTTCCCACTGTAAAGGTTGAGTAGTTCCAGAAAAAACTCTAACATTTGTTAGAACGTTAAAGTGGTTTCAATCAACATTAAAGTTTTTCCCAATAAGTAGTTGTTCCCGGAAGCAACTTTGACGTTATGTATAATGTTAGAGTGGTTTCCATAATATAAAAGTTGTTCCCTTTGTAAAGGTCAAGTGGTTCCGGAGAAAAACTCTAACATTAATTCGAACGTGAGTGTGGTTTTCGTCAACGTTGAAGTTGGTCCCAATGAGTAGTTGTTCTCGGAAAAAACTTTGACGTTATATGTAACGTTAGAGTTGTTTTCGTAATATAAAAGTTGTTCCCTATGTAATGGTCGAGTGGTTCCCGAGAACAACTCTAACGTTAGTTCGAACGACATAGTGGTTTCCATCAAAGTTGAAGTTTTTGCCAACGAGTAGTTGTTTCCGGGAACAACTTTGACGGTATGTATAACGTTAAAGTGGTTTCCATAATATAAAAGTTGTTCCCTTTGTAAACTTTGAGTAGTTCCCAGGAACAACTCTGACGTTGGTTAGAACGTTAAAGTGGTTCAATCAACGTTAAAGTTGTTCCCAACGAGTAGTTCTTCCCGGGAGCAACTTTGACGTTATGTATAACGTTAGAGTGATTTTCATAATATAAAAGTTGTTCCCTTTGTAAAGGTTGTGTGGTTCCTGGAAACAACTCAAACGTTGGTCCGAACGTGAGAGTGGTTTCCATCAACGTTGAAGTTGTTCCCAATGAATAGTTGTTCTCGGGAACAACTTTGACGTTATGTATAACATTATAGTGGTTTCCATAATATAAAAGTTGTTCCCTTTGTAAAGGTTCAGTAGTTCCCGGGAACAACTCTAACGTTGGTTAGAACGTTAAAGTTGTTTCCATTAACGTTAAAGTTATTCATAACGAGTAATTGTTCCCGAGAGCAACTTTGACGTTATGTATAACGTTAGAGTGGTTTCCATAACAAAAAAGTTGTTCCCTTTGTAAAGGTCAAGTGGTTCTGGAGAACAACTCTAACGTTAGTTCGAACATGATAGTGGTTTTCATCAACGTTGAAGTTTTTCCCAATGAGTAGTTGATCCCGGGAACAACTTTGACGTTATGTATAACGTTAAAGTGGTTTCCATAATTTAAAATTTTTCCCTTTGTAAATTTTTAGTAGTTCCCAGGAAAAACTCTAAAGTTGGTTGGAACGTTAAAGTGGTTTTAATCAACGTTAAAATTGTTCCCAACGAACAGTTGATCCCGGGAGCAAGTTTGACGTTATGTATAACGTTAGAGTGATTTCCATAATGTTAGGCTTTAGTTTGTGTTGGCATTAATTCCATATCAAAATGATGTTTACTTGTAATGATTTAGTTGTTTAGATTCATGATGATTCAAGCTTCAAGGAAAAATAAACAACAAGTCAAAGCAAGTTCTAAGTCTTCAAGAGAATGGATGCAATTTGGTTCTACAAAGGTATACTAAGACCTTATATTTCTCTTACAAGACTAAGGCACACACACACATATCATACATTTGTGTCCCTGCATTATTGTGCACCATTATAGGCACACACATACAATTCATTCATATGTGTCCCTGCATCGTTGAGCATCATGTATAATACATTCACACACTTGAAGATGAATGCTCATGCATTGGTATGGAAATAACATGTTTTGGAATATGCATGATTGGAGACTATCTCTATGTAGTTTGCATTCTAGTGTGAATTGTGTTTATGTGTGTATATGTTTTGTATAATATGGATATTGAACTTGGATTGAGTCTTAAATCATTCTTGATTGAGTTCCGGTCATTTCGGTTACTCATACTATTGATTTCAAGTTCTAAGTCAAAAGATACTACACTTTCTACTCATGTTTCATACATTGTCTTCGTCTTTGTATATCAAGTTGAATTATTATTTTATGGGTTGAGTATCTTATATTTCCATGTCCATGTGAGATTTACGGTTTGTAATCCGAAAACAGATTCCAATTCCGAGTTCGAAGGCCGGAGAACGGCCGAAGAACGGGAAGGGAGCGCTAGAGGAAAAGAAGTTCATCCAAGCACTCTTTCCCGAGATGGCGCGTGGCCATCTCGGGACAGAATGCTTGCTGCCCCGAGATGCCCACGCGCCATCTTGGGTAGAAAGCATGCTTGGGCACTTAAGGGTAGTTTGGTCTTTTCATCCTTCATTCTTATCCCTCTCCTTTATAATCTCTTTCCCTCTCACATTTCATTCTAAGAAGAAATTCAAACAAGTGTGCAAAAATTTTCTCCCTAAATTTTCTCACCTTCCAAACACCATAAATTCTTCATTTGAACTTTGATTTGAGTGATTCAAAGTTGAGAGTGTTCATCTATTCATCCTACATCTTTTCTCTAAAGGTTTGAGTAAGTTTTACTGCTGTTTTTGGTGTCTAATCATATAAAAACGGTACTGTACCTAAATCAACTAAGGTATTGATTTTCTCTCAAAGTTTTCTTTTAAAACTTGGTCAATTGCCTTGGGTTTCTTCTTCAACATATATTTGTATATTTTGAGTGTTTTGATTTGAGTTTTGAACTCTTTCAAAGCTAGGTTGAGTTTCAATTGAAATCATTCATGTTGAGTTAGGTTTTGACTTTGCCTATGTTATCACATGTTTGGGATTGTATTGTGATAGCTTTGATTCTAGGACTATTTGATGATATTTTATTGATTGATTTTGTGAGAAATAGTTCCTCACATATATTAGACTCTTTTGGCCGAAATTCTCACGTAATACATGTGCATATGTTCTTTTGAGCTATTCTTGTGTTTTGATGAATCTATGATTAGGAATATGCTCTAGAACTTTAGCTTAAATCTAATTGATTTTGTCATATGATTTTAGCATGTTTTTTGTTTATGTGATTTAAACTTGATCTTGTGATTTATTGAACATATCTTGTGATTCAAGTTTAGATCTATGCATGTATCTAGGTTGTGATTAATATTGAACATATCTTACATAATCTAGATTGATTACACATGCATGATAAACTAGACTATATGTGATTTGTGCATTCATGCTCATGTCTAGTATTTTCCATATGATGTGTTGCATTCATGATCGTTTGCGTTTTGCATTCATGATCACCTAGATGCCATGTGAGAAGAAATTCTGGACAATAGGTGTGAGACCTATGGTGTTGAGCAAGAAGTCTTGGCAAGAGGTGTGAAGCCTTGGATTGCCGAGCAAGGAAGTCTTGGCTAGAGGTGTGAAGCCTTGGATAGTCGAGCAAGAAGTCTTGCCTAGAGTTGGGAGAACTCGGATAGGTGAGCAAGGAAGTCTTGACTAGAGTCGTGAGAACTTAGTTGAGCAAGAAGTCTTACCTTGGGTCGTGAGGATCCGGATAAGGTGAGCAAGGAAGTCTTGACAAGAGGTGTGAAGCCTCGGATTGTTGAGCATAGGACGACAACTTCTAGAGTAGGATAAGAGGGTAGTTTCTAGGTAAAAAGGTCACTTGAGAGATTATACTTTTCTTATCTGCTAGTGGATTTTATTTGCCGGTGTCTGCTAGCCCGTGGATGTTTCCTCTTCGGAGGTTTACCACGTTATATCTTGTGTCAACTTTTCTCTATCCCTATCTCTCTAATATTTGTATTGTGGATAGAACTCTTTATATATGTTGACTTCCTTTCTATAATATAGATTTTGTATGTGTTACAATTACTTGTTTGTATCACACTTTACTTGTGTTTATATATTGATTAATTGTCTTTAATTAATATATATATTGTGATACAAGCAATCTAGAGGGACAAACTTTTGTTTGTTTCTAAGGGAGTCGAAAAAGGTGTCTAACATATTCAACCCCCCTCTAGGTTAGCCTTGAGCATTTAACCGTGATTGTATTTTCAATTGGTATCATAGCAGGACACTAGATTGCACTTAGTGTGAGTCCGGGGTGATACTTTCACGGTTTTTACAAGGCGTTTTAAGTCTTGGGTTTACAAGATGATGTAATGGCAGAAGGAGCCTCAAATACTAGTCCACCATTACTTCGTAGCCCTAACTATGGGTATTGGAAGTTGAGAATGAAAGCCTACATCCGCTCTATTGAAGAAAGAGCTTGGATGGTAGTGGAAGAAGGTTATAGTCCTCCTACAGTTTGAGGTTGCTAAATGGCACCATCGTGCTATGAATGCCATCTTTGGAGGAGTTGATGAGCATCAATTCTCCTATATTCAAAATCTTGAATCCGCAAAGGAAGCTTGGGATACTCTCAAGTTACTAATGAAGGAACCTTGGCGGTGAAGAAATCGAGGCTTCAAATGTTGGCATCACAATTTGAAGGTTTAAGTATGGGTGAGGAAGAAAAGTTTGAAGACTTCCAATTCTGGATTCTTAACATAGCTAACCAATGTCAAGCACTTGGAGTACCTATCTCAAAAGAGCGTTTAAATTGGAAAATCCTTAGGTCTCTTCCTAAGAGATTCAAATCAAAGGTGACGACCATTGAGGAAAGCAAGGATATTGATAGTATGAATATTGATGAGTTGCTTGGGTCTCTCCAAACTTATGAGATGTGCTTGAAGCCAAAGATCAAGAGTAAAGGAATCGTTCTCAATGTTATAGAGGAGGAGAGTGATGATGAAAATGAAGAAATGACACTCTTGGTTATAAGGTTCAAGAAGTTTCTAAAGAAGAATGCCAAGCCTAAAGGCAAATCTTCTAAGGAAAAAGGAGTCAAGAGAACATCATCTCCAAGGATTGTTAAAAATTGTCAAGCCATGAACAAGAAAGAGGTTCAATACTATAATTGTCAAGGTTTTGGTCACTTTGCTAGTGAGTGCACCAAGAAGCCATCTAAAAAAGACAAGAAAGGCAAAGTGTTGGCGGCTACTTGGAGTGATGATAATTCTAGTGACAATATGAGCTCTAGTAGTGAGTCTTCAAGTGATGAAGAGTTGGTGAGCAACTTTGTAGCTCTAACAGCTTCTCATTCTCCACTAGATGTTGGTAGTACAATATCTTTGAATAAGAATCTTGATGCAAATCATGATGGAAGCTCTAGTTCCATTCCTACTAATCTTGAGTTGTTGAAAAAGATAGAAAAGCTTGAAGAAGATAGAGACAATGCTCAAAGAGAAGTAGTTGAAAAGGATGATTTGATCAAGAAGCAACTAGATGAGTTTGTGGTTGTTACTCGTAGACTTCTTGGTGAGAAAGGTGATATTATGAAGAAGTTTAGAGAACTTTAAATGATAAACCTTGAGAAGGATAATGTGATATCTTCTTTGAAGAAGAGAGAACAAGGATTAATGGAAGAGATAGACACGGCTAAGGAGGCTATCAAGGACTTAGTGAATGATTCGGTTAGTGTGTTTAGTGTTAGGAATCTTGTTAACTCTTATAGTTATGAAGACGACTTGGTAGTTAAAGATGAGCTCTTGGAAGCACCACTTCTTACATACTTTGATGAAGTCGTGATTGATAAGAAACCACACAAGAAGAGAAGATCAAAAGCCAAGAAGAAGTTGGCAAACAAGGTATCTTTGCAAACTCCTAGTGAAGCTAGTTCAACTCCAAAAGGTACAATCTGATCTTTTATTCCAATTTGCCATTATTGTAACACAATAGGTCACATTAAGCCTAGATGTTATAAATATATTGAAAAATACAAATTAGGAAATGAATCTAGGGATAAGGAGATTAAACTTCAACTTGAACATGCTAAGGCCTTGAAAGTTGAGAAACATGATAATATTGCTAAGTATGAGAAAATGTTGTGGAGTAGAAAGAATTTTAATCTTGTTCAACTTGACAAAGCTTGTGTTGAAAATGTTAAGAAAGAGTGTGTTAATGATATTCTTGTTAATCAAGTCATTGAAGGACTTTACTCTAGATTTAACATTGTTGTCAATGATGATATTGGAAATGTTTGTGTAGGTACACCCAAGAACAAGTGGTTCAAGGGTGAGTGCTCTTATCACTAAAATAAGAAGCACATGTGAGATAGCTTTGAGGCTATATATCAAAGTGTTGAGAATTCTTGCTTACTAGCTGTGAATACTCCATGTATTGATATGAACTTGGTTATCTCACATCATGTTTGTTATGATGATCAAAATTTGTTGATTAATTTTGAAGAAGTTCTTTTGTTATATGTGTTGATTGGGTTGAGATATTATGCTTTTTATACTCTTGTTGTGAAACATCGTCAACTTGGTGTTATGAGGACATTCAAGACAAGAGTGCTCATAAAAAGGACGGAAGTATGATATTTGGTAAATATAATGTGCAAAAAGGTATCTCTATACTCTAATGTATATTCTCTTAGATCTTCATCTTTTGACTCAATTTTTGACATACATCTCATAGCATGTCATATTAGAGAATTTTGTATAGCATACATATGGTTGTCATTGACATTTGCTATTTTAGAATCTAATAGTGATATTGTTCACATTGATCTTAACTTTGATGATTGTTTGTGTATAGAATATTGAGTAGCATTACTTTTGAAAATATGAGCTTCATATTCTTTGAAAGCTACTCATTAGAGAAGTAATGATCTTGAATAAGTCTCTACTTATTGCCCTTAGATCATGTGCTTATGAGCCATAAAATTTTGGTTTCTAAAATTTGCACTATGCTTCTCTTATATGTTTTGCTAGTAGGTTGAGTTTACTAATATGTAAACATTGGATACACCTTGAAGTTTTTGTGTTTAAGTACATTTAAAATGACCTTTGGTTAGTATCCATTTTGCTTCGGCAATTACATAGAACTCAACGAGCACCTTCATGAAAAGGGCTACACATATTGGTTGTGAAAGCTACCCAATGTTGGAAAGAGCTACATCATTGTGATGAGTGAAAGCCATCATGAAGTGAATTTTGTTTATGTAAAAAAAAATGGAAAAATCAAAGAAGTGTTGAAAGGAATTCATAAAAAAAAAAATCTTTGATTCAAAGCCTAAAAAGAAAAGGAGGAAGGCTTAAAAATGAGTTTAGTTGAAAATCAAATAAGCTCGGGTTGAAAAATAAAAATGGGATGACGAGCCATATGCACACACACGCTCATGTGTTGAAATCTATTCTCTTAAAAGCAAAAATTCTGGATGATAATCGGTTTGACTTTTTATGGAAAAAGCTTAAGATGAATAATTATTGGAAATTGTTTGCATGTTGATTATCAAACTACTTCTTGATATATATTTGAAGCATATCTCTCACACGCACACTTTTTTTATGAGTATGATGATATCTTTGCAATTGTTGAAGAATTATGAGAGAACTTGAAAAATCTTTGTGTATCTCTCTTAGCATATGAAGCTTACTTTGTTGATATTTCTTCAAATTGCTTGAATGTGTGATTGTGTGAACATCTTTGTGAACCTTATGCTATCATGAATTTTTGTTATAGCATTTATCAAGGGGGAGCATTGTATGCTAGACATTGTTCTTTTTTATGATATGTTCACATGCTTCATTTTGTTACATGTTGGCATATTTTGACTTAATGATTCTTGTAAGATATTACTCACTATCTTTGTCTTGCATGATGATTCATTCTTAAGTCATATGTCATTGTGTTTATATATTTGTGACTAATATGTTTGTTTTGTCTTTCACTCACTTTTGTTGTATGTATATAGCATCATATTTCACAAGAACAAATGGGAAGAACTAAAGTTATCGGAAGTGGAAATCAATTGAATCCTGTTGTGAAAGCCAAGTCTACCTCAAAGGGATCCAAAGCTTCAATGTCAAAGGATTTAGGGATCTTTGGAACTAAAAAGATATTTCAAGAAAGAGGCATTGACTTAGGTAAATGTAAAGATTCTTATGTTCTTAAATGCATTAATGATAGAAATTGGGAATCTTGGGTGAGAATGCTAGGAATAGTGAATGACACTATTGTTAGAGAATTTTATCATGAATATAGAGAGAGTGCCACCTTATTTGATGCTTTGATGGAGATTATGGGTGTTGTGTTTAGAGTTAATCCTGTAAACATTAACATGTTTCTTGGGCTATCTAGTGATATTGATTCAAACTTTCTAGATGTTGATATCATTGAGAATCTTAATATCATGGGTGGAACTCTATGTGACAATGCTTCTTTTGAGTGGAAAGGTAGAGCATATATTAGTCAACATGAGTTAACTAAGGCAAGTGCATTTTGGCATCATTTTATTTGCACAAATATTATTGGATCTTCAAATTCAACCGAGTTGAATAAAGACAAGATCAAAATAGTATATGCCTTGGTGACTAATCAACCTATAAACCTTGGGGATTTGCTTATGTTTTGCTTAGACAATGCGGCTTTCTCAACTAGAGGAGATAAGAAGCTTGCATTACCAGGGTTTATAACTTCTTTGTGTTTAGCTCATGGTGTTCAAAGTAGTGGAGATGATATGTTGGTACAACCCTTGGAAAAGTATAGTGATAAACGTGTGTCATACATGTCATATAAGGATAAGGGTAAGACATGTGATACTTTTGGACTATTTAGTAGTTCACAAGTTGATTGTCAAGAGACTAGCATAAACATTCTTCCGGATTGGGCTTTACATTTGAAGAAGAAGGTTGATGAGTTTAGTGCTATAGTTGAAAAACAAGATGCTAGAATAAAAGAGTTGGAGGAGTGTATTGCCTCAAGTTCAAAACCATCTTTCAAGCATTATGTTAGGTCAACTACACGCACATCTTTCTTTGGTGGATCTAGTAGCTAGTATTTGAGTCTCATGGTATGTTTCTTACCTTTTGGCATCATTTCATGTCAAAAAGGGGGAGAAAGAGTTGTTAAGAGTTGCTAGTTACTTAGTTTCCTTTTTATGTTGTTTTTGTGAACTTTTGAACTTTCAATGGCATGTAATAATTAGTCTTAAGATTTGGTTAAGAATTCTTGTATTTGGCATGTATTGAGGGGAGATACATGTATTTGTAGAGTTAATTGTATATTCTTATCCATATTATATGTTGCCATTTGTTGTTTTTCTCTTGTATATGCATTGTGCTTTGAGATGATTTGTAGGTTGCTTCAAGGGAAGATCAAGATAAAGTTCAAGAGTTGGTGAAGATTTGTTATAGGAATCTTACTCATTGTAATATGAGGGAGTGATTTTGTGACCTATCTTCATTTTTATATTTGTAGTAAATGTATAGGTGTTTTGACATGGAATTTGCCAAATGGGGAGATTGTTAGGTTTTAGTTTGTGTTGGCATTAATTCCATATCAAAATGATGTTTACTTATAATGATTTAGTTGTTTAGATTCATGATGATTCAAGCTTCAAGGAAGAAGAAACAACAAGTCAAAGCAAGTTCTAAGTCTTCAAGAGAAAGGATGCAATATGGTTCTACAAAGGTATACTAAGACCTTATCTTTCTCTTACAAGGCTAAGGCACACACACACATATCATACATTTGTGTCCCTGTATCGTTGTGCACCATTATAGACACGCACATACAATTCATTCATATTTTTCCTTGTATCGTTGTGCACCATGTATAGCACATTCACACATTTGAAAATGAATGCTCATGCATTGGTATGGAAATAACATGTTTTGGAATATGCATGAATGGATACTATCTCTATGTAGTTTGCATTCTAGTGTGAATTGTGTTTGTGTTTGTATATGTTTTGTATAACATGGATATTGAACTTGGATTTAGTATTAAATCATTCTTGATTGAGTTCCGGTCATTTCGGTTACTCATACTATTGATTTCAAGTTCTAAGTCAAAAGATACTACACTTTCAACTCATGTTTCATACATTGTCTTCGTGTTCGTATATCAAGTCAAATTTTTATTTTCTGGGTTGAGTATCTTATATTTCCATGTCCGTGTGAGAGATAAGGTTTGTAATCCGCAAACGGGTTTGAATTCTGAGTTAGGAGGCCAGAGAACGGTCAAAGAACGCAAAGGGAGCACGAGAGGAAAAGAAGTTCATCCAAGCACTCTTTCCCGAGATGGCGCGTGGCCATCTCGGGACAGAAAACTTGCTGCCCCGAGATGCCCACGTGCCATCTCTGGCAGCAATCATGCTTGGGCACCTAAGGGTAATTTGGTCTTTTCATCCTTCATTCTTACCCCTCTCCTTTATAATCTCTTTCCCTCTCACACTTCATTCTAAGAAGAAATTCAAACAAGTGTGCAGAAATTTTCTCTCTAAATTTTCTCACCTTCCAAAATCTATAAATTATTCATTTGAACACCGATTTGAGTGATTCAAATTTAAGAGTGTTCATCTATTCATCCTACATCTTTTCTCTGAAGGTTTGAGTAAGTTTTGCTGCTGTTTTTGGTGTCTAATCATACAAAAACGGGACTGCGCCTAAATCAACTAAGGTATTGATTTTCTCTCAAAGTTTTCTTTTAAAACTTGGTCAATTTCCTTGGGTTTTCTTCTTTAACATATATTTGTATATTGTGAGTGTTTTGATTTGAGTTTTGAACTCTTTCAAAGCTAGGTTGAGTTTCGATTGAAATCATTCATGTTGAGTTAGGTTTTTATTTTGCCTATGTTATCACATGTTTGGGATTGTATTGTGCTAGTTTTCTAGAACTATTTGATGATCTTTGATTGATTGATTTTGAGAAAAATAGTTCCTCACATGTATTAGGCTCTCTTGGCCGAAATTCTCACATAATACATGTGCTTATGTTCTTTTGAGCTATTCTTGTGTTTTGATGAATCTATGAGTAGGAATATGCTCTAGAACTTTAGCTTAAATCTAATTGACTTTGTCATATGATTTTAGAATGTTTTTTGTTTATGTGATTTAAACTTGATCTTGTGATTTATTGAACATATCTTGTGATTCAAGTTTAGATCTATGCATGTATCTAGGTTGTGATTAATATTGAACATATCTTACAAAATCTAGATTGGTTGGGTGTTTGTTTGCGTTTTGCATTCATGATCACCTAGATGCCTTGTGAGAAGGAAGTCTTGACAATAGGTGTGAGACCTATGGTGTTGAGCAAGAAGTCTTGGCAAGAGGTGTGAAGCCTTGGATTGTCGAGCAAGGAAGTCTTGGCTAGAGGTGTGAAGCCTTGGATAGTCGAGCAAGAAGTCTTGTTTAGAGTTGGGAGAACTCGGATAGGTGAGCAAGGAAGTCTTGACTAGAGTCGTGAGGACTTAGTTGAGCAAGAAGTCTTACCTGGGGTCGTGAGGATCCGGATAAGGTGAGCAAGGAAGTCTTGATAAGAGGTGTGAAGCCTCAGATTGTTGAGCATAGGGCGGCAACTTCTAGAGTAGGATAGGAGGGTAGTTTCTGGGTGAAGAAATCACTTGAGAGATTGTATTTGTCTTATCTACTAGTGGATTTTGTTTGCCGGTGGCTGCTAGCCCATGGGTGTTTCCTCTTCGGAGGTTTACCACGTTATATCTTGTGTCAACTTTTTTTCTATCCCTATCTCTCTAATATTTGTAATGTGGATAGAACTCTTTATATATGTTGACTTCCTTTCTATAATATAGATTATGTATGTGTTACAATTACTTGTTTGTATCACACTTTACTTGTGTTTATATATTGATTAATTGTCTTTAATTAACATATATATTGTGATACAAGCAATCTAGAGGGACAAACTTTTGTTTGTTTCTAAGGGTGTCGAAAAAGGTGTCTAACCTATTCGACCCCCCTCTAGGTTAGCCTTGAGCATTTAACCGTGATTGTATTTTCACATAATATAAAAGTTGTTCCCTTTTTAAAGGTCAAGTGGTTCCCGAGAACAACTTTAACGTTAATTCGAATGTAAGTGTGGTTTCCATCAACGTTGAAGTTGGTCTCAATGAGTAGTTGTTTCCGGGAACAACTTTGACGTTATGTATAATGTTAGAGTGGTTTTTGTAATATAAAAGTTGTTCCCTTTGTAAAGATTGTGTGGTTTCCAGGAACAAATCTAACGTTAGTTCGAACGTCAAAGTGGTTTCCATCAACGTTGAAGTTTTTCCCAATGAGTTATTGTTCCCGAAAATACCTTTGATGTTATGTATAACTTTAAAGTGGTTTCCATAATATAAAAGTTGTTCCCATTGTAAATTTTGAGTAGTTCACTGGAACAACTCTGATGTTTGTTAGAACGTTAAAGTGGATTCAATCAACGTTAAAGTCATTCCCAACGAATAGTTGTTTGCGTGTGCAAATTTAACGTTATGTATAACGTTGATTGAGTTCCAGTCATTTCGGTTACTCATACTATTGATTTCAAGTTCTAAGTTAAAAGATACTACACTTTAAACTCATGTTTCATACATTGTCTTCGTGTTCGTATATCAAGTAGAATTATTATTTTTTGGGTTGAGTATCTTATATGTCTATGTCTGTATGAGAGTTACGGTTATTAATCCACAAATGGATTTGAATTTCGAGTTCGGGGGCCCTAGAACGATCGAAGAATACGAAGGGAGCGCGAGAGGAAAAAAAGTGCATCCAAGCACTCTTTCCTGAGATGGCGCATGGCCATCTCGGGACAGAATGCTTGCTGCCCCGAGATGCCCACGTGTCATCTCAGGCTGCAAGCATGCTTGGGTACTTAAGGGTAGTTTGGTCTTTTCATCCTTCATTCTTATCCGTCTCCTTTATAATCTCTTTCCCTCTCACATTTCATTCTAAGAAGAAATTCAAACAAGTGTGCAGAAATTTTCTCACCTTCCAAACACCATAACTTCTTCATTTGAACTCCGATTTGAGTGGTTCAAATTTTAGAGTGTTCATCTATTCATCCTCCATCTTTTCTCTGAAGGTTTGAGTAAGTTTTTCTGCTGTTTTTGGTGTCTAATCATACAAAAACAAGACTGCACCTAAATCAACTAAGCTTTTGATTTTCTCTCAAAGTTTTCTTTTAAAACATGGTCAATTGCCATTGGTTTCTTCTTCAACATATATTTGTATATTGTGAGTGTTTTGATTTGAGTTTTGAACTCTTTCAAAACTAGGTTGAGTTTCAATTGAAATCATTCATGTTGAGTTAGGTTTTGATTTTGTCTATGTTATCACATGTTTGGGATTGTATTGTGCTAGCTTTGATTCTAGGACTATTTGAGGATCTTTGATTGATTGATTTTGACAAAAATAGTTCCTCACATGTATTAGGCTCTCTTCCCCGAAATTCTCACATAATACATGTGCTTATGTTCTTTTGAGCTATTCTTGTGTTTTGATGAATCTATGATTAGGAATATGCTCTAGAACTTTAGCTTAAATCTAATTGACTTTGTCATATGATTTTAGCATGTTTTTGGTTTATGTGATTTAAACTTGATCTTGTGATTTATTGAACATATCTTGTGATTCAAGTTTAGATATGTGCATGTATCTAGGTTGTGATTAATATTGAACATATTTTACATAATCTAGGTTGGTTACTTGCTTGTTTGCGTTTTTCATTCATGATCACCTAGATGACTTGTGAGAAGAAAGTCTTGACAATAGGTGTGAGACCTATGGTGTTGAGCAAGAAGTCTTGGCAAGAGGTGTGAAGCCTTGGATAGTCGAGCAAGAAGTCTTGCCTAGAGTTGGTAGAACTCTGATAGGTGAGCAAGGAAGTCTTGACTAGAGTCGTGGGAACTTAGTTGAGCAAGAAGTCTTGCCTTGGGTCGTGAGGATCCGGATAAGGTGAGCAAGGAAGTCTTGATAATAGGTGTGAAGCCTCGGATTATTGAGCATAGAGTGGCAACTTCTAGAGTATGATATGAGGGTAGTTTCTAGGTGAAGAGGTCACTTAAGAGATTGTACTTGTCTTATCTACTAGTGGATTTTGTTTGCCGGTGGCTGCTAGCCCATGGATGTTTCCTCTTCGGAGGTTTATCACATTATATCTTGTGTCAACTTTTCTCTATCCCTATCTCTCTAATATTTGTATTGTGGATGGAACTCTTTATATATGTTACCTTCCTTTCTATAGATTGTGTATGTGTTACAATTACTTGTTTGTATCACACTTTACCTGTGTTTATATATTGATAATTGTCTTTAATTAATATATATATTGTGATACAAGCAATCTAGAGGGACAAACTTTTGTTTGTTTCTAAGGGAGTCGAAAAAGGTGTCTAACCTATTCAACCCCCCTCTAGGTTAGCCTTGAGCATTTAACCGTGATTGTATTTTCACATAATATAAAATTTGTTCCCTTTTTAAAGGTCTAGTGGTTTCCGAGAACAACTTTAACGTTAATTCGAATGTGAGTGTGGTTTCCGTCAACGTTGAAGTTGGTCTAAATGAGTAGTTGTTCCCGGGAACAACTTTGTCGTTATGTATAATGTTAGAGTGGTTTTTGTAATATAAAAGTTGTTCCCTTTGTAAAGATCGTGTGGTTTCCGGGAAAAACTCTAACGTTAGTTCGAACGTCAAAGTGGTTTCCATCAACGTTGAAGTTTTTCCCAACGAATTTTTTTCCCGGAAATACCTTTGATGTTATGTATAACTTTAAAGTGGTTTCCATAATATAAAAGTTGTTCCCTTTGTAAATTTTGAGTAGTTCACGAGAACAACTCTGATGTTTGTTCGAACGTTAAAGTGGATTCAATCAACGTTAAAGTCATTCTCAATGAATAGTTGTTTTCGGGTGCAACTTTAACGTTATGTATAACGTTAGAGTGATTTCCATAATATAAAAGTTGCTCCCTTTGTAAATGTCTTGTGTTTCCCTGGAACAACTCTAACTTTAGTTCGATTAAGAGAGTGGTTTCCATCAATGTTGAAGTTGTTCCCAACAAGTAGTTGTTCTCGGGAACAACTTTGACATTATGTATAACGTTAGAGTGGTTCCTATAATACAAAAGTTGTTTTCCTTGTAAAGGTCGGATGGTTCGTTGGAACAACTCTAACGTTGTTTACATCATCAAAGTGGTTTCCAACAATGTCGACATGCTTTACAACAACCTTGAAGTTGTTCTTAATGAGGAGTTGTTCCAAGGAACAATTTTGACGTTAATTATAAAGTTACAGTTGTTTCCATTATGTAAAACTTGTTCCTTTTGTTTAGATTGAGTTATTCCCGGAAACAACTTTAATGTTGGTTATAATGTCAAACTTGTTTCCAACAACGTTAAAGTTGTTCCAAATGAGTAGTTATTCCCGAGAACAACCTTAATGTTGGTTATAACGTTAAAGTGGTTTCCATAATATAAAAGTTGTTCCCTTTGTAAAGGTTAAGTAGTTCCCAGAAACAACTCCAACGTTGGTTAGAACGTTAAGGCGTTTTCAATCAACGTTAAAGTTGTTCCCAATAAGTAGTTGTTCCTAGGAGCAACTTTGACCTTATTTATAATGTTAGAGTGGTTTCCATAATATAAAAGTTGCTCTCTTTCCAAAGGTCAAGTTGTTACCGAGAACAACTCTAACGCTAGTTCGAACGTAAGAGTGGTTTTCGTCAACGTTGAAGTTATTCCCAACAAGTAGTTGTTCCCGAGAACAACTTTGACGTTATGTATGACATTAGAGTTGTTTCCATAATATAAAAGTTGTTCTCTTTGTAAAGGGCGAATGGTTCCTAGGAACAACTCTAACTTTATATCAAACTTGAGAGTGGTTTCCATCAACGTTGAAGTCGTTCCAATCGAGTATTTGTTCCCGGGATCAACTTTGACGTTAAGTATAATGTTAGAGTGGTTACCATAATATAAAAGTTGTTCCCTTCGTAAAGGTCGAGTGGTTCCCGGGAAGAACTCAAACGTTAGTTCGAATGTGAGATAGGTTTCCATCAATGTTGAAGATGTTCCCAACGAGCAGTTGTTCCCTAGAACAACTTTGACGTTATGTATATTGTTAGAGAGGTTTCCATAATATAAAAGTAGTTCCCTTTGTAAAGGTCGAGTGGTTCTCGGAAACAACTCTAACATTAGTTCGAAAGTGAGAGTGGTTTCCATCAACGTTTAAGTTGTTACGAATGAGTAGTTGTTCCCTGGAACAACTTTGACGTTTTCTATAATGTTACAATGGTTTCCAAAATATAAAAGTTGTTCCCTTTGTAAAGGTCTAGTGGTTCCCGGGAACAACTCTAATGTTAGTTCGAAAGTGAGAGTGGTTTCCATCAACATTAAAATTATTCCCAACTAGTAGTTGTTCCCGGGAACAACTTTGATGTTATGTATAACGTTATTGTGGTTTCAATAACATAAAAGTTGTTCCCTTTGTAAAAGTCGAGTGGTTCCCGGGAACAACTCCAACGTTAGTTCAAATGTGAGAGTGGTTTCCATCAACATTGAAGTTGTTCCTAATCAGTAATTGTTCACGGGAACAACATTGACATTATGTATAACGTTAGAGTGGTTTCCATAATATAAAAGATGTTCCCTTTGTAAAGGTCGAGTTGTTCCCGAGAACAACTCTAACGTTATTTCAAACGTGAGAGTGGTTTCCCTCAACGTTGAAGTTATTCCCAACGAGCAGTTGTTCCAGGAAACAACTTTGACGTTATGTATAACGTTATAGTGGTTTGCATAATATAAAAGTTGTTCCCTTTATAAAGGTCAAGTGGTTCACCAGCACAACTCTAACATGAGTTCGAATGTGAAAGTTGTTTCCGTCAACGTTGAAGTTGTTCCCAATATGTAGTTGTTTCCGAAAACAACTTTGACGTTATGTATAACGTTAGTGTGGTTTTTGCAATATAAAAGTTGTTTCTTTTTTAAAGGTCGAGTGGTTCCTGGGAACAACTCTAACGTTAGTTGGAATGCCAGTGTGGTTTCCAGCGACGTCGAAGTTTTTCCCAATGAGTTGTTCTTCCCGAGAAAAACTTTGAAGTTATGTATAAGATTAAAGTGGTTTCCGTAATATAAAAGTTGTTCCGTTTGTAAATTTTGAGTAGTTCCCAGGATCAACTCTGGCGTTGGTTAGAATGCTAAAGTGGTTTCAATCAACATTAATGTTGTTCCCAACGAGTAGTTGTTCCTGGGAGCAACTTTGACGTTATGTATAACAATAGAGTGGTTTCAAAATATAAAAGTCGTTTCCTTTGTCAAGGTCGTGTGGTTCCCGGGAATAACTCTAATGTTAGTTCGAACGTGAGAGTGGTTTCCATTAACCTTAAGGTTGTTCCCAACGAGTTATTGCTCTAGGGAACAACTTTGACGTTATGTATAACGTTAGAGTGGTTTCCATAATACAAAGGTTTTTTCCTTTGTAAAGGTCGAATGGTTCCTGGGAACAAGTCTAACGTTGGTTACAACGTCAAAGTGGTTTCCAACAACGTTGAAGTTGTTTTTAACAAGTAGTTGTTCCCAGAAACAGCTTTGATGTTAATTATAACGTTACAGTTGTTTCCATTATATAAAACTTATTTCTTTTGTTAAGATTGAATGGTTCCCGGGAATAACTTTAACATGTGTTACAATGTCAAAGTTGTTTCCAACAAGGTTGAACTTGTTCCGAGCGAGAAGTTGTTCCCGGGAACAACTTTAACGTTTTTTAACTTTAAAGTGGTTTCCATAATATAAAAGTCGTTCATTTTGTAAAGGTTGAGTAGTTCTCGAAAACAACTCTAACGTTGGTTAGAACGTTAAACTGGTTTCAGTCAACGTTAAAGTTTTTCCCAATGAGTAGTTGTTTTTGGGAGAAACTTTGAGGTTATGTATAACGTTAAAGTGGTTTCCATAATATAAAAGTTGTTCCCTTTGTAAATTTTGAGTAGTTCCCTGTAATAACTCTGACGTTGGTAAGAAAGTTAAAGTGGTTTCAATCAACGTTAAAGTTGTTCCGAACAAGTAGTTGTTCCCTGGAGTAACTTTGACCTTATGTGTAACGATAGAGCGTTTTCCACAATATAAAAGTTGTTCCCTTTGCAAAGGTCCAATGGTTCTCGAAAACAACTCTAACGCTAGTTCGAACGTAAGAGTGGTTTCCGTCAACGTTGAAGTTGTTTCCAACGAGTGGTTGTTCCCAGGAACAACTTTGACGTTATGTATAACCTTATAGAGGTTTCCATAATATAAAAGTTGTTCCCTTTGTAAAGGTCAAATGGTTCCCGGGAACAACTCTACTTTTGTTCGAACGTGAGAGTGGTTTCCATCAACGTTGAAGTTGTTCCCATCGAGTAGTTGTTCCCAGGAACAACTTTGACGTTACGTATAAAGTGAGAGTAGTTTCCAAATTATAAAAGTTGTTCCCTTTGTAAAGGTCGAGTGGTTCTCTGGAACAGCTCTAACGTTAGTTCGAACGTGAGAGTTGTTTCTGTCAACGTTGAAGTTGTTCTCAACTAGTATTTGTTCCCGGGAATAACTTTGACGTTATGTATAACCTTAGAGTGGTTTACATATTATAAAAGTTGTTCCCTTTGTAAAGGTCGAGTGGTTCCCGGGAACAACTCTCCAGGAACACCTCTAACATTAGTTTGAACGTGAGAGTGGTTTCCATCAACATTGAAGTCGTTCCCATCGAGTAGTTGTTCCCGGGAACAACTTTGACGTTACATATAAAGTTAGAGTGGTTTCCATAGTATAAAAGTTGTTCCCTTTGTAAAAGTCGAGTGGTTCCCGAAAACAACTCTAACGTTAGTTCGAACGTGAGAGTAGTTTCCATCAACGTTGAAGTTGTTCTCGATGAGTAGTTGTACCCAGGAAAAACATTGGAATTGTGTATAACGTTGTATTCATTTCCTTAATATAAACGTCGAGTGGTTCCCGAAAACAATTCTAACGTTAGTTCGAACGTCAGTGTGGTTTCCATCAACGTTGAAGTTGTTCCCAACGAGTAGTTGTTCCTGGGAAAACTTTGACGTTATGTACAACATTATAGTGGTTTCCATAATATAAAACCTGTTCCCATTGTAAAGGTTGAGTGGTTCCTGAAAACAACTCTAACGTTAGTTCGAACGTGAGAGTGGTTTCCATCAACGTTGGAGTTGTTCTCAATGAGTAGTTGTTCCCGGAAACAATTTTGACGTTATGTATAACGTTATAATGGTTTTTGTAAAATAAATTTTGTTCCCTTTGTAAAGGTCGATTTGTTCTCGAGAACAAACCTAACGTTAGTTCGAACGTCGGAGTTATTTCCATCAACGTTGAAATTTTTCCCAACGAGTAATTGTTCCCCGGAACGACTTTGACATTCTTTATAACGTTAAAGTGGTTTCCATAATATAAAAGTTGTTCCCTTTGTAAATTTTGAGTAGTTCCCGGGAACAATTCTAACGTTGGTCAGAACGTTAAAGATTCGTTAGAACGTTAAAGATTCGTTAGAACGTTAAAGTTGTTTCAATCACGGTAAAGTAGTTCTCTTTATAAAGGTTGAATGGTTCCCGGGAAGAACTCTAACACCAGTTCGAACGTGAGAGTGGTTTTCATCAAAGTCGAAGTTTTACCCAACGAGTAGTTGTTCCCTGGAACAACTTTTACATTATGTATAACGTTAGAGTGGTTTCCATTATACAAAAGTTATTTCCTTTGAAAAGGTCTAATGGTTCTTGGGAATAACTCTAACGTTGTTTACAACATCAAAGTGGTTTCCAACGATGTCAAAGTGGCCTCCAACAACGTTGAAGTTTTTCTTAACAAATAGTGGTTCCCAGGAAAAACTTTGACGTTAATTGTAACGTTACAATGTTTTCCATTATGTAAAACTTGTTCTTTTTGTAAAGATTGAGTTGATCCCGGGAACAACTTTAACGTTGGTTATATTTTCAAAGTTGTTTCCAACAACATTGAAGTTGTTCCCAATGAGCACTTGTTCCCGAATGTAACTTTGACTATATGTATAGCGTTAAAGTGGTTTCCATAATATAAAAGTTGTTCCCTTTGTAAATTTTGAATGGTTCCTAGGAACAACTCTGACGTTGGTTAGAACATTAAAGTGGTTCAATCAACGTTAAAGTTGTTCCCAACGAGTGGTTGTTCCCTGGAGCAACTTTGACGTTATGTATAACTTAGAGTGGATTTCATAATATAAAAGTTGTTCCATTGTAATGGTCGTGTTGTCCCTAGGAACAACTCTAATGTTAGTTCGAATATGAGAGTGGTTTCCGTCAACGTTGAAGTTATTCCCAATGAGTAGTTGTTCCCGGGAAGTTATTCCCAACGAGTAATTGTTCCCGGGAACAACTTTGCCGTTATGTATAACGTTAGAGTGGTTTCCATAATATAAATGTTGTTCCCTTTGTAAAGGTTCAGTAGTTCCCGGGAACAACTCTAACGTTGGTTAGAACGTTAAAGTGGTTTCAATCAACATTTAAGTTTTTTCCAACGAGTAGTTGTTCCTGGGAGCAACTTTGAAGTTATGTATATTGTTTGAGTGGTATCCATAATATAAAATTGTTCCCTTTGTAAAGCTCAAGTGGTTCCCGAGAACTACTCTAACGTTAATTCGAACGTGATAGTGGTTTTCGTCAACGTTGAAGTTGGTCCCAAGAGTAGTTGTTCCCGGGAACAACTTTGACGTTATGTATAACTTTAGAGTGGTTTTCGTACTATAAAAGTTGTTCCCTTTGTAAAGGTCTTGTGGTTTTCGGGATCAACTCTAACGTTAGTTAGAACGTCAAAGTGGTTTCCATCAATGTTGATGTTTTTCCCAACGGGTTATTGTTCTCGGGAATACCTTTGACGTTATGTATAACTTTAAAGTGGTTTCCACAATATAAAAGTTGTTCCCTTTATAAATTTTGAGTAGATCCCGGGAACAACTCTGACGTTGGTTAGAACGCTAAAGTGGTTCAATCAACGTTAAAGTTGTTCCCTGGAGCAACTTTGACGTTATGTATAACTTAGAGTGGTTTTCATAGTATAAAAGTTGTTCCATTGTAATGGTCGTGTTTTTCCCGGGAACAACTCTAACGTTAGTTCGAACGTGAGAGTGGTTTCCATCAATGTTGAAGTTGTTCCCAACAAGTAGTTGTTCCCGGGAACAACTTTTCCATTATGTATAACGTTAGAGTGGTTTTCATAATATAAATGTTGTTCCCTTTGTAACGGTTCAGTAGTTCCCAGGAACAACTCTAACGTTGGTTAGAACGTTAAAGTGGTTTCAATCAACGTTTAAGTTGTTCCCATCGAGTAGTTGTTCCCGGGAGCAACTTTGACGTTATGTATAATGTTAGAGTGGTATCCGTAATATAAAAGTTGTTCCCTTTGTAAAGGTCAAGTCGTTCCCGAGAACTACTCTAACGTTCTTTCGAACGTGAGAGTGGTTTCCGTCAATATTGAAATTGGTCTCAATGTGTAGTTGTTCCCGGTAATAACTTTGACGTTATGTATAACTTTAGAGTGGTTTTCTTAAAAAATATAGGTGTTCCCCTTGTAAAGGTCATGTGGTTTTCGGGAATAACTCTAACATTAGTTAGAACGTCAGAGTTGTTTCCATCAATGTTGAAGTTTTTCCCAACGAGTTGTTGTTCCCGCGAATACCTTTAACGTTATGTATAACTTTAAAGTGGTTTCCACAACATAAAAGTTGTTCCCTTTCTAAATTTTTAGTAGTTCTCGGGAACAACTTCGTCGTTTGGTAGAACACTAAAGCGGATTCAATAAACGTTAAAAATGTTCCCAACGAGTAGTTGTTCCCGGGAAAAAATTTGACGTTTTGTATAACGTTAGAGTGGTGTCACGAAAATAAAAGTTGTTCCCTTTGTAAATGTCATGTGGTTCTCGGGAACAACTCTAACCTTAGTTCGAACGTGAGAGTGGTTTCGATCAATGTTGAAGTTGTTCCCAACGAGAAGTTGTTCCCAACGAGAAGTTGTTCCCAACGAGAAGTTGTTCCCAACGAGAAGTTGTTCCCAACGAGTAGTTCTCCCCGGGAACAATTGATGTTATGTATAACGTTAAAGTGGTTTTCATAATACAAAACTTGTTTCCTTTGTAAAGGTCGAATGGTTTTTGGGAACAACTTTAACGCTCGTTACAACGTCAAAGTTGTTTACAACAACAGCAAGGTGGTTTCCAACAACGTTGAAGTTGTTCTTAACGAGTAGGTTTTCACAGGAACAATTTTAACGTTAATTATATCGTTACAGTTGTTTCCGTTATGTTAAACTTGTTCTTTTTGTTAAGATTAAGTAGTTTCAAGGAACAACTTTAACGTTGGTTATAATGTCAAAGTTGTTTTTAACAACGTTGAAGTTGTTCCCAACGATTAGTTGTTCCCGATAACAACTTTAACGTGGGCTATAACGTTAAAGTTGTTTCCATAATATAAAAATCATTCCCTTTGTAAAGGTTGAGTAGTTCCCAGGAACAACTCCAACGTTGGTTAGAACGTTAAAGCAGTTTCAATCAACGTTAAAGCTGTTCCTAACTAGTAGTTGTTCCCAGGAGCAAATTTGACCTTATTTATAACGTTAGAGTGGTTTCCATAATTTAAAAGTTGTTCTCTTTGTAAAGGTCAAGTGGTTCCCGAGAACAACTCTAACGGTAGTTCGAACGTGAGAGTGGTTTCCGTCAATGTTGATGTTGTTCTTAATGAGTTGTTGTTCCCGGGAACAACTTTGATATTATGTATGACTTTATAGTGGTTTCCATAATATAAAAGTTGTTCCCTCTATAAAGGGCGAGTGTTTCCCGTGGACAACTCTAATGTTAGTTCGAACGTGAGAGTGGTTTCCGTTAACGTTGAAGTTGTTCCCAACAAGTTGTTGTTCCCGGGAAAAAATTTGACTTTATGTATAATGTTAGAGTGGTTTCCATAATATAAAAGTTGTTCCCTTTGTAAAGGTCGAGTTGTTCCCAGGAACAACTCTAACTTTAGTTCGAACGTGAGATAGGTTTCCATCAATGTTGAAGATGTTCCCATCGAGTAGTTGTTCCTGGGAACAACTTTCTCGTTATGTAAAAAGTTAAAGTGCTTCCCATAATATAAAATTTATTCTCTTTGTAAATGTCGAGTGGTTCCCGAAAAAAACTCTAACGTTTGTTCAAACGTGGGAGTGGTTTCCATCAACGTTGAAGTTGTTCCCAATGAGTAGTTGCTCCCAACGAGTAGTTGCTCCAGGGACCAACTTTGACATTATGTATTTCTTTATAGTGGTATCCATTATATAAAAGTTGTTCCTTTTGTAAAGGTCGAGTGGTTCCCGAGAACAACTCTAAGGTTAGTTCGAACGTCAGAGTGGTTTCCATCAACATTGAAGTTATTTACAATGAGTAGTTGTTCCCGGGAACAACTGTGACATTCTGTACAACTTTAAAGTGGTTTCCATAATATAAAAGTTGTTCCCTTTGTAAATTTGAGAATTTCCCGAAAACAACTCTCACACTGGTTAGAACGTTAAAGTGGTTTCAATCAACGTTAAAGTTGTTCCCAACGAGTAGTTGTTCCCAACGAGTAGTTGTTCCTTAGAGCAACTTTGACGTTATGTATAACGTTAGGGTGGTTTCCGTAATATAAAAGTTGTTCTCTTTGTAAAGGTCGTGTTGTTCCCGGGATCAACTCTAACGTTAGTTCAAAAGTGAGAGTGGTTTCCGTTGACGTTGAAGTTATTCCCAACGAGTAGTTGTTCCCGGGAACATCTTTGACGTTATGTATAACGTTAGAGCGGTTTCCATAATACAAAAGTTGTTTCCTTTGTAAAGGTCTAATGGTTCCAACAACGTCAAAGTGGCCTCCAACAACGTTGAAGTTTTTCTTAACGAGTAGTTGTTCCCATGAACAACTTTGATGTTAATTGTAATGTTACAATGTTTTCCATTATGTAAAACTTGTTCCTTTTGTAAAGATTGAGTTGTTCCCAGGAAAAACTTTAACTTTCGTTATATTTTCAAAGTTGTTTCCAACAACATTGAAGTTGTTCCCAACGAGTAGTTGTTCCAGGAAATAACTTTGACGTTATGTATAACGTTAACATGGTTTCCATAACATAGAAGTTGTTCCCTTTGTAAATTTGAGTAGTTCCCGGGAACAACTCTGATGTTGGTTAGAACGTTAAAGTGGTTCAATCAACTTTAAAGTTGTTCTCAACGAGTAGTTGTTCCCTAGAGCAACTTTGACGTTATGTATAATGTTAGAATGGTATCTATAATATAAAAGTTGTTCCCTTTGTAAAGGTCAAGTGGTTCTCGAGAACAACTCTAACGTTAATTCGAACGTGAGAGTGGTTTCCATCAACGTTGAAGTTGGTCCCAATGAGTAGTTGTTCTTGGGAACAACTTTGACGTTATGTATAACATTAGAGTTGTTTTCGTAATATAAAAGTTGTTCCCATTATAAAGGTCATGTGGTTTTCGGTAACAACTCTAACGTTAGTTAGAACGTCAGAGTGGTTTCCATCAATGTTGAAGTTTTTCCCAACGAGTTGTTGTTCCCGGGAATACCTTTGACGTTATGTATAACTTTAAAGTGGTTTCCATAATATAAAAGTTGTTCCCTTTATAAATTTTGAGTAGTTCCCGGGAATAACTCTATCGTTTGGTAGAACGTTAAAGTGGATTCAATCAACGTTAAAAATGTTCCCAACGAGTAGTTGTTCCCAGGAGCAACTTTGACTTTATGTATAACGTTAGAGTGGTTTTCGTAATATAAAAGTTGTTCCTTTTGTAAATGTCGTGTGGTTCCCGGGAAAAACTATAACGTTAGTTCTAACATGAGAGTTGTTTCCATCAACGTTAAAGTTGTTCCCAACGAGTAGTTCTCCCCGGGAACAACTTTGACGTTATGTATAACGTTAGAGTGGTTTCCATAATACAAAAGTTGTTTCCTTTGTAAAGGTCGAATGGTTTCTGGGAACAACTCTAACGTTCATTATAATGTCAAAGTGGTTTACAACAACATCAAGGTGCTTTCCAACAACGTTGAAGTTATTCTTAACGAGTAGTTGTTTCCAGGATCAATTTTGACGTTAATTATAACGTTGCAGTTGTTTCCATTATGTTAAACTTGTTCTTTTTATTAAGATTGAGTAGTTCCCGGGAACAACTTTAATGTTTGTTATAATGTCAAAGTTGTTTTTAACAACGTTGAAGTTGTTCCCGATGGCAACTTTAACGTTGGTTATAACGTTAAAGTCGTTTCCATAATATAAAAGTCATTCCCTTTGTAAAGGTTGAGTAGTTCCCAGGAACAACTCCAATGTTGGTTAGAACGTTAAAGCAGTTTCAATCAATGTTAAGGTTGTTCCTAATGAGTAGTTGTTCCCAAGACCAACTTTGACCTTATTTGTAACGTCAGAGTGGTTTCCATAACTTAAAAGTTGTTCTCTTAGTAAAGGTCAAGTGGTTCCCGAGAACAACTCTACCGGTAGTTCGAACGTGAGAGTGGTTTTCATCAACATTGAAGTTGTTCCCAATGAGTTGTTGTTCCAGGGAACAACTTTGACATTATGTATGAAGTTATAGTTGTTTCCATAATATAAAAGTTGTTCCCTCTGTAAAGGGCGAGTGGTTCCCGCGGAAAACTCTAATGTTAGTTCGAACATGGGAGTTGTTTCCATCAACGTTGAAGTTGTTCCCAATAAATAGTTATTTCCGGAAACAAATTTGACTTTACGTATAATGTTAGAGTGGTTTCCATAATATAAAAGTCGTTCCCTTTGTAAGGGTCGAGTGGTTCCCGGGAACAACTTTAACGTTAGTTCGAACGTGAGATAGGTTTCCATCAATGTTGAAGATGTTCCCATCGAGTAGCTGTTCCTGGGACAACTTTTTCGTTATGTATAACGTTAGAGTTTTCATAATATAAAAGTTGTTCCCTTTGTAAAGGTCGAGTGGTTCCCAGAAAAAACTCTAACGTTAGTTCGAACGTGGGAGTGGTTTCCATCAACGTTGAAGTTGTTCCCAACAAGTAGTTGTTCCCAATGAGTAGTTGTTCCAGGGACCAACTTTCACATTACGTATTGCTTTATTGTTGTATCCATTATATAAAAGTTGTTCCCTTTGTAAAGGTCGAGTGGTTCCCAAGAACAATTCTTAGGTTAGTTCGAACATCAGAGTGGTTTCCATCAACATTGAAGTTATTTACAACGAGTAGTTGTTCCTGGAAACAACTGTGACATTCTGTATAACGTTAAAGTGGTTTCCATAATATAAAAGTTGTTCCCTTTGTAAAATTTGAGTAGTTCCCGAAAACAACTCTAACGTTGGTTAGAGCGTTAAAGTGGTTTCAATCAATCTTAAAGTTGTTCCCAACGAGTAGTTGTTCCTGGGAGCAGCTTTGACGTTATGTATAATATTAGAGTGGTTTCTGTAATATAAAAGTTGTTCCCTTTGTAAAGGTCGTGTTGCTCACGGGATCAACTCTAACGTTAGTTCGAAGGAGAGAGTGGTTTCCATTGACGCTGGAGTTATTCCCAACGAGTAGTTGTTCCCCGAGAACAACTTTGATGTGATGTATAACATTATAGTGGTTTACCTGATATAAAAGTTTTTTCCTTTGTAAAGGTCGAGTGGTTCTCGGGAACAACTCTAACGTTAGTTCGAACGTGAGAGTGGTTTCAGTCAATATTGAAGTTGTTTCCAATGAGTTGTTGTTCCCGGGAATGACTTTGACATTTTGTATAACGTTACAATTGTTTCCATAATATAAAAGTTTTTCCTTTTGTAAAGGTCAAGTGGCTCCCGAGAACAACTCTAATGTTAGTTCGAACGTGAGAGTGGTTTCCGTCAACATTGAAGTTGGTCCCAATGAGTAGTTGTTCCCGGTAAAAACTTTGAAGTTATGTATAACGTTAGATTGGCTTTCGTAATATAAAAGTTTTTCCCTTTGTAAAGGTTGTGTGGTTCCCGGGAACAACTCTAACGTTAGTTCGAATGTCTGAGTGGTTCCATCAACGTTGAAGTTTTGTCCAACGAGTAGTTGTTCCCGGGAATAACTTTGACGTTATGTATAACGTTAATGTGGTTTCCATAATATAAAAGTTGTTCCCTTTGTAAATTTAGAGTAGTTCCCTAGAACAACTCTTACGTTGGTAGAACGTTTAGTTGGTTTCAATCAACCTTAAAGTTGTTCCCAACGAGTAGTTGTTCCCGGGAGCTACTTTGACGCTATGTATAACGTTAAAGTGGTTTCCTTAATTTATAAGTTGCTTCCTTTGTAAAGATCGTGTGGTTCCCGTGAACAACTTTAACGTTAGTTCGAATGTGAGAGTGGTTTCCGTCAACGTTGAAGTTGTTCCCAACGAGTAGTTGTTCCCGGGAACAACGTTGTTGTATAATGTTAGAGTGGTTTCCATAATACAAAAGTTGTTTCCTTTGTAAAGGTCGAGTGGTTCCTTGGAACAACTACAACGTCAAAGTGGTTTCCAATAACGTTAAAGTGGTTTCCAACAACGTTGAAGTTAATCTTAGTGAGTAGTTGTTCCTAGGAACAGCTTTGATGTTAATTATGACGTTATATTTGTTTGCATTATGTAAAACATTTTCCTTTTGTTAAGATTGAGTTGTTCCCGGGAACAACTTTAACGTTGGTTATAAAGTCAAAGTTGTTTCTAACAACGTTGAAGTTTTTCCCAACGAGTAGTTATTCCCGGGAACAACTTTAACGTTGGTTATAACGTTAAAGTGGTTTCCATAATATAAAAGTTGTTCCCTTTGTAAAGGTTGAGTAGTTCCCAGGAACAACTCTAACGTTTGTTTGAACGTTAAAGTGGTTTCAATAAACGTTAAAGTTGTTCCCAACGAGTAGTTGTTACCGGGAGCAACTTTGACCTTATGTATACGTTAGAGTGGTTTCCATAATATAAAAGTTGTTCCTTTTGTAAAGGTCAAGTGGTTCCCGAGAATAACTCTAACGCTTGTTCGAATGTGAGAGTGGTTTCTGTCAACGTTGAAGTTGTTTCCAAGTAGTGGTTGTTCCCGGGAACAACTTTGACCTTATTTATAACGTTAGAGTGGTTTCCGTAATATAAAAGTTGTTTCCTTTGTAAAGGTCAAGTCGTTCTCGGGAATAACTCTAACGTTAGTTCGAACGTGAGAGTGGTTTCCATCAACGTTAAAGTTGTTCCCAACGAGTAGTTGTTCCCAAGAACAACTTTGACGTTATGTATAAATTTAGAGTGGTTTCCAAATTATAAAAGTTGTTCCCTTTGTAAAGGTCGAGTGGTTCCCAAGAACAACTCTAACGTTAGTTCAAACATGAGAGTGGTTTTCATCAACGTTGAAGTTGTTCCCAACAAGTAGTTGTTCTCGGGAACAACTTTAACGCTAAAGTGGTTTCCATAATATAAAAGTGGTTCATGAATATATCACAATATCCATTGATATATTTGTATTTTAAAGGTACTGATATCGAAACAAATAAATATCCAATATCTTGTATAACATTCGGATGATTTTAAAATATCATGATTTTTTCGAAATATAACGATATTCTCGAAATGATGACTTTATTGCTATCCAAAAAAAAATTGTTACATCGATAGTTAATGAAATATTTTTATTACTAAATTACTCTTATATACAATTAGTATAATTAAAAAATTAAATTCACTTTTATACTCTGAACTTTGTTTGGAATTTGAACCGATGAAAGCAGAAGCGACATACCTAATATTCACTAGTAAGTCATAGCAATTAATGTCTATAATAGAAAAATAAGATGGGACAAAATAAACAAGTGAAAATTGTGAGAAATGTCACTTTTTTTTTGTGAGTTGCAGTGATGTCACCGTTATAATAAGTTAAGTTTAAAAGGATCCTATTATGGTGAACTACCGAAATTGCCCTTAAATAATCGATTCTTTATTCTTTAAAAGCCTCTCTCGTCCAAAAAAGTTGTCTGAAAATTAATCAACTTCTCCATGTATCTCTTCAAAAAATGAGCTCCATTCCAGATATTGCACAAGAATGTATTTCTGTGTGGTATAACAATGTATGAACATTTTTAAACATGTTGTCTCAATTTTTTTTGTTTATGTCTGTGAGTTGTAAACTTTTAAAAATAATGAATGAACATGTATGCATTTTTTTTGTATATATATTTGGCCGAGTTGATTTAAAGTGGTTCAAACAAGTTTAAAATCTTGGGTATAAAAGCTGGAAAGCATTTTTAAAAAGCTCAAAACATTTGAAAAAACGCTCGATCCAAAAAATAAATGCTCGATCCCTCACAAAAAAAGCTCGATCCCTAAAATAAAAAGCTCGATCCCTCACAAAAAAAAACTCAATCCCTCACAAAAAAGCTCGATCCCTCACAAAAAAAGCTCGATCCCTCACAAAAAAGCTCGATTTCTCACAAAAAAGCTCGATTTCTAAAATAAAAAGCTCGAGCCATATTTGAAAAAAGCTCGAGCCATATGAAAAAAAGCTCGATGATGTACAAATAGAGCTCGGTCTTGAAAAAAAAAAGCTCGATCCAGTTCAAAAAAGCTCGATCATGTACAAAAACGACTCGATCATGTACAAAAAAAGCTCGATCAGTAAAAAAAAAGGTCGATCGCTTACACTTTTGATTTTTGTTTAATTCTTTATAATTGCAAATTTAATATTAAATATTTTTTTCTTAATAATGGTTTTTGATGATGATTTTGACAGAACAATGGATAGGATGAGAATAGTCATATCTTACAACAGTCGATGAGAGCAATTACCCAACGGAAATCAAAGGTATTTAGGTTCCGATAACCAAGGTTTGTATGTGTCAAAGAATTTGAGTTACGACGAACTGGTGTCGATCGTGCAAACCATTGTGAAGTTTGATGAGAATAAATACAGTGTTGATCTACAGTCTATATCAATTGTTCATGGGACTACATGTCGTACATTTATAAGAAACAATGATAATGTTCAGTTTATGCTAGGGGAAGATAGGGTGATCCCTCAAGTATGTGTTAGTCTAATCGAGAGGCCAGCAAGAGGTGTCATTGGTGAAGATATCCCTTATCGTGATAACACCCAACAATTTCAATCGTCAGGCGAAAACAACCAGTTGTTCACAGAAAGAAGTGGGATTGATGGTCGGGAAAACATATGTGTTATCCCACCGGAAGTAGCCGCCCATGATAATATACTGGGACCTCAATTCGACGATGTATTTGGTTGTCAAATTGAGATGAATGGTAGGCAGTACAACCACCAATACAATGAGATCTACAATGATATCAACAATGAGCAGAATACATCACCGAATGTTGGGCTGATTCATAAGGTGGATAATGAGGGCAATTTCAATTCTGTAGAAAATGTAGAGGACAATGAGGATGATGAAGAACCTGTCCAAACGGAAAGACGTGTAAGACATGTACACAGATTTAGTTCTAGTGCACCAGATATAGCTGGGACCTCCGAGGTCCGGGCTAATGTAACTCCAGATGATTCTGATAATGTCACAACATGGGTTATTCCAGCAGCAGAATCATACTCGTTTGGTATGGGTGGAAGTAGGAACATGGTTAAAGATGAACCTACAAGCATGATATATAGAGGGAAATTTTTTCCAACGAAAAAGGATTTGAAGAGACTAGTAGGCCATTTTGCAATGCGGCAGAACTTCGAGTGGAAGGTGAAAAAGTCCAATAAGACAATATTACATCTAGTTTGTTTGATGGAATATTGTACGTGGAAGTTAAGAGCAGTGAGGAGAGATGAAGGCACATACTTTCAAGTAAGAAGTTTTGTCAACGAACACACTTGTCCGTTAGAAGAAATTCACCGCCGCCACTAACAAGCTAGTGCAGTCATAATTGGAGAAGTTATTGCACCTAGACTTCAACAACAAGATGGTCGACTAGTGCATCCGAAAGATATAATCGCCGACATGAAATCAATGTATGGAATCCAAATCATGTACAGTAAGGCACACGCCACCCTCGATTATGCGTTGTCACTGACATATGGAACGCATGAGGAAACCTTCCCACTGCTTCTATCATTTGGTTACGTTTTGGAACAAAAAAATCATGCACAATCACTGAATTACAGTGCAACGAAGATGGTAAATTTCTGTACTTTTTCATGTTGATTGGTGCCTCACTTAAAGGATTCCAGACATGTATGAGTCCAGTAATTGTCGTTGATGGTACCCATTTGAAGGGATGATTCCGGGGTACAATGTTTGTTGACGAACAGGTGTATCCAATTGCTTTTGGGTACAGCGACTCAGAAAACAACATGTCATGGGAATGGTTTTTGGATTGCTTGAAGGGTGCCCTAAGTCATAGTGATGAGCTGGTTTTCATTTTCGATAAGCATGCAAGCATTGAAGCAGGGATTTCTAAAGTGTTCCCTTATGCCACCCACACCATATGTTGATGGCACTTTGCTGAAAATATTAAGAAGTGATTTCATATGAAGGATGTTGCCGTATTAATAGACAAAGCAGCCCGCGCTTACACCAAGTTTGAATATAACCGGCATATGGAAGAGTTAAGAAACTTACACCAGAATGCATATAATTATGTAATTGATGCCGGTCCACAGAAGTGGTCCCGTGTACACTGCCCAAAAAGAAAGTAAAGGGTGATGACAACAAATGCTGCAAAATGTATAAACTCATGCCTAAAATTTACACTACAACTGCCTATTTTGATTATGGCTGAGTTTATTAGGAATATGCTACAACGGTGGTTTCACGATCGCTATAGAGCTGCACAAACCATGCGTCATCAGTTGACCGACACAACACATCTTGTGCTATTAAAACGTGTGGAGAAGTATGGTTTTATGACCGTAAATCCAGTAGACTGGAATATTTTTTCGGTCAAGCGGTCTTGAAAACAGTGGACTGTTGACTTAGCCCGGAAGACTTGTACTTGCAACAAATTCCAAATAGATCATTTTCCATGTTCTCACGCTCTTGCGGCGGCACGGGACATTACTTTCAAGTTTTACTGTGAGGCTCATCATTTTCAATGTTTTTTACAGGGAGCGAAACTTGGATTTGACAACTTTGTGTTCGGATTACTACAAGAGACAGACACTTATTGACGCCTACTCGGTTCCTATTATGTTAATGAGAGATCCTTCCACTTGGGTTATGCTATCTGACATTGCTTAGAGGGTGATTTTGAATCCTATCTCCAGAGAGACAAGCAGGACGCCTGAGGGCGGGTCGCCATGTCTCATCTTCGGAAAGGAAAACTACACAATCATGTAGAAGATGTGGACAACCAGGGCATAATTCCAGGAGATGTTCTAATCCACCTATGATTAACGAAGGTCCAAGCAAAGGTGTTCCCTTTGAATACCGCCGCAAGTGTAGCATCTGTCATTCAATTGGACACAACAAACAAACGTGCCCTAACATTGACTCTAATAGGGAATGAATGACAAAGTTTTGATCACATTGTAAACATTTGGAATTGTTTCAGATTGTAATAATTTGGAATTGCAATAATAACTTATTAATGAATGAATTAATATTAATGAATGAATTACAATGTCTTTGTACATAAAAAATGGTAGAACATATACAACCAAGCACTAGGCGGGCCTGGAGTTATAAAAAATCTCCACAACCATTTTCTCCCGAATGATCCCCATGTTGTCCTCTGACCAATCAAAAGGGCTTCGACCTGCCAGTAAGTACTCAATAAGTCTCAAAGTATGGGGACCATAGTTACCTCTGCAATTGGACACATTAAAAACCGTTACAAATCGTTTTTAAATAATATCTAAGCATGTGAATTAAATAGAATGTCTTACGATTTTTTTTGTTAGGGGACTATAGAAGTATGGACCACGCTGACCGATAAGGGCTTATTTTCCTTAGGGAATGGCCGACGACCACCTCATCGTGCAGTGTGGAACCCCGCGTCATTCAACATGGACGGTAAAAACCACCGTAATGGCCACATCTGCTGCTTCCTAATATAAAGAGGGACTTTCTGTCTCCAGGGGTCAAATATCTCAATCTTCCCAAGAATAAGGTCAACGGTCACCACCAGCCAATGTTGGCCCCCAACGTTGCACAGAATCAAGACCTGTAATAGTATGCATACAGTGTTAGGTCAGGATATACGAACAACTTATATTTTAAATCATTTCCATCATCTAACATTTACCAGGTCAACCTCGTGCCATGGGCGGTTTTTACTCGTGGTTGCTCCACGGACCTTCTGAAGGTCCTCTTCCAACCATCGGGACTGTAACACATTCCACCTTGCAGTGGTTACAGCCCCGTACGAATCACGAGGCATCATCCTCTCCCACTGTAACAACATAAGTGGATGTACATACAATCATTAACAATATCGTATTAATAATACAAAACCGTAAAATGGGATTCGATTCCAAAAATTTATAACTACTTACATAAAATTGTGTATCCAATACGTTGATCATCTGGTTGTACACAGTGGGGAATCCTCGCTAACGCTGGCGAAGAATAGGGAGGTATGCGTCCATATGCTGACAGACAATATAACTAATGAATTGTTAACAATACAACATTACTTACACAAACGTTAATATGAAAATCACGTAAGTGCATACCGTGTCCTCCAAGTCCATGAAGTTGGACTGCATACGGATGAACCATCCGGCGTCCACTGGTGCCAGCACATCCACATCACGTCTGTTTAATGATTGAATTAGCTTTAGGTAAATTTGAATAAACATTAAATATACAACCATTTTTATTAGATGAAGTTGCACTCATAGTTCCCCGTTGATGTTCCTTGTGAAGGCTTTATATGCCGCAAGCTGGTCAGCGTCCACGAGTCCGTGGGGGTCAAAAATGTGTTCCACGGACTCGGGTCGTGTCTTCAACCTCTTTGGCCGGCATTGATCTGTGTAAAGGCTCATCAACTGCCATCCACTCTAAACTAAACGCTTCATGTGAGGTAGTCCAGCCTCCGATGAGCTCAGGAGCTCGGTCGATGTGCTGGGCGATGGAGGGGGACGCTGATGCTGAATTAATGTGATGGGCGGTGAAGGGGTCCGCAGACCCTGGGTCGTCATGCTATCCGAGGGAGGGGACCGCTGACCCTGGGTCAACATACTGGGTGGGGGAAGACAGGGGGCTGACTCCACCGACGTCCTGGGTTGGGGAGATGACAGCTGAGCCTGAGTCGACATGCTGGGTGGGGGAGGGGAAGGGGCACACGTCGTCTACGTCCTGGGTGGGGGAAGGGACCGCTGAGCCGACGCTAAAGTGTTGGGTGGGGGAGGGGACCGCTGTGACTGAATCAATGTGCTGGGTGGTGGGGGGACCGTTGAGCTTGGGTGGACCCAGATAGGACAGCTGGGAGGTCCGACCAGACTGTTGTACGTGTAGCAAGCCTACTGTCACTGGTATGCGACTCAGGTTGCCTCTCCGGACCTACCCCCCCCCCCCCCCTCCGGTAGGCAGGTCCTGACTATGTCCACCTGTCATGTCTGTCCCCCACCCCCCCCCGTATACCTATCAGTCCAGTCTCCAGGACTAAAGTTTGGATCAGGAGGTGGGGGACCATCCCGGTGTGTACGCATGGTCGAACCCTGAAGCCCCCGGATCATATCCAGTAACACTCGGTGTTGTTGCTGACAATCCTCATCACTCTTCCGGGTCATATTCACCAACTCCAAGTGTTGACGCTGTCGATCCTCTTGACACGTCCTAAAGAAGTGTTCCTACTCCCAAGTATAAGAGTGTCATAGCAATAAATTAACCGGTAAAGACCGGGTCGAACCACATGGAGGTTGTTCACTTGTCCTAATTAATTATCTAGATTAATTAATAAGCTTGTATAAAAATGTAAATCAATTAAAATTAATACTGGGGCTAAGGGATCCACTGTTGGTAATTCGAATATGATCCAATTATTAATATTTAGTCCAGATTAATGGGATGGTATTCCACTCCACTGACCACTCTCTGATAGATGTGGGTAAAAATACTCATTGTGCTAGACAACATCTGTCTGCCTACAGTGAGTCAAAAATCCACAAAGATTAGAGGGAATAAACCACTCTCTGATAGATATGGGTAAAAGTACTCACTGTGCTAGACAATATCTGTTTGTCTACAGTGAGTCAAAAACTCCACAAAGATCAGAGGGGATAAATCACTCTCTGATAGATATGGGTAAAAGTACCCACTGTGCTAGACAATATCTGTCTATCTACAGTGAGTCAAAAACTCCACAAAGATCAGAGGGGAGAAAACATAAAAATAATAAACTTACCATAATTGGATCATATTTCCCATACCAACAGTATCACCTTTGGCCCCAGCTATATAGAATTAGCCAGACATAATTTAACAAGAAAATAACAATTTTATTTAAACTGAGAATTTGAGAACAAAAGAGAGAGAATTTCACAAATCTAATATCAGATTTGGATTCAAAATATGAAAATTAGGGGGGAGAGGCCTCCTATTTATACAAAATACTGATGAAAATTGATCATCGGATGAATTTTGAATGGAGCGTCCAGATTTCACCACGTCATCAGTGAACAGTGAACAGTGACAGTGAACAGTAACGCATCCGTGAAGTGAATAGTGAACAGTAACGCATCAGTGAAATGAATAGTGAACAGTGCACCGGCTTCTAGAATATGATTCTCTGCAGCCGTGTGTATGGTGCACTCGCAGTTTGGGCCAATAGGAATGTGCCACATCATCAGGAACAGTGAAAGTCAACTGTGAACAGTGAATAGTCAAAATTACAAAAATACCATTCGTGGTCTTCCTAAGGTTTTTAACGTTCTAAACTTGAAAACGATGTTTGTTTTGCCATCTGACTTCTCCATAATTCTGAATTGATCGAATTACCTCTGAAATACAAAGAAAAATACAATGATTACTACACAACACATTTATTTAATCGAGTGAACGAAATTATGTCTAAATTGAGGAATTAATCATATTGGAAGTGTAAAATGATGATATTATCCCCTAGTAAACATACACTTTTCAGTGTTAATCACACCCCCCAACCAGCTTATTGCTAGTCCCAAGCAATTAAAGCGAAAATAGTAAAAACTCAATTTCAAATCTCTAAACTACCAAATAGACAAACTCTCCCATACTTCTTTTCTCACCCTTTGACAGCCAGTCATCAATTGAGTTATCAATCAAACTATCTTGTGCTCAATAAAGATCGACACAATAACTATGAGATTCAATTGAAATCAAACAACATTTTCATTCTGAAATCTCATCAGGGCTTCTTCCTTAGGCAGTAGTTTTATTTCTTTTTTTATTTCTTTTTTTATTTCTTTTTTTTTTTTGGTTTTTTTTTAATATAACAAAATTGGAAACAAACATTCCATCTTTAATCCATGTAGCGAGCTTTATGCCAATGACTCCCAAACCAGTTGGCTTTAGGGCATTAAGTGTTAAAACACTCCTACGGGCTTAATTACTCAGATTGTAGATGTTTCTTTTTTTTTTAGTACAATTTCCTTAAGATTTCTCTTTAAACCCTGTAACGAGCTTTGGGTCAATGACTTCCAAACCAGTTTAGTCTTAGGGCATTAGGTGTTGAAGCACCCCTCTGACTTAATTGCTCGAGTTAAAGAGGCTACGAAACTGCATTTTATTCTTATCCAGGCTCCACCGTTTTACGTGAACACTCTATGTTTACTGAGGCATGAGGCTCGTCTACTAAGTAAGAGTTTTGGTCACAACACACAAAATTATTATTATTATTATTATTACTATATATATTTTTAAACAAGACCACTGCCTTCGGTTGTTACCCTTGAATGATGTTTTGGAACTCAATATCGTAAAATCTCAACTTACTGCACATAATCACGTGTCAATGTGCGTGTGTGTCTAGAATAGTTTAAAAAATTTCTCAAGATGACTTAATGAACAAAAGGATTAGTCAATGATATTACAATGGAGAGTTTATAAATTTGAATTGTCAGAAGAGAGGAAAAATGCATCAGAACTACAAAGATGCGTATCAGAAGTATCTAAAAGATCTCCTTACTCGGCCATCTTTACAAAAAAAAAATGGTCAGAAGTTAGTTTTTTTTATAAAAAAAAAACAAAAGTTATTGAATCAACTATCCCCTCCCCCCAACCAGAACGAGTCATTGTCCCCAATGTCATTAGAAAGAGGTAAAGTTTAGAAGATATCACCTGAACAACTTGAAAGACAACAAAATCCTGTAAAACAACAAAAGAAATACAAAATATAGGAAAATAAAATGCATAAAAACCATGGGACAATCACAAACTGAGATTCAGATCAATTCAGCATTACTTGTTCTCTTCAAAAATCAAAAGTAAACAACAATAATTACAAAAGACATTAAATGCGGAAGGAAAAAGATAATAAAAACAAAAGGATATTTATTGGTAGTTGTGATTGTGGCTCACATCTTCCTCTGGTTTTACGTTCAGAAACAGCTTCAACTCCCTCTATGGGTCGGGGATATGCTTCCCATCCAATTTTCTTATAAATTGGCAAACAGGGTCTTTTAAAGTCAGATTCCCAAGACTATATTGTGCATGTTTTCAGCTTGGTTTCTTACTGGATGTCTAAGTGGGTTTTCAGCCATGTTGTTAGTGAATGTGGGTGATCGGGATCTCCTAATTAATATAGCACTAGATGTTCGAGACCAACGTCTCATGCAAATTTAATGAAGGTTCATGGAGGTGAAATTCACAAAAATGAAGAAAATAAAAGAAAAAGTGATGAAAATAACATGCAAAAATTTTGAGGGTGTAAATGCAAATATGCACAAGTGTTGGGGCCAAAGTGCAAATAATTATAAATCTAAGGACTAAAGTGAAAATGTGATAATTACAGGGACTGATATGCAAAAATGAAAATAAAATGACCTATATGCAAATACAAACTAGATCTAAGCTAAAATGCAAATAAAAAAATTGAAGGACTAAAATGCAAAAATATAATTAACGATTACAAGTGTTTTTTTTTTTTGTAAGTAGATGAAGTTTATGATTGAGATGAGTGATGCAAAACTGAACACAAAATAAGAACAAAGAAGATAAAAAAAAAAATAGCAACACTAAACTAAAATTAAAAAGAAATTACTTCTACAAATAAAAAGCGGACTTACCTCCCCGGCAGCGGTGCCAAAAACTTGACACATTCTAAAGAAGTGTTCTTACTCCCAGGTATAAGAGTGTCATAGTAATAAATTAACCGGTAAGACCGGATCGAACCACATGGAGGTTGTTCACTTGGCCTTATAGAATTAATTATCTAGATTAATTAATAAGCTTGTAAAAAAATGTAATTGGTAATTCGAATATGATTCAATTATTAATATTTAGTCCAGATTAATAGGATGGTATTCCACTCCACTGACCACTCTCTCATAGATGTGGGTAAAAGTACTCACTGTGCTAGACAACATCTGTCTGCCTACAGTGAGTCAAAACTCCACAAAGATTAGAGGGGATAAACCACTCTCTGATAGATATGGGTAAAAGTACTCACTGTGCTAGACAATATCTGTCTGTCTAAAGTGAGTCAAAAACTCCACAAAGATCAGAGGGGATAAGCCACTCTCTGATAGATATGGGTACAAGTACCCACTGTGCTAGACAATATCTGTCTTTCTACAGTGAGTCAAAAACCCCACAAAGATCAGAGGGAAGAAAACATAAAAATAATAAACTTACCATAATTTGATCATATTTCCCATACCAACAGTAACACCTTTGGCCCCAGCTATATAAAATTAGCCAGACATAATTTAACTAGAAAATAACTATTTTATTTAAACTGAGAATTTGAGAATAAAAGAGAGAGAATTTCACAAATCTAATATCAGATTTGGATTCAGAATATGAAAATTAGGGGGGAGAGGCCCCCTATTTATACAAAATACGGATGAAAACTGACCATCGGATGAATTTAGAATGGAGCGTCCAGATTTCGCTACGTCATCAGTGAACAGTGACAGTGAACAGTAACGCATCCGTGAAGTGAATAGTGAACAGTGCACCGGCTTCTAGAATATGATTCTCTGTAGCCGCGTGTATGGTGCACTCGCAGTTTGGGCCAATAGGAATGTGCCACATCATCAGGAACAGTGAAAGTCAACTGTGAATAGTCAAAATTACAAAAATACCCTTCGTGGTCTTCCTAAGGTTTTTGATGTTCTAAAAATTGAAAACGATTTTTGTTTTGCCATCTGACTTCTCCATAATTCTTAATTGATCGAATTACCTCTGAAATACAAAGAAAAATACACTGATTACTACACAACACATTTATTTAAGCGAGCGAACGAAATTATGTTTAAATTGAGGAATTAATCATATTGGAAGTGTAAAATGATGATATTATCCCCTAGTAAACATACACTTTTCAATGTTAATCAATCCTCCTCACTCTTTCAGAGGGCTTCACGCACATCTTTTAACATATCTGTCCACGGAGCCTGAAATCATATCTACATTGTTAGTACAAAACTATCAACACGTGTTAATAAAAAACACTAAACTTTGTTTTCAACTTACCTCTCCATCATGTCCAACGCCCCCACGGGAATCCCCTGTAGATGTACCATGTCCGGGGGTGGTAAACCGAACCCATCTATGCCTATGTCTTTCTCGTTGAGGGTTTGTCTCATATCCCTCACTGTTACTGGGGCCTTAAACCCCCAGCAGCGGGCTCAGATCCCTCACTGTCACTGGTCCTGTCTGTCAAACCCTTACCCTCTGTACCACTGTTCCCGCTAAAGGTAGTCTGATAAGGGACCGGAGGCGGCATATCATCCATGTCCTCTTCTACATACAGGCTCCCTCCTCGTTTAGCCCGGCATATTACGGTGCTTGTCTCTCATCTGGTGTGGGCACCAGTTCCTTCCTCACAAACATCTGGAATATTAGTTAGAATAATGTAATTGTACAAATACTAACTAATATAAACATTAAGAAATTAAATACATACTCTGGCTTTGAAAATCTTTGCCAGCTTCTTCCCTCTCCGTTGTTTGGTCAACTCCCACTTCAAAATACGGGGAGTCAGATCAGTAACCCTCTGGGCACCGAACTCTTTGCCCAGATCAGGGATCACCTCGAAAGCAAGTATCTACATCAAAGATAAGTACGATAACTAACCATAACATTGAGGACACCACCAATAAAGTACAACTTGTAATTCGAAGTTCTTACCAATAGGGCATGAGATAGACCGTATATGTTGTAGGTCTCCATCGTGTGTACGTCAGCGCCCTTTTCCTGCTGGCGTCGCTCAAACCCGTCTCGTCACCCATCAAGCGCATGCTTGAATGAGTAAATAGAATGCTTGTACATGTGGGCACCCCACTGGAACGCGTCGAACGCATCGAGATCCTCAACCAGCCGAAACTGCCAAACTGGAATCTTGAATCTCTCATCCACCCCCATCAGTATCCAGTTCAGCATATATATGAGGCAGAGCTTGACAACATCGTACGCCTCTCCGAACTCTACGACGGTGACAACACCCCTTATCTCCTCCAACGATACCTCATCGGCTCCAGAAAAGCACCGCTGATGTATGTCATTCTCCACTGCTGCATACTTGGTCGTGTCTAGTACAACTCCGAACCGTAATCCGGTGATCAAGCAAAATTCCACCTTCGAAAACCTCACCGACTGGTTCCCTAATATGAACTGCATCTCATCTGTTGGGCCGTTATGATACAGCTTCCTCAAAAGCAACCGATGGATAATACCACCCGAAAACTTCATCTTCTGATGCATCGACAAGAAATACCCGAAACATGACGCTATGAATCGACACCGATCTTCATCTGTAAATTCTGCAGGGACCCGGTTCAGCGAGTCATCTATATGGCCAAGGGCATCAAAATGGTTGTGTCGAGTCAATTTGCCCTCGTACCAGTCTCCTTCTGGAGTTTTAAGCAAATCCCTCAACCTATTTCTCATCTGCAATGTAACAGAAATACAACATCATTAAACAGAAAAAATTTCGTAACCAAAATTATAAGTCTCGATCCAATGTAAAAATAGATCAGTCCTAAAAAAAATATGCTCAATCCTAGGAGAAAAAAGCTCGACCCTTTAAAAAAAAGCTCGATCCTACGACAAAAATGATCGATCCCATGACAAAAATGCTCGATCCCATAACAAAAAAGCTCGGTCCAATTATAAAAAAGCTCGGTTCTATAAGAAATATGCTCGATCCAAGGACAAAAAAGCTCGACCTTTTAAAAAAACTCGATCCTATAAAAAAATGCTTGATCCCATAACAAAATAGCTCGATCCTATGTAAAAAAAGCTCGATCCTATAATGAAAAAGCTCGATCCAATGTAAAAAAAGCTCGATCCCTTTCAAAAAGGCTCGATCCTATTCAAAAAATGCTCTAACCCTTATAAAAAAAGCTCAACCCTCCAAAACCTAATTTTCACGAAAATAAAGCTCGACTCATATACAAAAAAGCTCGACCCTTTTGAAAAAAGCTCGATCCTATGAACAAAATGCTCTATCCCATAACAAATAAGTTCAATCCTACTTAAGAAAAGCTCGATCTTATTTTTAAAAAGCTCGATCCAATGAAAAATAAGCTCGATCCTATTGAAAAAAGTTTGATTCCTTTTCAAAAAGGCTCAATCCCTTTCAAAAAAGCTCGATACAATTCAAAAAAAGCTCGAAACCTTACAAAATAAGCTCGACTTACCAAAACCTAATTTTCACGAAAATAAAAGCTCAACTCAACAACAAATAAGCTCGATTCTCTTGCAAAAAGTCTCGATAACCCAGATTTCATCTTCCTCAACTGATATTCAACCAAATTACAAACCCTAACCTAAACCACAACCATTCTTAGATCTCTATTTTAATCAATTTCTACAATTTCTATCAACAAAACTCAATTCTAACATGTAATGCAAGTTAACAACAACAAAAAAGAGGAAAAAAAAACTAATCTTACATTTGTCAATCGTAACTGTTCTCGTGTAATCTCGTTCCGGCACCGTCGATTAGTTTCCCATCAGTTTGACTGTTGCTTTTCTCTGACTTAGAAAATGACAAATTCCTCACTGTTTTAATATTTCGGGGTATTTTTGTCTGAACACGTTAAATGGTGTCTTTTAAACATACATTAATAAAGTGGTGATATTTGCACAACACCCCCTCAAATAGTGCCAATAATTTTTTGACCCCAAATAAACAATAACATATAACACATGATATAAGTGGAAACCATAAATCAGAAGAAAAAAAAAAAAAAAAACCACTAGCCGTCGGGACGATAAGGAAAGTTTCATTATATAATAAATTGTTGCAATCATATACTTTATGATTCTCTCTAACCTAGACCCCAGACCCCAAACCTCTAAGCCTTACCAAGACCCAAGCTCACAACCAAGCTTTACATCATGACTCTCAGGTTACAATGCTCATAGGGTCCTCCTCCGAGTACACCCCCTCATGAATATTCCTATGGGTCTCCCCCGGAACCAACCACCCTATGATGTTACATGTGTTCTTTTACTCCACACAAATAACCTAGTTACAATGTTCTATTTATACTAGTTACAGAGAGCTTAGACCAACAAGGAAATCCATCTCTTATACCTATAAAACTTACTTGTTACATATAAATACTATTTCCTTTTATGACAAGTCTTCTTGTAAAGATAATTTTTTTTCCTTCAAGCACAAGAACTTCCAAAAGAATTACTTTCCTTTTCCGCTGAAGGTTTCCAGTTCCATGCATGCTTATGATTAACTACGATTCTAGTCACGGTTGGCCACCCACACCCCACACCGTTACAAGTCACTTGAAATGCGTCGCGTTTTAGTAGATCGTTGATCATACCGTTGTCCAACCCACAACGGTTTGGACATCGCAAACTACTAGAATCGAACAGCTGTGCGGACCACTCTCCCTTGCACAACGGTATCCACATCGCTACCAGGGCCTGCCATGGTTCATTGTTAGAGGGGCAGTCACCCATGGGCTCTTTTTTAAAGGTCCTATGTATATATGAAGTGCAAAAATCAGACGACTCAGTCCAATGTTTTTTCTTTTTTACCGTATGACGTCTCACAATTGTAACGAGTAAATCGTATTTTAATCCCCGTAGTTTGTCTTAATCTGCATTTAGTCCACTATTTTTGAAATTATAATTTGTAATCCTTCTGTGATAGAATTCGTTAAAAGAACAGAATCTGATATGCCAGACGTGACTCTCTTGCCCCTAATGAATGTTGCTCCTTCTGAAAAGACTATAATACTCTTATAGTGGAAATTTACAATTTTACCCTAACTAATAAAATACATTATATATATTAAAATAATTTTTTTTCACTCCAAGATTCAATTTCTGTAATGACAAACTGAAAGTCTGAAACTAGTAGACATAAATGTTGGGTAACTAAGGATATTTACATCAATTTCACGCTTCATCTAGATTCTACAATGAACAAAAGGAAATAAACTTTATTTACAAAACACGATTAACTTGTTAGTCATAACAAAGCCAATTTGAAAAGAAGAAGAAAAAAAAAAAAAAAAAAAAAAAAGCCTAAAGATTTGTGTAATTTCGTTGTTCATTTGCCTTCAAGTGTGCTTTCTTGTTCCATCATATACAGCTACTCAATCTAAGTTTCACATTCCTCAGCTATAGACACAAATATACAACCTTAATCTTCAAATCCAAACATCAAACAATTTCTTTTCTTCTTGCAACAACCACATCCACACCAACATCAAACCATAACTTCTTTTCCTTCATCTTCAACCCAAACGCAGAAACATCAATACCAAATCCACCCAAATCACCACCAAATTTACACCAAAACCACCACCAAATCCACACCAAACCACACCCAAACCATTTCAGTCGACACGCACATCAGAAGAGAGGAAGAGAGGAAGAGAGAGAGAGAGAGAGAGAGAGAAAACATCAACTAGGGGTTGTCACGGTGAGAAAGAGAAGAGGGTTCACGGCGGCAGCGGTGCTTCACGAAATCTGGTTGAGCTCTAATTTTTGGCGAAGATAAATAGATGTTGATGATGGGGTTTAATGGTGGTGATCGGTGAAGATGATGAAAGAGATTTGATGATGGGGTTCGATGATGTTGAATCGGTGAGACGAGAGAAAGAGATCTGAAAATGAAAATGAAGTTGTTGGGTGGTGGTGATAGGATTTTAATTAATTAATTCTGAAAATGAAAATGAAGTTTTTGGTTGGTGGTGATTTTTTCATTTTAATAATAGAATTTTCAATAATAGAATTTCGGTGGTGGTGATAGAATTTTAATTAGGTAATTCCAAATGAAAATAAATTAATTAATTTTAATTTTAATAATAGAATTTTCAATAATTTGTGATTTTTTTATTTTTCAATATTCTTTTATATTTTTTTATTTTAGTTTTGTAAATTGTTTTTTGTATTTTAATAATTATTTAATTTTTTTTATAATAATAATTATTATTTAGTTTATAATTACTATTATACCCTATGGTTATATAAGATTCTAAAACATATGACGTAATTTTACTTTTTTACCCTCGTTGACTTAACGGTACCTAAACATAATTAGACGGTAGGGATTACAATCCCTATTGTCAAAATAATAATTAGTGGTGTAAATATGGACCTATTTTTTACAGGCCCGTAAAGAATCGCAGGCCGTGCCTGGCACAACCTATCAAGGAGGCAGGTCCGACTAAGCCTGACACGTACGTGGGCCGAGTGCCGGGCCATGGTGGTCAGGCCCGGCGGACCGGCCTGCCATGGCTCGCTTGGCCGACATGCTAAACCGAACGGTCAGCACGCCGGTCCATTTGTTCGACCGTTTGTTTAATTTTAAAAAAAAAAATCTCCTCCAACGGCTGAATTTTGAATTATGACAGTTGTAAAAAAATATAAAAACCTCCCCTAAAGTCTTTTAATTTATATTTTTAACCACAGTTCAAATTTTCTAAAAATACTTCCATCAATTTCATTTTTCATTCACTCTCATTCTCTTATTCTCTCATTCATTCTCTCAATTCTCAATCTCTGCATTCTTCAAATCTTTACACATTTTAATTCAATTTTATTCTTACCCTCTCTACAAAAATTTTAATACTAATTTCCTATTTTATTTTCTAAATTTTCCACTAACACACCAAAGCCCAAAGGTACATTTTTCTTATTATTTGTGTTGAAACATTTTTTGTTGGTAAATTTATAATTTTATGTTTAGACTTTAGTTATAATTGTTATTATTTTTATTTAGTTTTTCTGTTTATCATTTTATGTGGATAATCCGTTGTTAATTTTTAAATTATTGTTAGTAAATTAAGATTGTTAAATGTAGTAATTTTAATAATTTTTGTTAGTATATTATGACTTTTAAGTGTAGTAGTTAATAGTAATATTATTTTTTAGTAAAATAATATTTTTAAGTGTAGTATTAATTTTAATAATTTTTGTTAGTATATCATGAATTTTAAGTGTAGTAATTAATATTAATATTTTTTGTTAGTAAAATAATGTTTTTAAGTGTAGTATTAATTTTAATAATTTTTGTTAGTATATTATGAATTTTAAGTGTAGTAGTTAATATTAATATTTTTTGTTAGTAAAATAATGTTTTTAAGTGTAGTATTAATTTTAATAATTTTTGTTAGTATATTATGAATTTTAAGTGTAGTAGTTAATATTAATATTTTTGTTAGTAAAATAATATTTTTAAGTGTAATATTAATTTTAATAAAAAAAATTAGTATATTATGAATTTTAAGTGTAGTAGTTAATATTAATATTTTTTATTAGTAAATTATGATTTTTAAGTGTAGTATTAATTTTAATATTTGTTGTTAATATATTATGAATTTTAAGTGTAGTGGTTAAATTGAATATGTTTTGTAGTAAATTATGATTTTTAAGTGTAGTATTAATTTTAATATTTGTTGTTAGTATAATTTGAATTTTAAGTGTAGTGGTTAATTTGAATATGTTTTGGTAGTAAATTATGATTTTTAAGTGTAGTATTAATTTTAATATTTATTGCTAGTGTATTATGAATTTAAGTGTCGTGGTTAATTTGAATATGTTTTGTTAGTACATTATGATTTTTAAGTACATTATTAGTTTTAATATTTGTTGTTAGTATATTTTGAATTTTAAGTATAGTGGTTAATTTGAATATGTTTTGTTAATAAATTATGATTTTTAAGTACATTATTAGTTTTAATATTTGTTGTTAGTATGTTTTGAATTTTAAGTGTAGTGGTTAATATGAATATGTTTTGTTAGTAAATTATGATTTTTAAGTGTAGTATTAATTTTAATATTTGTTGTTAGTATATTTTGAATTTTAAGTGTAGTGGTTAATTTGAATAAGTTTTGTTAGTAAATTACGATTTTTAAGTGTAGTATTAATTTTAATATTTGTTGTTAGTATATTATGAATATAAATTCTATTAGTGAATTTTAATATTTGTTGTTGATAAATTTATCAATTTAATTTGTATTAGTGATTTTTAAAATTTTGTTATAGTAAATTATGAATTTAAATGTAGTAGTTGATTTTAATATTTATTGTTAGTAAATTTTGATTCTTAAGGGTACTAATTAATTTTAAAAAAAAATGTTACCAAATTTTGATTTTTAATGTGACTATTAATGACTATAGTGTTCATATCTGTATTTCAGGAAGTGGATCATACATGTTGAACGATGAATTTGATTTTTTCGAGTCGACCCATACCCAAGAGGGACCTTTCGGTTCTGCCATTACACCAACATCACGTCCCAAAAGATTAACATCAGGTGTCTGACAGTGTTTCGATGTAGTCCAAATGACACTCCCAGACAGGACGACCGAGGCCAGAGCTAAATATAAGTTTTATCGTAAGGACTATGCCACAAATAGGAAGGGAACCAGTCATTTGAGAAGGCATATGCTCAAATGTATGCCTACACATGGACAGGTAAACACTATAACTCAGACACAGCTACAACGGTACCCAAACGGGTCCATTACTACGAAGGCCACGCTAGAGATTGCTTGACACGATACATTGCACAAACTGATTAACCGATCAATGTTGGTGACAATGTTTTTTTTAAGAATTAATCACATCTGCATTCAACCCCCAATTTAAAACTGTTTCTAGAACCACCACTAGAAACTATCTGATAAGATTGTTTGAAACCTAAAGAGATGACTTGATTGCTGATATACAACATCTAAGTGTCTATGTTGCATTAACTTCTGATATTTGGAATGCATATTCCAAACAGGACTATATATGTGTCACATGACACTATTTAGATTCTGAATGGAGGATAACAAAAAGAATTCTTGGTTTTCGTCCTATGGATTTTGCACATACCACAGAAAATATTTTTAATGTCATTATTTATATTTTAGAAACTTATGAAATCACGAATCACATCATTTCTATCACATTAGATAATGCATCTGTAAATACTAGCTTTATTGCATTGTTTGTTGCATGAAATATCCCCCAATGTGGATGTTATTTCTTCTATCAATGGTGTGCATGTCATATTATAAATTTAGTTGTACAGGCTGGTTTAAAGCAGGTAAACGACCAAATAGATCGCATCAGAGATGCCATTTCTTGGATTGATAGTTCTAATCCTAAATTCCAAGAATTCAAGAGACACTGTAAATTAAATGGTCTTAAACCCCGATGATTCCAAATTGATATGCCAGTAAGGTGAAACTCTACTTACTTAATGTTGGATAATTGTTTGGATTATGATACAACCATTACATGTTTTTATAATATAAAATTGGCCGAAACTGGTCGTCCTGAAGCAAAAGCACTTACCTCAGACGATTGGTATGTGGCAAGGGTTTTTGTTCATTTTCTAAAGATTTTTTACAATGCCATTGTAACTCTTTTCGGGGTCTATGACCTCACATCTTCTTAGGCAATCCATCAGATAGTGGAAATGTTTGAAGCGTTAAACAGTTATAGGGAAGATGAACATCTAGGCCCTGCGGTTGTTGTCATGGAAACAAAGTTGAAAAATATTGGGTTAACATTCCTCTACTTAAGCCTTAAGTGTTACAGTAAATCCTAGGGTTAAATTATCTGGTTTAGAAGTTTTGCTTGAGTTTATCGGTACTAATTGTCAATAGATTATTCAGAACAGGTTACTGACATTTGAAACAAGTTGTTCGAAATTTTTCGTATTTATGAGCGTAGGTTTGGCAACATTGATACCCCCTAATCAGCATAACCGAAGAAAAGAGCCGAAGCAAACAAGTTGGAGCCTTCTCAAACGACGAAAAAATGACAAATCAGCAAGTACTTCTTCAGGGCAAAGATCTATTCCATCTTCTTGTGCCGAACTAACTAGGTATCTTGAAGCACAGTTCGATGCTGTTGAAGACAAGGAAGAGTTTGACTTGTTGTTATGGTGGAAGACCTATATGTACAAGTATCCGGTTCTATCACACCTAACACGTGACGTATTGGTTATCCCTGTGTCCACGGTGTCTTCAGAACAAGCTTTCAATACTAGTGGATGCATAATTGAATCAAGAAGAAACTGTTTGTCTCCGGAGATGATGGAGGTATTAACATGCCTTTAGGATTGGGAGCATGCTAAAAAAAGGTTGCAACAATAAACTGTAGATAATGAACTTATTCTAAATTTCAACAATCTATATGTTGATGAGCCTTCCGATAGTGGTCAGGGTCAGAACTATGTTATACTTTTACATGTGTATTTACTTGTAAGTTGTAATATGATTGCACTTTTTTTCTCTTTGTAAGGTTTTTAATGAGGCAATCATATAAATATGTAATACTGAATTTTATAAGTCAAAAATAAATAAATAAATGTTCATTTCATATTTTCGTAATTACATCTATTTTTATTTTTATTTTTATTTTTGTTTTATTACTTTATCTTTATTCATTTTTAGAATTATCATGAATATTAAATCTGTAATCTACCAAACTAATACAAATGGAATTGATTACTATTTTTTATATTAATTATTTCAGAAGATAAACAAATAAAGTTGAAAATTATATTTATATAATTGAATTGTTAAATTGATATTTTGTAATTTTTTGGTGTATTATTATATTTCTTGTAAATCCTAAACCATAAATCCTAAATCAAAAAAAAAAAAATTAAAAAATTGGATTCGAAAATGAAAATGGACCGGCCCACCACAGGCGGGCCAGGCCTACGGACTGGACCGGCCCGCCTAAGGCAAGCCACCGTGCCGTGCCGTGCCGTGCCCCTGCTTTCGAAACGGGCCGGGCCTGGTCCGTTTTCAAAACAGGCCACTGCAGGCCGTGCCAAATGGGCTGAACCAGTCTATTTTTACACCTTTAATAATAATAATGGATTAAAAATTACAATTCCAAAAAATCGTGGACCAGATATAGATTAAGACAAATTATACGGACTAAAATACGAATTACCCCAATTAGAACCTGAGACATTTCCGAACCTGGGACTTTTCCGGTCCTCCGCTCTCGGAATGCAAGCAAAACACGCAGAATTCCGAGGTGAGTAAGTCGCTTGAAGAGAAAACGAGCTCTCGCACACAGCACACACAAAGGCCCCAAGTGGTTGCATTAAACATTTTCATTTGAAAAATGTGGAGGGTCTCCATTCTCTAACGGTACCCTTTGCCAGACAAAACACAGACACAGAGAGACAGAGAGAGATTGATCAGGTGAAATAAATTCTCTAATTGAATGCACCCAACAACCCAAAAGCCATCAAATTCAATTCTCTCAGCTGCATCACTCTCAACCTGGTCCCAGTTTCGCAGTGAGACAGTGTAATTTTTTTACTTCATATTCTTTTTCCTTTACTCGCGTCTACATTCAAATCAACATCCACACCTTTCCATGCAATTATAACTTACCCATTAAAGAAATCTTTCTCTATTTCCCTTGCCCATCTCACTAAATCACTCTAAAATCTGTGTCGGGTGCTACATATATATATATATATATATATATATATATATATGATATTGAACTTTGGTTTTTGGTTTTTGGTTTTTAGAGATAGAGAATGTGTGCGCTTCTGATATTTTGTGGAGATTTATGAGGACTAATAAAATGGATGGTTTCAATGTAGAAGATGGTGGAAAGGCAGCTGGGAAGAGAGATAATATTGTTCATGCTCAACAACACCGGCGATCTAAGAGGTGTATTTTTTTTTCTGGTGACAAACGTTACTTTCCTTCAATATTTCTGTGAGAATTTATAAAATAATATAGAAAATAAAGAAGTTAGAGTTTGAAGGATTTTTATTTATCTTTTATGGAATTTTTCTGCATTAGATATTCATTTTGCTTCATTACCAGATTTCTGATTTCTTTTAGGATTATCTTAAATACTACACTGCTGTTACTTCGATAATTAAGTTCCTCCCATCATTAGTTTAGTGGGTTGGTAAGGATATGATAATGACTACTTGAAGCTGAATGATATACTGAGTGAGACATATGTTGAGATCTAGTGAGTACGTTAGAGGCACAATAGGATCCATGCAGCTCAGCTTTTCTGGTTCGCATTGAAACTCAGTAAAGGATTTGAATCAAGCTGCTAGTGGATTCCCATTTAGTTTTGCTTGAGTTGAGATAAGTAATGTGACATTGTGGGAAATTATTAGAAAGTTGGACTGGTAGTTTAGAGTCTGTGGACCAATACAAACTTGCCTTAAAGTTGATCTTATCTAGGTTAACAGTTTTTCAGGCATTTCGTTGGCTGCAAAATAAATGTTTTGCATTATATTTTCAATAGATTCTTTGTTCAGCATCTTTTTCTTGATCTTTTCTATTTTTTAAAAATTGCAGTTTCCATTCAATTTCCTTGGTTGTGAAGCAAGAAAAGTTGACAGTTGGCATATGATTTGATATGTTATACGGTTCTAAATGAAGTGTTTTGGTTAAAAAATTGTTTCTGTGATCAGTTCAAAACGTTTGTGATTAAGTTTTGCTGAGTCAAGTTAAATAACTATAGACTCCAAGTTCACATTGCGATAATCAGATTCAGGTGGATCCTTTCTGACAGTCGAATATGATTCTGGTTTTTCCTTGCAGTGCTACTGACAGAAATTTGGATGTCTCAAGACACGGAGTTTTGCATTCCATAAAGAAGGACCAGAACAAATCACATGTGAGAACAGATATTTCTGAATATAATCATCTCATATTACTTCTTGCATGAAAACCAAAACAATGTTTTAATTAATTGAAGACAAGTGCCGAAGCCAAGTATTGTAATGATGGATGTGAATACTGAAAGAGATATTTTACCGTTCTTTTGATTGGTCGTACTACTTTTCTTTTCATTTGTAATTAACAGGCATCTCCACTTTCAACAAGAGCTTATAAGGCACAGAATCCACTTTATGACCATCCCAGTCCTAGCAACAAAAACACTTCGTCAAACCAGCGAGCCTCCTTGGAAAAAGATGTAAGCATTAGCATTGAAAGTCCTTACATTAAAATCATGGCATAATGATGATTGTTCAGCTCTCATAGTATTCCTTGCACAATCTTAGTCAAAATTAATTTTAAATATTAAATTATTATAGGATACTTGAATAAATTCCCAAACAATGTACAAGGACCTTTGCTGACTCCTATGTTTAGTCAAAGAATATCTATATAGTCTATAAGGATTATCTCATTGCTAGAACCCAAAAGATCATAGTGACATGCACTAGTGAAATATAAGTTTAGATAGAAGGAAATATGCAAACATCCAGCAACACGATAAATTATGATTCCTTTGATGTGAAGAAAGGTTAACCTTACAGCATCATGTAATTTTCTAAAGTAGGTAATTGAATGTAAAGGTTACCCATTTATATGTGTGGTTCTAACATATGGAATATTTATTGTTGAATTATCTTTGATTCAAGAATGTGTGGAGTTATGTATTTATTTTGCACAACCACATGTACTGTCTTTCTTTTCTGTTCTAAGATATGCAGTAATTATTATCTTCATGTAGAGGATGAAGTATTGCATTACCGCTCACATATCATATCATGTAAGACTTCATGTGTACACAACAATATTGCACAGAGAACTTGACAATGATGTATTGTCAAATCTCAAGCTTTGTGTTTCATTTCCTTTGTAACTTTTATTTAGCTATAGCATAACTTTGGTGTGTTCCATAAATGACATTTATTTGCAGGTTGAGAAGCTGCAATCACGATTGCAGCAAGAAAAATCTATGCGCATGGTGCTGGAGAAAGCAATGGGCAGAGTTTCAAGCACCTTATCTCCTGGACACAGGCATTTTGCTTCTCAGGTATTGTAACATTACCTGAAAATTTGAATTCCCATGAGCTATTGCTAAACTGAACCAAGTCAAATCTTATGAAAATACATTAGTATTGAACACTCCTCCCTTATGCACTTTTGTTCTAACTTTTAAGACGTAAGCTCGGAGTTTTATGAAAGTGCATTAGTGAGGAGTGTTTAAATATTAATGGACTTTGTAAATAAGTTTAGAATTTTCCAAGATCAAAACCGAGAGTAAAAAATATTACTGTAACTTGGAAGATGTGGTTAAAAATAGAAGAAGAGGGTTGGTTAAATTTTGTGGTGGAAATGAAAGATAAAGTAAAATAAAAAGGAAGGGGAGTGAGCATTTGAAAGCGAAGCAAAATAAACTAAGCCACGTCTCCAGCAAACAATGGTTTGTACAAAACCCTTCTCATTTAATAAAATTTTCAGGTTTAACCTCCAATTCTAAACGTTTTCAATCATATCTTCCTACAAACAGTCTTTTAAGCAATCTTGATTTCTTATCATTCCTACATTTTATATATCCTGAGTAACTACAATTATGTGGCAGGAAAGGCAACTTCGATTTCGAGATGTTCTGCTTTTCCTATGTGCAGGTCCCCATAAAATCCCCTTCATTTACATTCTTGATATGGTGCTGTCAACCGCCTTTGCTTGTACCTTTACTTCAAAAGGCTTAAACCTTGTGAACTAATTTGTAGGATTGTCAAGCTCAGATTCATACTAGCCAAAACCTACTGTGGTTTACAGGAAATTAATTGTTTTAAAAATACATAGGAGCTCTTTACATTTAGAGTTGGAATTGCCTTGCTTGTCACATGCCTACACTATGGACCAATTAAATTAAAGCATGTGAAATTTTCCGTAGTACTCACAGGAGTCAATGTCTTTAGTTATCAAAGTTGCATGGTTGATATAGTACTGTTTTCAATTTATGTTCGATTCTTTCATTCATATCTTTTCTAATTTCATTCTAGCTACCAAATGATGAGTGTAGTAGAAAAGGATATAAAAAATTTCTTTGTATTTCAGACAAAGGAATTGATTGCTGAGATTGAGTTACTTGAAGAAGAGGTTGCAAACCGCGAGCAGCATGTTCTCTCTCTTTATAGGAGTATTTTTGAAAATTGTGTTAGTCGGCCACCATCTGAGCAAAGCTCAAGCATGTCTTCTCCGGCTTATGACAAGCACGTGTCTAAGAAACATCCAAGCATTATTTCCAGTGCATTTTGTTCGTCAAAAAAGTTCCCTTTGAGACCTTTGCAAGCTCTAGTTTCTGTAACTGACTATGGGAAAAGAACATTTAAGAGTATTGATGCCCCACAATTCTGTGGAAAAAAGGATGTTCATTTTAAAAAGACTTGTTCAGATGCTGTCAAGGTAGAATCTCTGGCCTTTTCGTTTTCTTTCTACAAGTGTGCATGCCCACATTGTTGTTCATTTAGTTACTTATGCAACTTCATAAAAAATTATAATTATAGGTTTTTCATGGTCAAATATAGTTTCGATTTAATTCAAGATGTTTGTCTTTATTTTAAAGTAAGAAATCTAAAAGTTGCCAAGAGAGTACAAAATGGTTGCTTTATATAGATCTTTTAATCCCTGCCATTCTTTTATGATCAAATTGAAGAAGGGATCCTGTCAATTAATCGTCAAACATATCTGAATATGGGTTATAAATTGTCGACCACCTGTGAAACATACTGAATCCAGTCATCTGAATATGGTACTGATCCTGTGCTTCTCTTGTTGTTTGGTATATTAGTATACTTATTGATCCTCTGTCTAGAAAAGCTAGGACTGAGTACAAATTTTGCCATTCCACACCCTGCATCTGATGTAGTTTCTTTTAATAGATTTCCATGCGCTTTGTGTTAATTTTCTGCCATATAATGCCTAGTGTTTGTCCAAATTTTCTTTTCAATCATATGTCAGGCACATGAAAAGGTTCCAAACATTGAGAAAACTTCTATGCTACGGACTTTGAAGGATCATTTGTGCCAATGCCCAAGCAAGTTGTCGGAGGAGATGGTCAGGTGTATGGCAGCAGTATACTGCTGGCTTCGTGGTGCAGCATCTGCTGATCCTGAAAAGAACCGCTCGCCACTATTGTCAAGGTCATCAACTAATGTTATACTCCCTCGACGAGGTATTGGGGAGGATTGCAATTGGTCTTGCAAATCCACGGTTGAAGTATCTTGGATATCAACTGATAAAAACCAGTTCTCTCGTGCATCTTTTGCCATCAACAATTACAGGTTTGTTCCTTAACCAAGAATTTATGACCTTGACATGAATTGGAGAAATTTTCTCTCAAATTTTATTTGTGCTATATCTTTTCTGATTTAAATTAAATTCAGGTAAAATGCCTTGTCAAGGATGAAAGCAACTTAAGCAAAATACATCATTCAAAATTTTATGATCTGAACACCAACATCATCACCCAAAGAAAGAGATAATTGCCTAGAAGTTGTTGATAAGTTACCAAAATTGGATTTTTGGACCGGTTACTTATGCCTACTATCCATATCAGACGAGGATTATGACAATAAACTGAATTTCCTTTAATGTATGCCCCCATGCTAAATTACTTGTTTTTTCATGTTTTCAATTTCAGTGTTTTAGTGGAACAGCTGGAAAGGGTGACCGTGAGTCAGATGGAAATCAATACTCGAACAGCATTTTGGATCAATGTTTACAATGCCCTTGTTATGCATGTAAAATTCATGACTGGCCATGAGTTCTATCTTAATATTTGTAACTACAAATAACTTCCATCTTTGCTTTGGGCAGGCATATTTAGCTTATGGAATCCCTCACAGCTCTTTGAGAAGATTAGCTTTGTTTCACAAGGTAGTGTACTTCTTTGTTTAAATCCAAGTGGGCATTAGTGGTAGAGAATGTTTTTAGGTGTGACTGGGTCTAGACAAAACTTTATTGAATGTAGTCAGAATGTGGAAACTTAAGGAAGTGGGAAGCCTATGAAACTCTTTATAAAGCTTATAAATTCTGTTTCTTTTCCGCCAAGTTTTGCTCTAGTGATGTCATTCTCTGTGCTTTGATGAAGGAGCTAAACATAAATAATAAATGTGACCAAAGTACATTCTTGACAGCAGTTGGGTGTTTTGTGTCCTCTGTTGCTCTTTTGTATCTGTATCTGCTTCGGGTGTGCTCTCTGTTGCTTCTCTGTTTGTGTTGTGTGGGCTGCTGGGTGTTGGCTCTGTTTGTTTGGCTTTTGGCCTTTTGGCTGATTAATAAAGATTGCTTTTCAAAAAAAAAAAAAAAAAGCAGTTCCTGTTTAATTAAATTTTTTATGCAATTTTCTTTCTCACACACCGTTATGTAATGTGAATGGGAATAAATTATCATAAACATATGCTACAATCTAAACCATTTCTACATAGGACTTCGGTTCTAAGGTTTTAAATAAATGGAAACATATGCTACAAAGATTTTTTTGAGCTTTCAGTATTTTCCAACGCTCTCTCCATTTTGCCTTTCTTCTGTTTCAACTTTGGCAATCTTTCAATTCCTTTTTTCCCAATTTATAGATAGATAATGAAATTGATGGTTCTTCGATATAGTGCAGGCTGCATACAACATTGGTGGTCACATCATAAGCGCAAATGCAATTGAGCAGTCAATATTGTGCTTCCATACACATCGAATGGGACGGGTATTTACCTTTCTCGTTTAACAAAGAACATGCTTACTCATTTGGGTACTTGTTGATTTAATATATTATTTCCCATGTACTTAATTGGTGTTTGTCAGGTTATAAATTGTTCTACATTATTTACCTGGTTATTTGTTGCTTACATCATATCTTGTAGAGGAATTTTTTTTTATAAAAAAAAATCCATTAATTGTGAAATTTCACTTCAAAATATTAACATCAAGATGATGTCCTTGATTCAAGTAGTTAGTCAAGTAAGAATATACCCTTGTTAATACTTTGAAGTGAAATTTACATAATCATGCTTCATTTTGTGCATAAAAGAGTACTATATTTCTTATATTCACTTATTCTATCTGTTTTTTTATAAATTGCAGTGGATTGAGTCCATCCTTTATACTGCCTTGAGAAAAAAATCTGGTGATGAAAAGCAACTTATCAGTTCAAAATTCAGTCTTCGGAAATCTGAACCACTTGCCTGCTTTGCCCTCTGTACTGGAGCGTTTTCTGATCCCGTGGTAACTTTTTGTTGCCATAATTTTTTTCATGATAATGCAGTCTATATATAGTTGATATCAATTTTCAGTTGAGCTCTTTGTCAAATAGCTATGAGTGAATTTTTTTATTTTTTTCTTTCACCATTTTATTACATCCGAGATTGATGGCATTAGTAATTGAAGCCATGTATCCATGTTGCAGACTTTCAGTACATACCGATGTTGTAAAATGTTACGTAGAATGTGAGGGACTGGATCGCCTTTCTTATAATATAGAAAACAAATGTCATCAAATAGAAGCTGAAACATTTAAACTAGGGTTACTACTGGAAATAATGTGAACAACAATGAAATACAGTGGGACATTCACTTTCTTCAAAACTTTCCAAAGGTCCATGTGCAGACATATATTCTGATGGTTGTAGAAAGTGAAGTTGAACTGTTTTTTTATAGGTGTTTCACATGTCGTTTACACATAAAAGCTCTTTTTCAACCTCAAACTTGGCATTCTACCCCCTTTTTGTTTGAGAGTTAACTTTCGGTTAGAGGGCATTTTCCCCTGTTTCTCTTGCAAAAACAGCTTGGTAAGACAGCATTTTCCCTTATTGTTTTGTTTGATAATGAATCTTGGTGTATGCTTTATAAAGCACATCCTGAAAGTACCCACTTATACCATGTATAGATGATGGAATGCTTGATTGTTAAACTTTGCAGCTGAAAGTCTACACGGCATCAAATGTCAAAGAGGAACTAGAAGCTGCAAAAAGAGAGTTTCTGCAAGCAAATGTACTTGTCAAGAAGTCAAAGAAAGTGTTTCTACCAAAGGTGCTAGAAAGATTTGCAAAGGAAGCCTCTATTAGCTCCGATGAGCTTCTCAAGTGGGTTACCGAAAATGTTGATAAAAAGCTTCAAGATTCAGTACAAAAATGCACTGACCATAAATCCAACAAAAAGGCATCTCAGATGATTGAGTGGTTGCCTTACAGCACAAGGTTCCGGTATGTGTTCTCCAAAGATTTAACAGAGAATCCATGGTGTGGGTGTGAATTTCTGTCTACGTGCTTGGCTTCTGGAGGACTCTCAATGTCATTAGCACAAGCCATTAAGCATTGCTAGGCTGAGCGAGCAGGGGGGACATCGAACGCTGGTACTTCTAAGCTCTTGTGATTTGTACATACTGCTATTTGCTATTTTTAGACGACACCTAGTATCTATGTGATCTTGAGTTTATACTCGTGTTGTACCATTGTAATTTAAAGTGACACATTCAGTTTGATGAGCATAACATCACTATGACCAGAGTTGTTGCTAAGTTTAGGTAGGAGTATGGACTCTGATATCTTTCTTTTAGTAAAATGGCATCAGTATTTTGGAGCTAAGGCAATAATCTACACGGACAATTGGCTCTGATTTGGGAAATGTCATTTTTAAACTTGTCTTAACCAAATATTATATTTACTTAAATGATTTCTAATTGCCAAATAAATTATTACTACTAACAATATGATGTTGACTATCAATATGTTTCTCAAATTTACGCTATTAACGACATGGGTTTGACGACATGGGTTTGAGTCGTATTCCTCTCCTTCAAACTCAGAATATTTGTAATTGATAGGAAAAAGAAAAGTTATTACTACCTGTTCATGCTATGATAGAGAATCACTGTCAATCAATTATCTTAGACCATTTCCAACGCATATATGATATGTCAATGTCTATTTCAAATTTGATATAAAAAATAGTAAAATTTTATATTTGATACATCATTTTAACATTGTACTTCAATGTAAAATTTTATTTGATATGCTATTTTTATATTATTTTTTTATTATTTAAAATTGTAAAAGTCAATAAATTTGATTCAATCTCAATTTTTTCTACTAATTTTGTTAAATTTTTATCATTTAAATTTGAAAAAGTTAACAAATACGGTTGCATTTATTGTTATGTCAAATTTGAAATAAAGTATAGTATATGTTAAATTTGATAAATTTTAGCACTGTATTATGGTTTTTTTTTTACTTTGTGCTAAATTATAACACTGGCTATATCTTTGACTATTAATAGAGATGTTGGACCATAATTTGCTTCAACAGTCTCCTTATCTCATTCAAATTATTTTCCGGCCAAAGTCTCTCTAAATCTAAGAAGAGAAGGCTTCCTCTCTATTTCTTTTTTTTTTTCACTCGTCAATTAAAATGAGTAGTCAATATGAGTTGACATCCTTCATATTCAGTGGTCTAAATTCGAGTATTCAACATCTTCTTTTTTTTGTTCAAATAAAAAATAATAATAACTTATTTTAAGGGAGACTTGTTGGAGTTTTAACTCGTTATATAACTCCTCATTTATAAAAAGTACAACCGACTCTCTAAATACTAAATATAAGGATACTATGGGAAACCTTGTTGGAGATGCTTTGACAAAATTGCATTTCCTACATTTCCTATGTAATAACAAAATCCTTACTATTTATAATGATAATTACTGACAAACAAAATCCTTTGATTTTCTGATTGCTTCTTAGAAAATGTGGTAAAGACATGCTACGAGTACGGGGTGCTTCGGTACTAATCTTTTTTTCTTTTCTTTTCTTTTTTGGAAGAGTGCTTTGGTAACTGGTTCTATCACTTTAAAGTAAAACCAATTTTCAAAAAGTATGTGAAATGCTTTTGTGATTAAGAAAAAGTTTTCTAAAACACTACAAAATCAACACATGAACAGTTTTGAGTCTTTCGAGTGCCTGTATATATTCTCGACGATATTTAAGCACTCTTGAAAGTTTGTGCAAGTGATGATGCTTGTATTTCGTATCCCCTTCTACAGTTTAGGAGATGTATTGGTTTAAGATTTTATTAGACAATTTAGAGAAGTAAAAGTTTAGTGGTATTGTATTGAGATTTTTTAACAAATTAGATAAGTCTGGAGGTATTCGATTAAGACTTTTAAGAGGATGTATTGAATTGATATTTTAATGGACAATTTTAGGATGTAAGGATTTTTTGGATTTACAAGACTATTATGATTATTAGGATAATTAAGATTATATTTTTAGGATTATATGGACCAGACTTTTAGAATTCTGAAAGAGTCTTTAAACTTTATTTATAGACTATTATGACTATCTTGACTTTATTTCAAGACTTTTTGGACTTTATAAATATGAATTTTCAAGAGTCAATTGTAGTATTCAATTTTTTCACACATTAACAAATACCCACACCCAATATGACACCCAATATGACACTCAATATGAATGTGTGATTGAACGTTCTTAACTTATAGTTTTAGAATGTCCTTACTAGAGAACCACTATATATATTAGTAAAACAATTATATCTTTTTCCACACTAGTCATTACAATTTATATATAGATAAACCATTATTTACACATATCAAAAGAGCATGAACAATAATAAAGATGTATCGATTAAGAATCATTATTCAACATCTGTTCTATGAAATTTAAGTAAAAAAAAAAACGAAGTAAAATTGATACACTACTCCACTCTCCAATCTCTGGTCACTCAATCACCCATCTGTGGACCACAACTCATCCAAGCTAAAGATCTGATGGGGTATGGAAGTTGAGAAAACTGAAAATTTGATGGGGGTGTTGAGGTTGAAGAAGCTAAAGATGATCTTGAGTGAGAGAGAAAAGTCTAGAAAGTATTTAGGGAGATGACAAGACAATTTTGGGTTCAAACTATTTATAAATATTACTAAAAAGTCTGAAAAATATATTTTGTCATGAAATCCTAAAAATCTTGATCTCAATCCAATACCACCAGATAATTTGTTGTCTCTTGAAAGTCTAGATCTAATACTACAAGACAATATGGACTTTAAAAAAAAATCTTAAAAGTCTAGATTCAATACCACAAGACAATACGATTAGGATTGGAGATAGCAGGATGGAGTAGTACAACAATTTTACTTCGTTTTTTTTTTTAACTTAAATTTCATAGAATAGATGTTGAATAATGATTCATAATCGTGACATCTTTATTGTTGTTCATGCTCTTTTGATAGGTGTAAATAATGGTTTATTTATATATAAATTGTAATGATAAGTGTGGATAAAGATATAGTTGTTTTACTAATATATATAGTGGTTCTCTAGTAAGGACGTCCAGAAATTATAAGTTAAAGGCGTTCAATCACAACCACACATTTATATTGTGTGTCATATTGGTGTGGGTATTCGTTAATATGTTGAGAAAATTGAATAATACAATCGATTCTAGAAAATCCATATTTATAAAAGTCCAAAAAATCTTGAAATAAAGTCAAGATAATCCTAATAGTCTATAAATAAAGTCTAAAGCCTCTTTTAGAATCCTAAAACATATAATCCTAACAATCCTAAAAGTATAATCCTAATAATCCTAATAGTCTTACAAATTTATAAAATCTTTGCACCCCAAAATTGTCTACTAAAATTCTAATCTAATACACCCCCTTAATTAGATTTGCTTAAATATTATTGTCAAACAGTATGAAATTTTAGGTTTTATTATTACTAACTATATTAATATATTATATAATGGAAGTTGCAACTTTGCAAAAAGTTGTAATCTAACAAAGGGGTTGATGATGATGATCAATCAAAATTCAAACAGGACTAGAGAAGAGATGTTAGGTGGGTAGTCAATAGCAAATTGAAATTGATAGGTTTCTAATTTTGTTGCAGTTTTGATATGGGGACAGAATTGAATTGGTCAAATGAGTATCTTTTTTTTCTTTTCTTGTAGAGATTGAATTCCAAGATTGGAATTGGGCATCTGCCAATGCCAAGCCTTTTTTTCATTTCGGGTATGGCTGGTGTTCCATTTGCAAACTTCAATAAAGTAGGATCATTTTTTTCAATTTTCTATCACGTTTCAGCCTCTGCAAACATCAATAAAGTAGGATCATTTTTTTCAATTTTCTATAACGTTTCAGCATCTTAACTAGACATGACCACGGCTCGATTCGAATAGTGGAATCGAACCATATTCGTGTAAAATGAATCGTAATCGTAACCGTAACTGTAACTAGAACTGTGGAACCGGTTTCGGAACCGTAACCGAAACCTTGGGGTTCAAGGTTCGATCCGGTTTTTCAATTTCAAAAACCGGTCTGGAGCCAACGGTTCGGTTCCGGTTCCAAACCAATTTTTTTTTTTTTAGGTTTGGCCGCCACTCATGACTCACCAGAATATATATATAATTATTTTTTCATCTTCTCACTCTCTCATCTTCTAGATTTCTCTGTTCCCTCTCTCTATTTCTTTCCTTCACTCCGTCTACCACCAACGATCTCTTCTTCATTCCGTCGTCGTCGATCGCTGGCGATCTCTTCTTCGATCTCTTCTTGTTCTCTTCAATTTCTTCGATCTCTTCTTTTTCGATTTGTATTTTGTGATTTGTGTGATGATTTGTGCAGTGGCTGGTGAAGGCTTGTGTGATGATTTGTGATTTGTATTTTTCTTCTTCTCTTCGACAGTTAGGGTTTGTGATTTTATGTGATGTTTTGTGTGATGAATGCTTGAATGGGATAATGATGATTGATGTCATCTGGGTAATTGGGTTTGACAGTGAGAGTTCGGTTAGAAGATGGCTGATCTTGGTAACTGGATTTGTGAGAACTCAGAGTTAATCACTGATATGTTTTTTTAAAGAACTAAACCATTCGAACAGTCGAATCCCCGGAACAGGATCAGAACGGGAACCGGAACCTCCTGGAATCCGGATACTTCCAAAATCGGAACCGGCAGTTTGGAACCGGAACCAAACCGGACCGGAACGTGGTCATGTCTACTCTTATCTATTTGCTTATTATCATTCCGGGTTACATTTAGGAGTTGACTCAGCCGTCACTGCCCCTACCAAGTATCATCCTACTTCATTTGCTCTCAAAGGGTATCTAACAGTTTTGCTCCACTTCGTTAAAGCAGTGTCAGTCCTGACTTTTTAGGGGATTGGGGCAAAATTTTAAGACGGACCTCTTTTTCATATTAATTCTAAGACTCGAGTTAGATAGAAAGAAATCATTCCACGGTGTACGGACCAAAAAAAAAAAAATCCTAAATCATTTAGGTCATGTTTGATGTATGGGATTGGATTTGACTATTTTATGAGATTGGATTATATTTGATAAAAGAATATTTTCTGAAGAAAAAAATTCATTTTATTTATTAATTTTTTTTTATAAAAAAAAATAGTCCTACAAACATGAAACTAAATAAACCTAACAATCGTGCATTTACAGGACTAAATCATTAAATGTTGGGTCCCACCGAATTGGTCAAGCTAGTCTGGTATACTTCCAAACATTGGATTGGATTGAAATTAGTCTAATCAAAGTCCAAACCCAGGTGCCAAATAGTCTAAACCCAGATTTTAGATGACATGCTGAAATCTGAATAGTGACATCTTATGTCTAGGAAAAAATCAAAACCTAATTCGAACTTTAATTCTCCAAGCTAGCCCTATTTTATACTTTTTGTGTTATTTAAAATTGTTGGCTTTAATACTCTATCGTATGGGTATTTTTTATACTAATATTCAAAATAAAAATTTAGATCTTTTATATATTAAAATAAAATAAAATAGGATTCCTAAACTAAGAGGGAAATCATGTAAATATGACCCCTTTAAAAGTGCCTTGCCTACTAAAGTTCAGGGCAAATCCATATCAAAAACTACGTGCACCTTTTTGATATCTAATTCCTCAACACCAAAACATTCTATACACAATTTGAATATCTACACTTATAATATTAGTAAGAAAACCAATAAAAAAACTTTTCATATGCTGGTAAAATATTCATGATAAAAATTAAATATTTACAACCAACGTGAAAGTATATGTATCACCTGAACTAAAAGAAGATATGCATTGAGTTTATACTTTGAACGGTTGAATATGAAAACTATTGAAAACTATTGAGTTTAAATGTGATTTATATACGTATACGGTAAGGTTCAATTTTGTGTAAATTTTCATAATTTTCCCACATTAATAACCAACCCAAAACAGATTTACGAAATGTGGATGGTCTAATAAAACAGAGGATTTCAGCAACCTCTATACCAATTCGAAAATTCTATAAAAAATAATGATCTGGACCATGAACTATGGAATGAATATAAATCAATCCTAAACATGTCTATTATCATAAATGTTTCATAAAAATCAGTCTAACATATCTAAGAAATCATTGACATGGGAAGGATAGAACAACTTACTTAGCACCAATATCTTCAAACTATTGTTCGTCTTATGTTTCTGCCCAGCTCTGTTCGGAGCCTTAGATCTCTTCATAGGAAACTCCAATATATATCTCCACCTTCCAAAATCAAGAACTATCGGAGCAGAACATGCTGACAAAATTCGAGCTCAATCGGACCATAAATTGACCTCCGAATTGTCACCAGAAGAAAACTGGACAGTGACTCAAAAATCCCAACACAACTCTCTCTCTCTCCATTCGTTTGTTTGTTCCATCTTTTTTTTTCTTTCCCCCTTTCAACTCATCAAATACATAGGACATTATAAACTTATCTTTTGAGTTACCCTAAATTAAGTTTAGGTCAACTAACAACTTAAACAGGCTTATGCGTTAGCATTTAAAATAAGGACAATTCCAAATACTAATCGATTTGGATCCAGCCCAAATCATTATTTCTCTTGTCACAATTATAATCTCATCAACACTGTCATTTTGGACCTCAAGCCTTATAGAAACTAAGTTGAGCCTAAATTCATAATAATTGGAACCAACTACTTGAGGATGGTTTGACCCCTTTTTTTGGGATATTACAATTTCAGTATATTTTCTACTTTAGCATATTCCCTATTTTATATATATTCCCCAAATAAAGAGTTGATTTATTTCCCGAATTCGACTTTTCAAATAAGAAACAAATCAATTAATTGCTAGTTTTTAGTCTTTAGTTGTTTTCTAAATTTGTTAGCATTTATTTTCCTAAACTGTAAGGCATTAATTGCCTAATATTTATTCCCTTTTAGGTCTTAGATATTTTTAGTATAAAAGAGACCAATTGATGTAATTTGAAAAAAGACTTGAATTGAAATAAAATTGAAATAAAATTGAAATAATTTTCTCTTTGGTTCTTCATAGAACTATGAACTTATCAAGGTTCTACCTTGTGACATTCAAACATTGACTTATCACTCACCTTCCTTCTTATTCTTGAGTGTGGCGTCTACAACTTTCTTGATACCGTTGGTTCTTATCTCCTTATAGATAATGGGTCGCGGTCCTTTTTATTTTCTTTATTTATAAACTTGAATTAGAAACGATCCTTGCTACCATATATTGGTTCTGGGTCTCACTGCTCTTGGTGAGGTTCATATCAGTTGGTATCAGAGCTTAGTATGAACCTCACCAAGAGCAGTGAGACCCGAAACCAATATATGGTAGCAAGGATCGTTTCTAATTCAAGTTTATAAATAAAGAAAATAAAAAGAACCGCCAATCGTTATCTATAAGGAGATAAGAACCAACGGTACCAAGAAAGTTGTAGAAGCCACACTCAAGAATAAGAAAGAAGGTGAGTTATAAGTCAAGGTTTGAACGCCACAAGGTAGAACCTTGATAAGTTCATAGTTCTATAAAGAACCTTGATAAGTTCATAGTTCTATAAAGAACCTTGATAAGTTCATAGTTCTATGAAGAACCAAAGAGAAAATTCTCTAAATTTTATTTCAATTCCAATATTTACTCTTATCATGGGACATATTTTAATCCTGTAAAACAAAGAAAGCTAGTAAACCTCTCAAAACACCCCCTCACATGTTTACCCTCAAAGATGGTGGCATTCACACTCGTGTTTCACTCAATCTTTTGGCTTTAACCCTCTGGTAAGCTCACACTCTCTTACCTTTTTTTTCACTTTTTGTTCACTCTTTCCATTCCCTTTTTTTTTTACTTAGACAAACACTCACAAGAAGTTTAAGAAATAAGATGTAAAAAAAAAAAGGACAAGAATAACAAAGACGAGATTCTACTGCCAACTTTTTTTTAATATCAACACACGAAATCAAGAAAAGTAATAGAATTTTTTTTTGAAATAAGTTCAACTACACAACCTAAAAAAATGTAATTTTTTTTGGATTTTTTTTTATAACGAATCTGATAAACTTTTTTTCTGTAATGGATCTGATAAAACTTTTTTTTTTGTAATGGATCTGATTTTTTTTAGATCAAACAAACAAAAATAGACGAAGAAGAACAAGGATAGATTAAACCTGATTTTAGAAGCCTAAACTCTAATACCAACTGATATGAACCTCACCAAGAGCAGTGAGACCCGGAACCAACTGATATGAACCTCACCAAGAGTAGTGAGACCCAGAACCAATATATGGTGGCAAGGATCGTTTTCTAATTCATGTTTATAAACAAAGAAAATAAAAATGGCAGCGACCCCGTTATCTATATGGAGATAAGAACCAACAGTATCAAGAAGGTTGTAGACGCCACACTCAAGAACAAGAAAGAAGGTGAGAAATAAGTCAAGATTTGAACGCCACAAGGTAGAACCTTGATAAGTTCATAGATCTATGAAGAACCAAAGAGAAAAATTCTCTCAATTTTATTTCAATTCAAGTCTTGTTTAAAAATTACATAAATTGATCCCTTTTATACTAAAATATCTAAGTCCTAAAAAGGAAATAAATATTCGGCAATTAATGCCTTACAATCAGGAAAATAAATACAAACAAATTTAGAAAATAAATAAATACTAAACTAGCAACCAGATGATTTGTTCCTTATTTGGAAAGCTGAATTTGGGAAACAAATCAGCCCTTTATTTGGAAATCAAATCAACTATTTATTTGGGGAAATAAAAAAAAATAAGGAATATGCTGAAATAGGCAATATGTTGAAATTGAATTCTCCTCCAACTATACGTCGCCCAAAATATAGGAAATATGTTGAAATTCGGACTCCTCAATTCAAGTTTTCATGCAACAATATAGATGGCCGAATTTAGACCTGTTATGATCTTTTTCAGAGGACGGAGTCTTCATAGCATTTGAGGGCTCATCTTGGGCTTTTTGGAAACATATTATAATAGACGATCCGACTTCAGATGCTCTCTATAGAGGCCCTAGAAGTTCAGCCCGGATTTGGTTATCATGTGGGCTGAACTTGGATTTCAGCAACTCATAATCAGCCCATCATTAAATGCTTCTTTGATCCACTTGCCTCCTTGTAATTGACCCAATTGGAATATGCAATGGATCCTTTGGTGATGCTTCTTGATTCTCATCATTCCCCCTCTCTTCAAAAGGATTCGTCATTGAATCTTCACCATAATGTTGTTGATAGCCTGTGACACTTCATCAAAGACTTGCAAATGAGAAACAACAACACTGGGCAAGGAAGGGTTAATTCCATTAGTACTAAAACAGACCTCTTTGTACATAAGTATAATCATTGGCTGATTTGAAAACAAAGCCTTTTTTATCAAAGCCTTTTTTATTTCACTCTCTCTTGCATAAAAACTCATTTGTTTTCTCTCTCTCTTTTTCTCATCAACCTCTTTTTCTTTTGTACCTTTTTTTCTTTTTTTACTGTTTCGGGCTCTCTTTCTTTTGAACTCTCACACTCTTTTTTTACATCTCTCTCTTTTTTAAACCTCACTTGATCTTCATATACTTGTCTTGGGGTTAAAGGTACAAGAGTGATTGACTTTTTATTAAGTACAAAGGAGCATCTATTGGTATACCCATCATGCGTCACATGTCTATCAAATTGCCATGGTCTCCCCAAAAGGATATGGCTCGCATTCATTGGTACCATATCACAAAGGACTTCATCTTTGTATTTTCCAATTGAAAACGACACCAACACCTGTTTAGTCACCTTGATTTCCTCAATATCATATTGTAGCTTATAAGGTTTTGGGTGCTTCAAAGTAGTTAAATTCAGTTTCTCCACAAAACTAGTGCTAGCCACATTAGTAAAACTCCATCCATCAATGATCATGCTACATACCTTATCATTAACATGACAGCAAGTGTGAAAAATATTTTCACATTGTACCATATCATCTTTCTTAGCTTGAGCACTAAGAGCTCTTCTTGCCACCAAAAGCTCTTCATACCTATCTCCTTTATTCTCATCCTTATCTTCTCTATTCCCATACCAAACTTCTCTATTCCCATACCTAACTCCTCTACCTCTCATTCCATGCCTAAATCTGCCCGCACCCACATTAGACATGCGATCATCCTCTTCTAGGTCAATCCAATAATCATCTCCATAGTCATTCCTAGGTGGGTTTCTTTCTCTTCGTTCCACCTTAGGTGCTCTAAATGGTTGCTCCCTTTGCGAACTAGACTCCATTTTGTCTATCCTATCATGCACCTCACCAAACTTAATCTCCATCCGCTCCATGCTGCCATACAAAAATTTGAGATCTACCGTTTTTGGTGTATCATCAGATAAGTCTCTACTTTTATCACGTGACATATTTTAATCCTGCAAAACAAAGTAATCAAGTAAGCCTCTCAAACACACTCTCTCACGTGTTTACCCTTAAAGATGGTGGCACTCACACTCGTGTTTCACTCAATCTTTTGGCTTTAACCCTCTGATAAGCTCACACTCTCTTGCCTTTTTCCACTATTTGTTAACTATATTCTTCCTTTTTTTTTTACTTATACGGACACTCACAAGAAGTTTAAGAAAAAAAGAAGTAACAAAACAAAAGGACAAGAATAATGAAGACGGGATTCTTCAGCTATTTTTTTTTAATATCTATGCACGGAATCAAGAAAAGGAATAAAAATAGTTGATATAGGTTTAACAACACGACCAAAAAAAAATTTGTACTCTTTTTTTTTTATTTTTTTTACCGACCTTAATCAAATGGACTCAAGCACAACTTTTGGGTTTTTTTTTTTTACCAGACTTGATCAAACGAATTTTTTTTTTTTGGAATCAAACGAATATAGACAAGAAGAAGAACAAGGATAGATTAAACCTGATTTAGAAGCCTAAGCTCTGATACCACCTGATATGAACCTCACCAAGAGCAGTGAGACCCGGAACCAATATATGGTAACGAATGATCGTTTTCTAATTCAAGTTTATAAACAAAGAAAATTTTAAAAAAAAAAACCGCGACCTGTTATCTATATGGAGATAAGAACCAATGGTATCAAGAAGGTTGTAGATGCCACACTCAAGAACAAGAAAGAAGGTGAGTGATAAGTCAATATTTGAACGTCACAAGGTAGAACCTTGATAAGTTCATAGTTCTATGAAGAACCAAAGAGAAAAATTCTCTCAATTTTATTTCAATTCAAGTCTTGTTTAAAAATTACATCAATTGGTCCATTTTATACTAAAATATCTAAGTCCTAAAAAGGAAATAAATATTCGGCAATTAATGCCTTACAATCAGGAAAATAAATGCAAATAAATTTAGGAAATAACTAAAGACTAAAAACTAGTAATTAGTTGATTTGTTCCTTATTTGAAAAGTTGAATTTGGGAAACAAATCAACTTTTTATTTGGGAAAAATAAATAAAATAGGGAATATGCTAAAGTAGGAAATATGCTGAAATTGGATTCTCCTCCAACCATACGTCGCCCAAAAAATAGGAAATATGTTGAAATTCGGACTGCTCAGCTCAAGTATTTGCGCAATAAGATATATGGCCGAATTTGGACTTGTTGTGATCTGTTTTGGAGGACGGGGTATTCATAGCATCTGTAGAGCTTGTCTTGGGATTTCTGAAAACATATTATAATAGACGATCCGACTTCAGATGCTCTCTCTAGAGGTCCACAAAGTTTAGCCCGAATTTGGTCTTCATGTGGGCCGAATTTGGACTTTAGCAACTCGGAATCATCCCATCATTTTATGCTTCTTTGATCATCTTGCCTTCTTTTAATTGGCCCAATTGGAATATGCAATGGTTCTTTTGGTGATGCTTCTTCATTCTCATCACTCACCAGGCTCCAACTCATTTAATACAATCTTGGAACGAGGTTTATAGTCACTAATGTAATTGTCCTCAAGAAATGTTGCATTTGTCGATACAAATACTTTGTTGTCTTTAGGACTATAGAAGTGTCCACCTCTGGTCTCCTTGGAGTATCCTATTAACAGGTAGACAATACACTAGGAGTCTAGCTTTCTAGTTCTGTTCTTCAGCACGTGTGCTAGACACCTCCATATGCGAAAATGTCTCAAACTAGCTTTACGACAATTCCACAACTCTAGGGGAGTCTTAGGAACAGATTTGGATGGCACTACATTCAAAATGTATGCCGCTGTTTGTAACGCATATCCCCAAAAATAATTTGGTAATGATGAGAAACTCATGATAGATCTCACCATTTCCATCAGAGTTCTAATTATCCTCTCCGCTACACCATTTTGCTAAGGTGTACCGGCAATTGTGAGTTGGGAAACTATCCCATGCTCGACCATGAAGTCTTCAAACTCTTGGTCAAGGTACTCACCTCCATGATCCGATCGTAGTGATTTGATAGTTTTACCTAATTGATTCTCAACTTCAGCTCGGAATTCTTTGAACATTTCAAATGTTTCCGACTTCCGTTGCATTAGGTAGACGTATCTGTATCTTGAGTAGTCATCTATAAAGGTGACATAATACTCATAACCACCCCTAGCTTTAACATTCATCGGTCCGCTGACGTCTGTATGTATAAGCTCTAGCGGTTCTTTAGCTCTAAGCCCTTTTCCAGTAAAAGGTCTCTTAGACATCTTACCTTCCAGACAAGATTCGAAGACAGTTAAGGTGCCAACCTTTAACTCACTTAAAGATCCGCTTTTTACTAGTCTGTCTATCCTGTCAAGGTTGATATGACCAAGCCTTAGATGCCAGAGATACGTGTCATTATCTGGAGAAATCTTATATCGTTTAGTTTATGGTTTTTCAACTTTAAACATTTCAGTGTTGAGCAGTGTAGTATGTATTAACAGTCTTAACACATACAAATTGTTTTCATTAATTCCTGAATAAATATTCAGACCATTCTTTCCAATAATAACATACTTATTATTAAAAGAAACAGAATATCTTTGTTCCAATAACTTAGAAACGAAAATCAAATTCCGTGCAAATCCAGGAATATAAAATACATTGTCCAACAATATATAATTATTACAAAAACGTAATCTAATTACGCCCATTACTCGTGCCGACACGACATCCCCTGACCCCACACGCATTGAGAAGGCTTGCTCTTATAGCTACGTCCAATAATCAGTCCATTGTAAAGAAGAACAAACATGGTTAGTGGCCCCAGAATCAACTATCCTGGGTGAAGAATCATCTTCCACTAAACACGACTCAAGAACAAGTAAATCATATTTATTTTTCTTGGACTTCTTCTTGCTTTGTGCTTTCTTGGGTTTGGGCTTACCATTTGCTTTCCCAGTAAATCTCTTTCTCTTCTTATTATTAGAGTAGGAAGATGGTTCGACAACATTTGCCTCACCGGTCTTACCCTTATTGTCCTTAGTCAAGCACTCAAAGGTAGTGAGCTCATTGAGCAACTGTGTGAGATTGAACCTTAACTTGTTCATTTTGTAGTTGCTCTTAAACTGGTCGAAACTCTTCGAAAGAGTCGTCAGTATGATGTTCACTTGACTGGGTTCGTCAATGGCCCCGTCGTTGACTACTACCGTGTTGAAATTGGACATCATGCTCAGGACATGTTCCCGAACTGACGTACCTTCCTTCATACGAGCGAGCATAAAGGAACGAACACCTTCGTGTCACTTTTGCTTGAAGGGCTGCCCGAACATAGCTTGCAATGACTCTATGATTTCGAATGCTGAAGTCATTGTTTCATGCTTTGTGACAATCACGTCTGTCATATAAGCCAACAGATATGTTCGGGCCTTCTCATTAGATGAGACCCATCGCTCGTATGCCTCACGAATAGTTCGTGTGGCATTGGCAGCAGGCGCTGGAGGACATTCCTCCATAAGCATAAATTTAAGGTCTTTGGTGACCAATATTTCATTAATGTTAAGTTTCCACTTAGTGTAGTTATCACCTGTTAATATGTCGTTTGCGAGAATTTGAAGTAATGCAGAAGACATTATTGCTGAAATAAATAAAATATTCATTCAGTCATTTATTTAAAATAAGTGTGAGTGCTTTGACATAAATTTAAACATGATGCATGAACATGTTTAACGAACTAGAACTACCCTAAAACTAGTTACTATACCACGACAATCCAACATACCACAAAGAAGTGCCGCCTTAGGGTCGGTCAAGTCTTTACATGTTGGACCGAGACATTCTCAATCAAATGATATTCTAGAATAACTCTTATTCCATATCATTCAACCATCGTTCATTCAGGCAGGTTTTTAATTAACAAACTTAATCAAAACCTCCGTGAGTGTAACCCACCATTTTAGATCTCACGAGTTTAACTCGAGAATTGCAACTTTAGGGTCTGACCAGTCAATCCCGAAATACTCTCAGAAATCCTATCCATTAGGAGGTCAACCTTGGCATTGACCTTTGTGGAAACCCTCCTTAGGGAGAATGAAAGCAAAGCCGTCACGAGGCCCCACTCGGATCTCACGGTGTTGAACTAATGATGGAGACGACGAGATATATATGTCATATATCCCTCTCCCACTCACTATTTTAAAATTAGGGTTTTCTATTAACCGTCAATGCACCTAGACTCTACATGATTAAACGACTAACTTTAATCAAGTTATCTAGTGCATTAACTAATTAGAACCAAATTCTAATTAACTAATAAATTATTAATGATTTTTAACAGTTAAAAATCTAAATTATTAGTGAATAATCTAAGCCTTTATAAACTTTTTACTAAGGTCAGATTATTATGATAGTGTTTTCAAAATTTTAACTATTAAAACCCTAACACTTTATTCAGACCATTTATTATTAGGTTATTTATCAAATTAATCATAATAAAAATAAATGACCCTATTAATCTAACTTATTAAACTCTTTAATAACTAGATTAATATTAATGAGAATTACTAAGTTTTCTAACCATTAAAAAAAACTAATCTCATTATTCATAGTCATTTATGTATTTACCCATTTTAATCACATTACAAAATATACATAAAATATCAGGTTATGATGCATGTATGACATATCAAATATACTTGTGTAGGCACATCTAATCTAAATGACATATGTATGCATGACAATGCTTTTATCATCAAATAATATAAAGCATACATGAATTGACCGAGTACTGTGAATTATTTAACCTAAAAAAATTGAAATCTAAAATTACAAAAATACTCTCAAGGCATTCCTTGGTCTTCTTGTAATTTTCGAGTCTTCCAGTCTCTTCAGGTTACTCTGACTCATCTCATGAATCTTTCTTCGCGATTTTTCCAAATCTTCAATAAATGTTACATTTTTTTTTTACAATACAATGACAGTAAAAAAAATATAAACAATAAAAAATAATAATACAACCCATAAACCCTAAATCTACAGTACCATATAATTAACGACCAATCATGTTTTTGTAAATTAAAAAATATATATATATCTATATATACATACAAAAACAACATACAATCAATTTAAATCGTGCCTACACAATCATACATACATGAGCATCGAAAACAATTTCCTATTTCGAAAATAAAATTGGCTCTGATACCAATTGTTGGAACCCCATTCACCGGTTACGCAGCGGAACTAGGTTTTAAAATTTTTAATACAGATCATAATCTGTATCTGGGACCGGTGAACTTGGGATCGTAATTATTTTTTGAAACTAATACATACAATATGTAAACACAAGAAATTGAAATCGATATAATCAAGAAGAAAATCTTACCAACGTTTGGAGGCTCCTTCACTTTTCGATATGCTCCTATCTGAACCACTCGATCTTCCTCGCTATCTCCCGGGACTGGTAACTGTGTGTGAGCGCGTCATGGTCTCAGGAACTTGAATGGAGGATGTAGAAAGAATTGAAGAAACTTTTTCTTCTATGTGTTTAAAAAACACACGAAACATGAAACTATATATATATATATATATATATATATATATATATATATTTCGCTTCAGTCGAAAGCCCAAGATATATGTATATCTTTCTTTTCTTTTCTTTTTTTTTTTGACTTTTTTGTTTTGTTTTGTTTTGTTTTGATTCAGGCACCAAAAAAACTCTTTTTTCTCACAAATCTATCACACACATGCTCTTCCGTTTATATATATATACACATATATATTATGTGTGTATCAAGTATTTACATCCTATGCAAATTCTTCTTTTGACTAATATTTTATGTGCATACACCAATTTACATCCAATGCAATCTCTTGTCTTATTAATTGATATATATCATTTAATTATCCTTTTCAAATATATCTAATATATTAAAAGTGATAATAAGTATTTTAACTTTAAACTTAAATTCAAATACTTAGATAAATGATTTAGTAAAAATAAAATAATCATATTATTTTATCTTCAGTTAAATCCATATATCAGCTAACACCATCCAATTAATAGTTAATTAATAATTCATAATTATCAATATAATTAATTAATCTAATTATTTAATTAATTTAACTATTAACATTCATTAATTAAATAATCTCATTATTCAATTAATTCTCGAATAAACATGTGTCACTTTCGTAACACAACTAATTGGACAATCCAATTAGTTAACCGTGACCCTTGTTACCTAAATCGATCGAGCTAGCAAGGGGACCTAATGGACGCACAGTATTTTGAGCTTCAATAATCCTCGGAATCATTAACTAAACTCTTTAATTAATATTGCTTGATTATTAATTTCGGTGTTATTCCACTAAAAAACCCGAAGCAGCACTCTCTAAACTGCAGATGCTTTTACACAGACCGATACAACTCGGTGTCCATCAATATAGCTATTACACATGGTATGATCCTCCACAGTAGTTCATAATTAGAGCTTGTCATAATGTCTGTTATACCCCTCTAATTACATATATCCTTTAAGTACCGTTGATTCTATAATGAATAATAAATCATATTTCCTCACAGAATTAGGAGAGCGCTCATATTGTCCAAGTCCTGAATCAACCCTTAAGGGAACTACCATCTACTTCTTACAAGAAGGAGTGGATTTCACTATTGTGTACAAACCTTCCCAGCCACAAGCCAAACCGCAATCCCAACATACGGAGCATATTGATCGGGAACAACATCCGACCTCACCTATGGTATATCAAAGACCACGATCTAACCCGAAGGAGTCGATAAGACAATCAGGATTAAGATCACCCACATATAGCCATCATTAGTTGATATATTTGAATCTCATCGGTAAACGGATCTTGGTGAGAGATTCATATAGATCATAGCCCAGTTCTATATGATCACATCATACAAGGTGCCTCCATTCCCATATCTCATATGAATGATTCAAGATAGAATCATCGTACATTATGGAATGGATCACAGCTATAGATTAACCACAAATAAAGTACCCAGCTTTATTTGCTATCTATGGACTCTTTAGATTGCACGTCTTTTACTGTATCCATCTGTATATGACATTCATATACACAGTTCAATATTACATCCGGTAATCTTGGATGTTAAATATATGCACAAGTTATAAAATAAACAACACAATAAGAATGAATTGAACTTTTCCTTTTATTTATTTCATAAATCCATTTACAAATTACATCTTTAGGGCATAAACCCCAACATTTCTTCTCAAGCTTCAAGAACTTATTGAATATGTTCGCAGTGAGAGCCATCTCCTCATCGGAGTCAATATATCCCTTCTCTTGATTGGATGCCCTCAAAGCAATCCCTTTTTTCTTTTTAGGTTTAGCAGTAAGCTTCATCACTTCATAGGCCAACAACTTCTCATTGACTTCACTTGGTTTCATTCTTGTACTCGTTATTTTCCTCTATAGCGGTGACCTTTGATTTGAACCTTTTGGGAAGAGATCTCATGATCTTTTGCTTGATCCTCATGTCAGTGTAAGGATCCCCAAGTTGATGACTTCTGTTGACAATGTCCATCAACTTGATTTGGAAGTCGTTAAAGCACCCATCTTCTTCCATCTTGATGGTCTCGAACTTGGCTTGCAACATTTGAAGCTTAGAGTCCTTGACCATGTTCATCCCATCATATGTTGTCTCAAGAGTCTTCCATGCTTCATAGGCATTCTTAGTAATTTGGATGAGCTTGTATTGGTTGTCATCCATGGCATAAAAAATGGTGTGCATCGTCTTGTTTTTCCACTTAGATGCTTTAAAATCTTGAGCACTCCATTCCGACTTCGATGCTTCCATCTTTAAAAGTCTTAGCGGGTAGAGTATACCCATCTTCAATTATCATCAAGACATTGTCATCAATTGCCGAAAGATATGACTCCATCTTCTCCTTCCTTAAGGAGTAATTGTCACCCTTGAGTAATGGTAGTCTTATGCTCGATTCTCCTTATTTACTCATCATAAAATCACTCATAGTGTTTGGGTTAATGTTTGAGATGAATGCAAAGGAATGCAAGAATCATAACGCACACAAATGCAAGACACACGAAACAAGAGCAAGGATCACCTAAGTATGTATTGGAACCCGCTCTAATACCAATTGAAAATAAATAAAACGTGTATTAACTAACCTAGAGGGGGTGAATAGGTTTTAGGGTCAGTTTGGTATTGCTGTAACTTTTATAATGATCAATGTTAACTGTTCTGAAGAAATAATCAGCTATGAAGTTAATCAGATGATGTTTGGTTAATTGTATACTGTATAGCTCAAACACAGTATACATATGTTTGATAATTTTATTGTAAAAGTGTTGAGATTAGTCACAATGACTAATATATATATATGAGTTTAGGACCTTTTTTTTTCATTAATTATATATATTAAATCAATATTTAAGTAGAATATTTAAATTGAAAAAAAATCCATAACAACAATAAAAATATTTTTAAAAGATTTTATAAATCAAATGAATATTTAAATAGAATATTTAATTTTGACATGAAATAAGGTATTCAAATGATTTTAACTTGATTTTATAAGGATAATAATGATATTTAAAAAGTTGTGTTAAATACTGAAATAGATTATTCTATAATCACTTTTAAAAAGTAACACTCCACCGATTTCTGAAAATCATTGTCAAAACTTGCCAGATTATCAATTAATTTCTTTTGAAACTTTTACCAAACATTGTTTTATGTTAAAATTATGACAAAATCTGATTTTAACTTTCCAAAAGTAATACCAAACTGACCCTTAATCGATTAATTACCAACTTTTTTTATTAATAAAAGTTAACAAAAATCACTCAACACAACGCAAAAACAATCAACGAAATTAAGATACGGAAAACAATAAGCAACACATTGAGTTGTTTTACGTGAAAATCCTCCAACCGGGCAAAACTCATGGGTTAACCATCTAGCCACACACGATCCTCAAATCCACTATATGTAATGATGTTTACAACTTAGGTTGACCTATAGTCACACCATTCTCGATCACTAACCCGCCGCTACTACCCCGTGGACGTTTTATAGTGATTATAGATCATTGATTGTGCACTACACCACCGTAGTCATAATACTTATATTAATGAAGATATAAAAATAGTTTAAGTGAATATATGAATATTCTAGTGGCAATAGAGTGTAAAAAAAGACACTAAATGCTTAATTAGATGTTGGATGCAAATCTGACAACCTAATTATAAAATAAAGCCCAACCAACACAAGTTGTCACAAATTATAACAATGCAATAAATATGCAATCAATGAGAACTAAACATCAATGTCTAGTTGCAAGGGAAAAAGACTTAATTAAAAGGGGCAATAATGTCCTAAATGCAAGCTATCATAAAATAAACCCATCATGCTATCAAGACTCGTAAATATATGCCATAAAGAGTCAAGGTATTTAATCAAGCAATAGATACCTAATATATAGTAAGAACAACAATAAATGAGATTTAATGTAGTTGTAACTTACCTAGTCATGAAACCAAGAAGACCCATAAATGATTAATGCATGAAATATGTCATAGATACATGGGTTTTGGGTTTTGAGAGTTAAAGAAGCAATGTTGATGCTTTCTCTCACTAGGGGAACTCTTTCTCTCAATAGGATCTGGAAATATGAGCTCTCTATCGAAATGTGAAAGAAGATGAAGTATATAAAGAGTCCAAGCGAAACTACGTCGTTTTGAGAAAGTTAAAAAAAAAAAACAATTTATCTCACAAACACGACACAGTGCGTGGGTAGGAACCCGCACATCTACCATTTATCACTCATGCATAGAGACATCTCTGGAGACTACACATGTAGTCAGCCGCGCATCATCTGTGCACCGAGTCATGAAAAACCAACAGAGGAACTTCGATAGTAAGTGTGCGGGTAGGGACCAGCGTACTGGGACCTTCCAAAGAGGTCACTCATCTCTCTAAAATAAGCACACCATCGTGCAGGTATGGACGTTTTCGATCAAATATCGGGAAACGTATTACAATGCTCAAACTATACTTAGATCAACAAAGAAGTGCACATGTGATTGTGAAAAGAATGCATACATATAAGAATTGAATCATAAATGCAAGATGACTAAGGCATGCATGAGTAGCGAGTGTGTGCAACTAAATCTTTTCAAGAGTTAACTCAAGTGATATACCTTTTGCTCTTACTCTTGAAGTCAGGGAACCTAAGCTACCTTTTACAAGATCAGTCATACATTGAAGTGGCAGGTTGTGTAACTGAATCCAAAACTCCATACAGTTGAAGTTCATGTTTAGAATGTCACTAGTACCTTTTTGTTCCTCAAGTATGATTATGGATCTTTCGAAACTCGAATAACCACTTGTTAGGATCCTTCGTTGATCCTCTAAATTTTTGAAGTGAAAGACAAAAATGTTGCCTTAGATTGGTTCGATCTCAACGCCTTCGTTGACTCGCCATATTCTTGTCATAACATTTGTAAAGACATCTCTGCTATAACCAGTTTGGCTTACATTATTTTCCCTACCAAACATAATGCCAACCTTTATTCTCCTCTGTCCTTGAGTTTCGAGTCTAAGGTTAAGACCGGACTTTTCTTTTCCTTATGGATAATGCACTGCATAACATACCAATTTTCTCTGCATTCATTGTGTCCGAAAGGGTCATTATTGTAAGAAACATAAATAAACTAATAAACCTACTAAGACTTTCACCACTGTAACAGATGCTAACTAGTAGGAATATAAAAACTTTCACCTTTGGTTTAGAGAGAGCCAAGGAAAGACTTTAATTTGATCTCATCCAATTGTTAATTAACTACTTTTCTGCTAGAATTACTTAACAAATAATAATAATAATAATAATAATAATAATAATAAGATTTATTTTATTTACACTTCGTAATAAATTGTATAGAATTTGTTTAACCTGTTTCAATAAATAAATAAATAAATAACTTGTTCATAAATGTTATGCAACAACTTATTCAAAATTGATTAAAAGAGTTGTCAGTATAAATAAATAATTGATGTTTAGGAATATATAGCTGGTCCCCGTACTGGATTTAACTTCATATTTCCAAATTTAGAATTACTGAAATACTTAAATCAATTTTGTGATTTCGGCCGTTCAATTTTTTTTTGGGATTTCTAAATTTATTATTATTATTATTTGAAATATTACAATAATTCAAGATATTTCGAAAAAAGAACAAACTCAAACCTACGGTCTCATAGCTCATTGCACATTTGTTGGGTATGATTGGACTAGAATTGAACTAATCTCTATCTAATCTCACGTTTATGGTCTACATAAGATTGTATTTCTACAATCCTGTGTAGAAAAATTCTCCCACTGTGGCGGGACTATTTAAGTATTTAGTATCGCTACAACAGCTTGGACAATTGGTTTTGAAATTAAATTATTTATATGTACGATATTACATTTATTTAAAATATTTTTAAAATCAATTTAATATATATTTTTCTTTTTTTCAATATTAATATACTTTATATTGACATAAAAAAATAATATCAATTAAAAATAACAGTAATTTTACTTATTCTTAAAAATAATTTTATTAATTTTATTTTTCTTTTCTTTAAATTGATTTTATTTATTTAAAAATTAAGTCAATATAATTTCATATTGGCCATTTTTGGAAGACAAGTATTTTCAATTATTTTTATCAAATCTAATGTTATACCAAATTAGAGACAATATTATTTTAATTCAATTTGTATTGTATCAAACAAATCACAATACTATTTTAGTATAATTTAATCTAATCTCTCAAAAATAGTCAACTCCTATATAGTCTATAATCCAATCGTGCATACCAAATACATTCTCATAGTATAGTCTATGCGTGGACAAATCACATATCAACCTCCGTATTGTCTAATTTTTAAATGGGATATTATCATTTTTTCCACTGTCCTTTACCATATTAGAAAGATGAGGACAAGTTTTGTCTATATTGGCTGGTCTTCCCCCTGAAATGAAACTAATATAAAACTCCCCCTTCTGTTACTTTTCCCATCTATAAGAGGTTTGACCGTCAAACTTAATGGTCAAATGACCATTTTATCCTTCGAAATAATCAAAAAATTACTATTTCACCCTCCAGATATTTATAAAATAAAAAATATATAAGAAAAAGAAAACAAAAATATTAACATAATTAAACATAATAAAAATAAAAAACAAAATCAATAAATATTAAGAACTAAAAATTAAAAAACAAAAAACAAAAGAAAATCGCAGCGTTCTCTCTCTCTCTATCTCTCATCTATTTCTCACATCCCTCTCATCTCCGAATCTCTTCATCTTCGTCTTCGTCATCAAACGCTAAATCGATCTTCTTCTTCTTCTTCTTCTTCTTCTTCTTCTTTATTGATTGGGTTTAGGTATGGGTGTTTTATGGGTTCAATTGGATTTAGGTGTAGGTGTGGGTGGTTTGATACAAATATTTTGGGGTATTAATAGGGCTGCGTGTCGGAAATGGAGGTGGCGACGGTGTGTGGTTATGATTTGGAGGTGGTGGCTGAAGATCTAGGGTTTATGAATGAGTTTTGTTAGTTGTTTTTCTAGGATTTTTGGGTTGATTTTATGGAGGTTTGGGTTTTTTTTTCCTGGGTTTGTTTTTTTGGTTGCTAGGTTTGATTTAAGTTTCTAGGTTTGATTTTTTATCTTTTCTCGGTTTGATTTTTTTTCTTTTTTTTGTTTGAATTTGATTTTGGTTGCTGTGTTTGATTTTGGTTGTTCGGTTTGATTTTTTTCTTTTGGTTGCTTGATGGAATGGGATGATTCTTGGTGGATGTTTGTGTTTAGGTTTTTTTTTTTTTGGGTTTGAATTCGATTTTGGTTGTTGTGTTTGATTTAAGTTTCTGGGTTTGATTTTTTTCTTTTAGTTGCTCGATGAACTGGGATGATTATTACTGGATGTTTAGTTTGGTGGGTGTTTCGAAAATGGTTTGGGTTTGATCAGATCCCATTTTTTGAAAGGATATGAAGATTGAAGATGAAGATTTGATGAGTTACACATCTAGGTTTAGGTTTAGGTTTAGGTGAAGATGAAGCTGAAGATTTTTATTTTTGAAGATGATGATGATTGATTAGGTATGATTTTTTAATTTTCTGGTGTTGACTTCGATTTCTTGATGTGTGAAAAAGTCAACAAGATTGGATTTTAGCTGTGATCTCAAAGAGAAAGAGAAGGAGAATGTAATTAGACACAAGTTTTACTTGGTAAAACTCCGATGACCGGAGAAACGTCCACGGGTGGTTGAACAAACAATTGAGCCAAAATCCACTATTGAAATAAAGATTACAACTCTCAATCTCTCTTTTTTCTTTCTGTATTCTTCTATATATTTTTATAGCGAGATTATGGGTCTATTTATATATGCATAGAACCCTAATCCTTTTTGTACAAGTAATGAAAAGATTTTTGTATTTAATTATGATTGGTTACTTGTTGGAGTTTGTCTTCTTACCTATTTCGGAGATTTGTATAGAGATCGAATAGGACTCTGGTGATATAGTCTATTTAGGACTTATTTCCTTATAAATGTGTAGTCTTTTTGAAGAAATAAAGTTGTTTCCTGATTTGGAACCGTTTTCCTGTTTTGGTATTCTATTCTTCTTGGAATTCCTCTACGACGTGGATATCTTTGCGTATTTTAATATAACTCTTGGTTCCTACGCGAGTTAAGTACTGTACTTATTTATTTGGGTTTCTTCATATTTGTCCTGAGTAAAACATGACGTCAGCTGATCCCGAGTCGAACATGACCTCAGCTGATCCCGAGCAGGTGTTGCTCAATACTTGCCTTTATATTTACTCGGGTTCCTATTCTTTGGTGATATCTTGCGGGATATTTTCTGAATGCGTATTCGGATATCTGCCTGGCAATCTCACCCACCTTGTCAATGACGTGTACATCTGATAAAATTTACATATGACAATACCCCCTTAAAATATTTCTCGCCTAATAGGAATTGGATCCAGGCGAGAGTATTTTAATCAAACCTCTAATCTTTTAAGTCTCATCAACACCAGAGTAAATGTTTTGTCATAATGATGTGCCTTAATGGTGACCATGTAAATTCACTTTGCCTCCTCATGCGAAATCTCAATGATTACGACGTTTTGGAGTCCTAACGGTCTTGGTCAGTTCTTCTCTTAACACGTGTCTTCTACCGCTTCATTTCTCGATACCATTTATGAGAAATGACCTACACGTTTGCTAGTGCGGCAGCCTACATCGTCAAATCTGTCTGATTTTTTCCGCTTCTTGAGACCCCAGGGTTTCATGTTATTGTTCCTTTAAATGCTCCATTGAACGAGGTTGCTCTAGTTTATTCTCACAAATTCAAACCAAAAATTTCCAACCCAGATTTCTTTGCATAGAAATCCTTTAGTCTCCGTTGAAGTGTCTACAACAGGTTTATTTACTCAAAAGGTTAGTTTTAATGGATCTATCTTCCCATCGTCGTCTTTTTACTATAGCTCTCGAAGCCATTGATCATGGAGATTTTCAACTGGTTTATTGCGCTCGTAGATTATTGGGGGAAATCCCTCCTGATGAACCTCATTTTTTAGATGTTGACGTTTTCGAGCTTTACCCTGACGCTCGTTTTAGTTCTGAATCTAGTTATAAATATGTCGTTTTTGATCACAGGGTACCTCTTCGATCGAGGATGGGGAAACATCAAAGTAAAAATGAAGTCCACAAGCATAACTCGGGCAACGTTCGGATCATGGAGCAAATTGTAGATGAGAAAGACGTTGAAGAGGAGTTTAGAAACCCTCGTATCTCTTTTTTTATCGATAGCCCGAGTGGGTATGACGCCGAGCCGAATGTGACCGGGAAAGATGAGATCGAGAAGTATCGTGTTCGATTTGATTTGGACGACTCGGTTATAATGTCTCCTGCTGGTAATAGAGCCGCGTGGAACCCTCCCCCGGGTATGGTGGCGATTTATGGGTCTATGCTTTGTTGCGTCGTCACACTTCATCTCCAGTCGTTTATTGCTTGGTTTCTGGCTGAAGTGGGGATCGGTCCAGCCCAACTGGCCCCGAATAGCTACAAGATCTTGATGTGCATGTGGCATATTTGGAGCCGGATGAACCTGTCACTGCCTTTCCCGAGTGAAATCAGGCACTTCTAAACACTAAGGCAATCTGGTCGGACATGGACTTATTTTCTCATGTCCAATCCACCAGATTGCTGGGTCCCTGAGGGGACACAAATGAATTGGGGAGTTAACACCTCTGATGATGCAAAAAAGAGAGGTTTCGTGTGGGGATTCCCTTCGTCAAACAAGCACTAGAAGAACAGTTGGTTTTTTACCGGAGGGAATTTAGGACTTCAAGTTACTCTTTCGACCGGGGAGAATCGAACGGCGTTAAAGGTTCCCCTTTTTTTCTGTTCCCCTGACATATGGAACAAGAAAAAGCTTGAATTCTCCGATGCTGAACTAACTAGACTTGCTCGGGCTATCGTGCGTACATTGGAAAAAAGAAGCAGGTCTTATCTTTTCAACGAGAAGAAGATGATAAAGCTTGACTTTTTAGCCAAATTTCAGGCTGTCGCAGGCAACGTAAGTGGCTTACCACTTTTTTTTATTCTGATTTTTATGTTTTGACTTGATTCTCTTTATCATTCAAGTGTATGACTCAGACATCATCTGTGACGTCCAAGCTTGCCAAGTGAAATCAATCCTTCAGGCGAACCAAAAAGAAGCTTCTCGTCAAAGCAAGGAAGGTATTGCCCCGCCTGAGTCGGATGAGGAAACTGAAGAGGCTGAAGCAGGGATCCCTGAGTACGTCCCCGAAGAAGTCATCCAGTTGACCATAGGGGAATCTAGTGGTCCGAGGCGCCCAACTGACCACACTTAGAAATTGCCTGAAGATGAGGGGAGGTAAAATGATGGTCTTGGTGAGGGGCCCGGTGAGTCGAGCTCCCCGGTTGAGGTTCCTACTGAGCGGATAGATGTCGAGAATAGAGATAAAACCTCAGATGAACAAGCAAACCTTGATCTTGACTTTTTTGGTTCCTTCCGAGCTGATCTCAGCTTCCATCATACTCGGGCTAAGAAACGGAAAACGATCGACTCTCCTGCTCATCCTCATAATGTCCCTCGGGTAGTTTCATTCATTGAATCAAGTGATGAAGATACCGAGGCTGAGATTCCCCTGAGCGTTCATGTTGAAGCATCAGTAGGAGCGAAAACTTCTGGTCCGAACAAGGGTTCCTTCCCTCCCGAGGTTGAAGATTTAAAAGCTGAACCTTCGGGAGGTCTTTCCTATCCTTCTCCCCAGGATAAGTTGAGGGCGATGTCATCTGATCGGGCTTTCATCGAGGATGATTACTAGAGCCATTTCAGGGATGCTTCTTTATCGAGCCGTCTTCAGAATATTTTTAACGGCGCATCTTATGTAAGCTTTATTCCCAACCTTTTTTTTCAAGTCTTTTGTTTGCTAGATTTTTAATTAAACTTCCTTGTAGATGGTGGCCAAGTTTGCTGAGTTGGTTCAGACGCAACAGCATCAAGCCAATCGAATAAGGCGACTTGAAGCTCAGCCGAAGGAGAGTGAAGATAGCCGTGCTTGGGTTGAATCGGCTTATCAAAAAGAGGTGACCTTTGCTCAGATGTTTACCGACCATTGTTTGGCCAAGCAAGTGGAGGCCGAGGAAAAAGCTTCTTTGGCAGAGGAGAAGGCTATATCACTTCAAAACTTATTGCCTTCTGTCCAGGAATCGATGCTTAAAGCCGAACAGGAAACAGAGCAGTCCAAGTCGTCCTATGAGCAGAAGGTCGAAGACTTGGAACGCCAAGCTTTGACGGTCGAGTCCCTATCTAAGGAGGCCATGCTGGAACTTGAAGTCCAGGGGGTTGATCGATTTAAAAGGTCCACAGCTTGTGACGCCCTTCTCCTTCGGGAATTTCAGCGAGGGTTAGTTTCAGCTGGTGAATTTTTTAAGGTCAAGAATCTGGCAACTGATAAAGCCCGAACCAATTGGGAGCTATCGATCAAGAACCACGTGGACCGGTCCCTAGAATCTCTTCAGACTCAGATGAAAGAGTGGAGAGCTTATTGCCGCAGCCGAGGTAAGGAGCCTCCTCCTATGCATCTGGAGGTTCTATCAGAGCACTCTTTCTTGACCTTCTATGCCAGTCAGGAATCTGACGTAGAAGGTTCGACATCTGATGTTGGCCTGATCCCTGGAGTAGACTACAACGGGTGGATGGATGATTCGGTTGACACAATTGCTTAGCCTTCAAACGAAAGTCTCCTCCATGAGTATGAAATGGTGCTTGACCCGAGCATCGGCAAGAGTTCCAAATCCTCTTCCCAGCCTTAGTCATTTTTGTAAAGATTCACCTTTGTAAAGATTTTTATCAATGAAAGTCGAACTATTTAATTTCAGAAAACCAAGTGGTTTAATCCGATTCAAGAAATTTCACCAAGTACCAAGCACCGAATATCTTATCTAACTTGGTTTTATTATTTGGGGTTGCTTCTAACGCCGAGTATCTTATTGAGCTGGCTAACGCAATCTCTGCCAAATCTTGTTAAACTGGCTAATGTAATTTTTGTGCCAAATATCTTATTAAACTGGCTAATTATGTCGGAGTAACTTCACTGAGTATCCTATTAAACTTGGTTTTGTTACCTGGAGCTATTTTTTAACGCCAAGTATCTTATTAAACTGACTTTATATTAACCGAGTCATCTTGAAACAAACGAGTAAATTTACTCGTATTTCATTCTCGGTTTTTACCCAAACATTACATCAAGGCTCACCATGATCATATGTTCGAGTCCTCGCACAAGTTACCAAAGACGTCTCCCCAGTTTTGTTTGTGCAAGGGTTTGCCGAATCGTTAAGCTTTTCGAACCGCTTAACACAGCTGCGCATTTCACCAGGATTTTTTCCCGACAACCCCCCGAGCCGTTTTCCAGAATCTGGTGCATCGGGTTTGCCTTTTTACTAAGGTCGACTGACCTCACTCGGCTGACGTGTTTCTTAGAGCTTCTCCGCCCATTTGGGAATTAATGATCCCGAGTATTCTATTTGCATGTTCTTATTATCATGCTCGTCTTTCATATGCTTTTATTATCATATGCTTTATATTTCGGAAATCCCGAGTTTGATTTTTATTTATAACTGCAAAACCAATAATGATTTAAATTTCAAAAGCTAATAATTGACCTGACTAAATTGTCCTAACTAGAAAGGAAACAAAATTTTAAGGATAGAAAATCTTCAAATATTGGGTGTTGCATGGTCGGGGTAAGACCTCTCCATCTGGACGTGCATTCCAATATGTTCCATGGCCAGCTACTCCTTCAATCTTGTATGGTCCTTCCCACTTGTCAGCCAAGGAACCTGCAGCTTTGTTTTTTGTATTCAGCGACACCTTTCTGAGTACCAGGTCTCTTAGTTGGAATTTCCTGACTTGAACATGAGAATTGTAGTGGCGAGCTACTCTTTGTTGATATGCCATATTTCGTATTTGAGACTTCTCCTTTCTCTCTTCTATTTCATCTAGACTTTGTAACAACATATCAACATTTTGGTCTTCGTTATATAGCCTGACCCTGGGTGATGCATATGAAGTTTCTATGAGGATAACAACTTCTGTTCCAAACGCTAAATTGAATGGGGTTTCTCCTGTTGAAGTTCTTGTTGTCGTCTGATATGCCCATAACACCTCGGGGAGTTTTTCAACCCAACTTCCTTTCTTGGCATCTAGCTTTGCTTTGAGTGTATGCTTGATAATTTTGTTTACTGCTTCAGCTTGTCCATTTGTTTGAGGGTGGGCAGGTGTGGCGTAGTAATTGATAATTTGGTACTCTTTGCACAACTGTCTGAATTTTAGATTATCGAAATGGGTGCCATTGTCAGTGATGATAGTGTTTGGGACTCCAAACCTGTAGAGTATATTTTTCTTCACGAAATTTGTGGTATTTGCTTCTGTGATATGCACTATGGCTTCAGCTTCTACCCACTTCGTGAAATAATCAACGGCTACTATTGCATGCTTCACTCCACCCCCTGTCCCTGCTGACATTGAGCCAATTAAATCCAAGCCCCACATGGTAAATGACCATGGGGCCGTAAGGTTTCTAAGTTGTTTGGGGGTTGTCGGATATCGTTAGCAATCCTTTGGCATATATTGAAGCTTTCCGAATATAGTTGTGCATCCGAGAATAAAGTGGGCCAATAATAACCTTGCCTAAGTACCTTGTGCTAAACTTTTTCCCCCAGTATGGTTTCCGTATACTCCACCGTGGATTTCCTGTAGTATTTGATATGTATCTTCCTCTGATATACATCTTTGGAGTGTTCAGGAAAACCCCCTTCTGTACAGTTCTCCTCCAATTAATGTGTATCTTGCTGACCGATACCTGATACGTTTGGCTTGTAGGGGATCTTCCGGGAGTACGCCTTCTTCCAGGAACCTTTTTAGCTGAGTCATCCAACCGCCTGATGGTGTTCGAATTTATGAGATTTCAAAGTTTTTTGGCTCAGTTGTGCTCGGTTTGAGGAGATGTGCGACCGAAATAGTTTTTAGCCTGATTGTGGTCGTTGCTGATGCTAGCTTGGACAAAGCATCTGCCTTTTCATTCTCCTCCATGGGGATCTGGGCAATCTTATATTCTTTGAATTTCTGAAGGAGTTGTTTTGCTATGTCACGATAAGCTATCATACCTTCATCTCTGGCTTGGTATTCGTCCAGGACTTGGTTGAGGACTACCCGTGAGTCGGTGAATATCTCGACCTCATCTGCTCCGATGGCTATGCAGACTTTGAGTCCAGCTAGTAGCGCCTCGTACTCTGCTTGATTATTTATTGCTTTGAAGTCGAATCTTATGGCACACTCGACATCATCTCCTTCCGGGGTGCATACTACGATCTCTGCCCCGCTACCGTGAGTGTTAGAAGAGCCATCGACATATAATTTCTATGAGAATCTTTTGCCTTTTTGCTTCCAGGTTTTGTTTTGTGAACTCTGCTATAAAATCTGCCACTGCTTGGCCTTTGAGAGATGTCTTGGGGACGTACTGGATATCGAATTCACTTAGTTTGATTGCCTATTTGGTTAGTCTTCCTGAAATTTTTGGTTTCTGTAAAATTTGCTTAAGTGGGCAATCGGTAAGGACATGGATTGTATGAGCCTAAAAGTATGGCCTTAGCTTCCTTGCTGCCGAAACCAATGCTAGGGCGATTTTTTCTGCCTGTGAATGCCTGGTTTCAGCTGGAAGAAGTGCCTTGCTGGTATAGTACACTAGCCTCTGTACTCCATTCTCTGTTCTGACTAGAACTGAACTTGCTGCTAATTCTGTAATTGATAAGTACAAGTGGAGTATCTCTCCCACTTTTGGTTTCGAAAGGATAGGAGCTTGCCCTATGTACTCTTTGATTTTTAAGAACGCATGCTCGCATTCTTCGTTCCATTCGAGCCCTTTTCCTTTTTTAATTACTTTAAAAAAGGGAGCACATTTGTCTGTGGCCTTTGAAATAAATCTACCCAAGGAAGCTAAGCATCCTGTTAAGCGCTGCACTTCTTTTAGCGTCCTTGGTGATGTCATTTTTTGTAGGGCTTGGATCTTTTCAGGGTTTACTTTGATTCCCCTCTGGTGAACTTGGAAACCCAGGAACCTTCCTGAAGGAACTCCAAATAGGAATTTATTTGGGTTCAGCTTCATTTGATATCTCTTCAAGACGTTGAATGTCTCTCGTAGGTCTGAGGTATATTTGTCTGCCAAGATGCTCTTGATCAACATGTCATCTATGTAAACTTTCATGTTTCTTTTTATTTGGCGTGCGAAGATTCTGTTGACTAGTCTTTGGTATGTTACCCCTGCATTCTTTAGCCCGAAGGGCATTACTGTGTAACAATATAAGCCCTAATCGGCTGTGAACCCGGTTTTTTCTTTGTCAGCCTTATTCATCCGGATTTGGTTGACCTACTCAGGATATACTCAGTTCCATGGACACCTACTCAGGATATAACCAAATCCGGATATACTCCCGATGTAGCATCAACCAATTGGTCTATCCTTGGCAGTGGAAAACTGTCTTTAATTCAAATCTGTGAAATCTATGCACATTCTCCACTGACCGTTTTTCTTTTGGACAAGGACTACATTAGCTACCCATTGAGGGTAGTTGATCTCTCTAATTGACCCTGCAGTGAGTAATTTCTCCACTTTCTACTTGATTGCCTGACTTCTTTCGAGATTGAATGACCTTCTCTTTTGTATTACTGGTTTTACATTCGGGTCTACTGCGAGATGATAAGATATTATTGGGGCATCTATCCCGACCATGTCTTCATGACTCCAGGCGAACACATCCTTGTACTCTTTAAGCAAATCAGTAAGGCCTTGTTTAACTTTTCCTTCTAAATTGGCCCCGATCTTGATCTTTTTATCTGGTTCATCTTCTTTCAAGATTATTTCTTCGACCGGTTCATTTTTGGACTCCTTCGGTTCTTCCCTTGGGTCAAATTCTAATGATAGTGACTCTTTGTTCTGATTCGGCTGTGTTATAGTGCATACTTGCCCACCATTGTCTCTGTCTTTGTAAACTAACAGATTAACTCTTCGGGCCATCTCCTAGGACCCCTTGACTACTCCGACCCTTTGTTCGGCTGGGAATTTGATCATTAGGGCGTAAGTAGTTGTTACGGCCTTAGTTTTATTCAAGAATGGCCGACTTAATAATGTGTTATATGGCCAATTATCTAAGTCTACCACTACGAAATCGAGTAATACTGTTCTCTGACAATGTGCTAATACTGTTCTTTTCGGTCTAACCTAAGTTGATTGTAGATAGCTATATTGAGAATATCTGCCGAACTACCATTGTCTATTAAAATTCTCTTGACTTCTCTGTGTCCAATCCGGGCATTTATTACCAGGGTGTCATTTGGTCGAACATCGACCCCATGTGAGTCAGCTTCTGTGAATGTTATTGGGTCCCATTCTTTCTTTACCCTTTTTGGGTCTGGTTCGACAGAGTTGACGTCAAAGTTGTGTCTTGCCTCTACCGCTTCTCTGATTTCTTGTGTTCGTTCTCGGTTACTTCTTCCAGTTGATGGTCCTCAAAAGATTGTTTGTATTACTTCATTGGCCTCGGGGATGGCTCTTTGGTTTCGACCGAGCTATGATTGGCCTTAGTCTCTTTCTTTGTTTCTGGCCTCTCATCTCTTTTCAAGATTATATCCTGCAAGTGTCCTTCCCAAATAAGGGTCTCTATGTAATCTCTGAGCTGGTAACACTTGGAAGTCTCATGACCGGTTTTCTTGTGGAATCTGCAATATTTTGTTGTATCGCACCTGGCAAACTGAGATTGTTGGCGTGACTCTTTTACCAGATTCTTTTCTTACAATATGACCAGGATTTCTTCCTGTTTTTTAGGAGAGGGGTGTAGTTTGCGTATTTTCCTCTAAATTTCTCTGTGGTATGGTTGGTATTACGCCCCGTTTCCTCCGTCCTTGCTTCTTTCTTTACCGTTTCCTTTTTGTTTTCCCTTTTGGTTCTATACCTTTGACTCTACATCCTTTTGTTCGGGTTTTCGTTAGCATCCTCCCGTGGCTAACTCCTCTTCTTCGGCTAGTGCATATCCTTCCGCCATGTCCATAATGTCTGGATATCTGGTTAGACGGGCCATTCTTAAGTCAAAAGATAGTCGTCTATTTTGTAAATTATTTATGAATGCAACAATTATTGCTTCGTCATTTGCACTGCCGATTTTTGATACCGCCTGACCGAATCTCCCCAGGTATTTTTTTAACGACTCATCTTTTCCTTATTTCAGCTGAGAAAGGTAATCCACTGATTTTTTCTTGTGAACGTTGCCCAGAAATTATCTTGAGAAACTTCTGCTTAATTCACCAAAAATTCTGATGCTTGCTGGGGGCAATCTTCCGAACCATCTTGAGCCTGTCTCCTAGAGTCTGTGGAAAGTTGAGACATAATAAGGGGTCACTGTGGGCATACTGAGCCATATCACTTTTATACCGTCTGACGTGTTCTTTATGATTTGTATCCTTCTTAAATTGTTCCACGTGTGGCATCCTGAATTTTTCTGGGAATGGGGTTCGCAGGATGTCCCTAGTGAATGGACTATCAAAATCGTCGTCGGACAAGTCATTGTACCCATAACGTCTAACTAGTGCGTCCATTTGACGCCTATTGTTTTCAACTTCTCGGGTCAGGCTCTAAATTACAACGTCTCTATCTCTCACCGGATCTCCATGATGGTTAAACCGCCGAGTGACTGTCATGCCTTTTTCCAGCTCCTCTTCGCTTTGTTGCTGAGTCTCACGGGTTGATCCTTGTAGGTGTGTGGTTCTGTGATGGAGCTTGCGATGGTGCCGATCACTATCCTCTGATGACGACTGATCCCTGTGTTGGTCATGCTTGCGGTGTCTATTATGGGTTATCTGATCATGGTTCTGCCTTTGGCGTGGTGGCTCCTCTTCGGGTGTTTCACGTCCATCCTAATTAATTGGAATAGAGTTCATTCCGGCTTCTGGTGCATCTGGTTTTAGCCTAACTATAACCGAACGAAGCCTTGTAAGTGGAGGATTAGGAGGTTACGTCTCTTCTGCAGCTAGTAGATCAACTCCTTCCTTTGCCGCGTCCGCTACCAGCTGTTGTAGTGCCTCACAGAAACGTCGTGTCAGGTCTTCGCTGGTTGGAGGGATTTGTTGGATCCCCGCTAGAGGGGTTGGTTCTCGGTTGTGGCGAGATCTCGTGAACTACTGCCAATATGAATATTATCTGGAGATTTTTGGATATCCCCAGAACTGTTTCTGCTTCCACTTCCCGTTATTACCTTTAATCAAATTGGAGGTTCGAAGTCCCCTCCTTCTAGCACCAATTGTTGACGTCGATTTCTTGATGTGTGAGAAAGTCAACAAGATTTGATTTTAGCTGTGATCTCAAAGAGAAAGATAAGGAGAATGTAATTAGACACAAGTTTTACGTGGTAAAACTCCGATGACCGGAAAAACGTCCATGGGTGATTGAACAAACAACCGAGCCAAAATTCACTATTGAAATAAAGATTACAACTCTCGATCTCTCTTTTTTCTCTTTGTATTCTTCTATATATTTTTTTGGCGAGATTATGAGTCTATTTATATGTACATAGAACTCTAATCCTTTTTGTACAAGTAATGAAAAGATTTTTGTGTTTAATTATGATTGATTACTTGTTGGAGTTTGTTTTCTTTCTTATTTCGGAGATTTTTATAGAGATCGAATGGAACTCTAGTGATATAGTCTGTTTAGGACTTATTTCCTTACAAATGTGTAGTCTTTTTGAAGAAATAAAGTTGTTGCTTGATTTGGAACCTTTTTCCTGTTTTGGTATTTTATTCTTTTTGGAGTTCCTCTTCGACGTGGATATCTTTGCGTATTTTAATATGACTCTTGGTTCGTACGCGAGTTAAGTACTGGACTTCTTTATTCGGGTTTCTTCATATTTGTCCCGAGTAGAACATGACGTCAACTGATCCCGAGCAGGTGTTGCTCAGTACTTGCCTTTATACTTACTCGAGTTTTTATTCTGTGGTGATATCTTACGGGATATTTTCTGAATACCTATTCGGATATCTGTCTGGTAGTCTCACCCACTTTGTCAATGACGTGTACATCTGATAAAATTTACATATGACATCTGGGTATGATTTTTTCCTGTGTATCATTTCTTTCTAGGTATCATTTCTTTCTAGGTATCATTTCTTAAAAAAAGATAAATACTGAAGATGAAAATTGAAGATGAAAAGAGATTTAATTTTTAATTTGTTTAATTATAATTTTAACGGTCAATGTAAATATGGACGGAAACACTAACAGAAAAGGGTGCTTCTTACATTATTTCGATTCAGGGGAATAACAACCAATACGAGTAAACTGTAAACCCTGTCCTCACCTTTCTAATAGGGTAAAGGTCAAATGACAAAACGATCTTTTCCCTTTTTAAATTTATTAAAACAGATGGGATTACAATTTTCTTACCAAAGTTATTTTGTTTAATAAAGTCAAACAAGAGCATTCAAATCAGACGGTCCAAAACCATAATCATCAAACTCATTAGAAATTTATGCTCCTGGATAGGAATAAGAGCCACATACTACTCTGACCCAATTAGGGGTGGGCACGGTTCGGTTCGGTTCGGTTCGGTTTTAGGTAAAACCGAACTGAACCGAAAATATTTCAGTTCGTCCAAAATTGAATCGGTTTAAATCGAACAAGAAATGGTAACCGAACTGAACTGAATTGGTTTTAATCGGTTCGGTTCATTTCGGTTTTGGGCCTAATGGGCTTTTTGGTTTGATGGGCTTAATGACTCTTTTTTAATATGTTACTAAATTTGATGGGTTGTTGGATTCTAATCTTGAACCAAAGTTTCATAATTTTATAATTTTAATAGTCCAAGCCCAAAAAAACATCCAAATCAAACCTAACTAATAATAATAAAAAGACTGGAGACGAGCAGTGAAGGAGATAAGAAAGAGATGAGAGAACTCAGAGTTAAGGAAGAGATGAGAGAACTCAGGCTCAGTTTGGCATTGCTTCCCCAGCTGCTTTTGGAGTCAAAAGTGATTCTGGACCTCAAACAGGGTGTTTGGTAAAATCGTTGGGAAATGCTTTTGGTCACTTTTAGCTTCTCCCAACTGAGTTTTTGAGAAGCTACAAATACATGTTTTTGGATTTTGGCTTCTGCTTTTAGAAAACGTGCTACAGTGATATTAAATGAAATTTTACTAACTTTCCAACTTTATCCTTGCCTTTAACGAAATTTAACAAAAAAAAAATGGGCTTATATTTTTGTACAAAAAAAAAATGTTTCCATAATTAATTCAATAAAGTAAAATAAAAATGGAATAAAAAATAAAATATAATAAAATAAAGAAATAAAGAAATAGGACTAATTAATTAAATAAAGTAGAATAAAAAAATGGGACTAATTAATTCAATAAAGTACCATAATTATATAACACTTAACACTAAATACAAATAAACAAGAAAAATGTAAAATATAGCAAATTAGTACCATTTAGATGTCTTTATCCTTTTAGTAATTTTACACACTCACAACACTTTTTATATCAGTTTACCAAACACATTGAAATTGCTTTTAGTTCTCACAGCATTTTTGAAAATTAGTTTATCAAACACTCAGCTGATTCTTCCCACAGCAATTCCAAAATCAATTCCCCCCACAACAATTTCAAAAGCACTTCTCCTCACAGCACATCAATGCCAAACTGAGCCTCAAAGAAGTAGAGAAATCGGCGTTAGGAACTAGGAGGAGAAGAAAAGATGAAAGAGAAGAAGTGTGTTAATGTGTCAGTGTTTTTTTTTTTCGTTTAGTTATATAGGGGTTTAATCAGTTCAAACCGGTTTTTAGAAAAACCGGTTTGAACCGAATTTTGTTCGATTTTTCATTTTTTGAATCGGTTTAAACTGAATTCAATCTACGAACCGAACCGAACAGAATACCTTTTTTTTGGTTCAATTCGGTTCTTTTTCGAACTTAGTGCCCACCCCTAGACCCAATCAAACTATTCACCGCCACGTGTCATTTCACAGGATATAACTTTGGATTTTCTTTCATTTGTGATACACTTCGGATCACCGCTTCCTCTGTCACAACCCCATCGCAGCCGTACATTGATTAATTGTTCGCAACAACGGTCACTAATTTGCCACTTGTCCGCCTCTCTGTCCCGGCAATGACAGCAACTTTAATTTAACTACGTTACCTCTATCAGGCGCGTGAAATTAATCCACGTGTCGATTCATCCCATTTCGTACCCGTTTGATCTTGACTATTAATTTCTAAACCCTACTTTTTTATTATTATTTTTTTTTAATTTTTCAAAAATCGATCAATTTTATATTCCTTATACCCTGAAAAAAAAAAAACCACCAGTCGCATTTCTTTAGCGAGTAAAGTGTAAAACTAAACTTCTCAAAAAAAAAAAAAGTGTAAAACTAAACTATCCAACAACGCCTCCCTCTCTCTCACTCACTATAACACAAAACACACTTAAAAAAAACAAAAAACTCGCTTTTTCTATTTAACCAAACCCTAACTGGATCCGCCGGAAAATACGAGTTTCCAGGTGAGTCTATTTGATTTGTTTTTCGATATTTTGTAACTTGAATCAAGGTTGGTTAATGAAAAAAAATTTAGTGAAATAAAAAGAGAGAAGGTGTGAATTGTGTTATTACGCGAGGCTGATAAATTAGGGTTTTGGTTGAAGTAGATGAGACTGCGATTGTGGAGAAGTTGAGAGGATCAAAGGGGCGGGATTTCTTCACCGGATGGAGGGAGGTAGCGTCTCTAGACTTATTTGTTCTGGTACTGTTCAATTCCTACTTTGATTACGAATGTTATGCAAATTAGGGTGTTGTGTGTTGTTAGAGGTTAAAAAGCTGTTGATTGGTTTCCTTTTAAGTGGTGAGTTGCCTATTTAATTTGAATAAAAGTTGCTCTTTCAGATTTTTTTTACGTGCCTCTTTATGTGTTTGCCTGTGCTTGTGCTTACATGTGCGTTTTATGTAATGCTTTTTATGGGTATATTTGTTAAATTTCTGTGTAGGGTTGATTAGCTTGAGTGAGAATTTTCATTTTCATTTTGCTTACCGCCTATATATACATATTAGTAGGGGTTTTTGTGTTCAGTTGGTTTTTTTTTTCTGATAATTTAGGAGAATTCTTTTGCCGGGTTTGAATTATTTTTGTAATTAAGTTCCTAGAGTCAAAATTTAAATAACATTGTTTTGACGTGCTAATTACTTTTATGCTACATGTTTACTGTTTCATAAAGTGTGCTCTATAGACTATAATGCAATGTGGAAACTATGTTTGGCCTTGTATTATTCTGCTTGTTCTTTCAACTGCAATTGCAAATGAATAACTTAAGTCATACGGTCACTTTCACCGTCACTTCCTCGTATTTTATAGTTTTAGAGACATTGTGGTTGTTGTTAAATAGATTTTGACCAATATTCACCTCTAAGTATTGGGTCTTGGGTACACTGCTGATATATTCTGATGTAAAAGTTTTATTGATTTATAATTTTAAGTGTTGTTACTGATCTAAAATTGGGTATTTTCTCGTTGCAGTTATCAATGCAATGTAAAATTCTGTCAAGATAGGGATATGCCCTCAATTTTGTTAGACATAGCTGTCACACATGGCATGAGTTGGAATAAATTCATTATGTACATCCTTGTAGAACTTACTGATGCAACATGTGTGGTTTTTATTGCTCTACTTGGACATATATTTTTTGAACTAACAGACTTGGTCTGTGCACCATTTTTGCTATATTCTCTCTGAGATCTCTCTCTCTCTTGCTCACCTTTGTGCTACTGTAGGAATACACCCATGGATTATGATGACAATGAATTTCAAAACCAGAATCTTCAGTTAGCTGGTGAAGGGAGCACTAAATTTCCTCCTGATTTACGGCCATATGCTCTTCCAAAGTTTGATTTTGATGACGGCCTTCATGGGCATTTAAGATTTGATAGTTTAGTTGAAACTGAGGTTTTTCTTGGCATTGAGAGTAACGAAGATAATCAGTGGATTGAGGATTTTTCACGGGGAAGTAGTGGAATAGAGTTCAGAACTACTGCTGCTGAATCTTGCTCTATCTCAAGGCACAACAATGTTTGGTCTGAGGCTGCTTCCTCAGAATCTGTTGAAATGCTATTAAAATCTGTTGGACAGGAGGACAATATTCCTGGTAAAACTATTGCAAGGGGGTCTGATGCCTGTGATGAATTGGGTTGCTTGATAAAGCAAATGGATCCAGGTTCAAAACATGCTGATGACAGTCTTTCTAAATCTGGGGATGTTATAAATGCAAGGTCTACATTGCCATCAAATGAGATTTTGGTAAGCTTTTCTGAGTTAAAGGAGGATGTAGGAGAGGGACAGCCTCCGGTTGCTGTTGCTTCCCAAAGAGTTGAAGGAGGGTCATCTGTTGACGGAGGTTTAACCAACCCGGTTGCAGATTCTGTCAGTGGAATGAGTAGTTTACCTCTGACTGAGGGGAGTAGTATTGTTGATCAAAGGAAAATAGATACTTTTGTCGAATCCCCTAATAATGGTACAGGAGAAGATTCTTCTGCTTTGGGGACACATATAGATGGTTTGAGCACCTGTCCACATAATATTACTATCAGCAGTGTTGAGTTGAATAAGCTAGATGCCCTTAATCTTAAAAGTGATATTAGTGAAAATGTAGATGATTTTCAAACGGATGATGGTGGAGAACTGGAGGAACACCCTTTTGTCCAGGAGGCCGAAATGAATAAGCAGAATTTGGATGAAAATGTAGTTGAAAGTGGCACCCATGATTCAGGGAATCCGCTCTGTTTGGTCTCAAGGAAGGAGTCTAAAATAGCCGGAAATGGAATTGAAGTTAGCACCGTTAACGTAGAGGAAACGTCTAATAGGATTCTGAACGTGGATTCCGACTTGGATGTGGTGGAAGGACTCACCGAGGATATCCAAGCTGGCAAATGTGAAAATCGGGTTTTGTTGGAAGATGTTGATATTGGTGATCCATCTATAGTAAATATGCACGAGGTATCACATGAAAATGTTTTTGAGAGGCCTGAAATTGAGGTGAGCAATTTAAATGATTCTGAAGCATCTTTGTTGCCTATGGAGGATAATAAAGTTTCTAAAGCTGAAGTTGATGGAAGCAGCAGCAGTCATGTAGGAGATTTTGCTACTGCGAATGTGGAGTGTTCTACTGCTGAGCGGCTTAGGGAAACACAATTAACTGTAGCTTCATTAGGTGATAATGTTGCTTCTGGAGTTAGCATAAAGGCTTCAAATGTTGATGTCAATGTTCCATCTTTCATTCCGCCAGGGTCTTCAGAAATACTTGAAGAAGTTGTAGTTTCCAGTCAGAGTGATGTTCACAAATCTGACCAAGGTATTTCTGTGGAAGTAAAGGAGAGCACAGGGTTGCCTTCTGATTGTGGTAATAGGAGTTATGAGGTTGCTGGAAATCTTATTATTGGTAAAAGGGTTTGGCTCTCTTCATTGGGCGAAGGTATCACAAAAAATGAGTTGATGGTATCAAAACCACTCCCTGACTCTACTACTGGCCATGAATTAGGTATATCATGAAGTAATGAACTCATTCTATACAGATTTTTGCGCATTAAGCCTTCATTTTCTGGCATTGCTGCTCTCCCTTTTGCAGCCCGGTAAAATTCTAACTTGGTATATTTTGATGCAGTAGAGGGTGTGCATTTGCACTCTAAGAACACTGTTGCTGCTAATGCTGCTACCGTTCATCAAGACGTTCAGACAATGGATGCTTGTCATGAAGAGAACCAAGGTGATCCCCAAGGAGTGCTAAAGGAAGTCAGCGAGGAGCATAGGAATGGGATGGAAGAATGCACTTTTGTTTCTGATCCAAAAACAGTTGTGGGTGATGATTTTGAATCACAAGTTGTCTCTGAGAAGCATGAGGAAGTAACTGTGAAAGAAAGTTACGAAAAGTCATCCTCAAAAGTTCCTGGTGATTATTTTTACTTACTAGTATCTTTATCTTCTGCTTGCGATCATTTGAAGTCAAATTTATGCAAGACTCTTTCTCTCACAAACTAACACTTGCATTCATACTCATGCAATTATATATTATACCTCTGACTTTCCATGGATTTGTATTTTGACTTCCTATCAGATTTAAAAAATCATTGAAAACAATAAAAAGGAAATTATTGCTCTAAGCTAATGTTGATTTGCTAAGTGCTTTAGCTGAGTCAGTAGGTGAAAGCTGTAATTTATTATTTTGTACAGTAATCTGCACTAGTGTTCCCTTTGCTTTATCCTTGTTGCTTTTCATGACACTTTGGTTTGTTTGATCACTCGGCTTGAGTCTTTTTACACGTCCTTTAAATGTATTTTACCAAGTTTGAGTATTAGCCAAGACTAAAGTTATTTTCGTTTGGTAATAAATTTTCTATATGTTCCCATCTCTGGGACTTAATGTCACACACCATTTTATTTTTTTGCAGATGCTGAATCAGATCCAAGGGAGAATGAGTTTCCCGCACAACCTTTGCCTTCACCCTCAGAGGAAATCTGTTGTGATGCTGGCCAAAACGGTCAGGAAGTCAATAAAACCACTTCAGTATCTGGAGATAAGAAAGATGATGGTCAGATTGCAGTGGCCAGCATTGATGGTGAACCATGTAATTCTTATCTGTTTTATTTAATTCAAGATAATTATATGTTGAGTCTCTTGGTGGCCTCTCCTTGCCCTTGTTTTTTTTTTTTTTTTAATTCTTCTTGGGCGGAAAAGATTTTGGTGTTCTTCTTTGGTAAAGTTTGTTTTCCTACTTATTACATACTTTAAAAAATTTATGTTTGTCCTTGGATTGATGAATATAAGTTTACTTATTTCTCTCAATATATTTTACTTGCTGTTCAGAAAAGTTCTGTTATTTGAGATGCGTAAGTGAAACCAAATTACTAAAGATTTTGAGACTCATTTGGTATTTTCTCACTGGCAATGTATGTTTATTTCTGTTGTGACTGTTTAATCCAATTGCACAGGTGTTACTTTAAAGGTTAATGAAGATACCATCAGTTCACCCCCCTTATCTGAATCTAATGCTAAACATCGTGTACTGGAAAGTGGAAGCAGTTGTCTTGGCCCTGATGAGCCTTCCTGTGGATCCCCTACTATTATTAGTGCAACTCAACTTTCACTCTTTGAAAGTGAAAAGAAAGGAATTAAAGGATCCACAGATCCGAATGTTCCAAATTCTGGGGATATTGATGGAGATGCCGGTAAAGTTTGCTATGTTTCTCCTGATTCTAAAGGAAATGATGCCTCAAAATGTGAGAAGAATTTCACTTTCGAGGTCAGTACATTGGCAGCTTCACCTGCGATCGAAACTGGCAAGAATTGGCAGCCGTTTACCACTATTCAAGCTAGGAAAGTGTCACCGGTAAATTTATTTCTAGTCAATGGAACATATCTTAAGCTTATACGAGTTATATATCTTTGGTGCTTTGTGTCATTTTCCAAATGTTGCTAGAATATTCTTGCCGTAGGTTCTTATCTGAGATTTTGCAGTGGACCTATGATGCTCTATTCATTTTCAATATGTTATACTTTAAGATCCTGAACTGGTGTTACTTCTTGAAGATTGTAGAAGGATCTCCTTCAACTTCTGGTGTTGCCCAATTGAATCCTAAGGCTGCCCAAGATGTATCTCATGGAAGTCTTCAGGTCTCAAATAGAGAAATTGGACGTAGTGGTACCAAAGGTACTTCTGAGCGTAAGAATAGACGAGCATCTACTAAGGCAGCGGGAAAGGAAAGTGCTAAAAAAGGAAATACTGTGAAGGACACTGCTGCCGTGAGACAACCAGAAAAAGGGGAGAAAACAAGCAATGCGTCACTGATCCCTTCTGGAATTTTCCAGCGTGTGCAATCCAATGAAATGCAGCACTATGGGCATGTGGACTGCAGTAGTATGAAACCATTTGGTGTTCTTACTACTTCTACATCTACGCTTCCAGATTTGAACACTTCTTCTTCTACATTGTTTCATCAGCCTTTCACAGACTTGCAGCAAGTGCAATTGCGTGCTCAGATATTTGTTTATGGAGCTTTAATGTAAGTGTTATTTTCGTATAAACAATCAGCTTAATAGATATGGCAATCTCTTAATTCTGGTTTATATTGGGTATTTTTTTAGATTGTCTGATCTTTTTTGTTGACTAAGTAGCAGTAGCAACATGCTCTGTGGTTTGATGTTTTGATTGTCTGACATGTCTATTGAACACCTAGATATATTACTTTTCCCCATTTAACTTGATTGGGAGACCTTTGTTAGATAGTCTTATGCTTATTAAGAGTTTTTGAAGGTTCTGGCTCATCCTGTTTTATTAATTTTAATATTAATACTATAAAAAGAAGGGATTGTTTGACATGTTTACTTTCTTGTCTTAAACTAATTTCTGCAGTCAAGGATCTGCACCTGATGAGGCATATATGATATCAGCATTTGGTGGACCTGGTTAGTTTTTCTCCTTATGTGAGTGTTACATTCTAACATATTACAAAGTTCACTTCCTGGCATTTCTGTGTGCAGATGGAGGAAAAAGCATTTGGGAGGCTGCCTGGCGTGCATGTATGGAGAGACTCCATGGTCAAAAATCTCTTCTCAATAACACGGAGACACCGATGCAATCACGTTTAGGTCCTCGTTTAAAATAAAATTAATCTGTTTAAATTCTCTATTCTCTTAATTTGGTTACGTTTTTAACCTGTCACAGCTGATGTATTCTACAGGTGCAAGAGCTCCTGATCAAGCAATTAAACATGGTGCAATTCAGGGAAAAGTTGCTTCTTCGCCTCTTGGTCGAATCAGTAGTAAGGGTACTCCTTCACCAATAGTAAATCCCATGATACCCCTTTCATCACCACTTTGGAGTATTCCTACCCCTTCTAGTGATACCCTGCAAACTAGTGGCATGCCTAGAGGTTCAGTAATGGATTATCAGCAGACACCTTCTCCTCTCCATCCTCTTCAAACTCCTCCTGTTAGGAACTTTGTTGGACATAACACTTCTTGGATATCTCAGTCCCCTTTCCGTGCTACATGGGTTCCTTCTCCACAGACTTCTGCATTTGACACTAGTGCTCTTTTTCCTGTGTTGCCAATCACAGAAACAGTTCAGCTTACACCAGTTAAAGAACCATCTCTGCCCCATCCCTCTGGTGTAAAGCCCATCTCTTCTGCACCTTTGATCCATAGTCTGAGTCCTGCTAATGTTTTATCTGTGACTTCCCCGATTCTTGATCCAAAAAAGGTGACAGTATCAGCCGGTGAGCATTCTACTGATCCAAAGTCTAGAAAAAGAAAGAAGAATCCAGTTTCTGAGGCTTCAAGCCAGATTAAGTTGCATCCTCAATTTGAAACTGAAATGGTATCAGCTCCCATAGTTACTAGTCATATGTCTACATCTGTTTCCATCACAACCCCAGCTAGTCTTGTCTCTAAAGTGTCCTCAGAGAGAGTCATTATGCCCATATCACCGACAATTTCCACTGATCACATACTGAAAGGTGAGCAGGAGATGCGGAAAAGAGCCAATTTATCAGAGGAGACCCTTACTAAACTAAAGGAGGCTAGAACACAAGCAGAGGATGCTTCTGTCTCTGCCGCTGCTGCTGTTAGTTACACCCTAGAAATATGGAATCAGTTGGATAGGCAGAAGGACTCTGGATTGGTACCAGATGTTGAAAGTAAACTAGCTTCTGCAGCTGTAATGGCTGCCTCTGCCACTGCTGTTGCGAGAGCGGCAGCTGCGGCTGCCAATGTTGCATCCAATGCTGCGTTGCAAGCAAAATTGATGGCTGAAGAAGCTTTGAATTCAAGTGGTTACAGTAATTCAAGTGAAAATAGTGGAACTTCTCTTTTTGATAGTATGAAGAATTTGGGAAAAGCTACTCCTGCATCTATATTAAAGGGTGAAAATGTCAAAAGCAGTTCTAGCTCAATTATTTTTGCGGCTAGGGAAGCTGCTAGAAGGAATGTTGAAGCTGCTTCAGCTGCTTCCAAAAGAGCTGAAAACATGGATGCCATTGTGAAAGCTGCTGAGCTGGCAGCGGAGGCTGTGTCTCAAGCTGGGAAAATTGTTGCTATGGGTGATCCTTTGTCATTGAGTGATCTAATTGAAGCTGGTATGGAGGGTTATTTGAGAGCACCCCAATCTTCTGCTCAAGGTGTTGCGAAATCAGCTGATGGGAATGGTGGAAAATTGAACATAGATAGTGTGAGAGAAAGCCCAGATACCTCTGTCAAGCATTTAAAAGAGGTTCCATTGGATAGTAGAAAAACACAGACCACTAACCAAGAGATGCTAGCCACTTCAAAAGAGTTGTTAGGGGAGTCAATTGAGGACCATGCTCGATTGGTATCTCTTGCAACCAGTGTAAAGAACACAAAAGGACACCGGGGTGACAAAGCTTCAGATTTGGCAAAGACTATTGGGGCTGTTCCTGAATCTGAAAATGGATCGAGATCTTCCTCTATCACCCTTCAGATTGAGCATGAAAAGGAGGTGAATCCTTTAAAAGAGAACAGCATCCAGGAGGGTTCCCATGTAGAGGTTTGTGAACCTAGTAATCTAAATTTTCTATTCTTGAATTAGAACAAGTTATACTATAGAACATTGTGTAAGATAGCGTGCTAGTACTGCTTATTGGACTCGAGTGCTGTTGTGCATTTTTTCCATTCAGTAAATTTTGGTAATGCTGTTGGTTCCATGTTTATATACTTTTTTACTCCACTTGTTTTAGGTTTTTAAAGAGGGGCCACAATTTAAAGCAGCCTGGTTCACAGCCAATGTATTGAGTTTGAAAGATGGGACGGCTTATGTCTGTTACACTGAACTTCCATCAGATGAAGGTAAGCTGCTCTTCTTCTTCTTCTTCTTCTTCTCATTTTTCTTCCTTTTTCACCATTCTCTTTTCCTTATAATGCAACAGCATTTTTAATCCAAATGATAGGAGTTTTACATTTTTGTGGGATGTGTAAGATACAGACAAATTCAATAATATAATTTTAATGGTAAGTTGTTATGACAAACTTTGTTATGAACCTTGATTCACATAGGAAGGGAGGATTTCTTTGCCATTAAAGTAAATGGGGTTTATAGTGGTTTCATCTACAACACAGCTTGGTTATTCCTAATCTATAAGTTTTCCTTGTGACCTGGAGACTGAATCCATAATAACAGGGACTAGTTATATTTTTTTAATCAAGCAAATACTGATCACTTAAGACTCTCCTCATAGAAGACTTATCTTTGGAAGAATTTGAAATTATCAAACGTGCTTCATGTGCATACCAGTGGTTTATTTATATATGTTTGATTCTTTATCTGTAGGTTCGGAGAAGCTAAAGGAATGGGTGGCCCTTAAAGGTGAAGTAGACAAGGCACCTAAAATACGCATTGCTCGTCCTATGACTGTCTTGCCTTTTGAAGGAACAAGGAAGAGACGCAGAGCGGCTATGGCTGAGTATACTTGGTCTGTTGGAGATAGAGTTGATGCTTGGAAGCAGGATAGGTATGTTTAGCTATCTTTGGGATTGCTTTGTTTAAGAAATAATCCGCTTATAGCTTAACTTAAGAAATAATCAACTTCAAAGATAAGTTGATAGATGTTTGGTAAATTGGATTTATATATAATCAACGTAATAAAAAAGTAGAACAAATGTGTTTGGTAAGCTTTAATTGATCATGGAAAATGACTAAAATGGTCATGCCCGTAAAAAGCATAATATTTTATTCAAGTATTAATGTTTTACGCTTTTTTTTCATATTTTCCGATTTTTTTAATTAATTATTTAAAAAAATCTACCGAGTTAACTCAATTTTTCCCAATACAAACCCAGTCAACTCCATCTTCATACAAACCACACCGAGTCAACTCACTAACTCAATCTCCATTAAATCATTAATGGAAAACTACAACTTTTAACGAGATCCACCGGTGACAGGGGGATGAGGTCGGATCGCCTCCGATGAAATTGATTTCTGTCGAAGAGACTGCGAAGCTAGGTGCAGCGAGCCACCGCGATAAGGCCTAGCACGCATATAAAGGCAGCGGTGGAGTTCACTGGTGGTTGAGTTCACAACGTTGTCGAATTCAAGGGACGAGTCTTTAAATATGAGTGGCCACTGTTGGAGGAAACCGGCTTCCGACGACAATGTCGACTTCCCCGAAGAAACCTAGTTATTCTCCAACCATTGTCGTTAAATATTAGTGGCCACTGTCGGTGGCCATTGTCACCGATCACAATGGTGGCCACTGGCCACTGGCCATTGGCCACAGTTTTTTGTTTATTTACCAAAATATTATATTTATATTTTTTAGTATAAAAATAATTGACAGTATGTAAAAAAAATGCAAATTTTGGTAGATATTATAGAATTTGTTTTTTTATACATTAAAGGACATTGTTGTCTTTTAATTTAAATAATAAGGATAATATTGAAATTTTACAAGTATTGAAATAGCTTCTCCAATAATCAGCTTTAAAAAGCAACCCCCAACCAATTTTTTAAAAGTTGATTATTTGAAGAGCAAATTATGAAATAAGTAGATTATGGAGTGTGTACCAAACGCTTTATGAGTTCTTAATTATAAAATAAGTGACTATTTCATAAGTTTAAGCAACCCCAAATATAGCTTTTGTATACTGCAATGTGTATTCATGTTATATATGTTCTGATAACAATTGTAGGATGGGTTATGGGGAAGTGGTTAGGGATTTGAGAACTTACGTTTTGTGTTAAGTTCCAGAAAGATAATTAGGGATTTTGTGGATATTATCTTTTGTTATTTTATTAGATATTATCTTTTGTTATTTATCTTTAGAAGTTATCTACTTTAGAGATAATTGATTCAGGTTTTTATCTTTAGATGTTTGTTTTTTATTTAAACTCTTTGTATTTATCTCTTGTATCTGATCTTTACAAAAGGCCCTTTTAGAGCCTTTTGTAAGGTTAGACTTGATGAATTGAATAAAAAATTGAATTGTTGTGTTTTTCCAATCCCCTTTTCTGGTTCTATTTCCTTCTGGTTCTACATCAATTGGTATCAGAGGCTAATCTCTTTTCTCTATACACACTTCCGCAACTAATACTCACCAAAAAAAACAAAAAAAAAACAAAACAAAACAAAACTACTTAGCAACACACTGTTTACACCTCCAATCGCCCACGCGCCCAAGTGTTGCTGCCTCCACGCGCTGTTGCAGGCCACCAGTGGAAAATTTCACTTCGATCCAAATTTCCATATGCTTCGTACTGTTTGCAGGCTTTGCAGCTATGTCAGAATATCCGGATGATTTCCATAGCTTTGATTATTCCGATGATGAATTCGAATATAGTCATCCCTACTGTTATGGAGATTTTGAATATATCCAGATTTCTTGTTCATTGGTCGCAACCCATTTGACTCGCCAGGAGTCGAGTTCTTCTTAGTGGAGGAGAATGATGGGGAAGTGGTTAGGGATTTGAGAGTTCCGGAAAGATAATTAGGGATTTTGCGGATATTATCTTTTGTTATTTTATTAGATATTATCTTTTGTTATTTATCTTTAGAAATTATCTCCTTTAGAGATAATTGATTCAGGTTTTCATTTTTAGATGTTTGTTTTTTATTTAAATTCTTTGTATTTATCTCTTGTATCTGATCTTTATAAAAGGCCCCTTTAGAGCCTTTTGTAGGGTTAGACTTGATGAATTGAATAAAGAATTGAATTGCTGTGTTTTTCCAATCCCCTTTTCTGGTTCTATTTCCTTCTGGTTCTACATCAATGGGAAGGCAACAATAATGATAAGAGTTATTCAGTGTGCCATACTTGCTTATGCCTAGCATAAGGATCAATTCTTTTTGAGTTACATCCCTTGTCCAAGTGTAATGTTAATTGCTAGAAGTTGTCCCTAGAAAATTTATTTTCTCTTGGTCTTGGGCTCTTTTTTAAAATTAATTTAAGATTTCTAGTACAGAGCTGTATATTCAGTATCTAGTTATCTAATCATGAAAGTCTGGTCAAGCCTTCCAACTGATCCTTTGTAGAATATTGATTCTGGACCCCTTGATTTTTATCGCAAGTGCTTTCGATGCTTCTCTACAGTAGCTATCTTTATTTACAATCATCTTAACAATCCATGACTCCTGTATGTTACCATGTCAAGTCATTTCATATTGTTTTATTTTTCAGCTGGTGGGAAGGTGTTGTGACTGAAAAGAGCCAGAAAGACGAAACTACGTTTACTGTCCATTTCCAAGGTATGTGTTATTTATCTTCTTTTTTGTGCACAGCCTTAGGTTGTTATCTGCTTAGAGTTTGTGGTGTTGAAATGAGTCACGATATGGATCTTCCTGCAGCTCAAGGAGAAACAGCAGCTGTTAGAGCTTGGCATCTCCGTCCTTCTCTCATATGGAAGGATGGGGAGTGGGTTGAATCTTCTAGTTCAACAGAAAACAGTCATGCTTCCCACGAGGTGATATGTTTTGCTTGTGCTTTTGTTTGATGTAATGCTGATGTGAACCTAGAAATTTATCAGTTGCTTGCTTATACCAAGTCATGACATTTGTTTTTCAGGTTGATACTCGACAGGAAAAGCGACTGAGGATGAACAGTCCTGCAGTTGAAGCAAAAGGGAAGGATAAGATTTCAAAAGGCATTGGAGCTGTGGAATCTGGAAAACCTGATGAGCCAAGATTACTAGATTTGTGTGCGAATGAAAAGGTATTTAAAATTGGTAAAAGCACCATAGCTGAGAATAAACCTGAGACCCTCAGAATGATACGAACTGGTTTGCAAAAGGAAGGATCGAGAGTGGTTTTTGGTGTTCCTAAGCCTGGTAAGAAGAGAAAGTTTATGGAAGTGAGCAAACATTACGTTGTAGATCAGGGCAGCAAGGTCAATGAAGCAAACGATTCAGTTAAATTTACGAAATATTTAATGCCTCAAGGTCAAGGATCAGGATCTCGTGGATGGAAAAATGTGTCAAGAAGTGACCCAAAGGAAAAACGTGCAGCTTTATCTAAGCCCAAGGTTCTCAGGTCTGGAAAGCTACCAAGTGTTTCAGGTAGAACAATTCCACAAAAGGACAATGTAGTGAATCCTGCAGTTTCTGTTCCTGATGATGGTGCTGCTATAGATCACATGGAAAAGATCAAGGATTCTGCTGGCCACTTGGAGAATGCATCAGAAAAACATAACTTGATGGAGTTCCGATCTTTGTCTAGCTCCAAGGATGCAGCAGAAGGCCCGATCCAGTTTTCTTCAATGCCTCTCACTTCCAATGCTCCATCTAAGAAAGTTTCTGCATCTAATCCCAGAACTGAACGGGTTACTAAAGGCAAACTTGCACCTGCTGGTGGAAGATTGACTAAAATAGAAGAAGATAAAGTCTTTAATACAAATTCTGCAAAATCAAGCTCTGAAGTTGTTGAGCCCCGAAGATCTATCCGCAGAATTCAGCCAACTTCAAGAGTGAGTTTCTGGAGTTATTGAATATTTATCTTAAAATTGGACATTTTGAAAACATTTATGTTTCTTTTATTATTACTTTTTATGTTTCGTTATCCATGGTAAATAGACTGGTTCGTCTCTTGTACCTAAAGTTATGAAAGAAATAAGAGGTATATTTTTCTGATAAGAAACATAGAGAACTTGTTTCCGTAAAGAAAGAAGGTGATGTTCCATGTGAGGGAATTAGAGTTGTTAATCTCACAATAGCTTTCATTTCTCATCCAAATTTTATTTTATTTTTTTCACAGAACTTGTCTGCTTTCAGATTCCATCATTCATGATACTTTTGATCCCTATTCATGTTGCATTTTTCAGAGTCTAATTCCATTTTTCACATGAGAATAGTTACCTTGATCTCTTGGCTTATCCTTTCAGCGACAGTATTCATCTTCGTAATTCTTAGTTGATGAGAAGGTTTCCCACTTTCCCATGATTCTGCTACCTATAGCAGTCTGCATTCATCAAATGTTTCAGGTGTTATCTTATGCATGTTGTGTCTTATTGAAAAAGGGAATAAGAAAAAAAAAAAAGGGAAAAAAGAGGCATATAGTCGGTGTTAACACTTATGAATGATGATCCCATGTCTTTGTGTCTCAAAGATCATGGTTGTGTGTAAATGCGATGTCGTCTATTTTTTGCAGTCTCACGGCATTTTCGGTTTAAATTACTTGGTGCTTTTTCATCAAATGCCTTTTACAATTGTAAATAGCGAAGAATATGTTCCTTTAGCATCCTATTTCTTCAATAGTTAGTTTAATAGAATATTGGTGATAGATCTGATTCCTTTTACAATTGTAAATAGTATGAATATGTTCCTTTATCATCCTATCTCTTCAATAGTTAGTTTAATGGAATATTGGTGATGGATCTTATTTTTGAACTTATGGATCTTTTGCAGCTATTGGAAGGTCTACAAAGTTCGCTGATAATCTCAAAAATACCTTCTGCTTCACATGACAAAAGTCACAAAAATCAGAATAGGGCTACTACATCTAGAGGTGAGATTTCAAATTTAGAGTTCAGTGTGAATAATTGTCATCTTTTTCCCTTTAATTCCACTAGTGAAATTACTAAACTATTGTTGCCTTGTTTGTGTTGAAGCATGAATAGATCTGACTGCTTTTTTTTTTTTTTTTTTTTTTTATTGTAACAGGGAATAATCATGGTTGAAACAGATTCTCGCAATGACGCGATCCAGTCGAGAGAAAACTGAATATGGTTATTGGGTGACCACAGCACATGAGCGTAGTTTTTGTGTATATTTATGATAGAGGAGAAAACTAGGAATGGAAATTCTTGCTTCCTTGGGTCTTAGTTATGAGATGTAGCCAGTAGATGTTAATATCAATTTTTAGTTTCCTAATTATGATTCGATCACCCTAGGTCTTACCCTAATAGGTTGTATATGGAAGATTTCCGTTTAGTTTGTGGCTTGAAATCACAGAGAAGCTTTCCCAATCTATAATATATTCTGTTGCTCTATTGTGTTACATGCTTAAGTTGGCTGTGGTCTGTGATCTGTGATCATAGTTCAATGATTATAGAGTTATTTTCCAAACGTAAAATCATTGTTCAGTGGTGTGGTTGGGGTGCCCTTGAACATTTACAAACTTGGAAGTGCATGTTTCTGGAATCTGGATAGGCCTGTGCATTTCAGTTGCCAATTAACAAATTAACAGTCACCAAGTGGTTTTAGTGCATTTGTTATTTGTAAGTGGATTATTTAGGGAATTGTTTGTTTGTGATATATAGGTAATAATAGGTACATAATCAACATATAATTTGATCAAAAAACGACTCGGGATACAAATATGAATTCAAATTATTTATATTGGAGTGAAATTTACCATGGTTACTTGGGTGTTGCATGTTTTTGCATGTTTAATGAATCTCTCTCTCTGTCTACATACACTTGCAGTATGGTCACTTGAATTTGAGATATGAGACAGTTGATGCTTCTTGACTTGGCAGTGGTCAGGAGTTAGCAATCCTTTGACACTGAAATGTCTAAGAGACAGTATCCGCATACAAATATGTTGCACGTTCAGCAACTGGACAATCTATAGAGACATGAGAGAAAAAAATGCATTTGATAATCTAAGTATTGACCAACAGATTATCGTACGTCAAAGAAAAGAAAATAGAAAAAACAGAACGTAAATTTTTGTTACTTAAATAGAAAAAACAGAACGTAAATTTTTGTTACTTAACAAAAAGTGTTTTGACATACCTACACATGTATCTACCCAGCAAAACTACATATGAACAATTGGAGCCCCTCATAGTTCGTTTGAACCTGTACATCAATTGATCCAACAAACCCCTTTTGAGTTGTTGACTTGATCTCTAATGCCACACTAAAAAATTGTAATGGCAAGCATAATTAGACATTGCAGCGCTGTCAGTACCTGAGATCGATTTATTAACAAGCCCTGAATGAGGAACCCTTTTTCTCCCCTTAGTCTGTAAAATGATCATCACTCTTGTTATCTCCAGAAGATAATGTTGGTTCTTCTGCCATGCTTCTCTTCTTGTATCCTTTCTCAACTTGATTCTCTCCGAATTTTGGTTGGAGTGTTACCGTTGAGTCCATGGAAACTTCTTCTAAGTGATCACCTTCGTCATCACTAAACGGTTTCTCACAGACACAGGAGTGTGGGAATTCAAGAAACTCGCCTTGTCCTGCTTTCATTATGTCTGGTTCTCCCATGAATCCTCTCTGGGACAACTTTACCTTTTTGGCAAATGTATCCCAATCCATCTTGTCCCTCGTCATGAACAAAGCACTGAGCTTTTTTGCATTTGGTCTGATGGTCCTTTTGTGCCCCATGTACCTCCTTTTATTCCAGAATGCATGATCAAAAGGAAATGATCAGTCATTGATGTCCAAAAGTAACAGAATAAACATTAAAATCCAGACAAACTGCAATGCACCAAACAAGTGAATGTTTTATAAACTTAGACATGAGTAGACAAACACAAATTCCCAGAAATGGCAATTCTTGCGAAGACAAGAATTCTATATATTTATCGAAGGGATATGATGTGTGGTTGACAATACCAAAGTAATATACGACTATAAAGATTAGGATATCACAAGTTCTCTCCCCTTAGCAAGATGCAATATCCCAGAATTATATAATTTATTAAACAGCGAGGTCAAATATATTGTATATGTATACCTGTAGCCAACGTGCTTTTATATAACTCAGTTTTGGAAGCAAATATTATTTTGTTTTATAACCTAATTTCACAGACAAATTAATTATCATTTCGGAAATTGCCAAACTGTGTCAAAATCAAGGTATGCACAAATCTTCACAAGTAAATTCTCTAGGCAAAACCAATTGTCTGTCAGTCAAATTGGAAGTTCTAAGCATAAAATATAAGCTATTTTTGGTTCAGTAAGGGCTCTTTTGAAAGTCGTTTCCCTGTGCTTTGTATCTTTGAATTTGGTTTTAAATTCTTGTGTTCTGTACTTCTGTTAAACCACTGAGATGGGTTCTTTTAATAGTCAGCACTTCAAAATAAATGCTTGAACAAAATCAATCAACCGCCCCTTCATATTGAGAAAACAAAAAGAGTGAAGACTTAAGAAAAAAGATTAAATTTCTCACCTTCGACCCGCAAGAATTTTGGCCATATTTCCATTGTTATTAGTGACAAAAACATCACTTTCGTCACAAACAATGTAGTCAATTGCAGCAAGTCGAGACGAGAACGGAAGAAAAGGTTTCAGCTCTTCGTTAGCAAGCATCTCCTTTGTATAGAAATTTGGGAACAGTTCTCTTAGAGGTCGCAAAGTCTCTTCTCCCCCATATATTTCTCCAGATGCAACATAGAGGTACGTGTCATTGGCAAAACCAAGTGCCCGCAGCATCAATCCCAGCTCATGAGGGGTAAGTGGGCACTTCCCTCGCTTTCGCTCTCCCTCAGGACTTAAATCCTGTCAAGGTAACAGAAAACAAACTAAAAAGCTTGTTTGAAATTACACGATTGAGTGATAAATATTGGGTAAGCGCTAGCATTCCTCTTCACAAGCATTATATACCTAATCTTAGGCTAATTGAGTGATAAATATTGTGCATGCATATCCAACAAAATTGGCAAAGTAGGAAAAAAAAAAGATAGAATATAAATCTTGTCTTCCATCATGTTTAGGTTATTTGGGTAAGAGGAACATATAAATTTCATCATTCCACCTGCTGATACGAACAACAAAAAAAATGTATCAAGTTGTAAGGGACAGTAGTCTCACAGGTAATGTTGCCCATCGTTTCCTTATTTCGCCAAGCTCATATCTCTCTTTGTCACCCCCACCATAGTAACATCCGGAAAATGCAAGCATATCAGGTTCAAATCTGTGATTACAACAGTTTGGAGCAGATCAAGAAAATTGGAAAGTGTGAGCAAAAATTCATCATATTTACATATGTTGTATCTACGAATACTGTAATTGTTACAATACACTAGTATGGGAAACAGAGCTGTGGCGGAATCCTAGCAAACAACTAAAGTGGAAGGATAATAAAGATATTGTATGACTAATTCAATTTAGACATGAGTCCAGATCTAAAAAGAATAAATTTTTTGAAGGTGGGCTGCATCCAGAACAATCATTGCACTCAATTAGAGTGTTTATGAATATTGCGTTACATAGAACACTAAATTCATATTTACATATGTTGTATCTACGAATACTGTAATTGTTACAATACACTAGTATGGGAAACAGCGCTGTGGCGGAATCCTAGAAAACAACTAAAGTGGAAGGATAATAAAGATATTGTATGACTAATTCAATTTAGACATGAGTCCAGATCTAAAAAGAACAAAAATTTGAAGGTGGGCTGCATCCAGCACAATCATTGCAGTAAATTAGAGTGTCTATGAATATTGCGTACATAGAACACTAAATTTTTAATACTTCTTAACAATTGAGACAAACCTCAAGTGAACTGCAATAAATCGTTTTGCTGTCTTCCGCATTCTCATGACAAGCTTCTGACCTAGTTTTTGAATAGGTTTTGTAAATCTTAAAGCATGATAATTAACTCGGCAACGCAACTTCTGTAGCTCTACATCAAGATCATTGGCAAGTCTATAATCAAACTTAGTCAATTGCACCACCTGCAAAACATCCAAAGTGTAAATTGCCTTGCAGCAATCAAAATCATAAACAAACGCAATCTTCTGGCAGACAATTAACATCAGGGATATTACTAGTAGAGAATATCATTAAAGCTGTGTCTTTACAGTTTTACAGAATCAGAAGTGTTTCCGTTTCATGGAAAATTTTACAATTATAACAAGACAACTCAAAGATTTCTAACATGATATAAAACAAAAAAAATCATTACCAAAACCATTTACAGAATCAATTTTTTTTTTTTTACACAGATTACTGATTGAGAAGAGTGGTCTTACACGTCTTCTCAAGAGTACTGGCAGAACTTGATCCAGATAATATTCAGGAGTAGATTTCCTTGGAACACGCATAGTGTATGGTGGTTTTTCCATTGATCGCATGACTTTATCTGGAACTCTTTTCACGATATTTACATCTTTTGAAAGAGAATTAATGAACCAATCAACATCAAAAATGTTGACAAAGTCACTGCAAGGCACATACAACCACAGTAAAGTTGACTGTAAAAGAGAGCCACAAAAAGAAATAGATACAGATTAAAATGCCACAGCTAGTAGTTGATATTCAAACTTACCTGTCATCCTTCCAATAGGAATTATGATCCAACTCGGGCACAACCAGTGTTGCATTAAGAATGCGGGCAACAACCACAGCATCTGTTATCTGAGTGCCACAAATGAATTGTCATAACAAAATAATAATAATAAAATCAAAAAATTGCATATCATTTTTGGTAAACGCCTTAAACTGCTAAGCACGATAACTTGGTTTCAAGTCTTGAATTCCATCAAGTAATGCAAAAGGGTAAGCCTGAATCTAAAACATCACTCCCAGGACCCTGCTTCAGTGGGACTGGCACAGGGTAATAACTTCCTTCTGTTATTTTGTGGTCTAAATAAAAAATATGAAATTCAGTGGAAAGATTACTCAGAACCCTATTTGACCTCACGACTAAAATCGACAAATTAATAGCTGCTGCTCGAAAGAACTATACAATTAAACAGAATCAACATATGTTATTTTATGTAATGAAATTTATATGATAACAAAATCTTATGCTAGAGCTTCTTTGTTTTTTAGCTGGAAATGTAGCAGAACATAACAGGATATTATCCACTTCGTACTTACTCCTGTTCTTTGTTGATTCAGTCCTCCACTTGCTGCAATAAGCAAATACCCATTTGAGGACCGTCCACTTGTGACAGCTATACATCAAGATCGGCAGCGTTAGGAAGATAAATTAAGAATATGTGGAGCATATCATCTATGCTATAAAGAGTTTAAAAATCTGTCAATGTGAAATGTTTTCGAACACCAAAAATTGAAGCAGGTGTTACTGAAAATATTTCTATAAAACAAAGCAGCCTTATTCCAGGCCGACAAAGAACTCATGTGAAAAAGTGTCAACCTCTTAATCCATTTTTAGCTACAAAGTTTTCAGGGAGGAGCAAAATTATTCAAGCAAACTTATTACGTAAATTGATAATGATACTAAACAAAACTGCCTACTAATTGACCCCGAAAAGAGTGATATAATCTGATTACCGTGGTCTAACTTAAGAACTTACACAACTTTTGGAGCACAAGTCAGATGCAACAACTTCAACAAATAATAACAATTAATTTATTCCTGTAGAGAAGACAAATTAAGAAGAAATAACTCTAGTAGTACTTGCAGCTGTAGTAAATGCACTTGGGAGAGTAAATTTTGAACTTGAGGAATAATAATAAATGGTTTTGCTAATATGGCTGAAGGAAAAATATACCATGATAAATTATCTTAACAGTATCATGCTTGAACAAATCAGTAGCATAACTATGAGGAAACATTCATTCCCTATCAAGAAAAATGAGTTAAAGCTTCAGAAGATATGGTTCCCCAACAGCAACTATACTAATCTCAGAAAAACTATATCTTTCTATCACACAATCTATCCTAGCGAGAAACCAATGAACATTATAGCAGCAACTGATGGATTATTCAAACAACATAAAAATTTTATATATAACAAAATAAGTGATTAACAAAAAATGTACTTACAAGCAATTTTTTTGCTTCTTTCACTGCATCCATAGTAATATTTGGAGTATTTCGATTTCCAAATATCAATTTGTGCACGACGACCTCCATCCTTGAATATTACGACCAATAAAGACAATGTAGTTCAATCGTGGAAATCCAAACAACAACAAAAGAAGATTATTAATAAAAAGAAAAGAAATTACCAATTTGGAGTAGAAGCTACGCTTGACCAATCGCTGAGAGTACCATTCGAGATCAGATGCTACATGACCGGTGAAGAGCGAAATCAATCCAAGAGCGAAAAGCATAAGACCGCAGAGTAACGACCACGGGATCTTCCTGCGCTGCAAAGCAAGGGATCGCCATCTCCAGACGACATCGTATTTGCTGCCTGTGCTGCTGTTGCAACCGTTTTGTTGCTGTAACAGAGCCAGGTTAGCCGATATCACGCTAAACCTCCACGCCTTCGCCACGCCCATAAATAGTCGATTTTGCCCTCACGAGAATGCCATGGAAAAATGGAGCTCTCTTCGGATGCAGAGTTTGAGTTAAAGATTACTGCAAGAGAGGGGCGAAATTGTACAGAGGCTGAGAGAGAAAAGCCAAAAACTAGGGTTTTGTTGCGATCAGAGAAGGCCAGAGAGGGAGCTTTGAAACGTGAGACTGTGGAGGTTTTTTTGAGCGAAAGAAGAGAGCGAGTGATGCTTTTTAGTATTTAATGTTAAATTTTGTTTTTGTCAAGTAAATTTTTGTTTGATTTAATTATCAATTTATTGGAAGATAAATTTTGTAATTTAGGAAAATAAATAAAATTTAAAAGTCCGGGTTTTAACTTTTATGGAACGGGACTGACTAACTAACCTAACGGCTGTTTGCTCCGTTTATGTAAACTTTTGCTTCATTGCGACTTACAAAATTAAATGAATATCATTTACCGTCCAATTATATTGGATAGTAACAAAGAGGATTGGCTTAGGATCGATTAGTGATCATGGATTATATCAGAAATAATAATTTATTATTTTTGTAGTGATCGAATGATGTTATTGCAATTAAAATGAAATCATCTCCCATATCAACCAGCTCACCAAGTGATAACTATCACCAAGTACAAAAAAAAAAAACTCAGTATAGTCGAGATTTTTCTTTCTTTGGGAAGAAGAAATGTACTCAAAAATATCTTAAAATGAGTCCAAACTCCAAAGTAACTAATTAGAACGAGAAAGAGAAAGAAAAAGGACGATGAACATAAAAAGGTAGAAGTTCTCAAGTACCCCACATAAGCAGAGATGTGAACGAATTAAGTTCAACTGAGGAAGTTTTGTTTGTCTGCAGACTGCGTCCCCCGGTCACTATTGTTTTCCTCTTTCTTTTTTTTTTTTATTTTTTTTTTTATTTTTAAGGTTAGAGGCATGTTGGGATCCGGTAAGACTAGGTTCTACGAGACCAATTAGAATATATCTTTCATTTATGGGTTTCTTTTGGAATTCTCCACACTTTACGATTTAAAATGTAAATATGAGAATATATTTACAATATATCATTTTAAAGTCTCCGATTACTTTATTAATTATAAGACCTCGTTGGGGACTACTTTTTTAACAAACATTGAATTGAATGACTCTTCGACGAGAAAAAAAAAAGATGTGGTACTAGGTATTTCTCATATCTGTTTCAATTCGTACAAGAAGAAAACAAAAATTGTAATAGCCGCCATTAATTCATTCAAATTAAATCTCCAGATTTTAATTATAATAATAGAATTTGACACTGGAAATGCGTCTTTAGCATAATTGATAACTTTATTAAAAGAAGCAAAAGGGATGATTAGTGATTAGAAGTTGGAACAAAACATGGTCCCATAAGAAACCGAAACCGATTGTCCCGATCGGCCAAGCACGTAAATAAAATATTAAAATGATGCTATATTAATTAAAAGCGACAGTCCATCACTGTGCAAGAGCTGCACGTGAGAGGAGATCACAACTGAGAGATTGGCTACCCGTTAATGATATAACTCTTTGGTTCACTCCAATATGAATGTGATTTCCAAATTCCAATTATTAAAGTAGTTTCCAAAATTAACTCAATACTAATTTTGAGTTGTTTCCAAAAATCATTGCTATCATACCCATGTTGATATAATAACCAAGAGCCAAATCCCACATCAGAGTATGATTTTAGGGAGGGACAAGCTACTACACATATAGGGATGATAACACCAAAAATTAAGAACAATATTTTGATTGATTTTAACGTGAAAATCATTTTTAAAAACTTAACCATTAATGGTTCTCAATTTTTAATGTTGAAATACCCATATTTATGAACATTATTTGGATACTGACCGGTCAGTAACCAGCTATACTGACCAACCAATGGTTGGTTGCCACGTAATCCATAATAAGAAGAAAATGGTAAAGAATTAAAGAGTTTTTACCACATAACAACACTCTATCGGAGGATCAATATAGCTGTTAGTACCCAAACTTTTTCCTATATATATTAGCCAAGCCTTCCAGAGAACATTAAAATATTCTACCTAATTAGGTGTCTTAAATCTCTTGATTGAAATATATCTTCCGGTTCTAATTGATCTTTTACTATTGCTTTAATCAATATTGTTACAATCAAGAAAGAGTAGTTTCTGGTATTTTCCCAAGGTTGATTCGAAACTCAAATTTAATTGGCATATGTCCTGACGTCCACCTCTTGCCCTCTTGGTCGATCTTGATGTGTCTTCAAATAAGAAGCTTTAAGTAACAGGTAAGCCTTCACACATTTGAATGATGCGTCTTTAAACAAGAAGCTTCAAGACATTTGAATCATTGACACCTTCCCAATATAAGCCACCTAAAAGCTTACAAATAATGACAAGGGAAAATTCGTAAGGACATAACTTAATTGGTAGATTGATGAGTTTAGAATTTGAGTAAATAACTTAGAATTTGAGTAAATAACTTCAAAGTCAGTGGCTCGAATCTTACCAATAATAAAATCTTCAAAAAAAAAAAAAAAAAAACAATAACTAGGAAATCATAAACAAATTTACTGTCAAATATCATGGCATTAGACCCTTTCACCTTCCAAAACTAAAAATTTGTAGAGAACTCATGAGCATCGTCAAATTTATATAACATAAATTAAAATGTAAATCAATCAAAAAAACTATATATTATATATAAAATATGATATATAAATACAGAGTAGATGGTAATATTATCGTGTCCCTTTATCATTTTAATAATATAAATTAACTAATAATTTTTGTTTCCATAATTCTATTGATCATGTAAATAGGAAACAAAACCAGTCCATTTTAATATTTTAATTTCCTATTATTTTACATATCATTATCTAATCAAGTATGTAATATATATATATATAATAGAGTAATACATATCACACCTAAAATCACAACTTTTACATCATAATACATGTGGCAAATTGAGCTGTCAATTTGTGAGTGGATACACATTAATGATGATTTATCTCACTTATCTATGTATCCACACACCAATTGACACATCGACTGCCACACATGTTGTGATAGAAAAGTTGTGATTTTAGGTGTGATATCTAGCATTATTTGTAATTTTTTTTTTAGATTTCTCTAATACAATCTAAGTAAATATTGAACTACTGTAACAACTATCTATATTATTTATTTTACTAGGCTAATTATCATATGATTTTGATAAATTTATTTTATTAGTTTATTATTTAAATTTTATTTAAAATTAACATAAGTTAGTTTGATTTGACATGAATATTATAAAATTAAAGTATGTAAATAATTGTGAATTAAATATATCAATAGTATAATGATATTTTAATTAAGATACTGAAATTTATATTTTATAAGCCAAGAACTATTAAAATATTATTTTCAGATATACATACCGTTAATAATAGGTCTAGGTTTTACAACAAAATAAAAGATGTTTTTCCATACACTCTTTAATTATGTAATTGAAATGAAAAGTATGAACAAAATTAGATTGATGTGGTTATAAATAATTTCTAGATATAAAATAGATGTGTTACATTTTAATTAGTTAATGTCTATTTTATTTATTTATTTGTATCATTACTTTTAACATCGAACGATATCACATTTTGTAGAAAAGTATCAGATGCGGGGATTCTACACTTTTTCTTAGGCAGGATTCTTAATGATATTATTTAAAATTTGTGTGACCTATAATATTAATTTTTGTCATAGCCCCCAACGCCAAAATCTCTATTTCGCCCCAGTATATATATATATATATAAACATTTATGTAAGAATTAGATAAAACCATAATTTATTTTACAAAACGAAACTGAGAGATATTAAACTACTAAAATTCATAATGAACTGCAAGCTAGACATGCCCACGGTTCCGGTTTCGGTTCGGCTGGTTCGGTTCCTCTTTTTTTTTTCTTATTATACATTTATACTCATTTAAAAAAAAAATAAGAAAACATAAGACATGTAATAATGTGAAATTGTAAATGAATTTTATTGTGTAAGGCCATAAGCCGAAATTAAAATTAAAAAAAAAATACTAAATACATAAATTGAAATAAATGTATAAAACTAAAAATGAAAAAAATAGGTCATGCACTTAATTTGTACCAAAATTAAGTTGACTATGTATCCTCTCGGGGTTTAGAGGAATCAAAGACCACGTAGTTCTTTTACATTTTATTGTCTTTTACATATGTAATTTTGTAAGTCTGTAACTAATCGCTGCCTTCCGTTCCGGTGCCGGTGGTGTGATCATCATCGAAGAAATCGTAAATCACTTATGGCTCCATTTCTTATTGTCTATATTCAGCCTTTGTCCAATCATCAACACACACTTGGACTTGAATTGATTCTGGACTCAAAAGCGACAGTCTTGGGTCTAAAATATTTTCACCCGCGCTAAACTCTTGTTCCACAGCCACTGTAGAAACCGGTGTTGCAAGAATATGTTTGGCTATTATAGACAAGATTGGAAAGTGCTTTTGATGTTCTCTCCACCAATGTAGAATATCAAATTGATCCACATCACCGTCTCCTATAAACTCAAAATTGGTACTGTGATAAGTTTATATCTCATCATACGAGTCCGAACTTGATGAAGAAGAAAAAGAACCTCGTAATCTTTTCTTTTGGAATAAAAGTGCAGACCCTGCCCCCAACACTCCAGAAGATCGAGTTTGGGAGACATTTTCATTTTGTGGAACACTAATGTTCAATGATGGACCACAAATTCTACGATATTCATCATATAACTGATAAAATAATGTTTTAATTGTAGCACAATAAGTATTAATTTTTAATTGTATACCGAAACAATTATAATAAAGAGTTAAATAATCTGTCAATGCATCTAGTTTACAACGTGAGTCAAAACACAACGCAAGCAGGTAAATAGTTGGAAACTTCCTATAATAGTCTAACCATTTTTTTTTTCATAGCTTCAATGCATGCCTGTAATTGTATATCAGATGAAAGTCAACAAATGCACCAACAATATTACAACCCTCAATAATAAATAATTGAGTAGTAGTTGAATAAATACCTGACAAATTGTTAGTAGCACTATTAAAAACTTTTAACAAATTATAAATTTTTGTACAAACATCCCAATGGTGTGCATAAAGATTGATTTGACTAACATTATATTGCATAAAGAAACTAATAAATCCCTATATTCATAACTTTCACAAAGCAATTTATAAGTAAAGTTCCAACGTGTTGGAACATCACGAGAAAATCTAATGGGATGCCTACCTGCATGTTTACAAAATCTTACCCATACTTTCATAATATTAGGATGTTTCCACAAATATGAGAGGGCATCTTTAATGGGTTTAATAAAAGCTTGAAGATTTTCCAAACCTTTTTGAACGCATAAATTTAAAACATGGCAAGCACATCTTTGATGAAAAAATTTACTATTAAAATAAAGCTTGCATAATTCAATTAAAGTAGGAATAGTTGCTGTATTATTAGAAGCATTATCAAAACCAATTGAAAAAATTTTGCTTTCAATTTTATACTCTTCAAAAATGATTTTCATATTTTTATAAATATTATCAGCAGTATGTGCATCATCAAAAACTCTAAATGCAAGAATTCTTTTTTTTTTTGTATTGTCCATGTTTTGTCCATATAGGCCCCGTTTGGTGCGCGATATTGGATTGAACTATTTTATGGGATTGTATTGGATTAAGGTGGGACTAAGATTAAATGAGATTGGATTGGACTAAATTAATACTGTACTATGTTTGGAGAAATATGAGACTGGATTAAATAAATACCATGTTTTGTTTAGTGAAACATGGGATTGAATTAAATATAATAATTTATTTTTAAAACGGAAATAACAATAAAATAAACTAATTAAAATAAAAATATAAAAAAACTAATTAAAATTAAATTAAAAAACTATAAAACTTTCTCTTTTCCTAATTTGCTATCATCATCACCATTTCTATATCATCGTCATCATATGGGTTGAATTTGATTTCAGATCTAGGTTAGATCTGGAATATGAAGATATTGATTTTTTTTTTCAATTCTAGATATAGGTGGTTTGATTTTTTTTTTTTTTTAGATTTCCAAAAGATTATGTTTGTGGGTTCGATTTTATTTTTGGTTACCAAAATATTATGGTTATGGGCTTGCTTTTTTTTTTTTGGTTTTGATTTATATTTTTTTATTTTTGATAGTGCATTAAAAAATCTGAAAAAAAAAGAACTTAAAAAAAAAAAAACAAATAGTCCCAGGACAACTAAACCACCAATTTGGTGGGTTTATTTATCCCACAAAACATGGGACTATTTCACTAAAATTGGGCCCCACTAGATTATTTTATCTAGTCCGTTGTTGCTTCCAAACATAGGATTGGATTAAGATTAGTCCAATCCCAGTCCAATCCTATGTAACAAACAGGGCCATAATGACAAGTTACACCCAAGTATGAATGTATTCGTCAATGGTCAGTCCATATGTCAGCACATACGGAAACACGACCTATATAGTTCGCAAAATATTTTTTCAAAATCCTTTTTTCATTTTTATAAATATCATACATTGTACGCGTGAGAGTGGTCCTAGGGACAAGACATGCAGCATGATTTAATGCTTTATGACAATATTGAATAAAACCAACTTTTTCACCAAAACTAAAAAGTAAATGTTCTACAGCTACAATCATAGCTAATTCTTCTATATTAGCTTGATCACTATATTTAAATAATTGAGTGTCAGGGGTAGAAAACCTGGAAATTTGAGATTGTACATTCCCCTTGGCAAGTTCTGCTGGATGACGGGTAGTAATATGCTTCCTATATGTGCCGTATCCTCCATATTTATTCCACTTGTATTCTTTAGGGCAGTAATTGCACACCGCTCAACATGTTCCATCAGGTTTCGTAACTTTCTTCATGTAGAGAATGAATATATCAGATTTGGGTTGCTTCTTATCCTTCTCTTATGCCTCTTCAAAATTTGGATCTGCAGTAAAATTGGGTATATTTTCTTATTAGCTTGTCATAAATTATTAAAGGGAGATTTGGATTGACCGGATAGTTTAGAGATTCAAGATAGGCTTGCCGTTGTAGGAACTTATGGTAAGCGGTGTCGTCAAAACCGATATTATCCGGCTGGACCGGATCCGGCTCCGACATACGACCCTTACCGGTCCTGGAAACGGAATGCCTTGGTGGAATGTCTCTTACTCCACTTCCACTTTCCATCGAAAAAAATAATTTGTAAAAAAACTCTTCAAAAAAATTAAGATAAATTGATGAAATTAAAATTAAATTTTTTATTGGAAATATATTTTAAAAAATTGTTGACAAGGATTTTTAAATGATTTTAAAAAATAATAATTGCAATACACTAAATATAAACAAATAAATAATTGACTAATTGGGAGATAATTGAAGAGAACTAGGAGAATTGAGATTTGAGAGAGAGTTGAGAGAGAAATTGTGTGAAAAGAAATGAATTAGAGGGGGTATTTATAGGAAATTAAAGATTTAAGGGGAAAAGAAAAGAAAAAGCCGTTGGGCCCAACGGTTAGCAGACCGTTGGAGCCCAAAGGCTGTTTTATTTTTTATTTTTTAAAAATTCAAATTAAAAAAAAATTAAAGGCCTGAAACCGACGGTTCTAGAACCGGAACCGAACCGCCGGTTCCTGACTGGTTTTTTAAGAGGATGAACCGGAACCGAACCGCCGCCCCCATCGTTTCAGAACCTTTTTTACGGTTTCGGTTACGGTTCCGGTTCCAGTTCCGGTTCCGATTCCGGTTCCAGTTCCGGTTCCGGTTCCGGTTCCGGTTCCGGTTCCGGTTCATTTCACACGGTTACGGTTCGGTTTCACGGTTCGAACTGAACCGTGGTCATGTCTATCGCAAGCTAGTACAATTTTCTGCATCAACAATAGAACTTTTCTTAATCTAATTTATAAATGACAAGTGCAATGTAAATGAACCACGGTTTTTTTGTTTTTTTTTTTCATGAGAAATGAATCACGGTTGCAGTAGAGGGCATGTGTTGAAATGGGATTGATGAAGTCAATAATCAGATTAAACACAACATGCAATTAGGGGTGTACGTTTTCGGTTTGGTTTGAGTTGAAACTCAATGTCAAACAAAACCAATATGGATCAGTTTGACCATATTTCAATCTAAACCAAACCAATTTGATTTTTCAAACCAATTTAAATCAAACCAAAAAAGGTTGGGTTGGTTTGGATAAGTTTATTGATTTAGATTTGAACTAAGAAATCTTTTATTTTTGGTATTATATTATAAAAATATTTAAACAAAATAATCATAACATGAAATATTAATTATATATATAAAGGAAGTATAGAAAACTCAAACGATCAATTACCGATTAAAGACATGTTTGACAATATTTATGCTTTTGAAACCCCAATACATCAATCAATCAGAAGAATTGTATCAAAACAAAAAATTAAACTATAAAAACTTAAAGTAATCGGTAAAAGTTATAAAACATGGACCGAAAAGAAAACGTTGGTAAATTTTATATTTTAGTTTTACTTTCTAAAGTATGTGGTTTGGTTTGGGTTGGTGAATTATTTCACTCAACCCAAACCGAACCACCTTTAATCGGTTTGTCTACCCATTTTTTATATTTGTAATCAAACCAATCCTAATTTTATGGTTCGGTTTGGTTTGATTTGGTTTGACGGTTTTTTGCACACCCCTACATGCAATGAAATGCAAACTATGACAGTTAATTAGATCCTTCGTGGATAATTATGGAAAGTATTAAAAGCCATGAAGGTATGTATGCAACTATGTACATTAATTTACAACCATAACTACAAAGCAACACTATGCCGGCAACATTTAATGGGTAAACATGGATGATTATTGTATTGATCTTCAATATTTAAAAATAAAAAACAATTTGAAAATGAATGTCGTGATTACTTACCGTGTCGATAGCTATCAACTATGTTTGGATTAATGATTGTCGTATTTGGTTTGAGAGTGATTCTACCTAAGAGTGTGTTTACTAGGGAGGAAATAAAATAATAAGGATAAAAAGATTGGGAGAGATAGAAAACATGAGGGAAAGAAAGGAAAATCATTTTCTCTTGAACTGTTTGGTAAACAAGAAGAAAATAAGAGATTTTTCATTTTTTTTTGTTTCGCATAGTTGAGGAAAAGATAAAGGATAGAAAATCTTCTTTATCAATTTACCATTTTACCATTTTACCGTTATATTATAGTGAGATGATTAAAAAAGATGGGTAAATTTATAATTTCAATAAAACCTAAAAAACCATTCCCTCTTTTCTCTCAATTTTCCTTCCATTTTTGGGAGGATTAAAATTAGTGGGTCCTAGTCATAAATTTTCATCATATTTTTCTCTTCATTTCATTTTTCTCTCATATCAAACGCCATGCTTCCCCATTTTCTTCTCTCTTCTCCCTTCACCCTTCTCTGTCCCCCCATTTTCATCCCTACCAAACACACTCTAAGTGGTTCTACTGCTTTCGACTCATTTCGATCAGGTTCCATGGTGTGTTTGGCAAGCCTAGTAAAGATGTCTTTCTTAGATTTCTCTTTTAGAATCTAAAGTTTCTCATTTTTTCAAGGAAGGTAATCAAGTGGCAGACGCTTTTTCTAAGCATGCTTTAGATTTGGATGTTGCTTTTTGGTGGTCTACTACTCCGACTTTCTTTTTTTATTTGGTTGGTAATGTGGTTATAAATGAAAACAGACATTCTAATGTCTTGTCAGGGGTATTTTAGACTTTTGTACTGTTACCGAACAATGTCAAAGGTTAAGTCCGACGGTCGTCGAAAGGTGCAGTAGATAGGAGACATATTAACCCACCCGTCGAGGATTCGAACATATGGAGAAGATATGGTGCCTTGAGTTTCCCTTGCTGGTGTGAGGGGCTGATCCTGGTAAGGAAGTCACTAGTCCCTAGTCCAGGTACTTAGGTCCTGATACCTTGATCTTGGTACCTAGGTTCTGGTACTTGGTCCTGGTATCTGTTTCTCTTCTCTAGGTCTCCCATATAGTTCCCCAATCTAAATACCATGCATGGAGGAGGGATTAGAGAGCTAGGACCAGTGGGGTCAGTACTTAATGTAAGGACCTTGATTTTATGATTGACTTATTTCATGACAAACCACACCACATTGGGGATGATTGTGTAATGGGTAGTTTAGGTCCTCATTAACAAGCTTCCAAGCATCTCCATGACTTCAAGAGCAAAATGTATATTCACTTGACTTTACCTCTTGAAGAGTTTAGGTGCACACATACACACCTCATGCATGCTTTATTGATCTTGCATTTGTGTTGATATTGTTTATATATGTGCATCTCTCTACAATCACACTTGCACTTCATTTATAGATTTAAGTGTGGTATTGTGTTGTGTTCAAGCTTGCACGATGGTGTGCTTGTTTTATCTCGTTGAGTGACCATATGAGAAGGTCTCATTCTTCTCTTGGTTTGGTTATATGGAGTAAGGTGTCTAGTTTCAAAAGAGTGTAATTCAATGATTTAAATGTTTTTCAAAACTGACCCTTGTATGGTCTTATGACCATATCTTTTTATTAAATGATTCAAAATGAGTTTTGAAAATTTTTGTACAAACTAGACACCCATACCTTTCCAACGGTATATTATTCATAATATTTCATGACTGTTTGGATTGGTTTTGAAATCTCCAAAGTGACCATAAAACAGGGCATCTCGTTGTTGTCCGTTTCTGACCTTTAGTCACTAAAATGACCATAACGTTTTCTACAGACATCCAAATTATGTTTTGTAAAATGGAGTATAAATTAGACTTCCATACATTTCCAACGATATATTATACGAAAGGTTTGGATGTCGTTTGGTCATGTTTTGGGTCGCTCAAAGCTCGAGTTGTTGTGCTGTCAAGCGTGTACCGCGGTCTAGACCGCTTTTGGTGCACATGCCTAGCCAACGACCTAGGCAGCGGTGATGTCCAGCTGTGCCATGCTGCCTGGACATTGGCCTAGACACTTGCTTGGCCAGCAGCACACATATCGGTCGTGACGGGACTTTGTTTCCCAAGTCCAAAACGATACCGTTTTATGTAGGGCTTTTATTTATATGTTCTCTTCTTCTTCCTTACTTCTTAAGAGCTCAGTGAACACATTTTAAGAGGTAGAGAACATCCATTAGAGAGAGAAAGCTTCAAGCTTTGTTTTTAACTCTCCAAACCCAAAACCCATCATCCTTCATGCATTATTGATCGTCTTTAGACATGGGTTTTAATCATTCATGACTTGGTAAGTAAGAACAAAATTTTATCTTTGATTATTGTTCTTAAACTCCAAGAGTTTGTTTTTGTTGCATAGGATTTATAGATTTCATTTTTGAATGCCTATTACTGTTGAATGATGACATGATTGGGTTTTTATTTTGATAGCTTAATTGATTAGGTCATTTTTGCCTAAAAGCTAGGTCATAAACATTCTTGTGTGATTTATTGTTGACTAGGTTGATAGATTGTTCATTAATCAACTTGTTAAGGTTTTGAATGTTTATGTGATGTTTGTGTGACAATTAGTTTGTTAGAAAATCTCTACACAACTAATTGAGTTTGTTATTGATAGACATTGGTCTAAGACTTGCATTTATTGTGTGGCTAAATGCTTTGTCTCAACCACATGAATATATGTTAAGTATATGTTGAATACATTGTAAGCATATTTGTTGATTCATTGTGATTGTTTGTGATAGTTAGGATTGTTGTTATTGATAACATCTAGCTAAATCTTTTTGCTTTGCATTTAGACATTATTGTTTATGCCTCATTGATTGCAAAATTGCCCTTATTATTTGTTGTGACAACTTGTGTTAGTTGGACTTTTTTTGACAATTAGGTTGTTAGATTTTATCTACACATCTAATTGAGTCCTTTGTATGGGCATGTAGGCATTGTTTGATAACTAGGATGTTTAATTGCATTATCTACATCTAGTTAAGCATTTTGTGTTTGGTCTTACACATAATTGCATTTGAGCACAGTGTCATATATACACTTAGACCATATACTCTTCATTGAGTCAAAGTCTTGTGGCTTCGGTGTGAAGTTGCACAAGCAAGAGAAGCCTTATAACCAAGGGTGGGTTGGCAAGCAATTGGTCGAGTATCCACTGTAAAAGGCCCGAGGGGTAGAGTAGGAGGTGCTCACGCCAAGAGTAGTGGATCAGGGGATATCACTAAGGATTGAACCAAGAGTGGTGAGTGGTAGTGGCCATAGCCTGAGGTTGTTGAGAGTGAGAGTTCGAGTATCACTTGAGGGTGTAACTTTTTACTCATATAGTGGATTTCTACGATCGAGTGTGGCTCACTTAACAGCCCGTGGTTTTTTCCATTTGGAGGGTTTCCACATATAAATCAAGTGTTCTTTATTATTCCACACTTTACACTTGATTTTGTATGTTTGTTTTGTTGGGTGAATTTGAATATTGACTAATCAAGAAAAATTGGCAATTAACTTGATTAAAACCTATTCACCCCCTCTAGGTTTATAGACACACGTTTTCTAGGGAATTTTCACTCAGTTCACATACATACACACAAGCATAATAAAGGAAATATATAGGATAAAGACAAGTCTTTTGTTAGAGGTGGACTAACCTAAGGGGAAAAAGTATCACGAATGATCATATGTTGAAAAACCCTAGGCAGTATCCGGAGGAAAGAGAAATACCATTTCTTATGTATATATCAATGAGTGCTCTTGAGAGCTTACAACAATGGAGAAATAGCATAACCATGGTGCTCTGTAGAGCTTACAATAGTAATCAAGTGTTCATTGATACTAGAATGTTCCTGGTAAAAGTAAATGCACGTAAGATGATACCATAGTGATGGTGTATGGAGAATTAGGCAAAGTGCATTTCAAACTACTGGGGATCTTATTCTGATCGATTTGTGGATTTCCTTTGGGTGCCATTTGGGCGTGTATATGAGCCTGTCTTTCTTGAGAGAGCTTTGTCATATTTATAGGTCTTCATTCTTGTTGCACACTCCGTCAATCTAGTTAATCAATTCGTAATCATATGAACACTGATTTGGTATTGATGGAGTTGACTCATTAATGACGTTGTGAATGATCATTAAAGAGTTGTCTAATCATTAATGGTATTGTGAATGACCATTAAAGAATTGACTGATCTTCATTAATGGAGTTGATTATCTCCATTAATTGGGTTGACTATCTCTATTAGTGGCTCTGTGAATGGCTGAAGAGGTCAACTTTCTCTTCCACGTTGCTGGGGGAGAATATGTTGATTCCGTACCTTTGGGTGCGCGGTACCCTGATGTACCAGTCCACTATCGATGGTATGGCACTTGTTCTAGCATGTTGGCACCTTCTTGGTACTTTCTATCGTACGGGGGAGGTGTACATACTAGATTGGTCTTGGACTGGTATCGCGGTACTTGAGTACCGAGATGATATCGTGGTACCTAGGTACCAGGTGGGAGGTATCCTAGTACCTAGATGATGTGGCATAAAATACCCAAAGTTATCGTAACCCCTTACCAGTTTTTGTCATCAAAATTAATAATTCCAACAAGCCTATTAAAGAGTCAATAATTTGATAGGAGAAAATCTTCTATGGACGGTCTCATTGTCATTTGGTGAGACTGTCACAATTTATCTCGAGAACATAAATTTATATTATTAAACTATAATTTTATACAATCTCATTGGTTCTCACCAAATGACAATGAGACCATCCCATTGATTTTTTTTATATAGTTATTCGTTCAGTATCTTGGATTAAGAGCTCATGAGTTAATGAAACGTTGAAGTCAAAATTTTAAGTTACACATTTAAATTGATTTAGCTTGAATATATATATGATTTAGCTTGACTATATATATATATATATATATATATATATATATATCGTAGTGCTAGACAACCCAAAAATTTAGCCCAAATTTCAACCCAACTGATGTGGCAAGTGAGTTGTCATCACCACACAAAATATGAGATGATGTGATTAATGAAAAATCACTTGACATATCACTTGGGTTGAAATTTGGACTAAATTTTTAGGTTGACTAGCATTAGTGATATATATATATATATAGTGGTGTACGCATGAGTGCGCACTTATGGATTTTATATGAGTGTATTGAATGTGAATCGTTGCATTCAACTACTTAGGCTTAGACCAAGTCAAGGTAATTGAATCCAACGACTCACATTCAATGCACACACGTATATATATAAGTGTGCACTCAATTGAACACCACTATATATATAGGGCTCAATTTATTTTTGGCACTATTTAGGGAGGGGGGTGTTGTGCAAATATCATCACTTTACTAATATATATTTAAAAGACACCATTTAAAGTGATCAGATGAAAATACATTGAATTATTGAAAAAGAGAGAAAATTATCATTTTCAAAGTCTGAGAAAAGCAAGAGTGAGAAAGAAATTGATGGGGGGCTAATCGACGACAACAAAATTGATGGCGAATTGATCGGAACGAGAGTACACCGGTTTTTTTGCGATCGACAGAGGTAAGTTCAGTTTGTTTTTCTTGTTTTTGTTGTTGATAACTTGCATTACATGTTAGACTTCTGTTTTGTTGATTGAAATTGTAGATTAGGTTTGAAATAGAGATCTGAGAATGGTTGTGATTTAGATTAGGGTTTGAAATGAGTTTGAATATCTGTTGAGGAAGATGAAATTCTGGGTATCGATGATTTTTTATTTGAAAATTAGGTTTAGTTAAATCGAGGGTTTTTGGAACAAGATCGAGATTTTTTTCAAAGAATCGAGGATATTTTGGAAAGAATCGAGTATTTTTCAAAGGATCGAGAATTTTTTTCAAGGGATCGAGAATATTTTTCAAAGGGTCGAGAATATTTTTCAAAGAATCGAGAATTATTTCAAAGGATCGAGAATTATTTCAAAGGATCGAGAATTATTTCAAAGGATCGAGAATATTTTTGAAAGGATCGAGAATATTTTTGATAGAATCAAGAATCATTGTATTGGTGGTTGTACTGCCCAACATTCATCTCAATTTGACAACCAAAGACATCATCGAATTGAGGTCCAGCTATATCACCATGGTCAGCTACTTCAGGTGGTACACCACACATGTTTTGCTGCCCTTCGATCCCAATTTGTTCTGTGAACAACTGGTTGCTTTCGCTAAACGATCGAAATTGTTGGGTGTTTTCACGATGAGGGATATCTGCAACTATCACATCTCATGTTGCCCTCTCAATTAGACTAACGCATACTTGAGGGGTCACCCTATCTTCCCCTAGCATAAACTGAACATCATCGTCGCTTCTTATAAATGTGCGGCATGTTGTCCCAGGAAAGATTGATATAGACTGTAGGTCAACAATGTATTTATTCACATCTTACTTCACAATGGTTTGCACGATCGACAACAGTTCTTCGTAAGTCATATTCTTTGACACATACAATCCTTGGTTATCGAAACCTAAGTACCTCTGACTTCCATTGGGTAATTGCTCCCATCGACCACTGTAAGATATGACTATTCTCAGTCGATCCATTGTCCTGTGAAAAATCATCATCACAAACCATTATTAACAAATTTTTTTAAAAAATTACATTTACAATTAATAAGAATTAAATAAATTTCTTAACTGTAAGGGATCGAACATTTTTTTATAGTGTGACAAAGCTTATTTTAACAAGAATCGAGTTTTTTTGTAAGGGATCGAGTTTTTTTGTAAAGGATCGAGAATTTTTTGTAAGGGATCGAAATTTTTTATAAGGGATCGAGAACTTTTTGTAAGGGATTGGATCGAGTTTTTTTTGTAAGGGATCGAGAACTTTTTATAGGGGATCGAGCTTTTTTGTAAGGGATCAAGAACTTTTTGTAAGGGATCGAGCTTTTTTGTAAGGGATTGAGAACTTTCTGTAAGTGAACGAGAACTTTTTGTAAGGGATCGATAACTTTTTGTCAGTGATTGAGAACTTTTTGTAAGTGATCGAGAACTTTTTGCAAGGGATCGAGAACATTTTGTAAGGGATCGAGCTTTTTTGTAAGGGATTGAGAACTTTTTGTAAGGTTTTTGTAAGTGATTGAGAACTTTTTGTAAGGGATCGAGAACTTTTTGTAAGGGATCGAGAACTTTTTGTAAGGGATCGAGAACTTTTTGTAAGTGATCGAGAACTTTTTGTAATTGATCGAGAACTTTTTGTAAAGGATTGAACATATTTTTCAAATAATCGAGTTTTTTTTCAAATATAAAAAAGCTCTGTCTAAAATAAAATAACCTCGATTCTGCTTTAAATAATCTCGATCACACATGAAAAAAGTTCGGATCTGTTATGAAAAACCTCGTAACCTAGAGAGAATATGTTCATACATGTTCATACAAAGACTGGAACAACATATCATAAGGAATGGTACATTGTTAAACCACAAAGAAATGCATGTAAAATATCTTAAATGCATGAAAAAAATATAAGTGAAGATCAGAAATATTTTTTACCTTCTTGTGCAGAATCTGGAGAGAGAAATGAGTTGTAGATCGATTTTCAGACGATTTTTTTGGAGAGATACAAACGAGTTCAGAAGTTACCTTTTAAAAGTTAAAGTTTAGGGGCAATTTGGGTCGTTCACCATAATATGTGTCTTTTAAACTTAAGTTATTAAACTGGTGACATCATCACAACACACAATAAAAATGTGACATATCTCACAATTTCCACTATATATATAGGGTTCAAAAATTAAATGACACTTTTTAGAGGTGGCATTTCAACACTATCATTGCTTTAATAATTTATGTTTAAAAGACACCTATTATGGTGAACGGATAAAAATACCCCCAATAGTTGTTCCACATCAGATTTCTTTCATTTAGTTTATAATGACAAAGTTGTTAAGTAGAGAGAGAAAGTTCCGTTGAAACCCATACAATCACTCAAACGGCGACAGAGTGATGCTACGCAAACGCATTCGGGGGTCAGACACTACTGTAAAAGTCTCAGACACTTCTTAAAAAGGCTTGGAGCCTTATTTATAAGGCTTATACACTGTTTCATTGACAAACTTATCAGCTACGCAAAAGGATCGGACATAACTTCACAAAGGCTCGGAGACTGATGTAAAAGGCTCGGACACTACTTTAAAAAGGCTCGGAGATTACTTTAAAAAGGCTCGGAAAAAGCTTAGAAAGGGTCGGAGATTCAAAATTCACAAAACCAGCTTCAGGTTTACAAAAGACTTGGAGAATAAACGAAAAGGAATATATAAAGTGTTACAAGACTCAGAAACGCAGGTATATAAAATTTATGATTTAAGAGATATATTATCTTGTTGTGCTGAAGAACGTCGACTTTTTATAAGTTAAAGAAGAAAGGGTAGGCAACATTGAACTTTTGGCTGTGCAGTAAGGGATTTCAATTTTCAGACAAGTTTATTATGGAAGAGAGAGATAGAGGATTTACTGAGTTCAGTGTTTGAAGTGTGGAGATGGAAGTACAAAGAGAATAAAAAACTGATTATTAAGGGAAATTTTGGTAGTTCACCATAGTAAGTATTTTTTAAACATTACTGTTAATAGCCAAATTTGGCTAGGGACCAAAGAGAAATTTTTCACTCCCCTAATCCGGGTCCAAGCCCGAGATTACCCACCATGAAACCCAGGGATCGAGCTTTGGCGCCACCCTAAAGAAACGAAGAGAGGTCACTGAGCTCATGAAGCATCCAAGGTGAAGCCTGACACAAACGGATCGAGCTCCTTACGCTAAATCAAGGCTCCCTGAGGTTGAAGCTACCTCTTAACCTCCCTAAGAGCCCGTCATCTTCTCCAGACTTAAGTGAGAACATATTAAGCAACGAACCTATACCTCGAGATTGCTTAATCTAGCCGAGAGAAGATTCAGACTTATCTGGACAGGTAGCAGGAAGTTCGCCAAAAGCCCCGTTGCCACCAAAGGGTGCCCACGGGGTTATCCCAAGCTCCAAGGGACCTGGAAAGGTCAAACCAAGCTCCTGGTACCAAAACCAGGGCACAGATTTACTTCATCCTACGAAACATCGAACACCATACTCGATGACCTCTATGAAGAATCACGCCATGAAGGCACACATGATCATATCCACATCTAATAAACATTAAATTGCCACGTATGTGCAGGGCAAGAGATTAAGTCCAAAGAGGAAACAAACTTATCTCTAACTAAGATATTCTCAACTCCGTCATTAATCCAAAGTCAATGGCCTTTAAATAAAATATCTCGCCCGATAAGGAGGGAATAGATTCAGAGAATCGTGGCGAGAGATTCGTGAAGTTTAACCTACTTGAACCATGTATAAATACGCCCAAGCATGATGAAAAGCGAAAAAAAGAAGAAAAGCAACAACAGAAAAAGGCATACAGGAGGGGACATTCTACTCGGGCCTAAATTTTGTGATCAGAACACGACCATCGTTATTTTCCACTTCTCGACAGACACGAGGTTGCCACCATACTGTACCCCAATGAGGTTGAGGGTATTTGAGAGACTTTTGTACGATATTTATGATCAATAACAAAGCCGCATTATTATTCCCTTTCTCATTGTATTAACGTTCGTGTTGAACACTTATCTTCACTCAAGCAATCTAGGTACCAAAGGTACCTACCCCGACCATCACCTTCACAGTAGTGGTCTCGAGGGTGTTAATCAGAATTTCTCATCTTGAGTAAATTTTTCGACAATAATAACTTATTAAAGCACTCACTTGGGTGCAACATAGGTTCAAAAAGTTGACATTTCTTAGAATTTCCAATATATATATATATATATATATATATAGTGGTGTTCGCTTGAGTACGCCCTCATCGATTTTATATGAGTGCAAAAATGACTAGAGGCACCAGAATCAATAATCCAAGAAGAAGGTAAACAATTAAAAGTTGTACCTGCAAGATGAGTTGATGCTCCATCAGATTCCACTGCTAGCAACACAAGGAGATTGGTATACTGGGCAGACGTCAGTTAAGGATTTGCTGGAACGGAAGCAAATTTTGATGGAGCTGATGTCTTAGCTTGCTTATCCGAGTAACCATGGATTTGGAAGCACGTGGCAAACGTATGACCATGCTTGTTGCTATGTTCGCAAAAAGAATGTTGACAGTTGCCAGAAGACTTGAACAAAGATTTGGATGCTTGGAGAGCAGCTGAGTCAACAATGGAAGTCGAGTTAAGGTGAATTTCTTGTTGTTTTTCTTCTTGACGAACCAAGTTATATATTCACTGGATTGACGGAAACAGATCCATCACGAGGATTGTGTTTCGGATAGCAGAAAATTGATAATGGAGTTCTTGAAGAAACTCCATGGCACGATCCTGATGTTGTTGATCGATGATATTTTTGGCATTCCTACAGATATAGGGAGTGACTGAGACAATAGACTTAAGCTCGTCCCATAATGACTTAAGTTGTGTGAAATACAATGAGACAGATAATCCTTCTTAATTGAGGAAGGAGATGGATTTTTTTAACTGATATATTTTTGGTGCATTCGATTGCAAAAAACAGTCATTGAGTTACATCCATATTTGTACTGCAGTTTCAGCATAAAGAATACTTGGACGAATTTTTGGAGAGATCGAGTTTAGAATCCAACTCCCAACCAAGTCGTTACAACATTCCCAGCTAGTGATGTTCTCTATTTTCGTTGGTTTTGGGAATGAACGGGCAACAATACCCAACTTAATCTTTGCACGAAGTGCCATTGTGACTGCACGAGTTCATGATCTTTAATTGTCTCCAGAAAGCAATTGAGAAACAAGGATGGTGGGAGGAGCTGTCAGAGTGATGGATATTGTAAGGATTGAGTTTGGAGTTTTTGGCTCAGTTTGGTATTGCTGTGATGTTTGGGAAATTGCTTTTGGATCTGCTGTGGGGAGAATTGTTTTTAGATTTACTGTGGAAAGAATCAATTGAGTGTTTGGTAGACTGATTTTTAAAAGTGTTGGAAAAGCCAAAAACAATTTCAATGTGTTTGGTAAACAGGAAGTAAAAAGTACTATGACTTTGCAAAATTACTAAAAAGGACACAAATGAATATTGATGATATTTTGAAAATAAAAAATTTGTTTTATTTTTATGTGACCATAAACATGTTATAAAATATCAACTAATATTTTGATGTGACAATAAACATGTTAGAAAATAAATATCAACTAATATTTTTGTGTGACTATAAACATGTTAGAAAATAAATATAAACTAATATTTTGATATGATCATAAATATATTATAAAATAAATAAATAATTTGTTTTATTTTTATGTGACCATAAAGAAAAATGACGAGAAAGGTAGTCGATTGCGGTGGTCGTCGTTTCTAATATAAAATGAAGAACAAATAAACATTATCTGCTGATGCAGTTCCTCTTTTTTAACAAAACTAATCAGGATGAACATACATCCAAATAAGTCGATCCAGAGTACAAAAGTTTACAGCAATGCAAGACCAAAACCAAAATGAAATGACCTAATAGCCACCCTTAAGATCATTAACAACATCGTTAGGAATGAGAGTAACGGTTTCCAACATTGCACATTCCACCATGAAACCAGGTTTAGGGCCCTCTAGCTGCCTCTTTGTGCTAATGACCTCACCTCTTGCTTTTGCTTCAGCATTGAGTTCATCATTCTTTATCTTCCTTAGTTTTAATTCCTCTGTGCATTTTGAAGGCTGAACATGCTCCACTCGCACATGGATCCTCTTTCTAATTATCCTATTACCAACTTGGACACAAGCAAAGGATGTTCTGTACATATACCATCAACTAGCACATGCATAAGCATGGAGAAAACAATAATCGGATCAAGCAAAATATGATAAAGGCATAAAGCATAATTAATTAGAACCATTATCATTGATTGAAGTATGTTATAGAACATATATGTTATCCAAATGAACGGAAATGGAAAAGTAGAATTCAATCATTATAAATTTTCCCCCATGTCAATGACTATAATAGGAAGCAGGTTTTATGGAACTCAAAATAAAAGATCAAACAATAGTAAAATAAAGTAAAATTTTAAGCACCGGGTTTAATACAATACAAGAAAGACATGATTTTGTTTGGCTATCATAAACCCATCAAAATACATTCAAACATCAATTTAAGATGAAACACAGACATCAGCAACATCAGCACTGTAAATAGATCAAGCTAGACACAAGAGAAACAAGAACATAATAAATAGTATTGAAGTTCAATAGGACATCAAATGTAAGACATCAGGTTCTGTGGCAATAATCTAAACCTTTGAATCTAATTCATTAACTCTGAATATCTAAGAATAACACAACAAACATTCACAGTACAATAAAACTCAATACACCATATAAAAACTTTAAACTGTTTCACCACCAGAACCATATATACATAAATTTTATGAAACACCATCAAGCAGCCACTAATACACAACTCATGAATTACACTAACAAAACACTGCTGTTCGGACACCAAATCAAAACACTACTGTCTTATTTGGAGAAAAAAGATTGAGACATTACAATACACCCGATTTTATCTTCTTTTTCCATCATTAGCATCAGATCCAAACAAGATACAACATTATACAGTCAAAACCGTCCCATTTTATTTCTCAAAATTGTAAAGACATAACAGATTTATTACAATGTAGTACTAAACACAGCTCACAAATTCTTCACTCGGATAACAAAAAAGAAAAAAACAAGTAAATGAAAATGATAAGACATGAACCTGTGTAGTCAGTAGCTGAACAATCGGATGGAGGGATCCTTAACCTTCAATAAATTATGATCAAATTAGATCAAATTAAAGCACAAGTTTCTTTCTTATTGAACAAATGGTGAATGTTTAAACCAAAATATGTGTCACCAATTATTAACCAACAAAATATAAACAAAAGCATCCTAAATCAAATTTAAAAACTCTACATCAAAGTTATAAAGAAACAAAAACCCATTTGAAATCGAAAAAAACTCCGTGCTAGAGACAATCCCGGAAAGCAAAAGCATAGAAAACGTATCAAAAATCAAACAAAACAGAAACCGGAAACAGTCCCACAAACAGCCAAACTAAAATTTACCATTTCTCAAACTGATGCTAGATTCTTCAGTGTTGATGTTTAAGAGAGCACCCTCATAACGAATCTCAGATTTGGAAGTCAAGCTGATCAAGCTGCCGATATACGAATCAACAGACCCACTTGAAGAAGATTCAAATGTATTTGTTGTTGCAGCTGCCATTTTCTTCGATGGGTTTTCCTTCGTTTCTCTTTACTTGAAAAAGCAAAGGGGTACGGCAAGAGAGATGGATTATTTTGCTCCGTTTGCGAAGAGTTGAGAGTAGCAAGTTAGAGAGAGCACAATTATAATGAAATTAGAAAAAACTGGATAGTTCAAAGATGAAAACGAGAGAAATTTGATAAGAGAAATCAATTTGCGAGAGAGAGAGAGAGAGAGAGAGAGAGAGGAGAGAGAGAAGCTTGAACTCAGATGAGAATGATTTTGGTAAATGTCATGAAAGGCTAAGGACAAAATAGGAAAGTTGAGTACAAATTCAATAAAAACAACTGTAGCCCATTTCCAAAAACAGAAACTGATTTTCAAAAGTATATATTTGTTGTTTCTCAAAAACTCAGTTGGGAGAAACTAAAAGTGGTCATAAACACTTCCCACATAATTTTACCAAACATCTTATCCTTGGTCTGAAATCAATTTTGGCCCCAAAAGCAGCTGGAAAAACAATGTCAAACTGGGCCTGTATATGGTGTTTGTGGCATTGAATCAGACATGAAGAAGTCGGGTTGCTCTGATACTATCTGAAAAGAGAAAGTATGAGATGAAATATTGCAATTACTTGGCAATGAAAGGGGCAATTGCAAAGGTAATTTCTAACTCCCTCCATCGTTATGTCTTTGGGACATAAAGAAGATGTTTGTTGAGAAGCTATCACATGTTTACTTTATGAAGTCAAAATTCAAAGTTGAGTTCATACAAGGTAGATGAGTTTGAAAAAAAAGTAGAAGACCTTGGTTATGGAAAATGGATTAGAAAATAATGAATGACTATATCATCTCCACGAAATACGTGTTACATGGGTACTGCAAATCGTAGCACATTTTTTAACTGGAATGAATACCACTGGACGTAGTGAGGGCATAAATTCCTTTTATGATGGTTTTGTTATATTGAAAATCTTAGAGAGTTTGTTATTAAATACAAGCAGACATTGAAGAAACTTAATGAAAAAGAAAGTGTTGATCAAAAATTCGCTATGAGTGAGGAATTTCTATTAACACCTTTGAGACCACTACCTCGGAGGTCATGGTCGGGGGTGGTACATTCGGTACCTGGTTTACGCGTGTAATAATGGAGATGAAGGTGGGTGATAACACGATGTACTAAGGATATGTAAAGAAGGTGGCACTGTTTTACTAATGTAAACGAATCAAGTGTGACATATAAAAATCACTCAAACTCTTGTTCTCTCTTGGGAACAATGGAGGTGGTAGCTTCGTGCCTGTCGATAAGTAAATTTAAAGACGACCATGTTCTCCTTAGAGAATTTAGGTGATAATGGAGACTTGTTCTTTGTTGGCCAATTCTCCCCCTACTACGTGCTATCATCCCCTTATTAATACATGGTTCAACTAGGTTTTACTCGCTATCCCGTCGCCATGAATATCTAAATCAAATCCCTCCTTATCGGGCGGGATGCTACGTTTTAAATATCATTGACTTTAACAGATTTGAAGATATCTTAGAGGGAGATATGTTTGTTTCCTCTTTGGACTCAATCAATTGACCTGCACGTATGTAGCGATTTAATGCATGTGTTAACAACCAAATTTGGCTATGGACCAAAGGTAAATTTCCACTCTCGAAGCAAGGGTCCGAGTTCAGTCGGGTATTGGGGTTCCTGGGGTCGGGTTACCGAACAACTTGTAGAAGCAAGACAAGGTCGCCCGCACCCTAGGCATACTTCAGGTGAAGCCTGATGTTAACAGATCGAGCTCCTTACATTGAAATAAGAGCCCAAATCAAGATCGATACGGGAGGACCTAAGCTCCCCAGGATCGAGATACCTCACGACCTCCCTAAAATCCAGTAACCTTTTCCAGTTGCACAAAGAGACCTATAAGGGTATTGAGTTTATACTATAGTATTGCTTCGTTTCGCCAAGGGATGAGTAGAATCTATCTAAGCAGGTTGGAGGAAGCTCGCAAAAGCCCTGTTAACACTGAAGAGCGCCAACGTGGTCGTTTCGAGCTCCAAAAGGGACCTGGAAAGGTTAGATCAAGCTCATAGTAAAAAGACCAGAACACTGATGTACCTCGCCAATCGAGTTAGCAAACTCCATATTTGGTGACCTCCATGATGCATCCCGCCAGAGCAGTACATAGGATCGTCGTTTCTCTCCAAATTGCTTTGAAACACTATATACATGTAGGGCAAGTGACCGAGTCCAAAGAAGAAACAAACTTATCTCCATCCACGATATTCTCAAATCCATTATTAAACCAAAGTTAATGACATTTAAACAGGAGATCCCGTACGAAAAGGAGGGATTCGATTCAGAAATTAATAGCGGGTGAGTCAGGAGTTTAACCTAGTTAGACTGTGTATAAATACGTAAAAAACATGCATAAGTAAGAGAGTTCTACAAGACATAGAACAAGACACATATCGAAAAGAGTTTTACCTTAGCCTAAATTATGTTGCATGACCACCATTGTTATCTACTTCTCGACAAACACGAAATTGCCACACCCATTATACCCAAGAGTAACTGAGAGTATTCGAGTGATTTTTGTACACGAAGTGTGATTCATTTAATAATAATAAAGCACTACCATTGTCCTTTACGTATCTTTAATACATCGTGTTATCACTCACCTTCAAATCCACTATCTTACACGTATAAACCAGGTATCGAAGGTACCGACCCTGATCATGACCTTCGAGGTAGTGGTCTCGAGGGTGCTAGCTGAAGTTCCTCACCCTGAGTGAAATTTTGGCTAACACTTTCTCGCGCCATTTGTGGGAAGACCCACACTCAATTGACACAAATTTTACGTGTTTGCTATTTTATAGGGATTATGAGGCTTCACTTTTCTCAGGGATAGACCGAGGTTTTGGGACAACCGTCAGCTGCTTCAACACGAAAGACCCTAAAGAAGGGTATAAAATTCGGGCACCATCACCAGGGCACGGTCCAGCCGACCATTGCACGGGCTTCTGGCCCTCTTATAGTAAGCCAGTCCGTGCTAGACCAACAAGTAGAGGCCTTCGTGGAGTATGTCTGCCTTCACCTGCTCGTGGAGGACATCATAACCCAGTCGGTGAATCCCAATACCCAGGGAGAAACTAGCAGACCCGGAGCCAGGTAGTTCGCCTTTGATTGGCTGGGACCTCTCTCTAGAGCCAGCCTACAATAGGGCAGGGCCTCAACCATCGATCCGCGATAGGCTAGGGCCCATGCCTCTTATCCTTTACAGGCCATCGCATTACCAACCCAGGCGGGTCAAATCTACAGCAGATGCAATACCGCATGAGCAACATGAATCCCCTCACCATACAGCGTCCAGGAGGGAACCCGGGTTAGAGAAGTAGGTAGCCAGAACAACCCTTGGGTAGATCCCACTTGTGAAGAGGCTGGGGTTGAGGTCTCTAGTTCATCGGATGGATCTAGCAATAAGAGATTCGAGGTCTATTGAAGAAGCATGGGAATAAGCGCCCGATGGATCAGTTGGAGAAACTATAAAGAGAGACCCAACAAATAAAGAAGATGAAACACAAGGAGGCCAAGAAGGATCCTTTGAGTGAAATGAATGCCCCATTTACCAGAAGGATCCGGGAAGCTGAGCTCCCACCAAAATTCAAAATGCCGACAGATAAGTTCTCCAGAACGGAGGATCCCCTGAGCCACCTGGAGAGCTTCGTCTAGCAAATGGAAGTCTTGAATACCACAAGGGTTGCCATGTGTAGGATGTTCCCCACCACCCTGACTAACTATGTAAAGACTTGGTTTAGGAAGTTGCCCACTGGTAGCGTGGATTCATTCACAAAGCTATCAACCGACTTTTGCTCGCAGTTCCAAGGGGTCAAACCATGCTTAAAGAACCCATACACCTTCAATATGTGGTCCAGAAGTGAGGTGAAACTCTCTGGTCTTAGGGTGAGGAATTACAGCTAACACCCTCCAGACCACTACCACGTAGGCAGTGGCCGGGGTTAGTACCTTGGAAAGATCTTGTATGAATATAGAGAATGAAACAAAAAAAGAGGATGATTCAATAGGTAGGAGTTGAGGTATCCCACCCGTCGAGCTTCTTGCTTAAGGAGGAGATAATGGGAGCTTGAGGTTCCCTTGCTGGTGTGAAAGGGCTGATCCTAGTCCTTGTTCCCTAGTCCTGGTCCTCAGTAGAGGTGAGAGCCCGTTCTAGTACCCGGAGCGCGGTTATGGACCCTGATTTCTTTATGTAGTTCTCCGACCTATACAGTGATTAAGAAAGGGGCTTGCTTGGCTTATGTGCCATATCCAAGCCCGCTTCCATAGAGAAGTCACAAAAGAGCTCATTGATTTCCTTCAAACGGGTCAGGGTGGTTTCTCCCTGCCTTGACATGCGACTTGACGTGTAGACAAAAAGAACAAGGATGATAGGTCCAGCGGGGTAGGAGTTAGATCCTGTTCCCTAGACCTTCGTTGTAGTTTCCTGATCTCATATAAGAAGGATTAGAGAGCTATGACCAATGGGGTCGGTACCTAGCCCGCATACACACATGCATAATACAATAGATAATAGGAAAAACACAAATCTTTTGTAGAGGGAGGTGGACTGACCAAGGGGGAAAAAACATCACAAATGATCACATGCTGAAAAACCCCAAGGCAGTATCCAGAGAAAGGGGGAATACCCTTCCTTATGTATATATCAAAGAATGCTCCGGGGAGCTTACAAGATTGGTGAAATAATACAACGTAGTCACTCCGGAGAGCTTACAATGGTAACATAATGTGAACCGATACCGGCATATTCCAGGTAAAGGTAACACATGTAGCAATCATGTAGAGAGAACTTATATGAAGTGTATAGACTTGCCTTGGGCTGGTCGATTTTAGGATTAGAGATCCCATATGCAGTCAGGTGTTGAATTATGCCTCGAATGTCGAATCTCCAGTCCCTTTTTATGTCATTTTACATGTGTATTTATACATGGTGACTACCTTGGCGTACAAGTTCAGGACTCTTGAATTGGTCTTCTTTTCCATATTGAATACGATTCTTCCTCTAATGTAGTTGATCAGCTTGTAGCTAATATCTTGGAGAAGATGTGTTTGTTTCCCCTTAAGACTATTCCTTCCTTGATAGATGGGATTTTCTGTTGTAGTTGACCTCTAATAATCTGTTATGGAGGATATCTTGGAGTCAAAGGTATTTGTTTCCTCTTAGGACTCTATTACTAATGGTGACCATTAAAGAGTTGAATATTCTCTTATTAATGGCATTGATCATGTCATTAATAGGGTTGACTACCTCTATTAATATGGTTGACTACCTCCATTAATAGGGTTGACTACCTTCATTAATAGGGTTGACCTCATTAATAGGGTTGATTACCTCCATTAATACCATTGACCCCATTAATGGTACTTTGAATGTCATGAAAGTCAACTCTTTCTTCCTACGTTACTGGGAGGAGAGCTCTAGTTTTGCATTCGAGTGGCAGGGTACTTCATGGATGTTACCTGACGTTGTGTTTGATAGCCCCGATGGCGAAGTACTCCTAGGTACCAAACTGAGGGTGAGGTACCGTAAGGTACAAGTCTTATTGTATGGAGCTTGATTCGATCTTACAAGGCTTTCAGTGGAGCTCGATTTGACCGCACTGGAATCCGACGGGTAGCGAAGCTTGGCTAGCAAGCCCATGTAAGGTGTTCGCCATAAACATGTGGCCTTAGCTTGTTTCTGGAAGGGTGGAGAGATACGCTCGAGTACTGCTCTTGCTACTTGATTTAACCATGCCAGGATCTACAGTGGATCTTGGCGATTTTGGTGATGATGGGGCTTTACGGTCTTCTTCTTTTTCTACTCGGATAGGCCGAGATTATACCTCGACGAGGTAGAAGGGCATTTGCAAGACAAGTTCGGCGCCCTAAAGGTCTTTTGGTGAAAGTAGAGATGGTGGTATGCTCCAAGAAAGTGTCACGAGATACCTCGACCACGGGGAACCCAGGTTATCCCATGTCGACCTGGCTTCTGGCTTCTATCCTGGTATAGAGATCTTGATATGGTCACATCAGACTTTATTTGGTGACCCTGGATGCGTCTGAGATGTTAAGGGGTATGGGCGACCTCGTCTTGCTCCTATAGGATCTTGTGGTAGCTCGTTATCTGGAACCTTGATACCCTGTTACATGAGCCATAATTTGGACCTCACATGAGGGCTGGGAAGTGGAAAATTCTTCTTTGGTCCCTAGCCAAATTTTGCTATTAACACGATCTTTCACCAAGTGCCCTCTAGAGACCTACCAAGAGGCCTATGATCGGGCTCTCGACCAGGTTGAGTTTGACGAATAACTCAAGGTTAAAATGGAGAATGACGATATGAGAGCGGTGAAGTGCCAGAAGAAAGAGGCTCCCAGACCTGCGTCAGCTCAGAAAAATTAGAATAAACCCCCTGACAAGTCAACGTATAGTTTTCTCAATTTCTAACCTCGACAAGAGCAATACCCAGCAAGGTGAACCTCTCCGTGGGCTTCACCTTCTCCAAAGACTGTAGCTTTTGTAACAGGAGATAAAAGAGGGTGCGATCACTATACCCTCTTATATACGTCCCACAAAATAATCTTCCTCACTATTCGGGACAAGGGGCTACTACAGAAGCCAACACCCATGGAAGCTCCAACAGACAGGAGGAACCGGTACAAGTACTACGACTTCCTTGAAGACGTAGGACATAACACTTCAGAGTGCTATAGCCTGTGTAACCAGATTGAAGCACATGTGAGGGGAGGATGTTTGGTGGAATTCTTACAGCAGGTTAGGGACAACATCCAGTTTGGAAGAGAGGTACAAGTGGAGATCCATGATCATGTTGAGAAGAGAAATGGGGAATAAAAGGATTTGATGCAACAAATCCAGGTTATACATACCATCAGTAGAGGACCCACCCTGGCTGACACCTCCAATAATTCAAGAAAAAACCATGCAAGGAAGATTTCCCGCGTTGATGAAGGCTGGGGAATCTTCAAGGTCTACCAGAGCCCGGTTAGCCTATCCCGGACAACCCAGATTATTTTCTCTAAGGCAGACGTCTATAATACTGTACAACCTCACGATGATCCCATGGTAATCACGGTACAGATTTCCAACTGCATGGTCTATCGCGTGCTCGTCGACATCGGTAATAGTGTAGACATTCTCTTTAAAGACACCTTGGAGAAACTCAACTTGAGGCATTGGTGCTATAATAGCTACACAACCCTACTGTATGGCTTCACTGGGGATTCAATCATACCAATGGGATCAAAGATTCTACCAGTGATCGTTGGACCTCCACTCCTCCAACAAAATGTCATGACATACTTCGTTGTGGTGGACACCCCGTCGGCCTACAATGTGATACTAGGAAGACCATTCTTATCATCTTTGAAGGGGGTCTTGTCCATCTACCATAATATCTTAAAGTTTCTGGTGGGGAACAAGGTGGGAGAGGTACTTGGGGACTAGCAAGCGGCCACAAAATGCTATGCAGTGTTTGCCAATCCGATAACTTTGGCAAAATAGTTTACGAAGTCCATACGATTCAAGATATGGAAGTGCCTGGTATGATCCTAGAGGATGCAGAGCCCGCTGATCATCCAGAAAATGACCCCTAGTACTTGATGAGGAAGAGCAAAGCAGAGAATGAGCTAGCGGGCACCTTGTAGACAAGCCAGAGGAGATAACCAACATAAGTGATGGCCTCTTAAAGGTTGTCAAGGTCAGAGCTGCCCTTAAGCCAAGAGTGAAGGAAGGTTTGATTGGGCTCCTTCCATAGTTCAGCGACATCTTTGCTTAGAGCCATGACGAGATGCCCGGGATCCTTATATCATTGGCAGCTCAACGATTAGCAGTGGATCCAACCTTCAAGCCCTTCAAGTAGAAAAGGTGTCACTTTAACGCTGAAAGGAATGATGCGGTTCAAGAAGAAGTGGGAAAATTGATTAAAGAAGGCTTCATCAGGGAAGCACGCTACCCCGAATGGATTGCCAACGTGGTCATGGTCACAAAGGCAAATGGGAAGTGGCATATGTGTGTCGATTACACCGAACCGGGTGTGTCCAAAAGATAGTTTCTCTCTGCCAAAAATTAACCAGTTGGTGGATTCCACGGCCGGAAACAAGCTCCTCAGCTTCATGGACTCGTTCTCGGGGTACAACCCGATTATGATGCACCCCACTGATTAAGAAAAGACTAGCTTCATCACGGGGAAATGTCTGTACTGCTACAAAGTAATGCCTTTCTGCCTTAAGAATACGGGTGTTCCTTACCAGCGATTAGTCAACCGGTTATTCAAGTAGAAGATAGGGAGGACAATGGAGGTGTACATAGATGATATGATCACCGAATCCCAGGAAGTAGAGGAACAATAGAACCATCTCCGCAGGACTTTCCAGGTAATAAGGGAGAACCAAATACAGTTGAATCTCGCCAAATGTGCCTTTGGGGTGACAACGGGTAAGTTCTTAGGTTTCATGGTGACAGAGAGGGGAATTGAGGCAAACCCAGAAAAGATCCAAGCTATCCTGAACCTAGATTCTCTGTCCACTCTAAAACAAGTCCAAGTGTTGATAGAGCGTATAATAGCATTTATCAGGTTCATCTCGTGTTTCATAGATAAGTGCTTTCCTTTCTTTAAAGCCATCAAGTAGGGAAAGAAATGGATCCAAGACAGCGAGCAAGCTTTTCAAGACTTAAATGAGTACCCTGCCAGCCCATCGTTGTTAGTAAAGCCCATGCTCGGAGAGGAGTTACAGAATTACCTTGCCATGTCATAAATGACAGTAAATGGGGCCTTGGTCAATGAGTGCTGGGATGGGATTCAGCGACCTATCTACTATGTCAATCACGTACTAACCAAGTCCGAGAAGAATTACCTCTTCCTTAAGAAGCTCGCCTTTGCCTTGGTTATCTCGATCAAGAAGCTTCATCCCTTTTTTCAAGCTCATACAGCGGCGGTGGTGACTGATCAACCCCTTCACCAAGTCTTACAGAGGCCGGACATATCCGGAAGGCTAGTCTTATGGGTTTTGGAGCTCACCCAGTTTGACCTAAAGTACAAATCTTGAACAAAAATCAAAGCTCAGGCCCTGACAGACGTTATACCCAAATTCTCAGCCCTCTTTGGTGAAGGGACTCCGACATCACTGAGTTCGGTTCCTAAAAAGCTCTCGGTGATCAGCAATTGGTCGGAAGGCTGTGAAGCCTGGATTCTTTACACTGGTGGAGCGTCTGGACAAGCAAGGTGAAGAGCCGATATAGTCTTAATTGACCCTGAAAAGACGGAATGCAGCCATTATTTTAGGTTCAAATTTAAAGCAACTAATAATGAAGCAAAGTATGAAGCTCTCTCAAGTGGAATGAAGGTCGCCATCGAGCTCGGGCCTGATTATTTGTATGTCAAGAGTGACTTTTTGCTTATCGTCAACCAGGTTACAGGAATCTACCAAGCTAAAAGCAATAATATGGCTACCTAGCTAAAGCTAGTCTAGCAACTCAGGGAAAAGTTCAGGGGTTCCGGATTGAGCTGATTTCCCTGTAGTAGAATCATTGGGGGACGTCTTAGCAAAATTGATTGCTGTGTCAAGCTCTACCTAGGGGAGTGCCACTTCAGGTGATTTCCTAGTCGAGCATAATAGTAGGCAGAGAAATCTCCCCCGTTGATCGACTACCTTGTTGGATGGACCCAATTGCAGTCTACCTCTAGGAAGGAAAGCCTCCCAAAGATCCCAATCAAGCTCGAAATATGAAGAGGTTGTCCGTCCAGTATTGCCTGATAGATGGATACCTCTATAGGTTGGGAAAATCCCTTCCCTTGCTTCGATGTCTGCATCCGGATGACGCTAGTAGAGCATTAAGAGAGGTCCACTCTAGATACTGCGGAAAACACATTGGTAGAGAGGCTTTAGCATATCAAGTACTTCGCATGGAGTATTACTGGCCAACTATTCACCAAGACACAAAGATGTTTGTGCAATCCTGTGAACCGTGTTAGAGGACCTCGAACTTTAGCCACCTACCACCAGAGCGGCTATCCTCAATCAATTCACCGTTTGCCATGTGGGGGGTCAATCTGATAGGTCCACTTTCTACCGCACATGAACAAGCTAAGCAAGTTATCATTGTAATTGATTATTTCATGAGGTGGGTTGAAGTGAGACCTCTCTTCTAGATTTCAGAGGAGAATACAACCAAGTTCATCAAAACTAATATAGTTTACAGGTTTGGAACTCCACTTATCATAATAGCCGACCTAGGCAAACAATTCGACAATGCCTGATTTAAAGATGTCTGCGAAGGTTTGGGAATCGACCTTAGGCTCAGACTAATGGGCTTATCGATTCTACCAATAAAACCATCAAGAATTTCCTAAAAATGAAATTACAGTAGAAGAAAGGCTTGTGGGTCGAAGAGCTTCCCGAGGTTCTTTAGCCATATCGGACCACGAAAAGGACAGCTACTGGAGAAACACCCTACTTTCTAGCCTTTGGGGTCGAGGCAGTCCTTCCCATCGAGCATAAACTGACTTCGTTCAGGGTACAACACTTTGAACTAGAGAGCAACGAGGTCAAGCTCCGAGCTAGCCTGGACCTCTTAGAAGGAAAATAAAACCGAGTAGGTGATAAAGTGACAGTTTACCGGAGCAAGATTGCTAGATATTTCAACAGAAAATTCAAAGCCATGAGCTTTAAAGAGGGAGACTTGGTCCTCTGGAAGGTGACCCAAAATACCCTGATAAGGTCTGATGGGGTCCTAGGACGCAATTGGGAGGGGCCGTAGTTGGTGAAAGTAGTGGCCACAATGGAGCTTACAAACTTGAAGACATGGGTGGTCGCCATCGACCACACCTGGAATACAGAGCATCTAAGGAAGTTATATCCCTAGGCAGGAGACTTTTTAACAGTCTACCTCTACTTAATTTTTTATAAGTTTCTCAAACAACAATGTACTCCATTTTGAACATCAATAAAGTCTGTTATTTTCTCCATCTCCGATTATACTCTCCACGAATAAATTCGCTATGATCGCCATGAACCAAGAAAAGCTAAATAGCTTCCTTGAAGCCTTGGCTAGGCACCACCCCCCCGCCTAGAAGTGTTTGAGTGTAAGAGTATAGTTGTCATCCATATCTCGTGACCAGGATAGCTAGATAGCCTTTCTGATACCTTGGTTGGGCTACCACCCCCAATACGGGTCTGAGTGTAAGAGCATAGTTACCATATAGATCTCGACACTAGGATAGTTAGATAACCTTCTTGATGCCTTGGTTGGGCTACCACCCCTAAGAAGGGTCTGAGTGTAAGTGCATAGCTGCAATCCAGATCTCGAGACCAGGATAGCTAGATGACCTTCCTGATGCCTTGGTCTGGCTACCACCCCCAAGAGGGGTCTAAGTGTAAAAGCATAGTTGCCATCCAGATCTCGAGACCAGGATAGCTGGATAGCCTTCTTGATGCCTTGGTCGACTACCACTCCTAAGAAGGATCTGAGAGTAATAGCATAGTTGCCATCAAAATCTCGAGACCAGGATTCCTGGGTGGCCTTCCAAATGACTTGATCGGGCTACCACCTGTCATCTGTGAATCAAAGCCTAGGTATGCACAAACCCACCAAACCAAGGTCTCTTTAGAATGACCCCTCCCATCCCTGATACAAGGGACACAGTTATAGGAGCCCGCGATGAGAGCTTGGTTAAAATACACCATGTTTAATGCGCATATAAGGTCGACAACAATTAACTGGAATCCGAATTGATTAAAGTTTAGCCAGATTTAATTAATTCGGGGTTACATTGAAGGCCACGTTTAGGTCGAGGTCAGAAGTAAAACAAGGAGCATTCGAACCATGGTAAAAGTGCATGACTATGGATCAATCAAAGCAAAAATGATGGAAGTCATAACAATTTTTCATTAATCGTGAGAAGGGAGCCTATCCCCTCTGAAGGCTACAAATATCGAAACAAATAAGGGAGCCTATTCCCTCACAAGGCCGTATATATCAAGCAGGGAGCCCAACCCCTAGTTCCAGGCAGTGTTTGTAGAGAAAAAATAATAATAAAAAAGAAAATTAACAAAGCTGGTCATGAATAAAGCAGGGTGCCGACTCTCTTTTTTGGACAGTTGAAATAGACGGTTAAGGATTCATATCAAACTTCAGCCTTCTTCTGGTTCCTTCCCCCCGCTCATTCCTCTGGCTAATCTCTGCCTACCTCCACCCAGTCTGGTGGTTGGTCAACCTGGTTGTTCTCTCCAGCCACTCCATCCACTTGAGGCTACTCGCTCGCTTGATGTCCAGCCTAGTCCTCTTTCAGGACCTTATTTACAACAACCATAACCTTAGGAGGAATGATTTCATCTTGAGTGGTAGCAGTCACCTCTGTTATTATCAGCTCAATTACTAACTCTGCTTTGGCGAGCTCTTCATCGTGACCCCCGGCTTTCTCTTGGGCTTCAAGATGATCCTCCTTGGGCTGAACAGGCTGGACCCCGCTTGAAGACTCCTCGGGGACCATAGATCAGAAAGACTTGAGGAGGAAAAGGAAGATCTGCTTCGACTGGTTGTTTCTCGACTCCAACCACACTTGAAAGACCGTTTTCATCACAATAAGATAGGACATCTCTGCGACCTTAGCCATAATCTCCTTTCTATCCTAGTTGGTAAAGACAGACAGATTAAAGGGAAGAGGGAGAGCTTCTACGGCTTGGTAGGAGGCATAAAAGTACCCATCATCGAAGAAGGCATCCACCTTAGCTAGTAGCTTGGTCACATGAGCATGTAGATTCTGGTTCTCAATATCTAACATCTTGGTCTCTGCTTAGCCTGACGTTCAAATTGGAGAGTCTCTTGGTCGAATGACCGCTTCAGTCTCTCATAGTCACTCCGAAGCTCGACCAGTTCTATCTCCATCTCCTTCATGTTGGAGGTCGTCTCCTACATTAGAGTTTGAGCTCGTGCAAGTAATCCCATGACCCCTTCAGCTTCAGCCTTAACCTTTACTGTGTGGTCACAAAAGGAGGTTACCTGATGGCCCATAGCCACACTGAATTAGAAGGCCTACAAGATGAAAGCTTAAGTTAAACATTAACCAAACTGGAAACCACCAGTGAAGGCAAAATATGATAACTACCTCAGCTAAGAGAGCGGATCCCTTGGTAAACAGAATATCGACAGGCATTGAAGCCATCTTAGAGAGGCCACCACCTGGGCAGGATGTAACAAACTGCTTTAGGACTTCGTCTTGCCTAATAGAGCTCGTTTGATGTTGAGAGCAAGCGGGAGGAACCTCCTCAACACCAGCCTCAAGGCCTCCTGAAGCTCGAGGAGTTGGGGATGCGGGTGGTGGAGCAGACACATCAAGGAAGCTGACCACCTGGGTGGTAGAAGTAGAGACAACAGTAGGAGGGGTAACCAAAGAGGGAGTGGAGATGGTTGCAGTAGTGACATGAGGGGCAGAGGTCTCCTTATCTCAGGGCTTAAAATCCCACGATGCGAGGATCACCATCTTGGACCTAGGTTGGGAAGGGGACAGAACAAGAACAGGTAAAATTGGAGCTAGAACAGTTGGCCCCCTTTCTCTGAGGTAGTTGAGAAGATTCCCCGGGTTGGTCTAATATAAGGGGGAGGGATGCAAGCTCCCTAGACTTCATAAGAAGCTGGAGCAACAACAAAATCTGTTAAAAAAAAGAAAAGGAAAAAGGGATAGAAAGGAGTCAGAATCAAGGTAGCTAGCGTAAAGGAATCAAGCTAGTTCATTTCTTCTACTTACTGGGAGAAGCAACAGAGATACGCGGGTATAAATTCACCTTACGGTGGTCAACGGAATTGACAACAGGAAACTTCAGGTTCAAATAATTATGGGAGATGATGGTCTTCAAGATCATCTCAGACTCAGCGGGCAGAGAATCCCTATCCCATGAGGGCTTATCGTTGAAAGCAGTAGGGATCCAGTCTTCCATCCAAGTGGGGTCTTTCTTGGAGGCACCGGGAATGATGAAGTTGAGCTTGTTCTTGGCTTTCTCATAGAACTGACTTATTGGGCAGCCAGATAAGCTACCAATCTGAAAGACGTAGGCCAGTTCCTTCACCCCGGGCTCCTTGGAGACTTTGGTCAACTCCCACTGCCCCCTCAATAACATGAGAAAATCGGTCAAATATCTCTAGAAGCTAGGTGTTAACTGAAGAGGAGCTAGTTGTAGGGCGTTGACAGCCCACCGAAGGTTTTGGGTAAAGAGGAAGCTTGACCCTATTCTCGAGAGCTGTTACATGGATTAGGAGCACACCATTATGGGGAGAGAAGACGTTATAGTTTTTTAAAGGCACAGTGACGAAAACACTGTCAGAAATGCCGTACTTTTTCCTTCAAGCGATTAATAAACTTCGGGTCAACGATAGAATATGGGATGACCATGAAGTCGTAAGGAAGAAGTTTTTTTGGAAGGGTACCAACGACCACAACTTGACCCCTACCAGCTGCATCATTCCCAGATTCTTTATCTAAACTCTCATCAACCAAGTTCAGCGGTTCATCAGGTCTGTTCGAGAATCCAGTCCCGATTAATACATTTCTATTCGAGCAGCGACGTTGAAGGTTTGAAGGGGAATTTTCACTATTAAAGTCCTTTCGTGCTCGTTTCCCATGAGCAAGACTGGAAACCTTCTCACTATCTACCACGAGGTCTATTGTATCACGACTAGATTTCGACATGGTGGTGAAAAATTTCGAGTTTGATGAAAGAGAGACAGAGGTGTTAATCGAAATGATGAAGAAAGAAAAGATTTTTTGAAAGTTTGAAGTATGAAGGAATGAAGCGTGAGAAGGAAGACGACGTGACAGGCTTTAATAGGGGCAAATGACACAGTAACCAATAATGGCAATGATGGAAGCAAATAAGAATGTGAGATCTTCGGTGATGGCCTCGATTCTCTAGGATTGACGTAAAGCAGTCGGATTATTTTAAAAATGCATCGTTCCTTGCTTGCCACGTTTCACTTGCATTAATGAGAGGATTCCTTCCTATATTCTTGTAACAAAAATAAAAGGGAAAATTTCCTAATTAAAACTGGAAATCTGACTCCAACCCCAACTCAATCACCAATGTTCAAGTCATAGGGGACTTCTGTTAATAGCCAAATTTGGCTATGGACCAAAGGTAAATTTTCCACTCTCCAAGCAAGGGTATGAGTTCAGTCAGGTATTGGGGTTCCTAGGGTCGGGTTATCAAACAACATGTAGAAGCAAGACAAGGTCGCCTGCTGTTGGGGTTTATGCCCTAAACATGTAATTTGTAAATGGATTTATAAAGTAAATAAAAAGAAAGGTTCAATTCATTCTTGTGATGTTATTTATTTTATAAACTTATGCACATATTAACATCCTGGATTACCGGATGTAATCTCGAACTGTGTATATGAGTGTCATATACGGATGGATACAGTAAGAGACGTGCAATCTAAAAAGTCCATAGATAACAAATAAACTGGGTACTTTATTTGCAGTTAATCGATAGCTGCCGTCCATTCCGTAATGTACAGTGATTCTGTTAATAGTAAAATTTGGCCAGGGGTCAAAGAGAATTTTTCCACTTACCCGCCACAAGTCAAAGCCCATAATCGATATTCATGAAACCCAGATAGACCATAAAGCTACCCCGCAGGAGCAGGGAAGGCCGTCCCAGCTTCAAAACTATCAAAAAACAAGCTAGGCACTACCAAAACGAGCCCCCACACAAACACTGGAACCCGATCTTCTCCAGGCCAACTATCAGGGAACCTCGGTTCCTGAGGACGAGCTCCTCAACCACCCCATGAAAGCCAGAGGGGGGTCTCCAAGCTCAAGAGACATTCGAGAGAAGCCTGACAAGCAAAATGGGTTTCCTATGGGTTAAGACTTTTGGAGGATAAACTTAACAGTAGTCTTAGACAGAAGCCCACCAACCTCACAAGAAGCCTGCTGTCCCTGCTGGGCATGAAAGAGGAATCAAGCCTAAATCTACACTACCCAGGTTACCTCATAGGAATGTCTACAAGGACACCTTAAGCTCCCAAGGATTAGTGAAAATCCATCCCGAGTTTCTAAGAACAGAGTTGAAGCATGGATCTACCTCACTTTATGAGACGACAGGCAGCTAGCTCGGTGACCTCCATGAAAAGCCATGCCACGATAACATACAAGATCATATCTTTAATTCCATTTACGTGTGAGTCAAGAGTTTGATTCCCAAAAGAAAATAAACTCATTTTCGTTAACAATATCATCGTATCCGCTATTTACTCGAAGCCAATAACTTTTAAATAAAGGATCCCGCCCGATAAGGAGGTAACAGATTCATAGGATCGTGGTGGGATATTAGCACATTCAAACTTACTTGGACCATATATAAATAGGGCCAAGCATATCATAGAAGAGAGGTATCAGAGAAGTAAGAAAAGAAGGGAGGAATGCCTAAATTATGTACTCAGAACACGTCCACCTTTGTTTCCACTATTCGACAAGCACGGAGTTGCCACCTTCTCAGATCCTAGAGAGACTGTGAGCATACGAGAGAGTGATTTGTATTTCGAAGCAAATAATCAATAATAAAAGCTCCCATATACTGTTATAGCAATCCAGCCTCTCGTTTACCTCTTAACAGGTCAGGTATCAACGTTACCGACCCTGGCCACAACTTTCGTGGTAGTGGCCTTGAGGGTGTTAATAGGGATTTCTCATTATAAGCAAGTTTCCCGTTAACACTTTCTGGCACCGTCTGTGGGAAACTCTCACACCACCATCTTTGTATTCAAAAGTTTATTATTTTACAGGAATCATGAGGCTTCGCTCATCACAAGGACAACCGGGTGCATCGGGGCAACCTTCTGCTGTGTCAACAAGAAAGGTCCCGAAGAAAGGGAGGAAAACTGGGCCCCATAGCCAGGTTCCACCCTAGCCATCCACTGTACGGGCTCTGGATCCTCCTCTGGGAAATAAGGTTGAGCTTGACCAGCAAGCAGTGACCTTCGTAGAAAACGCCCGCCTTTGACTTCTCGCTGAGGGCATTACCATTCAGCAAGTAGACCTTTGCAATCGAGGGGAGTCAAGCAGGCCAGGAGCCAGGAAGCCTGCCTTTGATCGCTTGGGACCTACTCCTCGGGAACCAGCTCATAATAGAATGGGACTCCCAACATCGATTTGGGACAGGTTAGGGCATATGCCCCTCGTTCTCGAAGCGCTGCCACACTACCAACTGAGGCAAGTCAAATCCGCGGCGGATATCCTTCCCCAAGAGCGGGGAGAGTTTCTCCACCTAATGACTTCAAGTAGGTAAGCTCAGGATAGGGAAGAAGAAAGTCAGCAAAGCCCCCGAGTAGACCCCCTCCGAGGAAGGAACTGGGTAGAGGTCGCTAGTTCGTTAGAAGGATCCGATGGTAAGGAAACCGAGATCAACTCAAGGAAATCTGAGAGCAAACGTCTTAAGGATCAGTTGGCAGAACTTCAGAAGGAGGTCCAATTGATGAAGAAGGGAAAGTACATGGAGGATAAGAAAGATCCTCTAAGTGAAATAAATGCTCCCTTCACCAGAAGGATCCGGGAGGCGAAGCTTCTGCCCAAATTCAAAGTGCTAATTGACAGATTCTCTGGGACTGAGGATCCCCTGAGCCACTTAGAGAGCTTCATTCAACATATAGAGGTCTAGAACACAACCAGGGCCGCTATGTGTCGAATGTTCCCTACTAAGCTCACAGATTATGTGAAAACCTGGTTTAGGAAGCTACCTGCTGGTAGTGTGGATTCCTTCACCAAGCAATTAACCAATTACTGCTCACAATTCCAGGGGGTTAAGCCCCGGTTGAAGGATCCGATCCACCTACAGTACGTGATCCAAGAGAGAGGAGAAACCCTTCGAGCTTATGTCGAACGTTTCAATAAGGAAGTCATTCAGATGGGGGTCTTCACCATGAAGGAAACCCTCGCCAACTTCAGGCGGAACATGTGGGCGGGAAAACTTTTTTGGTCCTTTGCTAAGAGACCTCCAAAAACCTATCAAGAAGCCTATGATAGGGCTCTAGAGCAGATTGAGGTCGACGAACAGCTCAAGGTCAAGATGGAGCATGACGACATGAGAGCCGTAAAGAGACAAAAGAAGGAAGCTCCCAGACCTGAGCAAGCTCAGAAAAGCCAGAACAAACCCCCCAAAAAATCAAAATACCGTTTCCCCCTTTCTCAACTTAGATCGAAAAGATATCCAGATAAATGAACTCCTCCTCAAGCTTCAAGACTTCCCAAGACAGTGGCCCCTATAGCCCGCGATGAGAGGAGGTATGACTATCACACTCCCTTAAATACATCTTAGGAAACAGTTTATCTTGCCATTCGGGACAAGGGTTTGTTATAGAAGCCCGCTTCCATGAAAGCCTCGATCGATAAGAAAAATCGTTATAAATATTGTGACTTTCACGATGACGTGGGGCACCACACTTCAGAATGCTACAACCTGCAGAACCAGATCGAGGCATTGAAAAGGGGAAGATGCTTGGTGGAATTCTTACAGAAAGTCAGGGAGAACATTCAGACTGGAAGGGAGGTGCAAGCCGAGATCCGAGAACATACCGAAAAAAGGAAGGGGGAGCATACGGACCTGATGCAACTGATTCATATAATATATACTATCAGCTGGGGGCGTACTCTAGCTGGCATCTCCAACAGTTCCAGGAAAAACCATGTGAGTATAGTCCCTCGTACGGATGAGGGGTGAGATATCTTTAAGGTGGACCAGAAACCAACCAACCTCTCCCAACTGTCATAAATCATTTTCATCGAAGCGGACGTCTAAAACACCGTGCTACCTCATGATGACCCTATGGTGATCACGGTTCAGATTGCAAACTGCATGGTACGCCGTGTGCTCGTCGACACAGGAAACATCATTGTCGTCCTGTTTAAAGTTTCCTTGGAAAATCTAAACTTGAAACAGTGGTGTTACAATAACTACACTACTCCATTATATGGGTTCACTGGGGACTCAATCACACCCGTGGGATAAAAAATCCTACCAGTGATCATTGGAGCCATACCTCTCCAGCAGAATATTGTGACCGACTTCGTGGTGGTGGATACCCCATCGGCTTACAATGCAATATTAGGGAGGCCATTTTTATCATCCTTGAAAGGGGTCATTTCTACTTACCACAATGTCCTGAAATTCCTAGTAGGAGACAAGGTGGGAGAAGTTCGGGGTGATCAGCAAGCAGCCAGGAGATGCTACGTAGTATCGGCCAACATAGCAGCTCTAGCAAAACAACTCGCCCAGGTGACAACGATCCAAGACAGGGTAACCCCTACACTAAGCCTCGGAGATGTAGGGTCCACTGATCACCCTGAAGACTACCTCATAATACCCGACATGGAGGAACAAAAAAGGGAATGGGCCAGCGGCCATCCAGGGGATAAGTTAGAAGAGATTCATGTCCGAATAAGTGATCCCTCGAAGGTCGTCAAAATCAGAGCCACCCTTGAGCCGGGAATGAAAGAGGACTTGATTAGGCTCCTCACAGAGTTCAACGACATTTTTGCTTGAAGTCATATTGAGATGCCAGGGATCCCGATGACATTAGCTGCTCAACGATTGGCAGCGGATCCGACCTTTTAACCCATTAAATAAAAAAGGTGCCACTTTAACATCGAAAAAAATGTTACGGTTCAGGAAGAGGTGGACAAATTGACCTGGGCGGGCTTCATTCGAGAAACACGTAATCCTGAGTGGATTGCCACCGTGGTCATGGTCACAAAGGCAAATGGAAAGTGGCGCATGTGTGTAGATTACACCGACCTCAACCGGGCATGCCCGAAGAATTGCTTCTCTCTACCAAAAATTGATCAGCTGGTCGATTTTACCTCTGGAAACAATCTTCTGAGATTCATGGACGCATTTTTAGGGTACAATCAGATTATGATGCACCCCGCGGACGAGGAAAAGACCAGTTTCATCATAGCACAAGGCTTGTACTGCTATAAGGTAATGCCTTTTGGGCTCAAGAATGCTGAAGCTACTTATCAGCGGCTAGTCAATCGGTTGTTCAAGCCCGAAATTGGAAGGTCAATAGAGGTGTATCTCGATGACATGATCACCAAATGGTCAACCTCGGAAGGCCACCTGGATGACCTTCATAGAACTTTCATGATCCTAAGGGAGAACCAGATGAGGTTGAACCCTTCCAAATGCGCATTTGGGGTAACAACGGGGAAGTTTCTAGGCTTCATGGTTCATGAGAGAGGCATAGAGGCTAACCCGGAAAAGATCATGGCTATTCTGGATCTAGAATCCCCCACATCCCTTAAACAGGTTCAAGCTCTGACCAGACAGGTTACGGCGCTTAATAGATTCATCTCTTGGTCTACCGATAAGTGTCTACCATTCTTCAAAGCCATCAAGCAGGGAAGAAACATGAAATGGGATCAGGAGAGCGAACAAGCTTTCCAAGCTTTGAAAAAATACCTATCAAGCCCTCCACTGCTGGTTAAGCCAAGTCATGGAGAAGAGCTTCAAATATACTTGGCCATTTCAGAGACCTTCGTAAGCAGAGCCTTGGTCAAGGAATGCGGGGATAGGGTCCATCGACCTATTTACTATGTGAGTCACGCTCTAACCAAGCCCGAAAAGAACTATACTCTGTTGGAGAAGCTTGTTTACACCTTGGTAACCTCGGTAATGAAGCTTCGTCTCTACTTCCATGCTCATTCAATAGCAGTGGTGACAGACCAACCCCTCCGTCAATTCTTACAAAGGCCGGATGTTTCCGAAAGGCTGGTTCTATGGGCCCTAGAACTTACCCAGTTTGATTTAAGGTATAAGCCTATGATCGTAATAAAAGCTCAGGCATTAGCAGACTTTGTAGCAGAGTTTTTCGTACCTTCAGAACAAGTAACCCCCACGGTAGCAGATGTAACCCCTGAGAGGTTTCCAGAATCTGACAACTGGCTGGGAGGTTACGAGTCATGGACCCTCTACACTGATGGAGCTTCCGGGCAAGCTGGGGAAGGATCGAGCATAGTCCTAATCGACCCAGAAGGAACTGAGTGCTGCCACTGTTTCAGATTTGAATTCAAAGTCACGAACAATGAGGCAGAGTACGAAGCCCTTGTAGCCGAAATAAGGGCTACCATTGAGCTTGGGGTTGATTACTTGAATGTTAAGAGTGACTCTTCGCTCGTGGGCAACCAAGTCTCCGGGGACTACCAGGTAAAAGGGGATAATATGATTGCTTACCTGAAATTGGTTCAACAACACAAGAGCAGATTTAAGGGATTTAAAATAGAGCAGATACCTCAATAACTGAATCATCGAGCTGACGTACAAGCTACATATGGTGGCCAGTCCTTACCCCATAGAGTCCCTCTCAAGTGATTCCCATACCTAGCACAATGAAAGGTAAGAAAACTTATACCTTGGATCGACAACCGTGCTGGATGGATCCGATAGTGGATTATTTGCAGGATGGGAAACTTCCCGGAGAGCCCGATCAAGCTGAGAGAGTCAAAAGGCTCTCGGTCCGGTATTGTTTGGTGGATGGGCATTTATACTGGAGGGGAAGATCTCTTCCCCTGCTCATATGTCTACACCCAGAAGACACCAAGTGGGCTTTGAGAGAGGTCAATTTCTGGGAATACGGGAACCACATTGGTGGAGAGGCTTTGGCAAATCAGGTTCTCCGCATGGGATATTATTGGCCAACCATTCATCAAGACGTAAAGGGCTTGGTGCTAGTATGCGGGGCATGCCAGAAGGCCACAAATATGAGTCACCTCCCTCCGGAGCGATTGTCGTTTCTTAGCTCGCCTTACCCTTTTGCTATGTGGGGAGTCGACTTGATTGGACCGCTTCCTACCGCTCCGGGTCAGGCCAAGCATGCTATCGTGGCAATTGATTATTTTACAAGATGGGTCAAAGCCGGACCGTTCTCCCAGATATCAGAAGAAAACACAACAAGGTTCATCAAGATTAACCTCGTTTGAAGGTTCGGAACCCCTCTTGTGATTATAGCTGACCTCAGAAAACCGCTCGATAATGGCCGATTCAAAGATTTTTATGAAAGCTTGAGAATTGACCTTCGTTTTGCTTCGGTAGCCTACCCCCAGACCAACGGTCTGGTGGAATCTATGAACAAAACCATCAAGAAGCTGTTGAAGAAAAAACTATAGCAGAAGAAAGACAGATGGGCAGAAGAGCTTCCCGAGGTCCTCTGGGCTTACAGCACTACAAGGAGAACAGCTACCGGGAAAATGCCCTACTTGTTAGCCTTCGGGGATGAAGTAGTCCTACCTATCGAGCACAAGCTAACCTCTTTGAGAGTCCAACATTTTAAACCAGGGAGCAATGAAAGTTAGGTCCAAGCTAGCTTGGACCTTCTAGAAGAGAAACAAGATCGAATAGCTGAGAAGGTAGCAATCTACCAAAGCAGGATTGCCAGGTACTTCAACAGAAGGGTTAAAGCCCGAAACTTCAAAGAAGGGGACCTAGTTCTCAGAAAAGTAACGTTGAATATCAGGAAGAGGTCAGACGGGGTCCTAGGGCTCAACTGAGAAGAACCATACCTAATAAAGATGGTGATCCGTAATGGGGCATACAAGCTCGAGGATATGAATGGCCGACTCATCTATCATACTTGGAATGCAGATCACTTAAGAAAATTCTACCCTTGAACAGAGGACTTATGAGTAAGCAGCCTCTGTCTAGTTTATTTTTTCTCAGACAATAATGTACTCCATCATTCATATCAATAAAGCCTGTTTTTTCTTATTTTCTCCATCTTCAACTATGTTCTACAATGATTTGGGTCTACGTGGGAAATTCGACATTGCCACTCCAAGACCAGGGGTAGGCCGGGGAAGCCCCTTCGCCACCCCTGATACCTCGGCCGGGCACTACCCTCCGCCAAGAAGGGTCTGAGTGTAAGAGCATAGTTCCCATTCAGATCTCAAGACTAGGAAATAGCTAGATAGCCCTCCTGATGCCTTGGTCGGGCTACCACCCCCAAGAAGGGTCTAAGTGTAAGATCATAGTTGCCATCCAGATCTCAAGACCAGGAAATAGCTAGATAGCCCTCCTGATGCCTTGGTCAGGCTACCACCCCTAAGAAGGGTCTGAGTGTAAGAACATAGTTGCCATCCAGAACTCAAGACTAGGAAATAGCTAGATAGCCCTCCTGATGCCTTGGTCAAGCTACCACCCCCAAGAAGGGTCTGAGTGTAAGAGCATAGTTGCCATCCAGATCTCAAGACCAGGAAATAGCTAGATAGCCCTCATGATGCCTTGGTCGGGCTATCACTTCCAAGAAGTGTCTAAGTGTAAGAACATAATTGCCATCCAGATCTCAAGATGAGGAAATAGCTAGATAGCCCTCCTGATGCCTTGGTCGGGCTACCACCCCCAAGAAGGGTTTAAGTGTAAGAGCATAATTGCCATCCAGATCTCAAGACCAGGAGGTAGCTAGATATCCCTTCTGACACCTTAGACGGGTTACCACAACCGAGAAGGATTCAAGTTTAAGAGCGCGGAAGCCCTCCCTGATCTCTAGCCTAAGAGGAGGCTAAAAAGTCTTTTACTTGATGACTCACTCGGTTTACAACCCCTTAAAGAGGATCAAGGATGGAGGGCTCGATTTACTTAAACTATAAATACCCCAGTTATTAACTGGTTACTATTTTTCCCTTGATATGTGGTTGCTTATTATAACAGGTTTACGATAAAACTAGGGACTATCGACTAAAGATGTTGAGCTACGAGTCTTTGTAGCCAGAAAGCCCGAGCTAGCTGTCTGCTTTCATGTTTAAATAGTGTTCTTATCTTGTTATTTCCCTCAAGATAAGTTAATTTGCTATAGATGCTAGACCTAGAGGGAGATCGAGAAAGTACAAGTAAGTCAGAGTGTGAACTAGATCTAAAGTTAAAATTTATTGATGTACGGGGGAACCTATTCCCCAATAAGGCTACATTAGGCAGGGAGCCCAACCCTTTATTTCGAGCTATAAAAATAAAAACAAAAAAAATAAAGTGATAAGGATCAAACACAGTTATAGATGGGATGCCCACCCCCTTTTTCGGGCACTCAAAATGAATTACGAGAGGAGAATTCAAGCTTCTTCATCTTTTTGATGACCTTCAGCCTCCTCTTCCATAAAATGAACCTCGTCCCTTGCTCACCTCTCTGGTGGTAGCTCATCCTGGTCAGCTGCATCTACCACCTCCGCCACCTCTTTCTCGGGATTCGCCTCGGCTGCTTTAGGGTCAACAGGGTCCTCCTCCACAACTTCGTTGATCACCGCCATAACCTCAGGCGGTATGGCTGCATCAAGAAGGCTGACCACTAACTCGGGCATAATCCAACCTTCTGTTGACTCCACTCTTGAGAGCACCATGGAAGGATCTCGGGCTTCAGCAAGGTCTCCCTCTAGCTCCTCGATTTGGACCCCCCTCAAGGATTCGCCAGGACCAAACGCTGGGAAGGTCAAAACAGGAGGAGGAAGATCTGGTACTTCAAATCGCTTCCCAGCTCCCTCCCCAGTAGAAGGATCTGCTCCATCATTTTTAGGGTGACACATCTCTGCAGCTCGTGACATAACCTCTTCCCTGTCCCAACCGGCGATGCTGGAGAGATCAAATAGGGGGAGGGGGGGGGGGGGGGGGGGGGGGGGGGGGGGGGAAGAGCTTTTGTAACCTGATAGGAGGCATAGAAGTACCCCTCATTGAAAGAGGATTCCACCTCGGCCTAGAGCTTGGCAACTTGGGCCTGCAAAGCTTGGTTCTCGACATCTAATGCCTGAGCCTTTCCCTTCCAGTCATTCTGCTGGCTGGCTCGTCGCTTCGACCAGAGAGTTTTCTGATCAAATGCCTGTTTCAACCTCTCGTGATTGAACTGGAGCTCAGCCAGTTGTGTTTCCAATCCTCTCTGGCTAGAGGTCATCTCCTGGACCCCAGGGTTTGAGCCCAAGCCAACAACCCCTTGGCTCGCTCAGCCTCAGCCTCAGCCTCAGCCTTAGCTGCCCGGTCGTGGAGAGAAGCCACTTGATGTCTCATGGCTACTTGAAATTTGAAGGCCTACAAAGGGAATTCATGTTAGGGAATGACAAGCAAAGTGGTTTTTCTCTGGGTTAAGACTTTTGGAGGATAAACTTAACAGTAGTCTTAGACAGAAGCCCGCTAACCTCACCAGAAGCCTGCTGTCCCTGCTGGGCATGAAAGAGGAATCACGCCTAAATCTGCACTACCCCGGCTACCTCGTAGGAATGTCTACAAAGATACCTCAAGCTCCCAAGGATCAGGGAAAATCCATCCAGAGTTTCTAAGAACAGAGTCGAAGCATGGATCTACCTCGCTTTATGAGACGACAGACAGCTAGCTCAGTGATCTCCATGAAAAGCCATGCCGCGACAATATACAAGATCATATCTTTAATTTCGTTTATGTATGAGTCAAGAGTTTGATTCCTAAAAGGAAACAAACTCATTTTCGTTAACAATATCATCGTGTCCGCTATTTACTGGAATCCACTTCTTCTTGTGAGAAGTAAATGGTAGTTCCCTTAAGGGTTAATTTGGGGCTTGGACAATATGAGCGCTCTCCTAATTCCATGAGGAAATAAGATTTATTGTCCATTAGAGAATCAATGGTACTTAAAGGATATATGTAATTAGAGGGGTATAACGGACATTATGACCCAACTCTAATTATGAACTACTGTGGAGGATCACACCATATGTAATGCTATATCGATGGACACCGAGTTGTATTGGTATGTGTAAAAAAGACTGCAGTTGAGAGAGTGCAGCTTCAGGTTTTTATTGGAATAACACCGGAGTTAATAATCAAGGAATATTATTTAAAGAGTTTAATTAATATTTCCGAGGATGATTGGAGCTGAAAATACTATGGGTCCATTATGTCCTCTTGCTAGCCCGATTGATTTAGGTAACAACGGTCAAGGTTGATTAATTGGATTGTCCAATTAATTGTGTTACAAAAGTGACACGTGTCAGAAGTTGATTGAGTAATTAGATTATTCAATTGATTAAAATGACAATTATGACAATTAAATTATAAGATTATTTAATAGTGTAATTAGTCTTGATGGTGGGTTTCAATTGTTATTTATTTTTGAATGATGAGATAATATGATTATCTCATTTATTAAATAAAATAAATTATATATATTTGAATTTAAGTTGTTTAAATTTAAATATATATATATATATATATATATATATATATATAATATCTTATTTGATAAATAAAATATAGATTTTATTTTTTAAATAAAGATATGATCAGTTTTTTAAAATTTAAATATTATATATATATGATATATATTATTTGAAAAAAAAGAAAAAGAAACCAATGTTTAAAAGAAGGATTTCGTTTTTTTTAAAACAAACATTAATATATATATATATATATAGATATATAAACACATAAAAGATTTTGCAGAGAAAAAAAAAACCAAAACAAAACCTTATCTGATTGCATAGGGGATGTGTGAACCAATAAGTGCAAGTGTGTGCACCGTGAAACAATCAGTTCAACAAAAAAAAAGGTTGTTTTTGTTTTTTGTGTGTTAGTTATTGTGTGCAAATGTGTGCATAAAATAACATCAAAAAAGAGAGAAATTTTTTTGGTGCAAGTTTTGTTTACCAATATCAAGAAGAAAAAGTTTCTTCAAATATTTTTTTTCTCTACATCCTCTTTTCTAAGTTCCTAAGACCGTGACGCGCCCACATATAGTTACCTGTCCTGGGAATAGCTAGGAAGATCAGTGGTACCGACCGAGAGCACATAGAAAAGTTAAGGAGCCTCCAAATGTTGGTAAGCTTTTTAATCTTCTTCTTATTATTGATTACAATTTCCTGTATTTACATATATATCTTATTAGTGTAATAATTTTTAGATGTATTTGTTCCGAATATAATTACGATCCCAAGTTCACTGGTCTCAGATACAAATTACGATATGTATAAAAATTTTAAAACCCATTTCTGTTGTGTTACCGGTAAATGGGGTTCCAACAATTGGTATCAGAGCCAATTTTATTTTCGGAATAGAAAATTGTTTTCGAAGCTCCTATATGTATGATTGTGTCGACACGATTTAAATTGACTGTATGATGTTTTTGTATGTATATTAAATTTTTAATTTACAAAAAACATGATTGATTGTTAATTATATGGTACTGTGAATTTAGGGTTTATGAGTTGTATTTTTTTTTGTTTACTATTTTTTGTTTACTGTTATTGTATTGTAAAATAAAATAAAATTGTAACCTATATTGAAGACCTAGAAAAATCACGAAGAAGGATTCATGAGATGAATCGGAGTGACCTAAAGAGATTGGAAGACTCGGAAATTACAAGAAGACCAAGGAATGCCTTGGAGGTATTTTTGTAATTTTAGATTCCAATTTTTTTTATGTTAAATAATCCACAGTACTCGGTCAATTCATGTATGTTTTATATTATGTGATGATAAAAGCATTGTCATGCATACGTATGTCATTTAGATTAGATGTGCCTACACAAATATATTTGATATGTCATACATGCATCATAGCCTGATATTTTATGTATTTTTTTAATGTGATTAAAATGGGTAAATATATAAATTGGCTATGAAAATGAGATAAGTTTTTTAATGGTTAAGAACTTGGTAATTCTCATTAATATTACTCTAGTTATTAAATAGTTTAATAAGTTAGATTAATAGGGGGTCATTTATAGTAATTAAGATTAATTTGATTAATTTGATTAATTGCCTAATTATAAATGAACCGAATATTGTGTTAGAGTTTTAATAGTTAAAACTTGGTAAACACTATCATAATAATCTGACCTTAGTAAAAAGTTTACAAAGGCTTAGATTATTCACTAATAGATTAGATTTTTAATTGTTAAAAATCATTAATAATTTTTTAGTTAATTAGAATTTGGTTCTAATTAGTTAATGCACTAGATAACTTGATTAAAGTTAGCCATTTGATCCTGTAGAGTCTAGGTGCATTAACGGATAATAGAAAACCCTAATTTTAAATAGTGAGTGGGAGAGGGATGTATGACATATATATCCCGCAGTTTCAATCATTAGTTCAACACCGTGAGATCCGAGTGGGGCCTTGTGACGGCTTTGCTTTCGTCCACCCTAAGGAGGGTTTCCACAAAGGTCAATACCAAGGTTGACTTCCTAACAGATAGGATTTCTGAGGGTATTTCGGGATTGACACACCTTAAGGCGGCAATTCTCGAGTTAAGCTTGTGAGATTTGAAATGGTGGGTTACACTCACGAGGGTTTTGATTAAGATTGTTAATTAAAAACCTGACTGAATAAACGATGGTTGAATGATATGGAATCAGAGTTATTCTAGAATATCATTTGATTGAGAATGTCTCGGTCCAACATGTAAAGATTTGACCGGCTCTAAGGCGGCACATTTTTGTGGTATGTTGGATAATCGTGGTATAGTAACTATTTTAGGGTAGTTCTAGTTCGTTAAACATGTTCATGCATCATGTTTAAATTTATACCAAAGCACTCGCACTTGTTTTAAATAAATGACTATATGAATGTTTTATTTATTTCAACAATGTCTTCTGCATTACTTCAAATTCTCACAAATGACAAATTAACTGGTGATAACTACACTAAGTGGAAACTTAATATTAATGCAATTTTGGTCGTCAAAGACCTCAAGTTTGTGCTTACGGAGGAATGTCCTCTAGCACCTACTGCCAATACCACTCGAACTGTTCGTGAGGCATACCAGCGATGGGTCTCATCTGATGAGAAGGCCCGAACATATCTGTTGGCTACAATGACATGCGTGCATGTCACAAAGCACGAAGCAATGACTTCAGCATTCGAAATCATGGAGTCATTGCAAGCTATGTTCAGGCAGCCCTCCGAGCAAAAGCGACACGAAGTTGTTTGTTCTGCTATGCTCGCTCACCTAAAGAAAGGTTAATCAGTTCGAGAGCATGTCCTGAGCATGATGTCATACTTCAACACGATAGAAGTCAATGGCTGGGCCATTGACAAACCTAGTCAAGTGAGCATTATACTGACGACTCTTCCGAAGAGTTTTGATCAGTTTAAAAGCTACTATAGGATGAACAAGTTAATACATACTACACTGCTGAACACCGAAATGTTTAAGGTTGAAAAAATAAAAACTAAACGACATAAGATTTCTCCAGATAATGACACGTATCTCTGACATCTAAGGCTTGGTCATATCAACCTTGACTGGATGGACAGACTACTAAAAAGCGGACCTTTAAGTGAGTTAAAGGTTGGTACCTTACGTGTCTGCGAATCTTGTTTGGAAGGTAATATGACTAAGAGACCTTTTATTGGAAAAGGGCTTAGAGCAAAAGAACAGCTAGAGCTTATACATACAGACGTCTGCAGACCAATGAATGTTAAAGCTAGGGGTGGTTATGAGTATTATGTCACCTTTATAGATGACTACTCAAGATATGGATACGTCTACCTGATGCAACGAAATTCAGAAACTTTTGAAAAGTTCAAAGAATTTCGAGCTGAAGTTGAGAATCAGTTAGGTAGGACTATCAAGTAACTACAATTAGATCGTGGAGGTGAGTACCTTGACCAAGAGTTTAAAGACTTCATGGTTAAGCATGGGATAGTTTCCCAACTCACAGCTCCCGGTACACCTCAACAAAATGGTATAGCGGAGAGGAGAAATAAAACTTTGATGGAAATGGTGAGATCTATGATTAGTTCTCATCATTACCAAATTCCTTTTGGGGATATGCGTTACAAATAGCGGCATACATTTTGAATGTAGTGCCATCCAAATCTATTTCTAAGACTCTCCTAGAGTTATGGAATGGTCGTAAAGCTAGTTTACGACATTTCCACATATGGGGGTGTCCAGCACACGTGCTAAAGAATAGAACTGGAAAGCTAGACTCCAAGTATGTTGTCTGTCTGTTTGTAGGAGACTCCAAGGAGACTAGAGGTGGATACTTCTATAGTCCCGAAGACAACAAAGTATTTGTATTGACAAATGCAACATTTCTTGAGGACAATTACATTAGTGACCATAAACCTCGTTCTAAGATTATATTAAATGAGTTGGATCCTGGTGAGACTAGTCTTCATCAACAAGAGTTGTTGATCCACAAACATTTGAGAGTCAGATGGTTAATGATTAGGATACACTACCACCTAGACCTAGTGAGAGGGTTATGAGACAACCTGAACGCTATTTAGGTATAAGTGAGGGATAAGGTGTTGTCTCTTCTGATAGTGTGGATGATCCGTTGACATTTAAGAATGCAATAGAAGATCCTGATAAAGAGGAATGACTTAAAGCCATGAATCTCGAGATGGATTCCATGTACTCTAACTCAGTCTGGGATCTTATAGACTTACCGGATAGGGTAAAACCTATAGGTTGTAAGTGGATCTACAAGAGAAAGAGAGAAGTATATGGGAAGGTAGAGACCTTCAAGGCAATGCTAGTGGCCAAGGGTTATACGCAGAAAGAGGGGGTCGATTATGAAGAGTCCTTCTCGCCAGTAGCCATGTTTAAGTCTATTAGGATTCTCGTATCCATTACTGTCTATTTCGATTATAAAATTTGGCAAATGGATGTCAAGACTGCATTCTTGAATGACAATCTTGACGAGAGCATTTATATGATGCAACCAGAGGGATTCATGTCTCCAGATCAAGAGCAAAAGGTTTGCAAGCTGTAAAGGTCCATCTATAGACTCAAGTAAGCACCTAGATCTTAGAACATTAGGTTTGATGATGTGATCAAAACCTATGGCTTCGAGCAGAATGTCGACGAGCCTTGTGTCTACAAGCGCATCATTAAGAAAGTAGTTTTCTTGTTCTTGTACGTAGATGATATCCTACTCATTGGGAATGATGTGGGAGTGTTGTCTGATGTAAAGGGCTGGTTGGCTAGCCAATTCCAAATGAAAGATTTGGGAGAGGCAAGTTATGTTCTAGGGATCCAACTTATTAGGGATCGTAAGAACAAATCATAGCACTGTCTCATACATCATATATCGATAAATTTTTTATACGATTTTCGATGCAGAACTCCAAGAAAAGTAATTTACCTTCTAGGCATGTAGTTCACTTGTCTAAGGAACAATGTCCTAAGACACCTCAAGAAGTTGAGGATATAAGACATGTACCCTATGCATCGGTAGTAAGTAGTCTCATGTATGCTTTGTTATGCACGATACCGGACATCTGCTATGCAGTGAGAGTAGTAAGTAAATAAAAGTCCAACCCAGGATTGGGTCATTGGGTTGCTGTCAAGACTATTCTCAAGTATCTTCCGAGAATAAGAAATTATATGCTAATGTATTCCGGATAAGATTTGATCCCGTTAGGATACACAGATTCTGATTTTCATTCTGATAGAGAATCAAGAAATTCCACATTTGGATCATTATTCACCCTGGGTGGTGGAGCCGTTGTGTGGAGAAGTATCAAACAATCTTGCATTGCTGACTCCTCCATGGAAACCGAATATGTAGCCGCTTGTGAAGTTGCTAAAGAGGCTGTTTGGATCCATAAGTTCTTGAGTGATATGGAAGTTGTTCTAGACCTAGATAAGCCTATCACACTTTATTGTGATAACAGTGGTGATGTGGCTAATTCCAAAGAACCAAAAAGCCACAAGAGAGGGAAGCATATAGAGAGAAAGTATCACCTCATCAGAGAGATAATGTAGAGAGGAGATGTGATCGTCACCAAGATAGCCTCACAAGACAATCATGCTGATCCATTTACGAAGACCTTACCGGCTAAAGTGTTTTCGGGTCACCTAGATGGTCTAGGGTTACGAGACATGCCTCACATGCTTTAGTGCAAGTGGGAGATTGTTGGGGTTTATGCCCTAAACATGTAATTTGTAAATAGATTTATAAAGTAAATAAAAAGAAGTTTCAATTCATTCTTGTTATGTTATTAATTTTATAAACTTGTGCACATATTAACATCCTGGATTACCGGATGTAATCTCGAACTGTGTATATAAGTGTCATATACGGATGAATACAGTAAGAGACGTGCAATCGAAAGAGTCCATAGATAGCAAATAAAGCTGGGCACTTTATTTATGGTTAATCTATAGCTACAGTCCATTCCGTAATGTACAATGATTCTATCATGAATCATTCATATGAGATATGGGAATGGAGGCACATTGTATGATGTGATCATATAGGGCTGGGTCATGATCTATATGAATCTCACACTAAGATCCGTTTATCGATGAGATTCATATATATCAACTAATAATGGCTATATTTGGGTGATCTTAATCCCGAGTGTCTTATCGACTCCTTCAGGTTAGATCGTGGTCTTTGATATACCACGGGCGAGGTCAGATGCATTTCCTGATCAATATACTCCGTATGTTGGGATTGCGGTTTGGCTTGTGGCTGGGAAGGTTTGTACACAATAGTGGAATCCACTCCTTCTTGTGAGAAGTAGATGGTAGTTCCCCTAAGGGTTGATTCGGGGCTTGGACAATATGAGCGCTCTCATAATTCCGTGAGGAAATATGATTTATTTTCCATTAGAGAATCAACGGTATTTAAAGGATATATGTAACTAGAGGGGTATAACAGATATTATGACCCAGCTCTAATTATGAACTACTATGGAGGATAACACCATATGTAATAGCTATATCGATGGACACCGAGTTGTATCGGTCTGTGTAAAAACATCTGCAGTTGAGAGAGTGCAGCCTCGAGTTTTTAGTGGAATAACATCGGAATTAATAATCAAGGAATATTAATTAAAGAGTTTAATTAATGATTCCAAGGATTATTGGAGCTCAAAATACTGTAGATCCATTAGGTTCCCTTGCTAGCCCCGATCGATTTAGGTAACAAGAGTCATGGTTAATTAATTGGATTGTCCAATTAATTGTGTTACGAAAGTGACATGTGTCAGGAGTTGACTGAGTAATTAGATTATTCAATTGATTAAAATGACAATTATGACAGTTAAATAATAAGATTATTTAATAGTGTAATTAGTCTTGAATGGAGGGTTTCAATTGTTATTTATTTTTGAATGATGAGATAATATGATTATCTCATTTATTAAATAAAATAAATTATATATATTTGAATTTGAATTGTTTAATTTATATATATATATATATATATATATATATAATATCTTATTTGATAAATAAAATATAGATTTTATTTTTTAAATAAAGATATGATCAGTTTTTCAAAATTTAAATATTATATATATGATATATATTATTTGAAAAAGAAAAAGAAAAAGAAACCAATGTTTAAAAGAAGGATTTCATTTATTTTTTTAAAACTGATCAAAACATTAATATACATACATACATATATATATATAGATATATATAAACGCACAAAAGGTTTGGCAGAGAAAAAAAAAACAAAAACAAAACCTTACCTGATTGTATAGTGGATGTGTGAACCAATAAGTGCAAGTGTATGCACTGTGAAACAATCAGTTCAACAAAAAAAGGTTGTTTTTGTTTTTTGTGTGTTAGTTATTGTGTGCAAGTGTGTGCATAAAATAACATCAAAAGAGAGATTTTTTTTTGTGCAAGTGTTGTTTACCAATATCAAGAAGAAAAAGTTTCTTTAATTTTTTTTCTCTACATCCTCTATTCTAAGTTCCTGAGACCGTGACGCGCCCACACCTAGTTACCTGTCTCGAGAATAGCTAGGAAGATTAGTGGTACAGACCGGGAGTACATCAAAAAGTGAAGGAGCCTCCAAACGTTGGTAAGCTTCTTAATCTTATTCTTATTATTGATTACAATTTCTTGTACTTACATATATATCTTATTAGTGTAAGAATTTTTATATGTATTTGTTCCGAAAATAATTACGATCCCAAGTTCATTGGTCCCAGATATAGATTACGATCTGTATAAAATTTTCAAAACCCATTTCCTCTGCGTACTGGTGAATGGGGTTCCAACACCTACACCCTAGATATACTTTAGGTGAAGCTTGATGTTAACAAATCGAGCTCCTTACGTTGAAATAAGAGCCCGAAGCAAGATCGATACGGGAAGAACTAAGCTCCCCGGGATCAATATACCTCGTGACCTCCCCAAAAGCCCGCTACCTTTTCCAACTGCAGAAAGAGACCTATAAGGGTACCGAGTTTATACTACATTATTGCTCCGTTTCACCAAGGTGTGAGTCAAATCTATCTAACCAGGTAGGAGGAAGCTCATAGAAGCCTTGTTATCACTAAAGAGCTACAAAGTAGTCGTTTCGAGCTTCAAAAGGGACCTGAAAAGGTTAGATCGAGCTTTTAGCAGAAGACCGGAACACCGATGTACCTCGCCATTCGAGTTAGCAAACTCCATATTTGGTGACCAAATTGATGCATCCCACCAGGGTAGTACATATGATCGCTTTTTCTCTCCAACTTGCTTTGAAATGCTATATACCTGTAGGGCAAGTGACCGAGTCCAAAGAGGAAACAAACTTATCTCCATCCACAATATTCTCGAATCCTTTATTAAACCAAAGTCAATGACATTTAAACAAGAGATCCCACCCGAAAAGAAGGGATTCGATTAAGAAATTAATGGCGGGAGAGTCACGAGTTTAACCTAGTTTGACTATGTATAAATACGTAAAAAACATGCATAAGTAAGAGAGTTCGACAAGACATAGAACAAGACACATGTCAAAAAGAGTTTTACCTCGGCCTAAATTCTGTTCCCAGAACATGGCTACCATCTTTATCTACTTCTCGACAGGCAATAAATCACCACACCCATTATACCCAAGAGTGACTGAGAGTATTCGAGTGATTTTTTTACACGAAATGTGATTCGTTTAATAATAATAAAGCACTACTATTTTTCATTACGTATCTTTAATACATCGTGTTATCGTTCATCTTCAAATCCACTATCTTACACGCATAAACCAGGTAGCTACCCTGACCGTGACCTCCGAGGTTGTGGTCTCGAGGGTGCTAGCAAAAGTTCCTCACCCTGAGTGAATTTTTGGCTAACAGCATGGTTAGAGAATGAATATTATCCTGTACGTTGCCCTGGTGATATGCCTCGTAAAGGTCATCGAATATGGAGCTTGCTATCTTGCATGGCGAGGTACATCTACATACCAGTCTCGACACTAGGATCTTTATTTGACCTTCCCAGGTCCCTTTTAGAGCTTGATATGATTGTGTTGGCATTCTTCAGCGGTGACTGAGCTTTACGAGCTTCCTCTTACCTACTTGGATAGATTCGGTTCTTCCCTCGGTGATATGCAGAGATATTATAAGACGTATTCGATGCTCTGAAGGTCTCTATATACAAGTGGAAATCGTAGCAGGCTTCTGGGGAGACATTACCTAGCTTGATCTCGGAAAACTCATGTCTTCCTTTGACGGCCTTGCCTCGGTCTCTTATTTCGATGTAAGGAGCTTGATTTGATCACATCGAGCTTGACCTGAAGTGTTTATAGAATGTGGGTGACCTCACCTTGCTTCTGCGGGGTTATATGGTAGCTCGACCCCAAGAATCTTGGTACCTCGCTGTGTGTTCCTGGTTTTGGATCTTTGATTGGAAAGTGGAGAATTTACCTTTGGTCTATAGCAAAATCTGGCTATTAACAGAAGTCCCATCTGACATGAACACCAGTGATTGAGCTGGGGTTGGAGTCAGATTTCCCGTTTTATTTGGAAAATTTTCCCTCTCCTCTAGTTGCTGGAATCTAGGAAAGGATCCCCTCATTAAAAGAAGAAGAAAAGTGGTGAGCAAGAAAGGCATCGAATTTTCAAAAAATAACCCCGCTGTGTTACGCTTGTCCTTTAGAATTGAGGTAATCTTCACCGAAGATCTCGCTTTTTAGCTTGCTTCCATAATCGAAGTTACTGGTTACTGTTCCATTCATCCCTATTTAAACCCGGTCACATCGCCTTCCTTCTCACGCTTATCACTTTTTCAAATTTCAAACTTTCAAAACCCTCTTTTCTGTTTTTGCAAGAACCACCATCTTTTCTTCTATTATCTCAACCTTTCTTTACTTGATAATTACAAACTCTAACGACAGAGTTCATCGTTTAGTGGAGGGCGGTGATGTCTCCAGCCCGGCTCCCAGAAAGTGGGAACGAGAAGATTCAGGCGACGGAGATGACCTTTTATTTTGTCAACGTCGCCGTTCGGGTCGAAGCCTTTCGATTGAGTCTGGCTTCACAAACCAGCCTGACAATTCACTAGACCTAGTCGACAAGGATGCAGACGCAGATACAGAATCTGGGGGCACAGCGGCTGGTAAGGGCCAAGTTACGGTCATTGGTACCTTTCCAGAAGAAATTCTTCATTATGCTTCAAGGTCATTCTCGATTTTACAATTGAGTTGAAGTCGAGTAATCGTTTGAAGGCTAAGTACGACATCCCTGATAGCATCTTCGTCATCGTTCCTCCCAAGAATTACAATGTCTTCTCTCCTTTTGCTGGCATGCTTCCAATCCATGTTGCCGCTATAGAAATTGGGGTTAGGCTTCCTTTTCACCCCACTCTTTTGTAGGCTCTCAATTTCTTACAACTAGCTCATCTCCAGATGACCTCCGGCTTCTAGAGGCATCTAATTGGCTTTCTCGTTATGTGGAGAGATCAAGGTCAGACGAGTTTCCCTATAAGAGATTTCAGAGCTGAGGATTTGGGTTACTTTTCTCAGATTGACAACCTATCCGGTGGCCTAAGAGGTCAGTTCTATGCCAAAGCCAAAAACGAGCTCAATTTTATCGTACCTGGTGCTTTCAAGAAAGACCCCGCCTGGAAGAAAGACTTGGTGTTAATCGAAGGTGATTGGGGAGCTCGATTTTTATTGGTGGGCATGAGTTCGAGATCCCTACTGCCTTTAATGACAAGCCTTTCTGGGGTAAAGATTCACTACCAGTTGAATCCGAAGCAATTTTGAAGGCCTTTATGGCCCAGAACTATTTGAACCTTCATTATTGCTGTCTCTCTTGGTAGAGTTGGAGCCTCAAATTACTTTGCCTTTCTTCTTCTGTATGCTCTTATTCTAACTCTTTTTTTTAACAGTTTATGTTTTTACTCTAGCTACCCAAGAAGTTCCTTCTACCAGACTGATCCGAAGAACCTCCTCGGCTTCCATGGAGAAAAGGGTGCCATCCACTCTAGTTAGGGTTCAGCATGCCCCTATCTCGCCTTCTTCCCAACCTAGGTCCATGATGGAGATCTTTGCCTCCCGGGCATCCCGAGCAAGGAGCAAAATGGCTACCACCCCACCTGTAGCTATTACGGCCCCCACTGCTCCTACTCCGGTTACCCCTTCTTTCATAGCTACTACTGCTATTATCCCCGTAGTCGACCTACTTGATGCTTTTATTCCTCCTCTCGCATCCCTGGCTTCTCAATCTTTAAGAGGCCTCAAAGCTACTGTTGTGAAGGGTCCTCCTACTCATCTTCGACATCAACCAAGTTCCGCTGGACAAGATGAAGACATGGAGCAGTTCACCGCGTCTTTCCCAAGTGGTAGCCTCTCTCTGATGACTTCAATGCCCATCGACGTCCTGATTAACAAGGGATCCACTCTCTTGACCGAGGTAATCATCCTCCTTCATCTGTAATCGAGGAGGCTAGTTTGATTATTTTTTAACTTGAACTTTGCAACTTGTAGGCTTTCAAATTAAACATTGACATGAGCTACCATGTGGCCTTTCTTCATGATAGCGTTGCAAAAAGCTGAGAGGGCTATGGGATTGCTCGCTCGAGCTCAGGCTTTAGTGCAGGAAATAACCACCAGCCAGATGGTGATGTAGAATGAGCTGGCCGAGCTTCAATGGGACCATAAGAAACTGAAGCTGACCTACAACCAAGAGAGCCTCAAGTCTAAACACCGGGCCATAGAGAGAAACACCTGTAAAGCAGAGGACAAGATGCTGGATGTTGAAAACCAGAGCTTGCATGCTCGGGTGGCCAAGCTGCAGACTGAGGTGGAGGCCTCATTTAGGAATTTATACTTCTATGCCTCCTACTAGGTTGCCGAAGCTCTGCCTTTACCCGTCGACCTCTCCGTCATCGATGGCTGGGACAAGATTATGGCTAAGGTCGAGGAGATGTCTCTTCCTACTGGTGATGGAGTAGGCACTTCGAACGCAGTTGGATTCGGGAAGCAAATAATTGAAGTGAATGTTTCCCTCTCTTCTTTAATTTTTCCTTGCTCGGGTCCTGAAGAGTCTTCAGGTGGGGTTCAACCTATACAGTCCGGAGGAGGGTAGTTGGCTTCAACAGGCACAGGGTCTCATTTTGTCCAACATGCGAAAGGTCTCCCTGCTATCCCATTGTTGGAGAAGGGTCTACCTGAGATTCAGGAGAGAGCCGGAGATCACCTTAAAGAGCTTACAGGAGTAGGGTCAGGTGGTGAATAGATGAAGATGGGGATAACTTCTATCTCTCTAGATGCATTTATTCCCTCTAAAGTTATAGCTGTGAGTAATGAAGTCCTGGAGAAGGACCAGACTGGACAGTAAGTAGACGGGCAACTCTAGGAAGAATGAGTGACATGAGAAGATAACCAGGCTGATCGACCACCGAAAGAAGGGGAGGCAAGTAGAGATCATCAGGAAAGAGGAGCAGTGGGAGGGAACTAGAAGGATGCCAGAGCTTGACATAATCTCTTTATGACCTATCTTCATTGCCCGGAAAGAGGGGTGGTCACCCTATCATACTCATGACCAATTTTTTTTTTCCAATTCTTTCATTGTTCTTCTTTTCAGGTGTTACCCGAAACTAGGGGTTGGGCTCCCAGTTTGATCTATACAGACTTGTGAGGGAATATGTCCCTTTTTTTGTTCTGATGTAGCCTGCTGAGGGGATAGGCTCTCTTACCATTAATGAAAGTTGGTTTTAATTTCCTCCATGCTTACTATGACTGATTCCTGCTTATGAATCTTCAACTTGGTTAAATACTTATTGTTTACCTCTGGCCTCGATCTAGGTGTAACTTTCAAGGATATCACGACTTAACAAAATATGCCGGTTAATGACCTTAAATCTGTTAAGTTTAGGTTGACAAGTGGGGTAGAATTTTATGTGTTGTCATTCTTGGTGTGTAGTCACTCTACAAGGTATTTATCGACCTTTCCCGTGTCTTTAACTTATGGTATTTCACCCTAGCCTCCATAGCGGGTTCCCATAACTGTGTTCATGCAAAGTTGACATTTAGGTAAACATGGAGAACAAGTTGTTAAATATATTCTCTCGTGGTACATAGTGGATCCTAGAAGGATCTTTTCTTGTCAGATCATCCATTCTTCTTGGCGGTGGTAGCCAAACCGAGGCATCATGAACGTTATCTAACTTTCCTAGACTTGAGGTCTGGATGGAAACTATGCTCTTATACTTAGACAATTCTTAGGGGTGGTAGCCCGACTAAGGCATTAGGAATGCTAACCAGCTATCCTGGTCTCGAGATCTGGATGGCAACTATGCTCTTATACTCAAACTTTTCTTAGGGGTGGTAACCCAACCAAGGCATCAGGAATGCTATCTTTCTATCCTTGTCTCAAGATGTGGATGACAAATATACTATTACACTCAGACCCTTCTTGGTGGGGGGTGGTGCCTGACCAAGGCATCAAGGGAGCTATCTAGCTCTCCTTAGTTCATGGCGATCATGGCAAATTTATTCGTTGAGAATGCAGCCTGAGATGGAGAAATAACTCATAGAGAATACAATCGGAGATGGAGAAATTAATAGCAGACTTTATTAATTATCAAGATGGAGTACATTGCTGTTGAGAAATTTATTGATACCTAAATAGCGGTAGTCTACTAAGGAGTCTCTTATATAGGGATAGAACTTCCTCAAATGATTGACGTTCTAGGTGTGGTCGATGGGTTGACCATCCATGTCATCAAGCTTGTATGCTACATTATGAACCACTACTTTCACTAGATATTGCCCCTCCCAGTTAGGTCCTAGGTCCTCATCCACCCTTATTCGGGTATTCTGAGTTACTTTCTTGAGAACCAAGTCCCTTTTCTTAAAGCTCTCGACCCTGACCTTTCTGTAGAAATATATGGCAACCTTGCCTTGGTAACTGCTACTTTCTTAGCTACTTGATCTTATTTCTCTTCCAGGAGGTCTAGACTAGCTCGGAGCTTGACCTCATTGTTCTCCGTCTTAAAGTGTTGTACCCTAAACAAAGTCAATTTATGCTCGATGGCAAGGACTGCTTTGACCCTGAAAGCTAGTTAGTATGGAATTTCTCCGTTTATTGTCTTTTTCGTGGTTCGATATGCCCAAAGAACCTCAGGGAGCTCATCGACCCATCTTCCATTCTTCTACTGCAACTTCTTTTTCAACAATTTCTTAATGGTCTTGTTGGTGGCTTTAACTAATCCATTAGTCTACGGGTGGGCTATTGATATAAACCAGAGATCAATACCTAAACCTTCACAGTAGTCCCTAAACCGGGTATTATCAAATTGCTTACCTAGGTCGGTGATTATGATGAGGGGGTGCCGAACCTACAGACCATATTAGTTTTGATAAACTTGGTCATATTCTCCTCTGAAATATGGGAAAGATGTCCCCGCTTCAACCCACCTGGTGAAATAGTTAATAACGACTATATCATGCTTAGCCTATCCAGATGTGGTGGGATTTAGTTCGATCAAGTCGACCCCCCAAATGGCGAAAGGGTACGGTGAACTGATTGATGACAACTGTTCAGGAGGAAGGTGGTTCAGGTTTAAGGTTCTCCGACATGGTTCGCAAGATCGGACAAACATCTTCATATCTTGGTGAATTGTTGGCCAGTAGTACCCCATGTGAAACAACTGATAAGCTAGAGCATATCCACCGATATGGTTCCCGCAGTCCCTTAAATGGATCTCTTCCTTTGAAAGGGCTGAGAACTCTGCCACAAAGTCTATTAGGGCCTAAGCCTTGATTGTTGTATGAGACTTGTATTTCAGATCAAACTAGATGAGTTCCAAGGCCCACAAGAGTATGATATATCTAGCCCTTGTAAGAATTTACGGAGAGGTTGATTTTTCACCATTGCCACTGTATGGGCTTGAAAATAGGGATAAAGTTTCCTTATTGAGGTAACCAGGGTGAAGGTGAGCTTCTCAATGAGGAGGTAGTTCCTCTCGGGTTTGGATAGTGCATGACTGACATATTAGATAGGTCATTGGACCCTATCCCCACGCTCCTTGACCAAGGCCCCACTTATAGCCGTTTCAGACACGACTAAGTAGATCTGTAACTCTTCCCCTGGAATGAGCTTAACTAGCAGTAGCGAGCTGGCAAGGTAATTCTTTAAGTCGTGAAAGGCTTACTCACTATCTTGGTCCCATTTCATGTTCTTCCCCTGCTTGATAGCCTTAAAGAAGAGGAGGCATTTATCAGTAGAGCGCGAAATGAACCGGTTAAGCGCTGCTATACGCCCTGCCAACACCTTAACTTGCTTGAGAGTGGTTAGGGAATCCATGTTTAGTATAGCTCAGATCTTTTACGGGTCTGCCTCTATCCCCCTCTCGTTCCCCATGAAACCTAGGAACATCCCTGCAGTCACCTAGAAGACGCATTTAGCGGGGTTTAACCGCATTCGGTTTTCCCTCACTATATGGAAATTTCTACGAAGGTGGTCCTGGTTTTCCTCTGCTCCTCGGGATTTGGTGATCATATCATCTATGTACACCTCTGTTGTCTTTCCTATTTTCGGCTTGAATAACCGGTTGACCAATAGTTGGTAGGTGGCAACTGCGTTCTTGAGGCCGAAAGGTATCACCTTATAGCAATACAGACCCTGGCCCGTGATGAAGCTAGTCTTGTCTTGATCGATAAGGTGCATCATGATCTGATTGTACCCCGATAATGCATCCATGAAGCTTAAGAGCTTATTTCCGACAGTGGATTCCACCAGCTAGTCGGTCTTTGGTAGTGGAAGCCATCTTTCAGGCATGTTTGGTTGAGGTAGGTGTAGTCCACACACATGCACCACTTTCTGTTAGCCTTTATGACCATGACCACATTGGTAATCCACTTAGGGTACCAGGCTTCTCCGATGAAACCAGCTTTGATCAGCTTGTTAACTTCTTTTTGAACTATAGTGTTCCTCTAAGAGTTGAAGTGACGCCTCTTATGTTTGATGGGTTTGAAGGTAGGATCTACTGCTAGATGATGAGTTGCCAGAGATATTGGGATCCCTGACATCTCGTCGTGGTTCCAAGCAAAGATGTCGTTAAATTCTTGAAGAAGCTTGATCAAACATTCCTTCACTCTTGGTTCTAGAGCAACTCCAAATTTGACTACCTTGGAGAGGTCATCATATCTGATTGGTGTTTCTTATTACTCATCTACTGGGTGTCCCATTCCCTGCTTTGTTCATCCTTACCCATTATCAAAAGATGATTCTCTGGATGATCAACGGGCTCTGCATCTTCCAAGTTCATCCCAAGTGTTTTATAATCCTAAATTGTTACGACTTGCACGAACTGTTTTACCAGCGCTGTGGAGTTGGTAAACAGTGTATAGCATTTCTTTACAGCTAGCTGGTCTCTGCATACCTCGCCCATCTTTTTTCCAACCGAAAACTTTAGGACATTGTAATAGATGGACAAGACCCCCTTAAGGGCTGATAAGAATGACCTTCCTAGTATGGCGTTGTAGGCTGACGGGGTGTTAACCACATTGAAATACGTCATGATGTTATGTTGAAGGGGTATGGTTCCCACGATCACTGGAAGGATCTTCAACCCCACTAGAATGATCGAGTCCCTCGAGAAGCCGTACAATGGAGTTGTCCAGCTGTTGTAGCACCACTACTTCAAGTTGAGTTTCTTTAGGGTGTCTTTGAAGATGTTAATAGTAAAATTTGGCTAGGGGTCAAAGAGAAATTTTCCACTCTCCTAGCCCGAATCAAAGCCCAAATTCGACACTCATAAGATCATGGGCAGACCATACCGACCTCAACTGGGCATGCCCGAAAGACAGTTTCCCTCTACCAAAAATTGATCAGTTAGTTGACTCCACCTCTGGAAACAAGCTCATGAGCTTCATAGACGTATTTTTAGGATACACTCAAATTATGATGCACACAGCCGACCAAGAAAAGACCATTTTCATCATCGATCGGGGTCTGTATTGCTACAATTTGATGCCTTTCGGGCTTAAGAAAACATGAGCTACATATCAACGGTTAGTCAATCGACTGTTCAAGCCTGAAATTGGAAGATCGATGGAGGTTTACATCGACGACATGATCACCAAGTCATAAACCTCCAAAGGCCATCTGGGCGACCTTCGAAGAACCTTCATGATCTTAAGGGAGAACCAGATGAGATTGAGCCCCTCCAAATGCGCATTTGGGGTGACTGAGGGGGAGTTTCTAGGCTTCGTGGTTCATGAAAGAGGCAAAGAGGCTAACCCAAAAAAATTAAGGCTATCCTAGATCGAGAGTCCCCCACGTCACTTAAACAGGTTCAAGTCCTGACCGGTCAGGTAGCAGTGCTCAACAAGTTTATTTCTCGGTCTACCGATAAATGTCTTCCATTCTTCAAAGCCTTCAAGCAGGGGAGAAACATGAAATGGGACCAGGAGAGTGAAAAAGCTTTTCAAGCCTTGAAAAAATATCTATCAAGCTCTCTGCTACTGGTCAAACCAAATCCTGGAGAAGAGCTACAAATCTACTTGGCTGTATCAGAGACTGTAGTAAGTGGGGCCTTGGTCGAAGAATGTGGAGATAGGGTCCAGCGACCTATCCGCTACGTGAGTCATTCTCTCACCAAGCCCGAGAAGAATTATACCCTTCTAGAGAATGTCGTTTATGCCTTAGTAACCTCAGTAAGGAAGCTCATTCCTTACTTTCAAGCTCATTCGATAGCAGTAGTGACGGACCAACCCCTTCCACAATTCTTGTAAAGGCCGGATGTTTCCGGAAGGTTGGTTTTATGGGCCCTGGAGCTCACCCAGTTTGATTTAAGGTATAAGCCTAGGACAACAATAAAAGCCCAGACTTTGGCGGACTTTGTAGCAGAGCTCGCAATACCCCTAGGCCAAGTAACCTCTACAGCGACGGACATATCCCCTAAGAGGATTCCAGAGTCAGATAGCTGGCCGGAAGATTGCAAGTCATGGATCCTCTACACAGATAGAGCGTCCGGGCAAGCTGGGGGAGGAGCGGGCATAGTTCTAATCGACCCAGAAGGGACTGAGTGCTGCCACTGTTTCAGATTTGAATTTATAGCCACTAACAACGAGGCAGAGTATAAAACCCTCTTAGCCGGAATAAGGGTGGCCGCAGAGCTAGGGGTTGATTACCTGCAGGTCATGAGTGATTCGTTGCTTATAGTCAATCAAGTCTCTGGGGATTATCAGGCAAAAGGGGATAACATAATTGCCTACCCGAAGCTAGTTCAACAGCGTAAGAGCAAATTCAAAGATTTCAGGATTGAATAGATACCTCGACAATAAATCATCGAGCAGATATCCTAGCCAAGATAACTGCAAATGACCGCCAGACCTTACCACAGGGAGCCCCTTTCCAAGTGATCCCCCTTCCATGCATAGCAGCAGGTAACGAGACTTATACCCTGGATCGACGACCATGCTGAATGGACACAATAGTGGATTATCTTCGGGAAGAAAGGCTCCCCAGGGATCCCGACCAAGCTAGGAGAGTCAAGAGGCTCTCAATCGATATTGCTTGGTGGATGGGTACTAATACAGGAGGGGCAAATCCCTTCCTTTACTTCGATGCTTACACCCCAAAGATGCCAAATGGGTATTGATAGAGGTTCACTCCAGGGAATGCGGGAACCATATTGGTGGGGAGGTTCTGGCATATCAAGTACTCTGCATGGGGTATTATTGGCCAACCGTCTATCAAGATACAAAGAACTTAGTATGATCATGCGAAGCATGCCAGAAGATAGCAAACTTGAGTCACTTACCACCGGAGCGATTGTCATCCCTTAGCTTACCATACCCCTTTGCTATGTGGGGAGTCAACTTGATCGGACCGCTTCCTACTGCTCCTGGTCAAGCCAAGCATGTTATCGTAGCGATTGACTATTTCATAAGGTGGGTCGAAGCCGGATCACTTTCCCAGATATCGGAAGAAAATACAACAAGATTCATCAGAAATAATGTAGTTTATAGGTTCGAGACCCCTCTTTCCATTGTAGCTGACCTCGGCAAGCAGTTTGATAATGGCCGATTTAAAGACTTTTATGATGGCTTGGGAATCGACCTTAGGTTCGCTTCAGTAGCTCATCCCAGACTAACGGGTTGATGGAATCCACCAATAAGACTATCATGAAGCTGTTGAAAAAGAAGTAGTAGCAGAAAAAGGGTAGATGGGCTGATGAGCTTGCTAAGGTTCTCTGGGCTTACTGTACTATGAGGAGAACGAATACCGGGTAAACACCCTATTCTTTAGCCTTCGTGGTTGAAGCGGTACTTCCCATTGAGCACAAACTGACCTCCTTCAGAGTTCAACACTTTGAACCGGGAAGCAGCGAGGATAAGCCCCGTGCTAGCCTAGATCTCTTGGAAGAAAAACAAGATCAAGTAGCAGAAAAGGTAGCAATTTACCATAGTAGGATTGCTAGGTACTTTAACAGGAGGGTTAAAGCCTGAAACGTTAAGGAAGGGGACCTAGTTCTCAGTAAAGTGATGTTGTATACCAGAAAGAGGTCAGACGAGATCCTAGGGCCCAACTGGGAAGGACCTTACTTAGTAAAGGTGGCGATCCGTAATGCGGTATACAAGCTCGAGGACATGGATGACTGACTCATTGATCATACATGGAATGCGGATCACTTGAGAAAATTCTTCCTCTGAACAGGAAACCCATGAACAGGCTACCTCCACCTAGTTTTTAATCTCCAGCAATAATGTACTCCTTTCTTTTTATCAATAAAGCCTGTTTTTTCTCCATCTTCAACTATGTTCTACAGTGATTTGGGTTTACATGGGAAATTCGATATTATCGCCCCAAGACCAGTGCTTAGCCAGGGAAGCCCTCCTCGCTATCCCTACTACCTCGGTAGGGCACTACCCCCACCAAGAAGGGTTTGAGTGTAAGAGCATAATTGCCATCCAGATCAAGACTAGGAAATAGCTAAGTAGCCCTCCTAATGCCTTGGTCGGGCTACAACCCCCAAGAAGGGTCTGAGTGTAAGAGCATAGCTGCCATCAATATATCAAGACAAAGAAATAGCTAGATAGCCCTCTTGATGCCTTGGTCGGGCTACCACCCCCAAAAAGGGTCTGAGTGTAAGAGCATAGTTGCCATCCAGATCACAAGACAAGAAAATAGCTAGATAGCCCTCATGATGCCTTGGTCGGGCTACCACCCCCAAGTAGGGTCTGAGTATAAGAGCATAGCTGCCATACAGATCACAAGACCAGGAAATAACTAAATAGCCCTCCCGATGCCTTGGTCGGGTTACGACCCCTGAGAAGGACCCTAGTTTAAGAGCACGGTAGCCATCCCGATCTCCAGCCTAAGAGAGGGCTAGATAGTTATCTTTGATACCTCATTCGGGCTATAACCCCCTGGAGAGGCTCAAGAATGGAGGGCTCTATTACTTAAACTCCAACGTCCCAATTATTATTGGTGGCTAATCCTCCGTGTACATGTGGTTGCTTACTGTGACAGATGCGGACTGGTCCTCGATCGCACAAAGGGACTATCGACTAAAGTCACCAGGCTACAATTTTTTGTTGAGAGTTGAAGGCTCGAGCTAGCAATCTATTTTCACAATTAAGTAGTTTTCCAATCTTGTTGCATTCCCAAGTTAAGTCAAGTTATTTTAGAGGATGTACCTAGATCGAAACCAGAATGAAGCAAGTACATGCCAATCAAAATTCGAGCTAGATCTAAAGTTAATTTCCATTGATGAAATGGGGAGCCTATCCCTCGGTAAGGCTACAACAATCAAATAGGGAGCCCAACCCCTGGTTTCGGGCAACAAAAAAAATAAAAAACAAAAAAGGAATGATGATGATAATCAAGCATGAGTAAAAATGGGATGCCCACCCCCTCTTTTCGGGCATTCAAAATAGGCCATTAGTAGATGGATTCAGACTTCCATATCCTCCTGATCTCCTCCAGCTTCCCCTCCTACAGGATGAACCTCACCCCCTGTTTTTCTTTCTGGTTATCGCTTATCCCGGATAGCCGCCTCCGCCACCACATCCTGAGGATGCCCCTTGATTTCATGTTGCTCTACTGGGTCCTCCTCCAAGACCTCATTGACCACCACCATGACCTCAGGAGGTATGGCTGCATCAATAAGGTTGACCATTGACTCTGGCATGATATCTCCTACCGTTGGCTTTTTCTTTGAAGGCACCTTAGAGGGACCTTGAACTTTGGTAGAGCCTCCTTTTGGCTCTACTGGTTGAACCCCCCTCGAGAATTCTCTGGGACCTAACACTGGGAAGGTCAGGATATGAGGAGTCAGATAGGGTATTTCAGGTTGCTTCCCAGCTACATCCCCAGTAGAAGGACCTGCTTCGTCATTTTTGGGGTGAGACATCTCTGCAGCTCGAGACATGATTTCTTCCCTATCCCAGCCGGCGATACTGGAGATGTCAAATGGAAGAGGGAGAGCTTCCACGACCTGGAAAGAGGCATAGAAATACCCCTCGCTGAAAGAGGCTTCCATTTCAGCCCGACGCTTAGCAACTTGTGCTTGTAGAGCTTGGTTCTCAGCCTCCAGTGCCTTTTCCTCTTTCTTCCAATCATCCCGTTGGCTGGCTCGTCTCTTAGACTGAAGAATTTCTTGATCAAAAGACTGCTTCAGCCTCTCGTGGTCGCAGTGCAGCTCAACCATTTGTGTTTCCATCCCCCTCTGGCTAGAGGTCATCTCATGGACCAAGGCTTGAGCCAGTGTTAGCAATTCCATGGCTCGCTCAACCTTAGCTTCAACCCTAGCTGTCCGGTCGTGGAGAAAAGCTACCAGCTTCAGCCTTAGCCTCAGCTTCAACCTATGGCTACTTGAAATTTAAAGGCCTGTGAATGGAATTCATGTTAGGAAACGACAAATCAAGCAATTACCAGAGAAAATAAAGACGATGACTACTTCAGCTAGGAGAGCAGACTCCTTTGTAACTAGGATGTCCACGGGCATGGAAGCCATCCTAGAAAGCCCGCCACTAGGACAAGACGCAACAAACTGTATCAAAACTTCATCCTGACCAACCGAGCCTTACTGATGGTGGGAGCGGGTATGAGGAATCTCAGGAATACCAGCCTCAGGATCCCCTGAAGCCTGAACCGCTTGGGATGCAGATGGGTCAACCGAAGAAGTGGATAATGTGATTGAAGAAGCAGCAGCTGTAGTGGGGGCCACTGATGAGGGGGCGAAAGTGGTTGCATCAATGGCCTGGAAAGCGAGCCCTCCTCGATTTATAGCATTAGCAGCCCGTGATGCGAGCATAGTCATCTCGGATCTCATCTGGGAAAGCGATGAAGCAGGATCAGGTGAAACAACGGCTAAAAGGGTTTTCCCTCCTTTCTCCAAGGTAGCCAAAGAGGTTTCCTAGGATGATCTGGTAGGAGGGGAAGGGGTCTGAGCTTGTCAGGCTTCGCGGGAAGCTGGAACAACCATTAAAACTATTAAAAAAAAAAAAGAAAAGAAGGATGTCAGAGGCAAGTCATCTAACAAAACAAAGCATAAAAACTTAATATTACTCACGAGGAGAATCATCGGAGATCTGCAGATACTTGTTCACCCTGTTGGGATCAAAGGGATCAACAGTTGGAAACCTTAGGTTTAGATAATTCCTGGTGAGGATATTCTTTAGCACAACCTCAGACTCGGCAGGCAGGGAATCCCAGTCCTATGAGGGTTTGTCATTGAAAATGGTGGGAATCGTGAACACAAGCCCATCGATGAATATGGAGCTTCCCCAATCTCCCCCCGCTAATATCCACTCTTCTTTCCAAGTTAGGTCCTTTCTCGAAGCGCCAGGGTTGATGAAGTTGAGTTTGTTCTTGCCCTTCACATATAACTGTCCTCAGGGACCTCTAGACAAACTTTCATTTTGGAAGAGGTAGGCCAGCTCTTCTGCTCCGGGATCCCGGGTGACCTTGCCCAGCTCACACTATTCCCTCCACACCACGAAGAAGTAGATCAGATGCCTCTAGAAGACGGGCATCAGCTAATGGGGAGCTAGTTGAAGGGCGTTAAGAGCTAGACGAAGAGTAGGGTGAAGGGGGAGTCTAACACTATTCTCAAAGGCCGTCAAGTGAAAGGGGAGCACTCATTCGGGAGGGTTAAAGGCGTCATAGTTCCTATAGGGAACTGTGAGGGTGATGCCTTTAGGAATGCCATATTTATCCCTTATGCGGTTGATCGATTGTGGGTCAACAGTAGAGTTGAGGATAACCCTAAATTCAGAAGTAAGAAGCTTCGCTGAAGGAGGCCTAACCACCACAATTTGAACCTCCCTAGAGGCATCAGCCCTCTCTCCTACGTTGGAATCTTGGTCAACTAAATTCAGGGGGTTTTCGGGTTGATTGGAGAAGCCGGTGCCTATTGAGATATTCCTACTGGAGCGGTGGTGTTGACAGATCGGGGAAGAGTCCTCATCGCTCGAGAGTTCTCGCACTCATTTTTGAGGAACCAAATTAGAGCCATCAGTGCCCTCGACCATGGCTTCAATGTTGTCAAAGGAGTTCAACATTGTTGAATGAAAAGAGCTGAAAGGTGGATGAAAGACAATGATGCAGTTGGAAAAGACAGTGAGAGAGAGGAAGTCTGAAAATTTGAAATTGAAAGAAGGCGTTAGGAAGCAGCAGCGTGTTAGAATTTAAATAGAGGTTAGGGTTGTAGTGATGTCGGGGTTATATTCAGGAAAATTGCCTCGAACCACGGAGAGAGCCGTAACACAGCCGATTTTCTTCAAGGACCACGCCAAGCTCGACATGTCACCTGAACAGTTAATGAGAAGATTTCATTCGAGATTCTTAGTAATTATTTTCATAACGGAAAATTTCCTAATTAAATAGGGAATCTGACTCCAACCCCAACTTTACCTCCGGTGTTCAAATCAGAGGGGACTTCTGTTAATAGTAAAATTTAGCTAGGGGTCAAAGAGAAATTTTCCACTCTCCTAGCAGGAATCAATGCCCAAATTCGACACTCATGAGACCACAGGCGAACCATAAAACTACCCCACAGAAGTAAGGAAGGACCATCGGGCTTCAGAATTATCGAGGATGAAGCTAGACACGACCAAGTCGAGCCCTCGCGTGAACACTGGAATCCAGGCTTCTTGAGGCCACCTACCCAGGAACCTCAATTCCTGGGGTTGGGCTCCAAAACCACCCCGTAAAAGTAAGGAAAGATCGTCGAGCTCAAGGAGCATTCGAAGTGGAGCCTGACAGGCAAAGCAAACTCCCTCCAGGTTAAGACTTCCAGAGGCTAAACTTAGCTCGTAGACAAAACTAAAAGCTCACCAACCTCTCCAGGAGCCCATTGTCCCCTCCATAATACGAGGAGAAAGAGGGCCTACGAGTGAATCAGATCCATGCTTCCTCCCAGGAATGTCTACAGGGATGTCTCAAGCTCCAAAGGGTCGAGAAAAGTCCATCCTAAGCTTCTGAGAACAGAACCAAAGCATGGGTCTACCTCACTTTATGGGACAACGTGCAACTAACTCGATAACCTCCATGAAGAATCATACAGTGAGTACACATAAGATCATATTTATGTTATAGCCAATATTAATCCCGTGTACGTGTAAGTCAAGACTTTGATTCCAAAAAGGAAAGAAATTTATCTTCGTCAAAGATATCATCGAATCAGTTATTGATTCAAAGTCAACAACTTTTAAATAACGAATCCTGCCTGATAAGAAGGGAACAGATTCATGGGATCGTGGCGAGATATTTATGAGTTAAAACCTACTTGGACTAGGTATAAATAAGATCAATCGGAGATGAAAGAGAGATAGAGTGAAAAAGAATGATGATTACATTGGGCCTAAATTCTGTGATCAGAACACGATCATCATTGTATCTACTATTCAACAAACACGAAGTTGCCCCCTTCCTATGTCTTAGAGAGATTGTGAGTACGTACGAGAGGTTTTCTGTATATCATGAGTAATTAATAATAAGGCTCCCATTTTCCTGTTGTCATTCAAACATTCACTTCTATCTAAGCAAGTCAGGTATCCAATGTACCGACCCCGGCCACCACTTTCGTGGTAGTGGTCTTGAGGGTAATAGCTGTAATTCCTCACTCTGAGAAAATTTTTGGTTAACAGAAGAGAATGTCTACGCTACTGTCTGTGTCGATAGGCACACGATGGACAATACGATTAACTATCTGCACTGTGATCACCATAGGATAGTCGTGAGGCTGTATAGTGTTGTAGACGTCTGCCTCGATAAAGAAGATCTAGGGCGATTGAGACTGGCCAACCGAGCTCTGGTCTACCATGAAGACACCCTGACCTTTATCAACACGGGCAATTTTCCTTACATGGTTCTTTCTAGAGTTGTTTGAGGTGCCAGCCAGGGTGGGTCCTCCACTAATTATGTGTATGACCTGGATCTGTTGCAGTAAGGTTCTTCTGTTCTCCCTTTCTCTTCTCGGTATGGTCTTGGATCTCCACTTGTACTTCTTTTCTGACCCGGATATTAACCCCGACCCGCTGTAAGAATTCTACCAAGCAGCCTCCCTTTTCCAGAGCCTCAATCTAGTTACGCAAACTATATCACTTAGATGTGTTATGCCCTACATATTCATAGAAGTCGCAATTCTTATATCGGTTTCTCCTATCCGTTGAAGCTTTCGTGGTGCCAACGTATGGAGTAGCCCCTTGTCCCGAATGACGAGGTAAATCGTCTTGAGGTAAGCATTTATGGGGGTTTAATGTTTGTACCCTCTTTCATCTCGTGTTATCGGGGCAGCGATCCTTGGAGGAGATGAAGCTCGCGGAGGAGTTCGCCTTTGCAGGACACTGTTCTTGTCGAGGTTAAAAAGGAAGGAAACGGTATGTCATCTTATTGGGGGGTTTATTTTGCGTTTTCTGAACTGGTGCAGGTCTGGGTGCCTCCTTCTTCCGGCACTTTGCCACTCTCATATCATTATGCTCCATTTTAACCTTGAGCTGTTCATCATTCTCGATCTGCTCGAGAGCCCTTTCTTAGGCTTCCTAGTAAGTCTTTGGAGGATTCTTGGTGAAAGATCGGAAAAGCTTACCCGCCCATAGGTTTTGACGAAAGTTGGCAAAGGTTTCCTTCTCAGTAAAGACCCCCATCTGGATGAATTCCTTGTGAAAATGCTGCATATAAGACCAGAGAGTTTCTCCTCATTCCTGGATCACATATTGAAGGTGTATGGGATCTTTAGGACGTGGTTTGACATCCTAAAATTATGAGCAAAAGTCGGTTGACAACTTTGTGAAAGAATCTACACTACCAGCGGCCAACTTTCTAAACTAAGACTTTCTAAACCAAGTATTTGCATTATCGGTCAAAGTGGTAGGGAACATTCTGCACATGGAAGCCCTGGTAGTATTATATGTTAGGATTATGCTCGATAGTAAAAGTGTAATATTGTAATTAACAATCTTTTCTTATGAATAAAGTGATTTCTAGTTTAACAAATTTTATAGCATTTATAATTTAATTATTATAATTGTCAAAAGTAAATAATCATAAGGTCAAAAGACTATGAGAAAAGAAGAATTGTTCATACATCTAGATAAGTATGAGGTAGACACAATTCTTTAGTTAGTCTTGAATAATATTCACAACTTAAGATAGAAGGTTGGGCGCCTTTATCTTGTCAAAGTTGTAGATTATTTTTCTAGCATTTGAGTGAGATCAAATGTGTTATGAAGAGTCTAAAATCATCAAAGTGTGGTGTCTTTGGGAAAAAAAATCTAGTGCACCGGATGCATTGAATAGGATCAAAATGAAATACTTTATCTAGAACCGTCAATAGATAAAAGTTTTCATTTGAAGACAATCGGAGAGTCTATCTCAATCCTGAGATAAATGATGGACTTATGGTCGCAAGTGTTATCGTTTGAGCTATCAATGAGTACGATTATATAGCATAGTCTATCCTCGATAGTTTGGTGGTATTCATTTGTTAATCGATAGAGGACTTCATTTATAGATATGGACATCGTGGCTCCATTTATTGAATGAGAGTAGAATACCATCATATGGATGTTTTGAGGTATTGGATATTAAATCTTAACGTTAAGTTTTCAATAGTGTCTATTGAAACATGGCTTCTGGATAAGTCAAAATATCCAAGTTCAAAATGTGGTCATATGAGTAAATATGGTAACTTGGAGGGCTATAGGCGGTCTATGAGCTCTTGGCGAGTACTGGAATTCTTCACGAGGATACACTTTCTCCAATAAGGTTGTCTAGGGCACGAATGAGTAACATCAACTTATTCTATCTTTATTTAAGAGTTCAATTTGAGTTCTTTAGTGGAATGAACTAAAATTAAATAGATCGGACCTAAGTGAATCATTTGTTGATTGTGATCGGGTTATGTCTATTGGAGCTTAAATTTAGATAGCCCGCCAAGATCCCCAATCCACACGAACTTGTATGGATCACTTAATATATTCTACCTGACCAATAGGGGTCCATCTAGAATTGTAATAAGGCATGTGAAATTGTTTCTTTTTGTAAGAATAGGTCTAGTTCACATGTGGACTTTTTATTAAGGTCTAACGGATTTAATAAAATGAGAAAAATAATATATGGCCTCTATACTAGGTATGGGCGGCAAAGGCTATGGTTAATAGCTTAAATATATTATTTTAATTTTATTAATATTTAATTAAATAGAAATTAATTAATTTGTTGATTAATTAATTATTTAATTAAAAGTCAAAATCGTTTCCTATTAGGAGATGGTCTACTAAAACTATACTATTATTGGTAGTATAGTTAATGTTAAAGACTATATTTGATAAGTAGATAAATAAAAGGAGTTATTTATCTAATCAAATTAGGAAGTCTTTAATATGGTTACAAATACACTATTGAGTTGGATTAGGAGTCTTGGTGTAAGAAAGAATTCTTTTTGGAAAAGGATTCTTGGTCACCAAGTAAAACTACTTAGTGGTAGAATTCTTATTTGAAAAGGATTCATAACCACCAAGTTAATCTACCTAAGGATAGGATTCTTGTCCATCAAGTAATCCTTCTTAGGAAAGATAAACTCTCCTAATCTACATCAAAGAGGGGAAATTCTGTCATGACATATGAATATAGGATATGAAAGATTTCCTTTTAGATAAGGATTCTAACTACCAAATAAATCCACCTAAGGAAAGGATTCTTGCCAACCAAGTGAATCCTTCTTAGAAAAGGATTTATGAGCCTATATATATATGAGCATGATGAATTCGGCCAGCCCTAAGGCATTAGAGGTGAATTTCGGCCAAGCTATATTTTTCTTAGTGAAGAATTCGGCGATCATAGAATTTTGAGGGAGAAAAATTTGATTTTACTCTAGATAAAATTCAATCATCTCTAAGCAATAATGTGTGAATTCGGCCAAGTAGAGAAAAAAGGGGAACGTTTTTGTATTAGATAGTATACTAATATCCTTTACATCAAAATGGTTTTGTGTACAACATCGAATCAAGGTTCACGCGAGTTACAATCAGATTGATTGATAATTCACAAGTGACCGGACGTTCTTGGATTTTTCTCTTGGAGGATATTTGTAACTAATAAGGAAAAGATATTTGCTTTGTCTCCATCCTCAGGAATACAATATAAAGAAAAGGAGCCCACACTCCTAGGTAATTCACGTTCGTGATTAGATTGGAATATCTTGCAGAATTAATTCGGCGCTTGTTCAATCGTCACGCGATAAAGGTACTATACTTTTATATAATCAATTAATCTAGGGTTAAGGTTCTCGTTGCATAAAAGGGATTTTTTTTTATTTATACGCAAACCCTAAATTTCATTTTTCTCACTCTTCCGTTGCGTTTCTAAACCGTTTTTCCCTACATTATAGATTTCCATCTGCTGGATGAAGTTCTCCAGATGACTGAGAGGGTCTTCAGTACCAAAGAAATTGTCTGCCGCTTAAATTTTGGCCAGAGCTCGGCTTCCTTGATCCTTCTGGTGAGGGGGTATCCATTTCACTCAAAGGATCCTTTTGGCTTCCTTGTGTTTCCCCTTTTTTTTTTACTGGATCTCTTTCTGCAGATTCGCCAGCTGATCCCTCAAGCGCTTGTTACCATGCTTTTTGGAACCAACCTCGGATCCCTCACTGTCAGGCCCCTCGGATGAACTGGAGAATTCAACCCTATTTTCTTCACGAGTGGGATTTGCCCGAGGGCTTCCCTGTCAGCCTCCTTCTCCAAAGCGAGCCTTTATCATGAAAGCTGTCGGGTGAGGGGAAATATGTCGTTATTGTAGTGGGACATCTACTATAGATTTGACCTGCCGGGGTTGGTAGCACGATGGTCTGCAAGGAACTAGGGGCATGGGCCCTAACCAATCTTGGGTCGAGGGTTGAAGTCCCATCCTATTATTGACTGGTACCGGTCAAAGGCAGGCTGCCGGGCTCTAGGTATGTTTGTTTCCCCTTGAATATGAGGGTTTACCGGCTGAGTTGTGGTTCCTTCAACTAGAAAACAATGGTGGACGTTCTCCACGAAGGCTGTTGCCTGTTGATTGAGCACGACCTGACTTATCACTGGTGGGCCTGAAACCCAAAAAGCGGTTGGTTGTACTGGAGCCTGGCTTTGATGCCTGGACTTCTTACCCTTATTTGGAGCCTTTCTGGTTGATGCGGTAGATTGTTGTCCCAAGGCCTCGGGCTGTCCCTAGGAAGAACGGAACCTCACAGTTCCTGTAAAACAATAAACACGTAAACCTTGTATGGATTGGGTGTGGATTTTCCCACAAACGGCACTTGAAAGTGTTGACCAAAAATTCACTCGGGGTGAGAAATTTCAGTTAACATCCTCAAGACCACTACCTCGGAGGTCGCGGTTGGGGGTGGTACCTTTGGTACCTGGTTTATACATGTAATAATAGAGATAAAGATGGGTGATAACACGATGTACTAAGGATATGTAAAGAAGGTGGCACTGTTTTACTAATGTAAACGTATCAAGTGTGACATATAAAAATCACTCAGACTCTCGTTATCTCTTGGGTATAATGGATGTGGCAGCTTCGTGCCTGTCGATAAGTAGAACAAAGGACATATGTGTTCTCATTACATAATTTAGGCTATAATGGAGACTTGTTCTTTGTTGGCCAATTCTCCCCCTACTACGTGCTATCATCCCCCTATTTATGCATCGTCCAACTAGATGTTACTCGTTATCCCCTCACAATGAATATCAGAATCAAATCCCTCATTCTCGGACGGGATGCTACGTTTTAAATATCATTGACTTTAACGGATTCGAAGATATCTTAGAGAGAGATATGTTTGTTTCCTCTTTGGACTCAATCACTTGACCTGCACGTATGTAGCGATTTAATGCATGTTTAGCGAATGAATATTATCAAGTACTTTGCCCTGGCAAGATGCCTCGTAGAGGTCATCGAATATGGCGTTTGCTATCTTGCATGGCGAGGTACATCTACGTACCAGTCTCGGTACTATAAGCTTGATCTGACCTTCCTAGGTATATTTTGAAGCTTGACATGACTGTGTTGGCATTCTTCGGTGGTGATGAAGCTTTGCGAGCTTTCTTCTACCTACTTGGATAGATTTCGTTCTTCCCTCGGTGAAACAGAGAGATATTGTAGGACGAATTCGATGCCTTGAAGGTCTCTTTGTACAAGTGGAAATGGTAGCAGGCTTCTAGGGAGACATCACCTATCTCGATCTCAGGAAGATCAGGTCTTCCCTTGTCGGCCTTACCTCGGGCTCCTATTTTGATGTAAGGAGCTTGATTTGATCACATCGAGCTTGACCTAAAGTATTCCTAGAATGGGGGTGACCTAGCCTTGCTTCTGCAGGGTTGTTTGGTAGTTCGACCTAGGAATCTTAGTACCCCTTATGTGATCCTGGATTTGGATCCTTCCTTGGAGAGTGGAGAATTTACCTTTTGGTCCATAGCCAAATTTGGCTATTATCAGAAAGTTATGAGGTTTTTAAGTCAGAACACAAATATCACATTATCGATGATGGAAAATTTATTTTGAAACATGCAACACAATTACACACTAGGAGAGTTTTTAATAAATTCAAGGATGAATGGCATTGTGTGATTAGATATAATGATGAAGAAAAAGAAATGACAATGCTTATCATACATATAAACTAGGTGAGCCCAAAGAGTTTGTTGTGAAGTTGAAATTGCAAACTTACGAAGGTACATGTGAATACCAAACCTTTGAATTTCTTGGAATACTTTGCAGACATTTTTTGAAAGTGTTTGTTCAACTTGATATTGATGTGATACCTTACCGTTTTGTTCTTCTAATATATAGACTAGAAGCAAATAAGTTTAGGATCATGGATTCAGAAGATTTGGTGAATAATGGTGATTAAGAAGAATTAGAGGCATTAAGACTTAGCCAAATGTGTCAACAAGCCACTAAATCGGCTGGTATTGCGGTATCTTCAAATGAAAGATAAATTATTTATATGAAAACTTTGAATGATATATCTAAAGAGTTCTCTGAGGTTTCTGATCATTCAATGAAAATTTCCCAAATGAATGATGATTCATGTATGAACACCAATTTTCTTTAGCCTTTGCTTTTAGATCCTAATATTTCACAAACTAAGGGCATAAAAAGGGATGTTGAGAGTTCAAGGAGAATAATACGTAGTATCCAGGTTGCCTTAAATTTGAAGAAGTTAACATAGAGATTATGCGGTAAGTTTGGACACTACAAACGGAACTGTTCCTTAAATCCAAAGAGAAAATAAAAATGGACTCAACTAGTGAAGGTAAGTACTGAACTAAATCTTTTAAATATATCATATTGTTTTTTTTTATGAAATTATATTGTTTTGAACTATGTTTATATAAGCTATTATTATTATTATTATTATTATTATTATTATTTTCTCTAAACTTTAGAAAATGAGGAGACACAAGAGATTGATCAGGACATGGAAAGTTCTGATGACTACAGAAGTGAGCTTTAATTGAAATAATACTTAATTATTTATTTCTTTTGGTCAGTAGATAATCTAATGTATTTTTTTAAGGATGACAAAGTTATAGAATACATGAGCTAGTATCAATATTCATTTATTTTGTGCATTAACCAAGATAGTCACATCAAACTCATTATTTGTTTGTTACAAATCTGTATACGAAAGTAATCATTTTTGTATAGTATTAGTAATTTTTCATGATTCTTTTCTCTCATGCTTTCACTAATTTACTCTCAAAATTTCAATACATCGATAACTTGACAATCGTGAGTCTCAATAGACCCGAAAGAGGAAGAGGAAGAGGAAGAAGAAAAAGAAGAGGAAGCGAAAAAAATATGGTGAAAGTCGCAATCTACTTTGCAATGACATTGGGTGCCTTCGTATTTTAGAAGTCCATGGACAAATTCAATGTCTGGATCGCCCTCTGTCAAGACGAAAAAAAAAAAGATTGGAAAAGGAAGCGAAGATTAGGAGAGTGAAAGAAGAACTCCTTCAACTAGCCAAACAAAGGGATTCTTTCGCTTGATTTTCTCTGTAATTCGCATTATTGCCCTTTTTCTTGTTTTTTTAATGTTTTCTTTTAATGAATTGTTAATGTTTTGACTAGATTGAATCTGCATAGGTTGAGTTTCTACTATAAGCTTTTGTTGTGATTGTCTATGGATGCCTTGGTGGATTTTGTAGTTCACTTTGCTTTTTTATCTTTATAAATGAATAAGTTTAGGCTTCATGATCATGAATTTTGAAATGTTGGTGTTTTTAAAAAAAAAAAAATGCATTCACTGATTTACATATGCAAGTTAGATGCTTTTTATTAACACAACTTAGACTTACTGAGAAAGAAGAAAATTAATGTTGAAGAGTAAAAAAAAACACAAGATTGGAAAAAGGTGTTCATTGAATTCGCTTGGGGGGAGGAATTTCAGCTAACACCCTCAAGACTACTACCTCAGAGGTCGCGGTCGCGGTCGTGGGTGATACCTTCGGTACCTAGTTTATACATGTAATAGAGGAGATAAAAATAGGTGATCACACGATGTATGAAGGATATGTACAGAAAATGGCCATGTTTTATTATTGTAAACGAATCAAACGTAATATACATAAGTCAGTCAAAATTCTCAATCTCTCTTGGATACAATGGAGGTGGCAGATAGTGCCTATGGATAAGTAGATAAAATGGAGGCCAAGTTCTCCTTAGAGAATTTATGCAACAATGGAGTTTGTTCTTCGTTGGTGAATTCTATCTCTTTTTTCTCTCCCTTTTCTGTGTACTATCCTCAGTGTATTTATACACGATCCAACTAGGTTTTGCTTGTAGTTTCCCCGCCATACATATCTGAATCAAATCCCTCATTATAGAGCGGGATCTTCTGGTTAAAAATCATTGACTTTGGTTTAACAGATTCGATGATATCTTGGAGGGAGATAGGTTTGTTTCCTCTTTGGACTCAATCACTTGTCTCACGTACGTAGTGTTTTAGTGTACGTTGGAGAGTGAATGCGATCCCATATGTTGCTCTGGTGAGATGCATCATGAAGGTCATCAACTATGACGCTTGCTATTTGGAATGGCGAAGTACTTCTCTATACCCGTCTTGGCATTAAAAGCTCAATCTGACCTTTCCTGGTCTTTTTTGGAGCCTGACATGGCTGCGTTGACGCTTTCTAGCGGTAACGAAGCTTTACGAGCTTCCTCCTTCTTATCTGGATAGATTAGGTTCGACCCTGGTGAAACGGAGAGATACTGTAGGCTGGTGAAACGGAGAGATAGTGTAGGCTGGTGAAATGGAAAGATACTGTAGGGCGAACTCGACGTCTTGAAGGTCCTATTATACAACTGGAGAAGGTATCATGCGTCTGGGGAGGTCATGTGACATCTCGACCTTGGGGAACTCAAGTCTTCCCATGTCGGCCTTGCTTTGGGCTCCTATTTCGATATAAGGAGTTTGATTTGTTCACACCAAGCCTTACCTGGTGACCCTGGATGCTTGCGAGGCGTTCCACAGGTTTGGGTGATCTCGCCTTGCTTCTGTAGGGTTATATGGTAGTTCGATCCCGGGAACCTTGGTGCCCTACTGTGTAATCCTGAATCTGGACCCTTGCTTGGAGAGTGGAAAATTTATCTTTGGTCCATAACCAAATTTGGCTATTAACAAAAGGAAATATAAATTTGAATAGGAAATATGAATTAAATATTATTTAGAAAAGAGAATAGATGAAGAGGAGGGAGAAGAGAGAAAAGAAAATAAATTAATGAAAAGATAAATGAGAAGGAAATAAAATAAAAGTCAATGTAATAAATTTAAGCCATCCAAATCTCATAAATCTAATGGTTGAAAAATCGTATTAAATCTTGTGTCCCCTGATCCCTCCCTTATATATATATATTCCTCGGTCCAAATATAAGCATTGGTTTCATCCGATGGTTAGATTTGGTTCTTTAAAAAATATATATTTATAAAAAAAGATATACATGAAAGAAAAACATTGTTTTTTAATATTATTTTTTACATTATCAATAAATTAAAATATTCTCTTTCTAAGCAAAAACAAACAAAAAACTTAACCATTCATATTTTCTTCTCTCTTCAACAACAAAACTACTTCTCCCACATCAATTTTCTTCTGCAACAAATAGGAAAAAAAAAATAATAACAAAACTTTGATGAACCGATGAATAAATTAATCAAGCAAATGAAGATTATGAACGATCCAAATTTTTCGGGCAACAAACTAAAAAAATAAATTGACTGAACTTTGATGAACCAATCAAGTTCAGAGATAAAAAATGGTTGATTGATGATAAAATTAAAAAACACACATATAAATATAAAAAAACTTTAATATGATATTTTCCAGTTATAAAGGAAAAGAGTAATTGTTTACTGGTTCCATATACAAGGTATATATTTAGTAAATTATTTTTATGGAAATGCATATATAATTTTATATATTCTAAAGAGATTAAAAGGCGTGTCTAATTGCAAGTTCACAACTTAAATGTTAAGTCCATCATTCTAATTTTCAAAAAAAAAAATAAAAAATCACCATATTGCATTACACTCAATGTCATAGGTTTTTAAAACTGTATTATGAGTAAATAGTCCCCAAATTGTTTACTATTTTTCTTTTACATATGTTGCAGGTCTTTTTGAAGATGAAAAAACAACAAAAAAAAACAACAAAAAATGATCGGTCATGTTGTGTGACATGATTGGTTCATCAAAGTTTTGCCGGTATATTTTTCGTGTTTGATTTTTTAATAGAAAGAGAAGATTGTAATTTGTTGATAATGTAAAAAATAATTTTTAAAGACAATTTTTTTCCGAGAAAATGACTATATATATAGCAAGACTCTCATTGGGGACCTTTATTTTAATTTTGGTAAAAACTACCATTAAATCACATCGATTTGAATGAGTTTTGATCTAAATTTTGTTGAATGATAAGTTCATTAAAATCTACATGTGAATAAAATTTGAAATTGTTTCAAGTACAAGAACTACTTATCCCAATTTTTTTTTTAAAGAAAATATGAAGGCATTGGAAAAGTTGGTGAAATATAGGAAAATTCAATAAAAATATTTCTAGTGCTTGAAAAATTCTCAAATTATATTCATAGGTAGATTTCAATGGACTTATTATCCATAAAAAAATTCAGATCAAAATTCATTTAAATCGATGTGATTTTATGGTGGTTTTTACCGAAATTAAAATAAAGGATCCCTCATAAGAGACCTTATATATAATTATTTTAATAGTCTAGAATTTATTTATTTGTAATATATTTTTTAAAATTAAAAGACAATCTCAAAAATGTTAGCAAAGTACTCGATCCCGAATACTACGCATGTGGAAGCATTGCCGGATAACACAAACAAACAACAATATCAATGAAGAAAGAAAGAAAAAAGGATGAAAGAAATAAGCACAAATCCAAACACACAATACGTGGAAACCCAAGTAGGAAAAAACCCACAGTTGTCAGGACGACAAGAGAAAGTTCCACTATGTAAAAAATAGTTACAACCACACACTCATGATTCTCTCTCTAAAATACCTCAAACCCAATTACACCCTATGCTCTCTTGAGATCTCTATAATATTTGCTATTTTGGTTCGCACACAATAACCTAGTTATTATGATCTATTTTTATGAATTACAGGGAGTTTAAGATAAAAGGAAATCCTATTCCTATACGTACAAGAATTAATTGTTCTACATAAATACTATTTCATATTTATGACAAGTCTTTTTGTTAAGAAGTGTAAGTGCAACATTTTATAATTGTCTTATTTCATTGACAAAATCCCATTTGGGTTCCAATCTTGTAAAGCGTAGCTTAGGATTTGAAGAACACCTATCATCAATGACATTGGACATCAAGTTCTTTAAGGAAGGTAGTTTACTTGACTGTACTCTTGATTAAAAAGATTTAGTTGCACACATTTACTTGCATGCATTACTACTTATTATGCATTGAATTCTATTTAATTACATGTTATTTGTATGCCCTTGTCTTGGTGTATTTATGTCATTCATCACACTTCACTCTTGCACAACATTCATATAGGTTAATGTGTTTTATTTGCTAGGAAAAGAGATTTTTTCTCTTAACCGCGGTACAGGTTGCTAGCTATGCACTTTTCTAAACCGCGTTCCCAACAACGGTTGGTTCCAGAGGTTTCACGCGTAGGGTACCACGATTGGTGCATATGCTTGAACAGCGGTTCCTACCGCGGTCTTTTCCAGAAGGTCTCAATTGCCTTTATAGTACCGTGTGCCTATTCCTATCTTGCGGTCCCAACCACGGTGTTGTCTAGTGAGTGCACTGTTATGCTTACTACGGTTTGGACAACTTGCCCGAGCCACGATATACATAGCGATAATGATTGGATTTTGTTGGCTTTGTTCAAAACGACGTCATTTGATATAGGGCTTCATATATATAGATCCTTTCTCCTTCTTAGCCTTTTTAGAGCTTTAGATTTCATTTTTACTCAGCATATAGTGCTCATTCAAGAATTAAGCATCATCTAGTTTCATCTATGATGTGTTTTAGCATGAGTCTTCATCAACACACTGTAGGAAAAACATATGGTGGATGCGGAAAATTCGATTGGTATATTTCAAAAAATATTTCGTTAAAAGAAAGAACCTTAACCCTTGATTAATTAACATATAATAAAAGTATCGTACCATTTTCTCGTGACGATTGAATTTATGTCAAATCGAATCTGCAAGATCTTTCAATCCAATCACGAACATGAATCACCTACAAGTGTGGGCTTCCTTTCTTTGAATTGTATACCTGAGTATTGAAAAATAAACAAAATGTTTTTCTTTTGTTAGTCACAATAATCCTCCTAGAGAAAACCCAATAACGTTTGGTCACTTGTGAATTATCAATCTATTGATTAAAACACGCTTGAACCCGATTCAATTTTGTGCAGAACGCCTTTTGATGTAAAAGCTATTAATGCACTATCGAAAATAAATACGTTCCTTTCTTTTCTTTATGCTTGGCCAAATTCTCACACACCAATCTTTAGAGTTGGATGAATTTTTCTAGAGTAAGAGCCGAATTTTTCTTCTCTTAAAATTCTAGGGTTTGGTCGAATTCTCTTACAAGACTTTTGTCTTGACCGACTTCTCTCAACAAAAATACTAGCCTTGGCCGAATTCTTCAAGGTGATATTTATAGGTGGCCAAATCCTCTTACTAGGAGGATTTGTGTGTTGGCTAAGAAACCTCACTCAAAGAAGAATTCTTTTCCACTCCAAGACTCATATTCCAACTCATTAGTGTATTTATCCAATAACTAATTATTGAATGTAAATTAAATTGTGACTTTATCAAAACATTCCTAATTTGACCAATTGTCAATTAGTTTTGATAAATATCAAATACTTCCTAATTTGAGAAGATAAATAATTTCCTTTTATTTATTTACTTATCAAATAAAGTGTTTGATACTTATCATACTACCAACAATAGTATGACACTAGTAGACCTTCTCCTACTAGGAAAAAGATTTTGACTTTTAATTAAATAATTAATAAACTAATTAATTTCTATTTAATTAAATAATAAAATAAAACAATATTTTTGGCCAATAAACTTTAGCCCTTGCCGCCCAAGCCATATATATGGGCCATTTATTATTTCTCCATTTTATTAAATCCAATGAACTTTAATAAAAAGTTTACATGTGAACTAGACCCATTCTTGTTAAAAAAAAAACAAGTCCACATGCCTTAAACTACTACACTAATATAATTAAACAGCCCATTTAATTAAAAATGTACAAATTATATTCTTAATGTATTAATGGAATGCTAACTGCACCTCGTTAGGGCGGCCCAAGGATTCCTACATCCTTGGCCGCCCATTCCAGGTATTTTGAAGAGTTCCCGCATGTCTTGATCACACATAACCGTACCTCTCCAAACTTTTGGATTCTGAAATCCAAAAACAATTCTAGATGGACCTATAACTTAGCTATCAAGTGGTACATGCTAGTTAGCGTGGATTGGGGATCTTGGCAGACTATCTAAATTTAAGCTCCAATAGACATAACCTAATCACAATCAACAAATGTTCACTTTGGTCTGATCTATTAATTTTAGTTCATTCCACAAAAGAACTAAAATTTAACTCTTAAATAAAGATAGAATAAGTCAATGTTCCTCATTCATACCCAAGACAATCTTAATGGAGATAATGTATCTCCTTTAAGAATACTAGTAATCGCCAAGAGCTCATAGACCGCTTATAGCTCTCCTAGTTACCATATTTACTCATATGACCATATTTTGAACTTGGATATTTTGACTTGTCCATAAGCCGTATTTGAATAGACACTATTGACAATTTAACGTTAAGATTTAGTATCCAATACATCAAAATTTCCATACGATGATATTCTACTCACATTTAATAAATGGAGCCACGATGTCCATATCTATAAATGAAGTCCTCTATCGATTAACAAATGTATACCACCAAACCATCGAGGATAGACTATGCTATATAATCAAACTCATTGATAGCTCAAATGATAACACTTGTAACCATAAGTCTATCATTTATCTCAGGATTGAAAGAGACTCTCCGATTGTCTTAAAGTGAAAATATTTTATCCATTGACGGTTGGATAAAGTATCTCACTGTCCTCTTATTCATTGTACCTAGTCCACTAAATTCTTTTGCCGAAAGACACCACACTTTGATGATTTTAGACTCATCATAACACATTTGATCTCACTCAAATGCTAGCATAAGAATCTACAACTTTAACAAGGTAAAGACACCCAATCTTTATCTTAAGTTGTGAATATTATTCAAGACTAACTAAAGAATTGTGTCTACCTTATACATATCCAGATGTACGAACAATTCTTCATATCTCATAGTCTTTTGACCTTATGATTATTTACTTTTGACAATTATAATAATTGAACTATAAATGCTATAAGATTTGTTAAACTAGAAATCACTTTATTAATATGTAAAGATTGTCAAATACATTATTACACTCTTGCTATTGAGCATAATCCCAACACACATACGACTTGGTAAGTAGAACACCATTTTCATTCATTCTAGTGTTTTTTCTTAATAAGAATCTCTTTTACGACTTGTTTGCATCTAGACTAAGTTTTTATCTACAAGTTGAGATTTTATGTATTGATTTTTGGGTTTTGTATTGTGATAGCTATTGCATCTAGGTTTGCATTTATTTCAAATAGCTAAGTTATATGTATGTCATGTGGCAACCTGATATTTAGGATTGTTTGAATCATTCATCCATGATTATATAAACATTAAACGTGTTGACCTAGCATTTGTGCATTTAGAATATTCTCATATTCACATTAGGTTACATATCTCTTCTCTTGAGAGTTAAGTCTTGTATATATCGTGAGTGGTATACAAGCAAGAGCCTAAAATCACTATTAAAGGTCTGCGGGTAGCAAAGCGGATTTGTAACGTTTTAGGTGAGGTGTGGTGTGGTCAACTTAGGTTGTAATCGTTTTTACAAATAGTAGATTTAAGGGTTTGATTGTCGATTAGGCCAGTGAGTTTTTTTTAACTTATTGGGGTTTTCTCATGTAAAATAAACCATTGTGTCATTTTTTAAATTTCGCACTTGTTATGACAATGATTGTTTGTGTGATTAATCTTTATTAACAAAAAGTGGCAATTGATTTGGTTAAAACCTATTCTCCTCTTATAGGTTATTTAGACACACGTGTTTGTTTATTTTCAGTTGATATCAGAGCGGGTTCCTAGACATACTTAGGTGATCCTAGCTCTTGTTGTATGTCTTGTATTCTTGCATTTTGTTTGTTGAATCACAGTTGCACTCATCTCATTCATACATCCCCTAAACACTATGGGAGGGAACAGTGGAAAAAACACAGGGAGATTCAAGCACAAGACCTCCCTTTCTTGCTGGAGTGAACTATGCCTCTTGGAAAGGTAAAATGGAGTCTTACCTTTGCCAAATTGATGACCAAGCATAAATGGCAATTGAAGATGGCTACACTCCTCCCACCATGACCTTCAAAGATGTAAGTGAAGTTGCCAAGCCTAAGTCGCAATGGAGCACACAATATTTTGAAGCTTTTAAGTGGAACAACAAGGCGATGCATGCCAGCCTTTGCGCAATGGACGACAACTAGTACTAGTTGATTCAAACAACTAGAAATGCAAAAGAGGCATGAGAGATTCTAGTGATGGCTCATAAAGGAACCGAGGTGGTCAAGAATTCCAAGCTCTAAATCCTCCAAACATAATTTGAGACAATTAGGATGGAGGAGCATGAGTGCTTTAACGACTTTCAAGTGAAGTTGATGGATACCGTAAATTAAACCCATCAACTAAGTGACCCATATTCAGATAAGAGGATCAAGCAAAAGATTATGAGGTTAATTCCGACAAGGTTTAAATTAAAAGTGATGACATTTGAGAAAATATTGATTACAAAAATATGAAGTCGAGTGAAGTCATTGAAATACTTCTAGCCTATGAGTCATGAAAGAGTCCTACACCTTCACCATCTAAGAAGCAAAAAAGCATAACCTTGAGACCTCCAAAGTAAATAAGGAGGAGGATGACTCGGATGAAGAGATGGCCCTCATGGTGAAGAGATTCAAGAAGTTCATCAAGTTTGAAAAGAAAGCTTTCGGATCCAAAGCAAAGGAAGTGAAAAAGAAGACTCCTTTCAAGAAGATTAAGCCAAGTTAAGATAAGTTCATGAGAAAAGAGATCCAGCATTTTGAATGTGGAGGGTTTGGACACATCTCTACGGATTGTGGCAACTTGAAGAACAAGAAGAATGGAAAGGCAATCATCGCCACTTGGAGCGACAATGATGACTTAGAAGAGAAATGATGGTTCTCAGATGATGAATAACAAGTAGCAAACTTTATTGCCTTTACATCCTCTCTCAAGAGCATGGAAACAATAGATGATGAAGAGGAAGATCAACAAGTTAAAGCTGACTCAAGTGATGAAAGCTCTTCATCTCATTCTACGAATGGAAATGTATAAGGCATGGACCTTGAAGGGTTCATTGAACACTTTCAAAGCTCAAGATTGAAGATGAAGAAAGAGATTTGAAGACTAAAAGAAGAGAATCTGAAGCTATAAATCGAGGTGATTCACTTGAATGGAAAAGTGAAGATAGCTATAAGGAATGAGGATTTGATGGAAAAGGATCTTGAATTGTTGCTAAGATGACTTCAAGCATGAAGAAACTTGACAACATGTTGGGAGTTGGCAAGAGGTCAAGTGACAAGAAAGGTCTTGGATTTGAAGATGACAAGGAAACTTCATCCTCAATCAAGATTGTGTTTGTCAAGAGCATGGACATCAAAAAGCCTCTACCTTTACAATTGTAAAGTCTCACTTATTGATTGACTTACTTTGTGAACAAACTACATATTAGGGTTTTATGTAATGGTAGCTTAGACTCTTAAGACCTCAAGAGAAGAAGCACAAAAGGTATATTTGTATATTTCTTGTACTTACTTGCTTTGAAGAGATATTGTTACATACACTCACACCTCATGCATATTTCTTATTCGTATATGTTGTGTGTTTATATGAGTGTGCATTCATGTTTTGATAACTCTTTTTGCATGTTTATATTGATCACATCTTTGCATTTGTATTGACATGCATTATGTGTTGCTCAAGAGAGAAGCTCCAAGAGTTATTCTTTAACTCTCCAAACCCAAAACCCATCATCCTTCATGCATTATTGAGCATCTTTAGGCATGGGTCTTCATCTTTGATTGACTTGGTAAGTTGAACAAAAATCTCATCTTTGTCATTTGTTCATGTTTTCCAAGATGATGTTTTTGTTGCATTTATTAGTTGATTAAATGCTAGGACTTCATTCATTGCATCTATTTATGAGTTCCTTTGCATGATTGGGTTTGTTTGTTTATAGCTTGAATTTAGGACATATTTGCCCTTCTTACTAAGTCTCTATGCATTGCATTTAGACATTGATGATTAGGACTCATTAATTGCATTAAGTGATTGTATTATAGTCCTTGTCATGCTTGGTGACAACATGTGTTGATATGAATTTTATTATAGCTTCATAGGATTGCTTGTTCTTTGTTTAGCTAAGCTTTATGACATGTCATTTAGCTATTGATATCTAGGATTGCATATATTGCAATAACATAATTCTAGATAAGCATATAAGGTACCCTAGCCTTGTTTGTTGTTTGAATATCATCATATATTCACATAGGGTGTTTATCTGTTCATTGAAGAGAAGTAAGTCTTGCGTTGCATCCGGGAGTAGGTTGCTTCAAGTGTAAACAAATTGGACTAGGTCCACTTAATACCGGGATTGGGTAGTGGTAGTGGGTTATTTACCGGGAGTAGGTTGTAACGACTCTATCATTAGTGGATTCGTTGTTCGAGTGTGGCGCACTTAACAACCCTTGGTTTTTCCCATTTGGAGGGTTTCCACGTATATCTCAAGTGTCTTTATTATTTCCGCACTTATTACACTTGTGATATTATTGTGACTAGTTAGGGGTATTTTCATCAACTTGGCCATTAACGAAAATTGGGTAAAATTGATTAAAATCTATTCACCCCCCTCTAGATTGTTATTAAACACTCCATAATATTTGTTTCAACAACATTTCGAGAAGAATATTTAACTAGGAGAGTGCTTAAAAAGTGTCCAAGTGAAGACAACATCAAGGGTACAAGCTCAAACTCTAGCTTAACCTATGAGAGCTTTAGAAGCAAGCTTTCCTCAACCCAAATATCATCAAGCTAAGAAGCATTTTATGCAAGCTCAACCAAGGAAGCAATCTATTCGAACTCTACAACAAAGAATGAGAGAACTAATCCAACACCAAAGACAAGCTCAAAGGCTTTGGAAAGTCCCCTGTTACTTACAAGAGAGTGATATGACTTCTCACTTTATCCCACTTGTCATTTTTGTGGTGTTGATGGTCACATTGGCTGAAATGCTTCAAGTATATTAAATTGTGTAGAATTAAAAGCAAGATTAAAATAAATAGGGCTGGAGCTACTATGCATGCTCCTAAGAAATTTAGAGCCAATATGTATGCTCCTAGTAAACATGAAGCAAATAAACCTAAGACTACTAGAAAATATAATATATCACCTAGGTGGATTAGTATAGATGAGTACTTTTGCTATGTGGCATAAATTGCCTTGAAGGCAAACGCTTCTAACACTTGGTATTTGGATTGTGGGTGCTCTAGGAACATGACGAGGAACAAGAGTTTCTTTGATACTCTTGTCATGGAGGATGATGGATTTGTTACCTTTGGTGATGGGTCTAGAAAGAAAGTCATAGGGGAATGAACCGTTTCCTTTTTGATATACCCTCATTGTCCGATGCTTTACTTGTTGATGGCTTGCAAGCCAATCTTATAAGCATATCTCATCTTAATGATGATGGGCTTTCCATTTTGTTTTACAAGAATGATTGCTCTATTTTGAAGCCAAATGGACAAACCTTTATTAAAAGGAAAGAGATCTAGTGACAATTGTTGTTGTATTAAAGCTAGTGTCATCTCTTGTAATGTGTCCAAGTGTGAGCAAGTTGAGCGTGGCGTCAAAGGCTTGGCCACATGAACTATCGAGATTTGAGGATCTTAGATAAGTTAAAGGTTGTACATGGACTTCCCAAAGTTGGGAAGAAAATTGATGGTGTTTATAGACCTTGTCAACAAGGGAAACAAGCCAAAAGCATGCATAAAAAGGGCAAGTATCTCACCACCATGGAGCCCTTAGAGCCTCTTCATATGGACCTTATAGGTCTTATGCAAACCAAGGGTCTAGGTGGCAAGAGATACATTTTTATTTGTGTAGATGATTTCTCTAGATTCACATGGACATATTTTCTTAGAAAAAAAATCTGAAACAGTTGAAAAATTTAAAATGCTATACACTAAAATTCAAAATGAAAAGAACTCACACATTAAGAGCATTAAGAGAATTATGAGTACCATAGGAGGGAATTTGAAAATGCTTGTTTTGAAAGCCATTGAAATAACTTGGGCATTTCCCATGAGTTTTCAGCATATAGAACTCCTCAACAAAATTGGGTTGTTAAGAAGAAGAATAGGGTCCTTTAAGAGATGGCCCCTGTGATGTTACATAGCAACAATGTCCTTAGGAACCTTTGGGCTGATGCAGTCAATATGGCTTGCTACATAGGAAATAAAGTCTTTCTAAGGCCTGGTATTAAGCAAACCTCTCATGAGTTATGGAAGGGTAGAAAGCTAACGTTAGTTACTTCCATTCAATTGGAAGCAAATGTTACATTCTTAATGACCGAAATCAACTTGGTAAGTTTGATGCCAAGAATGATGAGGGAATTTTCATTGGCTATATAGAGTGTTTAATTTGAAAATCCATAGTGTCATGGAATCTTCCAATGTTATAGTAGATGATTGTAGGCATAGTACCAGTAACCATGATGAGGAAGTTGATGTGGTTCATGATTCTCCTTTAGAGAAGAATGGTGAAACTTCAATTGATGTGAAGTCAAATAATGATGAAGAGGTCATTCAACCTCTTGATAGAGACTTATCTTTAAACTTTAAAGAATTCACTCCACGGGTTAGATATCTCCGCAACAAGGATGATATTCTTGGAGATGTGAATGAGGGTGTTAGGATTAGAAGTCAGATAGCTAATCAAATTAGCTTTACTTGTTACACCTCTCAATAGAACCTAAGAAGGTTGATGATGCCTTGAATGATGAATTTTGGGTTTTTACCATGTAAGAAGAGCTAAATCAATTTGAAAGAAATGAGGTTTTGATTCTAATTTCCTAGACCAAAGCATACTAATGTGATAATCATCAGGTGTATAGAAATAGATCAGATGAAGATGACAACATTGTGCCAAACAAGGCTAGACTTGTAGCTCAAGGATACTCTCAAATTGAGGGTATTGACTTTGAGAAGATATTTGCTCCTGTTGCCTGTCTTGAGTCTATAAGGTTTCTTTTATCCATTTCTTGTGTGTACAAGTTCACATTACACCAAATAGATTTCAAGAGTGTCTTCCTCAATGGCTTTTTGCATGAACCCAAGGGGTTTATGGATCCATACCACCCTAGTCATGTCTATCGCCTCAAAAAGGCTCTATGGGTTAAAACAAGCACCGAAGGTTTGGTATGAGGGCCTCATTCTCTATCTTGTTGACAATGGCTACTCAAGAGGGAGTGTTGACAAGACCTTTTTCATCAAGGGCAATAAAGATGAGCTTTTCGTGGCATAAACCTATGTTGATGAAATTGTTTTTAGTTCCACCAACATGTCAAAAGTGCAACAATTTGTTGATGTTATGTCTCAAGAATTTGATATGAGCATGGTTCCTGAACTTAATTACTTCATAGGTTTGTAAATTAAGCAAATGCATGATGAGATTTTCATATCCCAAGCTAAGTATGCAAAAAACCTAGTGAAGAAGTTTGCCTTTGATAATGCCAAACATTGTGTCATACCCATGAATACCACATTGAAGCTAAGCAAAGATGCTAGTGGTAAGAGTGTTGGTCAAAGTTTATATCGGGGAATGATAGGTAGCTTGCTTTACTTGACCTCAAATCAACCGATATTTCTTTTAATGTGGGTGTTTGTGCTAGGTACCAAGCTAACCCCAAAAAATCTCACCTTGTTACAGTGGAGAGGACCATTCGGTTTGTGAATGGTACCTCAAATCATGGGATTTGGTACTCATTTGACACTAATCCAATTCTTGTTGGATTTAGTAATGCCGATTGGGTGGGAAATTTTGATGATAGGAATAGTACATCGGGCGGTTGCTTCTTCCTAAGAAACAATTTGGTGTTTTAATTTTGCAAAAAGTAAAACTCAATTTCTCTATCCAAGGCTAAGGCGGAATACATTACCGCTAGTAGTGCTTGCACTCAATTGTTGTGGATGAAACAAATGCTAGCCGATTATGGCTTAGAGCACTGTACTCTCACTTTGTTTTCTGATAATATGAGTGTCATTAACATTACAAGAAATCTTGTACAACATTCTAGGACCAATCATATTGACATTAGACATCTTTTCATTAGAGAGAGCTAGTTGAGAGCAAAACTATTACATTAGAACATGTGGAGACTAATAACCAACTAGCGGACTTGTTTAGAAAGCCCTTAGACACTTTTAGATTTGGTAACCTCAGTAAGTTTATTGAGATTTGTCATTTGGCATGAAATGGTTGTCTTGATCTTATTTAGGGAGCTCAAGTAAAGAGAGCAAATTGGCATAAAATTGTATTGTGCTCATTGATAATCTTTATGCCTCTTTATTAATTGCTTGAGATGATTGGGTGTACATATGCTTATATGTGTTTTTCAATTAGTGTGTAACATTGTTTTACTTGCAATCCATGTCTTATTTATGATCAAACATGCATTTTTTGGACTAGGAAATTTACTTTGGAAGTACATTTTGAATGACCTATGATTGATCTCCATGACATGATTTTATAAATGATATGTTTGAATTGATTTGCATGAAGAAACTCTTGAATGCTTACTTTTGAATGCCAAAATTATGTGAAAGCAATGTTGAGACTTCAACCAATAAGGATCTTGTATCCATTCAAAGGTTTTTACAATCCAAAGTCTCTCTCTTTATTAGTTGAACAAGACTACTATCATACGGATATCTCTCCCGGATAAATCAAAAAGGGTGCAATAGTTGCTCATGTCTTGTTTTGCTTATAAAGTTGATATAGTTGCTCTTTAAATTAAATTTTGTTAATGGTTAAATCTGAAAGAGTGCCACATCATCCAAAGTCAACTAGACTAAACCAACCTAAGTTGACCAAAGATGGCCTAACAACACTCGGTTGGGGTTACCTGAACGATCAGGTGGAGATAACTTAACTAAGATAATTAGATTGACCAGGTAAAGATGACTCGGTCAGGATTATTGAGATGGTCGGGTTGAAGCCTTCAGTGGGGATTGAATCACCGGTAGAAGAGAATGAGGTCTGTTCGAGTCCAGTAGAGGAACGATTGAGCAACACGTGGTCAATATTGAATTCAATGCAATCACAACTCAAATACGCAAAGAATGAGTCTTACTTAAAAATGGTGTCTCAAAGCACACTCTAACAAGGAAGCAAATTTCCTTATCAGAGATACCAGAGTCTAGATTAGGCAAGAGATATAATGTTGTTAAGTTTTAGATTTGTGTTGGCTTGATTCGTTAACAAAACTCTCTTTCTTTCTAATGTCTATTTTCTAAGTTGATTCGTGATTTATATGAGCTTTAAAGAAAAAAATTAACTTCTCATGCAATGTTCGTTTTCAAGAGGAAATGTGCTTACTTTGATGCTAAGGTATCAAGATTCTTCTTCCTCTTGCAAGGCATAGGTGCACACACACTTGTATCCATATGTGTCCATGCATCATTGTTTGAAATTTTTATTACACATCCACACACTTATTGAAGTATGCACTTGCATTAGATTTAATTTGATTTTTTTTGTAGAAATTGCATGTTCTAGGACTATATCTAGGTAATTGCATACTTATGTGTTCTTATGTTTATTTGTTTGTATTTTTATGGTATTGGACTTGAATTTGTGCTTATTTTATTTCTTATTAAGTTTCTGTCATTTCAGTTACTCATTCATTAAGTTTCAAGTTCTAATTAGGATGTTATGAAATTTTTCGTGTCTTACACGTAGTTGGTTTTCATCCTTGTTTTTCAAGTTGAATTCCATATTATTTGAATTTTTTTTAATGACCTTGTGCGTGAGGGAGTCCTAGTTTATAATCCAAAAATGGATTAGAAATTGGAACTTGGGGGCAGAAAAACGGTCGAAGAACATAAGGGAGACTCAAATAAAGGAATAAGGGGTCCCGTGGGCATATAGGCCCCACAGGAAAGGATGCCCTCTGCCCTTGTGGACGTCACACGCCTCCACGGGAAAGTAGAGGTGGCACCCTCCCATTTATTAGATGTTTCCTTCTCTACTTTTCTTTAAAATACCTCATTTCCCTCTCTTTGCAAAATAAAAAAGAAGTTGAAAAAGAAAAACTTGTGCAGAAATTTTCTCAATTTCCAAACAACATAACTCTCTCAAATCAACTCCGATTTTTGATTTTCAAAAGCCAAAATTGTTGTTCTTGAAGAGAACAAGAACCAAGTATTTTTAGAGTCAAATTATGGCTAGAATTTTTGTGATGATCTGATTTCTACTCGTGTGTCATCATTTGTAAGTGAATCATTTTCTTTCATTTCTCTTTTGTGATCAACTTGATGAATCTTCTTATTTGATTAGAGAAAAATGATTATAATGATTTTGATTCCAATTTTAGACTTGTTTGATTGAATTTCGAGATTTTCTCTTGTGTCTTTGATTGAATATCATTTTAGCTAATCTTGAGAAATATGAACTTGAATCTAGAATCTCTTTGTGTATTTGATCTCGATTGTTGATTCTCGGTTTTTGATACATGTTCATGAACTAGAATATCTTGATTGTGATTTCTATTTTCTAAACCTAGTTCTTATTTTTGTTTCTTGTTTGTTGAATATGTTGAGAATTTCAAATGTTAACTTGATTTCAGTTTTTCATTGAAAACTTGTTATTCTAGCTTTGATTGACATGTTTAGACTTCTATATATTTTTGTGAATGGTCTTAGTTGCCTAATCTAGATTTTTAATCATAAGAATTAGTAACATTTGTTTGTAATCTTAATTTATGCATGATTAATTCTTCATAGAGTTTGTTTGATCAACTTGCTCTATTTACTTTTGTTTTTACATCATATTTACAGATTTTCACTACACTTAGATCATTCCCTTATAAAAGGTTGAAGTCTCTCTTGTTTACAACTTGAACAAGAAGTCTTGATTAGGGTCATGAGGATCCGGATAATCAAGCGAGAAATTCTTAGCTAAAATCGGGAGAACTCGTATAACAAAGCAAGAAGTCTTGTTTAGGATAGGGAGGATCCATATAGGTAAGCAAGGAACTTTCCTAGAGACAGGAGGTCTCAGATAGGAAGTTGCTTCCTAGAGGTGTGTTAGGCACATCTTTGATAGAAAGTAGGCATAGTAAGTTCACTAGGCTCGTGGGTAGAATAGAAGTAGATGGCTTGAAGAGTGATTCATATGTTGATTGCTTTTTGAGTTTGTATATCTTAGTCATCATAGTGATATACTATTTGCTAGTGGTTGTGGTATCAACCCATGAATGTTCCTCATTTTTGAGGTTTTACCACATAATTTTTTTTTTTGTTGATATTAGCATTTTATTTTTTTCTTGTTTACTTTAACTCGTATTGTTTCATCTATTGCTTAATTGATATCATATTCACTTGTTAAATCAATCTATTTGTCAAAGTTTACAAAAGATCCTCTAATTCCAATTAGGAATTCGTTGGGACCCTTAGAAACAGTCCTTCAAATTGCAAATTTTTATTCATTTTACTGTTTAATAACTTATAATCCGATTTCGGTAACTAACTATTTGAAACTTTATAATTTAAAACAGACTTTTCAGGTACGTAAATTTTATTTAATGGATGAAAACGAGAGGATTTATAATCCTGATGCAGACAGTAAGATTGTTTTGAATCCATTTAATTTGAATTGGTATTTTATCCATCATAATTATTGTGAGGAAATGTCCACAATAATGAGGTGTGATTGAATTTCTTTTGGAGAACAAGAGATTGCAAGAATTTTGAGCTTATACCTATTCACCACCCCTCTAAGTATATTTGACACTATAAGTGATTAAGAGAATTTTTAAATGCATTCAGAACATGATCAATACGGAACAGGAAAGAAGAATAAAATGACTCCAACAAGTCAGAGTTTCAATAAACCTCAACAATTTTCCTTACTTGTACACTAAGAATTAGGGTCTATTCATATATTAGTAGACCATAATAACACCCATAACACAAAAACGCATATAAGAGAGTAAGCAAGATTGAGAATGTAACAATTCACTCGTAGTGAAGTTTTTTCCTCGCAGCCTCTAGCAACCGTGGTTTTTTTTCCTTTTTGGGTTTTCCATGTAAAACTATGTGTCTTGCACGCTTGATTTGTTTTCTTGCTTTATAATTCAATTGTTGATTCATGTTAACTTGTTTGACGCGTTGTTAATTTTATGTAATCTGAAAATCACCGTCAACAAATTTCTTTTACAATCTATATCTTGCTTAATTCCATGACAAATGGTGAAATTGGTTTGAATTCTTTTAGAAACCCCTTGTTAACAACCTTTTTCGGTAAAGGTCTTATTGACGGTGATTTTTGGATCACGTAGTATTGATCACGCGTCCAACAAGTTTTGCCAATTATTAAAGATGTTATGAAGAAAATAGAAAAAAAGGAAAAACATGCACACATAAGTTTTCATGGTAAAACCCTAAGGTGGGGAAACATCTATGGTCGCAGATAGCAGCGAGAAAAATTCACTACGATGAAAATGTTACACACTCTGTTCTTTTCTTTCTTGGTGTATCTCTCTCTCTTTTACTTGTATATTTTTGTCTCTGTGCCTATATATATATATTTATATCTCTACCTCTTTTGTACAATGAGATTATGGGTCTATTTATATGTGCATAGAGCCCTAATCCTTGTCATACAGATAGGGAAAGATGGTAGTGTTTAATCAGAACTTGTTACTTGTTGAAGTCGTCTTTGTCTTTTTTTCTCTTTTGAAGATCTTGCGCATTAAATTAGAATCATCGTAGGATTCTAGTTGTATAGTCAGTTTACGACTTATTTTCTGATTGGTGCACAATCTTTTAGAAGAGTAGAGTTATTGCTTGATTTGGACTTTCTGGAATGTGGTTCTAGATTCCTTATTTGAGTAAGATCATTCTTCTTTGTAATTGAGTCCTAGTTGCCTTTAATGTCTCCCACGCGTTGTTTAACTAAGCAATCATCTAATCCCGTCCAGACCTTTTATATCTCGATCGGATTGTCTTCACCCGATCAGGTTGTCTATACTCGATCAAGTTGTCTCTACCTGGTCGGTTAGTTTTCCTAATCATCTTAGGTAATCTCGACTGGGCCCTGAGATCAACTATTAATTGCCTTAGGTTAATCTTCCCTGACTCTTGTGATGTAGAATATCTAATCACCATGTTTCAGGTGATTATAATGACTTGTCAAGCTATCCAAATATCGCCATGACAATACCGTGAGATGAGCTCTTGACGACTCAACGAAGAGGATTTGAATAATTTTCCTTTGACTTTTTAGTGCTTTTGATCTTATTGTTTTAACCCGATCAACTATCTTATTAAACTGGTCATTTTTTTTGTTGCAAAACTGATCAAGTATCTTATTGAATTGATCAGTCTTGGACTCTTTGATTTTTTGCTCCCTTTTAGCTGTACTGGCTAGTGTCCTGACTCTTTGCTCAAGACAATTCCCAACCATTTTTTTTTAAAATTGATTTGGTCGGTGTCCCGATTACATGATTGGGATAATTCTCGATCATCTTGATTCGGTCGGTGTCCTGACTTTTCACTTAGGACAATTCCCGACCGTCTTAATTCCTCAGCCAATAGGTGTTCTGAGAACCTTGCCCCACTTTTCCCTATTTCTCCCATGTAAACAAGTCACCAAGGACGTCTCCCAGTTTTATATGTTTACAAGATCATCTTGATTCAGTCGGTGTCCTGACTTTTCAATTAGGACAATTCCCGACCGTCTTAATTCCTCAGCCAAGAGGTGTTCTGGGAATCTTGCCCCACTTTTCCATATATTTCCCATGTAAACAAGTCACCAAGGATGTCTCCCAGTTTTATTTGTTTACAAGGGTTTGGCCAAATCGTTAGTGTAATACTAACACATCCGAACGAATCTCACTAGGTTTTTCCCGATGGTAAACCCGAGTGTTTTTTCTCCAGTAAGACCGATATCTCAGGGTGGCTGAATTGCTGGCAATGCTTTATACGCATCCACTCTGATCAGCAGGCACATCGTATCTCTAGCACCCAACTTCTAAGCCTCTAAGGCACTTTCACCCACCATGGCATATGTCAGCACTATGAGTTTATCTGTGATAACAAAGATGATTATAAAAATTTGAACACCATTCTTGACTTCTTTATTAATTGATCTGAAATTTAACAACATCAAAATACCAAAATAATTATAAAAACTAAAAATATAAAACAAACTAAAAATATCTTAAATAAAAATTTAAAGCAACTAAGCTATCTCTCTCAAGAGATGGTTTTTTTTAAAGACTGAGTTCCATTATCAATGAGCTTATGTAGGGTGCTCAAAAGATAATGGTGACCGTCCCTTTACTGCTACCTCGGCTTGGGCTTTGCTTTTTTTCCTGATTTTCTAATGGCTGATCATCCTAGTGGGGATCCTTCTGTTGATCATATTCCCTTTAAGAATTAAATCTTTGAGGTAACCCTTTTTGATAAGTGTCTCGATGTGGTCTCTTAGTTGGTAGCACTTTGGTGTGTCGTGATTACTTTCCTTTTGGAACCTGTAGTATTTTATCGTGACTCTTTAGGCTTAGGTTGACTGTCTAGGAGGATATTTGACTAGATTCTGGTCTTCTACGATTGCTAGAATTTCCACATGTCTCTTGGTGAGGAGAGTATAGTTGGTGAACTGACCATGGAACCTTTTGTCATTCTGACCGTTTTTTACGATTATCGACTCAACGGACATCTTGGTTCTCATCACTCTCCTGGTGATAACCCTTTTGGCTCTTTACATAGCCATCACTTATTTTTACGTTCTCCCAGGATGACCCCTGTGCATATAACTACCCATCTGAGCTAGCTCATCTTCTTCAGTCATTGCGTAGCTGCGTACTATATCCATCAGGTTGGCATATGTATTTGGGCATTCCCTCCTCAAATTGAAGGAAAGCCGATCATTTTGTAGGTTGTTGGTGAAGGCAGTTACACTTCCTGAGAAAACCTTTTTAGGTTTTTAATGATTCGTTCTTTCCCTGTTTGAGGGTGGCGATGTGAGCTATTGATTTATTCCTTTGTATATTTCCTATGAATTTTTGTGAAAAAGCCTAGATCAACTCTCAAAAATTCCTAATTGTTCCTTGAGAAAGCCTTCCAATCAACCTAGACCCTAAGTCCCAGAGCGTTTGTGGGAACGTTAAGCATAACAATGTGTCATTATAAATGTATTGTGCCATCACACTTCCAAAAAGTCTCACGTTTTATTTTGGATCAGTGTTTGCTTTAAATTGCTTAACCTGAGGCATTCTAAATCTTTTAGGGAACTGGGTTTGGATAATGCTGTTCATTGTGGGGCTTTCAGAATCATCGTCCAGTAAATCTTTAAGCCCTTGGCGATGTTCTAATGGTTCTACCTATTGTGTTAATTTCTGTATTAGGATATCTCGCTTCTCTTCTGGTTCGTTGTCTATTCCGGTGTTGGAACCCTGTTCACTGGTAACGCAGTGGAAATAGGTTTTTAAATTTTTTTATACATATCTTAAACGATCTTGAACCATTGAACTTAGGATCGTATTTTTTTTATTCGGAACTTATACATTTAAAATTATTACAATAATAAAATATACGTATGTGCAGGAAATTGAAATCAATATAATAAGAAGAAGATGTTAGAACCTTACCAACGTTTGGAGGCTCCTTCACTTCTTGCTATGCTCCTGGTCTATACCACTCAATCTTCCTCATTATATTCCGGGACAGGTAACTACGTGTGGACCCCTTCACAGTCTAAAAAAAATGAATGGAGGATCTAGAGAAAAAACCGAAGAAACAATTTCTTCTTAGAGAAAACAACTTTGAACCTTTCTAGTTGTTAAAAGAATATCTTATATTTTCTTTTTCTCTTTAGTTTCAAAGTGCACGAACACCAAAAATTGATGTGAAACTCTAATCTCCATTTTTTTTCTCATTACTCATATCACTCAGGCATATTTGCACTTAAAATGCATGTAATCTCATTACTATGTGTGTTGTATATCATTAACGTGTGTTAATGAGCTTTTAAGTTTTCAACACACCCACACACTAATTGCTTTTAAGGTGTATTCCTTGATTATTAACTCCGGTGTTATTCCACTAAAAACCCGAAGCTGCACTCTCTCAACTACAAACGCTTTTACACAGACCGATACAACTCGGTGTCCATCGATATAGCTATTACATATGGTGTGATCCTCCACAGTAGTTCATAATTAGAGCTAGATCATAATGTCTGTTATACTCCTATAATTACATATATCCTTTAAGTACCATTGATTCTCTAATGGACAATAAATCTTATTTCCTTAAGGAATTAGAAGAGCGCTCATATTGTCTAAGCCCTGAATCAAGCCTTAAGGGAACTACCATATACTTCTCACAAGAAGGAGTGGATTCCACTATTGTGTACAAGCCTTCCCAGCCACAAGTCAAACCACAATCCCAACATACGGAGCATATTGATCAGGAATTGCATCCGACCTCACACATGGTATATCAAAGACCGCGATCTAACCTGAAGGAGTCGATAAGACACTGAGGATTAAGATCACCCACATATAGCCATTATTAGTTGATATATATGAATTTCATCGATAAACGGATCTTGGTAAGAGATTCATATAGATCATGGTCAAGTTTTATATGATCACATCATATAAGGTGCCTCAATTCTCATATCACCATATGAATGATCCAGGATAGGATCACCGTACACTATGGAATGGACCGCAACTGTAGATTAACCACAAATAAAGTACCCAGCTTTATTTGCTTTCTACAGACTCTTTAGATTGCACGTCTCTTACTGTATCCATCTATATACTATATTCATATACACAGTTCGAGATTACATCCGCCAATCTTGGATGTTAAATATATGCACAAGTTATAAAATAAACAACACAACAATAATGAATTGAACTTTTCTTTTTGTTTATTTCATAAATCAATTTACAAATTATATCTTTAGGCCATTGTCGATAGTTAATAGGCCATTGTTGGAATCTTAGTGGGGTTTTGCCATTTTGGTGTGTTCGGCGGGGTGGTTAGTCGCTGTCATCTGACGAGCTAGATTGATCTCACCTATGAACATCTCTACAGATCTCTTCTAGCTTAAAGTCTGCTTAATACCAGACCGGTCTCGCCAACCCCGTCTGTTAATTCTTTCATCTCCTCTTTGGGATTGTTCCCCCTTTTCATGGTGATCCTTCTTTTCTCTACAAGTTTTATAGGGAGCGTCTGGGGTCACGTCCACTATCTCAGAATGCACCTTGGGGTCTTAGGCCACTACAGGTGTAGAAAATTGATATGGCGAGGTCAGATTAGCAGTCACTGTTATATTAATTCCTTGTCTAGCGACATCTTCAATGACTCTCTGTAAGGAATCTTGGACCTACTAGAATGCATTTGGGGAAATCCTTAGGGGAGCATTTGTAGAGGTTATCGCAGCTTGATCAATTGATGTTGGAGTCACGGAGGGCAGACTTGCTCTAACAGTGTGGCGTTTATTTGGTTAGAATTGTTACCAACACTTAGGGTACCAGCATCACTCAGAGACTGGTTTCCATCTCTACTGTTTGCCATGTTGCTGGTTCATGAGTTTTTTTTATCTTTGAGAACTTAGGTTCGAAGGTTCAAGCCCCCTTCCTCTAGCGCCAATTGTTGACGGTGATTTTTGGATCACTTAGGATTGATCACGCGCCTAACAAGTTTTACCAATTGTTAAAGATGTTATGAAGAAAATAAAAAAAGGGAAAAACATGCACAAATAAGTTTACGTGGTTAAACCCCAAGATGGGGAAATATCCACGATTACCGGTGACAATAAGAAAAATCCACTGTTGTGAAATTGTTACACACTCTGTTTTTTTTCGTTCGTGGCGTATCTCTCTATCTTTTTCTTATATATTTTTATCTCTTTATCTATGTATATATATATATTTATATCTCTATCTTTTTTTTATAACGAAATTATGGGTTTATTTATATGTGTACAGAACCCTGATCCTTGTTGTACTGATAAAGAAATATGGTAGTGTTAAATAATGACTTGTTACTTGTGGAAGTCATCTTTGTCTTCTTTCATGTTTCAGAGATCTTGCGCATTAAATTAGAATCTTCATAGGATTCTAGTTGAATAGTCCATTTAGGACTTATTTCCTGATTGGTGCACAATCATCTAGAAGAGTAGAGTTATTGTTTGATTTGGACTCTCTGTCATGTAGGAGGAAATTGCAATATTTCCTTATTGTCATGATCTAAGGAGTCTCGATGCCATAGCATGCCATTTTCATGGTATCAAAGAGTATCGGTACCATGGCACCTGTTACTTGGTATCCAAGTATTGCGATACCTATCCTGGACCGGTCCAATAAGCATATCTCATCCAAATATCAAGGAGAGCGATAGCGAGATGGCTTCAGTGTGCTAAGGAGGGAACCTTCCCAACCAAAATGGCGGAACACCAGGGACCCTAGAACAGTGTCACAACCGAAGGAATGAATCTAGCTTTTTCTCTAACAAGACCGAAAACAAAATTGACCTCTTAACCCATTTAAGACGCCACAAATGAGATGAAATGGTCAACCTAACCAGAGTTCTGTAATATGGAAGTTGTTACTTAATTCAAGGGAACATTTCTCGCATTGACCTGTAGCCTCAACAACACCAAAATGAGGAATTTTGATGATCACAAATTAGGTAACCAGATTTACAGGAATTGTCTGGATGAATTGGAGACTATAAATACAACGACAAAGGTCGAAGAAAGGGATCCAGAAATTGAGAGAAAAACACTACCAAGAGAGTTTACCATCGCCTATCGTGATCTTTCCACTCAACGATTTGCACGAGTTCACCATTGCTTACAGTGTAAAAAAGAGAGTTCTAGAGTGAAAATTCAACCTATATTGTATCAGAAAATTATATCATCAATAAAGAGTACTTATCATTTGATTTTATATACCTACTGCACTCTTGTTCTTTATTCATAATAAACCCCAGTACCTAGAGGTGCCAACCCCGCTGTTATCTACCAGGTTACAGTTTGAGGGTGTTGATTGAAATTCTACCCCCAATGAATTTTCGGTTAACACCCTTGTTGTTTGCTTTTCCAAATACCATATTTTTTTGATATTGAATACAATATGTCTTGCACGCAAAAACTCCTTTTCACATAAATTTTATTAAATAAAACTCCTTGAATATCTCTTAATTGAGTTGTATAAATTTGGTTGTATGATTATGCATATGCTTTGTGCTATAAGCTCTCCTTGCCAATGCTTACCAATTAGAGAAGACTCACTTTGCCTATCTCATGACAAAAAAAGGGAGAAATATTATGAGGTTTTTTGGGGTCTTTGGTATCATATTTAGGGGGAGTGTTATTTTTTTTGGGAGTTGAAGTAACCATTTAAGGGGAGCATGTTGCATTGAATATTATTTGACCGTATTGGTTTAATTTACTAAGGATATGGTAAATGTTTTTACTGTAAGCACCTTACACACACACATGTTCTTGGAAGGTATTTTCTTGTTGATTGTGTGTAGGTTGGAATTTTCAACAAGCTTCGGAATGACTTGAAGATGTTCAAGACTTAGATTATAGGCCTTATTGTATTGTAGAAAATTGTATTGACCAACCTTCTTTTGTTTTTGTGTGGTTGCTTAGTGAGTGGTCGTTTTGTCACGAAATAGTCAACGGGGGAGATTGTAAGTGCCTCACTTTATAATTGGCTTATTTCGTTAATAAAATCACATTTGGGTTCTAATCTTGTAAAGAGTAGCTTAGGATTTGAAGAACACCCATCATCAATGACATTGGATATCAAGTGTTTCAAAGAAGGTAGTTTACTTGACTCTACTCTTAATTGAAGGGATTTAGTTGCACATACTCACTTCCATGCATTACTACTTATTATGCATTGAATTCTATTTTATTACATGCTATTTGTATGCCTTTGTCTTGGTGTATTTATGTCATTCATCACACTCTACACTTGCAAAAAAATCACATAGGTTAGTGTGTTTTATTTGTTTGGAAAAGAGATTATTTCTCTTAACCATGATATAGATCACTAGCTATGCACCTATCTAAACCGCGGTCCCAACAACAATTGGTTCCAAAGGTTTCACACGTAGGGTACCGCGGGTCGTGCATATGCTTACAAAAGGTTCCTATCGCGGTCTTTTCTAGAAGGTCTCAATTGTCTTTACAGTGGTGTGTGCCTTTTCCTATCTTGCGGTCTTAACCGCGGTGTTGTCCAGTGAGTGCACTGTTATGCTTACCGTGGTCTGGACTACCGTGGTCTGGACAACTTGCCCGAGCCACGGTATACATAGCGATAATGATAGGATTTTGTTGGCTTTATTCAAAATGACGTCATTTGACCTAGGGCTTCATATATATAGATCCTTTCCCCTTTTTAGCCTTTTCAGAGCTTCAGATTTCATTTTTACTCCGCATATAGAGCTCAAGGGTGACTTAAAGGAATAGCCATCAAGATTAAAATTTTCTTGACAAAAATCCAAACGCCCATAATTCATTCATGAATCAAGCATCATCTGGCTTCATCTAGGATATGTTTTAGCAGGGGTCTTCATCAACACACATGACTTGGTACGTAGAACACCATATTTTTTCAATCTAGTGTTCTTGCTTAACAAGAATCTTTTTTATGACGTTTTTCCTTCTAGACTAAATTTTTATTTACAAAGTTAAGATTTTTTGTGTTGATTATTGGGTTTTGTATTGTGATAGCTATTGCATCTATGTTTGCATTTATTTCTCTTAACTAAAAATTCACTCGGGGTGAGGAATTTTGGTTAGCACCCTCGAGACCACTACCACGAAGGTGGCAGCCGGGGTTGGAACCTTCAGTACCTAGTTTGTATGTTTGATATTGAGTATGTTGGTGAATACTAGGATAAACTTAAACACGATATGTAAAGGGAAATTGAATTGCTTTATTGTTGACAAAATGAATCACATATACTATTCAAGAACCACTCAAGTACTCTCAATCTCTCTTGGGTACAATGGGTGTATCGGCTTCGTGCCTGTCGACAAGTAGATAACAACTATAACCGTGTTCTGTGAACATAATTTAGGACAAAGTAAGTTCTCTTACTCTCTGTCCCCCCCTCTCTTCGTGCATGCTTGGGCATATTTATGCATAGTCCAACTAGGCTAAACTCGTGATCCTCCCACCATTATTTTCTAAATCAAATCCCTTCTTATCGGGTGAGATTTTCTATTTGAATGTCATTGACTTTGGCTTATTAACGGAATAGAGAATATATTGGATAGAGATAAGTTTGTTTCCTCTTTATACTCAATCACTTGCCCTACATGTACGCATTGTTTCAGTGCAAGTTGGAGAGTGAAGGTGATCCTGTATACTACCATGGTAAGACACATCATGGAGGTTACCGAATTTCACTATTTCGAAGAGCGAGGTATTTCCATGTTCTTGTCTTGGTATCAGAGGTTTGATCTTACTTTTCTCAGGTCCCTTTTGGAGCTTAAAATGACCATGTTAATGCCTTTTTAGTGACGACGGAGCTTATACGAGCTTCCTCCTACCTGCCAAGATAGAGTTGCTTCTTCCCTCAAAGAGACGGAGCGATACTATAGTACAAGCTTGATGCCTTATAGGTATCTCTCTGTATCTAGAGAGGATGGTGAACTTCTGGGGAGGTCGTGAGGTAATTTCAACCTCTGAAAGCCTAGGTCGTCTTGTATCAGTATTGCCTTGGGTTCCTATTTCAATGTAAGAAGCTCAATCTAATTATGTCGAGTTTCACCTGGGGTGTTCCTAAGGAGCACCGACCTTTCCTTGCTTTTGCAAGGTTGCCTAATAGCTCGAACCCAAAAACTTTGGTACCATGTCAAATAATCTCGTATTTGGACCCTGGCTAGGAGAGTGGAAAATTTACCTTTGGTCCCTGGCCAAATTTGGCTATTAACCGAAGTCCCCTCTGACTTGAACACCGGTGATTGAGTTGGGGTTGGATTCAGACTTCCCGTTTTAATTGGAAAATTTTCCCTCCCTTTTTGTTACCAGAATCTTGGTGGAAATCCTTTCATTAAATGCATGAGAGTTATGGCGAGCAAGGAATGATCCGTTTTTCAAAATAATCTGGCTGCGTTATGCCAGTCCCTGAGATTCAAGGCAATCTTCGTCGAAGACCTTGCTTTTACATTACCAACGTAGTGGGTTGCCACCCCATTCATCTCTATTTAAACCTAGTTGCTCCGTTATCTTCTCCACGTTTTCTTTCTCTTCAATATTCTAATTTCCAGAAGAAAATATCTTTCCTTTCTTTGCCCTACTGAGTAGTGCCTCTATCTTTGATTCGTCCAAATCGAAGTCTTTCCCCATAATGTCGAACATCAGCCGTTATACTGTTGACTCCATGGTAGACGACGAATAGGTCACTAGTCTCGCCCAATGAAAGACCTTTGACAACGATGACTCTCCTCCAAACCCGTAATGTCGCCGGTCGAATATGAATGTGGCTATTGGGACCGGGATCTCTAATAAGCCTGATGACCCTTTGAACTTGGTCGACGAAGATTTGGATAGGGAACCCGAGAGAACTATGGCTGGAAGGGATCAAGTTACAGTAGCTGGTCATCTTCTGGAGAGACTTCCTCCCTATGACTTCAGGGTTATCCTAGATTCTACCACTGACTTAAAGTCGACTGATCGTCTGAAAGCTAAGTTTTTTCTCCCTGATAGTGTTTCTATCTTTGTTCTTTCCAAGAATTATGACATCTTCAATCCTCCTAAAGGCATGCTTCCGATTCATGTCGCGACTCTCGAGAACAGGGTGAAGCTTCCTTTCCACCCCACCCTCCGTCGGGCTTTCAATGCATTGTAGCTAGCTTCTTTTTTGTTAACTCCTAGCTTCTGGAGACATATGATCGACTTCCTCGTGCTATGAAGGGAATAGTACGAGGTTAGCAAAGTTGACAGGGAGCCCAAAACGGAGGATTTGGCCTACCTCTTCCACATTGGCAACCTATCTAGCGACCCCAGAGGTCAACTCTACAAGAAAGCCAAGAACAAACTCAACTTTATCATTCCTGGCGCTTCCAAGAAGGACCCCACCTGGAAGGAGAAGTGGATTCTAGTGGGGGATGATTGGGGGAGCTCAATCTTCATCGGCGGGCACGAGTTCGAGTTTCCGACCGCTTTCAATGATAAGCTTTCGTGGGATAAGGATTCTTTTCCCACTGAATATGAGGCTATCTTGAGGGCCATCATCTCCTGAAATTACTTGAATCTGAGGTTTCCTACAGCTGATTCTTTTGATCCTAGTAAGGCAAACTTATACCTACGAATCTCTGTGCCACTCCCCGTAAGTGAAATCATATTGAACCACCTTGTTTCCTTTAGTTAGCTAGCTTGGTTCTGACATCCTTCTTTTTTTTTATAGTTTTTGTTGTTGTTGCAGCTTCCCGTGAATCTCTTTGACTCGAGGAATCTCTTTGGCTACCTCAGAGAAAAGGGGGCCAACTATTCCAGCTGGGATTTCACCTGCTCTTGCTCCATCCCCTTCCCAGCATAGGTCCAAGATGGTGCTCCTCGCATCACGAGCTTTCAAGGTACAAGGTAAAGGGACATCTGCTTCTCAAGCTACTGATGCAACTATTTCTGCTCCTTCTTCGGTTGCCTTCTCTATTGTTGCCACTACTTCTGCCACTCCCGCGTTTAACTTATCCAATGTTTCTGCCCCTCCATCCGCGTCCTTAACTCCTTGAGCTTCAGAGGACCTCGAGGCTGGTGTTGAGGAGGTTCCTCTTGTTCACCCTCAACATCAACTGAGCTCTGCTATGCATGTCAAGGTCTTGGGGCAGTTTATTGCATCCTGTCTGCAACCTTTCCCTGATGGCTTCAATGCCAGTAGATATTCTGATCACCAAGGGGTCCGTCTTTCTGACAGAGGTAACTATCTTTCGTCTTTACTTGAGACATCTTGATAATTTTGTAACTTGAACTTTTCAATCTGTAGGCTATAAAATTCAACGTCACCATGAGCCACCAGGTAGCCTCCTTTCTTGATCACGCTGTAAAAGTTGAGGGCGAAGCTGAGAGGGTCAAGTGATTGCTCTCTCGAGCTTTGAGTTTGGTGTAAGAAATGACCATCAGCTAGAAGGCGATGGAGAAGGAGTTGGCTGAGCTTTAATGTGATCACGAGAAGTTGAAGAGAAACTACGATCAAGAGAGCCTTAAGTCCAAATGCCGGGCCACTGAGAGAGACTCCTGGAAAGTAGATGCTAAGATGGTGGATGTTGAAAACCAGTTCTTACATGCTCTGGTGGCCAAGCTACAGGCAGAGGTGGATGCATCCTTCAATGATGGGTATTTTTATGCCTCCTACCACGTCTCTGATGCCCTCCCTCCTCCATTTGATCTACCAGCCACTGCCAACTAGGTTAGGAAGGAGATTATGGCCAAGGTCGTGGAGATGTCCTATCCTACCTGCGACAGAACGAATCCTTCAAGCGAGGTCAGGGTTGGTAAACAACCGGCATTGGTAGACCTCCCACTTCCCCTTTCAGTCTTTCCCATTCAGGTCTCGAAAAATCGTCAAACGGGGTCCAACCCATTTTGGCAGAAAGTGATCCATCCTCCCTCGCCAGCTTGGGGGCTCAGTCTATTCCACCCTAAGGAAAGTGCTCCAGCCATCACAGAGTTGGAGGGGTGACTACCTGAAGTCCAAGAGTGAGCTAGGTATCGCCTTAAAGAGCTTGTAAAATTAAGGTCGGAGGTTGAACAGAGGTGAGCAGAGGTAACTATTACCATCTAGAATGCGGCCATCCCTCATGAAGTAAGTGACGTCCTAGAGGAAAACCTTGTTGTTGGGTTTATGCTCGATAGCAAGAGTGTAATAATGTATTTGACAATCTTAACATATTAAAAAAAAGTGATTTCTAGTTTAACAAATCTTATAGCATTTAGAGTTTAATTATTATAAATGTCAAAAGTAAATAATCATAAGGTCAAAAGACTATGAGAAAAGAAGAATTGTTCGTACTTCTGGATATGTAGGAGGTAGACAAAATTCTTTAGTCAGTCTTGAATAATATTCACAACTTCAGATAAAGGTTAGGCACCTTTATCTTGTTAAAGTTGTAGATTATTTTGCTAGAATTTGAGTGGGATCAAATGTGTTATGATGAGTCTAAAACCATCAAAGTGTGGTGACTTTAGGCAAAAGAATCTAGTTCACTAGTTGCATTGAATAGGATCATAGTGAAATACTTTATCCAGAACCGTCAATGGATAAAAAATTTCACTTGAAGACAATTAGAAAGTCTATCTCAATATTGAGATAAATAATGGACTTATGGTTGTAAGTGTTATCATTTGAGCTATCAATGGGTACGATTATTGTTAAGATTATGCTCGATAGCAAGAGTGTGATATTGTAATTGACAATCTTTTCATATTAATAAAGTGATTTCTAGTTTAACAAATCTTATAGCATTTATAATTTAATTATTAAAATTGTCAAAAGTAAATAATCATAAGGTCAAAAGACTATGAGAAAAGAAGAATTGTTCATACATCTAGATATGTATGAGGTAGACACAATTCCTTAGTTAGTCTTGAATAATATTCACAACTAAAGATAAAAGGTTGTACGCCTTTATCTTGTCAAAGTTGTAGATTCTTTTGCTAGCATTTGAGTGGGATCAAACGTGTTATGATGAGTCTAAAATCATCAAAGTGTGGTGTCTTAGGGCAAAAGAATCTAGTGTACTGGGTGCATTGAATAGGATCGAAATGAAATACTTTATCTAGAACCATCAATGGATAAAAGTTTTCATTTGAAGACAATCGGAGTGTCTATCTCAATCTTGAGATAAATGATGGACTAATGGTTGCAAGTGTTATCATTTGAGCTATCAATGAGTACTATTATATAGCATAGTCTATCCTCGATAGTTTGGTTGTATCCATTTGTTAATCGATAGAGGACTTCATTTATAGATATGGACATCATGGCTCCATTTAATGAATGAGAGTAGAATACCATCATATGGTTGTTTTGAGGTATTGGATATCAAATCTTAACGTTAAGTTTTCAATATTGTCTATTGAAACATGGCTGCTGGACAAGTCAAAATATCCAAGTTCAAAATGTGGTCATATGATTAAATATGGTAACTTGGAGAGCTATAGGCGGTTTATGAGCTATTGACGATTACTGGTATTCTTCACGAGGATACACTTTCTCCAATAAGGTTGTCTAGGGTATGAATGAGTAACATCAACTTATTATATCTTTATTTAAGAGTTCAATTTTAGTTCTTTAGTGGAATGAACTAAAATTAAATAGATCGAACCTAAGTGAATCATTTGTTGATTGTGATTGGGTTATATCTATTGGAGCTTAAATTTAGATAGCCCCCCAAGATCCCCAATCCACACGAACTTGCATGGATCACTTGATATATTCTTCCGGACCAATTTAGAGGACCATCTAGAATTGTATTATGGCATGTGAACTTGTTTCTTTTTGTAAGAATAGGTCTAGTTCACATGTGGACTTTTTATTAAGGTCCAATGGATTTAATAAAATAAGTAAAATAATATATTGCCCATATACATGTGTTGGGCGGCAAGGCTATTAAGAATAGCTTAAATTATTTCATTTTTATTTTATTATTTAATTAAATGGAAATTAATTAATTTGTTAATTATTTAATTATTTAATTAAAAGTCAAAATCTTTTCCCTAATAGGAGATGGTCTCCTAAACTTATACTATTGTTAGTAGTATAATTAATATTTAAGACTATATTTGATAAGTAGATAAATAAAATGAGTTATTTATCTAATCAAATTTGAAAGTCTTTAATATGGTTACAAATACACTATTGAGTTGGATTAAGAGTCTTGGTGTTAGGATAGAATTCCTTTTTGAAAATGATTCTTAACCACCAAGTAAATCTACCTGAGGAAATGATTCTTAACTACCAAGTAATCCTTCTTAGGAAAAGAATTAAAACTCCTAATTATATTCTTGTGAATTTCAGCCAGCTCATAATTATATATAAGAGGATAGAATTCCTTTTAGAAAAGGATTATTAACTACCAAATAAATCCGCCTAAGGAAAGGATTCTTGCCAACCAAGTAAATCCTTCTTAGGAATGGATTTGTGATCATATATATATATATATATATATATATATCCTTGTGAATTTCAGCCAGCCCTATGATTTTTAGAGTGAAAATTTCCGTCAACCTAAGAGTTTTCTAAGAGAGAATTTTGCTTGGCAAGAGAGAATTTTAAGAGTGAAAATTTGGTATTTTACTCTAGATAAAATTCAATCAACTCTAAGACATAGGGTGTGGAATCCGGCCAAGGAGAAAAGAGAAAAAGAGAACGTTTTTGTTTTCGATAGTATACTAGAATCCTTTACATCAAAAGGGTTTTGTGTACAACATCGAATCAAGGTTCACGTAAGTTTCAATCAAATTGATTGATAATTCACAAGTGGCCGGGCGTTATTGATTTTTCTCATGGAGGATATTTGTAACTAACAAAGAAAAAGATTTTGTTTGTTTCCATCCTCAGGTATACAATTTAAAGAAAGGGAGCCCACACTCCAAGGTGATTCACGTTGATGATTGGATTAGAAGATCTTGCGGATTCAATTCGACGCTAGTTCAATCGTCACGAAAAAAAAAGGTACGACACTTTTATATACATCAATTAATCTAGGGTTAAGGTTCTTGTTATTTAAAAGGGAATTTTTTTTACGCAAACCCTAATTTGTATTAATTTTGTTTTTATCATGCTTCCGTTACGTTTTGAACCATTTTTCCCTACAATTGGTATTAGAAACTGGTTGTACCCTTGATTAATTGATGTATTTGTACGTGAATCTTTTTCTTTTTATTGTATATATGCTTGTTTTAGACAGAGATGACATTCTATGTATTCGCATATATATTTACATTGGAATTTATGGAAATATATATGTTTTATATGTGGTTTGTTATTGCTCAATTTTGGCCCTAGAATTTCAATGTATTTTGTTTTGGGATTGTAACAAGAAGGGTGGTTTATCATCGCCATAATTTCTTTCTTGGTAGTTGCTAAGTCTTTTTTGTTTTTGTTGTTGTAATTTAAAGAAAAAACTACAATATTTTATTATTTAAATTCTTCTGTAATACATTCAAGTTTGGGACCGTTCGAGTAGTAACAACGAACGTGTGTGCGAAGAGCACGCAACCACGTTTGTTGTGGCATGGGCTGTGCACTGGACGGCAGAGCATATTTTCTAGTCTAGTGCAGAGCATTGCATACATGAGACTTCCAACAGCCGATGCATATGGAACCCTACTCATGAATTGCTCTTTATGCTCATTCTTAGGAACTTGTTCCTTAGAAAGTTTGATTCCATGCTTGAAAGATAACATACCTTTCTTGGAATCTTGCATGGAAAACTTAGACAAGATTTTATCTATGTATGAAGCTTGGGATAATGCAATCGTTCTATTATTTCTATCTCTTATGACATGGATACCAAGAATATAACTTGCTTCTCCTAAGTCCTTCATATCAAATTGTTTTGCTAACCATTCTTTTATTGATGTCAATACACCTACATCGTTTTCGATGAGTAGTATATCATCAACGTAAAGAATTAGGAAAACCAACTTGTTGCTTTTAATCCTTTTGTATACACAAGGTTCATTAAGGTTTTGAATAAATCCAAAACCTTTTACAGCTTGATCGAACCTTATGTTCCAGGATCTGGATGCTTGCTTCAATCCATATATGGATCTTTGCAACTTGCATACCCTTTCCTCTTGGCCCTTTTCAATGAATCCTTCTGGTTGCATCATATAGATGCTTTCATCAAGACTTCCATTAAGGAAAGTTGTCTTGACGTCCATTTGCCAAATCTCTAGGTCTAGAGATGACGCAATGGATAAGAGTATCCAAATGGATTTAAGTATGGCCACAAGAGATAAGGTTTCTTCATAATCGATACCTTCCTTCTGTGTATAACCTTTAGCTACCAATCTAGCCTTGAAGGTTTCCAGCTTTCCATCCATTCCTCTTTTCCTCTTGTATACCCACTTGCACCCGATGGGTTTTATCCCTTTAGGCAAGTCTACAAGAGACCATACTTTATTTTTGAACATAGATTCAATTTTGGATTGCATTGCCTTTTGCCAATGGCGACAATCAACATCTTCCATTGCTTTCTTGTACGTATAGGGATCATCATCGTTCGGAAGATTCTCTACAGATTCTTCTATACCGATGTATCCCTCGGGTTGTCTAACAACCCTCCCACTACGATGATGTACGGTGGATTGTTGATCTTGTGTTGGTACGGAACTTACAATTGGGCTTGGTTGCGAAACCTCTTGTGGAATTGTATATTCTAAAAGCTCATTTAGGACAATTCTACTTTTAGGCACAAAATTATTCATATTGTCCTCTTATAGAAATTTGGCATTTGTCGAAACAAATACTTTAAGAACTGAAGGACTATAAAAATAATATCCTTTTGTTCCTATTGGATACCCTACAAATATGCATGTTTCTGAACTGGACTCTATCTTATCTGTCTTTCCTTTTAACACGTGCGCAGGACATCCAAATATCCTTAAGTGTTGTAAACTAGGCTTTCGCCCAGTCCACAACTCATGCGGTGTTTTAGGAACCGACTTAGATGGTACATCGTTTAGAATATACATAGCAGTTTGTAAAGCATATCCCCAAAAAGAACTAGGGAACGTTGAATAACTCAACATAGACCTAACCATATCCAAAAGAGTTCTGTTTCTCCTTTCTGCAACCCCATTTTTTTAAGGTGTGCCTGGTGCAGAAAATTGAGAAATTATTCCATTATCAATAAGATATTGCTGAAACTCACCAGATAGATATTCTCCACCACGATCGGTCCTCAAGATTTTTATGCGTTTCTCAAGCTGATTTTCTACTTCAGCTTTAAATGCTTTGAACATATCAAAAGCATCTGATTTATGTCTCATGAGATACATATAGCCAAATCTTGAGTGATCATCCGTGAAAGTGATGAAGTACTCATATCCACCTCTAGCTTGAATGCTCATAGGTCCAAACACATCAGTATGTATAAATCCTAAACATTCGATGGCTCTTGCGCCTTTGGTCGTAAATGACCTTTTGGTCATTTTACCTTCCAAACAAGATTCACAAGTTGGTAGATCATCAACCTTTAAGTCATTTAGAGATCCATCACATACCAATCTTTTAATCCTATTAAGGTTAATATGACCTAAGCGCAAATGCCATAGGTAGGTTTCATCTTTTGATAATTTTACTCTTTTATGATTAGGTTCCGTTGATTCCGTGTCTAACAAGTGAGAGATATTTCCATGCGAATAGAATAATCTTTTTTCCAATGTACCTTTGCAAATAATTTTGTCATTCTTACTAATAATAAAACCTTTATTAAAAGTAACCGAATATCCAAATTTATTTAGACAAGAGACTGAAATTAAATTCCTCTTGTATTGTGGTACATAATAAACGTTTTATTAAATCTAAATGCCTATAAGAGTCGTAATTGATTCTAATATCTCCCACTATACTAGTAGACACCAACGTTCCATTGCCTAAATGCAAGTTGAATTCATTCTTATCCAGTCTATTCCTTTGACCCTTTTCACCACAAAAGAAACACTTTCCTTTGATCTTGGTCACTTTATTGGTCTCCTTCTAAGAAGGCTCAAGTTGCTTTTTCTTCTGTTTTCTCTGACCTTCTAACGGGTCTTAACAGTAGCAACTTTACCAACCATATGAATTCTTGTCTAGAGACATCATAATATCGGCAACAGTCTCCATTCCTTCAGGTTGCTGTTGCAACTTGTTGGAGATTATGGCCATAATGTAACATACATTTAGCCATCTTTTCTAAAGACTTCCACTACTGATACTCATCTCTTTGCTCCTGAGTAGATTTATTAGTTTTGGTGGTTAAGGAATATACAGAATGAACTTATACTTTTCAATTTGCAACAACAACCCAATATTCCTTTTCCAAGTGACATAATTATCATTAGTTTAAAGTATTATCTCTTTAGGATATTGATTAGGGATGGGGTTATGATTTCTTTTTAATAACAAAAATTATATAATTAAATAATAATGATAAAGCACTTTTGAATATTTATCTGGAATTAAATAAAATAATTCAATCGTAAAAATTTAACGGTGATCCAACACCAAAAATGTCACGCCTCCTTTGGGAGTTCGCAATATTTACTAGTTGGATTAGGTCCCACCTAATTGTTAACATAACAACCAACGTTTTATTTTTAGCGTTGTGATTTTATTTACAAGAACTCTTGGGAGGATATTAATAAACTCACATTGAGTGTGTTACCAAGCTATCGACCTTCAATATAATCCCTCACGAATATCCCTCCTCTGGGAGTAGATATCGTTTGGGCTAATTGTCTAATCTATCCTTGTAAGGAAGTTTCTTGCTAAATTCCATTCATGAATACCTCTTGGGAGGTTATTCACGAAACATAAAGCTCAACTAAACTTGGAGGCCGTAGGTGTTCCAAAACACCTTCTCCCACTCAATTGTTTAAGGCGTGTGATCGAATTCCAAAGAATGATTTACCAAGTTATCTAGATGCCAATTTATATACTTAAACCATTCAATGCATGTTCATACCAAAAGAGATATATGAGTTGCACTCCTATTCTATATGACATGTTATCAAACAATGACAAACATTGCAATATTTACAAAAATATAAATAGCTACAATTTTGGTCCATCCTAGAAAAAAAAGTAAATTACATATATCTTGGAATACAAGAACTCCTTTATTGGCGAACAAGTCTTCACGCGTCCTTCATCTTTCGGACTCCCTCGGCTACCTCCCATGGGCGTGCGCACCCCTTGCCCTTACCATGGGCATGCGCATGTCACAAGCCCATGAAGGGCTGCCATGCGCAGCCCATGGTTACAACAAGGGCTGCTGTACGAAGCCCATGCCACAACAAACGTGGATGTGAGCTCTTCGCACGCATGTTCGTTGTTACGGCTCGCACGGTCCCAAACTTGTTCCAGTTACTCCTAATTCTTCAAACCTTCGAGTCTTCGAAACTTGAATGTATTACAGAAGAATTTACATAACAAAATACTGCAGTTTATTTTTTTATTATTACAACAACAAAATAAAAAAAAACTTAGCAACTACCAAGAAGGAAATTATGGCGATAATAGACCACCTTTCTTGTTACAATCCCAAAACAAAATTACATTGAAATTCTTGGACCAAAATTGAGAAATAACAATCCACATATAAAACATATATATATATATATATATCCATACATTCCAATGTAAATATATATGTGAATACCTAGAGTGTCATCTCTTTCTAAAAACATGCATATATACAATAAAAGAAAAAGATTCACGAACACATACATCAATTAATCAAGGGTACAACCTGGCTCTGATACTAATTGTAGGGAAAAAACGGTTTAGAAACGCAACGGAAGCGTGTTAAAATACGAAATTAGGGTTTGCGTATAAATAAAATTTTTCCCTTTTATGCAACGAGAACCTTAACCCTAGATTAACTGATGTATATAAAAGTATCGTACCTTTTTCGCGTGACGATTGAACAAGCGCTGAATCAATTCCGCAAGATCTTCCAATCCAATCACAAATGTGAATCACCTAGGAGTGTGGGCTCCCTTTCTTTAAATTGTATTCCTGAGGATGGAGACAAAGCAAATATCTTTTCTTTGTTAGTTACAAATATCCTCCAAGAGAAAAAATCCAAGAACCTCCAGTCACTTGTGAATTATCAATCAATTTGATTGTAACTCGCGTGAACCTTGATTCGATATTGTACACAAAACCCTTTTGATGTAAAGGATATTAGTATACTATCGAATACAAAAACGTTCTCCTTTTTCTCTACGTGGCCGAATTCACACACTATTGCTTAGAGAAGATTGAATTTTGTCTAGAGTAAAATCAGATTTTTCTCCCTCTAAATTCTATGATAGCCGAATTCTTCACTAAGAAAAATATGGCTTGGCCGAAATTCCTCTCTAATGCCTTAGGGCTGTCCGAATTCATCATCCACATATATATAGGTTCATAAATCCTTTCCAAAGAAGGATTCACCTGGTTGGCAAGAATCATTTCCTTAGGTGGATTTATTTGGTAGTTAGAATCCTTATCTTAGAAGAAAACTAACTACTCCTTTAACTATATATTGTGTTGGCCGAATTTCCCTTGTTTGAAGTAGATTAGGAGTGTTTAATCTTTCCTAAGAAAGATTACTTGATGGACAAGAATCTTATCCTTAGGTAGATTAACTTGGTGGTTATGAATCCTTTTCAAATAAGAATTCTACCACTAAGTAGTTTTACTTGGTGACCAAGAATCCTTTTCCAAAAAGAATTCTTTCCTACACCAAGACTCTTAATCCTACTCAACAGTGTGTTTGTAACCATATTAAAGACTTTCTAATTTGAATAGATAAATAACTCCTTTTATTTATCTACTTATCAAATATAGTCTTTAACATTAACTATACTACCAACAATAGTATAGTTTTAGGAGACCATCTCCTAATAGGAAAAGATTTTGACTTTTAATTAAATAATTAATTAATCAATAAATTAATTAATTTCCATTTAATTAAATAATAATAAAATAAAAATAATATATTAAAGCTATTCACCATTGCCTTTGCCACCCATACCTAGTATAAAAGCCATATATTATTTTTCCCATTTTATTAAATCCATTGGACCTTAAAAAAAGGTCCACATGTGAACTAAACCTATTCTTACAAAAAGAAACAAGTTCACATGCCTTATTACAATTCTAGATGGACCCCTATTGGTCCGGTAGAATATATTAAGTCATCCATGCAAGTTCGTGTGGATTGGGGATCTTGTCGGGCTACCTAAATTTAAGCTCCAATAGACACAACCCAATCACAATCAACAAATGATTCACGAGGTCCAATCTATTTAATTTTAGTTCATTCCACTAAAGAACTAAAATTGAACTCTTAAATAAAGATAGAATAAGTTGATGTTACTCATCCGTACCCTAGACAACCTTATTGGAGAAAGTGTATCATCGTGAAGAATACCGGTAATCGCCAAGAGCTCATAGACCGCTTATAGCTCTCCAAGTTACCATATTTACTCATATGACCACATTTTGAACTTGGATATTTTGACTTGTCCAGAAGCCATGTTTCAATAGACAGTATTGAAAACTTAGCGTTAAGATTTAATATCCAATACCTCAAAGCATCCATATGATGGTATTCTACTCTCAGTCAATAAATGGAGCCACGATGTCCATATCTATAAATGAAGTCCTCTATCGATTAACAAATGAATACCACCAAACTATCGAGGATAGACTATGCTATATAATCGTACTCATTGATAGCTCAAATGATAACATTTGCAACCATAAGTCCATCATTTATCTCAGGATTAAGATAGACTCTCCGATTGTCTTCAAATGAAAACTTTTATCAATTGACGGTTCTAGATAAAGTATTTCATTTTGATCCTATTCAATGCACCCAGTGCACTAGATTCTTTTGCCCAAAGACACCAAACTTTAATGATTTTAGACTCATCATAACACATTTGATCCCACTCAAATGCTAGCAAAAGAATCTACAACTTTGACAAGATGCCAACCTTCTATCTTAAGTTGTGAATATTATTCAAGACTAACTAAAGAATTGTGTCTACCTCATACATATCCATATGTATGAACAATTCTTCTTTTCTCATAGTCTATTGACCTTATGTTATTTACTTTTGACAATTATAATAATTAAACTATAAATGCTATAAGATTTGTTAAACTAGAAATCACTTTATTCATATGAAAAGATTGTTAATTATAATATTACACTCTTGCTATCGAGCATAATTCTAACATCATCATAAGGATATTTTGAGGTATTGGACATTAAATCTTAACATTAAGTTTTCAATAGTGTATATTGAAATATGGCTTCTGGACAAGTCAAAATATCCAAGTTCAAAATGTGGTCATATGAGTAAATATGGTAACTTAGAGAGTTATACGCGGTCTATGAGTTCTTGGCGATTACTTATATTCTTCACGAGGATACACTTTCTCCATTAAGATTGTCTAGGGTATGAATGAGCAATATTGACTTATTCTATCTTTATTTAAGAGTTCACTTTTAGTTCATTAGTGGAATGAACTAAAATTAATAGATCTGACCTAAGTGAATCATTTGTTGATTGTGATTAGGTTATGTCTATTGGAGCTTAAATTTAGATAGCCCGTAAAGATCCTCAATCCACACGAACTTACATGGATCACTTGATATATTCTACCAGACCAATTTATGGGTCCATCTATAACTGCATTAAGACATGTGGACTTGTTTCTTTTAGCAAGAATGTGTCTAGTTCACATGTGGACTTTTTATTTAAGTCCAATGGATTTAATAAAATAGAAAAAACAATATTTGGCTTATATATATAGGCATGGGCGGCAAGGTACTATTTATTAGTCTTATATATTATTTTTTATTTTATTATTTAATTTAAAGAAAATTAATTAATTATTTAATTAAAAGTTAAAATCTTTTTCCTAGTAGGAGATAGTCTCATAGAGTCATATTATTGTTGGTAATATGATAAGTATCAAATATTATTTTTGATAAGTAGATTATTAATAGGAATTTATTTATCTAGTCAAATTATGAAGTATTTGATTTCTGTTAGGAAGTTTTGATTTAGTCACAATTTAATTATATTCAATAATTGGTTATTGAATAAATACATTATTGAGTCGGATTAGGATTCTTGGTGTAGAAAAAAAATCTTTTTTAGAAAAGGATTATTTCTCACTAAGTAAATCCACCTAGAGATAGGATTCTTCCCCACCAAGTAAATCCTCTATAGGAGAGGATTTAAGAAACCTATATATACCTCTATGTAAATTCGGCAAAGGCAATTTTTCTAAGGAGAAAATTTGGCTAAGAGAGAATTTTGAGTGTAGAGAATCTGGTTCTTGCTCTGAATAAATTCTTTCAATTATAAAGATTGGTGTGTAAAAATTCAGCAAAGAGGAAAAGGAGGAAAGAACGTTTTGTATTCGCTAGTCCACTAGTAGCCCTTACATTAAAAGGTTTTGTATACAACATCGAATCTAGGTTCACGTGAGTTTTAATCAAATTGATTGATAATTCATAAATGACCTAATGTTCTTTGTTTTTCTTCTTGGAAGATTATTGTGACTAACAAAGAAAGACATTTTGTTTGCTTCCATCCTCAGGTATACAATTTAAAGAAAGGGAGCCCACACTCCTAGGTGATTCACCTTCGTGATTAGATTCAAAGATCTTACGGATTCAATTCGGTGCTAGTTCAATCGTCACAAAAAAAAATGTACGATACTTTTAATATACGTCAATTAATCTAGGGTTAAGGTTCTTTCTATTAAAGGGATTTTTTTTTTCAAAATATACCAGACCCTAATTTTACTCTTTCGCCGCGTTTTGAACCGATTTTTTCCCTACAATTAGTATCATACTCTGGTTGTACCCTTGATTAATTGATGTATACAGACGTGAATCTTTTTCTTTTTACTGTTAATATGCATTTTTTAGAAAATAGTTGACACTCTAGGTATTCGTATATATATATTTATACATTGGAATGTATGGATATATATATATATATATATATATATATATATATATATATATATATATATATATATATATATATGTTTTTATGTGGTTTTTTTATTGCTCATTTTTGGTCCTAGAATTTCAATGTATATTTGTTTTGGGATTGTAACAAGAAGGGTGGCCTATCATCTCCATAATTTCCTTCTTGGTAGTTGCCAAGTTTTTTATTTATCTAGCTATTGTAATAAAAATAATGCATAAAAATATTGTATTTTAAGAAAACAAAGACTATAGTATTTTATTATTTAAAATTCTTTTGTAATGCATTCAAGTATTGAAGACTCGAAGGTTTGAATAATTGGGACCAACCGAAATAAGTTTGGCACCGTGCACGCAATAGCTACAATCGTGCATGCGAATGAGTGTGAGGCCAGGATTGTTGTTGCATGGGCTGCGCACGGCAGCCCCATGGATGCCATGGGCTGTGCACGGCAGCCTTATGGATCCCATGGGCTGCGCAAGGTAGCCCTTCATGGAGCCAAGGGTGCACACGCCCATGGGAGGCAACCAAGGGGTGTCCAAACGAATGATGGTTGCGTGAAGACTTGTTCGCCAAGAAAGGAGTTTTTGTATTCCAAGACATATGTAATTTACTTGCTTTTCTAGGATGGATCAAAATTGTATCTATTTATATTTTTGTAAATATTGCAATGTTTGTCATTGTTCGATAACATGTCATATAGAATAAGAGTGCCACTCATATATCTATTTTGGTATGAACATGCATTGAATGGTTTAGGTATCTAATTGACATCTAGATAACTCGGTAAATCATTCTATAAAATTCGATCACACACCTTAAACAATTGAATGGGAGAAGGTGTTTTGGAACACCTACGGCCTCCAAGTTTAGTTGAGCTTTATGTTTCTTGTAATAACCCTCCAAGGGGTATTCATGAATGGAATTTAGCATGATACTTCCTTACAAGGATAGAATAGACAATTAACCCAAGTGATATCTACTCCCAAAGGAGGGATATTCGTGAGGGAATATATTGAAGGTCGATAACTTGGTAACACACTCAATGTGATTTTATAAATATCCTCCCAAGAGTTTTTGTTAATAAAATCGCAAGGCTAGAATTGAAAACGTTGGTTGTTATGTTAACAATTAGGTGGGACTTAGTCCAAGTAGTAAATGGTGTGAACTCCCAAAGGAGGCATGACATTTATGGGTGTTGGATCACCGTTGAGTTTTACGATTGAATTATTTTATTTAATTCAAGATAAATATTCGAAAGTGCTTAATCATGATTGTTTACTTATATAATTTTTGTTATTGTAAATAATCATGACCACATCTCTAATCAACATCCTAAAAGATAATAATTTAATTGATGATAATTATGTCAGATGGAAAAGGAAAATTTGGTTGTTGTTGCAAGTTGAAAAACATAAATTCGTTTTGTCTACTCCTTAACCACCAAACTAATGAATATATTGAGGAACAAAGAGACGAGTATCAGTAGTGGAAGTCTTCAGATGAGATGGTAAACATTACATTATGGCCACCATCTTCGATGTGTTGTAACAGCAACACGATTGAATGGAGACTATTGTCGATATAATGATTTCTCTGGAACAGATGTTTGCTATGATGTCTAGGAAGACTAAGAGAGAGGCAGTGACTGCTTTCATGTATCTTAGGATGAAACCTGGAAATTCTGTGAAAGATCACATAATGAAAGTCATAGCACATCTCAACATTGTTGAATTTAATGGTGCTTAGATAAAAGTTGAGAAAAAAATTGACATGATTGTCAACTCACTATCTGATTCATTTGATTAGTTCAAGTTGGACTACTTCTTGAACAATAATGAATGCACCTTGCAAGGCCTGATGCAAGATGTTTAAAGCAACAAGAAAAACCTTGTGAAAGGCAAGGGTCTAGAGATTCATATGGTTGGTAAGTTGCTACTGTTAAGACCTGTAACAAGGTCAAGAGACAATAGAAGAAAAAGCAAGTTAGGCCTACCTAGAAAGAGACCAAGAAAGTAACCAAGATCAAGGGAAGTGTTACCTTTGTGGTGAAAAGGGTCAAAGGAATAGACTGAATGAAAATGAATTCAACTTGCATTTAGGCAACGGAGCGTTGGTCTCTACTAGTGTAGTGGGGAGATATTAGATTCAATTTAGATTCTTATATTTTGATTTAATAAAATTTTATTATGTAACACAATTCAAGAGGAATTTAATTTTGGTTTCTTGTCTAAATAAATTTGGATATTCGGTTACTTTTAATAAAGTTTTTATTATTAGTAAGAATAATAAATTTATTTACAAAGGTACATTGGAAAACGGTTTATTCTATTTGCATAGAAATAACTCTCACTTGTTAGACATGAAATCAATGCAACCTAATCATCATAAAAGAGTAAAGTATCAAAAGATGAAACCTACCTATGTCATTTACGCCTAAGTCATATTAACCTTAATAGGATCAAAAGATTGGTTAGTGATAGACTTTAAGTGACTTAAAGGTTAATGATCTACCAACTTGTGAATCTTGTTTGGAAGGTAAGATGACCAAAAGGTCGTTCATGACCAAAGGCACAAGAGCCACTAAATGTTTATGATTAATGCACATTGATGTATGTGGTCCTATAAGCATTCAAGCTAGAGGTGGATATGAGTACTTCATCACTTTCATGGATGATTACTCAAGATTTGGCTATGTGTATCTCATGAGACATAAGTCAGATGATTTTGACATGTTCAAAGCATTTAAGATTGAAGTAGAAAATTAGCTTGAGAAACGCATACAAATCTTGAAGTCTTATTGTGGTGAAGAATATCTATATGGTGAGTTTCAATAATATCTTATTGATAATGGGATAATTTCTCAGTTTTCTGTACCAGGTACACCTCAATAAAATGGGATGGCAAAAAAGAGAAATAGAACTCTTTTGGATATGGTTTGGTCTATGTTGAGTTATTCAACGCTCCCTAATTCTTTTTTGGGATATGCTTGACAAACTGCTATGTACATTCTAAACGATGTACCATCTAAGTCGGTATCTAAAACACCACATCAGTTGTGGACTGGGCGGAAGCCTAGTTTACAACACTTAAGGATATTTTGATGTCCTGCGAACGTGCTAAAAGAAAAGACATAAAAGGTGGAGTCCCGTTTGCAAACATGTATATTTGTAGGGTATCCAAAAGGAACCAGAGGATATTATTTTTATAGTCCTTTAGATCTTAATGTATTTGTTTCGGCAAATGTTAAATTTCTAGAAGAGGACTATATGAATAATTTTATGCCTAAAAGTAGAATTTTTCGGAATGAGCTTTCAGGAGATACAATTCCATAATAGGTTTCACAACCTAGCCAAATTTCAAGTTCTGTGGCAACACAATCAACAATCTACCATACCTCATCGTAGTGGGAGGGTTAGTAGACAACCTGAGAGATAATTCAGTTTAGGAGAATCTATAGAGAATCTCCCGAATGATGATGATCCATATACGTACAAGGAAGCAATGGAAGATGTTGATTGTCGCCATTAGCAAAAGGCAATGCAATCCGAAATTGAATCTATGTTAAAAAACAAAGTCTGCTCTCTTTTAGACTTGCGTAAAAGGATAAAACCCATCAGGTACAAGTGGGTATACAAGTGGAAAAAAGGAATGAATGAAAAGGTGGAAACCTTTAAAGCTAGATTGGTAGCTAAAGGTTACACAAAGAAGGAAGGTATCGATTATAAGGAAACCTTCTCTCCGGTGGTCATGCTTAAATAAATTAGAATACTCTTATCCATTGCAGCATCTCTAGACCTAGATATTTGGAAAATGGACGTCAAGACAACTTTATTTAATGGAAGTCTTGACGAAAGCATCTATATGATGCAACTAGAAGGATTCATTGAAAAAGGACAAGAGGAAAGGGTATGCAACTTGCAAAGATCCATATATGGATTGAAGCAAGAATCCATATCCTGGAACATAAGGTTCGATCAAGCTGTGAGAAGTTTTTTACTTACCTTGACAAACCCTGTGTATACAAAAGGATTAAAGGTGACAATTTGGTTTTCCTAGTTCATTATGTTGATGATATACTACTTATCGGAAATGATGTAGGTGTATTGACGTCAGTAAAATAATGGTTGGCAAAACAATTTGATATGAATGACTTAGGGGAAGCAAGTTATATTCTTGGTATCCAAGTCATAAGGGATAGAAAGAATAGAATGATTGCCTTATCCTAAGCTTCATACATGGATAAAATCTGGTCTAGATTTTCCATGCAAGATTCCAAGAAATGTATGTTACCTTTCAGACATGGAATCAAACTTTCTAAGGAACAAGTTCCTAAGAATGAGCATGAAGAGCAATTCATGAGTAGGGTTCCATATACATCGACAGTTTGAAGTGTCATGTATGCAATGCTCTGCACTAGACAAGATATTTGTTTTGTTGTGGGCATAGTTAGCAGGTTTTAGTCGAAACCTGGTCCTGGTCATTGGACAGCAGTCGAGCATATTTTTAAGTATCTTAGGAGAACGAGAGATTATATGCTTGTATACTCTGGAGGGGATTTAATTCTCGTTGGGTATATAGATTCTGATTTTCAGTCATATTCTGACTCCAGGAGATCAACATCAGGATCTGTGTTTACTATTGAAGAAGAGGCAGTCATATGGAGGAGTATCAAGCAATCTTGTATTGCCGATTCTACCACAAAAGCCGAGTATGTTGCCGCATGTGAGGCTGCTAAAGAGGCTATTTGGCTCCGTATATTATTGATTAACTTGGAAGTGGTTCCTGATGCGAATAAACAAATCACAATCTATTGTGACAATAGTGGAGCAGTAACTAATTTGAGAGAATCAAGAAGTCATAAGAGAGGGAAACACATCGAAATAAAGTATCACCTTTTAAGGGAAGTTGTGCATATGGGATACGTGACGATATCCAAGATCGCATCAATAGAAAATCTAACGGATCCCTTCACAAAGGCTCTTCCAAAAAAGAGTTTTGATGGGCACCTGGAGAATATGGGGATAAGAGATATGACACATTTGCTATAGAGCAAGTGAGATATTATTGGGATTATGCTCGATAGCAAGAGTGCAATAATGTATTTGACAATATTTTCATATTAATAAAAGTGATTTCTTGTTTAACAAATCTTAAAGCATTTATAGTTTAGTTATTATAATTGTCAAAAGTAAATAATCATAAGGTCAAAAGACTTTGAGAAAAGAAGAATTGTTCGTACTTCTGGATTTGTATGAGGTAGACACGATTCTTAAGTTAATCTTGAATAATATTCACAACATAAGATAAAGGTTGGGAACCTTTATCTTGTTAAAGTTGTAAATTATTTTACTAGCATTTGAGTGGGATCAAATGTGTTATGATGGGTCTAAAATCATCAAAGTGTGGTTTCCTTGGGCAAAAGAATCTAGTGCACTGGGTGCATTGAATAGGATCACTGTGAAATACTTTATCCAGAACCGTCAATGGATAAAAGTTTTCACTTGAAGACAATCGGAAAGTCTATCTCAATATTGAGATAAATGATGGACTTTATAATTGTAAGTGTTATCATTTGAGCTATCAATGAGTATGATTATATAGCACATTCTATACTCGATAGTTTGGTGATATTCATTTGCTAATCAATAATGGACTTCATTTATAGATATGGACATCGTGGCTCTATTTATTAAATGAGAGTATAATATCATCATATGGATGTTTTGAGGTATTGGACATTAAATCTTAACATTAAGTTTTCAATACTGTTTATTGAAATATGGCTTCTTGACAAGCCAAAATATCCAAGTTCAAAATGTGGTCATATGAAAAAAATATGGTAACTTGGAGAGTTATAGGCGGTCTATGAGCTCTTGGCGATTACTGATATTTTTCACGAGGATACACTTCTTCATTGAGATTGTCTAGGGTATGAATGAACAATATTGACTTATTATATCTTTATTTAAGAGTTCACTTTTTGTTCATTAGTGGAATGAACTAAAATTAATAGATCGAACCTAAGTGAATCATTTTTTTATTGTGTTTAGGTTATGTCTATTGGAGCTTAAATTTAGATAACCCGCCAAGATCCCAAATCCACACGAACTTGCATGGATCCCTTGATATATTCTACCAGACCAATTTATGGGTCTATCTTGAGTTATATTAAGGCATGTGGACTTGTTTCTTTTTGTAAGAATAGGTCTAGTTCACATGTGGACTTTTTATTTTAGTCCAATGGAATTAATAAAATAGAAAAAACAATATTTGGCCCATATATACTTAGGCATGGGTAGCAAGGGACTATTTATTAGTCTTATATATTGTTTTTTATTTTATTATTTAATTAAATGGAAATTAATTAATTAATTTATTATTTATTTATTTATTTAATTAAAAGTCAAAATCATTTTCCTAGTAGGATATGGTCTCATAGAGTCATATTATTGTTGGTAATATGATAAGTATCAAATAATATATTTGATAAGTAGATAAATAATATGAATTTATTTATCTATTCAAATTAGGAAGTATTTGATTTCTATTAGGAAACTTTTGATTTTGTCACAATTTAATTATATTCAATAATTGGTTATTGAATAAATACACTATTTGAGTTGGATTAGGATTCTTGGTATGGAAAAGAAATCTTTTTTAGAAAAGGATTCTTTTTCACCAAGTAAATCCACCTAAAGATAGGATTCTTACCCATCAAGTAAATACTCTCTAGGAGAGGATTTAAGTAACCTATATATACCTCTAGGTAAATTCGGCCAAGGCTATTGATTCCAAAAAATAGGAGTTCGGTCAAGCTATGAATTTTTGCTAGAAAAATTCGGCCAAGGCAATTTTTCTAAGGAGAAAATTCGGCTAAGAGAGAATTTTGAGTGTAGAGAATCTGGTTCTTGCTCTAGATTAATTCATCAAACTCTAAAGATTAGTATGTGAAAATTTGGCAAAGAGGAAAAGGAAGAAAGAACGTTTTGTATTCGATAGTGCACTAGTAGCTTTTACATTAAAAGGTTTTGTGTACAACATTGAATCTGGGTTCATGCGAGTTTGAATCAAATTGATTGATAATTCACAAGTGACCTAACGTTCTTTGTTTTTCTTCTTGAAGGATTATTATGACTAACAAAGAAAGAGATTTTTGTTTCCATCCTTAGGTATACAATTGAAAGAAAGGGAGCCTACACACTTAGGTGATTCACGTTCGTGATTGGATTGGAAGATCTTAAGGATTCAATTCGGCGCTAGTTCAATTGTCACAAGAAAAAAGGTACGATACTTTTAATATACGTCAATTAATCTAGGGTTAAGGTTCTTTCTATTGAAGGGAAAAAAATTCAAAATATTCCAAACCCTAACTTTACGCTTTCACCGTGTTTTGAACCGACCTTTTCTTTACACTGGCTGAGCAACAGGCAGATGAGCAGCCTCAGGAAGAAGGAGCAGCTGGGCAGAACAATCAATTCGATCAACTATTGGATAGAAGGGATGCGAGTAAAGATCAGCTAGAAGGAGGAGCGGGTAGAGGAAACCAAGAGGATGTTGGGTAGGATATCATCTACTCATGATCTGTCTTGATTGCCCAGAAATGGGGGTGGGCACCCCACTTTATTCTTGACTAGCCTTATCAAAAAGGTCTTTTACGTGTAGCCCGGAACCAGGGGTTGGGCTCCCTAATTGATGTTTGTAGCCTTGAAAGGGGATATGCTACCTTATTATTAATAAAGTTGATATGACTGTAGGGAAAATCGCACAGCGGAAGCATGAAAAATTTATGAAATTAGGGTTTCTGTAAAAATAAAAATTTTCCCTTTATAATAACAAGAACCTTAACCCTAGATTAATAGATGTATATAAAAAGTGTCGTACCTTTTTCTCGTGACGATTGAACTAGCGCTGAGTTGAATCCGCAATATCTTCCAATCCAATCACGAACGTGAATAACCTAGGAGTGTGGACTCTCTTTCTTTAAATTGTATACCTGAGGATGGAAACAAACAAAATCTTTTTCTTTGTTAGTTACAATTATCCTTCAAGAGAAAAATCCAAGAACGTCCGGTCACTTGTAAATTATCAATCTAATTGATTGAAACTCGCGTGAACCCGATTTGATTTTGTACACAAAACCCTTTTGATGTAAACGATACTAAGTGTACTATCAAAAACAAAAACGTTCTCTTTTTCTCTTTTTTCCTTAGCCGAATTCTACACCCTATATCTATGAGTTGATCGAATTTTGTCCAAAACAAAACCTAAGTTTTTCTCAGTCAAAATTCTTTCTTGCTAGGCCGAATTATCTCTTGAAAATTACCTACCTTGGCCGAAATTCACTCATAGAAAACCTTAAGGCTGGCCGAAATTCACTAGGTTGTATATATAGGATCACAAATCCTTTCCTAAGAATGATTTACTTGGTTGTTAAGAATCCTTTCATTAGGTGGATTTACTTGGTGGTTAAGAATCCTTTTCAAAGAAGAATTCTACCCTTAGGTAGATTTACTTGGTGACCAAGAATCATTTTCCAAAAATAATCCTTTCCTAAACCAAGACTCCTAATTCAACTCAATAACCATATTAAAGATTTCCTAATTTGACTAGATAAATAATTCCTATTATTTATCTACTTATCAAATATAATCTTTAATATTAATTATACTACCAACAATACTATAATATTAGGAGACCAACTCCTAGTAGAAAAAAGATTTTGACTTTTAATTAAATAATTAATTATTTTCAATTAATAAAATAATAAAATAAAAAATAATATATTTAGGCTTTTATACATTAGCTTTGCCGCCTATAACAAAATATATTGGTATTTATATTATTTTTCTTATTTTATTAAATTCGTTTGACCTTAATAAAAAGTCCACATGTGTACACCCATTCTTACAAAAAGAAACAAGTCCACATGCCTCAATACAATTCTAGATGGACCCATAAATTGGTCCGGTAGAATATATCAAGTGATCCATTCAAGTTTGTATGGATTGGGGATCTTGGCGGGCTATCTAAATTTAAGCTCCAATAGACACAACCCAATCACAATCAACAAATGATTCACTTAGGTCCGATATAATAATTTTAGTTCACTCCAATAAAGAACTAAAATTGAAATTTTAAATAAAGATAGAATAAGTTAATATTTCTCATTTAAACCCTAGACAATCTGAAGATGGTGTATCCTCGTGAAGAATACAAGTAATCTCCAAAAGCTCATAGACTGCCTATAACTCTCTAAGTTACCATATTTACTCATATGACCACATTTTGAACTTGGATATTTTGACTTGTCCAGAAGCCATGTTTCAATAGACACTATTGAAAACTTAACGTTAAGATTTAATATACAATACCTCAAAACATACATATGATGATATTCTACTCTCATTTAATAAATGGAGCCACGATATCCATATCTATAAATGAAGTCCTCTATCGATTAACAAATGAAAACTATCAAACTATCGAGGATAGACTATGCTATATAATCGTTCTCATTGATAGCTCAAATGATAACACTTGCAACCATAAGTCCATCATTTATCTCATGATTGAGATAGACTCTCTGATTGTTTTCAAATGAAAAACTTTTATCCATTGACGGTTCTAGATAAAGTATTTCATTGTGATCCACTTCAATGCACTTAGTGCACTGGATTCTTTTGCCTAAAGACACCACACTTTAAAATTTAGACTCATCATAACACATTTGATCCCACTCAAATGCTAGCAAAAGAATCTACAACTTTAACAAGATAAAGGCTCCCAACCTTTATCTTAAGTTGTGAATATTATTCAAGACTAACTAAAGAATTGTGTCTACCTCATACATATCTAGATGTATGAACAATTCTTCTTTTCTCATAGTCTTTTGACCTTATGATTATTTACATTTGACAATTATAATAATTAAACTATAAATGCTATAAGATTTGTTAAAGTAAAAATCGCTTTATTAATATGAAAAGATTGTCAAATACATTATTACACTCTTGCTATCGAGCATAATCCCAACAACGACTTCCTTCATGCTTGCTTTGATTGATCCTGATCATGGATTTCAAACTAGGTCGAGAATTCCTTGCTTAATTTCTGACCCCAACCTAGATGCAATCCCCAAAAACAATCATGACTTAATTAAATTTGGACAAGAAAAACTATGAGGCCCTGTTTGGTGCGCGGGATGGGATTGCACTATTTCATTGGATTGGATTGGATTGAGATAGAACTGAGATTAGATAAGATTGGATTGGACTGAACTGGACTAATTTAGTACTACGCTGTGTTTGGAAAAACGTGAGACTGGACTGAATTAAGATCATGTTTTGTTTGGTGAAACATGAGATTGGACTAAATTTGATAATATTTTGAAATTGAATAATAAATTATTGAAATATGTATTTAAAGAAAATAAATGTTTTAATTTATATATTATTAAAGTAATAATATTCACAAATATTTTTAAAATATAGATTTATATAATTTTTAAATAAAATTTAAATATGTTTCGATTTTGTAATTTGTTTATTTAATAAAATATTATATATATATATATATACACACACATGTGGGACTACAGTAGGTCTAACAAATATGGATTCTTCAATCCTATTGAGAGAAATTATGATTGATATAATCTCAGTTCTTAATAATCGAATGGAAATTGAATAACAAATTAGTATTTGTCATATGTTTGGTACAATTTTTGATTGGATTAATATATATGTATATATGTATCATATTATTACTTTTTTAATAAAAGTAAAGTTATAGTATATATTTATTAAAAAATATTTTAAAATATTTTTTTTAAAAGTGAACAAATATAAATGAATCTAAGAATAAATTAAATTACACCTTATGTATAAAAATTATTATAAATTAAAAAAAAATATAATGAAAAGAAAAGATAGAAAAAAAAAACAAAAGAGATGGTTTTAGTCCTAGGACTAATAAATCCACCAGTATAGGTGGGTTTATTTACTCCTATGTTGATGAGACTATTGGATACTATTGGGAGATAAAATCCCAGTCCCATGGGGTTGCCAAACATGGGTTTAGGACTAACATAGTCCAATCCAATCCTAGTCCTAGGCAACAAACAGGGCCTGAGTCTGTTATATGCATGCATACTAGTTGGGTAGTCATCTAGCTTCAATTTCCAGCACTTGGTAGGAATCCATATATTTAGGAGGTGTCCTATTGCCTTGTGACTTACATCTTTGATGATTCCTCGAACTAACTTTAATCTAGATATCCTTTCTCCAATATTTGGGAAAGTGTCTTATCATGGCGACCTCAATCAAATATGTGATCCTGTATTTACGCCTGGATCCTTATCAAATGTGGTAATCTGATCAGGGCACCAGGAATGCTATCTAGTTATCCTGGTCTCAAGATCTGGATGTCAACTATGCTCTTACACTCAGACCCTTTTTAGGGGTGATAGCCCGACCAAGGCTTTAGGAAGGCTATCGAGCTATCATGGTCTCGAGATCTGGATGGCAACTATAATCTTACACTCAGACCCTTCTTGAGGTGGTAGCCCGACCAGGGTCTCGCGAAGGCTATCCAGCTATCTTGGTCTTGAGATGTGGATGGCAACTGTGCTCTTACACCTAGACTCTTTTTGGAGATGGTAGCCCGACCAAGGCATCAGAAAGGCTATCTAGCGATCTAGGTCTCGAGATCTGGATAGCAACTATGCTCTTACACTTAGACCCTTTTTGGGGGGTGGTAGCCAGACCAAGGCATCAGGAAACCTATATAGTGATCCTGGTCTCGAGATCTAGATGGAACCTATGCTTTTACACTCAGATCCTTCTTAGGGGTGGTAGCTCGACCAAGGCATCAGGAATGCTATCTAGCTATCATGGTCTCGAGATCTGGATGGCAACTATGCTCTTACACTCAGAACTTTCTCGACGGAGGATGGTGCCCGACCCAGGCATCAGGGATAGTGAGGTGGCTTCCCCGACTTACCCCTGGTCTCGAGACGGTTATGGCGAATTTGCTCGTGGAGAACATAATCGGATATAGAGAAATTAACAGCTCATGAAGAATACAATATGTGATGGAGAAATTATTAGTAGACTTTATTGATGATCAAAATGGAGTACATTGTTGTTGATAACTTTATTGAAACCTAAGTGGAGGTAGTCTGCTCAAGAGTCCCTTGCCTAGGGATAGAAATTCCAAAAATGCTTAGCATTCCAGGTGTGGTCGATGGGTCGACCATCCTTGTCTTCGAGTTTGTATGAGCCATTGCGGACCACTACCTTTACCAAATACGGCCCTTCCCAGTTAGGTCCTAGGACCCCATCCAACTTTTTCGAGTATTCAGGGCCACTCTCCAGAATATCAAATCCCCCTCCTTGAAGTTCCTGGCTTTGACCTTTTTGTTGAAATACCTAGCGATCTTGCTCTGATAAATTACCGTTCTCTCAGCTACCCGACTTTGTTTCTCTTCTAGGAGGTCTAGACTGGCATAGAGCTTGACTTCATTGCTCTTTGGTTCAAAGTGTTATACCCTGAACGAGGTTACTTTATGCTCGATGGGTAGGATCGCTTTGACCACGAAGGCTAAAGAGTATGGTGTTTCTCTAGTAGTTGTACTTTTCATGGTCCGATATGCCCAAAGAATCTCAAGGAGCTCTTCGGACCACTTAAATTTCTTCTGCTGTAATTTCTTTTTTAACAACTTTTTGATAGTCTTGTTAGTGGATTCGAACGGCCCATTAGTTTGAGGATAGACTACTGATGGGAACCTGAGGTCGAATCCCAAGCCTTCACAAATTTTTTTGAATCGGGTATTGTCAAACTGCTTTCCTAGGTCGGCTTTTATGACAAGTGGGGTCCCGAACCTGCAAACCACGTTGGCTTTGATGAACTTCATCATGTTTTCTTTTGAAATCTGGGAGAGAGGTTCCGCTTTGACCCATATTGTAAAATAATCGATTGCCACAATAACGTGCTTAGCTTCACTGTGAGCGGGTGGAAGTGGACCAATAAGATCGACCCCCCCCCCCCCCCCCCCCCCCCACATGGTAAAGAGGTAGGGCAAGCTGAGAGGTGATAGCTGCTCTAGCGGAAGATGACTCAAGTTTGATGTCCTCTAGCATGGTTCATAGAATTGTATAATCCTCTTTGCATCTTGGTGAATAGTTGGCTAGTAATACCCCATACGGAGCACTAGATATGCTAATGTGATTCCCGCAGTCCCTAGAACGGACCTCTCTTAATGCCTAACTGGCATTGTTTGGATGAAGATATAGAAGTAGAGGAAAGGATTTACCCCTCCGATAGAGGCATCCATCTATCAGGTAATACTGAACTAACAATCTCTTGACTTTTCAGGCTTGTTCAGGGTTCTCGGGAAGCTTTCCTTTCTAGAGGTAGAGAACTATCGGGTAAATCCAACATGGCAGCCAATCCACAGAGCAGATTTCTTTACCTACAGTTATGCTCGATTGGGAGATCACCTAGAGGGGTACTCCCTTAGGTAGAGCTTGTCTGCCATTTGCGACTATCTTTGCCAAAACGTCAGCCCTATGGTTTTGCTGTCGAGGCACTTGCTCAATCTGGAACCCCTTGAACCTTTCCTTTAGTTGTTGGACTACCTTTAGGTAGGCGGCCATGTTGTCGCCCTTGGCTTTGTAGAGTCCCGTAACCTAGTTGACGATGAGCAACGAGTCACTGTTGACATATAAATAATTGGCCCCAAGCTCTATAGCGACCTTCATAACAGCTACGAGAGCTTCATACTCTGCCTCATTATTGGTTGCTTTAAATTCAAACCTAAAACAGTGGAAGCATTCTGTAATTTCAGGATCGATCAAGACTATATCGACTCCTCCCCAACCTATCTAGACGCTCTACCAGTATAAAAAGTCCAAGCTTCACAGTCTTACGAATAGTTGTTATTTTTCATAAACTTACCGGGAGCAAGACTTAATGCTGCCAGGGTCCCTTCACCCGAGAGGGCTGAAAACTCAGCTGTAAAGTCTGCTAAAGCTTGAGCCTTGATTGTTGTTTGAGCTTTGTACTTCAGGTCAAACTGAGTGATCTCTAAAGCCCACAAGACTAGCCTTCTGTATACGTCTGGCCTCTATAAAAATTTACGGAGGGGTTGATCAGTCACTATTTCCACTACATGGGCTTGAAAATAGGGGCAAAGATTCCTAGTTAAGGTAACCAGGGTGAGGGCGAGCTTTTCAAAGAGGAGGTAGTTCTTCTCGGGCTTGGATAACGCATGGATGACAAAGTAGATAGGTCGCTAGACCCTATCCTCACATCCCATGACCAACGCCCCACTTACTGCCATTTTTGACATTGCTAGATATATCTATAACTGTTCTTCCAGTATTGGCTTAACTAGCAACGGTTGGCTAGCGAGGTATTCTTTTAAGTCCTGGAAAGTTCGCTCGCTGTTCTAGTCATATTTCATGTTCCTCCCCTGCTTGATAGTTTTGAAGAATAGAGGACACTTATCTGTGGAGCGTGAGATGAACCTGTTGAGTGCTGCTATACATCCTGTCAACAATTGGACATGTTTAAGAGTGGTAGGAGAATCTAGGTTCAGGATAGCTTGGATCTTTTTAGGGTTTGCCTCAATTCCCCTCTCATTCACTATGAAGCCCAAGAACTTCCTCGCGGTTACCTCTAAAGCACATTTGGTGGGATTCAACCACATTTGGTTCTCCCACACTATCTGGAATGCTCTGCAGAGATGATCGTGGTGAAATACAATCACGGTTAAATGCTCAAGGCTAACCTAGAAGGGGGGTGAAACGGTTAAACACCTTTTTCGACTCCCATAGAAACAAACAAAAGTGTGTCCCTCTAGATTGCTTGTATCACAATATACATATAATAATTAAAGACAATTAATCAATATATAAACACAAGTAAAGTGTGATACAAACAAGTAATTGTAACACATACACAATCTCTATTATAGAAAGGAAGTCAACATATATAAAAAGTTCTATCCACAATACAAATATTAGAGAGATTGGGATAAAGAAAAGTTGACACAAGATATAACGTGGTAAACCTCTGAAGAGGAAACATCCACGGGCTAGCAGCCACCGGCAAAAAAAATCCACTAGTAGATAAGACAAGTACAATCTCTCAAGTGACCTCTCCACCTAGAAACTACCCTCCTATCCTTCTCTAGAAGTTATCGCCCTATGCTCAACAATCCGAGGCCTCACACCTTTTGTCAAGACTTCCTTGCTCACTATATCTGGATCCACACGACCCAAGGCAAGACTTCTTGCTTAACTAAGTCCTCATGACTCTAGTCAAGACTTCCTCGCTCACCTATCCGAGTTCTCCTAACTCTAGACAAGACTTCTTGCTTCACTATCCGGATTCTCACGACCCTAGCCAAGACTTCCTTACTTGACAATCCAAGGCCTCAAGCCTCTTGCCTCTTGCCAAGACTTCTTGCTCAACACCATAGGTCTCACACCTATTGTCAAGACTTCCTTCTCACAAGGCATCTAGATGATCATGAATGCAAAACCCAAACAAGCACTCAACATAGAATGCTATGATCAATACATCCTATGGAAAATACTAGACATGAGCATGAATGCACAAATCAAATATAGTCTAGTTTATCATGCATGTGTAATCAATCTAGATTATGTAAGATACGTTCAATATTAATCACAACCTAGATACATGCATAGATCTAAACTTAAATCACAAGATATGTTCAATAAATCACAAGATCAAGTTTAAATCACACAAACCAAAAACATGCTAAAATCATATAACAAAGTCAATAAGATTTAAGCTAAAGTTCTAGAGCATATTTCTAATCATAGATTCAATCAAAACACATGAATAGCTCAAAAGAACATAAGCACATGTATTATGTGAGAAATTCAGCCAAGAGAGCCTCATAAATGTGAGGAACTATTTTTCACAAAATAAAACAATCAAAGATCATCAAATAGTCCTTGAATCAAAGCTAGCACAATACAATCCCAAACATGTGATAACATAGGCAAAATCAAAACCTAACTCAACATGAATGATTTCAATTGAAACTCAACCTAGCTTTGAAAGAGTTCAAAACTCAAAACAAACACTCACAATATACAAATATATGTTGAAGAAGAAAACCCAAGGCAATTGACCAAGTTTTAAAAGAAAACTTTGAGAGAAAATCTATACCTTAGTTGATTTAGGTGCAGTCCTGTTTTTATATGATTAGACACCAAAAACAACAGAAAAACTTACTCAAACCTTCAGATAAAAGATGGAAGATGAATAGATAAAAACTCTCAACTTCGGATCACTCAAATCGGAGTTCAATTGAAGAAGTTATGGTGTTTGGAACGTGAGAAAATTTAGAGAGAAAATTTATGCACACTTGTTTTAAATTTCTTCTTAGAATGAAATATGAGAGGGAAAGAGAATATAAAGAAGAGGGATAAGAGTGAAGGATGAAAAGACCAAACTACCCTTAAGTACCCAACCATGCTTTCTTCTCGAGATGGCACGTGGGTATCTCGGGGCACCAAGCATTCTGTCCCGAGATGGCCATGCGCCATCTCGGGAAAGAGTGCTTGGATGCACTTCTTTTCCTCTCGCGCTCCCTTCTCATTTTTCGACCGTTCTCAGTCCTCCAAACTCGAAATTCGAATCTGTTTACTGATTACGAAACATAACTCTCACACGGAAGTGGAAATATAAGATACTCAACTCAGAAATTAATAATTCAACTCGATATATGAATACAAAGACAATATATGCAGTATGAGTTGAAAGTATAGTATCTTTTGACTTAGAACTTGAAATCAATAGTATGAGTAACCAAAATGACCAGAACTCAATCAAGAATGATTTAAGACTAAATCCAAGTTCAATATCCATGTTATACAAACATATACACACACAAACACAATTCACACTAGAATGCAAACTACATAGAGATAGTTTCCAATCATGCATATTCCAAAACATGTTATTTCAAAAACAATGCATGAGCATTCATTTTCAAGTGTGTGAATGTGTTATACATGGTGCACAATGATGCAGGGACACATATGAATGAATTGTATGTGTGTGCCTATAATGGTGCACAATGATGCAGGGACACAAATGTATGATATATGTGTGTGTGCCTAAGCCTTGTAAGAGAAAGATAAGGTCTTAGTATACCTTTGTAGAATCAAATTGCATCCTTTCTCTTTAAAGACTTAGAACTTGCTTTGACTTGTTGTTTCTTCTTCCTTGAAGCTTGAATCATCATGAATCTAAACAACTAAATCATTATAAGTAAACATCATTTTGATATGGAATTAATGCTAACATAAACTAAAACCTAACAATCTCCCCCTTTAGCGAATTCCATGTCAAAACACGTATACATTTACTACAAATATAAAAATGAAGGTAGGTCACAAAATCACTCCCTCACATTACAATGAGTAAGATTCCTATAACTAATCTTCACCAACTCTTGAACTTCACCTTGATCTTCTCTTGGAGCAATCTACAAATCATCTCAAAGCACAATGCATATACAAGAGAAAAACAACAAATGGCAACATATATTATGGATAAGAATTTACAATTAAGTCCACAAATACATGTATCTCTCCCTCAATACATGCCAAATACAAGAGTTCTTAACCAAACCTTAAGACTAATTATTACATGCCATTGAAAGTTCAAAAGTTTACAAAAACAACATAAAAAGGAAACTAACTAACTAGTAACTCTTAAAAACTCTTTCTCCCCCTTTTTGACATGAAATGATGCCAAAAGGTAAGAAACACACCATGAGACTCAAATACTAGCTACTAGATCCACCAAAGAAAGATGTGCGTGTAGTTGACCTAACATAATGCATGAGAGGTGGTCTTGAACTTGATGCAATACACTCCTCCAACTCTTTTATTCTAGCATCTTGTTTTTCAACTATAGCACTAAGCTCATCAACCTTCTTCTTCAAACGTAAAGCCCAATCCGGAAGAATGTTTATGCTAGTCTCTTGACAATCAACTTGTGAACTACTAAATAGTCCAAATGTATCACATGTCTTACCCTTATCCTTATATGACATGTATAACACACGTTTATCACTATACTTTTCCAAGGGTTGTACCAATATATCATCTCCACTACTTTGAACACCATGAGCTAAACACAAAGAAGTTATAAACCCCGATAATGCAAGCTTCTTATCTCCTCTAGTTGAGAAAGCCGCATTATCTAAGTAAAACATAAGCAAATCCCCAAGGTTTATAGGTTGATTAGTCACCAAGGCATATACTATTTTGATCTTGTCTTTATTCAACTCGGTTGAATTCGAAGATCCAATAATATTAGTGCAAATAAAAAAATGCCAAAATACACTTGCCTTAGTTAACTCATGTTGACTAATATATGTTCTACCTTTCCACTCAAAAAAAGCATTGTCATATAGAGTTCTACCCATGATATTAAGATTCTCAATGATATCAACATCTAGAAAGTTTGAATCAATATCACTAGATAGCCCAAGAAACTTGTTAATGTTTACCGGGTTAACTCTAAACACAACACCCCTAATCTCCATCAAAGCATCCAATAAGGTGACGCTCTCTCTATATTCATGATAAAATTCTCTAACAATAGTGTCATTCACTATTCCATGCATGCTCACCCAAGATTCCCAATTTCTATCCTTAATGCATTTAAGAACATAAGAATCTTTACATTTAACTAAGTCAATGCCTCTTTCTTGAAATATCTTTTTAGTTCCAAAGATCCCTAAATCTTTTGACCTTGAAGCTTTGGATCCTTTTGAGGTAGACTTTTCACAATGGGATTCGATTGATTTCCACTTTCAGTAACCTTAGTTCTTCCCATTTGTTCTTGTGAAATATGATGCTATATACATACAACAAAAGTGAGTGAAAGACAAAACAAGCATATTAGAAACAAATATATAAACACAATGACATATGACTTAAGAATGAATCATCATGCAAGACAAAAAATAGTGAGTAATATCTTACAAGTATCATTAAGTCAAAATATGCCAACATGTAACAAAATGAAGCATGTGAACATATCATAAAAGAGAACAATTTCTAGCATACAATGCTCCTCCTTGATAAATGCTATAACTAAAATTCATGATAGCATAAGGTTCACAAAGATGTTCACACAATCACACATTCAAGCAATTTGAAGAAATATCAACAAAATAAGCTTCATATGCTAAGAGAGATACACAAAGATTTTTCAAGTTCTCTCATAATTCTTTAACAATTGCAAAGATATCATCATACTCAAAAACAAAGTGTGTGTTAGAGATATGCTTCAAATATATATCAAGAAGTATTTTGATAATCAACATGCAAACAATTTCTAACAACTATTCATCTTAAGCTTTTTCCATTAAAAGTCAAACCGATTATCATCCGGAATTTTTACTTTTAAGAAAATAGATTGCTCACATGAGCGTGTGTGTGCATGTGGCTCATCATCCCATTTATGTTTTCAAACCGAGCTCATTTGATTTTCAACTAAACTTCTTTTTAAACCTTCCTCCTTTTCTTTTTAGGCTTTGAATCAAAGTTTTTTTATGAATTCCTTTCAACACTTCTTTGATTTTTCCACTTTTTTTACATAAACAAAATTCACTTCATGATGGCTTTCACTCATCACAATGGTGTAGCTCTTTCCAACAATGGGTAGCTTTCACAACCAATGTGTGTAGCCCTTTTCATGAAGGTGCTCGTTGAGTTCTATGTAATTGCCGAAGCAAAATGGATACTAACTATAGGTCATTTTAAATGTACTTAAGCATAAAAACTTCAAGGTGTAACCAATGTTTACATATTAGTAAACTCAACCTACTAGTAAAACATATAAGAGAAGCAATATGCAATTTTTAGAAAACCAAGATTTTATGGCTCATAAGCACATGATCTAAGTGCAATAAGTAGACACTTATTCAAGATCATTACTTCTCTAATGAGTAGCTTTTAAAGAATATGAAGCTCATATTTTAAAAGTAATGACACTCAATATACCATACACAAACAATCATCAAAGTTAAGATCAATGTGAACAATATCACTATTAGATCCTAAAATAGCAAATGTCAATGAGAACCATATGTATGCTATACAAAATTCTCTAATATGACATGCTATGAGATGTATGTCAAAAATTGAGTCAAAAGATGAATATCTAAGAGAATATGCATTAGAGTATACATATACCTTTTTTCACATTATATTCACCAAATATCATGCTTCCGCCCTTTTTATGAGCACTCTTGCCTTGAATGTCCTCATGACACCAAGTTGACGAAGTTTCACAACAAGAGTATAAAAAGCATAATATCTCAACTCAATCAACACATATAACAAAAGAACTTCTTCAAAGTTAATCAACAAATTTTGACCATCATAACAAACATGATGTGAGATAACCAAGTTCATATCAATACATGGAGTATTCAAAGCTAGCAAGCAAGAATTCTCAACACAATTGATATATAGCCTCAAAGCTATCTCACATGTGCTTCTTATTTTAGTGATAAGAGCACTTACCCTTGAACTACTTGTTCTTGGGTGTACCTACACAAACATTTCCAATATCATCCTTGACAACAATGTTAAATCTAGAGTAAAGTCCTTCAATGACTTGATTAACAAGAATATCATTAACACACTCTTCCTTAACATTATCAACACAAGCTTTGTCAAGTTGAACAAGATTAGTATTCTTTCTACTCCACAACTTCTTCTCATGCTTAGCAATATTATCATGTTTCTCAACTTTTAAGGCCTTAGCATGTTCAAGTTGAAGTTTAATCTCCTTATCTCTAGATTCATTTCCTAATTTGCATTTTTCAATATATTTATAACACCTAGGCTTAATGTGACCTATTGTGTTGCAATAATGACAAATTGGAATAAAATATGAGATTGTACCTTTTGGAGTTGAACTAGCTTCACTAGGAGTTTGCAAAGATACCTTGTTTGCTAACTTCTTCTTGTGTGGTTTCTTATCAATCACGACTTCATCAAAGTGTGTAGGAAGTGGTGCTTCCAAGAGCTCCTCTTCAACTACCAAGTCGTCTTCACCACTATAAGATTTAACAGGATTCCTAACACTAGACACACTAACCGAATCATTCACCAAGTCCTTGACAGCCTCCTTAGCCGTGTCTATCTCTTCCATCAATTCTTGTTCTCTCTTCTTCAAAGAAGATATCACATTATCCTTCTCAAGGTTTATCATTTCAAGTTCTAACTTCTTCATAATATCACCTTTCTCACAAAGAAATCTACAAGTAACAACCACAAACTCATCTAGTTGCTTCTTGATCCAATCATCCTTTTCAACTACTTCTCTTTGAGCATTGTCTCTCTCTTCTTCAAGCTTTTCTATCTTTTTCATCAACTCAAGATTAGTAGGAATAGAACTAGAGCTTCCAACATGATTTGTATCAAGGTTCTTGTTCAAAGATATTGTACCATTAACATCTAGTGAAGAATGAGAAGCCATTAGAGCTACAAAGTTGCTCACCAACTCTTCATCACTTGAAGACTCACTACTAGAGTTCTCATTGTCACTAGAATTATCATCACTCCAAGTAGCCGCCAACACTTTGCCTTTCTTGTCTTTCTTAGATGGATTCTTGGTGCACTCACTATAAAAGTGACCAAAACCATGACAATTATAGCATTGAACCTCTTTCTTGTTCATGGCTTGACTATTCTTCTCAATCCTTGGAGATGATGTTCTCTTGACTCCTTTTTCCTTAGAAGACTTGCCTTTAGGCTTGGCATTCTTCTTTAGAAATTTCTTGAACCTTCTAACCAATAAAGCCATCTCTTTATTTTCATCATCACTCTCATCCTCAATAGCATTGAGAGCGATTCCCTTACTTTTCATCTTTGTCTTTAAGCACATCTCATAAGTTTGGAGAGACCCAAGCAACTCATCGATATTCATACTATCCACATCCTTACTTTCCTCAATGGCCATCACCTTTGATTTGAATCTCTTAGAGAGAGACCTAAGGATTTTCCAATTTAAACGCTCTTTTGAGATAGGTACTCTAAGTGCTTGACATTGGTTAGCTATGTTAAGAAGCCAGAATTGGAAGTCTTCAAACTTTTCTTCTTCACTCATACTTAAACCTTCAAATTATGATGCCAATATTTAAAGCCTCGATTTCTTCACCGCTAAGGTTTCTTCATTAGTAACTTGGAGAGTATCCCAAGCTTCCTTTGCGGATTCGAGATTTTGAATGTAGGAGAATTGATGCCGATCAACTCCTCCAAAGATGGCACTCATAGCACGATGGTGCCATTTAGTAACCTCAAACTCATTCGTTGTCCATTCACTCATTGGCTTGAGTATCATGGTTCCATCCTCTTGAACCTTGGTAGGAGGACTATAACCTTCTTCCACTACCATCCAAGCCCTTTCATCAATAGAGCGGATGTAGGCTTTCATCCTCAACTTCCAATACCCATAGTTAGTGCCACGAAGTAATGATGGCCTAGTATTTGAGGCTCATTCTGCCATTACATCATCTTGTAAGCTCATGACTTCAAACGTCTAGTAAAAACCATGAAAGTATCACCCCGGACTCACACTAAGTGCAATCTAAAGTCCTGTTTTGATACCAATTGAAAATACAATCACGGTTAAATGCTCAAGGCTAACCTAGAGGGGGGGGGGGGTGAATAGGTTAGACACCTTTTTCGACTCCCTTAGAAACAAACAAAAGTTTGTCCCTCTAGATTGCTTGTATCACAATATATATATATATATATATATATATATATATATATATATATATATTAATGAAAGACATCTAATCAATATAAACAAAAGTAAAGTGTTATACAAACAAGTAATTGTAACACATACACAATCTCTATTATAGAAAGGAAGTCAACATGTATAAAGAGTTCTATCCACAATACAAATATTATAGAGATAGGGATAGAGAAAAGTTGACATAAGATATAACGTGGTAAACCTCCGAAGAGGAAACATCCACGGGCTAGCAGCCACAGACAAACAAAATCCACTAGTAGATAAGACAAGTACAATCTCTCAAGTGACCTATTCACTTAGAAACTACCCTCCTATCCTACTCTAGAAGTTGTCGCCCTATGCTCAACAATCTGAGGCCTCACACCTCTTGTCAAGACTTCCTCGCTCACCTTATCCGGATCTTCATGACCCAAGGCAAGACTTCTTGCTCAACTAAGTCCTCACGACTCTAGTAAAGACCTCCTCACTCACCTATTCGAGTTCTCCAAACTCTAGGCAAGACTTCTTGCTTGACTATCCGGATCCTCATGACCCTAGCCAAGACTTCCTTTCTTGACAATCCAAGGCCTCACACCTCTTGCCAAGACTTCTTGCTCAACACCATAGGTCTCACACCTATTGTCAAGACTTCCTTCTTACAAGGCATCTAAGTGATCATGAATGCAAAACGCAAACAAGCACACAATATAGAATGCTATGATCAACACATCCTATGGAAAATACTAGACATGAGCATGAATGCACAAATCACATAGAGTCTAGTTTATCATGCATGTGTAATCAATCTAGATTATGTAAGATACGTTCAATATTAATCACAACCTAGATACATGCAAAGATCTAAACTTGAATCACAAGATATGTTCAATAAATCACAAGATCAAGTTTAAATCAATTAGATTTAAGCTAAAGTTCTAGAGCATATTCCTAATCATAGATTCAATCAAAACACATGAATAGCTCAAAAGAACATAAGCACATGTATTATGTGAGAAATTCGGCAAAGAGAGCCTAATACATGTGAGGAACTATTTTTCACAAAATCAAACAATCAAAGATAATCAAATAGTCCTAGAATCAAAGCTAGCACAATACAATCCCAAACATGTGATAACATAGGCAAAATCAAAACCTAACTCAACATGAATGATTTCAATTGAAACTAAACATAGCTTTGAAAGAGTTCAAAACTCAAAACAAAACACTCACAATATAAAAGATATGTTGAAGAAGAAACCCAAGGCAATTGACCAAGTTTTAAAAGAAAACTTTGAGAGAAAATCAATACCTTAGTTGATTTAGGTGCAGTCCTGTTTTTGTATGATTAGACACCAAAATCAGTAGCAAAACTTACTCAAACCTTGAGAGAAAAGACGGAGGATGAATAGATGAACACTCTTAACTTTGGATCACTCAAATCGGAGTTCAATGAAGAAGTTATAGTGTTTAAAAGGTGAGAAAATTTAGAGAGAAAATTTAGAGAGAAAATTTCTGCATACTTGTTTTAAAATTCTTCTTAGAATGAAATGTGAGAGGGAAAGAGATTATAAAGGAGAGGGATAAGAATGAAGGATGAAAAGACCAAACTACTCTTAAGTGCCCAAGCATGCTTGCTGTCCGAGATGGCGCGTGGGCATCTCGGGGCAGCAAGCATTCTGTCTCGAGATGGCCACGCGCCATCTCGGGAAAGAGTGATTGGATGCACTTCTTTTCCTCTCGCGCTCCCTTCGCGTTCTTCGACCATTCTCCATCTTCGAACTTGAAATTTGAATCCGTTTATGGATTACGAACCGTAACTCTCACATGGACATGGAAATATAAGATACTCAACCCAAAAAAAAATAATACAACTCGATATACGAATACGAAGACAATGTATGAAGCATGAGTTGAAAGTGTAGTATCTTTTGACTTAGAACTTGAAATCAATAGTATGTGTAACCGAATTGACCGGAGCTCAATTAAGAATGATTTAAGACTAAGTTAAAGTTCAATATCCATGTTTTATAAATATATACACACACAAACACAATTCACACTAGAATGCAAACTACATAGAGATAGTTTCCAATCACGCATATTCCAAAACATGTTATTTCCAAAACAATGCATGATCATTCATCTTCAAGTGTTTGAATGTGTTATACATGGTGCACAACAATACAGGGAGACATATGAATGAATTGTATTTGTGTGCCTATAATGGTGCACAACGATGGAGGGACACAAATGTATGATATGTGTGTCTGTGCCTAAGCCTTGTAAGAGAAAGATAAGGTCTTAGTATACCTTTGTAGAATCAAATTGCATCCTTCCTCTTTGAAGACTTAGAACTTGTTTTGACTTGTTGTTTCTTTTTCCTTGAAGCTTGAATCATCATGAATCTAAACAACTAAATCATTACAAGTAAACATCATTTTGATATGGAATTAATGCCAACACAAACAAAAACCTAACACGTGGTGTTGTTCTACTTCCCAGGATTTAGTGATCATATCATCTATGTACATCTCTATTGTCTTTCCTATCTCTTGCTTGAATAGCCAGTTAACCAATCACTGGTAGGTAGCGCTCGTGTTCTTTAGGTCGAAAGGCATCACATTACCCTGCCCCGTGATGAGGCTGGTCTTGTCTTGATCGGCGGGGTTCATCATAATCTGGTTGTACCCCGAAAAGGCAACCATAAAGCTAAGGAGCTTGTTTCCAGCTGTGGAATCTACCAGTTGGTCAACTTTTGGTAGAGGTAAGCTGTCTTTTGGGTACGATTGGTTGAGGTTGGTGTAGTCGACACATATACGCCACTTCCCATTCACCTTCGTGACCATGACCACATTGGCAATCCATTCGGGGTAGCATGCTTCTCTGATGAAGCCTGCTCTGATCAACTTATCCACTTCCTCTTGAACCACAACATTCCTTATGACGTTAAAGTGATGCCTCTTCTACTTGACGGGCTTGAAGGTTAGATCCACTGTTAACCGGTGAGCAGCCAATGATATCAGGATCCCAAACATCTCGTCATGGCTCCAAGAAAAGATGTCAGTGAATTCTCAAAGGAGCCCGATCAAACCTTTCTTCACTCTTGGTATGAGGGTAGTTCCAACCTTAACAACCTTGGAGGGGTAGTAAATTTTGATGGCTATTTCCTTCAATTTGTCCACTAGATGCCCGCTTGCCCATCCTTTGCTTGGTTCTTCCTCATATAGCGCCAGAGGGTCATCCTCTGGATGATCACCGAGCTCCGTGTCTTCCGGGGTTATCCCGGGTGTTTCCATATCTTGGATTGTTATGACTTACGCAATACCAAAGCTGTCGGATTGGTAGACACCGTATAACATTTCATGGCCGCTAGCTGGTCACCGCGCACCTCCCCAACCTTGTCCCCTATCGAAAACTTTAGGAACTTGTGGTAGATGAACAAGACCCCTTTTAACAATGATAGGAATGGTCTTCCTAGTATCACGTTGTAAGTCAACGGGGTGTCAACCAAAATGAAGTCTGTCATGACATTTTGTTGGAGAGGTGCAGTTCGGGCGATCACTGGGAGGATCTTTGACTCCACAAGTATGATTGAGTCCCTAGTGAATTCATATAGCAGGGTTGTGCAGCTATTGTAACACCAATGATTTAAATTGAGCTTTTCCAAGGTGTCCTTAAAGAGAATGTCTACAATGTTGCTTGTGTCGACGAGCACGCGGTGGACCACGTAGTTGGTAATCTACACCGTGGGTTGTTTGAGATGGGCCAACCGGGCTCTGGTCAACCTTGAAGATACTCCGGCCCTCATCAATGTGAGGAATCTTCCTTGCATGGTTTTTTTAGGAATTATTAGAGGTGCCAGCCAGGGTGGGCCCTCCACTGATGGTATGTATCACTTGGATTTGCTGTATCAAATCCTTCTACTCCCCCTTCCACTTCTTAGCATGGTCATAGATTTCTACTTGTACCTCTTTTCAAGTCTGGATGTTGTCCCTGACCTGCTGTAAGAATTCTATCAAACATCCTCCCAATACCAGAGCCTCAATCTAGTTATTCAGGCTACAACACACTGAAGTGTTGTGCCCTACGTCTTCATGTTAGGATTATGCTCGATAGTAAGAGTGTAATATTGTAATTGACAATCTTTTCATATTAATAAAGTGATTTCTATTTTAAAAAATCTTAAAACATTTATAGTTTAATTATTATAATTGTCAAAATTAAATAATGATAAGGTCAAAAGACTATAAGAAAAGAAGAATTGTTCATAATTCTAGATATGTATGAAGTAGACACAATCCTTTAGTTAGTCTTGAATAATATTCACAACTTAAGATAAAAGGTTGGGCCCCTTTATCTTGTCAAAGTTGTAGATTCTTTTGCTAGCATTTGAGTGGGATCAAATGTCTTATGATGAGTCTAAAATCATCAAAGTGTGGTGTCTTTGGGCAAAAAAATCTAGTGTACTGGGTGCATTGAATATAATCAAAATGAAATACTTTATCTAGAACCGTCAATGGATAAAAGTTTTCATTTGAAGACAATCGGAGAGTCTATCTCAATCCTGAGATAAATGATGGACTTATGGTTGCAAGTGTTATCATTTGAGCTATCAATAAGTACGATTATATAGCATAATCTATCCTCAATAGTTTGGTGGTATTCATTTCTTAATCGATAGAGGACATCATTTATAGATATGGACATTGTGGCTTATATTATTAAATGAGTAGAATACCATCATATGGATGTTTTGAGGTATTGGATATTAAATTTTAATGATAAGTTTTCAATAGTGTTTATTGAAACATGGCTTCTGGACAAGTCAAAATATCTAAGTTCAAAATGTGGTAATAAGAGTAAATATGGTAACTTGAAGAGCTATAGGTGGTCTATGAGCTCTTGGTGATTACTGGTATTCTTCACGGGGATACACTTTCTCTAATAAGGTTGTCTAGGGTATGAATGAGTAACATCAACTTATTATATCTTTATTAAGAGTTCTAGTTTAGTTCTTTAGTGGAATGAACTAAAATTAAATATATCTGACCTAAGTGAATCATTTGTTGATTATGATTGGGTTGTGTCTATTGGAGCTTAAATTTAGATAGCCCACCAAGATCCCCAATCCACACGAACTTGCATGGATCACTTGATATATTCTACCGGACCAATTTAGGAGTCCATCTAGAATTGTATTAAGGCATGTGAACTTGTTTCTTTTTGTAAGAATAGGTCTAGTTCACATGTGGACTTTTTATTAAGGCCCAATGGATTTAATAAAATAAGAAAAACAATATATGGCCCATATACATGTGTTGGGCAGCAAGGCTATTAAGAATAGCTTAAATTATATTATTTAATTAAATGGAAATTAATTAATTTATTGATTAATTAATTATTTAATTAAAAGTCAAAATCTTTTTCCTAATAGGAGATGGTCTCCTAAAATTATACTATTGTTAGTAGTATAATTAATATTAAAGACTATATTTGATAAGTAGATAAATAAAAGAAATTATTTATCTAATCAAATTAGAAAGTCTTTAATATGGTTATAAATACACTATTGATTTGGATTAGGAGTATTGGTGTTAGGATAGAATTCCTTTTTGAAAAAGATTCTTTACCACCAAGTAAATCTACCTAAGGAAAGGATACTTAACTACCAAGTAATCCTTCTTAGGAAAAGAATTAAATCTCCTAGGGTGTGGAATTCGGCCAAGGAGAAAGGAGAAAAGAGAAAAAGAGAACGTTTTTGTTTTCGATAGTACACTAGTATCCTTCACATCAAAAAGGTTTTCTGTACAACATTGAATCAAGGTTCACACGAGTTTCAATCAAATTGATTGATACAAAATTAGCCGGACGTTTTTGATTTTTTTCTTGTAGGATATTTGTAACTAACAAATAAAAAGATTTTGTTTGTTTCCATCCTCAGGTATACAATTTAAAGAAAGGGAGCCCACACTCCAAGGTGATTCACGTTCGTGATTGGATTGGAAGATCTTGCGGATTCAATTCGACGCTAGTTCAATCGTCACAAAAAAAAATGTATGATACTTTTTATATACATCAATTAATCTAGGGTTAAGGTTCTCGTTGCATAAAAGGGATTTTTTATTTATTTATACGCAAACCCTAATTTCGTTTTCTCACGCTTCCGTTACGTTTTGAACCGTTTTTTCCCTACAATTGGTATCAGAAACTGGTTGTACCCTTGATTAATTGATGTATGTGTTCCTGAATCTTTTTCTTTTTATTGTATATATGCATGTTTTAGAAATAGATGGCACTATTGGTATTCACATATATATTTACATTGGAATGTATGGATATATATAGGTTTTATATGTGGTTTGTTTTTGCTCAATTTTGGTCCTAGAATTTCAATGTACTTTGTTTTGGGATTGTAACAAGAAGGGTGGTCTATCATCACCATAATTTCCTTCTTGGTAGTTGCTAAGTTTTTTTTTTTTTGTTGTTGTGATAAAAAAAAACTGCAGTATTTTTTATTTATAATTTTTCTGTAATACATTCAAGTATCGAAGACTCGAAGATTTGAAAAATTGGAAGCAACCGGAACAAGTTTGGGACCGTACGAGCCGTAGCAACGAACTTGCGTGCGAAGAGCACGCAGCAACGTTTGTTATGGCATGGGCTGCACACGGCAGCCGTTTGGTAGCCATGGGCTGTGCATGGCAGCCCTTTATGGGTTTGTGGCATGCGCTCGCCCATGGATAAGGGCAAAAGGTGCACACGCCCATGGGAGGTAGCCGAGGGAGTAAGAACGACAAAGGTTGCGTGAAGACTTGTTCACCAAGAAAGGAGTTCTTGTATTCCAAGATATATGTAATTTACTAGGATGGACCAAAATTGTAGCTATTTATATTTTTGTAAATATTGCAATGTTTGTCATTGTTTGATAACATATCATATAGAATAGGAGTGCCACTCATATATCTCTTTTGGTATGAACATGCATAGAATGATTTAGGTATCTAAATTGGCATCTAGATAACTTGGTAAATCATTCTTTGGAAATCGATCACACTCCTTAAACAATTGAGTGGGAGAAGGTGTTTTGGAACACATACGGCCTCCATGTTTAGTTGAGCTTTATGTTTTGTAAATAACCTCCCAAAAGGTATTCATGACTAAAATTTAGCAAGATACTTCCTTACAAGGATAGACTAGACAATTATCCCAAATGATATCTACTCCCAAATGAGGGATATTCGTGAGGGATTATATTGAAGGTCGATAACTTGGTAACACACTCAATGTACTTTTATTAATATCCTCCCAAGAGTTCTTGTTAATAAAATTGCAAGGCTAAAATTGAAAACGTTGATTGTTATGTTAACAATTAGGTGGGACCTAGTCCAACTAGTAAATGGTGCGTACTCCCAAAAGAGGCGTGACATTTATGGGTGTTGGATTACAGTTGAATTTTTACTATTGAATTATTTTATTTAATTCAAGATAAATATTCAAAAGTACTATATCATGATTGTTTACTTATATATTTTTTTTATTTAAAAGAAATCATGACCCCATCCCTAATCAATATCCTTAAAGATAATACTTTAACTGATGATAATTATATCACCTGGAAGAGGAATATTGGGTTGTTGTTGCAAGTTGAAAAGTACAAGTTCATTCTGTATATTCCTTAACCACCAAACTAATGAATCTACTCAGGAGTAAAGAGATGAGTATCAGTAGTGGAAGTCTTTAGATGAGATGGCTAAATGTACGTTACATTATGGCCATCATCTCCAACGTGTTGCAACAGCAACATGAAGGAATAAAGACTGCTGCCGATATTATGATGTCTCTAGATAGGGATTCATATGGTTGGTAAAGTTGCTACGGTTAAGACCCGTTAGAAGGTTAAGAAACAACAGAGGAAAAAGCAACTTGGGCCGTCTTAGAAGGAGACCAAGAAAGTAACCAAGATCAAAGGGAAGTGTTTCCTTTATGGTGAAAAGGGTTAAAGGAATAGACTAAATAAGAATGAATTCAACTTGTATTTAGGCAATGGAGCATTGGTGTCTACTAGTGTAGTGAGAGATATTAGAATCAATTTAGATTCTTACATGCATTTAGATTTAATAAACGTTTATTATGTACCACAATTCAAGAGGAATTTAATTTCAGTCTCTTGTCTAAATAAATTTGGATATTCGGTTACTTTTAATAAAAGGTTTTATGTTTAGTAAGAATAACAAAATTATTTGCAAATGTACATTGGAAAATAATTTATTCTATTTGCACATGAATATCTCTCACTTGTTAGACACGGAATCAACGGAACCTAATCATAAAAGAGTAAAATTATCAAAAGATGAAACCTACCTATGGAATTTGCGCCTAGGTCATATTAACCTTAATAGGATTAAAAGATTGGTAAGTGACAGACCTCTAAGTGACTTAAAGGTTGATGATCTACCAACTTGTGATTCTTGATTGGAAGGTAAAATGACCAAAAGGTTGTTTACGACCAAAGGCATAAAAGCCATCGAATGTTTAGGATTGATACACACTGATGTGTGTGGACCTATGAGCATTCAAGCTAGAGGTGGATATGAGTACTTCATCACTTTCACGGATGATCACTCAAGATTTGGCTATATGTATCTCATGAGACATAAGTCAGATGCTTTTTATATGTTTAAGCTGAAGTAGAAAATCAGCTTGAGAAACGCATAAAAATCTTGAGGTCCGATCATGGTGGAGAATATCTATCTGGTGAGTTTCAGCAATATCTTATTGAGAAAGGAATAATTTATCAGTTTTCTACACATGGCATACCTCAACAAAATTTGGTGGCAAAAAGGAGAAATAGAACTCTTTTGGATATGGTTAGGTCTATGTTGAGTTATTCAACGCTCGCTAATTCTTTTTAGGGATATGCTTTACAAACGACAATGTACATTCTAAACGATGTACCATCTAAGTCGGTTCCTAAAACACCGCATGAGTTGTGGACCGGGCGAAAGCCTAGTTTACAACACTTAAGGATATTTGGATGTTCTGTGAACATGTTAAAAGGAAAGACAGAAAATATGGAGTCCCGTTCAGAAACATGTATATTTGTAGGGTATCCAAAAGAAACAAATGGATATTATTTTTATAGTCCTTCAGATCTTAAAGTACTTATTTCGACAAATGCTAAATTTTGGGAAAAGGACTATATGAATAATTTTGTGACTAAAAGTAGAATTGTTCTGAATGAACTTTTAGGAGATACAATTCCACAAGAGGTTTTGCAACCAAGCCCAAGTGTAAGTTCCGTACCAACACAAGATCAACAATCTACCATACCTCATCGTAGTGGAAGGGTTGTTAGACAACCCGACAGATACATCGGTCTAGGAGAATCTGTAGAGAATCTTTCTGACGATGAAGATCCCTATACGTACAAGGAAGCAATGGAAGATGTTGATTGTTGCCATTGGCAAAAGGTAATGCAATCCGAAATTGAATCTATGTTCAAAAACAAAGTCTGGTCTCTTGTAGACTTTCCTAAAGGGATAAAACCCATCGGGTGCAAGTGGGTAAACAAGAGGAAAAGAGGAATGGATGGAAAGGTGGAAACCTTTAAATCTAGATTGGTAGCTAAAGGTTATACACACAAGAAAGGTATCGATTATGAAGAAACCTTCTCTTCTGTGGTCATACTTAAATCCATTAGGATACTCTTATCCATTGCAGCATCTCTAGACCTAGAGATTCGGCAAATGGACATCAAGACAACTTTCCTAATTGGAAGTCTTGACGAAAGCATCTACATGATACAACCAGAAGGATTCATTGAAAAGGGCCAAGAGGAAAGGGTATACAAGTTGCAAAGATCCATATATGGATTGAAGCAAGCATCCAGATCCTGGAACATAAGGTTCGATCAAGCCGTGAAAAGTTTTGGATTTATTTAAAACCTTGATGAACCTTGTGTATACAAAAGGATTAAAGGCGACAAGTTGGTTTTCTTAGTTCTTTACGTTGATGATATACTACTCCTTAGAAACGATGTAGGTGTTTTGACATCAATAAAAGAATGGTTAGCAAAACATTTTGATATGAAGGACTTAGGAGAAGTTAGTTATATTCTTGGTATCCAAGTCATAAGGGATAGAAAGAATAGAACGATTGCATTATCCCAAGCTTCATACATAGATAAAATCTTGTCTAGGTTTTCCATGCATGATTCCAAGAAAGGTATGTTACCTTTCAGATATGGAATCAAACTTTCTAAGGAACAAGTTTCTAAGAATGATCATGAAGAGAAATTCATGAGTACTGTTCCATACGCATCGACAGTTGGAAGTCTCATGTATGCAATGCTCTACAGTAGACCAGATATTTATTTTGCTATGGGCATAGTTAGCAGGTTTTAGTCGAAACTTGGTCCTTATCATTGGACGGTAGTCAAGCATATTTTCAAGTATCTTAGGAGAACCAGAGATTATATGCTTGTATACTCTTGAGGGTATTTAATTCACGTTGGGTATATAGATTCTGATTTTCAGTCAGATTCTGACTCTAGGAGATCAACATAAGGATTTGTGTTTACTATTGGAGGAGGGAAATCATATGGAGGTGTATCAAGCAATCTTGTATTTCCAATTCACAATAGAAGCCGAGCATGTTGCCGCATGTGAGGCTTCTAAAAAGGTTGTCTGGCTCTGCCAATTCCTGATTGACTTAGAAGTGGTTTCTGATGCGAATAAGCAGATCACTATCTATTGTGACAATATAGGAGCTGTGGCTAATTCGAGAGAACCAAAAAGTCATAAGAGAGGGAAACACATTGAAAGAAAGTATCACCTTCTGAGGAAAATTATGCATAGAGGTGACGTGACGATTACCAAGATCGCGTCAGTAGAAAATCTAGCGGATTCCTTTACAAAGGCTCTTCCATAAAAGTGTTTTGATGGGCATCTAGTGAACATGGGGATAAGAGATATGGAACATTTGCTATATAGCAAGTGGGAGATTGTTAGGATTATGCTCGAAAGCACGAGTGTAATATTGTAATTGACAATATTTTCATACTAATAAAGTGATTTCTAGTTTGACAAATCTTAAAGTATTTATAGTTTAATTATTACAATTGTCAAAAGTAAATAATCATAAGGTCAAAAGACTATGAGAAAAGAAGAATTGTTCATACATCTAGATATGTATGAGGTAGACACAATTCTTTAGTTAGTCTTAAATAATCTTCACAACTTAAGATAAAAGGTTGGGCGCCTTTATCTTGTCAAAATTGTAGATTCTTTTGCCAGCATTTGAGTGTGATCAAATGTTTTATGATGAGTCTAAAATCATCAAAGTGTGGTGTCTTTGGGCAAAAGAATCTAGTGTACTGGGTGTATTGAATCGGATCAAAATGAAATACTTTATCTAGAACCGTGAATGGATAAAAGTTTACATTTGAAAACAATCGGAGAGTCTATCTCAATCTTGAGATAAATGATGGACTTATGGTTGCAAGTGTTATCATTTGAGCTTTCAATGAGTACGATTATATAGCATAGTCTATCCTCGATAGTTTGGGGGTATTCATTTGTTAATCGATAGAGGACTTCATTTATAAATATGGACATCGTGGCTCCATTTATTAAATAAGAGTAAAATACCATCATATGGATGTTTTGAGGTATTGGATATTAAATCTTAACGTTAAGTTTTCAATAGTGTCTATTGAAACATGGCTTCTGGACAGGTTAAAATATCCAAGTTCAAAATGTGGTCATATGAGTAAATACGGTAACTTGGAGAGCTATAGGCGGTCTTTGAGCTCTTGGCGATTATTGGTATTCTTCATGATAATACACTTTCTCCAATAAGGTTGTCTAAGATATGAATAAGTAACATCAACTATTTCTATCGTTATTTAAAAGTTTAATTTTAGTTCTTTAGTGGAATGAACTAAAATTAAGTAAATCGGACCTAAGTGAATCATTTGTTAATTGTGATTGGGTTGTGTCTATTGGAGCTTAAGTTTAGATAGCCCGCCAAGATCCCCAATCCACACGAACTTGCATGGATCACTTGATATATTCTACCGGACCAATTTAGGGGTCCATCTAGAATAGTATTAAGGCATGTGAACTTGTTTCTTTTTGTAAGAATAGGTCTAGTTCACATGTGGACTTGTTCACTGCCATGACTATTCTGAATTAAAGAAGGTAAAGTTGGCTGCCATAGAATTTACTGATTATGCTATCGTTTGGTGGGATCAATTGATTGTGAGTAGAAGACGAAATAGAGAAAGACCTATTGAGACTTGGGAGGAGATGAAAGCTGTCATGAGGAAGCGTTTCATTCCGAGTCACTATTATAGGGGTTTGTTTCAAAAATTACAAACTCTTACTCAAGGGTCTAAGTGTGTTGAAGATTACTACAAGGAGATGGAGATAGCCATGATTCGAGCTGATGTAGGGGAAGATTGAGAGGCTACTATGGCTAGGTTTTTAAGTGGACTACACCGAGACATAGCAAATGTGGTGGAGTTGCAACATTACGTTGAATTGAGTGACATGGTACACATGGCAATTAAGGTGGAACAACAGTTGAAGAGAAAGAGTTCCACACGGGTTGGGTAAAATTCGGGTTCTTCATCATCATGGAAACCGAATTGGAGCAAGAGGGATGACCAACCTAGTTTCAAGGCCAAGGCCGAACCTTCCAGAGATCATAAAGTCGGAGGCACATTAAAACAAGGTACATCAGATTCTCAACCTTCTAGAAATCCTGACATTAAGTGCTTTAAGTGTCTGGGAGCAGGTCATATTGCATCTCAATGCCCAAACAAGAGAGTAATGGTTTTGAAGGATGATGGTGAGATCGAATCTGAAGGTGAATCTGATGATGAGTCCATGCCACCTTTGGAGGATGCAAGTGATATTGAATATCCGGTGGACGGAGAGCTTTTGGTGGCGAGAAGAGCTCTTAGTGCTCAAGCCAAGGAAGATGATGAGGTACAACGTGACAACATTTTTCATACCCGCTGCCATGTTAATGATAAGGCTATCAAAAACATTATGGTGAAGATTCGAGGACGAATCCTTTTGAAGAGAGGGAAAATGATGAGAATCAAGAAGCATCACCAAAGGAACTATTGCATATTCCAATTGGACCAATTAAAAGGAAGCAAGAGGATCAAAGAAGTATTAAATGATGGGCTGATTCCGAGTTGCTAAAGTCCAAATTCTGCCCACATGAAGACCAAATCCGGGCTTAACTTCGTGGACCTCTATAGAGAGCATCTGAAGTCAGATCGTCTATTATAATATGTTTTCAGAAATCCCAAGACAAGATCTACAGATGATATGAAGACCCTGTCCTCCAAAATCGATCACAAAAAGTCCAAATTTGGCCATCTATCTTATTGCGCGAAGACTTGAATTGAATAAAAATTGTGAGAGTTCATCTCTTTTTGGTTCTGAAAACTTGACTTATCACTCACATCTTCTTCTTGTTCTTGAGTGTTGCGTCTTCAACTTCTTGATACCGTTGGTTCTTACCTCTTTATAGGTAACGGGTCGTGGTCCGATAACGTTCTTGTTTATAAACTTGGTTAGAAAACGATCCTTCGTTACCATATATTGGTTCCGGGTCTCACTGTTCTTGGTGAGGTTCATATCAAATGGGGAGGACCATACCAAGTGGTCGGATTGGCTGGTCATGAAGTGTACCACCTTACCCGACTAGAAGGAGACGAGCTACCCAAGCCATGCAATGCTCAGTACTTGAAGATGTTTTACCCCTAGGGATCTCTCGTTTCTAAATATTTCTCTTTAGCTAAGAAATTAGTTTTCTTTGTTTTTAATGAATTAGCTAATTTGTTGACGTCTCTTTTTAGCATTCAATAAAAATCCCCTTAAGGAAACAATTTCAAGAAGTCAAGAAAAGTATTATATATTTGCTTTCATTTACAAAAGCAATCTCAGGGAACCTAGAAGTCGCTCAATGCCATTAAGAGCACTCGGGAGGCCCAGTGAAGGGGCTAAAAACACATGTCATAAAGGCAATGTATGCTCACTGAAACTAACTAGGTGTAATGAAACACAGTAAGGGCGCCTTCAGGCCACAAGCACCTAATAGGATGCGCCAAGAGTTGAATGAGGGATAATTTTTTTATTCAAAATAGCTATGAATGAAATCTAATTGCCTGTAAAGTTAGTATAGTATAAGATACCCCATTGCAACGAATCTCGATGAACAGACTATTAGAAGACGTCCTTATGACTTAGTTGACATTTAAAAGACAAGCGTCTATAAATTATGTGATATGTAAATGGTCTACAATAGAACACTACTTAACAAAAGAGTAAAAGCAGTAAAGCAGTCGGGAAGCAAATTTACCGACCGAGTTAGAACCAATGCTACCTGACGTTACCCAAAGATGGCCCACGCTAAACCCGACTATGTACAGTTGCTTGGTCAAAGTTAGGATAATTAACTTAGTCCATAAAATTTAAGTTGATGAGTGGTCCTGGCCATAGTAAGTTTTCTTGGCTAAAGATGGTGCATCCAATTTAAGCATGACAAAAAATGAGCAAAAAATCAAGAGACGGTCATAACCAAACGCGTTAATACGGTCTCAATTGAGTCCGTCGACTCAGTGTAAGGCTACACACATAGTTTGAGTCAGTTCATGACTCCGACCATTAATACAAACGTTTGGTTAAAAGTAGACCGTTTGAATTAAGCATGACAACCAACATACGATTTAAGCTATGTAACGTAAGGTAAAAACAATGGTTGAAGAAAAAAAATTGTATTATTCACGTTAAAGACTGAAAATTACATAAGCAATTTTTGGGAGATTACAAAAATAATGATTAGAGAACTACACAAAACAAAACAGCCAGAAAGAAAGGCAAAAGAATCAAGCATCTATAGTGCTTGAGAGATCTCTAGGCCTAGAGTTGCCAGAAGGAAGGTCATCATCCTCACAACCCTTGCTCAAGTCTCCAAAGTCTGGCCAATTGATATCGTCTTTTGGGTAATAAGCCATAAAAGGGGAGTAATTTGTGTCGGGCAAGGGGCCAACATCAGTTCCCTTTGTTAGGGCACTACTCTCTTCCCTAGTTTGAAAAGCCACCATGGAGCACTTAAAGGAAAGCTTTAAGTGCATGGGGTGGAGGTCTTTCCCGATTGATCTACAATAGGCCCTCCATTTGATCCTTTGGTTCTTTATGACTTTCAAGGACTCATCTTTAGGCTTCTTGATGGTCTTGTCACATTTTTGGTGAGCCTCCTCTGAAGACCGCTTATTGCCACCAAAGAACATCCAAGCAGTAGCTAACCCTCTCTCAAGCACCCTCAGCATGACAGCCTCAAAATGTAACGGTCTACATTTTAAACTTTAAGGGCTAATCAGGCCTCCTAGGAGAGCACTTCCATGCGGACCTGCTATTATTCCAGATCTTTACCAGATGCTCGTAATAGATCCGAGCCTCCGTAAAAGCTTGCTGCGACTCAAGTATGACTTGCTGAACAAAGGTAAGGATGTCTTGGGCAATCAAGGTCTATTTTTTTAGTTTATCCGCTACTGTTATAGCATGGATGACCCTCTATTCTAGCTCGGTGCCTCACAACTCTGCCATCGTAACCCTCTTCTCTAACTCAACATTCCTTGTGGTGAGCTTTCTGAGAGTCGTCCCAGTTGTAAAAGCCCTGCTCTTTGGCAATATTCTTTAGCTTCTGCTCGTATGGCCTGACCTTGGATGTACTGGTCGAGGAAAACTTGAGGGCATCATATTTTTCAGCAACGACCTTCTTCAATCGGGATATCTCTGCAGCTTGTTTCTTCTGATCAGTTAAGCCCAGATCAGCTCCTCTACCGCCTGATAAAATGGCAAAAAGACGAGTAAGACTGTTGGTGCATAATAGTGAAAGATAAAGGTTGAAGATACTTACAAAAACTCCATTATTGACAATAATGCGTATACGCTTAGAGATACTAGCAGCTCTTGCCTCTCTTCAATAGTCATTATTGATGTACACTTCACCAGTTGACATGGTGTAGAGCATAGAAAGGGGGTCGGTGTGAGAGTTACTCAAACTAAAGGGTAGAGAAGACCCAGATACAGGAGCTGCTGTTGAAGTCGATAGAGTAGGTCTTTCAAGACAGGAGTAGAAATGGTCAGAGGTACTGCCAGAAAGAATGGGTCCATGACACTTTGCTCCCTTAAAATTCCACTGCCCTCTTCAACCTGAAGGATAATTGTAGGGGCCTTGATTTCCTGCCCTTCAAAGGCTTGACCTTCACTTACACCATCCTGGTGAAGAGTCACAGAGGTGCATTAGTAGGGGAGCTCCCAACCTTGCTGGTCCCAACATCCTTAACCAAATTGGCAAATGCAGCACCTGAAGAAATATAAGACTTGTCCAATTTAAAAGACGCATCCTCTTCAGTGCCATTAAGAACATCCTCATCAATGTAAAAATCCTTCAAGTTAGGCCCATCATGATCAGAGTCAGAGTCGGTGAAAAATTTCTGACGTTTGATAGAAAATTACGATGGGGCCTTCCCACGATGTTGAACAAAAAGATCGATAAGAGTTCGATCAACAGAACTATCAGCTTGGTCCTGAGATGGCTCGGGATGAATAGAAAGAGAGGTTTTTTATGGCATGACCATATCAATTGCACTGACATGGGCTTACTCAGTTGTCACAGTCCGGGCAAATGAAAGGGGAACATATATCATTGATTTACGGTCACCCCTTCTCTTTAATCGTTGCTCCTGTAAAATTAAGTTAGTTAGGGTCTCCTGATCATCCACGTCATCTTCATCAAATATAATACGGTCAACCCCTGATTGGGAAGCCATTGGACCAACAGAAGGTGGAGCCTTCATTCGTTTACGGATGGCATCGTGGGCAGAGGATCCCTCCATATTCTTGGCCACTTTGCCACCAGGAATCTTTCCACCAGATTCCTCTATAATGGATCTATCCTTGCTTGGCCTATCTCAGCTAGACCTCTCCCTGCTGGATCTGTCTTTGTCAAATCTCTCTTGGGTAGACCTCGCTCGAGTAGACCTATCCCTAGATGACCTTCTTCTACTTTATCTAAGAGGAACATCACGTTAACTCCCTTTAGTCTACATAGCGAAAGCAACAAAAGTATTGTGATCAGGCTCATATATATGCTCCACTAAGTTATGATCGGGAGGTGTAATTCCCTAATCAACCTGATTAGCGACTACTTTCTTACTCACCCGATTGAGGTTCTTAGCCTTCCCGGCTTGCTCGCCAGCAACAACATCCATCTCTTACGCTGAAAAAGGAATCCAAAGAAAAATAATAAGGACTAGTGCGTATAACCAAAAACCAAGAGATAAGGAATTCAGGACTTACAGTTCTTACACTAGGTATAGATAGCAGGGAAAAGCCCCAACTCGATCAGATCTTTCTCATTATATAGATTACGTTGATCCTTGACCTCCCATGAAGTTTGGGCCACCTTAACAACCATGTTTGCTTGGCTCCGATTCATCACAGACGCAGTCTTGCTCCATAGCTCGGGGCTACAGAAGTGCCTCGGGATACTACTTTTGGTTAACCGTTGGTTGAGATTGGTCACCATGGTCTTGCTCCAATCACCACTAGCAAAAAACCAACTGTTCATCCAGTACTTGTTAGAGGAGAGGAAACCCTGGATGAAGCCTTTATGGTCCGTATGAGTGGGAGGGGCAGGCTTATCCTCAGAATCAAGAGGAATCCAGTTGCTTGAGGGGGTCGAATACAAATAGAAGGTGCCTCCAACATCAGAGCGTCTAAGGATATACAAATTACGTGTCTCCAAGGGGGTCGGGGAGTGCTTGGCCCCGATATTCTTCCACATATGCCATAAGCTGATTAGTACTCTATATGAGTTGGGGGTCAGTTGTGCCAGAGTGAAGCCCACATTGGCTAAAAACCAAGCAAAGAAAGGTTGGATAGGAATGGTGACCCTAGAAGTCAGCATGGCCCCGTAAAAAGCAATAACACTAGGAGAAGGGTTCCATACGACTCACTCATCGCTGGAGGTCAGTTACACTAAACGAGGGATGTCAAACCTATCCCTAAACTTTCCAAGTTCATCGTCAGTTACAATATTTGTTTGATAGTCGGAGGCACATGGGTGATCATAAAAACACTTTAACATGCGTGCCCGTCTTTCTCTTCAAATCACTCTCAAGGTTGGTGGTTTCCTTGGGTGAGGCCCTAGCAGCTTGCCTTGAACTCTTTTTCCTCGACATATCTGGACAAACATCAACAAAGGTAGAAGCAGAAGTGTTAGCACAAGAAAGAATAAACTCAAAAAGGGCAACAAAGTAATCTACATTTAAGGCGACAAGTTGAGACGAAAGATTGTATGTGCAAAACTGAATTCAGAGAAAAGACTCAAGCCTAGCAATATTTTCTCTATCTCCGCCCTCAATGGCATGCATGAGGAGTTCAAAATATTGATAACGAAGAGTTGGATCCATACCTGAGAGATTGGTGAGAGTGACAAAACACGAACCGTTGATAAAAAAGAGCTTGAAATTTAAAGAAGAGGAAAATATTTTATAGAAAAAATATGGATTCGTGAGAGGGAAATGGAAAAGTTTTGAACTATATATAAGAGTGGATGGCATCATCATAACACGTAAACGTCACCAATGCATAACGTGCGAGAGCGGGAGTAGGTGCACAAACCCTGAAAATCACGTGTCGTTCAAAATTCAAAAAGTTGTCAATGATTGCTTTAGCCGAAACAGATGTGGTTGGGATTAACTCTTAGTTGTTAAGCGTTTAATCATTAATAAGTCATGAGACAAAAATAAAAGAAAATTAAACACACTTCGCCGAGTAGATTCCCCTTTGAACGAGATACTCGGTCTTGTATGTTTAAGAGAGTATTGTTATTGGTGAAATTCAGATGGCATTACATGTCAGCAAGAGACAAGTGTCGGGGGTACAACGTCACTTAAAGTCAAACAAACCGAACCAACCTAAGTTGACGATTGAAGGCCCATAGGCCTGCCCCCCAGGCTAAGGTGACATGGTCGATCAGATAAGAAGGCCCGATCGGGACCATCAAGATGGTCGGGTTAAAGTTTATGATCGAGAGAAACCACCGGACGGGGAAAGAGACTTTGGTCGGGATTGGAAGATGATAGGCTGACTGACACGTGGACAATATTCAGATTCAATAAATTTACGACTTTGATACGCAGAAGAGGAATCCGACCCAATCAAGACATCTCGAAGAACACTTTGATAAGAAAATAAACTTCATTGTTGATATCAAGGTGCAGATTAGGCAAGAGACCTAATACCATTAAAATACAATCAACACAAAACAAGGAAGAGAATAATATGATTCTGAAAAGTTTGAATGTTTCAAAGATAAAAATATCCCTAAAGTTAGAATTAAGTATCAAAATACCCTTAATTCAAGTATCCAAAATAAAATAATTTAACAAAATCAAAATTTTAAGTCAAAACCTAAACCATCAGTAATTCAAAGTGTTAATCTTGTTTATACAGAATATTCAAAACCTAAACCATCAACACTTCCTATAAAATTTGACAGTCATCTGTCTTGCCAATCTTTAAAATTAATTTTTCCAAATTTCAGTGGTGAAGATACGAATGGGAGAATTTATAGAGCATAGCAATACATTGATCACCAAAATATTGCAGCTGGTTTGCTAGGGTCTTCCAATTTCAAAAGTTTATCCTCAAAAGGTAATAAATGTCAAAATCCATGTTTGTTTATGATATAAGGTTTCTATACAAATATGAACCACCAGATGATGCATGAGGAAATAGATGATTCTATATTACTAAGGAAAATGATTGTTTTGGTGGGTAAAGGAATGTTATGTGTAGATGAGGTTATTGAATTATTAGTATAGATTAATTAATTGTATTAGGGTCAGTTTAGATGAGGGTATTGTTATAAATTTTATAATAATCACTATTAGCTATGCTATAGGAATAATCAGATATGAAATTAATAAGCAGATGTGAAGTTAATTGTATTTTTAAAATTACTATACAGCTCAAAAGCAGTATACATATATTTGGTAATTTTATTGTAAAAGTGTTTAGATTAGTTAGAATAACTAATATATATGTGTTTAGGACCCTATTTTTTTTCCATTGATTAAGTATATATATATATATATATATATATATATGTATATATATGTATATATATATATATATATATATATATATTCAATATTTAAGTAGAATATTTAAAATAGAAAAAAATATTCTATAAGAACAATAAAAATATTTTTAAAATAATTTATAAATTAAATCAATATTTAAATTGAATATTTAATTTTGAGATGAAATAAGGTATATATGGTAAATGATTTTAATAAGATTTCATAAGGTTAATAATGATATTTTAAAAGATTCATCAAATGATGAAACTTTCAAAATGTAACCCTTACCTACCTCTCAAAATCACTATCAAAACTGTCAGATTATCAATTAATCACTTTTGGAAAATTTGTCAAACATCATTTTATTTATAAATTATAAAATAATCCATTTTAACTTTTCAAAAGCAATACCAAACTGGCCCTTTAGTGAATTGAATTACTTTGTTTTTGGTTAATTAGCATTTATTTAGTAAGTTATGTACTTATGTAGGAGTTATTTTAGGAGGTGCGTTTTTTATAGGGACGGGACGGGACAGGGTGGGACGAGAAGGGACAGGACGGGACATGACAGTTGTTCCGTATTATGTTTTGAATGCCTAAGACAAAACTATTAATTGTACCGTTATACATTCGGTATGGCTAAGATATGAAGGGACAAGAGGTTTAAATGACCAGAGTACCCCTTTATATATAGAAAGGTTCAAGTCAATGCACACTGATATAACTTCATCAGTGCATTGGATGTGGATCATTAGATTTACATACTTTGACTCAGAGTGTATGAGTTTGTTAAAGCTTCATTGTCCACATGCAACGTACTGATATGAGTTATATCAATATGCACTGACTAGAACGGGACTATACACACACACACATTCCAGAGTAATTTACTTTCAACTCAAACTCAAACCATTCTTGCAATACTTTATGTGTGTATATATATATATTTATAATATTATAATTATATATAAGGAGAACTCAAAAATTAGTGGGTTTATTGTTTTTACCAAAGATTAGTATTTTTATTGTTTCTACCAAAATTTTCACTATTGGGACAAAATTGTCCTTCATTCAAAATGAATTGAAAAACAAAACAATATAAAAAAAAACAAAAGGTAATAAAAATCAGATAACAAACAAATGAAATTAAAAAAACAAAAGGAAAAAATAACTTGAAAAGAAACAAAACTTTTAAAAAGTAAAGTGTTTCAGTGTTTGAAACAATTCACAACGAGAGACCAGAGTCCACAAGATCTAATGATAAGGAACATTCGACGATGAAGACCACCAAGACCCGACGATGACGACAGTGAAGACGTATAGAAGAGCAAGAACCAACATGAACGCGATAGAGAGATGACAAAGAGACGACCCAGATAAAAATACGAGTGAGAGACGACTGACAGTGACAACCAGAGAGAGACGAGAGACAACCTGCTTTGATTCTAGTCAGCGGCGTGGAAGAAACAAAAAGGTTTGCACTTCCTCTTTACATTTGATTTTAGGGTTTATTTTTATCTGTATTTTTGGTTGCATTTGTGCATTTGAGATGGATTTGACTTTTTTGATTTTGAAATTGATTTTGATTTGGATTTCAATTTTGATTAGAGTTGTTTTTTATTTATATACCCCAACCCTTGTAAATATTTCAATTAATCCAATATTGCATTTTTCTTTCTGTTTTCAATCGAGTGCCATCTTTTAGGGTTTTGTGTTGCTTTGGTTGGTTGAATTTGTTAATTGTTATCGACCATAATTCTGATGTTATGTACTGCTTGACTATGGAGAAAGTCCTTCCATTAATTCTTAAGAAACGATTGTTAATAATTTTTCAATATACCTATGGATTTGTCTTTGTTATTGGGATAACTGGGGATTTGTGTTTGTATTTCAATATCCCATTAATTATTGGGATAACAGTGGATTTGTCCTTGTTACGTTATTTCAATATGCATTATTATTTATTTTGACAGTATTAATGTTTTGTGTTGAAGTCATTGAATTTGAATTAGTACTCCATAATTATTTATTCTATTATTTTAATACTTCAGTACCTCTGGTTTGATGCTACCAAATACTCCTCTGAAGGCTTTTTTGTGTGGATTGTGTAATGAACAACCCTGGACATGTTTTCATTTTCTAATACTTATGAGCTTAATAACTGGACAGATTGTGAAAAGTGACCCATTCAATGAGTTGTTGTGAACTAATTTGTCTAAAAGATGTGAAATGGTATGTTTAATTATTTTGAACCAGTGTGTTTAATTCAGGAAACATGGTGTGTTTAATTTATGCGAACTGGTGTGTTTAATTGTTGTGAACCGGTGTGTTTAATTGTTGTGAGCCGGTGTGTTTAATTGATTTTAACTGATATGTTTAATTGGGTATGACCACGTGTGTTTAATTGGGTATGACCGGGTGTGTTTAGTTAGGTATGTTTGATATTTTTACTTTTTTAAACCAAGTTATTTGAATTGTGTAAATGGAAAACATCGGTTATGACGAGTATATGAAGATAAAAATGAACCAATATAATAAAAAAAACATTAATCAACGTCGGTTGTAGGTTGAAGAACATAGCTACTATAGAGGATATCTTACGCAAGGAAAGAAAGCACAATGAATTCATGTCGAGTTGTTTCAAACAGTTTAGTAACTTCCTTACAAACTTGTTGCTCTCATCTCAGATTGTGTACAATTTACTATTCAGGGAAGTTAAGATAGATGGTGCATCAAAGAATGAATTTTTTATTTCATTAGGTGGAAAAAAGGCAAGATTTGGACAGAGGGAATTTTGTTTGGTCACTGGTCTACGGTTTGGCAAACTCTCAGACATTATAAACACGCCATACAAGCAAAATGCCAACGACATCCATAAAAGGTATTGGCCTAGAGAAGTAGGTGAAATTTTGAAAATTTGAAAATATCCACCATGTATGATCGATTTTTAGCTAGCAACTTCTTGGAGGCCGATGATTTTTTGAAGATGGCACTTTTGTTGATAGCAAACAATGTTTTGTTTGGTCAGTCACCTGATAAAAAAGTCACCAATTGGCTTTTTAATTTGGTTGATGATTTGGATGCATTCAATTCTATTGCATGGGGCCATTACGTATTCAAGATGACGCTGCACTACTTGAGGCATGGATTTCGATTGAGAAACTTTAAAAAAAGGTATGGCAAGGTCAGGTACCAGCTATACAGTTTCCCATGGGTAGTTGAGGTTAGTTCCGATTACTTTAATTGTTTTTAATATTGGCTTCTAGATTAAAAGTTATTAACTTTTATAGTTGTCATAACTTGTTATTTTCAGGTATGGGCGATGGAGGCAGTGGACACTCTAATCGATGGGTTTGGCATGAGATTACTAGATACACTATCTAGGATGAGGCGTTGGCTGAAGTATAAGAGGCCTCAAAATTTTATGCAAACGATTTCAGATCTAGAATCTATTATTCTTAATGGGAAGGTGGGTTATTCGCATACGCATATATATATATATATATATATATATATATATATATATATATTTGTTAAATTGTTTTGATAAATTTTATACCATTAAATATTATCACATTATTAGAGGCTCAAGTAAAGGAGTTTCTGGAGACAATATATGATGAGGCTCGAACAGATTTTCAGGTTGGAGTCGACTTCGATATGTTGGTAGGTCTACAATTTATACCTCTAATGGAAACGAAAATGAAGAAAAAAAGTATGAGTTGTTGGATGAGGGGGATAATGATGACGATGGAGGTTATGGTGATGGTGATGATGAAGCACCCACTGGTAAAATTACATTGAAGAAGAAGACACCAAAGAAGAAGAAAAAGTCATCGGTGTAAAAGAAATAGAGAAAAAACAGTCCCAATCACCAGGCTTAATCAAGAAGAAGACTTTACAATAGGATATCTATCTACCCATGCTGAAGACTTTACATCGAGGTATACACCTACCCCTCCCCCACCGCATCCACATGTCATCCGGACAGAAAGCTCGATCTAGGGTAAGTAAACAAGAATGATGTTTTTATAATTTAATGTTTACTTTTTATTATTAATCATAATACAACTAACATGCGTGCATACTGTGAATGTAAACTTCTGGTGATAAGTAAATGATTTATTGGAGGCAGTGAAGGCACTTTCATATTTGTTGGATGCTATTGTAAAATGAGAGGTATTGCAGCTTCCAGGTATGCTTAGAGGCTTCGTGCAGGAGATACAGTCGACCCGTGGTCAAAGCAACAAGGAGGTATTCCACTTGTGTTATATATATATATATATATATATATATATATATATTATATGTATTATTGGTGTGAATATTTGTGAATACAATTCTTGCATTTTGTAGGCACCGTTGATCGTGGTTAGAGATCGGAACTTGCCTTTGGAAAAAAAGATGGATGCCATGGTTTCAACTGAGAATGAGGTGGGTCCCTCAACGGAGAAGGTGGTGGCTGGTTCAGTGTTTTTAAGTGGAGATCTTGGGATCAGTTACAACTATGCTACGGAGGAGTATCAATCAATCTGAGTTAGGCTCTGATCCGTTTACTGCATGTCTCCATTTATTCACCTGACACGGGCATCTATGATGAAATGTCAACAAGATAAGGGTAAATATGAGGCATTCAAGAGGAAAGTAAAACCAACAAGGTATGTTGTTGTAAATCCATCCTTTTAGATGATTAGCTTTGTAATGAACAAAGTTACAATGATTTATTTGTTTATGTTGAGTTCAGGCTAAACGTGGAAAGGGAGGAGTCCGTTGATAAGTCTTTTGTTCTGGAATTGGAAGATCCGAAGAAATGGTTGTCCACTGATGTAAGTATACATTTTATTCATTCTTAGTTTATCTTTGTTTTCATTATGTTCATTGTGTTTTGTGATACAACACATTGATGCATACATGAGTTACTTGGTGAAAATGTGGGAATCGGACCTGGATCACAACAGACATAGCTTAATTCTACTGTCTTTTGAACTTTATGTAAGTTTACTACAGACAAGTCTAGTTTTGGAATGTATAATTGCAATTGCCATTGACTTATAATTCCCATTTGTTGTAGATAAAACTAAATGTCGAATGGAAAAGGATAATTGAGGCGGTCAAGGAAGCCAAATATTCCTTCGATGTACCTGCTTTTGAATGTCCGTTGGATTGGATTGATTACGATTGTGGTAATAGACCAGGATGAGGACAACCTTGGTAGTTTTATACACAAATGAGTTATATTAGTTTTACTTTTCCCAAATCCTGTAAAAGAAGATCAAGTATTGGTTGTGCATGTTCTATTTGGTGGTCTTGAAATGTTCTCTTTTGAAGTTGTATAAAACATACAACAACCATGGTGGTTGTATATTATACGTTCAGTTTTTTTATCGTTGGATCCGTAGCAAAGAAAGCATGTTGTTTTGTTGACTATTTTTGGGGTATTTCTGTTGACATATATTTGTTTCTGTATAGAATATACAACAAACATGTATTTGTAGTATTTTTGTTGATAGGTATTTCTTTTCACAGTTTAATTATCTCTGTTGACTACTTTTGTTGATTGTTTTGTTTTCTTTTGTGGTTGTATAAAATATACAACAAACATGTATTTGTGGTTGTTCTTTTTTATTTTATTCTCAACATATGTAATGACTGTTTCAGTTGGTTATTTTTTAATGCAGTTGTGTAATCCGTGTTGTGTTGGAAAACCCGACGGCCATTGGATTTTATGCAAGATTGATTTACTTGACCATCACAATACCATATTTGACCCAACTGGAGCAAAGAAAAAAAACATTCAAGTCAGAGCATTTCAGACAATGAATGCCCCTAAGGTGAGCTGCCAAGTATTATGAACAAATGTGGTTTCTATTCAAATAGAAGCAAAATACCACGAGGAAGTATATTCACTGTTGGTGTATCGAGCAATCAAGTTATTCCACAACAGGTTGACAAATGAAGTTGCAGAGTATTTATTTGCAAGTATGCAGAGACGACAATTGTTAAGAAGGGTCACTGGAACTACGGACAAAAGGAAATGTCCGACTTTCGAAAAGAAATTGCATTCAAGATATATAATAATAGTGTGCCATACAAGTCTCCCATATATTTGTAGGCGAATTTCTAGGTTCGAATACCTCTCTACCTTTTCCATTATAAGTTCTTTCTTTTTTCGACAATTGATTATTTTGTTGCAAATTTTTAAAATTTGTACTGACCATGGATGTGTACAAGCCGTTGTTGCTGAAGCCTGAGAAAATGGTTGTTTTGTTCAAAAATGGCTTTGCAAAGTAGTTTTTTTTAGTTACTGATGCATAAATTAGAATACAGCTAACTTAGACACATCCAATGTTTGGATGATGGTTTTGATGAATGGTTTTGATGAATGGTTTAGAATCAGAATATAGCTAAATTTGACTTGAGAATTGTTGTGTATAACTTTTTAGCACCGGTGTGTTTAATTGTCTAGTAGCACTTGTGTGTTTAATTGTTTAATAAAACCTATGTGTTTCATTCTTGAGCACTGGTGTGTTAAGTTTTTAAGGCACTGGTGTGTTTAATTGTTTAATAGAACCGGTGTGTTTAATTCTTGACAACTGAGCATTGTTGTGTTTAGTTTTTTAGCACTGTTGTGTTTAATTGTCCAATAGCACCAATGTGTTTAATTGTTTAATAGAACCGGTATGTTTAATTCTTGACAACTGAGCACTGTTGTGTTTAGTTTTTTAACACTAGTATGTTTAATTGTCCAATAGTACCAGTGTGTTTAATTCTTGAGAACTGGTGTGTTTGATTTTTTGGGCATTGGTGTTTAATATTTAAGACACTGGTGTGTTTAATTCTTGACAATCAGTGTGTTTAATTATCTAGTGCTAGTGTGTTTAAATGTTGCGCACTATGTGTTTAACTATTGCTGAAAATTTTTGCACTTACGTCTCCTAGTACACTTTAACATAGATACTTTGAATTTAAAGCATGTTAAGCAAGTATTATCCACATACTTTCCTGCCACCGTCCATTTCTAATTCCTTGCATACATAAAATACTTAACTGAAGTTTCCAAACAAATTACAAGTACACAAGACAGAACCAAATCTAATGCTTATATTAATTAATTGAAGTACAATCCATCCAACATTTACAAACTAAAAAACATAATATAATCATGTAGGCAACCTTTTTCTACTGTCACTCTCTGTTTAGCGAACAGATGCTTCTTTAAATTTTGGGGTCCATGTTATGCCTTTTAATTTTCACGCATCAACAATGTTGTAAACAGTGATCTAGTTTATTCCAATGGACATTTGAAATTAAAAAAAAAAAAAAAAAGCAAAACTCTAAAATTTACTCTTAAGACCCACTTCTAAAAATACACATAAAAATATGCATAAAAATCTCTAAAGCTTACAAAACTCTAAAGACCTACTTCTAAAAATATGCACAAAAATCTCTAATGTTTACTAAAAAAAACCCAAAAGTTGTTCTATACTGTGTTAAAAAAAACAGATAATCTAACTATCTAAAATTAATATGGGAGCATACCTCTTTCAACATCATTGTCTGAATCTATAGGGTTATCATATGGCCATGTTGGACACATCCTTATGTTGTGTCCCTCTAGTCCACAACACTTACGACATCAGAGCGGTGGTGGATTTGTTTGTGGGTTAGAAACATTGCATTGCGATCGACACGGGGGTTTGGACAATTTTATCTATTGTGGCCAGATTTCTTGCATATGGTATAGTACCTAGTCGTACGACCATGCTCGCTTGCAGACGGAACCCTATTTCTTGTCCTACTCGCTTCGGTGTCCAACGGAAAAGATGACACCAGAATAGCTTTCCAACCATGGCATTGTTTTGTAGAATTCAGAACAGAAGTCGACATTTTTTTTCTACAGTACCTACAACAACAATCAAACAAATATCACTATGTTTAATCATTATAAATAAATAAATATTAATATTAGGAAAATATATACCGTATAGTAGCTAATGCATGACAACAAGGCAATATGTCATTCTGAAATTCCCTACAACTACAAGTATTCTCAGATAGGTTTTTACTAAGCCATCTTTCTCACCATTCTTCACATAGAAATTTACATGATCCAATGAGTGCACCGTGTACTTATGTAATTTTTCATTCTTTTTGGTTAATTTGTCAGCAGCCCACTGTGACTGTTGTGTTGTATTTTTAGATGCGGCATCATGACGTTAATGAAACCATTTTTGTATCATATCTCTAATGTACTCAACCAATGTTGTTATTGGAAATTGACGAGCGTTCCGTAAATAATTGTTCATGCACTCCACAATATTAGAAGTCAGCCTCCGATAACACCTAATTGACAGTAGGCACGAGACCATCTATGAGGCTAAACTCTAATTAGATATTCATAAGCTTGCCTGTTTACGCGGCTTAACTCCTGCATCTTCTCCAAGAACTATGATTCTCGATGTGCCCTTGAAGCTTCGTGGAATAAATTGCATACAACATGGCTTTTGAATATGTTCTTAAGGTTCATGTTCATATGAAAACCTTAAAGGCATGTGTTATTTTAGGGTACTCTTTAGCCATTGCTACCTTGATTGCAGGACTGGGATTTGAAATGATGATACAATTTGTAGGACATCCTATTGCCTTTTTCAACTCCTTTAAAAACCAAGTCCATGAATCCTCGCATTCAACATCACCCCAACCAAAACCTAGAGGGAAAACCTAATTGTTTAGATATTGGCATGCTGCAATAAACATGAAACCACTAAACTCACCTTTCAAATGAGTTGCATCAATGCAAATTGTAAGACGTATAGCCGTCTGAAACCCAACAAGTGAAGCACTGAGAGCAATAAACAAATATTAAAAATTTTGAACAGCATCTGACTTTATTGCTGTTACAGTTTCAGGATTCACACGCTTCAATTGGTGGCAGTATGCAGGCAACAATTGATATGAAAAATCAAGAGGACCAAAAACGTTTCTTCATCAAGTTCTTTTGTCTTCAATGCCTTTGTATAGAGCAAACCAAGTCCATGTTCCACTTTCATATAACTCATGATTTCTTTTGGTCTCATAGATCAACCACTACTTGCAAGTTTCGGTGAAAGTATTTCACCAATAAGCCATGCACTCGCTTAATGATAACGCTTGTGCAAATCATCAGTTGTACAACTATGATCTTTCTCAAATTTCCGAATTGTTCAATAATTTCCACCTTCTATCTTAACCACACGAAATTGAAATTTACACTCAAGATCCTTGCAACCAACTTCATATCTAGCCGTACATGACCTTGTAACACGGATTTCAAAATTCTCCTTTACCATATAACTAAGCAAAGCTTGCTTCAAACCTTTTTTGCTTTTGAACATCCCACCTTTGGATAAGCGATTACATGAACTAGATTCCTTTGTTCTAACTAGTTTGAAAGAGTAGTTTGAAGCTCTAGGAATAACCCAAGGTTAGGAAATTGCAGTTCCGGACATATCACCAACAGTAATGCCATTATCTTCAAATGTATCTAGACATGGATTAGCAAAAACCGGTGGAACGGACCCACTATGACCACCATCTACTGAATCTGAACCCATTCCATGATAATATATGGGATCATCATTCACACCTTCACGACTTTCACCGTGAACAATGTAATCTACGTTGAAATCATCTAATCTATACTCACTGTGGGAATTGTATTATAGGATCGATCTCTCACCCTCGTTATAAGGTTTTGCCAACACTTTGTTAATGGTTGGGTCCTCATAACTTACAGGGTTTAAACTTGGGGTTTCAAAAACGTGGTCATTTGTTGGTATAGAACCCAAGATGCTATTGCTTCCACTGGTGGATTGAAACTGTGTCGCCAATTGCTGTAAAAAGCATTGACAAACTGAAAATACAAACACGGTTAAATGCTCAAGGCTAACCTAGAAGGGGGCATAAATAGGTTAGACACCTTTTTTGACTCCCTTGAAAAAAATGAAAAGTTTATCCCCTAATTGCTTGTATCACAATATATATATAAATTAAATACAATTAATCAATAAATAAAATATGTAAAGTCAGATACAAACAAACATCCATAACACATACACAATTGATATTATATTAAGGTAGTCAACTTACATGTAAAGTTCTATCTGTAGTATTCAAATAACAAATATAAATATAAGAGAGATAGGGATAGAGAAAAGTTGACATAAGATATAACGTGGTAAACCTCCAAAGAGGAAACATCCACTGGTTAGCAATCATCGGCAAACAAAATCAACTAGTAGATAAGAAAAGTCAATCTTTCAAGTGACCCCTTTACCTAGAAACTACCCTCCTATCCTACTCATGAATATGTCACCCTCTTGCTCAACATTTTGAGGCATCATGCCTCTTGTCAAGACATCCTCGCTCACCCTTCCGGATCCTCATGACCCTAGGCAACATTTCCTTGCTCACCCTTCCGGATCCTCACGATCCTAGGCAAGACTTCCTTGCTCACCCTTCCGGATCCTCATTACCCTAGGCAAGACTTCCTTGCTTGACATTCCGAGGTCTCCCACCACTTTCCAAGACTTTCATGCTCAACAACATAGGCCTCACACCTATTCACAAGACTTTCTTGTCACAAGGCATCTAGGTGATCATGAATGCAAAACGCAAACAAGCATGCAACATAGAATGTTATGATCAACACATCCTATAAAAAATACTAGACATATGCATGAATGCAGATAACAAATGTAGTCTAGTCAATCATGCATGTTTAATCCATCTAGATCATGTAAGATATGTTCAACATTAATTACAACCTAGATACATGCATAGATCTAAAACTTGAATCTTAAGATATGATCAATTAATGCATAATCAAGTTTAAATCTCATATACCAAAAACAAACATGTTCTAGATCATATTATCTATTCATGAAATCAACTAAGCACAAGAATAGCTCATGAGAACACAGGCACCTGTACTACTAGAAGAATTATGCCAAAGAGAGCCTAGTACATGTGAGAGACTATTTTACACAAAATCAATCAATTTAGAATCATCAAATAGTCATAGAATCAAAGCTAGCACAATACAATCCCAAACATGTGAAAACATAGGCAAAATCAAAACCTAACTCAACATGTGAGATTTCAATTGAAACTCAATCTAGCTTTAAATGAGTTCAAAACTCAAATCTAAACAACCGCAAGACACTTATATATATTGAAGAAGAAAACCAAAGGCAATTGACCAAGTTTTAAAAGAATACTTTTAGAGAAAATCAATACCTTAGTTGATTTGGTGCAGTCCCGTTTTTATGAGGTTAGACTCCAAAAACAACAATAAAACTAACTCAAACCTTCAGAGAAAAGATGGAGGATGAAACTACAAACACTTTCAACTTTGAACCACTCAGATCGAAGTTCAAATGAAGAATTTATGATGTTTGAAAGGTGAGAAAACTTTTGGGAAAAAATTCTGCACTCAAATTTTGAATCTCTTCTTCAAATGAAATGTGAGAGGGAAGGGAAATATAAAGGAGAGGGAAATGAATACAAGTAAAATGACAAAAAAGGACTTAACTGCACCAAGAAAACTTGCTGCCCAAGATGGCATGTGGGTATATTGGGGCAGCAAGCATTCTGGCCCCAGATGGCCACGCCCCATCTCGGGAAAGAGTGGTTGGTTGCACTTCTTTTCCTCATGCGTTCTTTGACCGTTCTCTGGCCTTCGAACTTGGAATTCAAATCCGTTTACAGATTACAAACCATAACATTCTCACAGACATGGAAATATAAGATACTTAACTCAAAAAATAAGAAATCAACTCGATATACGAATACAAAGACAATGTATGCAACATGAGTTAAAAGTGTAGTATCTTTTGACATAAAACTTGAAATTGAAAGTGTGAGAAACCAAAATATTTGGAACTCAATCAAGAATGATTTAACGCTAAAACCAAGTTCAATATCCATGTTATACAAACATTTACACATACAAACACATTTTACACTAGAATGCAAACTACATAGAGATAGTCTCCAATCATGCATTTTCCAAAACATGCAATTTTTATACCAATGCATGAGCATTCATCTTCAAGTGTGTGAATGTGTTATAAACGGTGCACAATGATGCAGGGACACATATGAATGATTTGTGTGTGTGTGCCTTAATGGTGCACAGCTATATAGGGACACAAATGTATGAATTGTGTGTGTGCTTAAGCCTTGTAAGAGAAAGATAAGGTTTTAATATACCTTTGTAGAATCATATAGCATCCTTTCTCTTTGAAGACTTTGAACTTGCTTTGACTAGTTGTTATTTCTTCTTTAAAGCTTGAATCATCATGAACCTAAACAACAAAATCATTACATGTAAATATCATTTTGATATGGAATTAATGCCAACATAATCTAAAACCTAACATAAACAGGTTGAACGGTAGGAACATCCACATATTCAGGTTCTACACTAACTTTCTCAATAACACTAACATACACCTCCGAAATGTGTCCACCATCACACAACAACATTTCCAAATCACTATCATCTTTAATTTTTGGTTAGGCAAACCTAAGCCTAACACCAGTATCAACCAAAGTTCTTAACTCAACGGTAAATCTTGTTAAGCCAACATTCTCAATGCCTCGTACCACCTTAGACAACTCAGCATACACCACATTCCTACGAACTTTGACAAACTTTGTTTCACCACCCTCATAAAAGTTCCCCACCCATTTGCCACCATAAGTGATTATCAATTTTGTTGGGTCCATTCCTGCATTTCAACCAATCAAAATCTCACATTTAGATTTCAATTAATTAAACCAATCACACATTATGCAAGGTGCAACCAATTAAACACACCATGACAACCAAATTAAACACATCAGGGTAAACCAAATCACACTTGGACAACCTAATTACACACCAGGGTAAACCAAATTAAACACATCAGGATACATCAAGGCAAACCAAATTAAATATATCAGGCTAACAAAATCAAACACACCAAGGAAACCCAATTACAAGTACTAGGGCAAACCAATTAAATACACTAGGGAGACAACAATTAAATACACGAGGAAAACAACAATTAAATGTCTATATGCAAACCAAATTAAACTCACCAAAGCAAAACGATAAAAGACACCATGACATGCCAAATTAAACACACCAAGGTACACCACATTAAACACACCATGACAAACCAATTAAACACACAAGGGAAAACAAATTAAACACAACACGGAAACAAAATTAAGCATAGCAAGGCAAAGCAATTTACACACACCAAAAAAAAATAAAAAATTACACACTAATGATAATCAATTAAGCAAACCAAAGTAAACCATTTGCTTCATCCTTAATTCGTCATTACATCTACATATGAAACAAATTAAAATAGGGTTTTTAATGCATACCTTTAGAAGAAGGACATAGAACTTCTCGATCCATCATAACACTCGAAGCCAAATATGTGAAACATGAATCCCAATCCCCACAATTCGAAGCAAAATCTGAATGTCCTATATGGGTTTTTTGTGCCGTATAGAGACAAAAAAAGGCTTTACAGTTTCAACAATGGTAGAGATTGAAGGGATAATTTTGAACTAATTGTATTTCGGACATGAGAGACTGGCAATTGAAGAAATTGAAGATCGAAGGAGAAAGCAAAGAGAGAAAAAGCATGAGATGTAAAAATTGAAGAACAAAAAATGCACGTGTAGAGATATTATAGAAGAGAAAAAGCATGTGCAGTAACCAACGATTGAAGGATAAATTGAAGATCAGAGAAACAAATGGTAGACTGTGAAAAAGAAAAGAGATAGAAAGCATGAGATGTAGAAATTGACTTAAAGACCTAACAAGTGGAGAGAGAAGAGAAACTTTTCAGACAAAAAGAAAAAATAAAATAAAACAAATAATGAATAAATGAAGCGCATTTCAGTCTCCACATCCAATTGTTGGGTAAAAACAATAAAAACACTAATCTTGGGTAAAAATAATAAACCTCCTAACTTTTTAACTAAAAAGGGGTATTTCCTCATATTATATATATATATATATATATTATGATATATTTTATATATTAAATATAGATTATATAATATTATAATATATATTATTATATATAAATATTTTATATAATATTATATATTACAATATATATTATATTAATATATTAATATATAATAATTATAATAAACTATTATATATTATATAATATGTAACAATATATGTTAGCTGAAAATTCGCTCGAGGTGAGGATTTTCAGCTAACACCCTCGAGACCACTACATCAGAGGTCGTGGACGGGGGTGGTACCTTCAATAGCTGGTTTATACATGTAATAGAAGAGATGAAAATAGGTGATAACACGACGTATGAAAGATATGTAAGGAAAATGGCACTGTTTTATTATTATAAATGGATCAAACGCAACATACAAAAGCCACTCAAGATTCTCAATCTCTAATGGGTACAATGGGGGTGGAAACTTTGAGCCTGTCGAGAAGTAGATAAAACGGAGGCCGTGTTTTATTTAGAGAATTTAGGCGATAATGGAATTTTGTTCTTTTTTGGTGAACTCTAGCTCTCTCTTTTTATTATTTTTTTCTTTTTATTTGTACTATCCTTAGTCTATTTATACATGGTCCAACTAGGTTTTGCTTGCATTTTCCTGCCATGCGTATCTGAATCAAATCCCTCCTTATCGGGCGGGATCTTCTGTTTAAATATCATTGACTTTGGTTTAACTGATTCGATGATAGCTTGGAGGGAGACAATTTTTTTTCCTTTTTGGACTCAATCACTTGTCTTGCACGTACGTAGTGTTTTAATGCACATTAGAGAGTGAATGTGATTCCATATGTTACCCTGGTGAGATGCATCATGGAGATCATCAACTATGACACTTACTATCTGGAGTGGCGAAGTACTTCTTAGTCTCTTTTGGTGCCCGACATAGCTGTGTTGACCCCTTTCAACAGTAACGGAGATTTACGAGCCTCCTCCTTCTTATCTAGATAGATAAGGTTCATTTCCTAGCCTAACGGAGATATATTGTAAGGCAAACTTGATGTCCTAAAGGTCCCTTTATACAACTAGAGAAAGTAGCATGCTTCTCGGGAGGTCGTGTGATATCTCGACCTTAGGGAGGTCAGGTCTTCCCATGCCGACCTTGCTTCAGGCTTCTATTTCGATGCAAGGAGTTTGATTTGTTCACACCAAGCCTTACCTGGTGACCTTGGATGCTTTTGTGGTGTTCCAAGGGTATGGGAAACCTCACCTTACTTTTACGGGGTCGCAAGCCTTACCCGGTGACCTTGGACCTCTGCTTGGAAGGTGGAAAATTTACCTTTGGTTCCTAGCCAAATTTGGCTATTAGCAGAAGTCCCCCCTGACTTGAACACCGGTGATTAAGTCAGGGTTAGAGTTAGATTTCCTATTTCATTTGGGAAATTTTCACTATTTTTCATTTGCTTGAATCTGGGAGGTAATCCTTTCATTAAATGCGTGTTCCACGTGGCTAACAAGGAACTGGCTCGTTTCTTGAAAAATGGCTATATTACATAAGTCCTCGGGATCAAGGAAATCTTCACTGAGGATCTCACTTTCCAGCATTCTTTGGTCACCGAAGTTACTGGTTATTGTTCCAATTATCCCTATTCAAACCCAGTCACATCTTCTTCCTTCTCACGATTATCATTCTTTTAAATTTCAAACTTTAAAAAATCATTATCCCTCCTTGGCCTTTATGAGAAACTACTCTATCTTTCTTTCTCTAATCGAATTCAAACTCTCTTGTCACCATGTCCAACTCCAGTCGTGATACAGTTGAACTCATGGTGGAAAGCGTTTAGGCCTCTAGTATCACGCAAGGGAAATGAGGCTGTAAAGATAGCGGGGACAATCTTCCTCCCCCTTTACGTCATCGCTTGAGCTAAAATGTTTCTATAGGGACTAGTTTTTTGAATAGACCCGAGAATCCGCTGGAACTAGCTGACGAAGATTTGAGTGGTGACCTCTGGCCACAAGACGGTGGGCAAGGGTTCAATTCATGCTTCTGATGCTCCTTTGGGAGAGCTCTCTCTTCCGGAAGGAATTCTCCCCTATGATTTCAAGGTCATCCCTGATTCTTCAGTCAGACCCGAATCATTCGACTGCCTAAAAGCCAAATATGGCATACCCGACATCATCTCCGTCACTATCCTTACCAAGAACTACAGTGTCTTCTCTCCTCATGTTGGCGTGCTCCCAAGCTTTGTTGCCGTTTTAGAAAATAAGGTTAGGCTTTCTCTCCACCCACTCTTCTACAGGCTCTCAATGCCTTGCAATTTGCCCTATTCTAGATGACCCCTGGCTTCTGGAGGCACCTAATCTGCTTTCTCGTCATGTGGAAGGAGCAAGGTCAGGTAGGTTCCCCAATGAGAGAGCCTAAAGATGAGGAGATGGTGTACGTTTTGAAAATTGGCAACTTATCTGATGGCCTAAGAGGTCAGCTCTATGCCAAAGTAAAAAACAAGTTAAACTTCATCGTACTTGGCGCTTCCAAGAAAGACCCCACTTGGAAGGAGGACTAGGTGCTAATCGAAGGTGATTGGGGGAGCTCAATTTTTATTGGCGTGCACGAGTTCAAGGTCCCTACCACTTCCAATGATAAACCATTATGGGATAGAGATTCACTACCGGTTGAATCTGAAGCAATTTTAAAGGCCATCATGGCCCAAAACTATTTGAACCTTCAGTACCCTACCTCCAATCCTTTTGATCCTCGTAGGGTGAATGCGTACCTATGCATTACCGCTGTCTCTTCTGGTAGGAATTGAGCTCTTACTTATTTTGCCCTTCTTCTTCTATATGCGATTATTCAAACTCTTTTCCTTTTTTTTTCTTTAACAATTCTATTGTTGCTCCAGCTACCCAAGAAGTCCAGAGAGCTCGCACCCCTCCTCATTCTGCCAGACCGATCCGGGGGACCTCATCGGCTACCTTGGAGAAAGATAGGCCATCCATTCTTGCCTGGATTCCACTTGCCCTAATCCTGCCTCCTTCCCAACCCAGGTCTATGATGGAAATCTTTGCATCTCGAGCATCCAGGGCGCAAAGCAGGGAACCACCACCCCTCTTATAGCTGCTACTGTTGCCACTGCTCCTACTCTGGTTGCCACTTTTGTCTTTACTACCACTATTGTTATCCCCATGGTCATCCTACCTAATGCTCTGGTTCATCCACCTGTATCCCTGACTTCTCAAGCTTTAAGGGGGCCTCCGGACTACTGTTGCGGAGGATCCTCCTGCTCGTATTCAACATCAACCAAGTTCCATTGGACAATATGAGGTCGTAAAGTGTTTTATCGCTTCTTGTCTAGGTGGTAGCCTCTCTCTGATGGCTTCATTGTCTGTTGACGTCCTGATTACTAAGGGATCTAATCTTGGTTGAGGTAACCATCTTCCTTAATATGTAATCAAGGTAGCTATTTTGATTATTTTCTAACTTGAACTTTACAACCTGTAGGCTTTCAATTTTAATGTTGCCATGAGTCACCAGATGGCCTCTCTTCACGATCGCACGGTAAAAGCTGAGGCCAAAGCTGAGAGGGCCATGGGATTGCTTGCACGAGCTCAGGCTTTGATGTAGGAGATGACCTCTAATTTGAAAGAGATGGAGAAGGGGATGGTCGAGGGTCAGTGAGACCATGAGAGGCTGAAGTGGTCTTTCGACCAAGAGACCCTCAAGTCCAACCGTCAGGCCATGTAGAGAGACTACTGGAAATAAGAGGCCAAGATACATGATGTTGAAAACAAGAACCTACACGCTCAAGTGGCCAAGCTGTAGGCTGAGTTAGATGCCTCTTTTAGTGATGGATGTTTTTACACTTCTTACCAAGCTGCAGAAGATCTTCTTCCTCCCTCTGATCTGTCCATCATCGCTAACTGGGACAGGGAGGAGATCTCAGAGAAAGTTAAGATGATGTTTATTCCTGTTGGAGATGGAGCAGGCACCTCAAACGCAGTTGAGGTTGGGAAATAGGTACTTGAAGTGGGTTTTTCCTTCCCTTCTTTTATTTTTCCCAGGTCATGTTAAAGGGAGTTTTCTGGCGAGGTCCGACTTATGCAATCCGAAAGGGATCATTCTGCTTTTACCGACACAAGGTCTCAATCTATCCAACTTGAGGAAGGCCTTCCTGCTATCCCAAAATTGGAAAGTTGTCTACTTGAGATTCAAGAGGGAGCTGGGGACAGCCCTAAAGAGCTTGTTAGGGCAAAGTCAGGTGTGAGCAGATGAAGACGGAGGTAATTACTACCTCCCAGGATTCGATGAATCCCTTAAGGTTTTGACTGTGGTAAATAAAGTCTTGGAGGAGGATCAGGCCGGGCCGTAAGCGGGCAGGCAACTCCTGGAAGGAGTAGTAGCATGAGGGGACAACCAGGCTGAAAAACCAACTAAAGGATGAGAGGCAAGCAGTGACTGACAAGAAGGATGAGCAGTGGGAGGAAACGAAGAGGGTGTCGAAGTTTGACATAATCTCTTTTATGACCTATCTTGATTGCCCAGAAAGGGGGTGGGTACCCCGTTATACTCATGACCAGTTTTTTTTAATCATTTTTTTTTTGTTTTTCATTACAGATGTTGCCCGGAACTAGGGGTTGGGCTCTCTGTTTGATGCATGTAGCCTTGTGAGGGGATATGATCCCTTATTTACTCTGATGTAGCTTGTTGAGAGAATAAGATCCCTTATCATTAATATGAATTGGTTCTAATTTCCTCCATGCTTATTCTGACTGATCCCTGCTTGTGAATTTTTAACTTGGTTAAACACTTCTTGCTATACCTCTGGCCTCGATCTAGGTGTAACCTTCCACGTTATCCTGACTTAAATAAATCTGGCAGTTAATGACCTTAAATCTGTTAAGTCTAGGTTGACAAAAATGGTAGGAATTTTTGTGTTGTCAGTCCTGATATGTTATCCCTCTACAAGGTGTTTGTTGATCGTACTCGTATCTTTAACTTGATGTATTTCGACCAAGCTTCCATAGTTGGTTCCCATTACTGCATTCCTACAAAGTTGAAATTTAATCAAACATGGAGAATAGGTAGTTAAAGATATTCTATCGTGGTACATAATGGATCCTAGGAGGATCTTCTCTTGCCAAATCATCCTTCCAGGAATGACCGGGGTGTTGTCATTCTCAGTACTTGAACTTATATGCTCAGGTGAAAGTCGTTTTGTGATATTTTGGCTACCTCGCTACCTCGTATTAGGGATGAGAGGTACCCTTCCACAGAGACCTTGACTTGGCAAACTTTTGTATATTTAGGATTTGATCCCCGCATGGTAGATGATAGCCCAACTAAGGCATCGAGAAAGCCCCTTAGCTAACCTAGTCTCGAGGTCTGATGGTAAGGATGCTCTTAAACTAAGACCCTTCTTGGGGGTGGTAGCTCGACCGAGGCATCGGGTATGTTGCCTAGCTATCCTACTCTCGAGATCTGGATGGCAACTATGATCTTTTACTCAGACCCTTCTTGGGGGTGGTGGTCAGACCAAGGCTTCAGAAATCCTTTCTAGCTATCCTAGTCTTGAGATCTGGATGAAACTATGCTCTTATACTCAGACCCTTTTTGGAGGTGGTAGCTAAACCAAGGCATCAGGAATGCTTTATAGCTATCCTGGTCTCAAGATCTTGATGGAAAATATGCTCTTATACTCAGACCTTTCTTAGGGGTGGTAGCCCGACCAAGGCATCAAGAATGTTAGCTAGCTATCCCGATCTTAAGATCTGGATGGTAACTATGCTCTTATACTCAGACCTTTCTTAGGGGTGGTAGCCCGACCAAGGCATCAAGAATGCTGGCTAGCTATCCTGGTCTCGAGATCTGATGGCAACTATGCTCTTATACTCAGACCTTTCTTGGTAAGGGGAAGTGCCCTGCCAAGGCATCAAGAAAGCTATCTAGCTTTCCTTCGTTCATGGCGATCATGGCGAATTTATTCATGGAGAAGACAATCAGAGATGGAGAAATTAATAGCAGACTTTATTGATGATCTGTAGGGAAAAATCAGTTTAAAACAAGGCGGGAGCGTGGAATTAGGGTTTGATTTATTTAAAAAAAATTCCTTTTAATAGAAAAAGCCTTAACCCTAGATTAATTGATGTATATTAAATGTATCGTACCATTTTCTTGTGACGATTGAACTAGAATCGAATCGAATCCGTAAGATCTTCCAATCCAATCACAAACATGAATCACCTAGGAGTGTGGGTTCCCTTTCTTTAAATTGTATACCTGAGGATGGAAACAAACAAAATCTTTTCTTTGTTAGTCACAATAATCCTCCAAGAAGAAAAACAAAGAACGTTAGGTGACTTGTGAATTATCAATCAATTTGAGTGAAACTGAACTTAGATTCGATGTTATACACAAAACCTTTTAATGTAAATGATGAGAATCAAGAAGCGTCACCAAAGGATCCATTGCATATTCCAGTTGGGCCAATTACATGAAAGAAATAGGATCAAAGAAGCATTTATTTATGGGCTGATTCTGAGTTGTTAAAGTCCAAATTCGGCTCACATGAAGACCAAGCCTTAATTAATGTCATCAAGACAATGGATTGGGCCGAATATGGAAGACTTGGACATGTGGTACAAGCTAGGAGAATAGTCAACTTTGGCTGATTTATTTCCTTTTAATTTCCAAAGAATAATAGTTGATTTGTTTCCCAAATTAAGGGGCTGATTTGTTTCCAGATTTAGCTTTCCAATTAGGAAGCAAGTCAACAGCTGCTAGTTTAGTATTTACTTATTTCCTAAATTTGTTTGCATTTATTTTCATGATTGTAAGGCATTAATTGCCTAATATTTATTCCCTTTTAGGTCTTAGATATTTTTAGTATAAAAGGGACCAATTGATGTAATTTGATAATAGATTTTGAATTGAAATAAATTTGAGAGAATTTTCTCTTTGGTTCTTCATAGAACTTGTGAACTTATCAAGGTTCTACCTTGTGGCGTTCAAACCTTGACTTATCACTCACCTTCTTTCTTATTCTTGAGTGTGGCGTCTACAACTTTCTTGATACCGTTGGTTCTTACCTCTTTATAGGTAACGGGTCGCGGTCCGATAATATTCTTGTTTAAAAACTTGATTAGAAAACGATCCTTCGTTACCATATATTGGTTCCGGGTCTCACTGCTCTTGGTGAGGTTCAATATCAGTTGGTATCAGAGCTTAGGCTTCTAAATCAGGTTTAATTTATCATTGTTCTTCTTCTTCTATTTTTCTATTTGATAAAAAAAAATCAGATTTAAAAAAAAAGAAAGAAAGTTTGATTAGTTTCGTTATAAAAAAAAAAGATCTAACAAAAAATAGTACATTTCTTTTAGGTTGTGTAGTTGAACTTATATCAACTATTTCTTTTTCTTTTCTTGATTCCGAGCATTGATATAACAAAAAATAATATGTCTTTCAAAAGTGATTCATCAAACAAAGATAAAATAGGGGAACCATATTTCATGGTTCAGACTATCAACAACATTATGGTGAAGATTCGAGGACGAATCCTTTTGAAGAGAGGGGGAATGATGAGAATCAAGAAGCGTCACCAAAGGATCCATTGCATATTCCAGTTGGGCCAATTATATGAAAGAAATAGGATCAAAGAAGCATTTATTTATGGGCTGATTCTGAGTTGTTAAAGTCCAAATTCGGCTCACATGAAGACCAAGCCTTAATTAATGTCATCAAGACAATGGATTGGGCCGAATATGGAAGACTTGGACATGTGGTACAAGCTAGGAGAATAGTCAACTTTATCTGATTTATTTCCTTTTAATTTCCAAAGAATAATAGTTGATTTGTTTCCCAAATTAAGGGGCTGATTTGTTTCCAGATTTACCTTTCCAATTAGGAAGCAAGTCAACAGCTGCTAGTTTAGTATTTACTTATTTCCTAAATTTGTTTGCATTTATTTTCATGATTGTAAGGCATTAATTGCCTAATATTTATTCCCTTTTAGGTCTTAGATATTTTTAGTATAAAAGGGACCAATTGATGTAATTTGATAATAGATTTTGAATTGAAATAAATTTGAGAGAATTTTCTCTTTGGTTCTTCATAGAACTTGTGAACTTATCAAGGTTCTACCTTGTGGCGTTCAAACCTTGACTTATCACTCACCTTCTTTCTTATTCTTGAGTGTGGCGTCTACAACTTTCTTGATATCGTTGGTTCTTACCTCTTTATAGGTAACGGGTCGCGGTCCGATAATATTCTTGTTTAAAAACTTGATTAGAAAACGATCTTTCGTTACCATATATTGGTTCCGGGTCTCACTGCTCTTGGTGAGGTTCATATCAGTAAAGGCCACTGGTGAACTGTTAAATACAAAACGTTCTTTATTTCTTTTCTTCTTTGCCAAATTTTCACACACCAATCTTTAGAGTTGGAGCAAGAACCAAATCTTCTTTACTCAAAATTCCCCTTGGCCGAAATTTAATTCTGGGAAATTGTGCTTGGCCAAATTTCTCTCTTGTTTATGACTAGCTTGGCTGAATTTCCTTCTTAGAATATACTAGGGTTGGTCAAAATTCAACGATATATATATATATATATATATATATATATGTATATATATATATGATTTCAAATCCTTTCCTAAAGAGGATTTGTTTAGTGGGCAAGAATCCTGTCCTTAGGTAGATTAATTTAGTGACCAAGAATCCTTTTCCAAAATGAATTATTTCCTATACTAAGACTCCTAATCCAACGCAAATAGCGTATTTGTGACAATAATAAAGACTTCCTAATTTGACTAGATTAATAATTCCTTTTGTTTATCTACTTATCAAATATAGTCTTTAATATTAATTATACTACCAACAATAGTATAATATTAGGAGACCTTCTCCTATTAGGAAAAAGATTTTCACTTTTTAATTAAATAATTAATTAATTAATTTCCATTTAATTAAATAATAAAATAAAAAATAATATAATTTAAGCTAAATAATATAGCCTTACAGCCCAACACCTTATACATGGGCCAAATATTGATTTTCCTATTTTATAAAATCCATTTGACTTTTATAAAAAGTCAATATGTGAACTAGACATATTCTTACAAAAAGAAACACGTCCGCATGCCTCATTACAATTCTAATGGACCCATAAATTGGTCCGGTAGAATATATCAAGTGATCCATGTAAGTTCATGTGGATTGGGGATCTTGGTGGACTATCTAAATTTAAGCTCCAATATACATAACCTAATCACAATCAACAAATGATTCACATAGGTCCGATCTATTAATATTCCACTAAAGAACTAAAGTTGAACTCTTAAATAAAGATATATACGTTAATATTGCTCATTCATACCCTAGACAATCTTAACGGAGATAGTGTATCCTCGTGAAGAATATCAGTAATTGCCAAGAGCTCATAGACCGCCTATAGCTCTCAAAGTTACCATATGTACTCATATGACCACATTTTGAACTTGGATATTTTGACTTGTCCAGAACCTATGTTTTAGTAGACACCATTGAAAACTTAGCATTAAGATTTAATATCCAATACCTCAAAATATCCATATGATGGTATTCTACTCACATTTAATAAATAGAGCCATAATGTCCATATCTATAAATGAAGTCCTCTATCAATTAACGAATGAATATCACCAAACTATCGAGGATAGACTATGCTATATAATCGTACTCATTGATAGCACAAATGATAACACTTGCAACTCATAAGTCCATCATTTATCTCAGGATTAAGATAGACTCTTCGATTGTCTTTAAGTGAAAACTTTTATCCATTGACAGTTCTAGGTAAAGTATTTCACTGTGATCCAATTCAATGCACCCAGTGCACTAGATTCTTTTGTCCAAAGACACCACACTTTGATGATTTTAGACTCATCATAATACATTTGATCCCACTCAAATGCTAGCAAAAAGAATCAACAACTTTGACAAGATAAAGGCACCCAACCTTTATCTTAAGTTGTGAATATTATTCAAGACTAACTAAAGAATTGTGTCTACCTCATACATATTCAGATGCATGAACAATTCTTCTTTTCTCATAGTCTTTTGACCTTAGGATTATTTACTTTTGACAATTATAATAATTATACTATAAATGCAATAAGATTTGTTAAACTATAAATCACTTTCTTAATATGAAACGATTGTAAAAAACATTATTACACTTTTGCTTTTTAGCATAATCCTAGCATGATCAAGATGGAGTACATTGCTGTTAAGAAATTTATTGATATCTAAACGGAGGTAGTCCACTAAGGAGTCCCCTGTCTACAAATAGAACTCCCTCAAATGATCGGCTTTCCAGATGTGATCAATGGGTGTACCATCCATGTCTTCAAGCTAGTACTCTCCATTGTGGACCATTACTTTCACCAAGTATGGCCCCTCCTAGTTGGGTCCTAGGACCCTATTCGCTCTTATCCTGGTATTCTGAGTTACTTTCCTGAGAACCAAGTCACTTTCCTTAAAGCTCTTGGCTCTGACATTTCTGTTGAAATATCTAGCAATCTTGCTGTGATAAACTTCTACTTTCTTAGCCACTTGATTTTGTTTCTCTTCTAGGAGGTCTAACCTAGCTCGAAGCTTTACCTCATTGATCTTTTGCTCAAAGTGTTGTACCTTGATTGAGGTTAGCTTATGCTCGATAAGAAAGACCGCTTTGACCCCAAAAGCCAGAGAGTAGGGCATTTCTCCAGTTGTTGTCCTCTTTGTGGTTCGATATGCCCAAAGAACCTCTGGGAGCTCCTTGACCCATCTTCCCTTCTTCTGCTATAGCTTCATGTTAACAATTGCTTAATGGTCTTGTTAGTGGCTTTAACTAAACCATTAGTTTGCGAGTGGGCTACTAACGTAAACCAGAGATCAACACCCAAACCTTCACAGTAGTCCCTAAATCGGGTATTGTCAAACTGTTTGCCAATGACGGTGATTATAATGAGAGAAGTGCCAAACCTGCATGCCACATTGGTTTTGATAAACTTGGTCGTATTCTCCTCTAAACTATGGGAAAGAGGTCCGGCTTCAACCCACCTGGTGAAATAGTCGATAGTAACTATGGCATGCTTAGCCAGTCCAAGAGCGGTAGAAAGTGGACCGATCAAGTCGACCCACCAAATGGTGAAAGGGTATGGTGAACTGATTGAGGACAACCATTCAGGAGGAAGATGGTTTAGGTTCAAGGTTCTCTGGCATGGTTCACAAGATCGGACGAACATTTTTGCATCTTGGTGAATTGTTGGCCAGTAATTCTCGGCCAATATTGTTTCCGCAATCCCTAAAATGGACTTCTTTTAGAGCCCAGCTAGCATCGTCTGGATGTAGGCACCAAAGTAAAGGAAGAGATTTTCCCCTCCTGTAAAGGTATCCATCCACCAGGCAGTACCAGACTGAGATCCTTTTTATTTTTCAAACTTGAATGGGATCTTCGGTAAGCTTTCCTTCCTGGAGGTAGGCAGTTATTGGATCCATCCAACATGGCTGTCGCTCAACGGGGCAGATTTCCTTGCCTGCTGTTATGCTTGATTGAGATATCACCTGGAGGGGCACTCCCTTATGTAAAGGTTGACCCTCATTTGCTGCTATCTTTGTTAAGACTTCCGCCCGATGATTTTATTGTCAAGGTATCTGTTCAATCTTGAACCCTTTGAACCTTTAGGAGCAGCAAGTCACTCTTAATATGCAAGTAATCGGCCCTACGCTCGATGGAGACCTTTATCCTTACTAAGATAGCCTCGTACTATGCCTCATTATTGGTTGTTTTGAACTTGAATCTAAAATAGTACATTATGTCCTTTCTGAGTTATTCAGGACTATATTGGCTCTTCCCCCTTGCCTGTTCAGATGCTCCATCGGTGTAGTAGATCCAGGCATTACAGCCTTCCGATCAATCGTGGTTCCTCGTAAGCTTCCCAAGAGTCGGATTCAATGTCAGTAGGGTGTCTTCACTTGAGAAAGATGAGAATTCAGCCACAAAGTCTACTAGGACCTGAGCTTATTGTCTGAGACTTGTATTTTAGATCAAACAGGGTAAGCTCCAAAGCTCTTAAGACTAGCCTTCCAGATACATCTGGCCTTTGTAAGAATTAGCAAAGAGGTTGATTTGTCAGCACCGTCACTGTATGTGCTTGAAAATAGAGGTGAAGCTTCCTTACCGAAGTAACCAGGTAAGGGAGAGCTTCTCAAAAAGAAGATAGTTCCTCTCAGGCTTTGATAGGGCATGACTGATGTAGTAGATAGGTCGTTAGATCCCATCCCCGCATTCATTGACCAAGCATCCGTTTACAGCTATTTCTGACAAGGCTAGGTACTGTAATTCCTCTCCCGAAATGGGTTTGACTAGCAATTGCAGGTTGGCGAGGTATTTCTTGGAAGGCTCGCTCGCTATCTTGGTCCCATTTTATTTATTCTCCTGCTTGATGGCCTTAACGAAGGGGAGGCATTTATAAGTGGAGCGTGAAATGAATAGGTTAAGCGCTGCTATATGACCTGCAAACACTTGAACTTACTTGAGAGTGGTTAAGGAATCCAGGTTCAGGATTGATCAGATCATTTCTGGGTTTGCCTATATTCCCTTCTCGTTCATCATAAAACCCAAGAACTTCCTCACAGTCACCCCGAAAAAGCATTTGGCGGGATTCAACCGTATTTTATTTTCTTTCACTATTTGAAAAGTTTTACGGAGGTCGTCTTGGTGTTCCTCTGCCTCATGGGATTTGGCGATCATATCATCTTTGTACACCTCCATTGTCTTTTCTATTTTCGGCTTGAATAGCCAGTTGACCAATCGCTGGTAGATGGCACATGCATTCTTGAGGCCGAAAGGCATCACCTTGTAGCAATACAGACTCTGGCCTGTGATGAAACTGGTATTTTCTTGATCAGCAGGGTGTATCATAACTAATTATACCCCGAGAATGCATCCATAATGCTTAGGAGCTTATTTTCGGCCGTAGAATCCACCAACTGGTTGATCTTTGGTAGAGGAAAGCTATCTCTCGGGCATGCCCAGTTGAGGTCGGTGTAGTCTATGCATATACACCACTTCGGGTAGCCTTTGTGACCATGACTGGATTGGCAATCCACTTAGGGTACTGAGATTCTCTGATGAAACCAGATTTGAGCAGCTTGTCAGCTTTTTCTTGAACCACAACGTTCATCTGAATGTTAAAATGATGCCTCTTTTGTTGATGGGTTTGAAGGTAGGATCTACTGCTAAACGGTGAGCTACCAAAGATATCAAGATCTCCGGCATCTCATCGTGGTTCCAAGTGAAGATATAGTTAAATTCTCGAAGAAGCTGGATCAAACCTTCATTCACTCTTGGTTCCAAGGTAGCTCCAACCTTGACTACCTTGGAGAGGTCATCATCTCTGATTGGTATTTCGTATAACTCATCTACTAGGTGTCCGCTGGCTCATTTCCTACTTTGCTCTTCCTCATCCATTATTAGGAGATCATTTTCTAGATGACCAGTGGACTCTGCATCTTCCAAGCTTATCTGGGTGCTTCCTGATCTTGGATTGTTGCGACTTGCGTGAACTTTTTTGCCAGCACTATTGAGTTGGTAGACACTGCATAGCATTTCATGGTAGTTGGTCTCCGTGCACCTCGCCCACCTTGTTCCCAATCGAAAACTTCAGAATATCGTGGTAGATGGACAAAATCCCCTTAAAGGTTGCCGGGAATGGCCTTTCTAGTATGGCGTTGTAGGCTGACGGGTTGTCAACCATAACGAAATCTATCATGATGTTCTACTGAAGGGGTATGGCTCCTGCGATCACCGATAAGATCTTCGACCCCACTGGTATGATCAAGTCTCAATGAAGCCGTATAGTGGAGTTGTACAGGTATTGTAACACCATTGCTTCAAATTGAGCTTCTCTACGGTATCTTTCAACAGAATATCCGTGTTATTGCATGTGTCGATGATCAGGCAGTGGACTACGTAATTGGCAATCTACACTATGATTACCACGAGATTGTCATGCGGTTGTACGGTATTGTAAATGTCTGCTTTAGTAAAGATAATCAGGGATGATTGAGACGGGCTAGTCAAGCTCTGGTCTACCTTGAAGACACCCCAACCTTCATCAATGCGGGGAATTTTCCTTGCATGATTTTTTCTAGAGTTGTTGGAGGTGCCAGCCAATGTGGGTCCTCCTTTAATAGTACATATGATCTAAACCTGTTGCATCAGGTCCTTCTGTTCCCCTTTTCTCTTCGCGACGTAGTCCTGGATCTTTACTTGTACCTCCTTTCCGATCTAGATATTATACCTGACCTGCTGTAAGAATTCTACCAGGAAACCTCCTCTTACTAGATCCTCAATCTGGTTATACAGGCTATAACACTCTGATGTGTTATGCCCTACGTCTTCATGGAAGTCGCAGTACTTGTATCAGTTCCTTCTGTCCCTCAGCCCTTTTATGGGTGCCGGCTTCTAGAGCAGCCCCTTGTCCTGAGTGGTGAGGCAGATCGTCTCATGAGACAAATTTAAGGGGGTATAATGTTCGTACCCACTTTCATCTCGTGTTATCGGGGTGACAACCCTTAGAGAAGGGGACACTCGTGGAGGGGTTCACCTTACATAATGCTATTCTTACTGAGGCTGGGAAGGTAGGAAATAGTAAATTGACCTATTGGGGGGTTTATTCTGGGCTTTTTGAGCTGGCGTAGTTCTGGGCAGTTTCTTTTTTTAACGTTTTGCCGCTCTCATATCATGCTCTATTTTTACCTTGAGCTGTTCATCAATCTGGACCTGCTCGAGAGTCTGATCATAGGCTTCCTGGTAGGTCTTTGGAGGATAATTGGTGAAAAACCAAAAAAAATTACCCCTCACAGGTTTCGATGGAAGTTAGCAAGAGTTTCCTTCTTGGCAATGACCCCTAATTGGATGAATTCTTTGTGAAAACATTACACATAAGACCAGAGAGTTTCTCCTTGCTCCTTTGTCACATATTGAAGGTGTATTGGATCCTTAGGGCGTAGTTTGACACCTAGAATTGCGAGTAAAAGTTGGTTGATAGCTTTGTGAAAGAATCTACACTACCAGCGGACAACTTTCTGAACCAAGTATTTGCATAATCATTTAATGTGGTATGGAACATCCTGCACATAGTAGCTCTGGTAGTGTTTTGTACTTCCATCTGCTGGAAGAAGCTCTCTAGTTGACTCAGAGGGTCTTTTATGCTAGAGAACTTATCTGTCGACAAATAAATTTTTTGCGTGAGCTCTGCTCTCCTGTTTCTTCTTGTAAATGGGGCGTTCATCTCACTTAAGGGGCCCTTCTTGGCTTCCTTATGTTTCCTTTTCTTCATTTGTTGGATCTTTTTCTACAGCTTTGCCAACTGGTCCATCTGACGCTTGTTTCCATACTTTTTGGAGTCAGTCTCGGATCCCTCGCTATCGGATCCTCGGATGAACTAGGGACTTCAACCCTGTCTTCTTCACTAGGGGGGATCTTCTTGGGGGTTTTGCTGGCTGCCTCTTTCCTCAGCCTGGGCTTACCTTTTGGAGGCTGGCAGGTGAGGGGGATTACAGTGTTCTCGTGGTGGAATATCTACTGCTGATTTAACACGTTGGGGTTGGTAGCACGATGGTCTACAAGAAACTGGGGGTATTGGCCCTAACCTATCTCGGATCGAGGGTTGAGGTCCCGTACTATTGTAGGCTGGTTCTGGCGAGGGAGGTCTCAACCGGTCAAAGACGGGTTGCCTGGCTCCTGGTCTACTTGCCTCTCCCTGGGTATTAGGATTTTCCGGCTGGGTTATAATGCCCTCAAACAGCAAGTGAAGACGGTCATTTTCCATGAAGGTCGCTGCTTGTTGATCAAGTATGGCCTGGCTTACCATCAGTGATCCTAAGGCCCGTGCTGTGGCTAGTTGGATCGGAGTCTGGTTATGATTCCAGAACTTTCTGCCATTCCTTTGAGCCTTCCGTGTTGAAGCAATGAACTGTTGTTTCGAGGCCCCAGGATGTCCTTGGAAAGAGCGAAACCTCATAGTTCCTGTAAAACAATAAACACATAAACCTTGTATAGATTGGGTGTGGCTGTTCCCACAGATGGGGCCAGAAAGTGTTGGCCAAAAATTCACTCGGAGTGAGGAATTTTAGCTAACACCCATGAGACCACTACCTTGGAGGTTGCAGTCGAGGGTGGTACCTTCAATACCTGGTTTATATGTGTAATAGAGGTGATGAAAATAGGTGATAACACAACGTATGAAAGATATGTAAGGAAAATGACATTGTATTATTATTATAAATGGATCAAATGTAACATACAAAAGCCACTCAAGATTCTCGATCTCTTGTAGGTACAATGAGGGTGGCAACTTCGAGCCTGTCGAAAAGTAGATAAAATGGAGGCCACGTTCTCCTTAGAGAATTTAGGCGATAATGGAATTTTGTTCTTTTTTGGTGAACTCTAGCTCTTTTTTTTTATTTGTAATTTCCTCAGTCTATTTATACGTGGCCAACTAGGTTTTGCTTGCAGTTTCCCACCATGCATATCTGAATCAAACCCCCTTTATTGTGCGGGATCTTCTGTTTAAATATCATTTACTTTGGTTTAATTGATTCGATGATATCTTGGAGGGAAATAAGTTTGTTTCCTCTTTGGACTCAATCACTTGTCCTGCACGTACGTAGTGTTTTAATGCACGTTGGAGAGTGAATGTGCTCTTGTATGCTGCCCTGGTGAGATGCATCATGGAGGTCATCAACTATGGTGCTTGCTATATGGAATGTTAAAGTACTTCTCTATGCCCGTATTGGCATTAGGAGCTCGATCTGGCCTCCCATGGTCTTTTTTGGAGCCCGACATGGCTGCCTTGATGCCTTTCAACGGTAATGGAGCTTTACGAGTTTGATCTTTCTTATCTGGATAGATTAGGTTCGTTTCCTCATGCAACAGAAAGATACTGTAGAGCGAACTAGATGTCCCGAAGGTTCCTTTATACAATTGGAGAATTTGCCTTGCAACGTAATCCGGGATTTGAACCCCTGCTTGGAAAGTGGAAAATGGAAAATTTACCTTTGGTCCCTAGCCAAATTTGGCTATTAGCAATATACATAATATTATAATATTTATATATTAATAATATATATATATATATATTATATAAATTAATATACAAAAATACTTTTCATATATATAATATTATATATATATATATATTGTGGGGAAAAAACGGTTCATAATACGGTAGAAGCATAGAATGACAGTTTGAAATATTTAAAAAAAAATCTCTTTAAAATAAAAAACTTTAACCCTAGATTAATTGACGTATAATTAAAGTATCGTACCTTTTTTCTCTTGACGATTGAACAAGCGCCGAATTTAATCCGCAAGATCTTCCAATCCAATCACGAACGTGAATCACCTAGGAGTGCGGGCTCCCTTTCATTAAATTGTATACTTGAGGATGAAAACAAACAAAATCTCTTTCTTTTGTTAGTAACAATAATCCTCCAAGAAGAAAAACAAAGAACGTTAGGTGACTTGTGAATTATCAATCAATTTGACTGAAACTCGTGTGAATCTAGATTCGATGTTATACATAAAACCTTTTAATGTAAAGGCTACTAGTGCACTATCGAATACTAAACATTCTTTCTTCCTTTTCCTTTTTGCCGATTTTTCACACACCAATCTTTAGAGTTGGACAAATTTATCTAGAGCAAGAACCAAATTCTCTATGCTCAAAATTCTCTCTTGGCCGAAATTTCTCTCCCTTAGATTAGGGTTTGGTAGAAATTTCTCTCCAAGAAAAGGAAGTGGCTGAAATTTTCTCTCTCTAAAATTAGGTTGGCCGAATTCTATACAATTATATATATAGTGCCCGAATTCTTCATCCTTTTAATTTAGGAGACCAAATCCTCTCTGAAGAAGGATTTACATGATGGACAAGAATCCTTTCCTTAGGAGGATTTACTTGGTGGGCAAGAATCCTTTCATTAGGAGGATTTACTTGGTGACAAAGAATCCTTTTCTAAATAGATTCTTTTCCACACCACAAATCCTAATCCAACTCAAATAGTGTATTTATTCAATAACCAATTATTGAATATAATTAATTTGTGAATTTTAATAGAAATCAAATACTTCATAATTTTACCAATTGTCAACTAGAGTTTTAATAGAAATCAAATACTTCCTAATTTGACTAGATAAATAAATTCTTATTATTTATCAACTTATCAAATATAGTATATGATACTTATCGTATTACCAACAATAATATGACTCTAGGAGACCATCTCCAACTAAGAAAAAGATTTTGACTTTTAATTAATTAATTAATTAATTGATTTCCATTTAATTAAATAATAAAATAAAAAACAATATATTAAGCTAATATAAATAGCCTTGCAGCCAAATACCACACATGGGCATATATATTATTTTTCTTATTTTATTAAATTCATTGGTCCTTAATAAAAGGTCCACATGTGAACTAGACCCATTCTTACAAAAAAAAAACAAGTCCACAAGCCTTAATACAATTCTAAATGGACCCATAAATTGGTCCGGTAGAATATATCAAGTGATCCATGCAAGTTTGTGTGAATTGGGGATCATGGCTGGCTATCTAATTTAAGCTCCAATAGACATAACCTAATCACTATCAACAAATGATTACTTAGATCCGATCTATTAATTTTAGTTCATTCCACTAAAGAATTAAAATTGAACTCCTAAAAAAAGATAGAATAAGTTAATAATGCTCATTCATACCCTAGACAATCTTAATGGAGATAGTGTACCACGATGTCCATATCTATAAATGAAGTCCTCTATCGATTAACAAATGAATACCACCAAACTATCGAGGATAAACTGTGCTATATAATCGTACTCATTGATAACTCAAATGATAACACTTAAAACCTTTAGTCCGTCATTAATCTTAGGATTGAGGTAGACACTCCGAATGTCTTCAAGTGAAAACTTTTATCTATTGACAGTTCTGGATAAAGTATTTCACTATGATCCTATTCAATGCACCCAGAGCACTAGATTTATTTGCACAAAGAACCACACTTTAATGATTTTAGACTTAACATAACACATTTGATCCCACTCAAATGCTAGCAAAAAGAATCTACAACTTTGACAAGGTAAAGGCACCTAACCTTTATCTTAAGTTGTGAATATTATTCAAGACTAACTAAAGAATTGTGTCTACCTCATACGTATCAAAATGTACGAACTATTCTTCTTTTCTCATAGTCTTTTGACCTTATGATTATTTACTTTTGACAATTTTGATAATTAAACTATAAACGCTATAATATTTGTTAAACTAGAAATCACTTTTATTAATATGAAAAGATTGTCAAATACATTATTACACTCTTACTATCGAGCATAATCCCAACATATATGTATATATATATTTGTTAACAGCCAAATTTAGCAAGGGCTCAAAGGGAATTTTTCCACCGAAAATGGCACATGGTAGAGAGAACCCCCAAGCACAAGGTAGACCTCGAGCGTAGAGGTCTACCTCGCAATACCAAGTCCAGCACGACCCAGGGATCTCGACATCGTTGTAAGAGGAAGACGAAGTACGTGCACCCTCGCGGACCCCCCAGCTAGTACCTAGGCACCACGGTGACGATCAGCACTCCTGTTGAGTTATATAATCTACCTTTCTAATAGATAGGAAGATGCCTGCAAAGCTCCTAGGAGGTCGTAAAATTCCAACGAGATAAACCAATTGCCTCGCCACTGGAATTGTACCCCGAGGTACCTCTCCATCTCCATTGTTCAGGCGCCATCTCATTAGGATAATGCCTCGGTGTACCCCATCAACAGACTAGAACCCCGAGGTACCCTACCACGCCACCAGATTAATGCTCTGAGGTAATACACCACAAATAGATGACATCGGATTATTCGCCAAACACCGTGGATAAACTCCAAGTGTACACCGCTACAATTGAAGAATTTAAAAGGGAAACAAACACCTTTTCCTATCAAGATATTCTCTGCCTAGTCTCCAGGATCATCGCATTAATCAGAAAATCCGGTAAAATGGGGAAGGAGGATCAATCCGTTGACCTCTGACTTGTTCACTAAAGAAAAACCCTAGACTTCATGCATAAATAGGAGGAGAATATCGAAAGGAATGAGAGGGGGAGGAGGGAGAGCTATCGCTATCGTGAGTAATGTCCACTTACCGATAGAAACATATTCGCCATTTCCATTCGTTGAATTGAAATACAGAGAGAATGATTTAGTGTCCTATTTCGTTGTACTAGAGTCAGTATTTTGATTTATAAATAGTAAAAAGAGCTTTGTTTTTGTCTAACATTTCATTTGTCTTCTTTTTCCTACCGAACTTACACGTGTTATTGGTACCGAAGGTACCAAACACTGACTGCGATCCACCGAGGTCGTGGTCCTGAGGGTTTTAACTAGAATTCCTCATCCTGAGTGAATTTTTGGCTAACACTTTTTGGCACTGTTTGTGGGAAAAATCCACACCCTTATTTAAAAATTTCATGTTTGAGATTTTTTTTTGCAGATACAATCACGCTATGAAGCTTCAATCCTCCTTGGGGCACCTCGAGGTATCTGAGCACCAAGCTGCAGTTTCCACCCGGAAGTCTCAAAATATAGGCAAGAGATCAAAGCTCCGGAATCCTTCTCCAGTACCGGTCAATACCGCTCAAGCTCTGGCTCCCTTAGTGATAGGCCAAGCCATTCTTGATCAGTAGGCAACAGCTTTCGTTTGAAGTGTCCATCAACGAATGGTTGCAGAGGGAATTACCCCTCAACCAGTAGAACCAAACGTCTATGAGTAGCCCAACCAATTAAGGATCAGGACCACTGCTTTGGACAGGTTGGGGCCACCACTACTGGTACCAGTCCATGATAGGTTAAGACCGTTGCCCTCAATCCGGGATCGATTAGGGCCCATGCCCTCAAATCCATATGGACTGACCAAATACCTACCTCGACAGGTGAAGTTAGCCATTAATATACTGCCAATGAGGTTTGACTACCTAGCACACCAGTGGACACCAGAAGAGGGCCCCGACCTGATGCAGGAAGTAGAAAAAGAAGTCACCAAGAAACCCCTCTCAAGATGACAACCGTGGGGGATCCTATCTCATCGAAAGGATCGGACAATAAGAGCTCTGAGGTCAAATCTAAGAATATTGGAAACAAGCGCCTACGAGATCAACTAGCATAGATGCAGAATGAGATCAAAGAGCTGAGGAGGGGTAAGCATAAGGAAAACTGAAAGGATCCCTTAAGCGATATGAATTCCCCTTTCTCCCAAAGGATCAGGGAAGCAGAACTTCCCCTAAAATTTAAAATGTCGTCAGATAAGTTTTCTGGTACTAAGAACCCTTTGAGCCACCTAGAGAGCTATGCCCAGCAAATGGAGGTCAAGAATACAACCAGAGCAGCTATGTACAGAATGTTCCCAACTACACTGACTGATTATGCGAAGACATGGTTCAGGAAGCTACCAGCAGGCAGCTTAGATAGCTTCACCAAATTGTCTAGCGACTTCTGCTTGTAGTTCTAAGGGGTCAAGTCGTGACCTAAAGACCCTATTCATTTGCAGTATGTGATCTAGGAGCGGGAGAAAGCGTTCAGGTCTTACATGGAATGGTTCCACAAAGAGGTGATCTAGATAGTAGTCTTTACTGTGATAGAGACCTTTGCCAACTTTCATAGGAACCTGTGGGTTGGGAGACTGTTCCAACTGTTCACCAAGTTCCCTCTAGAAACCTATCAAGATGCTTATAACAGAGCCCTCGAGCAAGTCGAGATAGACGAGCATCTTAGGGTCAAAATCGAGCATGATGATAGGAGAACCGCTAAGCGCTAGAAGAAAGAGGTGCCTAAATCTGCACTGGTCCAAAAAGCCCATAACAAACCTCTCAATCGGTCTACATACCGGCCACCACCTCTTCGACCTCTATAGGATCGATATCCGGTTAGGCAAACCCCTCTCCAAGCTTTATTACCCCTAAAAGTGGTAACCTCCATTACCCATGATGAGAGAGGTTCAGCCACTACACCTCCCTAAATGCCTCTCGTGAGATAATCTATCTGGCTATTCGAGATAAGGGTTTGCTCTAAAAACTGGCTCCCATGAAGGCGCCGGCTGACACAAGGAGCCGGTACAAATACTATGATTTCCACGAGGATGTGGGGTAAAACACCTCGGAGTGCTTCAGTTTATGTAATCAGATTAAAGTGTTGTAGGTCTGCGACAGCATCCACACGGGAAAGAAGGTGCAGGCAGAGATTCGACACCATGCTGAGAAGAGTAAAGGAGAACAAAAAGACCTGATGCAACAAATCCAAGTCATACTTACTATCAGTGAAGGCCCAACCATGGCAAGAAACTCCAACAACCTCAGCAAAAACAACTCCAGGAAGATACCCCAGATCGAGGAAGGTCAAAGAATTTTCAAGGTCAATAGAAACTCCATTGGGACCTCTCAGTCTGCTCAAACCATTTTCACTAAGGCCGATGCATACAACATCGTTTAGCCATAAGATGATCCCATGGTGGTCACTGTGTAGATCGCCAATTGTTTGGTCCACCACGTGTTGATCGACATAGGTAGCAGCATGGACATCCTATTCAATGACACTTTGGAGAAGCTCAACATGAAGAAGTGGTTCTATAATAGTTACACCACCCCCTTGTACGGCTTCATCGGGGACTCAATTGTGCCAGTGGGATTAAAGATTTTACCCGCAATCGTTGAAACTATACCACTCCAGCAGAATATTTTAATGGACTTTGTTGTGGTCGACACCTCATCGGCCTACAATGCCATTTTGGGAAGACTTTTCTTGTCGGCCCTCAAGGGGGTGTTGTCAATCTAACACATCGTCCTGAAGTTTTTGGTAGGGAACGTGGTAGGAGAGCTATATGGAGATCAGCAGGCCGCCCGTAAGTGCTACGTGGTATCTACAAATCCTACCGCACTAGCAAATCAATATGTGCAAGTAGCTATGGTATAGGGAAGAGAGTCGCCAGAGACAGACCCCGAGGTCTCGGGAACTACAGAAGAGTTAACAAACAAGAAAGTGATATCTAAGATGAGGACGAAGCAGAGAAAGACCAGGGATAGGCTAGTGGCCACCTCATAGATAATTGAGAAAAGATCAAAATCAGAAGAGACAACCCATCTAGAGTAGTCAAAATTGACACCACCTTAGAACCAGGAATAAAGGAAGGCTTGATCGAGCTCCTCCAGGAATACAATGGTATATTCGCTTAGAGCCATGACGAGATGCCAGGGATCCCCATCTCTTTGGCAGCTCATAAGTTGGCAGTTGACCCTCCCTTCAAGCTGGTCAAGCAAAAGAGGTAACACTTCAACGCTGAGAAAAATAAAGCCATACAGATGAAGGTCGATAAATTGATAAAAGCCAGTTTCATCAGCTTTATCGAGGCATTTTCAAGGTACAACCAGATCATGACGCACCCCACAGACCAAGACAATACCAGTTTCATCATCGGGCAAGGCCTTTACTGCTACAAGGTGATGCCCTTCGGCCTCAAGAATGCAAGTGCCACCTATCAATGCCTAGTCAACTAACTATTTAAGCCAGATATAGGAAGGACGATGGAGGTATACATTGATGACATGATAACCAAGTCCTAGGTAGCAAAAGAGCACTATGACCACCTCTGCAGAACATTTCAAAATCTAAGAGATAACCAAATATTGTTGAACCCCGCCAAGTGTGCATTCAGAGTAACTGTGGGCAAGTTCCTTAGGTTTATGGTCCATGAAAAGAGTGTATAAGGCCAACCCGGAGAAGATTCGAGCTATACTAGACCTAGAGTCCCCTACCTTGCTCAAGCAGGTTCAGGCTTTGACTGGTCGGGTGGCAGCGCTCTATCGTTTCATCTCGCGATCAACAGATAAATGCCTTCTTTTCTTCAAGGTGATAAAACAGGGAAGGAATATGAATTGGGACCTGGATAGTGAGCAGGCTTTCCAATCCCTTAAGACCTATCTAGCTAGCTAGTCGTTACAGGTCAAGCTGGACCCCGGAGAGGAGGTATAGATTTAATTGGCTTTATCCAAGTTGTAAGGAAGGCTTTGGTTAAAGAATGTGGGGATGGGGTCTAATGACCTATCTACTATGTGATTCATGCATTAACCAAGCCCGAGAAAAATTACACCCTCATCGAGAAGCTTGCTCCACCCTAGTGACCTTGGTGAGAAAGCTCCGCCCCTACTTCTAGGCACATACAGTAGTGGTAGTGGCTGATTAACCCTTCCCCCAGTTCTTACAGAGGCTAGATGTGTCTGAAAGGCTAGTCATTCTGGCTTTCAAGCTCACTCGGTTCAACTTGAAGTATAAAGCTAGAACCATCATCAAAGCTCAGAAGCTACCAGAATTTGTTGTATAATTCTCAGCGCCACCCAACTCCGATGCTCCCATGAAGGCATGGAGGAATTTAGAGAAAGGACCAGGCATTGATGACTGGCCGACCGACTTCAATCCTTAGATCCTCTTCACTAACGGAGCATCTAGACAGGCAGAGGAAGGGGTAGGAATTGTCCTGGTAGATCTAGGAAAAGTAGAATGTTTGAGTTCAAGACTACAAACAATGACATGGAGTACAAAGCCCTCTTGCCATAAACGAGGATAGCTCTCGAGCACAGGGTAGATTACTTGTATGTCAAGAGCAATTCCTAGCTCGTAGTCAACTAGGTTACAGGTCTATATCAGGCTAAGGGAGATAACATGGTCGCTTTTCTCAAACAAGTCAAATTGCTTAAGAACTAGCTCAAGGGACTCAAGATTGAGCAGATCCTAAGCCAGCAGAATCACAGGGCAGATGTCTTAGCAAAGATAGCTGCAAACGGGGGGCAAGCTTTGCCTAAGGGAGTACCTCTCCAAGTGATCTCCCAATCCAGCATAGCAGCAAGAACAGAAATTTGTCCAGTAGATCGATCCCTATGCTGGATGGACCCCATAGCCACATACCTCTAAGACATAAAGCTTCCAGAGAACCCCGACCAAGCTCGCAAAGTCAAAAGAATCTTTGTTTACTATTACCTAGTAGATGGGTACCTCTACAGGTGGGAAAAATCTCTCCCTTTACTCTAGTGCATACACCCCGATGATGCCAGCTGAGCACTAAGAGAGGTTCACTCTGGGGGCTCTAGAAGTCATACTAGTGGAGAAGCGTTAGAATACTAGGTTCTTTGCATGCGATACTACTTGCCAACAATACACCAGGATGTGAAGTCGTTTGTATAGACATGCGGACCATGCCAAAGGACTTCGAGCTTGAACCATCTACCCCAGAATGCCTATCCTCAATCAGCTCACCATACTCGTTTACAATCTAGGGGATTGATCTGATCGGACCCCTTCCTACCGCTCCAGGAAAGGCCAAGCACGCAATTGTTGCAATTGACTACTTCACTTGCTAGGTTGAAGCGTGTCCATTGTCCCAGATCACAGAAGAAAACACCACCAGGTTTGTTAAGATAAATGTAGTATGGAAGTTTGGTACCCCGATCGTCATCATCACCAACCTTGGAAAGGAGTTTAATAATTCTCGATTCCAAACTTTTTGTGAAGATTTGGGAATCGACCTCCGCTTCGCCTCAGTAGCCTATCCTCAAACCAATAGCCTAGTAGAGGCTACCAATAAAACCATCAGGAAGCTCTTGAAGAAAAAGCTCTAGCAGAAAAAGGGTAAGTGGGTAGAGGAGTTACCTGAGGTACTGTGAACTTACTAGACCACCAAAAAGACCCCGACCGGGGAAATACCTTACTCCCTAGATTTTAGGATAGAAGCGGTTTTACCTATCGAGCACAAACTGGCCTCGTTCCTGTTGGAACCCCGTTCACCGGTTACATAGAAGAACTAGGTTTTAAATTTTTTAATACAGATCATAATCCGTATCTGAGACCAGTGAACTTGGGATCGTAATTATTTTTCGGAACTAATACATACAATATGTAAACACAGGAAATTGTAATCAATATAACAAGAAGAAGAAAATCTTACCAACATTTGGAGGCTCCTTCACTTTTTGATATGCTCCTGTCTGAACCACTCTTACAAACGTTTGGAGACTCCTTCTTTTTACGATGTGCTTCTGTCTGAACCACTCGATCTTCCTCGCTATCTCCTAGAACTGGTAACTATGTGTGGGAGCATCATGGTGTCAGGAACTTGAATGGAGGATGTAGAGAAACACTTGGAGAAACTCTTAATTTGGTGTATTGATTTCACGTACACATAAATTGCATGTCATGCAAAACTTATGATTTTTTTTTATTTTTGCGTGTGTATCAGGTACACACAAAAAAAAGTCAACTTTTTTTCTAAATTAACAAATCTATATATCTGTTTCATGCCTGCACTTGATTTTTATTGATATCTTAATATATAAAACAGATATATCATATATATATATATCCTTGTTTGTATCCTATACAAACACTTATATATGTGCACACACCATTTTGCATCCAATGTAATATCTTGTGTTATAATTGATATATATCTTTTAATTATCCTTTTCAAATATAACTAATATATTAAAAGTGATAATAAGTATTTTAAATTTAACCTTAAATTCAAATACTTAGATAAATGATTTAGTAAAATAAAATAATATTATTATTTTATCTTCACCTAAAACCATATATCAACTAACACCCACCAATTAATAGTTAATTAATAATTCATAATTATCAATATAATTAAATAATCTAATTATTTAATTAATTTAACTATTAACATTCATTAATTAAATAATCTCATTATTCAATTAATTTCCGAATATATAAGTGTCACTTTTGTAGCACAATTAATTGGACAATCCAATTAATTAACTGTGACCCTTGTTACCTAAATCGATCGGGCTAACAAGGGGACCTAACAGACCCACAGTATTTTGAGCTTCAATAATCTTCAGAATCATTAATTAAACTCTTTAATTAATATTCCTTGATTATTAACTCCGGTGTTTTTCCTCTAAAAACCTGAAGCTGCACTCTCTCAACTGCAGACGCTTTTACACAGACCGATACAACTAGGTGTCCATCGATATAGCTATTACACATGGTGTGATCCACCACAGTAGTTCATAATTAGAGATTGGTCATAATGTTCATTATATCCCTATAATTACATATATCCTTTAAGTACCGTTGATTTTCTAATGGACAATAAATCCTATTTTCTCACGGAATTAGGAGAGCATTCATATTGTCCAAGCCCCAAATCAACCCTTAAGGGAACTACCATCTACTTCTCACAAGAAGGAGTGGATTCACTATTGTGTACAAACCTTCCCAGCCACAAGCCAAACCCTAATCCCAACATACGGATCATATTGATCAGGAAATGCATCTGACCTCTCCCATGGTATATCAAAGACCACGATTTAACCTGAATGAGTTGATAAGACACTCAGGATTAAGATCACCCACATGTAGTCATCATCAGTTGATATATATGAATCTCATCGATAAACAGATCTTTGTGAGAGATTCATATAGATCATGACCCAATCCTATTTTATCACATCATACAAGGTGCCTCCATTCCCATATCTCATATGAATGATTTAGGATAGAATCATCGTACATTACGGAATGGACAACAGCTATAGATTAACCATAAATAAAGTACCCAGCTTTATTTGCTATCTATGGACTCTTTAGATTACATGTCTCTTACTGTATCCATCTGTATATGACACTCATATACACAGTTTGAGATTACATCTGACAATCCAGGATGTTAATATATACACAAGTTTATAAAATAAATAACATAACAAGAATGAATTGAACTTTTCCTTTTATTTATTACATAAATCCGTAAATTAGATCTTTAGGGCATAAACCCCAACAGTTCCGGGTCAAGCACTCCGAGTCGGAGAGTAACGAGGCTAAACACAGAGCTATACTAGACCTCCTAGAAGAAAAAAAAACAGCGGTAGAAAGGGTAGCTGTCTACCAAAGCCGGATTGCGAGGTACTTCAATAGAAGGGTGAAAGCCTAGAGATTCAAAGAAAGAAACTTAGTACTCCGAAAGGTGAACAATAATGCTTAGGTCAGGTCATATGAGGTCTTGGGACCAGACTGGGAAGGTTCTTAATTGATAAAAGTTGTGGTCCAGAGTGGAGTTTACAAGCTCAAAGACTTAGATGGACGACCTATAGACCATACATGGAATGCAGATCCCCTAAAAAGGTTCTACCCTTAAACGGGGGACTCCAAGTAGCTCTGTTTTACCTCAATGTTAGAATTAGTTACCTTTAAACATTTATGTTCTCCTATTTCGACCATCAATAAAATTTCCAATTAGTTTTCTCCAAGATTTTCTACATCTCTATTTTGTTTATGCTTTCGCCAGTGGAAATTCACCATGGTCGCCTTAAGCCGGGAAAGCTATATAGCCATCCAGTTGCATTGGCCTGGTACCACCCCTGCCAAGAAGAATCTTAACATAACGACATAGTTTCCTTTTGTATCATGAGACCAAAGACCGGTCGAGGAAGCCCCCTCACCATTTTTGAAGCCTTGGTTGAGTACCACCCCTGCCAAGAAGGATCTGATGAATAAGGTATAGTTGTCTACCATGCCTTGAGACCAGGGATTCGGTTAGTGGGACCCATTCACCATCTCTGATGCCTTGGTTATGATACCTCTCCTAAGAAGGACCTAAGTATAAGTGCATAATTGTCTGCTAGATCGAAATCGTCATAGAATGGTACCTCCTTGATATAGAGACCAAAGGAAACTGGAAAATTTCAACCGAGTTATTTCACCAAAGTACCAGAATCTTAAAAAAGTAGGAATACCCCATACCTAGATTCCCCAAAAAGGGAAATTGGTGCAATAAAAGGCCCCAAGAGGGGAACCTTGACCAAATTACCTCGGTAACCTGGTACCAATAACTTATCTACTTATACTTATCTTTTCACCAAATCTTTCAAATTGTTTTTTATTGTCAAGTCCCGATTAAAACAAGTGCACACTATGGACTCAAGTTAGCAGCTGAGAACGCCTCAACCAAATCATCACCCAGATACCAGGGTACAACGAATAATAAAGGATCCTTGGTACATAAGCGTTTGTTACATGCTATCCCACTGAAGTCTTGTTACGTGAACCATTCAAGGTGCAAATGCAACATCCTCAAGGGACCGGGAAGTTAAGTGAACAAGAGGTCTTATGGTCATAGGGGCTGCAAGGTCAACACCTTGACTAATTACCTAGAAGAGATTTCAATTACTCCATCGATGTTGATCCTTTACACTTAATGGGATTTATAACTTCCCAGTATTACCAGATTTTTATTTCAGTCAGATATACATAGAGTTAGTCAAGGTAAGGGTAAATTAGATATAGATAAAAAAAAAAGAAATAGGATATCATTGATAAAATCAAGAGATCTTATCCTCTCCTTTGAGCTACATCAGATCAAGCAGAGAGCCCATCCCCTAGTTTTGGGCTACAGAAAAAAAATATATGGATTGTGAAGCCTGGTTCATGATAAAGCAGGGTGCTCACCTCTTTCTGAGTAACAAAAATAAATTCGAGATCAAGTTCAAAGGTCTGCCTCTTCCTAGTGGTCTCTTCCTTCTACTCTCTCCTCTGGTGGCTGCTCAGCTTTCTCAAGCTCCGTAGCTTACTTTTCTATCAGCACCTGGGCAACTTTAGTCAGGATCTTAGAAGGAACAATCTCTTTCACCGGCTCCACCCAGTCATAGCCTCCGCCAAGGATAGATTAGCTTGGTCTTCTGCTACTTCCTTAGAGGTGGGTTGATCCTCCACCATGCATTGAGCAGTGGTCAACTCCTCTTTAACGGCCCATGGAGCAGGAAAAACCTGTGTAACCCCAAACTGTTGCTCTTCATCATCAACACCTTCGTCAGTGCCAGTAGCTCTAGAGAGACCTGCCCTATCACCAGTCGGATTAGACAACTTCCTTGCCCTTTCCAAAATCTCTTCTCAGCTCTAATCAACAACAAGGGACAGGTCGAAGGGAGGTGGTAGAGCCTGGGCCTCCTAGAACACCATATAAAGTACCCATCACCAAAAGAAGAGTCCACATCAACTTCCAAGCTAGCTACTCGAGCGCTCAAGGACTTGTTCTCCTATATCTGCTCTTTGTTTTTTTTACTCTAAGTGTTTCTCTCCATGCCTCGTTGCTCCGGCTAAGGGGTTTCCTGATCGAAAGAGTGCTTTAACCTCTCCAAGTCACAACATAAATCCTCCAGCGCCTTCTCGTTCTCATCCAGGTTAAGCTTCAGCGTTTGCACCGTTCTCTTGGTCTGATCAAGCTACCCTTTAGCTACTTTAGCATTAGACTCAGCCTTCTCAAGTTCTCAACGAGGCCATCTGATTGGCTCACCACAATATTATACTTGAAAGCCTGTAAAATACAGCAACCAAGTAGGTCAACACCCATGTACCAGATATGTGGGTGCCTGAATAATAAAGAAAAGGGATGTGATTACCTCAACAATAATGGCAGAAACCTTGTTGATCAAAATTTTAGAGGGCAGAGAGGTCATATGAGCTAAGCCCTACCAAAGCAAGAAAGGATGAACTGGTCAAGGACATCGCTTTATTCGTAGATCCTTAATCGAGGTCTAGTGTCCACTCAAGGAGCTACAGAGGTGGTGGCATTAGAAGTTTCAAGACCCCTTACTGCTCAAAGAGGGACTGGAGCAGGAGGAAGGGGCTAGAGTTACGGCAGCAGCAGTTGAAGCAGAGGCAATAGTAGATGAGCTAACAGTGACAATAGTAGTAGGAGGAGCAATAGAGCTCAAATCCCTCACCATAGTTAGCCTGGATGCAAAGACGTCTATCTGAGACATGGGATTGGTAGTGAAAATAACCCTATGAATCCCAATTGGTATACACCTTGCCGCAACCAGGGGAGGAGGGGACCTAACAGATTAAGCGATAGGAGAGCCAGATGGAGAAGAAAGTCTTGGAGACGATTAGGTGTTGGGCAAGCTGGGCTCCTGTTGAGCAGGTAACAGAACAGCTGAAACTGTACAATTCAACATGGGATTATAATAAACAAGCGACAATCAAGGAATCCAAGGTAACAAAAGCAAAAAGAATTGACACACTTGGAGAAACAGCATAAATATATAGATACTGGTTCACCTGGCTAGGGTCGTAGGAGTCTGAGGTGGGATACTTTTGGTTGACAAAGTTCCACGTGATGATCGCCTCAAGAGTAGCCCTAAACTCCACAGTAAGGGAAACTTTTTTCGAAGTTTGCTTGCCACTCAAATGGGTTAAGACCTGGAATTCGGTTCCCCAGATGAAGACCGAGCTCCCCCAAACTCTACTTAACACCATCCATTCTTCCTTCCATAGGTTATCCTTTTTGGTAGCGTCGGGGACTATAAAGTTTAGGTGATTCTTTATCTGGAGGTAGAACTGCCCCTTGGATCAGGGAAGTTAGCAGTGACCTGGAAAAGGAATCCCAGCTCGTCCGGACCCGGTTCCTAGTCGATACCCTCTTTCTCGCACTGTTTTTTCCATAGCATGAGAAAACCCACCAGATGTCTCAAATACCCATGTATCCGTTGAAGGGGGGCGAGTTGCAAGGCGTGAAGGGCCATACGGAGAGAGGGATGAAAGGGCAACTTAACCCCGCTTTCAAAAGCAACGGTGTTGATAGGACACACACCGGGTGGATGAGTGAATACATCATAGTTCCTGTAAGGTATGGTAACAGAGATACTGTCTGGAATGTCGAACCTCTCCCTCAAACAGTTGATCTATTCGACGATGGCAGTGGAATAAAGATGATTCTAAAATAATACAAAAGGTTGAGCACCCCTCCTAGTGCGATGGCGGTGGCCTTGATTCGACCCACAACCTCACCCGATTCCCTCTCTAAGTCTCCTTGACAATTTCAAGCGAGGCATCTAGATTGTTTGAGAAGCCAGCCCTAATGGCGTTGTTCCGGCTGGGGCGACGATGCGTTTGCAGAGGTGGGGCATCGCTTTCCCCACTATTTTCTTCTCGAGCTCATTTCTTATCTATAAAACTAAGGGAGTCACCTTCTACTAATCTCTCGATGCTATCATTATCGGAGTTCGATATAGCAACGATTGGTTTGAAGTTAGAAAAGCCCAAAAAAAACTAAAGAGAAGCGAAGAAAACAGAAAGCTTAAGATTTTCAAAAAGTTTTAAAAAAGGATTTTTAAAGTTGTGAGGGAAGTGAAGAGGAGGACATGCTTATATAGAAGTGATGTCATGGTGATCATTGACGATAGCGTGATCGAGGTGACTAGATTTTTACCTCGATACTTGCATGCCGCCAAAAACGTCATCTTTTTCAAATGGGAAACATCCCTCTAGCTTGACAAGTGGCCGCTACATTTAATGAGAAGATTTCTTGCCAGATTCTGGTGACGTATTTAAAAATGAAAAATTTCCCAAGCGAGATAAGAAATCTGACTCCAACCCAAACTTGATCACCGGTGTTCAAGTTGGAGGGAACTTTCGTTAATAGCCATATTTGGTAAGGGCTCAAAGGGAAATTTTCCACTGAAAATAGTACCTAGTAAAGAGCACCTCTAAACACTAGATAGACCCCTGGTGAAACGGTCTACCTTACAGCACCAGGTCCTTCATGACCCGGGGATCTCAACATCGTTGTAAGAGTAGGACGAAGTACATGCACCCTTGCAGACCCCTCAGCTAGTACCTAGGCACCGCGGTGATGATCTGCACTCCTGTCGAGGTACATAATCTACCTTTCTGGTAGATAGGAAGATAGCCGCAAAGCTCTTATGAGGTCGTTCAATTCCAACGAGATTAACCAAGCACCACACCACCGGAATGGTACTTCACCATCTCCATTGGTCAAGCACTACTTTATTAGGATAATGCAGCGGGGTACCCTGTCAACAAATTGGAACCCTGAGGTACCTTACCACGCCACCATATTGAGGCTCTGAGGTAATACACCACCAATAGATGACATCAGATTATTCACCAAACACCATGGATGAACTCCAAGTGTACACAGTTACAATTGAAGAATTTAAAAGGGAAACAAACACCTTTTCCTGCCAAGATATTCTCCGCCTAGTCTATATGATCATCGTATTAAAAAAGAAAATCCAGTAAAACGGGAAGGAGGATCAATCCGTTGACCTCTGACTTGCTCACCAAAGTAAAACCCTAGACTTCATGCATAAATAGGAGGAGAATATTGAAAGGAATGGGAGGGGGAGGTGAGAGAGCTACCACCATCGTGAGTAATATCTACTTATCAACATAAACGTATTCGCCATTTATATTCGTAGAATTGAAATACATAGAGAATGATTGAGTGTCCTATTTCGTTGTACTAGTCTATACTTTGATTTATTAATAGTAAAAATAGCCTTGTTTTAGTCTAACATTTCATTCGTCTTCATTTTCCTACTGAACTTACACGTGTAACCGGTACCGAAGGTACCTAACCCCGACTGCAATCCACCGAGGTTGTGGTTCTGAGGGTGTTAACTGGAATTCTTCACCCTGAGTGAACTTTCGGCTAACAATATTGTTAATATATATGTTAATAAATAATGTACTGTAATAAAATAATATATACATATGATATATTAAATATTATATCTAAAGGATATAATATAATATATTATATATTATCATATATAATAATATAATATGCTAAATTATATATAAAATATAATAATATATATATATATAATATGATCTATTATATATATATATATAATATGATCTATTATATATATATATATAATTTTCTAATATATATTATTATATATGTAATAATGTTTAATATATACTTTTATTAATATTATAATATAATATATATTATAATAATTTATTATTATATTATATAAAATATATTATATTATATATAATAGTATATATTATTATTAAACATGAATTTTTGAAAATTTAAAGGGTAAAGTAGTCTATTTGTACTTGTCTTATGTAATGTGACAACCTTATCTTAGGTTCTTGGGAGTGAAAAAATTTGGTGCATTTTGTCCCACCTTGTCCTGTCTAATCTCATGTTATAGACGCACCAAACGTGGGACACGAGGAAATTGTCCCACCTTGACCCATTTTGTCCCGTCCCATATACCAAATGTACCATAAAAAGTTATCTTTCAATTTATTATGTATTTATATGGTGGTACGTGTTGGGTGTGCAACCAAAGTCCCACATTGGCTAGACATTGGGATAATCAAGGGTATAAAAGTATGGAAACAACATTCATTGGTATGAGGTCTTTTAGGTAGAGACCCAAGAGGAAATCCTTGCGGGCTTAGGTCCAAAGCGGACAATATCATACAAATGTGGAAAATATGGGTTCAGTACTTATAACAAGTGGTATCATAGTCGTACCCCAAACTTGGCCAGAAGTAGTCGAACCAAACTAGGAGATGGTGTGCCCCAGTTAGCTCGCGATTGATCCGTCGTGATGTTAGCTCTCAAGGTAAGAGATGCACTGGTGCTTCACGTAAGGCGTGTACCTCGATGCGGTGCAGTGGAGTGACCTCGATAGAGTGTTACCTCCTAGCATTGATGGATGGATGATCGCTTAAAGGGAGGCTCGTACCATGAAGATAATGGTGGTCATTTGTTCAAAGGGAGGATTGATGGGTGTACAACTAAAATTTCACATTTGCTAGACATGGGGATGATCATGGATATATAGTATGGAAAAAACCTCCATTAGTATGAGGACTTTTTGGTAGAGATCTAAGAGTAAATTCATGTGGGCTTAGGCCTAAAGCAAACAATATCATACCAATGTGGAGAATGTGGGTTCCGTACTTATAACAGTACAGTGAAATGAAAAGGTAGAATTGTATTTCCATTTAAACTCTTTAATTTCTTTTTTGGAATATTTCTTTTCTTTCTAAACTTTATCTCTCAAATTTGTTACATTACATGACATATGTAAACAATGGTTGAGATTTATTTATTTCACTTTTACTTTCAATAAATGTATACGGTAGAGGATCTAAATTCATTGTTTTCATGATAAATGAATGAAATACTACTCGGGATGTTAACTCTAACAGAGTGTGAGATAGAGGAGATCAACGTTTTTTTTAACGGTGAAAATTTATTTAAAGAGCCATACAAGGACAAAATGAGCAACAACAGACCAAAGGCCAACAAGAAAACAAGCAAAGCTGAAAAAAACAATACAAGGACCCAAAGACAAACAACACTAAAAGAAACACAACACTAAACACTTCTTACTGCCACTTGCCATCAACTTCCTATTAACTACTTCAAAAACGTCAGCATTCCAAAAAGTAGAGGGCAGAAAGTGGAAAGGGGCCAAGAGCAGAAATCATCCCAAATAGCTCCAGCCGAAACTGTAAACCCACAACAAATACCCCAAAAGGCCTACGATGCAACTGGCTTGTATTTGAGCACCTAGTTTCTCACCAAATCATGCAACCTGTTATCGTATTCCATCTTCCTAGTTGCCATGATCTCTATCAACTCTCTTTTATTACCATAAAAATTGGCTTCACGGGCCAATCCTACCTCTAAAACCTTCACAATTTCATCTTTAAGATTCCACACCACTCTATTCTTCATCTCAAAATTATTAGAGGGAATTTCATTAAATGACCATAAAATTAAGCTTAAATTCAAAACTATACACTTTCAATAAGTTGATTGTTTTTATCCACAATTATAGATGACTTCACGAAAATACCCTTACTTTAGAATTTATTAAAAAAAATCAATTTAATGAGAAAACATTAGAAATTAATGAGAAAACATCTCTTTCTTAAATGTTTTCCCTCTCTCAGACACCGGTCTTTCAGTTAATAACTTGTTTCTCTTTCATTCTCTTTCATCAACAACTCCTCATGCATTTTGTCCTAAAATTTTTCTCTCTACAATACAGAAATCAGTCGTGTGACATCTTCATCGTAATTGTTTTGTAATCAAAGATATGACGGGTTTGTTTTTGTTTTTGTTTTGAATCTCTTCTATGAACGTATGTAATTTTTTGTAGTCATTAGGAAGAAAGTGAAATCGATTTTGAATGCGTTATGAACCCTATTTTTGTTTACCCAGAATCATTGGACGACGTAAAATTTTATCGTGTAAAGATGTGTATATTTAATCGTGTAATAATATTAACATGTCTTCGTGTAATGATATATATATTAAGTCATGTCGTGTATAAATATATTGTTTTGGCCTGCTGTTTGTGCAGAGTAATGAGGGAGTTATGAATGCTTATTTGACACAGTTAATCAGAGGTTTCTCAGTTGCTGGTCTCTCTCTAAGAACATTAAATCTTTGTTCTTAACTGCTGTCTATCTCCCAACATTCCTCAACTTTCTCTCTACAATATAGAGAACCATTGCAGATCCACATTATCCAGAAATCAGTTGTGTCACATCTTGACTGTAACCGTTTTGTAATCGAAGGTATGACACTTTTGTTTTTGTTTATGTTTTGAATCTCTTAAATGAACTGTGTCATGAAAGTGAAATCGATTATGAATGTGTTACGAACCCTATTTTTGTTAACCTAGAATCGTTGGACGATGGAAATTGTTATCGTGTAAAGATGTTTTTATTTAATCGTGTAATGTTATTAACATTTCTTCATGTATTGAAATGTATATTAAGTCATGTAATAATATAGTGTTTTGGCATGCTATTTTTGTAGAGTAATGAGAGAGTTGCGATTGCTTATTTCATACGGTGGCTGATGGTTTGGTCAGAACTATGAGGGTGGTGATTCAGAAATGGTATTTGTTCCTCTTGATTTGACATACCATGGGTTAATGAATAGAATTGAAGATATTGTGAGGATTGATTTATCTACTTTCAACATTGAGTTAAGGGTTGTTATGACTACGAATGGGAGGCGTGCCATACCAGAATAAAAAATGACAGAGATGTGACATTTTTGATCTCTGAAAAGAGAGTTATTCCAGAAGTATATGTAACAACTATTGGTAGGTATGAGAGGTCTGGTGGTAGCATGCAAACTGAGACAGAAATGCAGGCCCAAATTCCCCCGAACATTGTTCTACAACAAGGGTTCCCACTTTTGCCTCAACCATTTGCACATCAATATTGTCAACCTTTTCAACATCCATATTCTCAATCTATTCAACACCCAAATGGCCAACCTTACTTTGAAACATATGGCCAACCATCTCAGCTACATACACAACAAAGTTTTACTTCATAATTGGCTTCCCAATATAGACCCGTTTGTTGGAGTAACACAATGTGTGGATCAATTCCATCTGTTTTAGATGGAAAACAACCCCCAACAATACCATCATCTAGCAAGCAAAAAAGGTAAGTTGTTAATGATCCATCATACATAATTAATGATGCATCATTAGGTGTTGGAACTAATAACGAAGTTCGTCCCAGTACATCTGAATTTGAAACCTTTGTAGATAATGGACTGGATGGGTTACCTGAACCATGCCCGCTTGAACAAGATGTTGATGGTGATAGTGATAGTGTCTTTGACTTAGATGGTGATAGTGATACTGATAGTCACAGTGGTGACATTGATGGTGAAGGTGAAAGTGGTTGACTTGGATGGTGATAGTGGTAGTGATGTACATGGTGATACTGATTGTGGTTGTGAGTTGGATGTTGATAGTTATGGTTACGGGCATGATAGAGGCGATTCATTTGCAGCCCCTCTGCCTTGGATAATTCCCGGTGTAGAGAAGTACACAATCCAAACTATTAACAATGATGAACCATCGATTAGTAATGGTCGCTTTTATAAAGGTAAGATTTATTCTACCAAACAAGACCTAAAACGAGATTTGAGGTTTTATGCACTGAGAAAGCGGTTTGAGTTCAGAATCAAGAGGTCTGGTAAACAGAGATTTGAAGTAGGTTGTAAGAATGAAAATTGTGTCTTCAAGTTAGGTGCAACGAAAATGGGTGAGGGAGAGTATTGGCAGGTTCGAAAATATAACAAGGAACACAGTTGCACTCTTGACGGGTTCCATGGTCGATTTCGACAAGCTAGTGCTTCGATTATTGGTGAATTATATTCTCCAAAGCTTCGGGTGAATGGCACAACTTTAAAAACAAAAGATATAATGACAGAAATGCAGTTGGAATATGGTCTCTAAATTCTTTACAGTAAGGCTTGGCGAGCGAGGGATTATGCCGAGTCAATTATATTCAGATCGGCGGCCGAGTCGTTTCAACAGATTCCAAGTTATTTGTATAAGCTTGAGCGAGAAAACCCTGGGACTGTTACAACTTATTTATTGAATGCTCGTAATGAATTTAGATACTGCTTCTTCACATACGGTGCATGTCTTTGTGGGTTTCGGGCGGTTATAAGGCCTGTTATTGCTATTGACGGGAGTCATTTGAAGAGAAGATTTCGGGGTATATTGTTTGTTACGTATGTAAAGACGCTAACGAGCAAGTGTATCCACTAGCCTTTGGCATTGGTCAAAGGAAAGCAGAAAGTCATGGAGTTGGTTTTTCAAACAACTGCGCAATTGCATCGGATGCCCGGAAGACTGTATGTTCATATCCGATCAGCATAAAGAGATTGCAAAGGCAATGGAAATTGTATATCCCAATGCCCCACATGGTCTATGTGGCTTCCATATGGTAATGAATATCAAGAATAGGTTCAAAAGGGAAGATGTTACATGAATTTTTAAGCATGCATCCAAGTGTTACAAGGAGTCTGAGTTTATAGACAAAATGAATCAACTATGGCGGGTGCACCCAAATGCATACGATTATCTTATGAAAATTGGAAAGGAAAAATGGTCACGTGTTTACTCTCCGGTACGAAGATATGTGATGTTGACATCAAGCATCACAGAATGCTTAAACTCATGTCTACGACATGCACGTCAGATGTCAATGACTGTTTTGATTGAGTTCATTCGGGATATGATGCAAAAATGGTTCCATGATCATCTGAATCATGGAAAGACTTTGCGCACACAATTAACGACATGGGCAACAACTTTGTTAAATCAACGTAACGAAGAATCTACAATGTTCACGGTTTGACCTGTCGATGGGAATGAATTCTTGGTTAAGGATGGCGACAAAGATGGTCTGGTAAACCTTATAGAGAGGACATGTACTTGTAGATAATTCCAAATCGATATGTTGCCATGTAAGCATGCCTTAGCTGCTTTACGTGCTTGTAGAAAACCATTCATCGATTTTTACTCGGATCACTATAAAAAATCCATTATGGTAGAAGCATATTCGGGAGTTATTAGACCAGTCGGGCACAAAAGCGAGTGGGGTGTTCCTGAAGACATTAGCTCAATAGTTGTGAATGCTCCTCCATGGGTTTCGCAGGTTGGCCGACCAAAGAAGAGTAGGATTCCATCATCTGGTGAGTATCGTGGAAAGAAATCTATAACATGTTCATGGTGCAAACAGCTTGGCCATAATCGTCAAAATTGTCCAACACCCCTCGGATTCACAGTGTTAAGTACGTCTGAGACTCAGCCTACTAAAACACGTAAACAACGCAAATGTGGTGGTTGTGGGGGTCTACGCCATAACAAACGAACATGCTCCCATGGGCAGACTAGCACAATAGATTCGTTGCATGACAAAGATGTTATTGGTGTTTAGAACCTTTTTTACTTGTTGATTTCAGAATTTGCATTTGAACTTAAATATTTTTGATGTCAAATGATGTATTTGTTTGAACTTCAATTTATTTATTATTGTTAATTCATGTACCAGGTTCCAAATGTTATGTGGCAGTAAGTTATTTGTTTGTCAGTAACAAGTACCAGGTGTATATGACATTACACGGGGAAATGTAGATAACATTACATGGAAAAATGTTGATAACATTACACGGGGAAATGTTGATAACATTACACGGTGAAATGTAGATAACATTACACGATTATTTTGAACGATGAAAAAACATTCATGCTACCATCAAGTATGTAATCAGGATTAAACAGTCATGCTACCATCACGATTAGTTCAACTCTTTTTTTAACAAACACCATTTAGTCGCATTTCATACTACCAGGTAAACAAAACAACAATATTCTGCACCTTAGATAACATTACACGATAAAATGAAGATAGCATTACACGATCGATTAGAACAATAGAAGACCAACATGACTTCACATGTACACTAAGTCTGTTAATTTGTTCACTGTCTTTCAACTAAAGCCACAGAAAAGTGAACCTGTTAACCAAAATATTCAGCAAATGTAGTATCTAAACAAAATATTACAGCATCCAAATAAAAAACCTAATCTTCCTCTAATGAACACCCCAAATATTTCAAAAGCCATGTCTTTCCTCAACCCGGGGACGGTGTCCTTACTCCAATTTCATTGCTGGTCCTTATTACGCATTATGTTCTCGATTCCTTGGAGCATAAAAATGCCACAATTGGTTCCATCGTGTTACTATGGAAATTGATGTGGAGACAGTCTAACGGCCTTCATACAATCTAGTGGCTTGTGGAGCACGTTTACTAACCTCGTAGTAACCCGACTAATTACAAATAAGTGGTAATAATCGCCGTAATTGCAGCACCTGTTCTTATCTAAACTTGCCATCTGTCGGTTTCAAATATGTTGCAGAGTCGTATATTGTAATGACCCAAGTGAGAAGATTGACTTTGCACAACACCCAATGACCGTTGTCCACACGACAAGGAACCAAAATCTGCCACAAAAAACATCCGTTATATATTTTGTGTTCAAAATTTATTGCTGTAAAGAAATGTTGTAATTCTAATGGTAGAAGAAATTAACCATCTCCACATTTGCCCAATATGTGCCCCAAAGGGGTTGCTCCCCGATTGCATATGATATCCAATCTACGGGCACCTCAAACTTAGCCGAGACAAATCGACATGCCAACCTTTGATGCAGATCCGGCTGAAATTGGGCCCAACATTTACTTATGCATCCTTAACAAAGGTGTTCCAGTTAGTAATAATAGTAACAAAGAAATAAGCCAAACCAATGAATTTGTATTACTTACAAAGAAATTGCAATCGAGTATAGACACATGCTTCGAAAAGTTTTCTCCCGCGCTAGGGTCATTTTTTCGCTTGTACAACACATTGATGTATGCATCCATATGTTCATTTGACAACCACTCATTAGGCTCCTCTAACGTTTTGAAAAATGTTTGTGTTACACATGCTTCGATCCCCATGTTGCGGCTGTAAAGTTAAACACAATTATGAACATAATTACCAACATACTTGACAACAAACAGTACATGTTCAACACTTACTATTGATCTTTCTTGCTGGCCTTGAAAGCTTTGTACTGCCCCATTGGGCTTGTCTTTCTGTTTTGTAGTCTAAAAGGATCGGTGTATGGACTTTGCTTATATTTTGACCTCAAAAGATCCCTGGCAACATGAGTAGGGTCCATTATTTTTGGATGGGGAATAGGCTGAATGCGTGGTGGCTGGTTCAGTGCAGTAGTTGTTTGTTTGGTGGCTGGTTGTAGGGAATGTGGTGATGGGTTGTTTGTAATATGGGTAGATCGGGGGTAGTAGTGACTGGTGGGGGTTTGGTGGTCGGTTTAGGTGAACGGGTTTTTTCAGTGGTGGCAGATTGGGGTGAAGAAGTTGTTACAAGGATGGCTAGTTAGGGTGTAATGGTAATTTCTGTGCTGGCTAGTGAAGGTGTATTGGGTGATTCTGTGGTGCCAGGTTGGGGTAGGTTTGGGTACAGCTTCTGTGGTGGTAGGTCGGAGTGATGGGGCGGTTTCAGTGTTGACTGGTTGAGGTACTGTTTCTGAGGTCCCTAGTTGTGTGTCTCTATTTTTTCCTGAGAGATCACCATTGTACTCCATATTCCAGTTTGTATCAAACAAATCTTCATTATCTTTATCACTATGATCTTCCTCATTCATTCAATCATGATAGCTCTGTGGAAAAAAGAACAATCAATTAAAATTAAAATTAAAATGAAATACAGCTTTGTAGGAGATGAAGGAAACATACCTTAAACCCCCCAACATGTTCAAACCGTTCACTCCGGAACTTTGCAATTTCTTCCACTACAATTTCACGTATAAGTTTTCTGAGTTCTGTTATTGAAGCAGATAAGGTTTGGATCGTGGGAGTAGCCGATTCTTGAGGAAAGGGAGGTGGGGAATCATGTCGTGTCGGTTGTCTACTTGTTGCCTTTTTTAGTGGCATTCGTTGTCTTCGTTGAGCAGGGACATCGGGACCTTTATAGCGTCTTTTCCTTTTCTTCCTAACATTGTTTCCTATCGTCTCCGCTACCCCTTCATTGGCACTAATTAAGACAGAAGGTTCAAACTGTGGTCCTATAGACATATCAACATCAACGTCCACCCAATAATCTTGTTTCGACTCACGTTTTGTAGGAGTGAGCTTTTGTCGACCAGTGAGCTATTTTATAAAGTTCAAAGTCAGTAACATAAAAAAATTCTACAATATATGAAATGTAAAAAAAAAATTAATAAAAGGAATTATGTTAAATCACCTTTCCTTCTAACTCCATTTCTAACCAAGCTTCCCGTATTTTTGAAGCCTTTGTGATGAAATCAAATTTTTTGAAACGTGGATAACCGGACCCTAAGTAATGGCCCAACTTATGGTGCATCACTGGAATGGCCTCCATTGCCCAAAACTGCCAAACAAAAAAGAAAAGTAAATCAAATTATACATTAAATCAAAAATATATAAATATAACATTATTAAATTTCAAGGATACCTGAACACCCCAAACAAAACCATAAAGGTTGTATCTACATGTTGGACCTGTAGGATCAGGCATCCAGAATCCTTGACGGATGTAATGCAATGTCATCTTGAATACGAAGTGGCCCCATGCAAACATATTAAAGCCATTTGTGTCTTCGGCCAATGTCATAAGCCAACATGAAATTTGAGTCCTTTCATCTACACCGAAAAGAATGTAGTTTACAAACAAAACTAGGGCCATCTTTAAAGCATCACCTTTGCGCTGAAATGACTTCGCCAAAAAAAAATCAATAATTTTGTCCAACAACAAACGCGATCCACCAAAATATCTAAAGTGTATACCATCTGTAATAGGCTCAAATACCCTTGAAAATATATATGTTAGCTCGCCAAACTTTAGACCAGTACACAAACAAAACTCTCTAGCACTAAGCCTAACCTTAGTTTTCCCCAAACCGAACCACATTTCGTTATTGCTAGCACCAGGAGGGGTGATTTGTCTTAAAAACAAATTCTACATGTACTGGGCTTGGAAATAACCCCCTGCTGGCAAATCCAAATAATGACCAAAACAGCTTCTCCTGAACTCGTCAAACTCACCGCAATTGTCCAACACACTTTTAATCTATCGTATGAACTTATGTTTGCAATGAGTGTTTATCATAATGTTATATGACCACGTATCCCTTGGGTATACCAAATACTGATCCAAATCTTCTTCCTCGGTACTAACCATCTGCATTCAAACAATTTGCAATACTCAGGTTCAAACTATTTCCAGAATGTTTACACTATGTAATATACAATACAATACACGATGTAATATACAATTCAATACACGATGTGATATACAATTCAATACACGATGTGATATGACATACATTACACGATGTGATCAAAAGTTTATTACATGATGCCATATGAACCATTCTTGTTTTCAAAATGAACTATATTTATGAACACACAGAGCAGCAACAACAACAACAAGAGGGGGGGAGGCAACAAAGTCACGCAATTGCTATCATTATTTCTCATCAAAAGTTAAAGCGCAATCAAATTAACAGAACACAAGTTTTTTTATACATAAAAAGTCAGGTTATGTTTAAACAAAAGTTCATACTCCTCACCACAATAACAGTCTCAAGCACAACCACATCGACTAAATTACTCGAATCCCCACTACAACTTTGATCAATTCGACCTATCCTCTCAATGATACGTTGACGGATAGAAGCTGTAGGTGCTTCACTTGACCTCACTTCATCATTTTTCGACACACAACCCCCGTCTCTTCCCCCATTGAAACTCGAAGTGTTTATCTAGCTATTTCCTGGTCTTGAGATCTGGATGACAACTATGCTCTTACACTCATATCCTTTTTGGGGGTTGTAGCCCGACCAAGGCATCATGAGGGCTATCTAGCTATTTCCTGGTATTGAGATATGGACGACAACTATGCTCTTACACTCAGACCCTTCTTGGTGAAGGGTAGTGCCCGATCAAGGCATCAGGGATAGCGAGGGTGCTTCTCCAACTAATCCCTGGTCTTAGGATGATAATGTCCAATTTTCCCATGTAGAACCAAATCACTGTAAAACATAGCTAAAGATGAAGAAAAAAGGGCTTTATTGATAAAAGAAAAATGAATGAAGTATATTATTACTGGTGATTAAAAACTAGGCGGATGTAGCCTGCTCACGAGTCCCTGTTTGGGGTAGAATTTTCTCAGGCAATCTACATTCCAAGTATGATTGATGAGTCAGCCATTCATGCCCTCAAGCTTGTACAGTCCGTTGCGGACCACCACCTTTACTAAGTAAGGTCCTTCCCAGTTGAGCCTCAAGACCTCGTCTGACCTCTTCCTGGTATTCAATGTCAGTTTCCTGAGAACTAGGTTCTCTTCCTTAAAGTTCTGGGCTTTAACCCTCATGTTAAAGCATCTAGCAATCTTGCTCTAGTAATTTGCTACCTTCTTTGCTACCCGTTCTTGTTTTTCTTCTAAGAGATCTAAGCTAGCTCGAAGCTTATCCTCATTGCTTCCCTGTTCAAAATGTTGAACTTTGAAGGAAGTTAGTTTGTGCTCAATGGGAAGAACTGCTTCAACCTCGAAGGTCAAAGAATAAGGGGTTTCCTCGGTGGCCGATCTTCTCGTAGTGCGGTAAGCCCAGAGGACATCAGGAAACTCCTTGGCCATCTGCCTTTTTTCTGTTGTAGCTTCTTAATAGTCTTATTGGTGGATTCCACCAGCATGTTAGTCTGAGGTGGGCTACTGAAGCGAATCTAAGGTTAATTCCCAAGTCCTCGCAAAAGTCCTTGAACCGGACGTTATCAAACTACTTGCCGAGGTTAGTTACAGTGACAAGTGGGGTCCTGAACTTGTAAATTACATTATTTTTTATGAATCTTATTATATTTTCTTCCGATATCTGGGAGAGCGGTCCGGCTTCAACCCATCTTATGAAATAGTCAATTGCCACAATAGCATGTTTGGCCTAACCATGAGCAGTAGGAAGCGGTCCAATCAAGTCGACTCCCCACATAGCAAAGGGGTAAGGTGAGCTAATGGACAACAACTGCTCCGGCAGGAGGTGACTTAAGTTTGCGGTCTTCTGGCATGCTTCGCAGGATGGTACTAAGTTCTTTTCATCTTAATGGATGGTTGGCCAATAATACCACATGCGGAGTACCTGATATGCCAGAGCCTCCCCACTAATATGGTTCTCGCATTCCCCAGAGTGAACCTCTCTCAATGTCCATTTGGCATCATCAGTATATAAACATCGAAGCGGAGGAAGGGATTTGCCCATCCTTTATAAGTAACCATCTACCAAGCAATTCCGGACTGAGAGCCTCTTGATTCTCCTAGCTTGGTTGGGCTCCCCAGGGAGCCTCCTTTCCTTGAGATAATCCACTATTGGGTTCATCCAGCATGACTGCCGATCTAAGGTATAAATCTCCTTACCTAATACTATGCTTGGTAGGGGATCACTTGGAGAGGGACTCCCTGTGGTAAGGTTTGGCCACCGTTCACAGCTATTTTGACTAGGATGTCAGCTCAACGATTCTGTTGTCGAGGTACAAGCTCAATATTAAATCCTTTAAATTTACTCTTAAGCTATTGAACTAGCTTCAGGTAGGCAACAAGGTTATCCCTTTTTGCCTGATAATCTCCAGAGACTTGGTTAACTATGAGCAACGAGTCACCTCTGATCTGCAGGTAATCGACCCACAGCTTTATGGCCGCCCTTATTCCAACTAAGAGGGCTTCATACTCTGCCTCATTGTTAATGACTTTAAATTCAAATCTGAAACAGTGGTAGCACTAAGTCCACTTCGGATAGAATAGAACTATGCCCGCTCCTCCCCCGGCTTGACCGGACACTCCATCTGTGTAGAGGATTGATGACTTGTAACCTTCTGGCCAGCTGTTAGATTCTGGAATCATCTCAAGGGTTATGTTTGTCGCTGTAGAGATCGCTTGGCCTAGGGGTACTGAGAGCTCTACTACAAAGTCCGTTAAAGCCTAGGCTTTAATTACGGTCATGGGCTTGTACCTTAAATCAAACTGGGTGAGCTCCAGGGCCCATAAAACCAGCCTTTCGAATACATTCGGCCTTTGTAAGATTTGACGAAAGGGTTGGTCCATCACTACTGCTATTGAGTGAGCTAGAAAGTAGGGACAGAGCTTCCTTACCGAGGTCACCAAGGCATAACGAGCTTCTCCAGAATAGTATAATTCTTTTATGGTTTGGTTAGAGCATGACTCACATAGTAGATAGGCCACTAGACCCTATCTCCACATTCTTTGACCAGGGCCCCACTTATTGCAGTCTCTGAAACGGCCAAGTAGATTTGCTGCTCTTCTCTAGGACTTGGCTTGACCAATAGCGGAGGGCTTGACAGATATTTCTTCAAGGCTTGAAAATCTTATTCACTCTCCTGGTCCCATTTCATGTTTCTTCCCTGCTTGATGGCTTTGAAGAATGGGAGACATTTGTTGGTAGACCGAGAAATGAACCTGTTGAGCGCTGCTACCTGCCCAGTCAAGACTTGAACCTGTTTAAGTGACGTGGGGGACTCTAGATCCAGGATATCCGTAATCTTTTCTGGGTTTGCCTCTATGCCTCTCTCATGAACCATGAAGCCTAGAAACTTCCCTGTAGTTACCCCAAAGGCGCATTTGGAGGGGTTCAATCTTATCTGGTTCTCCCTTAAAATCACAAAAGTTCCACGAAGGTCGTCCAGATGGCTTTCAATTATTGAGGACTTGGTGATCATATCGTCGATGTACACCTCCATTGATTTTCCAATTTCGTTCTTGAACAGACAATTGACCAACCGTTGATATGTATCTCCCACGTTCTTAAGCCCGAATGGCATCACTTTGTAGCAATACAGACCCCATATGGTGATGAAACTAGTCTTTTCCTGATCGGCGGGGTGCATCATAATCTGGTTGTATCATGAAAACGCATCCATGAAGCTCGAGAGCTTATTTTCAGAGGTGAATTCAACCAACTGATCAATTTTTGGTAGAGGAAAACTGTCTTTTGGGTATGCCCGGTTGAGGTCGGTATAATCAACGCACATGCACCACTTCCCATTCGCATTTGTCACCATGACCACGTTGGCAATCCATTCGAGGTAACGTGCTTCTCTGATGAAGCCCGCTTGGGTCAATTTGTTAACTTCTTCCTGACCCAAAACATTTCTTTCGGTGTTAAAGTGACGCATTTTCTGTTTGACTGGCTTGAAGGTCGGATCCACTGCCAATCGGTGACATCTAAAGACATCGGGACGCCTGGCCTCTCGTCCTGACTCCAGGCGAAGATGTCATTAAACTCTTTGAGGAGCCCGATCAAACCCTCATTCACTCCCGGTTCATGGGTGGCTCCTACTTTGACAACCTTCGAGGGATCGCCTATCCGGATGGGAATCTCCTCTAGCTTATCCATTAGATGGCCGCTAGCCCATTCCCTTCTCTGCTCATCCTTGTCTGGCACCACGGGGTCATCCTCTAGGTGATTTATGGGTCATACATCTTCTAGGGTCAATACAGGTGTTTCCCCATCCTAGATCATTGTTACCTGGGCAAGTTGTTTTGCTAGAGCTGTTGGGTTGGCAGACACTGCATAGCATCTCCTGGCTGCTTGCTGGTCACCCCACACTTCCCTCACCTTGTCTCCTACTGGGAACTTCAGGATGTTATGGTAGATGGGTAGGACCTCATTCAGGAATGATAAAAATGGCCTTCCTAATATCGTATTGTAGGCCAATGGGGTATCCACCACCACGAAGTCTGTCATCACATTCTGCTAGATAGGTATGGATCCAACGATTACTGGCAGGATATTTGATTCCACGGGTATGATTGAGTCCCAGTGAACCCATACAGCGGGATAGTGCAGCTATTATAGCACCATTGTTTCAAATTCAGCTTATCTAAAGTATATTTTAATAAGAAGTCAACGCCACTGCCTGTGTCGATAAGCACACGGTGTACCATGCAGTTGGAAATCTGTACTGTGATTACCATGGGATCGTCATGAGGCTGCATGGTGTTATAGACATCCGCTTCAGTGAAAATGATTTGTGACATCTGGGAAGGGTTGGCTAGGCTCTGGCCGACCTTGAAGATACCTCGCCTTTCGTCCACACGAGGGATTTTCCTCACGTGGTTTTTCCTGGAATTATTGAAGGTGCTAGCCAGAGTAGGCCCTCCACTGATGGTATGTATTATCTGGATTTACTGCATCAGATCCGCCTGCTCCTTCTTTCTCTTCTCAGCTTGCTCGCGGATCTCGGCTTGCACTTCCCTTCCAGTTTGAATGTTATCCCTGACCTGCTGTAAGAATTCTACCAAACATCCTCCCCTTTTCAAAGCCTCGATCTGATTCCGTAGGTTATAGCACTTCGAAGTGTCGTGTCCCACATCTTTGTGAAAGTCACAATACTTATAATGATTCCTCTTATCGACAGGGGGCTTTCATGGGTGCGGGCTTCTGTAGCAACCCCTTGTCACGAATGGCAAGATAGATTATTTCACGGGAAACATTTAACGGGGTGTAATGATCATATCCTCTTTTATCTCGAGCTATTTGAGCCACTGTTCTAGGAGGAGACGAAGCCCGCAGAGGAGTTCATTTTGATGGATTTTTTCCAACCTGGGTTGAGAAATGGGGAAGTGATACATCAACCTATTGAGAGGTTTGTTCTGGTTTTTCTGAGCCTGCTCTGGTTTGGGAGCTTCCTTCTTCTGTCGCTTTATGGCTCTTATATCGTCGTGTTCCATCTTGACATTGACATATTTATCGACTTCAATTTGCTCCAGAGCCCCGAACATAGGCTTCTTGGTAGGTCTCTGGAGGCCGATTGGTAAAAGACTAGAAAAGCTTGCCCTCCGATAAGTTCCTCCTGAAATTGGCAAGGGTTTCTTTATCAGTGAAGACCCTCATCTGGATGACTTCCTTATGGAATCATTCGATATAAGCCTGGAGGGTCTCCCGTCTCTCTTGGATCACGTACTGTAGATGGATTGGATTCTTTAATCAGAGTTTACTCCCTGGAATTACGAGCAGAAATCAGTTGATGGCTTCGTAAAGGAATCCACACTGTCAGCGGGTAGCTTTCTGAGCCAGATCTTAGCATAATCCGTCATTGTGGTTGGGAACATCTAGCACATGACGGCCTTGGTCGTGTTCTGGACCTCCATCTGTTGGATAAAGCTCTCTAAGTGGCTCAAGGGATCTCTGTCCCGGAGAATCTTTCAGTCGGCATTTGAATTTTAGAAGGGAGCTCTGCCTCCCGGACCCTTCTAGTGAAAGGAGTATTCATCTCACTTAGAGGATCTTTTTTGTCTTCCTTGTACTTCCTCTTCTTTATCTGCTGGATCTATTTCTGAAGTTTTACCAGCTGGTTTCTCAAGCACTTGTTCTCGAGTTTCCTTGAATTAATCTCAAATTCCTCACTGTTAAACCCTTTTAACGAGCTGGCGACCTTTACCCGACTCTTTCTACGGATAGGATTTGCCTGGGGACTTTGCTGGCTTTCTTTCTCTCTAGCCCGAGCTTCCCTCCTTGAAGTCGTTGGGTGAAGAAAAACTCTCATCGCTCTCGGGGAAAGACATCTGCCGCGGACTTAACTCGCCTAGGTTGGTAACGTGGCGACGCTTCAGGAACTGGGGGCATGAGCCCTTATCTATCCTGGATCGAGGCTGGGGTCCAGTTCTATTACGAGCTGGCTTCAGAGGGGTAGGTCCCAAGCGATCAAATGCAGGTTACCGAGTCCCAGACCTACTTGGTTCTCCTCGATTGCAGAGGTTAGCTTGCTGGACAGTAATACCCTCAGCGAGCAGTCGAAGGCAGACATTTTCCATGAAGGCCACCATTTATTGGTCAAGCGCGACCTGGTTCCCATAGGGGGATCCAAAGCCCGAACAGTGGTTGGCTGGTTTGGGACCATGCTATGGAGCCAGGATTTTCTTCCTTTCTTCGGGACTTTTTTTGTCGACGCAACTGAAGGTTGTTCCGATGCCCCTGGTTGTCCTTGGGAGGAGCGAAGCCTCATGATTCCTGTAAAACAATAAACTTGTGAATATAAAGATGGTGGTATGGGATTCCCACAGACGGTGCTAGAAAGTGTTAAAAGGAAATTTACTCAAGATGAGAAATTCCAACTAACACCCTTAAGACCACTACCACGGAGGTGGTGGCCGGGGTCAGTATCTCAGATATCTGACCTATTAAGATAAAAATGAATATTTGAATGATAATGTGATAGCAAATGAGAGCTTTATTATTGATCACTCGTGGAATATAGAAATCTCTCTCATACACTCACAATCTCTCTAGGGCATAGAAGGGTGGCAACCTCGAGCCAGTCAAATAGTAGAAACAATGGCGTCTGTGTTCTGATTACAGATATTAGGTCCTCTTCCTTCTCTTTTTCTCCTCGTTTTCTCTCCCCCTTTCTATGGGAATGCTTGGGCATATTTATACATGGCCATACTAATTTGAACGGGCTGTATCTCCCGTCTTGATTCTCTAAATCTGTTCCCTCATTGTCAGGCGGGATCCTCTTTTTAAAAGTCACTGACTTCGAGTGAATAATGGACTCAAGATTATCGTTGGTGGAGATAAGTGTGTTTCCTCTTTGGAAACTAATTCTTGTCTTACACGTATGCAGAATTTAATGTTCGTTATAACATAGATATGATCTTGTATGTATACATGGCATGATTCTTCATGGAGGTCATCGAGTTAGTTGCTTGTTGTTTCTTAGAGCGAGGTAGATCCATGCTTTAGTTCTGGTCTCAGAAACTTGGGACGGCCTTGTGGGCACTTACTGGGGGTAGTGTAGATTAGGCTAGATTCTTCTTTCATTTCTAGGTAGGCTACAGACGTCCCTTAGTGAATTAGCTATAGCATGAACCTGATCCACTTAGAGGCTCTCTCTTCGTATCTGACGGGGACAGCAGGCTTCTAGAGAGGTTGGTGGGCTTCTGGCTTAAGCTACGAGTTAAATCTGACCTCGGGAAGCCTTAACCTGGAAGGAGCTCATTCTTGTTCATATCGAGCTTCACTTCGCGTGCTTCCTAAGCTCGATGATCTTTCCTCGCTTTCACGGGATGGTTTTGGAGCCAGACCCAAGAACCGATGTTCCAGGATAGGTGATCTCAAGAAGCCCGGATTCCAGTATTCGTGTGAGGGCTCGATCTGGTCGTGCCTAGCTTCATCCCTGATAATTTCAAAGCCTGGTGATCCTTCCCTGCTTCTACGGGGAAGCTTTACGGTTCGCCCGGGGTCCCATGAATGGCGAATTCGGGCATTGGTTTGAGCAAGGAGAGTGAAAATTTTCTCTTTGATCCCTTAGCTAAATTTTGCTAATAACAACTTCAAAATACCATATCCGTAATATGTTGGGAGACTAAGACCACAATTGATGATAAAAGTAAGATATTATTTGAAAGATTAAATGGTGAAATTTATTTGTATTTTTTTTACAATATCATAGTTAAAAAATGAAGGGAAATTAGTCTAGTGTAATTTCCCAATTTATAATTTTTTTTTAAAAAAAGAAAAATAAATCAAAAATATAATTCTTCATTTCTTAAGCCCGAGCTTTAATTTTGAAGCCTGGGCTTTAGTTTTTTTAGGCCGAAAATCCTGGAACACCAGGCTTCAACGAATCTAGTTTTCATTTAATTATAATTTATCAATATTTTTAAATATTTTTCAGACACCGCAAAAGGTGGCTTTCCATTGGAGATGGATCTCGGTCTCGAAAGCTACTTCAAAAGACCATGTTCACGATAGGTTGGGAGACCGGGACCACAATTGATGATTAAAGTAGGATATTAGTTGGAAGATTGATTGGTGAAGTGTAAATGTAATTGTGTTTTTATTTTTTGTTAGAATATAAGAGTAAAAGAAATAAATAAATGGAAGGAAATTGGTCTAGTGTAGTTTCCACTTTTTAATTAATTTATTTTTTTTAAAATAAAAATAATTTTAAAATGAAATTCTTAATTTCTTAAGCCAGGACTTTAATTTTGAAGCCCAAGAATCCTGGAATACTAGGCTTCAAAGGTTTTATTTCTCATTTAATTATAATTTTCCAGATTTTTAATTATTATTTGAATACCGCAAGGGGTAACTACAAGCGGTGACCATCTATTGGAGATGGATCCCAGTCTCGAAATCTACTTCAAAAGACTATGTCAATGATAGATTAGGAGACCGACACCACAACTGATGATTTAAGTAGGATATTAGTTGGAAGATTGAATGGTGAAGTGTAAATGTACTTGTGTTTTTATTTTTTGTTAGAATATAAGTGCAAATAAATAAATAAATGAAGAGAAATTGGTCTGGCGTAGTTTCCCACTTTTTTTTAAAAAAAAATGAAAAATAATTTAAAAATGTAATTCTTCATTTCTCAAGCCCGGGCTTTAGTTTTGAAGCTCGAGAATACTAGAACATCAAGCTTCAATGAAACTATTTTCCTTTCAATTTTAATTTTTTGAGTTTTTTAATTATTATCCGGACATAGCGAGAGGTAACTACATACGGTAACCTTCATTGGAGATGGATCCCGGTCCCGAAAACAGGTTCAAAAAAACCATGTCCTAGTAGGTTAGGAGACCAAGATCACAATCGATGACAAAAGTTGGATATTAGTTAGAAGTTTGATGGTGAAATGTAAATGCAATTGTGTTTTTATTTTTTGTTAGAATATTAGTGAACAAAAAATAAAAACATGAAAGGAAATTGGTATGGTGTAGTTTCTCACTTTTCATTTTTTTTTCTTTTTTTTTTAAAAAAAGGAAAAATAATTAAAAAATGAAATACTTCATTCCTTAAGCTCGGGCTTCAATTTTGAAGCCTGGACATTAGTTTTTGAAGCCTGAACATTAGTTTGTGAAGCACGAGAATACCGGAATACCGGGCTTCAATGGAACTATTTTTCATTTAATTTTAATTTTTTGAGATTTTAAATTATTATTCGGACACAGCGGGAGGTAACTATATGTGGTGACCTTCCTTGGATATGGATCACGGTCCCAAAAACAGCTTAAAAAAACCATGTCCCGGTAGATTAGAAGACCGAGACCACAATTGATGATATAAGTTGGATATTAGTTTAAAGATTGAATGGTAAAATGTAAATATAATTGTTTTTTCATTTTTTGTTAGAATACAAGAACAAAAAAAAAATGAAGGGAAATTGGTCTAGTGTAGTTTCCCACCTTTTTTTTTAAAAAAAAAAAATTAAAAATGAAATACTTCATTCCTTAAGTCCAAGCTTTTGAAACCCAGGAATACTGGAATACCGAGCTTCAATGAAACTGTTTTCCGTTTAATTTTAATTTTTTGAGATTTTAATTATTATTTAGACATTGCGAAAGATAGCTATATGTGGTGACCTTCCATGGCTATGGATCTCGGTTTCGAAAACAGCTTCAAAAAAACCATGTCCCGGTAGATTAGGAGACGAGACCACAATTGATGATAAGAGTAGGATATTAGTTGGAAGACTAAATGGTGAATGTAAATGTATTAGGATTTTTATTTTTTGTTAGAATATCTGAGTAAAAAAATTGAAGAGAAATTGTTATGGTGTAGTTTCCCACTTATTAATCTCTTTTAAAAAAGGTAAAATAATTTTAAATTGTAATTCTTAATTTCTTAAGCCTGTGATTTAATTTTGAAACCCAGGAATTAATTTTTTATGCCCGATATTCCAAGAATACAAGGAAATAAAGAATATGCTTTTCATTTAATTATAATTTTTAAAAAAAAATTAATTATTATTTAGACACAACGAGAGGTAACTACATACGGTGGCCCTCCATTTGAGATGGATCCCGATCCCGAATGCTATTTCAACATACCATGTTCACAATAGGCTGACTAAGACCACAATTGATGATTAGAGTAGGATATTAGTTGGAAGTCTAAATGGTAAAGTGTAAATGTATTAGTGTTTTTATTTTTTGTTAGAATATCAGAGTATAAATAGTTTCCCATTGATTAATTAAAAAAAAAAGAGAAATGTAATTCGTCATTTCTTAAGTCTGGGATTTAATTTTGAAGTCCGGCAATAGGTTTTTTACGCCCAGGATTCCTGGAATACTAGACTTTTGTGAATCTACTTTTCATTTAATCTAAAAACAAAGGTACCAAGTGCCCCTACCATTACAAATCTTAATCCATTCCAAGTAACATAATCAACATCCAATACCAAAACAAACGTACCAAGTACCCCTACCATTCCAAATCTTAATCCATTCCAAATAACATAACCAACATCTAATACAAAAACAAAGGTACCAAGTACCATTCCAAATCTTAATCCATTCCAAGTAACATAACCAACATCTAATCCAAAAACAAAGGTACCAAGTACCATTTCGAAGGGCTGTAATCTAATCAATTTCATCATCTAATAATCCATCAACCATTGCAAAATTGGCCATTTGTAAAAGGGTTTTGTGCCATTGACCGACAAATGGAAGGTATATCCTTTTGGCCGAATTCTTGAATCCATGGGATAGAGATTCTTGTGACAAGCAGTTCTGCAACAAAATAGTAATGACAATAGTAATTCAAAACGGTTGAACCATTCGGTTTGCATTTTCCCACCTTATACACAATTTGTGCATAGTATCGAGTGACATAATAGTAATGACATTATTAACCAAATCAAAATAAATGCTCTGACCAAACATATAAGGCTTAATACAAAACACATAAAACATAATCAAGCAAATGTGCAATATTTCCAAATCACTAGAACTAAAAGAACATGAGCAACAACAATATATGCACTTTCCATCATTATCAACACTTGAATTAACTATGAACATAATCTAACTCTAGCATGGATCTTGGATTAAATTTATCACCTAAGTTTGATAATTGTAGGTGAAGCCCAGGAATTGGATTTCAAGCCTGGGAATTGGACTTTCAAACTCTAGAATTGGACTTTCAGGCTCATTTCGAAGGGATTTCATGATGAGAACAAGGCAGCTGCATCAAATGATCCATTGCATGTTTCGGTTGGGCCAATAACAAGGGCAAGAGCTAAGAGATTCAAAGAAGCACTAAATGGCCTAATTCAAGACACTTGGGCTGATTTTGAATTGTTGAAGTCCAAGATAAGCCCACATGAAGACCAAGGCATAATTAATGTCATCAAGGCAATTGATTAGGCCGAATAAGGAAGACTTGGGTGTGTGGCACAAGCTAGGAGAAGAGTCAACTTTGGCTGATTTATTCCCTTTTAATTTCTAAAGAATAATAGTTGATTTGTTTCCCAAATTAAGGGGCTGATTTGTTTCCAGATTTAGCTTTCCAATTAGGGAGCAAGTCAATAGTTTCTCAAATTAGTTTTCTTCTGATTATAAGGCCTTAATGGCTGAATTATCTTGTTTCCTTTTAGGATGGCTTATAGCCTTTCTTTTCGTTTAGGGTTTTAGTATATAAAGGAACGAATTGGATGTAATTGGACAGACTTGAATTGAATAAAAATTGTGAGAGTTCATCTCTTTTTGGTTCTGAAAACTTGACTTATCACTCACATCTTATTCTTGTTCTTGAGTGTGGTGTCTTCAACTTCTTGATACCGTTGGTTCTTACCTCTTTATAGGTAACGGGTCGCGGTCCGATAACGTTCTTGTTTATAAACTTGGTTAGAAAACGATCCTTCGTTACCATATATTGGTTCCGGGTCTCACTGCTCTTGGTGATGTTCATATCAGTTGGTATCAGAGCTTAGGCTTCTAAATCAGGTTTAATCTATCCTTGTTCTTTTTCTTCTCTGTATTCATTTGTTTCAACAAAAAAAAAACGTTTGATCAAATCCGGTACAAAAAAAAAACAATTTTTTTTTTGGGTCGTGTAGTTGAACCTATATCAACTATTTCTATTTATTATCTTGATTTCGTGCATTGATATTCAAAAAACAAAAATTAATAGCTAAAGAATTTCGTCTTCATTATTCTTGTCCTTTTGCTCAGTTACTTCTATTTTTCTTGCACTTCTTGTGAGTGTCCGTATAAGTTAAAAAAAAAAAAGGAAGAACTGACAGAGTTAACAAAGAGTGGAAAAAGGCAAGAGTGTGTGAGCTCATCAAAGGGTAAAAGCCAAAGAATTGAGTGAAAACACGAGTGTGAGTGCCACCATCTTTGAGAGTAAACACGTGAGGGAGTGTTTGTGAGGCTTACTAATTTCTTTTGCTTTGCAGGTTTCAAATATGTCACGTGATAAAAGTAGAGACTTATCTGATGATGCACCAGAAACGATAGATCTTAATTTTTTGTATAAAGCCATACAAAAAAACATGGAGCGGATGGAGATTAAGATTGGTGAGGTGCATGATAGGATAGATAAGGTGGAGTCTATTTCACAAAGGGTGCAACCAATTAGGGTTCCTAATGTGGAACGAAGAGAAAGAAACCCACCTAGAGACGATTATGAAGATGATTATGGGAATGACATAGAGGAGGGTGATCGCATGTCCAATGTGGGTACAGGTAGATTGAGGCGTGAAATGGGAGGTAGAGGAGTTAGGTATGGGTATAGAGGAGATAGGTATGGAGAGAGGGCTGATAATAATTTGGGTAGTATAAAGGTGAAAATCCCAACGTTCCAAGGTAAAACTGATCCCGAAGCTTATTTAGAGCGGGAGAAAATAATAGAATTGGTATTTGACTGCCATGACTATTTTGAATTAAAAAAGGTAAAGTTGGTTGCCATAGAATTTACTGATTATGCCATCGTTTGGTGGGATCAATTGATTGTGAGTAGAAGACGAAATGGAGAAAGACCTATTGAGACTTGGGAGGAGATGAAAGCTATCATGAGGAAGCGTTTCATTCCGAGTCACTATTATTGGGGTTTGTTTCAAAAATTACAAACCCTTACTCAAGGGTCTAAGTGTGTTGAAGATTACTACAAGGAGATGGAGATAGCCATGATTCGAGCTGATGTAGAGGAAGACCGAGAGGCTACTATGGCTAGGTTTTTAAGTGGACTACACCGAGACATAGCAAATGTGGTGGAGTTGCAACATTATGTTGAATTGAGTGACATGGTACACATGGCAATTAAGGTGGAACAACAGTTGAAGAGAAAGAGTTCCACACGGGTTGGGCGAAATTCAGGTTCTTCATCATCATGGAAACCGAATTGGAGCAATAGGGATGACCAACCTAGTTTCAAGGCCAAGGCCGAACCTTCCAGAGATCATAAAGTCTGAGGCACATTAAAACAAGGTACATCAGATTCTCAACCTTCTAGAAATCGTGACATTAAGTGCTTTAAGTGTCTGGGAGCAGGTCATATTGCATCTCAATGCCCAAACAAGAGAGTAATGGCTTTGAAGGATGATGGTGAGATCGAATCTGAAGGTGAATCTGATGATGAGTCCATGCCACCTTTGGAGGATGCAAGTGATTTTGGTGGCGAGAAGAGCTCTTAGTGCTCAAGCCAAGGAAGATGATGAGGTACAACGTGACAACATTTTTCATACCCGCTGCCATGTTAATGATAAGGTATGTAGCATGATCATTGAAGGGGGGAGTTGTACTAATGTGGCTAGCACTAATTTTGTGGAGAAATTGAATTTAGCCACTTTGAGGCATCCAAAACCATATAAGCTACAGTGGTTAAATGATAGTGGGGAAATCAAGGTGACTAAACAAGTGTTGGTGACGTTTTCAATTGGAAAGTACAAAGATGAAGTCCTTTGTGATGTGGTACCAATGAATGTGGGCCATATCCTTTTGGGGAGACCATGGCAGTTCGATAGGCATGTGACCCATGATGGGTATACCAATAGATACTCCTTTGTACTCAATAAAAAATCAATCACTCTTGTACCTTTAACCCCAAAACAAGTGTATGAAGATCAAGTAAGGTTAAGAAAAGAGAGAGATGTAAAAAAAGAGAGTGAGAGTGAGAGTTCAAAAGAAAGAGAGAGAAAAGAAAAAGATTCTGAAATAGCAAAAAAAGAAAAAAAAGATGAAAAAGAAAAAGTGGTTGTTGAGAAAAAGAGAGAGAGAAAACAAGTAAGCTTTTATGCAAGGGAGAGTGAGGTCAAAAAGGCTCTATTTTCAAATCAGCCAATGATTGTACTTTTGTACAAAGAGACTTGCCTTAGTACTAATGAACTTAACCCTTCTTTGCCTAGTGTTGTTGTTTCTCTATTGCAGGACTATGATGAAGTGTTTCCCGAAGAGATGCCTATTGGTTTACCACCAATAAGGGGGATTGAGCACCAAATTGACTTTGTACCCGGAGCACCCATCCCAAATAGACCAGCATATAGAAGTAATCATGAGGAGACAAAGGAACTTCAAAGGCAGGTTAGTGAGCTCATGGAAAAGGGGTATGTACGTGAGAGCATGAGTCCTTGTGCGGTTCCCGTATTGCTTGTGCCAAAGAAGGATGGAACATGGAGGATGTGCATTGATTGTCGTGCCATCAACAATATCACTGTAAAGTATCGACATCCTATTCCTAGATTAGATGATATGCTTCATGAATTACATGGTTCTATTGTTTTTACTAAAATTGATCTTAAAAGTGGATATCATCAAATTAGGATGAAGGAAGGTGATGAGTGGAAAACTTCTTTCAAAACAAAATATGGATTATATGAGTGGTTAGTTATGCCTTTTGGATTAACTAATGCACCAAGTACTTTCATGAGATTAATGAACCATATTTTGCGTGCTTTTATTGGAAAGTTTGTGGTTGTTTATTTTGATGACATTCTGATTTATAGCAAAAACTTGGATGAGCATGTTGAACATTTAAAACTTGTTTTAGGAGTTTTAAGAACAGAAAAGTTGTTTGCTAATCTCAAAAAGTGCACCTTTTGCACCGATAAACTTGTATTTCTGGGCTTTGTTGTTAGTGCTAAGGGAATTGGGGTTGATGAAGAAAAGGTTAAGGCAATTAAGGAGTGGCCGAAACCTACCAATGTGGGACTAGTGAGAAGTTTTCATGGGTTGGCTAGTTTTTATAGGAGGTTTGTGAAAGATTTTAGTAGTGTAGCTGCACCTTTAACCGAAGTTATCAAAAAGAATGTGGGTTTTAAGTGGGGTAATGAACAAGAAAAGGCATTTAACTTGATTAAGGAAAAATTAACTAATGCACCTTTGCTTGCTTTGCCTGACTTTGCTAAAACTTTTGAGATTGAGTGTGATGCTTCAGGAATAGGTATTGGAGCTGTTCTAATGCAAGAAGGTCGTCCCATTGCATATTTTAGTGAGAAGATAAGTGGAGCAGCCTTGAATTATCCTACCTATGACAAGGAGATGTACGCTTTGATTAGAGCATTGGAAACTTGGCAACACTACCTTTGGCCAAAAGAATTTGTGATTCACACGGATCATGAGTCCTTGAAGCATATAAAGGGGCAACACAAGCTAAATAAGCGGCATGCCAAGTGGGTGGAATTCATTGAAACGTTTCCATATATGATCAGGTACAAAAATTGTAAGGAAAACGTGGTCGCTGATGCTCTGTCAAGAAGGTACTTTCTACTTTCTACTTTGGATGCTAAATTGTTTGGTTTTGAATACATTAAACAGTTGTATGTGGAAGATTCTGATTTTGGTAATGTGTTCAATGCATGTGAAAAGGCTGCATTTGGTAAATTTTATAGGCATGATGGATTTTTGTTTAGAGAAACTAAATTATGTGTGCCTAAGAGTTCTTTGCGTGAATTGCTTGTTAGAGAAGCTCATGGGGGAGGTTTGATGGGGCATTTTGGTGTAGCTAAGACACTAGATACTTTGCATGAACATTTTTTTTGGCCTCATATGAAACGTGATGTAGAAAGAATCTGTGAGAAATGCATTACTTGTAGACAAGCCAAGTCTAGGATTAAGCCTCATGGATTGTATACTCCTTTGCCTATACCTAGAGAACCTTGGATTGATATTTCTATGGATTTTGTGTTGGGTTTGCCTAGGTCAAAAAGGGGTAGGGACTCTATATATGTGGTTGTTGATAGGTTTTCTAAAATGGCACATTTCATTCCTTGTCATAAAACCGATGATGCATCACATATTGCTGATTTGTTTTTCAAAGAAATTGTAAGATTGCATGGCATTCCTAAGACCATTGTTTCTGATAGAGATGCTAAGTTCTTAAGCTACTTTTGGAAGACTTTGTGGGGTAAGTTAGGCACTAAACTTTTATTTTCTACTACTTGTCATCCACAAACTGATGGTCAAACTGAAGTAGTTAATAGGACTTTATCTACCTTGTTGCGTGCTATAATACAAAAGAACTTGAAAACATGGGAGGATTGTCTGCCGCATGTAGAGTTTGCTTATAATAGGAGCGTGCATTCTGCAACTCATTTTTCGCCTTTTGAAATTGTGTATGGTTTTAACCCATTGACTCCTTTGGATTTAATTCCTTTACCTGTGAATGAGCATGTTAACTTGGATGGAAAGAAAAAGGCAGATTTTGTTAAACAAATCCATGAAAAGACTCGGGAAAACGTAGAGAGACGAACTAAGCAATATGCCAATCAAGCAAATAAAGGGCGTAAGAAGGTTGTTTTTGAGCCCGGTGATTGGGTGTGGTTGCATATGAGGAAGGAACGATTCCCAGCCCAGCGGAGTTCTAAACTACTTCCAAGGGGAGATGGCCCATTTCAAGTGATTGAAAGAATCAATGACAACGCATACAAGTTGGATCTTCCAGTTGAGTACAATGTTAGTGCAAGCTTCAATGTTTCTGATTTGTCTCCTTTTGATGTAGGCGACGATTTGAGGACAAATCCTTTTCAAGAGGGAGGGAATGATGAGAACAAGACAGCTGCATCAAATGATCCATTGCATGTTTCGGTTGGGCCAATAACAAGGGCAAGAACTAAGAGATTCAAAGAAGCACTAAATGGCCTAATTCAAGACACTTGGGCTGATTTTGAATTGTTGAAGTCCAAGATAAGCCCACATGAAGACCAAGGCATAATTAATGTCATCAAGGCAATTGATTGGGCCGAATAAGGAAGACTTGGGTGTGTGGCACAAGCTAGGAGAAGAGTCAACTTTGGCTGATTTATTCCCTTTTAATTTCTAAAGAATAATAGTTGATTTGTTTCCCAAATTAAGGGGCTGATTTGTTTCCAGATTTAGCTTTCCAAATAGGGAGCAAGTCAATAGTTTCTCAAATTAGTTTTCTTCTGATTATACGGCCTTAATGGCCGAATTATCTTGTTTCCTTTTAGGATGGCTTATAGCCTTTCTTTTCGTTTAGGGTTTTAGTATATTAAGGAACGAATTGGATGTAATTGGATAGACTTGAATTGAATAAAAATTGTGAGAGTTCATCTCTTTTTGGTTCTGAAAACTTGACTTATCACTCACATCTTCTTCTTGTTCTTGAGTGTGGCGTCTTCAACTTCTTGATACCGTTGGTTCTTACCTCTTTATAGGTAATGAGTCGCGGTGCGATAACGTTCTTGTTTATAAACTTGGTTAGAAAACGATCCTTCGTTATCATATATTGGTTCCGGGTCTCACTGCTCTTGCTGAGGTTCATATCATTTCATGCCCTAGAATTGGACTTTAAGGATCGAGAATTAAATTTCAAGCCAGAGAATTAGACTTTAAGACCCGATAATTGGATTTCAAGCCAAAGAATTGGACTTTCAAGCCTGGGAATTGGAAATCAAGCTCATGTCGAAGGGATTTCTATCAATAATAGATAACATAACAAAAACGGAAATTGGATAAAACGAAGGGTTCAAATAATCGAACATGAACCCAAGAAAGAAAAGTAATTCGTCAAAACAAGAAACAAACGAATTATAGACAAAAAAAAAATAGAAAGAGATTTTGATAGATAAAGGTATACCTGAGACATGATGGGTGGAGAGAAAATGCGAACATGAGAGAATTAAAAACACAACTAATAATAAAACTTGTTTGGGGAGTGGAAAAGAGATGGAAAAGCAAAGAAAAAATGGGAATTTTTGCTTGCTAATAAGATAAACCTGTTTTGTGTATTGACTTGCTTTTTCAAAAGGATTTTAGTTCTTTTAGTTAAGAGGAAACTAAAAGAAAAATATGGCTATTGAAACTTCAATTTGTTGTTAGTTTTAGCTGCCAAGAAAAGCTTTGAAAAAGTCTTCAGGATAGTTCTATACAATTTGTTGATATACATGAAATTACAACCCAATCTTTGAGATACAAAATAATGTAGAATAAACTAAAACTCTTTCAAGAAAAAAGTTGATACAGAGAACTAAATTTGGTAAGGATCAATAATTAATTCATCTGTGTATCCTTCCCTTCGATAATGCTAAAAAGTGTTTGATAGAAGTGCTAAAGTGTTCGATAAAATGACTGAGAGAGAAACTAAAAGTGAGACCTCCTGTGGCAAACCTCTGCATAGACCTCCAGTGGAGATCGTATCCTCCATTGGAGATCACACATACCTCTTTTGCAACCTCCATTGGAGATATGGAACATCCAATGGAATTCACAAACCACAAAGAAAAATGAGAATAAGAAGAAGAAAAAAAATGCATTATGGCGTGTTTAGTTTTTTTGGGATTAAACACGTTAAGGTTGTTTTTTTAATTAAACATGTTTACCGTTGAGATTAAACACGCTACGGTTTTTGTTTTTGGGAATAAAAACACTAAAGATTTTTTTTGTTAGAAACTCATTGAATTTCTCACATGCTAAAACTCTAGCGTGTTTAATAAAAAAAACAGGGATAAAAACGCCATTTTTTTTTCATCCTCCTTAGTTAATTTTATTTTTTTGCAAGCTGCAAGACCTCCAATATATTTATCTTTAGGGATATAATTGTTTTCTCCCATGAGGTTTTTCATATTCTTAACTTTACCCCTCTAGTTTCTAAAATGGCATTTCTGCTCCCTGAAATCCAAATTATTTTTAAGATTTACCCCTGTCGTTAGTATTTTCGTTAGATTATTAGTTTGACTGTGAAAAACCAAGGACAATAATGTAAATGTGCTTAGAGGACTTGAATGAGAATTATTTATGGAAGGGTAAAAAGGTAAAAAAGAAAATAGCAGTGAATGATTTATTAAAACGGAAATTAATGGACTAATAAAAGAAAAATAAAATAAAATAATTGTAATTGTTTTCTCAGTCATAAACCCAGAAACCAACCAATTGAAAAAAAACTAAAACTAAATCAAAACCCATCACCATCACCATTCACCAACACCAACACCAATTCATCACCAACAAGCAGAACAACAATGCCAAACACACACACACACACACACACACACACACACACACACACACTTAGAACTAAGACACAAACACAATACCTAGAAACCCAAACCCAAACTCTCTCTCTCTCCCACAAATCCACACCAGTGAAACACCCACAACTACTCAAATCCGAACCGATCAAACACCATTCATCTCTCCCTCTCTCTCTCTATCTCTTAATCTCATCACACTGATTCATTGAGTTTTGGGTTGTGATAGTTAGGTGATGGTCTATTCACTAGGTGGTTGGGTGATGTCGATTCAATAGGTTCTATGTTTGGTGATGATGGCAGCTGATTATGTTTTGGGCTTGATAATAATGGTGGTTTTGAGATTTGGTTCTCCAATTTCCATCAATGGAGATAATATGGTGGAGATCTAGATTGGATCTCCACCGTCCATTTATGGAGATGGATGAATCTGGATGTCTTACTTTTTTCCTTTGTATATTATCTTTTAATCCCCACCATCCATCTCAAAGATGAGATAGATGGTAGAGATCCATTTATGATTTTTTTTTATTTTGTTTTTTTTTTTCAAACCCATTTGTTAACGATTAAAACGAAAATTAAAAGAGACGAATCTCAACTGTCCATCTATGAGATTTCAAACAAATAGGAGTGTAAATCTCAACTGTCCATCTCAGAGGAAAATAATAATATCCCTTATATTTAAAAAAAAAAAAATCAAAAAATCATTAAGGGTATTTCCATCTTAAAATTAGATTGTTCGATAAAAACAATAAAGACAATAATTTAGGCTAATTATAATAAGTATCCTAATTTTATGGCTATTTATGTATTTGACCCTTTTTTAAAGGAATAAATTAATTTTCCCCCTGAAGTTTGACATATTAGACACTTTGCTCCCTCTAGTTTCAGTATTAATTATTCTCTCCCTATAAACAAAATAGTAGGCACTTTACCTTATCTAGGTTCAGTAATTGTCATTCTCCCCCTCTGAAAACCAAAATATTAGACATTTTACCCCCTAGCCGTTAGGAAATCCGCTACTCTATTGCTTTGACCGTCAAAAAATCAATTAAATAACCTTATTACCCTTGATTACATGAGTTATGCTCTCTAATAATACAACTAATTGTTTTTAAAGAAAAAGAACCAGAATTAAGAAAATAAAAATGTAAATATATTTAAAAAAAAATTAAAAAAAAAAATTTTATACAGTTAGCAACATAAAAATTATGTATTTTAAAAAAATCAATATTTCAAAATAAATTTTAATAATTTTTTTAGTTTTTTGCAATTTTATTGTTTTCTTATTTTATTATTCTTTATATTATTGTTTTTTAAATAATTTTTTTAATTTTACAATTCATTATTTAAATTAATGTTTTGTAAGTAAATTTTTCATTTTTACATTTAATTTCTTATATTTATTTTTGTTTAAATAATTTTTTTATTTTTTTATTTTCAATTATGTCCTTTAAAATACTTTTGTTAGTTTTTTTTAAAATTTTTTTTTTCTCTAAACGATTAGTGATATCATTAGAAGGTATAACTCATGTGTTCAAGGGTAATAAAGACATATAATTAATTTTTTGATGGTCAAAGTAGTAGACTAACCGATTTCCTAATGGTTATGGGGTAAAATATCTAATATTTTGGTTTTCAGGGGGAAAAATGACTATTACTGAAACTATATGGGGTATAGTGTCTAATATTATGGTTTACATGGGAAGAATGACCATTACTGAAAGTAGATGGGGTAAAGTGTCTAATATGTCAAACTACAGGGGGGAAATGATTATACCCCCTTAAAAAAGGCTCAAATCCATAAATAGCCAAAGTGTCTGAAACTAGTGGGGCCAAAGTGTCTGTTATTGGTGAAATTAGATAGCATGACACATCAGCAAGAGACAAGGGTCGGGGGTGCCTCATCACCAAAAGTCAAAAAAACCGAACCAACCTAAGTTGACCGTAAAAGGCCCAACAGCATTCCCCCCCCCCTTCCCCCTCCCCCAACTAAGATGACATAGATGATTGGGTAAGAAGATCCGTTCAGGACCATCAAGATGGTCAGGGTAAAGTCTGTGATAGGGAAAAACCACCGGTCGGGGAAAGGGACTTTGGTTAGGATTGGCAGATGATCGACTGACTGACACTTGGACAATATTTGGATTTAATAAAGTTACGACTCTAATACGTATAAGAGTAATCAGACCCAAACAATACATCTCGAAGAACACTTTGATAAGGAAATACACTTCTTTATAGATATCACGGTGCAGATTAGGCAAAAAAACCTAATCCCATTAAAATACAACCAACGCAAAACAAGGAAGAGAATAATACGATTTCGATAAGTTAGAATTCATTTCCATTGCAGGAACTGGCTTAACTTGTACACCAAGATTTAGGGTTTTATACATGTATAAATAGACGCTAATAACACCCATAGAGGGGTGAATACAAATTCTGCTTTCAAAAGTGTGTGAGAGATTGAGGGTTGTAATCATTTTCTATATAGAGAATTTTTCTCGTCGTTGCCTGCAACCGTGGACGTTTCCCCACATTGGGGTTTTACCACGTAAAATATTGTCCTTACTTTTACCTTTTCTCTTTTGCAGTTTATTATCCATATTTATTTGCACCCATTTGTGTGACGCGTGGTGAGTTGCAATCAATACAAAAATCACCGTCAACAATTGGCACTAGAAGGAGGGTATGAACCTCCGTTAGCATTGAATTTGAGAAGTTGGTGAAAGACGACATTATGGCCACCAGCAGAGGCAGAAGTCAGTCACCAATAACACCGATGCTTCGCCCAACATCCCTAACCCAGACGATGCTAACGCCGTTGGAGAAGATCCACCCTCAAGGACTCCACCGTTTGCTAGACCCAACATAATAATATCCACGGATGTAACAGTTGGTATTTTCCTAGATGCGTTTTGACAGATCCTGAAATCCCCGTGAAAAGTCATTGATAATGCCATTAGATAAGGAATCAATATAACGGCTAGTGCCAACCTAAGTTCACCATTCTAGCTCTCTACACCGGTGGCTGCTCAAGATCCTAGGATATGTTATGAAATAGAGGCGACCACTCTAGGAGCACCCTAGATATTCAAAAAAGATAGGGCAAAGTGTCATGAAAGAAATGAATGTTCACTTAAATGGGACGACCACCAAGAAGACCGAGGAACAAGGGAGCACATGAAGTCCAGTTCACGGGAGAACCTGGGGAGATATGATGGAAGAGAAACCTACCCCGAGCTGGTAGATAGGCATGACGGCCAGAGGAAAAGGTCTCGCTTAGTTTCAAGTGATGACGAAGTTGCCCTCAAAAGACATCGAACCCAACCCCTTTGGTCAAGCGCAACCTGTACGATGCCTAAATTACTGGGTGAGTCCTTAAAGACCCATACGGGCTCACCATTCGAGACAATAATCTGTACAAGAAGCCCTCAAGATTATAGAGCTTTGCGAGAAGAGACACCACCAAATACCACAGATTTTACCAGGAGAATGGCCATAAAACCTCAACATGCTATCAACCGAGGGATTACATTGAAAAGCTGATCAAAGAAGGGTATCTCTAGGATATAATCCTGAGGAAAGGGGATGACCAATACAAGGACGCACGGAAAGAAGAACGTGACAGGAGCTAGAGGAGCCCCATATGAAATTCAGACAGTGGGGTGATCAATACCATCTGTAAGTGCCTCACTTTTTTATTCGCTTATTTTGTTAACAAAACCACAATGGGTTTCAACTATGTAAGGGTAACTTAGGATTGAGGAAATCTCCTCAAATGCTAATGGACCTCATTGTGGACATCAAGATCTTCAAGGAAGGTAATTTACTTGTCTTGACTCTCAATTTAAGAGATTTAGAGTGCACACACACAACTCATGCATTTTAGTATTTGTGTTTGTTTTGATATGGTTGGTAAAATCTCATTGTATTTCAAAGAAATACATTTTTGAGATTTTTCGTATTTTTTATGAGTCCAACCATGTGTGGATTTGTCCCTAGATGAGTTCCAAGCGATTGGAGACTTATCTATATGTTTCGGATGATTTTCGAGACATTTGGGACATTTCATCTTTTTTATCGAAAACCGGAATTCGATTTCGAGCTTAGAGTGGAAATTTATGTAATTTTCCGTTTTTGTATTGAGTGATTTGGTTGCATGTGAACTCTATTTGAGTTGTGATTCCTTAATGCTCGAATGGATTTAACTTGATAAATAATTAGTCCTCTTGAAGCCTCTCACGTGGTCTCACCTCACTGGATTATTCTTAATTGTATTGTTCTCTCAAATGTCAAATGCTGTGCGTATTGTTTGTTAAAGTATACATATATATATATATATGTGTGTGTGTGTGTGTGTGTGTGTGTGTGTGTGTGTGTGTGTATAAACGGTGCCGTTTTGGTGTGTTAATATATATATATATAGTAACGTGCACCTCTGATTTGCAAAATCTATATATATATATATATATATATATACTTCTCTTCTTTTCAGCTGCACCTGTGAGCAAAAATTAGATTTTGGAGAGAAAAATAAATTTTTAGAGAGAGACTTTCAAGATTCCAGCTTTACTCATCCAAATCCAAAACCCATCATCTTCACACATCATCTAGCATGTTCTTGGTATGATTTCTCATGGTTTTCATTATTACTCACATGACTTGTAGTTAGAACATTTTTTTTCATCTCTTCACATGTTCTTGCTTTATAAGAAAGCATTTGCATTACTTGGCTAGTTTCAAGATTGCATATTTATTACTTGACTAGTTTCAAGATTGCATTTTTATTGTGCTTTGTGAGTTGTTTGTTGTAGCTATTGCATATAGGGTTTGATTCGCACATATAGCTAGGTTGTATGAATGCCATATAGCCTCATGATATCTAGGAATGTCTTTAACATGTTCATCCATTCCTAGATAAGCTTAAATGTTTAACCTTGCATTTTAGCTTCTTGAATATTGCATATATTCACCTTAGGTTGTGTTATCTCTTCTCTTGTGAGTTAAGATAAGCCTACCACGTGTAGGGGTCAAACACCTTAGGTCCAAAATCGTTATTAAGGCCTGCAGGTAGTAGTGGTGGATTAGTAATCGAGAATTGTGTGATGGGAGGTCAACCTAGGTTGTAATCATCATTAGAATAGTGGATTTGAGGATCGAAGTGGCTAAGTGGTTAGCCCGTGGTTTTTTCCTTGTTAAGGGTTTCCACGTAAGAATCAAGTGTTATTTATTTTCCACATTTTACACTTGATTGTTGTTTTGACTAGATTGGGGTTTTTTTAAATATTGACTTCTTTACAAAAAGTTGGTAATTAATTGACCCCCCTCTTCTAGGTTATTAGACACACACATTATAGGGAATTTTCACCATCTTTTGTGGGTCACATATTGGGGTAGTAGTCAGGAGAGAATGACCGAAGTTAGAGAAGAAATGAACAGTTAGAAGAATCTAGAAACTCACCAGGGCCCCGATCAGAAAAAGTTCAAACAATGATAGGACCCAATAGTATTCTCCAAGGCAAACACACATAGGTCGTAAGTAAGGTCGAACGATGCAATAGTTGTCTTTTTTTCATGTGGTCACAAAGAATTAAAAAGAGTGTTGATCGACAGTAAGAGCTCGACAGATATCCTGAGCGTTGAAGTGTTCGACCAATTGGGGTTATAGAGAAAAGACCTTCAACTATTCAGGGTCCCACTAAGAGGCTTTGGAGGAGCAGAGGTGAGGTCGCTAGGAATAGTGAAGCTACTTGTGGAGATCAGGAGCTTTCCCTGCACCAAAACATTGCTATTGGATTTGTAGCTGTAAATGTGGAAAATTGGCCATACAACGCCTTGTATGATGTGATCATATAGGATTAGGCCATGACCTATATTAATCAATCACCAAGATCCGTTTACTGACGAGATTCATATATATCAACTAATTATGGCTATATATGGGTGATCTTTATCCTGAGTATTTTATCAACTCCTTTATTTTAGATCATGGTCTTTGATATACCACGGGTGAGGTAGGATGCAGTTCCTGATCAATATACTTCGCATGTTGGGATTGTGATTTGGCTTGTGGTTGGGAAGGTTTGTACTCAATAGTGAAATCCACTCCTTCTTTTGAGAAGTAGATGGTAGTTCTCTTAAGGGTTGATTCGGGGCTTGGACAATATGATTGCTCTCCTAATTTCGTGAGAAAATAAGATTTATTGTCCAATAGAGAATCTATGGTACTTAAAGGATATATGTAATTATAGGGGTATAACGGATATTATGACCTAACTCTAATTATGAACTATTGTGGAGGATCACACCATGTGTAATAGCTATATGGACACCGAGTTGTATCGGTCTGTGTAAAAGCGTCTGCAGTTGAGAGAGTGCAGCTTCGGGTTTATAGTGGAATAACACCGTAGTTAATAATCAAGGAATATTAATTAAAGAGTTAAATTAATGTTTCCGAAGAGTATTGGAGCTCAAAATACTGTGGGTCCATTAGGTCCCCTTGCTAGCCCGATTGATTTAGGTAACAAGGGTCATTGTTATTTAATTAGATTGTCCAATTAATTGTGTTACGAAAGTGACACGTGTTTATTCAGAAATTAATTGAATAATGAGATTATTTGATTAATGAGATTATTTGATTAATGAATAATGGTGATTAAATAAATTAAATAATAAGATTATTTAATTATGTTATTAATCACTAAATAGAGGATGTTTGTTGATATTTGTTTTTTGAATAAAAAAGATAATATGATTATTTTATTTTATTAAATTAAATATTTAATTTTTGAATTTAAATAGTATAAATTCAAATTAGATGATATCTTTTAATAAAAATAAAATAAAGATTTTGTTTTAAATAATAAGATATCATGAGGTTTTTAAAAGAGGAAATATATATCTGATATATTCTTTGAAAATCGACCAAAACAAGTTATTAATTAACACAAGAGACAAAAACAGAATTTGGTCTCTTTGGGTTGATGTGCAAGTGTTGCGCGTGAGTAAAAAACAAAAACATAGAAGAAAAAGAAAGTGTGGTCTGCAGCCACAAAGAAAAAAAATAATAATATATTTTTGTCTTTGATCCATTCCATACATAGAAAACAAGTGTTGTTTTTTTAAGTTTCTTCTACCTCCATTCAAGTTCTTAAGTACCGTGATGCACCCCTAAGCAGTTACCAATCCCGGGTGATAGCGAGGAAGATCTTGTGGTACAGACCATGAGCATATCGAAAAGTAAATGAGTCTCCAAACGTTTATATGGTTCTAAAATTTTCTTCTTCTGTTTAAATTGACTTCAATTTCTTATGTTTACATATTGTATGTATTAGTTCCGAAAATAATTATGATCCCAAGTTCACTGGTTCTATATTATGATCTATATAAAAATTTTAAAACCTACCTCCGCTGTATTACTAGTGAACGGGGTTCCAACATGGAATCGACGTAAAGTTAATCTCCCAATATCTAGTGGTCGATCCAAACAGAAAACCTATCATCCGGAAGAGGAGACGGTTCAACTCGGAGAGAAGCAAGGCGATCAAAGAAGAGATAGAGAAGTTGTTCATGACAGGATCGATAAGGAAAATGCAGTAACCCGAGTGGGTTGCCAATGTGGTGTTAGTGAAAAAGAAGAACAGTCAGTGGAGGATATGTGTAAACTTCACCGACCTCAACATAGCATGCCCAATGGACAGTTTTCTGTTACCCTAAATCGATCAACTGGTAGATCCAGCAGCCGACCACAAAATACTGAGCTTCATGGATGCTAACTCAGGCTACAACTAGATCCGGATGTTCAAGCCAGATGAAGAAAAAAGTGCCTTCACAACTGACCAAGGGCTATACTGCTTAAAGTAATGCCTTTTGTTCTCAAGAATGCCGGGGTAACTTACCAGAGACTGGTAAACAAGATGTTCGCCCGACAGATCTACAAAAATATAGAGGTATATATGGATAACATGTTAACAAAGAGCATAACATCCAGAAAGCATGCAATAGATCTCAGGGAGACGTTCGGGTTACTAAGGAAGTTAGACATGAAGCTTAACCCAAAGAAGTGTGTTTTCGGGGTGCCCTCAGCAAGATTCCTCGGTTTCAAATTTCATCAGAGAGGAATCGAAGTAAATCCAGAGAAGATAAAAGAATTAGAGGAGATGAGATCCCTAAGGACCCCAAAGGAAATTCAAAGACTAACATGTTGTTTAGCATCTCTGAATCGAGAAAAATGTTTGCCGTTTTTCAGAGCAATCAGGAAGAGCAAGGGGGTAGAGTGGATTGATGAGTGTGAGTAGGCTTTTCGAAAGATCAAGGAGTATTTGGGAAAAGTACCAATCCTTTCCAAACCTCTTGAAATAGAGGTGCTCTTTTGTCAGTAGCAACTGTGGCTACCAGGATGGTGTTGGTTAGGATAAATGAGGGAGTACAAAAGTCACTGTACTACACAAGAAAGGCCTTACTACTGGTAGAAACGAGGTACTCAACGGTCGAGCAGATGGCGCTAGCACTAGTAATATGAGTAAGAAAACTAAAACCTCATCTTCAAGCTCTTAATATTGAGGTCTATACGGATTGCTTGTTGAAGCAGATTCTGTCAAAATCAGAGGTATCTGGGATGTTAACCAAATGGCCAGTAGAGTTGAGTGAATTTGGTATAACATACCGGACAAGAGCCATAATAACAGGGCAAGTTATAGTCGACCTAATCATTGAATTCGTTGAGCCAAACGACGAGGTGATCAAGATTCTCAGCGAAAAGGAAAATGAAGAGTTTGCCTAGAAACTACATGTCGATGGGTCGTCAAACATGTATGGCAGTGGGGTAGGCATAGTGATATCCACTCTAGAAGGTGATCAGGTAGAGTGTGCCCTATGGTTTGACTTTTATGCCACAAATAACATGGCCGAATATGAGGCACTTTTGGCAGGACTTAGGGTTTGCACGGTACGAGGGGCGGATGAGCTGGAGATAATCAGTACCTCACAGGAGGTGGTAACCAAATCTTGGATGAATATCATGCCAAAGAAAACAACATGGACACTTATTTGGCGATAGCCAGGGTATTGCCAGGGAGATTCAAGACATATAGGATTACTTAAATCCGGAGGGAAAAGAATGAAAAGGCTAACACTTTGTCAAAGTTGGCATCGAAAACCATTAGCGTACAGTCAAATATTATTCCAATTGCTCACCTCAAAATACCAATCATCGAAGGTGAAAATGGAGCATTGGAAATAGAAGTGATCGAAGAAAGACGAGCCACATGGATACCCTAATCAAGGAATATCTAGAAGATGGAACGCTCCCATTAGAGGGGATTGAATGAAAGCACCTCAGATACAGAGCACCAGATACTTGATAGTTGGAGGAGAATTGTACAGGAGAGGGTTTTCGAAGCCTTTACAGAGGTTCGTCTGCCCAGTAGAATGTAAACAGATATTAGAAAGCATCCACGGAGGGGTATGTGGGGATAACTCTGGGGTAAAAAGTTTGGCGCACAAGACTCTCTAACAGGGCTTCTTCTGACCTACCCTATTCTAGGATGCTCAGCCAGTTACAGAACAGTGCGTCAACCATTAGAGGATAGCTAATGACATTAAAAGGTCGCCTAAGCAGTTGAAGAACTTGACATCACCCTACCCGTTTGCAGTGTGGGGAAAAGATCTAATTGGCCCAATGGCAACAACAACCAAAGAATGAGCAAATCACGCCATTGTGGCTGTAGACTACTTCACGAAATGGAGTGAGGCAGAAGCACCAGTGCATAAAATTGAGGCCAACATGATAGATTCTATGAATAAGAATATCATCTACCAATTTGGAATCCCGAGCATAATATTCACATACAACGGGACCCAATTCGACAGTGACAACTTCAGGGACATGTGTTAGGGTTTTAGCATAAAGAATTTTTATGCCACACTAGCCCATCCTCATACCATTGGCCAGACGGAAGTGGTGAACAAAATAATTATGCATTCCCTGAAGGTAAAGCTGGATGCTAAGAAAAGGAATTAGGCAGACAAGCTGAACAAAGTCTTATGGGCATATCGGACCATAGAAAGAACTTCGAAGGGAGAGACCCCCTATTCACTAGCATTTAGGACAGAGGAAGTAATCCTGGTTGAAGTAATTCTTAATTCACCAAGGGTACAACTCTTTCACCTCGAGGTAAATGTGGAAATATAAGAACAAAACCTAGATGAGTTAGAGGAAAAAAGGGACCTGTCGAGGATAAGGAATGTTGCCTATCAACAAAAGGAGCCAGGTATTATAACTCACATGTCTGATTCAGGAGATTCCAGCTCGAGGATTTAGTTCTCAAAAGGGTGTCGTCTAACACAAGAGAGAAATCAACTAGATCGTTGGCAATTAAATGGGAAATACCATACCAAGTGGTCGGGTTTGCCTGCCATGGAGCATACTGCATTGCCTAACTATAAGGGGGAGAGTTACCTAGGCCGTGCAATACTCAATACATGAAGATTTTCTACCCCTGAAAATCTCTTAATTCTAGATATTATTTTTTAGTTAGAAATTAGTATATTTTTTTCTTAATGATTAGCTAATTTATTGATGTCTCTTTTAGTTTTCAATAAAAATCTTATTAAGGAAACAATTTCAAGAAGTCAAGAAAAGTGTTCTAAATTTGCTTTTGTTTACAAAAGCAATCCCGGAACACCTAGAAGTCGCTCAATGCCAATAGAAGCACCAAGGAGGCCTAGCGAGAGGCCAAAAACACATGTTGCACAAACAGTGTACACTCACCGAAACTAACTGGGTGTAATGAAACACTTTTAGGACGCCTTCAGGTCACGAGCTCTTAATGGAATGCGCCATGAGTTGAATGAGGGATAAAATATTTATCCTCAAAATAGTTGCAAATGAAATCTAAGTTCTCGTAAAGTTAGTATAATATAAGATACCCAATTGCAACGAATCTTGATTAGTGGACTATTGGGAGACGTCCCAATGACTTAGTTGATAGATAAAAGACAACCGTCTATAAACTACATACCGTGTAAATGTTTTACAAGAGAACACTACTTGATAAAAGAGTAGAAGCGGCAAAGCAGTTGGGAAGTAAAGTAACCGATCGAGTCAGAACCAATGCTACCCAAAGATGGCCCACGCTAAACCTAATCACTACAGTTGCTTAGTTAAAGTTAGGACGGCTAACTTAGTTCATATAGTTTAAGTTGACGAGCGATCCTAGCCATAATAGGATTACTTGGTAAAATGTGGTGAATCCAACTCAGGCATGATAAAAAATGAGCAACTAGTCAAGGACCGGTCACAACCAAACATGTTAATATGGTCTCAATTAAGTCAGTCGACTTGGTGTAAGGCAACATACAAAGTTCGAGTCAGTTCATGACTCCAACCATTAATATAAATGTTTGGTTAAAAGTAGTCCATTCGACTTAAGCTTGGTAACCAATATACGATTTTAGCTATGTAACACAAGGCAAAAATAGTAGTCGAAGATAAAAAGAATGGTATTATTCAAATCAAAGTCTGAGAATTACATAAGCAATTTTTGGGAGATTACAAAAATAATGGTCGAAGAACTACATAAGCAAAGCAGGATAAAAGAATCAAGCATCTGGAGTGCTCGAGGGACCTCTGGGCCTGGATTTCCTAGGAGCAAGGTCAGCATCCCCATAACCCTCGGTCAAGTTTCCAAAGTCTGGCCAACTGATATCAACTTTTGAGTCTTCAGCCATGAAAATAGAGTAATATGTATCAGGCAAGGGACTAACATCAGTTCCCTTAGTCAGGGTGCCACTCTTTTCCCAGCATGAAAGGCTAACAAGGAAGAATTAGAGGAAAGTTACGCATGGGGTGGGGGTCATTCCCGATTGATCTACAATAAGCCCTCTATCTGATCCTTTGGTTCTTTATGTCTTCTAGGGACTCATCTTTAGGCTTTTTGATGGTCCTGTCCCATTTTTGATGAGCCTTCCCCGAAGACCGCTCTTTGCCACCAAAGAACATCCAAGTAGTAGCCAACTCTCTCTCAAACTCCCTCAGCATGATTGCCTCAAAAGTGGGAGACCTCTTGCAATGGTCTATATTTTGAACTTTAAGGAATGATCTGACCTCTTAGGAGAGCACTTCCATAATGATATGCTGTTGTTCCAGATCTTTTATAAGATGCTCATAACGGATCCGAGCCCCGTCAAATGCATGTAGTGATTCAATCCTGACTTGCTAAGCAAAAGTAAAGGTGTCTTCATAACTCTGCCTTAGCAATCCTCATCTGTAGCTCAGTAATCCTTATGGTGAGCTCTTTGAAAGTTTTCTCAGCTACAGAGGCTCTACTCTAAACATTGGCAATATTCTTCCTCAGGGCAACCTCAATCGTAGCATGATTCTTCAGCTTCTCATCGTATTGCCTAACCTTGAATGCATGGACTGAGGAAAACTTGAGAGCATCATCATTTTCAACAAGGTTCTTCTTCAACCGGCTTGTCTCCGTAGCTTGTTTCTCCTGATCAGTAAAGGCCTAGGTCATCTCCTCCACCGTCTAACAAAAGGGTAGAAGGAAGGGTAAGAATATTGGTGCATACAAGCAAAAAATAGAGGTAGAAGACAATTACAAAAACTCTATTATTGAATATCAGACGAATACACTTAAAATACTAACAGCTCTAGCCTCTCTCCAACAACCATTACCGATGTACTCTTCACTTGCTGACATGGTGAGGAGAATGGAAAAGGGGTTAGTGCGAGAGTTACTCGAACTAGGAGGTAGAGAAGACCCAGATATAAGAGCATCCGCTGAAATCGATGTAGAAGATCTGTTATGACAAGGAGTAGAAATTGTCAGAGGTATTAGGGACGGATCCATGACTTTTTACACCCTTAAAATTCCACCGCCCTCTTAAACCTGAAGGATAGTTGCATGGGCCCCGAGTTCCTACCCTTTAAAGGCTTGACTTTCACTTACCGTCCTGGTGACGAGACACAGGAAGTGCATTAGCAGGGGAACTCCCAGCCTGGTTGGTCCTAGTATCATTAACCAAATTCATTACTATAACACCTGAAGAGACCTTAGACTTATCCAATTGAACATGCTCTTCATTACCATCAAGAATATCCTGATCAATGTAAAAATCCTTCGAGCTAGGCCCATCATGATTAGAGTTAGAGTCGGTGAAAACTATCTGACATTTAATAGAAAGTTACATAGTGGCCTTCCAAAGATGCTGAGCGGGCGGATCAACTAGAGCCGTGTCAACAGGAGGATCAGCTTGGTCTCGAGATGGCTCAGGATAGATAGAAGGAACTATTTGTTATGGCATATCCATATAACCAGCTCTGATCAGGGCCGAATCAGTTGTCACGGTCAGGCCAAATGAAGGGGGAACAAGTGTCATGGATTTACGGTCACCCATTCTCTTTGATCGTTGCTCCCATGAAATTAATTCAGTTAGGGATCCTTTATCATTCTCATCATCCTCATCAAGGATGATAGGATCAATCCCCGATCAAGAAGCCATTTGACCAGCAGCAAGTGGTGCTTCCATATGTTTAAGGATGGCCTCGAAGGCAGAGGATCCCTCTACAGTATTAGCCACTTTGCCACCAGGAATCTCTCCACCAGATTCCTCTCTACTAGACTTATCCATGCTTGGCCTATCTCTGCTATACCTCTTCATACTAGACCTATCTTGGTCAAATCCCTCTTGGGTGGACCTCACCCGAGTAGACTTACCCCAAGACGACATTCTATTACTTTCTTTGGGAGGAACATCACGTTCACTCCGTTCAGTCTGCCTAGTGGAAGCCACCAAAGTATTATGCTCAGGTTCATATATATGTTCCACTAAGTCATGCATGGGGGGTGCAATTCCCTGAGCAACCTGATCGACGACCGTTTTCCTACTCACCTGGTCATGGTTCTTAGCCTTTTCGGCCTGCTCGCCAACAATGACATACATCTCATAAGCTGAAAAGGGAATCCAAAGAAAAATAATAAGTATAAGTGCGTACAACCAAAAGCCAAGCGATAAGGAATTTAGGACTTATAGCCCCTGTGACAAGCAGGGATATCCAAGAAAAGCCCTAACTCGATCAACTATTTCTCTACGTACAAATTGCGGTGATCCATTACTTCTCACGAATTCTGGGTCGCCGTGAAAACCTTGTTTGCCTGGCTTTGATTCATAACATACGCAGTTTTGTTCCATAACTTAGGGCTACAAAAGTGTCTCGAGACACTACTTACGATAAACCATTAGTTGGGATCGACCACCACGATCTCGTCCCAATCGCCACTGATAAAGAACCAACTATTTTCGAGTACTTGTCTGAGAAGGGGAAATCCTAGGTGAAGCCTTTGTGGTTCTTGTGAGTGGGAGTGCCAGGCTTTCCTTTAAAACCATGAGGTATCTAGTTGTTAGAGGAGGTCGACATTAGATAGAAGGTGCCTCCAGCATTTAAGCGTCCAAGGGTTTAAAAATTGCATATCTCCTTGGGTGTCGGGGGGTACTTAGCCTTGATCTTCTTTAATAGGTGCCACAAGCTGATCAACACCCTATAGAAGTAAGGGGTCAGTTGTACAGAAGCGATGCCCATATCTCTCAGAAATCAAGAAATGAAAGGTTGAATGGGGATGGTGACCCCAAAAGTCAGCATGGCCCAGTAAAAAGTAATAGCATCAGGATGAGGGTCTATACTGCGCGCTCACCACAGGAGATCAATTGCATCGAACAGGGAATTTCAAATCGATCCCTAAACTTTCCAAGTTCATTAGTCACCACATTTATTTCGTAGTCAAAGGCACTTGGGTGATTAGTAAAAAACTTCAACATATGTTCCCGTATTTCTCTTGGAACCTTCTCCATATTCAGGTTTTGCATGATTATCTTCAAATCACTTGCAAGACGAGTGGTTTCCTTTGACGAGGCCCTAGCAGCTTACCGTGAACTCGTTTTCCTCGACAAACCTGGACAAACATCAGTAGAGGTATAAGCAGAAGGATTAGCACATGAAGGAATACACTCAAGACGGGCAACAAATTAATCTACATTTATGGTGATAGCTTGAGACGAAGGAGTGTACATTTGAAAATGACCTCAGAGAATATTCTCAAGTCTAGCAATATTTTCTCTATCACTGGCCTCAATGGTACGTATGAAGAATTCAAAAATTGATAAGGAATAGTAGGATCCATACCTGAGAGGTTGGTGAGAGCAACAAAACATGAACTGTTGATAAAGAAGAGATGAAACGAAAAAAGAGCTCTGGATTTGGCGAAAAAGGAAATTTTAAGGTTTTTACGGATAAAAATATAGGGTCGTGAGAGGGAAATAGAATAGTTTTAAATTATATATACGAGTGGATGACATCATCAGAATAAGTAAACATCACCAGGCGTAACGTGCAAGAGTGGGAGTAGGTGTACAGTCCCCAAAAATCACACGTAGTTCAAAATTCAAAAAGTTGCTAATGATTGCATCAGTCGAAACAGATGTGGTTGGGGTTAACGCTTAGATGTTAAGCAATTAATACCCATTAATGAGTTACAAGACAAGGGAAGAACAAATTAAACACACCTCACCGAGCAGGTTCCTTTTTGGAACGAGATACTCGGTCTTGTATGTTTAAGGCGGTATTGTTATTGGTGAAATTCAGATATTGTTAACCAAAAATTCGCTCTAGGTGAACCCTAAAAACCATAACCTTGGTAGATCGCGATCAGGGTAGTTACCTTCGGTACCGGTTACACGTGTGAAAATGGATAAAATGCAAGAAGAAACGATAACAACTTGATCAATGTTATTTAACTCATAGATCTAGAATGTACAAGTGTTTAGCATAGTTCTCTATCTCCCTCTCTCTCTTTTCTCTCTACTTAATCGGAGGTTGCAAGTGCATATACGTTGATATGTGGACACAAATAACAATGGTGATGGCTAGGCTTGGTGCTCACTGTAGGATCAAGCGATAAAGGCTTTATAGACTGTCCTTTTTTTTTCCTCTTTTCCACCATTGCAACCGATATTATCCTTGTATTTATACACAAAAATGCTAGGGTTTTTCCTTGGCGGACAAGCCGAAGATCACTGGATTGATCTTCTTTCCCCATTTGGCGAGGATTTTCTATTTAATGTGATTGACCTTATAGAATCAACAGGCGAAGAATATCTCAGTGGGAAATATGTTTGTTTCCTTATTGAACTCTTTCATTATGGCTCTGTGCATGTGGAGCTTGTTTATAGAATGGAGAATCATTTTGATTCCATCTGTTTGTGGTGTGATACCTTAAAGTACTAACCTGGTGATGTGGCTAGGTACCTTATAGAGTAAGTGTGCTGGCAAGGTACCAGGGTGTACCATTCTGATACCATTTGAATGATCGCGATGGCAAGGTATCTCGGGTACCATTCTGGTAACGAGGTGCTTGGTTGATCTTGATATGGCGAGGTACTTTAGGGTACCATTCTGGTGGCGAGGTATTTGGTTGATTTTGGTGGAGCTTTGTGATCTTCTAGGAGTTTTAAGAGCATCCTATTTCCTACTGGAAAGGTAGGACTCATACCTCGACAGGTTAACAGGTCATTGTTTCGGTACCTGGGTACCAGTTGGGTAGCCCATGAGGGTGTATGAGCTTTCTCTTGCTCCTACAATGGTGTCGAAGTATCTAGGTTATGCTAGACCTAGTATTTTGAGGTACATCATTGCGTCCAATACCTATCCGATGTGAGGAGATTCCTTCTATCAGCTGTTACCTGGGTAAAAAATTTCCATTTGACTCGCTACCAAAAGTGGATGTTAACAGAAGTCCCCTCTGAAAATACAATCACAATTAAATGCTCAAGGCTAACCTAGAGGGGGGGGTGAATAGGTTAGGCACCTTTTTCGACTCCCTTAGAAACAAACAAAAGTTTGTCCGTCTAGATTGCTTCTATCACAATATATATATTAATAAAAGACAATTAGTCAATAAATAAACACAAGTAAAGTGTGATACAAACAAGTAATTGTAACACATACACAATCTATATTATAAAGAAGAAGTCAACATACATAAAGAGTTCTATCCACAATACAAATATTAGAGAGATAGGGATAGAGAAAAGTTGACACAAGATATAACGTGGTAAACCTCTGAAGAGGAAACATCCAAGGGCTAGCAGCCACCGGCAAACAAAATCCACTAGTAGATAAGACAAGTACAATCTCTCAAGTGACCTCTTCACCTAGAAACTACCCTTCTATCCTACTCTAGAAGTTGTCGCCCTATGCTCAACAATCCGAGGCTTCACACCTCTTGTCAAGACTTCCTTGCTCACCTTATCCGGATCTTCACAACCCAAGGCAAGACTTATTGCTAAACTATCCGAGCCTTCCCGACTCTAGTCAAGACTTACTTGCTCACCTATCCAAGTTCTCCCAACTCTAGGCAAGACTTCTTGCTCTACTATCCAAGGCTTCACACCTCTAGCCAAGCTTCCTTGCTCGACAATCCGAGGCTTCACACCTTTTGCCAAGACTTCTTGCTCAACACCATAGGTCTCACACCTATTGTCAAGACTTTCTTCCCACAAGGCATCTAGGTGATCATGAACGCAAAACGCAAACAAGCACGCAACATATAATGCTATGATCAAAACATCCTATGGAAAATACTAGACATGAGCATGAATGCACAAATCACATATAGTCTAGTTCATCATGCATGACTAGTCAATCTAGATTATGTAAGATATGATCAACATTAATCACAAACTAGATTTATGCATATATCTAAACTTGAATCACAAGATATGATCAACAAATCACAAGATCAAGTTTAAATCACAAAAACCTAAAACATGCTAAAATCATATGACAATGTCAAATAGATCTAAGCATAAGTTCTAGAGCATATTCCTAATCATAGATTCAACAAATCACATGAATAGCTCAAAAGAACATAAGCACATGTATTATGTGAGAATTTCAGCCAAGAGAGCCTAATACATGTGAGGAACTATTTTTCACAAAATCAATCAATCAAAGATCACAAAATAGTCCTAGAATCAAATCTAGCACAATACAATCCCAAACATGTGATAACATAAACAAAATCAAAACATAACTCAACATGAATGATTTCAATTGAAACTCAACCTACCTTTGAAAGTGTTCAAAACACAAATCAAAACACTCACAATATACAAATATATGTAGAAGAAGAAAACCCAAGGCAATTGACCAAGTTTTAAAAGAAAACTTAGAGAGAAAATCAATACCTTAGTTGATCTAGGTGAAGTCCCGTTTTTGTATGATTAGACACGAAAAACAGCAGTAAAATAAACTTAAACTTTCTGAGAAAAGATGGAGGATGAATAGATGAACACTCTCAACTTCAAATCACTCAAATCAGAGTTCAAATGAAGAAGTTATGGTGTTTGGAATGTGAGAAAATTTAAAGAGAAAATTCTGCACACTTGATTTGAATTTCTTCTTAGAATGAAATGTGAGAGGGAAAGAGTTTATAAAGGAGTGGGAGACTTGGACATGTGAAATGAACAAAAGGGGAAAAATGAAGCCAAGCAAGCTTGCTGCCCGAGATGGCGCGTGGGCATCTCGAGCCAGCAAGCCTTCTGCCCCGAGATGGCCACGCGCCATCTCGGGAAAGAAGACAATGCTTGCTTCTTTCTCCTTCGACCCTCCTTTACGTTCTTCGACCGTTCTCCGGCCTCCGAACTCGGAATTCCAATCTGTTTATGGATTACGAACCATAACTCTCACAAGGACATGGAAATATAAGATACTCAACCCAAAAAATAATAATTCGACCCGATATATGAAGATGAAGACAATGTATGAAACATGAGTTGAAAGTGTAGTATCTTTGACTTAGAACTTGAAATCAATAGTATGAGTAACCGAAATGAACGAAACTCAATCAAGAATGATTTAAGACTAAATCCAAGTTCAATATCCATGTTATACAAACATATACATGCACAAACACAATTCACACTAGAATGCAAACTATATAGAGATAGTTTCCAATCATGCATATTCCAAAACATGTTATTTCCAAACCAATGCTTGAGCATTCATCTCTAAGTGTGTGAATATGTTATACATGGTGCACAAAGATGCACGGACACAAATGTATGATATGTGTGTGTGTGCCTAAGCCTTGTAAGAGAAAGATAAGGTCTTAGTATACCTTTGTAGAAACAAATTGCATCCTTTCTCTTTGAAGACTTAGAACTTGCTTTGACTTGTTGTTTCTTCTTCTTTGAAGCTTGAATCATCATAAACCTAAACAACTAAGCCATTACATGTAAACATCATTTTGATATGGAATTCATGCCAAAACAAACTAAAACCTAACAATCTCCCCCTTTGGCAAATTCCAAGTCAAAACACCTATACATTTACTATAAATATAAAAATGAAAATAGGTCACAAAATCACTCCCTCACATTACAATGAGTAAGATTCCTATAACTAATCTTCACCAACTCTTGAACTTCATCTTGATCTTCTCTTGAAGCAACCTACAAATCATCTCAAAGCACAATGCATATACAAGAGAAAAACAACAAATGGCAACATATAATATGGATAAGAATATACAATTAAGTCCACAAATACATGTATCTTCCCCTCAATACATGCCAAATACAAGAATCCTTAACCAAATTTTAAGAATAATTATTACAAGCCATTGAAAGTCCAAAAGTTCACAAAAACAATATAAAAAGGAAACTAAGTAGCTAGCAATTCATAACAACTCTTTCTCCCCCTTTTTGACATGAAATGATGTCAAAAGGTAAGAAACATACCATGAGACTCAAATACTAGCTACTAGATCCACCAAAGAAAGATGTGCGTGTAGTTGACCTAACATAATGCTTGAGAGGTGGTCTTGAACTTGATGCAATACACTCCTCTAACTCTTTTATTCTAGCATCTTGTTTTTCAACTATAGAACTAAGCTCATCAACCTTCTTCTTCAAATGCAAAGCCCAATCCGGAAGAATGTTTATGCTAGTCTCTTGACAATCAACTTGTGAACTAAAAAGTCCAAAAGTATCACATGTCTTACCCTTATCCTTATATGACATGTGATGAGAACAAGGCAGCTGCATCAAATGATCCATTGCATGTTTCGGTTGGGCCAATAACAAGGGCAAGAGCTAAGAGATTCAAAGAAGCACTAAATGGCCTAATTCAAGACACTTGGGCTGATTTTGAATTGTTGAAGTCCAAGATAAGCCCACATGAAGACCAAGGCATAATTAATGTCATCAAGGCAATTGATTGGGCCGAATAAGGAAGACTTGGGTGTGTGGCACAAGCTAGGAGAAGAGTCAACTTTGGCTGATTTATTCCCTTTTAATTTCTAAAGAATAATAGTTGATTTGTTTCCCAAATTAAGGGGCTGATTTGTTTCCAGATTTAGCTTTCCAATTAGGGAGCAAGTCAATAGTTTCTCAAATTAGTTTTCTTCTGATTATAAGGCCTTAATGGCCAAATTATCTTGTTTCCTTTTAGGATGGCTTATAGCCTTTCTTTTCGTTTAGGGTTTTAGTATATAAAGGAACGAATTGGATGTAATTGGACAGACTTGAATTGAATAAAAATTGTGAGAGTTCATCTCTTTTTGGTTCTGAAAACTTGACTTATCACTCACATCTTCTTCTTGTTCTTGAGTGTGGCGTCTTCAACTTCTTGATACCGTTGGTTCTTACCTCTTTATAGGTAGCGGGTCGCGGTCCGATAACGTTCTTGTTTATAAACTTGGTTAGAAAATGATCCTTCGTTACCATATATTGGTTCCGGGTCTCACTGCTCTTGGTGAGGTTCATATCAACATGTACGACACACGTTTATCACTATACTTTTCCAAGGGTTGTACCAACATATCATCTCCACTACTTTGAACACCACAAACTAAACACAAAGAAGTTATAAACCCCGGTAATGCAAGCTTCATATCTCCTCTAGTTGAGAAAGTCGCATTATCCAAATAAAACATAAGCAAATCCCAAAGGTTTATAGATTGATTAGTCACTAAGGCATATAGTATTTTGATCTTGTATTTATTCAACTCGGTTGAATTCGAAGATCCAATAATTTTTGTGCAAATGAAAAGATGCCAAAATGCACTTGCCTTATTAACTCATGTTGACTAATATATGCTCTACCTTTCCACTCAAAAGAAGCATTGTCACATAGAGTTCTATCCATGATATTAAGATTCTCAATGATATCAACATCTAGAAAGTTTGAATCAATATCACTAGATAGCCCAAGAAACTTGTTAATGTTTACCGAGTTAACTCTAAACACAACACCCCTAACATCCATCAAAGCATTCAATAAGGTGGCACTATCTCTATATTCATGATAAAGTTCTCTAACAATAGTGTCATTCACTATTCTTAGCATGCTCACCCAATATTCCTAATTTTTATCCTTAATGCATTTAAGAACATAAGAATCTTTACATTTACCTAAGACAATGCCTCTCTCTTGAAATATCTTCTTAGTTGCAAAGATCCCTAAATCCTTTGCTCTTGAAGTTTTGGATCTCTTTGAGGTTGACTTGGCTTTCACAATGGGATTCAATTGATTTCCACTTCCGGTAACTTTAGTTCTTCCCATTTGTTCTTGTGAAATAAGATGCTATAAACATACAAAAGTGAGTGAAAGACAAAACAAGCTTATTAGTCACAAATATATAAAACAATGACATATGACTTAAGAATGAATCATCATGCAAGACAAAGATAGTGAGTAATATCTTACAAGTATCATTAAGTCAAAATAAGCCAACATGTAACAAAATGAAGCATGTGAACATATCATAAAAGAGAACAATGTCTAGCATACAATGCTCCCCCTTGATAAATGCCATGACTAAGATTCATGATAGCATAAGGTTCACAAGGATGTTCACACAATCACACATTCAAGCAATTTGAAGAAATATCAACAAAATAAGCTTCATATGCTAAGAGAGATACACAAAGATTTTTCAAGTTTTCATAATTCTTCAACAATTGCAAGGATATCATCATACTCATAAACAAAGTGCGTGTGTGGCAGATATGCTTCAAATATATATCAAGAAGTAGTTTGATAATCAACATGCTAACAATTTCCAACAACTATTCATCTTAATCTTTTTCCATAAAAGGTCAAACCGATTATCATCCGGAATTTTTGCTTTGAAGAGAATAGATTTCAACACATGAGCGTGTGTGTGCATGTGGCTCATCATCCCATTTTTGTTTATCAACCCGAGCTCATTTGATTTTCAGCTAAACTTCTTTTTAAGCCTTCCTCCTTTTCTTTTTAGGCTTTGAATCAAAGATTTTTTTTTATTGATTTCATTTCAACACTTCTTTGATTTTTCCATTTTTTTTACATAAACAAAAATTCACTTCATGACGGCTTTCACTCATCATAATGGGATAGCTCTTTCCAACATTGGGTAGCTTTCACAACCAAGGTGTGTAGCCCTTTTTCATGAAGGTGCTCGTTGAGTTCTATGTAATTGCCGAAGCAAAATGGATACTAATCATAGGTCATTTTAAATGTACTTCAGCAAAAAAACTTCAAGATGTATCCAATGTTTACATATTAGTAAACTCAACCTACTAGCAAAACATATAAGAGAAGCAAGGTGCAATTTTTAGAAAACCAAGATTTTATAGCTCATAAGCACATGATCTAAGAGCAATAAGCAGAGACTTATTCAAGATCATTACTTCTCTAATGAGTAGTTTTCAAAGAATATGAAGCTCATATTTTCAAAAGTAATGCCACTCAATATACCAAACACAAACAATCATCAAAGTTAAGATCAATGTGAACAATATCACTATTAGATTCTAAAATAGAAAATGTCAATGAGAACCATATGTATACTATACAAAATTCTCTAATATGACATGCTATGAGATGTATGTCAAAAATTGAGTCAAAAGATGAATATCTAAAAGAATATGCATTAGAGTATAGAGATACCTTTTTGCACATTATATTCACCAAAAATCATACTTCCGCTCTTTTTATGAGCACTCTTGCCTTGAATGTCCTCATAACACCAAGTTGACGATGTTTCACAACAAGAGTATAAAAAGCATAATATCTCAACTCAATCAACACATATAACAAAAGAACTTCTTCAAAGTTAATCAACAAATTTTGACCATCATAACAAACATGATGTGAGATAACCAAGTTCATATCAATACATGGAGTATTCAAAGCTAGCAAGCAAGAATTCTCAACACAATTGATATATAGCCTCAAAGCTATCTCACATGTGTTTCTTATATTAGTGATAAAGCACTCACCCTTGAACCACTTGTTCTTGGGTGTACCTACACAAACATTTCCAATATCATCCTTGACAACAGTGTTAAATCTAGAGTAAAGTCCTTTATTGACTTGATTAACAAGAATATCATTAACACACTCTTCCTTAACATTTTCAACACAAGCTTTGTCAAGTTGAACAAGATTAGAATTCTTTCTACTCAACAACTTTTTCTCATGCTTAGCAAAATTATCATGTTTCTCAACTTTCAAGGCCTTAGTATGTTCAAGTTGAAGTTTAATCTCCTTATCCCTAGATTCATTTCCTAATTTGCATTTTTCAATATATTTATAACACCTAGGCTTACTGTGACCTATTGTGTTGCAATAATTGCAAATTGGAATAAAAGATGAGATTATACCTTTTGGAGTTGAACTAGCTTCACTAGGAGTTTGCAAAGATACCTTGTTTGCCAACTTCTTCTTGGCTTTTGATATTCTCTTCTTGTGTGATTTCTTATCAATCACGACTTCATCAAAGTGTGTAGGAAGTGGTGCTTCCAAGAGCTCCTCTTCAACTACCAAGTCGTCTTCACCACTATGAGAGTTAACAAGATTCCTAACACTAGACACACTAACCGAATCATTCACTAAATCCTTGATAGCCTCCTTAGTCGTGTCTATCTCTTCCATCAATTCTTGTTCTCTCTTCTTCAAATAAGATATCACATTATCCTTCTCAAGGTTAATTATTTCAAGTTCTCTAAACTTCTTCATAATATCACCTTTTTCACCAAGAAGTCTACGAGTAACAACCACAAACTTTTCTAGTTACTTCTTCATCAAATCATCCTTCTCAACTACTTCTCTTTGAGCATTGTCTCTAGCTTCTTCAAGCTTTTCTATCTTTTTCAACAACTCAATATTAGTAGGAATGGAACTAGAGCTTCCATCATGATTTGCATCAAGGTTCTTGTTCAAAGATATTGTACTACAAATATCTAGTGAAGAATGAGAAGCCGTTAGAGCTACAAAGTTGCTCACCAACTCTTCATCACTTGAAGAATCACTACTAGATCTCTCATTGTCACTAGAATTATCATCACTCCAAGTATTCGCCAACACTTTGCCTTTCTTGTCTTTCTTAGATGGTTTCTTGGTGCACTCACTAGCAAAGTGACCAAAACCTTGACAATTATAGCATTGAACCTCTTTCTTGTTCATGGCTTGACTATTCTTTACAATCCTTGGAGATGATGTTCTCTTGATTCCTTTTTCCTTAGAAGACTTGCCTTTAGGTTTGGCATTCTTCTTTAGAAACTTCTTGAACCTTCTAACCAAGAGTGCCATTTCTTCATTTTCAATAGTATGAGTAACTGAAATGACCGGAACTCAATTAAGAATGATTTAAGACTAAATCCAAGTTCAATATCCATGTTATACAAACATATACACACACAAACACAATTCACACAAGAATGCAAACTACATAGAGATAGTTTCCAATCATGCATATTCCAAAACATGTCATTTCCAAACCAATGCATGAGCATTCATCTCCAAGTGTGTGAATGTGTTATACATGGTGCACAATGATGCAGGGACACATATGAATGAATTGTATGTGTGTACCTATAAAGGTGCAAAACTATGCAGGGACACAAATGTATGATATGTGTGTGTGTGCCTAAGCCTTGTAAGAGAAAGATAAGGTCTTAGTATACCTTTGTAGAAACAAATTGCATCCTTTCTCTTTGAAGACTTAGAACTTGCTTTGACTTGTTGTTTCTTATTCCTTAAAGCTTGAATTAGCATGAACCTAAACAACTAAGTCATTACAAGTAAACATCATTTTGATATGGAATTCATGCCAACACAAACTAAAACCTAACACCCTCCGACTTGAATACCAATGATTGATTTGGGGTTGGAGTCAGATTTCCTCTTTTATTGGGAAATCTTTCTATTTTTGGTCAGTTATCATGATCTGGGAGGAGATCTCTTCGTTAAATACAACGCCTACGTGTCTAGCGGGGGAAAGGTTTCCAGCTTGAAAAAGGAGAGATTTTTGATGGTATATGTATATCGAGGCAAAAATCTCGTCCCTCTCGATCATGCCTCTTTCACTGATTATTGTTTTATTATACCTATATAAACCCAGACCCTCCTTCATCTTCTTCACGCTTCCAAAACTCTTTCATACTTTCAAACTTTAAAAAATCCCTAACCTTATCTGTCTTCTTCATTCCTTCCTAGACTAATCTATGCCTCTATTATGTCGAATTCTGACAGTGACAATGTTGATAGGCTGGTCGAGAAGAAAGCAATGGAGAGAGTAATGTTCCCCCACTGTAGCACCGTCGTTCGGGTTAACATACTACAATCGGGACTGGTTTTTCAAATAATCCAGATGCCCTACTAGAGATTATCGAAGGAGCCTCGGGCGAGGATTTTGGTGAAGTTGGAATCAGCGGTCTGGTTGGTCTTGAATCGACATCGCCTGGTGGGGCACTCGCTCTTCCTAATAACTTCCGTGTTATTTCGGATTCAACTGCTACAAAGGCAACCATCAGATGCTTGAAGAGTCAATTCAAGATTCATGAGATCATTTCCATCACCATATCACACTGGGGGGTATGACATGTATACCCCCAACCCCGATGAGCTCCCGATATATGTCACCACTTTTGATAGTGAAGTCAGGTTGCCTTTTCATCCGACCCTCTGTAGAGCGTTTCATGTTCTGCCGCTTGCTCCTATTAAGTTCACATTGGATTCTAGAGACAACTGATCGGTTTTCTCATGATTTGGAAAGAACAGTGGGAGAAAGACAAGTTCGACATGAAGCTGGGAAGGGACGAGGTTAATGTTTGTCTTGCAGATCACGAGCATGTCTCTCGGTATTAGGGGGCAATTCTATGCCCGGGCTAAGAATGGCTTAAATTTCATCGTCCCTAGTGCTACCACGAAGGATGCTCCCTGTAAGGATGAATGGGTTGTGGTAGGTGGCGACTGGGGAAGCTCTGTTAACATATGTGGTACTGAGTACATTGTTCCTACTCAGTTCAGTACTAAACCAGTCCTGGAGAAAGTCACCCTTTCTTCAAAATCGAGGTTGATCTTGAGGCCAATGTCAACCGGAACTTCATTAACCTACAATACCCTGTTTTTGACCCTTTTGATACTGGTAGGGTGGACCGCTACCTGCGTATCTCTGCCGCTTCCCTAGGTATGATGAACCTCTTTGTTTTTATTGATGCATGATTCCTATTTCTCATTACAATATCCTAGCTTTCTTTGTTGATTTCTGCAGTTTCTGCTGTCCCATTATTGGTCTAGAGGGAGTCTGGACCGCTAAAGGATTTCCTTCCTCTTCTGGTTCCTACCTCTTCTTGGTCCCACACAGCCTGAACTGCTAGGACTCCTCCTCCTCCTATCGAGGCAAGGGGTAGCGGACGCGTTTCTGCTAGGATTCTTAGGGCACCACTTATATTTCCCCCCTGATTATACATCCCAAATGGCCATATTTGCATCTCATCTACCAGGGTGATAGGTCAAGGCTTTGTTGCTCCTACTGCTTCTACTACTTCTACTGCTTCTTCTGTTTATTCTGCTTCTTCTACTGTTATTACCATTACTGCTAGTGTTACCTCTATTTTTACTGATAATACCATTTCACCCCCTTTGCCTATTTCAGTACCTCCCTGAGCAGGGAGGAAGGAGGGCGAGGGTCTTAAAACCACTACTGCTACCACCACCGCAACTCCTCAAGAGTGAACTAGATCTTGACCGAGGATTACTGGTCAGGATGAGGTCTTTGACCGGTTTATACTTTCCTGTTCTAGTGGGAGTTTAGCTCCAATAACCTCATTGCCTTTTGAGATTCTGCTCACTTAAGGTTCTGCCCTTATTGCTGAGGTACGCGGGAATCACATCATGATTCATTATTATTCTGATACATTCATAACTAATACGTTGATGGTAGCTAACTTGGTTGTTGTGATTTGTAGACTTTCAAGTATAATGTAGCGGAGAGCCATCAGATTTCTACATTAAGGAAGCACGTCGAGGATGCTTAAGCTGATGTTGAGACAACTAGAGGGGAGCTTTCTAAAACTCAAGGCGCGGTGCAGACGTTGAACCTTAACTTGAACGCGATCGAGAAGGCGCTGGAAGACACTCGATGAGACCTGGAGCGATTGAAGTGTACTCTTGATTAGGAAACCTTCAAATCGAAATGATGAGTTATGGAGAGGATCTCCTGGAAAAAGAAAGACAGGGAGCAGATTGTGGAAAACCAAGCTCTGCGCTTTCAGGTGGACAGCTTGGAGGTTGAAGTTGACTCCTCTTTTGGTGATGGCTATTTTGATGCTGCATTACAAGCAGTCAAGGCTCTTCCCCCTCTCTTTGACGTGACCATCATCGTCAACTAGAATAGGGAGAAAATCTTAGAGAGGGCCGAGAAGCTATCTACCCCGACTAATAATGAAGCAGGTTATTCTGGGACTGTTGGTGCCATTGATGGTGCAAACATCTTACCTCTTCTCTTCTGCCTGACTGAGGTACTACTAGTACATACCCCTCTACTAAGTCCTCGATCGAGGTAATCTTCCCAATTAAAAAAGAGGTCCCATCGTTGCCTGACAAAGTGGTGGAGAAGATCCTTGATCCTCAAGATTGAATGGAAGTTAAAGCTACTCTATCTAGTCAGACTAGCCTAGCAAAAGGTCAACCCGCTCTTATAGGGGTAGCGAATTCCTAGATTGCTACAAGGGAAGCTGGGGAGGATTTTCTAGGGGCAAATGAGGTGTTGAAGCAAGTAGGATCGAAGGCTGTGACGATCCATCAGAATGACTTGGTTTCGGCTAAGGTCTTTAATGAGATTGCTCTAGTGGAGCTTGAGGAGCAGACACCGGTAGAAAGAAGTCTCCTAGGGGGAGCTGATTAGTGAACTAACAATCTGATTCATCGTCTTTTTAGGTTGCCCAAAAATGGGGGTAGGCACCCTACTTGGTCATGCTTCAGACTTTAGCTATTCTTGATGGCCATATTATATCTTTTTTTTAATATAGCCCAATAGTAGGGGATAGGCTCCTTGCATCAGATGAATGAAAACAATCTTATTTCTTGTCATTTTCGCTTGCATCTAGTTGATCCTTATCTTGGTTAAATCCACCTTGTTTTATCTCCTTGTTTGATCTAGGATCTAGCTCCTCATATATACCTGTCTCGTGCAAGAACTGGTAACACAAGAAGAGATTAAAATAGTCACTCAGTGTTGACAACCAAATTGGACCTGGTGACTTGGGTTATCCTTTTCTTAGGACTTTGGCGAGATCATGTGTAGCTAGCGCTCAATTTTCAAGGATCTCCCTTGGTCATGATATTCATTAATTTGAGTCCCCAGTATATGCCTGGTTTAAATGGATCCTGACAACACAAAACGACTTTAAAATAAGTGAGGTGATAAGCAGAAGTAAACAAAAAGACTGGTACTAGGTTGTCGTGGTACTTGGTCGAGGTGGTCCTCATGGGACCCTCTATGATCTAGATTTCTCGATTAGTTGGCCAGCCCCCTAGCTCTTAACCTTTAAGGGGAATTGTCTATTGGCTTGTAGATGTATCAGGATCTGGGAGGGCTAAGAATACGACCATAAGATCGACTAGTGCTTGTGCCTTGATGGTTTTCCTCACTTTGTACATAATGTCAAACTGAGTGAGTTCAAAAACCCAAAAAACTAACCTTTTGGATAAGTTTGGCCTTTGTAAAAACTGACGGAGAGGTTGATCAGTTATTACCGTGATCTTGCGAGCCTGGAAATACAGATGAAACTTCCTTGTCGAGGTCTTAAAGACAAAAGCGAGCTTCTCTTAAAGGGTGTAATTCCTTTCTAGCTTATTCAAGGCATGGCTCACATAGTAAATGGGTCACTCCCTATCTCTGTAATCTTTAACCAAAGCTCTACTTACTGTTGTCTCATATACTGCTAGATAGAACTGTAAATCCTCTTCAGATACCGGTTTAACTAGCAGCGGTGGGCTGGCTAGGTACTTCTTCAGTGCCTAGAAGGCCTGCTCAGTGTGTTGATCCCACATCAGGTTTTTCCTTTGCTTGATTGCTTTAAAAAATGGAAGGCACTTGTCGGTTAATCGTGATATGAAATGGTTGAGCGCTGCTACTAGACCGGTCAATTCATGTACTTGTTTGAGAGAGCTGGGGGATTCCAAGTCCGGGATGGCTTTAATCTTCTTAGAGTTTGCTTCAATGCCTCTCTATTGACAATGAATCCTTAGAACTTCCCTACGGTTATCTCGAGGGTGCTGGTGCACTTAGCAGAGTTCAACCTCATCTGATTGTTCCTAATGATTTGGAAGGTTCAGCGGATGTGGTCCAGGTCAGCCATCTGGGTTTTGGTGATCATATTATAGATATGTACCTCCATCGTCCTTCATATTTCTAGCTTAAACAACTGATTGACTAATCGCTGGTAGGTGGCTTCTACATTCTTGAGACCGAAGGGCATGACCTTGTTGCAGCAAATGCCCTACCCAGTGATGAAGCTAGTCTTGTCTTGATCTGTGGGGTGCATTATGATCTGATTATACCTTGAGAATGCACCAATGAAGCTTAAGAGCTCGTTCCCTACTGTGAAGTCTACCAGTTGATCGATCTTTAGTAACGAAAAGTTATCCTTTAGGCAAGCGCGGTTGAGATTTGTATAATTCACTCACAAGTGCCATTGCCCATTCGCCTTGGTGACCATGACCATATTGGCAATCCATTTTGGGTATCGAAATTCCCAAATGAATCATGCTTTTAGTATTTTATCGACCTCCTCCTGGATTACAGTGTTTCTTTCAACATTGAAGTGTCACCTCTTCTACTTAACTGGTTGTAGATGGGGTCTATTGCCAATCGGTGAGCGGCCAGAGAGATAGGAATCTCAGACATTTCATCATGGTTCCAAGCGAAGATGTCATTATACTCTCTGATGAGACTGATCAATTCTTCCTTCACCATTGCTTCCAGCGTGGCTCCGATCTTAACTACCTTAGAGGGATTATCCTCCCTGATAGGTACTTCTTCCTGGGTATCGATCGGATAACCACTAGGCCATTCTCCATTTTCTCCTTTCACCTCTTCGTCCTGTAGGATCTCTAATTCGGGCTCCTCTATTACTAATCCAGCCTCCCTCACAATACTTAGGATGTCAAGTTCCTCTGCAGATGATTTTTGCTCTTGTATGATCGATATCTATAAAAACTGTTTGACAAATGTCGTTGGGTTGGTCGACACAGCATAGCATTTTCAGGCTACCTGTTCATCACCGCGTACCTAGCCTACTTTGCTTCCTACTAGGAATTTCAGGACGTTATGATAGACAGATCGTACCTCTTGAGGCTGATAGGAAAGATCTTCCAAGGATGGCGTTATATGCCGACAGTGTGTCCACAACTATGAAGTCCATCATTAGGTTCTGCTGGAAGGGTGCAGTCCCGATGATTATGGGTAGAATTTTAGATCCCATTGGTACAATTGAGTCCCCAGTAAAGCCATATTGGTGGGTTGTGTAACTGTTGTAACACCATTGTTTCAGGTTGAGTTTTTCCAAGGTGTCCTTGAAAAGAATGTCCACATTACTACCTATATCAATCAACACATGGTGGACTTGGCAATTGGTGATCTGTACCGTGACCACCATGGGATCATCGTACTACTGCATGGTGTTGCATACATCTACTTCAGTAAAATGATCTAGGCTAACTAGGAGGTTCCTGCCAAGCTCCGATCTACCCTGAAGATACCTTACCCCTCTTCAATCAAGGGGATCTTCCTGGCTGGTTCTTTCTGGAATTGTTGGAGGTACCATCTATGGTAGATCTTTCACTGACGGTGTATATGACCTAGATTTGCCACATCAGGTCTTTCTGTTCTCCTTTTCTCTTCTTTACATGATCTCAGATCTCAACTTGAACCTCCTTGTCTGTGTGAATGTTATCTCAAACTTGCTGTAAGAATTCCACCAAGTAGCCACCCCTCACTAGTGTTTCGATCTGGTTACGCAAGCTAAAGCACTCTGAGGTGTTGTGCCCCACGTCCTCATAGAAGTCACAATATTTATATCGGTTTCTCGTGTCAACTGGTGCTTTCATGATACTGGATTTTCTATGCAATCCCTAATCACAGATGTCAAAGTAGATCATCTCGTGGGAGGCGTTCAACAGAGTGTAATGACTATAACCCTTCTTGTTCTTGGCTTTAGGGGTTACTACTCTCAGTAGGGATGATGTTTGGGGTAGAGTTTTCCTTGTTCAGTGCAGTTTTCTCTAAGGCTAGAATGGTAGAGGGCAGTATATAGACCGGTTGGAAGGTCTATGTTTATCTTTCTTTACCGATGTAGGTTTGGGCGCCTCTTTCTTTTGGTGCTTGGTAGTCCTCTTATCATCATGCTCAATCTTAACTTTGAGTTGCTCATCTATCTTGACCTGTTTGAGGGCTCGATTGTAGGCTTCCTAGAACGTCTCTGGCGGAAGCTTGGTGAAGGACCAGAACAGTCTGTCTACCTTCCTACCTGCCTACAGGTTTCTGTGGAAGTTGGTTATGGCCTCATTCTCAATGAAAACCCTCATCTAGATCATCTCTTTATAGAACCTCTCCACATAAGACTTGAGCGTTTTGCCCCGCTCTTGGATCACACACTACAAGAGGATTAGATCTTTTCATTATGACTTGACTCCCTAGAACTGTGAGCATAAATCACTGGATAGCTCAGTGAAGCTGTCCACGTAACCTGTCGGTAACTTTCTAAACCACGTCTTAGCATAGTCGGTCAGTGTGGTTGGAAACTTCTGGTAAATGTCTGCCTTGGTTACATTATGGACCTCCATCTGCTAGATATAGCTTTTCAAAAGGCTTAAGGGATCCTCAATGTCAGAGAACATGTAAGACGTCATTTTAATTTTTGATCAGAGCTCTGCTTCCCTGATTCTCTAAGAGAATGATGCGTTCATCTTGCCCAAGAGGTCCCTACTATTTTCCTTGTGCTTGCCTTTCCTTAACTCTTGGATCTCTTTCTACATCTGAGCTAACTGATCCCATGGGCGCTTGTTCCCAATGTTCTTAGATTTGACCTCAAAGTCTTTGTTGTCTGATCTTTATGATGAAATAAGGAACTCGCTCTAGTTATCCCCTTGAGGAGGATTTTCCTAGATGTTTCTCTCCTACTACCACCGAAGTTTGCTCGAGGTTCCCTTTTGGTAGCCGCTAGCTGTGCTGGGTAGCAAAGCCTTGTTGGCACGATGTTGACAGCTGATTTCATCTGATGGTGTTGGTAGTTGGTTGGCCTATATGGATCTGGGGCATGGGTCCTAATAAATCTTAGACTGAGGGTATGGGCCTCAACCTGTCACGGATCGGTACTGGTGATGGTGGACCTAACCTGTCGAAAGCGGTCGTCTTAGCTCCCGGCCTATTGGGATCCTCGTGGGTGTTATGTTCTACCGGTTGAGGGGTAATTCCCTTTGTAACCAATCGTAGGCCTACACAATTCGTGAAAGTCACGGTTTGTTGTTCTAGCATGTCCTGGCCTGGCCTATCACTGGGGAACTGGAGCTTCCGCGGTACCGGTCAGTGCTGGAGCTGGATTTTGATGTTTTGATTTCTTTCCCTTCCTTTTAGCCTTCCGAGTGGTGGCTGCGGATTGATGCCCAGATGCTTCGGGTTTCCCCTAGGAAGAGCGAAGTCTCATGGTGTTGCTGTAACAGTAAAAAACTCAAACACGTGATGAAGAAAAGCATGTGGAATCATCTTACAGACGGTGCCAAAAAATGGTAATTGAAAATTTGCTCTAGGTGAGGAATTTTAGCTAACACTCTCAAGACTATAACCTCGATAGATCATGGTCAGAGTAGGTACCTTCGGTACCAATTACAAGTGCAAAAATGGATGAAATGTAAGAAGAAATGATAATGACTGGATCAATGTTATTTAACTCAAAGATCTGGAATGTATAAGTGTTTAATAAAGTTCTCTTTCTCCCTCTCTCTCTTTTCTCTTTACCAAATCAGAGGTGGCAAGTGCATATATGTCGATAAATGGAAACAAATAACAATGGTGACGGTTAGGCTTGGTACTCACTGTAGGATCAAGCGATAACGTAAAGGCTCTTTAGACTCCGTATTTTATTTTTCCTCTTTCCCCCACCCCCTTCAACCGATATTATTCCTATATTTATACACGAAGTTGCTAGGGTTTTTCCATGGCGTACAAGTCAAAGATCACTGGATTGACATTCTTTCCCCATTTAGTGGGATTTTCCGTTTAATGTGATTGACCTTGGAGAATCGGCTGGCTGGCTGGCTGAGGATATCTCGACAGAAAACATTTTTGTTTCCTGTTTGAACTCTTTCATTGTGGCTTTGTGTATGTGGAGCTTGTTTATAGTTTGGAGAATGATTTTGATTCCATCTGTTAGTGGTGTAATACCTCAAAGTACCGACCTAATGATGTGGCTAGGTACCTTGTAGAGCAAGTTTGCTGGTGAGGTATTTCGGGGGTACCATCCTGATAGCATGACACTTAACGAGTCGCTATGGCGAGGTACCTTAGGGGTATCATTCTAGTAGCGAGGTGCGTGGTTGATCTTGATGGCGAGGTACCTTGGGGTACCGTTCTGGTGGCGAGGTACTTTGTTGATTTCGGTGGAGCTTTGTGATTTTCTAGAAGCTTAATGGGCATCAACCTTCTTGTTGGAAAGGTAGGACTCATACCTCGACGAGGTAGCAGGTCATTGTCGGGTACCTGGGTACCAGTTGGGTAGCCCAAGAGGGTGTAAGAGGTTCCTTTTGCTCCTACAACGGTGTCGAGGTAACTTGGTTGTACCAGACCTGGCATTTCGAGGTAAACAGCTGTTCACAGTACTTTTCTGGTGTGCAGAGATGCATTCTGTCAGGTACAACCTGGGTGGAAAATTTCTTTTTGACCCCTTGCCAAAAATGGCTGTTAACGGGTAGCATGACACGTCAACAAGAGACAAGGGTCGGGGGTACCACGTCATTAAAAGTCAAACAAACCGAACCAACCTGAGTTAACCATAGAAGGCCCATAAGCCCCCTAACTAAGATGCATAGACTATTGGATAAGAAGACCCGATGGGGCCATCAAGATGATCGGGGTAAAGTCTGTGGCTGTGAAAAACCACAGCTCAAGGAAAGGGACTTTGCTCGGGATTGGCAGATGATCGACTGATTGACATGTGGACAATATTCGGATTTAATAAAGTTAAGACTCTGATAATCTCGAAGAACACTTTGATAAGAGAATAAACTTCCTTATAGATATCAAGGTGCAGATTAGGCAAGAGACCTAATACCATTAAAATACAACCAGTGCAAAACAAGAAAGAGAATAATATGATTTCAATAAGTTAGCATTCAGTTCCATTACGGGAACTGGCTTAACTTGTACATCAAGATTTAGAGTTCTATACATGTATAAATAAAGCCTAATAACACCGATAGATGGGTGAATGCAAATTCTACATACAAGAGTGCGAGAGAGATTGAAGGTTGTAATCATTTTCTGCATAGTAAATTTTTCTCACCGTGGACGTTTCCCCACATTGAGGTTTTACCACTTAAAATATTGTCTTTACTTTTACCTTTTCTCTTTTGCAATTTATTGTCCATATTTATATGCATTAAATTATGTGACGCGTGGTGAGTTGCAATCAATCCAAAATCACCGTCAACAGTGTCTAATATGACAAACAACAGGGGGGAAATGATTATATCCCTTTTTTAAACTCTAATCGGCTAACCTTTTATTTTTTTTTAAATTTTACAATTCTATTAACAGAGAAAAAATGTTTATTTATTTGATTCTTTTAAAATTTAAGTTAAACAAGTCAATGGGTTGGGGAATGAAGGAAACAGAGAAATGGGTGAGGGCGGGATGTTATGGGAAAGAGAACCTTCCTCATCCCCATTTGACCTGTTGACATATCGAATCTCCATCGGAGCGAAATTGGGCATGGATGGGCTAAGCTATAGCCCATCCAAGAATTTTGAAAAAAAAAACTATTAAATGTGCCAAATAGTTCTAAGTTTAAACTCATTAATTTAAGTTACACTAATGTTAGACGAATAAAGAAATAACCCAAAAACCAACACAAATAATGTAACAAATGATTTATTTATTAACCACATAATTCCATAATTTGTGTGGTAATAACAACTCACTTTCATCATATCATTTGAATTGAATTTTGAATTAATTATATGGGTCGTATAGTATTATTTTAAAAACAGCTTGTTGACGTCAATTTCTCGATGGATGAGAAAGTCAACAACGTTGGATTTGGTAATGACCTGTCAAAGAGAAAGGGAAAGAGAATGCAATTTGAAGTTAATAAAACACGAGTTTACGTGGTAAAACTCCGGTGATCGGAGAAACGTCAACGGGTGGCTGAATACACAACCGAGCCAAATCCACTATTGAAATAAAGAATTACACCACTCGATCTCTTTGGTCTCTCTCTTCTAGTGATTTTTTCTGTATACACGTTATATATCTCTTTTACAATGAGATTATGGGTCTATTTATATGTGCATAGAACCCTAATCCTTGTTATACAAGTAAAAGGAATTGTATTTTAATTAGGGATGGTTGCTTGTTAGAGTCGTTCTTTCTTTTTTCGAAAAGTGTGTGGAGATCGAATGGGACTCTGATGGTATAGTCTGTTTAGGACTTATTTCCTTATCGTTGTGCGGCTTTCTTGAAGTAGAGTTGTTGCTTGATTTAGAATCTGTTTCCTGATTCAGCATTTTATTCTTCTAGAAACTCTTTGATAAGGATGTCTTGCGTATTTGAGCATGACTCTTGGTTCACCCATGTGTTAATCGTGTGCTGGGTTTCTTTATTTGGGTTTCCTATATTGTCCTAAGTAGAACATAACGCGCTAAGTACTCTGTCCCGAGTAGGACACAATGTGCAGAATACCGGTGTTCAAACTTACTCGGGTTCCTATTTTTTTGTGACGTCTTGAAGGGTTTTTTCTAGATGCGTATTCGGATGTCCATCTGGCAATTTTTCAAGGGACTGTCCACCTTGTCAGTGACATGTATACATGACAAAATGTACATATAACAATACCCCCTTGAAATATTTTTACCGAGTAGGAATTTGTTCTTGGCAGAATTATTTTAATCGACCTTCTAATCTTTTATGCCTCGTTAATACCAGAATAACATTCCTTAAAAAGCGCCTTGCATTAATGACGTGTCTTAATGGCTACCATGTAAATGCAACTTGTCCCTTCACGCAAAGCCTCGATGATTGTGACGTTTTGGAATTCTAACGGCTTGGTAAGTTCTTTCTATGACACGTGCCCTTCAACTGCTCCATTCCCCTAGTAGCATATACGAGAAACGACTTATGGGTCACCTGATACGCCGCCTAGTAGGTTTTAGATTGTGTTGGCATTAATTCCGTATCAAAATGATGTTTACTTGTAATGATTTATTTTTTTAGATTCATGATGATTCAAGCTTCAAAGAAGAAGGAATAACTAGTCAAAGCAAGTTCAATGTCTTCAAAGAGAAATGATGCAATATGGTTCTACAAAGGTATACTAAGACCTTATCTTTCTCTTACAAGGCTAAGGCACACACACACAATTCATACAATTGTGTCCCTGCATCATTGTGCACCATTATAGGCACAAACATACAATTCATTCATATGTGTCCCTACATCATTGTGCACCATGTATAACACATTCACACACTTGAAGATGAATGCTCATGCATTGGTATGGAAATCACATGTTTTGGAAAATGCATGATTGGAGACTATCTCTATGTAGTTTGCATTCTAGTGTGAATTGTGTTTGTATAAGTATATGTTTGTATAACATGGATATTGAACTTGAATTTAGTCTTAAATCATTCTTGATTGAGTTCCGGTCATTTCGGTTACTCATACTATTGATTTCAAGTTCTAAGTAAAACGATACTACACTTTCAACTCATGTTGCATACACTGTCTTCGTCTTTAATTATTGAGTCAAATTATTATTTTCTAGGTTGAGTATCTTATATTTCCATGTCCATGCAAGAGTTATGGTTCGTAATTTGTAAACGGATTCGAATTCTGATTTTGGATGCCGGAGAACGGTCGAAGAACGCGAAGGAAGGTCAAGGGAAAAAAAGAAGACAGCTAAGCTGTTCTTTCCCTAGATGGCGGGTGGCCATCTCAGGGCAGAAGGCTTGCTGCCCCGAGATGTCCACTCGCTATCTCAGGCAGCAAGCAAGCTTGGCTGCTTCTTGTCTCTATTGGTCATTTCATATGTCCATTTTCCCTCTCCTTTATATATCCCTTCCCACTCACATTTCATTCTAATAAGAGATTTAAAATTTGTGTGCGAATTTTTTTCCCAAATTTTCTCACCTTCCAAACACCATAACTTCTTCATTTGAACTCTGATTTGAGTGATTCAAAGTTAATAGTGTTTTTCTATTCATCCGTCATCTTTTCTTTGAAGGTTTAAGTTAGTTTTATTGTTGTTTTAGGAGTCTAATCGCATAAAAACGGTACTGCACCAAATCAACTAAGGTATTGATTTTCACTCAAAGTTTTCTTTTAAAACTTGGTCAATTGCCTTGGGTTTTCTTCTTCAACATATATGTATATATATATATATATATATATATGTGTGTGTGTGTGTGTCTTTTGATTGTTTTGATTTGAGTTTTGTACTCATTTAAAGCAGGATTGAGTTTCAATTGAAATCTCACATGTTGAGTTAGGTTTTGATTTTACCTATGTTTTCACATGATTGGGATTGTATTGTGCTAGCTTTGATTCTAGGACTATTTGATGATCTTTGATTGATTGATTTTGTGAAAAATAATTCCTCACATGTATTAGGCTCTCTTTGGCAGAAATCTCACAATAATACATGTGCTTGTGTTCTTTTGAGCTACTCATGTGCTTTGTTGAATCTATGAATAGGAAATATGCTATAGAACTTTAGCTTTAATCTAAATGACTTTGTCACATGATTTTAGCATGTTTTTTGTATATGAGATTTAAACTTGATTATGTGTTAATTGAACATATCTTGTGATTCAAGTTTTAGATCTATGCATGTATCTAGGTTGTAATTAATGTTGAACATAACTTACATGATCTAGATGGGTTAAACAAACATGATTGACTAGACTACATTTGTTTTGTGCATTCATGCTCATTTATAGTATTTTCCATAGGATGTGTTGATCGTAACATTTTGTGTTGTGTGCTAGTTTGCATTTTATATTCATGATCACCTAGATACCTTGTGAGAAGGAAGTCTTGGCAAGAGGTGGGAGACCTCGGATTGTCAAGCAAGGAAGTCTTGCCTAAGGTCGTGAAGATCCGGAAGGTTGAGCGAGGAAGTCTTGACAAGAGGTGTGAGGCCTCAAATTGTTGAGCAAGAGGGCGACATCTTCATGAGTAGGATAGGAGAGTAGTTTCTAGGTGAAGGGGTCACTTGAGAGATTATACTTGTCTTATCTACTAGTGGATTTTGTTTACCGGTGGTTGCTAACCCGTGGATGTTTCCTCTTCGGAGGTTTACCACGTTATATCTTGTGTCAACTTTTCTCTATTCTTATCTCTCTTATATTTTTATTTGTTTTTTGAAAACTATGGATAAAACTTTATTTGTAAGTTGACTTACTTTCTATAATATAGATTATGTATATGTTATGATTACTTGTTTGTATCACACTTTACTTGTTTTATATATTGATTAAGTGTCTTTAACTGATATATATATTGTGATACAAGCAATCTAGAGGGACAAACTTTTGTTTGTTTCTAAGGGAGTCGAAAAAGGTGCCTAACCTATTCACCCCCCCTCTAGGTTAGCCTTGAGCATTTAACAGTGTTTGTATTTTCAATTGGTATCAGAGCAGGACACTAGATTGTACATAGTGAGAGTCCAAGTGATACATTCACGGTTTTTGCAAAGCTTTTGAAGTCATGGGTTTACAAGATGATGTAATGGCGGAAGGAGCCTTAAATACTAGGCCACCATTACTTCGAGGCACTAACTATAGGTATTGGAAGTTGAGGATGAAAGCCTACATCCGCTCTATTGATGAAAGGGCTTGAATGGTAGTGGAAGAAGGTTATAGTCCTTCTACCAAGGTTCAAGTTGATGGAACCATGATACTCAAGCCAAGAAGTGAATGGACAATGAATGAGTTTGAGGTTGCTAAATGGCACCATCGTGCTATGAGTGCCATCTTCGGAAGAGTTGATGGGCATTAATTCTCTTACATTCAAAATCTTGAATCCGTAAATGAGTCTTGGGATACTCTCCAACATACTAATGAAGGAACCTTAGCTGTGAAGAAATCAAGGCTTCAAATGTTGGCATCACAATTTGAAGGTTTAAGTATGGGTAAAGAAGAAAAGTTTGAAGACTTCCAATTCTGGCTTCTTAACATTGCTAACCAATGTCAAGCACTTGGAGTACCTGTCTCAAAAGAGCATTTAAATCGGAAAATCCTTAGGTCTCTTCCTAAGATATTTAAATCAAAGGTGACGGCTTTTGAGGAAAGCAAGGATGTGGATAGCATGAACATTGATGAGTTTCTTGGGTCTCTCCAAACTTATAAGATATGCTTGAAGCCAAAGATTAAGAGTAAAGGAATCGCTCTCAATGCTATTGAGGAGGAGAGTGATGATGAAAATGAAGAGATGGCTCTTTTGGTTAGAAAGTTCAAGAAGTTTCTAAAGAAGAATGCCAAGCCTAGAGGCAAGTCTTCTAAGGAAAAAGGGAATTAAGAAAACATCATCTCTAAGGAATGAGAAGAATAGTCAAGCCATGAAAAATAAAGATGTTCAATGCTACAATTGTCATGGTTTCGGTCACTTTGCTAGTGAATGCACCATTAAGCCATCTAAGAAGGACAAGAAAGGCAAAATGTTGGTGGCTACTTGGAGTGATGATAACTCTAGTGATAATGAGAGCTCTAGTAATGAGTCTTCAAGTGATGAAGAGTTGGTGAACAACTTTGTAGCTCTAACGGCTTCTCATTCTCCACTAGATGTTGACGGTACAATAACTTTGAACAAGAATTTTGATACAAATCATCATGGAAGCTCTAGTTCCATTCCTACTAATCTTGATTTGTTAGACAAGATAGAAAAGCTTGAAGTAGCTAGAGATAATGCTCTAAGAGAGGTAGTTGAGAAGGATGATTTGATCAAGAAACAACTAGATGAGTTTGTGATTGTCACTCGTAGACTTCTTAGTGAGAAAGGTGATATTATGAAGAAGTTTAGAGAACTTGAAAAGATAAACCTTGAGAAGGATAATGTGATATCTTCTTTAAAGAAGAGAGAACAAAAATTAATGGAAGAGATAGACACGGCTAAAGAGACCATCAAGAGCTTAGTGATTGATTCGGTAAGTGTGTCTAGTGTTAGGGATCTTGTTAACTCTCATAGTGGTGAAGACGACTTGGTAGTTGAAGAGGAGCTCTTGGAAGTACCACTTCCTACTCACTTGGATGAAGTCGTGATTGATAAGAAACCACATAAGAAGAGAAGATCAAAAGCCAAGAAGAAGTTGGCGAGAAAGGTATCTTTACAGACTCAAAGTGAAGCTAGTTCAACTCCAGAAGGTACAATCTCATCTTTTATTCCAATTTGCCATTATTGCAACACAATAGGTCACATTAAGCCTAGGTGTTATAAATATATTAAAAAATGCAAATTAGAAATGAATCTAGAGATAAGGAGATTAAACTTCAACTTGAACATGCTAAGGTCTTAAAAGTTGAGAAACATGATAATATTGCTAAGCATAAGAAGAAGTTGTGGAGCAGAAAGAAAACTAATCTTGTTCAACTTGACAAAGCTTATGAAAATGTTAAGGAAGAGTGTATTAATAATATTCTTGTTAATCAAGTCATTGAAGGACTTTACTCTAGATTTAACATTGTTATCAAGGATGATATTAGAAATGTATGTGTAGGTACACCCAAGAACAAGTGGTTCAAGGGTGAGTTCTCTCATCACTAATATAAGAAGCACATGTGAGGTAGCTTTGAGGCAATATATCAATTTTGTTGAGAATTCTTGCTTGCTAGCTTTGAATACTCCATGTATTGATATGAACTTGGTTATCTCACATCATGTTTGTTATGATGGTCAAAATTTGTTGGTAAACTTTAGAGAAGTTCTTTTGATATATGTGTTGATTGAGTTGAGCTATTATGCTTTTTATACTCTTGTTGTGAAACATTGTCAACTTTGTGTCATGAGGACATTCAAGGCAAGAGTGCTCATAAAAAGGACAGAAGTATGATATTTGGTGAAAATAATGTGCAAAAGGTATCTTTATACTGTAATTCATGTTCTCTTATATATTCATCTTTTGACTCAATTTTTGATATACATCTCATAGCATGTCATAGTAGAGAATTTTGTATAGCATACATATGGCTCTCATTGACATTTGCTAGTTTAGGATATAATAGTGATATGGTTCACATTGATCTTAACTTTGATAATTATTTGTGTATAGTATATTGAGTAGCATTACTTTTGAAAATATGAGCTTCATATTCTTTGAAAGCTACTCATTAGAGAAGTAATGATCTTGAATAAGTCTCTTTTTATTGCTTTTAGATCATGTGCTTATGAGCCATAAAATCTTGGTTTTCTAAAATTGCACCTTGCTGCTCTTATATGTTTTGCTAGTAGGTTGAGTTTACTAATATGTAAACTTTGGATACACCTTGACGTTTTTGTGCTTAAGTACATTTAAAATGTCCTATGGTTAGTATCCATCTTGCTTCGGCAAATACATAGAACTCAACGAGCACCTTCATGGAAAGGGCTATACACATTGGTTGTGAAAGCTACCCAATGTTGGAAAGAGCTATACCATTGTGATGAGTGAAAGCCGTCATGAAGTGAATTTTGTGTATGTTTAAAAAAAATCAAAGAAGTGTTGAAATGGAATCATGAAAAGAAAAAAATATTTGATTCAAAGCCTAAAAAGAAAAAGAGGCAGTCTTAAAAAGGAGTAAAGTTGAAAATCAAATGAGCTCGGGTTGAAAAACAGAAATGGGATGACGAGCCACATGCACACACACGCTCATATGTTGAAATATATTCTCTTAAAAAGCAAAAAATCTAGATTATAATCGGTTTGACTTTTTATGGAAAAAGCTTAAGATGAATAGTTGTTGGAAATTGTTTGCATGTTGATTATCGAACTACTTCTTGATATATATTTGAAGCATATCTCTCGCACACATACTTTGTTTATGAGTATGATGATATTTTAGCAATTGTTGAAGAATTATTAGAGAACTTGAAAAATCTTTGTGTATCTCTCTTAGCATATGAAGCTTATTTTGTTGATATTTCTTCAAATTGCTTGAATGTGTGATTGTGTGAACATCTTTGTGAACTTTATGCTATCATTGATTTTAGTTATAGCATTTATCAAGGGGGGGGCATTGTATGCTAGACATTGTTCTCTTTTAAGACATGTTCACATGCTTCATTTTGTTACATGTTGGCATATTTTGACTTAATGATATTTGTAAGATATTACTCACTATCTTTGTCTTGCATAATGATTCATTCTTAAGTCATATGTCTTTGTTTTTATATCTTTGTGACTAATATGCTTGTTTTGTCTTTCTTCCACTTTTGTTGTATGTATATAGCATCTTATAACATAATAAAAATGGGAAGAACTAAGATTACCGAAATTGGAAATCAATTGAATCCTGTTGTGAAAGCTAAGTCTACTTCAAAAGGATCCAAAGCTTCAAGGACAAAAGATTTAGGGATCTTTGGAACAAATAAGATATTTTAAGAGAGAGGCATTGACTTTGGTAAGTGTAAAGATTCTTATGTTCTTAAATGCTTAAAGGATAGAAAATGGGAATCTTGGGTGAGCATGTTAGGAGTTGTAAATGATACTCTTGTTAGAGAGTTTTATCTTGAATATAGAGAAAGTGCCACCTTGTTAGATGCTTTGATGGAAGTTAGGGGTGTTGTGTTTAGAGTTAACCTGGAAAACAATAACAAGTTTCTTGGGCTATCTAATGATATATATTCTAATTTTCTAGATGTGAATGTCATTGAGAATCTAAATATCATGGGTAGAACTCTTTGTGACAATGCTTCTTTTGAGTGGAAAGGTAGAGCATATATTAGTCAACATGAGTTAACTAAGGCTAGTGCATTTTGGCATCTATTCATTTGTACTAACATTATTGGATCTTCGAATTCAACCGAGTTGAATTAAGACAAGATCAAAATAGTGTATGCCTTGGTAACTAATCAACCTATAAACCTTGGAGATCTTCTCATGTATTATATTGATAGTGTTGCTTTCTCTACTAGAGGTGATAAAAAGCTTGCATAACCGGGGTTTATTACTTCACTGTGTTTAGCTCATGGAATTAAGAGTAGAGAAGATGATGTGTTAGTTCAACCCTTGGAAAAGTGTTGTGGTAAACGTGTGTCATACATGTCCTATAAGAACAAGGGTAAGACTTGCGATACTTTTGGACTATTTAGTAGTTCTTAAGTTGATAGTCGTGTTATTAGCACAAATATTCTTCTGGATTGGGCTATACAATTGAAGGAGAAGGTTGATGACTTTAGTGCTATAGTTGTTCAACAAGATGCTAGGATAAAAGAGTTGGAGGAGTGCATTGCTTCAAGTTCAAGACCACCTCTCAAGCATTATGTTAGATCAACTACTTGCACGACTTTCTTTGGTGGAACAAGTGGCTAGTATTTGAGTATTGAGGTATATTTCTTAACTTTTGGCATCATTTCATGTTAAAAAGGGGGAGAAAGAGATGCTAGTTGCTTAGTTTCTTTTTATGTTGTTTTCGTGAACTTTTGAACTTTCAATGGCATGTAATAATTGGTCTTAAGATTTGGTTAAGAATTCTTGTGTTTTGGCATGTATTGAGGGGGAGATACATGTATTTGTGGACTTAATTGTATATTCTTATCCATATTATATGTTGTCATTTGTTGTTTTTCTCTTGTATACGTATTGTGCTTTGAGATGATTTGAAGGTTGCTTCAAGAGAATATCAAGATGAAGTTCAAGAGTTGATGAGGATTGGTTCTAGGAATCTTACTCATTGTAATGTGAGGGAGTGATTTTGTGACCTATCTTCATTTTTATATTTGTAGTAAATGTATAGGTGTTTTGACATGGAATCTGTCAAAGGGGAAGATTGTTAGGTTTTAGATTGTGTTGGCATTAATTCCATATCGAAATGATGTTTACTTGTAATGATTTAGTTGTTTAGATTCATGATGATTCAAGCTTCAAAGAAGAATGAACAACTAGTCAAAGCAAATGCAAAGTCTTCAAAGAGAAATGATGCAATATGGTTCTACAAAGGTATACTAAGACCTTATCTTTCTCTTACAAGGCTAAGGCACACACACAATTCATACATTCGTGTCCCTGCATCATTGTGCACCATTATAGGCACACACATACAATTCATTCATATGTGTCCCTGCATCGTTGTGCACCATGTATAACACATTCACACACTTGAAGATGAATGCTCATGCATTGATATAGAAATAGCATGTTTTGGAAAATGCATGATTGGAGACTATCTCTATGTAGTTTGCATTCTAGTGTGAACTGTGTTTGTATGAGTATATGTTTGTATAACATGGATGTTGAACTTGAATTTAGTCTTAAATCATTCTTGATTGAGTTCCGGTCATTTCAGTTACTCATACTAATGATTTCAAGTTCTAAGTCAAAAGATACTACACTTTCAACTCATGTTGCATATATTGTCTTCGTCTTCATATATCGAGTCAAATTATTATTATCTGGGTTAAGTATCTTATATTTCCATGTCCGTAAGAGATTTACAGTTCGTAATCTGCAAACAGAATCAAATTCCAAGTTCGGAGGACGGAGAACGGTCGAAGAACGCAAAGGAAGGTCAAGGGAAAAAAAGAAGACAGCAAAGCTCTTCTTTCCCGAGATGGCGTGTGGCCATCTCGGGGCAGAAGGCTTGCTGCCCCTAGATGTCCACACGCCATCTCGGGCAGCAAGCAAGCTTGGCTGCTTCTTGTCCCTTTTGGTCATTTCATATGTTCATTTTTCCTCTCCTTTATATATCTCTTCCCTCTCACATTTCATTCTAAGAAGAGATTTAAAATTTGAGTGAAGAATTTTTCTCCCAAATTTTCTCACCTTCCAAATATCATAACTTCTTCATTTGAACTCCGATTTGAGTGATTCAAAGTTGAGAGTGTTTGTCTATTCATTCTCCATCTTTTCTCTGAAGGTTTGAGTTAGTTTTATAGCTATTTTTTGAGTCTAATCTCAGAAAAACGGGACTGCACCAAATCAACTAAGGTATTGATTTTCTCTCAAAGTTTTCTTTTAAAACTTGGTCAATTGCCTTGGGTTTTCTTCTTCAACCTATATATGTGTCTTGTGATTGTTTTGATTTGAGTTTTGAACTCATTTAAAGCTAGATTAAGTTTCAATTGAAATCTCACATGTTGAGTTAGGTTTTGATTTTACCTATGTTTTCACATGTTTGGGGTTGTATTGTGCTAGCTTTGATTCTAGGACTATTTGATGATCTTTGATTGATTGATTTTATGAAAAATAGTTCCTCACATGTATTAGGCTCTCTGGGGCCAAAATCTCACAATAATATATGTGCTTGTGTTCTTTTGAGCTATTTATGTGCTTTGTTGAATCTATGAATAGGAAATATGCTCTAGAACTTTAGCTTTAATCTAAATGACTTTGTCACATGATTTTAGCATGTTTTTGGTATATGAGATTTAAACTTGATTATGTGTTAATTAAACATATCTTGTGATTCAAGTTTTAGATCTATGCATGTATCTATGTTGTAATTAATGTTGAACATATCTTACATGATCTAGATAGATTAAACATGCATGATTGACTAGACTACATTTGTTTTGTTCATTCATACTCATGTCTAGTATTTTCCATAGGGTGTGTTGATCATAACATTTTATGTTACGTGCTTGTTTGCGTTTTGCATTCATGATCACCTAGATGCCTTGTAAGAAGGAAGTCATGACAGTAGGTGTGAGACTTATGTTGTTGAGCAAAGAAGTCTTGGCAAAAGGTGGGAGACCTCGGATTGTCAAGCAAGGAAGTCTTGCCTAAGGTCGTGAGGATCCGGAAGGGTAAGCGAGGAAGTCTTGACTAGAGTCGGGAGGACTCGGATAGTTGTGCAAGAAGTCTTGCCTAGGGCCGGGAGGATCCAGAAGTGTGAGCGAGAAAGTTTTGACAGGAGGTGTGAGGCTTCAGATTGTTGGCAAGACGGCGACATCTTCATAAGTAGGATAGGAGGATAGTTTCTAGGTGAAGGGGTCATTTGAGAGATTTTACTTGTCTTATCTACTAGTGGATTTTGTTTACCGGTGGTTGCTAACCCGTGGATGTTTCCTCTTCGGAGGTTTACCACGTTATATCTTGTGTTAACTTTTCTTTATCCTTATCTCTCTTATATTTGTATTTGTTATTTGAATACTATGGATATAACGTTATTTGTAAGTTGATTTCCTTTCTGTAATATAGATTGTGTATACGTTATGATTACTTGTTTGTATCACACTTTACTTGTTTTATATATTGATTAAGTGTCTTTAATTGATATATATATTGTGATACAAGCAATCTAGAAAGACAAACTTTTGTTTGTTTCTAAGGGAGTCGAAAAAGGTGCCTAACCTATTCACCCCACCTCTAGGTTAGCCTTGAGAATTTAGCCGTATTTGTATTTTCACCGCCTACATCATCAAATCCTTCTTTTTGATTTTTTTCTCGTTTTTTGAGACCCTAGGGTTTCGCGTCTTCGTTTTTTGAATAACCTATTTAAGCTGAAATGGAATTGTTCTAGTTCACTTTTCATATACAGAAGCAAATAACCCAGGATTTTCTTGCGTATAGAGATTTTTCATCGAAGCTTTTCCTAGTTTCTTCACATCTGCTTTAAAAGTCAGTTCAAATGGATCCCGTTTTATGACAGCGCCTTTTTGTTATAGCTTTCAAAGCTCTTGAGCATGGATATTTTCAATTTGTTTCTTGTGTTCGTAGGTTCTTAGGGGAAATCCCTCCTGATGAGCCTGGTTTTTTAGACGTTGATATTTTTGAGCTTTATCCCGATGTTCGTTTAAGTTCTCGTTCTGAATCTTCTTCAAATTTTTTGACTCTCTCATTTCTGATCACAAGGCTCCTCTTCGATCTAGGATGGGAAAGCATCAGATTAACCATACGGTTCACAAACATGAATCAAGCGACACTCAAATCAGGAGGCAAGTTGTTGACGAAAAGGATGTTGAAAATGAACACAATGCATCTCGTATGCCCTTCTCCCTTGATCTCCTGAGTAGATATGATGTTGAGCCGAATGTGGTTGGGGAACCTGAAATTGAGAAGTATTGTTCTCTGTTTGATCTGGATGATTTAGTTGTAATGGCTCCTACTGGTAATAGAGCTACATCATGTTAGCAATTTATGGGTTCATGCTCTGCTGTGGTGTGACTCTTCCTCTTTAGACGTTCATCGCCTGGTTCCTTGCTGAGGCGGGGATCACCCCAGCTCAACTTGCCCCGAACAACTATATAATACTAATGTGCATGTGGCACATGTGGAGTCGGATGAAGTTGCCACCACCATCTCCCCATGAAATTAGGGATTTTTTCACACTAAGGCAGTCTGGTCAGACTGGAACTTATTTTCTTATGTCCAACTAGCCAGATAGCTGGATCCCTAAGGGGACAAAAGTAAACTGGGGAGTCAATATTTCCTCGGATGACAAAAAGAAAGGCTTTGTATGGGGTTCCCTTACCTCGAACAAGCACTGGAAGAATAGTTGGTTCTTCACCGGAGGGAACTTGGGACTCAAGATCGAGCTCTCAACTGGGAAAGATCGGGAAGTGTTAAGGGTTCCTCATTTTTTCTGTTCTCCTGATGGCTGAGATAAGTCACGGCCTATTTTTACTGACGCTAATTTGACTAGACTTGCTCAGACGGCCGTGCGTACTCTAGAAAAGAGAAGCATATCCTATCTTTTTAATGAGAAGAAAACGATTGACCTTGGCTTCTTTAATCAGATTTCAGATTATCGCAGGCGATGTAAGTATAATTTTCTTGTTTCCATTTCACTCATAAGTTTTTTAAATTGTTCTCTTCTAACTTGTGCAGTATACGACTCGGACATCGTCTGCGATGTTTAAGCTCACCAGGTGAAATCGATCATTCAGACGGGCCGAAAAGAAGCTTCTCGCCACAATAAGGTAGGGGTTGCTCCGCCTAATGATGAATTGGATGAAGATTTTGATAAGGCTGATCAAATTCCTGTGTATATTCCTAAAAAGGTCATTGGGCCGACCGTGGGGGAATCAAGCAACTTGAGTTGCCCTGCTGGAACTGCCAATGCTCAGAGTGTGTCTGAAGATGAAGGTAGACAGTGGGGACATCACAGTGGCGCAGCGTTTGACGAGCCGAGTTCCTTTGTTAAGGAAACGACTGCCGAGCAAGTTAATCTTGATCTTGGTCTTTTAGAATCCTTTCAAGATATTACTGAATATTAGGAAGATCATATGGCTTACCAGGCTTCTGCCGTACTCGGGCTGAGAAAAGGAAGGCGGCTGATTCTCCCACCTATCCCTATAAAGTTACTCCGGTGGTATCATTTGTTGAGTTGAGTGATGATGATACCGAGGTTAGAGTTTCCCCAAGCGTCCAAGCTGAGGCACCTGTGGGAAGAGCGGAAGCTTCGTACCTGAACCGGGATTCTTTACCCCCTAAGGTTGAAGACGTAAGGGTGAAATCCTAGGGAAACCCTTTCTGTCCCACCCCCAGGATATGATAAGGGTGATGTCATCTGGTCGGGCTTTTATTGGAGATGACCATTGGAGCCCTTTCAGGGATGGTTCTCCAACAAATCGTCTTCAAAACATTTTCAACAGCGCGAGTTACGTAAGACTTTTATCCTGTTCTTTGCCTTAATGCTTGTCTTGGATTTTTAACTCACTTTTCCTTACAGGTGGTGGCTAGATTTGGTTTGTTAGTTCAGAAGCAACTACATCAAACTGATCGGATAGGACGTCTCGAATCTCAGCTGAAAGAGAGTGAGGATACCCGTGCTCAGACTGATGCGGCCTATCAAAAGGAGGTAAGCTCTGCCCAAGAATTTACCGATAACTATTTGGCTAAGAAAATGGAAGCTGAGGAGAGAGCTTATTCTGTAGAAGAAAAGGTTGTGTCCTTCTAAAACCTGCTCTCTGCCTCCCAAAAGTCGATGCTTAAGGCTGAATAGGAGGCTGATCAAGCCAGGTCATTTTATGAGCATAAAATCGAAGACCTCGAGTGTCAGGCCTTGACCATTGAATCCATTTCGAAGGAGGCTAGGCTAGAACTTGAGGTCCAAAGGGTTTATCACTTCAAAAGGTCCCCAACTTATGACGCCCTACTCTTTAAGGAGTTTCAGCGAGGGCTGGTTTAGGCTGGTGAATTCTTCAAAGTCAAAAATCGGGCAACTCATAGAGCTCGGGCGAACTAGGAGCTATCAATTAAAAATCATGTAGACCGGTCCTTGGAGTCTCTTTGAACTCAAATGAAGGAATGGAGAGCTTACTGTCGAAGCCAAGGTAAAGAACCCCGTCTTATGCATCTGGAGGTCCCATCAGAACACTCGCTCTCGACTTTTTATGCTAGTCAGGAAGCTTATGTGGATGGGTCGAAGCCTGACACTGGACAGGTTCCTGGAACGTATTATAGCGAATGGATGGACTACTCGGTTGACACAATCGATTGGCCTTCAAATGAGAGTCTCCCCCATCAATATGATATGGTACCCGACCAGAGTACTGGCAAGAGCTCCAAATCCTCATCTCAACCTTAGTCATTGTAAAATTTTGCATTTGTAAAAAAAAGATTATGATCAATGAAGTTTCATATTTTGTCCGGTTGTCGTGAATTTGAAATGCCAAATATGGCTATTTGTTTTTAATCGCCGAGTATCTTATTAAACTGGCTAACGCGATTTCATGTGCCAAGTATCTTATTAAACTAGCTAACGCTATTTCACATGCCAAGTATTTTATTAAACTAGCTAACACGATTTCATGGCCCCAGTATCATATTAAACTACCTAATATTATTAATCAATTCATCTTGAAATAGGCAAGTAGATTTATACTTGTGCTTCATACTCGGTTGCTACCCGAACGTTACATTGAGGCTCACCATGATCATACGTTCGAGTCATTACGCATGTCACTGACGACGTCTCATAGTTTTATCTGCACAAGGGTTTGCCGAATCGTTAAGCTTTCAAATTGCTTAACATAACCACTCATCTCACTGGGATTTTTCTCGACGGTGCCCCAAGCGGTTTTCCAGAATCTGGTGCATCGGGTTTGCCTTTTAGCTAAGGTCGACTGACCTTGCTCTGCTGGCGTGCTTCTCCTAGCTTCTCCGCCCATTCATGAATTTTGCCAAATTAATGATCCCGAGCAATTTATTTCTTTTTTTTTGTTCTTGCATGTTCTTATTATCATACTCCTCTGCATGTTCTTATTATCATGCTTCTCTGCATGTTTTTATTATCATGCTTGTCTCTCATGTTATTTATCATATGCTTAGATTTTCGGAATCCCATTGTCGGGTTTTTATTCATAACTGCAAAACTTATAATGTAAATCTAAGAATTGCTAAAAATTAGAAATATCCTGGATAAAAATTTAAAAACAAAATTTCAAAGATAGGAAATCTTCAAATATTAGGCATTGCATTTTTGGTAAAGTCATTTTTTGGAGGGCCTGGATCTTCTCAGGGTTCACTTCGAGTCCCCTCTGGTTAACTTGGAAACCAAGGAATTATCCTGAAGGAACCCCAAATAGGCACATATTCAGATTTAACCTCATCTGGTATCTCATCAAGACATTGAATGTTTCACTTAAGTCCGAAGCTTGTTTGTCTGCCGAGACACTTTTGGTCAACATGTCGTCTATGTAAACTTCCATGTTTCTTCCTATTTGACGAGCAAAAATCCTATTGACCAATCTTTGGTATGTTGCTCCAGCATTTTTTAACCCAAAAGGCATTATTGTATAACAGTATAAGCTTTGATCGGTTGTGAATGCTATTTTTTCTTCATCAGCTTTATTCATTTGGATTTGATTGTATCCCGAGTAAGCGTCCATGAAACTAAGTAATTCATGGCCTGATGTAGCATCAACCAGTTGATATATTCTCGGAAGTGGAAAGCTATCTTTTGGGCAGGCCTTGTTCAGATCCGTGAAGTCCATGCACATTCTCCGCTGGCCATTTTTCTTCTGGATCAGGACCACATTTAATACCCACTGAGGGTAGCTGATTTCTCTAATCAACCCTACAACGAGTAACTTTTCCACTTCCTGCTTAATTACCCGACTTCTCTCGAGGTTAAATGACCTTCTCTTTTGTATTACTAGTTTCACATTTGGATCCACCGCCAGATGATGTGATATTATTCAGGCATCTATCCCTACCATGTCTTCATGACTCCAAGCGAACACATCTTTGTATTCTCTACGCAAACTAATAAGTTCATTCTTAACTTCTCTTTCCAAATTGGCCCCAATTTTGATCTTCCCTTGGATCGAACTTGAACAACAGTGATTCCTGCTAGATATGATCTAGTCGTGTTATGGTGCACACTTGCTCACTATTGTCTCTGTCTCTGTAAACCAAAAGATTAGCTCTTTTGGCCATCTCTTGGGACCCTTTAACTACTTCTACCCCCCATTCAGTTGGGAACTTGATCATTAAAGTGTAGGTAGCGGTTACTGCCTTAGTATTGTTCAGGATTGGTCGACCTAACAACGCATTATAAGGCCAATTGTCCATGTCTATCGCTACAAAGTCGAGTAACACTATTTTCTTACAAGGTGCTACTCCAATTTTCACGGGCAGCATCGCTGTCCCAAGAGACCTTGACTCGACTCCCTCGAATCCTCTGAGTGGGGTATGGAAAGGTTGGAAATCCTTTCGATCCAACCTAAGCTTATCATAAATAGCCACATCGAGAATGTCTGTCGAACTACCATTGTCTACTAAAATTCTCTTGACTTCTCTGTGGACAATTCGGGCACTTATAACGATAGCGTCATTTGGTCGGACATCGACCCCATGTGAATCACCCTCCGTGAATATTATCGGGTCTCAACCTTCCTTTATTCTTTTCCGGTCTGGTTCGACGGAGTTGACATTAAAATTCTGCCTTGACTCCACCTCTTCTCGGATTTCTTGAGTCCGCTCCCGGTTACTTCTCCCAGTTGATGGTCCTCTGAAGATTGTTTGTGTTACTTTATTCACCTTGGGATTGGCCTTTTTGTTCTGACCAGAAATATAATCTGCCTTGGTCTGTTTTTTTTTTTCTGGCTTCTCATCTTTCTTCAAGATTATATCTTGCAGGTGTTTTTCCCGATTAAGGATCTCTATATAGTCTCTAAGCTTGTAACATTGTGAGGTCTTATGACCTGTTTCCTTATGGAACCTGCAATATTTCTTCGTGTCTCACTGAGCAAATTGAGATTGCCAACGTGGCTCCTTTACCAGATTCTTTTCTTCTAGTATTGCCAAGATTTCTTCCTGTTTTTTCCGGAGTGGGGTGTAGTTCGTGTATTTTCCTTAAAAAAAATTCGTGGTCTGGTTAGCACTATGTCCACTTCCCTCCATCCTTGCTCATTTCCTTACCATTTCCTTTCTGTTTTCCTTTATGGTTTGGTACCTTTGACTCAATATCTTTTTGTTCGGGTCTTTCTCCATGCATGTAGCAACCACCTGTTGCTAATTCCTCTTCCTCGGCCAATGCATATCCTCAAGCCAAATCCATCATTTCAGCATATCTGGTTAGACGAGCCCTTCTTAGGTCAAAAGACAGTCATCCATTCTGCAGGTTGTTTATGAATGCAGCGATTATTGCTTCATCATTTGCACTGACGATTTCTGAGAGCACCTAGCCAAATATCCCCAGGTATTTCTTCAGTGACTCGTCCTTCCCTTGCTTTAGCTGAGAAAGGTAAGCGACTTACTTTTTCCTGTGCACATTGCCTAGGAATTATCTTGAAAAGCTTCTACTTAATTCGTCGAAACTCTCATTGCTTGCCGGAGGCAATCTTCCAAACCATCCTGAGCCTGTGTCTCCTAGAGTTTATGGAAAATTGAGACACAACAAAGGGTCGGTGTTGGCATACTAAGCCGTAACGCTTTTATATCGTTTGATGTGTTCTTTAGGATCTGTATCCTTCTTGAACTGTTCCACGTGTAGTATCCTGAACCATTCTGGGAATAGGGTTCGCAAGATGTCCCTGGTAAAAGGACTATCAAAATCATCATCAGACAACTCATAATATCCATATCGCTTAATCAACACGTCCATTTGACGCCTGTTGTTTTTTATTTCTCTAGTCAGGCTCTGAATCATAACATCTCTGTCCCCCACCGGTTCTCCATGATGGTTAAACTGTCGGGTTATCGTCATACCCGTTTCCAACCCCTTTTCACTCGGTTCCTGAGTCTCATGGGCTAATCCTTACAGGCGTATGGTTCTATGGCAATTTTGTGATGGTTTCGATTGCTATCCTCTGATGACGATTACCGTTCCCTGCCCTGGTTAATTTACGGTGTCTATCATGGCCCACCTGACCGTGACTCTGCCTTTGGCGTGGTCGTTCTTCTTTGGGTGTTTCACTATCCCTATCCTTGTTGCTTGTTACAGGCCCAGATTGATTGATTTGATCTGAGTTCCTAACAGTTGCCGGTACATCTGGTTTTGGCCCAACTATAATCGAACAGAACCTTGAAGGTGGAGGGTTTGGCGGATGCACCTCTTCCGCAACCAATAGGTCTACTAATTTTCTCACCACGTTCGTCAGTAGCTGTTGCAGTGCCTCGCAGAAACGATGTGCTATTTCCTCACTGGTAAGAAGGATTTACTGGATACCAGCCAGGGATATCAGTTGATTTCCAGTGGTTATTGTGGGATCCTGAGTGACACCGCCTGTATGAGCGTAATCTGGAGATTTTTGGTTATCCTTGGAGCTATCTTTGCTTCCGCTACTGGCAATTGCTTAATCAGATCGGAGGTTCAACCCCTCATTCTAGCGTCAATTGTTGACTTCGATTTCTCGATGGATGAGAAAGTCAACAACGTTGGATTTGGTAACGACCTGTCAAAGAGAAAGAGAAAAAGAATGCAATTTGAAGTTAATAAAACACGAGTTTACATGGTAAAACTCTAGTGATCGAAAAAACATCCACGGGTGGCCGAATACACAACCGAGCCATATCCACTATTGAAATAAAGAATTACACCACTCGATATATTTTGTCTCTCTCTTCTAGTGTTTTTTTCTGTATACACGTTCTATATCTCTTTTACAATGAGATTATGAGTCTATTTATATGTACATAGTACCCTAATCCTTGTCATACAATTAAAAGGAATTGTATTTTAATTAGGGCTGGTTTCTTGTTGGAGTCGTTCTTTCCTTTTTCAGAGAGCGTGTGGAGATTGAATGGGACTCTGATGGTAATGCCTGTTTAGGACTTATTTCCTTATCGATGTGCTGTTTTCTTGAAGTAGAGTTGTTGCTTGATTTGGAATCTGTTTCCTGATTCAGCGTTTTATTCTTCTAGAAACTCTTTGATACAGATGTCTTGCGTATTTGAGTGTGACTCTTGGTTCACCCACGTGTGAATCGTGTGTTGGGTTTCTTTATTCGTGTTTCCCATATTGCCCAGAGTAGAACATAACATGCTAAGTACTCTATTTCTAGTAGGACACAATGTGTCGAATACCCGTGTTCAGACTTACTCAGGTTCCCATTCCTTTGTGACTTATCGAAGGGTATTTTCTAGATGCCTACTCAGATGCCTACTCAGATGCCCATCTGGCAAATTTTCAAGGGATTGTCCACCTTGTCAGTGACGTGTAGATACGACAAAATATACATATAACACAACCCGTTGCACTTTTAATATATATTTTTAACACCAACAAGCCCAATAATTTGGAACATATGCGTCAACCATCATTCCAACCATTGCATTTCTTTTAACAAGTGAAAAATCGAAGTTGAGATTTAACCCTAGACCAGTTTGCCATCTATTTTTTTAGTCTTTGAGAATTTCAATTTTATGGGTTTTCTTCCAATATTGGCTGCAAATTCTCTAATTTAAGGTAAATTAGTGCAATTAGAGTTGTTTCAAAATTTTGATTTAGAAATCTTGCTTGAATTAAAGGTTTATTATTATTATTATTATTATTATTATTATTATTATTATTATATTATTATTATTATTATTTTATTATTTTTTTAGCTTTTAGATTTGGAAAATAGTTGAAACTACTTGTATATGCTCAATGTTTTTTTCTCTTTTTTCATGGAATGACTTTTCGTCTCGTTCGTTCGAGACTCACCATCAAAATGATTTTTTTTATATAATATAATATTTTATCTATACAAAATTTTCTACAACCCATAAAAAAATATGGTTTTGCCCTTGATCTCCATATATTTTATTAATTTATTTCTTAATCGTTGCAATGTGGTTTCCAGTTAGGTACTTCCCAACTTTGTCCATTAAATCAAAAGGTATGGAAAATTCTTTCCTAACGATAGGAGTTTCTTTTCAGGCTGCATTTGAAGCGGTAATCTCAACAGATTTCAATAGAATCAAGACCTGACTAGTGTCGGATTCAATATATATATAAAACTAGGAGCACATTCTGCTACCTACTAATCTAACTAGTAAAAAAAAAAAAAAGACAAATGTGAGAGATGTTAGGATATGTGAAGCCAAAAACTAGCAAAAAAACGAGTTCTAGGTTGTATTCTCAGTGGAGAGGTGGAGCGGTGGAGACCGTGGCGAAGACAGGAGCTCGGACCATGGCACACGCAGCGGCAATACACCGCGGCCTATGGAGTTGTATTCTCCAGTGGTGTCAAGCATTGAGGACCACGGTGCAAACACATGCCTACAAAATGGTCTAAACCGCGGTACATGCGGATTTCGTGAGAAATAGGAAATCCTGCACATGGAAGTAATTGGAAAAACGAAATAGATTGGAATTTCGTTTTGGCTAACCCATATAAATACTACCATAATGTGTACTCCAACTAGAGAGAGAGAGAAGTGCGTAATGTGTGAGAAAAATTGCTAGAAAGAGAGGGAGAGAGAGCAATTGTAGAGAGCCTAAAAGAGAGACAAAGAGATTGTAATCAACTCTAAGAAATAATGGATTGAGTGCGGTGCGCTCACGTAGGAAAATTTCTGAATTACATAAAAACTTTGGTGTCTTCTTTCTTATTATTGCTTTATATTATTTGTGTTTATGTTTGGATTTATGTGTACGTGCAATTTGTCTCAACATTAATTTGTATTAGAGCTCCAGGTTGTGGCAGACTACTTTTCACAAAAATCTAGGTTTTCTCAAAGTCAAGGATTTCGTAGTGGAGATAGAATCAGAGAAGGAAAAGCATAAGATTAAGAAATTCAATGGATAAAATTTCAGCTTCTGGAAGATGCAGACGGAGGATTATCTGTACCAAAAGGATCTGCATTGATCTATAAAAGAGAGACAAAAGGATTTGACCGATAAAGATTGAGGAAATAAACAGAAACCGAAGAACATGGGTGATGAAGATTTTAAACTCATGGACTGGAAAGCATTGGGAGTAATTCATCTTAGTTTGACAAAGCAGGTTGCCTTCATCGTAAAGGATCAATAGACTGCCAAAGATCTAATGGACACCCTATCGTACCTGTACGAACAACCTTCTGCGGTAAGGAAAGTCCATCTTGTTAAGAAGTTATCAACATTGAAGATGACGGAGGGTCAGAACTTTAAAGATTTTCTGAACCAATTCAACTTAGTGAATGATGAGATGTGTTCTTTGTCAATTGGTTTTGATGAGGAGTTTATGGTGACGTTTCTACTCACCCAATTGCCAGAAAGTTGGAAGACGACAAGCCAGTCGAATGCTAACTCATTCGGGAAAGAAAAATTGAGACTTCAACAAATTGTAAACTTGATCATGACCGAAGAAATCAAGATGCGTGAATAGGGATTAGGGGCATCTACATCTTCAGTATTGAATTTGGAAGGTAGAAAGGCAGAAGCGCAAATCGAAACACAAATCAACGGGAAAGATCAAAGGCTAGAGGAAAGTCCGAATCCAAGAATAAAGCTAACTATTTGGGAAACAAGCAACGAAACAAAAAGGGTGTAAAGGGCTGGAATTATGGTAAGAAAGGCCACATCTCATATGAGTTTAGACCTCAGAAGAATGATAAGGAAAAGAACAGCTCGTATTGTGTATCGGAGGAGTATGATGACTGCCTTATCTGCTCATCAGAAAGCAAGATAGAGTCCTGGATCCTGAATTCGAGAGCTTCGTTCCATGCCATACCTCACAGGGTGTTGCTCGAGAACTATGTCTCCAAAAAATTGAGTAAAGTGTATCATGGTGATGTGAAGATTCAACTGCAAGGGTTAGTTAGAAAAATCGATAATGTGAGGCACATACCAGACTTGAGAAAGAATTTGATCTCCAATGGGCAACTGGCGTCAGACGGTTATGTGTAGACTTTCACAGGTGATAAGTGGAAGATTTTGAAATGAGCTATGACGATCGCCCGAGGAAGTAAGACTGAGTCACTTTACACAACCACAGATGGTTATAGTTCAGTCACTATGGTGGAAGGTAAAGATGATCCGAACTTGTGGCACTAGAGATTTGGGCACATGAATACTTATTGGTTGAAGTGTCTATATTTAAAAGAAAAGTTGCCAGATTTGAAGAGTGTTGAGGTTGATTTCTGTGAGAGCTGCATTCTAGGAAAACAGAAGCGAGTGAGCTTTAAGAGGACTAAAAAAGCACTGATAAAGGAGAAGCTGTAATTAGTGCACACCGATGTTTGGGGTCCAGCTTCAGTCTCATTAACCGGAGGTAAACTGTATTTTGTCACGTTCATCGATGATCATTCCAGAAAGGTATGGGTTTACTTTATAAAATACAAGTCTAATGTGTTTGAGGCTTTCAAGAAATGGAAAGCTATGGTTGAGAATGAGACATGTTTAAAGATTAAAAGGTTGCATTCAGACAATGGTGAAGAGTATGAAGATAATGAGTTCAAGAAGTTCTACTACCCGAGTAGGATAAAGCTTAGTAGAACGGTTCTTGGAACTCCACAGCAGAATGGCATAGCAGAACGGATGAACATGACATTGACTGAGAGAGCTAGAAGCATGAGGTTACATTCAAGATTTCTAAAGTTGTTCTGGGTAGAAGCAGTTAATAAAACAACATATTTAATCAACAGAGGACCATCAAGCCCTTGGGCCTTGCTATACCATAAGAGATATAGACTGGGAAATTGGTAAAACTTTCTCATCTTAAAATGTTTGGGTGTGTTTCTTATGTACATGTAGGTGATCATGGGAGAAGTAAGCTAGACACTAAGTCAGTGAAGTGTACCTTAGTGGGCTATGGAGAAGATGAATTTGGTTACAAGTTATGGGATGACCAAAACCGCAAGATGATCAAAAGTAGAGATGTAGTCTTCATTGAAAGGGTCATGTATAAAGACAAAAACACATAGGTGTCTAAGCCAAAAGAGCCAGAGTATTTTGGCCCAAATGATATATCGGATAGAGGTATCATGGAACATATTAAATAGAATGGTAAAAAGCAAGGTGTGCACCCCAAATTCAAGAACCTATCCCACTCAGAGATGTTCTTGTGGCACATGCTCAAAGTACATTGAAAAGATCAACTTGAACTCCTATACCAAATTGGAAGTACTTGGAATACATGCTGCTGACAGAAAAGGGGGAACCTGAGTGCTATGATAAAGCTTGTTAAGGAAAAAATGTGACCAAGTAGGAGCTTACATTGAAGGATGAGATGAAGTCGTTGGTGTCTAACCAAACTTGGGAGTTAGCCAAGTTGCCTGAAATAAAAAAAGCCCTAGAGAAAAAATGGGTGTTTCGAATTAAAAAGGAACATGATAATTCCAAGAGATACGAGGCATAACTCATAGTTAAAGGTTTCCAACAAATTGAAGGTATTGACTACTATGAAATTTTCTCTCCAGTTGTTAAACTAACTACGATCCGGTTAGTGTTGAGTATGGTTGCAGCAAAAGGGTTATATTTGGAGCAGTTAGATGTGAAGATTGCCTTTCTTCATGGAGAATTGGAGGAAAAGATATACATGAAGCAACCAGAGGGGTTTGCGAAAATTGGCAAGGAAGAGTTGGTATGCAAATTGACGAAGAGCTTGTATGGTTTAAAACCCCGACAGTGATACAAGAAGTTCGATGAGTTCATGTAAGGGAATGGCTACTTAAGATGCAATGTTGACTACTGCTGCTACCTAAAAAATGTTAAGAGAAGTTTCATAATATTGCTACTCTATGTTGATGATATGTTAGTAGCTGGTTTAGATTTGGAGGAGATTAACAATTTGAAAAATCAGCTTTCAAGTGAATTTAAGATAAAGGATTTTGGTCCAACAAAGAAAATCCTTGGAATGAGGATTAGTAGAGACAAATAAGAAGGTACATTGAAGCTTTTGCAAGCAGAGTACGTTCAGAAGGTGTTACAGAGATTTAGCATCGGAGATGTGAAATTAGTAAGAACATATTTGGCTAGTCACTTCAGATTGTCCAATGATGAGAGTCCAAAGACGGAAGAGGATAAGGACTTCATGGCTAGAGTTCCACACGCTTCAGCCATTAGAAGTCTAATGTATGCCATGACTTACACAAGACTAGACATTTCCCAAGCAGTGGGAGTTGTGAGCCAATACATGTCTAATCCAGACAAGCCTCACTAAGAGGCCGTAAAGTGGATCCTAAGATACCTGCGGGGGACGATGGAGAGATGTCTAACCTTTAAATGAGATGAACTTAAGTTAGAAGGATATGTGGATTCATATTTCGCTAGAGAGGTGGATCATAAAAGAAGTACCACAGGATATGTGTTTACAATGGCGAGTACCACGATCAGTTGCGTGTCCCAGTTACAGAAGAAAGTGACAAACTCTACAGGTGAAGCAGAGTATGTGGCTATGATAGAAGCAAGCAAGGAGCTGATATGGTTACAAGGTTTGTTAGCCAAGTTGGGATTCGATCAGGTGATGAACGTGTTGCATAGTGACAGTCAAAGTGCAATCCACTTGGCCAAGAATTCGGCATTTCATTCTAGGACCAATCATATAGACCTGCGCTACCACTTTATTCGATCGTTAATCAAGTAAGGAGTGTTGAAGTTAGTGAAGATTGCAGGAATTAAGAATCCAGCTGGCATGTTAACCAAGCCAGTCACTACTGAAAAACTGGAGTTGTGCGTAACTTCAGTGGGTCTTCAAGAGTGAAGATGTAGGGAATGAGCGTACCAGTATTTATCCACTAAGTCATCAAGAAAAGATGGAGGACGTCCATTGAGTTTCGGTCTTCAAATAGGAGATTGTTGGGATATGTGAAGCTAGAAACTAGCAAAGAAACGAGTTCCAACAGGTGGCGCAACAGAGACAGGAGCTCAGACCGCGGTACACACAACGACAATATCCAGAGGTGACAAGCTGCACAGACCTCGGCACGGACATAGTGTACACACCGTGGCCTATGGAGTAGTGTTCTTTAGTGGTGTCAAGCGTTGAGGACCGCTGTACATGCAGATTTCACGAGAAATAGGAAATCATGCACTTAGAAGTAATTGGAAAAAGGAAATAGATTCCAATTGGGTTTTGGCTAACCCTGGTGCTCCCATATAAATACTATCATAATGTGTACTCCAAATAGAGAGAGAGAAGTGCGTTTTGTGTGAGAAAAATTGCTAGAAAGAGAGACAGAGAGCAATTGTAGAGAGACAGAGATTGTAATCAACTCGAAATAGTGGATTAAGTGCGGTGCGCTCTGTGGACGTAGGTAAATTGCTGAACCACGTAAAATATTTGGTGCCTTCTTTCTTCTTATTACTTTCTATTATTTGTGTTTGTGCTTGAATTTGTGTATGCACGATTTGTCTCATTTATACTTATTTTTTCAGCACGTTCTCGTTTTTCTCGTTTCCTTTAAAATGAATGCATTTTACACTTGAAAAAAAAGTCTTAAAATCAGACCCTAACAACTTTCTTTTTAAAAGGAAATTTGATCAATGAATATTATTTAAAATGGTTTTTATTACATATTAAAGCAGTTAGAAACCCAAATAAATGTGACCATATCCATGAATTTAGGTTTAAGTTGAAAGTTAGAAAACAGAGAAATGTACTTAAGATGACCGAAGTACTGTTTGATGTCGGTGGTAAATAACATTCATGGGATCCTATGAGGTTTCGGCAACTCATCATATGTAGGGGCGAGTGATTGCGAGGGCTGTACGGGGCTGCAGCCCAGTTTGCCTTTTTCTAAAAAAAAATAAGTTTTTTATTAATATGTTAAGTTTACTCACTAATATGTTAGATACTTAAATTTACACAGCCATATATGCCCAATACAAGTTTTTAACTACAGTCCAACCCAATATCTCTTATGTTAATTTAAAATATTATCTGTAATTGTTTCCATTTCAACGTTACAAAAATGACTCTAAAGTTTCTCAATGAGTCAATCAACTTGCTCAACCAAACCCAACCCACTTGATTAGCTTCTTCACCTTTAATCTGAAAGATCGGCCCTTTGTTTGAAAGAGAAAGTCTCGCACAACTTCACTAATTCGGAAGAACCTATGAAGACACCAGATCTAGTCATCTAACCGAAACAATATTCACATACACAGATCTAAGAAAGAAAAACAAAACCCAATGTCACCTTCTCCTCAAAGCTAGAGAAACTCTCTACCTATTGGACTGCAACTTCTACGATTGTTCCTCTCACGAGAGAGAACTTTCATGAAAACTAACCCTTGCTTTTTTCTTGACTTCATTTTATTTCGTGAGAATATACATTTTGAGGGGTTTGATTTATTATATCTTATGAATGGCCGTTGTGTATCTACTTTGTATTAATGAAATCCATCTTCTTATTAAAGTTCTAAAAAGATTTCTAACTAGTTTGTAGTTCAGCCCCGCCGGATAGAAAATCTTGGATTCGCCCTTGATTATATGGCCGTAAATACTTTTATCATTGCATTCATCAATATCTGTATTCATACAAAACATACAAAACATACAAAAGAATACAAATAAGTTAATTAAGTAGGATTAATACATCTTGTTCTCCTACTGTAAGCATGTATATTTACGAGCAATTATTCTCCTCCTATGTAGGACCTGTACTATTAAAATTGCAATAAAGAAGCACCAAGTGTCAAAGCTAATATGTAGGACCTGTACTATACATTGCAGTAAAGAAGCACCTAGTGTCAGAGTTAATTAAGTTGTTGAAGAAATATAGAAGTTAAAATATTGGTTGATTAATGAGCTCTGGAATTTTAGACGATATGAGATTGATCCAGTGGTTTGTCTCTCACATATACACTATAAGGTTATGGATTCAATTCGAGTCAGTCCCTCGTTCTAAATTCCAAATTAGTTTTAATATTTCAACGAAAAAAAAGATCATGGCAGGAATTTACCTTGACATCCTTCAACAAAATAAGGATTTCCTTGAAAGCCCTGATTGCAAGCAGTAGTTGAAGTTGAAGAGGACGACTTATATGCATCGGTAGAGGTAGAATTGGCAAAATCTTTACAACTAGAGGTGGATGTTGTAATATTAAGCAGATGGAATGAAGAGTTGGGTACCCCCCCAATCCAATACCACAGGAACATTTGTTGAATTACCAGGATTCCATTTCTTTCGTTTGAACCACTCTTCTTGTACCACAAAGACAAGCTTATTGCTTGTTTATGTCAGTGTAGTTTGTAGTACTTTCAACAGACGCCTTAAACAGCTGGAGAGAAAAAGAGATTCTGGACTGGCAACAATTGATGCCCAAGCAGTCTCTGGAAATCTCCTTTTATGAAACAGCTGCAGTAGCATCCAGCATAATTTTGGTTGTGGTTTATGTAGGCCAAGACGTAACAGCCTCGGCCGAAGAGTACGTTTCCAGTTTGAGAGAAGAGAAAAGGGCTGTTTTCCGAGTTAGCACTTTCCATGTTCTTAGTTGCACGCACACAAGAGTTGAATACCGGATGGTTATAAGCATTGTGTTTGCTTCTAATGAAATGTTAAGCACTTCCAGATTGATGCTCGTGAGGAATAGCTTACTTGACCTGCAAGTGACTGCAAACCAACGGTCAAGACAACATTCGGCTCCTATTCCAAAAGGAAATGGAATGGCAACCTTTCCTCAACTTGTCGGAAAACCAGGCTTATTTGCTACTGTTGGAATTATCAGCAATGAATACGATGACAACACCACCATAAATTAAAACAACATTATTGGTAAAAGGTAAATCCTATGTTAGTCCCACTAGTTTGCCTTAATTTACGTTTAGTCCACGTTTTTTTGAAATTGTAACGTTTAGTCCTTCCGTAATGGAATCCGTTAAAAGTACACTTTCTAGAATGTCAGGCATGTGAAATGACCTTAATACACCTAATGGGTGCTGACCACATTAAAAAGACAATTTTACCCTTATTTTTACCTTTTTCTTTGTGAAGTAATTTTTATGAAATTACAATTTTACCCCATATAGTGTATTAAAAAAACAAAAAAAAAACTATATTAAAAAAATATGGATATCCACTGTCTATCTCAAAGACGGATGGTGGAAATACCTTTTTTTTTTATTTAAATTTTAAAACAGAAATTAAAAATAACAAAAAATAATAAAAAAAATAATCTCATCATCACCATCTGACGATCATCTTCTTCTCCACCAGACCATTACCATTTCCAACACCGTGAACCACCTGCTTCTCGTCACCACCACCACGTCTCAATCAAACCCAGGAAAAACAACAATGAAGGTCTTAGAATTCAGATAAAAAAAATGAATGAGATAAAAAAAATTATAATTCGGAAAAGTGAATACAATCAAACATGTGCACTATGGTATGCCAGTCACTTTCAGCATGCTTATTTTGTTTTCTATGGACTAATTTCCGAGCACTTTCATGAACCTTATTTCCATCCTCCTACCTGAAGTCGTTTCCATCATCCTCTCTACAAGTTCATCAACCTTACGTTTGTTTCCCCTTTACCTAAGGCATCAATCACAAGCATAAATGACGCAGGATCAAACCCATATCCCATATCCCATATCTATCATCTTATGTAGAATGCCAATAGCTACCTCTAACTGTTCATCCTAATAGAGTTTGTCAATGAGATCATTGTATAGGAAGTTCCCCAAATAAAAAAGAACTGTCAAATAAAGCTTCAAATATCTATTTAGCTTCAGAGACTTCCCCTACAGTAAGTAACTGATTGAAAAATAAACTATAAAGACCTTCATTATGGTTACATATACTCACAACAATCTCAAATTCCTCATGTGCTACTCAGAATTCAAATACCAATCCACCAAATCCCACCAATCCACCACCACAACTCCTACCACCACCACCAGTCTACCAAATCCCACCAATCCACCACTATAACTCCCACCACCAAATCCAAATCTAAAAAACCCATTCAAAAACCCAAACACAAAAATCAACTTAAAAAAACATCAGCAACAATTTTAACACCAACCAAACGATTTCAAGTCCTCTAAACACAAATCAAATCGATTTTAACGTTCGCAAACATAAATCAAGCCCCCAAACACCAAAATCTTTGTCACCATCATCACACTCCATAAACTCAGTCCCAAACACATCACCACATCATAACATCACACATAGATGACCATTACTAACGTTATTGAAGAGGGAGTCGAAGAGAGAAAGAGAGAGATAGTCAATCTCGTCAGCGGCCAAGAGACGGGAAGCACCACCATTCCGACGGACACCATCTCAATCTCTAACAACACCAGTCGGTAGCCACCTTAACACCTAAATCCAATCGAACCTATAAAACACCCACACCCAAACCAATCGATAAAGAAGAAGAAGAAGAAAGAAAGAGATTGGTTACAGATTGATGAAGAAGATGAAGAGATGAGGATATGAGAGATATACAAAGAGCAGAGGAGATATCGTGATTAGTGAGAGATTAGAGGATTTTTATTTTTATTTTTTATTATTTATTGATTTCGTTTTTTTTTTTATTTGTATTTTGATTTGTTTTTTAATTTTAATTTTTTTATTTAATATTTTATTAATTGTATATATCAAATTACCTTTATTGCCTTCAACCATAATGCTGATGAATTACCTATTTACCCTCATTGACTTAACAGAATTCAGTAAAATCCTAACGGAATTGGACAGTAGGGACTAAAATCTCTATTGTCAGAATAATGATGGACTAAAAGTTACAATTTCAAAAAATTAAGGACTAAACACAGATTAATGCAAACTACAATGACTAAAATATGATTTACCCTTGGTAAAATCATTCTGATTAGCCTGAAATACTTGTCGTTCATTGAATATACATTTGAGAGAGGATCGACTCCATTTTTACTTACCCCCCTTCAAGTGGGGTGAGCATTACCCCCATCTCCAAATCATGCCAAGTGCCTAAAAATTAACCTAAAATTAACAAATTAGTTATTATTTATTTCATATAGTGATTTGTCAATTTTGCCATTATGTCAAAAACACTCAGGTTTTTTTTAACACAAGTACTCCCAAATTCAATTAAAAAAAACCTACAACATTAAACACGACATATTTGGATTCAAGTTTTCAACCAAACTGACATCTCTCATGTCATATTTTTTTTTAATGTTTACAGCTACCTGAAAAATGAAATTTCTCTCTCACTCTATCATACACCAAACAACATCATCACCATATTCAGTCACAAAATAAAACAAAAAAAAAAACAATAAATAGAACTGGGTTCCAACCAAACTGACATCTCTCACACCAGTTTCTTCTAATGTTGTTCAAAATTCCCTAAAAACTTGTGTCTACAACCTAAAGGGAGAGGGGGATAGATAGGTTTTAATTAAGTTAATTACCAACTTTTCTTGATTAGTCAATATTCAAATTCACCTAACAAAACAAACATGCAAAATCAAGTGTAAAGTGCAGAATAATAAAGAACACTTAATCTTTAAGTGGAAACCCTCCAATAAGGTAAAAACCACGGGTTATTGTGCTAGCCACACACGATCACAGAAATCCACTATATGAGAAAAATGTTACATCCTTAAGTGATTCTCACACTCTGACTCTCGACAACATTAGGCTATGGACACTGCCACTCACCACTCTTGGTTTAATCCCTAGTGATATCCCTTAATACACTACTCTTGGCGTGAGCACCTCCTACTCTACCCATATGGCCTTTTACAATGGATACCCGACCAATTGTTTGCCAATCCACCCTTGGTTGTAAGACTTCTCTTGCTTGTGCAACTTAACATAGAAGCCATAAGACTTTGACTTAATGAAGAGTATATGATCTAAGTGTATATATGAAACTATGCTCAAATGCAATTATGTGTAAGACCAAACACAAAAAGCTTAACTAGATATAGATAATGCAATATAACATCATAGTTATCAACAATACCTATATGCCTACAAATAAGGACTCAATTAGATGTAGATAAAATCTAACAACTTAATTGTCAAATAAGTCAAATCAACACAAGTTGTCACAATATATAATCAAGGACAATCAATGTGCAATCAAGAAATGCAATTGATGAAGCATACACATAAATGTTCATAAACTAGACTAGATGCACAAAGTCAACCGAATCATCAATTATGCAATCATGAACATTCATGGATTAGCTATTTAGGCATAAATTACCTAATGATGCAACCTATCACAATACAAACCCCAAACATGCCATAACATCAAAAGATAAACAATAAATATGAAGATTTGCTAACATAAGCAATAAATTACATATCTTAGTAGGCTAGAACAATAAATGAACAACAATGGCGGTTCTACTTACCAACCCATGCTTTAAAAGATGCTTGAAATGCAAGTGAAGATGGTTTTAGGGTTTGAAGAGTCAAACACAAAGCTTGAAGCTTTCTCTCTCTAATGGAGGTTCTCTCACTCTAAAAATATGTTCTTTGAGCTCTAAAAATGAGTAGGGGAAGAAGAGAACCCATATATAGAAGCCCTAGACAAAACAGTAACATTTTGGACTTGGGAAACAAAATCCCGTCATGACCTTTGGATGGACCATGGTCCAGGAAAGTGTCTAGGCCGCAGTCTATGTAGCATGGCATAGCTGGAAATGACCGCTCCGTAGACCGCTGGCTAGGCATGTGCACCAAAAGTGGTCTAGACCGCGGTACACGCCAGACAGCACAACAACTTGAGTTTCGAGCGACCCAAAACATGATCAAACGACATCAAAACCTTTCGTATAATATTCTGTTGAAAGGTATTGAAGTCTACTTTCTACTCCAATTTACAAAATAAAATTTGGTTTTGTGTAGAAAGAGTTATGGTCATTTAAGTAACCGAAGGTTAGAAATAGACAACAATAGAGTTGCCTTGTTTTTATGGTCATTTTGGAGATTTTAAAACCAATCCAAATGGTCATGAAATATTACGAATAATATACCATTGGAAAGGTATGAATGTCTAGTTTGTACAGAAAATTTTTAAACTCATTTTGAAGCATTGAATAAAATGATATGGTCATAAGACCATACAAAGGTCAGTTTAAAAAAAATATTTAAATCATTGAAATCTACTCTTTTGAAACTAGACACCTTACTCCATATAACCAAACCATGAGAATAATACCATCTCAAATGGTAACTCAATATGCTAGGACAAGCACACCATCGTGCAAGCATAGATATTTTCGATCAAACAATGGATAATGAATTTAAACACACAACAACCACACTTATGACTATGAATGAAGTGCAAGTGTGATTGTGAAGAGATGCACATATATAAACAATATCAATAGAAATACTCGATCAACAAAACATGCATGAGGTGTGTGTGTACACTTAAACTCTTCAAGAGGTAAAGTCAAGTGAATATACCATTTGCTCTTGAAGTCATGGAGATACTTGGAAGCTTGTCAATGAGGACCTAAGCTACCTATTACACAATCATCCACAATGTAGTGTGGTTTGTCATGAAATAAGCCAATCCCAAAATCGAGATACTTACAGTTGTCAACAACTAGAAAATCGAAATCTTTTTGTCACTCTATCATACACCAAACTGACATCTCTCACACACAACCACCACCACCAAACTGACATCTTTCTCACGCCTTGCACACATCTGGATTTGACTAAGAAATGGAATCAAACTAAAGCTAGAATCGAACCATAACCAAGTTGTTCCACCCGATGTGAAGAGAGAACGAGAAGGAAAGAAGGAGATACAAGGAAAATAGGGAAGATAGAATCATAAAGAGAAGAAGTTGTGGCTAGGAGGATGGTGGAGAAGATGATGATTTCAATGGTAGTTAGGGTTTTGTATTTGAATTTCGGTTAGAGTTTGGTGTGATTTTAATTGTAGCTAGGGTTATTAGTTGGTGATGGTGAGGAAGATGATGATAGGGTTCAAATCGGTATAACAGTATCTAAAATATGTAATAATTAATTTTGCTAACCATTAAGTTAACTTTTGGACACTTGAATGATCTGGGGAGGGGGGCAATGCTCATCAACCCTGAAAGGGAAGAGCAAAAATGGACTCGAGAGGATCTTGTTGACACATGCATTAAGGAAAAATCTTTTATGGGCCTCAATGATTTCTGGTCAATGCAATTCAAATTGGTATTCCAAGTCAGTATACAATTCAATAAAGTCGGCTTCAATGATGTCATTTTCAGAGAAAAAGAACAAAACGAAAAAATTAAAAATAGTAGACTTTAATCATGGCGTTTTTTCACGCAGTGCACTGCATCAAGCTGGCTTATTTGTGGGCCAACTAAATAAAGACTCATTAATCATTCAGCTACTCACTTTGATTATGTTTGATTTGATGGGATTGGAGAAAAAGGAAACAAAAAGATTTGTATGGATTTCTAATATCTTTTTTTTTATTGTTAATTAAAAGGGAAAGGAAGGGAAAATGAGGAAAAATAAAGAAAAGAGATTTAATAATTTCTTCTTGTTTTCACCCAATTGGGTTTCCTACCAAATTTGAGAGGAAATGGAAGGAAAAGAAAGAGATTTTTCAGTATCCCAAAAGTAACCTTATATAACAATACATATATATCATTCATAATGTTGAAAGGTATTTTCGTAAGTAGAATAAGATTTATTTATTTATTTATTTTTATTTGTTTCCTTTCATAACTATCCAAACAATAATTATTAAAAACACTATCCTTTTATTTCCTTTCCTTTCCTTTCCTTTCCTTTTCCAACTTATCATTTCCTTTCTTTTTTTTTCCATCAAACCAAACATAGTGTTCATTAATGGGAAATAAAAAGAAGAAAAAAACAAATTTAAAAGAGAGAAGAGACATGAATCTGTGTAATCCTAAGTTATTTAGTTTGTGCTTTGGCAGCTTTGCACAACATTTTCTTATGCCAACACAAAATATTAACATTGTATGAACTAATTTGGAGGGTTGAGGGACATTTACAAAACAAAAGTGGCTTGCATACAAAGAATCGTTGACAAGGTAACAATGTCAGGAGACTTGGTTATATGTAGCATAAAGATAAACTTGATATACAATCAACTCAAAATTTGGTCCCCAATTAAAATACATTTATTTTTAATGATGTGCCCAACTTTTTTTCTGCTTTTTTAATTTTTAATTTTATTTCCTCATAAAAAGTAGATGAATAATTACAGTCAATTTTAAATACTTGCTAATTAAACCAAAAAAATAGGTGTGCAACATGTCGTCTGAAAGTAGACGATCATGTTGACAATGTATAATATATATTTTTTTTGTCACCTCAACATGAGGTTGAATTTGCACAGTTACATTGGAGATACATTTTTTATTTGATTGTCTATTTATCGTATGTGGTATTTTTTTTTCACAAACCACTCTTGAATTAGAGATGCTCTAAAGTCTTCGAACGTGAGTTTGACATCCAAAATCGTACTTAAAATTTATAAATCTAAAATCGATATACTAGGGTGTATTTGTTGCAAATATGGAATATATGGGATTGGACTCCAATCCCATGTTTGTGGGAGCCTTATCCAATCAAATGGGCCTATAAACCTTGATTTTGTCATGTGTCTAACATGATTTATTCTTCCGAACGGGGCTTGCTACGGTACGAATAAGGAATGGCTTCGTACTGTATAACACCTCTTTAAAATCTTTTAACAAGTTGAAATAGTAAATGAGGATATACTATTTGACCAGTTACCTTTTACACTGGTTTGGTACCCAAATAAATCAAACTCTATCTCTCTCCTCTCATTTTTCATCTCTGTTGCTCTCCCTCTCTCTCTCGCTCTCTCACTCTACAGATAATCTTTCTTGTTATGTAGAATTCTGTTTCTGTGTTTGAACGCTGAATCTTGGTCGGTGGAGAGTGGTCATGCTCTCTCACTCTACAGATCATGTTTTATGGACTTTAGCGTTCAATTTGTGGGTGTGAACGCTGAATGTTGGTGGGTGGTTAGTGGTGCATCTCAATCATCGGTTTGGTGCTTATATCGGAAGGTAAATAATGTTGTTTAAAGATTAGGGTTTTGTATAATTTGTTTGTTTAGATTTGTGTTTGTAAATCTGTTGCTATTTCTCTAAAGATTAGGGTTTCATCAAAAAAATTATCGATTTGGTCTCTAACAACAATTTTGTATAAATCGGTTGCTCTGTAAAGCGGTTGCTATGTAAATTGGTTGCTATGTAAATTGGTTGCTATGTAAATTGGTTGCTTACTCTGCTTTTGACCCTACCTTCTTTGAAACTCATTCTTGGCATCTCTACTACTCTTCCTCTCTTTGATTTCTGAAATGAGATAGCCTCACTTATGTTTAGTTATTATATAATTAGGTGGTGCAAGGAACTCGCCCTTTGACACCAAGGGATAAGAGCTGACTTGGTGAAGGGAATCTATGAGAGAAGGTTCTCGAACCGGGTGCCCACATGATGGCTGTCAATAACACCTTGTCCCTGATCGTGGCTTACTGACGAGTGCCAACAAAGATGCGCAAGCTTAACCATGAAGGGACATTGAGTGCAATCCGTTCCTCGCCTTCATCCACTAGACACTCGATTTTAGCAACCCAAGCTTAATGCTCAAGTTGTTATACCATTCAAGTTTAATTTGCTTAAATTTTAATTAGGCCTTGCTCTAGCCCTCCTTCGTATACGTCAGGAGTCCATTGATGAGAAAGGGCTGAGGAAATCTTGAACCCAATTCCTACAATTATGAATATAAGTGTAATTAAAATTTCTAGGGTGTTATACATTTGTGCATAGATAAGACCTTTCACTATTTCTTGAAGCTCGATCTCTCCCCCGGTTGCTGGGTATCGACCTCTATTTGCCAAATCTGCTTTTGCAGAAATTCAATTAGCTATCCCTCCGTCCCTGTTCTCTATCCAATGTGGAGACAAGGTATGTTCAAGGGAAGAGTGAAATGAGCAGCCCTACTGGGCTGGTCTCCGAGGGTGAAGTCAACTTTCTACCGATGTAGCATGATGACAGACCACTTTCGAAGCATTCCTCTTTCTTTCAAGATCCTTGTGGAACCCAAAATGGTTTTAGGATTTTCTAGTTCCTAGAATCTCAATCTTAGATGTCAAGCTCTAGAATCTATATACATTTTACAATATTTGATGTTTTCTTTATATATATATAGAATTATAAGTGAAATCAACAAAGTATTTGGCTACAAATATGGTGGGGGAATTTAAAATGCAATAATTCCACTTCTTATATAATAGTATGTAAAAATGTGAAATTAGAAGTAGGATTTTAAGTTTAATAGTCTGTATAGCTAGGATTTGTGTTTGATGTGAGGGTTTGTTTTAGTTATAAAACATATAAATTGAAATATCATTTAAATCGAACTTGTTTATATATTAGGTTCTTATAAGTTGAACTACAATAAAATTGACAAAATGAGATTGGTTTGATGGTAAGCTATTTACAACTACATCCATAAGTTTGGATTTGATTCGTGTCCATTTTCTCGAATTTTGAAATATAAGGTTATTTTCTAAGGTTATTTTTATTGTTTCCTTTAGTCATACTAATTCCCTTGGCATAAGGGGATCTCTTCGAACCGCGACCATTCACAATCTCTGTTTATTTTTGAAATTTTTGGTTGTTTTGGAAGTGTGGTTGGAGCTGTGCGTACCAAAAATAATCCTAATAAGGTAGCATTTAGTGGTTTTTCTATTTGTTTTCTTCCACCTTCTGTAGTGATCCAATAACTATTATCTCACGGTTTAAAATTTTGAGTTGTTGGATCTTGAAGTATAAACTGATCATACTAGTGACACAAGTAAAATTGAACTTTAGTTTTCTTTTTCTGTTCTAATTTTTTTTGTTTTGAATGTTGGAGTAACATATGACATATTCTGTAGTGGTTGAACGATTCTTTAGTTTGATTGGTTTATGGTGTAAGCATTCTAAGCAAAACTTTAGTTTTAACAAAATTTCGGCTACTTAGATTCGGATGTAATTCCTAGTGTTGGATATCTTCATTATTCAACAATTTCTAGAATAAATTATGTTAGTAGCTTAAATAAGTGAAGAGAAACTTAAAGTTTAAATATCCACAATTTATAAATGGCTTGTTGGATATGTTGTATGGGCCATACTTACACAATTTCTTTAAGCAACAAATAGATTAAAGAGTTAATAGGGTAGAAAGTATTTAATGTATGAGTAAATAAAACTTGTTACTGGAGTTATGTTGCCAACCCAAATGGTTGGTACAATAGTTCTGTCTACTTTAGTTAATCATCATAACTTTCATTTTGGCACCTGTCGCATTAATATAATTACCATAGAAGTAAATTAATAATATAATTGCAGTTTTGTCGCCACTAAAGCAGTAGTTGCTTCTTTTTTTAATGCCCAATTACTTGTGAATAAAAAGAAGTGCTACAATTTACTTCTTCTCTTATGAAGTTATGAGCATTGTAGAATATACACAGCAATTAACATGTCTTATGAAGTTATCTTATTATTTTATATTCTGTATTGGTCACAAAGTATGTCTGCAGGAATACTCAGACTTACTCATACCCAGAATTGTATCGGTAGAGTACACTTGTGAGACAATGCCATGTACTGAGTGTCTATTCTTCCATTTAAGCTATTAGGTTTTCTGTATACTGTCTCATGCAGTCTATTTTATCTGTTAGAGCTATGTCTTGGTAGCCTCATTTTGTAAGTTATTTTAATTTTAAGTTATCTTGTTATTTTATATTCTTTATTGATCACAAAGTATATCGGCTGAAATACTCACACTTACTCATACCCATAATTGTGCCAATAGAGTACACATGTGAGACAACGCCACATACCGAGTGTCTATTTGTGCTATTTATGCTATTTATTTTTTTGTATATTGTCCCGTACATTCTATTTTATTTATTAGAGCTATGTCCTGGTAGCCGCATTTTGTAAGTTATTTTAATCTTAAGTTATCTTATTATTCTATATTCTCTATTTGTCAAAAAGTATAACGGCTGGAATACTCAAACTTTCTCATATCCAGAATTGTACCGGTAGAGTACACTTGTAACGCCACATATTAAGTGTCTATTTGTTCCCTTTAAGCTATTAAGTTTTTTGTATATTGTCCCATGCATTCTATTTTATATGTTAGAGCTACGTCTTGGTAGCCACATTTTGTAAGTTATTTTTATTATTCTATATTCTTTATTTGTCACAAAGTTTATCAGCTGGAATACTCAGACTTACTCATACCTTGAATTGTGCCAATAGAGTACACTTGTGAGACAAGGCCACATACTGTGTGTCTATTTCTTCCATTTAAGCTATTATTTTTTTTTATATTGTTCGGTGAATTATATTTTATCTGTTAGAGCTATGTCTTTGTAGCCGTATTTTGTAAGTTATTTTACTCTTGAGTTATCTTACTATTCTATATTCTCTATTGGTCACAAAGTATATGGCTGGAATACTCAGACTTATTCATACCCGGAATTGAACTCATAGAGTACACTTGTAGAACAACGCCACGTACTGACTATCTATTAGTTCCATGTATGCTATTCAGTTTTCTCTATATTGTCCTGTGTATTCTATGTTAATTATTAATGCTATGTCTTGGTAGCCGCATTTACGATATAATGCATATTGGCATGTTTGTATTTGAGTTTAAGCTGAACAAGGTACCTAGTCCATGGAAAAAAGTGAAGAAGGTGGGAGAGAAGAAGAGGAGCCTTGGATCCCAGGTACATTACATTACATTACATATGACATAAGATTCAAAATACGAGTCATATTCTCTTTTCGCATGAAAACAAACATAACGTTAAAGTCGTCAGTCAAAGAATAGGTTTTTTTGTTTGAAGATGTCTACTTCGTTGTCTCGTTGAAGATATGCATAATATATTAAGATAAGGAACTAGATTTTTTAACCATTTTATATAACAATTCATTTCCTTATCCACGTTATTGACTGAATATTTATTACTATTTATGTACAAAATGAAAATGGTTAAAAAAGTAATTCGTTAAAAGAAGAATGGTGGTTCTCATAACACAACATCCATGAAAAACTTGTCAAAACCGAAGATTGGAAACATGGGATGGATTAATTATTTGTATGTAAACAATATCATATGCTTTACTTTAGTTTTTTAACTTGCTATCTTGTCCATGTAAACTAAACATCTGGCAATTATCTATCCAGTAAATTGGAATGAAAAAGAAAATATGATAATGGATGGGAACTCAAACGTTATATACATTTACAAAAATTAATACCATTCATTTTCTTTGTTGATATTTTGAGCAGTCACGAAGTGAAATTGGAAATACATGGCGTTTGTTAGATAGAAAAGATGGCAAAATTTGGACAAGGTAATATGGTTGAAGTTGCTGCCACTAATCTGACAGGTGACCAATCTTAGCATCACGATAATGCAATTCTCAACAACTTCGACTTGCCTCTAACGGATGAAGAAATCACAGGCACACAAAATCATCTAGACCATGAAGATCAAACCATATGCATAAGGTGTACGCCCTCTTGGTGGTGTCGGATTGTGAAGATATTATCCAAAGAGCAGAAATTGGTTGTTAGTGCCTAGGGTTTTGGAAACTTACTTGCCTTCAATTGTAAATGTCTATGGCTGAAGATATGTCGATTGCTCGTTGATTATTTGACACAAAAGCTTGTTAATTCATATCCATGGCAGAATGTTTGTGATAAACTTTTCTGTATTTGCTCTAGTTTTGGGGATTTCTGACCAAGGAGATCAGATAGCTATATCTGGAGATTCCCCTAACAAAGAATTTTGGGAATCAAAATTTGCAATGACATCTCATGGTATCTGATATGAACCTCACAAAGAGCAGTGAGACCCGGAACCAATATATGGTAACGAAGGATCGTTTTCTAACCAAGTTTATAAACAAGAACGTTATCGGACCGCGACCCCGTTACCTATAAAGAGGTAAGAACCAACGGTATCAAGAAGTTGAAGACGCCACACTCAAGAACAAGAAGAAGATGTGAGTGATAAGTCAAGTTTTCAGAACCAAAAAGAGATGAACTCTCACAATTTTTATTCAATTCAAGTCTGTCCAATTACATCCAATTCGTTCCTTTATATACTAAAACCCTAAACGAAAAGAAAGGCTATAAGCCATCCTAAAAGGAAACAAGATAATTCGGCCATTAAGGCCTTATAATCAGAAGAAAACTAATTTGAGAAACTATTGACTTGCTCCCTAATTGGAAAGCTAAATCTGGAAACAAATCAGCCCCTTAATTTGGGAAACAAATCAACTATTATTATTTAGAAATTAAAAGGGAATAAATCAGCCAAAGTTGACTCTTCTCCTAGCTTGTGCCACACACCCAAGTCTTCCTTATTCGGCCCAATCAATTGCCTTGATGACATTAATTATGCCTTGGTCTTCATGTGGGCTTATCTTGGACTTCAACAATTCAAAATCAGCCCAAGTGTCTTGAATTAGGCCATTTAGTGCTTCTTTGAATCTCTTAGCTCTTGCCCTTGTTATTGGCCCAACCAGAACATGCAATGGATCATTTGATACAGCTGCCTTGTTCTCATCATTCCCTCCCTCTTGAAAAGGATTTGTCCTCAAATCGTCGCCTACATCAAAAGGAGACAAATCAGAAACATTGAAGCTTGCACTAACATTGTACTCACCTGAAAGATCCAACTTGTATGCGTTGTCATTGATTCTTTCAATCACTTGAAATGGGCCATCTCCCCTTGGAAGTAGTTTAGAACTCCGCTGGGCTGGGAATCGTTCCTTCCTCATATGCAACCACACCCAATCATCGGGCTCAAACACAACCTTCTTACGCCCTTTATTTGCTTGATTGGCATATTGCTTAGTTCGTCTCTCAACGTTTTCCCGAGTCTTTTCATGGATTTGTTTAACAAAATCTGCCTTTTTCTTTCCATCCAAGTGAACATGCTCATTCACAGGTAAAGGAATTAAATCCAAAGGAGTCAATGGGTTAAAACCATACACAATTTCAAAAGGAGAAAAATGAGTTGCAGAATGCACGCTCCTATTATAAGCAAACTCTACATGCGGCAGACAATCCTCCTATGTTTTCAAGTTCTTTTGTATTATAGCACGCAACAAGGTAGATAAAGTCCTATTAACTACTTCAGTTTGACAATCAGTTTGTGGATGACAAGTAGTAGAAAATAAAAGTTTAGTGCCTAACTTACCCCACAAAGTCTTCCAAAAGTAGCTTAAGAACTTAGCATCTCTATCCGAAACAATGGTCTTAGGCATGCCATGCAATCTTACAATTTCTTTGAAAAACAAATCAGCAATATGTGATGCATCATCGGTTTTATGACAAGGAATGAAATGTGCCATTTTAGAAAACCTATCAACAACCACATATATAGAGTCCCTACCCCTTTTTGACCTAGGCAAACCCAACACAAAATCCATAGAAATATCAATCCAAGGTCCACTAGGTATAGGCAAAGGAGTATACAATCCATGAGGCTTAATCCTAGACTTGGCTTGTCTACAAGTAATGCATTTCTCACAGATTCTTTCTACATCACGTTTCATATGAGGCCAAAAAAAATGTTCATGCAAAGTATCTAGTGTCTTAGCTACACCAAAATGCCCCATCAAACCTCCCCCATGAGCTTCTCTAACAAGCAATTCACGCAAAGAACTCTTAGGCACACATAATTTAGTTTCTCTAAACAAAAATCCATCATGCCTATAAAATTTACCAAATGCAGCCTTTTCACATGCATTGAACACATTACCAAAATCAGAATCTTCCACATACAACTATTTAATGTATTCAAAACCAAACAATTTAGCATCCAAAGTAGAAAGTAGAACGTACCTTCTTGACAGAGCATCAGCGACCACGTTTTCCTTACCCTTTTTGTACCTGATCACATATGGAAACGTTTCAATGAACTCCACCCACTTGGCATGCCGCTTATTTAGCTTGTGTTGCCCCTTTATATGCTTCAAGGACTCATGATCCGTGTGAATCACAAATTCTTTTGGCCAAAGGTAGTGTTGCCAAGTTTCCAATGCTCTAATCAAAGCGTACATCTCCTTATCATAGGTAGGAAAATTCAAGGCTGCTCCACTTATCTTCTCACTAAAATATGCAATGGGACGACCTTCTTGCATTAGAACAGCTCCAATACCTATTCCTGAAGCATCACACTCAATCTCAAAAGTTTTAGCAAAGTCAGGCAAAGCAAGCAAAGGTGCATTAGTTAATTTTTCCTTAATCAAGTTAAATGCCTTTTCTTGTTCATTTCCCCTACTTAAAACCCACATTCTTTTTGATAACTTCGGTTAAAGGTGCAGCTACACTACTAAAATCTTTCACAAACCTCCTATAAAAACTAGCCAACCCATGAAAACTTCTCACTTGTCCCACATTGGTAGGTTTCGGCCACTCCTTAATTGCCTTAACCTTTTCTTCATCAACCCCAATTCCCTTAGCACTAACAACAAAGCCCAGAAATACAAGTTTATCGGTGCAAAAGGTGCACTTTTTGAGATTAGCAAACAACTTTTCTGTTCTTAAAACTCCTAAAACAAGTTTTAAATGTTCAACATGCTCATCCAAGTTTTTGCTATAAATCAGAATGTCATCAAAATAAACAACCACAAACTTTCCAATAAAAGCATGCAAAATATGGTTCATTAATCTCATGAAAGTACTTGGTGCATTAGTTAATCCAAAAGGCATAACTAACCACTCATATAATCCATATTTTGTTTTGAAAGCAGTTTTCCACTCATCACCTTCCTTCATCCTAATTTGATGATATCCACTTTTAAGATCAATTTTAGTAAAAACAATAGAACCATGTAATTCATCAAGCATATCATCTAATCTAGGAATAGGATGTCGATACTTTACAGTGATATTGTTGATGGCACGATAATCAATGCACATCCTCCATGTTCCATCCTTCTTTGGCACAAGCAATACGGGAACCGCACAAGGACTCATGCTCTCACGTACATACCCCTTTTCCATGAGCTCACTAACCTGCCTTTGAAGTTCCTTTGTCTCCTCAGGATTACTTCTATATGCTGGTCTATTTGGGATGGGTGCTCCGGGTACAAAGTCAATTTGGTGCTCAATCCCCCTTATTGGTGGTAAACCAATAGGCATCTCTTCGAGAAACACTTCATCATAGTCCTGCAATAGAGAAACAACAACACTAGGCAAAGAAGGGTTAAGTTCATTAGTACTAAAGCAAGCCTCTTTGTACAAAAGTACAATCATTGGCTGATTTGAAAATAGAGCCTTTTTGACCTCACTCTCCTTTGCATAAAAGCTTACTTGTTTTCTCTCTCTCTTTTTCTCAACAACCACTTTTTCTTTTTCATCTTTTTTTTCTTTTTTTGCTATTTCAGAATCGTTTTCTTTTCTCTCTCTTTCTTTTGAACTCTCACTCTCACTCTTTTTTTTTACATCTCTCTCTTTTCTTAACCTTACTTGATCTTCATACACTTGTTTTGGGGTTAAAGGTACAAGAGTGATTGATTTTTTTTTAGTACAAAGGAGTATCTATTGGTATACCCATCATGGGTCACATGCCTATCGAACTGCCATGGTCTCCCCAAAAGGATATGGCCCGCATTCATTGGTACCACATCACAAAGGACTTCATCTTTGTACTTTCCAATTGAAAACGTCACCAACACTTGTTTAGTCACCTTGATTTCCTCACTATCATTGAACCATTGTAGCTTATATGGTTTTGGATGCCTCAAAGTGGCTAAATTCAATTTCTCCACAAAATTAGTGCTAGCCACATTAGTACAACTCCCCCCATCAATGATCATGCTACATACCTTATCATTAACATGGCAGCGGGTATGAAAAATGTTGTCACGTTGTACCTCATCATCTTCCTTGGCTTGAGCACTAAGAGCTCTTCTCGCCACCAAAAGCTCTCCGTCCACCGGATATTCAATATCACTTGCATCCTCCAAAGGTGGCATGGACTCATCATCATATTCACCTTCAGATTCGATCTCACCATCATCCTTCAAAACCATTACTCTCTTGTTTGGGCATTGAGATGCAATATGACCTGCTCCCAGACACTTAAAGCACTTAATGTCACGATTTCTAGAAGGTTGAGAATCTGATGTACCTTGTTTTAATGTGCCTCCGACTTTATGATCTCTGTAAGGTTCGGCCTTGGCATTGAAACTAGGTTGGTCATCCCTCTTGCTCCAATTCGGTTTCCATGATGATGAAGAACCCGAATTTTGCCCAACCCGTGTGGAACTCTTTCTCTTCAACTGTTGTTCCACCTTAATTTCCATGTGTACCATGTCACTCAATTCAACATAATGTTGCAACTCCACTACATTTGCTATGTCTCGGTTTAGTCCACTTAAAAACCTAGCCATAGTAGCCTCTCGGTCTTCCTCTACATCAGCTCGAATCATGGCTATCTCCATCTCCTTGTAGTAATCTTCAACACACTTAGACCCTTGAGTAAGGGTTTGTAATTTTTGAAACAAACCCCTATAATAGTGACTCGGAATGAAACGCTTCCTCATGACAGCTTTCATCTCCTCCCAAGTCTCAATAGGTCTTTCTCCATTTCATCTTCTACTCACAATCAATTGATCCCACCAAACGATAGCAAAATCAGTAAATTCTATGGCAGCCAACTTTACCTTTTTTAATTCAGAATAGTCATGGCAGTCAAATACCAATTCTATTCTTTTCTCCCACTCCAAATAAGCTTCGGGATCATTTTTACCTTGGAACGTTGGGATTTTCACCTTTATACTACCCAAATTATTATCAGCCCTCTCTCCATACCTATCTCCTTTATACCCATACCTATCTTCTCTATTCCCATACCTAACTCCTCTACCTCCCATTTCACGCCTCAATCTACCTGTACCCACATTGGACATGCGATCACCCTCCTCTAGGTCATTCCCATAATCATCTTTATAATCGTCTCTAGGTGGGTTTCTTTCTCTTCGTTCCACATTAGGAACCCTAATTGGTTGCACCCTTTGTGAACTAGACTCCACCTTATCTATCCTATCATGCACCTCACCAATCTTAATCTCCATCCGCTCCATGTTTTTTTGTATAGCTTTATACAAAAAATTAAGATCTATCGTTTCTGGTGCATCATCAGATAAGTCTCTACTTTTATCACGTGACATATTTGAAACCTGCAAAGCAAAAGAAATTAGTAAGCCTCACAAACACTCCCTCACGTGTTTACTCTCAAAGATGGTGGCACTCACACTCGTGTTTTCACTCAATTCTTTGGCTTTTACCCTTTGATGAGCTCACACACTCTTACCTTTTTCCACTCTTTGTTAACTCTTTCAGTTCTTCCTTTTTTTTTTGACTTATACGGACACTCACAAGAAGTGCAAGAAAAATAGAAATAACTGAGCAAAAGGACAAGAATAATGAAGACGAAATTCTTTAGCTATTAATTTTTTTTTTTTTGAATATCAATGCACGAAATCAATATAATAAATAGAAATAGTTGATATAGGTTTAACTACACGACCCAAAAAAAAATTGTTTTTTTTTTTTTTTACCGACCTTGATCAAGTGGACACAAGCAAGCTTTTGGTATTTTTTTTTTGTACCAGATTTGATCAACGTTTTTTTTTTTTTTTTTTTTTTTTTGTTGAAACAAATGAATACAGAGAAGAGAAAGAACAATGATAGATTAAACCTGATTTAGAAGCCTAAGCTCTGATACCAACTGATATAAACCTCACCAAGAGCAGTGAGACCCGGAACCAATATATGGTAACGAAGGATCGTTTTCTAACCAAGTTTATAAACAAGAACGTTATCGGACCGTGACCCGTTACCTATAAAGAGGTAAGAACCAACGGTATCAAGAAGTTGAAGACGCCACACTCAAGAACAAGAAGAAGATGTGAGTGATAAGTCAAGTTTTCAGAAGCAAAAAGAGATGAACTCTCACAATTTTTATTCAATTCAAGTCTGTCCAATTACATCCAATTCGTTCCTTTATACACTAAAACCCTAAACGAAAAGAAAGGCTATAAGCCATCCTAAAAGGAAACAAGATAATTCGGCCATTAAGGCCTTATAATCAGAAGAAAACTAATTTGAGAAACTATTGACTTGCTCCCTAATTGGAAAGCTAAATCTGGAAACAAATCAGCCCCTTAATTTGGGAAACAAATCAACTATTATTATTTAGAAATTAAAAGGGAATAAATCAGCCAAAGTTGACTCTTCTCCTAGCTTGTGCCACACACCCAAGTCTTCCTTATTCGGCCCAATCAATTGCCTTGATGACATTAATTATGCCTTGGTCTTCATGTGGGCTTATCTTGGACTTCAACAATTCAAAATCAGCCCAAGTGTCTTGAATTAGGCCATTTAGTGCTTCTTTGAATCTCTTAGCTCTTGCCCTTGTTATTGGCCCAACCGGAACATGCAATGGATCATTTGATGCAGCTGCCTTGTTCTCATCAGTATCTTCTGGAAAGACATAGATCATTTCCCTGAGGAGTTGACCACAGATGATGATGAATTCAAGGTGACAATTTTCTTATTTTTGTTGGGAACCATCCTCTCTCTTTTAGCTACCGACTATGTTCATACGAGGTACTTGATTCCTTTAAGGGATGTTGGAAATATTTGTACAAAAAATTGGTCTAGTTGGTTCTTGTCCTCACTTTATGAAGGGATTGAGAAGTTTAAGATTAACTGGCAACGTATGAAAACATATTGCATTTCTGGGTGTGTGTTGTTTCTTCAAGTAAAAAAATTTGATTTTTTTAAATTTCTTTTATTATGAAATTTCACTGTATCATGTCATATTGAACTTAATCATAACCTTGTTTCTTTGCTATAGTTGTTTTACTTGCACTCACTACAATGGGAGCCTCCGATCGTGGATAAAGTAATAATACCTATCGTTTGTTGGACAAACATGAAGATAAAGAAGTGTGTAATCTGGTTGCATACCAAAGGAGGTGTTGGAAGTAACCAGGTTTACATTTTGTAATTTTTCTACCAGTTTTACATGTAAATTTATTAACTTTAAGTGCATGCATAATGATATATCTATTTTCATAAAATGATGTAGATTTTGGTTAAGGAATTTTTTCAAGCAATCAGAACCATCAGAAGGTCAATGTGATGTTATTGCACATGGATCAACTAGTCATGCCAATCAAGAATCTATTGTAGGCAATAATGCACACATGAAAGGTATTGATGATGTCCTATATGTGATCAAAGAAATGCAAACTACATTAAAGACTGAACTTCATGATATCCGAACGAAGGTCAATTTCCTATATGCAAAATTCAATTTGGTGGAGGACAAGAGCTTGGATAAGGACTTACATAATACAAACATCTATCAGAATTCCATTAATCACACGCGTCCAAATCCTCCTCTACAGTCTCTGCCCCCAACACCATCACGACCTCTTTCTATTCCTACAATACAACATCCAACTGTTGAGGTTTCATCAAATAACACCCGAACATTACCCCAACATCAACAGACCATTTCCAAACCCACCCCAAGATTGATGAATGCACCTATTGAGCCAACATTAGAAGATGGGAACGCATCTGATTTACCCATGGAAGATCGGCTACTAATGATTCCTATAATGTACCTCCGGTCCTTACCATTCCTTCGTTATTGGATGAGGTTTGATCCTGTTTCTTATATATATTTGCTCTATGAATATCATTTTTATTAACACATAAACGACAATTCCATTTGACTATCAATTGTTTTGTAGGATACCTTGAATGACGATACTGTCAAACAAGAGTCGTAATCTTCTAACTAATGAAGGTTAATCAATACAAGATCAACCTCGAACGAAAGACGAGCCACTATCAAATTTCACCGTACATTGCCAGACCTGTTCATACATCGACAAAGTACCAATATGGCCTTTCAGAATAGGCATTCCACTGAATACATTTGATGAGCAATTGATTATCTACATTTTTGCCAAAAACCTACCATCATCGTAAGCATGCATTATGTATATTGTAATCCTTAATTTACAATGTTGTGCAATTATGAGTTTGTTATATCCACTATTGGATGTTTAACGGTTTCTTATACTTGGTTTTTAAAAAATTACAATGAGGTGATTGTCGATCTTAGGCATTTATGTGTAACCCACAAATGTTCAGAACATTAGAGCCTTCCAATTTTGTTGTTAGTGAGGTTAATTACTAATCTCCTGCTCAACTTATAGCATTTCACTTTTATACATTATATAAAGTTCACTATGTTTTATTGTTGGTAACTTAATATTAGTCATCCACAATTTTCATTTTTAGATTATTAATCTTATTCTTGAGTACAAATCAATAATATTGAAGTCAAAAAGGACACAACTTTCCTAGTTCTTGCTTACGAACTATTCGTTATACTTATGTTGATTTCCTTACTTATATGGAAATAGTTGTCCATTATTTATGATATGGAACATGTAACAAATATTTTGTCACGTTTGCCTATGCAGTACACTGTTTTGACTTGTATAGATGGAAAACAATATTCTTTGAAAAGATCTCTTTTAAAATAGCGGGAGTCTTACATGTATGATCGTTGTAGATGTGAAAAAGAGACACATGATTAACATTGTTGTTGTTTTTTTCTACACCTTATTGTTTGATGTTAAGACTGTCTATTTTTTTTATGTAAAATTATAATGACATAATCGTGCACATATTAGATTTACATTCCTATCAATAATCTATGCAACCATTGGAATCCGGCGGTTGTTGAACTTAAAAAATATGGCTACAAAATTTGGGACTCCAATCCACCTCGTAGGAAGGATGATCTAACCCGATTGAACCAAGTTCGAAAATTGGTTTGTCCTTAACATATGTTGTTTTACCCCCTTATATATACCCCATTTTTTCCGTTGTCCTCACCATATGCATTAATGTACATGTTGTTTTCCATCCAATTTTTTTAGATGCAGCTACTTGACATTGTTCTAGGTTATGACATTGTTGTTGCCTTCCCAACAACCTTCTCATTCACAACATTCAGTATCCCATATGTGAAAGCACCCAATAAACCCAGTGGCCTTGATTGTAGCCTTTTACTTTGCATGTTCATGGATGAAAACTGCCATACACCGCTTCAGATGAAAACAATATGTTAACCTAAATAATCTCATTGTTGTTTTTAAGACATCAATATATTTAGGCTTACATATATTGACATTTCTCACTTTTGTTACAATTTCAGTCTCAATGTCAACGTTTGTTGTTAGCTCGTTTCCTAGCACTCTTTCCTGGCAACAACAACCCTTTGTCTCTGAAGAAAAATGCGCAAAAGCAATATAATAAATTAGTGTTCAATAATGAAGTTATGCCCATTGTAAAGATGACACCCATCCAAAAGTTGAGAGACAAAGCGGCGGCTCTCATGGGTTGAATGTTATATTGGTTACATGCTATGACAATTGTATTCTTTTTGTAAATGGCATGTTAATATCTTGGGCTGCATCCCTAGACAATTGTTTTTGAATTTTTTTCTTTTTGTAAATGTGCCACTAGGTAGAAGACCCTAAAAAATAGTGGGCTAGATCTCCATTTTTTCAGTTCAAGTGTAATCTAAGCACGTACTTATGTGTACATGGCAGTAGTTGGGTATAAATGAAAGTTAACAGGTTTTCTTGTTTCTTTGAATAATGATTTCAATTTCAGCTGTAATTAAATTCAAATTACTGTTTACACCAGTTGTTTTCTCATCCTTTACTTAATTTTCATGATTGTCTTTTTTTTCATTCACTATGTTCCAAAGTTCTAATTGAAGTTACTCCTGAAGTAATTGAAATAGAACCCAATTGAATTGCGCTAATGTGAAATTTGATAATGTGTTGGTTTAGAAAACGAATGAGTTCTTCGGATATGGTAAACTTTCAACCATTTTAACATTATGATGAGGGTTTTTCTCATCACTCACATAAGGATATGTGATAAATAATGGTCATCACATTCCATTTTCACAAAACTCAAACCCAAGACAATATATCTAGGTCATGCACGTGTTATGCTGATCAATTACTAAGCTTACAAGTGATGTTAAAGTGGAATAGGCCATTCTCACTGAAACCCTTTATCTTTTATATATAATTTACACTACACACACTCACACATCACTTGTGGTCACAACATAATACGAATGCTACAGTAAACACAAATTTATCAGGAAAATCTAGGAAAGGGCAATTTTATGAGTTTGTAACATTTCTGGGCAAAGGGTAACCTTGGGGCGACTCGAGTTATGGTCGCCCTGAGGTCGCTTTTATGCCAGTTTGAGGAGCCAACATCCGAGATGATAGTGACCTTGGGGCGACTTGTGGACTGGTCAACCTGAGGTTATTTTTTAATGTTTCTAGGAGTCTAAACTCGAGAATATAGCGACCTTAGGGCCACTTGGGTCTTGTCGCTTTAAGGTCTCTTGTGCATCTGGTAGGGAGTCCGTCGCTGAGACGATAGTGACCTTAGGGAGATTTGGGGTCTGGTTTCCCTTAGGTCACTTATGTGTCTTGTGAGCTATCCAAACACAAGACTATATCGACCTTGGGGCGACTTAGGGTCTAGTCACCCTGAGGTCGCTTATGTGTCTGGTGGGGTGTATAAACCTGAGATGACAATGACCTTGGGGTGACTTGAAGTGTGTGCATTGTTTGGGTAGTCCTTCAACCTAGAAGATTGTGACTTTAGGGCAACGAAACCTAGGTCGCCAAGAGGTTACTTTTCTATCTATTATTGGGTACTTGCATATTCTGTGCACATAGTTTAACTCAGTCCAAGACCTTGAAAGACAAAATCCAATCTACGTCTGCACAACTTATTTATATATTTAAACACTTGGTTTTTCCTGATAGATGAACAAACTTTTATATAACTTTTGGCCTACATTACATTCAAAATTGTACAACTCATTAGAGTTTTTTTATTTTCAGGCCAACAAAATACAAGTGGCTGTAAAATGTTTATAAATTGTTTTCATGTCTCCCACTAGATTACAAAAATGGTTGTTCTGGAAGCACAAAATACCCAATTCACACGAGTCACACAACATAGCTCATGAATCTATGGTAACAAAAGTCAAATTGTCACATGAAGTTATGCGGCAGCCACCATTGGTTTTATTGCATGTATATAGCAGGTGTTAAGCTGTCACAGAAAAAACATCGTCATTAAACTGATTGCTAAACTTAGGCACTGGAACTTCATTATTTTGAAAAGCAAATGGTTACTAACGACCATCACTGTCCACAATATATTGAGAGTCACAAGACTGCACTAAGTTTGCATACGCAATTGGTTGTAATGTGAACCCCATTCTCGCAGCTCAATTGCTTGCCATTTCACTCATGTTATTTTTGACATGGGCACGACATGTCTTGGTTGTGTGGTCAGGCTGTCCACACTTCCCACATTTACACACCTTCCAACTAGATTTGTTGTTCTGCCATATCGATCTCCTTGTTGTTGCTATAACTAAATCTTTAAGTAGAACACTTCTTGTATGACGTACATTTTCTTCCCTTGTTGTGCTTAATGATGGCAATAATCTCTCATTTGAATTGTTAACAGATCAATCGCCACGTTTGCTTCTTTGTAACCTTCAGTTGACATTGATACGTAATAACACATTTTGCTACACTTTGAACTCAAGGCCCCATGTCTACAACAACATAAAATTGAAAATAAAAATTCGACATTTCAAGCACAATCATAGAAATAGCTATAATTGATAAGAAATGATAACTCATTAGTAACCGAGCATCAATAAATAAAATGCAGAATGTATGCTATAATAACAATGAGAGGATGTAGACTTGGAAAATTGTATTATATTTGTAGTAGTCATGGTAGAAGATGATTCGACTTATGAGACGTCATTTGTATTCATTGTCCAACACTACATTATAAGGGTCTTAGGTATATGGTGCTTGTTCATGGCTTTGAGGACATAAATGCATGACAACATGGAATATCTATCATCTCCAACATTTTGCATGAGCATTTGAAATTTTTTGTAGATGGTGTGTACCTCACATTCTAAGTTTTATCACCACCAGCAAACTTCTTGAATGTATACATCACACTCTTCATATAATCAACGCAATTCACTTTGCTTAACTTTGTCTCGAATTTTATTTCATCTCGCACCCAAGTAAATGTGTTTCGAGTATAAACTTCGCAGCATGTTTTTCCAGTTGTACCAGATGGGTTACTAGAACTGGATGCTCATTAATGCTATCAAAATCATCCTTCAATTCGTTGTTTTGTAGACGCGACATTGCTCTATCGATATGGCTCATGAATTCATACAACTTCAGCCTATTAAGCAAAAATCGATTAAGGAAATAATTTATACTCTCAGACAGTTGTGTGCTCCAAAAACCACCAAAGAAAGTACTTTATAAGAAGGTTTCTTCCCACAGCTTCCATTTAGAATATGTCATTTTCACCCATTCATTATTTTACAAACCAAACATCTCAATGACCTTTAACCATTAAGTCTTGAACTCTGACTTTGTCTTGTAGGTCAACATGTGATTGGTAAATGCCTGAGTAAACCTACTATCACCTACGTTCGTCTGCACATTTCGCTCAAGGTGCCAAGAGCAAAGGCGGCGTATGGCTATAGGCATTACTAACCTTATGGCCTTATTCATAGCTTTATCACCATTAGTAACTACTGAAATTGGACATTTACCATGCATAGCTTTTAAGAATGTCTACAACATCCAAGTATATGTATCAATCGTCTCATCCACCAATAACCCGAAGCTAAAAATTATCATTTTCTTATGATTGTTCAAGCCAACAAAAATCACAAATGGCCTATTATAAGAATTAGGTCGGTACGTTGAGTCGAATGAAATTACATCACCATAGTCGCATTATGACATTGCATCGGACAAAATAAGTTACCCATGCTACCATCTTCAAGAATAGTGTACCAAAAGAAAAATCCTAGATCCATTTATGGTGTCGAGCCGGTTCTATAAGTCTTTTTTGGTGTGTCCAACAACCTCATAACTACCAGACATCCAAAAGGTGGTCCATTACTTGGAAAGTTTTCATTCCAACTGATCTCAGTGATAATACTTGTGTTATATCACAATCTTAACATTTCTATGAGAACAAAAGAATTTGGTGTGATTGCTATGTGATAACTTATGACTATGCTCAGTGACAAACTCTGTAACTGTAGGGAAAAAACGGTTTAAAAATGCAACGGAAGCCTGAGAAAACGAAATTAGGGTTTGCGTTTTGCGTATATAAAAAAAATTCCCTTTTAATAACAAGAACCTTAACCCTAGATTAATTGATGTATACAAAAAAGTATCGTATCTTTTTTTTTCGTGACGATTGAACTAGCGTCGAATTGAATCCGCAAGTTCTTCCAATCCTATCACGAACGTGAATCACCTAGGAGTGTGGGCTCTCTTTCTTTAAATTGTATACCTGAGGATGGAAACAAACAAAATCTTCTTTTTTGTTAGTCACAATAATCTTCCAAGAGAAAAACCAAGAACGTCCGGTCACTTTTGAATTATCAATCAATTTGATTGAAACTCGTGTGAACCTTGATTCGATGTTGTACACAAAACCCTTTTGATGCAAAGGATACTAGTGTACTATCGAAAACAAAAACGTTCCCTTTTTTCTCTATGCTTGGCCGAATTCTTCACACAATGAGTTTGACGAAGTTTTTTTTTTTATATAACAATAAAAAAAACAAATAAACAACAACTTCTCACACCAAAAACTCATACTTGGTCGAAATTTACAAGTATATATATATGAGACTAAATCGTCTCCTAAGAAGGATTTACTTGGTGGTTAAAAATCCTATCCTTAGGTGGATTTACTTGGTGGTTCAGAATCCTTTTCCAAAAGAAATTCTTTCCTACACCAAGACTCCTAATCCAACTCAATAGTGTATTTGTAACCATATTAAAGACTTCCTAATTTTTTTAGATAAATAATTCCTTTTATTTATCTACTTATCAATTATAGTCTTTAATATTAATTATACTACCAACAATAGTGTAATATTTAGGAGACCATCTCCTAATAGAAAAAGATTTTGACTTTTAATTTAATAATTAATTAATCAACAAATTAATTAATTTTTATTTAATTAACTAATAAAATAAAAATAATATAATTAAGCTATTCTAAATAGCCTTGCCGCCTAACACATATATATGGGCCATATATTATTTTTCTTATTTTATTAAATCCATTGGACCTTAATAAAAAGTCCACATGTGAACTAGACCCATTCTTTCAAAAAGAAACAAGTTCACATGCCTTAATACAATTCTAAATGGACCCCTAAATTGGTCTGGTAGAATATATCAAGTGATCCATACAAGTTCGTGTGGAATGGGGATCTTGGCGGACTATCTAAATTTAAGCTCCAATAGACACAACCCAATCACAATCAACAAATGATTCACTTAGGTCCAATCTATTTAATTTTAGTTCATTCCACTAAAGAACTAAAATTTAACTCTTAAATAAAGATAGAATAAGTTGATGTTACTCATTCATATCCTAGACAAACTTATTGGAGAAAGTGTATCTTCGTGAAGAATACCAATAATCACAAAAAGCTCATAGACCGCCCATAGCTCTCCAAGTTACCATATTTACTCATATGACCACATTTTGAACTTGGATATTTTGACTTGTCCAGAAGCCATGTTTCAATAGACACTATTGAAAACTTAACGTTAAGATTTAATATACAATACTTCAAAACATCCATATGATGGTATTCTACTCTCATTCAATAAATGAAGCAACGATGTCCATATCTATAAATGAAGTCCTCTATCGATTAACAAATGAATACCACCAAACTTTCGAGGATAGACTATGCTATATAATCGTACTCATTGATAGCTCAAATGATAACACTTGCAACCATAAGTCCATCATTTATCTCAGGATTGAGATAGACTCTCCGATTGTCTTCAAATGAAAACTTTTATCCATTGACGGTTCTAGATAAAGTTTTTCATTTTGATCCTATTCAATGCACCCACTGCATTAGATTCTTTTGCCCAAAGACACTACGTGTTGATGATTTTAGACTCATCATAACACATTTGATCCCACTCAAATGCTAGCAAAAGAATCTACAACTTTGACAAGATAAAGACGCTCAACCTTTTATCTTAAGTTGTGAATGTTATTCAAGACTAACTAAAGAATTGTGTCTACCTCATACATATCTAGATGTATGAATAATTCTTCTTTTCTCATAGTCTTTTGACCTTATAATTATTTACGTTTGATAATTATAATAATTAAACTATAAATGCTATAAGATTTGTTAAAATAGAAATCACTTTATTAATATGAAATGATTGTCAAATACATTATAATACTCTTGCTATCGAGCATAATCCTAACAATCTCTCACTTGCTTTATAGAAAATGTGTCATATCTTTCACCCCCATGTTCTCTAGATGCCCATCAAAACTCTTTTATGGAAGAGCCTTTGTAAAGGGATCCGATAGATTTTCTACTGAAGCGATCTTGGTAATCGTCACGTCACCCCTATGCATAATTTCTCTTAGAAGGTGATACTTTCTTTCAATGTGTTTCCCTCTGACTTCTTGGTTCTCTCGAATTAGCCACTGCTTCACTATTGTCATAATAGATAGTGATCTATTTATTCGCATCAGGAACCACTTCCAAGTCAATCAAGAATTGGTGGAGCCAAACAGCCTCTTTAGCAGCCTCGCATGCGGCTACATACTCGGCTTCCATGGTGGAATCGGCAATACAAGATTGCTTGATACTTCTCCATATGACTGCCCCTTCTCCAATACTAAACACAGATCCTGATGTTGATCTCCTGGAGTCATAATCTGACTGAAAATCAGAATCTGTATACCCAACGAGAATTAAATCCCCTCTAGAGTATACAAGTATATAATCTCTCGTTCTCCTAAGATATTTGAAAATATGCTTGACTGCCGTCCAGTGATCAGGACCAGGCTTCGATTGAAACCTACTAACTATGCCCACAACAAAACAAATATCTGGTCTAGTACAAAGCATTGCATACATGAGACTTCCTACTGCCGAAGCATATGGAATCCTACTCATGAATTGCTCTTCATGCTCATTCTTAGGAACTTGTTCCTTAGAAAGTTTAATTCCATTTCTGAAAGGTAACATACCTTTCTTGGAATCTTGCAAGGAAAACCTAGACAAAATTTTATCTATGTATGAAGCTTGGGATAATGCAATCGTTCTATTCTTTCTATCCATTATGACATGGATACCAAGAATATAACTTGCTTCTCCTAAGTCCTTGAAACAAATATTATGGTGTGTATAATGTTAATCTAGAGGGGGGGTGAATAGATTTTAAAACAATTTTACCAAATTTTCGATAATGGTCAAGTTGATGAAAAATACTTCTAGCTAGTTACAATAAAATCACAAGTGTAAAAAGTGCGGAAATATTAAAGACACTTGAGATTTACATGGATACCCTTCAAATGGGAAATATCACGGGCTGATGAGTGCGCCACACTAGAACCTCGAATCCACTAATGGCAAAAGAATTACAACCTAATCCCGGTATAAGTGAACCTAGTTCATCTTGCTTGCGATTTAAGCTACCTACTCCCGGAAGCAACACAAGTCTTACTTCTCAATGAAGAGATAAAATGCCCTATGTGAATATATGATGATATTCAAAGAACAAACAAGGCTAGGACACCTTATATGCTTATCTAGGATAATGAGATGACAATTAATGCAATCCTAGATATCAAGAGCTAAATGACATGTTCAAACAACTTAGCTAAACATAGATCAAACAATCCTATGAAGCTATCACAATACAACACTCAATCATGTCATCACAACAATCTCTAATTTGTATCTAGAATATGTTCTAAGAGCATACAAAAAATTAAAGAGATAGCTTAGCAAGCAAAACACTTAACTTGTAAAAAGATAGTAAAAAACTCACCAAACAAGATGTGATGTAGCAAAACTATCCATTGATACACTCTAAATGAACTTAGATGATGCAAGATGAAGTTTATATGCACGTGGGAATGCTTTGAGTGTTTAAAGATGAGTTCTTGGAAGATTTTTCCTTTTGAAATGTGTTCAAAGGAAAAGATATGATGTTCTGAGCTCTATTTCGACCTGAACACGAAGAGTTAAATATATATGAGTTTCAACCAAAGTGAGGTCGTTTTGAAAAAAATGTTCTAGCTTCCGCTATGTGCGTTGGTAAGGTGCACTGGTCGAGTAGCTCACCACCAGCGCACAACCTAATATTTTCAATATGCACTGGATGAGTGGCACAACTCAGTAGTGCATGACATGAAACAATCCACTGGAGTATTGCACTGGTGAGGCTGCGCTAGTCGAGTAGCGCACCACCAGCGGACTGCCCACTTTTTCAATATTACGCGGGTGCAGTGGCGCAGCTTAGTGGGGCACGACAAGCGGCGGTCCACTAGAATGTTACGCTGGTGAGGCTGCGTTAGTTGAGTAGCGCACCACCAGCGCACTGTCCACTTTTTCAACACTCAAACACACATTTTCAACAAGTCCTAGAGTGATGAAAATGCATCCTATTCTAATGCCTGATCATGACATAAAACTTTAATTACAAGATGGAAATGAATCAACAAGAGTCATTTAAACCAAAATTCACACAAGTATAAACACACAACATATATGAATAAGAGTTATGCATGAATTTGTGAGAGTGTGCAACTATCTCTTCAAAGCCTAAGCTACCCTTACAAAACAACCCAAAAATATGATTTGTTCACGAAATAAGCCAATCAATAAATGAGGACTTTACAATCTCCCCCTTTGGCTATTTCGTGACAAAACCACCACTCTCATTGATCCTCACAAAACAAAATAAAACACCGGAAAGATATTCTACATTACAAAGAGATATATATAAAAAAAACTTCAAATCTTCAATCTCTTGTAGAATCATCAACCCTACATACAAAACAAACAACAAGTACACTTTCCAAACCAAGTGCATGTGAGATGATCAAGTGGATAGAAAACAAAACAAAACAAAAGTATTTGTATATAAGAATATGAGTAATGCACCACATCATGCAATGCTCCCCCTCAAAGGGTTACTCCCCCTAAATGTAATCTCCCCAAAAACAAGTACTACTCCCCTTAAAGCTAACACATGCTACTCCTGCTACTGCTACTCCCGCAACACCATAATGCTACTCCCCTTTTTTGTCATGATATAGGCAAAGGAGAAGTCCCCAACTGTATCACTCAAGGAAAAGAAAGAAAGGAGTATACAAGATATTTGCATAATTATATAAGCCACATTTATGCAACTCAATTAATAGGAGAGAAACAAAGAGATTTATTTGAAGAAAATGTGTGAATCAAAAATTCTTTGCATACAAGACATGTTGCATTCAAGTTCAAAAAAATGGTATTCGGTAAAGCAAATGACAAAGGTTTTCAATATAATTCAAACCAATTTCATCATTTGTCATGAGAGAAGCAAGGATATAGAGTTTTTATAGAAATCAAAATTTAATGGCATTATATCCAACTTTATAAGCGAAACATGGCATGAGCAACTTTGCACCCTATTTGATTTTTCTGGGTAGGAAACCCGTATGATAGTAGTCATGTTCAACTAATAAAGAATGAGAGACATTGATGAAACATTGTAGTCTCACTAGCTTTTTTCACACAATATTTTGCATTCAATAATTGCAATCATCAATTCATGCTTTATCATTTTTCATTAGCATGTCATTAATGAATCATCATGTCATGGAGATAACTATAGGTCATTCAATATGTACTTCCTATGAAATCAAAGCAAAGTTCACACTTATTGAAGAAAAATACAATATACTATAGTATAAGTGCAACCAAGCTACTCAAGCAATCAATAAAAGAGCATAAAAATTCAAAAAAAAATTGCATGCAACAAGAATACAATAGCTCTCTTTGCATGAGTTTCCCTTATGGGGTCAAAGACCACAACTCATCACTCCATTAAACAAATCCCAATAGATCTACTAAGAGTTTTGAATCGAGTAGCATCTAAGGGTTTAGTAAATAGATCCGCTAGTTGATCATTAGTACCTACATGCTCAAGTACTATGCATTTGCTCTCAACTAGTTCTCTGATGAAATGATGACAGATGTCAATATGCTTAGTTCTAGAATGTTGAACCGGAATCTTGGAAATATTAATTGCACTCATGTTATCACAAAAGAGAGTAAGAGTACCTTGATTGAATCCATAGTCGACTAGCATTTGCTTCATCCAAAGGAGTTGTGTGCATCCACTTCCAGCAGCTATGTATTCGGCCTCAGCCATGGACAAAGAAATCAAATTTTGCTTCTTGCAAAACCAGGAGACAAGGTTGTTCCCAAGGAAAAAGCAACTGGCCGATGTACTTTTCCTATCATCATAATTTCCTGTCCAATCTGCATCACTAAAGCCTACAAGACTAGCATTAGTGTCAAAAGAGTACCAAATTCCGTAGTTAGATGTCCCATTCACATAACGAATGATTCTCTCAACTGAAGAGAGATGGGACTCTTTAGGATCGGATTGGTACCTAGCACACACACCCACACTAAAAGAGATATCGGGCCTACTTACGGTCAAATAGAGCAAGCTACCAATCATGCCACGATACAAATTTTGGTCCAAACTTTTACCACTAGCATCCTTACTTAGCTTCAAAGTGGTGCTCATGGGTGTATCACAATGTTTGGCACTTTCAAGGCCAAATTTCTTCTCTAGGTTTTTGGCATACTTAGCTTGAGATATGAAAATCCCATCATCCATTTGCTTAATTTGTAAACCTAGAAAGTAACTTAGCTCACCAACAAGGCTCATTTCAAACTCATGAGTCATGAAATCAACAAATTGTTGGACTTTGGTGTTATTAGTGGAGCAAAAAACTATATCATCAACATAGATTTGAGCTACGAAAAGCTCAGCTTTGTCTTTCTTAATAATTAAAGTCTTGTCAACACTACCCCTAGTGTAGCCATTGTCTATAAGAAATTGAGTGAGGCACTCATACCAAGCCCTTGGTGTCTGTTTCAACCCATATAAAGCTTTCTTGAGATGATAGACATGATTAGGGTGGTGAGGATCCACAAACCCTTTGGGTTGCTCAACAAACACTTCCTCTTGAAAGAAACCATTGAGGAAGGCACTCTTAACATCCATTTGATATAATTTGAACTCGTGCAATAAGAGATGGATAAAAGAAGCCTAATGGACTCAATCCTAGCAACGGGAGCAAATGTCTCCTCAAAGTCAATACCCTCAATTTGAGAGTACCCTTGTGCTACAAGCCTAGCCTTGTTTCGCAAAATGTTGTCATCCTCATCGGATTTGTTCCTATATACCCAATTGGTGTCTATCACATTGGTGTTCTTGGGCATAGGAACTAGAGTCCAAGCCTCATTCCTTTCAAATTGGTTAAGCTCTTCTTTGTTAGGTCTGTGAGTTTTGTTGGCATTATTCTATATCAAAACAACATTTCCTTTGTATTGTTTAGTTGTCTAGGATTCATGATGATTCAAGCTTCAAAGAGGAAATGAAAACTATTCAAGCAAGTTCAAGTCTTCAAAGGGAAAAGTACTTCATGATTCTACAAAGGTATATTAGGACCTTTCTTTTCTCTTTCAAGGCTTAGGCACACACACACATATCATACATTTGTGTTCCTGCATCGTTGTGCACCTTTATAGGCACACACATACAATTCATTCATATATGTCCCTGCATTGTTGTGCACCATGTATAACACATTCACAGACTTTAAGATGAATGCTCATCCATTGGTTTGAAAATAACATGTTTTGGAATATGCATTATTGGAAACTACCTCTATGTAGTTTGCATTCTAGTGTGAATTGTGTTTATGTGTGTATATATTTGCATAACATGGATATTGAACTTGGGTTTAGTCTTAAATCATTCTTGATTGAGTTCCGGTCATTTCGGTTACTCATACTATTGATTTCAAGTTTAAAGTCAAAAGATACTACAGTTTCAACTCATGTTGTGTACACTGTCTTCGTCTTCGTATATCGAGTCGAATTATTATTTTTTGGGTTAAGTATCTTATATTTCCATGTCCGTGAGAGAGTTATGGTTCATAATCTATAAACGGATTCGAATTCTGAGTTAGGAGGCCGGAGAACGGTCGAAGAACGGGAGGGAAGCACATGGGAGTTGCACCATGGCCGAAGGCCAACAAGAGGTGCAAGCCCGAGATGGTGCGTGGCAATCTCGGCTGCAACTCCTTGCTGCACCGAGATGCCCACGCACCATCTCGGGGAAGCATCTTGAAGGGGTAGCTTTGGTCTTTTCACATATATCTCTTCCCACTCCTTTTATATCTCTTCTCTCTCTCATTTGAATTCAAAGAAGAAGAAAATGTAGTGCAGAAAATTTCCAGGTTTTTTCTCTCAACTTTGAATCACTATATCTCTCTAATTTCTTATCCGATTTGAGTGATTCAAGTTGGAGAAGTTTCGTATTGAAGTCCTCTATAATCTCCAAGCAACCTTGAAGTCATTTGTTCAATTTTTCTGGTGGATCGTACCATTTTCGTGACTGCAATCGAAATTGTCAAGGTAGTTGTTTGTCTTTTGATTTCCTTGATTCTAATGTTCAAATACCTTGGGTCTTCTTCCTACTTGTGTGTATTTGACTTGAACATATGTTGATGAGTGATAGACCTTCAATTAAATGCTAGTTGTGTTTAATTAGAAACTTGCTTGTGAGTTAGGTTTTAATCAAACCTATGTTTTCACATGATTGTGAGTTGTATTGTGCTAGCATCTTATCAAGGACTATTTGTACTTTGATTGACTTTATTTTCATGATTAATAGTCCTATCATGTGCTAGAACTCATTTGTTGAATAGATCTAGGATTAGCACATTTGATTTTATATTTAGAGTTTATTAGAGTTTAATTGACTATTTTGTGAATATATGCTCTAAATGATTGCTAGAGATTTGATTGATCATATATTGTGTTTCTAGCATTTTTGTGTAAGTACTAAAGAATTGAATATGTACTTCATGAACATGTTTATTTCACGCTTCTAGATTTTTATTCATGCATAAGATCTAGACAATCTTGTTTTGTGAACTTTATTATCTATGTCTAGATCTTCATGGAGTGTACCTAATCCATACATTTCATATGCTTAAGCATCATCTTGTGTGGTGTCATTTTTGGATTATAAACCAGAAAATATACTTGTGTGCTCATTGATTAATTATAGTTTCCATAGAATTTGTTGATCATCTTATTCTATGTTGCGTGCTTGTTTGTGTTTTGCATTCATGATCACTTAGATGCCTTATGAGAAGGAAGTATTGACAATAGGTGTGAGACCTATGGTGTTGAGCAAGAAGTCTTGGCAAGAGGTGTGAAGCCTTGGATTGTAGAGAAAGGAAGTCTTGGCTAAAGTCAGGAGCACTCGGATAGTCGAGCAAGAAGTCTTGCCTAGGGTCATGAGGATCCGGATAGGTGAGCGAGGAAGTCTTGACTAGAGTCGGGAAGACTCGGATAGTTTAGCTATAAGTCTTACCTTGGGTCGTGAGAACCCAGATAAGGTGAGCAGGGGAAGTCTTGACAAGAGGCATGAGGCCTCAGATTGTTGAGCCTTAAGACGACATCTTCATGATTAGGATATGAGGGTAGTTTCTAGGTGAAGTGGCCACTTGAAAGATTGTACTTGTATTATCTACTAGTGGATTTTGTTTGTCGGTGGCCACTAGCCCGTGGATGTTTCCTCTTTGAAGGTATACCACGTTATATCTTGTGTCAACTTTTCTCTATCCCTAACTCTCTAGTATTTGTATTTGTTATTCGAAAACTATGGATAGAACTCTTTATGTAAGTTGACTTCCTTATACAATATTGTTTGTGTACGTTAGATAACTTTGTATCTTGTGTTATTTCTTTCAAGTTGTAAAGTATCACATTGTAATACTCTAAGTACAACTTATGGAATTTTATCTACATTGAATATATTTGTTCATAAGATGCATTGATTCTTGTTGTATGTTATGTAGACTAAGAGTGGAGATTTGAGCATACATGAATATATTGTTTTCTCATAACAATCATGTTGAATGTTAATTTGTATGCTTATCAAGGTTTTGTCACTAGTCTCGAAAGATTTGTTAAAAATGAGGGACAACATATTCACCCCCCCCTCTAGGTTGTTTCGTATAACCTTGTACACATTCTTTCTATTGGTATCAGAGCGGGTCACTTAAAGTAGTTAGCGTGATTCGGGATCTACAAGGTTATTTACTAATCATGGATATCAACCTTTAGTCTACAATTGTTTATTTTTGGTTTTTCTCATTCGTTGGTTGTGAAAATGGTTCTTCTTGTTTTATATTTCATTTGTCTTCTAACAATTTTGTTGATAAGCTTGAAAAGAAAGTTAGTGACAAAAGCAAAGATGAAGAAGCTTTTTCCGGAGGATGATCGATCTAGACATGATTACTTGTCTTTGCAACTCAATGAAGAGAATTTCATGTCAAAGACCACCAACTTCTACTTGATGGAAAGAGTTTAAACTCTTGACAAGGAAAGAGATGAAGCGTTAAAGGAAGTTGAAGTGAAGAATGAAATGATCAAATATCTAGAAAATAAGAGGGTTGAAGAGACTCGTATGTTAGATAGATTAACAAATGATTTTGCTAATAATTTGCTTTTATTTCTTGAAGGTAATGATCAAAGGCAAGGAAGAAGAGTTGGCAATCATGAAGGCCAAAGACTTTTGGTAATCTTCATGGAGATTCAAGTGACTTAAGCATTGTATATGAGCAAGTAGAGTCTCCTACAACCAAAGGCAAGTTACTAAGGAACAAGAGGATTTCAAAGGCCATGTCTTCCAAGGTCAAGTGCAAAATCAAGGAAATTAAAGAGTCTTCACCATCGGTACACTCTCACCTAAATAGTAACATCTCAAAATTTATTCTGGTTTGCTAATTTTGCTATATTGTCGTGAGTATATTAGATGATGCACACTTGGGAATGTGATGCATGCTAATGAGATGTGAAAATCTTCTATGAATGTTTCTTGCATGATAACACTTTGAATTTTATGTGTGATAATGATAATCATGTGAAGAAAATAGTTGAGAAGATTTGGGTGAAAATGAGTGTTTCACTTGATCATATGTATAGTCTTGATAATATCTTTGTTGATTGCAATAATGATATATTTTTGCCATGAGAAATGATCAAGATTTTTGTGTGAAAGTTCACCCAAGAACAAATAGTTCAAGAGTGAGTGCTCTTACCTCTAGTGTAAGTAGCACATGTGAGTTAGCTTTAAGGCTCAAGCGTGTTGAGAATTCTAGCTAGCTAGCTTGGAATACTCCACGTTTAGACACGAACTTAGCTATCTCACTTAACTTTGTTTTGATAGTCAAAATCCATTGATTAACTTTTGAGAAGTTACTCTTATGAAATCTATTTGATGATTATCTTGTTAAGACTTTTGGAGAAAGTCATTTCTTTGCTTGCATTGCATCATATAGCCTGTCAAATTAAAGAACTAGTATAGTATTCATATGGTCCTTATTGACATTTGCTCTCTAAAGATCTTTTTGTGATGTGTTTACAAAGATCTTACTCTTGATGCTTGAAATGCTTGCTTGAATGATGAGTGGCATACTTTTTGAAAATATGAGCTTCATATTCTTTGAAAGCTACTCATTAGAGAAGTAATGATCTTGAATAAGTCTTTACTTATTGCTCTTAGATCATGTGCTTATGAGCCATAAAAACTTGATTTTCAAAAATTGCACTTTGTTTCTCTTATATGTTTAAGTTTGAGTGGTTGAGTTTGAAAATGTGTAGATTATGGATGCATCTAAAATTTTATTGCTTAGTACATGATAGACGACCTATGGTTAGTATCCATTTTGCTTCTGCAACTACATAGAACTCAACGAGCACTTTCATGGAAAGGGCTACACACTTTGGTTGTGAAGCCGCCCAATGTAGGAAAGGGCTACACCATTGTGATGAGTGAAAGCCGTCATGAAGAATTTATGTTTATGTATGCAAAATCAAAGAAGTGTTGAAAAAGAATCAATAAAAGAAAAATCTTTGATTCAAAGCCTAAAAACAAATGGAGGAAGGCTTAAAATGAAGTATAGTTGAAAATTGTGATTGCTCGGGTTGAAAAAAAGAAATGGGATAACGAGCCACATGCACACACATGCTCACATGTTGAAATCTATTCTCTTTAAAGCAAAAAATTCGAATGATTATCTGTTTGACCTTGATTGGAAAAGCTTTAGATGGATAGGTGATGAAGTGGTTTGCATGTTGATATCACAATCACTCCTTTTATATATGCTTGAACCAAAATTCACACAAACACTTTTTGCTTATAGAGTATTTTGATATTCTAGCAATTTTTAGAAGAATTATGAGAGAGATTGAAAATCTTGGTGTATCTCTCATAGTTTGTGGAGCTTATTTTGTTGAATTTCTTTAAAATTGCTTGAATGTGTGATTGTGTGGATTTATTGTGAACATTATTCTATCTTGATCTTAGATAGAGCACTTATCAAGGGGGAGCATAGCATGCAAGACTTTGTTCTCTTTTATGATATGTTCACATGTTTCAAGTTGATATTTGTTGGCATATTCAAAGGTTGATATAATGAATCTTGTAGATGCTATTTCATATTTCTTGATTTTGCATGATGATTCTTTGTATTACCATATGCCTTTGTATTGTTGATCACAAATAATGCATGAAACATTTTTGTAATAATTGTATGATTGTATTTGCAGTCAACTTCTCCTTATTTAGGGTTGTATAGTAGTTGAGATTGCAATCAATTCCTTCATTCTTGAAATTGAAATGAGAATAATTGCAATGAATTCTTCTTTGTTTTGGAGTCTATAGTAATTGTAATTGTAATTAACTCTATTGATTGTAGTTTTAGTGAGTTCCTCTTTGTTTGGGGTCGATAGTAATTGTAGTTGTAATCAATCCAATTGGTTATAGTTGCAGAAAATTTCTCCTTGCATAGAGTGATAGTAATTGTGGTTTTAATCAATTTAATTGATTGTAATTGTAGAAAATTCCTTCTTACTTTGAATGATAGTAGTTGTGGTTGTAATCAATTTTTTTTTTCTTGTTTGAGGTTGATATGATTGTCGTTGATACCAATTCCTTCATATTTAGGGTTAAAATGATTGTTAATGCAATTGTTGAACTTGGTAGAAATGACCTATATGCTTAAGAGTAAAATTTATGCATTTGTGATTCACTATACCTTGATGAGTTTGTTGTGGTGTATAGATTTGAATAACCTTTGATAGGTTAACATGGAAAAGCAAACTAGAATTAAGGGAGGAGATATGGGAGCTAGACGCTTGAAATAAATCAATTCTTCAAGTAAGGCATCCATCTCCAAACATTATGTGAGATCACCAATTGTTTCATTATTTGATCTCAAGATATCATTTTTTTTTCTTTGCCATAATTTTATGTCAAAAAGGGGGAGAAATATGATATTGTTTTAGCATATCTTCTTTGAATATTTGTCAAGTATTGAACTTCTTATGGCATGTAATATTGTGATTTCATTTGGTTAAGAATATCTTTGAGATAACATGTATTAAAGGGGGAGATACATGATTCATTTTGGACATAAGAATATCTTTGAGATAGCATGTATGAAGGGGGAGATACATGATTCATTTTGGATTTAAATGTTTAATTCTCGCCATAATTGTATATTGCCATATGTGTCTTTCTCTTGGATATGCTTTGTGCTTTAAGTTGATTTTAGGTGGCTACAAGAGAAGATCAAGAAGAAGTTCAAGACTTGTCGAAGATTAGTCTTAAGGAACTAACTCATTGTAATGTGAGGGTGTGATTTTGTGACCAATCTTCATTTTATGTGTTTTAGTATTTTGTAAGTTCAAGTCTTCAAAGGGAAAAGTGCTTCATGATTCTACAAAGGTATATTAGGACCTTTCTTTTCTCTTTCAAGGCTTAGGCACACACACACATATCATACATTTGTGTCCCTGCATCATTGTGCACCTTTATAGGCACACACATACAATTCATTCATATGTGATCCTGCATCGTTGTGCACCATTTATAACACATTCACACACTTTAAGATGAATGCTCATGCATTGGTTTGGAAATAACATGTTTTGGAATATGCATTATTTGAAACTATCTCTATGTAGTTTGCATTCTAGTGTGAATTATGTTTGTGTGTGTAAATGTTTGTATAACAAGGATATTGAATCATTCTTGATTGAGTTCCGGTCATTTCGGTTACTCATACTATTGATTTCAAGTTCAAAGTCAAAAGATACTACACTTTCAACTCATGTTGTGTACATTGTCTTTGTCTTCGTATATCGAGTCAAACTATTATTTTCTAGGTTGAGTATCTTATATTTCCATGTCCGTGAGAGAGTTACGGTTCATAATCCGTAAACGGATTCGAATTCAGAGTTAGGAGGCCGGAGAACGGTCAAAGAATGTGAGGGAAGCACATGGGAGTTGCACCATGGCCGAAAGAAAACAAGAGGTGCAAGCCCGAGATGGTGCATGGCCATCTCGGCTGCAACTCCTTGTTGCCCCGAGATGGCCACGCGCCATCTCGGGGAAGCATCTTGAAGCGGTAGATTTGGTCTTTTCTCTTTTATCTCTTCCCTCTCCATTATATATCTCTTCTCTCTTTCATTTGAATTCAAGGAAGAAGAAAATGTAGTGTAGAAAATTTCCAGGTTTTTTCTCTCAACTTTGAATCACCATATCTCTCTCATTTCTTATCTGATTTGAGTGATTCAAGTTGGAGACATTTCATATTGAAGTCCTCTATCATCTCCTAGCAACCTTGATTTCATTTGTTCAATTTTTCTAGTGGATCGTACCATTTTCGTGACTGCACTCGAAATTGTCAAGGTAGTTGTTTGTCTTTTGATTTCCTTGATTCTAATGTTCAAATACCTTGGGTCTTCTTCCTACTTGTGTGTATTTGACTTGAACATATGTTGATGAGTGATAGGCCTTCAATTAAATGCTAGTTGTGTTTAATTAGAAACTTGATTGTGAGTTAGTTTTCAATCAAACCTACGTTTTCACATGATTGTGAGTTGTATTGTGCTAGCAACTTATCAAGGACTATTTGTGCTTTAATTGACTTTATTTTCATGATTAATAGTCCTGTCATGTGCTAAAACTCATTTGTTAAATGGATCTAGGATTAGAACATTTAATTTTATATTTAGAGTTTATTAGAGTTTAATTGACTATTTTGTGAATATATGCTCTAAATGATTGCTAGAGATTTGATTGATCATATCTTGTGTTTCTAGCATTTTTGTGTTAGTACTAAAGTCTTTAATATGTACTTCATGAACATGTTTATTTCAAGCTTTAGTAACATGAATAAAATCTAGGTTTAAAGTATGTGTTTGGAAATTTGGCATGTTTAGATTTTTATTCATGCATAAGATCTAGACAATCTTGTTTTGTGAACTTAATTATCTATGTCTAGATCTTCATGGATTGTACCTAATCCATACATTTCATATGCTCAAGCATCATCTTGTGTTGTGTCATTTTTGAATTATAAACTAGAAAAATATACTTGTGTGCTCATTGATTAATTACAGTTTCCATAGAATTTGTTGATCATCTTATTCTATGTTGCGTGCTTGTTTGCATTTTGCATTCTGCATTCATGATCACATAGATGCCTTGTGAGAAGGAAGTCTTGACAATATGTGTGAGACCTATGGTGTTGAGCAAGAAGTCTTGGCAAGAGGTATGAAGCCTTGGATTGTCGATCAGGGAAGTCTTGGCTAGAGTCAGGAGCACTCAGATAGTCGAGCAAGAAGTCTTGCCTAGGGTCTTGAGGTTCCGGATAGGTGAGCGAGGAAGTCTTGACTAGAGTCTGGAAGACTCGGATAGTTGAGCAAGAAGTCTTGTCTTGGGTCGTGAGGACCCAGATAAGGTGAGCAGGGGAAGTTTTGACAAGAGGTGTGAGGCCTCAGATTTTGGAGCATTAGGGCGACATCTTCATGAGTAGGATAGAAGGGTAGTTTCTAGGTAAAGTGGTCACTTGAGAGATTGTGCTTGTCTTATCTACTAGTGGATTTTGTTTGCCTGTGGCTGCTAGCCCGTGGATGTTTCCTCTTCGAAGGTTTACCACGTTATATCTTTTGTCAACTTTTCTCTATCCCTAACTCTCTAGTATTTGTATTTGTTATTCGAAAAATATTGATAGAACTCTTTATGTAAGTTGACTTCCTTATACAATATTGTTTGTATATGTTAGATAACTTTGTATCTTGTATTATTTCATTCAAGTTGTAAAGTATCACATTGTAATACTCTAAGTACAACTTATGGAATTTTATCTACATTGAATATATTTGTTCATAAGATACATTGATTCTTGTTGTATGTTATGTAGACTAAGAGTGGAGATTTGAGCATACATGAATATATTATTTTCTCATAACAATCATGTTGAATGTTAATTTGTATGCTTATCAAGGTTTTGTCACTAGTCTCGAAAGATTTGTTAAAAATGAGAGACAACCAATTCACCCCCCCCCCCCCCCCCCTCTAGAATGTTTAGTATAACCTTGTACACATTCTTTCATTCTTGCATGGCAAGAACCCAAAATTTATCGTATAAGGCTTCATCAACCTTCTTGGGTTCTATTTGAGAGGTGTAGCATGTGTAGCTAATTAGATTAGTCATTTGACGCCTAGTCCTAACACCCTCACTAACCTTTCCAATGATGTCATCCTTGTCATTTAGTTTCTTAACCTATGGAGTAGGTTCTTTTGAGTCCAAGTGAGGAATCCTATCAATAGGTTGTGTTATGTCATCATCAAGATTAGTCTTTTCCACATTAGAAATATCAACAACCTTCTCCAAAAGGGAGTCATCAACTAGATCTACCTCTTCCTCATGGTCATTAGATTTGAGTCTAGTATCATCAATGACAACATTAGATGATTCTATTACGATCCTAGTTTTTAGATTGAAAACTCTATAGGCTCTACTATTCAAGGCATAGCCAAGAAGATACCCTCATCACTCTTAGCATCAAATTTTCCAAGTTGATCACAGTCATTCAAAATGTAGCATTTGCTTCCGAAGGTGTGGAAATAGCTAACATTTGGCTTTCTACCTTTCCATAACTCATAGGAGGTTTGCCTAGTGTGGGGCCTTAGAAATACTCTATTTCCTATGTAGCATGCCGTATTGACAGCTTCGGCCCAAAGATTCCTAGGGACATTGTTGCTAAGCAACATCACGCTGGCCATTTCTTGAAGAACCCTATTTTTCCTCTCAACAACTCCATTTTGTTGAGGTGTCCTAGGAGCCGAAAACTCATGAGAAATGCCTAGACTATTGCAGTAGTTTTCAAAATGGGCATTCTCAAACTCCTTCCCATGGTCACTCCTAATCCTTTTAATGCTTTTTATCTTAGAGTTCATTTCATTTTGAATTTTGGAACAAAGCACTTTAAACTTGTCAAAGGTTTCAGATTTTTCTCTAAGAAAATAAGTCCAAGTGTACCTAGAGAAGTCATCTACACACACACAAATGTATCTCTTCCCACCTAAACTCCCAGTTTGCATGGGACCCATAAGATCCATGTGGAGAAGCTCTAGAGGTTCCTTGGTGGATAAATACTTGCCCTTTTTATGCATACTTTTTGTTTGCTTCCCTTGTTGGCAAGGTCCACAAAAATCATTTACCTTTTTCCTAAGCTTGGGAAGGCCTCGCACAACATTGAACTTATCTAAGATTCGTAAATCCCTATAGTTCACGTGACCAAATCTTTTATGCCACAACTCAATTTTTTCATCCTTGGACACATTCCAAGAGACACCTCTAGCCTCAAGACAATAGCAATTGTTGCTAGATCTCATACCTTTTAACAAGGTTTGTCCATTTGGCAATAGGATAGAACAATCATTTTTCCTAACACAAGACCGAAAGTCCTTCATAACTAAGGTGTGAAATGCTTATCATATTAGCTTTTAAACCATCAACATACAAAGCATTGGACAATGAGGGTAATCCAAGAATCGAAATGGTTCTCTTTCCTTTAACCTTCTTTTTAGATCCATCACCAAAGGTGACATTTCTTCCCTCCTCCATCACAAGAGTCTCAAAGAAACTCTTATTTCCAGTCATGTGCCTAGAGCACCCACTATCCAAATACAAAAAATCACAAGAATGAACTTTCAAGGCAGTTTGTGCAACATAGAAAAAGTGTTCATCCTTTCTAATCTACCTAGGTGCAATATTTTCCTTCCTAGTGGTCAATGGTACATGGGCTCTAAGTGTCCTAGGATCATGCAACAAACCTTTAGCCTTTTTCTTCTCTATCATGCTTTCAATTCTACATAATTTAATATATCTAAAGCAATTTGGTCTAATATGACCATCAATACCAAAAAAATGACATGTAGGAATAAAGTTAGGAATCATCCCATATCCTTGAGGATGCATTGAAGCCTTCCCATGTCTTTGTGGTTGTCTTGGTTGTTGTTGAGGAGCTTTTCTTCTTTGTTGTTGAGCAAGACTTGATTGCTTCCTTGGTTGAGAATGCATGATAGGTATCTTCCCTTTATGAGCTTTCAGTTGAGGGAAGTTAGCTTGAGCAGCCCTTGTAGGATGGGCTTGAGGTAGGCTTCTTGGTGCCACCTTCACTTGAGCACTACTTGAACACTCTCCTAGATCAAGTTTCTTCCTAGGCGATTGATGAGAAGAGGACCCATTGAAGTTCATGCATCTTACAAAAATGGTCTTGCTTGGAGTGAAGGACATCTTGTCATCTTCAAACCCAAGCCCCTTTTTGTCACTTGGCCTCTTTCCAACATCTAGCATGTGGTCAAGTTTTTGGTGCTAGGATTTATCTTGGCCAACAACTCTTTAGCATCTTCAAGCTCTTTTTTCAACCCTTCTTCACTCCTCTTAGATCTCACAAACTCTTCATTTAATTGGTCAACTTGAGTTGAGAGGTCTAGGTTTTCTTATTTTAATCTCTTAATTTCATTCTTGTTCTTTAACCTTGAACTCTCAAACCTAGCCATATAGTCCTTGAGATCCATCCTTTCCACATTTCCATTTGTTGATTGTGATGAAGATCCATCATCACTTGAGTAGTTTTCCTCTTGACTCTCATTTTCTTCTTCACTAGCATCTTTGCTCCTATGAGAGGACGTAAAGACTATGAAGTTAGCCATGAGTTCTTCATCATCCGAAGACTCATCTCTTTCATTAGAGTTATCACTTTCACTCCATGTGTCAGCCATCACTTTTCCCTTTTTCTTGACCTTGTGATTTGCACATTCAGGGGCAAAGTGACCTATCCCACCACATTCATAGCATTGAACTCCTTTCTTCTCGGTCTTTTCTTGCCTAGGCTCAATCTTTTTGAAGGGAGCCTTTTTCTTCAAGTCTTGACCCTTGGATCCGAAACCTTTCCTCTCGGACTTGTAGAATTTCTTGAACTTCCTCATTAACAAGGCCATTTCTTCATCCGAGCCATCACTCTTCTCCTTCTCAACTTTGGAGGTCACTTCACTTGGCTTCATATCGTTGTAACCACTATTCTCTTCTAAAGCTGTCACCTTAGACTCAAACCTATAAGGTAGAGATCTCATAATCTTTTGCTTGATCTTCCTATCCAAATAAGGATCACCAAGTTGATGACTTTGGTTCACAATGTCCATCAACCTCACTTTAAAGTCATTGAAGCACTCGTTCTCATCCATCTTGAGCAATTCAAATTGTGTTTGGAGAACTTGAAGCGTCGATTCCTTAACCACATCAGTTCCCTCATGTGAAACTTCTAGGATATCCCATGCCTCCTTAGCTATCCTATTATTTTGAACCAACTTGTATTGGTTCTCATCCATTGCACATAGGATGGCATGCATTTCCTTCATATTCCACTTTGATGCCTCAAACTCTTATGTGTTCCACTGTGCCTTTGGTTTGAGTACATCATCTCCTCCATCTGTAGGAGTCATCATGGGTAGAGTGTAGCCATCTTCAACCGCCATCCATGCCCTATCATGAATTTGGCAAATATACGACTCCATCTTGCCTTTCCAAGAGGCATAATTCAATCCGGTGAGAAGTGAAGGTCTAGTGCTAGAAGCTCCCTCGTTGCCACCGTTTCCACTCATTGTGTTTATGAATGAATGATATGAATACAAGTGTATGAATGGTCAACACAAACACACAAAATGCAACACACATCAAAATGAGCAAGGATCACCTATGTATGTCTAGGAACCTCCTCTGATACCAATCGAAACAAATATTATGGTGTGTATAATGTTAATCTAGAGGGGGGGTGAATAGATTTTAAAACAATTTTACCACATTTTCGTTAATGGTCAAGTTGATGAAAATATCCCTAGCTAGTTACAATAAAATCACAAGTGTAAAAAGTGCGGAAATATTAAAGACACTTGAGATTTACGTGGAAACATCACAGGCTGATGAGTGCGCCACACTAGAACCTCGAATCCACAAATGACAAAGGAATTACAACCTAATCTCGGTTTAAAATACACCACCACTACCTAATCCTGGTATAAGTGAGCCTAATCCATCTTGCTTGCTATTTAAGCTACCTACTCCCGGAAGCAACACAAGTCTTACTTCTCAATGAAGAGATAAAATGCCCTATGTGAATATATGATGATATTCAAAGAACAAACAAGGCTAGGACACCTTATATGCTTATCTAGGATAATGAGATGACAATTAACGCAATCTTAGATATCAAGAGCTAAATGACATATTCAAAAAGCTTAGCTAAACATAGATTAAACAATCCTATAAAGCTATCACAATACAACACTCAATCATGTCATCACAACAATCTCTAATTTGTATATAGAATATGTTCTAAGAGCATACAAATAATTAAATAGATGGCTTACCAAACAAAACACTTAACTTGTATGAAGATAGTGAACTTACCAAACAAGATGTGATGAAGCAAAACTATCCATTGATGCACTCTAAATGAACTTAGATGATGCAAGATGAAGTTTTTATGCACATGGGAATGCTTTGAGTGTTTAAAGATGAGTTCTTGAAAGAGTTTTCCTTTTGAAATGTGTTCTAAGGAAAAGGTATGATGTTCTGAACTCTATTTCGACCTGAACATAAAGAGTTATATATATATAACTATATATATATATATAGTTATATATATATATGAGTTTCTACCAAAGCGAGGCCGTTTTGAAACAAACGTTCCAGCTTCAGCTATGTGCGCTGGTCGAGTAGCGCATCACTTGCTCACAGCCTAATATTTTAAATAGACGCTGGATGAGTGGCGGAACTCAGTGGCACATGACATTCGACAATCCACTGGAATGTTACACTGGTGAGGCTGCGCTAGTCGAGTAGCACACTGCCCACTTTTTCAACATTGCGCAGGTGTAGTGGCACAGCTCAGTGGCACATGACAAGCGGCGATCCACTGGAATGTTACGCTGGTGAGACTGAGCAAGTCGAGTAGCGCACCACCAGCGCACTGCCCACTTTTTCAACACTCAAACACACATTTTCAACAAGTCCAAAAGTGATGAAAATGCATCCTATTCTATTGCCTGATCATGACATAAAACTTTAATTACAAGATGCAAATGAATCAACAAGAGTCATTTAAACCGAAATGCACACAAGTATAAACACACAACATATATGCATTAATTTGTGAGTGTGTGCAACTATCTCTTCAAAGCAAGTAAGCACAAGAATTTTAACTTTGGTGCTTCTCCTCTTGAGGTCTTGAAAGCCTAAGCTACCCTTAAATAACACCCCAAAAATGTGATTTGTTCACGAAATAAGCCAATCAATAAATAAGGACTTTACAGTCCTTCATATCAAATTGTTTTGCTAACCATTCTTTTATTTGATGTCAATACATCTACATCGGTTCTGATGAGTAGTATATCATCAACATAAAGAACTAGGAAAACCAACTTTTCACCTTTAATCCTTTTGTATACACAAGGTTCATCAAGGTTTTGAATAAGTCCAAAACATTTCACGGCTTGATAGAACCTTATGTTCCAGGATCTGGATGCTTGCTTCAATCCATATATAGATCTTTGCAACTTGCATACCCTTTCCTCTTGGCCCTTTTCAATGAATCCTTCTGGTTGCATCATGTAGATGCTTTCGTCAGGACTTCCATTAAGGAAAGTTGTCTTGACGTCCATTTACCAAATCTCTAGGTCTAGCGATGCCGCAATGGATAAGAGTATCCTAATGCATTTAAGCATGGCAACATGAGAAAAGGCTTCTTCATAATCGATACCTTCCTTCTGTGTATAACCTTTAGCTACCAATCTAGCTTTAAAGGTTTCCACCTTACCATCCATTCCTCTTTTCCTCTTGTATACCCATTTGCACCCGATGGGTTTTATCCCTTTAGGCAAGTCTACAAGAGACCAGACTTTGTTTTTGAACATAGATTTAATTTCGGATTGCATTACCTTTTTCCAATGGCGACAATCAACATCTTCCATTGCTTCCTTGTACGTATAGGGATCATCGTCGTCTGGAAGATTCTCTACAGATTCTCCTAGACCGATGTATCTCTCGGGTTGTCTAACAACCCTCCCACTACGACGAGGTATGGTAAATTGTTGATCTTGTGTTGGTATGGAACTTACAATTGGGCTTGGTTGCGAGACCTCTTGTGGAATTGTATCTCCTAAAAGCTCATTTAGGACAATTCTACTTTTAGGCACAAAAATATTCATATAGTCCTTTTCTAGAAATTTAGCATTTGTCGAAACAAATATTTTAAGATCTGAAGGACTATAAAAATAATATCCTTTTGTTTCTTTTGGATACCCTACAAATATGCATGTTTCTGAACGGGACTCCGTCTTTTCTATCTTTCCTTTTAACACGTGCGCAGGACATCCAAATATCCTTAAGTGTTGTAAACTAGGCTTTCGCCCGGTCCAAAACTCATGTGGTGTTTTAGGAACTGACTTAGAAGGTACAGCGTTTAGAATGTATATTGCAGTTTGTAAAGCATATCCTCAAAAAGAATTTGGGAGCGTTGAATAACTCAACATAGACCTAACCATATCCAAAAGAGTTCTATTTCTCCTTTTTGCCACCTCACTTTGTTGAGGTGTGCCTAGGTGCAGAAAACTGAGAAATTATTCCATTATCAATAAGATATTGTTGAAACTCACCAGATAGATATTCTCCACAACAATCGGACCTCAAGATTTTTATGCGTTTCTCAAGCTGATTTTCTACTTCAGCTTTTAAATGTTTTGAACATATCAAAAGCATCCGACTTATGTCTCATGACATAGCCAAATCTTGAGTGATCATCCATGAAAGTGATGAAGTACTCATATCCACCTCTAGCTTGAATGCTCATAGGTCCACACACATCAATGTGTATCAATCCTAAACATTCGATGGCTCTTGTGCCTTTGGTCATAAATGACCTTTTGGTCATTTTACCTTCCAAACAAGATTCACAAGTTGGTAGATCATCAACCTTTAAGTCACTTAGAGGTCCGTCACTTACCAATCTTTTAATCCTATTAAGGTTAATATGTCCTAAGCGCAAATGCCATAGGTAGGTTTCATCTTTTGATAATTTTATTCTTTTATGATTAGGTTCTGTTGATTCCGTGTCTAACAAGTGAGAGATATTTCCATGCAAATAGGATAAACAGTTTTCCAATGTACCTTTGCAAACAAGTTTCTTAATCTTACTAATAAAACCTTTATTAAAAGTAACCGGATATCCAAATTTATTTAGACAAGAGACCGAAATTAAATTCCTCTTAGATTGTGGTACATAATAAACGTTTATTAAAGCTAAATGCCTATAAGAATCAAAATTGATTCTAATATCTCCCACTACACTAGCAGACACCAACGCTCTATTGCCTAAATGCAAGTTGAATTCATTCTTATTCAGTCTATTCCTTTGACCCTTTTTCACCACAAAAGAAACTTTTTCCTTTAATCTTGGTTACTTTCTTGGTCTCCTTCTAAGAAGGCTCAAGTTGCTTTTTCTTCTATAGTCTCTTGACCTTCTTGTGGGCCTTTAACAGTAGCAACTTACCAAGCATATGAATCTCTTGACCCTTGCCTTTCACAAGGATATTTTTCATGCTTTGAACATCTTGCATCAGGCCTTGCAAGGTGTATTCCTTATTATTCAAGGTGTAGTCCAACTTGAATTGATCAAAAGAATCTGATAGTGTGTTGACAATCATGTCAATTCTGGTCTCACCATTTATCTTAGCACCATTCAGGTCAGCAATGTTTAGATGTGCTATGACTTTCTCACCCTATCCAGGTTTTATCCTAAGATTCATAAAAGCAATCACTGCCTCTCTCTCTTAGTCATCCTAGACCTCATAGCAAACATATCCTCTAGAGACATCATTATATCGGTAGCAGTCTCCATTCCTTAATGTTGTTGTTGCAATTTGTCAGAGATGATGGCCATAATGTAACGTACATTTAGCCATCTCATCTGAAGACTTCCACTACTGATACTCATCTCTTTGCTTCCTAAGTTAGATTAGTTTGGTGGTTAAGGAATATACAAAATGAACTTATACTTTTCAGCTTGCAACAACAACCTAATATTCCTTTTCCATGTGACATAATTATCATCAGTTAAAGTATTATCTTTTAGGCTATTGATTAGGGGTAAGGTCCTGATTTCTTTTTAATAAAAAAAATTATATAAGTAAACAATCATGATATAGCACTTTTGAATATTTATCTTCAATTAAATAAAATAATTCAATCGTAAAAATTCAACGGTGATCCAACACCCATAAATGTCATGCCCCCTTTGGGAGTACGCACCATTTACTAGTTGGACTAGGTCCCACCTAATTGTTAACATAACAACCAACGTTTTCTATTTTAGCCTTGTGATTTTATTACAAGAACTCTTGGGAGGATATTAATAAAATTACACTAAGTGTGTTACCAAGTTATCGACCTTCAATGTAATCCCTCACGAATATCCCTCATTTGGGAGTAGATATCGTTTGGCCTAATTGTCTAGTCTATCCTTGTAAGGAAGTATCTTGCTAAATTCCATTCATGAATACCTCTTGGGAGGTTATTCACGAAACATAAAGCTCAACTAAACTTGGAGGTCGTAGGTGTTCCAAAACACCTTCTCCTACTCAATTGCTTAAGGCGTGCGATCGAATTCCAAAGACGATTTACCAAGTTATCTAGATGCCAATTTAGATACTTAAACCATTCAATGCATGTTCATACCAAAAGAGATATATGAGTGGCACTCCTATTCTATATAACATGTTATCAAATAATGACAAACATTGTAATATTTACAAAAATATAAATAGCTACAATTTTGGTCCATCCTAGAAAAAACAAGTAAATTACATATATCTTGGAATACAAGAACTCCTTTCTTGGCGAACAAGTCTTCACACGACCTTCGTCGTCCGGACTCTCTCGGCTGCCTCCCATGGACGTACGCACCCTTGGCCCTTATCCATGGGCGTACGCATGCCACAAACCCATAAAGGGCTGCCGTGCGCAGCCCATGCCACAACAAACGTGGTTGGGCACCCTTCGCACGCACGTTTGTTGCTACGGCTCGCACAATCCCAAACTTGTTCCAGCTGCTTCCAATTCTTCAAACCTTCGAGTCTTCGATACTTGAATATATTACAGAAGAATTATAAATAAAAAAATACTGCAGTTTTTTTTTATTACAATAGTGCAGTTTTTTTTTAATTACGACAAAAAAAAAAAAAACTTAGCAACTACTAAGAAGAAAATTATGGCGATGATAGACCACCCTTCTTGTTACAATCCCAAAACAAAATACATTGAAATTCTAGGACCAAAATTGAGCAATAACAAACTACATATAAAACATATATATATATATATATATCCATACATTCCAATGTAAATATATATGTGAATACCTAGAGTGTCATCTCTTTCTAAAACATGCATATATATAAGAAAAAAAAAAGATTCACGAACACATACATCAATTAATCAATGGTACAACCAGGCTCTGATACCAATTGTAGGGAAAAAACGGTTTAAAAACACAACGGAAGCGTGAGAAAATGAAATTAGGGTTTGCGTATATAGAAAAAAAATCCCTTTTAATAACAAGAACCTTAACCCTAGATTAATTTATGTATATAAAAAGTATCGTACCTTTTTTTTTCGTGACGATTGAACTAGCATCGAATTGAATCCGTAAGATCTTCCAATCCAATCACGAATGTGAATCACCTAGGAGTGTGGGCTCCCTTTCTTTAAATTGTATACCTGAGGATGGAAACAAACAAAATCTTCTTCTTTGTTAGTCACAATAATCCTCCAAGAGAAAAACCAAGAATGTCCGGTCACTTTTGAATTATCAATCAATTTGATTGAAACTCACTTGAACCTTAATTCGATGTTTTACACAAAACCCTTTTGATGCAAAGGATACTAGTGTACTATCGAAAACAAAAACATTCCTTTTTTTCTCTATGCTTGGCTGAATTCTTCACATAATGAGTGGGACGAAGTTTTTTTTTATATAACAATAAAAAAACAAATAAAAAACAACTTTTCAAACCAAAAACTCATACTTGGTCGAAATTTAGAAGTATATATAAAGGAGACCAAATCTTCTCCTACGAAGGATTTACTTGGTGGTTAAAAATACTATCCTTAGGTGGCTTTACTTGGTGGTTAAGAATCCTTTTTCCAAAAGGAATTTTTTCCTATACCAAGACTCCTAATCCAACTCCATAGTGTATTTGTAACCATATTAAAGACTTCCTAATTTGATTAGATAAATAATTCCTTTTATTTATCTACTTGTCAAATATAGTCTTTAATATTGATTATACTACCAACAATAGTATAATATTTAGGAGACCATCTCCTAATAGAAAAAGATTTTGACTTTTAATTAAATAATTAATTAATCAACAAATTAATTAATTTCCATTTAATTAAATAATAAAATAAAAATAATATAATTAAGTTATTCTAAATAGCCTTGCCGTCCAACACATATATATGGGTCATATAATATTTTTCTTATTTTAATAAATCCATTGGACCTTAATAAAAAGTCCACATGTGAACTAGACCTATTCTTACAAAAAGAAACAAGTTCACATGCCTTAATACAATTCTAAATGGACCCCTAAATTGGTCTGGTAGAATATATCAAGTGATCCATACAAGTTCGTGTGGAATGGAAATCTTGGCGGGCTATATATATTTAAGCTCCAATAGACACAACCCAATCACAATCAACAAAGGATTCACTTAGGTCCAATCTATTTAATTTTAGTTCATTCCACTAAAGAACTAAAATTGAACTCTGAAATAAAGATAGAATAAGTTGATGTTACTCATTCATACCCTAGACAACCTTATTGGAGAAAGTGTATCCACGTGAAGAATACCAATAATCGCCAAAAGCTCATAGACCGCCTATAGCTCTCTAAGTTACCATATTTACTCATATGACCACATTTTGAACTTGGATATTTTGACTTGTCCTGAAGCCATGTTTCAATAGACACTATTGAAAACTTAACATTAAGATTTAATATACAATACCTCAAAACATCCATATGATAGTATTCTACTCTTATTCAATAAATGGAGCCACGATGTCCATATCTATAAATGAAGTCCTCTATCGATTAACAAATGAATACCACAAAACTATCGAGGATAGACTATGCTATATAATCGTACTCATTGATAGCTCAAATGATAACACTTGTAACCATAAATCCATCATTTATCTCAAGATTGAGATAGACTCTCTGATTGTCTTCAAATGAAAACTTTTATCCATTGACGATTCTAGATATAGTTTTTCATTTTGATCCTATTCAATATGCCCAGTGTACTAGATTCTTTTGCCCAAAGACACCACACTTTGATGATTTTAGACTCATCATAACACATTTGATCCCATTCAAATGCTAGCAAAAGAATCTACAACTTTGACAAGATAAAGGCGCCCAACCTTTTATCTTAAGTTGTGAATGTTATTCAATACTAACTAAAGAATTGTGTCTACCTCATACATATCTAGATATATGAACAATTCTTTTTTTCTCTGTCTTTTGACCTTATGATTATTTACTTTTGACAATTATAATAATTAAAATATAAATGCTATAAGATTTGTTAAAATAGAAATTACTTTATTAATATGAAAAGATTTTCAAATACATTATTAGACTCTTGCTATCGAGCATAATCCTAACAGTAACAACCTATTACATTTTCTCCCTATCAAAATTAATTTTCAAAGATGCCCGAAACCTTCCCATGTCTGCTCTTTAGGTTTACATACCATATCGGTTATGTCAACATGGTTTTTTTATTATACCCTTCTTTTGAACAAACCAACATACGAATTGTAATTAATCCATGTGTGTCCTGACACAACTTGTCCTTACGCATGATGAACCCTATACCATACGAATATTTCATTTAAAACTCTTCAACATCAGTAACAAATATAAACCTAGGCCTATGGAAACATTATCGTGTGCAAACGGCACACGATATGGCCATTCATTGTTGTTGTAAGTGTCATTTAGATTATACTCCTCATTCTTTGTATTTGTTGTGCTTGCCTTATGCCACATTGAGTGTCCTTCATTGTTCACATCCAAATGTCCAGTACCATTGCTAAACAATCCATTACTCATATCCGTATTACTACCAACAAGCCATGAACATTTAATATTTTGAGTGGAAATATATTAAGATAAACATCAATATAATCCTATAAACAAATTGATGAACAAAATGGAGGATACAATTACGTATGAAATACTAATCAATTACTTATCAATTTCTCTTACTTGGAGAAAGTTCAGGGGCGGCTTCAACATTAGCTGCTTGGGAATCAACTGGTGAAGGTTTAATGTTTGGAAGAGTGGCATTTAGGTGTAAAGAAATCTGGAGGAAAAATTCTAGTTTTGAGTCTGTAACACAAGTTGGGGAAACAAGAGAATTTTTTGAAAGTCTTGATTTTCAAAGTGTTTATGGTTGGCAAAGTGTATTGGAGGATGGGTTGGTCAACCAACATTAATAAGGTAGAGATTTATTAATGTTTTTAAAAAAATATTTGACACGTGTGAAATCGTCAGACAAATTTTAGTCGTTTGGCAGACAAAGTGACAGAGGGGCAACCTCGGTTAAGTCGCCCTAAGGTCACTATCTTCTCAACTCAAGAAATCTCCACATATTGCAGAGGCGACCTTAGGGCAAGCATAACCCAAGTTGGCCCGAGGTCGCTATGGTCTTGGTTTTTGCTATCTAAGACATATACAATATGCGATATCAGGGCGAGCATACCCCAAGTCGCCCCAAGGTCACTATCCTTTCATTTTTTTTCCTCTTCAGACAAACACATGAGGTGACTTCAGGCTGACCAGACCATATGTCGCCCCAAGGTTGCTATCCTCTCAGGTTTTTCCTCTTTAGATAGACACAAAAGTGACCTCAAGGCGACCATACCCAAAGTTGCACCAAGGTCGCTATCCTCTCGGTTTTTACCTACTAAGACATAAATAAAAGTGACTTCAGGCTAATCAGACCACAAGTCGTCCCAAGGTTGCCCCTTTGCCTAGAAAAGTTATAAAATCACGAAAATGACCTTTTCACCCCAGACCTAATGCATCCTCATATATATACCCTTAGTTTTTTCAGACCTTATCGACCACCACTCTCTAAAATCAAACACTTCTACCAAAACTACTCATCACATCAATCATCTCTATTTGTTTTTGGAAATAAAGAGAGATGTTAAAAATTTGAAGGAGAAGAAGAACCAAGAAAGACATAACACACTTCATATTGTTTGCTCTAAACCCTTTCTCTTTTATTAATGTTATAGAGCCATATATTTATTTTGGTTTATGTTTTGTATGGCTCTAATTTGTAGTAAGAACTAATTGTTCTTTGCTTGGCTTGATGAAACCAAACCCTCAAATTTGATGATATAGACTATCTTTTGTATCCATGTATGCATGTTGTTTTGTATGGATATTTGTGAGTACTTAATGCTTTCATGACTATGATGAACTTGTGAATGATATATTGTTGTGTGCTATGAACCAAGAGGTAACATAAAATAATGTGTACAAGGTTATACTAAACAACCTAGAGGGGGGGGGGGGGGGTGAATAGGTTGTCTCTCACTTATGAAAAACCTTTCGAGACTAGTGACAAAACCTTTGATAAGCATACAAATTAACATTCAACAAGATTGTTATGAGAAAACAATAAATTCATGTAAGCTCAAATCTCCACTCTTAGTCAACAAAACATACAACAATAATCAATGTATCTTATGAACAAATATATTCAATGTAGATAAAATTCCATAAGTTGTACTTTGAGTATTACAATGTGATACTTTACAACTTGAATGAAATATCACTAGATACAAAGTTATCTAACATACACAAACAATATTGTATAAGCAAGCATAGAAATGACTTTCTCCAAAAGTCTTAAAAAGATAATCACCAAATAGATTTCATAAGAGTAACTTCTCAAAAGTTAATCAATGGATTTGGACTATCAAAACAAAGTTAAGTGAGATAGCTAAGTTCGTGCCTAAACGTGGAGTATTTCGAGCAAGCTAGCTAGAATTCTCAACACGCTCGACACTTAGCCTTAAAGCTAACTCACATGTGCTACTTACACTAGAGGTAAGAGCACTCACCCTTGAACTATTTGTTCTTGGGTGAACTTTCACACAAAAATCATGATCATTTCTCATGGCAAAAATATATCTAAAAGATAAATCATCAACTGTCTTCTCTATAAAGATATTACTCATGTAAAACACATCATTATTGCCATCAACAAAGATATTATCAAAACTATACATATGATCATGTCAAACACTCATTTTCACCCAAATCTTCTCAACTATTTTCTTCACGTGATTATCATTATCAAACACAAAATTCAAAGTGTTATCATGCAAGAAACATTCATAGAAGATTTTCACATCTCATTAGCATGCATCACATTCCCTAGTTTGCATCATCTAATATGCTCACGACAATATAGCAAAATTAGCAAACCAAAATAAATTTTGAGATGTTACTATTTAGGTGAGACTGTACCGATGGTGAAGACTCCTTAATTTCCTTGATTTTGCACTTGACCTTGGAAGACATGGCCTTTGAAATCCTCTTATTCCTTAGTACCTTGCCTTTAGTTGTAGGAGACTCCACTTGCTCATCTACAATGCTTAGGTCACTTGAATCTCCTTGAAGATTACCAAAACTCTTTGGTCTTCATGATTGCCAACTCCTCCTCCTTGCCTTCGATCATTACCTTCAAGAAACAAAAGCAAATTATTAGCAAAAACATATGTTAATATATCTACCATACGAGCTTCTTCAACCATCTTCTTTTCTAGACATTTGATCACTTCATTCTTCTCTTCAACTTTCTTTAACGCTTCATCTCTTTCCTTGTAAAGAGTTTGAACTCTAGCCATCAAGTAGAAGTTGGTGGTCTTTGACATGCAATTCTCTTCATTGAGTTGCAAAGACAAGTAATCATGTCTAGATCAATCATCCTCTGAAAATAGCTTCTTCATCTTTGCTTTTGTCACTAACTTTCTTTTCAAGCTTATCAACAAAATTGTTAATAGACAAATGAAATATAAAACAAGAAGAACCATTATTACAACCAACGAATGAGGACAACTAAAAATAAACAATCGTAGACTAAAGGTTGATATCCATGATTAGTAAATAACCTTGTACATCCTAAATCACACTAACTACTTTAAGTGACCCGCTCTGATACCAATTGAAAGAATGTGTACAAGGTTATACGAAACAACCTAGAGGGGGGGGGGGGGTGAATATGTTGTCCCTCATTTTTAACAAATCTTTCGAGACTAGTGACAAAACCTTGATAAGCATACAAATTAACATTCAACATGATTGTTATGAGAAAACAATATATTCATGTATGCTCAAATCTCCACTCTTAGTCTACAAAACATACAACAAGAATCAATGTATCTTATGAACAAATATATTAAATGTAGATAACATTGCATAAGTTGTACATAGAGTATTACAATGTGATACTTTACAACTTGAATGAAATATCACAAGATACAAAGTTATCTAACATACACAAACAATAATGTACAAGGAAGTCAACTTACATATAAAGTTTTATCCACATTATTCAAATAACAATTAGCAATATAAGATATAGGGATAGAGAAAACTTGACACAAGATATAACGTGGTAAACCTCCGAAGAGGAAACATACACGGGCTATCAGCCACAGGCAAACAAAACCCACTAGTAGATAAGGCAAGTACAATCTCTCAAGTGACCTCTTCACCTAGAAACTACCCTCTTATCCTACTCTAGAAGTTGTCGCCCTATGCTCAACAATCCGAGGCTTCACACCTCTTGTCAAGACTTCCTTGCTCACCTTATCCGGATCCTCACAACCCAAGGCAAGACTTCTTACTCAACTATCCGAGTCTTCACGACTCTAGTCAAGAATACCTTGCTCACCTATCTGGATCTTCACGACCCTAGGCAAGACTTCTTGGTCGACTATCTAAGGCCTCACGCCTCTAGCCAAGACTTCCTTGCTCGACAATCCGAGGCTTCAAACCTCTTCCTAAGACTTCTTGCTCAACACCATAGGTTTCACACCTATTGTCAAGACTTCCTTCTCACAAGGCATCTATGTGATCATGAATGCAAAACGCAAACAAGCACGCAACATAGAATAAGATGATCAACAAATTCTATGGAAACTAGAATTAATCAATGAGCACACAAAGTAAATTTTTCTAGTTTATAATCAAAAAGTGACACCACACAAGGTGATGCATGAGCATATGAAATGTATGGATTAGGTACACACCATGAAGATCTAGACATAGACAATAAAGTTCACAAAACAAGATTGTGTAGATCTTATACATGAACAAAAATCTAGAGCATGCCAAATTTCCAAACACTCACTTTAAACCTAGATTTTATTCATGTTGCTAAAGCTTGAAATAAACATGTTCATGAAGCACATATACAACACTTTAGTACTAACATAAAAATGCTAGAAACACAAGATATGATCAATCAAATCTCTAGCAATCATTTAGAGCATATATTTACAAAAATAGTCAATTAAACTCTAATAGACTCTAAATATAAAATCAAATGTGCTAATCCTAGATCTATTCAACAAATGAGTTCTTAGCACATGATAAGACTATTAATCATGAAAATAAAGTCAATCAAAGCACAAATAGTCTTAGATTCAAAGCTAACACAATACAGTCCCAAACATGTGAAAACATAGGTAAAATCAAAACCTAACTCAACATGTGAGATTTCAATTGAAACTCAATCTAGCTTTTAAATGAAAATCTATCACTCATCAACATTTATTCAAGTCAAATACACAACAATAGGAAGAAGAACCAAGGTAATTGAACGTTAGAATCAAGGAATCAAAAGATAAACAACTACCTTGACAATTTCGAGTGCAGTCAATAAAATGGTGCGATCCACCAGAAGACTTGAACAACTGACTTCAAGGTTGCTTGGAGATGATAGAGGAGTTCAATACGAAACTTCTCCAACATGAATCACTCAAATCGGATAAGAGATGAAAGAGATATGGTGATTCAAAGTTGAGAGAAAAAATCTGGAAATTTTTCTGCACTACATTTTCTTCTTCGATGAATGAAATGAGAGAGAGAAGAGATATATAAAGGAGAGGGAAGAGAAATATGTGAAAAGACCAAAGCTGCTCCTTCAAGATGCATCCCTGAGATGGCGCATGGGCATCTCAGGGAAGCAAGGAGTTGCAGCCGAGATGGCCATGCGCAATCTCGGGCTTGCACCTCTTGTTGGCCTTTCGGCCATGGTGCAACTCTCACGCGCTTCCCTCCCTTCTTACAACGTTCTCCGACCTCCAAACTCAGAATTCTAATCTGTTTACGGATTACAAACCGTAACTCTCTCACGGACATGGACATATAAGATACTCAACCCAGAAAAGAAGAATTCGACTCGATATACAAAGACGAAGACAATGTACACAACATGAGTTGAACGTGTAGTATCTTTTGACTTAGAACTTGAAATAAATAGTACGAGTAACCGAAATGACCGGAACTTAATCAAGAATGATTTAAGACTCAATCCAAGTTCAATATCCATGTTATACAAACATATACACATACAAACACAATTTACACTAGAATGCAAACTACATAGAAATAGTTTCCAATCATGCTTATTCCAAAACATGTTATTTCCAAACCAATGCATGAGCATTCATCTTCAAGTGTGTGAATGTGTTATACATGGTGCACAACGATGCAGGGACACATATGAATGAATTGTATGTGTGTGCCTATAAAGGTGCACAATGATGCAGGGACACAAAGGTATGATATGTGTGTGTGTGCCTAAGCCTTGAAAGAGAAAAGAAAGGTCTTAATATACCTTTGTAGAATCAAGAAGCATTTTTCCCTTTGAAGACATGAACTTGCCTGAATAGTTATCATTTCTTCTTTGAAGCTTGAATCATCATGATTCCTAGACAACTAAACAATACAAAGTAAATGTTGTTTTGATATAGAATAATGCCAACAAAACTCAGAGACCTAACAATCTCTCCCTTTGGCAAATTCTATGTCAAAACACCTATACAAAATACTAAAACACATAAAATGAAGATTGATCACAAAATCACACCCTCACATTACAGTGAGTTAGTTCCTTAAGACCAATCTTCAACAAGTCTTGATCTTCTTCTTGATCTTCTCTTGTAGCCACCAAAAATCAACTTAAAGCACAAAGCATATCCAAAAGAAATACACATATGGCAATATACAATTATGGCAAGAATTAAACATTTAAATCCAAAATGAATCATGTATCTCCCCCTTAATACATGCTATCTCAAAGATATTCTAAACCAAATGAAATCACAATATTACATGCCATAAGAAGTTCAATACTTGACAAATATTCAAAGAAGATATGCTAAAACAATATCATATTTCTCCCCCTTTTTGACATAAAATTATGCCAAAGAAAAAAAAATGATATCTTGAGATCAAATAATGAAACAATTGGTGATCTCACATAATGTTCGGAGATGGATGCCTTACTTGAAGAATTCATTTATTTCAAGCATCTAGCTCTCATGTCTTCTCCCTTGATTCTAGTTTGCTTTTCCAAGTTAACCTATCAAAGGTTATTCAATTCTATACCCCACAACAAACTCATCAAGGTATAGTGAATCACAAATGCATAAATTTTACTCTTAAGCATATAGGTCATTTCTACCAAGTTCAACAATTGCATTAACAATCATATTAATCCCAAATATGAAGGAATTGGTATCAACGACAATCATATCAACCTCAAACAAGAAAAGATTTGATTATAACCACAACTACTATCATTTAAAGTAAGAAGGAATTTTCTACAATTACAATCAATTAAATTGATTAAAACCACAATTACTATAACCCTATGCAAGGAGGAATTTTCTGCAACTATAACCAATTGGATTGATTACAACTACAATTAATATCGACCCCAAACAAAGAGGAATTCACTTTAACTACAATCAATAGAATTAATTACAATTACAATTACTATCGACTCCAAAACAAAGAAGAATTCATTGTAACTATTCTCATTTCAATTTCAAGAATGAAGGAATTGATTTCAATCTCAACTACTATACAACCCCAAATAAGGAGAAGTTGAATGCAAATACAATCATACAATTATTACAAAAATGTTTCATGCATTATTTGTGATCAACAATACAAAGGCATATGGTAATAAAAAGAATCATCATGCAAATCAAGATATATGAAAAAACATCTACAAGATTCATTATATCAACTAATGAATATGCCAACAAATATCAACTTGAAACATGTGAACATATCTTAAAAGAGAACAAAGTCTAGCATACTATGCTCCCCCTTGATAAGTGCTCTATCTAGGATCAAGATAGAATAATGTTCACAATAAATCCACACAATCACACATTCAAGCAATTTTAAAGAAATACAACAAAATAAGCTCCACAAATTATGAGAGATACACCAAGATTTTCAATCTCTCTCATAATTCTTCTAAAAATTGCTTTAAAATCAAAATACTCTATAAGCAAAAGTGTGTGTGTGAATTTTTGCTTCAAGCATATATGAAAGGAGTGATTGTGATAACAACATGTAAACCACTTCAATACCTATCCATTTAAATCTTTTCCAATCAAGGTCAAACTGATTATCATCTGGATTTTTGCTTTCAAGAGAATAGATTTCAACATGTGAGTGTGTGTGTGTATGCATGTGGCTCGTCATTCCATTTCTATTTTTCAACCCGAGCAATCACAATTTTCAACTATACTCCATTTTAAGCCTTCCTCCATTTCTTTTTAGGCTTTGAATCAAAAAATTTTCTTTTATTGATTCTTTTTCAACACTTCTTTGATTTTGCATACATAAACATAAATTCTTCATGACTACTTTCACTCATCACAGTGGTGTAGCCCTTTCCTACATTGGGCGGCTTCACAACCAAAGTGTGTAGCCCTTTCCATGAAGGTGCTCGTTGAGTTCTATGTAGTTGTCGAAGCAAAATGGATACTAACCATAGGTCATCTATCATATACTAAGCAATAAACTTTTAGATGCATCGATAATCTACACATTTTCAAACTCAACTACTCAAACTTAAACATATAAGAGAAGCAAAGTGCAATTTTTTAAAATCAAGTTTTTATGTCTCATAAGCACATGATCTAAGAGCAATAAGTAAAGACTTATTCAAGATCATTACTTCTCTAATGAGTATCTTTCAAAGAATATGAAGCTCATATTTTCAAAAAGTATGCCACTCATCATTCAAGCAAGCATTTCAAGCATCATGAGTAAGATCTTTGTGAACACATCACAAAAAGATCTTTAGAGAGGAAATGTCAATAAGAACCATATGATTACTATACTAGTTCTCTAATAATACATGCTATATGATGCAATGAAAACATAGAATTGACTTTCTCCAAAAGTCTTAACAAGATAATCACCAAATAGATTTCATAAGAGTAACTTCTCAAAAGTTAATCAATGGATTTTGACAATCAAAACAAAGTTAAGTAAGATAACTAAGTTCGTGCCTAAACGTGGAGTATTTCGAGCTAGCTAGCTATAATTCTCAACACGCTCAACACTTAGCCTTAAAGCTAACTCACATGTCCTGCTTACACTAGAGGTAAGAGCACTCACCCTTGAACTCTTTGTTCTTGGGTGAACTTTCGAACAAAAAACATGATCATTTCTCATGGCAAAAATATATCTAGAAGATAAATCATCAACTATCTTCTCTATAAAGATATTACTCATGTAAAACACATCATTATTGCCATCAACAAAGATATTATCAAGACTATACATATGATCATGTGAAACACTCATTTTCACCCAAATCTTTTCAACTATTTTCTTCACATGATTATCATTATCAAACATAAAATTCAAAGTGTTATCAAGCAATAAACATTCATAGAAGATTTTCACATCTCATTAGCATGCATCACATTCCCTAGTTTGCATCATCTAATATGCTCACGACAATATAGCAAAATTAGCAAACCAAAATAAATTTCGAGATGTTACTATTTAGGTGAGAGTGTACCGATGGTGAAGACTCCTTAATTTCCTTGATTTTGCACATGACCTTGGAAGACATGGCCTTTGAAATCCTCTTGTTCCTTAGTACCTTGCCTTTAGTTGTAGGAGACTCCACTTGCTCATCTACAATGCTTAGGTCACTTGAATCTCCTTGAAGATTACCAAAACTCTTTGGTCTTCACGATTGCCAACTCCTCCTCCTTGCCTTTGATCATTACCTTTAAGAAACAAAAGCAAATTATTAGCAAAAACATATGTTAATATATCTACCATACGAGCTTCTTCAATCATCTTCTTTTCTAGACATTTGATCACTTTATTCTTCTCTTCAACTTTCTTTAACGCTTCATCTCTTTCCTTGTAAAGAGTTTGAACTCTAGCCATCAAGTAGAAGTTAGTGGTCTTTGACATGCAATTCTGTTCATTGAGTTGCAAAGACAAGTAATCATGTCTAGATCAATCATCCTCCGAAAATAGCTTCTTCATCTTTGCTTTTGTCACTAACTTTCTTTTCAAGCTTATCAACAAAATTGTTAATAGACAAATGAAATATAAAACAAGAAGAACCATTTTCACAACCAACGAATGAGGACAACTAAAAATAAACAATCGTAGACTAAAGGTTGATATCCATGATTAGTAAATAACCTTGTAGATCCCGAATCACATTAACTACTTTAAGTGACCCGCTCTGATACCAATTGAAAGAATGTGTACAAGGTTATACAAAACAACCTAGAGGGGGGGGTGAACAGGTTGACTCTCATTTTTAACAAATCTTTCGAGACTAGTGACAAAACCTTGATAAGCATACAAATTAACATTCAACATGATTATTATGAGAAAACAATATATTCATGTATGCTCAAATCTCCACTCTTAGTCTACAAAACATACAACAAGAATCAATGTATCTTATGAACAAATATATTCAATGTAGATAACATTCCAGAAGTTGTACTTAGAGTATTACATTGTGATACATTACAACTTGAATGAAATATCACAAGATACAAAGTTATCTAACATACACAAACAATATTGTATAAGGAAGTCAACTTACATATAAAGTTCTATCCATATTATTCAAATAACAATTAGCAACATAAGAGAGATAGGGATAGAGAAAAGTTGACACAAGATATAACGTGGTAAACCTCCAAAGAGGAAACATCAACGGGCTAGCAGCCACCGGCAAACAAAATCCACTAGTAGATAAGACAAGTATAATCTCTCAAGTAACCCCTTCACCTGGAAACTACCCTCTTATCTTACTCTAGAAGTTGTCGCCCTATGCTCAACAATCCGAGGCTTCACACCTCTTGTCAAGACTTCGTTGCTCACCTTATCCGGATCCTCACAACCCAAGGCAAGACTTCTTGCTCAACTTTCTGAGTCTTCGCGACTCTAGTCAAGACTTCCTTGCTCACCTATCCGGATCTTCACGACCCTAGGCAAGACTTCTTGCTCGACTATCTAAGGCCTCACGTCTCTAGCCAAGACTTTCTTGCTCGACAATCCGAGGCTTCACACTTCTTGCCAAGACTTCTTGCTCAATGCCATAGGTTTCACACCTATTGTCAAGACTTCCTTCTCACAAGGCATCTATGTGATCATGAATGCAAAACGCAAACAAGCACGCAACATAGAATAAGATGATCAACAAATTCTATAGAAACTAGAATTAATCAATGAGCACACAAAGTAAATTTTTCTAGTTTATAATCAAAAAGTGACACCACACAGATGATGCATGAGCATATGAGATGTATGGATTAGGTACACTCCATGAAGATCTAGACATAGACAATAAAGTTCACAAAACAAGATTGTCTAGATCTTATACATGAACAAAAATCTAGAGCATGCCAAATTTCCAAACACACTTTAAACCTAGATTTTATTCATGTTGCTACAGCTTGAAATAAACATGTTCATGAAGTACATATTCAAGACTTTAGTACTAACACAAAAATGCTAGAAACACAAGATATGAACAATCAAATCTCTAGCAATCATTTAGAGCATATATTCACAAAAATAGTCAATTAAACTCTAATAGACTCTAAATATAAAATCAAATGTGCTAATCCTAGATCTATTCAACAAATGAGTTCTTAGCCCATGATAAGACTATTAATCATGAAAATAATGTCAATCGAAGCACAAATAGCCTTAGATTTAAAGCTAGCACAATACAATCTCAAACATGTGAAAACATAGGTAAAATCAAAACCTAACTCAACATGTGAGATTTCAATTGAAACTCAATCTAGCTTTTAACTGAATATCTATCACTCATCAACATTTTTTCAAGTCAAATACACAACAATAGGAAGAAGACCCAAGGTAATTGAACATTAGAATCAAGGAATCAAAAGATAAACAACTACATTGTCAATTTCGAGTGCAGTCACGAAACTGGTGTGATCCACCAGAAAACTTGAACAAATGACTTCAAGATTGCTTGGAGATGATATAGGACTTCAATACAAAACTTCTCCAACTTGAATCACTCAAATCGGATAAGAGATGAGAGAGATATGGTGATTCAAAGTTGAGAGAAAAAATCTGGAAATTTTTCTGCACTACATTTTCTTCTTCCTTTGAATGAAATGGAGAGAGAATAGATATATAAAGGAGAGGGAAGAGATATATGTGAAAAGACCAAAGATGCCCCTTTAAGATGCTTCCTCGAGATGTCACGTGGGCATCTCGGGGCAGCAAGGAGTTGCAGCCGAGATGGCCACACGCCATCTCGGGCTTGCACCTCTTGTTGGCCTTTCGGCCATGGTGCAACTCCCATGCACTTCCCTCGCGTTCTTTGACCGTTCTCTGGCCTCCAAATTCAGAATTCGAATTCGTTTGCGGATTACAAACCATAACTCTCCCACAGACATGGAAATATAAGACACTCAACCCAAAAAATAAGAATTTGACTTGATATATGAAGACGAAGACAATGTACACAACATGAGTTGAACGTGTAGTATCTTTTGACTTAGAACTTGAAATCAATAGTACGAGTAACCGAAATGACCGAAACTCAATCAAGAATGATTTAAGACTGAATCCAAGTTCAATATCCATGTTATACATACATATACACACACAAACACAATTCACACTAGAATGCAAACTATATAGAGATAGTTTCCAATCATGCATATTCCAAAACATGTTATTTCCAAACCAATGCATGAGCATTCATCTTCAAGTGTGTGAATGTGTTATACATGGTGTACAAATGCAAGGACACATATGAATGAATTTTATGTGTGTGCCTATAAAGGTGTACAACGATGCAGGGACACAAATGTATGATATGTGTGTGTGTGCCTAAGCCTTGAAAGAGAAAAAGAAAGGTCTTAATATACCTTTGTAGAATCATGAATCATGAATCACTTTTTCCTTTGAAGACATGGACTTGCTTGAATAGTTGTTATTTCTTCTTTGAAGCTTGAATCATCATGAATCCTAGACAGCTAAACAATACAAAGTAAATGTTGTTTTGATATAGAATAATGCCAATAAAACTCACAGACCTAACATAACACACTCCACATGTTTGATAAAGTGTCCTCTATATTTGACTAGTAAGGTAGAGATACGTGACGCTAAAGTGTAAGACCTCGTTTCAAGTACCAAAGTCCTTAATGAATTCAGGGTATGCTGGTTTTATAAGTCCTTATTTTTTGTTGGTCAAGAACAGGACATTGTTTCTCAATGTGCTTTCTGCTAGCATACCACTCAAACAACGGTATTGACCATGGAATCTTTTTTATTGTTATGCGTCCATCATTTATGGAATTGTTTTATTTTCTTATCATTGTAATTTGTTTCATATCTTTCTATCATGTTTTGATTGGTGGGACAACTATATTCTGCAAGGAGAAAGTCATAGTCAATGTTGTTTTATTTGTTAAGGACATTAACGATTCTGAACACAGGTTTTACATCAAAAATTTCATTCAATAATTTAAAAGAGGCAGGAGAAAACTGTAATTTATTGTCAATACATCATCATCATATGAAACAAAATAGAGTTCAAAAGGTAACAAATAAAATAGATTGAATAAGGTATGGGTGGCCAATCTTTTTGGATACTAGTAGGGCAATGTGGGGTCGGGAGGTGCTTGAGATACATAAAAGGAATCATAATGTCTGCATAGCCCAAACCTCTCTGAAAAGCATCCATCATATCATGAATGTATGTGAATTGGTCCATGTAGGTCTGGTTGTTGACGTCCATCTGTAGGCGTATATTATGGAGAGCGCTCAACATCCAATCCATCACAGGCCCCTGTCAGCTTGGTCTGTGTCTTGATCACCCTTATGATTCTGCTCTTTGTAGTTTGGATCCTCTGGATCATCCTCCAAGTAATCCTTATTTGACTGATCTTTAAGCACTCTGAGTCCTCTATGCTTAGCAAGATCATTGCAAACCCTTTTCCCTATGTTCGCCAATGGAGAAAACATAATCCATCCTCCCCCTTGCACATTAATCCTGACCTCTTCACAAAACGAGTGATCAAGCAGGGGAAGGGCAATGGGAATTTGGATGAGTGCCCATCCTTAATGATTTGCTTCAAGATAATTATTCTTATGTCCATGCGTAGACCATTTTGTGTACAGTACAGAAAGTGTGCGATATCATAGCCTAAATTAATGTGGTGGGCAGTCGGTACTAAGGAAATGAGAAGACCGCATACCAAAACCCCTTATCTAACTTTTGTTGACTGTGCAATAATGGATGTCGGTAGTCATTCCATGCCTGATCACCATTTATTCTTCAGTTACTAGCTAATTGCCTATTCTATGGCTCAAAGTTTTCATTTTCTGGTAGGTCATCAACCAGGCCACCAAGATTCCTAGGAGTGTCAAACCACCCGTTAATTCGGTTGGCTGTAATTTGCACTGGTTTACCCTGACCATGATAGGGGGCCCTATAAAGGATTTGAAATGGGACAATGGCATAACAAAATTCTCTAACCAATTCTAATGCCGCCATGTTGGGGGTCATCACATACCTATTCCATCCCATCGTGTTTACTATTTTAAGGACTAATGTGTTACCGAATACTGTCATATTAATCCTTTTTTCTTGCCAAATCTTCATACTGCCGAATAACGCCCATCTTTTTGGATCCTCTAGGTTTGGGAAATCTGTAATCGAATCTCTTTTTCCTTTTCCCCTTATCGGCGGCATTGTCGGAGGTTGTTTCCTCTTCTTAGATGGCCTACCACCATCCTTAGCAACTTGTTTCCCTTTTCTACCACCAATCATTCTCAATTTGTGTCAAATCCAAACACCCACAATAAAATATTATCATAAAATAGCACAACCACCCTTACATCTACCAATAATCGATCAACAAAGCACAACCTCCTTACTTCTAGCAATAATAAATCAACAAAGTGCACCACCATTTGAACTACCCATTAACTAACTCTAACCAACAAAATAAACCATAACATTTTTTTTTCAACAACGTATCTTCTCGGGAGTATAAAACCTATAAAAGTAGAGAAATCTATACCTTATAAGATCATTTGAACAAAAACGTAGAAGATTTGTCTAGGATTACCTTTGGAGATGAAGAAGAACCGTTGTGGAGACCTTGAGAGCATTTTTGGTGATACAAGTTTGTATTTGAAACTTCTTTCCACAACCTAGGGTACCAATTTTCGTGTAGAAGCAACTTCAAGGCGACCTGGACATAGCTTTTGAAAAAAATAGCACCGTTTCACTTACATGTTTGGGAAAAAATGACCTGAAGATTGCTTACCTTTATGCACATGTGGTCGCCTTGAGGTCGCTTTCATCTCGGGTTAGGAGGGCAATAGCGACCTTGGGGCGACTTGGGGTGAGGTGGCCCCAGGGTCACTTTGGCCACGGTTTTGTAGTATATTCCTTTCTTGCCTAACTTATTCACTCAACGTTAAGAGGAATTTAAATCCATTCAAACTACGTTGAACTTGTTCACAACGGTTTATGTAAACTTGTTCACCGAACAAGTTTAAGGTTCAAATGAACGTTAAACTTGTTCTACCTACGTTGAACTTGTTCATAACAGTTTAAATTAATTTTTTCAGTGAACAAGTTTAATGATGAGATTAACATTAGACTCATTCAAACTACATTAAACCCTTTCAAGAAGATTTACGTTGACTTGTTCACCGAACAGGTTTAACTAGTGGTGGCAAAATGGGTCGATCTGGCCGCCCGGCATGTTAGGGAGATAGACGGGGCTGGGCCGACCTATTTATGGGAAGGGTAAGCCCGGTCTGCGCTCGCTGCCTGTTACAGGGTGGGTCGGGATGGGCCTGTGACGACCTTGTGGCGGGCCGACCCAACGGGCTTCAAAATAGTTTTTATTTTTAACAAATATTTTAACGTTTTATTTATACAAGATTATTTTTTATACATTGTGATAATTTTGTGTAATTATTAACGTGAAAAGTTTAATATGAAATACAGTTTTCATTTCATACAATAGTTAATTAGTTTTCAATGAGTTATATTTTTGAAATTTCTTATTCAATTTGTGGTGAAAAGTTTAAATTACAAACTATGATTTCCTCATTAAAAACCTTACCTAGAAAAACCCAATTGGATAAAAACTTGGTAAGGGAAAAAGAGTGCAATCGAAAGAAAAAAAATATTTAGTATTTATAATTACATCAGTTCGTCGGTTGGTTGCTACCGAAACTCTCATTGATGCTCAAGTTGGAGAAGTCATCCATCAGTTCTTTGATGACCAGTTGATGTTGTAGTCTTATTCTTGCATTTTTCCAATCATTAAGGCATGTCAAAGCTTCCACCACATCAGGGTCAATGAATATCTTCTATCATCTAATAATCGTCCTGTGGTGCTGAACACTTGCTCCAATGAAATTGTTGAAATCGGGATAGCAAGGCGTCACATTCTAATCTCGATAGAATGGGGAAGTTGTTTCTCTTGTTCTGCCATATTAAGAAATCATCGTTGTCCATGATGGAATACTCAGTACTCAGATATTTGTTGAGCTCCACTTGTTGACTTTTACTTTGACTCAAACTTCATGAAGTGTAAGAAGTTGTGGTCTTGTTCAAAAATATCCTCATGAGCTTCGATTGTTGTTGAGATTGTTGCTAAGGAGGCACCGATCCTGTTGTATCATTGTTGTACCGATACTTGTTCTCATAAATAGAAAAAACCTCGAAAGTTTAGGATTTTAGTGAACCAAGATGTTCAGCAACATTCGTTTCACATACTCCCAGAGCCTCACCCAAAGTAGTGGAAAATACTTTTAAAACTTTAAATCTGAACCTAGGATCTACAATTATACCAAAGGAATACAAAAGAGGAATTTTTCCCTAATATTTTACATATTTTTCTTGCATAGCAACAACATCGAGAGCTACCAATTCTATTTCCCTATATTGTCTAAGTAAATCAACTATGTCATAAAGTTTATGAAACATAAGGAGATGTGGGGTAAAAAACCCCAAAATGTTCTACAGTAGAATAATAAAAAATAGTTAAAAATTCAACAAAAACATTAGTCACATACCAATCACCTTCCGTGAGTTTTTCATGTTAGGTGTCGTTGGCGGTGTTCAAGTTATAAAAACTAGCAATTTCTAAAGCATATTGTAAAGCAGATTTCAACATTAAATATGTTGAGTTCCACCTTAATGACATATCTGTATGGAACTTATGGGGTTTTAGGTTCTTTGATTCACAAATTCTGACAAGCTCAATAATTCTTTGTTAGATGCCATAATCCAACCCAAAGCCCCCTAATATTGTCGATTTGACTTTCGACCTTCTTTAAACCTGATTTTACAGTCAAGTTTATAATGTTGTTAGGTCTGTGAGTTTTGTTGGCGTTATTCTATATCAAAACAACATTTATTTTGTATTGTTTAGTTGTCTAGGATTCATGATGATTCAAGCTTCAAAGAAGAAATGACAAATATTCAAGCAAGTTCAAGTCTTCAAAGGGAAAAGTGCTTCATGATTCTACAAAGGTATATTAAGACCTTTCTTTTCTCTTTCAAGGCTTAGGCACACAGACACATATCATACATTTGTGTCCCTGCATCGTTGTGCACCATTATAGGCACACACATACAATTCATCCATATGTGTCCCTGCATCATTGTGCACCATGTATAAAATATTCACACACCTAAAGATGAATGCTCATGCATTGGTATGGAAATAACATGTTTTGGAATATGCATGATTGGAAACTATCTCTATGTAGTTTGCATTCTAGTGTGAATTGTGTTTGTGTGTGTATATGTTTGTATAACATGGATATCAAAATTGGATTTAGTATTAAATCATTCTTAATTAAGTTCCAGTTATTTCGGTTACTCATACTATTGATTTCATGTTCTAAGTCAAAAGATACTACACTTTCAACTCATGTTTCATACATTGTTTTCGTCTTCGTATATCGAGTCGAATTATTATTTTCTGGGTTAAGTATCTTATATTTTCATGTCCGTGTGAGAGTTACGGTTTTTAATCCGCAAATGGATTCAAATTCTGAGTTCGAAGGCCAGAGAACGGTCGAAGAACGCGAAGGAAGGTCGAAGGAGAAAGAAGCAAGCAATGTCTTCTTTCCCGAGATAGCGCTTGGCCATCTCGGGGCAGAAGGCTTGCTGCCATGAGATGCCCACGTGAAATCTCGGGCAGCAAGTTTGCTTGGCTTCTTCTTGCCCCTCTTTGTCATTTCACATGTCCAAGTTTCCCACTCCTTTATAAACTCTTTCCCTCTCACATTTCATTTGAAGGAAGAAGAAAATGTAGTGCAGAAAATTTCCAGGTTTTTTCTCTCATCTTTGAATCACCATATCTCTCTCATTTCTTATCCGATTTTAGTGATTCAAGTTGGAGAAGTTTCGTATTGAAGTCCTCTATCATTGCCAAGCAACCTTAAAGTCATTTGTTCAAGTTTCCTTGTGGATCGCACCATTTTTGTGACTGCACTCGAAATTGTCAAGGTAGTTGTTTATCTTTTGATTTCCTTGATTCTAATGTTCAAATACCTTGGATCTTCTTCCTACTTGTTTGTATTTGACTTGAACATATGTTGATGAGTGATAGATCTTCATTTAAATGCTAGTTATGCTTAATTAGATACTTGATTGTGAGTTAGGTTTCAATCAAACCTATGTTTTCACATGATTGTAAGTTCTATTGTGCTAGCATCTTATCTAGGACTTTTTGTGCTTTGATTGACTTTATTTTCATGATTAATAGTCTTATCATGTGCTAGAACTCATTTGTTGGATAAATCTAGGATTAGCACATTTGATTTTATATTTAGAGTGTATTAGACTTTAATTGAATATTTTTTTGAATATATTCTCTAAATGATTGCTATAGATTTGATTGAGCATATCTTGTGTTTCTAGCCTTTTTGTGTTAGTACTAAAGTCTTGAATATGTACTTCATGAACATGTTTATTTAAAGCTTTAGTAACATGAATAAAATCTAGGTTTAAAGTATGTGTTTGGAAATTTGGCATACTCTAGATTTGTATTCATGCATAAGATCTAGACAATCTTGTTTTATGAACTTTATTGTCTATGTCTAGATCTTCATGGAGTATACCTAATCTATACATTTCATATGCTCATGCATCATCTTGTGTGGTGTCATTTTTGGATTATAAACTAGAAAAGTATACTTTGTGTGCTCATTGATTTATTCTAGTTTCCATAGAATTTGTTGATCATCTTATTCTATGTTGCGTGCTTGTTTGCGTTTTGCATTCATGATCACCGAGATGCCTTGTGAAAAGGAAGTATTGACAATAGGTGTGAGACCTATAGTGTTGAGCAAGAAGTCTTGGCAAGAGGTGTGAAGCCTTGGATTGTCGAGCAAGGAAGTCTTGGCTAGAGGTGTGAAGCCTTAGATAGTCGAGCATGAAGTCTTGCCTAGAGTTGGGAGAACTCGGATAGGTAAGCAAGGAAGTCTTGACTAGAGTTGTGAGGACTTAGTTGAGCAAGAAGTCTTGCCTTGGTTCATGAGGATCCGATAAGTTGAGCAAGGAAGTTTTGACAAGAGGTGTGAAGCCTTGGATTGTTAAGCATATGGCGACAACTTCTAGAGTAGGATAGGAGGGTAGTTTCTAGGTGAAGAGGTCACTTGAGAGATTGTACTTTTCTTATCTACTAATGGATTTTGTTTGCCGGTGGCTGCTAGCCCGTGGATGTTTCCTCTTCGGAGATTTACCACATTATATCTTGTGTCAACTTTTCTCTTTCCCTAACTCTCTAGTATTTGTATTTGTTATTCGAATACTATGGATAGAACTCTTTATGTAAGTTGACTTCCTTATACAATATTGTTGGGTATGTTAGATAACTTTGTATCTTGTGACATTTCATTCAAGTTGTAAAGTATCACATTGTACTACTCTAAGTACAACTTATGGAATTTTATCTACATTGAATATATTTGTTCATAAGATACATTGATTCTTGTTGTATGTTTTTTTAGACAAAGAGTTTAGATTTGAGAATACATGAATATATTGTTTTCTCATAACAATCATGTTGAATGTTAATTTGTATGGTTATCAAGGTTTTGTCACTAGTCTAGTAAGATTTGTTAAAAATGAGACACAACCTATTCACCCCTCCTCCCTCTAGGTTTTTTTGTATAACCTTGTACACATTCTTTCAATTGGTATCAGAGCGGGTCACTTAAAGTAGTTAGTGTGATTCGGGAAATACAAGGTTATTTACTAATCATGGATATCAACCTTTAGTCTACGATTGTTTATTTTTAGTTGTCCTCCTTCGTTGGTTGTGAAAATGGTTCTTCTTGTTTTAAATTTCATTTGTCTATTAACAGTTTTGTTGACAAGCTTGAAAAGAAAGTTAGTGACAAAAGCAAAGATGAAGAAGCTATTTTCTGAGGATGATTGATCTAGACATGATTACTTGTCTTTGCAACTCAATGAAGAGAATTGCATGTCAAAGACCACCAACTTCTACTTGATGGCTAGAGTTCAAACTCTTTACAAGGAAAGAGATGAAGCGTTAAAGGAAGTTGAAGTGAAGAATGAAGTGATCAAATGTCTAGAAAAGAATATGGTTGAAGAAGCTCGTATGGTAGATATATTAACATATGATTTTGCTAATAATTTGCTTTTGTTTCTTGAAGGTAATGATCAAAGGCAAGGAAGAGGAGTTGGCAATCATGAAGACCAAAGAGTTTTGGTAATCTTCATAGAGATTCAAGTGACCTAAGCATTGTGAATGAGCAAGTGGAGTCTCCTACAACTAAAGACAAGTTACTAAGGAACAAGAGGATTTCAAAGGCCATGTCTTCCAAGGTCAATTGCAAAATCAAGGAAATTAAGGAGTCTTCACCATCGGTACACTTTCACCTAAATAGTAACATCTCGAAATTTATTCCGGTTTTCTAATTTTGCTATATTGTCATGAGTATATTAGATTATGCAAACTAGGGAATGTAATGCATGCTAATGAGATGTGAAAATCTTCTATGAATGTTTCTTGCATGATAACACTTTGAATTTTGTGTTTGATAATGATAATCATGTGAAGAAAATAGTTGAGAAGATTTGGGTGAAAATGAGTGTTTCACATGATCATATGTATAGTCTTGATAATATCTTTGTTGATGGAAATAATGATGTGTTTTACATGAGTAATATCTTTATAGAGAAGATAGTTGATGATTTATCTTCTAGATATATTTTTGCCATTAGAAATGATCATGATTTTTGTGTGAAATTTCACCCAAGAACAAATGGTTCAAGGGTGAGTGCTTTTACCTCTAGTGTAAGTAGCACATGTGAGTTAGCTTTAAATCTAAGTGTCAAGTGTGTTGATAATTCTAGCTAGCTTGGAATACTCCATGTCTAGACAAGAACTTAGCTATCTCACTTAATTTTGTTTTGATAGTCAAAATCCATTGATTAACTTTTGAGAAGTTACTCTTATGAAATCTATTTGGTGATTATCTTGTTAAGACTTTTGGAGAAATTCATTTCTATGCTTGCATTACATCATAAAGCATGTCATATTAGAGAACTAGTATAGCATTCATATGGACCTTGTTTTCATTTGCTCTCTAAAGATCTTTTAGTGATGTGTTCACAAAGATCTTACCTTGATGCTTGAAATGCTTGCTTGAATGATGAGTGGCATACTTTTTGAAAATATAAGCTTCATATTCTTTGAAAACTACTCATTAGAGAAGTAATGATCTTGAATAAGTCTTTACTTATTGCTCTTAGATCATGTGCTCATGAGCCATAAAACTTGATTTTCAAAAATTGCACTTTGCATATCTTATATGTTTAAGTTTGAGTAGTTGAGTTTGAAAATGTGTAGATTATGGATGTATCTAAAAGTTTATTGCTTAGTACATGATAGATGACCTATGGTTAGTATCCATTTTGCTTCGGCATCTACTTAGAACTCAACGAGCACCTTCATGGAAAGGGCTACACACATTGGTTGTGAAGCCGCCTAATGTAGGAAATAGCTACACCATTGTGATGAGTGAAAGCTGTCATGAAGAATTTATGTTTATGTATGCAAAATCAAAGAAGTGTTGAAATAGAATCAATAAAAGAAAAATATTTGATTCATATCCTAAAAAGAAATGGAGGAAGGCTTAAAATGGAGTATAGTTGAAAATTGTGATTGCTCGGGTTGAAAAACGGAAATAGGATGACGAGCCACATGCACACACACGCTCACGCCCACATGTTGAAATCTATTCTCTTTAAAGCAAAAAATTAGGATGATAATCGGTTTGACATTGATTGGAAAAGCTTTAGAAGGATAAAGTGGTTTGCATGTCGATATCACAATCACTCCTTTTATATATACTTGAAGCAAAATTCACACACACACTTTTGCTTATAGAGTATTTTGATATTCTAGCGATTATTAGAAGAATTATGAGAGAGATTGAAAATCTTGGTGTATCTCTCATAGTTTGTGGAGCTTATTTTGTTGGATTTCTTTAAAATTGCTTGAATGTGTGATTGTATGGATTTATTGTGAACATTATTCTATCTTGATCTTAGATAGAGCACTTATCAAGGGGGAGCATCATATGCTAGACTTTGTTCTCTTTTATGATATGTTCACATGTTTCAAGTTGATATATGTTGGCATATTCTTTGGTTGATATAATGAATCTTGTAGATGCTATTTCATATTTATTGATTTGCATTATGATTCTTTGTATTGTCATATGCCTTTGTATTGTTGATCACAAATAATGCATGAAACATTTTTGTAATAATTGTATGATTGTATTTGCAGTCAACTTCTCCTTATTTGGGGTTGTATAGTAGTTGATATTGCAATCAATTCCTTCATTTGTGAAATTGAAATTAGAATAGTTGCAATGAATTCTTCTTTGTTTTAGAGTCAATAGTAATTGTAATTGTAATTAATTCTATTGATTGTAGTTATAGTGAATTCCTCTTTGTTTGGGGTCGATAGTAATTGTAGTTGTAATAAATCCAATTGGTTATAGTTGCAGAAAATTCCTCCTTGCATAGGGTGATAGTAATTGTGGTTTTAATCAATTTAATTGATTGTAATTGCAGAAAATTCCTCCATACTTTGAATGATAGTAGTTGTTGTTGTAATCAAATCTTTTCTTGTTTGAGGTTGATATGATTGTCGTTGATACCAATTCCTTCATATTTGGGGTTAATATGATTGTTAATGCAATTGTTGAACTTGGTAGAAATGACCTATATGCTTAAGAGTAAAATTTAAGCATTTGTGATTCACTATGCCTTGATGAGTTTGTTATGGTGTATAGATTTGAATAACCTTTGATAGATTAATATGGAAAAGCAAACTAGAATCAAGGGAGAAGATATGGGAGCTAGATGCTTGAAATAAATCAATTCTTCAAGTAAAGCATCCATCTCCAAACATTATGTGAGATCACCAATTGTTTCATTATTTAATCTCAAGATATCATTTTTTTTCTTTGGCATAATCTTATGTCAAAAAGGGGGAGAAATATGATATTGTTTTAGCATATCTTCTTTGAATATTTGTCAAGTATTGAACTTCTTATGGCATGTAATATTGTGATTTCATTTGGTTAAGAATATCTTTGAGATAACATGTATTAAGGGGGATACATGATTCATTTTGGACATAAGAATATCTTTGAGATAGAATGTATTAAGAGGGAGATACATGATTCATTTTGGATTTAAATGTTTAATTCTTGCCATAATTGTATATTGCCATATGTGTCTTTCTCTTGGATATGCTTTGTGCTTTAAGTTGATTTTAGGTGGCTACAAGAGAAGATCAAGAAGAAGTTCAAGACTTGTCGAAGATTAGTCTTAAGGAACTAACTCATTGTAATGTGAGGGTGTGATTTTGTGACCAATCTTCATTTTATGTGTTTTAGTATTTTGTATAGGTGTTTTGAGATAGAATTTGCCAAAGGGGGAGATTGTTAGGTCTGTGAGTTTTGTTGGCATTAGTCTATATCAAAACAACATTTATTTTGTATTGTTTAGTTGTCTAGGATTCATGATGATTCAAGCTTCAAAGAAGAAATGACAACTATTCAAGCAAGTTCAAGTCTTCAAAGGGAAAAGTGCTTCATGATTCTACAAAGGTATATTAGGACCTTTCTTTTCTCTTTCAAGGCTTAGGCACACACACACATATCATACATTTGTGTCCCTGCATCATTGTGCACCATTATAGGCACACACATACAATTCATTCATATGTGTCCCTGCATCGTTGTGCACCATGTGTAACACATTCACACACTTAAAGATGAATGCTCATGCATTGGTATGGAAATAACATGTTTTGGAATATGCATGATTGGAAACTATCTCTATGTAGCTTGCATTCTAGTGTGAATTGTGTTTGTTTGTGTATATGTTTGTATAACGTGGATATTGAACTTGGATTTAGTCTTAAATCATTCTTAATTGAGTTCCGGTCATTTCGGTTACTCATACTATTGATTTCAAATTCTAAGTCAAAAGATACTACACTTTCAACTCATGTTTCAAACATTGTCTTCGTCTTCGTATATCGAGTCAAATTATTATTTTATGGGTTAAGTATCTTATATTTCCACGTCCGTGTGAGAGTTATGGTTTGTAATCCACAAATGGATTCGAATTCTGTGTTCGGAGGCCAGAGAACGGTCGAAGAACGCGAAGGAAGGTCGAAGGAGAAAGAAGCAAGCAATGTCTTCTTTCCCTTGCTTCTTTCCCGAGATGGCGCGTGGCCATCTCGGGGCAGAAGGCTTGCTGCCATGAGATGCCCACGTGCAATCTCGGGCAGCAAGTTTGCTTGGCCTCTTCTTGCCCCTCTTGGTCATTTCACATGTCCAGGTTTCCCACTCCTTTAGAAACTGTTTCCCTCTCACATTTCATTTGAAGGAAGAAGAAAATGTAGTGCAGAAAATTTCCAGGTTTTTTCTCTCAACTTTGAATCACCATATCTCTCTCATTTCTTACCGATTTGAGTGATTCAAGTTGGAGAAGTTTTGTATTGAAGTCCTCTATCATCTCCAAGCAACCTTAAAGTCATTTGTTCAAGTTTTCTGGTGGATCGCACCGTTTTCGTGACTGCACTCGAAATTGTCAAGGTAGTTGTTTATCTTTTGATTTCCTTGATTCTAATGTTCAAACACCTTGGGTCCAAGGTCTTCTTCCTACTTGTGTGTATTTTACTTGAACATATGTTGATGAGTGATAGATCATCAATTAAATGCTAGTTGTGCTTAATTAGATACCTGATTGTGAGTTAGGTTTCAATCAAACCTTTGTTTTCACATGATTATGAGTTGTTGTGCTAGCATCTTATCTAGGACTATTTGTGCTTTGATTGACTTTATTTTCATGATTAATAGTCTTATCAAGTGCTAAAACTCATTTTTTGAATAAATCTAGGATTAGCACATTTGATTTTATATTTAGAGTGTATTAGAGTTTAATTGAATATTTTTTTGATTATATGCTTTAAATGATTGCTAGAGATTTGATTGATCATATCTTTTGTTTCTAGCATTTTTGTGTTAGAACTAAAGTCTTGAATATGTACTTCATGAACATGTTTATTTCAAGCTTTGTTAACATGAATAAAATCTAGGTTTAAAGTATGTGTTTGGAAATTTGGCATGCTCTAGATTTTTATTCATGCATAAGATCTAGACAATCTTATTTTATGAACTTTATTGTCTATGTCTAGATCTTTATGGAGTGTACTTAATCCATACATTTCATATGCTCATGCATCATCTTGTGTGGTGTCATTTTTGGATTATAAACTAGAAAAATATGCTTTGTGTGCTCATTGATTAATTTTTGTTTCCATAGAATTTCTTGATCATCTTATTCTATGTTGCGTGCTTGTTTGCGTTTTGCATTCATGATCACCTAGATGCCTTGTGAAAAAGAAGTCTTGACAATAGGTATGGGACCTATGGTGTTGAGCAAGAAGTCTTGGCAAGAGGTGTGAAGCCTTGGATTGTCGAGCAAGGAAGTCTTGGCTAGAGGTGTGAAGCCTTAGATAGTAGAGCAAGAAGTCTTGCCTAGAGTTGGGAGAACTCGGATAGATGAGCAAGAAAGTCTTGACTAGAGTCATGAGGACATAGTTGAACAAGAAATCTTTCCTTGGGTCGTGAGGATCTGGATAAGGTGAGCAAGGAAGTCTTAACATGAGGTGTGGAGCCTCGGATTGTTGAGCATAGGGCGACAACTTCTAGAGTAGGATAGGAGGGTAGTTTATAGGTGAAGAGGTCACTTGAGAGATTGTACATGTCTTATCTACTAGTGGATTTTGTTTGCCTGTGGCTGCTAGCCCGTGGATGTTTCCTCTTTGAAGGTTTACCAAGTTATATCTTGTATCAACTTTTCTCTATCTCTAACTCTCTAGTATTTGTATTTGTTATTCGAATACTATGGATAGAACTCTTTATGTAAGTTGACTTCCTTATACAATATTGTTTGTGTATGTTAGATAACTTTGTATCTTGTGACATTTCATTCATGTTGTAAAGTATCACATTGTAATACTCTAAGTACAACTTATGGAATTTTATCTACATTGAATATATTTGTTCATAAGATACATTGATTCTTGTTGTATGTTTTTGTAGACTAAGTGTGGAGATTTGAGCATACATGAATATATTGTTTTCTCATAACAATCATGTTGAATGTTAATTTGTATGCTTATCAATGTTTTGTCACTAGTCTCGAAAGATTTGTTAAAAATGAGAGACAACCTATTCACCCCCCCTAGGTTGTTTAGTATAACCTTGTACACATTCTTTCAAATGTGACAAGCACAACGGACATTAAAAAAATTTCCCGCAATATTAGGGATGTTAGAATTAATAAAATAATCCATAGCTTTGGAGTTAGCAGATGCATTATCTAAAGTAATTGACATGATGCGGTCTTGAATATCATAATCTTGTATAACATACATAATAACCTAAAAAATATTTTATGCAGTGTGTGAATAATCCATGACACAAAAACCAAGGAGCCTTTTTTGTAAAGTCCATTGGGTGTCTACATAGTGTCCAGTGACACATAAATAATATTGTTTTGAACGTCCGCTCCTGATGTCTAATGTTAATGCAATTGAAAAAGAAATGTTTTGCAATTCAAAAAATAATTTTATCCTATATTTTTCAAAAGTACTAATCACATCGCTTCTAGTTGTGTTTCTAAAAAACAAGGAAAAATTGGGGGTTAAAAGCATTATTAACATAATATTGAAAATGAGGGCTTTCTTGAAAAACTAAGGGTTGATCAGTTGCAGCACAGTACAACAATGAATGCTCTCTGATCCGGTCGGGGTTATACTGCCATGTATTCACTGAACAATCTGGGTTCCGCTGCAGTTGGGTTTGTCGAGCTGTATTGACTTGCCCATGGGAAGCCATGCAACTGAGTCTATGTCTTCTAAGATGACTAGTTCCCTACCTGAACTGGTGAGTATAGATTTACAAAACTTATAGAAAACATAATCTTTCTGATATAATAAAAATTTCAAAAATTAAGAAAAAATTGAGAATTATTTTTTAAAATTTATTATTTTGTTGTCAAACTCACAAAAATACATAAAATTAACATAATCATTCTAATATATTACTAATTTTAAAAAAATCGGATTAAATTTCTCTAAATTACCATTTTCTTCTTAAAATCTACAAAAGAAAACATAATCTAATAATAATTTAAAAACTTATATAAAAAATTATGAAAATATTAGGAATTAATTTTTTATAATTATTATTTTGTTGTCAATCTCATAAAAATACATAAAATTAACATATTACTAATTACTAACTCTCAAACAACAATATTATCTACACAAATGCTAATAACTAAATACTAAATAATAATAATTACTATATAAAAAATTATTAATAACAAAAGTAGAGAAGTAGACATACTAACCTTAAATTCGAGGCTTGAGAGTTAAGAGTGTTGAATTAATTTATCAACTGGATACCTAACAACATAGCAAATAATAACATTAGTTATAAACATATTAATACTGAATATAGTTAATAACTAATAACAAATTAAAGTGTTAATGGGAAATTAGTTCAAGATGAGAAATTCCAACTAACACCCTCGAGACCACTACCACGGAGGTGGTGGCTGGAGTCGGTACTTTTGGTACCTGACCTGCTTAGATTGACCCTAGCAAATGAGAGTTTTATTAAAGAACACTTGTGATACACAGGAATCTTTCATATACGCTCACAATCTCTCTAGTACATAGGAATGTGGCAATTTCGAGCTTGCCGAATAGTAGATACAATGATGGTCATGTTCTAATCACAGAATTTAGGTCTGACCTCCATCTCTTACCATGCTTGGCCCTATTTATATTTGGTCCAAGTAGGTTTGAACTCACAGATATCACGCCACGATCCTACGAATCTGTTCCCTCCTTATCGGGCGAGATCCGTTATTTAAAAGTTGTTGACTTCAAATTGATAACGGATTCGATGATATCTTTGACGAAGATAAGTTTGTTTCCTTTTGGGAATCAAACTCCTGACTTACACGTATGCGAAGTTAATGTTGGCTATAACATAAATGTGATCTTGTGTGTACTCACTGCATGATTCTTCATTGAGGTTATTTGGTTAGCTGCACGTTGTCTTGTATAGCGAGGCAAACCCATGCTTTGGTTCTGTTCTCAAAAGCTTAGGATGGACTCGTGGGCACTTACTAGGGGTAGTGTAGATAAGGCAAGATTCTCTTTTCATGCCCAGTGGGGATAGCAGGCTTCTAGAGAGGTTAGTGGGCTTTTGTCTTAGTCTACGTGTCAAACCTGACCTCGGGAAGCCTTGGTCTGGAAGGAGCTCACTTTTGTTTGTGACAGGGCTTCGCTTCGAGTGCTTCCTGAGCTCGACGATCTTTCCTAGCTTTCACGGGATGGTTTTGAAGCCCAACCCAGAGAACCGAGGTTCTTGGGTAAGTGGCCTCGAGAAGCCCGGATTCCAATGTTCATTTGTGGGCTCGATCTGGTCATGCCTAGCTTTATCCCTAACAGTTTCAAAGCCCGGTGATCCTTCCCTGCTTCTGTGGGGAAGTTTTATGGTCTGCCCGGGGTCTCATGAATATCGAATTTGGGTTTTATTCGAGCTAGGAGAGTTATTAATAGAAGTCCCATCAGACTTGAACACTGGAAGTAGAGTTAGGGTTAGAGTCAGATTCCATATTTATTTGGGAAATTTTCCGTTATAAAGTAATTACTGGGAATCTCGAATGCAATCTTCTCATTAATTGTTCAGGTGACGTGTCGTGGGTGGATTGGTACATTCCCTGAAATAGTCAGGCTACTTTACGGCCACTCCGAGATTCAAGGCGATCTTACCAAAGATTTTACTGATGTCATTGGTTATTCTACCCTTATTTAATCACGGGCTCATCATCCCTATCTTCACGGTTTCTTTCAATATTAAAAATTTCAAAAACCCTTCTCTCTTACTGTCTTCTCCGACCACATCATTATCTTTCACCCACCTTCAAACTCTTTTCATTCAACAATGTTGAATTCCTCTAACAGCATTGAAGCCATGGTCGAGGGCACAGGCGACTCTAATTTGGTTCCTCAGAAATGGGTGTGAGGAATCTCGAGCGATGAGGACTCTTCCCCAGTCTGTCATCGCCGTTGCTCAGGTAGGAATGTTTCGATAGGCTCCGACTTCTCCAATTAACACGACAACCCTCTAAACTTAGTTGACGAGGATTTCGATATAGGAGAGAGCGTTGATACCGCTGGGTAGGTTCAAATTACGGTGGCTGGGCTTCCTTCAGTGAAGCTTCTTCTTTCTGAATCTAAGGTTATCCCCAACTCTACTGTTGACCCACAATCGATTAACCGCATTCGAGATAAAAATGACATTCTCAAAGGCGTCACCCTCACAGTTCACCATAGGAGCTACGACATTTTTAAACCTCCTGCAGGCGTGCTCCCCATTCACTTGGCGGCCTTTGAGAATGGGGTAAGAATCCCCTTTCACCCTACTTTTTAACGGGCTGTTAACGTCCTTCAAATAGCTCCCCTTCAGCTGACGCCCGGCTTCTGGAGTCATAGGATTGGCTTCATCTTACTATGGAGGGAACAGTGCGAGCTGGGCAAGGTCACCCAGAGTATAAGAGCCGATCTACCTTTTTCAAATCGGGCGTTTATTTAGAGGTCCCCGAGGACAGTTCTATGTGAAGGCCAAGAACAAGCTCAACTTCGTCATCCTCGGTGCTTCGAGAAAAGGCCCAGCTTGGAAGAAAGAATGGATATCAGTGGGAGGAGATTGGGAAAGGTTCATATTCATCGGTAGGCATGGGTTCTTGGTTCCCACCGCCTTCAACGACAAACCCTCATGGGATCTGGATTCCCTGCCTACCGAGTCTGAGGTTGTGCTGAAGACTATCCTCACCAGGAATTATCTGAACTTGTGGTTTCCCACTAATGATCCCTTCGATCCCCGTAGGGTGAATAAGTATCTACGGATCTCCGATGCTTCCCCTCTTGAGTAATATTAAGTTATTATGCTTTGTTTTGGTAGCTGACTTGCCTCTGACATCCTTCTTCTTCTTCTTTTTTTTAACAGTTTTTGTTGTTGCTCTTGCTTCTCATGAAGCCCGACATGCTCGGACCCCTCATTCTCCTACCAGACCATCCCAGGAAACCATCTTGGCTACCTCGGAGAAAGAAGAGCCAACCCTTTTAGCCGCTGCTTCCACTAGTTATGCTCCATCGCCTTCCCAGATGAGATCCAAGATGGTTATTCTCGTATCGCGGGCTACTAAAGCTTTAAATCAAGGAGAGCCTGCTCTCTAGGCTGCTGATACGACCACCTCCGCCCCCTCGTCAGTGGCCTCAAATATAGCTGCTGCTTCTTCAGTTACATTACCCATCTCTTCAGCTGATCTATCTACATCTCAAGCAGTTCAGGCTTCAAGAGACCCTGAGGCTGGTATTTCTGAGATTCCCTCTACTCGCCCCCACCATCAACAGGGCTCGGTTGGTCAGGATAAAGTTTTGAAGTAGTTTGTTGCATCTTGCCCGTGTGGCTGGTTTTCTAGGATGGCTTCCATGCATGTGGACATTCTGGTTACCAAGGGGCCTACCCTTCTGGCTAAGGTAGTCATCGCCTTTATTTTCTGGGATTGTGAGCTTTGATCAATTTCTAACCTTTGTTTCATACTTTGCAGGATTTCAAGTTTAATGTAGAAATGGGTCACCAGGTATCTTTTGTTTGAGATCGGGCAGCTAGAGCTGAAGCTAAGGCTGAGCAAGCCATGGGATTGCTGGGGCAGTCTCAATCCTTGGTTCAAGAGATGACTTCCAGCCAGAGGGGAATGGAAACATAACAGGCTGAGCTTTAGTTCAGCCACAAGAGGCTAAAGCGATCTTTTGATCAAGAAACTCTTTGGTCTAAGCGACGAGCTAGCCAGCGGGATGATTGGAAGGAAGAGGCAAATGCACTGGATGTTGAGAACCAAGCTCTGCAGGCCCAAGTTGCCAAGCTTCAGGCTGAAGTGGAAGCCTTTTTCAGCTAGAGGTATTTCTATGCCTCCATCCAGGTCTCGGAAGACCTCCCCCTTCTCTTTGACCTCTCTAGTATCTTCGGCAGGGTTAGGGAAGACATTATGTCTCGGGCTGCAGAGTTGTCTCGCCTCAACAATGACTAAGCGGGTCCTTCTACTGGAGACAAAACTGGGAAGCAACCTGAAATACCAGATCTACCTCCTCTTGTCCCGACCTTCCCCTGCGTCAGGTCTTATAGTATATTCGAAAGAGGTTCAACCCCTGGAGCCAGAAGGAGGAGAGATCATGCCAAAGTCAATGGCCAATCTTCTTGATGCTGCCATACCACCTGAGGTCATAGCGGTGGTTAATGAGGACTTGAAGGAGGATCCAGCTGAGCAACCGGTAATAGAGGGGCAACCTCAGGAAGAGGTGGCAGAGATGGATAACTAGGATATGCGACGACCTGAAAGAAGAGTAGGGGGTGAGGTTCATCCTGAGGAAAAAGAAGTTGAAGGAAATCACGAGGATGCAGAAGTTTGAATCCATCTTCTTGTAACTTGTTCTGGATGCCCGGAAAGGGCGGTGGGCATCCCATCTTTACTCAAGTTTGATCATCATCATCAATTGTTTTTTTATAGCCCGAAACTAAGGGTTGGGCTCCCTGTTTGATTGTTGTAGCCTTACCGGGGGATAGGCTACCTAATTCATTAATGGAATTTAACTTTAGATCTAGTTTAAATTTTGATTTGCATGTACTTGCTTCATTTCTGATCTCCATCTAGGTTCAGCCTCTATAGCAACCTTAAAAGTAACAACATAGGAAAGCTACTTAAGTGTGAAAGTAGATAGTTAGCTCGAGCTTTTCGACTCTTGACAGAAACTTGTAGCTCGGTGACTTTAGTCGATAGTCCCCTTGTTTAGTCATAGACCAGTCAAAGTAAGCAAACATGTGTACCCAGAGAATTAACAACTAGTAATAACTGGGACTTTAGAGTTTTAGTAAAAGAGCCCTCCTTCCTCGAGCCCCTCTAGGGGGTTACAACCTGAATGAGGTATCATGTAGAGAACTATCTAGCCCTCTCTTAGGCCAAAGATCGGGAGTGCTACCGCGCTCTTTAAACTTGAGTCCTTCTTGGGGGTTGTAACCCGATCAATGTATTAGGAGGGCTATCTAGCTATTTCCGATCTAGATGGCAACTATGCACTTACACTCAGATCCTTCTTGGGGGTGGTAACCCGACCAAGGCATCATGAGGACTATCAATCTATTTCCTGGTCTCGAGATCTGAATGGCAACTATGCTCTTACACTCAGATCCTTCTTGGGGGTGGTAGCCCAACCAAGGCATCAAGAGGGCTATCTAGCTATTTCCTTGTCTCGAGATCTGGATGGATATTATGCTCTTACACTCAGATCCTTCTTGTCAGGGTGTAGTGTACGGCCGAGGCATCAGGAGAGCTGTCTAGCTATTTTCTATCTGGATGGCTACTGTGCACTTACACTCAAATCCTTCTTGGCGGGGGGTAGTGCCCAGTCGAGGCATCAAGGGTGGCGAGGGGGCTTCCCTGGCTAACCCTTGGTCTTGGGACGATAATGTTGAATTTTCCATGTATATCCAAATCATTGTGGAACATAGTTGAAGATGGAGAAAAAACAGGCTCTATTGATGAAAAGAAAGGAGTACACTATTACTGGAGATTAAAAACTAAGTGGAGGTAGCTTGCTTATGAGTCCCATATTCAGGGATAGAATTTTCTCAAGTGATCTGCATTCCAATTTTGATCGATGAGTCGACCATTCATGTCATCGAGCATGTATGCCCCACTACGAATCACCACCTATACTAAGTACGGCCATTCCCAGTTGGGCCCCAGGACCTCATCTGACCTCCTCTTGGTATTCAACGTCACTTTCCTAAGAACTCCTTAAAGTTTCGGGCTTTAACCCTCCGGTTAAAGTATCTAGCAATCCTACCCTGGTAAACCGCTACCTTCTCAGCTACTCAATCATGTTTTTCTTCTAAGAGATCCAGCTAGCTCGGAGCTTACCCTCATTACTCCCCGGTTCAAAATGTTGGACTCTAAAGGAGGTCAGTTTGTACTCGATGGGAAGAACTGATTCAACCCCGAAGGCTAGAGAATAGGGTGTTTCCTCGATGGCCGTTCTCCTCATGGTGCTGTAAGCCTAGAGGACCTCGGGAAGCTCATCGGCCCATCTTCCTTTTTTCTGCTGCAGCTTCTTCTTCAACAACCTCTTAATAGTTTTTTTTAGTGGATTCCACAAGCCCATTAGTCTGGGGGTGGGCTACTGAAGCGAATCTAAGGTCGATTCTCAAGCCCTCACAAAAGTCTTTGAACCGACTATTATCAAACTGCTTGTCGATGTCAGCCATAATGACAAGAGGGGTCCCGAGCCTGTAGACTACATTATTTTTTATGAAACTTGTTATATTTTCTTTCGATATCTGGGAGAACGGTCCAGCTTTAACCCATCTTGTGAAATAGTCAATTGTCACGATATCATACTTGGCTTGTTTAGGAGCAGTATGGAGCAGTCTGATCAAGTCGACTCCCTATATAGCAAAGAAGGTATGGCGAGCTAAGGTATGACAACCGCTCTGGCGGGAGGTGACTCAAGTTTGCAGTCTTCTGGCATGCTTTGCAAGATCGTACTAAGTTCTTTGCATCTTGATGGATGGTTGGCCAATAATACCCCATGCGGAGTACATGATATGCCAGAGCCTCCTCACCAAAGTGGTTCATGCATTCCTCGGAGTGAACCTCTCTAAATACCCATTTGGCATCTTCAGGATGTAAACATCGAAGCAAAAAAAGGGATCTTCCCCTCCTATATAGGTACTCATTTATCAAGCAATACCTGACCGAGAGCCTCTTGATTTTCCCAGCTTGGTCAGGCTCCCCGGGAAGCCTCCCTTCTTGTAGATAATCCACTATTGGGTCCATCCAGCATAGCTGCGGATCCAGGGTACAAGTCTCCTTACCTACTACTGTGCTGGATACAGGGATCACTTAAAGAGGGACCCCCTAGGGTAGGGTCTGGCCACCATTTGTAGCTATCTTGGCTAGGACGTCAGCTCGATGATTCTATTGTCGAGGTACTTTCTCGATCTTAAATCCGTTAAACTTACTTTTAAGCTGTTGAATTAGCTTCGGGTAGGCGATCATGTTATCCCCTTTTGACTAATAATCCCTAGAGACTTGGTTGACTATGAGCAACGAGTCACTCTTGACCTGTAGGTAATCAACTCCGAGCTCTACGGTCGCCCTTATTCCGGCTAAGAGGGCTTCATACTCTGTCTCACTGTTAGTGGCTTTAAATTCAAATATGAAATAGTGGCAGTAATCAGTCCCTTTCGGGTCGACTAGAACTATAACCGCTCCTCCCCCAGCTTGCCCTGACGCTTCATCTATGTAGAGGATCCATGACTTGCAACCTTCTGACCAGCTGTCAGATTCTAGACTCCTCTCGGGGGCTACATTAGTTGTTGCGGAGGTCGCTTGGCCTGGGGGCATTGAGAGCTTTGCTACAAAGTCTGCCAAAGCTTGGGCATTAATTGCGGTTCGGGACTTATACCTTAAATCAAACTGGGTGAGCTCCAGGGCCCATAAAACCAACCTTTCAGAAACATCTGGCATTTGTAAGAATTGACGGAGGGGTTGGTCCGTCACTACTGTTATTGAATAAGCTTGGAAGTAGGGACGGAGCTTCCTTACCGAGGTTACCAAGGTATAAACGAGCTTTTCCAAAAGGGTATAGTTCTTCTTGGGCTTGGTAAGAGCATGAATCACGTAGTAGATAGGCCGCTGGACCCTATCTCGACATTCCTTGACCAAGGCCCCACTTACCGCAGTTTTTGAAATGGCCAAGTAGATTTGCAGCTCTTCTCCAGGGCTTGGCTTAACCAGCAGTGGAGGGCTTGACAGGTATTTTTTCAAGGCTTTAAAAGCTTGTTCACTCTCCTGGTCCCATTTCATGTTTCTTCCCTGCTTAATGGCTTTAAATAATGGGAGACACTTATCGGTAGACCGAGAAATGAACCTGTTAAGCGTTGCTACCTGCCCGGTCAAGAATTAAACCTGTTTAAGTGACGCGGGGGACTTTAGTTCCAGGATAGCTTTAATCTCTTCTGGGTTAGCCTCTATGCCTTTCTCATTTACCATGAAGCCCAGAAACTTCCCCGCGGTTACCACAAAGGGGCATTGGGAAGGGTTCAATCTAAGACCGTAAAGGTTCTGCATAGGTCGCCCAGATGGCCTTCAGAGGTTGATGACTTGGTGATCATGTTGTCGATATACACCTCCATTGATCTTCCAATCTCAGGCTTGAACAGCCGGTTGACTAACCGTTGATATGTGGCTTCTGCATTCTTAAGCCCGAAAGGCATCACCTTATAGCAATACAGACCCCGTTCGGTAATGAAACTAGTATTTTCCTGGTCTGCGAGGTGCATCATTATTTGATTGTACCCTGAAAACGTATCTATAAAGCTCAGAAGCTTGTTTCCAGAAGTGGAGTCAACTAACTGATTAATTTTTGGTAGAGGGAAACTGTCTTTTGGGCATGCCCGGTTGAGGTCAGTATAATCGACGTACATGTGCCACTTTCCATTTGCCTTTGTGATTATGACCACGTTGGCGATCCACTTAGGATAGCTTGCTTCTCGGATGAAGCCCGCTCGGGTCAGTTTGTCCACCTCTTCCTGAACCGTAGCATTTTTTTCAGTGTTAAACTGGCGTCTCTTTTGTTTGATGGGCTTGAAGGTCGGATCCACTGCCAATCGGTGAGCAACCAAAGTCATCGGGATCCCAGGCATCTCATCGTGATTCTAAGCAAAGATATCAATGAACTCTTTGAGAAGCCAGACCAAACCCTCATTCACTCCCAGCTTAAGGGTGGATCCAACTTTGACGACCTTCGAGAGATCACCGATTCGGATAGGAATCTCTTCTAGCTTATCTACTGGTAGCCGCTGGCCCATTCCATTTTCTGCTCCTTCTTGTCTGGTGCCATGGGGTCATCCTTGGGGTGATTTGCAGGTCCTATGTCTTCCATGGTCAACACAGGCGTTGCCTCATCCTCGATCGTTGTTACATGGGCAAGTTGTTTTGCTAGAGCTATTGGGTTGGCAGACACTACATAGAATCTTCTATCTACTTGCTGGTTACCCTGAACGTCCCCCACCTTGTCTCCCACCAGGAACTTCAGGACTTTGTGGTAAATGGATAGAACCCCTTTCAAGGATGATAAAAATGGCCTCCCTAATATTGCATTGTAGGCCGATGGGGCATCTACCACCACGAAGTCTGTCATGATATTCTGCTGGAGAGGTGTGGCTCCAATGATCACTGGCAGAATTTTTGATCCCATGGGTATGATTCAGTTCTCGGTGAACCCATACAGCGGGGTAGTTCAACTATTGTAACACCACTGTTTCAAGTTCAATTTTTCCAATAAGCCTTTAAATAGAACGTCGATGTTGCTGCCTGTGTCAACGAGCACACGGTGTACCATGCAGTTAGCAATCTATATCGTGATCACCATGGGATCATCATGAGGCTGCACGGTGTTGTAGACATCTGCTTCGGTGAAAATGATATGTGACAACTGGGAGGGGTAGGTCAGGCTCTGATCGATCTTGAAGATACCTCGCCTTTCATCCATACGAGGGACTTTTCTTACGTGGTTTTTCCTAGAATTATTAAAGGTCTTGGCCAGAGTAGGCCCTCCGCTGATGGTATGTATTATCTGGATTTGTTGCATCAGATCCGTCTGCTCCCCCTTTCTTTTCTCAGCCTGCTCATAGATCTCGGCTTGCATTTCTCTTCCCGTCTGAATATTATCCCCGACTTGCTGTGAAAATTCTACCAAACATCCTCCCCTTATAAGAGACTCGATCTGATTTCGCAGGTTATAGCACTCTGAAGTATTGTGTCCCACGTCTTCGTGAAAGTCATAATACTTATAACAATTCCTCTTGTCAATAGGGGCTTTCATGAGTGCAAGCTTCTGTAGCAATCCCTTGTCCCTAATGGCGAGATAGATCATTTCGTAAGATGCATTTAAGGGGGTGTAACGATCATAACCTCTCTCATCTCGAGCTATTGGGGCCACTATCATGGGAGGAGGTGAAGCTCGCGGAGGAGTTTGTTTTGCTGCATATCTTTCCTATCTGGGTTGAGAATTGGGGAAGCGAAACATCGACCTGTTAGGGGGTTTGTTCTGGCTTTTCTAAGCTTGCTCGAGTTTGGGAACTTCATTCTTCTGTCTCTTTACTGCTCTCATATCGTCGTGTTCCACCTTAACCTTGAGTTGTTCGTCGACTTCAATTTCCTCCTGAGCAAGATCATAGGCTTCTTGATAGGTCTCTAGAGATCTATTGGTAAAAGATCAGAAAATCTTGCCTGCCAATAAGTTTCTTCTGAAGTTGGTGAGGGTTTCTTTCTCCGTAAAGACCTCCAACTGGATGACTTTCTTGTGGAAACGTTCGATATAAGCCTAGAGGGTTTCCCCTCTCTCCTAGGTCACGTACTGTAGATGAATTGGGACTTTCAATCGGGGCTTAACTCACTGGAATTACGAGCAGAAATCAGTTGACAGCTTCATAAAGAAATCCGCACTACCAACAGGTAGCTTTCTAAACCAAGTCTTAGCGTAATCCGATAGCATAGTTGGAAACATTTGACACATAACGGCCTTGGTCGTGTTCTGAACCTCCATCTGTTGAATGAAGCTCTCTAAGTGGCTAAAGGGATTTTCAGTTCTGAAGAATCTATCAGTCGGCATTTTGAATTTTTGCTGAAGCTCCACCTTCCGGTTCCTTCTGGAGAAGGGAGCGCTCATCTCACTTAGAAGGTCCTTCTTGTCCTCCTTGTACTTCCTCTTTTTCATCTGCTGGATCTCTTTATGAAGCTCTGCCAACTGGTCTCTTAGGTGCTTGCTCTCTGGTTTCCTTGAATTGATCTCAAACTACTCACTGTCTGACCCTTTTGACGAGCTGGCGACCTCTACCCGATTCCATCTTCAGAAAAGTTCTGCATGGGGGCTTTGCTGGCTTTTTTCCTCTCTATCTCGGGCTTCCCTCATTGGAATCTTTGGGTGAAGAAACTCTCTCTGCTCTTGGGGAAGGATGTTTACCGCAGACTTGACTTGCCTGGGTTGGTAGTGTGGCAGCGCTTCAGGAACGGGAGGCATTGGCCCTAACCTCTCCCAGATCGAGGGTTGTAGTCCCGTTCTATAAAGAGTTGGCTCTGGAAGGGTATGTCCCATGCTTTCAAAAGTGGGTTGCCTAGTCTCGGGCCTACTTGGTAACCCTCGATCGCAGAGGTTTTCTTACTGGACATTAATGCCCTCAACGAGTAGTCGAAGGCAGATGTTTTCCATGAAGGCTACCGCTTGTTGGTCAAGCTCAACTTGGCTTCCCATAGGAGGATCCAAAGCCCGCACAGTGGCTGGCTGGTCTGGGACCTGACCACGAAGCCTGGATTTTCTCCTTCTCTTTAGGATCTTTCGTGTCGACGCAGCTGAAGGCTGTCTCGATTCGCCTGGCTATCCTTGGGAGGAGCAAAGCCTCATGACTCCTGTAAAATAACAAACTTGTGAATATAAAGATAGTGGTGTGGGAGTTTTCCACAGACGGCGCCGGAAAGTGTTAACGGGAAATTTGTTCAAGATGAGTAATTCCAACTAACACCCTCGAAACCACTACCACGGAGGTAGTGGCCGGGGTCGGTACTTTTGATACTTGACCTGCTTAGATTGAAATGAGTGTTTAAATTACTATAGAAAATGAGAGCTTTATTATAGAACACTTGTGATACACAGGAATCTTTCATATACACTCACAATCTCTCTAGTACATAGGAAGGTGGCAATTTCGAGCTTGTCGAATAGTAGATACAATGATGGTAGTGTTCTGATCACAAAATTTAGGCCTGACCTCCCTTTATTACCATGCTTGGCCCTACTTATATTTGGTCCAAATAGGTTTGAACTCACAGTTATCCCCGTCACGATCCTATAAATCCATTCCTTCCTTATCTGGCGGGATCCGTTATTTAAAAATTGTTAACTTCGAATTGATAACGGATTCGATGATATCTTTGATGAAGATAAGTTTGTTTCCTTTTGGGAATCAAACTCCTAACTTACACGTATGCAAAGTTAATGTTGGCAATAACCTAAATGTGATCTTGTGTGTACTCAATGCATGATTCTTCATGGAGGTTATCGAGGTTAGCTGAACGTTGTCTTCTAGAGCGAGGTAAACCCATGCTTTGGTTTTGTCCTCAGAAGCTTAGGATGGACTCGTAGGCACTTACTAGTGGTAGTGTAGATTAGGCAAGATTCTCTGTTTATGCCCAGCTGGGACAGCGGGCTTCTGGAGAGGTTGGTGGGCTTCCGTCTTAGGCTACGTGTCAAACCTGACCTCGGGAAGCCTTGGTATGGAAGGAGCTCACTTTTGTTTGTATCGAACTTCGCTTCGAGTGCTTCCTGAGTTCGGCGATCTTTCCTTGCTTTTACGGGGTGGTTTTGGAGCCTGACCCCAAGAACCGAAGTTCTTGGGTAGCTGGCCTCGAGAAGCCTGGATTCCAGTGTTTGTGTGTGGGCTCGACCAGGTCGTGCCTAGCTTTATCCCTGACAGTTCCAAAGCCCGGTGATCCTTCCCTGCATTTGTAGGGTAGTTTTATGGTCTGCCCGGGGTCTCATGAATGTCGAATTTGGGTTTTGATTCGGGCTAGGAGAGTTGAAAATTTCTCTTTGACCCCTAGCCAAATTTTACTATTAATAGAAAGTATTTTTTTTTATAAAAAAAAACAATACCTTAGAGTAAGAGCCTTAGAATATGTAGAGACTATAATAGTATATATGTGTATAGTACTATAGTATTAGTATATTAGTGTCATAGTAAATAGTATATAGTATATAATAATATAATAGATTAAATAAAAAAAATTATAAAATAGTTGAAAGAGTGACTGAGAGATGTTGGATATTGTAGAGAATAGAGAGAATAAAATAGTAGGGAATTAGAGAAAATGTAGAGAATGCAGTGAGGGTGATGGGGGTATTAATAGGAAAATGTTAGATTATGGTATAATTGGATAAAATTGTAAAAGATTTAAAATACTGTAATTTTTTATAAGTTTTGGGCATTTTTTTAAGCCCCCAACAACGACTGAATAATTACAAAAGCCACCCCTTAATTCAAAATTTAAAATTTTAACTTTAATTTTTTTAAAAAAATCAAATTTTGAACAGGCTTGCCTGTTGACGCCCGCTAGAAAATCAACTTTTGAAATTTACCTAGGACCCACAGGCCTAACGGGCAAGGCGGGACAGTCCCGCAGGCTGTGTACCCTGGGCCCAGCCCGTACCGCTAGCTTAACGGGATTGGTCCTGGCCGGTTAAACCGGTTGGCCAGGCCCGGCCCAGGCCTACGACCTTACCAGGCCGGGCTGGGTAGCCTGTCAGGGCCCGACCCGTTTTGCCACCTCTAGGTTTAACGTTAATATGAGCGTTAAACTCGTTTAAACTACATTGAACTTGATTATAAAGGTTTGGATTAACTTGTAATCGAAAATGTTTAACTTTAAGTGTAACGTTAAACTTATTCATTCATCACGTTGAACTTGTTCATGAAAATTATTGTAGACTTGTTCAACGAACAAGTTTAACTTTGATACTAACGTGACACTCATTCAATCTACATTGAACTTGTTCATGAAGATTTACGTAAATTTGTTCATAGAATAAGTTTAACGTTGGGCTGAACTTTAAACTCGTTCTAAGAACGTTAAACACGTTCATGAAGATTTACATTGACTTTTTCACTAAACGAGTTTCACGTTCCGATAAACGTTGAACTTGTTCAACCGACATTGAACTTGTTCATGAAGATTTATGTTGATTTGTTCACTACACCAGTGTAGTGTTAATACGAACGTTAAACATGTTCAACATACGTTGAACTTGTTCATCAAGGTTTACATTAACTTGTTCATTGAACAAGTCTACCATTATCAAATAAATGTTAAACTCGTTCAACCTATATTGAACTTGTTCATAAAGATTACGTTGACTTGTTCATTGCACAAGTTTAATGCTCAAATTAACGTTAGACTCGTTCAACCTACGTTTGACATGTTCATGATGATTTACGTTGACTTGTTTACTAGAAAAGTTTAACGTTAAGACGAATGTTAAACATGTTCAATTTATGTTAAACTTGTTCATAATTGTTTACGTTAACTTATTCATTGAACACGTTTACCATTATCAGATAAACGTTAAAATCGTTCACCTATGTTGAACTTATTCATGAAGATTTACGTTGACTTGTTCATTGCACAAGTTTAATGTTCAAATTAACGTTAACCTCATTCAACCTACGTTTAACTTGTTCATGAAGATTTACGTTGATTTGTTCATTGAACGAGTTTAACTTTTCTATGACGATAAACGTGTTCAACATACGTTGAACTTGTTTTAAATAATGTACGTTTATTTGTTCACTGAACGAGTTTAACGTTCAACTTATTTAGCCTATCTTGAACTCATTCCTCAAATTAAAAAAAAAGTATACTTTTTATTTTATTTTATTTATTTAAAATAATAATAATAAAATCATATAATTAAAATAATTTTTTCAATAAAAGATTTATAAAATATGATTTTTTTTATTAATTATTAATATATATATATAATATAATAAACTTGCAGCAACCGGTTACCTTTTGTTGCTGTCAATTTTTTTGTGTTTTTTATTATTTGTTTTGTTATCATTTTCTAGGTTTGTATTGTATAAACCATATATGTTATTTGCATCATAGCCAAGATTCTTGTGAACACGTGACATGAGGTCTTGGCTATGGTACAAACCCACATGGGATGTTGTGCTGTAAAAATCAACAAAAAACAATAAAAATAATAACAAAAAAATGAAAGTGGGTAACGGCTAATGGTTGGTGACCAGTTCCAACCGGTTGCTTCAATAAAAAATACATATTTATTATATATATATATAAAAAAAATTAAAATTTTATTTGTATAAAAAATTAGTGAAAAAATACATGAAAATTAGATATTTTATTGTACTAAATAAAATAAAATTTTACAATTTTGAATTTCAAGAACAAGTTCAAGGTAGGTTGAACTAATTTAACGTTTAGACGAACGTTAAACTTGTTCAGTGAACAAGTCAACGTATACCTTCATTAACAAGTTCAACGTAGGTTGAACGAGTTTACGTTCATCTAAACATTAAACTCGTTCCGTGAAAACATCAACATAAATCTTCATGACCAAGTTAAATGTAGGTTGAATGAGTTTAACGTTCGTCTGATAATGTTAAACTCATTCATTGAACAAGTCAATGTAAATCTTTATGAACAAGTTCAACGTAGGTTGAATAGATTTAATGTTCATCTCAACGTTAAACTTATTCAGTGAACAAGTTGACATAAACCTTCACGAACAAGTTCAACATAGGTTCAACGAATTTAACGTTCATCACAACGCTAAACTTGTTAGGTAAATAAGTTGACGTAAATCTTCACAAATAAGTTCGACGTTGGTTGAACGAGTTTAATGTTCATCTCAATGTTAAACTTGTTCGTTGAACAAGTTAACATAAACCTTTGTGAACAAGTTCAACGTAGGTTGAATGATTTTAACGTTCATCTTAACGTAAAACCTATATTTGAACAAGTTTACGTAAACCTTCACGAACAAGTTCTACGTAGGTTAGACGAGTTTAACGTTCTTCTCAAAGTTAAACTTGTTTGGTGAACAAGTTAACATAAACCTTAACAAACAAGTTTGACGTAGGTTGGACGAGTTTAACGTTCATCTCCTTGTTAAACTTGTTCAATGAACAAGTTAACCTAAACCTTCACGAACAAGTTCAACGTGGGTTAAACGAGTTTAACGTTCATCACAACGTAAAACTTGTTCGGTTAACAAGTTTACGTAAACCTTCACAAACAAGTTTAATGTAGGTTGAACATGTTTAACGTTCAACGCAACGTTAAACTTGTTCGATGAACAAGTTTACGTAAACCTTAACGAACAAGTTCAACGTAGGTTGAACGAGTTTAACATTCATCTCAACGTAAAACATGTTCGGTGAACAAGTTTACGTAGACCTTCACGAACAAGTTCAATGTAGGTTGAATGAGTTTAACATTCTTCTCAACGTTAAACTTTTTCGGTGAACAAGTTAACATAAACCTTAACGAACAAGTTTGACATAGGTTGAACGAGCTTAACGTTCATCTCAACGTTAAACTTGTTTTGTGAACAAGTTAACTTAAACCTTCACGAACAAGTTCAACGCGGGTTGAACGAGTTTAACGTTCATCACAACGAAAAACTTGTTCGGTTAACAAGTTTATGTAAACCTTCACAAACAAGTTTAATGTAGGTTGAATGTGTTTAACGTTCAACGTAACGTTAAACTTGTTCGATGAACAAGTTTACGTAAACCTTGATGAACAAGTTCAACGTAGGTTGAACGAGTTTAACGTTCATCTCAACGTTAAACTAGTTCTATAAACAAGTTAACGTAAACCTTTATGAACAATTTCAACGTAGGTCAGATTTTTACCTTAATACTTGGTAAAATATTAATTAGATATAAATTATGTGTTACAGTGATTGTAATGCTTTGTAATAAATAAATTCAAACACATATTAGGTTGTTTGTAATCTATCAAATATATTCATAGACCCTTATTTTTTACAATTTAGTTCGGTTATATGTTCAATAAAAATCTTAAAAATTAAATTAGAGTTGAGAAAAACAAATGTATTCAATCAACTTACATTTTGTAGTTGGATATTAGTTTCGATTTCATTTCTTGTTATTATATCTGGGATTTGTATTTTTTATAGAATCGGGGTAAGCATTGTATTGTGAGAGTTTAGATGGAATTTTTGTTTATCATTTGAACGTTGTTGACGATTAATATTTTGTAACTTATACAATTGTTAGCTTTAATTAGTTATTTTGTAAAGCTAACACCATTATGGATGACTCCAAGTACAAACCTAAATCCAACAACCCTCCCACTCTAGGGGGATGTATCTCCTTACAAATGTAATGAATTTTATTTCTAAACGTCATTTTGAAGTCTTCAACCACTAATGTAAGAAAATGGACCCTCGATAATATAAATGATACTTATCCCCGGTGGCCATCAATCTAGTGACACACAATCAAAATAATTGTTAGATTCTTATTTCGCTTGAAAATGGTTCTTTTTGGCGAAAAGTGTGACACTAATGTTTAAATTTTATTTTTTTTATATTCAAATGATATATATGATTAAATATTTAATAATGTAAATTTTAGTAGTGAATTTTTAATTTTGTGTTAGGATTAATAATTTATTCAAATCATCGCAATTGCGTGTTTAGTAATCAAGAATCACAATATTTTCTCTCTATCATGCTAGTTTGTAAACATGATTAGTGATTCGTAACTGTATAAGACCTATAATTGGACAAGCCAACGTTTCAATTATTGGTCTTAGAGTTGAACGTAGCTTGTAAAAGTTTAACCTAAAACAAGTTTGGTAACATTTAACGTTTATATAAACCTAATAAACAAGTGAACCAAAATTTCCATGAACGTACCAACGTAATATAACTAACTAAGTTTCTCAGTTTGTACCCGACACATGTGGTTCTTTGAACAACATATTTAGGGGTGATTTTTGCAAAATATTTTTTATGGTTAACAAGTTTCACACTCCTCAGAACTTGGTTGGCCAATTGAGGACAGATAGGTAACATAATGAATGGGCAGGGCATAGGTGACCAAGAGGTGACTTAAGCTAAGGTCGTCCCACAGTCGTTATTGCCTCGGTTTTGTATTCGTAATACCAAGACAATAGCGACCACGAGGCGACGTTGTAGTTGGTTGCTTGGAAGTCACTATAATCTCAGGTTTTCGATTACAAAACCCGGTACAATAGCGACGTTCAAGTGACCCATTGTTCATGACATAAGGTGACCTCCATGTCTCCTTGAGCTTGAAATGATAATGACACGACACCATTTTCTATAAAGCAACCTCATAAAAGTGACCTACATGTTGCTTTGATGTCGCTATAATGCGATTTTTGGGATATAAACCCTAGGTCGCTAGAATTATTTTCAAAGACAAAACATTCCCACTAAAATCCGTCTGCAACAGTCCTCAACAGTCGTTCTTCATCTCCAAAGGTAAGCCCATCCAAATCTACTACATTCTCATCTTCAAGTTGTCGGTTAGGGCATATATTCCTCTACTTTATTAGTTTTGATAGAATTGAGAAGATAAATGAAAGTTGATTGGGTTTAATTTGTTTACAAGTCCGAGTTATGGTTGTTTTTGTTGAATGATCGTTGGATAGTGTGTAGTTGGAAGTGTGTTGAACCTTGTTAATTTGTTATTTCTAGAACTAAGGGTGGTTTTGCATTGTTGTTTTTGTTTTGGTAGTATTAAAAGTGGTTGTTCTAGTCTGTGTTAAAGATGTGTTGTCGGAATTTGAATTGGATAGAAATTGATAATGGTTAGTGGTAGAAAAGGGAAATAGCTTGGTACGGTTAAGGGTAGGCCATCGAAAAAGAAGAGATAGGCTTCGGTAATACCATCGGTTAGAGGGAAAGGAAAAGGAGATTCGATAACAGATTTCCCAAACCCGGAGGATCCGAAGAGATAGGCATTATTCGGTAGTAGAAGGATTTGGCCAGAAAGAGGGATCAACATGACAGTATTCGGGAACACATTCCTCCCGAAAACAATAAACAGAATGGGTTGGAATAGATATGTAAGGACCTCTAACATGGCGGAACTAGAATTGGTTAAGGAATTTTACTATGCCATGGTCCAGTATTAGTTTCTTTAGGGGGTCCATGTCATGGTTGAAGAAAGACCCGCCCAAATCATTACCGATAAAATTAATCAGTGGTTGGACACTCATATGGATCTATCACACCAGGCTAATGGTCTAACTGAAAATGAACACTTTGAGCCATGGAATTTGGAGTTACCAGCACACTTGAGATTGGATGGTGATTAGGCTTGGAACGACCACCGACATCCTCTTTTACACAACCAACTGAAGTAAGATGCAGGGTATTGGTACGTGTTCTTCTCATTCTCCTTATTACCAAGTACCCACTGCACAGAATTGGGGTAGGATGCCGCACGCTTTCTATACTGTGCATGAAATGGCCTATGTATGGATATAGGTCAAATTATCATGAAGCAGATCTTTAAAGGTGGCCATTCATCCAAAAGCCCATTACCCTTCTCCTGCCTCATCACTCACTTTTGTGAGGTAGCCATGATTAATGTTCATGGAAGAGGATGGACTATGTTTCCTCTTATCACGGATATGAGGAAACTGGCTTATAATGATCTTGCCAAGCATAGAGAAGCCAGACTGCTTAAAGATCAGGGAGACGAGGATGAGTTGAAGGTTGACCAAAATGATTCGGACTAAAATGTTGAGGTAGATACTGACGCAGTCAAAGATGAGGAGGGGACAATGATGGATCAGATGTTGCGAGCTATCTAGGATATGAACCTTATGATTGAGGTAAACCACCGAACCTATATGGATAAGTTCACTTAAATCCATGATAGGATGGATTGTTTCCAGAGAGGTTTGGCTGATGCAGGCATCATCATTCATGATATGGGTCTGAGGCCTACTGATCGTTCAGCCAATAGCTCGGGAGGGTCATCTGAACAGGCACCTCCAGCCCCCATCATTCCCTAGAAGACCCGTAGAGCATTGCCCACCCATACGTGCATGCAGTCTATTTTATTTGTTGCTTTTAAAACTTTATGGTTATGATGTATTGAAAACATTTTACAAGGTTTAAGTTATTTTCTCTATCGAAACGTTAAATTTGCAGCTATATAAAATTTAATTAATTTATCAAGCTTCTTTTTTTCGTGTTCCATATATGCCTTTTCAAAATAAAAAAAAATATGTATTATAGTATGCAATTGGATGCGAATTTCCAATGAAATGGTATGTCACTGTAATATAGAAAAAAATGCGTTAATTAAAAGGAGAGGAGGAGGTTAGGTTAGACTTTGATTCAAATTTTGGTTTCCATTTATAGGTGACTTGAAAATCATCCTCTTGTATTCAATTCATCTGGAAAATGGATTAATTTTGCATATCACATACAAAACAATATTTGACTTGAACAAGATGGATATTGTAGGGTGTATAATGTTTTCAAAGAATCTAATGTTGTGGTTAAAAAACCGAGACCATAGCAACCAATAGGCGACTTTTGGTTGGTCGCCCATTTGTCGCTATGATCTCAGTTTTTCATCTATAAAAAACATAGACCTTAGCAAACACTAGGCGACCATTGGCTTGGTTACCATGTGGTCGCTATACTCTCACTTTAAGTTGGACTTGGAACCGAGATCGTAGTGACTATAGGGTGACCAACCAAAAGTCATCTGCTGGTCGGTATGGTCTCGTTTTTTCAATGATGCAGTGAAAACGTAACTAGAATTAGATCAACGTCTAAATTCTTTTGAAAAACTGGAATCCACCAGAATAAAGTTAAAACTTTAGAAATTTTATTGAATAATAAGTTATTTGAGCCTTTCGGCTTACAAGGCTATTTAAAGCGAAAGACCCTAACCCGAATCCTTGTTGGACAAGAAACGGGATTACATATCAAAAACTGCCATAAATAGCGAAACTGCCAAAAATAGCAAAATCACAAAAGTTACGGAAATAAAATATACTAACGACCATAAACAAGCCAGAATTAACGGTAGACGATTCTGGCTTGTCAAAGTCAACTTATGACAAAAATGGAAATTTCCCAAAAAGGAAAGAATTGTGATTTCGGGGCCTAAATGATGGAACTTGGCCGAAAATGGACGTGCCTCAACACCAAAGGTTTTGACTTCTGAAGATCACGCCGATTCCTTTCAATTAAGGTCATTTCATCTTAGATTTAGGATGGTCCCACCAAGCCATGTAGGATCCAGCCACTTGTTCTACATTAGTCCCCTTTACTTGCAAAGAACTCGACCTCGAGTTAGGCTCAGGATAAAGAGGCTCTTCTGCATGATACTAGAACAAATCAGCAACATTGAAGGTATTGGAAATTCCCATGATCTCAGGTAGGTCGATCACATATGCATTATCATTGATCTTTTTCAGAATCTAATACGGACCATACTTCTTGGGCTTCAGTTTGTTATAAGTCCCAACTGGGAACCTTTCTTTACGCAAGAAAACCATTACTGAGTCGCCCTCCTCAAACACCTTTCGACACCTATGCTTGTCTGCAGCTGCCTTGTATTTTGCATTGGTTTCTTCCAGTTTCTGTCTCACCTCCGCTTGCACCGCTTGAGCCTGAGTAGCAATGTTTTCTGCAGTAACATTAACTCCTGGACCCTTTGGTATATGAATTAAATCCACAGTGTGCTTCGGTGGTGACACATATGTCACAGTAAAAGGAGATTTTCCCGTTGTACTATGTACAGCACTATTGTAGGCAAACTCAACTTAAGGCAATGCATGATCTCACTATTTCGGCTTATCTCCGCAAACGCAACAGACCAGATTTCCTAAGGTTCTATTCGTCACTTCCATTTGTCCATCAGTTTGTGGGTGAGCAGTAGTACTTCGTTTCAGAGATGTATTGAACATTTTCCATAAGGTCATCCATAAGTGGCTAAGGAATTTCATGTCACGATCAGAGGTAATTGACTGCGGTACCCCATGTAGTCGGACCACTTCTCTAAAAAATAGTCTGGCTATGTGTGAAGCATCAGAGGTCTTCCGGTAAGGGATAAAGTGGGCCATTTTTTAAAACCTGTCAACCACCACGAAAACCGAATCTACTCCTCGCTGGGTACGGGGTAGTCCCAACACAAAATCCATAGACAAGTACTCCCAGATATTGTTAGGAACAGGTAAAGGCATATAAAGACCAGTATTTTGTGACTGACCTTTTATCTTTGCATAAAATTCCCAACATCTCGTTTCAGTTGTGGCTAGAAATGTCGTTCCTCCAAGCTAGCCACCGTTTTGTCTCATCCCAAGTTTCCACTCATTCCATCACCGTGCAAGTCTCTGATTAATTTCTCCAGTAGAGATGTTCTGAGAATACATAAACGATTGCCACGAAACAGATACCCATCATTTTCATGAAAATCACTGATAGGCTGTTTTTCAATACATTTGGACCAGATTTCCTTGAAATCCTCATCCTCTTCATACAACTCCTTCAGAGAATCAAACCCAACAATCTCATGAGCTAGGGTTATGAGCAGGGTGGCACGATGGCTCAATGCATCAGCAACTCGGTTCAGAACCCCTGATTTGTGCTTGATAACAAAATGAAATTTCTGAAGGAAGTGGCCCACCTGACATGCATGTTGTCCAAGTTATTCTCACTGTTGATAAACTTCAAAGCTTGATGTTCGGTGTACAATACAAACTCTCTCTGTACTAGGTAATGGTCCCAGTGCTTTAAGGATCGGACCACTGTGTAGAACTCCTGATCATAAGTACTCTACTTCTGGCGAGCTTCACTTAATCTTTCGCTAAAGAAAGCTACTGGTCACTTTTCTTGGGACAACAAAGCTTCAATTCCCACCCCACTAGCATCGCACTCCACTTCAAAAATCTTCTCAAAACTGGGTAGAGCCAATACTGGTGCAGTACACAATTTCTCCTTGATTAACGTAAAACTCATCTCTGCTTCTTCTCCCCACTTAAATCGACCCTTCTTCATGCATTCTGTTATCGGTGCCATGAAGGTGCTAAAATTTCTAATAAACCGGCGATAGAAAGTAGCTAAGCCATGAAAGCTACGAACTTCACTTACGGTTTTCGGCGTAGGCCATTCTCGAGTTGCTCGCACCTTTTCTTCGTCCACATGAATTCCTTCTGAACTCACCACGTAACCCAAAAATAACAAACTGTTGGTCATAAAGCTGCATTTCTTCAGATTAAGAAACAGTTGATTTTCTTGTAAAACTTTTAACACCTCTCGCAGCTGCTCAACATGCTCTTCTTCAGTCTTACTATAAATAAGAATGTCGTCGAAATAAACCACAACAAACTTTCCAACAAAAGGCCTCAATACCTGATTCATCACTCGCATGAAAGTACTGGGTGCATTTGATAAACCGAAGGGCATGACCAACCACTCATACAAACCATCCTTGCTTTTGAACACCGTTTTCCATTCATCCCCAGGTCTAACCCGAATTTGGTGATACCCACTACGTAGATCAATCTTCGAAACAGCTTTGAACCCTCCAATTAATCCAACATGTCATCTAAGGGGGGAATCGGGAATCGCTACTTGACGGTTATCTTGTTGATAGCTTGACTGTCCATGCACATACGCCAACTCCCATCCTTCTTTAGTGTCAGCAATACAGGAACTGCACACGGGCTCATGCTTTCGAGTATGAAACCTTTCTGTAATAATTCTTCTATTTTCTCCCGTATAATCTCATTCTCCTTTGGACTCATCCTGTAATGTTGCAGATTAGGCAAACTCGCCCCATGTATAATAGCTATATGGTGCTGAATGTCTCTTAATGGTGGTAAGTTGTTGGGCAAATCTTCTAAAGTATTGTCCCTGAATTGTTCTAGCAACGGATGTATTTTCTCAGGAACAGTTATGGTCGATGTTTCTTTCTCTTCTACCACAAGAGCTTTAACCATTAAAGCATAGATCTCCTGTGCAATCTTAACATCTGTCATGAATTCTGTGTTAGATCCAGTCACAGTTAGAAAAGACTGCTTCTCCATTACAGAGGGCTTGTTAGGCACTGTCTGACGTTTGGAATGAGCCATAGAAATTTTATCTGACCCCCAAGTAAATAAATAAGTGTTATCCCGAAGCCTATATGTAATATCAATATCATACTGCCATGGCCGACCCAACAATACATGGCTAGCATTCATATCAATCATATCACAAACTTTATCCTCCTTATATATCTTACCAATAGAAATAGGAACACGACAAATATCAGTTACCTTTACTGTCGATCCCTTCTTGATCCAGCCAATTGTATATGGATTGGGATGTTTCTCGGTTGGCAACTTCAGATGTTCCACCAACCTCTTTATGACAAAGTTCTCGCAACTTACACTGTCTACGATCAGGTCACAGACTTTCTGACTGATTGTGCAGCAAGATAGAAATATATTGTTACGCTGACTGAGGTCCTCTTGTTTTGGTGCGTACAACACTCGTTGCACCACACAATTAACCCACTCACCATCTTCTTCAGTCAATTCTGCTCCCTCATACAAGTCACCTTCTTCTTCATGGTCAGGAACATCTGGATCTTCTTCACATCCTTCTTACCAATTTACTGGTCGACGATCAGGACAGGCATTCGAATGATGACCAGGTTTTCTACATCTGTAACAAGTTCCTGGTGTAGGCCTAGCATACAGATTTGGATTCGGATTTCTAGGCACGTTTCTGTTGGCTGGCGCTATTGTTTGACTGCTACTACTACCCTCTTCTCCATTAACTCCTTTTGGTTGGTTCGCTAGAACCGATGATTGAACACCTTTTTCTCTGTTATGGAATGATGACTCAGGATTGTTCCTCTGGAAACCAGGGTTTCCAACTCTACGTTCCATCAATTCGGCCTTTAGAGTAATATTGTGAGCTTCATCCACAGTCCACAGCACTTGCAGTCCGATCTTATCTCAAAGTGAGGTCCTCAACCTGTTGAGATATCTAGCTACGCATTACCGCTCTGTTTCACTCAGATTATTTCGCTCTGAGAAAATAGAATATTCTATTGTGTAATCAAACACCGACTTGGTCCCTTGCGAGCAATTTTGAAGCAACTGGAATAAATATTGCTCATTATCCGGTGGCAGAAACCTACCCATCATCAGTTGTTTCATTCTACGCCAGGTTCTTACAATCGCCTTTCCTTGTCGCTGACGATTCTTCTGCAATTGATCCCACCAGACTGCAGCCCCTTTTTTCAACCTAAAGGCGACAAATCTGACCATCTTCTCTTCTAAAATCTCCATCATCTCGAAGAACCACTCTACTTCGATGATCAAGTCAAGAAAATTTTCTATTCGTAGATTTCCATTAAAGCTTGGAAGATCTGCCTTCAACCGGTAGTCGTCATGCTCTCCGGATCGTCTCACTGGTTGACCATATCCTCTATCTCCTTCATATTCAGAGTCATCCTTGCTATCAGGTTGATGACGAGTGGGACATCCTCTATTAACAGGATGGCCTTGGGCAAATCCCTCAGCTCGCACTCTGTTATCCGGTTGCGGCTGCCTGTTGTTAGCGTTGAGGTTCATCCCGACAAGCAGTTCACGAATCTCCCTTAACTGTTGTCGTTGTTCCTCCACCACTATCCACAAGGCCTCCACCCCACGATCACCGTCAGTAGGGTTTCTGTCTCCTGCTCCGTTAGTTGACATCGAGATCGACAGATCCATCCTCTGATACCAATTGACGCAGTGAAAAAGTAACTAGAATTAGACCGACATCTAAATTCTTTTGAAAAACTGGAATCCACCAGAATAAAGTTAAAACTTTAGAAATTTTATTGAATAATAAGTTATTTGAGCCTTTCGGCTAACAAGGCTATTTGAAGCAAAAGACCCTAACTTGTATCCTTGTTGGACAAGAAACGGGATTACATATCAAAAGCTGCCATAAATAGCGAAACTGTCAAAAATAGCGAAATCGCCAAAAATAGCGAAATCATAAAAGTTACGGAAATAAAATATACTAACAACCATAAACAAGCCGGAATTAATGGTAGACGATTCTGGCTTGTCAAAGTCAAATTATGACAAAAATAGAAATTTCCCAAAAAGGAAAGAATTGCGATTTCGGGGCCTAAATGATGGAATTTGGCAGAAAATGGACGTGCCTCAACACCAAAGGTGTTGACTTCTGAAGATCTTTCCGATTCCCTTCTATTATGGTCATTTAATCTTAGATTTAGGATGGTCTCACCAAGCCATGTAGGACCCAGCCACTTATTCTACATCATTCAACCATATAAAACAAATAGTACAGCGACCATAGGGTGACAAAGCCAATGGTCGCCTATTGGTCACTATGGTCTTGGTTTTTCAACCATAAAATTACATTATTAAGTGCGTTCGAGCAACCAAGGGGTGACCATTGTGATTTTTGCCCCAAGGTTGAATTGTTCAAGGTTGTCAAGCAAAAAAATTGAGACTTATGCAACCCTAAGGTGACGACGCTGAAGGTCGTCCTGGGGTCGCTATGGTCTCATGTTTATATTGAAAGCAAAACCGACAGCATAGCGACCATTTAGCGACCACGGTCATGGTCACCTTGATGTCTCTACACTGTCGATTTTGCTATCAATCACACCAGACCATAGCGACCCCAAGGCGACCTTCAGCATCGTCACCTTGGGGTCGCATAAGTCTTGGTTTTCAAAGTTGATGACCGTTTATGAACAAAACGGCCTTGCTATGACGAAGACATAGTTGCCCTAAGGTCGCTATAATGTTAGACTTGTTGAAAAGTAAAAATTTAGCCACATATTTCATTTAACAAACAAATTTTACAATTACAATTACTCCTTACCATATTAATGGGGCGAACCAACCCCTCCACCAACATTTTACTCATATTAAACACTTCATAAATATTGTATCGTACTCTAAAAGTCTCTCATTTCTCCTACATACGCTAAACACTGAAACAAAATCTTTGTTCTCTATTTTTCTATGGAATCTTAACTAAAAATGTTCGAAACCTTCGACCTGCAGGAGATGATTATGATATAGGTGAAAATATAAACACGGTTAAATGCTCAAGGCTTACCTAGAGAGGGGGTGAATAGGTTATGCATCTTTTTCGACTCCCTTAGAAATAAACAAAAGTTTGTCCCTCTAGATTGCTTGTGTCACAATATATATATATCAATTAAAGACACTTAATCAATATATAAAACAAGCAAAGTGTGATACAAACAAGTAATCATAACACATACACAATTTATACTATAGAAAGGAAGTCAACTTACATATAAAGTTCTATCCATGGTATTCAAATAACAAATACAAATATAAGAGAGATAGGGACAGAGAAAAGTTGACACAAGATATAACGTGGTAAACCTCCGAAGAGGAAACATCCACTGATTAGCAACCACCAGCAAAAAAAAATCCACTAGTAGATAAGACATGTACAATCTCTCAAGTGATGCCTTCACCTAGAAACTACCCTTCTATCCTACTCATGAAGATGTCGCCCTCTTGCTCAACAATCCGAGGCATCACACCTCTTGTCAAGACTTCCTCGCTCACCCTTTCGGATTCTCACGACCCTAGGTAAGACTTCTTGCTCAACTATCTGAGTCCTCCCGACTCTAGTCAATACTTCCTTGCTCACCCTTCCGGACCCTCACGGCCCTAGGCAAGACTTCTTGCTCAACTATCCGAGTCCTCCCGACTCCAGTCAAGACTTCCTTGCTTGACAATCTGAGGTCTCCCACCTCTTGCCAAGACTTCCTTGCTCAACAACATAGGTCTCACACCTATTGTCAAGACTTCATTCTCACAAGGCATCTAGGTGATTATGAATGCAAAATGCAAACAAGCACGCAACATAGAATGTTATGATCAACACATCCTATGGAAAATACTAGACATGAGCATGAATGTACAAAACAAATGTAGTCTAGTCAATCATGCATGTGTAATCCATCTAGATCATGTAAGATATGTTCAACAATAATTTTAACCTAGATACATGCATAGATCTAAAACTTGAGTCACAAGATATACTCAATTAACATATAATCAAGTTTAAATCTCATGTACCAAAAACACGCCAAACTTATGTGACAAAGTCATTTAGATTAAAGCAAGAGTTCTAGAGCATATTTCCTATTCATAGATTCAACAAAGCACATGAATAGCTCAAAAGAATACAAGCTCATGTATTATTGTGAGATTTCAGCCAAAGAGAGCCTAAAACATGTGAGAAACTATTTTTTACAAAATCAATCAATCCAAGATCATCAAATAGTCCTACAATCAAAGCTAGCACAATACAATCCCAAACATGTGAAAACATAGGCAAAATCAAAACCTAACTCAACATGTGAGATTTCAATTGAAACTCAATCTAGCTTTAAATGAGTTCAAAACTCAAATCAAAACAATCACAAGACACATATATATAAGGAAGAAGAAAACCCAAGGTAATTGACCAAGTTTTAAAAGAAAACTTTGAGAGAAAATCAATACCTTAGTTGATTTGGTGCAGTCCCGTTTTTCTGAGATTAGACTCCAAAAACAACAATAAAACTAACTCAAACCTTCAGAGAAAAGATGGAGGATGAATAGGAAAACACTCTCAACTTTGAATCACTCAAATCAGAGTTCAAATGAAGAAGTTATAGTGTTTGGAAGGTAAGAAAACTTGGGAGAAAATTCTGCACTCAAATTTTGAATCTCTTCTTAGAATGAAATGTGAGAGGGAAGGAATATATAAAGGAGAGAAAAAATGGACATATGAAATGACCAAAAGGGACAAGAAGGAGCCAAGATTTCTTACAGCCCAAGATGGCGCGTGGGCATCTCGGGGCAGCAAGCCTGTCTTCTTTTTCCCTCGACCTCCCTTCGCGGTCTTTGACCGTTTTTCTGCCTCCGAACTCGGAATTTGAACCTGTTTGTGGATTATGAACCATAACTCTCTCATGGACATGGGAATATAAGATACTCAATCCATAAAATAATAATTTGACTCGATATACAAAGATGAAGACAATGTATGCAACATGAGTTGAAAGTTTAGTATCTTTTGACTTAGAACTTGAAATCAATAGTATGAGTAACCAAAATGATTGGAACTCAGTCAAGAATGATTTAATACTGAATTCAAGTTCAATATCCATGTTATACAAACATATATACATACAAACACAATTCACACTAGAATGCAAACTACATAGAGATAGTCTCCAATCATGCATTTTCCAAAACATGTTATTTTCATACCAATGCATGAGCATTCATCTTCAAGTGTGTGAATGTGTTATTCATGGTACACAATAATATAGGGACACATATGAATGAATTGTATGTGTATGCCTATAATGGTGCACAACGATATAGGGACACAAATGTATGAATTGTGTGTGTGTGCCTAAGCCTTGTAAGAGAAAGATAAGGTCTTAGTATACCTTTGTAGAACCATATGGCATCCTTTCTCTTTGAAGACTTTGAACTTGCTTTGACTAGTTGTTCCTTCATCTTTGAAGCTTGATTCATCATGAATCTAAACAACAAAATCATTACAAGTAAACATCATTTTGATATGGAATTAATGCCAACACAATCTAAAACCTAACAATATGGATCGTTTAATCACATTAGTTTGCTCATCCAAGCAAAACAACTTTGTAAGTAAGTATTGTTTGGTTTAGCATCACTCACTCAATTCTCACCACATCTTAAAAAACTTGTGATGTAATATTTACATCTTGTAAATTTGATAGTTTTTCCACTAAAACAATTACAGGTTCATCCATATAGGTAGTAATATTGAAAAATATTATGTAATGTTTAGGAATCTTACTGGACATCATGGTTTTAACATTAAATGACCATAAAGGTGCCATGAGGGATACAGAACACAGGCAATGGATGAGGACTTGAAACCGACTGACACAAGCAATAAGAATGAATGGCCATTTCATGTGACTTTTTCACCCGGTAATGTTTCCTCACCCCCAAGTATGAATTGTGATAATTTGGGGCAACCAATCATTGATGTAGTGGATAGTGACCATATAAATTTACAAGTCAAAGATATTATGGGGAAAGAGTTTATTTCTGTTACTGATGCTAAGGAGTTTTATAAGAAATTTTCCAAGAAATTTTCATATGTAACGGGTTTCAGAATGTGTAAGGACCGGTTGTGTCGAGACACATATGGACTAATTACAATTCGTAGGTTGGTTTGTTCCAAAGAAGGATATAGATCAAAGAAAAATGTCAAAAGGACCGATAGGGTTCGTGGACATAGAGGGCAGACTAGGGATGGTTTTCGAGCTGCATTCAAAATTAATTTTGATAAGGAGAAGATGTTATGGGTTGTTACAGAGTTTGCGAACCACCATTGTCATAAGTTATTATCTGACAATCACAGCCAATTTCAACAGACTCATCAACATGTTCAAGATTGTGATGTAGCACAAGTGCAATCACTAAGATCAGTTGGCGCAAAAACAACACAAGTGATGGACCACCTTTTGGATCAGTCAGGAAGTTATGCCGTTGCGGGGCACACCAGAAAAGATTTACAAAACCAGCTTAACTCCTTACGTAGGTTGGCTTCATATAATTCAGATGCTGATTTAATTATATCTTACATAATAGGAAAATCTGAAACTGATCCAGGTTTTTTCTTTTGGTACAGTATTCTTGAATATGGTAGCATGGGTAACTTATTTTAGTCCGACACAATGTCACGATGTGAATATAGATATTTTGGAGATGTAATGTCATTTGACACAACGTACCGAACTAATTCTTATAACCGACCGCTAGTGATTTTCGTTGGTGTGAAAAATCATATGAAAACCACAGTTTTTTTATTTGGGTTGGTGGTGGATGAGACAGCTGATACTTACACTTGGATATTGCAGACATTATTAGAAGCTATGAATGGAAAATGTCCAATTTCGGTTGTTACCGATGGTGATAGAGCTATGAGTATGTATAGACGAATGTAGGTGACACTAGGTTTACAAAAGCTTTTACCCATTGCATGTTCACTTACATGACAAAAAAAGAGTTCGATACACATTAGTTGAAGGCCATTGAGAAGTTTGTTTTGTAACATAATGAATGGGTGAAATCGTTGTATCGACAAAACCTGGAATGTGGTGATAAAACCTGGAATGTGAGGTACACACTATCGACAAATATTTTCAAATGCTCTTGTAAAATGTTTGAGACATTAGGTATTCCTTGTTGCCATGCTTTTAGTGTCATTAAAGCCACTAACCAGCAACACATACATGAGACACTCATAATGCAGCGATGGACAATGATTGCCAAGGATGGATCAGAACTCGAATATTTCTCGGCCATGTGTACTCCAAATATAATGGGAATTGTTAGGTTTGCATCCTGATTTTTTTCCAGCATACATTGTGCAAATACACCTAATAATCTTCTTTTGTTAAATATGTTATGATTATGTAAGTATGGAGCTTTGAGTTATAAGTGTAGCAAAATGAGCTATTATGCGGCAAAGTCAACTGGAAGTTTTAAAGTAGCAAACGTGGTGTTGATAAGTTAACAATTCAAATGAAGCGACTACAACCATCTTCATTTACAACAAGGGAAGAACATACAAATGGTACAAGAACATAATCCCTAGTTGTAGTTAATGACCCGGTCATAGCAGCTATAAAGGGGTCGATGAGACAGAACAAAAAATCAAGTGGGAAGGCACGTAAATATAGGAAATATAGGTAGTCGGGCCACAGAGCCAAGACTTGTTGTGCCCAGGTTAACAAGAACATGAGTGAAATAGGAAGCAATGGAGATACCAAAATGGGGTCCACATCTCAGCCAATCGCGTATGCAGAGTTAGTCCAATCTTAGGACTCTCCATATATTGTGAACAGTGACGGTCATTTTCAATATTTTGTTTTTCCTAATACTGAAGTTCCAAACCCTCCTTTTACCAATCAGTTGAATGACGATGATTTTTCCAAAACAAGCTTAACACAAGCTATGTACAAGCAATAAAACCAATGGTGGAGGCCGTATAGATTCATGTGACCCATTTATGTGATATGTTAACCTTTTATAATGAAGACATGTTATTACGTAAGCTGTGTTCGTAATTGTTCGGTGTTATTATGCTTACAACCGAATTTCGTACAATGCTGGGAACCATTATAAGAAGGTTATAAAACCTTGCCCGCCACATCTATTAGATATTTCAGATCGTTTATTTTCAATATGCACATTCTTGGTTGTAGTTTTCTTTTATGATGCCACTAACAATTAATTACAATTTGGGTTGTATTGGAATAATAACATGCATAACTTCCATTGCAATGGGTCACACATATATTTTGTGATGATTGAGTTAATGAACAACTTTGGGACAAAGCGAGACAATAAAACCACAAACCTTTTCTTATATATTGATAACATTTAAGAAATCAACATCACTTGTTCACCTCCATATATACATGACTACTGCCATGTACACATAAGTTTATGCATATATTAAACTATCACTGGAATACACGAAGATCTAGCCCACCCTTTTGGAAGGTCTCATACGTACTTGCCCAGTTACAAAAAGAAAAAATTACAAAAACACTTTTTAAGAGATGGAACCAGTCACATTAACATTTCATTTACAAAAATAACCTTCAAAAATATTGCATGCAACCCATACAAAAACATTCAATCCATGAGTGTCACAGCTTTCCCTCGCAACCACTGGATGGGTGGCAGTCTCAACTTGACAGGGGGAAAAACTTCATTATTGGTGAGTAATCTGTTATAGTGGTCTTGGACATTTTTCTTCCGAGACAACACGTTGTTTTGTTATCCAAGAAGAGGGCTAAGAAACGAGCTAACAACAAGCGTTGACACTAAGATTGAAACTGTAAAACAACTGACAAATGTCATGGATATGTCAACCTAACAATTATGCAGTAAATAGATATGTAGGAGATTTTTTTAACAGTGAACATACTGATTTCATTTGAAGCGGTGTTGGGAAGTTGTCATCCATGAATAGGCAAAGTAAAAGGCCACAATTAAAGTCATTCTGCTGACTGGGTGTGAGAAACTGAATGATATGAATGAGAAGGTTGTTGGGAAGGCAACAACAATGTCATAACCAAGAACAATGTCGACCGACTCCATCTAAATGGAATACAAAATGTTCATTAAAACATTTCGTGATTAAACTAAAAAAAGTGGATGAGTAGGGAGTTAAACTACATATGTTATAGGCGTACCAGTTTTTGAACTTGGTTAAATCTGGTCATATCGTCCTTCCTACGTGGTGGATTGGAGTACCAAATTTAACACTTTTGTTTTTTGACGTCCAATAACACCATATACCATTGATTCCGTAGATCATTGATAGGAATGTGAATCAAAGATATACAAGAAAACCTCATTACAAGTATACATAATAAAGTACATAGTAATCACATCATCAAACAAAGGTCTACATAAAATAAACAAGGGTACTCATGTGTCACCTTTTTACACCTACGAAGATCGTACATATAGGATTCCCGCAATCTTGAAAGAGATTTGTTCAATCATAATTGATTCCCATATGTACAAGTCAAAGCAGTGTACTGCGTCCGCAAAACACACATAATTTATATTACATGTGCCAAATCGTTAAAAAGTCAAATCTATTTATATATGAGTTGAGAATTGAGCATAAGTTTACCGCATAGTTCATAGGCAGGAACCAGGAAAGTTGTGACCTTTTGGACTTACAAATTTTGATTTGTACTAGGGAATAAGATTAATAATCTGCAAAATTTATCATTAGCCATGAGTAATTGTAAGGGAACAACAAACCAACATGGTGAACCAGCTATTACTGTCTAAAAATCATGGAGTATGAGTTGAGTGAGGTTATTGGTAATGTTACCTCACTTTCAACAAATCCAGAAAGTTCTAATGTTCTGAAACTTTACGGGTTACACGTAAATGGCCAATATCTACGATAACCACACTGCAAATTTGAAAACAACAACAATAGACAACAAGAATAGAAAACTGTTAAACATCCTAGAGTGGATATAAAAAACCTAAAATTGCACAACATTGTAAATTTAGGAGTACAAAAAACATAATCAATGCTTACAATGCCAGTAGGGTTTTGTAAAAAAATTACGTGATCAATTGTTCATCATATGTATTCAGTGCAATGCCTATTCGAAAAGGCCCATATCTGTACTTTGTGGATGCATAAACAAGTCTGACAATGTAAGGTGAAATTTGATACCAGCTCGGCTTCCGTTTTGTGGTTGATTAATCTCCGCTTGTTAGAAGATTGTGACTCTTGTTCATTGGTATCATCATTCAAGGTATTCTAGAAACAGTTTGTAGTCAAATGGAATTGTTGTTTACCTTTTAAAAAAAATAATATTTTAATCAAAATAGGTAGAGACACAATATTGAAGAAACATGATCAAATTTCATCTAATAATGAAGGAACGATAAGGACTGGAGGTACATAAAAAAGAACAGGTGAGTTCCCATCTTGTAATGGTAGGTCAATATGTGCATTCATCCAACTCAAGCTAAATTTGGAAATGCTCTGTTCATGATCGGGTAATGTTTAGGTGCTAATTGATGAAAGCTCAACAGTTGGATGTTTTTTTTTATGAGTAGAAAAATGTTGTGATAGGGCTAGGGGTGTACAATGGGGAGGAGGATTTTCATATGTGTCTTTCATTACATTGTGTTGGCTTGGTGTATTATGCGAGTGATTCTCCGGGTCGTTATCCTCCCTTGAACTGAATTTAGCATATAATGTAATGACCTTCATTCAAATCTCAGTAAGTTCACTCTTTAATGTAGCCTGGATTTCTTTCACCCGCCCGTAGCACATTATCAATACCTTTGATGTGCCCATTATTTCTTGTACCAGGTTCTTGATTTGTAGGACCGGTACATCCATATGCAGCAACATCATATTGACCTTGTGGTGGTGATGGTTTTTGGAACCCCGTTCACCGGTTACGCAACGGAACTAGGTTTTAAAATTTTTAATTTAGATCATAATCTGTATCTGGGACCACTTGGGATCGTAATTATTTTTCGGAACTAATACATACAATATGTAAACATAGGAAATTATAATCAATATAATCAGAAGAAGCAAATCTTACCAACGTTTGGAGGCTCCTTAACTTTATGATATACTCCTGTCTGAACCACTCTTACCAACATTTGGAGACTCCTTCTCTTTACGATGTGCTCCTATCTGAACCACTCGATCTTCTTCGCTATCTCCTAGAACTGGTAACTGCGTGTCGGCGCGTCACTGTCTCAGGAACTTGAATGGAAGATGTAGAGAAATACTTAAAGAAACTCTTTCTTTTCAATTTGGTGTATTGATTTCTCGCACACATAAATTGCATCTCATACAAAACTTATGATTTTTTTTTTCATTTTGCGTGTGTATCAGGTACACATAAAAACAAAGTCAACTTTTTTTCTAAATTCACAAATCTATATATCTGTTTCACGCCTGCACTTGAATTTTTTTTTAATATCTTAATATATAAAACATATATATCATATATATATATATATATATATCCTTGTTTGTATCCTATACAAACACTTATATATGTGCACACACCAATTTTCATCCAATGCAATCTCTTGTGTTATAATTGATATATATCTTTTAATTATCCTTTTCAAATATATCTAATATATTAAAAGTGATAATGAGTATTTTAAATTTAAACTTAAATTCAAATACTTAGATAAATGATTTAGTAAAATAAAATAATCCTATTATTTTATCTTCACCTAAATCCATATATCAACTAACACCCTCCAATTAATAGTTAATTAATAATTCATAATTATCAATATAATTAAATAATCTAATTATTTAATTAATTTAACTATTAACAATCATTAATTAAATAATCTCACTATTCAATTAATTCCCGAATATATACGTGTCACTTTTGTAACACAATTAATTGGACAATCCAATTAATTAACCGTGACCCTGGTTACCTAAATCGATCGGGCTAGCAAGGGGACCTAATGGACCCACAATATTTTGAGCTCCAATAATCATCGGAATCATTAATTAAGCTCTTTAATTAATATTCCTTGATTATTAACTCCGGTGTTATTCCACTAAAAACCCGAAGCTGAACTCTCTCAACTGCAGACGCTTTTACACAGACCGATACAACTCGGTGTCCATCGATATAGCTATTAGACATGGTGTGATCCTCACAACATTTTATAATTAGAGCTGGGTCATAATGTCTGTTATACCCCTTTAATTACATATATCCTTTAAGTACCGTTGATTCTCTAATGGACAATAAATCCTATATCCTCACGGAATTAGGAGAGCGCTCATATTGTCCAAGCCCCGAATCAACCCTTAAGGGAACTACCATCTACTTATCACAATAAGGGGTGGATTTCATTATTGTGTACAAACATTCCCAGCCACAAGCCTAACCGCAATCCCAACATACGGAGCATATTGATCATGAAATGCATCTGACCTCAACCATGGTATATCAAAGACCATGATTTAACCTGAATGAGTCGATAAGACACTCAGGATTAAGATCACCCATATATAGCCATCATTAGTTGATATATATAAATCTCATCGGTAAACTGATCTTGGTTAGATATTCATATAGATCATGGCCCAGTCCTATATGATCACATCAAACAAGGTGCCTCCATTCCCATATCTCATATGAATGATTCATGATAGAATCATCATACATTACGGAATGGACCGCAGCTATAGATTAACCACAAATAAAGTACCCAGCTTTATTTGCTATCTATGGACTCTTTAGATTGCACTTCTCTTACTGTATCCATCTGTATATGACACTCATATACACAGTTCGAGATTACATCTGACAATCTAGTATATTAATATATGCATAAGTTTATAAAATAAATAACATAACAAGAATGAATTGAACTTTTCCTTTTATTTATTTCATAAATCCATTTACAAATTACATCTTTAGGGCATAAACCTCAGCAATGGTTGGTTGTAAATATCCTCAACTGAGATCTGTTTCATTGTATGAAAATAAATGTTAATGCTTGCATCGTAATGTGAATTACATTACATATAACATGTGTAGTTAAATTACATAATATTTACCTAGTTACTTCCAACACCACCTTCGGTGTGCAGTCGGATTAAGCACTTCTTTATCTTCATGTTAGTCCAGCAAATGAAATGTATTAGTGCTATCTCCACCAAGGGAGGCTCCTATTGTAGTGAGTGTAAGTAAAACACCTATAGCCAAGAAGCAAGGTTAAGAATAAGTTTAATATTACATTATACAGTGATATTTCATAGTAAAAGATAGTAATAATAAAAACATTATTTTGGTTACCTGAAGAAACAACACACAACCGAAAATGCAAGATGTCTTCATCCGATACCAGTTCATCTGAAACTTTTGAATCCCTTCACATAGTGAGATAAAGCACCAACTAGACCAGTTTTTTGTAGAAATACTTCTAACATCTCTCAAAGAGATCAAATAGCTCGTCTGAACATAATCGATTGCTGAAGGAGACAGAATGGTGTCCAACAAAAATAAACACAATGCCACCTTGAATTCATCCTCAACCGTGGTCATATCTTCCAGTCAATGTTCTATGTCTTTCAAGAAGGTGCCATGAGATGTAATGAGAAACTTTAATTCCTTAAAATCTTTGTTAGGGACATCTCCGGATATAGAGATCTGATCTCCTTGCTTGGAAATACCCAAAACTCGAGCAAATACATAAGAGTTCATTGTAAATCTCCGGCCATGGATGTGAATTGAACAAGTTGTTGTGTCATAGTTATCAACTTGCCACCGACATAGCTTAAGGTGTAGACATCCACAATTGAGGGCAAGTAAGTTTTCAATGCCCAGGGCACGAATAACCTGTTTTTTCTCTTCGGATAATTTCTTCGCAATCTAGGACCACCGCGAGGGAGTGCACATTATGTTGATGGTTTCTTCATGGCCTAGCAGAATATCTGTGCCTGCTATTTCTTCGTCAGTTGGAGGGAAGTTAGAGTGTTAGGGATGTCATTTTCATGGTGATTAGGTTCCTCAATTGTCACATTTCGGGCCTCAGTGCCAACGATATGATGTTGCCCAAATTGGATCTTCTCTTCTACTAGTAATAAATGCCATGTATTCCCAAATTCACTACATGACTACACAAACATAACATGACCGATTATTTGAATATGGGTGATCATATGAAAATTGAAACAAAATGGTTTTACTTGTTAGAAAAGAATCTAACCTTTGACTTCCCATTGCATTCGAATTTACTGCAATAATAAAAACCTCTTGTTTAGTTTAGAATCCCAAGATGATAAGATACAACACTAAAGTTATCCATATGATCATTATGACATTCAAATAATTAATCCATCCCCGGTTTCCAATCTTCATTTTTGAGATAGTGGTCGTGGATGTTGTTTGATGACCCACACTATTGTTCTGTTCACTTTTCCTTGTTTTAACCATTTCCAGTCACTACATAAATGGTAAAAAATATTGAATGAAAAGTATGGATAAGGAAATGATTTCATATATAAATTGATTACTATATGCAGTTCATGGTGGATAATATATTATGAATTCTTCAAAGAAATAACTTTTTCTTTGACTAACATCGTCAGGTTATGCTTCATATTGTGCAAAAGAGACTAGGACTCAGACTTTTAATATTTTGTCATGTGATGTAATGTAAAGTACCTGGGATCCAAGGTTCCTCTTCTTGTATCCCACCTTCTTCACTTTTCTCCATGGACTACATACCTTTATCTGCTTAAAGTTTAATACCCATATCCCAATACGCATTACCTCCAAGATGTAGCTACCAAGAGGTAGTTGTAATATAGATATAAAGTATAATCTAAGGACAACAATTCTTCAAAATTGAAAAGCACAAAAGAAAGAAATAGAAAGTCAGAACTTGGCGTAGTCTAACAATTGTACTCTACCAGCGCCATTCCAGGTATAAGTAAGTTTGAGTATTCCTTACCGTGTGACCAATACAAAATATACACTTACAAAATGTGGCTACCAAGAGATAGCTCTAATATATAAAGTAGAATGTACAAGACAACATTTCCAGAATAATGAAAACCATAAAATGAACAAATAGACTGTAAAGTCCTCATTTATTGATTGGCTTATTTCGTGAACAAACCACATATTAGGGTTTTATGTAAGGGTAGCTTAGGCTCTCAAAACCTTAAGAGAAGAAGCACCAAAGGTAAAATTCTTGTGCTTACTTGCTTTGAAGAGATAGTTGCACAAACTCACAAATTCATGCTTAACTCTTATTTTTATAAGTTGTGTGTTTATACTTGTTGGCATTTGTGTTTAAATGATTCTTCTTGATTTATTTGCATCTTGTAATTAAAGTACCATGTCATGTTAGGCATTAGTATATGATGCATCTTCATCACTCTAGTACTTGTTGAATATATGTGTTTGAGTGTGGAGAAAGTGGGTTGTGCGCTGGTGGTGTGCTACTCGACTAGCGCAACCTCACCAGCGTAACATTCCAGTGGATCATCACTTGTCATGTGCCACTGAGATGTGCCACTTCACCCGTGCAATATTAAAAAAGTGGGCAGTGCGTTGATGATGTGCTACTCGTCTAACACAGCCTCACCAGTGCAATATTCCAGTGGATCGTCGCTTGTCATGAGCCACTGAGCTGCGCCACTCCACCAGCGCCTATTAAAAATTTAGGTTGTGCGCTGGTGGTGCGCTACTCGACTAGCGCCACACACCAGCACATATAGTGGGAGCTGGAACATTTTTTTCAAAACGATATCACTTTGGTTGAAACTCATATATATATATATATATATATATATAACTCTTTGTATTCTGATCGTGTAAGAGTTCAGAACATCATATCTTTTCTTTAGAACATTTTTCAAAAGGAAAAATCTTACAAGAACTCATCTTTAAACACTCAAAGCATTCCCCCTGTGCATAAAAACTTCATCTTGCATCATCTATGGTCATTTAGAGTGCATCAATGGATAGTTTGCATCATCACATCTTGTTTGGTAAGATTCTCACTATCTTCTTACAAGTTAAGTGTTTTTCTTGCTAATCCATCTCTTTAAATATTTGTATGCTCTTAGAATATATTCCAGATACAAAATAGAGATTGTTATGATGACATGATTGAGTGCTGTATTGTGATAGCTTCACAGGATTGTTTGATCTATGTTTAGATAAGCTTTTTGAACATGTCATTTAGCTCTTGATATCTAGGATTGCATTAATTGTCATCTCATCATCCTAGATATGCATATAAGGTTTCCTAGCCTTGTTTGTTCCTTGAATATCATCATATATTCACATAGGCCATTTTATCTCTTCATTTAGAAGTAAGACTTGTGTTGCTTCCAGGATTAGGTAGCTTAAAGCACAAGCAAGATGGACTAGGTTCACTTATATCGGGATTAGGTAGTGGTGGTGGATTATAAACCGGGATTAGGTTATAATTTCTTTGCCATTAGTGGATTCGAGGTTCTAGTGTGGCGCACTTAAAAGCCTGTGATTTTTCCCATTTGGAGAGTTTCCACGTATATCTCAAGTGTCTTTATTATTTTCGCACTTATTACACTTGTGATATTATTGTAACTAGTTAAGGGTATTTTCGTCTAATTGACCATTAACAAAAATTGGGTAAAATTTGATTAAAATCTATTTACCCCCTCTAGATTAATATTAAACACACCATAGTATTTGTTTTATAGACAATTAGTACGTGGCGTTGTCCCACATGTGTACTCTACCGGCCCCATTCCAGGCATGAGTAAATCTGAGTATTCCAATCGACATATTGTCTGACCAATAAAGAATATAAAATAATAGCATAACTCAAGATTCAAATAAATTTAAAAATGCGGGGACCAATAGGTACCTCAAATACATTTAGTATAATGTACATGACAATATATAGGGAAGAATGTACCAAAAATATATAAAGAAGAATGAATAACATAAGAGGAATAATTAGACACCTAGTACACGGCGTTGACTCAAAAAGTGTACTCTACCAGCACCATTCCGGGTATTAGTAACTCTCAGTATTCCAACCAATGAACTTTGTGAAAAAAAACCAATTGTTGTGCAAATAATTTAATAAGATAGCTTCATCTGATAACTTAATTATCGTGCAAATACTAAAACCCTCATAACTTCATAACTAAATATGTAAATTGTACTACTTGGTAATATTCGCAGGGATTTGAAACATAATAACACAATAACCTATTGCATTACTGGACACCTAACAGCAGTTACAAGATTATTTAACATCTATGGGAAATATATTAATGTCAAAGGTGACTGAATAAAAGTTTGATGATTAAGTGAATTGCACGTAACTATTGTAGCAACCGTTTGGGTTGCCAACATAACTTCTGCTTTGTGCCTTTTCCACCATATATTACAAGTTTTATTCACTAATGCAATTAGTACTCTCAACCCTATTAACACTATAACATGTGTTTTGCTTATAGACTTTCTAATAAGTATGGCCCATACAGAATATCCAACAAACCATTTAACAATTGAGGATATACAATGTTAAACAAGTCTCTACTGACTTAATTAAGCTACTAGCATAATTTATTCTCAATATTGTTGAAATATTAAGATATCGAACAATAGGAGTTACATCTGAATCTAAGTGGCCCAAAATTTGGACAAAAGAAAACAATTGCTTACAAAGCTAACTGCCAATGACCAAAATATCTAAAGTTGCATCAAAAACAAATCACACAGCAGAGTAATTGGTCCAATACAGAATAAGCCGTATCCTAGTCCACCATTCGGCACAAATAAATTCAGAACACAAATAGATAACTACAGTTCTATGTAAGTGTATCACTAATATGGTCAGTTTATCTTACAAGATCCAACAAATCATAATTTAAAACTGTGACCAAATAGTTTAGGTATCACCCCTAAAGCTGGAACCAAAATTAACACAATAACTACGGAGGCCTAGGAACAATACCTTATCACCATAGTTTGTGAAGCAAACATCCAACACCGCCAATGAAATAACCTATATTTCCAAAAAAAACAAGAGTTTCAGAATAGTCATGGTTTTTACAAATCCCATCCTGCGCAGGGATTTAGCACAAATACATGAAAAATTAAACTTAACCTTAGAAAAATAGCCTTATACTTCCAATTTCCAGGAATCTATTCCATAGATTTATGGATGTGGTTGTAAATTCCTTACCATCAAACAAAGCTCATGTTGCCAATTCTATTATAGTTCAACTTATATCAACTTAAAATATAAACAACTACGGTTGAATTGATATTTCAAATTATATGCTTTAAAACTATAACAAATCCTATCATCAAACCCTAAATCCTACCTATACAGACTATTAAACTTATAACCCTAACTCTAATTTCAAATTTGTACAAATTGGTATATATCTAGTGGAATAATATCATTTACAAATCCACCACCGTGTTTATACCAAAAAGACTTCCATTTATTTCAATTCTAATCATGAAATATTTATATACATTCTAAAGCTTCACACGTCTTAATCACATTCTATGAACAGAAATTTCAATACACGTTTTCTACACTCTAAACAAACTATTTACATAACACCCAAACCAAAATTGGGCAAACTCATTCAAGACATCGTAGAGAGGAAAAATAACAGTGATGCCATTAAAAAACCCTAATCTTCACAGATATACCCAACCTTTGCAATCAAAAATCAAAATATACACATAATACAAAACCCTAATCTTAAAAAAAAAATACTTGACCTACGATTTGACACACCAAACCGATTATTCATATGCTACACACTACGAATCAAAATTATAGAGGTCGTCGGAACAAGACTAACACAGATGGAGAAGAGGTCTCGACAGCGCCATCAACACGTCTGGAGAAGAGGTCTCGACAGCGGTAACAATGCAGATGGAGAGGAGGCCGCTTCGAGTCACAGTGATACAGATGTAGGGAAAAACGGTTTAAAAACGCAGCGGAAGCGTAAGAAAATAAAAAAAAATGAGATTAGGGTTTGCGTATAATTAAAAAATTTCCCTTTTATGCAACGAGAACCTTAACCCTAGATTAATTGATGTATATAAAAGTATCGTACCTTTTTCGCTTGACGATTGAACAAGTGCTGAATTAATTCCACAAGATCTTCCAATCCAATCACGAACGTGAATCACCTAGGAGTGTGGGCTCCCTTTCTTTAAATTGTGTTCCTGAGGATGGAGACAAATAAAATATCTTTTCTTTGTTAGTTACAAATATCCTCTAAGAGGAAAAATCCAAGAACGCCCAGTCACTTGTGAATTATCAATCAATTTGATTGTATTTCGCGTGAACCTTGATTCGATGTTGTACACAAAACCCTTTTGATGTAAAGGATATTAGTATACTATCGAATATAATAATGTTCCCCTTTTTTTCTCTACTTGGACGAATTCACACACTATTGCTTAGAGAAGATTGAATTTTTTCTCCCTCAAAATTCTATGATAGCCGAATTCTTCACTAAGAAAAATATGGCTTGGCCGAAATTCCTCTATAATGTTCCTTGGTCATGACCGAAATTATTCATACACATATATATAGGTTCATAAATCCTTTCCTAAGAAGGATTCACTTGGTTGGCAAGAATCCTTTCCTTAGGTGGATTTATTTGGTAGTTAGAATCCTTATCTAAAAAGAAAACTAACTACTCCTTTAACTATATATTGTGTTGGCCGATTTTTTGGTCTTTTATATAGGTTATGAGAGTTTAATCTTTCCTAAGAAGGATTACTTGATGGACAAGAATCCTATCCTTAGGTAGATTAACTTGGTGGTTATGAATCCTTTTCAATAAGAATTCTACCACTAAGTAGTTCTACTTAATGAACAAGAATCCTTTTCCAAAAAGAATTCTTTCCTACACCAAAACTCCTAATCCAACTCAATAGTGTATTTGTAACCATATTAAAGACTTCCTAATTTGTTTAGATAAATAACTCCTTTTATTTATCTACTTATCAAATATAGTCTTTAACATTAACTATACTACCAACAATAGTATAGTTTTAGAAGACCATCTCCTAATAGGAAAAGATTTTGACTTTTTATTTAATAATTAATTAATCAATAAATTAATTAATTTTCATTTAATTAAATAATAATAAAATAAGAATAATATATTTAAGCTATTGACCATAGCCATTGCCGCCCATACCTAGTATAAAGACCATATATCATTTTTTCTTATTTTATTAAATCCATTGGACCTTAATAAAAAGTCCACATGTGAACAAGACCTATTCTTACAAAAAGAAACAAGTTCACATGCCTAATTACAATTCTAGATGGACCCCTAAATTGGTCCGGTAGAATATATCAAGTGATCCATACAAGTTTGTGTGGATTTGGGATCTTGGCGGGCTATCTAAATTTAAGCTACAATAGACACAACCCAATCACAATCAACAAATGATTCACTTAAGTCCGATCTATTTAATTTTAGTTCATTCCACTAAAGAACTAAAATTGAATTCTTAAATAAAGATAGAATAAGTTGATGTTACTCATTCATACCCTAGACAACCTTATTGGAGAAAGTGTATCGTCGTGAAGAATACCAGTAATTGCCTAGAGCTCATAGACCACCTATAGCTCTCCAAGTTACCATATTTACTCATATGACCACATTTTGAACTTGGATATTTTGACTTATCCAGAAGCCATGTTTCAATAGACACTATTGAAAACTTAACGTTAAGATTTAATATCCAATACCTCAAAACATCCATATGATGGTATTCTACTCTCATTCAATAAATGGAGCCATGATGTCCATATCTGTAAATGAAGTCCTCTATCGATTAACAAATGAATACCACCAAACTATCGAGGATAGACTATGCTATATAATCGTACTCATTGATAGCTCAAATGATAACACTTGCAACCATAAGTCCATCATTTATCTCAGGATTAAGATAGACTCTCCGATTGTCTTCAAATGAAAACTTGTATCCATTGACGGTTCTAGATAAAGTATTTCATTTTGATCCTATTCAATGCACTCAGTGCACTAGATTCTTTTGCCCAAAGACACCACACTTTGATGATTTTGGACTCATCATAACACATTTGATCCCACTCAAATGCTAGCTAAAGAATAAACAACTTTGACAAGATAAAGGCGCCCAACCTTCTATCTTAAGTTGTGAATTTTATTCAAGACTAACTAAAGAATTGTGTCTACCTCATATATATCTAGATGTATGAACAATTTTTCTTTTCTCATAGTCTTTTGACCTGATGATTATTTACTTTTGACAATTATAATAATTAAACTATAAATGCTAAAAGATTTGTTAAATTAGAAATCACTTTATTCATATGAAAAGATTGTTAATTACATTATTACACTCTTGCTATCGAGCATAATCCTAACAATAGAGATGGAGAATAGGCCGCTCTTTAGAGATCAAAAGAGATGGAAAAGAGGAAGAGGGATAGAGATACTGATCGGGACATGCAGAGAATGGAGCAACACAAATGAGAATGAGAGGAGAGATACTTTTGTTTCTTTTGTTTATTTGGGTGGTAACCGGTGTCAAAAGTAACCAATGAATTAATATCTAGTGTTTTAATTTTCTTTTGTCTTTAATTGTATATTGTGCGGTACGAAGTAAGACTCTGGCTCGTACCATAGCAAGCCCCGTGACATGGCTAATATATATATATATATATATATATATATATATATATTAGTTTTCTTTTAATGTTATAGAAATAGTGGTTTCCACAATCCTCTTGAAGGATCCACTTGATGGACAAATGTCTGTGTGACTATGTGAGATGGTTGGTCATTGGTGGCAACAGTAAGTGTCATGGCAATTGTTGGACTAGACATCACCGCCTAGATTTGCAAGTGATAATTTAATTCAATAAGGGAAATTATTATAAACCCCCTCGTCTTTCTTGCCTATATATATGACCTTCATTGTAAATAGAGCTGAAGCTCTCTCAGATTAATACAAAAGCCCTTCTCTCTTTCCTTTCATCTCTCTTATCTCTCATTCATTGTATTTCATTATTTAATATATAGTTCTGTATCAAGATAGCTTATACCATCAACGGAATATATATATCAGATGGTTTATGCCGTCAACGGAAGACACACACACACACACACACACACACACACACACACATATATATATATATATATATAGTTATGGATTTATTTATAAATATATAGATTTTATTATACGCAATATATATGACTAGTTGCGGCTGTGTCCACTGAGATTAGTTACGGCTGTGTCGACAGAACCTAATACAGTTCTGGATTTATTTATAAATATCTGCATTTAATTATACGCAATATATAAGAATGGTTGTGGCAATGTTCACAGAGACTGGCTACGGCTATGTCAATATAACCTAATATAGTATGGATTTTTTTATAAATATCTGCATTATTTTTTTGCAACATAACGGATGAGCTCAACCCTCGAAATTGTTTATTTATATGCAATATATCCGGTTGGTTTATAGCCCTAATAGAATCTGCATAAGTGTCTAGATTTATGATAAATATATATATATATATATATATATATATATATATATATATATATATATATTAAATGGTTGAATTCATGATAACAATGCTTACAAAAAAGAAGATTATTATCATTTCAGATTAGAACTTGGAGATTTGGATCCAATGTTATATACGTAAATGCCATACGGCATAGTTTTGAAAACCGATGAGAAATTGGAGATCTAGATCCATTGTTATATACATGTGAAAGTAAATAAAAGCATGTGTCTAAAACAACCTAGAGAGGGGGAGGGGGAGGGAGAGGGGGGGGGGGGGGTGTGAAAGGGTTGTTAATCGAATATTGCCAATTTTTTGATTAATCAATGTTAAAAATATAACCCAATTATAAACATACAATAAAAATCTAGTAAAGAGTAGAAATATAAAGAACACTTGATATATACATGGAAATCGTTAACAAGGAAAAACCACGGACTAGCAAAGCTAGCCACCTAAGTCACAACAATCCACTATATGAAAAATTGGTTACACCCTTAAGTGATGCACGGACTCTCACTTACGACAACCTCAGGCTATAGACATGACCATTCACTACTCTTGGTTCAATCCTAGTAATATCCCCTGCTCCATTACTCTTGGTGTGAGCACCATTGAATTTCTGAAGACCCATAGAAGGTTGATGTAAAGGATGCCTAAGTTTTGGGTTTGGAGAGTTAATGAAGCTTAAAGGAAGCTCTCTCTTAAGAAACTCTATCTCTTTCTACTAGGGTTCATTTTTTAGAGTCTTTTTGTGAAGAAGATAAGTTAAGGATGTATTTATAGTGCCCAAGTGAAATTCTATCATTTTAAGAAAGTTCAAACACAATCTTCTGCGTGGGTCTACTATGTTGGTAGGTACCGCGCAATAGCAAATCACCCCACCAACCTGATTTTAAGACGGCTAAAAAAAACGACATCAAAATTTATCAAATACTATACCATTATAAAAGTGTGGATGTATACTTCTATCCAACTTACAAAACAAGGTTTTGTTGACTGTAGAAAAAGTTATGGTCATTTAAATGACCAAAGGTCAAAAACGGACAGCAAAAGGTTTGTCATGTTTTAATGGTCACTTTAAAGAAATCAAAACTAATCCAAACAATTATAAAATATTATGAATAATATACCGTTGGAAAGGTAGGGATGTCTAGTTTTTTTTGAAATTTTCAAAACTCAAATTGGATCTTTGTATAAAACATTATGGTCACAAGACCATACGAAGGTCAGTTTAGAAAAATAACTAAAACATTGAAAACCAAATATTTGAAACTAGACACATTACTCTAATTAACCAAACTAGAAGAAGAATGTGACATTCTCAAATGGTCACTCAACGTTCTAAGACAAGCACACCATAGTGCAAGTGTAGATGTTTCCGCACAACCAATTGGAACGAAATAAACGTAAACCACACGTAAAACAACCAAAGAAGTGCTCATGTGAGTTAAGACTTAAATGCACACAATTATGGAAACACAAAAGCAAAATAATATGAGAATGCATCTAATTGTGTGTGGTGTGTTTATGTGTGTGTGTGTGTGTGTGTGTGTGTGTGTGCACTTAATCTCCCCAAGAATCAAGTCAAGTGAATTACCTTTTGCTCTTGCACTTACTCTTGAAGTCACGGAGATGCTTGGAAGCTTGCAGACAAAATCTATGCTACCCATTACAAAATCATCCTCAATGTGGTATGTCATAAAATATGAGAAAATCATAAAATTAGAGGTTCTTACAGTCTCCCCCTTTGGCTTTTCATGACAAAGCACCACTTACAAACAATCCTCACAAAATAAAACAATGATATCGTCCATGATCACTTCTACATTACAAAAAAGATAAAAGAAACTTCAATCTCTTCATAGATCATATACCTACACAAAATAGCAAAAAAAAACACTTTCCAAGAACAAGTGCATGTGAGATGAACAAAAAATCACAAGCTTTGCACTCAAATACAAACAAAGCAAAACCAAAAATGCATGTGAAATACTACCCTAAAAGGTTACTCTCCCTCGAATAGCTAATTCCCCAAAAATGCCCATGGCTAATCAAAACACATATCGCCCCCTATATCCATACTACTCCCCCTTTTGTCATGATATAGGTAAATGAGTTCACTAGAACGGGTTGCCATGACCAAAAAAGCTATATGCAAGATCACATCGCATAATCATATAAACCACGTTTACGCCACAAAAGTGATTGCGATAGATTCAAGGAGTTTTAGTCAAAGTAAAAACGTGTGACAAAGATGTTTTGCAAGCAAGACATGTTGCATTCAAATCCAAAACAAATGGTATTAGGCAAAGCAAAAAACAAAGGTTTCCAAAAGAATTCAAACCAATTTTCACCCTTTGTCATGATCTTAAGAAATGCTATAGAAAATATAAGAGATTCAATTTAATGAGAAACTTGTTAGAAGTACCGAACCCACATTCCCTACATTGGTATGATATTGTCCGCTTTGGGCCAAGCCCGTACGGATTTGCTCTTGGGTCTCTACCCAAAAGGCCTCATACCAATAGAGATTATTTCCATACTTATATACCCAAGATCATCCCCATGTCTAGCCAATGTGGGACTTTGGTTACACACCCAACAATCCTCCCATCAAACAAAGGATCATCATTATCTTCATGGTCCGGGCCTCCCCTCAAGCGATCATCCATCCGTCAATGTTAGGGGCACCACTCCATCTAGGTTGCTCCTCTCCACCGTGCCGGAGCACACGTCTTATGTGAAGATCTGGAGCATCTCCTGCCTCTAGAGCTAACATCACGGACCCATCGTGAGCAACCTAAGGCCTACCATCTCCTGGCTTGGTTCGGCTGCATCTCGACCAAGTCTGGGGCACGACTCTGATACCACTTGTTAGAAGTACCGAACCCACATTCTCCACATTGATATGATATTGTCCGCTTTGGACCAAGCCCGCACGGATTTGCTCTTGGGTCTCTACCCAAAAGGCCTCATACCAATGGAGATTATTTCCATACTTATATACCCAAGATCATCCCCATGTCTAGCCAATGTGGGACTTTGGTTGCACACCCAACACAACTATATCCAAATTTATAAGCTAAACATGGCATGAGCGACATTTACACCCTATTCAATTTTTTCTGGTAAGATACCCGTATGATAGACTTGTTCAACTAATAAAGAGAAAGAGACTTTGGATTATAAAATCCTTTGAATGGATACAATATCCTTTTATATTGAAGTCTAAATATTGCTTTTCACATATATTTTTTCATTTAAAACTAAGCAATAAAAAATTTCTTCATACGTATCAATTTAAAGCATGTTATTAATAAAATCGTCTTGTCTTGGAGATCAATTATAGGTCATTCAAAATGTACTTCCAAAGTAAATCTCCTAGCCCAAAAATGCATGTTTGAACATAAATATGACGTCGATTTTAAGTAAGGCAATGTTGCACACTTGTTAAGAAAATAACATATAAGCATATGTACAACCAATCATCTCAAGCAATTATAAAAAAAGCATAAATATAATCAAGTTTTTGCTTATGAAGATTGATGCAAGTTTGCTCTCTTTCCTTGGGCTCCCCATGTGGGGTCAAAAATCGTCCATATCAGGGCAAGAGGCAAGTTCTTATAGACATACCAAGTCCATTTGACTCAATAGTATCTATGGATGATATTTTAGCACAAAGGCAATCGATTTCAATCTTTATGACCCACCTAGGTTCCACATTCTTATTTTCAGTTATCAAAGTCATTAAGTCTCTAGGTTTCCTAGAATCATGCAAATGAGCCCTACAGTTCAACCATTTTTCTCTCATGCTTTTAAATTTATATCTCTTTTTGTAGCTAAACCTCAAAAATGACAAGTAGGTACAGAGAAAGAGTTCATACCATTGTATTTCGATCTCATCGAGGACCTTCCAAGTTGATGAGGTTGTCTCTTGTGGTCACCTCCTTTCTTGATAATTGACTTGTTGAAAGAGGTGGTTGACTTCTCAAGGACTTGTTTATTCCTCTTGGATGGCCTAGGTATTGGTTGAATTGCCTAGATATTGGTTGAGTTACCAAGGCTTGTGTGAACTTACCTTGAGATAAAAGTTGCTTGATCTTGACCTTTTTCAATTCTTCAAGGCACCTCATCAATCTACCCTTGACAATCTTCAAGGTAATGTCTTTGTTGGCAAGCTCATCATTCTTTGCCTTCATCCATTGGTGGCAATCTCCAATCTCTTTCTCATAATTAGACACGTCAATCTTGTCCACCTTCAAGGAGTCATCAATGGAGGTCTCCTTCTTCGTGGTCTTCAATTTGGCGATAAGAATTAAGATGTCTTCCATTTGCCCATCCATGATCTCACTGTAACGTTGAAGTTGATTTTGAAAATTTTCCTTGCTTTCTTCGATGGCATAGATCTTTTCCTCTGAGGAAATTTTCCAAATTCTCAAAGTCTCATACTCCTTGGAGAGCTCTTCATTTTGCTTCAAGACTTTGAGAAGGATCAATTTTACATTCATCAATTGAGTAAATTTCCTTATAAATGGCTTAGCCTTGGTCACTTGTTGCCACACCAACACCTTCCTTTACATTAGAGCCATTGTTTAAGGCCATGTTGCCTTCATCCGAATCTTCCACCTAGGAAGCACCATAAGTCGTGAAATTAATCACATGTTCCTACCATTGGAAGAGTCCACTTCAGTCTTCTTGAACAAAGTCTTCTTCTTGAAGTCATTTCTTCTTGAGTTATTCTTTTTCTTCTCAGGCTTCAAAAGTCTTCTAATCTTCATTGTCGCGAGGGCCATCTCTTCAACGAAGTCACTATATGAAGTTGAAGCAAGGATGTTAGAGTGAGTGCTCATAGAACCACTAAGGGTTGGAGCTTTCACTATTTCAACAGAGAGGCAAATATTCTTCTCTCCGAAAATTTCCTCTTTAAGTGTTTAGTGAATGAATATGAGTGCAAATATAAAAAATGCACACAAATGCATGACACACAAAAATAGCAAGGATCATCTAAGTATGTATAGGAACCTGTTTTGATACCAACTGAAAATAAATAAAAGCTTTTGTCTAAAACAGCCTAGAAGGAGGGGTGAATGGGTTATTAATCAATTACTACCAATTTTTTGATTAGTCAATGTTAACATTATAACCCAATTATTAACATACAACAAAAATCAAGTAATGTGCAGAAATATAGAGAACACTTAAATTTTAAGTGGAAACCTTCAACAAGGAAAAACCACGAACTAGCCAATCTAGCCTCCACTTCCATGGTTCTTTCTATATGCTTCTTGAACAACCTGTTCACTAACCACTTGTAGGTGGCACCTATATTTTTAAGACCAAACGACATTACCTTGTAGTAGTAATAAAGCTAGTCTTGTCCTAGTTTGTAAGGTGCATCATGATCTGGTTGAACCCCAAAAAGGCATCCATAGAACTCAAGAACTTGCTTCTGACGGTTGAGTCCACGAGCTTGTCTGTCTTTGGTACTGGAAACTGACTTTTGGGCAGTCCGATTGAGATCTGTATAATCCATGCACATGTGCCACTTTCTGTTCGCTTTTGTTACCATGACCACGTTGGTGACCCACTTCGGGCATCAATATTCCCTAATGAATCTGGCCTTTAGAAGCTTGTACACCTCTTCTTGTATCGCATTACTTCGCTTTGGATTGAAATGTATTCGCTTTTGTTTGACTGGTTTGAAATTAGCATCTATTGCTAACCTATAAGCAGCCAAAGTAAGAGGAATTCCTGGCATCTCATCATGGCTCAAAGGATTTTTATTAAACCTTCCTTACTTATTTCTCCAACATGGCTCCTATTTTCACCACCTTTACGGGATCATCTCCCCTGATTGGAACATCTTCTATCTCCTCTACAGAACGCCCACTGGCCTACCCTTGATCTTTCTCCTCCAGCTCAATTTCATTTGCAACCGATACTTTTACCTCTGGTTCCTTTTCGATTACTCCTGATACCTCTGTCCCCCTAGGTCTTTACAACCTCCTCTTGGTACCTCTCTAGTCTACATGACAGTCACATGTGCGCATTGCTTAGCCAACGTCGTAGGATTAGTAGATACCGCTTAACACTTGTGTGTTGCTTGCTGGTCTCCTCGAACTTCTCCTACTAGGAATTTCAGGACAATGTGGTAAATGGAAAATGCTCCCTTAATTGCTAATAGGATAGATCTCCCCGAGATGACATTGTAGTCGGATGGAGTATCGACTACAACGAAGTCTATCATTAGGTTTTACTAGAGAGTTGCTCCCCCAATAATCACCAAGAGGATCATTGACCCGATAGGCAAAAGTAAGTCCTCAGTAAATCCATATAATGGTGTGGTACAACTATTGCAGTAAGGGTGCTTCAGGTTGAAATTTTTAAGTACTTTCTTAAAAAAGATATCGACACTACTCCAGTATCGATCAGAAAGCAATGATATTGACAGTTGGCTATCTATATCGTGACAACCATGGGGTCATCATGCCGCTACATCGTGTTGTAGACATCCTCTTCTGTAAACATAATATAGGTCAACCGAGAAGGTTATTGTGACCCCTTGTGACTCTAAGAACGTCTTAACTAGTAACAAGCTAGGGTATCTTCCTAGCATAGTTCTTTCTAAAATTATGGGAGGTTTCAGATAATGTAGGACCTCCGTTGATAGTTTGGATGAACTAGATTTGTTGTATCAGATCTTTCCCTTTCTCCTTTCATCTACTTCCTTGATCTCTATATAAACCTCATTCCCTATCCGGATGCCGTCACATACCTATTGCAAAAATTTGATCAAATGACCTCTTCTTACCAGTTGCAAAGGCTATAACATACTGATGTGGTGTGCCCCACGTCCTTATGGAAATCTCAGTACTTGTAGCGATTTTATTGGTATGTTGGGCGCTTTATAGGACCAAGCTTTCTGAATACCTCTTATCGTGAATGGTGAGATATATAGTCTCACAGAAAGCATTGAGAGGGGTATAATGGCAATATATTTCCTCTAACCTTGCTACCCATGCTCCTTCCCTCGGTAGAGGTGATACTCTTGGAGGGGTCCTTCTAGATTGATACCGTTCTCGCTGTGATGAGAAGGGAGGTAGCCGGTCTGTAGATCAATTAGGGGGTTGATTCTGAGTTTTCTAATCCAATCCCGATTTAGAAAATTCTATCTTTGGACGCTTGACAAATCCTATCTCATCATGCTCGATCATAACTCTGAGATGCTCATCTATCTGCACCTACTCCAAGGCCATTTTGTAAGCTTCTTGGTATGTTTCAGGTAGATGCTTCGGAAAGGATAGGAACAACCTACCAACCTACAAATTCTTTTGAAGTTAGCTAGGGTCTCCTTTTCTATAAACACTCCCATTTGGACTACCTATTTATGGAACTTTTCCACATAAGATTTCAGTGATTCTCCCCGCTCTTGGATCACACATTGGAGTAGGATAGGATCCTTAAGACGGGGTTTAATTCTCTAAAACTGAGCATAAAAATCTATTGTCAGTCGTGTAAAAGAATCAACACTACCTGAAGGTAATTTTCTGAACCGAGTCTTTCTTAGGTGTTTTGCCCTAAAGCCTGTGATATGTAAATGGTGATAAATTATAAATAAAAGAAGTAGTTCATTCATTCTCTATACCTGTCTCATAGATTTATATCATGTGTACTTAACATCCAAGATTGCCGGATGAAATTTCTAACTGAGTATATGAGTGTCAAATACAGAGGTATTCAGTTTGAGATAAGCAATCTAAAGAGTTCGTAGATAGCAAGTAGAGTTGGGTACTTTATTTGTGGTTAATCTACAGTTGCGGTCCATTCCGTAATGTATGGTGGTCTTAACCTAGACTATTCATATGATGATATAAGAATGGAGGCATCTTATATGATGTGATTATATAGGAATGGGTCACAATCTATATAAATCTCTCACCAGGAACCATTAAATGATGAGATTTGTATATATCGACAAATTATAGCTATATATGGGCGATCTTATCCTGAGTTTCTTATTGACTCCTTCAAATTAGATAGTGGTTTTTTATATACCATAGGTGAGATCGTAGTTGCGTTCCCGGTCAATAACTTCGTATGTTGGAATTAAGGTTTAGCTTGTGGCTGGGAAAGTCTGTACACAATAGTGGAATCCACTCATTCTTGCGAGAAGTAGATAGTAGTCCCTTTAAGAGTTGATTTAGGGCTTGAACAATATGAGCGCTCTCATTCTTCCGTAAAAGAAATAGGATTTATTGTCCCTTAAAGAATTAATGGTACTAAGTGGAAAGATATAATTAGAGGGTTATGACGGGCTTTATGACCTAGCTGTAATTATGAAGTTTTTATGGATGATCATACCGTATGCAATAGTTATATCGATGGACAACTATAATATCGGTTTGTGTAATACATCTACAGTTGCGAGAATGTAGCTTTGGGTTTTTAGTGGAATAACTCCAAGGTTAAAATTCATGAAATATAAAATAAAGAGTTTATTTAATTATTTCTAAGGATTATTGGAGCTCAAGACTGTGGGTCCATTAGGTCCCCTTGCTAGCCCGGAACGTTGAAGGTAACAAGGGTCACGGTTAATTAATTGGATTGTCCAACTAATTGTGTTACAAAAGTGACATGAATTTATTTAGGGATTAATTAAATAGTGAGATTATTTAACTAATATTTTAATAATAAAATTAATTAAATAATTAGATTATTTAATTAACAAATTAACAAATGAGAATTATTAATTAATTATTAATTAGATGTTACAGGTTCGAACCGTGACTGAGACAAGGGATAAAATAACAAGATTATTTTATTTCCTAACTAGGTCAAGTGTTCAATTCTTAGTGAATCAGGGTTATGTGGGATTTAAAATCCTATACTAACTCATTCACTAAAATACAAATTATCTTGTTTAAAATATATAAAGATATATTATAAATAAAAAAGACAACATAATACACGACACGTTGAAAAGCATAGAAAAGAAAGAAACAAGATAGGGTGTGCGGCCAACAACAATTTTTAAAAATAGTTTTTCTTTTTATTTTGTTCTTTCTTATTCAAGTGTGGTTGAATTCTTTCGATATATATATATATCTATATATATATATATATCTATATATATATATATATATATGACACGTCACGGGGTTCAGGAAGTTGTATGGAGGTTGCTTTTTGTTGTTTTCTACAACCTCCATACAACTTCCTGAAGCCCGTGATGTGTCCACACGCAGTTGCCAAAACCTAGGAGATATTGAGGAAGATCCGGTGGTACAAATCGAAAAGCTATATCAAGAAGTGAAATAACTAGGAGTTAGCCTGTAGGTATGATTTATATATATATATATATATATATATATATATATATATATATATATATATATAAGCAAGGGCTGTTTTTTGTTGTTTTCTACAACCTCCATAAAACTTCCTGAAGCCCGTGATGTATCCACACGCAGTTGCCGGAACCTAGGAGATATTGAGGAAGATCCGGTGGTACAAATCGAAAAGCTATATCAAGAAGTGAAAGAACTAGGAGTTAGCCTGTAGGTATGATTTCTAATCTTACCTGTTATTTATTCTTATATATCGTATACGATTATTATGTCGCTTAAATATTTTTAAAAAGATTTGAAATCCTTTCCGTTGCACGACTCTAGGGCTTACAATTATTATCAAAGCCCTAGTACAATATATTCAAATAAATTGTTCTTTCTTCTTGATTAATTGCATGTATATATGTGTAGGTACAATCGATTAAATGTATGATGTTTTTTTTTAAAGAATGATTGATCGTTAATTGTATGGTACAGTGGGTTTTAGGGTTTTTGGATATTAATTGTAATATTATTTTTTCTAATGTAATATTAATCTCAGGTTGTACTTTTTTTTTATATACTGTAATTTATTTTATGGATGTAAGATCCGGAAAACGAACCACACCGCCGTGTAAATATGGTGCGCAAACACGTAGCAGAGCACGCGGAAGTGTTTCACAATGCACTGTTGCAATGCAAGTGTGCACATCGCACAATACAACAGATGTGCAATTGTTTGTGCAATGCACCGCTTCAAAAAACAATGCATAATGAATGCATAATATTATGCACATGCGCACAATAGACATGCAGCATAAATATTATATATGGATACTGTGTTTGTCCAGCAACAGATGTGCAAATCGCGCACACTAGATGTGCAAATCTCGCACGCACAATTGTTGCACATTGCACTCTACAATATAATTGTTATATTTGTTATATTTGTTATATTGAAGCCTTGAATAGGGCTATATGTACGCCTGAGCACGGTTTGGGTCGATTTTGGGACTTCCGAGGGCTATGAAAAGTGTTAGAGTAACACTTGGGTTTTAGGGAATTAATCCATATGATGGATCCAGTAAAATAAATCAAGTTGGACTGGATTTTTGGGCCCGAAAGACGCAGAAGTTGCAGAAGATTCGACTTGAAGATTTGGAATTACTAGAAGACTAAGGATTGCCTTGGATAATTTTTGTAATTAGAATTATTATTTTCTAAGTTAGATAAACCCATCGTACTCAGTCAATTCATGTATGCTTTTATTATGTGATAATTAAAGTATTACCATGTATACACATGCCATATAGATTAGTAGTGCATACATATGCATTTTATTAAATGTCATACACGCATAATAGTCATCCATATTATTTGTTTTATTTTTTTAATGCGATTAATAAAATATTAGCAAATCACATAATTGACTATTAATAATGATATTTTTTAGGTGTAAAAAAACTTGATAATTCTCATTAATAGCAAGTCTAATAATTAAATTGTTTAATTATTTAGATTAGTTAGGTCCTTTTATAATTATTAGGATTAATTTGATTCAGGCTCCAATAATAACGGGACTAAAAATTGTGTTTTAGTTTTAATAGTTAAAACTTGGTAAATCACATCATTAATTATAATCTTAGTAAATTGGTTTACATAGACTATAACTAGATTAATAAACTAGATTTGTTAATTATTAAAAAAAATCGGATAGTTTTATAATTAGTTTAAAGAATGAGATTCTACTCATTTACTAAAATGCCCTAGACACTTAGACTTACATTAGTCATTAATTCTTAGTAGAAACTAGGTGCTTTAATAAATGAAAACCCTAACCGAAAAATAGTGAATATGAGAGGGATATATTACAATATGTCTCACAGTCTCCATCGTTAGTTCAACACCGTGAGATTCAAGTGGAGCCTCGAGACGGCATTATTTTTGTCCTCCCTAAGGAAGATTTTCATGAGAGTTAATATCAAGGTTAACTTCCTAACGGATAAGTTTTCAGAATGCATCTTAGGATTGATAGACCCTAAGGCAGCAATTCTCAAGTTAAGTTCTTGAGAACTGAAATGATGGGTTACATTCACAAAGGATTTAATAAAATTGGTTTATTAAGATCCTGACTGAAACAAACGATGGTTGAATCATATAAGATTAAGAGTTATTCTGGTATATCATTTGACTGAGAATGTCTCAGTCCGACATGCAAGTAGTTAACCGACCTTAAGGCAGCACTTGCTTTGAAATGTTGGATTGTCGTGGCATAGTAACAATTTTTAGGGTTTATTTCTTGTTCATTGAACATGTTCATACATCATGTTTTATTTTATACCGAACAATTACATGTGATGAATGTATGAGTTGAACAAAATCTTTTATTTAATTTTTTTGGCAATGTCGTCTGCACTTTTACAAATCCTCACTATTGATAAATTAACCAGAGAAAATTATACCAAGTGGAAAAATAACTTTAACGCAATTTTAGTAACAAAAGACCTAAAATTCATGCTTATGGAGGAATATCATCCACAGCCTGCTACCAATGCCACACGAAATGTTCTTGAGGACACCAGAAATGGATCTCAGTTGATGAGAAGGCCCGAATATATTGGTTAGCTAGTATGATAGATGTGCTTGTCACCAAGTACGAGGCAATGAATATGAGGCAATGAATATAGCATTTGAAATCATGGAATCATTATAGGATAAGTTCGGGCAGCCATCTGAGCAAAAATGGTGTGAAGTTGTTCGTTCCACAATGCTTACATAGATTAAGGAGGGTTCATCGGTCTAGGAACATGTCCTGAGTATGATGTTATACTTTAATACAGTTGAGGTCAATGGTGGGACCATTGATGAGACAAACCAAGTAAGCATCATATTGACGACTCTTTCAAAGAGTTTCGATCAGTTTAAAAGCAACTACGGGATGAACAAGTTGAAGTTCATCCTGACTCGGTTGCAGAATGAGCTCACTACCTTTGAGTCCATGACTAAGGATGACAAATGTAAGACCAATGAGAGAAGTGTTACAGAATCATCTTTTTCTAGGTCAAAGAATAGAAAGAGGTCTACTAGCAAGGCTAAAGCAAAACCCACCGACAATGCAAAAGGGAAGTGTTTTCATTACGTTGAGGTCGGTCACTGTAAAAGGAACTGCCCACAGTACCTTGAGGAGGTCGCCAAGAAGAAAAAGATGAAAGGTAAATATTGTTTACTTATCATTGAATCATGTTTCTTCACCTTGGATAGTATATTCAGGGGCTACTAACCATGTTTGTTCCTCTTTGCAATGGACTGATTATTGGATGGATAGAGAAAAGGACCTTCTCGATGACCATTGAGTCTAGGGACATCTTGTCAACAAGAACAAGGTGAGTAGTTAGACTCTAGTTTGAAATTTTTTTTGAACAATGTTTATTTTAGTTCTGGATTTACTTGAAATTTAATTTATGTATCCAAGTTATTGGAACAATTTTATTCTATTATCATTTTTCTTTTAATGATAAATCAGTTATTGTTTCTATAAATGGTTAAATTTTTTGTTCAAGTTTAAATGTAAACAAATGTTTTAAGACCATTAATTCATACATCACTGCTCAATGCTGAAATGTTTAAAGGTGAAAAACCAAAGCAAAATGATAGAAAATTTCTCTTGATAATGAAACGTATCTATGGCATCTAAGACTTGGTCATATTAACCTTGACAGGATAGATAGACTAGTTAAAAGCGGGTAATTAAGCTAGTTAAATGCTTGCACCTTACCTATTTACAAATCCTGTTTAGAAGGTAAAATGACCAAAAGACTGTTTACTGGAAAAGGTCTTAGAGCTGTAAAACCACTAGAGCTTAAACATTCAAAGGTATATGGATTGTTGAATGTTAAAGCAATAGGTGGTTATAAGTATTATGTCACATTTATAGATGACTACCTTATATATGAATATGTCTACATAATGCAACAGAAATTGAACTTTTTTGAAAAGTTCAAGAATTATGAGTTGAAGTTAAGAACCAATTAGGCAAGACTATCAAGGCTCTACGAGTACCTTGATCAAGAGTTTGAAGACTACTTGGTTAAACATGGGATCGTATCCCAACTCACAGCTCCTAGAACACCACAACAGAATGGTGTTGTGGAGAGGAGAAATAGAACCCTTATGGAAATGGTAAGATCTATGATTAGTTCCTCATCATTGCCAATTTCCTTTTGGGGATATGCATCACAAACGGTGGCCTACATTTTGAATATAGTCATATCCAAATCTATTCCTAAGACTCCCTTAGAGTTGTGGAATGGTCATAAAGATAGTTTGCGACATTCCTACTTATGAAGTTGTCTGGTACATGTATTGAAGAACAGAACTAGAAAGCTGGACCCATAAGTCTATGGTCTGCTTGTTGGTAGGTTATTCCAATGAGACTAGAGGTGGATACTTCTATAGTCCTGAGGAGAACAAAGTGTACGTATCAACAAGTGCAATGTTTCTTAAGGATAACTATATGAGTGATCATAAACCTCGAAGTAAGATGAGTAAGAACACAGTACGACCAGTGCTCAATCAATAAGAGTTGTTGTTCCACATATGTATGAGAGTCAGACGGTTCCATGTCAGACCACACTACCACCTAAATATAGTGAGAGGGTTGTACGACAACCTGATCGCTATTTAGGTATTTAAGAGGCATAGGCTATCGTCTCTGATGGTAGTGTAGATGATCTATTGTCATTTAAACATGCAATGGAAGATTTTGACAAAGATGAATGGCTTAAAGCCATGAATCTTGAGATGGTGTCCATGTACTCCAACTCAATCTAGGAACTTGTAGACTTACTAGATGGGATAAAACCCATAGGTTGTAAATGGATCTATAAGAAAAGAAAGGAGTATACGAAAAGGTAGAGACCTTCAAAGCAAGACTAGTGGCAAAGGGTTATACCCAAAATGAGGAGGTCGATTATGTAAAGACCTTCTCACCAATAGCTATGTTTAAGTCTATTAGGATTCTCCTATCCTTTACTGCCTATTTCGATTATGAAATTTAGCAAATGGACATGAAGACTGTATTTTTCAATGGCAATCACTATAAAAAAAGGTCATTTCCAACGGCTAAATGCAGTCGGAAATATGTTTTTCCGACAGGAAAAAGTCGTCGAAGGCCGTCACAGATACAACCATTTTCGACGGTCATGGTCGTCGGAAATTACAAATGCCGTCGGTAATTGTAATTAAAGGTGGTCAAAATTACTAATATTTCCGACGGCTTACCTTTATTTTCAACGGGAATGGCAGTCGGAAAAAGTTTAAAGATTAAAAAAAATGTCGCACGCCACATCACCCAAGCTAATTCCATGCATTTTTTATGGCTCGAATCAGTGACCTGAATGATAGATTGTGAATGTTGCTCTTACCGTTTTACTATAACTTTATATATGATATCTTTTGCATACTATTTATATATAAGCTATTGATATGTTTGAATATTATCTAATTAAATATATTTTTTGTATAATATTTAAATATAACTATTGATATTGTTTTTTAAAGTAACATTTTTATTAAAATATTTCTCTTATATGATAGGAAATTACATTTTACTACTTTATCTTGAAATAGGATACGTATATTATATCTTTGTTGATTTTATTTTTTACAATCAACATTTTACTAAAAAAATAATAATTTAAACTTATTTCAGTAAAATTTATAATTATTTTATATGATAAACAAATAGATATTAAAAAAAATATTAGAGTTTTTTTTCTAAAAAATCTGATATAGTTGAGTCATTAAACATAATTATAAATAACTAAATAATTACAAGAATGTAATTACTAATAATTTTACTTTATTTAATATTTATTTAATTTAATTAGATCTACACGTAAAATAGACTTCTTATTAGTACCATTGTTTTGTTCCTAAAGTATGGTCCCTATTGTCTAATTTTCTTACAGTGATCGCCATAAATTTTATTTTATTTTACATTATCTATGATATATTTTTTTGAAAAATTCAAAATTAAATCAAAATATTTGGTGAAAAATGTGACAGAGAGATTTCGCTAAAAAATTGTGATAAATAAAAAATAACACATATAGTGATACATTTAAAATATTGACCTACAAGTTACATTTTCTTTTGTGTATAAATTATCGAATACATTCCATTGTAATTTATTAATTAACATTATAATAATAAATTATTTATCTTTTCCATGGCAATGCCATAACAAATAATGTAGAAAATAGTACTACATTTTCGATAGCGCAATTTCCATTAAAATTAATTTGAATTAAATTTTATCATTTCCGATGACACTTATTATGCCGTAAGAAACGTGTGTAATATTGATTTTTTTTCTCATTATTTCTGACGGTACAAAAAATACAGTCGGATATATGGACTATTTCTGACGGGCAATAGGATGTCTGAAATGTTGTATTACTATTTCCATATTTCCAGCGACATAAAGACTATTTCCGATGGTTATTCGACCATCAGAAATATGATATTTCAGATGGTTATTCGACCATCAGAAATATGATATTTCATTTTTCACTTATTTCCAATGGCTCTAATATGGCCGTCGGAAAAGGTACCATTACCGACGGTAATTAGTGCCGTCGAAAATAGTTCGTCACCAATATGCAATTTTTTGTAATGAATCTTGATAAAAGCATCTATATGATGCAACCAGAGAGATTTGTGTCCTAAGATCAAGAACAAAAGGTTTGCAAGATGTAAAGGTCCATTTATGGATTGAAACAAGCATCTACATCATGGAACATTAGATTTGATAATGCTATCAAAACCTATGGCTTTGAGCAAGTCGATGAGCCTTGTGTTTACAAGCGAATCATTGATATGAAGATGGTTGTCTTAGTTCTATACGTAGATGATATCCTACTCAATGGGGATGATACAGGGGTGTTATCAAAAGTAAAGCGCTAGCTAGCAAGCCAATTCCAAATGAAGATTTAGGAGAGGCAAGTTATCTTCTAGGGATCCAATTAATAAAGGATCGTAAGAATAAACTCTTAGCATTGTCTCAAGCATCGTACATCAATAAGATTATTGTTCAATTCTCGATGCAGAACTCCAAAAAAGGTTATTTACCTTCCAGGAATGAAGTTCACTTGTCTAAGGAACAGTCTCCTAAGATACCTCAAGAAGTTGAGGATATGAGACAAGTTCCCTATGCATCAGCATTAGGTAGTTTTAGTATGCTATGTTATGCACGAGACCGGACATCTGCTTTGTAGTGGAAGTAGCTAGTAGATTTCAGTCTAACTTATGATTAGATCATTGGGTTATAGTAATCAAGTATCTTCGACGAACGAGAAACTATATACTAGTATATTCATAAAGGATTTGATCCCGTTAGGATATACAGATTCTGACTTTCAGTCACACAGAGATTCTAGAAAATCCATGTATGGGTCAGTGTTCACCCTTAATGGTGGAGCCATAGTATGGAGGTGTGTCAACCAATCACGTATTACTGATTCCACCATGGAAGCTGAGTATGTAGCCGCTTGTGAAGCAGCTAAGGAGGTTGTATGGCTCAGTAAGTTCTTGAGTGATCTAGAAGTTGTTCCAGATCTGGATATGCTCATCACACTTTATTGTGATAATAGTTGTGTTGTGGCTAATTCTAAGGAACTAAGAAGCCACAAAATAGGGAAGCATATAGAGAGGAAGTATCATCTCATTAGAGAGATATTACAGAGAGGAGATATCATCGTGACCAAGATAGAGTCGCATGACAATCCTGCTGATCCATTTACGATGACCTTAATGGCTAAAATGTTTAAAGGTCACGTAGAGGGTCTAGGATTAGGAGATATGTCTCACTTGCTTTGGTGCAAGTGGGAGATTGTTGGGGCTTTTACCTTAAAGCTTGTAATATGTAAATGATGATAAAATATATATTAAAGAAGTGGTCTTTTCATTCTAATTATATTTCTCATAATTTTATATCATATATACTTAACATCCAAGATTGTCGGATGCAATCTCTAACATAGTATATAAGTGTCATATACAAAGGAATTCAGTTTGAGATGAGCAATCTAAAGAGTCTACGGATAGAAAATAGAGCTGAGTACTTTATTGTGGTTAATCTACAGCCGGGTCGGTTCCAAATGTATAGTGGTCTTATCCTAAACTATTCATATGGTGATATAAAAACGGAGGCACCTTATATGATGTGATTATATAGAACTAGGTCACGATCTATATGAATCTCTCACCAAGAATCGTTAAATGATAAGATTTGTATATATCGACAAATGATGGCTATATATGGGTGATCATAATCCTTAGTGTCTTATTGACTTGTTCGAATTAGATCGTGGTTTTAAATATACCATGGGTGAGATCAAAGTTGCATTCCCGGTCAATAACTTCGAATGTTGGAATCGCGGTTTTGGCTTAAAGCTAGGAAGGTATGTACACAATAGTGAAATTCACTTCTTCTTGCAAGAAGTAGATAATAGTTCCCTTAAGAGTTGATTCGGGGCTTGAACATTATGAGCCCTCTCCTTCTTCCTTGAAGAAAATTAGGATTTATTGTTCATTATAGAATCAATGGTACTTAGTGGAAAGATATAATTAGAGGGGTATAACGGATGTTATGGACTAACTCTATTTATGAACTATTTAAGGATGATCATACCATATGCAATAGATGGACAACTATAATTTCAGTTTGTGTACTACAGTTGTGAGAGTGTAGCTTTGGGTTTTTAGTGGAATAACTCCGAGTTTAATAATCATGAGATATTAATTAAAGAGTTTAATTAATTATTTCTAAGGATTATTGGAGATCAAGATTGTGGGTTCATTATGTCCCCTTGCTAGCTTGGAACTTTAAGGGTAACAATGGTCACAGTGAATTAACTGGAGTGTCCAATTAATTGTGTTACGAAAGTGACACGTATTTATTTAGGGATGAATTAAATGATGATATTATTTAATTCATATATTAATAATTGAGAATTATTAATTAATTATTAACCGGAGGTTACAGGTTTGAACCATGACCGAGAAAAGGATAAAATAATAAGATTATTTTATTTTCTAACTAGGTAAAGTGTTTGAGTCCTAGTGAACTAGGGTTATATGGGATTTAGAATCCTATACCAACTTGGCCAACAAAATACTCATTATCTTATTTTAAATATATAGGGATATATTTGGAAAAGGATTTGTAACTTGTTTAAAATATATAAAGATATACTATAAAAATAAAAAGACAACACAATACCTAACACGTTGAAAAGCATAGAAATGAAAGAAACAAGATAGCGTGCGGCCAACAACAATTAAAAAAGTTTTTTTTTCTTTCTTATTCAAGTGTGGCCGAATTATTTCGATAAAAAAAACAAAGGTTGCTTTTGTGTTATTTTCTACAACTTTCATACGACTTCCTGAAGCCCGTGACGAGCCTACAAGTAGTTGTCGGAACCTGGGAGATATCGAGGTAGGTCTAGTGGTATAAATTGGAAAGCTATATCAAGAAGTGAAAGAACGAAGGAGTTAGCCTGTAGGTATGATTTCCAATCTTACATGTTATGTATATTTCGTATATGGTTATTAAGTCACTTAAATATTTATAAAAAGTTTTGAAATCCCTTCCGCTGTCTGACTCTAGGGCTTACAGTCTTCGTACAATCGGTTAAGGTTGAAAGGAACATCCTTCACATCACCGATCATGTAGCGTTCTGGACCTCTATCATGAACAAAGCTTTCCTAGAGGCTTAAAAGATCTTATGTCCTAAGAAACTTTTTAACTGGCATTTGAAATTTAGAAGGCAACTCCGCCTCCTTGATCTTTTTTAAGAATGGTGCATTCATCTCACCCTAAGGGATCCTACCATAATTCTCGATGCTTACCTTTCCTCAGCTCCTCAATCTCCTTGGCTATTTTTGCCCCTTTGTCATGGAGGCATTTAGATCCACCATCCATGGACCAAACTTTTAGGTCTTCATTGTTTGATGTTTCTGATGTCGTGGATGCTTTCCTATGGTTCAAGGTGGTTTCATTAGGAACTCCATTTGTCCCGGTGCTACCAGCAGCATCAGACCATGGTTGTCTCTCATCTTCCACTGATTTGACTGGGGGTAGATATTCCCTAGGAAATAGATGGATCGCAGATCAACCCATTGGGGTTTAAAATCCATGGGACGTCTAGAACTTAAGGTTATAGCCTGAGCCTATCAAAGGCCGGTATCCAAGTACCTAGTTTGGTGGTATCACCTTTGGCTCGGGGTACCCTGAAATAAGGAGTGATTCTTTCCGTAATCATTCAAAGATGAATGCTTTCCACGAATGTCGCAGCTTGTTGTTTCAGAATGCCTTAGTTTGTTCCCGAGATAGATGGGGCATGGGGCATAGACCGTGCATTTGATGATGGGACCGGTGCCGGGTTATGGTGCTTCGATCCCTTCCTACTCTTCTAAATCCTTTGAGTATAAGCAAGTGACTGGTGCCCTGATGGGTTGGGATGTCCTTGAGAAGATCGGAGCCTCATATTGGCAAGTTAAAAAGAAGAGCTGAGCAGGTTTTTTTAAGGAGTGTGGAAATGTTCCCACAGATAATGCCAAAAAGTGTTAAATGAAAAATCGTTGGGTAGATTTCTGATCAATACCCTCAAACTGCAACCTAGGAGATCACAGTAGGATCGGTACCTCTATGTACTGGGGTTTTATATGAACAAAAAAGATAGGCAATAGGTAGAAGAAAAAACAAACACTGGGATTCTATTATTGATGAAACAATTTTTCCTGATACAATGTAGGTCGGATTTCTCTCTCTCCCTCTCTCTCTCTCTCTCTATCTCTCTCTCTTTACACAGTAGGCGATGGCTAACACGTGCAAGTCCATAAATGGAAATTTCACAATAGGCGATAGTGTTCCAACTCTTTTCCTGATGTTTTTCTCTCAATTTTAGGATCTCTTTCTTTGACCTTTGTCTTCTTATTTATGGTTTCCGATTCATTCTGTAAATTTCAGAATAATTGATCACTTAATATGCAAGCATCCGAAACCCTATTTTGGTGTTGATTGAGGTTGTGTGTATGCGTGGGAATTGACTATTTTCATTTTATTTATGGTGCTTTTAGATGGATGTAATGGTCAGCTTTCTATCCTGCTTGGTTGGAGACAAACGCAGGCTTCATACCTTTGGATGTAGCTCTATTCTAGGTCCCTTAGTGTATCGGGTCCGCTCTTACTGAGGCAATTTTCTCCTTAACGTGTTGAAGCCTTCTCACTATCGTTCTCCATGCTGGATGGATGAGATTTACTTATTAGATAGGTTCAAGACATGTATCTCAGTATTTGGATACCAAGTATCTGGTGTCGTGGTACCAATACACTTTTATACCAGGGAAATGGTATAATATGGCATCGAGACTCTCTAGACCATTGCAGCAGTGTTTCTCGGTACCGGGGAATCGGGATAGTCCCAATCCAGGTCCTATCAGGAGTCAACCCGATTCTTTTCTCTCTTTATATAGCATCCTTCTACTTCAAACAACTATGGTAGGGGAGGAAAATTCTTCTTTGGACCCATGCCAAAAAAGGTTGTTAACATGAATAATTCCACTTTCTCTAAATCAACTCTGTAGGGGTTTGATATATCTAAAGAGACACAAGTTTATAAACTGACTAAATCCATAGAAATGATTGAAATCTCAACAGAGATACAAAACTATAGAAATTGAGGGAAATTCTATTAATTATAAAAGTCTATGAAAAAACTAAATCCATTGAAATGGAGTAATCTCAACAGAGATACAAGCTTAAAGAAATTGAAAAAAAAAACCTATAAATCTTATGAGAGAAGTGTGAAATCATAAAGAAACAATCATTGATGATGCATTTTTATACACAACAGTGTTACTGAAAGTAAAAATGATAATTATGATTTTTATAATATCAATTATTGTAGACAAAGACATGATTGACCTAAATGAAGAGAAGTAATTCAAAAGGAATTGACTTCATAAGCCAAGCATAAAGCATTTAGCCCAATAGTACTCTATACACCTTGAGATGTCAAACTAGTTGTATACTAAAACGTAATGAGAAAAACGAGATCGTGAGATATAAAGCACGACTCGTTATACAAGATTTCTCATATAAACTTGGTATTCAATAGTTTTGAATACGATTATGTTCTGAATTTTTGAAAATTTTGGTTGCCTCTAAAAGGCTTGAAATGCGTCTCCTAGACTTAGTAATCATTTATTGTCATACCTGAAATTAAATAAACATGTCTAAACTAACATAGGGGGTTGAATAGGTTTTAATCGATTAGTTACAAAATTTCGATTAGTCAATATGATCAAATCACCCAAATGATATCAAACAATCAATTGACAATTTAAATTTACAGAAAACAATAAAAATACATCAATTGATTTACGTGAGAAACCCCCCAACTGGATAAAAATCATGGGCTATCCATCTAACCACACAGTCCTCAACTCCACTAAATGTAATGATGTTTACAACCTAGGTTGACCTCTAGTCACATCATTCTTGGAACATAATACACTATTACTACCCCGTGGGCCTTTTATAGTGATTATAGACCAAATGCTTGTGCACTAACCACTTAACCACAAGACTTGACTCAAAGAAGAGTTTAAACAATCTAATTCAATAAATTATATATTCTAAAATGCAAGTAATGCTAGGCAACACTAAATGCCTATCTAGAGATTAATGATGGCAATCAAACAATCGTAGATATCAATGTCTATATGAAGATTCATAAAGACCTAATTAGATGAAAATATGCAAGTCTAAATCCTAGTCATCAAACAAAGCCCAATCAACACATGTTGTCACAAAATATAACAAGGGCAATAAATATGCATTAAGAAATGCAATTAATGAGTCCTAAATATCAATGTCTAGATGCAATATAGCACGGTTGCGCTAGTAAAGCACTAGTGGTGCGCTACTCGTCAAGTGCAATGCTTCGCCCCTGTTTCATAAATTGGCGGCATCTCACTCTTTTAGAGTTCGATTGTGTGATTGGGTGGTGCGGTGATTTGTAAGCCCACATGCACATGTTTCCCACACATGTCAGCCCACACATGTTTTTTCCATGTGTTTAAGTTGCACATGCCACTCACATGCCTTATAAAGATTGCCAACGTTGTCCATTAGTGGCACACCATCGCCACATCTCACACACAACACACACCAATGCTCCAACAAATCCGGGACCCAATGGGGACTGGGATAATATGTGATTCAGACCTTACAAAAAACCATAATTCATAAAGCTTCACAATTAGAATCATCAACAATACAACCACCAAAATACAATACCCAAACCTGATACCATTCATTTTATTAAAATCTCTGAAGTCTAATGTAATTACAACATTAAATAAATTGAATTTCTTACAACACGTACAACAGGAAATTAAATCTTCTGGTGATATATATCTCCCATAAGTTAATGTAAACCTAATCCATTCTAAATATAAAAACTTAGTCTGTATAAATGGTGGTGACAAGGGGTGAACCGTCAACTCGGTAAGTAAAATCATGTATAACATGTAAAAAAAAATAGCCTTTGTAAATCCTTTATGTTCAAAAACCTTGCTCATAAACTTTTCAAAGAATTCAAAACAATGTAATACTTAATAATACTTGAACCAACATTTAATACAAATTACGTACTTATATATCAATAAAACAGTTGAAGCAATACTTAAAATTATATTCGTTCATATATTCTTAAATCATAAAACATTTCATAAAAAAGTATAACAATATTAAATCAAAAGATCATTTATTAATAATAATTTAAATCACTATAATTTCATGGAAGTAACGATACAGATTAATCACTTTGTAAAATAGTAAACAAATAATTTTACAATATAAATGGTATGCATTAATCATATTAGTAAAGCAGTAAGCGGATAACTCATGTCTCGTAGTGTCACAATTACCCCGTGTGACACGACAATAACAATATATCACAATTACCCTGTGATGCGGTAATAACAATATATCATAATTACCCATGAGACGCGACAATAATAATATGTGTGTACACAGAATCCTTGATGGGCCAATAACATTAACGGTAACTAAGGACAGGGAGTCAAACATAAAACACAATTTTCTTTAATTTTCCTTTTGAATCATTTATAAGAGATGTCAATTTTGAAAGTTAAGATATCATATAACAAAAATATCGCATCTTGTAAAAAAAATTCAAAACAATTATATCAAAATATTTTAAAAAGTTTTTGACATTATAAATCACATGGTTAGACAAAATGAACACTTAAGTGGAAATCAATAACATTAATAAGTCATCCCAAATTATAAATCAATATATCTAAAATATTTAGAAACGTAACATATATACATTTGAAAACATAATAGTCATGAATTAGTTTACATAAATAATATATATTTTATTTAAAACCATAACACATCATGAATGAGTTTACTTACCTCGAATTCGTACGAATCCGCTCTAATTCTAGAAGATCAAGAATCACTCAAACCTTTACAATTACAATTTCAATTACTGTCATAACGTCATACACCATATCATTTTAATCGACATAAATGACTTGTATTTAATTAAACTTAAAATCTATTCTTTCAGCTAATTATCGCATTTGACCACCCTTTACTCCACGATTTGTAATTAATTCTCTACAACTCCAAATCATACAAAATTGGCATGGCTAATCTAGACATGTATAAATACTACAGTAAAGTTATCAACTTAATCCAAGAACATTAGAATATGTAAAAATCAATTCTTTTTCTATTTTTCGAATCTGTCGAGCGGAAACCATATGTTTACCTCTATCCACTCCGAAAATCATAGAAATATTTATACTGATCTATAAATCATGGAATTTGACTTAGAGACGGTAGACACATCATTCTATCTATATGTAAATTTTCATAATTTTCCAACTTCAATAACTCACTCTAAACATTTTTTGAAGGCTGGTCAATCAAAAACAAAGAGTTCTAGTAGTTTATGTGATGGTTCGAATATCCAATAAAAATCATACAAGTGACCATCAACAACAAAATGTATATAAATCAGCCATAAACATTTCTACAAAAATAGAGTAATATAACTAGGAAGTCCATGACATTAAAGAAATACGGTAGAAAAAAAAACAACTTACCTAATGCCAAAAGCTCTCCAAACTACTTCTGATTTCGTGTTTCTCCATGGAGAGAACTTAGGTTGGCTGCTTGAACGAAAAGGAGAACAGTTGTTTCTATTATAGATTTTTGTTCTTTTCTCTTAGTCGTAGGGATTGTTGTATCACACATTTAAATAACGTTAAAAGTTCTAAACCCAAGCAATCAATAAGAATCTAACCCAAATAAGGAATCCTAGCAATCAATAAGTATCTAACCCAATTATGGAATCCAATTTATGATAGTATATATTGCCTTTTTTTCTGTTCTACGTTATAAAAGGAATTTAAGATTTACTAAATCTCTTAGGGATCAATTTACCTACTCTTGATCTTTTCAAAACATGAAAATATATGGCTGTTACAAGAGTGCCTGACCAAAATCACTGGTCGAGTAGCACAACATTAGCGCTTTACTAGCGCAAGGTTGCTAGACCAAAGGAGTTGGTCGAGAAGCGCAACAAGGGCGCATAGCCACAACAACACAAAAACTCGAGATATTAGCGCCCTAAATCATGACCAGACGACATCGAAATCATTTGTATGATATACTGTTGGAAAGGTATGAATGTCTAGTTTTTTCTCCTTGTTACCTAATGAGGTTTCGATGTCTGTAGAAAGATATATGGTCATTCGACCGATCAAAGGTCAAATTTGGACAACAACAAGATTGCCATTACTCATGTTATTGGACCTTGTGACCCAAGACCAATCTAAAAGAGGAAAAAGTACCTCTTTAGTGGTCACACATTGCGCTAAGACAAGCTCATCATCGGGTAAGCACGAACATTTTCGATCACACAACTGGAAATGAATTACGACACACAAAACCACACTTAGATCTAACAATGAGGTGCAAGTGTGATATGTATAATGGATGCACACATATAAGCAATTAGAACATAAATACAAGATGACTAAAGCATGCATGAGTAGTGAGTGTGTTTCCTCAAGAGTCAAGTCAAGTGATATACCTTTTTCACTTGCTCATGAAGTAACGGAGATGCTTGGAAGCATGCCACCGAATATTGAAACTACCTATTACAAATCAATCCCCGACTTGGTTTGTTATGAAATAAGTCAATCATAAAACAGAGGTCCTTACAATCTCCCCCTTTGGCTATTTCATGACAAAATCACCACTCACAAAAAAAAGCTATTGGTCAACAAAAGTACATTCTACATTACAATAAGAGATGCATAAGATTCTAAGTCTTCAAGGTCTTTAATCTCTTCACAGATCATCATACCTCCACACAATAACAAGAAAGCACTTCCCAAAAGCAAATGCATGTGAGGTAAACAAAATATAAAAAACATTTGCACTCAAAAACAATAAAGCAATAAAAAGTAATGCATGTGCAATGCTCCCCTTAAAAGGTTACTCTGTCTCAAGACTTCTCCCTCATAGCTTAAGTAATACTCCACCTATTTTCTCAAGACTTCTCCCTTTTTTTTATCATGAGATAGGCAAATTAGCTCCCCCTATCGGGTTGCTTTATCAAAGAGAGATATTTGTACAAAAGATGATTGCATAGTCATATACATAAACTTTATGCAACTTAAATAATTGAGAGAGAATCAAGGAGTTTTATTTAAAGAAAAAATGTCTGAAAATTGTTGCTTTGCATACAAGACATATAGCATTAAAGTTTAAAAAATGGTATTTGGTAAAGCAAACATCAAAAGAGTTTTCGAAAAAATTCAAACCAATTTGTACCCTTTTGTCACCAAACAAGATATAGTTTCCAAATATTTTAAACATACAAACAACTATATCAATCATTAACGACCAAACAAGACATGGATATTCTATCCTTATTGATTGAGTGGATATGAAATTCTTATTGATTGTTGTCTTCTTTAAATCATTAAGAAGAGAGAGAAAATTAATTTGGATATAAAATCCATATTGATTGGATGGATATGAAATCCTTATTGAGATTAGTCTTCTCATTTGCAATCTAGTTAGTGCAATCAAGAAACATTTCTTGCATATTATTTTGAGCATGTCATAATCAAGTTCACATGTCATGGAGATAAACTGTATGTCATTCAAGTGTACTTCCATTTCTCCTAATCCAAAAGTGCAAGTTTGAACATAAATATAACACAGATTATAAACAAAACAATATTACACACTTCTTGAATGAAAATAACATATGAGCATATATGTGCAATCAAGATTCTCAAGCAATTAATGAAGAAGCATAAAGTTGATCAAATTTTTGCTCATTTCAACAATGCAAGTTCGGTCTCTTTGCTTGATCTACTCTCATGTGGCCAATTCCAACTAAGTCAATGGGAGACATGAGCCCTTATAGACCTACCAAGTCCATCAGACCTAGTTGAGTCTATAGGTGACATGTTAGCACAATAGCATACAGGTTCATCGTTTCTAATCCACTCAGGTGACACATTTTCATTTCTAGTGGTCATGGTCAACATGGTACTTGATTTCCTTGGTCATTTTCTCTAGAATTCCTACATTGGCTCTTTTAAGTCCATTCATTTCCATCAAGCTCTCAACTCTACATTTCTTAATGTATCTATAACAATTTTGCCTAATATGCCCATCAACACCACAATAATGATAAGTAGGTAAAAAGTTAAGAGTCAATCCTTATGAGGTCATTAGAGACTTGTCATGCATTTTATGTCACCTTTGGTTTTGAATCGGGTCTCTCCTTTTGTGTTGTTAAACCGGGTTGAGACACCTCCTCGGTTGAGCTTGCTTCAAAGTTGGTGGCACTTTGGTTGAGACATCCTCAAAGATTAAGGTTGAGCTTCACTCTTTGTTGGCATATTCACTTGGCCAATTTTGGAAGACTCTCCAATTTCAATCTTCCTCCTAGGATACTAAGATGGAGGAGATAACTTAGGAATAAATTCCTTCAAAAAATTTGTCTTATCCGAGGAAGGTATGGACTCATCATTTACAAAGCCAAGCCTTCTCTTGTCATTGGGCTTTTTTCCATTGCTTAACATGTTGTCAAGCTTTTCTAAACTTGAAGTAACCTTAGCAAGAGTATTTCTTACCTCCTTAAGTTCCTTCTCCAACATCACTTCATTCACTTTGATAATTGTTCTTAATTGGAGATTTTCTTTCGTCAACCTTAGAAATTCATCCTTTTTCTTCTTCAAACATGTTTGAAGATAGTCAATGAACTCTTGATAATTTACCACATCATCACTTGAGTTTCTAGAGCATGAACTATCTTGATCGAAGCTTCTCCCACTTGTTTTATCATGGATCATATGTTCAAGGATAGATTCTCTTAATGCTGCTCCTCTTTGGTCTCCGCTTTCCAAGTCATCCTTCTTGAATTCTTCAAGTGACAAACACTTGGTGAGTGCTTGAGCTTCTTCATGGTAAGAGACCGAAAATGTAAAGTAGTCCGTATCACTATCACTCAAGATTGAGGAACATTCTTCAACAACTTCCACTTTGTTGTTCCTCTTGTGAAAAGTGGCAAGGGAAACAAAGTTAGCCATGTATTCATCATCTGAAGACTTATTCTTGTCTTCAAGGTCATCACTATCACTCCACATGGCAGCTATTGTCTTTCATTTGTTTTTATTCTTCAAGTTACCATAATCCAGTGAGATGTGCTCGATTCCCCCACACTTGAAACACTGAATACTCTTTCTTAAAGACTTATATTGGCTATCTTTATAATCTTGAACTCGGTCTTCTTCTTAAAGTCATTACCACTTGATTTAAGGCTTTCTTCTTTAGCTTCAAAAACTTCTTGAATCTCTTCATAGTGAGAGCCATCTCTTCATAAGAGTCATTATACATCTTCTCTTGCTTTGATGTCCTCAAAGTAACCATTTTTTGCTTCTTAGGTTAAGAATTAGGCTTCATCACCTCATAGGCCAACAACTTCTCAATGACTTCAGTTAGTTTTATCTTTTTGTACTCATTATTCTCCTCTATAGCGGCAACCTTTGATTCAAACCTTTTAGGAAGAGATCTCATGATCTTTTGGTTGATCCTCATGTCGGTGTAAGGATCCCCAAGTTGATGGATTTGGTTGACAATGTCCATCAACTTGATTTAGAAGTCATTGAAGCACTCATCTTCTTCCATCCTAAAGGGTTTAAACTTGGCTTGCAACATTTAATGCTTAGAGTTTTGACAGTGTTCGTCCCCTCATGTGCCATCTCAAGAATCTTCCATGCTTTACGGGAATTCCTAGTACTTTGGATGAGCTTGTATTGGTTGTCATCTATGGCACAAAAAATGGTGTGCATCACCTTGTTGTTCCACTTAGAGGCTTCAAAATCCTAAGCAATCCATTCCGACTTCGGCTTGGAAACATTGCTTTCATCTTCAAGAGTCTTGGTGGGTGGAGTATACCCATCTTCAATTTTCATCAAGACCTTGTCATTAATTAATGAAATATACGACTACATCCACCCTTTCCATCAGGAGTCATTGTCACCATTCAGCAAAGGTGGTCTTATACTCAATGCTCCGTCTTTACTCGTACCGAAATGACTCATAGTGTTTGGGTTAATGTATGAAATGAATGCAAATGAATGCAACAATCAAAATGCACATAAATGCATGACACATGAAACAAGAGCAAGGATCACCTAAGTATGTCCAGGAACTCGCTCTAATACCAATTGAATATAAATAAGCATGTGTCTAAACTAACATATAGGGGGTGAATAGGTTTTAATCGATCAGTTACCAAATTTACAATTGGTCAATATTTTCAAATCATCCAAATGATATCAACCAATCAATTGATAATTTAAAGATGTGAAAAACAATAAAAACACGTCAATTGATTTACGTGAGAAACCCCCAAACTGGGTAAAAATCACGAGCCATCCATCTAGCCATAGGGTCCTCAAATCCACTCTAAGTAATAATGTTTACAACCTAGGTTGACTTATAGTCACAATATTCTTGGAATATAACACACCACTACTACCCTGTGGGCCTTTTATAGTGATTATAGACCAAATGCTTGTGCACTAACCACTTAGACACAAGAATTGACTCAAAGAAGAGTTTCATCAACCTAAGTGAATATATGATATATTCTCAAATACTAGGCAACACGAAAGCTAGATATCAATTATGGCAATCAAAAAATCGCAAATATCAATGCCTATATAAAGATTCACAAAGACCTAACTAGATGAAGATATGCAAGTCTATATCCTAGTCATCAAGCAAAGCCCAATCAACACATGTTGTTACAAAATATAACAAGGGCAATAAATATGCAATTAATGAGTCATAAATATCAATGTCTAGATGCAATGCATATAGACTGAGCTAGAGGGCAATAATATCCTAAATACAAGCTATCATAAAACAAACCCAATCATGTTATCAATCATCAATATATGCATTTACTTGCATTCAATGAAAGAGATTGATGATTTCCATGCAAAAAAAAAACGGACTTCTTGGACTATAAGAACAATAACAATTATAAAAGTTTATTCTTACCTACCAAGACAAGAATGATGAAGATCCATGCCTTAAAGATGCTCAATGATTCATGAAGAGGATAGGTGTTGGGTTTTGGAGAGTTAAAGAAGCCTTTTTGGAGCTTTTTCTCTCTAGGGAACTCTTAGTCTCTCTAAGGTTTTGTAGTTTGAGTTCATTAAGACAAATGATGATAGGTGTATTTATAGTGTTTAAATGATATCCCTATAAATTCCATGAATTACCCTTTAAAAATGAGTCAAATCGAACTACTAATGAGTGAGATATGGCCAAATTACGAAACAGGGGCGAAGCAATGGGCTTGACGAGTAACGCATCACTAGCGCTTTACTAGTGTAAGGTTACTGAACCAAAAACATTGGTCAAGTAGCACAACACTAGTAATTTTCTAGCACAAGGTTATTGGACCAAAAGCACTGGTTAAGAAACGCAACAAGGGCGTATAGCCACGATAACACAACAACTCAAGGTTCGAGCATCCTAAACCATGACCAAACGACATTAAAACCTTTTGTATGGTATACCGTTGGAAAGGTATGGATGTCTACTTTCAACTTTTTTTTATCTAATTAGGTTTTAATGTTAGTAGAAAGAGACATGATCATTCGAGTGATTAAAGGTTAGATTTAGACAACAACAAGATTGCCCAAATTCTTGGTATAAGACCATGTGACCCAAGACCAATCCAAGAGGAAAAGGGATCTATCTAGTGGTCACCATCGCGCTAAGGTAGGAACACCATCATTCAAGTACGGATGTTTTCGATCACACAACAGGAAACGAATTACACCACACAAAACCACACTTAGATCTAACAATGAGGTGCAAGTGTGATATGTATAATGGATGCACACATATAAGCAATTAGAACACAAATGCAAGATGACTAAAGCATGCATGAATAGTGAGTGTATGTCTCTTCAAATGTTAAGTCAAGTGATATACCTTTTGCTCTTGCTTTTGCTTTTGAAGTCACGGAGATGCTTGGAAGCTTGTCATTGAGAACTTAAGCTACCTATTACAAAATCTTTCCCGACATTGTTTGTCATGAAATAAATCAATCATAAAATTGAGGTCCTTACAACACCTTTCACCAAAAATGGCCATTTTGAAATGAAATCCTCATATAATGGTCATTTTGATAGTGTGGAAACAACTAAGTGGTTGGTAGGGTAATTATCCCAATGAATTTTGACTTCTCGATTTCCATAGAAGAGCTTCCATGAGAAGCCAGATGTGGTGGCTTTTGACAAATGGACTTTTAGATTGTATAATCTCTTTTTTAAAATAATACAAACATACCTTAAAACTATTTTTAGAGTCCAAAAGAGCTTTTGACTCCTCTTAAAGCAATGCCAAACAAGCCGTATCTCACCTCTAAAGCGGGAAACTTTACACCAACTCTAGAACATGAAATTAGATTATCTGACAAAACATGTTCATTATAAATGCATCACAAAGAAACTGATCCCAGATTTGGTAATTGGTACGCTAACTTAGGAAGAGAAAATTGTAAGCGGCGTTCGGTAAAATTTTTTAGAATAGTTTTTTTGTTTTCACAAATAAAAAGACATTAGAAGCTTGTTCGACACAAGATTCCAGTTTACCAATTTTAAAATCAACAAAATTGATTTCTAATATTTTACCTTGGTAATTGAGAACAATATTTTAATGTTTCCGATGTTTATAAACTCAACCAATTCCAAGTGTAACGGGTTCAAGAACCTTTCAACTTTATTTAATTATTTTGACAAACTTTTTATTTCTCCTCTTTCTTCTTCTACCTCCGCGAGTCTGTGTCAATCCTCATTTTTTTTTTAAATAATCTTATTCATCCTCCTTTTATATATATATACATACTTGGCTTTGAGGCACACGTAAGACATGTGCTTATTTCAGTACCTGTGTTTCATATTTTGAAATATACATACCATCCATCTAATAGTGGAAGAAATAGTCACAAACATTTTCGCCATCATTCAACAAAAATAATTTAATCAATGTTGAATAATAATCAGATTAAACACCCAAAACCTTCCATTTATCCATCCACTATCAAGATGCATCAATGTTCATGTCAAAGTAGAGTTTTACATTATCAACAGGTATAAAATTGTAAACCCCATTCATTGAAAGTCTTTTAAACTTTCAAAAGGAGTTTACGTTATCTACAAATATAAAGTAAAACCCCGCTATCGAAAACTTTATAAACTTTCAAATGATAGATATCCCAAAAGTTCCTAACTATTGTTAGTTTGGAGTTTAACAAAAAGATATATTTACAATGTCATATTTCTTGAAAGATTTATGTCTTATGTTTGATGATATCTTCACTAACTGTTTCATGGATTGCAACAAGATTTAGTTTGTGGTTAATAAAATTAAAATTAAGAATACAACTTCCTGTCCCCCCAAAAATAACAGTTAAGAACATAACTTCCTATTTTATTGCACACAATCTTTGAAGAAGAACGATTTGAAGAATACACTTAGTTTAAAATAAGAATTCAAGCCGTTAACCATTCCAAAATAAACTCATAAAATTAAAATATACAGAAGATGATGTGAAGCAAACATTGAATACACACGAAAACAAACCCATAGATTATTTTTTTAACTAGAAATTGCAGTACCAAAAACTTAAATGGACTTATGGGTCAGTTTTACTCTGAGCTCATAGCTTCTGCAAGAACTCCAATTTGAGAAATATTCAAACCGTTGAAAAAGCCTTGGTAGTCAAGCATATAAATTTGAATCATTTTCTTCAACCCTTTAATAGCACAATCCATATATTTAAGTAACTGGGTTACCCAACCAATTTACTAAGAAGTGCTTATATAGGTTGTCCATCTATGAAACAACCTTTTTAAAGCAGTTAAGAAAAAAATAATAGAAATTTTAACTAATTCTTACAATTTCACTCTCAAGTAAACTAAACTTTAACAAACATCAATCCGTAGAATCAAAAGCATCACTAAAAATAGAAATTTTGACAAATAACAACACAATCGAAACAGTTAAAAACTTATAAACGAATCCAATAAAACTCAAATTAAGTTCAAAATCAACAACAAATTACACTACAACCTAAAATTTTCTCAACACAGTTGTCAATCACATAATCGAAGCAATTCAGTACCTAAAAGTTCATAGAAAGCAAACCTATTTCACTCTTAGGTGAGCTAAAATTTAACAAATATTAATCTATATCTAAAGTGTATATACAAACAATTAACAGAAACATATTCAGCTCAAACTCACCTATAATAGTTGGAGCGAAATCTAGTTTTGTTCGGTAAGCTTCTGGTGTCTCTTTCTCTCTCTTTATTGCACATTTGTATCTCCTTTATTTTTCTATTTTCTTTTTCTTTTTCCTTATCAGATGAATCCACCTCTTGCACTCAAATCACTTTTTTTTTAAAATATATTTTTTCTTTCCTTCACTTTACAAACGTCACATGTATATTTAAGTCATCAAGTTGCATGGCAATTAAATTTATACCCTTTTATAATTTCTTATTCCTTTTCAAATCATTTAATGCATAGAAAATAATATTTCATCCCTTATCTCATTTTACAATATATATATATATATATATATATATATATATATTTATCAATTCAAATACCTATTGATTTGGCTTCAGTCCACATCATTATCTCTAGCCTTTCAGCAAATAAATTCCATCTAAATTCATAATAATTAGGGTACACTATTTAACAATGATTTAACCTACTTAAAATGTTAATTAAAATAAATTTTTAAAATTACTATACAATCCCTGTTGTGTTACTATTACTAAGACATGTCTATTAAGTAATGCTACAAACTCGAAGGCTTATATTTGTCATTAGACTTTCAAAGAAAATATAATGGATGCTATAATTAAAATCTTACTAAAACCTACCTATTAAGTAATTTTATAAATTTTAAGGGTTGTATTTGTAATCTTACTTCCAAATATATATTTTTTTAAAAAAAAAGTCAAAGAAATTAGAAGAAAAAATAGGGCTATAATTCTAGCTGACAACTCCTTCTATTTATATTTATATATACATATATATATATATATATAAATTTTCAAGTCAGTGCATACTGATATAACTTACATTAGTAAATTGGATGTGGACCATTAGATTTACATGTTTTGACTTAGTGTGTATGCACTTGTTAGTGCCTCTCTATAATCAGTGGATCACTGTTTCAAGTCAGTGCACACTGATATAACTTAAATCAGTAAATTGGATGTGGATCATTAGATTTACATGATTTGTCTTAGTGTGTATGCACTTGTTAGTGCTTCTCCATAATCAGTGGCTCACTGATGTAAGTTATATCAGTACACAATATATATATATATATAGCGGTTCTCTGGTAAGGATAGTCCTGATATAAGAGGTATGGACGTCCAACCACCGCCACACATTGGGTATAGGTGTGAGTATTATTATGTGTGGTTGTGGTTAAAAGTCCTGATATAATAAAGCTCTGACGGTCCTGATAGGAGAATTATTCTCTCTCTCTCTCTCTATATATATATATATAGTTTAAAAAATTTCTTTATTCCATTATATGTATTCAACAATCCATACATGATACATATTATTATTATTGTTATTATTGTCAAGTGGTATGCACCTCATACATACACTAAGAGGTTGTTGTTTGAGTCTCTCCCCCTCCCTAAAATCCAGCATTATTGTAATACTTCAAAAAAAAATGTTGTTTTTGGTGATAATATTATTGATAAATATAATTTTGTCCCACAAAAAAGTTCAAATTTATGAAATAAAAAATTTGAATTAAACATTGTAGAATGTTTAATTATTTATAACTACATGTAATTGTAAATGGTTTTGAAAATTATTTGCATTATACACATATTTTTTCATTTCAAATTACTACTGGTAGACCAGTTTTTTATGTTTTTATTATGAGAATACTGTTTTCAATCATTGCTACCAGATGCATTTTCGGATAAAAAAATATATAAAAATCAATTTCTCGAAATCAATTAAAAACGAGAAAAAAGAAAACGAAAAACGAAAACGTTACCGAACAGCCCCGTTAATATCAAGTAGTAATGCACCATTTATCCTTCATATTGGACCAAAACAATATGCACCGTGTTAGGCCAAAACAGTTTTTGTCTAGGCTTAGAGCATCTCCAATAGTCTCCCTTGAAGGCACCCCTTAGCTTAATTAAGTGAGGATGTGTATTTTTACAACTCTAACAAGACCCTAAATGGCTTCCTTAATTGTGTTCTATTGGAGTTCCTTCCTTTAATAAAAGGGTATTTTTAGACCCCCTTAAATAAAGTTGGCAATTCGGGTTCATGGGTCGGGTTGACCTTAACCCGACACGACCCGAATAGTATTAACAATTAACCCGACACGACTCGTTTAATTAAACGCGTCAATATTTTAAAACCCAACACGACCCATTTAATTAAACCGGTTGACCCGTGACTCGTTTTAAAAAAAGGGTATTTGTTTTTATGTGAAATACAGATATTTGCTTTCTCATACAGAGATGAGAAGAGAATCAAACTTACAGATTTCTGGAAAAAAGATTGACAAATTAAAGAAGAAAAACTATAAACTAAAACTTCTAACTACAAATTACAAATAATCATAACAATTACAAATAAAATAAAAGCTTCTCTAAGGTTCATTTCGACTTCAATCCATGAAAGAAAAACATGCAAAATTCATTCAATAGTACCATTTTTTTCTTTATTTTCTCATTGTTGCTCTGCTAAATTTTGGTAAAGATACAAAAATCATCTTCCTCGATCCATTCAATCGTCAATTTTTGACGGATTAAGAAACTAGGAAGAAAACATTTTTCTTCAAATTCATGATCTCAATCTCAGTATGTTCAATGATTGATGATATTGAACAGTATCATTGTTTTTCATATTTTTTTTCTTTCTTAAAATCACCATCTTCTCCCTCCACCAATGATCTCTACATCCCAAGTTTTTCTCATTTACCCCATTGATGATTATTTGACTTCTAAAATACAAAGATATTTGCTTCTATGTAAAAAGAAAATACGAACCTTAAAAGGGATGACGTCGGAGAGACGGAGACCAGTAGAGAAGAGAGACGACGCCATAGACTAAACCTGAGAGAGTGAAAGGCGATTTTGGTCGGTAGAGTTAGGGTTAGGGATTTTGGGTTGTGACTACTGCTTCTATGTGTGAAACTGAGGCTCAGTTTGGTATTGCTGTGTTGTGGGGAGAAGTGTTTTTGAAATTGTTGTGGGGGGAATTGCTTTTGGAATTGCTGTGGGAAGAATCAGCTGAGTGTTTGGTAAATTGATTTTCAAAAGTGCTGTGAGAACTAAAAGCAATTTCAATGTGTTTGGTAAACTGAAATAAAAAGTGTTGTGAGTGTATAAAATTACTAAAAGGACATAGACATCTAAATGGTACTAATGTGATATACTTTATATTTTTCTTGTTTATTTGTGTTTAGTGTTATATAATTATGGTACTTTATTGAATTAATTAGCCCCATTTTTTATTCTACTTTATTTAATTAATGAACCTTATTTCTTTATTTCTTTATTTATTTATTTTATTCTACCTTATTTTTTATTTCATTTTTATTCTACTTTATTAAATTAATTATCCTAATTTTTTATATACAGTTATGGCAACATTTTTTTTTTATAGAAATATAAGTCCATTTTTTTTTGTTAAATTTCGTTAAAGGAAAGGAAAAAGTTGAAAAGTTAGTAAAATTTCATTTAATATCATTGTAACACGTTTTCTAAAAGCAGAAGCCAAAATCCAAAAGCATGTATTTGTAGCTTCTCAAAAACTCAGTTGGGAGAAGCTAAAAGTGACCAAAAGCACTTCCCCGCGATTTTACCAAACACCATGTCTTAGGTCCAGAATCACTTTTGACCCCAAAAACAGCTGGGGAAGCAATGCCAAACTAAGCCTGAAGGAGTGAAGAATGAGTGATTATACAGCATGACAAAGTTCATTTATATCCCCTATAATAATCAAAATTACAAATGTACCATATCTAATATATGTGTTAAACGGGTCACCCGTGAACCAGTATAACCAAACCCGACCCAACCTGTATAGCCAAACAGGTTAAACGGGTTAACCTATTTATGACCCGAACTCGTTTAAAGCCAACCTGAACCCGTTTATTGATCTCGGGTTCATGTTGGGTTCGCGGGTCACGGGTCATTTTGACTGCCCTAGCCTTAAAGTGGACTCCATCTATTTAAGATTATTAAATGGGCTAAACAATATTTAATACTTATTAAACACAATATCTAATATTTAAATAATAATAATAAAATTATTAAAGGGGTCATTTAAGGGAGTATTGTTAGAGTATATACTTCGTTAATTATCCCTTAGAATAATATACATCCTTAAATAATGGAGTCTTCGATATAGACAGTTAGAGATATAACATTAAACCTATTTTTAGACTAAAAAAAGAAAATCCTATAGTTGCTTCTGGTGCACCGGATTAGAGAGGTTTGGACTGTCCAATTCGGTGGCCCCATTTTTTGGTTGCCCCACCTGGGCTGGACTGCGCTTTGTATAATCTTGCTTATGTTTAGATTTTTTTGTTAGTTTTTAATAATAAACTATTTAATAATAAATAAATTTAAAAATAACTCTTAGAGTTTGAGTAAATAATTTATAAATGAATAACTCGAATCCAACCAATAAATAAAAAACTTTAAAAAAATACACCATCTAGATAAATGGATAGATAGATACTATCGATATATACAATTATCTTACAAATAATATAAATGTACAATTTTATTTAAAATGAATTTTGAATATTGCTAATTTAGTATAATTAAATTATTGTAATGATGGATTTTGATAGCAAACTGTGGGTTTGATGTATCATATCGAGTAGAATTAAAGGCATATGTAGTTCGACGTTGGGCATCACTTGGTCTATTTTCTCAGTATTGAAGCAAGTTCACGGGGTTAAGAAGACCTTGGTCTGCCTGAGGCTTCATTCGACTGGGTCAGAGTGAGTTGTATTGTTCTTCTTAAAGTGTATCAAACAAAATGCAATTAATGAATGGCGAATTACGCGGAGCAATATAGAGAACGTTCGTGTGAGAGTTGAGAAAAGCAAGACTCTTTTCTTTGAAAAGGGGCATACTATTTATAGTGAAGGCCAAGAACTCTAGAATCAAAGGTTTAATGGCCATTAATTGCCAGTTTCGATTTGTGTGAATATTGTAATGATGGATTTTGATAGCTTCGATAGCCATTTGTCCACCGTTGGGGTCCATGTAACAATTGATGTCATCATAATCGTTGAATTTGAATTATACACGTTGGAACTATGACTAATTGGGCCTCAGGTTTGTGGGCTTTCATAAATCTGTTGATTTGTTTCGGGCTACTTTATGAGAACTTGTCTAGTAGGCTTGATGGTTAGGCAGTAGGCCCTATTTTTACCATTACAGTTTATCCCCCACTCGCTGAGCTTGAAATTCTCAAGTCGAAGAGTTGTTAGGTTCTTTTTTGGTCGACTTTAAATGTTGAGCAAAAAAGTTTGAGGACGAATATTCGAGATAGTCTTACTATTTTAGCAAAAATACACTTCGAGCATATGTTATTATGATGGAATCACTTTATTTGAAAGTGATCGACATTTTATGTAGAGCATTAGAATTCATCGACCACCAAATTGCTGTAAAGTTCATGACTTTGCACTTTGTAATTGTCAATATGAATCCCCTAGAGTTGATGTGTCACTAGCATTAAATGGCACGATTATTAATGTGATTGAATTCGATTTGAATAACAAATCGGTGCCTCTTTGGTTTTTGCAGAGAGTTACATCTCTTTGTGGGATGTTGATTTGATGCAACAAGTTCTTTCGTGAAGCGATACGTGTCCCTTGTTTGCTCTTTATATCTCCTTTCTTCTCATTTTCACTCTCTATTGCTTTTTGCGAGTTATTTAGAGAAGAAGAACAATTGATGTGGTGCTTCCTAATCTCAAATGAATTCCCTTTCATTTCTTAGATTTTTCTTGTAAGCTTAAACGATTCCTTTCCTACTGTATTATGTTCGATTCTTTTCATGGTCTCTCTCTCTCTCTGTCATGGGTTTTGCTTGTTTTTCTGGAGAATCTCTTTATTTTTTCTTCACGTTCTTCGTGTTCTTGATTACCTTTCAATGTATAGTTCTTTGAATGAATTGTTTGACTCAATTTTTACATAAACCTTATTTGTCAATATGTTTGTAGGAAATAGAGCACGTTCTCGATATAAGACATTGATCTCTGATTTGATTTCGTAGAATTTAGGCTCAGTTAATTGATATAGATCCCAATGTAAGGTTCAGGTTAATGTAGTTAGTCGATAGTTGATGTTGTGATCACTTTCTTAAGGTAATTGGATCGCTCTCTTTCATGCTAAACTGGGTTTTTCTATTGGACATTGTTTGTAGCTATGTCGAGTCAAAGGGATGACTCGTCAAACCCATCAAGTGAGAAAGCGATTGATGACTACCAAGGTGATCCGAGTGATGAAAACCTCTCCAAGTTCGACTGAAGATTTGATTTAGATCATTTAGAATATGTGACCCTTATAGGTCCCTCAGATGACTCTCGAGTGGAAGATGTTGGAGTTTTGCTATGTGAAACTCAAGTGTAAGGAGAGAGGTCAAGCTAGAGCTCTTGAATGCTGAGCGTCCTTCGACTTCTGGGTATATGGCCTCCAGATTTTTTATTGACCATCCAAAATCTTAACTTACTCCTTTGGAAGTAAGAATGTTCCAGTTCCAATTTGGAATGCCAGAGTCGATAAAGCTACGCACAGCTAGGTCTTTCGAATGAGCTAATTGGTCGATCGTAAGATGGACTTATTTTTATTTACTGCCATTTAAACCTGGGCTTTGACTTCCCATAACACATTTTTCTAGGTAAATATTGAATTTTTTTTATATTTCCTCTAACCAATTGATACCAAATGATTGGAGGATCCTCTTATCTATCCAAATATTGGTCGAGAAAGAGAAGTTAGAATTTTCTTTTGAGAATATTATATATACTTATCATTTAAAAGAGCACGACACAGATTATGGTAGATATCTAATCGATGCTTACCAAAGTCGTGGTCACCTCATCTCTCAGCTTACCACTAACGACCGACACTGGAAACTGAAATTCTTTTTTGCTTATGGAGAACTTGTCGAGGGTTTTAGGTTGCCTGGAACACTGCTGGTTGGTGTTTGTTAGCAATTTTGCATGGAGGTTGTTCTAGCTCTTAATGTTAACTTGCAAATTATAGACTTTTGGCTGAAAATATATACAATCAAGGTTAAATGGCCTAAAGCCATCCTAAAGGAGAGATGCATAGGTTTTTGTACCTTTTTCAATCCCTTGAAACAAATCCTTGTCTGTCCCTCTAGATAGCTCTATCACAACACATAAAGGAAATGAAAGCACATATAGATTATTGACATGCATTATAAAATAATCATGTTTAGCCAAAAGTCTATAAGTTGCAAGTGAAGCAACAACACTTGAAACACAAACAAACAAGTACTTGTATATATATATTATCAGTATGAACAAGTACTAGATAGTAACTTATCATGTACACAAGGTTTAATTTATAATAATAAAGATCTATAGAACTATGTTGCATATCACGCTTTTACAAATCTTGTTATCCAAAGATATCTAAAAGTTCAAAAAAGATTCATACAAACACATCTACAAATATAAAGAGATAGAGATAGAGATAGAGATAGAGATAGAGATACTTATACTTGACACATGATTTTTACGTGGTAAAACCTCCGAAAAGGAAATATCCATAGGTTGAATCTACAGTCACCGACAAAATGAAGTCCACTAAGACGAATAAAAGATACACACTCAAAGAAGTGACCAAATTCCATGATACACTCTCCAAGCTATCAACTTCTATTCTATCCTTAGGCCTAGTGAATCACCTTGCCTACTCCCTATCCAAGATGTGACAATCACACCTCTAGGAAGTAACTTCATATCCAAGACCTCACATCTCTAGGAAGATTCCATGCATGACTATCCAGATCCTCCAGATCCTTCCGATCCTAGTCAAGACTCTTGATTTGCTATCTGCATCCTCCTGATCCTAGCTAAGACTTTCTCGCTTGATTATCCGAATCCTCTCGATCCTAACCAATACTTTCTCGCTTAACTATCCAAGTCCTCCTGATACTAGTCAATATTTCATGCCCTTTACAAGGACTTTCTAAGTGTGATCATGAATGCAAAACACAAACAAGCACGTAAAATAGAACATGATAATTAACTTATTTTAATGGAAACTAGAAATAAACAATGAGCACACAACATGTGATTTTCTAGTTTGCAATCCTAATACGATGCAATCATACAAATGATGCATGTACATATGAAATGCATGGATCAATTACATTTCATGAAGAACTAGACATAGGCATGAAAACATTCAATATATTGTAGTCTAGCTCTTAAAAACATGAACAACAATCCAGAACATGGAAATAGCCAAAAACATGTACTAAGACCTAGATTCCATTCATGTCACTAAAGCTTGAAAACAATGCATATTCATGCAACATATTTTTCAAGATTCTAGAACTAAAACACAAAAATTCTAGAATCAATAGATACTGTCAACAAAAATCATCTAGCAATCATTTAGAGCACTTATTCACAAAATATTCAATTAATTACTAATAGGATCTAAATATACAAGAAACTGTGCTAATCCTAAATATGTTCAATTGAAGAGACCTAGCACAAGAGAGACTATCAATATTGAAAATCAATCAATTAAAGCACAAATAGTCCTAAATAGAAAGCTAGTACAATACAACTCATAAGCATGTGAAAACATAGGTTTTAAGAAAACCTAACTCAGCATGCATGTTTATAATCAACGTCAAACTAGCTTAAAAAGAGTCTCAAACTCTAATCAAAGTATACACAAGAAACATACATATATGGAAGAAGAAAACCCAAGGTAATTAAAGAATTTGAAGATCAAAACTCAAGAGGTGAATCAATACCTTAAGAAAAATGTGAAGTTTCGAATTTTGGTGAAGTGCCAACAGAAATCTTGAACGAATGACCTCAAACCCTCTTAGAGATGATAAAGGACTCTCCTACGAAGATTTTCCAACTTGAATCATTTGAATTAGACTCTGAATGAAATAGTTATGGTGTTTGGAGGTTGAGAAAAATGGAGAGAAAATTTATGCACTAGATTTTTCAAATTTTCTTCTTATAATGAAATGAGAGGGAACGTGGTATTTAAAAGAAAGAAACAAGAGAGAAAGAAGACCACCAACAAGGGAATGCTAACTCAGCATCCCATAAAGGCGTGTTGCCTCCACGGGGGCAGAGGGCATCCCTTCCAGTTGAGGTCGCGAGCCTCCACGGGGAAGGGGTGCAAATGGCACTTTTGCAATTGCCTCTTTTCTCGCATACCACTCTTGTTCTTCAACCATATTTCGGCCTCTGAACTTCAATTTTGAATCTAATTTTAGATTACAAACCAGGACTCCCTCATGCACATGGACGTCAACAAAACTTTTACAAAATATATGGAAATCGACTCGATAAGCAAAGACAAAAACAAAGACGAAAACCAAGCATGATAAAGACATGTAAAGTTTCATAACTTCCAACTCGAAACTTAAAAACTAATGAATGAGAAAGCGAAATAACCGAAACTTAATAAGGAATAATATGATAACAAATTCAAGTTCAATATTAAACAAACACAAGAACACACAAGTATGCAATTTCCTAGAGATAGTCCTAGAACATGTTGTCAAATTATATATGATGTATGTGCACACTTCAATAAGTGTGTGAATGTGTTATACCAATTAAGCATAATGATACAGTGACACATGTGAATACAATATGTGTGTGTGTCTAAGCCTTGTAAGATGAATAAGGTCTTAATATACCTTTGTTAAGCAATGAAGCTCATTCCTTTTGAAAACTTCTCTTTGCTTAACATGTTGTCCATCTTCCTTGAAGCTTGATAAACCGTGAGACATAGGTAACTAATCAATGCAAAGAAAATATTGTTTTAATATGAAATTATGCCAACAAGACACAAGAACTTAACATTTTCTGCGTTTCTATGAGGTTTAGTTGGTAAAGCCAAATCGATCCAAGGGAGAGATGGCGTCAGGCAAACTTAGAGAATTCTTGTAATTGATCCCAAGAAGTGAAGTTGGAAAAAGCTTCTCAGTGAAGAGAATTTGAGGTTGAGTTGTTTGTTGAATGCACTACCTTTACACAATCAGGTAATACATATTCTCTCCTTAAAGACCTATTTATTTATGCTTAGGTAAGATCAAAACCTTGTGTGAACTCGTTTCCTCAAACCAGTTACTGACTTCGAGCAAGCTTTCACAGCCGAATCGATGTCAAACCTGAAATTGCTCTCTTCTGTGAAGGCATTAAAGCATCAAATGGGAAGATTGGAGAAAATTTAAGGGGAGAAAGTTGCTAACATGTCTGTAATGCAAATTAATGAGTCATCTGAAAAAGTTCTCACTGGTGTGATCCAACTAGTTGAGGCTACTTGTTAGGTTTTTGAGTCATGTTAGCATAATTCCATATCAAAACAATATTTCTATTGTATTGATTAGTTGTCTAGGCTTATGGATATTCAAGCTTCAAAGAGGATTGACAACTTATTAAGCAAAGAGAAGTCTTCAAGAGGAGCAAGCTTTGTTGCATATCAAAGGTATATTTAGACCTCATTCCTCTTGTAAGGCTTTTAGACACACATACACACACATTGCATCCATATGTGTTTTTAAATCACCATGTTCAATTGGTATAACATGTTCATACGCATAAAACTATATGCACATGCATTAGATTTAAATTGATAATTTTTTGGAAAAATGCATGTTCTTGGACTATCTCTAGGAAATGGCAAACTTGTGTGTTCATGTATATATTTGTTTGTGTTTTATTCATACTGGACTTGAATATGTTCTCATATTGTTCTTTATTGTGTTTCGATCATTTCTAGTCCTCATTCATAAGCTTTCGAGTTCCGAGTTAGAAGTTACGAAACTTTATGTGTTTTTCCTTCCATGGTTTTAGTCTTTGTGTATCGAATTGATTTCTATATTTTTTTTGAGGTTTCATAGGTGTCCATGTTCATGAGAGAGTCTCGGTTCATAATCCTAAAACAGATTCAAAATCAGAGTTCAGAGGCCAGAGAATGGTTAAAAAATGAGAGAGATGCGCGAGAGAGTGCATGGGAAGAGTTGGTGAAAAATTGCCATGACATCCTCTCTACAGTGGAGGCGCTTGGCCTCCACGGGAAGCTTAGGTGGTGTGTCCCAATTAGCCACCCGTATCTTCTATCTCTCCACCTCACTCTCCTTCCCATTCTCTCTTTTAAATATCATTTCCCTCTTATTTTTCAAACCAAAAAGTCTAAGTACATATTTTTCTAACAATTTTCTCTCAACTACAAATCACCATATCTTAATCATTTCTTATCCGATTTGAGTGATTCACAAAGGAAAAAAATTGTATTAAAGTCCTCTATCATCTCAAAGCAACTTTGAAGTCTTTTGTGTTTGGTTTGTGAGTTATGTTGGCATAATTTCATATCAAAATAATATTTCTATTCTATTGGTTAGTTTTCTAGGTTTGTGTGATTCAAGCTTCAAGAAGTAATGATAACATATCAAGCAAAGTGAAGTCTTTAAGAGGAATAAGCCATACTATGTAGCAAAGGTATATTTAGACCTTATTCCTCGTACAAGGCTTAGGTGCACACTCGTAGATTGCATACATTTATGTCCCTACATTTTTGTACTAAATTGGTATAACACATTCACACATATATTGATGTACGCACATGCATTAGATTTAATTTGATAACTTTTATAAAATTGCATGTTCTAGGACTATCTCTAGGAAATAGCATACTTGTGTGTTCTTGTATTTATTTGTTTGTGTTTTTTTGATATCAGACTTGAATATATTCTCATATTGTTCTATATTGAGTTCCGATCATTTTAGTTACTCATTAATATATTCTCAAATTCCGAGTTGGAAGTTACGAAACTTTCCATGTGTTTATCATCCATGGCCTTTCCTTGTGTATCGAGTCGAATTCGTAATTTTTGGTCAAGGTTTTATAATTCTCCATGTCCATGTCCATGAGAGAGTTACGGTTTGTAATCTGAAGATGAATTTGAATTTGTAGTTCGGAGGCCGTTGAACGGTTAAAAAATGTGAGAAGAGTGCAAGGGAAGTGGTCAATGGCCAAAGGCTATTTTGCTACCCTTCCCCGAGGAGGCATGTGGCCATCTCAGGGCGGAGGCTCTTCTGCCCATGAGATGACCATGCTCCTCCTCAGGGTGTTTTGGTGTAGAGGCCATCTCCCTTGGTCGAGATCCCCTTCTCTCCAAGTCACCTTCCCTCCCTTTAAATCCCTTTTCCCTCTCATTTTTTCATTTGAAGATGATTAGTGCAGAAAATTTTCTCTCAACTTTTCTCTACTTCCAAACACCATATCTCACTCATTTCTTATCCGATTTGAGTGATTCAAGTTGGAGAATCTTTGTATTGGATTTTTCTATCATCTCCAAGAGATTTTGAAGTCTTTTGTTCAAGTTTTGTATTGGTTCTATACCAAAATTCGAAACTGCCCGTTTTTACAAGGTATTGATTTATTCTTTATGATCCGATCTTTAAAGTCTTCAGTTACCTTGGATTTTCTTCTTCTATATGTATGTGTTACTTGCACAATATCTATTGAGAGATAGAGCTTCATTTTTATAAGCTAGATGATCTTAATTATAAACATGTATGTTGATTTAGGTTTTCTTAAAACCTATGTTTTCACATGCTTGTGAGTTGTATTGTGCTAGCTTTTTATATAGGACTATTTGGATATCAATTGATTGATTTTTTTGATTAATAGTCTTAACATGTGCTAGGTTTCTTTATTTGAACATATTTAGGATTAGAACAATTAATTATATATTTAGAGCCTATTAGGGTTTAATTGAATATTTTATGAATATGTGCTCTAAATGATTGCTAGACAACTTTGCTGATAATATCTATTGAGTCTAGCAATTTTTTTTTAGTTCTAAAGTCTTGAAAATATGCCTCATGAACATGTGTTATTTCAAGCTTTAGTAACATGAATGAAATCTAGGTCTTAAGGCATGTGTTTGGTGTTTTGCATGTTCTAGCTTTTTTGTTCATGTTCAAAGAACTAGGCTACAGTGCTTTTAGTGCTTTTATGCCTATGTCTAGTTCTTCATGAAGTGTACTTGATTCATGCATTTCATATGTACATGTATCATTTGTGTGATGACATGATATTAGGATTATAAACTAGAATATCATACATTGTAAGTTGATTGTCTATTTCTAGTTTCCATAGAATATGTTGATCATCATGTTCTATATTCCGTGCTTGTTTGCATTTTGCATTCATTGATCGCACCTAGAAAGTCCTTGTAAAAAGCAAGAAGTCTTGGTTAGGGTCTTGGTGATCCGAATAATCCAGCAAGGAAGACTTAACTAGGATTGGGATGATCCGGATAGTTAAGTAAGAAGTATGGGCTAGGATCTGGAGGATCGGATAGTCATGCAAGAAATCTTCCTAGAGATGTGAGACAAGCATTTCATATAGGAAGTTTCTTTCTAGAGTTGTGAGAGTAGCATCTCGGATAGAAAGTAGGCATAGTGTTTCACTGGGCCCAAAGGTAAAATAGAAGGGATATCTTAGAGAGTGTATCATTGGATTGGTCACTTTTGAGGGTGTAATTTTATTTGTCATAGTGGAATGCGGTTTGCTGACAGTTATGGATTCAACCCGTGGATGTTTCCTCTTTGGAGGTTTTACCATGTAAAAGTGATGTATCAAATGTCTCTATCTCAATCTCTTTATATTTGTACATGTGTTATCTTCATTTCTTCACATCCTTGTAAACAAGATTTTTGTAGAGAAAGAGATGCACACAATTTTTTGTTGAATCAACATTTGTCTCTGGTATCTCTGTAGTATTTGAATATTGTATCTTGTGATATTCTATATCAAGTTGTAAGGTCCTACTTAGTGAATTTGCCTTGCGTTGAACATATTTGTATATGAGATACATTGTCTCTTGTTATATGTTTTGTAAAGTAAGAGTGGTGAATTGAGCTTACATGTGACAATTGTTTTCTCATAATAATCATATTAATTGTTAATTTGTATGCTCACCAAGTGTTTGACAAAAGCCTTAAAAGAGTTTTAAAAAATAGAGTGTCAACCTATTCACCCACCATCAGGGTTGTTTAGTGTAAACTTGTAGGTATTTCATTTTGTTCAAGTATATTGGTGGTTCTACACTAATTTTGTGACTGCACTCAAGTTAACAAGGTATTCAATTATCTTTTGAGTTTTGCTCTTTCTAAAGCTCAAATACTTTGGGTCTTCTTCTCATTTGTATGTATGTTGCTTGAACAAATGTTATTAAGAGATAAAGCTTCAATTATAAGCTAGAATTGTCGAATTAGAGACTTGTGATCTAGGTTTTCTTAAATCTACGGTTTCACATGTTTGGGAGTTGTATTGTGACTAGCTTATATTTTAGGCTATTTGTGTGTTAATTGATTTTTTTTTATTTATGAATGATAGCATTTACATGTGCTAGGACTACTTAGTTGAATATATTTAGGATTAACACATTTAATTTTATATTTAGAGCCTATTGAATTTAATTGATTATTTTGTGAATATGTGCTCTGAATGATTGCTAGAGAATTTCATTGAACATATCTTCTGATTCTAGCATTTTTTTTTAGTTCTAAAGTCTTTAATATGAGTTTAATGAATATGTTTTTACTTCAAGCTTTAGTTGCATGAATAAAATCTAGGATTTAAGTGTGTTTTGGTGATTTGCATGTTCTAGGTTTTTCTTAACGTTTAAGAACTAGGCAACTTTGATGCTTATGTCTAGTTTTTCATGGAGTGTACCAAACCCATACATTTCATATGTTACATGCATCATTTGTGTGATGTCATATTTGTTTGGATTATAAACTAACTAGAAAAATATACATCGTGTGCTCATTGAACATTTCTAGTTTCCATAAGATATATTGATCACATATGCTATGTTGTATATGTTTGCATTTGCATACATTTGAACCCATTTACGAAGTACTTGTAAAAGGTATAAAGTCTTAACTAAGATCGAGATGATCAGGATAGTTAAGCAAGGAAGTCTTAAGTAGGATCGAGATGATCCAGATAGATGAGCAAGGAAGCCTTGAATAGGATCGAGATGATTCGGGTAGATGAGCAAGGAAGCCTTGAGACATGGATCGGGATGATCCGGATAGTTGAGCAAGGAAGTCTTTGCTAGGATTGGGATAATCCGGTTAGTCAAGCAAAGAAACTTTATTTTTATCTTGTTTAGATCTTCATTTTTCAATATCCTTGTATACAAGATCTTTGCAATACTTGTAATGCAAACTTTCTCATGATCAAAGTTGTATATATCATTTATCTTTATACATTGACTTATTTGTATATATTCATTTATTAATTTGTACTTGTTTATATTGGACATGTATACAAATACAAGTGTTAATTATTTTATGTTTTAGTTTGATATACTTTATTTAATATACTTTTCAATAGTCTATGTGTGCTTTCTTTTGTTATTGCATTATGATATAAGCTAACTCAAGGGACAAACTTTTGTTTGTTTTCAAAGAAATGAAAAGAGGTGCAAAACATATGCATCCCCCTTCTAGGTTAGCTTTAGACAATTAAATTGTGTTTGTATATTTCAATTGGTATCATAGATGGTCTTCAGATGGCAGTTGACAAGATTCGGGATACAGTAAAGATAAATTGCAAGGTTTTTGAAGTCATTGCTCTTTAAGAGGAAAAAATGATCGAATGTGCTTACAATTTTAGACCTTATCAACTCAAGGGCTATATCCATCGCTTTTGGAAACTTAGGATGAAAGCTTACATATGTTCCATTTACGAGGGAGCTTGGATGATGGTAGAAAAAGGATATTCTCTCCTTAATAAGATGCTCGAAGATGGATCCATACTTTCAAAGCCTAGGAGTGAATGGTCCGTGAATGAGTTCGTATTGGCAAATGTGAAATTCCCTTAATCTTTATAGTGTAATATACCTAGAGGGGGGGTGCATAGGTATATGCTCAATTTTTAATCTTCTATAAAATCACAAACAAGTAAAGCACGATTAGAGTCTTTAACAAGTTAAATTTGTTCAATCAATTGAATGTTCTTCAATTAAACAATGAATGAATCAACACAATTCAAGGAAAGTAAAATGCAAAAATCAACACAAGGATATTTACCTGGTAAAACCTCTGTAGGAACCTCAATTTAATGATTGGCTTATTTCAAGACAAATCACATTTGTGATTTAATGTGTAATGGGTAGCTTAGGCTTTCAATGGCAAGCGTCCAAGATCCCGGTGAGCTTCAAGAGATAGTTCACTTGTGCCTAATTCTTAGTGAAGAGATTTAGTTGCACACACTCACATTTCATATATATGCATTTATATTGACATGCATTTGTTATTGTACACACACACACACACACATCATGTTTTTTAGTTGTTGCATGTGTTATCATGCATTTCATTCTTAGTCTTAAATGTGGTGATTGTTATGTGTTTGATTCATTTTTCGTTGTTTGATCAGAAACGTTCATGGTTGCACGATGGTTTGCTTGTCCTAGCGTGTTGAGTGACCATTTGAGAAAGTCTTATTCTTCTCTTGGTTTTGTTATATGGAGTAAGCTGTCGAGTTTCAAAAGAGTGGATTTCAAAGATTTTAATGATTTTCAAAACTAACCTTTGTATGGTCGTGTGACCATAACATTTTGTACATTGCTTCAAAATGAGTTTTGAATATTTCTATACAAACTAGACACTCATACCTTTCCAACAGTATATTATTCGTAATATTTCATGACCGTTTGGATTGTTTTTAAAATCTCCAAAGTGACCATAAAAACAAGGCATCTCTATTGTTGTCCTTTTCTGACCTTTGGTCACTCATTTGACCATAACTTTTTCTACAGTCATTCAAATCACATTTTGTAAATTGGAGTAGAAAGTAAAGTTCCATACTTTTCCAATGGTATATTTTATGAAAGGTTCAATGTCGTTTGGTCGTATTTCAGGTTGTTCAAATCTCAAGCTATTGTGTTGTCGCGGTTGTCAAAGTGACACATTATACGCGACACTTTTAAAAGGTTGTTGTGGCATGATTTTTCGTGGTTGTCTATGACGAAATCCTTTATGGTGACAATCCGCCCTTTCGTGCTCTTACTATTTTGTTCTCTCATATATATATATGTTATCTTCTTCCCCATTTAGACCAAGAGCTTAAAGAACACATTTTAAGAGTGAGAGAACCTCCATTAGAGAGAGAAAGCTTCAAGCTTTGTATTTGACTCTCCAAACCCCAACCCATCTTCATCTTGCATCGTTAGCATCATTCAAAGTATGAGTTTTCTTTGATTGGTAAGTAGAACCTCCATTAAAATTCATTTATTGTTCTACCATACCAAGACATGTCATTTATTACTTAGATTAGCATTTCTTCATATTAATTGTATATTCATTGAAGTTATGACATGTTTGGGGTTTGTATTGTGATATCTAGCATTTAGGTCATATTTGCTATCTAGCTAATTAGGTCATGTTGATTGCATTTGATGATTACATTTATTGATCATGCCATGTTTATTTACAACTTCTATTGAAGTGGATTTGTTTGATAACTATCTAGTTAAGTCTTTATGTATTGCATTTAGACATTATTGTTTATGCCTCATTGATTGCATTTATTGATTGGAAAATTGCTCTTGATTATTTGTTGTGATAACTTGTGTTGGTTAGAATTTTATTGACAATTAGGTTGTTAAATTTTATCTACACATCTAATTGAGTCCTTTGTATGGGCATGTAGGCATTGTTTGATAACTAGGATGTTTAATTTCATTATCTACATCTAGTTAAGCATTTTGTTTTTTGTCTTACACATAATTTCATTTGATTATAGTGTCATTTATACACTTAGACCATATACTCTTCATTGAGTCAAAGTCGTGTGGCATTAGTGTGAAGTTACACAAGCAAGAGAAGCCTTGTAACCAAGGGTGGGTTGTTAAGCAATTGATCGGGTATCCACTGTAAGTAGGAGGTGCTCACGCTAAGAGTAGTGGATCAGGGGATATCACTAGGGACTGAACCAAGAGTGGTGAGTGGTAGTGGTTGTAGCCTGAGGTCATCGAGAGTGAGAGTCCGAGTATTACTTGAGGGTGTAACTTTTTACTCATATAGTGGATTTCTACAATCGAGTGTGGCTCACTTAACAGCTGTTGTTTTTCCCATTTGGAGGGTTTCCACGTATACATCAAGTGTTCTTTATTATTCCGCACTTTACACTTGATTTTGTATGTTTGTTTTGTTGGGTGAACTTTAATATTGACTATTCAAGAAAAATTAGTAATTAACTTGATTAAAACCTATTCCCCACCCCCACCCCCCTCTCTAGGTTATTAGACACACTTAAGGGAATTTTCAACATCCTAAGAGGAAATATCCATGGGTTGATTCCACAACCACCGGTAAAAACAAATCCATAATTTCAAATAAGAGTTACACACTCAAGCAATCAACACATGCTCTCCAAGCTATCACTCTACCCTTGAACCTAGTGAATTACTTTCCACCTTGTTCAACTATCCGAGGCTTCACACCTCTAGTCAATACTTCATTGCTTAGCTATCCGAGGCTTCACACCTCTAGCCAAGACTTCCTTGCTCAACTATCCAAGGCTTCACACCTCTAGTCGAGACTTCCACTTGCTTAGCTATCCAAGGCTTCACACTTTTAGCCAAGAATTCTTGCTCAATTATCCAAGGCTTCACACCTCTAGTCGAGACTTCCACTTGCTTAGCTATCCGAGTCTTCACAACTCTAGCTAAGACATCCGAATGCTCAATATCAAAGAATCACTCTACGATATGAGACTTCCAACCTCTTCACAAGGCAAATGATCTAAATGATTCAATCACAATCAAATAGAGAATGTAGATAAAACAAAACTCTATGAACATGCAACCACTACTAGAAAAATAGGCTTTAGGGACGAAATTTTTTGAGACAAATTAAATTCGTCCCAATAGAACATCTATTAGGACGCAAAAACAAATTCGTCCCTAAAAATTTCAAACCTGAAGAAACCTACAGGGACGAAAATATTTATCCCAATAGAACGTCTATTGGGACGAAACAAATTATCCGTCTCTAAAAAAGGACAAACCCAATGAGACTTTTAGGGATTAAAATATTTGTCCCAATAGAATGTATATTAGGATGGAAAAAAAATTTGTCCCTAAAAAGTGTAAAAATATCAAGACTTTTAGGGACGAAAATAATTTGTCCTAATAAAATGTGTATTGGGACAAAATAAATTATTCGTCCCAATAGGATGTCTATAGGGAAGAAAATTATTCGTCCCTAAAAGTTTGGTATTTTTTTTTTTGAAAAACAAAATTATAGACTTGGAGAATTATTAAAACAAAACTAATATTTGTTGTTGATAAAGATTTATCGGGATTATATTTTTATTTTTTTATCTTTTTTTTTTTTAAGTTTTTCCTAAGAGAAATAATTAAATTTGTTTCTTTTTTTATATTAATTACTATATATTATTTCAAAAATTCTGAAAAATTATATATATATATATATATATTATAAATATTATAATAAGAATCTAAAATGTAAAACCACTTTCTAGAAAAATTGTTGTATATTTATCCTTTTCTTTTGTGATAGGAATTCAAATCTTACATTTGTCCATTAAATTGAAAAAGGTAAAGAAAGTCTCTATATTCCATGCAAACCACTTTCTAGAAAAGTTGTTATATATTTATCCTTCCATTTTGTGATAGAAATTCAAATCTTACATTTGTCTATTAAATTGAAAAATATAAAGAAAGTTTCTATATTCCATATACGATTAAGGATATGCCATTTGATATGACAATATATGTTTTTTAAATATAGTTTAATTGCACATTATCTCTTAGTGGAGCCGGTAGTGTACCTCCCTTCCACATAAGTGGTGAGGTGTTCAAACCGGGAGTTTTCTTCTCAGGTTATGGGAAGTAGTTATCTCCCATTATGGGCCTACATATCTAGAGACACATGAATTTTTCGACTTCAGTAGGTCCCGATAGTCATATTGTAATATTTTTTTTAAATTGTTTAATTAAATGTTACAATAAACATTTTTAATATCAATTTGTTTATAATATAAAAATAAAATTTAAATTATTGGAATTCATTTATAATAAAAATTTAATAACATATAGAGCTTATATATATAAAATATACATTAATCGACACATCCTAAGCATTAACAAAGTGGATAAGCTCTTCGATTGGAGAGTGGGGGGTCGCTGGTTCGACTAAGTTGGAGAGCTAAACTTTAAATGATGGAGCTGGGCGTGGGTATGGGTTGTGGTGGTTATTGGGTTGATACGATTGTGTACTAGTTTTTTTATTTTTTTAAATAAATTTTCGTCCCTATAGATTATCAAAAGGGACGAAACAAAAATCGTCCTTATAGGTAGACTTTAGGGACGAATTTCAATATTCCTCCCAAAGAAGCTATTACGACCCACCTGGGACGATTATTTGGCTGTTGGGGAGAAAAAAAGCGTCACAATAACCCCTTTTTTTGTAGTGAACAAGATATTTAGATGAGTCTATCAAAGCACAATCACAAATACATCAAGATATCTAAGCATGTTATCCAGTAAAAACCAAATCAAAGAAATAGAATATATCAATCGAAATATACCTAGTTCTTAGGAAATGAAATTAAAAATGGACAATCAAGCGTAAGAAAAAAAGATTTCTATAAACAATCTCATGTTTTATCAAGTTTAGCACAAATCATTCAATCTATCATAAACCTAGCTAAAATTGAAAATCAATTAAACAAACCGCAAAAATGAAATCAAAATCATCCTAATCATGCTTCTTAATCACATAACATAAATCAATAAGAAGATCAAAGAAGAAAACTAAGAAGATGATGATTTTACAAACTAAGGATGAAATCTCGAACTGAAGATTTGATCACTGTGAAAATTAAAGAAATCCTTTGGTTTTGGAAATTCTTGGGTTTTGTAGATCTTCTCAAGACACTCGAAATCGGTTTCAAATCAAGCGATTTGGAGTAGAATTGAGAAAGTTATCACAAAAACAAAAATCAAAGAGTTGAAAGAAAATTTCTGCACTTGTTCTTCAAATCTTCAACTTGTTATGAATGAAAAGGAAGGAGTGTGTTTTAAAGAGAAACGAACAAAATGACCAAAACACCCCCATGCCTTAGAGCCTCCCCGAGATGGCTCATGGGCATCTCAGGGCAGCAAGGCTCCGGGGTGGAGATGGCCACGTGCCATCTCGGGTAGGTGCCCAAATGATGGCATATGCCATCGCACCTCTCCCTTGCGCTCCTCATGCGTTCTTTGACAGTTCTTTAGCCTTTGAACTCCGAATTCAAATCTGTTTATAGATTACAAACCATGACTCTCTCATAAATATGGATTTATAATATAATCAACCTATAAATTAAGAATTCGACTCGATATATAAAGATAAAGACAATGTACGCAACATGACTAAAAAGTTTCATATCTTTTGACTTAGAACTTGAAATTGAAAGTATAAGTAACCAAAGTGTTTGGAACTCAATCAAGAATGATTTAAGACTAAAATAAAGTTCAAGATCCATACTATACAAATATATAAACAAACAAACACAATTCACACAAGAATACAAACTACATAGACATAGTCTTCAATCATGCATTTTCCAAAACATTGTACTATCATACCAATGCATGAGCATTCAATATCAAGTGTGTAAATATGTTATAACAATTGATACTCTATGAGGTAGGGACACAAATGTATGATATGTGTGTGTATGCCTACACCTTGCAAGAGGAAGAAAATTCTTGATACCTTAGCATCCAAGTCAGCACATATCCTCTTGAAGACGAACTTTGCATGCGAAGTTGCTTTTCTTCTTTGAAACCCGATCTAATCATGACCCACCTGAGCAACTAAACAATACAAATAAAGAGTGTCATGTTATGGAATCAAGCCAATACAAATGTAAAACCTAATAAAATGGCATCATCGGGCGATGATTGCTATCTTTTGAGGAGTATATAGTCATCAATTCACTTTCATTCAAAACCTAAAGTCTACCAAGGAAGCATGAGATGTTCTGTATGTTACCAATGAATGAACTATGGCGATTAGGAAGTCAAGACTTCAATGCTCACTTATTACAAAATTTGCGAATGGGAGAAGAAGATAAATTCCAAAACTTCCAATTAAAACTTCTAAGCATTTCTAATCAATGTCAAGTGCTTGGTTTGCCAATCTCCTATGAGCGTCTCAATTGGAAGACCTTGAAGTAATTACCTAAAAGGTTCAAGGCAAAGGTGACCAATATTAAAGAGAGCGAAGATGTTGATAGCATGAGCATCGATGAGTTACTCTAGTCACTTCAACCATATGAAATGAGCTTGAAGCCTAAAGCCTAAAGCCAAAAGCAAGGGTATACACTCAAAGCCATTGAGGAGAAAAGTGAAGATGATGATAGAGAGATGGCTCTATTGGTTACAAAGTTTAAGAAATTCATGAGAAGAGGTGCAAAGCCTAGTGGCAACTTGTCCAAAGGAAGGGAAGTCAAAAAGTCATTCACTCCAAGGATCGACAAGGATGGTCATGCCAAGAGCAAAATAAAAGATCAATGCTTTAAGTGCAAAGGTCATAGACATTATGCCTCATATTGTCCTATTGGCAAGTCTAATGAGGATAAGAAAGGAAACTATGGCGGCCATTTGGAGTGTTGAAATCTCTGGTGATAAGGAGAGCTCAAGTGATGAGTCCTCTTATGAAGAAGAACATGTTACCAATTTCGTTGCTCTTACGGCTGGTTCATCAAAGTTGTCAAGAGTGCTCTAGTTCAAACATAACTGATCTCAATCTTATGGCTAAGATAAAGAGCCTTGAAAAAGAAAAGGATGAAGCATTGAGAGAAGTTAAGGAGAAAGATGATTTGATCAAAACTTAAGTGGATGAGTTTGTTGAAACTTTTTATAGGCTAATGAGTGAAACGAATGAGCTTATGAAGAATCTTAGAGAGGTTGAAAAGCTTGTCTTTGATAAAGAGAAGATTGTATCTATGTTGAAGGATAAAAAGCAAGAATACCTTGAAGAGATCAACGTTGCCAAGCAAGCGATTAAGGACTAGTTAATGGCCCAATCAATATGAACAAGTTGTGGCTCTTACAAATCCTCTATAAGACTCTGATGGCTTGAGAGTTTAAGAGAATGTTGTGGTAGCATCACCTTCCTCAAGCAAGGTAAAGGGTAAGAAGGTCAAAAAAGTCTCCTAAGAACAATCTTCCTAAAGCCTAAGGTAAAAATAAAGGCAAGTATCATCTCAAACTCCCATTGCTACTTCTTCTAATCCAAAAGGTATCGTCTCTTCATTTATTTTTACTTGTCACTTTTGCAATACCGTTGGCCATATGAAACCCAAGTGCTACAAGTACACTGAATATTATAAAATAGGAAATGTATCTAGAGATAAAGAGATTAACATTAAATTTAAGCATATTAGGGCTTTAGAAGTTGTTAAGCATGATGTTGTTACAAAACATGATAAGAAGAATTGGATGAAGATGAATGTTAATCGTGTTAATCTTGACAAAGCTTGTATTGCTAAGGATGTTAAGGAGATGAGATGAGTATCAATGATATTCTTAAGAATCAAATTGTAAAAAATCTCTATTCTAGGTTCAACATTGTAGTCAAGTTAGAACTTGATAATTTTTGTGTTAGTACACCTAAGACAAAATAATTCAAGGGTGAGTGCTCTTACCATTAGTGTAAGTTGCACAAGTGAGTTAACTTTAAGATTAGTGTCAAAGTTTGAGTAACTTGGCTAGTTAGGTTTATTTCTCTATAGCTTTGACATGAACTTAGTTATCTCATATATATTCACTATGATTGTCAAATTTGTTGATTGACTTTAGAGAAGTCTATTTTTGCAATCTTTATGGTGATAATTGTTTGTTGAGAATTTTAGAGAAAGTCATTTTTATGTGTTTTGAGTTGAAGCGTTTAGTCTTTATTCTCTTGTGAAGACACACCAACAACTTGTTGTCTTGAGGACAAACAAGCCAAGAGAGTTCATAAAAAGGGTAAAGGCCTTACATTGATGGAAAATCTTGCTAAGGTATATCTTTACTCTAAAACTTGCTTTCTAATTCATCTTTTCAACTCTATGTGCGCATGACATCATGTGGAATATTATATTAGAGAGTTTTATTTAAGATACATATGGTTCTCTTTAATAGTTGTCATCTAGATCATTTAGTGAAATTGTTCATAAATATCTTATACATGATGAATGAATTATTTATTTATTTGATTAATGAGTGGCATCTTTGAAAAATTATGAGCTTCATATTCTTTGAAAGCTACTCTCTTGAGAAGTAATGATCTTGAGTAAATCTCTTTGTATTTTTTTTAGATCATGTACTTTTAAACTTTAAAACTTGGGTTTTAAAAGTGCACATATTGCTTCTCTTATATGTCTTGTGGAGTAAGTTGAGTTTGAAAATATATAAGTTATGTATGCACCTAGTAGTCTTTTGACTAGTACATGAAAGATGACCTATGGTTAGTATCCATTTTGCTTCGGTAACTACATAGAAATCAACGAGCATCTTCATGAAAAGGGCTAGACATGTTGGTTGTGCAGTCGCCCAATGTAGGAAAGAGCTTCACCAATATGATGAGTGAAAGCCATCAGAAAGTTATATAAAAAAAATCCATTCAAAATCAAAGAAGTGTTGAAAAGAATCAATAGAAAAATCTTTGATTCAAAGCTTCAAAAATCTTAAAGGAGAATAATTAAAAATTGGAATTGCACAGGTTGAAAAACAGAAATGGGTTGACGAGCCACATGAACACACACGCTCATATGTCGAGATCTATTCTCTGAAAGCAAAAATTTCTAACAATAATCGGGTTGACCTTGATTGGAAAAGCTTTAAACTAATAGATGTTGATATAGTTTGCATGTTGATGATCAAATTACTCATTTACATATGCTTGAAGCAAATTCACACACACACATACACACACACACACACATACGAACACACTTGTTTTGCTTTTAAGTATACTTGATTTGCTAGCAATTTTAGAAGAATTATAAGAGTGATTAAAAATCTTGGTGTATCTCACATAGTTTGTGGAGCTTATTTTGTTGTATTGCTTTAAAATTGCTTGAATGTGTGATTGTGTGGATATCATTTTGAACAATGTCCTATTCTGATGTTAGACAGAGCATTTATTGAGGTGGAGCATTGTATGCTAAACTTTGTTCTCTTTCATGATATGTTCAAATGATTGATTTCATAAATGTTGGTATTATTCTTTTAAAATATTGAATCTTGGAAATGCATGACACTTATCTCATATTAATTTGATTTGCATTGTGAATCATTATTTATTATATGCCTTTATATTTTTTTTGTCACTAACTTGCTTTGTTAATCATGTTTGATTTTGTGTTCGTTTGTCCTCTACTCATGCTATGGAAAAATCTAAACCTATTGGTGTTGGCAACCCACCTAAACCCAAAGAAAAACAAAAATCCTCTACATCAACCTCTAAGAAGTCCAAAACCAATAGGTTAAATCTTTTAGGTGTAATGGGGACCAAAAAGGTTTTACTTGAAAGAGGTATTGATTTGTTTGATTGTAGAGGTTCTTATGTTCATTAAATTATCGTTGATAGGCGATAGAGTTCTTGGATAAACATGCTTGGTGTTGTTAATGATAGTATGGTTTGAGCATTCTACCATAAGTATAAGCATAACCCAACCCTTGTGAATTCTTTGATGAATGTAAGAGGAGTTTTCTTTAGAGCTTGCTCGAAAAACAATAATAAGTTTCTAGGGTTCCCAATAATATTGCATCGGATTTCCTTGATGTTGAAAATGTTGATCATTTAAAAGAAATCGGAAGAATTTTATATGAAGACAATGACTTTGAGTGGGGTTGGCGTGCATTCATTTGCCAAAGTGGGTTGACTAAAGTGAGTGCCTTTAGGCATTTATTTGTTTACGTAAATCTTGTACCTTCTTCAAATGTAACCAAATTGAATAAGGAGAAGGTCAAGACTTTGTATGCATTGGTGACTCACAAGCCCATAAAACTTGGAGAGATCTTGATAGAGCATAAGAAAGCTCGGCTTGTCCAACTAGGTTGGACAAGAAGTTTGCTTTTTTGGGGTTTATCACTCACTTGTTTATGGCATTAGGAGTTCAAAAGCTTGAGGAAGATGTGTTTTTACCACCATTGGAGAAATTTTAAGATAAACGTGTGGCTTTTATGTCATAAAAGAACATAGGTGGATCCAATGATACATTTAGGCTTTTTGGTGATGCTCAATAGTCAAGCAATGTATCAAGCACAACCTATCTTCCGGATTGTGCCACACAAATGCAAGAAGAGCTTGTGGAATCAAGGAGGAAGATTGAGGAGCTAAATGCAAAGGTGGTTCAACATGGCACGAAAATCAAGAGCTTGGAAGAAAGCATCTCTTTAAGAAAAGCACCCACCTCTAATCATTAAGTGAGATCAACAAATCGTGCAAAATTTTTAGATGGCACAAGTGGCTAACTAAGATCCATATGATCTGGAGGTATTGTTTATTTTCTTTTTGGATTCATTTCATGTCAAATAGAGAGAGAAATATATTTTACTAGAATTAGATCATCTTAATCTTAGGTTTTCTTTTGTATTTTTATTTGTTTTAGTTGGTATCTAGTATCTGTTAACTTCTTATGACATGTAATAACTTGGATGGATATTATACATGTATCAAGGGGGAGTATACATGTATCAATATGAACTTTATTGCTTTTATTCTTGCCAAGTATATATATTGCCACACATTTATTCTCTTGTATATGCATTGTTCTTCAAGTTGATTCTGGTTATATCAAGAGATGATCAAGAGAAGAAGTTCAAGACGTATTAAAGATTAGTCTAGGATATACAAACTTATTGTAATGTGAGGTTTTGTTTGTGACTAATCTTCATTTTGTATGTTTAGATAATTGTATAGGTGTTTTGACATGGAATTTTTCAAAGGGGGGGATTGTTAGGTTTAAGTCATGTTGGCATAATTCCATATCAAAAATATTTCTGTTGTATAGATTAGTTGTCTAGGGTTATGGATATTCAAGCTTCAAAGGGGATTGACAACTTATCAAGCAAAGAGAAGTCTTCAAGAGGAGTAAGCTTTGATACATATCAAAGGTATATTCAGACCTAATTCCACTTACAAGACATTTAGACACACACACACACATTGCATCCATATGTGTCCCTACATCATTGTGCTCAATTGGTATAACACATTCACACACTTATTATTGTATGCGCATGCATTAGATTTAAATTGACAAATTTTATAGATATGCATGTTCTAGGACTATCTTTAGAATATGACATTCCTGTGTGTTCATGCGTTTTATTGATACCAGACTTGAATACGCTCTCATATTGTTCCTTATTGAGTTCTGAATGTTTCAGTTACTCATCCATAAGTTTTCGAGTTCCGAGTTGGAAGTTACAAAACTTTATGTGTTTATCGTCCATGGTTTTCGTCTTTGTGTATCAAGACAATTTTTTTTGTTGAAGTTTCATCGACATCCATGTCCGTGAGAGAGTCTCAGATTATAATCCAAAAACAAATTCAAAATTGGTGTTCGAATGCCAGAGAACGGTCTAAGAACGTGAGAGGTGTACGAGAGAGTGCATGGAACGAGTGGGTGAGAAATTGCCTTAATATCCCCTCTCCCGTGGAGGCACGTGGCCTCCACGGGAAGGGAACCACTCGGTCCACATGGAAGCCACGTGCCTCCATGGGAAGCCTAGATGGCATGTCCCAATTATCCACTCGTGGTTCCAATCTCTCCACTTCACTCCCACTCCCATTCTCTCTTTTAAATATCATCTCCCTCTCATTTTTCAAACCAAGAAGACTAAGTGCAGATTTTTCCAACAATTTTCTCTCAACTTCAAATCACAATATCTCACTCATTTCTTATCCGATTTGAGTGATTCAAAAGGGAGAAGATTTGCATTGAAGTCCTCTACTATCTCTAAGCAACTTTGAAGTCTTTTGTTCAAGTATTTCGGTGGTTCTACACCAATTCCGTGACTGTTCTCAAGTTAACAATGTGTTTGATTAACTTTTGAGTTTTGTTCTTTCTAATGCTCCAATACCTTGGGTCTTATTCTCATTTATGTATATGTTGCATAAACAAATGTTATTAAGAGATACAGCTTCAATTATAAGCTAGATTTTTCTAATTAGAGATTTATATGTGATCTAGGTTGTCTTCTGAAATTCCTACAAGGTTATGAACTAAACAACCTAGAGAGATGGAGATTGAAAAGGTTGACATTTTATTTTTAATACTTTTTTTGAAACTTTTGTCAAACACTTGATGAGCATACAAATTAACCCATAATAAGATTGCTTTTAGATAACAACTATCACATGTAGACTAAATTCACCACCTTTAGTCTTCAAACATAAAATCACAAATGTGAAAGAATGTGATATACTTAACATATATACAAAACAAGAGACAATGTATCTCATATACAAATATATTCAATTCAAAGCAAATTCCACAACTTCTACTTTGAATGTTATGATGCAAATTCACTAAGTAGAACATTACAACTTGATATAGAATTTCACAAGATACAATGTTCAAACATTACAAAGTTAAAAGAGACAAATATAGATTTAATAAAGTGCTTGCAACTCAACCTTATCAAGAATCTTATTTACAAAGATATGCAATATAGGTTCAATAAGATACAATCAATCACATATACAAATATAAAAAAGATTGAGTTAGAGACATTTGACAATATATTTTTACGTTGTAAAACCTTCGAAAAGGAAACATTACAGGTTGAATCCGCAACCACTGGCAAACTATCTTCCACTGGTTAGATAAAAGTACACTCTCAAAAGTGACCAATCCACATGATACACTCTCTATTGGATATCCCTTCTATCCTACTCATGCGCCTACTAATGAAAGGCTTGCCAACTTTCTATCCAAGACACATCCAATGTCTCTAGAAATTTTCCTTGCTTGACTAGACAGATTATCCCAATCCTAGCCGAGACTTCCTTGCTCAACTATTTAGATCATCCCGATCCTAGTCAAGGATTCCTTGCTCAACTACATGGATCATCCAAATCCTACTTAAGACTTCTTTGTCTAACTATCCAAATCATCTCGATCCTAGTCAAGACTTCATGGCTTTTACAAGAAATTCCTAGACGTGATCAAATCTATGCAAATGTAAAATTATACAACATAGAATATGTGATCAATATATCCTATGGAAACTATAAATGGTCAATGAGCACACACTGTATATTTTTCTAGTTTATAATCCAAATTAACATGAAATCACACAAATGATGCATGTAACATATGAAATGAATTTATTAAGTACACTCCATGTAAAGCTAGACATAGGCAACAAAGTCCACTAATCGAAGTTGCCTATTTCTTATACATGAACAAAAACCTAGAGCATAAATATCACCAAAACACACTTAAATCCTAGATTTTATTCATGCAACCAAAGCTTGAAATAAAACATATTCATTAAGTTCATCTTCGAGACTTTAGAACAAAAACCAAAAATGCTAGAATCAAAAGATATGTTCAATGAAATTTTCTAACAAACATTTAGAGCACATATTCATAAAATAATCAAGCGAAGAATCCTAGCATATGTAAAGGCTATGACTCATCAAAATAAAATCAATTAACACACAAATAGCTCTAAAATATAATCTAGGTACAATACAATTCCCAAACATGTGAAATCATAGATTTAAGAAAACCTAGATCACTTATAAGTCTCTAATTAGATAAATCTAACTTATAATTGAAGCTCTATCCCTTAATAGCATTTATTCAAGTAACATACACAAAAATGAGAAGAAGACCCAAGGTATTTATGCATTATAAAGAACAAAACTCAAAGGATAATCAAATACCTTAACAGCGCTTGAGTGTAGTCATGAAATTGGTGTAGAACTACTATACTTGAAAAAAAAAAAGACTTCTAAGTTGCTTATAGATGATAGAGGAATTAAAGACAAAATATCCCTTTTGAATCACTCAAATTGGATAAGAAATGAGTGAGTTATGGTGATTTGAAGTTGAGAGAAATTTCAAGAAAACTTTTACACTTGTCTTCTTGGTTTGAAAAATAAGAGGGAGAGAGTATTTAAAAGAGAAAATGGGAGGTGAGTGATGTGGCATGGATGGGGACATAGGAAGCCAAAGGGTACATGCCACCTTAGCTTCCTGTGGAGGCCACATGCCTCAACGAGAGAGGATGTCATGGTAATTTGCCACCCATTCTTCCCATGCACTCTCTCACGCACCTCTCATATTCTTCGACCATTCTTTGGCCTGTAAACTTTGATTTCAAATCTGATTTTATATTATGAACCAAAACTCTTCCACAGATATGGAAATTTCTAAAACTTCAACAAAAAAAATATAGAAATTGACTCTATACATAAAGACAAAAACCATGGACGATAAAGACACAAAAAGTTTCGTAACTTTCAACTCGGAACTCGAAAACTTATGAATAAGTAGCCGAAATGTTCGAAACTCAATAAGGAATAATATAAGAATATATTTAAACTCATATATTATCCAGAAAAAATTCTTAGTGCTCAACACCCCATTGGCTTACAATATTATTGTAGGTCGACCTTAGATTCACGAGCTAAGAGCGGTTCCCCCAACTCTTCATTAGGCGATCCATTTCCTAACTAAGTGGGGAGTTGATGTGTAAGCTCGTGTTGTAAAAACTGAACTTACAAGTGCACAAATCGTGCGATAAGTACAACAGCAAGTATAGACCGTTCCTGATTGTGCCAAAATTGATTTATATTTTGGCCCTCATATCCTTATCTTTTTGTCTCGTTTTTGGGTGTTTTTGTGTGTCTTATGGCTCTTTTACTGCAATTGTATGGCATTTGGTGCAAATCGGGTGATGGAATCGAAAATCAGGATTTTTGTATGGTAAATGGGTCAATTGGTGCTAAAAGGAAGAAATTGAAGGTCCTGGTGTGTAGGTATTTCCCGTGCACCAGAAGAAGAAGTCTCTGAAGATTGCCCAATGCACCGCTACTGGATGGGTTCCGGACGGGTTCCAACCTGTGCACTACCCATGCATGATGCCAAACCAAAAAGCAAATAATCCGAAAAAAGGCGACTACGTGGGTACCCTACCTGTGCACTACCCACACAAAATGTGAATATGGACTACCACATCATCATTTCAGAACCTAATTTTGGAAGCCATATATATACATCCTTTTTTGAATTCTAAAATGCTCTCCACTCTTCCAACCACGAAGTCACTCTTCCACTTTCTTCCAAGAACACTCTTTTCTCTCCTTTACATCACTAACCACTAACCTAGATCTAGGAATCTTTCCTCATAAAATCCTAACCATCTTTCATCCTTTTTCTACTTAAGGCCACCAAGAGATTGGATTCAAGCTTCAAGAAAGAGGATTCTCTAAATGGGTTTTCTCTTAACCTTTTCTCTTAGCTTTTATTTTGTAATTTGCATGAGTAGCTAATCACCCATTAAGGGGTTGATGTGGTTCATTTGTGAACCTTGGGCTTATATTGAACTTTATCTACATTATTAAATCTATCAAATGTGTTTTATTCATTATTTTAATTGATTTCAAAGATAATTTGTCTTAGATTGTACACTCCTCTCTTTGCAAATTGTTTGAGTAATTACTTGAGTAGAGAATTGGGTATACGCTCTATTAATTCTCTTAAGCTCATTTGAGTGGAAGTATTGAACAAGAGTACACTCCTTGAGTGAAATCCAGACTTATTAATCTCAATTTCTATCTAATCTTAAATAGGTAATCAATTCTATACACTCTAGATTGGTTGCTTGTGAGAGATTAAGCATCAATTCTATACACTCCAGGTTGATGATTTTATAAAGAGACGAATCCCTTATTTTGATAGATGTACACTCATGAACAATCATTTGTGGGTGACCAATACTATACACTCTAGATTGGAAATTCATAAGGGATATACAACCCATACTCTACACTCCAGATTGGTTACAATAGATTAATGTACACTCGTGAGAATTAATGATACGTCCATTGTTTGCTTGTTGGATCCATCAACTCCCTAGTTCTAATATCTTCTCATTCTGCATTCTCATTAATATTAGTTGCATGTTAGATTAACTAGCCTAATTATAGTTTTGCATGATAGCTATTAAGTTTTCAAAATCCAACCATTGATATTTACTTTTTCATGTTTTGTTTTAGTTTGATAGTAATTAACTAGTTTTAGCTATTTAGTTTCCCTTTTCCCCTGGACGACACCCGACTTACCATTGTACTTGTTTTGTAAACTTTTGATGCACTGTTGCGGTTTTACAAATTCATTGACAGACATTTTCTAATGACAAAAATGATCACAACATTTCCCATGAAGAAAATTGATTTATAGACAAAAACTATTTCTAATTCTAATTAAACCAAAAGTAACCAAGAGATTGTTGATGGATTGATTAAACTAAAACTAAATTAAATTAAACTAAGAAAGCAATTAGCAAGAAAGTTGGTATGTGATCAACGGAAGAAAGCACTAGGTTATCAATGATTCCCAATTATAAACACTCAATGTATGGAATTAACTTATAAACAAAATTCAATCAATTCAAGGGTTCATTCTTTATCTTTAACATGACTATTACCGTATTGATCACAGGATGAGTCACGTGTTTCCAACCATTATTCATCCTTTGATCTATGTGGTGTGAACAATGATCAAAAATCCATTAAGTATAAGAATTAAGAACCAAAATCTAAACTTTGCTTTGATCTATGCAAAAGGTAAATTTTACTTATTCAAGTGAGCATTAATCAAGATTAGGTTTTGATCTATACTATAACCCGAATTCTCAAACAATTTTAACCTTAATTTTTGTCAAATAATCAACCACCTTTGGATCTATGGTGTGAATAAAAATGAACACAAATAAGAAATCAAGAAGTTAAGCATAATGAATAAAACAAGAATTGAATTGATGAAATAATAAATAATCCATACACGAGAATTCACAAAAGGTTCACATTGATTCCCTAATGATAAGATTTGTTACACATGATGAAACTAACAAGAGAAGAGATAGAAAAGATAAAACCCTTTGAGGACTTCAATGAATTCTTCAAGTCATTAATGATAAAATCTTCTTCATCTTGCAAATCTTCTTAGTGTAAGGATGGATGAGAGAGAATTGTGTGTAGGCGTATAATAAGGCGTAGTCTGTGTGATTAGGTATGGTGATGTTTAGTAATGTTTGGTCATATCTGAATCTACAAATCCTAAAAATCAGATGTATTTATATGCTTGAAAATTTGCCACATTTCAGAAGTCTTCTTTTAACATGGATTTTCCAAACCGTTGTCTATTGTTGTGGGTAGCATAATAGTTTAGTTCATGATTGATGAATGGAAATGAAATGGGGAGTGGTTGGCAGCAGTTTGCATGGCGGTTTCCTCTAGAATTAAAAACACTGTGGAAATTGCATGGTGTTATAGACAACATTTCATATAGTGTTATTCACTAGTCTTTACCGTTGTGTGTACCGCTGTGTAAGGCACCGTGGTTGCAACAACAGACTACTAAAAATTATAATTAAGGCCCTCGACTTTTCTAAAACCTCCTTTTGACCTCTGAAAATCTTCAAACATGCTCGTTAGTAATAATAACCAGAAAATGCTCAAGCAAACAAATTAAATATCTAAATGACTCGAGAAACAATCAATTGACAGATGGAATGAGGATAAAAACATATACAAAAAATGACCGATCAAATATCCTCAAACCTAGCTTTTACTAGTACTCGAGCAAAACTAAGAAAACAGAAATTGAAAACTAATCCTAGGAATAAAAATCATAACTAAGCCACTTTCATAGGGAACACGATAGCGTTGAGCGTATGTTACAGGCCTTTAAACCTCTAGGTGCCTCTACAAGTAGGAGTTTTGTCTCCTAAGGGTTTGTAGCTATGGAAACCATAAACATATCTTGCAAAACCCTTTCATCCAAGATATAATCAAACTGTCCCATATTGAAACAATGCATGCAAAAACCACTAAGTAAAGACTAAAATTATATCACAAATTTGAATGCATTGCTTAATTTTAATGAAAAGTCCAAACTCAAGATATTATAGTTTCATAGACACATTCGTCAAACGCCATAGATATAATTCATCTCGACTCTAATTCTCATAAGATATCACTCTTAATTTCACATAAAACCTAGGAAAATACACTCATCAAGCATATGTGAAAGAAATTATGCACAAGAAATTTCAAGTTATTATCACATATGAATATACCATTGAAAGAACGCTTGATTTGTATGCAAAAGATCTCATGAAAAGAATCAAACATTATGAACAATATAAACACATGACTCACTTCTACTTTCATAGCAAAGATACTTCTACTTTCATAGCAAAGATAACCAACAGACCAATTAGACTTTTCATTATGGTTGTAATCGGCTATTAGGTGAAGGCTAAGAAAGAACGGGAATAAAAGAATTCAAAAACTTAGAACCATACCATGAGAGTCTTCGATTACCTTACATCTTTGCACAAAACCCTTTGGTCTTCATTGTTTTCATTATAAGTGGAAAATTGCCACCCACTTCTTGTTCAAGTCCTCAAAATTCATCATCCTTCTCTTTGTCCAACTCATTTTTGAGTATATACAAACTTTGCAATGTTATTGACTTTATTGCACTCAATAATAATCTATCATATAAATTTCTCAACACACCATATATTTTAGTGGTAACCTTTTTTTTATTTATGAATAAATCAGAATCAGGAAATTACATAAAAATAAACAACTTTCAGCCTTACACTTTTAAAATTGAATGCAGTCTTTTCCTTTATCGACCTCTGATTGAATTATGCATAAATTTACGTGCGTGACTATTACATCTTCTTCACATTCTCAAAGCATGATCTCAAACTATAAGGTATGGTTATAATATAGGCTCACATAAGTTACAGTTAATGTGGTGAAGAAAGAAAAAGGCTAATTCAATGTTTGGCTTCAAACAGGGCTATGATGCGTACACACAAATGTATGAAATATTTAAGTCCTTTTAAGTAAGTTCAAGCACACATAGTCTAACATCACTTCCATTGGTTCGTCTTGCTCAAGATCAAAATTAACATGTGGATTCTTTTAATGATGAATGTTCTATAATGCTTAATGTACCACCTATAGAGATCAAATCTAATGCTAAGAACATATTAAGTGTTTACATAGTAGAAACAAAATAATCCCTCATATAATGTCATTTATGTATGTTTTTTCGCTTAGTGAACTCACAAGGGTAATCTCCACTATTAATCGTGGCAATCTAACTAAGCATCTTATCCACCATCATATCAAGAGCATGTCATAAATTTTAAAAAATACAATACAATTCTTTAAGTGGCAAGATGTTAGTTTAAATTCAGTGATTAGTGCATACATTATCTCTAAGACACATATAAAAGTATCTCAATCTTGGTTAATTAACAGGAAAAATAGACTCTAAAAACAACAATTGAATAAAAAATAATACTAAACACAATACCACACCCTCAAACCTAAACATGACATTGTCCTCTATGTTTAAAATTGGATTTCTAGACAAAAGAGTAAAGATCTAGAAACATAATATGAACATAAAAACGGAACATAAATCTATCAAATTGAATAAAATAAAATACCAAATTTACAATATCATGAGACAAATATCCAAATAACGAAAAAGAAAAACAAATGAAAAGAAAGCAAAATAAAGAAAAAGGAAAGCAAAAATGTGTCCTCCTGTAGACTCAGGTCCGTCTGCAGTGCTTCGATCAATCTCCATCGCTATTGACCAACTCAATATCATAGCCACTTTGTGGTGTAGTGAAATCGGCTCTATCATGATGTTGGCCTCCAATCCCTGAAGCCATTGCAGGAAAACCTATAGCATATAGAGCAGACGAAGGGTCAATCACTAGGGTGAAGCAGACAGTGGATCTCTGGATATTATCGACAGAAATGGTAACAATCCCAAACGTGAATTAAAACTGCTTATGTTCTCCTTCATCTCATTCTTCATGTCGGCAAAACTTTGTCTACATAGCCCTTCATTGTGAGTAGCATATAGTCTACCCACTCAGGATCTCTGATATGATGGTTCAGTGCCTGCATCAGGAAACGGTCCAGGAATTGAATCTGGTGTATAATAGCCATTGAATCTGTTGTTTTGGCATCTGCTAATTCAATATCTGTACATCATCTACGTCAAACTACATCTCATCTCTTTTTCTTCTCCGTTGATGCTTCCAAACATTGTAATCAACATGATTTGTAGATCACATGAATCAGCCAATCCATTCCAAGTACCTAGGATCAACTGGCTGTCAGACTCCATCAAAGCATAATTATTATCAGGATCGTTAGTAATAAACCCAGCTTCTGCACACATCACCTTGATCAAACAAGGAAAGATCATGGAAAACTTATCCTGTCGACTACATCCATGGATCTCCTTCCAGATATACCGAGCGACGTCAATGTAGCTGCCTCTCTTGATCAGGTGCAACAACTGGGAAAGATAATAGAAAACTGTCTCCAAGTGCAGATACTTCCTTAATAATTTGTTCCCATTCTATCCCATTGCTCTCTCTAAGTGAAGCTCGCTCCCAAGAACAAATCTGTTCAGATAGGTAACCTCCACATTCGCCACAGGTGGTAACTCAAAATAGGTATTGATCTTGTTAACAGAAACCACAACTGGAGTCCCTCTAACCAAAACCACACTGCTCGTACCAAACTACTCCTGCACCATGTTCGCATAGAACTCATGAACTAGGTTGATATTGGCCAATGTTGGCTGCTGCATATATCTGGTCTATCGTCTAGCGGCAACAACAACAAGGTAGGAGTCTGACTCAAATCCTATACATCAATCCCACTCGCATTATATAGTTGTGCTCTTTGAACTCTCTCATCCCATCCCTAAATTTGGATTTCTCCAATAACTCTTGCTCAATGGGTCGCTTGTCTCTCGTCCTATTGGTAGCTAGAGAATTAGAACGACCATAGAATGTTGTCTTTGCCATATCAGGCAAAATACCAAAAACAAGCAATAGCAAAAATGAAGTTCAAGTTAGGGGAATTTATTAGCAAAAATCTGGCAACACTCCAACAGTAAAAACATTGACTTGTGTGCTTAAATTGCACATATTCTCAACCAAACACATATTCAACACAATTGAAAGCACAATGTATTAGTAATTTGCAAAATAAACTCCAATTTTAGGCAAAATAATGTAAAAACAATCAATATTCCTAAAAAAATGGCCATAAACTTTAAAGCACACATATAGCATAAACAACCATCAAACTTTGACATGAAAATGGAAAAATAATCCAAATATGACAATCTCCAAATTTGGTCTACAAACCGTAAATCAGTTTAATCAAGGAAATCAAGATAAATGGGAGAAAGATTCATATAATTGGGAAGTAGACAAGATTTAATAAGTGTAGAGTGAGAAAAACCATACCTTGGTTGCTTGGATTAGAGAAGTTGAGTGAAGACAGAAAAGGGAAATAAGAAAATTGAAAAGTAGTGTAGACCCGATGAATGTGGCAATGAAAACAACGTGAACTTTAAATAGGTCAAGACTATTGAGCGTACCACTGTGATTGGCACAACGGTGCAATGCTTTGCTCAAAATATGGGTGCAAAATGCACCATTTCACTAATGGTACAGCACTGTTGTGCCTTACACAGCGGTAGGCACATAGGTCCATAGAATATTTGTCCAGTGAGTTTCGTTGTGAGAGGTGTTGTGGAAATCAGACAATGGTAAGACAACAGTTCCATTCCAGTGATTTTCGCTGTCTACAGCGATGTGAATTGGACAACGATCCTCACAATGTTTCGATTCATGTGTCGCTTACTTTTGATTACATTGTGGAAATTGCATAGCGGTGACACATCGTTTTCATTCCAGAGATTTTCGTTGTCCAAAGCACTATGGCTTGGGCTTGGACAACGATCGACACTTGATTCTTTTTAAAAAAATAGTAAACACTAAACAAAAATCATCAAAAATACCAAAATAAAAACACAAAAACACCCTTAAACCTGATTTCAAGTCAGGAGAACATAAAATTATGACAAAAAATTAAAATTAAAATTAAAATTAAAATTAAAATACATGGGTGGGTTACCTCCACCAAGCACTCTATTTAATGTCTAGGCGAGACGAGTAAGAGAACTCTTCTGCCGATGGTGAAGTAATAATGAAATATTCGTCACCAATCTTCTTCAATCTGACAGTACCACCACACTCTGTGCTCATCTTTTCTATTCCATACCTTTCTCACATTCTTTTTTATTTGTTCTCCCTCGTTTGCATTGTTCATATACTCTTAGCACCTTGATCGAATGTGACCCTCATATTGCAAAAATGATAAATTGGGATAAATCTATGAAAGCTACTTTCTTGGTGGTTATGATTCAATGGTAGAACTCGCTTCCTTCTTGGAATTGGATCGACATTTTAGGTGATGGAATCTCTCAATTCATCTTCACTCACCTTATTGATCTTAACCTCCACTAGTTGCTTCATCCCGTCGGCGGTCAATGACTTGATCTCCTGCTCAGCCTTTACAAGCTTTGTAGTATTTTCAAGCTTCTTATTCTTCATGATATTTAAGGCTTTAACTCTTTCTTCGATGTTAGCCTTCATTAACCTCATCCGTTGAGGAAACTCATCTTTGAGCTCTTTCACCTCTTGTGACAATTTTGCAGACTTCCTTAAAGAAGATTATTTTCCTTCCATTAGCTTATCGATCTTGGTTGTTGATTTAAAATTGAGAGGGACAACCACCTGCTTGTCTTATTTCAGTTGCTCGATCATGTTTTCGTAACCTGAGAGATCATGTTAGAGAGATGAAATCTTGCTTCCTTTTCCATCTCGAATTTTTGTGAGAACAGAAGTTAATTCTAGACAAACTCCTTGATCTAATACTTGTACATTAAAATAGCCAAGAGCCCCTACAAGATGTCTCATGGATTCAAATACGTCAATATTGATCATCTCATTAGGCACTATCATAGATACCTTTCCATTATTCATATATATATATATGGTAGCCATTGCTATTGACATGAATGGTCTTCCGAGTAGAATATGTAAGTCCTTTGCACTAGTGCCTTATTTTTTTATGTCCAACATGAGGGTACCTTATGGATTGATGAGTAAGTAAAAGCTCTTTGTTGATCGGTTTAAGGTCACTCAACCCCATCTCCTTATACATAATATAAGGCATCAAATTAATGCTTGCTCCCAGGTCCAACATGGCTCTCTCCTTTCTTGTTTCTCCGACCGTGATAGTGATGTTAAAACTTCTAGGATTCTTGAGTTTTGGAGGCAATCTCTTTTAGAGTACCTCACTTACATCATTTGAAACCAGCACAACCTCACGAGACTCATTCTGACTCATTCCTGAATTAAGTTCTTTGAAGTAATTTGCATATGTTGGCATCTTATAGATCACTTCAATGGTTTGTAAAATGACATTGTCCTTTGACAAGATGATGTAGATCTTCTTGAATGATTGGTTGAGCTTGCTCTTCTAAAGTCTGGCTAGAAAAGGAATCGAGGGTACATACGGATTTAGAGACTTATGAATCTTAGATGTATCCTTTGACTTTTCCAACATGATCTCCTCATCTTCTACTGGTGCACTGTTCTCTTTTAAAGAACCTGAAACAGGAATAAAAGTGTTAAAAAGTTCAACAGTTTTATGACCATCCAAAGCCTTACCATCTCAGAGCATTGTTATCGCTTTTGCTTGCTCAGTATGATTAGGACATTTTTCGGGTTTACTTTTTTGAGCCACCTTGGCCAATTGCCAAATTTACAGGTCCATCTTCCTCATTGAAGCATCTATATTTTGAAGCTTCACATTTAAGTCCTGATGGGAATCCTTGACAACTTGATTAATTTTTGTTATCCAGAAAATCTAGTAGGGACTTTCGAGACACTTGTTGACCGTGGAGTAAGGGTGCCCTATGATTGGTTGGGACCATGTAGAGGGTTGGCCCGGTTCAACCGAGGATGACTATAGGGTCTACCTGGTACGACTAACTCGAACCGACATTGGCATCCAGGGTTGGTCCTGAAAGTGATACTGAGGTGGCGATTAGGGAAACACAATCGAGTATAGGTTCTTTTTTATTAATCGTTCAAACCAGGATACATCTTACATTGCCTTTGAGCATACCAAATTTCTAAATGGTGACCAATATGGAGTTTTCTGGAGGAGGGTAGTAGCCAAGTAGGATGACCAATATGCGGATATCTGGAGAAGGGTAGTAGCCAAGTAGAATGACCAATATGAGAAAATATAGAGGAGGGTACTAGTGAAATCAAAATCTCTCTCAAGTTCTCAAGAATATTAAGAGGCTTAGCTTCTTTTCTCTTTTGGATTTTGGGTAGTTATAGGGTGACTTTATAGTGGTAGGTGATGGGCATCCTTTTACGTGAGAAAAATTTGGCTTCTTCCTCATCGTCTTTCACAAGCGAGGCACGCATATGGCATAGTTGGGTGGCCAAGATGGTACAACCCAATTTTTCTCGATGATTTGACGCTAGTCTGGGTATGTGTAGGTCTTGGTACCTAAGTTGAAAGATAACCAGAGAATCAACATCGTTGCCTCGAATCGGGCCATTTGGTGGCACTTGCTTATGAGGGTCGTGATTGCTCAACATATACCCTAAAGTTTTCCAAGCGCTTTAACGAGGTTGACATGGAACTTTGGTGGTGATTCACATTGCTTGGATTGGCTAGCTGGGGGTGCTCCCAGCTGGCGAGACCTGTCACTTTCACTATTTTGCCCAGTAAGAGATAGTGTAAACGCCTGTCGTGTTGCACCTGTCAGACGCTCTCACCAAGCTTTCCTTCCTTAGCTTAGATATCTTCTACATCCCTTTTACTAGAAAAACTCAACGTCCTTTTTCATGAATGAGATGGTTGAATTTGGGTAGGGGTTAGATGAGAAGAGATCCGACCATTGGTAAGGCATGGTTGTGGGGGGATCTCCCCCATTGGCACCGAATGGAGGCATTCCTTCTTTGATGAGGAACGTAAGTTGATCACCATTTTGATAATATTAGAAAAGATCCAGATCCTTTAACCATTTATGGAGGACCAATGACAAGAGTTAAAGCTAAAAGGATGAAAGAAGCCTTAACTTGTTTAATGGAAAACATTTAGAAGGAGCAAGCTAGTCAAGATTTTGTCAAGGTTCTAAGGATGCAAGAAGAGTATAAAATGATCAACATATTTTAAACAAGTCCAAATCATGAAGACAAGAGTTCAGCCTTGTAAGAATGAAGTTTTTTTTAGCCTATCTTGAAGAATAAAAGGCCATTCGGCCATGTTAGGTTTTGTGGGCTTATTTTTCTAATTAGTTAATGGGCGGTTACATTTGTGTTTAGAGGCTGATATTTTTCTTTGTACTGTTCTTGGCCTTTGTTCTATATAAACAAGGTTGATTTTCTATATAATGGCAGATTTTTGAGTAATATAAACTTATTGAGGACTTTGTGAGTGTTTTGTTTTTAAGTTCTTGCATGAACTTTGGAACTTATCAAGCTTATTCAACTTGTGGTGTTCAACAACCTTAAAATCTTTGTTTTGCCTTTAAACTTATCAAACTTCAAAGTGATGTTTTAATTAAATTTTATCATCATTCCATTGATAAAGTGATTAGAATAGTTTCTCTTACTTCAATCTTGAACGATTAGGTTTGTTTCAATTAGTTGGAGGGTGTTAAATTGCATTCCATATGTATCATAGCTCTTTAGCTATTGGGGTGTATGATTGCTAAGTTAATGATTTCCATCATTGTTGGTATTAGAGCATGGCTAAGTTTGAGGTTTGCGTATCCATTTATTTGTTGTTCTCTTAGTTTTTTTTTCTCACTTTCTTTTCTTATTCATCTTTTAGCACCGTATCTATAAATTCATCTTAATTGTTGTTCTTCTTGAGGTTATTGTCATTCTTCTTTGTTTTCCGTATAAAAAAAAGAAAAAAAAAGGTATTGTGGATTCAAGGAATTCTTACAAAAAATCCATAAATATTTCTTTGTTCATATGATTCATGTTTCGGTTTGGGAAGTATTTAAATATTGCCTTCTTAACCAAAACAAACATAATTCTTGTCGGGATTGAAATTGATATTTCAGTTCTAATCTATATATACTTTAAGCGGCCTACCTTTTGTTTGTTTTTTTGGACCTACCCAATTTCACTCCATTGAATTTGCCATAATCTGAATTGTTTGTTCAAAAGAACCTTAGTTAATCTAAGAACTCAAAGAACAAAACAAGAGAGGTAAAAGACAAGAGTGGTGAGATTAGCATCGAGAAAAGCTAAATAATTGTATGAAACACAGGTGGTGTGAATCAATTCTTTGAGAGAAATACATGAGGGAGTGATTGTGAGGCTGTTCTAACTTTTTTTTCCAGGTTTTAAACATGTCTAACAAAGATAAAGAAGTGAGTTCTTCCTCAAATTATCAAGTGATTCAAGCAATGCAGCAACAATTTGAACGTATGTTCAAAGTGATGGGAGATGTAAGAGATCGTCTGGAAAGACATGATGAAGCAATTACCAGATTACAAGGAGAACCACGGTGTGGAGGATAACCAACCTTTGTCAATGATGTATATAATGGTGGAAAAGACACGGATGATGGCCAAGCTACCATAATTGGTATAGACATTAATCCTAGGAGACAAGCTAGAACAAGAGGTTTTGATGGTGTGGACCTAAACATAGGCAGCATCAAAATGAAAATTCCTCCTTTTCAAGGGAAGAACAATCTGAATGACTATTTGGAATGGGAACGAAAAGTGGAGCTTATCTTTGAATGCCATAATTACTCCCAAGAGAAAAAGGTAAAACTAGTCGCTGTTGAATTTTGTGATTATGCTATTGTTTAGTGGGATCAATTGTGTAAAGACAGGCGTAGAAATGATGAAAGACCCGTAGAGACTGTAGGGAAAAAACCACGCGCAGCGGAAGCGTGAGAAAAATTATTAAACTAGGGTTTCCGTATAAATAAAAAAAATTCTCTTTTATGCAACGAGAACCTTAACCCTTAGATTAATTGATATAATATAAAAAGTGTCATACCTTTTTCTAGTGACGATTGAACAAGCGCTGAATTGATTCCGCAAGATCTTCCAATCTAATCACGAACGTGAATCACCTAGGAGTGTAGGCTCCCTTTCTTTAAATTGTATACCTAAGGATGGAGACAAACAAAATCTTTTCTTTGTTAGTTACAAATATCCTTCAAGAGAAAAATCCAAGAACGTCCGGTCACTTGTGAATTTTCAATCAATTTGATTGAAAATCACGTGAACCTTGATTCGATGTTATACACAAAACCCTTTTGATGTAAAGGATACAAGTGTACTATCGAAAACAAAAATGTTCCCCTTTTTTCTCTTCTTGGCCAAATTCACACACTATTGCTTAGAATTGATCGAATTTTTTCTAGAATAAAATCAGATTTTTCTCCCTCAAAATTCCTATGATGGCCGAATTCTTCTCTTAGAAAAATAGGGCTGGCCGAAATTCTCTATCAATTACCTTAGAGTTGGCAGAATTTCTCGCACACATATAGATAGGATCATAAATCCTCTCCTAAAAAGGATTTACTTGGTTGGCAAGAATCTTTTCCTTAGGTGGATTTATTTGGTAGTTAAGAATCCTTATCTAAACGGAAATCTATCCTCTCCTATATACACATGGGCTGGTCGAATTTCTCTATCAATTACCTTAGAGCTGGCCGAATTTCTCACACACATATAGATAAGAGGATTTACTTGATGGGCAAGAATCCTATCCTTAGGTAGATTTACTTGGTGGTTAAAAATCCTTTTTCAATGAAGAATTCTACCATTAGGTAGTTTTACTTGGTGACCAAGAATCTTTTTCCAAACAGAATTCTTTCCTTCACCAAAACTCCTAGTCCAACTCAATAGTGTATTTGTAACCATATTAAAGACTTCCTAATTTGATTTGATAAATAATTCCTTTTATTTATCTACTTATCAAATATAGTCTTTAACATTAATTATACTACCAACAATAGTATAATCTTAGGAGACCATCTCCTACTAGGAAAAAGATTTTGACTTTTAATTAAATAATTAATTAATCAACAAATTAATTAATTTCCATTTAATTAAATAATAAAATAAAAATAATATATTTAAGCTATTCTTATTAGCCTTGCCGCCCATACCATATATATGGGTCATATATTATTTTTCTTATTTTATTAAATCCATTAGACCTTAATAAAAAGTCCATATGTGAACTAGACCTATTCTTACAAAAAGAAACAAGTTCACATGCCCTAATACAATTCTAGATGGACCCCTAAATTGGTCCGGTAGAATATATCAAGTGATCCATGCAAGTTCGTGTGGATTGACGATCTTGACGGGCTATCTAAATTTAAGCTCCAATAGACATAACTTGATCACAATCAACTAATGATTCACTTAGGTCCGATCTATTTAATTTTAGTTCATTCCACTAAAGAACTCTTAAACAAAGATAGAATAAGTTGATGTTACTCATTCATATCCTAGACAACCTTATTGGAGAAAGTGTATCCTCGTGAAGAATACAAGTACTCACCAAGAGCTCAAAGATCGCCTATAGCTCTCCAAGTTACCATATTTACTCATAAAACCACATTTTGAACTTGGATATTTTGACTTGTCCATAAGCCATGTTTTAATAGACACTATTGAAAACTTAATGTTAAGATTTAATATCCAATACCTCAAAACATCCATATGATGGTATTCTACTCTCATTCAATAAATGGAGCCACGATGTCCATATCTATAAATGAAGTCCTCTATCGATTAACAAATGAATACCACCAAACTATCGAGGATAGACTATGCTATATAATCGTACTCATTGATACTTCAAATGATAACACTTGCAACCATAAGTCCATCATTTATCTCAGAATTGAGATAGACTGTCCGATTGTCTTCAAATGAAAACTTTTATCCGTTGACGGTTCTAGATAAAGTATTTCATTGTGATCCATTTCAATGCACCTAGTGCACTAGATTCTTTTGCCCAAAGACACCACACTTTGATGATTTTAGACGCATCATAACACATTTGATCCCACTCAAATGATAGCAAAAGAATCTACAACTTTGACAAGATAAAGGGGCCCAACCATGAGGCAGCCCTTACGTGTACTTATGTACAAGGATGTTTTAATTGTTTCTAACAAAATTAACAAAGTTTGCCTAGTGTTATTGTTGAACTTTTGGAGGAAAATGAGGATCTCTTTCCCGAAGATTTTCCTAATTGTTTGCCACCAATTAGAGGAATTGAACATCAAATTGATTTCATTCCGGGTTCAAGCATACCAAATAGGCCAGCATATAGATGCAACCTCAAAGAGACCAAGGAAATCCAAAAGCAAGTAAGTGAGCTTATGGAAAAAAGATATGTACGTGAAAGCCCGAGTCCATGTGTGGTTCATGTTTTGTTGGTGCCTAAAAAGGATGGTTCATAGAGAATGTGTGTTGACTGACGAGCCATCAACAAAATCACGATAAAGTATAGACATCCTATCCCTAGGTTAGATGATATGTTGGATGAATTGCATGGTTCTTGTGTGTTTTCAAAGATTGATTTGAAATCTGGATATCGTCAAATAAGAATGCATGAGGGTGATGAATGGAAAACCGTTTTCAAAACTAAACATGGTTTATATGAATGGTTAGTAATGCCTTTTGGCCTAACTAACGCACCTAGTACTTTCATGAGATTGATGAACCATGTTTTATGTGTTTACATTGGAAAGTTTATAGTGGTTTATTTTGATGATATAGTTGTGTATAGCAAAAATTTAGACGAGCATGTAACACATTTAAAGGCTATTTTTGATGTGCTTAAAAAAGAAAAGTATATGCTAATCTAAAGAAATGCATTTTTTGCACTATTGAAAGTAATTAGGGAGTTGCCGAAACCCACTTGTGTTAGTGATGTAAGGAGTTTTCATGGTCTTGCTAGCTTTTATAGGAGATTCATTAAGGATTTTTCTACCGTTGCTGCACCATTAACCGAATGCATCAAAAAGAATGTGGTATTTAAGTGGGGTAAAGAACAAGATGATGCTTTTAACTTGCTTAAAGACAAAATTAGTTCAGTAAACCTTTGCTTGCTTTGCCTAACTTTGCTAAAACTTTTGAGATTGAGTGTGATGCAAGTGGAATAGGTATTGGAGGAGTTTTAATGCAAGAGGGTAGACCCATTGCATTCTTTAGTGAGAAGCTAAGTGGAGCAAGTCTGAACTACCCAACGTATGATAAGAAGTTTTATGCCTTGGTAAGAGTGTTAGAGACATGACAACACTATCTTTGGTACAAGGAATTCATTATACACACCGATCATGAGTCCTTGAAATATCTCAAAGGATAAGGAAAGTTAAGTCGTAGGCTTGCGAAATGGGTGGAGTTTATTGAATCCTTTCCATAAATCATCAAGTCCAAACAAGGTAAGGAAAATGTGGTTGTCGATGCTCTTTCTAGAAGGTATGCTCTAATTTCTAAACTTGATGCCAAATTATTGGGTTTTGAGCACATTAAAGACTTATACAATTCTGACCTTGATTTTGCTCATGTTTATGGGGCCTTTGAGAAAGGGGATTTTGACAAGTTCTTTAGGCATCATGGTTTTCTTTTTAAAAAAAAAAACAAGTTGTGTATTCCTCAATGTTCAATGTGGGAATTTCTTGTGAGAGAGGCACATAGTGGCAGGTTAATGGGACATTTTGGAGTTAAAAATACTTTGGGTGTGTTAAGTGATAGTTTCTTTTGGCCACGCATGAAAAGAGACTTTGAGAATATATGTGAGAGATGCATTACTTGTAACGAGCTAAATCTAAAGTTATGCCTCATGGGCTGTATACTCCTCTTCCTATACCTAGTGAGTCTTGGGTTGATATATCCATGGACTTTGTCTTAGGATTACCTAGGTCAAAATGGGAGAATGATTCTATTTTTTATTGTTGTTGACAGATTCAGCAAGATGGCGTATTTCATTCATTGCCACAAAACAGATGATGCAACACTTGTTGCGGGGCTATTCTTCAGAGAAATTGTGAGGTTACATGGAATTCCAAGGACAATTATGAGTGATAGAGATGTGAAGTTCCTTAGTCACTTTTGGAAAACGCTTTGAAGCAAGTTGGGTACAAGGTTGTTGGGTACAAGGCTGTTGTATTCAACCACTTGTCATCCACAGACAGAAGGACAAGCGGAGGTGGTAAATAAAACTTTATCAACACTTTTGAGGGCTATAATTCAAAGGAATTTGAAGAATTTGGAGGAATGTTTGCCACAAGTGGAGTTTGCTTATAACCGAAGTGTGGATGCTACAACAACCCATTCACCATTTGAAGTTATGTACGGGTTCAATCCATTATCTCCTATGGATTTACTACATTTACCTTCGAAAAAAGCTAATTTGGATAGTAAGCAAAAAGCTGATGTCAAAGCCTTGCATGAAAAGGTGCATATACAAATTAAAAAGAAAACTCTACAATATGAGAAGCAACACAACAAAGGCCAAAAGCATGTAGTATTTGAACCTGGTGATTGAGTTTGGGACACTTGAGGAAGGAAAGATTTCATAGCCAAAGAAAGTCTAAACTCATGCCAATAGGGGATGGACCATTTCAAGTCCTTCAAATAATCAATGACAATGCATACAAGTTGGAACTACCAAGTGAGTATGGCGATGTTAGTGCAACCTTCAATGTTTCTGATTTTTCTTTGTTTGATATAGGTGATAAAGGCGTTGATTCAAGGATAAATCCTTTCGAGGAAAGGGGGAATGATGAGAACCAGCAAGTTGATCACCATTTGGCTAAGGTTGGAAAAATTCCAGATCCTTTAACCATTCATGGAGGACTAATGACAAGAGCTAAAGCTAAAAGGATAAAAGAAGCCTTATCTTGTTTAATGGAAAGCGTTTGGAAGGAGCAAGCTAGTCAAGATTTGGTCAAGGTTCTAAGGATGTAATAAGAGTATAAAATGATCAACATATTTCAAGCAAGTCCAAATCACGAAGACAAGAGTCCAGCCTTGTTAGAATGAAGTTTTTTTTAGCCTATCTTGAAGAATAAAAGGCCATTCGGCCATGTTGGGTTTTGTGGGCTTATTTTTCTGATTAGTTTGGGTTTTAATTGTGTTGGGTTTTATTTTGTTAAGTGTGAGTTCATGTGTTCTTTGATTATGAATAAGGAGTTACAAAGGTTGAATCTTTTATGGCCATCATTCATGGTCTAGTTGTCATTTAGTGGGAGGTTACACATTTAATGGGTGGTTACATTTGTGTTTAGAGGCTGATATTTTTCTTTGAATTGTTCTTGGCCTTTGTTTTATATAAACAAGATTGATTTTCTATGTAATGACAGATTTTTGAGTAATATAAACTTATTGAGCACTTTGTGAGTGTTTTGTTTTTAAGTTCTTGCATGAACTTTGGAACTTATCAAGCTTATTCAGCTTGTGGCGTTCAACAACCTTAAAATCTTTGTTTTTCCTTTAAACTTATGAAACTTCATAGTTTGTGGCATTTTGGGGCAATCAAAGTTCTGTTCTAATTAACTTTTATCATCATTCCATTGATAAAGTGATTAGAATAGTTTCTCTTACTTCAATCTTGATCGATCGGGTTTGTTTCAATTAGTTGGAGGGTGTTAAATTGCATTCCATATGTATCATAGCTCTTTAGCTATTTGGGTGTATGGTTGCTAAGTTAATAATTTCCATCACTCTTCATGCTTGTTGTGATGGCATTAAATGCTTAAACACCCATTGCTGGCTACCTAGTTCCCTTTTTTATCCATGTGATCTTACTTTAATGATAACCTCAACACCAGTCGTGGTTTGGTACTTAGTGGGTGGGCTTGAATTGTTCTAGAAGGCTCCTTGAGTTTGTTAAAGGTCTTGGGTACTAGCTGACACCAGTTGAGAGAAGTAAGGTGGGTCTAGATGTGTATCTCCCTTTGTTAGTGGTAGATCCTTAATAGAGGGATCATGCCTCAAGTGGGCCAGGTTCGTTCCTCGAAGTGTGTTGCTCTGGTGATTAGACATTAGAGCAGACTGGGTTCTCTAGGATCTCAGGTAGTACCAGGAGAGGATTTTATTTGGATTGGGCCCGGAAGGACAGGATCCCATCTAAGGGACTGGGTCCCAAGAGGACCAGGTTCTATCTGTGATTGGGTCTCTTTATTTCCCTATCCTTGTTAGCAAGAAAAGTACTTCCTTGGATCAGTTACTGAGTTTGGCAGTGAACAATTTCCTTGAGAGCTTGTTGAGTAATTTGCATAAAGTTGCACAATGTCTTTTCCAACGATGGCTTCCCTGGTTGGTACACAGGATTCTCCAAGGCACCAACATTATAGTGTCTCTAGTTGTCATTGTTGCCCCACTGATTTCCTGTGTCTTGATTGTTTGACCACGAGAACTTGGGATTGTTCCTCTATCCAGGATTGTACGTATTTTAGTAAGGATCTTACTTTTATCGTGGACTGAAATTGATCATCACTTGGAGCTCTTCCAAATTACTCGACCCAACACCTCTTGTTTGGCAAATATCAAAACTATGCCTTGAAAGTCCATATCCGGTACAAGTCACCTTATCGATTTCTGTAACCTAGTTGGCAAGAGCTTCTATGGCCTTTTTCATCTGTGCCATTTGGATAGAATCTTGTGTGTTGGCGTCTACTTTGTAGAAACCCTTTTTTCTTCTTGAACTCTTCTAATGAGAATTTTGAGGTAATTTCTCAAAAGTGGAGTACAAATCATTAGGTGTCTTATCATTCATAGATCCACCCAAAGCATTGTTCACAAGAACTATTGAAACATCTTTCAAGCCATCATAGAACCACTGACATATATGATGCACCTGACATCCATGTTGAGGGCATTAAAAGAGAAACACCTAATAGCGCTCCCATGCCTCATGAAAAGTTTCTTAGTCCACCTGGAAGAAATTTGTAATTTTGGACCTAATCTCATTTGTTTTCTACTAAGAGTAATACTGATCAATGAGCTTTTCTACCATTTCATCCCATGTTCTCAATGATGCTGGAGATAAAGTCATGAACCATGTCTTTGCCTTTTCCTTCAAAGAATGCATAAAACATCTCATGTGCAACTGGTCTTCTGTAAACTTGGTATTTGGAAAAGATATTATTACTGCATAGAATTTCCAGATGAATTGAATCATATCTTCATTAGGTAGACCGTGGAAGGTTGGCAGCAAGTTGTAGTGGAAACTTTTCAATTCATAATTCCTTATTGTGGCATCTAGGACAATGCACAAAGGATGATTGCCAACAATCTGCCTACTATAATCCTTCATTGTCCTCAAAGAGATCTTCACTATAGTAGATCTAAGTTGATATCATTTGACTTCTAAAATTTCTATGAAAAATGAGGGATCAAAATTAATTTTTCTACCTCGTGTTACCCACAGTCAAAAGGCCAAGTCGAGTTGACCAACAAGACCATAATTGAGACGTTTAAGAAGTTTGAAGCAACAAAAAGTTTTTGGGTAAACAAACTCCCGAAATTTTTGTGGTCTTATCGAATAACTACTAGAATGTCAACCTGTGCCACCCTATTTTCACTCAATTACGAAGTCGAGGCTGTCATTCCAGTCTATTTGAACGTAACCTCAACATGAGTCGAGTACTTAACTAAGGAAGAAACAAAATATGTGCATACATCACGTGACCTTGACATCCTCAATGAATAAAAAGTTAAGGATTTGATCAGATTATCCGAATATGAGCAACGCGTGGCTCAACATTACAATAAAGATGTTCGAGTTTGAACCTTCAAAAAAGGTGATTGGATTCTATGTTGAGTGTTCCAAAATAAGAAGGAACCTAGGATATGCAAGCTCAGTTCGATATGGGAATGACCTTATTTAGTCACTAAGATAATTGTATATGGAATCTACAAACTTCAAGTACAAGATAGATGTGAGATCAATAATAGCTGGAACGCAATCCACCTCAAATAGTATCATTTCTAAACTCTTTACTTTACATGTCATTTTAAATTTGATTTGTTTTAAGAACATTACTGACACAATTTAATGAAGGATCGTTGGCCAACAACGGCCAACGGTTAACACTGACTTTTGTTTCTACAGGTCGATCCCAAGTTAGAATATGACTTTCAAGGATCATGGGAATCGATCAAAGCTATAATAGAGTCTGAAAAAAGGGTTTAAGTCTCAACCCTAGCTATATCTCCAATATCATTTAAATTCTATGTATGCTACTAATCAATTTGTCGATTGTAATTGGTCGACCGAATTTACGTAATCGATTCTTTAAAGATCTTGTCCGACTTAAATCCAGTATTCAAGGATATAGAAAGCTCAATCTTCACTTCGTAAAGAAAGAAACAAGTACAAGCTTCCTTGATAAATCATGTAACAGTGTAAACAGTGTAAACAATGTAAAGTTATATGAGTCTCCACCACATAAGAAGTAAACATTGTAAAAGCATGTCAAAATATGATTCTATATCGAGCTTAGTTCATGTCGAACTCAATTGTTCTCGATTGTTTTGGCCTTTGATTCAAAATGTTGTAACGCGTAGAGTCATTTGTGAATGAAGATATCTTGATTTCATTTGTTAAGGTAAATGTATCAAAGATTTTGTGCTGAAATCCTTGTCGAGTTATTGAAAATTAAGAAAATTTTAGCAATAAAGTTATTCTCTGACAATATTTATCGAACTAGACATATAAAGGAGGATTTAATTCGTCATCGTCTGTCGAGTGAGATATGTTCAGAAATTGTGTGTAAAATAATGCAAACACCATACATAGTTTCTCGATCTACAGAACAAAAGAATTGAATTCTATATGAGAAATGAAAAAAATTCCAGCAGTCAACCTAGGTCGATCAAAAATATATATATGCCTAGAGTACTTAAGCAAATAAAGGTTATAGAAAATATCAAAAGGTGCTATATAAAGTCAACCCTTTCGACTGAATAAAAAGTTAATTAAATTTACTCCTATTGGGTTTAGATTTTATGTTGGCTTGATTCCATATCAAAACACTCTTTGCTTGTAATAGTTTAGTTGCCTGGATGGTTTGTATGATTCTGAGCTAGTAGCATGTCGACTTTTCGAGCAAGCAAATCTTAAGAGGTGGTGCTTCATCGTCAAGTTAAGGTAATGGGACCTTAACCTCTTTCAAGACTATATGCGTACATTGTTGGAACCCCGTTCACTGGTAATGCAGTGGAAATCGGTTTTAAATTTTTTTAATAAAGATCGTAAACGATTTAGAAACAGTGAACTTGGGATCTTAATTTTTCAGAACTAATACATGTAAAATTATTACAATAATAAAATATACGTAGATACAGGAAATTGAAATCAATATAATTAGGAGAAGAAAATAAAATCATACCAACGTTTGGAGGCTCCTTCACTTTACGATATCTCTTGGTCTGTACCAATGATCTTCCTCATTATATCCCGGGATTGGAAACTGCGTGTGGGCCCACCACGAACTTAGAAACTTAGGAACTTATGATGGAGGATCTAGAGAAGGTTATATAAACTTTTTCTTCCTCAAAGAAAACTACGTAGAACACTTCTAGTAGTTGAAGCAAAAATAATAATATTTTTTTTCAGTGCAACGACTTGCACATACACAAAAAATGTCTTTCTTTGTTTTTCTTCTCTCCTATGCACGATGCACTCAAAAACAAAACTTTAGTCTTTTTTGTGTTTTGTTTTATTTTCTCTTTTTTGATACAAATGCACACAAGCATAGATCTCTATCTCTCTCTCTCACACATACACTTGCACATTTTAAGAGTCAATAATGTGATGATCAGTGTTTGTGTTCTAGTGTGATATCTAACATCATTTTTTTTCAAATAAAATATATCTAAGATCTTTTCAAATCTTTTACAAACTGATCATTCATTTTAAAATATTTAAAAAAAATATCTCATATCTTTTATTTAAAAAGATAATTAAATATTTATTTCGAATTTAAACATTTTAAATTCAATTTCAAATATTTAATTTAATAAAATAAAATAATCATATTATCTTAATCTATATAAAATCAAATATCAACTAAAACCCTCAAATTAGTGATTAATTAAATAATCTCATTATTTAATTTATTTAATCACCATTATTCATTAACTAAACAATCTCATTATTTAATTAATTTCTGAATAAATACATGTCACTTTCGTAACATAATTAACTGGACAATCCAATTAATTAACCGTTAAAACAAATATTATGGTGTGTAACATTAATCTAGAGGGGGGGTGAATAGATTTTAATTAACTTTTACCCAATTTTCGTTAAGAGTCAAGTTGACGAAAATACCCCTATCTAGTTACAAAGATACCACAAGTGTAATAAATGCGGAAATAGTAAAAAACACTTGAGATATACGTGGAAACCCTCCAAATGGGAAAAACCACGGGCTGATGAGTGCGCCACACTAGAACCTCGAATCCACTAATGATAAAGGAGTTACAACCTAATCCCGGTTTAATCCTCAACCACAACCTAATCCCGGTATAAGTGAACCTAGTTCATCATGCTTGTGCTTTAAGCTACCTACTCCCGGAAGCAACACAAGTCTTACTTCTCAATGAAGAGATAAAGTGTCCTAAGTGAATATATGATATTCAATGAACAAACAAGGCTAGGAAACTATATGCTTATCTAGGATAATGACATGACAATTTATGCAATCTTAGATATCAAGTGCTAAATGACATGTTCAAATAGCTTAGCTAAACATAGATCAATCAATCCTATGAAGCTATCACAATACAACACTCAATCATGTCATCACAACAATCTCTAATTTGTATCTAGAAATATTCTAAGAGAATACAATTAATTAAAGAGATGGTTTAGCAAATAAAAACACTTAACTTGTAAGAAAATAGTGAAGAGCTTACCAAACAAGATGTGATGAAGCAACCCTATCCATAGATGCACTCTAGATGAACTTAGATGATGCAAGATGAAGATTTACTGCTCATGGGAAAGCTTTAAGTGATTAAAAATGAGTTCTTGGAAGTGTTTTTTCTTTGAAATATGTTCTAAGGAAGAAATGTGATATTATGAACTCATACACGACCTTAAGGCATTGAGTTATATATATATAAGATCCAATCAAAGTGAGGTCATTTTGAAAATAATGTTCCAGCTTCCTCTGCATGCGCTGGTCGAGAAGCGCACAGCCTATTTTTAAAACAGGCACTGGTCGAGTGGCGCATCCAAGTAGCGTTACACAAGCACAGATTCTCTGGGAAGTTTGCTCCGGTGAGGCTGCGCTAGACCAGTAGCGAACGCCCACATTTTTCAACTACGCACGGTTGCAGCAGCGCAGCTCAGTGGGGCATGACTAACGGCGGTCCACTGTGAATGTTGTGCTGGTGAGGTACGCTGGTTGAGTAGCGCACCACCAGCGCAATGCCTATTTTTTCAACACTCAAATGCACAAAAACAATAAGTTCAAGAGTGATGAAATTGCATCCTATTTTAATGCCTAGCATGGCATACAATTTTCATAGCAAGATGCAAATAGGTCAACAAGAAAACACTCAACAAATAAGATCAAGAGTTATGCATGAATATGTGAGTGTGTGCAATTATCTCTTCAAAGTAAGTAAGCACAAGAATTTTACCTTTGATGCTTCTCCTCTTGAGGTCTTGAGAGCCTAAGCTACCCTTACATGAACCCTAATAATGTGGTTGTTCACGAAATAAGCCAATCAATAAATGAGGACTTTTCAATCTCCCCCTTTGGCTATTTCGTGATAAAACCACCACTCACATTGATCCTCACAAAACAAAATAGAAAAAACACCGGGAAGATATTCTACATTACAAAGAGATAAACATAAAAAAAACTTCAAGTCTTCAATCTCTTGTAGAACTATCAACCCTACACACAAGGCATGCACAAATACTCTTTCCAAACCAAGTGCATGTGAGATGATCAAGTGAATATAAAACAAAAGCATTTGCATTTAGAAATATGAATATGATATAATGAAATGCTCATGCAATGCTCCCCCTCAACAGGTTACTCCCCCTATATGTAATCTCCCCTTAAACAAGTACACACTCATGCAATGCAATGCTCCCCCTCAAAGCCAACACATGCTACTCCCCTAATAGGTCAATGTTACTCCCCCTTTTTGTCATGATATAGGAAAAGGAGAAGTTCCCAACCGGGTCACTCAAGGCAAGGAGAGAGAAGAGCATACAAGATTGTTGCATAATTAAATAAGGCACATTTATGCAATCTCAATTGATAGGAGAGACACAAGGAGATTTATTTGAAAAAAAATGTGTGAATCAAAAATGCTTTGCATACAAGACATGTTGCATCCAAGTCCAAAAACAATGGTATTTGGCAAAGCAAATGACAACGGTTTCCAATATAATTCAAACCAATTTCACCATTTGTCATGAGGGAAGCAAGGATATAGATTTCTTATAAATATCAAGTTTTAAAGGCACTATATCCAACTTTAAAAGCTAAACAAGGCATGAGCAACTTTGCACCCTATTTGATTTTTCCAGGAGGATACCCGTATGATAATAGCCATGTTCAACTAATAAAGAAAGAGAGACATTGATTAAACATTTTAGTCTCACTAGTATTTTCACACAATGTGTTGCATTTAACAATTTCAATCATCAAATCATGCTTTATCATTTTTCATTAGCATGCCAATTAAGAATCATCATGTCATGGAGATAATTAAAGGTCATTCAACATGTACTTCCTATATAGATCTCCTAGTCCAAAAATGCATGTTTGAACATAAATATGACATGGAATGTAATCAAAGCAATGTTCACACTTATTTAAGAAAATACAATATACTATAAGTGCAACCGAGCTACTCAAGCAATCAAAAAAGAGGCATAAACATATTTAAGAAAAATTTCATGCAACAAGTATACAATTGCTCTCTTTGCTTGAGTTCCCCTTATGGGGTCAAAAACCACAACACATCACTCCATTAAACAAATCCCAATAGATCTACTAAGAGTCTTTAATCTAGTAGCATCTAAGGGTTTAGTAAATAGATCCGCTAGTTGATCATTTGTACCTACATGCTCAAGGACAATGCATTTGCTCTCAACTAGTTCTCTAATGAAATGATGACGGATGTCAATATGCTTAGTCCTAGAATGCTGAACCGGATTCTTTGAAATGTTAATTGCACTCATGTTATCACAAAATAGAGTAAGAGTACCTTGATTGAATCCATAGTCGACTAGCATTTGCTTCATCCAAAGAAGTTGTGTGCATCCACTCCCAGCAGCAATGTATTCGGCCTCATCCGTGGACAAGGAAATCGAATTTTGCTTTTTGCAAAACCAAGAGACAAGGTTGTTCCCAAGGAAAAATCAACCGCCCGATGTATTTTTTCTATCATCACAATTTCCTACCCAATCTGCATCACTAAAGTTAATGTCAAAAGAGTACCAAATCCCATAGTTGGATGTCCCATTCACATATCAAATGATTCTCTTAACAGAAGAGAGATGTGACTCCTTAGGATCCACTTGGTACCTAGTATACACACCCACACTAAAGGAGATATCGGGCCTACTTGCGGTCAAATAGAGCAAGCTTTTAATCATGCCACGATATAAAGTTTGGTCCATACTTTTACCATTAGCATCCTTGCTTAACTTCAAAGTGGTACTCATGGGTGTATCACAATGTTTGGCACTTTCAAGGAAAAATTTCTTCACTAGGTTTCTGGCATATTTAGCTTGAGATATGAAAATCCCATCATCCATTTTCTTAATTTGTAAACCTAGAAAGTAACTCAACTCACCAACAAGACTCATCTCAAATTCATGAGACATGACATCAAAAAATTGTTGGACTTTGGTGTCATTGGTGGAGCCAAAGACTATATCATTAACATAAATTGTTTTTCTTGATGAATAGAGTCTTATCAACACTACCCCTAGCGTAGCCATTGTCTATGAGATATTGGGTGAGACACTCATACCAAGCCTTAGGTGCTTATTTCAACCCATTCAAAGCTTTCTTGAGATTATAGACATGATTAGGGTTGTGAGGATCCACAAACCCTTTGGGTTGCTCTACAAACACTTCCTCTTGCAAGAAGCCATTGAGGAAGGCACTCTTAACATCCATTTGATATAATTTGAACTTGTGCAAACAAGAAATGGATAGAAGAAACCTAATGGACTCAATCCTAGCAACAGGAGCAAATGTCTCCTCAAAGTCAATACCCTCAATTTGAGAGTATCCTTGTGCTACAAGCCTAGCCTTGTTTCTCACAATGTTGCCATCCTCGTCGGATTTGTTCCTAAATACCCACTTGGTGCCTATCACATTGGTGTTCTTAGGCCTAGGAACTAAAGTCCAAACCTCATTCCTTTCAAATTAGTTAAGCTCTTCTTGCATAGCAAGAACCCAAAATTCATCTTTTAAGGCTTCATCAATTTTCTTGGGTTCTATTTGAGAGGTGTAGCAAGTGTAGCTAATAAGATTAGCCATTTGACGCCTAGTCCTAACACCCTCACTAACTTCACCAATAATGTCATTTTTGTCATAAAGTTTCCTAACCCATAGAGCAGGTTCTTTTGAGTCCAAGTGAGGAATCATATCACTAAGTTGTGCTATGTCATCATCAAGACTAGCCTTTTCAACATTAGAGATATCAACTACTTTCTCCAAAGGGGAGTCATCAACTAAATCTACCTCATCCTCATGGTCATTAGTTTTGAACCTAGTATCATCAATGACAACATTAGATGATTCCTTTACGGTCCTAGTTCTTAGATTAAAAACTCTATAGGCTCTACTATTCAAGGCATAGCCAATAAAGATACCCTCATCACTCTTAGCATCAAATTTGCCAAGTTGATCACGGTCATTCAAAATATAGCATTTGCTTCAAAAAGTATGGAAGTAGCTAACATTTGGCTTCCTATCTTGCCATAACTCATAGGAGGTTTGCCTAGTGTGGGGCCTAAGGAAGACTCTATTTCCTATGTAGCAAGCCGTATTGACGGCCTCGACCCAAAGATTCCTAGGGACATTGTTCCTAAGCAACATCACACGGGCCATTTCTTGAAGAACCCTATTTTTCCCCTTAACAACTCTATTTTGTTGAGGTGTCCTAGGAGCCTAAAACTCATGAGAAATGCCTAGACTATTGCAAAAGTTTTCAAAGTGGACATTCTCAAATTCCTTCCCATGGTCACTCCTAATTCTCTTAATGCTTTTAATCTTGGAGTTCATTTCATTTTGAATTTTAGAGCAAAGCATTTTAAACTTGTCAAAATTTTCAAATTTTTCTCTAAGGAAATAGGTCCATGTGTACCTAGAGAAGTCATCTACAAACACAAAAATGTATCTCTTTCCACCTAAACTCTCGGTTTTCATAAGACCCATAAGATCCATGTGGAGAAGCTCTAGAGGTTCTTTGGTGGTTATATACTTGCCCTTTTTGTGCATACTTTTGGTTTGCTTCTCTTGTTGGCAAGGTCCACAAACACTATTAACCTTTTTCCCAAGCTTGGGAAGGCCTCGCACAACATTGAACTTATCTAAGATTCTTAAATCCCTAAAGTTCATGTGACCAAGTATTTCATGCCACAACTCTATTTGTTCATCCTTGGACATATTACAAGACACACTTCTAGCCTCAAGACAATAGCAATTGTCACTAGACCTCATACCTTTTAACAAGGTTTGTCCATTAGGCAATAGGATAGAACAATCATTTTTCCTAAACAAGACGGAGAGTCCATCATCACTAAGATGTGAAATGCTTATCAAACTGGCTTTTAGGCCATCAACATACAAAGCATTGGACAAGGAAGGTAATCCAAGAATGGAAATGGTTCCTTTTCCTTTGACCTTCATTTTGGATCCATCACCAAATGTGACATTTCCTCCCTCCTCCATCACAAGAGTCTCAAAGAAACTCTTATTTCCAGTCATGTGCCTAGAGCACCCACTATCCAAATACCAAAAATCACATGAATGAGCTTTCAAGGCAATTTGTGCAACATGGCAAATGTGTTCATCCTTTCTAATCCACCTAGATGCAGTATTTTTCTTCCTAGTGGTCAATGATACATGAGCTCTAAATGTCCTAGGATCATGTAAAGGTTTTCCACTTTTCCTAGTGACATGCATCATGGCTCTAGGTTTCTTAGGATCATGCATCATGGCTCTAGATGTCCTAGGATCATATTTCATGGCTCTAGCCTTTTTCTTTTCTATCATGCTTTCGATCCTGCATAATTTGATATATCTAAAGCAATTTGGTCTAATGTGACCAGCAATACCACAAAAATGACATGTAGGTAAGAAGTTAGGAATTATACCATATCCTTGAGGATGCATTGGAGCCTTCTCATATCTTTATGGTTGTCTTGCTTGTTATTAAGGAGCTTTCCTTCTTTTTTGTTGAGCAATACTTGATTGCTTCCTTGGTTGATCTTGCATGATAGGTGCTTTCCCTTTGTGAGCTTTTGGTTTAGGGAGGTTAACTTGAGGAGCCCTTGTAGGATGAGCTTGAGGTGGGCTTCTTGGTGCCACCTTCACTTGAGCACTTTTTGAACACTCTCCTAGATCAAGCTTCTTCCTAGGAGTTCGATGAGGAGATGACCCATTGAAGTTCATACTTCTTACAAAAATGGTCTTGCTTTGAGTGGAGGACATCTTGTCATCTTCAAACTCAAGCCCCTTCTTGTCACTTGGCCTCTTTCCAACATCTAGCATGTGGTCAAGTTTCTTGGTGCTAGAGTTCATCTTGGCCAACAACTCTCTAGCATCTTCAAGCTCTTTCTTCAACCCTTCTTCACTCCTCTTAGATATTTCCAATTCTCCATTTAGTTTGTCAACTTGAGTTGAGAGATCTAAATTTTCTTCTTTTAATCTCTTGATCTCATTCTTGTTCTTTAATCTTGAGCCTTCAAACTTGGCCATGTAGTCTTTGAGATCCATCCAATCCACACTTCCATTTGTGGTTTGTGATGAAGATCCATCATCACTTGAGTAGTCTCCCTCTTGACTATCATTCTCTTCTTCACTAGCATCTTTGCTCCTAAGAGAGGATGTAAATGCTATGAAGTTAGTCATGAGTTCTTCATCATCCGAAGAATCATCTCCTTCATTAGAGTTATCACTTTCACTCCATGTGGTAGCCATCACTTTTCCCTTCTTCTTGTTCTTGTGATTTGCACATTCCGAGGCAAAGTGACCTATTCCACCACATTCATAGCATTGGACTCCTTTCTTCTCGGTCTTCTCTTGCCTAGGCTCAAACTTCTTGAAGGAAGCCTTCTTCTTCAAATCTTGACCCTTGGATCCAAAGCCTTTCTTCTCGAACTTGTAGAATTTCTTGAACTTCTTCATCAGTAAGGCCATCTCTTCATCCGAGTCATCACCTTTCTCCTTCTCAACTTTGGAGGCTTTCAAAGCAATATCATTTTGCTTCTTTGATGGTGTGGGGTTAGGACATTTCCTAAATTCATATGCTAGAAGCCTCCCAATCACTTCACTAGGCTTCATGTCCTTATACCCACTATTCTCTTCCAAAGCCATCACCTTAGACTCAAATCTATCGGGTAGAGATCTCATAATCTTCTGCTTGATCTTCCTATCCGAATAAGGATCACCAAGTTGATGACTTTGATTCACAATGTCCATCAACCTCACTTCAAAGTCGTTGAAGCCCTCATTCTCATCCATCTTGAGCAATTCAAATTGCGTTTGGAGAACTTGAAGCTTCGATTCCCTAACCACCTCGGTTCCCTCATGTGCAACTTCTAGGATGTCCCATGCTTCCTTAGCTATCCTAGTATTTTAAAACAACTTGTATTGGTTATCATCCATTGAACAAAGGATAGCATGCATTGCCTTCCTATTCCACTTTGAAGCCTCAAACTCTTGTGCATTCCACTGAGCCTTTGGTTTGAGTACATCATCTCCTCCATCTGCAGAAGTCATCATGGGTGGAGTGTAGCCATCTTCAACTGCTATCCATGCCCTGTCATGAATTTGGCATATGTACAACTCCATCTTGCCTTTCCAAGAGGCATAATTCAACCCGATGTGGAGTGGAGGTCTAGTGCTGGAAGCTCCCTCGTTGCCACCGTTTCCACTCATTGTGTTTAATGAATGAATGATATGAATGCAAGTGTATGAATGATCAATACACACATAAAATGCAACACACACCAAAATAAGCAAGGATCACCTATGTATGTCTAGGAACCCGCTTTGATACCAATTGAAACAATTATTATGGTGTGTAATATTAATCTAGAGGTTGGGTGAATAGATTTTAATTAACTTTTACCCAATTTTCGTTAAGAGTCAAGTTGACGAAAATACCCCTATCTAGTTACAAAGATACCACAAGTGTAATAAATGCGGAAATAGTAAAAAACACTTGAGATATACGTGGAAACCCTCCAAATGGGAAAAACCACGGGCTGATGAGTGCGCCACACTAGAACCTCGAATCCACTAATGATAAAGGAGTTACAACCTAATCCCGGTTTAATCCTCCACCGCTACCTAATCCCGGTATAAGTGAACCTAGTTCATAATGCTTGTGCTTTAAGCTACCTACTCCCGGAAGCAACACAAGTCTTACTTCTCAATGAAGAGATAAAGTGTCCTAAGTGAATATATGATATTCAATGAACAAACAAGGCTAGGAAACCCTATATGCTTATCTAGGATAATGAGATGACAATTTATGCAATCTTAGATATCAAGTGCTAAATGACATGTTCAAATAGCTTAGCTAAACATAGATCAATCAATCCTATGAAGCTATCAAAATACAACACTCAATCATGTCATCACCACAATCTCTAATTTGTATCTAGAAATATTCTAAGAGAATACAATTAATTAAAGAGATGGTTTAGCAAGCAAAAACACTTAACTTGTAAGAAGATAGTGAAGAGCTTACACTCTAGATGAACTTAGATGATGCAAGATGAAGATTTAATGCTCATGGGTATGCTTTGAGTGATTAAAAATGAGTTCTTAGAAGTGTTTTTCCTTTGAAATGTGTTCTAAGGAAGAAATGTGATATTTTGAACTCATACACGACCTTAAGGCATTGAGTTATATATATATATAAGATCCAATCAAAGTGAGGTCATTTTAAAAAAAATGTTCCAGCTTCCTCTGCTTGTGCTGGTCGAGAAGTGCACAGCCTATTTTTAAAACAGGCGCTAGTCGAGTGGCGCATCCCAGTAGCGTTACACAAGCGCAGATTCTCTGGGAAGTTTACGCTGGTGAGGTTGCGCTAGACGAGTAGCGCACCACCAGCGCATGCCTATATTTTTCAATTACGCACGGTTGCAGCAGCGCAGCTCAGTGGCACATGACTAGCGCGGTCCACTGTGAATGTTACGCTGGTGAGGTGCGCTGGTTGAGTAGTGCACCACCAGCGCAAGGCCTATTTTTTCAACACTCAAATGCACAAAAACAATAAGTTCAAGAGTGATGAAATTGCATCCTATTTTAATGCCTAGCATGGCATACAATTTTCATAGCAAGATGCAAATAGGTCAACAAGAAAACACTCAACAAATAAGATCAAGAGTTATGCATGAATATGTGAGTGTGTGCAATTATCTCTTCAAAGTAAGTAAGCACAAGAATTTTACCTTTGATGCTTCTCCTCTTGAGGTCTTGAGAGCCTAAGCTACCCTTACATGAACCCTAACAATGTGGTTGTTCACGAAATAAGCCAATCAATAAATGAGGACTTTTCAACCGTGACCCTTGTTACCTAAATCGATCGGGCTAGCAAGGGGACCTAATGGACCCACGGTATTTTGAGCTCCAATAATCCTCGAAATCATTAACTAAACTCTTTAATTAATTTTTCTTGATTATTAACTCCTGTGTTATTCCACTAAAAACCCGAAGCTGCACTCTCTCAACTGCAGACGCTTTTACACAGACCGATACAACTCGTTGTCCATCGATATAACTATTACATATGTTGTGATCCTTCACAGTAGTTCATAATTTGAGCTGGGTCATAATATCCATTGTAACCCTCTAATTACATATATCCTTTAATATCGTTGATTCTCTTATGGACAATAAATTTTATTTCCTCATGGAATTAGGAAGCACTCATATTGTCCAACCCCCGAATCAATCCTTAAGGGAACTACAATCTACTTCTCACAAGAAGGAGTGGATTCCACTATTATATACAAACCTTCCCAGCCACAAGCCAAACCACAATCCCAACATACAGAGTATATTGATCATGAACTACATCCGACCTCACCTATGGAATATCAAATACCACGATCAAACTTGAAGAAGTCGATAAGACAGTCAGGATTAAGATCACCCACATATAGCCATCATTAGTTGATATATATGAATCTCATCAGTAAACGGATCTTGGTGAGAGATTCATATAGATCATGGCCCAGTCCTATATGATCACATCATACAAGGTGCCTCCATTCCTATATCTCATATGAATGATTCGGGATAGAATCACAGTACATTACGAAATGGACCATAGCTATAGATTAACCGTAAATAAAGTACCCAACTTTATTTGCTATCTACGGACTCTTTAGATTGCACGTCTCTTACTATATCCATCCATATATGACACTCATATACATAGTTCGAGATTACATCCGACAATCTTGGATGTTAAATATATATATGCACAAGTTATAAAATAAACAACACAATAAGAATGAATTGAACTTTTCTTTTATTTATTTCATAAATCCATTTACAAATTACATCTTTAAGGCATAAACCCTAACAATCTCCCACTTGCACTAAAGCATGTGAGGCATGTTTCGTAACCCTAGACCATCTAGGTGACCCGAAAACACTTTAGCCGGTAAAGTCTTCATAAATGGATCAACATAATTGTCTTATGAGGTTATCTTGGTGACGATCACATATCCTCTCTATACTATCTCTCTAATATGATGATACTTTCTCTCTATATGCTTCCCTCTCTTATGGCTTCTTGGTTCTTTAGAATTAGCCACATTACCACTGTAATCACAATAAAGTGTGATGGGCTTATCTAAATCTGGAACAACTTCTAGATCAATGAAGAACTTATGAGCCAAACAGCCTCTTTAGCAACTTTACAAGTGGCTACATATTTGACTTCTATAATGGAGTCAACAATGGAAGATTGCTAAATACTTCTCCACACAATGGCTCCACCACCTAGGGTGAATACTGATTCAAACCTAGATTTCCTAGAATCCCTGTATGACTGAAAATTAGAATCAGTGTATCTTAACGGGGATCAAATCCTGTTTGGAAAACACTAGAATATAATTTCTCATTCTCCAAAGATACTTGAGAGTAGTCTTGATAGCAACCCAATGATCTAATCATGGGTTGGACTGGTATCTAGGGGTGGGAAAAAATCCATTAAACCGAACCGAACATAATTTATTGGTTTTTTTCGGTTTTCTTTAAAATCCGGTTCGGTTCGGTTTGGTTCGAAATTTTCAAAACCGAAATTTTCGGTTAGGTTTCTGGTTCGGTGGCTGGAGCCGAAAACAAAACCGAGAACAGGCTATATAAAGCAAAATCCCTATTTTTTTCCTATTCTCTCTGCGACTCTGCCTCTCAATCCCTAACTCCCTCTCAGTCTCTCACTCTCAGACCTTAGTCCTCACTTTCTCAACCTCGCAGTCTCTCTCGTCCGACCCCCCTCTCCTCCGCCGTTTCTCTCGTCCGATGTCTGGCGACTCTCTCGTTTGACGGGTGAGTGGTGATCCATCGTTTCTTGGCTTCTTGGATCAATGTTCTCCGCCATCCGCCTTCTCTATCGTCCGCCTCTTCTCTCAATAACGAATGTCTCCACTCCCTTCACCGATCGAATTGGACTGGTAAAAAAAACCTAAATGATTTTTTTTCACTACTTTTGTTTGCTTTCTTCTTGTGTTATTTCTTACTGGAATTTCTTTTATTTGACGAACGAAATCCTTGTATATTACCCATAAAAATCAGTAAGATGAGTTAGATCAATTGAAGTGTTGAGATCACTACTTTTATTACTGCAGGCTACTTCTGGTGTGAGTGCGGCTATGACCTCTTCTCTTTCAAGGGAAGGCTTTTTTGTTGTTCTGGGTCTATGGAGAAAGATGAAGAAAAGGGGGATTCAGTTGAAGTTTTTTTTTTTTTGATTTTTTTAATTGTTGATATGTGAAGATGAAGACGAAGACGGTGATGGTGGTGAGTGGTGGGGATGGGTTTGTTTTTCACTGTTTCAATTTGTGACATAATTGATAAAGTTAGAGGTTAGTAGGTGACACCAGAGCAAATCATGAACAAAGAATCCAATGCAACCCATTTTGAGATTGAATTAAACACACATTTTAACCAAATTTGATTAAACAAAAAAGATTTAATTAATCACAAATTCAATAATTAAAGCCCAAACAGATGTTAAAATTAAAGCCCAATAATTGGGCCCAATTGGCCCAAAATAGAAAAAACCGAACCGAACCGAACCTGTTCAAATCAATTGGTTTTTAATCGGTTGACAGTTGCATATCGGATCTAATCGGACCATTTTTAATTAACCGAATAGTATCGGTTCACTCCAAAAGTGAACCGATCCAATCAACTCCCACCCCTACTGGTATCTGCTGACTACTCCCACTGCATAGTAGATGTCTGGTCTCACGCATAACATAACATACATGAGACTATCTACTATTGATGCAAAAGGTACGCGTCTCATATCTTCAACTTCTTGAGGTGTTTTAGGACACTGTTTCTTAGACAAGTGAACTCCATGTTTGGAAGGTAAATTACCTTTCTTAGAGTTATGTATCGAAAATCGTATAAGAATCTTGTCGATATATGATGCCTAAGACAGTGCTATTAGTTTGTTCTTACGATCCCTAGAACATAACTCGCCTCTCCCAAATCTTTCATTTGGGATTGGCCCTTTAAATTAGACAACACTCCCACATCATCCCAATTAGTAGGATATATCATCTACGTATATGATCGAGAAAACTCTTTTCTTGTCAATGATGCGCTTGTACACACAAGACTCATCGACGTTCTGCTTGAAGACATAGGTTTTAATCATTTCATCAAATCCAATTTTCTAAGATCTAGATGTTTGCTTAAGTCCATAGATGGACCTTTACAGCTTGCACACATTTTGCTCTTGATCTAAAGACATGAATCCCTCTGGTTACATCATATAGATGCTCTCGTTAAGATTTTCATTCAAGAATGCAGTTTTGTCGTTCATCTGTCAAATTTCATAATCAAAATAGGCAGTAATGGATAAGAGAATCCTAATAGACTTAAACATGTCTACTGGCGAGAAAGTCTCTTCATAATCGACCCCCTCTTTCTGGGTATAACCCTTGGCCACTAGTATTGCTTTGAAGGTCTCTACTTCCCGTCTACTCCTCTCTTTTTCTTGTAGATCCACTTACACCCTATGGGTTATACCCCATCCAGTAAGTCTACAAGATCCCATACTAAGTTAGAGTACATGGACTTCATCTCGAGATTCATGGCTTTAAGCCATTCCTCTTTATCAAGATTTTCCATCGCATTCCTAAATGTCAACGGATCATCCACACTATCAGCAGAGACAACACCTTGTCTTTCACATATACCTAAATAGCGGTCAAGTTATCTCACAACCCTCTCACTACATCTAGGTGGTAGTGTATTCTAATCAGAAATCATCTGACTCTTAGATGTTTGTGGATCAATAACTCTTGTTGATGAAGCACTAGTCTCGCCAGGCTTCAACTCATTTAATACAATCTTAGAATGAGGTTTATGGTCACTAATATAGTTGTCCTCAATAAACGTTGCATTTGTTGATGCAAATACTTTGTTATCTTTGGGACTATAGAAGTGTCAACCTCTGGTCTCCTTAGAGTATCCTACAAATAGGCTAACCACAAACTTGGAGTCTAGCTTTCCACTTATGTTCTTCAGCACGTGTGCTGGACACCCCTATATGCGAAAATGTCACAAACTAACTTTACGACCATTCTACAACTCTAGGGGAGTATTAAGAAAATATTTGGATGACACTACAATCAAAATGTATGGAATGAATTTGGTAATGATGAGAAACTAATCATATATGTCACCATTTCCTTCAAGGTTCTGTTTCTTCTCTTTGCTATACCATTTTGCTGAGGTGTACCGGGAGCTGTGAGTTGGGAAAATATCACATGCTTGACCATGAAGTCTTTAAAATCTTGGTCAGGTACTCAGCTCCACGATCTAATTGTATTGACTTGATAGTCCTACATAATTGATTCTCATCTTCAGCTCAGAATTCTTTAAGCTTATCAAATGTTTTCGACTATCATTGCATTAGGTAGACGTTTATGTATCTTGAGTAGTCATCTGTAAAGGTGACATAATACTCATAACCACCTCTAGCATTAACATTCATCAGTCTACAGATGTCTGTATGTATAAGCTTTAGCGGTTCTTTAGCTCTAAGCCTTTTTCCAGTAAAGGTCTCTTAGTCATCTTACCTTCCAGAAAAGATTTGCATACAGGTAAGGTGCCAAACTTTAACTCACTTAAAGATCCGCTTCTTACTAGTCTGTATATCCGGTCAAGGTTGATATGACCAAGCCTTAAATGCCAGAGATACATGTCTTTATCTGGAGTAATCTTATATCGTTTAGTTTTTGGTTTTCCAACCTTAAACATTTAGGTGTTGAGTAGTGTAGTATGTATTAATGGTCTTAACACATACAAATTGTTTTCCTTAATTCCTGAACAAATATTCAGACCATTCTTTCCAATAATGACAGACTTACTATTAAAAGAAACATAATATTTTTGTTCTAACAACTTAGAAACGGAAATCAAATTTTGTGTAAATCCAGGAATGTAAAATACATTGTCCAACAAAATATAATTATTACAAAAACGTAATATAATTACTCCCACTACTCGTGCCGACACAACATCCTCTGACCACACACGCATTGAGAATACACTCTCTTCTAGCTCTGTCTAAGAATCAGTCCATTGTAAAGAAGAACAAACATGGTTAGTGGCCCCCGAATCAATTATCCAAGGTGAAGAATCATCTTCCACTAAACATTACTTAAGAACAAGTAAATCATATTTACATTTCTTGGAATTCTTCTTGTTTTGGGCTCTATTGGGTTTGACCTTACCTATTGCCTTCCCAGCAGACCTCTTCATCTTTTTATCATTGGAGGAAGATGGTTCGACAACATTTGTCTTACCGGTCTTGCCCTTGCAGTCGTTAGTCAATGACTCAAAGGTAGTGAGCTCATTGAGCAACTGTGTGAGACTGAATCTTAACTTGTTCATCTCGTAGTTACTTTTAGATTGATCAAAACTGTAAGGGCCTTGATTTTATGATTGGCTTATTTCATGACAAACCACACCACATTGGGGATGATTGTGTAATGGGTAGCTTAGATCTTCATTGGCAAGCTTCCAAGCATCTCCATGACTTCAAGAGCAAAAGGTATATTCACTTGAATTTGCCTCTTGAAGAGTTTAGGTGCACACACACACCTCATGCATGCTTTGTTGATCTTGCATTTGTGTTGATATTGTTTATATGTGTGCATCTCTTCACAATCACACTAGCACTTCATTTGTAGATTTAGGTGTGGTATTGTATTGTGTTTCCGTTTCCGCTTGCACGATGGTGTGCTTGTTTTAGCGCGTTGAGTGACCATATGAGAAGGTCTCATTCTTCTCTTGGTTTGGTTATATGGAGTAAGGTGTCTAGTTTCAAAAGAATGTATTTCAATGATTTAAATGTTTTTCAAAACTGACCTTTGTATGGTCTTGTGATCAAATATTTTTATACAATGATTCAAAATGAGTTTTGAAAATTTATGTAAAAACTAGACACCCATACCTTTCCAACGGTATATTATTCATAATATTTCATGATCGTTTGGATTGGTTTTCAAATCTCCAAAGTGATCACAAAAACAGGGCATCTCTGTTGTTGTCCGTTTCTGACCTTTGGTCACTAAAATGATCATAACTGTTTCTACAGACATCCAAATTATGTTTTGTAAATTGGAGTAGAAAATAGACTTCCATACCTTTCCAACGGTTTATTATACGAAAGGTTTGGATGTCGTTTGGTCATGTTTTGGGTCGCTCAAAGCTCGAGCTGTTGTGCTGTCTGGCGTGTACCGCGGCCTAGACAGCTGTTGGTGCCATGCCTTGGCAGCGACCTAGGCAGCGGTAATGTCTAGCTGTACCTTGCTGTGCAGACCATGGGCTGGACACTTGCCTAGGCCGCGGCATGCACAGCGGTCGTGCGGGACTTAGTCTCCCAAGTCCAAAACGATATCGTTTTGTGTAGGGCTTCTTTATATATGTTCTCTTCTTCTTCCTTGCCTTCTGAGAGCTCAAAGAACCCATCTTTAGAGTGAGAGAACCTCCATTAGAGAGAGAAACCTTCAAGCTTTGTTATTTGACTCTCCAAACCCCAAACTCATCTTCATCTTGCATTCAAGCATCATTCCAAGCATGAGTTTTCATTGATTGGTAAGTAGAACCACCATTGTTGTTCATTTATTGTTCTAGCTTACCAAGACATGTCATTTATTGCTCAAATTAGCATTTCTTCATATTAATTTCATATTTATTGAAATTATGACATGTTTGGGGTTGGTATTGTGATAGCTTGCATTATTAAGTCATTTATGCCTAAATAGCTAATCCATGAATGTTCATGTATACATAATTGATAATTAGGTTGACTTTGTGCATCTAGTCTAGTTTATGAACATTTATGTGTATGCCTCATTGATTGCATTTCTTGATTGCAAAATTTGCTTTGATTATTTGTTGTGACAACTTGTATTGGTTGGACTTTTATTGAAAATTAGGTTGTTAGATTTTATCTACACATCTAATTGAGTCCTTGGTATGGGCATGTAAGCATTGTTTGATAACTAGGATATAATGTTGCATAACTATATCTAGTTAAGTCTTTATGAACATTCATTTAGATATTGATATCTAGGAATTGTACTTAGTGAAATTCTTAAATTCCTAGATAAGCATTTAGTGTTTTGCCTAGCATTATTTGCATGTTTGAATATTTCATCATATTCATATAGGTTGTTGAACTCTTCATTGAGTCAAGTCTTGTGGCTTCGGTGTGAAGTTGCACAAGCAAGGGAAGTTTTGCAACCAAGGGCGGGTTGACAAGCAATTGGTCGGGAGCCATTGTAAAAGGCCCACAGGGGTAGAGTAGGAGGCGGTCATGGCAAGAGTAGTGTATCAGAGGATATCACTAGGGACTGAACCAAAAGTGGTGAGTGGCAGTGTCCATAGCCTGAGGTTGTCGAGAGTGAGAGTCCGAGAATCACTTGAGGGTGTAACCTTTTATTCATATAGTGGATTTCTGTGACAGAGTGTGACGCACTTAACAGCCCGTGGTTTTTCCCATTTGAAGGGTTTCCACGTATACATCTTGTGTTATTTATATTTCCCACCTTACACTTGATGTTAGGAAAATTGTTCAGAACATAATCCGTGCATATTTTGTGCGTTACCTAATGGTGTGAGTACTGTATGAAGAATCTAATATTACTTGCAACAATTGGAAGTCCATGAAAGTCACCTTTGAAAATAGAAGAATGTAGTTAGTCTACTAGAATTTTGTTTACTCAGTTGTCCTGTTTTTTGACAATGGTGGATGATAAATACATCGGTTGCCAAATGTCATAAATTAGATTCAAGTTGTTTGATACTGGGACCTGGTTTGAACTTGAATATGTTGTGGCAGTAAACATATACTTCATTATTTTTCCTGCATGAGGCATTTGGATCAACTTTGGTTTCAAAACTTTGGTTTCAAGAGCTCTTCAACAAAAGTAGTCAAAATTAGATAATTGTATTGTCACTCAAGCAATTTCTTTAAATTGTGTGAGTTGCTTTCTGATTTGCGTACTGCCATTACGATGTGTATTTTACTTTTCTATTAGAACATAGAGCCATAAATGTTTCAATTTCAGCTATGTGTGCAATTATGTATCAAAATGATTGTATAATGTGCAATTATATACCAAAATCAATAATTGAGTAAAATGTTGGTTGGCTACTCGTGTTCTTTGGTTCTTGCCTTCTTGGTCGAACCAAATTTATGTGACATAGTTTGATATTTGTGTGATGGCACAAGAAGATAATCTATGTTTATATCCAGCTGTCTTGTATTATTGAGTTTGACGGTGACTCAAAAGGAAATCTTAGATAAGCTGGTAGAGAAACGGTTTTGCTTGCTGAAGATGACAGTGTGGTATGTAGGTTCTCTAATTATATGTTAAGTTTCTAGGTTGTTTTGCCTCTTGTTAAATATAGTTCTCTATAATCCTAAGCTTTGGTAGGTCTGGCGACTATAGGTAAAATCGTGCAACGGAAGCGTGAAAATTAATAAAATTAGGGTTTGGTATAAATAAAAAAATTTCTCTTTTTAATAACAAGAACCTTAACCCTAGATTAATTGATGTATATAAAAAAGTATCGTACCTTTCTCTCGTGCCGATTGAACTAGTGCTAAATTGAATCCGCAAGATCTTCCAATCCAATCACGAACGTGAATCACCTAGGATTGTGGACTCTCTTTCTTTAAATTGTATACCTGAGGATGGAAATAAACAAAATCTTTTTCTTTATTAGTCACAATTATCCTCCAAGAAGAAAACAAAGAACGTTAGGTCACTTGTGAATTGTCAATCAATTTGATTGAAACTCGCATGAACCTTGATTCGATGTTGTACACAAAACCTTTTAATGTAAAGACTACTAGTGTACTATCGAAAACTAAACGTTCTTTCTTCCTTTTCTTCTTTACTGAATCTCACACTATTTCTTAGAGTTGATCGAATTTTATCTAGAGTAAAAACAATTTTTTCTCTCAAAATTCTTATGGTGGCCGAATTTTCTCCAAGTAGAATTCTTTAGGTTAGCCGAAATTTTCTCTTATATAAAACTAGGGCTGGACGAAATTCCTTCTTAGAAAATACTAGGGCTGGCCGAATTTAACAATATATATATAGGATCTCAAATCATTTCATAAGAAGGATTTACTTGATGGGTAAAAATCTTATCCTTAGGTGGAATTACATGGCGACCAAGAATCCTTTTTCAAAAAGAATTCTTTTCTACACCAAGACTCCTAATCTAACTCATTAGTGTATTTGTAACCATATTAAAGACTTCCTAATTTGACTAGATAAATAATTTCTTTTATTTATCTACTTATCAAATATAGTCTTTAATATTAATTATACTACCAACAATAGTATAATATTAGGAGACCATCTCCTACTAGGAAAAGAATTTGACTTTTAATTAAATAATTAATTAATCAACAAATTGATTAATTTTTATTTAATTAAATAAAAAATAAAAATAATATATTTAGGCTTTTATACATTAGCCTTGCTACCCATGGCAATATATATAGTTATATATATATATTATTAAATCCATTGGACTTTTATAAAAAAGTCCACATGTGAACTAGACTCATTCTTACAAAAAGAAACAAGTCCACATGTCTTAATACAATTCTAGATGGACTCCTAAATTGGTCCGGTAGAATATATCAAGTGATCCATGCAAGTTCGTGTGGATTGGGGATCTTGACGGGTTATCTAAATTTAAGCTCCAATAGACACAACCCCAATCACAATCAACAAATGATTCACTTAGGTCTGATCTATTAATTTTAGTTCATTTCACTAAAAAACTAAAATTGAACTCTTAAATAAAGATAGAATAAGTTAACATTCCTCATTCATACCCTAGACAATCTGAATGGAGAAAGTGTATCCTTGTGAAGAATACCAGTAATCGCCAAGAGCTCATATACCGCCTATAGCTCTCAAAGCTACCATATTTACTCATATGACCACATTTTGAACTTGGATATTTTGACTTGTCCAGAAGCCATGTTTCAATAGAACTATTGAAAACTTAATGTTAAGATTTAATATCCAATACCTCAAAACATCCATATGATGATATTCTACTCTTATTTCATAAATGAAGCCACGATGTCCATATCTATAAATGAAGTCCTCTATCGATTAACAAATGAATACCACCAAACTATCGAGGATAGACTATGTGATGTAGAACAAGTGGCTGAGTCCTACATGGCTTGGTGGGACCATCCTAAATCTAAGATTAAATGACCTTAATTGAAAGGAATCGGTGAGATCTTCATAAGTTAATACCTTCGGTGTTGAGGCACATCCATTTTTGACTAAATTCCATCATTTATGCCCCGAAATCGCAATTCTTTCCTTTTTGGGAAATTTCCATTTTTGTCATAAGTTGACTTTGACAAACCAGAATCGTCTACCGTTAATTCCGGCTTGTTTATGGTCGTTAGTATATTTTATTTCCGTAACTTTTGTGATTTCGCTATTTTTGGCAGTTTCGTTATTTATGGCAGTTTTTGATATGTAATCCCGTTTCTTGTCCAATAAGGATTCAGGTTAGGGTCTTTCGCTTTAAATAGCCTTGTAAGCCAAAAGGTTTAGATGGCTTATTATTCAATAAAATTTCTAAAGTTTTAACTTTATTCTAGTGGATTCCAGTTTTTCAAAAGAATTTAGACGTTCGTCTAATTCTAGTTACATTTTCACTGCGTCACTATGTTATATAATCGTACCCATTGATAGCTTAAATGATAACACTTGCAACCATAAGTCCATCATTTATCTCAAGATTTAGATAGACTCTCTGATTGTCTTCAAGTGAAAACTTTTATCCATTGACGGTTCTAGATAAAGTATTTCACTATGATCCAATTCAATGCACCCAGTGCACTAGATTCTTTTGTCCAAAGACACCACACTTTGATGATTTTAGACTCATCATAACACATTTTATCTCACTCAAATGCTAGCAAAAGAATCTACAACTTTAACAAGATAAAGGCGCAGAACCTTTATCTTAAGTTGTGAATATTATTCAAGACTAACTAAAGAATTATGTCTACCTCATACATATCTAGATGTATGAACAATTCTTCTTTTCTCATATCTTTTGACCTTATGATTATTTACTTTTGACAATTATATTAAACTATAAATGCTATAAGATTTGTTAAACTAGAAATCACTTTATTAATATGAAAAGATTGTCAAATACATTATTATACTCTTGCTATCGAGCATAATCCCAACAGCGACTTATTGAAGGAGTGGGAATTGTAACAAATAATGTTGTTGAGTATAGATCTTTGATTTTATGATAGAATTATGCTTTTAAGAAAGGGTTTAAACACATTCATGTTTTTGGAGACTCAATGTTTATGTCTGCTAGGTTTAAATATATTAGATTTTCTAATGTATTCATAGGTTTCGGTAATTGGTAGGTGGTAACAATGCTAGATTACATAGCATTGCAAGCATCCAGTTCCGAGTATTGACAATGGCCAACTTTGAAGCAATTTTGGGAGAAAAAGTTTTGTTTTTCGCTGGGCTTGTGGTATATGGACTTCAATTATATGAATGAAATGTAAATGATCTGAAGAAAGTATACTGTAAACGTTTGTTTGTATCTATGAATCCCCAAATGATCTTTTATTTTTCTATTAGAAATCATTAGATTGCACTTACTTATATTGAATATCACTGATTACATGTCGATTGTTTTGATTAATTGTTTTGATTATAAAAATTTAAAATTTAAAATGCAACTAAACATTGCCAAATTAAAGGAAGTAAGGGATTTTAATTCAAGTTTGATCGATATTTAGACTATATTAGAAGTAAAAACACTTTTGAAATTAATAATCCAAACAATGTATAAGAATGTATTTAATAAAGAATGCTATTATAGCGATAGAGTAATTAGAGTATCCAAACGTTTCAAAATTACAATCATGGCTTCACATTTGATTAATAGTTGAACACAATAGATACGGTTTATTTACAACATCATAAAATTTAATTGGATATTGCTTGTAATTCTCTAATAAGTATATAAGTAAATTTATTTTCTCTTATGTACCGAGATTATGATAGAAATGTTATTATTATTATTATTATTATTATTATTATTATTATTAATATGGCCTTTTCACACATACTTAAAAAAAAATTCAATGCGAGGAGAGGAAATTGATTAATGTCAACAAAAAAAAACAATGTAACTACCACGAACACGATACTATAAGCAGTTACAAATTTAAAAAAAAAAACATAAAATAATAATCGGCATGAAAACAAAAAATTAACACGTTGCTTCAACACAAAGCCATCTTAATACCATTCAAAAAAAAAACTTCGAACTTATTTATAGAGAAGGAATTGTTTCCATATACCTACTATCTTTCTTAAATAATTCTTGCATACGCATTATGTCATTCTCAAACAATTCTATAAAATTGTATTATAAAATTAATAATTTTGACAAAGGAAAGAAAAAGAATATAACATAATTTAAAAAGTGAGACAAATAAATGGACCTATAGTGTGCCAATAGCACCACCCGTTTAATATTCAATATTTTTATTTTAATAATCACATTTAACGTTTAATTAATATTTGAACTCAAATTACATATCCAAAAATGATTTCTCAATCTGTGTCAGATAGACCAAATTGAAAAATGTTTTAGTTTCAACCTTTAAATTATTGAAATACTTTATTTTTTAATGGATTTTTTTTTGTAATGGAATGTTTTTTTTTTACTATTTGTACTTTTTAGTCAAACGAGGAAATGAGAAATAGATAAATGGGGAAACGGGAAACGGGAAACAGGGGGGAAGGGGAGAAATGGGGAACTTTGAATGAACTTTGAATGCCGCACAACACTCTTCTCGAGTTTGACCTGTGGGTTCACTTTTTCTGTCAATTCTTTTAATATACTTTTGTGCTCTGTACCCTTGCTTTAAGCACACCCATTTACGTATTGTAATTACACATTTTCTATCACGTCTTTTTCATCCTTCCTGGTACTAAACCCAACAAACTTCATAATATCATTCTTATTTCTACATAAGGAATTGTTTCCCTATGCTTGATCTCATTTTCAAGTAATTCTTGTAGATGATTGATATCATTCTTAAACAATTCTTCCATATGGTTGATACCTTTCTCGGACTCTTCCATAATATTTTTCATGTGCGTAAGAAGCAAATTTAAGGTTTAAGAGTTCAGAATTTGTTTTTTTTTTTCAACAACATATTACAAGAACGTGGGGTAGTTTTTTTAAAAGAAAAAAAAAATTGAGTGTGGGGGCTTTAATAAATTTACTTTGTAGAAGATTTTTTCCTTAAAGTATATTAAACAATTAATAATTTTGACAAAGGAAAGAAAAACGATACTACTTAATTGAAAAAGTAGTTACCAAAGGCGTAAAATGATTATCATCGTCATGAAAATGGTTACAAGTCAAAATATCAAAAATAAAAAAATGGTTACCAAAACTGTATAAATGATTACCGGAGCCGTGAATGTGGTTACTAGTGGCGTGAAAATGGTTACAAGTCAAAATTTTAAAAATTAAAAATGGTAGACTCATCTCAAAGGCCACGAATAGATACACACCCTTTTTCAAAGTAATTAACAAAGGAAAAGGACTCGAATGGAATGAAGAGTTCGAGGAGGCTTTTTTAAAAATCAAGGAATACCTAGAGCAGACTCCCATACTTTCAAAACTATAGATGAGAGAGACACTCCATTTGTACTTATCAATTATAGAACTAGCAGCAAGCTCAGTCCTAGTTAGAACAGAAGATGGAGTACAAAAACCAGTGTACTATACCAGCAAGGCACGTCTACCAGCCGGGACAGGGGGTGGAGCAAAGTATGCCATAGTAGCCGTTGACTATTTCACGAAGTGGGCAGAAGCTGAAGCATTGGTGTATATCATAGAAGCAAACACCACAAATTTCATGAAAAAAAATATAATATATAGGTTTGGAGTCCCAAACACTATAATCACTGACAACGACACCCAGTTCGATAACCTGAAATTCAAACAGTTGTGTAAAGAGTACCGGATTGCCAATTACTATGCCACACCTGCCCACCCTCAAACAAATGGACAGGTTGAAGCAGTGAACAAAATCATCAAGCACACAATCAAAGCAAAGCTAGATGCCAAGAAAGGAAGCTGGGTTGAAAAGCTTCCCGAAGTATTATGGGCATATTGGACAACAGCAAGAACGTCAACAGGAGAGACTCCATTCACTTTAGCGTTTGGAACAGAAGTTGTTATCCCCATAGAAACGTCATATGTATCACCCAGGTCAGGCTATATGATGAAGAACAGAATGTTGATATGCTATTACAAAGTCTAGATGAGCTAGAATAGAAAAGGGAGAAGTCCCGAATACGAAATATGGCATATCAGCAAAGAGTAGCCCCGTCACTACAACTCTCATGTTCGGGTCAGAAAATTCCAGCTAGGAGACCTGGTACTCAATAAGGTGTCATTGAACATAAAAAATAAAGTTGCAGGTTCCCTGGCTAACAAGTGGGAAGGCCCGTACAAAGTAGAAGGAATAGCTGGCCATGGAGCATATTGGATTGCACGACCCAATGGAGGGGTTTTACCCCGACCATGCAATGCCCAATATCTGAAGATTTTTTATCCTTAAATTATTTTTTGTTCTTTTTTCTAGTCATGACAATTTTAGTTAGGTCAGATATTAGTTGTGGAATTTAAATCTTTGTTGATTTTACAGTTATAAATAAAAATCAAACTCGGGATTTTCGAAAGATAAAGCATATGGTAATAAGAGCATATAGTAATAAGAACATATGGAAGACAAGCATGATAATATGAACATGCAAATAGAATACTTGGGACCATTAATTCCTGAATGGGCGGAGAAGCTCGAAGGAGCATGCCAGCCGAGCAAGGTTAATTTACCTTAGCAAAAAGGCAAACTCGATGCACCAGATTCTGGAGAAAGGCTCAGGAGGCTATCGGAAAAATTCTGGTGAAATGCGTAGCTGTGTTAAACGATTCAGAAAGCTTAACGATTCGGCGAACCCTTGCGCATAAAAACTGGGGAGACGTCCTCGGTAATGCGTAAGGACTCGAACATATGATCATGGTGAGTCTTGATGTAATTTTCGGGTAGCAACCGTGTATGAAACACAAGTATAAACCTACTTGCCTGTTTTAAGATGACTCGATTAATACTAGCCAGTTTAATAAGATACTTTGCATGAAGATTGCAAGAGCCAGTTTAATAAGATACTTGGCATTAAAAATTATTTGGGTGACAACCGGTTTAATAAGATACTCGGTGAAGTTACCCGAACATCAGAATTTGCCAGTTTAATAAGATACTTGGCATGAAGATTGCAACAGCCAATTTAATAAGATACATGGCGTTAAAAATTATTCGGGGAACGAAACCGGTTTAATAAGATACTCGGTTAAGTTATCCGAACATCAGAAATAGCTGGTTTAATAAGATACTCGGCATCAATAGAGTCAATGAAATCAGATTAAAACCACTCGGTTCAGAATAAACTCGGGATTTATTAAATTCTTTACAAAGAATCGTTTCAAAAGAATTGTTACAAAGAATTCTTTACAAAAGAATTGTTACATTACAAAGAATTGTTACAAAAAATCTCTACAAAAAACTTAGGAAAATTCTACAAAAATCAAGGTTGTGAGGATTTAGAGCTCTTGCCGATACTCGGGTCGGGCACCATTTCATATTCACGGAGCAGACTTTTGTTAGAAGGCCAAACGATCGTGTCCACCGAATCGTCCATCCACTGGCTGTAATCTTCTCCTGGGATCGATCTGACATCAGGTACCACACCCTCCACAACCGACTCCTAACTGGCGTAAAAAGTTGAGAGGGAGTGCTCGGATGGAATCTCCAAATGCATGGGATGGAGCTCTTTGCCTCGGCTACGGCAGTAAGCTATCCACTCCTTCATCTGAGTCCGAAGAGATTCCAAGGACCGATCCACATGAATTTTGATTGACAGCTCCCAGTTGGTTCGGGCTTTCTCAGTTGCCTGATTCTTAACCTTGAAGAACTCGCCAACTGAAACTGGCCCTCGTTGAAACTCCCGAAGGAGAAGGGCATCGTAGGCAGGGGATCTTTTGAAATGATCCACCCCTTAGAATTCAAGTTCCAGCCTGGCCTCTCGGGATAAGGATTCGACTGTCAAAGTTTGGCGTTCCAGGTCTTTAATTTTCTGTTTATAAGCTGACTTAGACTGCTCCGCTTCTTGCTCGGCTCTAAGCATTGATTCTTGGGCAGAAGACAATAAATTTTGAAGTGACTCAGCTTTCTCTTCTGCCAAAGAAGCCCTTTCCTCAGCCTCCACCTGCTTCGCCAAACAGTGGTCGGCAAACACTTGGGCAGAGCCCACCTCCTTTTCATAAGCTGTCTCAACCCGAGCACGTCTATCCTCACTTTCCTTCAGCTGAGCCTCGAGACGCCTTATTCTATCAGCTTGATGTTGCTGCGTCTGAACTAGCTCAGCGAACTCGGCCACCATCTACAAAGAAGTTTAATTAAAAATCTAGCAAGCCAAACGAGCAAAACAATTGAAAAAAGTTAAGGATAACTTACATAAGATGCACCATTAAAAAAGTTCTGAAGACGGTCTGTTAGGGAGCCATCCGGAAAACAACTCCAGCGGTTATCCCCGATGAAAGCCCGACGGGATGACATCTCCCACAGCATATCCTAGGGAGAAGGATAAGAAGGGAACCCCTGTTCTGCTCCGAAGTCTCCGCATCCGCTAATGCTCCAACATCAACGCTCGGGGGAATCTCAACCACAATATCTTCATCGCTGGAGTCAATGAATGAGATCACCTCGAGGGGCCTTGAGAGGGCAAGTAGGAGAGCCGACTGTCTTCCGCTTCTCAGCTCGTGAACTGTGAAAGCTGAGATCAGCTGCTGGATCTTCCTGAGTGTCATCCCGAAAAGATTCAAAAAATTTGGGACCTGAAGGTACTTGTCCCGCAGAGGTATTACCTCCACACCGGTGTCTGACCGCACAGCAGGTCCTTCACCAAGACCCTCACTCTGCCTCTCACCACTATCAGGCAGTTGAGTATCTGTCAAGCCACTCGGACCACTAGTCTCCCTGGCGGTCGGCTGAACAACGTCCTCAAAGACATATTCAGGGATTTACTCCTCGACTACATCGGTTTCCTCGTCAGACTCAGACGGGGCAATACCATCATTACTCTGACGAGAAGCTTCTTTTCAGCTCGTCTGAAGAATCGACTCCACTTGGCGAGCTTGAAGGTCGCTGACGATGTCCGTGTCATACACTTAGAAGAGAAAAAAAAAGGATCGCGTCAGAATACGAAAAGCAAAAAATAACAATGAAAAAAAAAGTGACAAAGATCACTTACATCGCCTGCGGTAGCCCGAAATCTGGCTGAAGAAGCCGAGCTCTATCATTTTCGTTTCATTGAAAAGATATGACATGCTCCTCTTCTACAGGGTGCGAACTGCTGCCCGAGCAAGTCTGGTCAGCTCAGTGTCTCTAAATTGAAGCTTCTTCTTATTCCATACCTCAGGAGAACAGAATAAGCGGGGAACTTTCAGCACACTCCGAGTTTCCCCAACCGAGAGGGTGACTTCAAGACCGAGATTCCCTCTGGTGAAAAACCAACTGTTCTTCCAGAACTTATTGGATGAAGGGAATCCCCATACAAACCCCCTCTTTTTGGGGTCGTCAGAGGTATCGACTTCCTGATTCACCTTTGTCCCCTCAGGGACCCAGCAGTCCGGCGGATTAGACATGAGGAAATAGGTCCCTGTCTTGACAATTTGCCTCAGCGTGAAGAAATGCCTGATCTCACTCGGGGAAGGTGGCGACAAGTTCATCCGGTTGTACATGTGCCACATGCACATCAATATCTTGTAGCTGTTCGGGGCCAGTTGAGCCGGGGAGATCCTTGCTTCAGCCAAAAACCAAGCAATAAACGGCTGAAGAGGAAGTGTGACGCCACAGCAGAGTATGGATCCATAGATTGCCACCATGCCCGGGGGAAGATTCCACGCAGCTCTATCACCAGCGGGAACTAGAATAACCGAGTTATCCAAATTGAATCGGGCACGATACTTCCCGATCTCTTTTACCCCAACCACATTTGGCTCGGTGTCAAACCCACTCGGGCGATTAGCAGAGAAAGAAAGGCGAGACACTCTGAACGCCTCTTCAACTTCATTCTCATCAACAGTCTGCTCCCTGATCCGAATGTTGCCCGAGTTATGCCTATGGACTTTGCTTCTACTTTGATATTTTCCTATTCTTGATCGAAGTGGTACCCTGTGATCAGAAATGAAAGATTCAGAACTAGATGAAGAATCAGAACTGGATACAGAAAAATAAACATCAGGGTGAAGCTTAGAAACATCGACTTCTAAAAAAGGAGGCTCATCAAGGGGGATTTCCCCCAGCAATCTTCGAACGCAGGAAACCAACTGGAAATCCCCACTATCGAGCGCTTCGAGAGCTATAGTACAGAGATGAAGACGGGATGTTGGTTCCATTAAAACTAACCTTGAAGAAATATGGTGCAAAACCTTCAACGGAGAATGGCAATTTTCTGCGCAAAGAAATCCGGGCTGGCAAAAATTTCTGGTTTTTGAGTTTTTAAGAATGAACCAGCACAGCCCCAGTGAAGAATTTAAAGGGGTGATAGCACGAAGCCCTAGGGTTTCAAAGCGGGAAAAATATGTGATGAGACTTGATGACGTAGGCGGCACATGGGGAGACGGGTAGGTCGTTTCTCATAAATTGTATCGAAAAATGAAGCAGCACAGTACACGTGTTAACTAAAGAACTGGCTTTCGTCGTCAGAACTCCAAAACGTCGCCATCATTGAAGATCTCGTGTGAGGGGGCAAATCGAATTTATAGGGTCACCATTAAGACACACCATTATGATAAGATATTTTTTCTGGCACTGAGAAGATATAAAAATTGAAGAATTGATTAAAATACTTTTGCCCGAAACAAAACTCTATTAGGTAAAAATATTTTAAGGGGGTATTGTCGTATGTAAATTTTATCAGATGTACACGTCATTGACAAAGAGGATAAAATTGCCAGGTGGACATCCGAATAGGCATTCAGAAAATATCCTACAAGACATTACCAAAGAAGAGGAGCCCGAGTAAACAAGTATTGGACAAAACCTACTCGGGGTCAACTGACGTCATATACTACTCGGTGTCAGATAAAGGTACTCGGGGCCAGTTGATGACATTGTCTGCTCAGGACCAGATGACGTCACTCGGGACCAGCTGATGTCTACTCGGGACAAACATGAAGAAAACTGAATAAAAAGTCCAGCACGTAGCTCACACGAATCGAGTCATGAAAATACGTGAAGATATCCATATCAAAAAGGAATTCCAAGAAGAACAAGATATCAAGCAGAAATGGTTCCTAATCAGACAACAATTTTATTTCTTCAAAAAGACTACGCTTTTATAAAGAAATAAGTCCTAACTGGACTGCATTACAAGAGTCCCATTCGATCTCAATACAAGTCTCCAAAACAAGAAAGGAGACAAACTACTTCGAACAAGCAAACAATCATAATTAAATGCAAAGATCTTTTATTACTTGTACAAAAAATATTAGGGTTCTATGGACATATAAATAGACCTATAATCTCGTCACACAAAGATATACAGCAATCATAGAAAAATACAGAGAGAAGAAAGAGAGATCGAGAATTGTAATTATTTTATTCATAGTGGATTTTGGATTGGTTGATCATTCAACCACCCGTGAACGTTTCTCCGGTCATCGGAGTTTTACCTTATAAAACCTCGCGTCTGATTACTTTTTCCTTCTCTTTCTCTTTGAAATCACAGCTAGAATCCAATCCTTATTGGCTTTTCTCATACAACCAAAAATCGACGTCAACATATATATACATATTATAATAATATATAAAAATATATTAAATATTATTACATATAAAATAATATATATAATATTATAATATATTATACTCTTATATATAATAATACATAATACATTACATTATATCCTATATAAGTATATATATAATAACATTATTAATATATATATATATATATATCATAATATAGTATTAATAAATATTATATATGTAATACATATATATATTAATATTCTATAATATTATATATTATAATATAATATATTATAATAATTATACTATATATATAATAATTATTATTATTATAATATTTGTATATATATATTATTATATGAAAACTTTTAGTTCTAGTTGGAAATAAATTATTCTGAAATATATATATATATATATATATATATATATATAATATTATTATTATAATTATTATTATAATATATATATATAATAATTATTATTATAATATTTTTATATATATATTATTTTATGAAAGTTTTTAGTTCTAGTTGGAAATAAATTATTCTGAAATATTTATATATATATATAAGATGGAAACTTTGGTCATTTAAAAATCTTGTCTCGTTTTGTCCTAACCGTATTAAACGCATAGCACTATAATTAATGGTTTAAAAAATGATTTTTTTTTTATATAATAAAAGTGAAAAACAAAATGAAAAACAAAAATAAAAACAAAAAACAAGTATTTTGTGTTTTTCAAATCTTTCAATTTTAACACTGGTTTTTTTTTTCGTAAATAAAATGAAAAACGATTAACGAACACGTTTTCAAAATCGATTTTGAAAAATAAAGATAAAAACGGACTAAAAAACTGGACGGGGCCCGAAAGTCTTCTCTTAAGTTCTCTCTCTTGAGAGAGACAGACATAGAAGTTGTGGTCCTGGGGATGAGGATGGATATATCCCTCATCCCCATCCTCATCCCTACTTCTCATACCCTTTCCCCATCTTCCATTTTTTTTTTTTGGAAAAATGGAAATTGAGATTTTTATGGAAGATATATCCATCATCATTCTCAATTCCTCATTTTTTTCGTTTTTCGTTTTTTCCTTTTTCTCATTTTCCCATTTAATTAAAAATTACAAATTTAACTAAAACAACAAACATTCTATTATAAATACAAAATAAAGTCCATTAATACATTACAAATACAAATACAAATATATATTATAATTATAAATATATATTATAATTATTTTTATAATATATATTTAGGAAAAATGGGAAAATAAGGATGGGGGATCTCATCTTCATCCCCATTTCAATATAACTGTGGTGAAAATGGGGAAATGGGCATGGAGAGAGGTCCCCCCATCCCTATCTCCATTTCATTTTGGGTATGATTTTCATCTATATCCCCATAGACTTGTCGTCGGTTCGGGTTTGGGTTCGGGTTCTGTTCTAGTTCAAAACCGTCAGTCTCAGTTCTGGAGGAACCTGAACCCCCTGAACCGGAACCGATTCTGCCCAGTTTCGAACCGATTCTGCCCAGTTTCGAACCGATTCCGATGGTCCGGTTCTTTTTTTTTTTGGGCTGCAATTGTGAAACAAAAAAAAAAGATTTGTTGGAATCAGAACCACTACAGTACCGGTTCCGATTCCGATTCCGATTCCGATTCCGATTTCGATTCCGATTCCGATTCCGATTCCAAACATTTTCAAACGGTTCAGTTTTCGGTTTTTGACGGTTCAGTTTCGGTGCAGTTTACCGGTTTGAACCGAACTACCGACATGTCTATATCTCCTATTTCCCTCTTTTTCTCTAAAAAAAAAATCTCCAAATGTTTATAAAAATATTGGAAATTAGGATCCGGTAAAAAATGTGCAACTCTATCTCTAAAATAATGGGTCTTTTTAGTTGGAAGGAGATGGTGAGTGATGGTTTTTGTGGTTTCTCTTGCTTAGATCTATGGGTGGGTCCTTCTTCTTTCTCAGATTTGCGTGTGTTTAGTTTTCTTTGGTTAGTCTGGGGTTTCTTCATGGGTACTCCTGAGTTGGTTAAGCTGTGCGAGACTCTGTTTCATTTAGACAAGGAGCCTATCCTTCAGATTAAGAGTGAAGTTGAGCAAGTGGGTATCTCCGATGTTGTATATTGTTTGGTTGGGAAGGTGTTGTCAACGAAGAAAGTTAATAGGGATTCCTTTATAGGAGTGATAGAACACCTCTGGAGCCTTTTGGTCAAGTTGAAATAGAAGTAATTGCTGATAACATCTTCGTCTTCTACCTCAACAACCCAGATGTTCACGACATGATTTGGGCAAGAGGGCCAAGGCATTTTGACAGAAATTTGATTGTCCTAGAGAAACCGAAAGGAGCTGGAGACATTTCTAACCTAGGGTTCAATGTAGTTGAGATGTGGGTCCAGATTCACAACCTGCCCCTTATGTGAATGAATCGTCAAGCAGAAAAAGTCATTGCTGTATAGATTGGGCCAGCCATAGAAATCGCGGCTGAATCTAGGTACTGATGAAACAGGTTTCTTCGAGTTAAGGTTCAGATTGATATCTTCGAACCCCTAAAACGGTTCATTAGATTGGGTGTGGAAAAGCCAGGGAAACCTGTGGTAACCCCGTTGACATACGAACGGCTACTAGAATTCTGATGTTTGTGGGAAAATTGGGCATGGACTTAGAGAATGCCCTGATGATGAGGCCAGGACTAAAGCTCTAGAAAGATTCTCCACCAAGTTTGGATCGTGGATGCGGGCAGTTGTGGGGAACTTTCAAGAGCGTCTCAACAGCGACAATGGCGAAAAAATCATCTGGATACTGGTGAAGATAAGTCTCTCTATCCATCTCTGATTGGTCCTTAAAAGTGGTAGGAGGTCCGAAACAGCTATCTGATAGAGTGGTCAGTGAGGACTCAACTAGAAGAATGCTCGATCGAATGGGAGAAATGCTCCTTTTAGAGGGAGAGCAGGTTGAGCTTGCGTAGAATAGTCTAGTGGGGCCTATTCAAGGGTTGGGAGATACATCGGTGGAACTGCCTCAACAGGGAGAGAAGAAAGCAGGGCAGATTGGGGAACTTGACTATAACACAGCTATGGAAGAGGTTGTGGTTTACTCAAGGGTCTCTGCAATGGATAAGCCGCAGGTTGTTAAGTCCGGAACTTCAAATAAGGTATTTTCAGGGATCAAGAATGTAAGAAAATGGAAGCGTCAAGTCCCCAGTCGGGTGCGAAAGTTCTTAGTCCTTTGCACCGGTTACTTGTTGTTGGCCAGACATTTAGACAAGGATCAAAGAAAGAAAGTTCTTCACAAAAACAAAAGTCCCCGAAATCCAAAAGGAACCTTAGCTTCTTTTTAGAAGGATCTTCAACTTCTTCAGGCGAACAACTCTCTGTCCCATATTTGGGAACCTCATTATCTTCTAAGCTAGTGGAGCCCAGTGACATAAAAAGGAAATGCACGATTCTAGGGAGGCAAAAAAGAAAAGAGTTATGCTGTTTACAGATATTTCTGTCATATCGGTGGAGCCTGTGGTGCGGGCCCATCGGGTGCCACGATAGGTTTTAGCTGGAATGTTCGGGGTCTAGGGAATCCCCGTGCGTTCGTGGCCTTGAAGAGGTAGCAAAGGAAACATTCTGCGGATTTGGTGTTTTTGTTAGAAACTAAATTAGGCGGTCAGTGGGCTAGTAATATTTGTGAACGGTTAGGATATGCAAGTGGCCTTAATGTTAATAGTCGAGGTAAGAGTGGTGGATTATTTCTCTTATGGTCAGACATGTTGGATGTTACAGTGCTTTCTTACTCGGCTGGTCATATAGATGCTAGGATTTGAATGAATGATGGGTTCTTGTGGCGCTTTTTTGGCTTTTACAGCAATCTAACTCCAAGTCAGCTGATTCATGAAACATGATGTGTAGATTGCGTGCTATGGATGATCTCGCATGGGCTTGTGGGGGAGATTTTAATGTCCTGCTGAGTCTCTCAGAGAAAATGAAAGGATCTGATAAGTCGATTGTGAGTATGAGAGGGTTCAGGAAAGCTGTTGACGACTGTGATCTGATTGATTTGGGTTTCTCAGGGTCGAAATTCACCTGGAATAACAGAGAGAAGGACACGGTAACATTTAGGAAAGATATGGCCGTTTACTTGTTGATGATAAGTGGATCAATATCTTTATCCATGTAAGTGTGGAGCATTTGTGTTTTTATTTCTGACCATCGTCCTCTTCTTTTGAATTTTGGTTTGGGCTACTGCACAAAGAAAGGGAGAGACAGTTGCTTCAAGTTTGAGCCGTTTTGGCTAAAAGATGAGGACATCTCTAAGGTCATTGAGATCGTTTGGGCTGAAAAGAGCCCTTCTCAAAATTCCAAGGATCTGAAATCGAAACTAAACTGGTGCGTTGCAAAGTTTTCGGGGTGGAGCAAAGAGCACTTTGGATCTCTACGGAAATCTATTGAGGGCCAACAAAAGCTGATTGACTCCTTGTATGTTAGGAGTCACGTCTCTAGTGTTATGGAGCAAATCAAGGTCTTAGAAAGGGAGCTTGAGGGCCTCATTGAGTGCGAAGAGATCTACTGGAGACAAAGGGTTAGGACTGATTGGTTAGCTGCCGGTTACAGAAACTTAAATTTTTCCACAAAAGAGCCTCCGCGAGAAAAAAGAAAAATTTCATCCTTAAGTTGTTGGATGGGAACGACACTTACTAGGAGTCTGAGGAAAGGTTATCTCGGATCATTTTCTCGTACTTCTCCTTTCTCTTCCAAAGCTCAGAGCCTCTCCCTCTGATATCAGAATAGCCATAAAGTCTATTAAAGGTAGGTTAGACAACGACATGCAGTCATGCCTAGGGGCTGAGTTTAAGGCAGAGGATGTGAAATGAGCGGTCTTCGAGATGAACCCAACGAAGGCTTCCGGTCCCGACAGGTTTCATGCCTTATCTTTTTTCAGAAGTTTTGGAGTTTGGTAGGTACAAAAGTGACAAGAGTCTACCAAAATGATCTCAACGGAAGAGCTTCCGTCCGTGAGTTCAACAATGCCAATGTTGTCCTCATCCCCAAAATCAAAAACCCTTCCTTCGTCTCAGATTTCATACCAATCTCCCTCTGCAGTGTTGTGTACAAGATCATCACAAAGGCCTTGGCTAACAGGCTCAAGGATTATCTCCCATCTATCATCACCCCAAACCAGTCAACTTTTATCCCTGGAAGTCTCATTTTTGATAATGTGTTGGTTTCTTTTAAGACTATTCATTCTATCAGTCACAGAAAGAAGGAAAGAAAGGCCTTATGGTCATTAAGTTGAACATAAAGTAAAGCATATGATCAGGTGGAATGGGGTTTCCTCCGGGCAGTTATGGAAAGGATGCATTTTTTGCAGTCTTGGGCCTTAATGGTTATGGACTGCATCTTTTTTCGAACTTGTCTCTCTTGGTTAACGGGAAGTGTGTCGGCTATGTGGTGCCGTCTAAAGGGCTAAGACAGGGCTGCCATCCCTTCCTTACCTCCTCATCCTCTGTGCAGAAGGTCTGTCCAGCCTTATTAGAAAATCAGAAGGGAATGGTCGGGCACTAGGAAGCAATAGAGGCAGCCCCATATTAAGCCATTTATTTTTCACCGACGATAGTATTCACTTTTGCAAGGCCTCGAAGGATATCTACTCCCTTATTAAAAATATCCTGGGAACTTATGAAAGGAGTTTGGGCAAAAAGGTGAACCTCCAAAAATCTACGGTCACCTTCAGCCAAAATGTGACGCTTGCTGTTAGAAAAGATATCCAGGAATTGTTCCGGATTCTAGACTCTAACACCCAAGACAAATATCTGGGCCTCCCGACCCTAATAGGCATAAACAAAGGGATACTTTTTGATGATATTAAGGAGTGTGTCTGGAAAAAGGTCTGGGGTTGGATAGTATGTTTTCCTTTTGGGGGAAAGAAGTGTTGATCAAAGCAGTTGCTTAAGCAATCCCAGTGTATATGATTAGTCTCTTCCAGCTTCTAGTTTGCCTTTGTAAGGATTTGGGCACCTTAGTGTACAAGTTCTGGTGGGGTTCTAGAGGTGGTAAGAGGAAGTTCAGTTGGGTCAAATAGGAGGACCTTTGTCTTCCCAAATGTTGTGGAGGTTTAGGCTTTAAAGACCTCCTTCTGTTCAATAAGTCCCTTCTTGCCAAGCAAGCTTGGCGTATCCCTCAGAGTCCAGACTCTCTTACAGCCAAGGTTTTCAAGGCCAAGTACTTCCAAAGAGACGATTTTATTGATGCCTCCCTCAAGCCTTGGATTTCCAGCATTAAGGTCTTCTCTGATCCTTGGATTTCCAGACCCTCCACTTTCAGACCTGTCACTATCGGTCAGGATCCGAATCTACGGGTTGATGATCTTATTGACCGGGATTGTCACTGTTGGGTTGTAGATAAGTTCAGCAGTGTTTTCCTCCACGTTGATGTTGAGGTAATCTCCTTCATTGCAGTTAGTGTTAGGAGTGGTGTTTATTTTTTAGCCTAGCACTTTGATAAAATAGGGATTTTCTCTATGAAGATTGGTTATCGGATGGCCCTCAATGATAGATTTCAACCCTTTCCCTCAAATCCGTCAATTGTCTGCAAGTGGTGGAATTCCCTTTGGAATCTTAATATTCCTCGTAAAATCAAGATTTTCGTTTGGAGGGCTGCGTAATGTTATTCCCTCTCTGCTTAATTTTTTGAAGCAAAATATTATGGTTTATGTTTCTTGCAGATTCTGTGATGAGAATGTGGAATCTGTGCCCCATGCTCTGATCTGGTGCAAAAATTTGCAAAAAGTTTGGGGTAGCACCAGATTCGACACTTTGCTTGAAAGCTTTAGGGTGTTTTCGGTTGTTGATGTGATGTTAGGGCTGCGGACCAGGTTCGTCAAAGATGACTTGGCTCTTTTTCGTATCATTCTGTGAGGTATATGGGAGAACATGAACGCGATGCTTAATAAGGGAAATGTGAGGAAGTCGGTCGACCTGATGCTTTGGACGGATGACTACTTCTCTAAATTCCAACACTCATCTCTTGCTTTAAGTGCTCGGTGCCAGCATGCTTCTTCAACCAATAGTGTGGAGTGGCTGTCTCCCCCTTTGGTGTTGGGGTTTGTTTATACCCTAAAGATATAATTTTTAAATGGATTTATGAAATAAATAAAATGAAAAATTCAATTCATTTTGTTGTGTTGTTTATTTTATAACTTGTGTATATAAACATCCTAGATTGCTGAATGTAATCTCGAAATGTATATATGAGTGTCATATATGGATGTATACAGTAAGAGACGTGCAATCTAAAGAGTCCATAGATAACAAATAAAACTGGGTATTTTATTTGAAACAAATTACGGTGTGTTTAATATTAATCTAGAGGGGGAAAATGGTAAATAGATTTTAATCAATTTTATCCAATTTTTGTTAATGGCCAAGTAGATAAAAATACCCCTAACTAGTACAATTATATAACTAGTGTAATATGTGTGGAATTTAAATGACACTTGAAATATACACGGAAACCCTCCGAATGGGAAAAACCACGAGCTATTAAGTACGCCACACTCGAACTTTGAATCCACTAATGGTAAAGGAATTACAACATAATCTCGGTATATAATCCACCACCACTACCTAATCCCGGTATGAGTGAACCTAGTCCAAGTTGCTTGTGATTTAAGCTACCTAATACCGGAAGCAACACAAGTCTTATTTCTCAATGAAGAGATAAAATGACCTATGTGAATATATGATGATATTTAAAAAACAATCAAGGCTAGGAAACCTTAGATACTTACATAGGATGATAAAATGACAATTAATGCATTCCTAGATATCAATAGCTAAATGACATATCATAAAGTTTAGCTAAACATAGATCAAACAATCCTATGAAGCTATCACAATACAACACTCAATCATGTCATCACAAACAATCTCTATTTTGTATCTAGAATATATTCTAAGAGCATACAAATGATAAAAGAGATGTCATGATAAGAAAAGCACTAAACATAGATGAAGGTAGTGAGAAACTTACCAAACAAGATGTGATGATGCAAAACCACACATGGATGCACTCTATATGACCATAGATGCTGTAAGATGCTGTTTTTATGCACAAAGAGATGCTTTGAGTGTATAAATGTGAGTTCTTAAGAGATTTTTCCTTTTGAAATATGTTCTAAGGAAAAAATGTGATATTTGGAACTCTTAGTACGACCTGAAAATGAAGAGACACATATATAGGTGTCAAAATGAAGTGTTGTCGTTTTGAGAAAAATTGCCAGATATATGTAGTGCACGGGTTCAGACCTACGCAGTGACCTGCATATACCCGTGCTAAGCTGCACAAATGTCCGCGCATTGGCTAGAAATTGAGAGATGAAAAAATCATCGCCCAGTGCAATGCACGGGTTCTGCGTGAGTGTTCGCGTATTGACCTGACGTCGAGAGATTGAAATAATCAATCAGCCCATTATGCGAGTAGTATACGGGGTAAGCACCCGTGCATAGACTCAGGCACTACCCTGTTATGGAATTTTCAAAGTGAAAAATCCACTACACCAAACACACAATGAATGCAAGGGAAATCAATGAAGCACACATGCATAACACATCAAATGTAAGAAAGTGTGTGTGTGTGTGTGTGTGTGTGTGTAAAAGTAACGCATAATGCAGGCCAATACACATGCAAAGATGTGATCAATATAAACATGCAAGAAGAGTCATCAAGGCATGAAAGCACACAAACAAAAACACACAACATATATGAATAAGAAATATGCATGAGTTGTGAGTGTTAGTAACTCTATCTCTTGAAAGCAAGTAAGCATATAAAAATTTACCTTTGGTGCATCTTCTCTTGAGGTCTTGAGAGTCTAAGCTACCCTTACATCAAACCCCAAAATGTAGTTTGTTCACGAAATGAGCTAATCAATAAATGAGGACTTCAAATTATTTATGGTTAATCTATAGCTACGGTTCATTCCGTAATATACGATGATTTTATCCTGAATCATTCATATGAGATATGGAAATTGAGGCACCTTGTATGATGTGATCATGTAGGATTTGGTCATGACAGATATGAATCTATCACCAAGATCTGTTCACCGATGAGATTCATATATATCAACTAATGATGGCTATATGTTGGTGATCTTAATCATGAGTCTCTTATTGACTCCTTTAGATTAGATCGTGGTTTTTGATATACCATGGGTGAGGTCGAATGCAGTTTTTGATCAATATACTCCACATGTTGGGATTGTGGTTTGGCTTGTGGGTGGGAAGGTTTGTCCATAATAGTGGAATCCATTCATACTTATGAGAAGTAGATGGTTGTTCCCTTAAGCGTTGATTCAGGGCTTGGACATTATGAGCGCTCTCACAATTCTGTGAGGAAATAGGATTTATTATCCATTATAGAATCAATAGTACTTAAAGGATATATGTAATTAGAAGGGTATAACGGACATTATGATCCAGTTCTAATTATGAACTGTTGTGGAAGATCACACCATTTATAATAGTTATATTTGTGTAAAAGCGTTTGCAGTTGAGATAGTGCAGCTTCAGGATTTTAGTGGAATAACACCGGAGTTAATAATCAAGGAATATTAATTAAAGTGTTTAATTAATGTTTCTGATGATTATTGGAGCTCAAAATACAGTGGGTCCATTAGGTCTTCTTCCTAGCTCGGTCAATTTAGGTAACAAGGGTCACGGTTATTTAATTGGATTGTCCAATTAATTGTGTTATGAAGGTGACACGTATTTATTCAGGAATTAATTGAATAATTATATTATTTGATTAATGAATAATGGTGATTAAATAAATCAAATAATAAGATTATTTAATTCTGTTATTAATCACTAAATGGAAGGTGTTTGTTGATATTTGTTTTTTGAATAAAATCAAATAATATGATTATTTTATTTTACTAAATTAAATATTTAATTTTATCCCTGGAGATAACGAGAAAGATCGTGTGGTACTGACCAGAAGCATATAAAAAAGTGAATGAGCATCTAAACGTTGGTAAGGTTCTTATTAATCTTCTTCTTTATATTGATTACAATTTCCAGTATATACATATATTTTATTATTGTAATAATTTTATATGTATAAGTTTCGAAAAAGAATTATGATCTCAAGTTCACTAGTTACAGATCATTTACGATATGTATTAAAAAATTTAAAACCTACTTCCTCTACGTTACTAGTGAACGGGGTTCCAACACTAGGTTCCTTAAAATTGAATTCAGATTTCTCTGTTCATTTTGGTGCATCTTTCATTGGTGTGGGCGTAGTAATCAGAGACAACAGTGGTGTGATTGTGGTGGCTGTTTCTAACCCTGTTGTTGGCAACTTCACTGCTGAAATGGGTGAATTCCTAGTTCTCCGTGAAGGCCTATTAATGGCCAAACATCACAACCTTCTTGTCCATCTTGCAAAAGTCGAAGCCTCTGATGTGGCATCCGCTCTCACTTCTTCTCTTTTGGATATTGGAGATGCTTGTTTCGTTATCAATGATATCAGGGCCATGTTAGAAGAGGTAGGTGTGGTAAAATGCCAAGTTGTTCCCCGTAGTGGCAATAGTTTGGCTCACAACCTCACCTCTTTAGCCTTCTCTTTTGTTAAGGGGTTTACTTGGCTGAATATCAACCCTTATTGTATCTTTCCTGTTTGGTGATTGAAGCTCGTTTTTCTTTCAAAATAAAACTCAGATTTTGTTTTCATGATTTCTCATTACAAATCCTATTTGAGTGATTCAAAGTCCGAGAGTTTCATTTTTCTCTACAAAACCCAATCAATTTTAGAGTTATTTTTTCAAGTTTTAAACTAATTCACCCTAATTTGGGTGGAGGTTTCTATACATTTGTAAGGTATTCTTTGAAAAATAAACTTGATATTTTTTATCTTGTATGTATTATCCTTGTGTGTTACTTTGATTTTAGTGTTTGTGATTTTAGCATACATAGATTGGTTGTATTACTTTTTGTTAACAGCCTAAAAAGGTAGGGTTCCAAAGAAGGATTTTCTCTCCTGACCAAAATTGCTTGAAGTAGAAGGACGCTACAGAGCACATCGGACCACCCTATGAAAGAACCAAGATTTGCATACCCACAACGACCATATGTGAACTATGACCGAGATCAAGGTCATCCAGGTTCCTTGGTACCGAGAAAAGCTTATGCTAAGGCCCTGAAAGCCCCGATATCACAGCGCGACAGTTCCCTGATACCTAAGAGCACCGGTACCACGGTCCATGGTACCCAATACCCAATACCATGATTCTTTCTTTGGACCGGTCTACCAAGCATTTCCCGTCCGCTTAACAAGAGAAATGATAGCGAGGGAGGTTTCAACGCGTTGAGAGAGAGACCAGCAAGGAAGAAAGATTCGATACACCAAGGAGTCAAACCTAGAGCAAGACCAGGTCATGAGTAGAGAAACATGCAGTTACATCCATAAAAGGAAGGAAGGTTGACATTCTCCCTTCATTCACAAAGCCGTTAACGGAAATAGTCAGCCCATCAATCCTACCAAAGTGGAAGCAATTTGCTTGATTCTGGGCACAATTCTTGGGCTTAAACACGACCACCATCAACATTAATTGTTGTTTGATTGACAAAATTAATGGAATGGACAACGAGAATTGGAATCATTGTCTATCACATGTTGTAACATACATATTCTTCCCTCTATCTCTTATCATGCATGTATGGGAGTTAGGCTCCGACCCCACTGGTTCGAGCTCTCTTATCCACCTATTTGCATGCCAAGTCACACATAAAGATGCGAAAAAACCATGTGTATCTGCTAGAAAAGAGTCAGAAAATGAGGAAGCTGTGTGCTCCCTCGTACTTTCCATAGGGGAGTGAGCAACCTTCTTGAGTATCCGACATCGGGGTAGAGGAGCCTAGTCAAGCACACCCTAGAAGAGTCATTGGACCAACTAGAAGTACTAATACGGGTTTTGGCCCCGGCCAGAAGGACCTAGAGTTGAAGAATCACTACTGAGTGGTCTCATCCTTCATGACCATATATCTATCATTGAGGAGAGCCAACCCCTCCTCCTTGCATGCTATTTGGATTGGGAAACTACAGAGGAGACCTAGAGAAGGGACCAAGGCTAGGGACCATGAACAGCCCCTCACACTAGCAAGGGAACCTCAAGCACCGTGTCTTCTTCTTATCCTCGAAGCTTATACGAGCAGGGTACCCGTACCCCTCCCCCTCCGACTGTGGAGTACCACTCCATCCGGTCTAAATGTTGTAAGAAAAGTCTCAACCGATTTTTTTGGTTAACACTTTCATTATTAAAGCTATATTATCTGTGATCTTTGTTTAAAATGCATTTAGCTTAATTTGAGAGCTTGGTTTTCTTTTTATTGTGCTTAAAATGCATTTAACTTATTTTAAACTAGATTATATTTTGATTTGTGACTAAAATGCATCTAGTTTCTATAGGATGTTGTGATCTTGCTTTCTATGTTGTGTATTTGTAATGAACACCTATGAAATTAACTTAAATGTGTCTAATAAACATTGAGGGAGGTGAATAGGTTTTAATCGAATCAGTTACCAATCTTTTTGATTAATCAATATTAATTAAAATAAACACCCCATAAATAAACATACAAAATCAAGTACAAAATGTGGAAATTAAAAAACACTTGAGTTTTATGTGGAAATACTTCAACAAGGGAAAAACTACGGGATTAGCTGATAGCTAGACAATCGAGCCCTCAAATCTACTATTTGTAAAAACGATTACAACCTAGGTTGACCACATCACACATATATGGTTACTAATCCATTTTTGCTACCCACTAGCCTTTAATAACAATATTCTGCTCTTGCTTTCATTCTACCCACTGTAAAGACAAGACTTAATTCTTAAAGAGAAAAGACATGCAACATATGTGAATATGAAAATATTCTGGGTACAAATGTTAGGTCAACACATTTAATGCTTATCTAGGAATTAATGATAACATTTAAAACATTCCTAGATATCATGTTGCTATATAACATGCAAAACGTAGCTATGTATAATCAAAGTATTCCTAGATGCATTAAATATCACACTACAACAATCCAACAAATCAACATGCAAAAACCTTAACTTGTAATAAAAAAAAACCTCATCTAAATACAAACAAGTCATAAAAGAGATTTCTTGTTAAGCAAGAACATGAGAATAGATGAAGATGATGTTCTACTTACCAAGTCAACTATGTAGATGAAGACCTATGCTTAGAAACATCCTAGATGAAGCTAGATGATGCTTGAATCATGAATGAATGATGGGTGATTGGGTTTTGGATAATAAAAATTGGTTCTTGCTTTATTTCCTTCCAAGTCACTCTTGAGCTCTAAAAGGAATGAAAGAGAATGGATTCTGAAGCTCTTATGAGGAAACGAAGGGAAAAGAACACACACACACACACACACACACACACACACATATAAGGCCCTAGACGAAATGATGCGGTTTTAAAAAATAACCATAAAATCCCATCATTACTGCTAACTGGACCGCGTTTCGGACAAGTTTTCTAGACCACGATGCATGCAACGGTGCACCGTCTGAACAACACCGCGGTGAGGACCGATATGCATGCAAGAGCACAGACCGCGGCATAGGTAACAAGAGCCCTCTGGAGAATAACACAATAGGGACTGCTGCGCAGGCAAGTGCACAGGTCGCGGTTCACCAAGCATGCAACTTCTTGAACTAATTACTGTTGGGACCACAGCGGAGGCAGGTGCATAGCCAGCAACTTGCATCACGGTGAAGAGGAAAATCCTATTTTCTAGGCACACTCAACACACAAACTTATATGCAAAATTTGCAAGTGTGGAGTGTGATGAATGGTATAAAATGCATAATCCAAATACACGTGAGCACATGAATACAATGCATAACAAATGATAATGCATGCAAGTGAGTGTGTACAACTATATCTCTTCAAATAAGAGTAGAGTTAAGTAATCTACCTTCCTTGATGCACTTGGAGTCTAATGCCTTGGTGTTGGGAGATCTTCAAATCCTAATCTACGCTTTACAATATTTGACCCCAAATGTGATTTTGTCATTATAAAATGAGACATCTACAATCTCCCCTGTTGGCTATTTCGTGTCAAAACCACCAATCACAAAGCAACCTCACAACAATAAAAATAAGTTTGTTAACAATAAATTTTACATTACAATAAGCCCTATAAACTAAGTCTTGAGCATCTTCAAGTCAATCCAAGGTTTGTAGAAAAATCCAACCTACACACAATCAACAAGAAAGTACCTTCCTAGACTAAGTGTGTTTGAGGTTCTTTTAACAAAAAAAATTCAATAGCTATAGCAAATTAAACAAATACAATCAAATAATGTAATCATGTCATGTTATACAATGCAACATGCCCCCCCTTAATGATTGCAACAACTCTCCCAAAGAATAAACTTCCCCTAAATGGTCAGAATCCCCTAATATGCAACTCCACCTAAACTTCACATTACTCCCTCTTTTTTTCATGAGATAGGCAAAGGCGTATCCCATAAATAGGTAAGCACTTAGCAAGGAGAGCTTATGGCACAACAATAAATGCATAATCATATAAACAAATTTATGCAACTCAATTAAGTAAGAGAGACTCAAGGAGTTTTATTTCATGAAAATTGTGTGAAAGAATGCTTTGCGTGCAAGACAAGTTGCATTCAAGATCAAAAATCATGATATTTGGCAAAACAAACAACAAAGGTTTCCAAAAGAATTCAACATATTTCACCATTTGTCATGAAATTAAGCAAGATATAGATTTCAAGATAAATTCAATTATAAGAGCAACTATATCAAACTTTATAAGCAAAACAAGATATGAGCGACTATTGAACCCTTTTAGATTTTTTCGGGTGGGATGCCCGTATGGTAGTAACTAGTTCTACAAATAAAGAGAGAGAGACTATTGGATTCAAAATCTTTTAAATGGATAATAGATCCTTATTGATTGAAGTCTCAATATTGCTTTCACATACAAATTTTGCATTCATTCTTAAGCACTCAATAGTTTCTTTATGCGTATCAGTTTAAATCATATCATTAATAGAATCATCATGTCATGGAGTTTAATCATAGGTCATTCAAAATGTAGTTCCAAAGTACATTTTCCTATTCCAAAAATGCATATTTGATCATAAATAAGACATGGATTGCAAGTAAAGCAAAGTTGCACACTTATTAAAAAGAAAACATAAAAGCATATGTACAACCAATCATCTCAAGCAATTAATATAGAAGCATAAAAATTATCAATGAGCTCATTGTACTGTTATACCAATTTGCTCTCTTTGCTTGAACTTTCCATATGGGGTCAATCATCAAACTCATCAAACCATATGACAAATCCAAATGGACGTACTATGTGATTTGAACATAGTTGAGTCTAAGGGATTAGTGAACAAATCGACTAGTTGATCATTTGTGCCAACATGTTCAAGTGCAATGCATTTGCTTTAAACTAGCTCCATAATAAAGTGATATATAATGTCTATATGCTTAGTTCTAGAGTAGTCGAACAAGATATTTTGAAATATTAATTGCAATCATCTTATCACAATAAAGGGTTAGAGTACCTTGATCAAAGTCATAATTCACAAGCATTTACTTCATCCAAAGGAGTTGTGTGCAATCACTCCCGGCTGCTATGTACTCGGTCTCAAATGTGGTCAAGGAAATGGAGTTTTGTCTCTTGCAAAACCAAGACACCAAGTTGTTCCCTAGGAAGAAGCAACCGTCCGATGTACTATTCCTATCATCATAATTTTCTACCCAACCAGCTTCACTAAAGCCAACTAAGCTAGCATTAGTGTCAAAAGAGTACCATATCCCATAGTTGATGTCCCATTCAAATATCGAATGATTCTCTTTACAATAGCTAGATAGGACTCTTTGGGATCTGCTTGGTACCTAACATACATACCCACCCACACTAAAGGCTATATCGGGCCCACTTTCAGTCAAGTAAAGCAAGCTACCAATCATCCCACGATATAGGCTTTGGTCCACACTTTTTCCACTAGCATTCTTGCTTAATTTCAAAGTGGTACTCATTGGTGTGTCACAGTGATTGGCATTCTCAAGACCAAACTTCTTCACTAGGTTCGTAGCATACTTTGCTTAGGATATGAAAATCCCATCATGCAATTCCTTGATTTGCAAACCTAAGAATTAATTGAGCTCCCCAACAAGACTCATCTCAAATTTATGAGGCATAACATCAACAAATTGTTGGACTTTGGATTTGTTGGTGGAGCAAAACACAATATCATTAACATAGATTTGAGCTATGAAAAGCTCATCTTTGTTGCCCTTGATGAACAGAGTCTTGTCAACACTACCTCTAGTGTAGCCATTGTCAACAAGATAGAGAGTGAGACGCTCATAACAAGCCCTCAGTGCTTGTTTCAACCCATATAAAATCTTCTTGAGGTGATAGACATGGTTGGGGTGGTGTGGATCCATAAACTCGTTGGGTTACTCAACAAACACTTCCTTTTGTAAGAAGTCATTGAGGAAACACTTGGGTTACTCAACAAACACTTCCTTTTATAAGAAGCCATTGAATGTGTTGGTGGAGCAAAACACAATATCATTAACATAGATTTGAGCTATGAAAAGCTCATCTTTGTTGCCCTTGATGAACAGAGTCTTGTCAACACTACCTCTAGTGTAGCCATTGTCAACAAGATAGAGAGTGAGGCGCTCATAACAAGCCCTCGGTGCTTGTTTCAACCCATATAAAGTCTTCTTGAGGTGATAGACATGGTTTGGGTGGTGTGGATCCACAAACTCCATGGGTTACTCAACAAATACTTCCTTTTGTAATAAGCCATTGTGGAAGCACTCTTAACGTCCATTTGATGCAATTTGAATTTGTGCACACATGATATGGACAAGAGAAGCCTTATGGACTCAAGCCAGGCAGCCAAAGAAAAGGTCTCCTCAAAATCGACATCCTTAATTTGAGAGTATCTTTGTGCTACAAGTCTAGCCTTGTTTCGTACAATATTGCCACCCTCTCTCGACTTGTTCCTATGCACCTATTTTGTTCCAATGACATTGGTGTTCTTAGTTCTAGTTACTAGAGTCCAACCCATATTTCTTTCAAATTGGTTTAGCACTTCTTGCATAGCAAGAGCCCAAAACTCATCATTCAAGGATTCATCAACCTTTTTAGGTTCAATTTGAGAGGCGTAACATGTATAGCTTAACTTGATTAGCTAATTGACGTCTGGTTCTAACACCCTCATTCACATCTCCAAGAATGTTGTTCTTGTTATGGAGATGTCTAATCCATGGAGCGGGTTTTTTAGAGTCTAAATATGGATCTCTATCAAGAGGTTGAATGACCTCTTCACCAAGTTTTGACTTCACATCAGTTGAAGTCTCACCATTCTTCTCTAAGGAAGAATTATCAATCTCACAAACATCCTCCTCATGGTTAACAATTTTCGGCCTACAGTCATCAATGGCAACATTTGATGATTCTATAACACTGTGAGTTTTTAAATTGAAAACTCTATAGGCCTTGCTATTGAGTGCATATCCAAGAAAAATATCTTCATCACTATTAGCATCAAACTTGCCAAGTTGATCTCGGTAATTAAGAATATAACACTTGCTTCCAAAGATGTGGAAATAGCTAACATTGGGTTTTCTACCCTTCCATAACTCATAGGATGTTTGCTTTGTCCAGAGTCTAAGGAATACTCTATTCCCTATATAGTTAACTGTATTAACAGCTTCGGCCTAACGATTTATAGGAACCTTATTGCTATACAACATCACCCGAGCCATCTCTTGTAAGACTCTATTCTTTCTTTCTATAACTCCATATTGTTAGGGTGTCCTAGGAGTCGAGAATTCATGAGAAATGCCTAGAGTATTGCAAAAGCTCTCAAAGCTACCACTTTCAAACTCTTCCCCATGATCACTTCTAATTCTCTTAATGCTCCTGATATGAGAACTCTACTAATTTAAAATTTTGACACATAGCATTTTGAATTTTTCAAAATCCTCGGACTTCTCCCTAAGAAAATAGGTCCAAGTGAACCTAGAGAAGTCATCAACAACTAAATGAATATACATTTTTTCCACCAAGACTTTCAGTTTGGATAGGACCCATGAGGTCTATATGGAGAAGTTTTAAAGGCCCTTTGGTGGATAGATATTTTCTCTTTTTGTGCACAAGTTTAGTTTGTTTCCCTTGTTAACAAGGTCCACAAACTTCTTCAATCCTCTCTCCAAGCTTGGGAAGTCCTCTTACAACATTCTACCTATCAAGGTCAATTAAGTCTCTATAATTCATGTGGCCAAATCGTTGATGTCACAATTCAACTTGCTCATAGTTTGATAAGTTACAAAAGATACTACTTGACTCAAAACAATAACAGTTGTCTCTTGATCTGTTGTCTTGGATAAAACTTGCCCATTTTCCTTTAGAATAGAGCAATCAACTTTGTCAAACATAACTGAAAGCCCTTCATCACTTAAGTGTGATTTACTAATTAGATTGGCTTCCAAGCAATCTACATAAAGAGAATTGGGCAATGAGGGAAAATAGGGAATGAATATGTTTCTTTTCCCTATAACCGTTTTTCGTGAACCATCACCAAATGTGATAAATCCACCATCCTCCATCACAAGAGTCTCAAATAAACTTTTCCTTCTGGTCATATGCCTAGAGCACCCACTATTAAGATACCAAATATTAAAGGCATTGGCTTTCAACGCAACTTGGGCCACATAGCAAAAATAATCATCTTTTTAAGTCCACATTAGTGCAACATTTTCATTTCTAGGAGCCTTGGGTTCATTTTCTCTAATTTTTCTATGTACATGCTTTTTGGCTCTCCTAAGCATATTCTTCTGAACCATGCTTTCAATTCTACATAATTTAATATTCTTAAGGCAATTAGACTTTATGTGACCTTTAATACAACAATAATGATAAGTATGAGAGAAATATTAATTCATACCATAACCTTGTGCAAACATTTGAGGCTTTCTTCTTCTTTGAGTTTTCCTTTAATGTTGAACCAATTCTTTTCTTTATGGTTAAACCAAGATGCATCCCTTCTTGATTGAGTATATGGAGTCCTTTGTTGAGTTTGAGTAATTTTTGGACGTTGAGGTCTTGTTTGATATGCTCTAGCTTGTTGTGGTAAAGCTTTAGCTTGAGCTTTGGTTGGAACCTGGACTTGAAATTGTTTTGAGGATTCTCCAATTTCAACCCTTTTTCTTGGTTGTTGTGGGATTTGGACTTCTTTGATCTCTTGACTCTTGACAAAAGCAGTCTTTTTCAAGAAAGCGGTATCCATGTCTTCCACATATATTAAACCCTTCTTATAACTAGGGCTCTTCCTACTTGATAGCATCTTGTCAAGCTTTTCGGTTCTGAGGTCATCTTGGTAATCAACTCTTTTACCTCTCCAAGCTCCTTTTTCAAGCTTTCTTCACTCTTTTTGACCATGACCAGTTCCAATTTCAAACTTTCTCCCAATTCTCTTGCACTACTCATTTCCTCACTCAAGCGAATCATCTTGGAAGTCAATTCAAGATTCTCCCTTTTCAACTTTTGAATCTCCTTCTTCTTCTTCATTCTTGAACTCTCTAAAAACTTCATGAAATCTTCATAGTCCATCTCCTCATCAATTTCATGCTTGGACTTTAGATGAAATACTCTCATCACTTGAGTCACCTTCTTCTTCTTGCTTGTCTTCTTCTTCTCATTTATCACTCATACTTCTTTGCAATTTTGAGATGATGAGAAGGCAATAAAGTTCGCAACTTGGTCTTCATCATTCGAAGACTTCTCTTCATCTTCCAAGTCCTCACTATCATTCCAAGTGGCTGCCATAGCCCTTCATTTATTCTTCTTCTTTAAATTTGCACACTCGGGAGCAATGTGACCAAACCCATTACATTCATAACATTAAATACCCTTATTAGAGTATACCTCTTATGATTTTGCCACCTTTTTTTAATGAGTCTTCTTTTTTACTTCCTTTCCCTTGGTCCCTAAACTGTTCTTTTCAAACTTGATAAATTTCTTAAATCTTTTCACTATGAGGGTCATCTCCTCATCTGAGTCCTCCTCATCCTTTTCAACCTTGGAGGTCTTCAAAGCAATGCTCTTTTTCTTATTTGGAGATTATTTTGTAGGTGACTTCCTAGACTCATAGACTAGAAGCCTCCGAATCAATTCACTTGACTTCATTGTCTTGTAGTCACTGTTTTATTCAAGTGCTGTCACCTTGAACTCAAATCTCTCAGGAAGTGACCCCATGATCTTTTGGTTGATTCTTTTGTCCGAGTATGGGTCACCTAGTTGATAGCTTTAGTTGACAATGTCCATCAACTTCACTTGAAAATCATTGAATTACTCATGCTCCTCCATCCTAATAGTCTCAAATTGTATCTGGAGGACTTGAAGCTTGGAGTCCTTGACTACTTCTGTTCTTTCATGAGTTGTCTCTACAATCTTCCATGCATTCTTAGCATTCCTAGTTGTTTGAATCAACTTGTACTAGTTGTCATCCATGGCGTACAAGATGGCATGCATTGCCTTGTTGTTCCATTTGGAAGCTTCAAATTCTTGTGTGGTCCAATGGACTTAGGCTTGGAGACTTCACTATCATCATCGGCGGTCATTGTTAGAGGAGTGTAGCCATCTTCAATTGTTATCCTGGCATCAAAATCTATTTGGAAAAGGTATGATTCCATCTTGGCTTTCCATGATGTATAATCCACCTCATTGAGCAAAGAGGGTCTTGTGCTTGAGGTTCCCTTATGTCAACCACCGTTCCAACTCATAGTGTTTAGGGATTTATGAATGAGATGCAAATGTAATGCAACAAATAAATGCAAAAATGCAAGACACACAAATAAAGAGCTTGGATATCCTAATAATGTTTAGAAACCCGCTCTGACACCAATTGAAATTGACTTAAACATGTGTCTACTAAACCTAGGGGTGGATAGGTTTTAATCGAATTAAAAAACACTTGATTTTTAGGTAGAAACCCTTCAACAAGGGAAAAACCATGGGATTAGCTTATAGCTAGCCAAACGAGCCCTTAAATCCACTATTTACAAAAACGATTACAACCTGGGTTGACCATATCACACCTATACAATTACTAATCCGTTTTTGCTCCCCACATGCCTTTAATAGAAATAATCGACTCTTGCTTATATTCTACCCAAGGTAAATACAAGACTTAACTCCTAAGAGAAAAGACATGCAACTTAAGTGAATATGAAAATGTTCTAAATGCATAAATGCTAGGTCAACACATTTAATGCTTATCTAGGAATTAATGATAACATTTAAAACATTCTTAGATATCATGTTGCTATATGACATGCAAAACTTAGCTATATAAAATCAAAACATTCCTAGATACAATAGCTATCACAATACAACAACCTAACAAATCAACATGGAAAAATTTCAACTTGTAATTAAAAACCTAATCTAAATGCAAACAACTCATAAAAAAGGTTTCTTGTTATGCAAGAACATAAGAATGGATGAAGTTGATGTTCTACTTACCAAGTCAACTATGCAGATGAAAAACCATGCTTAGAAACATCCCAGATGAAGCTAGATGATGCTTGAATCATGAATGAATGATGGGCGATTGGGTTTTGGACAATAAAAATTAGTTCTTACTTTCTTCCTTGCAAGTCACTCTTGAGCTCTAAAAGGAATGAAAGAAAATGGATTCTGAAGCTCTTAAGAAGTAAAGACGGAAAAGAACATATATGTATATATGAAGCCCTAGATGAAATGATGTCATTTTGAAAAATAGCAACAAAATCCCATCATTATCGCTGGCTGGACCGTCGCTCGGGCTAGTTGTCCAGACCGCTGTGCATGCAACGGTGCACCGTCTAGACAACACCACGGTGGGGACCACTGTTCATTCAAGAGCACTAACTACAGGCAAGTGCACAGGCCTTAGTTCCCCAAGCATACAACTTCTGGAATCAACCACTATAGGGACCGCCCTCTATTGGGACCGCGGCGAAGACAGGTGCATAGCCAACGACATGCACCACGATGAAAAGGAAAATCCTCTTTTTCATGCAAACTCAACACACAAACTTATATGCAAAATGTGCAAGTGTGGAGTGTGATGAATGACATAAAATGCATTATTCAAATACATGTTAACACATGAATACAATGCATAACAAATGATAATGTATGAAAGTGAGTGTTTACAAACTATATCTCTTCAAATAAAAGTAGAGTCAAGTAATATACCTTTCTTGATGCACTTGGAGTCCAATGCCTTGATGATGGGAGATCTTTAAAGCCTAATCTACCCTTTACAATATTTGACCCCAAATGTGATTTTGTCAATGAAATAAGTCAATCATAAAATGAGACATCTACAACTTAGATCATGCTTTGTAAAAGGTTAAAAATATCCATAAGATTTGGATTAGTCTAGGCTGAGTATCAACAAGTTTCCATTAGTAAAAGGTCCGAGGGTAGAATAGTGTGGGACATGCAAATGAGAGATGCTTCAGTGCCTTTGGCTTAAGAGCTGAGTTGGCATGCCAAGCCAATAAAATTATTCCATGTCATTATATTTGAAAAAACCCTACATTTTAATTGCCACATCAGAAAGAAAAATTGTACAGATTTGCAAACCTTTTCTCTTCTTTTGTTTTGTTCATGGCTATCCTTTTCTTTTCTTCTGTTCATGGCTGCTATCCAGATCTACTAATCTTTCTCTTACTTTTTTTATCTCTAATTTTTAAAACCCACCAAACCAAATTCATATATTTTGGGTATTATGATTTCATTTATATAAATCTATTTTGTTTTGGATTTAGTGATTTAAACCTAACTTTTTCTGAAAAAAGAAGAAATTAATCAACGTACAACGCTCGGAGGGGGTAGCCACTACTTCCTTTAGATCAGAGAAAGTCGAGTTCCCCCAGGCTTCATTGCCTAGGCCTTCGCAATTTAAAACAATAAGAAAAAAAAACTAAATGAATTGAAAGGAAATTTCTTTATAAAAGAAAGAAGAGAATGAAGCATGCATATTATTTTTAAGAGATCCTATTTTTGTTCTTTGTGTTGATCATTGGAAGTGGAAGAAAAGCATTGAACTTGAAAAGAGGAGAGTCATGGAGGTTAGCAGATAGAGGTGTGAACTTGAAAGAAGAAGACCAATGTTCATGACAATTTTTTTTATGACATGGCAGTTCTTTGTTGGGTTTGTAAAATATTAGGATGTGGTGAATTTTTATTGGTTATACATGACAACTTAGCTCTTAAGCCAGAGGTATTGAAGCATCTCTCCATACCAATGTGGGTTGATCATGGATTTATCATTTGAGGGTGTACAAATTATTCAACTAGCGGAGATTGTTGTAGTGGTCGTGTATTCAAACTATAGATGTTTCCTCCGGAAGGAGGTTTTACCACGTAAATCATGTACTCATGTCTCTAACTCAAGCACCTTAATTTTGTATATTGTTGTACTTAGTTGAATATATTAAGAATTGTAAACAAGTTATATATTTGAGTTTAATTTGTTGTAAATTGAGTACAAATTGGGAATGTGAACTTAGTTGAATATCTTGTAACTTGAGACATTATAAGTTTTGAGTAATAAGAGAAATGACAAACTCTCAAAGATCATTACTTTTGTGATTTACCTGTTACATGTATGATGTAGTTGTTTCATATTCATTTACATGTGTATGTTTGTGTTTGTACACTAAGAGTGGTGAATTGTGCTTATAAGTTGTAGTTGTTCTTTTAATAACACATATATTAAAGGTCAAATTGTATGATCACCAAGTGTTCGATAAAAGTATTGAAGAAGCATAAGTAATAGAGCATTAACTTATTCACCCCCATCTAGGTTGTTTAGTTTATAAACTGTAGGAATTTCAATTGGTATCATAGCGGATCACTTAAGGTAATTAGTGTGATTCCGGGATATACAAGGTTATTTACTAACTATAAACAACAACCTTATGGTCTAATATTGTTTGTATTGATCTTCCTCTCTTGTCTATGAAATAAAAGAGGCATGGGATATTCTACAAGCTATATGTGAATATGATTCTTTGTTTTCTACGTAGCATTTATCTACTAATGATTTTATTGATGAGCTTAAAAAGAATGTTAGTGATAAAAGCAAAGATAGAGAGGAATTAGAGTCATCGGAAGGTGATGTTAATGTAAGTAATTATCTATGTGGCACAGCTTCACATGTAGAAGACATTGTAGAAGAAAAGGTTTTCCCGAAAGGTAATCAAGCTAGACATGATCACTTGATTATACAACTCAATAAAAAGAATTACGAGTTAAATACCACCAACTTCAACTTGATGACTAGAATTCAAGCTCTTGTGAAAGAAATAGATGAAGCCTTGAAGGAAGTTGAAGTGATCAAATGTCAAGAAAAGAAAATGGTTGAAGAAGCTCTTGTGTAAGAAAGTTTAAAGAATGATTTTACTAATAATATATTAATTGTCAGTTTTGATTCGTGTGAGTCTAGCAATGATGGCTTTTGATGGCCTCGATAGCCGTTTATCTATCTTTGGGATCCCTATAACGATTGATGTCATCATGATGGTTGACTTTGAATTGTGCATGTTACCCTATGATGAATTGGGCCTCGGGTTTGTGGGTCCTCCATGAATCTGTTGATGGCTATTTTGGGCCGCTTTCTATGTGGGCTTGATGGTTAGGACCACTACAGTTATCAATAATAGTTATTCTTCAATTTCATCAAACATCTTTCTACTTTAACATCAATTGGGTCATGATACAAATCTTGCATCCCTATAACTCTCATAACATAAAGTAGATCTCTAATAATAATAAATAAATAAATAAAAAGTTTAATCGGAGTGAGGCATGATTAAATGTGGAGAGAGTTGTTTCCTGCTTTACATATGAGGAGAGAAAAAGAAAAAAAAATGGAGTTTGATTTTGAAGAATGAAAACAAAGAAGAAAAAAGTAAGGGAAGAGAAAGAGAACAAGAAAATGAAAGATAATAACAAAATTTTAAATAATAATAAAATTGAATAAATAACATAATAATAGCCATTAATATGTTTAAATGGTGTGTAGTTATGAAAATAAAGTACATTATAATTAGAGATAAGATATTTTTGGTATTAAATGAGGTTTACTTATAAACTAGAGATTTTTATTAAATTTTTGATAAGTAAGATTACAAAAGATGTGTACACATTATTTACAAAGGGTTCATTCATATGAGATTATGGATTCGAATATATCCCTTCTTATAACAAAAAAAAATCTTAATAGAGCTTTTAATATTAAAAACAAAACTATTATGACCGGTAGAGATATCATACCAAACACAAATACGCTCTTCAGATGTTTTATGCTTCATACCAAAAATAAATTTTAATATCTATTTCTTAATTTATTTATTCTTTTTGTAGAAGACAGGTTTTTAATTGAAAGAAACTTTTCTAACAATTTAAAAAATCAGCCACAAGACCAGTTTTTTTTTTTAGTTGCGGACATCTGTTAAATCTTATCGTTTATATCATTCAAGAAATCAATCGAAAAAATAACATGACATTATATATATATATATATATATATATATATAAAGCTAATTATTAAGTCTTATAATATCTTATAATAATAAGCATAGGATAGCTTCAGAAACACTGACTAAATTAAGATAGCCACTCATATTTTAATTTCCAATTGTGAGTGTAATTTACTTGGCAAGTAGCAATGAGTAAATTAAAAGAGAAAATTCAAGGCAAAAGTACAAAACGATGCAATTTACGACGAGCTTTCTTGGACAAAAGGGAAGGGAACAAAAAGGAAAATTGGGGATATATGCACTATTAAAATGGCCCTAGAAGAGCTTGGGCTTTACTAGGTAGGCCCATTAAGAAAATCCAAAAGAAGTAGGCCCATAAATCTGATGGTTGGGCCAATTTATGAATCATCAGCAGAACACTATTTTTAATCTCGTTTTTCCGACCTAAGGCCCACCTAAGATTTTCTGGATACAAGATGAATTATAGAAATTAGAAAATGAAACCCTCAGTACAATGTATGTCTACTTTACTATTTTTTTTCTCTATGCCTACATATATAAACATATATATAAGAGTTTTTGAAAAAGAAAAAATAAAGTTATTTATTTAGATCCCATTTGATTTTTGTTTGAAGACTGAACAGTGTTGAATGTTACTGAATATTAAATAGTAACTAAAAACTGAAAACTGAAAACATGTTTGTTTTTTTTCACTAAAGACTGAATATAAGTGATAAGCTATTTGTTTTTTAAGTTATAAGTATCTAAAAATTAATAATTTTACATTTATGCCCTTCTAACTATTTGTTATTATCTACATTTTAATATCTTAAGGATAACTATAACAAGTAATTTAATAATTGTAAGACAAAATTATTTAGTTATTAATAATATTTTAAATTTATATTAATAATCTTATTTAGATGCAATCAAACTCTAAAATAAAACAAATAAAACTAATTATCAAATTATGAGAAAAAAAAATGAGCGAGTCTTTACCGGAAGTCGGAATATGTTAGGAAAACTAATCTCTAATTGTTTGAGCTTTGAAACAATTAGATTTTGTGATGTTGTAGTTGTTTATTGTGAGAAAGAAAAAAGAAATATTAATATGAATAGCAGTTTGACTGAAGACAAAATTGAAAATTAGTTAGATTGGTGATGATAGTTTTAGAAGTAAAAAATTGAATTAAATTTCGGTGGACTTTTGTTAAGTAAAAAATGAAATATTTTTACTTTTCTAAACAAGTGGTTTTAAGGGTTCTTTAAGTGATTTTATCACTTAAAAAAACAAACAAAATAACTTAATGGAGCACATTAAATGTCATTAAGTATTAAGTGGAAAAATCAAACAGTATCTTAGTGTGTGTTTGGTATGACTTTTATAAGAATCAAAAGCACTTTTTTAATGCCATAAGCTATTTTAAAGTTCTTTTTTAGTTGTTTGGAAAAACTCAAAACAACTTTTTTAATATATGAATTGTCTCAATTACCTTTTATATAAGTCATTTTATATCTACTTAGAGAAGCCTAAAATTTGGGTTTTTCCAAAAAGTTTTTTGTAAGTTTTTTTAAAACATATGAATTGCCTCAACTACTTTTTTAAAATTTTAGATATTTCACCATACAACTATTTCATTATAAATACATTGTCATCATCCTTTTTGTAATTCACAAAGCCAAAAGCTATTTTTAAAAATACATTATCAACACCTTTTTCTTTGTAATTTACACAACCAAAAACTTTTTTTGTTAGAAACTTTACTCATTAGAAACTCCGCTGTAAAAAGATATACTCTAGAAGCTCTACTTGAAAAGTCATACCAAACACACTCATAATTACCTTCGAAATAATGACTTCTAAATTTTCGTATCAAGAGAGTTTTGAGTATTTTTTTTTTAGAGGGAGATAAAAGAGGATTATTTATGACAAATATGAGTTTTGCAAGGATTCAACCTATTGCCACCCTTGATCCATGGTTGTTATTGTAAGAATGATAAATGATTTTCCATTTGTGTGCATATTTAAAAAAAAAAAAAAAAACTTATGTGTATTTTATGCCAATTTTTAAATCATTTATGGGTTTCTATCGGTGGACATTTAAAAAATTTTATATGTGTATGTTGGGTCAATTTTAAAGTCATTTATGGGTGTTTTTTGTTTAAAATCTTATATGGACATATATATATATATATATATATATATATATATATATATATATATATATATATATATATTAACTACAATTTGGGGGCCTTTAAAATCGAGAGCCTTAGGCTACAATTTGGGGGCCTTTAAAATCGAGAGCCTTAGGCGGTTGCCTCACTGAACTCTCCCTAAAGTCGGGCCGGTTCCAACCCACGCCTTTCTATAGACTCATCGTCCTTACACTATGTTTGAATTAATGGAATATGAGAGAAAGGAAAAGAAAGGTAAATGTAGAAAAGAAAAGGAAAGAAAAGAAAGTGTTTTTAGTGATTGTTTTTTGGATGGATATGAATATAAAAGAAAGGAAAGGAAACCGATCTTATTTGGAGGGGAGAAATAAATAAATTCATTATATTCTATTTACGAAAATATCATTTTTCAACGATATGAATACTCAATATTAATAGGATTAGTTTTTGGATATTGAAAAAATCGTTAATTCTGGATTCATTTCCCTTTCTTTCTCTTAAATTTGAGTGGAAACCAAATTGGATGAAATAAGAAGAAATTATTCCCTTATTTTCCTTATATTTTCTTTATTTTCCTTTCCATTTTCTCTTATTTAACAATTCAAATAAGATATTAGAAATACATCCAAATCTTTTCATTTTCTTTCTCTCATATTCCATCAAACCAAATATAGTGTTAAGGAAATACCACTGAACTAACATCAACTCGTACTTATAATTATAATTATGGTTTTAGTGTATTTGGATGACCCAAATAGATGCACAAATTTGGTATGTTATTGATTACAGACTAGTGACTAAATAAGTAAATATACTGTATAACCTAGTATCTATTTTGGGTAAGCTACTATACATGATAATATTATTTCATCAAATCTAACGATCCAATGTATTATCAAATCTAACGATCCAAGTTAAATTTTGTTGATAAGTGGGCAGCTAATAACGTGGATGAGTTTGATCGGTTGTAGTTGTTAGTGCACCCACCACTTCCATTCTTATTAGATGAAATCATCAATCAGTTGGATTTTATGACATCATCAATCAGTTGAGAAATCCAACGGTTAGTGTTTGGCTGAAGTAGCTCATCTGTTTATCTTCCTTTTTTACCCGATTCGACTTCGCAACTTTTAGGCAATTAAAATATAGAGGAAATGGTGAGATATATCACAATTTTTAAGGTTTGTTATGATGATGTCACCATTTTAATAACTTAAGTTTTAAAAGCACATATTATGGTGAACTGTCCAAATTATCCCTAAACTTTAATTTTTTAAAAACCCCTTTCTGAACTCGTTGGTATCTCCTCAGAAAAGTTGTCTGAAAAACTTGAGTCTCTTTCCAGATTCTGCAGTAGAAGGTAACAAATATTTATGATCTTCATTTAAATTTCTTTTATTTCTTTTATGCATTTCAGATATTTTGCATTCATTTCTGTGTGGGTTAACAATGTATCCATTCCTCGATATCAATGTATCCATTTCAGATTCTGCTCTAGAATGTTTTTTTCTTGTGTGACCGAGAATATTTAAAGATGAATCAAGCTTATTTTATATTGGAACGAGCTCTTGTTTAGTTTGAAAAAAGTTCGATTATTTGAAAAAAATGCTTGATCCCTTAAGAAAAGTTCTCGATCCCTGGACAAAGGTTCTCGACCTGTTATAAAAGTTCTCGATAATTTGACAAATAATCTCGATCCCTTAAAAACTTTCTCGGTCCCTTAGAAAAATTTCCCGGTCCCTTCGAAAATGTTCTCGATCCCTTGAGAAAAGTTCTCAATCCCTTGATAAAAGTTCTCGAAAATTTGAAAAATCTTCTTAATCCCTTTAAAAAGTTCTCGAACCGTTAGAAATGTTCTCGATCCCTTAGAAAAAGTTCTCGTTTCGTTGTTAAAAGTTCTCGATCCCTTAGAAAAAGTTCTCGATCCCTTGTTAAAAGTTCTCGATCCCTTGTTAAAATTTCTCGATCCCTTGATAAAAGTTCTGGATAATTTGACAAATATTCTCGATCCCTTAAAAAAGTTCTCGAACCTTTAGAAATGTTCTCGATCCCTTAGAAAAAGTTCCCCGTAGACTTGTTGAAAGTTGTCGATCCGTTGATAAAAGTTCTCGGTCCTTTTAACAAATATTCTCGATCCCTTTAAAAAGTTCTCGAACTGTTTGAAATGTTCTCGATCCCTTAGAAAAAGTTATTGTTCTCTTGTTAAAAGTTCTCGAACCGTTATAAAAAGTTCTTGATAATTTGACAAATATTCTCGATAAAAGTTCTCGAATCGAACCTTTTTATAAGTCCTCGATCCTTTGTAAATTATTCTCGAACCCTTGATAAAGTTCTCGATCCCTTATAAAAAGTACTCGATCCATTTAAAATTTTTGTAATTGTAAAAGTAATTTTTTTTTTATCTGTTAATAATTTATTGTGGTGATGATTTTCACAAGACAATGGATCGGGTTTGATTAGTAATATCTTACAACGGTCGATGGGAGCAATTACCTGATGGATGTCAAAGGTTTCTTGGTTCTGATAACTAAGAAAGGTATATGTCCAGAAATATGACTTACAAAGAGCTGGTGTCGATCATACAAACCGTTGTGAAGTACGATGTGAACAAATACATTGCTGATCTACAATCTATATCAATCGTTCCCGGGACCACATGTCGCACATTTATAAGAAATGACGATGATATTTTGTTTATGCTAGGGGAGGATAGGGTAATCCCTCAAGTATGTGTCAGTTTAATTGAGAGAGCTGCAGGAGATGTCATCAGTGAAGAAATCCCTCATTATGAAAACACCCAACAATTTTAATCTTCAGGTGGAAGCAACCAGTTGTTCACAGAAAGAAGTGGGATTGACGGTAGGGAAAACCTATGTGGTGTCCCACCGGAAGTAGGCGACTATAGTGATATAGTTGGAGCTCAATTGGACAATGATTTCGGTTATCAAATTGAATTTAACGCTGGGCAGTACAACCACCAATACAATGAGATATACAATGACATGAACAATGAGTGGAACAATGAACCTCATAATCTACCAATCCATGAGGTGGCTAATGAGGCAAATTTGCATCCGATACATAATGTACTGAACAATGAGGAAGAAGAAGAACAGTTCGAAACAGAAAGACGTGCAAGACGTGTCCACAGATGTAGTTCCACTGCAGTAGATATAGCTGGGACATCTGAGGTCTGGCCTGATGTAACTCCAGCTGATTCTGAGAATGCCAGAACGTGGGTTATTCTGGAGCAGAATCATACTCGTTTGGTATGGGTGGAAGCAGGAATTGGGTAGAAGATGAACCTACCAGCATGATATATAAAAGTCAATTTTTTCCTACTGAAAAGGATTTGAAGAGATTGGCTTGCCATTTTACAATGCGGCACAACTTTGAGTGGAAGGTGAAAAGGTCGAATAAGACAACATTACATCTGGTTTGTTTGATAGACAACTGTACATGGAAGGTAAGAGCGGTTAGGAGAGATGAAGCGACATACTTTCAAGTATGAAGTTTTATCAACGAACACGCTTGTCTGTTGGAAGAGATTCACCGCCGCCATCGATAGGCTAGTGCAGTCATAATTGGAGAAGTGGTTGCACTTAGATTGCAGCAACAAGATGGTCGACTAATGCGTCCGAAAGACATAATCGCCGACATGAAAACAATGTATGGCATCCAAATAATGTACAATAAGGCATATCAAGCCCTTGATTATGCATTGTCATTCACCTATGGAATGCATGAGGAAAGCTTCCAACTGCTGCCATCATTCGGTTACGTGTTGAAATAATAAAATCCCGGAACGATTACTGACTTACAGTGCGATGAAAATGGTAAATTCCTATACTTTTTCATGTCGTTGGGTGCCTCACTTAGAGGATTCCAGATGTGTATGCGTCCAGTTATTGCCGTTGATGGTACCCATTTAAAGGGTAGATTCGGGGGTACAATGTTTGTTGCAACTGCACAAGATAGGAATGAACAGGTTTATCCAATTGCTTTTGGGTACGGTGACTCGGAAAACAACCTATCATGGGAGTGGTTTTTGGATTGCTTGAAAGGTGCCCTTGGCCATATAGATGATTTGGTTTTCATTTCTGATCGACGTGCAAGTATTGAAGCAGAGATTTCTAAAGTGTTCCCTTATGCCACCCATACCATATGTTGCTGGCACTTTTATTAAAATATTAAGAAGAGATATCATAGAAAGGATGTTGCCGCAATAATGGATAAAGTAGCCCGAGCGTACACCGAGTTACAATATAACCGGCACATGAAAGAGTTACGCAACTTGCACTTGAATGCATATGAATATGTAATTGATATCGGTCCACATAAGTGGTCCCGTGTTCACTGCCCCGACAGAAGGTATAGGGTCATGACAACAAATGCTGCAGAATGTATAAACTCATGCCTTAAATTTGCACGGTAACTGCCTATGTTGACTTTGGCAGAGTATATTAGGAATATGCTACAGCGTTGGTTTCACGATCGTCATAAGGCTGCACAATCCATGTGTCATCGGTTGACCGACGCAGCTCATCTCATGATCCTCAAACGTGTAGAAAAGTGTAATTGTACGACCGTTAATACAGTTGACTGGAACATATTTTTGGTGAAACGGGCTGGAAAATAGTGGACCGTTGACTTAGCCCGGAAGACCTGCACATGTAACAAATTCCAAATGGACATTCTTCCATGTTCTCACGCTCTCGTTGTCGCAAGGTACATCATACAATTTTGTGTACGGTTAATATTACTTAAACATCATACAATTTTATCATCGTTTTCAATGTTTTTACAGGGACCGAAACATGGATTTCACATCCCTCTGTGCGGACTACTACAAGCGACAAACACTTATTGATGCATACTCGCTGAGAGAGTCATTTTGAATCCTTCCACTTGGATTGTGCCATCTGACATTGCTAAGAGAGTCGTTTTGAATCCGAGCTCCAGGAGACAAGCAGGCCGCCTGAGGGCTTTACGCCGTATCTCGTCTTCGGAGAGAAGATCCACACAGAATTGTAGACGATGTCGACAACCAGGGCATAATTCGAGGAGATGTTCTAACCCAGCTTTTACTGATTAAGATCTGAGCAGAGTCATTCCTGAGGAATACAGACGCAAGTGTAGTATCTATCATACTGTTGGTCACAACAGACAGAAGTGCCTTACTAGAGACGGTGGGACCGTGGAATGAATTGAGGCGTTATCATGATGACATTGTTATAATTTGAACTCGTATGACTTGTTAAGTAACTGAAATGCAATTGTATTTAAATATGATTTGTATATATACAAATGTAAAAAATTTATACAAAAGAATTTGTAAATATACAAAACACTTTGTAAATATACAAAACTGTTGGTACATATACAAAAGAATTTGTAAATATACAAAGTAATTGGAACATATAAAACATAATTGGTACGTATACAAATGAATTACTACAGAAATCTATACGGGCCTGGAGTTTGCAAATATTTCAACTGCCATCTTCTCTCGAATGATCCCCATATCGTCTTCAGACCAATCGAAATCGTTTTTGTCGCCAGTATGTACTCGATCAATCTCAACGTGTGGGGACCACAGTTACTGAAGTTGGACACATTAACAAGCGTTAATAAAACATTAGGTTTATACTAATACAATCTTAAAGTGACTATTACGTAATGTCTTACGATTGCTTCTGTTGGGGGATATGTTTTCCCGACACGACGCTGACATCAAAGGGCTTACTTGTCTTCTACAAATTTCAACAGTCCTGCCATTCGTTTAGTATGAAACCTGACCTGATGCAACATCGAGGGCACAAAGTAGTGCAATGGGGCTACCTGCTGCTTTCGGATATGAGCTTCGACCTCCTGTCTCCAGAGGTCGACTATGAACATCTTCCAGCATGTGAGGTCCACAGTCACCAGCAGCCAATGTTGGAGCCCAATGTTGCACGGTATCAGGACCTGGAAACATCAACAACAGGTAATAGGATGTACAAAGCCATTTATATATACAATTGCAAACCATGTCAAGTAACACTTACCATGTCAACCTTGTGCCATGAACGGCATTCAATCGGGACACCCCGAAGGACTGTTGTGAGGTCGTCATCTTTCCACCAAGACCTCAAAACACTCCAACGGCTCTGGATGATCTGCCCGCGAGAATTGCGAGGCATCATTTTCCTGTACTGGTGCTCCAAAAAGGACTGCAGAAACAAAAATACAAATTTATTTTTGTTTTCCATACACACATAAAACAACGCGTTATCATTATTAATTTTAGTAAATATAAAAAATTGCGAGTCCAATATGTTAACCATTTGACTATATACATTTGGGAATGCCCATTGACACTTCCGAAGAATTTGGAGGTACGCGTCCATATACTGGGAATATAAAGACGTTAAGAAATGTTAGGATGCTTACACATCTAAAACAAATACTGAAATCAGGATTTACGGTCCCACTTACCTCATCATCAACATCCATGAAGTTGGTATGCAACCGATGGAACCATGCAGCATCAATAGGCTCCAGCAAATCAACATCACGTCTGCATTAATGTTCCAACAGCTACACATTTATATAATGCATTACAAGAAAATCGGCCACCTAAATAACAATGAATTTTACTTACAGTTCCTTATTTACGTTCTTCTTGAAGACTCGGTACGCCTTCAACTGGTCACCATCCACCAGTCCCTGGGGACTAAATACGGGGTCAGGTCCCTCTACTATTACCCTCTCCCTCTTAGGTCGGCACGGATCTATGTACAGGCTAACCAGCTGTCAACCGCACTTCAGTACATGCCAGTGCGGTCGAACTCCCCCGATGGGGTGTACTAAGATGAGGATGAGGATGAGGATGAGAATGAGGATGAAGATGAGGATGAGGATGAGGATGAGGGAGAGGGAGCCTTCTGCTCGAGGGGAGGTGGAGGGGGATCCCGCTGCTTGGTCGGAGGTGGATGTGGAGGTGGAGGTGGAGGTGGAGGAGGAGGGGGAGCCTGCTGCAGGCTAGGAGGTGACAGGGGAGCATGCTACTCGGACATCGGTGGAGGGGGAGTCTGCTCCTTGTTAGAAGGTGGCGGGGGAGCCTGTGAATCGCTCTGAACAGAAGGGGGAGCCTACGAATGGCTCTGAGCGGGAGGGGAGACCGGCTGCTCGCTCAGAGGGGGAGGGGGAGGGGGAGGGGGAGGGGGAGAGGGTGACTGAGCTCCACAATCTAGAAATGATCCTCCGGTATGTGGATCTTCTATATGGGTCCTGAATCCCTGAAGGCCCCCAATCAATGCAAGCAACTCTCTATGTTGTTGCTGTCGATCCTCCTCGCTCTTCCGGAACAAATCGAGCAAATCCAGGTGCTGTTGTTGTCGATCCTTCTCACTCTTCTGGAGGGCTTCACGCAACTCCTTCAAGTTATGTTCTAAACGGGCCTGAAATCATGTAACTTTATTATTACGAAAACAATCAACAACTCTTGTTAATAAAAAGAAAACCACCATTTTAACTTACCTCTCTATCAAGTCGAACGCCCGCACGGGAATCCCCTATAGCGGAATCAGTTCATGGGGTGGTAAACCGAACCTGCCTCACTCACCGAGGAGACGGCTCAAATTCTCCAGTGTCCATGCCTCTGAAATATGGACCTGTAGGGTCTGAAGCCTCCGTCTCAGTACACCTCCTACCCTCACCCTCACCCTCACCCTCACCCTCCTCCTCGGGACGAACTGCACTTGTATTCGGTTCAGGGATAGTAGGAAGGTGAACCCTGTCATCCTGCACATACGGGCTCCCCCCTCACTTAGACCTGTAAAGTACGGGGCCACCGCCTCAGCTGCTGTGGGCACGATTTCCGTCCTCGCCGACATCTTAAAGCGTAGTTAGATGAATTTCATTGTTACTTATCGTAATTAATATAAATTACTTAACAAAAAAATAAATTACCCTAGCACTAAAAATCTTCTCTAGCTTCTTCCCTCTAGGTTGTTTGGTCAACTCCCACTTCAACAACCGAGGGGAAAGGTCTGTAACCCTTCGAGTCTCGAAAACGACGCCCAGTTGGGGGATCACCTCAAAAGCAAATTTCTGCATCAAAGATATGTATAGTTATAATCCAAAACAATTTCGGATTAAAAATTAAATGTACATGTTGGATATCAAATTTCTTACCAAAATGGCGTGTGATAGACCGTAGATGTTGTACCCCTCCACGGAATGTCCAACATTGCCCTGTGACTGTTGCCGTCTCTCCTCACGACGTCGCGGTAAGGCATGCTTGAATGAAAATATAGAATGCCTATAGATGTGGGCACCCCACAGGAAGGCATCGAAGGCATTGAGGTCCTCTACCAACCGAAACACCGAAACACCGAAACGGCCAAACTGGAATCTTCAATCTCTCGTCCACCCCCATCAGTATCCAGTTCAACATGTAAATTAGGCACAACTTCACAGCATCGTACGCCTGTTGAAACTCTCCCTAGGTAAGAACAACCATCAAGTCATCCAACGATACCTCATCATGTTCAGGAAAGTACCGTTGATGTACGTCATTCTCAACTGCAACATACATACTCGTGTCCGATATGACTCCAAAACGTAATCCGGTGATGAGGCTAAATTCCACCTTCGAAAACCTCACCACATGGTTCCCTAACAAGAACCGCATCTAATCTGTCGGCCCGTCATGGTCTAACTCCCGTAACAGCAGCTGATGAATAACACCACCCGAAAACTTCAGCTCCCGGTGCATCGACATGAAATGCCCGAAACAGAAGGCCATGAACCAACGTTCATCCTTAACAGAAAACTCTTCAAGGACCCGATAAAGTGTATCGTCTATATGGGCGAGGGCTTCAAAATGGTTGTGTCGGGTCAATTTTCCCTTGAATCAATCTCCCTCTGCAGTTTTAAGAAATTCCTTCATATTGCTCGTCATCTGCAATGTCACCGAAACATTACATCAGTAAACTGCACAAAAATTAGAAAATATTCTCGATCGTTTAAAACAAATTCTCGATACTTTTAAAATATTCTCGATCCTTTGAAAAAGTTCTCGATTTGTTTAAAAAGTTCTCGATCCTTTGCAAATAGGCTCGATCATTTGAAATTAGTCTTGATCTTTTGTAAAACCTCTCGATTCATTGAAAAAACTTCTCGATCATTTGAAAAAGTTCTCGACCCTTTGAAAAACATTCTCGATCGTTAGAAAATATTCTTGATCCTTTGAAAATACTCTCGATCCTTTGAAAAACCTCTCGATTCTTTGAAAAATGTTCTCGATCAATTTAAAAAACCTCGACCCTTCGAAAAAATTCTCGAACCTTTGAAAATTGTCTCGATCCTTTGAAAAATCTCTCGATTCTTTGAAAAATCTTCTCGATAAATCTGGACCCTTCGAAAAACATTCTCGATCGTTTGAAAAAATTCTCGGTCCTTTGAAAATAGCCTCGATACTTTGACAAAGCTCTCGATTCTTTGAAAAATCTTCTCGTTTCGATGACAAATTTTCTCGATTCGATCATTTTAAAAAATCTCTATCCTTTGAAAAACATTCTTGATCGTTATTATAATATTCTCGATCGTCTTCAAAATAGTCTCGATCCTTTTAAAAACCTCTCGATTCTATGAAAAATATTCTCGATCATTTAACAAAAGCTCGATCACTTTGAAAAACATTCTCGATCAGTTTGAAAAACTTCTCGAATCTTTCTAAAAAATTTCCTCGATCTCGCTTGAAATATTCTCGATTTATTTTTATTTCAAAAATAAAATTGCTAGATACCAGAATATTGAACCTCATTTCAAACCCAAACCAAAACCACAACCAGTGTCAACCCTAATCTACAATTTCAATCAACAGAACAAGTCTAAAATGCAATGATAAGTTATGAACAACAAATCGATAAATAAAACAAACTGAACTTACCACTGTCATCGCTGTGAAATGTACTGTATTGCAGTTCCGGTCAATAAGTTGTCGATTTCCTCACCGTCGATTTCTTTGTCGTCGGTTTCTTTCTCGGATTCTTTCTCTGTTGCTTTTCTCAGACTCATAAAACGACAACTTTTCTCTCTTTTTCAATTTTGTCGAGGTATTCTCGTCTCTTTACGTTAAATGATGCATTTTAAACTTACATTACTAAACTGGTGATATTTGCACAATACCCCTCTCAAATAGTGCCATTTATTTTTTGAGCCCTTAATATATATATATATATATATATATATATATATATATATATATATATATATATATATAACATGCTTGCAGAACTTTGTTTCACAAGCTTTTTGGCCTCTGCTAAATTAAATTTCAAATTATGTATTATTTTTTGGAGGAAATGGTGAGATATATCACATTTTTGAAGGTGTGTTGTGATGATGTCACCCTTTTAATAACTTAAGTTTAAAAGGCACCTATTATGGTGAACTGCACAAATTGCCCCTAAACTTTAATTTTTTAAAAGCCCTTTTCTGAACTCGTTCGTATCTCCCCAAAAAAGTTGTCTGAAAAACTTGACTCTCTCTCCAGATTCTACAGTAGAAGGTAACAAATAATTATGATCTTCACTTAAATTTCTTTTATGCATTTCAGATGTTTTGCATTCATTTCAGATGTTTTGCATTCATTTCTTTGTGGGTTAATAATGTATCCATTCCTCGATATCAATGTATCCATTTCAGATTCTGCATTCATTTCTTTTATATTAGAACGAGCCCTTGTTTAGTTTGAAAAAAGCTCGATTATTTGAAAAAAAATGCTCGATCCCTGGACAAAGGTTCTCGAACCGTTATAAAAGTTCTCGATCCGTTAAAAACTTTTTCGATCCCTTAGAAAAACTTCTCGGTCCCTTAGAAAATGTTCTCGGTCCCTTAGAAAATGTTCTCGATCCCTTGATAAAAGTTCTCGATAATTTGAATAATATTCTCGATCCCTTTAAAAAGTTCTCGAACGGTTAGAAATAATCTCGATCCCTTAGAAAAAGTTCTCGTCCCCTTGTTAAAAGTTCTCGATAATTTGGTAAATATTCTCGATCCCTTAAAAAAGTTCTCGAACCGTTAGAAATGTTCTCGATCCCTTAGAAAAAGTTCTCGTTTCGTTGTTAAAAGTTCTCGATCCCTTAGAAAAAGTTCTCGATCTCTTGTTAAAAGTTCTCGATAATTTGATAAATATTCTCGATCCCTTAAAAAAGTTCTCGAACCGTTAAAAAAGTTCTAGTTCCCTTGTTAAAAGTTCTCAATACCTTAATAAAAGTTCTGGATAATTTGACAAATATTCTCGATCCCTTAAAAAAGTTCTCGAACCGTTAGAAATGTTCTCGATCCCTTAGAAAAAGTTCCCCGTTGACTTGTTGAAAGTTGTCGATCCGTTGATAAAAGTTCTCGGTCCTTTTAACAAATATTCTCGATCCCTTTAAAAAGTTCTCGAACCGTTTGAAATGTTCTCGATCCCTTAGAAAAAGTTCTCGTTCCCTTGTTAAAAGTTCTCGAACCGTTTTAAAAAGTTCTCGATAATTTAACAAATATTCTTGATAAAAGTTCTCGAATCGAACCTTTTTAAAAGTTCTCGATCCTTTGTAAATTATTCTCGAACCCTTAAAAAAGTTCTCGATCCCTTATAAAAAGTATTCGATCCATTTGAAATTTTTGTAATTGTTAGTAATTGTAAAAGTATTTTTTTTATCTGTTAATAATTGATTGTGATGATGATTTTCACAGGACAATGGATCGGGTTAGATTATTAATATCTTACAACGGTCGATGGGAACAATTACCTGATGGAAGTCAGAGGTTTCTTGGTTTCGATAACCAAGAAATGTATGTGTCCAGAAATATGACTTACGAAGAGCTGGTGTCGATCGTACAAACCGTTGTGAAGTACGATGTGAACAAATACATTGCTGATCTACAATCTATATCAATCGTTCCCGGGACAAAATGTCGCACATTTATAAGAAATGACGACGATGTTTTGTTTATGCTAGGGAAAGATAGGGTAATCCCTCAAGTATGTGTCAGTTTAATTTGGAGGGCTACAAGAGGTGTCATCGGTGAAGAAATCCCTCCTCATGATAACACCCAACAATTTCGATCTTCAGTCGGAAGCAACCAATTGTTCACAGAAATAAGTGGGATTGACGGTAGGGTAAACCTATGTGGAGTCCCACCGGAAGTAGCCTACCATGGTGATATAGTTGGAGCTCAATTGGAAGATGATCTCGGTTGTCAAATTGAATTGACCGCTGGGCAGTTCAACCACCAATATAATGAGATGTACAATGACATGAACAATGAGCGGAACAATGAACATTATAACCTAATGTACCGAACAATGAGGAAGATAAAGAACGGTTCGCAATGGAAAGACGTGCAAGACGTGTCCACAGATGTAGTTCCACTGCAGTAGATATAGCTGGGACATCTGAGGTCCGGCCTGATGTAACTCCAGCTGATTCTGAGAATACCAGAACGTGGGTTATTCGAGGAGCAGAATCATACTCGTTTGGTATGGGTGGAAGCAGAAACTTGGTAAAAGATGAACCTACCAGAATGATATATAAAGGTCAATTTTTTCCTACTAAAAAGGATTTGAAGAGATTGACTGGCCATTTTGCAATGTGGCAAAACTTCGAGTGGAAGGTGAAAATGTCGAATAAGACAACATTACATCTGGTTTGTTTGATGGACAACTGTACATGGAAGTTAAGAGCAGTTAGGAGAGATGAAGCGACATACTTTTAAGTACAAAGTTTTATCAACGAACACACTTGTCCGTTGAGGAGATTCACCGCCGCCATCGACAAGCTAGTGCAGTCATAATTGGAGAAGTGGTTGCACCTAGATTGCAGCAACAGGATGGTCGACTAATGCGTCCGAAGAACATAATCGTCGACATGAAAACAATGTATGGCATCCAAAAAATGTACAGTAAGGCACATCTAGCCCTTGATTATGCATTGTCATTCACCAATGGAACGCATGAGGGAAGCTTCCAACTTCTTCCATCATTCGGTTAAGTGTTGGAACAATAAAATTCTGGAACGATTACTGACTTACAGTGCAATAAAAATGGTAAATCCCTATACTTTTTCATGTCGTTGGGTGTCTCACTCAGACGATTCCAGAGGTGTATGCGTCTAGTTATTGCCATTAATAATACAAATTTAAAGGGTAGATTCGGGGTCACAATGTTTGTTGCAACTGCACAAGATGAGAATGAACAGGTTTATCCAATTGCTTTTGGGTACGGTGACTCGGAAAACAACCTGTCATGGGAGTGGATTTTGGATTGTTTGAAAGGTGCCATCGGCCATATTGATGATTTGGTTTTCATTTCTGATCGACATGCAAGTATTGAAGCAGGGATTTCTAAAGTGTTCCCTTATGCCACTCATACCATATGTTGCTGGCACTTTTATTAAAATACTAAAAAGAGATATCATAGAAAGGATGTTGCCGCAATAATGGATAAAGTAGCCCGAGCGTACACCGAGTTACAATATAACTGGCACATGGAAGAGTTACGCAACTTGCACCTGAATGCATATTAATATGTAATTGATGTCGGTCCACACAAGTGGTCCCGTGTTCACTGCCCCGACAGAAGGTATAGGGTCTTGACAACAAATGCTGCAGAATGCATAAACTCATGCCTTAAATTTGCACGGCAACTGCCTATGTTGACTTTGGTAGAGTTTATTAGGAATATGCTACAACGTTGGTTTCACGATCTTCATAGGGATGCACAATCCATGCGTCATCAGTTGACTGACGCAGCACATATTGTGATCCTCAAACGTGTTGAAAAGTGCAATTTTATGACCTTTAATCCAGTTGACTGGAACATATTTTCGGTGAAACAGACTGGAAATTAGTGGACCGTTGACTTAGCCCTGAAGACCTGCACATGTAACAAATTCCAAAAGGACCTTCTTCCATGTTCTCGCGCTCTCGCTGCCGCAAGGTACATCATACAATTTTGTGTACGGTTAATATTACTTAAACATCATACAATTTTATCCTCGTTTTCAATGTTTTTACAGGGACCGAAACATGGATTTCACATCTCTCTGTGCAGACTACTACAAGCGACAAACACTTATTGATGCGTACTCGGTTCTTATTATGCATGTTGGACATCCTTCCACTTGGATTGTGCCATCTGACATCGCTGAGAGAGTCGTTTTGAATCCAAGCTCTAGAAGACAAGCAGGCCGCCCGAGGGCTTCACGCCGTATCTCATCTTCGGAGAAAAGATCCACAAAGAATTGTAGACGTTGTCGACAACCAGAGCATAATTCGATGAGATGTTCTAACTCAGATTTTACCGATGAAGGTCCGAGCAGAGTCTTTCCTAAGGAATACAGACGCAAGTGTAGTATCTGTCATACTGTTGGTCACAACAGACAGACGTGCCCTACTAGAGACGTTGCGACTGTGGAATGAATTGAGGCGTTATCATGATGACATTGTTATAATTTGAACTCGTATGACTTGTTAAGTAACTGAAATGCAATTGTATTTAAATATGATTTGTATATATACAAATGTAAAAAATTTATACAAAAGAATTTGTAAATATACAAAACACTTTGTAAATATACAAAACTGTTGGTTCATATACAAAAGAATTTGTAAATATACAAAGTAATTGGAACATATAAAACATAATTGGTACGTATACAAATGAATTACTACAGAAATCTATACGGGCCTGGAGTTTGCAAATATTTCAACTGCCATCTTCTCTCGAATGATCCCCATATCGTCTTCAGACCAATCGAAATCGTTTTTTGTTTGCCAGTATGTACTCGATCAATCTCAACGTGTGGGGGCCACAGTCCCCCCTGCAATTAGACACATTAACAAGTGTTAATAAAATATTAGGTTTATACTAATACAATCTTAAAGTGACTATTACGGAATGTCTTACGATTGCTTCTGCTGGGGGACATGTTTTCCCGACACGACGCTGACATCAAAGGGCTTACTTGTCATCTCAAATTTCAACAGTCCAGTCGGATGCAATATCGAGGGCACAAAGTAGCGCAACGGGTCTACCTGGCCTGATGCAATATCGAGGGCACAAAGTAGCGCAACGGGGCTACCTGCTGCTTTCGGATATGAGCTTCGACCTCCTATCTCCAGGGGTCGACTATGAACATCTTCCCGCATGGAGGTCCACAGTCACCAGCAGCCAATGTTGGCGTCCAATGTTACAAGGTATCAAGACCTGTAAACGTCAACAACAGGTGTTAGGATGTACAAAGACATTTATATATACAATTGCAAACCATGTCAAGTAACACTTACCATGTCAACCTCATGCCACGGACGGCATCCAATCGGGGCACCTCCAAGGACCGTTGTAAGGTCGTCATCCTTCCACCAAGACCTCAAAACACTCCAACGGCTCGGGATGATCTGCCCGCGAGAATCGCGAGGCATCATTTTTCTGTACTGGTGCTCCAGAAAGGACTGCAGAAATAAAAACACAAATTTATTAATGTTTTCCATACACACATAAAACCATGCGTAATCATTATTAATTTCAGTACTTATAAAAAATTGCGAGTCCAATTTTTTAACCATCTGACTATACACATTTGGTAAAGCCCGTTGACACTTCCGAATAATATGGAGGCACGCATTCATATGATGGGAATATAAACACGTTAAGATATGTTAGGATGCTTACACATCTAAAACAAATACTAAAATCAGGATTTACGGTCCCACATACCTTATCATCAACATCCATGAAGTTGGTCTGCAGACGATGGAACCATGCAACATCAATAGGCTCCAGCAAATCAACATCACGTCTGCATTAATGTTCCATCAGCTACACATTTATATAATGCATTACAAGAAAAGTGGTCACCTAAATAACAATGAATTTTACTTACAATTCCCCGTTTATGTTCTTCTTGAAGGCTCGATACGCCATCAACTGGTCACCATCCACCAGTCCTTGGGGATTAAATACGTGGTTAGGTCTCTCTATTATTACCCTCGCCCTCTTAGGTCGGCACGGATCTATGTATGGGCTAACCAACGGCCAACCGCGTTTCAGTACACTCATCTGCTGTCAAACTCCCCCCGACGGGGTATGTTGAGATGAGGATGAGGGAGGGGGAGCCTGCTGCTCGAGGGGAGGTGGAGGGTGAGCCTACTGCTCGGTCGGAGGTGGAGGTGGAGGTGGAGGTGGAGGTGGAGGTGGAGGTGGAGACAGCTGCTCGGTAGGAGGTGGAGGGGGAGGGAGAGGGGGATCCTGTTGCTCGGTCGGAGGTGGAGGGGGAGGGGGAGGGGGAGGGGGAGCTTGTTGCTCTGACATCGGTGGAGGGGGAAGCCTGCTGCTTGGACGTTGGTGACTAGGGAGCCTGTTGCTCGCTAGGAGGTGGCGGGGGAGCCTGTGAATCTCTCTTAGCAGGAGGGGGAGGGGAGCTTGCAAATAGCTTTGAGCGGGAGAGGGGGGTGGCTGCTCGCTCCGAGGGGGAGGGGGATGGGGAGGGGGAGACTAAGCCCCACTATCCATAACTGCCCCACCGGTATATGGATCCTCCGTATGAGTCCTGAAGTCCTGAAGACCCCCGATCAATGTAAGTAACTCCCTATGTTGTTGCTGTCGATCCTCCTCACTCTTCCGGATCAAATTCAGCAACTCCCGGTGCTGTTGTTGTCAATCCTCCTCACTCTTCCTGATCAAATTCAGCAACTCCCGGTGCTGTTGTTGTCGATCCTCCTCACTCTTCCGGAGGGCTTCACGCAACTCGTTCAAGTTATGTTCTAAAAGGGCCTGAAATCATACAATTTTGTTAATACGAAAACAATCAACAACTCTTGTTAATAAAAAGAAAACTACCATCTCAACTTACCTCCCCATCAAGTCGAACGCCTGCACGGGAATCCCCTATAGCGGAACCTGTTCCTCGGGTGGTAAACCGAAACTTTCTATGACTCACTCACCGAAGAGACGGCTCAGATTCGCTAGTTTCCATGACTCTCAAATCTGGACCTGTACGGTCTGAAGCCTCTGTTTCAGTACACCTCTCACCCTCACCCTTCTCCTCCTCGGGATGAACTGCACTTGTAGTCGGCTCAGAGACAGTAGAAAGGTGAACCCTGTAGTCCTGCACATACGGGCTCCTCCCCTCACTTAGGCTTGCAAAGTACGGGGCCACCGCCTCAGCTGTTGTGGGCACGATTTCCGTCCTCGCCGACATCTGAAAGCGTAGTTAGATGAATGTCATTGTTACTTATCGTAAGTAATATAACGATTAACAAAAAAATATATTACCCTAGCACTAAAAATCTTCTCCAGCTTCTTCCTTCTAGATTGTTTGGTCAACTCCCACTTCAACATCCGAGGGGAAAGGTCTGTAACCCTTCGAATCCTGAATTCGACGCCCAGTTGGAGGATCACCTTGAAAGCAAATATCTACATCAAAGATACGTACAGTTATAATCCAAAACAATTTTGGATTACAAATTAAATGTACATGTTGGAAATCAAATTTCTTACCAAAAGGGCGTGTGATAGACCGTAGATGTTGTACCCCTCCACGGAATGTCCAACATCGCCCTGTGACTGTTGTCGTCTCTCCTCACGATGTCGCGATAAGGCATGCTTGAATGAAAATATAGAATGCCTATAGACGTGGGCACCCCACGGGAACGCATCGAAGGCATTGAGGTCCTCTACCAACAGAAACTGCCAAACTGAAATCTTCAATCTCTCGTCCACCCCCATCAGTATCCAGTTCAATATGTAAATGAGGCACAACTTCACAGCAGCGTACGTCTATTGAAACTCTCCCTGGGTAAGAACAACCCTCAAGTCATCAAACGATACCTCATCATGTCCAGGAAAGTACCGTTGATATATGTCATTCTCAACTGCAACATACATACTCGTGTCTGGTACGACTCCAAAACGTAATCCGATGATGAGGCTAAATTCCACCTTCGAAAACCTCACCACATGGTTCCCTAACAAGAACCGCATCTCATCTGTATGCCCGTCATGGTCCGACTCCCGCAACAGCAGCCGATGAATAACACCACCTGAAAACTTCAGCTCCCGGTGTATCGACATGAAATGCCCGAAACAGGAGACCATGAACCGACTCCGATCCTCAACAGCAAACTCTTTAGGGACCCGATTAAGTGCATCGTCTATACGGGCGGGGGCTTCGAAATGGTCGTGTCGGGTCAATTTTCCCTTGAACCGTTCTTCGTCTGCAGTTTTAAGCAATTCCTTCCTGCTCGTCATCTGCAATGTCACAGAAACAGTACATCAGTAAACTGCAAAAAAATTAGAAAATATTCTCGATTGTTTGAAACAAATTCTCGATACTTTTAAAATATTCTTGATCCTTTGAAAAAGTTCTCGATTTGGTTAAAAAGTTCTCGATCCTTTGAAAATAGTCTCGATCCTTTGAAATTAGTCTCGATCCTTTGAAAAACCTCTCGATTTATTGAAAAATCTTCTCGATCATTTGAAAACGTTCTCGGCCCTTTTACAAACATTATCTATCGTTAGAAAATATTTCCGATCCTTTGAAAATAGTCTCGATCCTTTGAAAAACCTCTCGATTCTTTAAAAATCTTCTCGATCAATTTAAAAAATCTCGACCCTTTGAAAAACATTCTCGATCATTTGAAAATATTCTTGAACCTTTGAAAATAGTCTCGATCCTTTGAAAAACCTCTCAATTCTTTGAAAAATCTTCTCGATCATTTTATAAAATCTGGACCCTTTGAAAAACATTTTCGATCGTTTCAAAACATTTTTGATCCTTTGAAAATAGTCTCGATACTTTGACAAATCTCTCGATTCTTTGAAAAATCTTCTCGATTCGATGACAAATCTTCTCGATTCGATGACAAATCTTCTCGATTCGATCATTTTAAAAAATCTCGATCCTTTGAAAAACAATCTCGATCGTTATAAAAATATTCTCGATCTTTTCAAAATAGTCTCAACCCTTTGAAAAACCTCTCAATTCTTTGAAAAATATTCTCGATCATTTAACAAAAGCTCGATCACTTTGAAAAACATTCTCGATTGTTAGGAAAATATTCTCGATCGTTCCAAACAATTTCTCGATCCTTTAAAAATATTCTCGATGCTTTTAAAATATTCTCGATGCTTTTAAAATGTTCTCGACCCTTTCAGAAATAACCTCGATCGTATGATAAAATTCCTCGAATTTTTTTAAAATATTTCCTCTATCTCGCTTGAAATAATCTCGATATATTTTTATTTAAAAAAAAAATCCTCGATATCAGAGTGTTGAACCTCATTTCAAACCCAAACCAAAATCACAACCAGTGTCAACCCTAATCTACAATTTCAATCAATAAAACAAGTCTAAAATGCAATGATAAGTTATAAACAACAAATCGATAAATAAAACAAACTGAACTTACCTCTGTCATCGCTGCGAAATGTACTGTATTGCCGTTCCGGTCAATAAGCTGTCGATTTCCTCGCCGTCGATTTCGTTGTCGTCAGTTTCTTTCTCGGTTTCTTCTTCACTGTTGCTTTTCTCATACTCATAAAACGACTACTTTTCTTTATTTTTCAATTTTATTGGGGTATTCTCGTCTCTTTACGTTAAATGGTGCATTTTAAACTTACATTACTAAACTGGTGATATTTGCACAACACTCCTCTCAAATAGTAACATTTATTTTTCGAGCCCTTATTTTTTGGCAAAAGGTTTTTTTTTTCGTATATTTTAAACAAGCAATTTTTACTTTCAAGACACTTTTTAATAATTTTAAAATAGTTTCAAAAAAAATATCAGCCAAGAAATCCAATAATATATATGACATTATATATATAATAATGATTATTTTTACAATTTTTTTACTGCAGTTAATAATAAGTGTGCCATAGCTTCAAAAACTTTGACTAAATTAAGATCACCACTCATACTTTAATTTTCAATTGCGTGTAATATAATTGGCAACAATATATAAATTGAACATCGTTCAAACTAGTTTGATGATAAAGAATGATTATTTTTTTAAAGGGTAATGTTAGATATCTAACCATTTTATTCGACCTTTAGATCCATTTTGATGTGTGAGTCATTAGATGCTTTGACAAGTGCAACCAAGTTAAAGTATTTAAATCCAATGATCTACATATCAAGTTGGATGTAAATGTTGGATAAAATGATTGGTTGTCTACCATTATATTTTTTAAAATAATGATCATTTAGTTTGATAATGTTTCAGATTCGAGGTGTTGCTGATTTATATAATATATATAAAAAAAAAATTAAAGATAAAATTCAAGGCAAAACGGCCAAAGTACAAGACGATGCAATTTAAAGGAGCTTTCTTGGATAAAAGGGAAGGGAACAGGGATGCACGTTTGGGGAATGGGGACGGATATAGGTCTCCCCATCCCCATCCCCATCCCCATCCCCTACCCCTAGACCCTTCCCCCATCCCCCCCATTTCCTCATTTGGGGAAAATGGGGATGGGGATGGGGATGTGGATGGGGATGTTTGGGGGGTCCCCCCATCCCCATCCCCATCCCCATCCCTATCCCTATCCCCAATTCCCCAATTCCCCATTTCCCCGTTTTTCTCTTTTCTCGTATCCTCCGTTTCCTCATTTTCCCGTTTCCCTATTTAACTAAAAATTATAAATTAAATTTAAAAAAAAAAAACAAACCTTTCATTACAAATAAAAAATATTAATGCATTACAAATTCAATATAAAATGTTTTAAATAATTCAAATATATTTTATAATTATATTTATATACTTTTAGGAGAAATGGGAATCTCCATCCCCAACCCCATTTTAATTTAATTTTTAGAGAATATGAATGAGGATGAGGATAGGGGGATTTGAGACCCCGAAGATAAATGTGAATCCGTAGAAAGGAATAACAAGGTGAATGGAGGATCAAAAAGCATTATTAAAACGGCCCTACAAAGAAACCTCCTCAAAAAAAATATCAGAGAATTACGTCGACACTCCACAATGAAAGAAATCATTTTATAGACTTGTACTTGCGTCATGTTCTGGATAATTTCATTGCTCTCTGAAAGCGAAAACAAAGACGACTCACACCTTAATATATACATGGCCACAAAAAGACATGTGATGTGTGATTGGTCATGACAACAGGTTTTTGCCAACTCAATCCATGCTTATGTGGACCGGTTTTGCTTCACTTCCTTTGTTAGGTGTATTATTTGAGTATAAATTATGATACATAAATAAAAAATGTGTTTGTATATATATATATATATATATACACACGAGGGAATGGGCCAAAATGGTACCAAATCTATCTCAACTTTTGGAATTATCACTAAATTAATAATTCTTGTTTTAATGGCACCAAAATAAGTGATGAGAACAAAATACTCTCATTTATCTTTTTATCTTAATTTTTTACTTTTTTATTTTATGTCTTTTTCTCTCTCTTTCTTTCTCTCATTTCACCGAATTTCTTCCTCTTTTTCTCTCATTTCTCTCTTACGTTCTCACATCTCTTTTTTCTCTTCCTCTCATTTGAACGAATTTCTTCCTTTCATTAATGATTTGTTCTCATTCAAAAAAATCCTAATCTAAATTAATTTTGAAAATAACAAAACCTTATAAAAATAAGAATATAAATCAAGACAACAAACCTAGATATAGAGAAAAGGAAGGTTGAAGAAGCAGTTGGTCATAGTTAGGAGTCCAATACCATATTTCTGAAAAAAGTTCTTTTGTTAGGGGTTTGTTTTCAATTTTTATTTTGTTGATTTTGTGATACTAATTTCGTTTTGATTGATTTTGAGTTTTTATTGTGAATTTTGTGGTCAATTTCATATGAATGGTGAGTTTATTGAATCTGAATGGTGTTTGTTTGAATCTTAAGTTGGTGGGTTTGGATTTGGGTTTGTCAAATCGGAGAAGATGAACAGTAGGCGAAGTTGAGATTTTTTTTAGTTTCGAGACTTATTTGTTCCATTTTGAGACTTATTTATGAATACTCGAGACTTATTACGTTTATTCGAGACTTATTACACTTATTCGAGACTTAATTTATGAATACCCGAGACTTATTACTCTTGTTTGAGACTTAATTTATAAATACGTATTTGCTCCATTTCGAGACTTATTTATAAATACCCAAGACTTATTCATGCGTTTTCGAGATTTATTCATACGTTTTCTAGACTTATTCATGTGTTTTCGAAACTTATTCATGTTTTTTCGAGACTTAATTCATTTTACGTCTTCTTATTCATTGCGATGGAAGTCTGTTCGACCTCCATCAATGGTGAAAGCGACGAGCCGACGATGGTGCCCATCGACTCCGGAGATAGTGGGATCTGAAAGATCGGACGACGCCGAGTTCGTTGGTGCCATCTGTTTCATCAGATTCGTAATGGATCATCATAGATCTGATGATAAAGGATCGACGACGGTTCGCGTTTGGCTTCATTTCTCTCTCCACACAGCTCGAAACTGAAAACAAACACTACAGTTACAACTATTGGCATTGGACGAAAGTTTTTCCAATGGTTTTATCCGTCAACTCACCGATCGACGGCGACAACTCCATTGATGGAGCTCGGAGCTCCATCAATGGTGGTTTCTGAATTAAAAAAGAAAAAGACTGATAAGAGAAAAAATAGATGAGCAGGGGTATTTTTGGGTGCTCCATCAATGGTGGTTTTTGAATTAAAAAAGAAAATGATTGATAAGAGAAAAAATAGACGAGCGGGGGTATTTTTGTCCGAATCTCATATTTAGTGTTATTTAAACTAGAGTTATTAAAGTAGTGCTAATTGCACAAATCTACTCCCAAAAAGTGTTATATAACTTTTCGACCCATGTATATATTTATCGGTAGTTTAGTTGTTAACAACGTCTAGTACATATAACGAAATTTTTTGAAAGCGATAAATACTGGATTCTGTAAAATGGTTTGTTGTTGTAATAACTTGAAACATGAATATTTACGATAATATGTCTCACGATTTCTTTACATCATGTAATGCATCGAGGACGAATTCTTTTCTTGAATTATAAGTTAGCAAGAAAAACTTGGATTCAACAAAATTGTGTATTGGACCACCTAATTTTGGTCAACAGACACAGTGAACCTCAATTAAACCTGAACAAATCAAACTAAAATAGATTTTTCAAACACAACTACAATTTTCCTTCCGCTATTAAACAAACAAAAGAATTTTCATTCTCTTATTATTATTATTATTTTAATGAATAATTAATTATAGGTTGAAAATCAGAGTAGGTTAATTAGAAACTGAGAGAGTGGTTAACCCACCAGAACAACACAAATGAAAGTCAGAATCTCCAATGAAAAGGCACGCACGGCAGAATCTTCTTAGCTTTCTCATCATCATTTTCTTGTTCATCGATCTTATCTTTTGGCTTAGTTTCAATCAATTATTTTTGTATTCAATCCAAACACTAAAATACAAATAATTCTCTCTTCTTTTATATATATATATATATATATATATAAATTCTTAGTCCAAACTATGTGATTCATCAATTCTTTCAATCATAATTATTAGCGCAAATTCCAAGAAAAAAACATGTTTCCGTTTTTCAGTTATTTCTTCTGTCTTCTCTCATTCATCTTCCTCTTCCTTTCCCGCCCTATTTTTCCCGCCAGAATCCCACCGGACAAAGTAACTGTAATAACCAACAATTCGACCCACAACGCCACGTGGCACGACTTCACTCGATTTATAGATGCCGAGATGGGAAGCCACGTCAGCGGCATGTCGGAGCTCAAGAAGTATTTCACCCGTTTCGGCTACTTCCCGACGACGATTTCCGACAACAACTTTACCGATAATTTCGACACTCAGTTCAAATCAGCCGTTACGTTGTACCAGACAAAACTCGGCTTGCCTGTCACCGGCAAACTCGATTCCGATACCATCACAACGATCATGTCTCCGAGATGCGGCGTGAGCGACACGGCACATAAAATACGTGCAACCAAACACTACTCCTATTTTTACGGAAAGCCGAGGTGGTCCCGCCGGATGTCTCCGATGACATTAACTTACGCCGTCTCGAGTACTAACATGATCGATTACATAAGTTTGTCAGATATAAAATTGGTCTTAAAGCGTGCCTTTTCACGGTGGTCGTATGTTATTCCGGTGAATTTCAAGGAGACAGACAAGTACGAATCGGCGGATATCCGAATTGGATTCTACCACGGCGATCACGGCGACGGAGAGGCGTTTGATGGGGTGTTAGGAGTGCTGGCTCATTCGTTTTCACCGGAAAACGGGAGATTCCATCTAGACGCAGCGGAGACGTGGGCCGTTGATTTCGAAACAGTGAAGTCAAGGGCAGCCGTTGATTTGGAATCGGTGGCGACCCATGAGATTGGGCATGTACTTGGGTTGGGTCACACGTCGGTCAAAGAAGCTGTCATGTACCCGAGTCTGAGTCCCAGAACTCAGAAGGTGGACCTGAAGGTTGATGACGTGGAAGGTGTTCAGGCTTTGTATGGGTCAAACCCTAATTTCAAGTTTAGCTCATTATTAGTGTCTGAAAATTCTTCTAATGATGCTATTGCTCTTGCAAGTAGATCATCAAAGTGGGCCATTTCTTTGTTAGTGCTAGTTTTCATTCTTTCTTTTTTTGAGTACTCCACTTTCTGAGTTCTCTCCCTCCATTCGTTTTTCATATACTTGTTTTTTTTTTTTAATCATATATAGGTAATAGGTGTACAAAATTTGTTCACATTCAAAGGGAGTTATAAAGAATTCTTTCATTTTAAATCAAGATTTATGATTTATTATTTCGTAAAACAAAAAAGAATTATGGGTGTGTATAAATGTATAATGATAGCTTTATAGGTAGAAAGAAAACAAAAAAGACTAAAAATAAACTCCTAAAGGGAGACAATGATAGGAGGACAAAATAAAAAATCCAGAACAAAAATCAATTTATTGGAATTGTTGGCAACACAAAGAATATGCTTACACTCATAAAAGGAGACGGCAGACCATGGGATCACTTAATATCCAAGACGATATAATATATATGTACCAATTTCACAGAAAACGAGATTCCTTTTTTGGGAGAGAAACTTGGTTTGAGCAGCCAAGGCTTTGAAAAGTCAATTGTGAAAGCTAAAATGAAATTAAATATAAATTCGTGACAAAATAGTACTCCAGTTAATTCCCTAACTTTGTTTTATTTAAATTTACGGCGGAAATTGTGAGATATGTCACATTCTTTTTGTGTTACAATGATATCACTGCGTTAATAACTTAAGTTTAAAAAACACTTATTATGGTGAACCTACACGAATTGCCCTTATATAATCTATTTTTTATTCCCATTGTGTTTCCATCTACATTTTAAAAACGATAACTCCTCTTACTACAAAAAAAAATGTCTATTAGTGACGACCTATTTCCGACGGCGTTAATTGTCGTCGGAAATAGCATCTTTTCCGATGGTCATATTAGAACCGTCGAAAATGAGTCAAAATATAATATCACAGTTCCGACGGTCGAATAACCGTCGGAAATAGTCTTTATGCCGTCGAAAATATGAAAACAGTAATACAATATTTCATTTGTGCTGTCGGAAATAATAAAATTTAATTCAAATTAATTTTAAGGGCAATTACGCTATCGAAAATGTAGTACTATTTTCTATATTATTTGTTATGGCATTGTCATTGAAAAAATAATTAATTTGTTATTATAATATTAATTAATAAATTATAATGGAATATATTTGATAATTTATCCACTACAAAAAAAAATGTGACTTATAGATCAATATTTTAAATGTATCAATATATATGCTATTTTTTATTTATCACTATATTTTTTAGTGAAATCACTTTGTCAAATTTTTCACTAAATATTTTGATTTAATTTTGAATTTTTCAAATAATATGTCATAGATAATGTATAAAAAAAATTAAAATTTATGGTGATCACTATAAAAAAATTAGACAATAGGAACCAGACTTTAGGAACCAAAATAATGAGACTATTAAGAAGACTAATTTATGTGTATATCTAACTAAATTAAATAAATATAAAATATAGCAAAATTATTAGTAATTATAAGAATATTTAGTTATTTATAATTATGTTTAATGACACTACTATATCATTTTTTTTAAATCTCTAATAATTTTATTTAATATCTATTTGTTTATCATACAAAGTAATTATAAATTTTACTGAAATAAGTTTAAATTATTAATTATTTTAGTAAAATGTTGATTATAAAAAATAAAATCAATAAGGATATAATATACATATATTATTTCAAGATAAAGTAGGAAAATGTAATTTCCTATCTGATAAGGGAAATATTTGATTAAAAATATTATTTTCTAAAACAATATCAATAGTTATATTTAAATATTGTATATAAAAATATATATTTAATTAACATATCAATAGCTTATATATAAATAGTATACACAAAATATCAGATATAAAGTTATAGCAAAACAGTAAGAGTAACATTTACTATCTATTATTGAGGTCACGAGTTCAAGCCACGTGAAATGCATAGAATTAGCCGGGCGACGGAGTGATGTGATGCGCGTCATTTTTATTTTCATTAAACTTTTTCCGACGATCAATCCCCGTCGGAAATAAAGATAAGTCATCAGAAATACTAGTAATTTTGACCACCTCTAATTACTATTACCGACAATATTTTTATTTTTTCCGACGACCTTAACCGTCGGAAATAGTCATATTTGTGACAGCTCGTCGGTAAATTGTTATTTGTGACAAGTGTATTTCTAACGGCCTCCGACGGCCTTTTCCAGTCGGAAAAGCATATTTCCGACGGGAAATCGTCTTTTCTGACGGCATTTAGCCATCAGAAAAGACCATTTTTTTGTAGTATCTCTCTCTCCAAAAAAAACTTGTCTCTCTCCAAATTCTGCATAAGAAGATACATATATTTATGATTTTCGTTTATATATTTTCATATATTTTAGTGTGGTTTAACAATATATCCATTCGTTATGATTTGTTGTCTGGTTTATGTATGAACATATATGAACATTTTATTTTTTAAAGGATCGAGCATTTTATTTTTGAAAATAGGGTTTAGTTAAATCGAGTATATTTGTAGCCAAATCGAGCCATTTTTTTTAATATGACCGACCATATTTTTGAAATAATTGAAATAATCGAGTATTTGTTAAAGGATCGAGAATTTTTCAAAGGGTCGAGAATTTTTTTCAAAAGATCGAGAATATCTTTTAAAGGATCGAAAATATCTTTCAAAGGATCGAAAATATCTTTCAAATGATCGAGATTTAAAAAAAAAAGATTTAGTTAAATCCAGTATATTTGTAGCGAAATCGAGCATATATTAGAAAGAATCGAACATTTTTTTTGAAAGAATTGAGTATATTTTTCAAAGTCTTTCAAAGGATCAAGAATATATATATTTTTTGAAAAATTGGTTTAGTTAAATCGAGTGAGCTTTTTAGTAAAGGATCCTTTGAAAAATATTCTCGATCTTTTGAAAAAATTCTCAAAGGATATTCTCGACCATCGCAAGCTCGGCGGGGAGCTTGACCCCCAAATGCGTCTGCGTAGCGCCACTCCGTCACCATTCGAGTGATTGCCTAGGTTTCAAAGAGACTTTCTCTCTCTACTTCACAACTCTGTCATTGTAAAATGAATGAAGAAAATCTAATATGGAACAATTATTGTGGGTATTTTTGTCTATTTATCATAATATGGTTCTTTTAAATATAAGTTATTAAAGCAGTAACAGTGTTAAAATATCACCTCCAAAAAGTGTCATTTATTTTTTGAACCCTGAATCTATAACTAAAAGTTACTATCGTTCGGGCCGGCCCTGAGATATTTAGGAAACGAGACCCTTGATATTCTATATATATTTACTTGATTATACGATCATTTACCTCTTGAAATTCCGTTCGGACCGGCCATGAGATTTTTGGGAAACGAGGCCCTTGATATTCTATACATATTTACTTGATTATATGATCATTTATCTCGTGAAATTCCATTTTCTAAAACACTTACAAGAGATTTTTGATTCCTTTATCTTCTTGAATTCTAACAAATCAAGAAAAGAAAAACAAAAAAAGGGTTTTTGGAAAAATGAAGAAGAAGAGAAGTATATTAATTTAATTACTTTCGGAACAACGACGACTCTGAATTTTCGTATCACCAAAGTTTGAAAAACCCTAATTTGATTTTTATTTTTATTTGATGTTTGATAAGATACCAGTGATGTTATTTTTTTTCGGAGATATAAAATAGGATTTTTTTTAATTTGTGAGAACCTGATTGTTAATAGAATTCAACCCTACCAATGATCCAATGTTGTTGCAAAAATGATTGGTGGGCTTTTAAAAAAAGGGGAAATTGGTAAAACTAACCACATATAGCATAGAAAAATTGTTTTTAACTTCAAACGAAAATTTATTCATTAATAACTACTTTTTTAAGAAATTACTTTGATGCCCTCATATAAAAATTATCCATAAACACATTTTTTTTTCTCTTTTTCTTTCTATCTTCTCCTCTCTCTCTGTCCCCCCGTTTTCTCTCTCCCCGTCGGTGATGTGTCGACGTCGTTGAGAAGGCCGACAAATCTTCGCCGACCTCCTCTCTTTTATCGAACCTCTATTTCTCTCTCCCCACACATCTCTCTCCTCTCTTTCTTTCTTTTTTCACGCACCTCTCTTTCTCTCTCCTCTCATTTCTCTCTAACGCGACGTCGTCGGCTTGCCGGCGTACCGTTGTGCCATCGCCTGGGCTTCACGATCATCCAGCAGCACCGTCAAGCTCCCCCTCCGCCTATGATGTGATTTGCAGAAAAAAGAGGAAAAAAAACGAAAAACCTAGAAACCCAGAACATTTCAATTTATTCAAGATTACAAGTTTTTACATTTCAATTTAAGTAAGATTTCAAGTTTCAAATTTTGAAACGAAAAACCTAGAAACCCTGAACATTTCAAGTTTTAACATTTCAATTTAGTCAAGATTTCAAGTTTCAACATTTCAATTTATGAAAGATTTTAAGTTTCAAAATTTCATAAAGAATAGTTACATTGTTTTGTCACATACAAATGCATGGAAAAAATTAAAAGTGAAGATTTTGAATTTTGTTATCTTGTTGTGCATAATTTGGAGAGAGACGGGTTTTCGGGAGAGAGAGAGGAGTTGTAGATCGATTTTAACAGAACTTTTTTTGATAGAGAGAGATGAGTTACTGAGGTGCCTTTTAAAGAAGTTTAAGGGCAATTTGGGTTATTCACCATAATATGTGTCTTTTAAACTTAAGTTATTAAATTGGTGATATCATTACAACACACCATAAAAAATGTAACATATCTAACCATTTCCATGTGTTGACAGTGGCTAATTCTGGTTTGGTAAACAATGTCTACCTAAGTTTCACACTCATTTTATTCTTTTATGTTTTAAGAAATTAAAGTCATCCCAAATAGCATTGAAAGTTATGAAAAACACACTTCATATATATATATATATATATATATATATATATAAAAGCAGTTAAATCTAATAGTCCACATGTAATGCACTGATATATATTTATCAGTGCGCACTAAAGATAACATTTTCATATATATATATATGAGTAATGATATACAACCCAAATAACTAACTCAAATTTCAACCAAAATGATGTAGCAAATGAGTTGCCTTTAGGGGTGACAACGGGTCAGATCGGATCGGTTCAAAGGTGCCCCATACCTAAAACTCCATTTGCACAGGTTGCGCCAAGCCCGACTTGTGCCTCGAACTGGTTTTTGGTACTCGAAATAACAAGGGGGCCCCATATCCAACCCAAAATGACCTGTTTTGTTTTATTTTTCTAAAAAGATATTTTTTTTCTCAAACCACTAAATAGATAAATTATTTTACCATATGATTCAATTTTAAGACATTCACATATATTTTAACATTCAATTAAATTTTAAAATATATTTAAATTAATATATATATATATATATATATATATATATATATATACATATTTTTTCCTGTTTTGATTGTAAAATTAAATATACACTTAAATACATACATGTAATATAGAAAAACATTTTAACATGCACTTAAAATTCATACATAAACTTAAATTTAATATAACACATCAAAGCTTAATAAACTTTAAATTTAAACATAAAATGCAATTAGTTAAAGAGACAAAGAGATCAAAGATTTGTTTTTCCTTTATATTTTTAATTTTTTTAAAATAATTATATAAATACCTGGTCAAACGAGTCGGGTCGGGGCATAAGAGGTTGACCATACCCGACCTGATAAAAAAACCAGGTCAAAAAAGTTTGACCCATACCCGATCTGAACCCCATCTTAAATGCTTCAAACCCGTCTCAAATGGATCGGAGCTCCACTGGTTTGGGGTGGGTCGGAGATTTTTGCCACCCCTAATTGTCTTCACCACATAAAAAATGAGATAATGTGGTTAATGCAAAAATCATTTGCCACATCATTTGGGTTGAAGTTTGGATTAAATTTTTATATTATTTTACATTAGCGATTGGAGTATATATATATGAAAAGCATAATTGAAACACTACCACATGCTCCACGCTTCAAGTGGAGCATAGTGAAAATTGTCAAAAATAACCTAATCAAAATATGTATTATTGTTTTTAATTAAAGTCATTGTTTTTATTTATTTATAACAATTTATCATAATTTTCATTCACTTTATAGCCTGAATATTACAATACTACTATTTGTCTCATAGAAGATAATTGTTAGAAGTTTCTCATCTTTTTAATTTGAAACTTCTGAAAATCTTGAATTTTAACACTATAGTTAGGTTTCATGTTTAACATCAGCGATGCTTCATGTTAAACATGAAAATATCATAAATGTTGAATTTCAATATGGTAGTCATGTTTCATGTTTAACATAAAACATTTGGAAATTTTTAATTTCAACACATTTCAATAACAATCAATCTAGGTCACGGATTTTCAGATCGATTGGCTGCCGAATCGATACCGGAGAGCAACCAATCTTCTTCCTCGTTAACGTCGCGCGATGTTCTCCTGCATTTGGGCACCTTCTCTAGCCCCAATCGGGTATAATCCTCTCTTCATCTCTCTCCTGCTCATTTTTTCTTTCTCTTCATCTTTTTCGCCAGCGTCTTCTCCATTCAACTCAGGCGTCGTAACTCTAAGCTTGTCTCCATCACCTCGAGGATGTCGTTGTCACTTCGGTTCCCGGTCAACTCTTCTCCGATCAGTAACTTCTCTCTTTCCAAGTCTCCTCTCTCTCTCCATTGTTTTTTGTTCACAAAAACGATTTATGTTAAAAAAAAACGAGGGCGTTTTAAACTATGTACCTTACACTTGGTTACAAACAGTCACACCAATACTTGTTGATTAAAAACAATAATGCATATTTTGATTAGGTTACTTTTACAAATGCTCCGACATATACTAGTGTTGAGAACTTTTAAAGACAAATATTTTTATTTATGTGATATTTCTATTTTAAACCCTCTAGATTGATGTCATCCGGAATTCAATCCCTCTAGTTTGAGTATTGTTGTTTTTATTCAATTAGTTCACTGACAATCCAACTTTTAGTCTCTAGCATAAAATTCCGTTAGGGTTTCTTTGAATTTCATCAGGTCAATAAGGGTAAGATGATAATTCAACATCAGATTTTCTAGAAGTCTGTCTGATGAAAGGACATGATGGTAATTTTAAAATTATTTAATAATAATTATTATTATTTAATTAAATATATAATTTTATTATTAAAAAAATATATTAAAAAATAGATTTCAACCCTATCCATCCATCATCAAACCACTACCAACATCAAACCTTAAAAATCTCTTTCTCTCTAGCCCCTAACTCTTTTCCTCTCTTCCACCACTCTCTTCTTCTCATTCTCTCTCCCCAATTTTTCTTCTTTCTCTTCTTCTCTTACGCTGTTATCTTATTATCTTTCTCTCTCCCCGATTCTCTTATTCTCATTCTCTCTCTACACACTCTCTTCTTATGGTTTTGGATGTTGGGCGTTCGGTGATGGGTTTAGATGTTGGGAGGGGCGTTCGGTGGTTGGGTTGATGGGTTGGTCGATGGCTTGGGATTATGGGTTTGGGTGTTGGGAGAGGGGCTTAGTGGTTTGGGTGTGGATTTGGGCGTTCGATGGGTTTTAGATTCACTTTAGTGTGGTGGTTATGGTTGTGGTTGATTTTCGATTTAGGTTTGGATTTAGTATGGTGGTGGTGGATGTGGTTGCTTCGGTTTAGGTTTATGGTTGTGATTGATTGATTTCGATTTAGGTTTGGGTTTGGTGTGGGTTGTAGTGTGGTGGTGGTGGTGGTGGTCGCTGGATTTTTGGGATGGTGATGGTGATATGTGTTTATGACTGAGTCTAGATTTGTGGTTGGTGATGGGTGTGGATTTAGGATTTGGTATGGCGGTGAGGTTACTGGGTGGGTTTATGAGAGATCTAAGATGATAGATATCTAAGATATGGATTTGGTCCACTAGAATGGAGATTTTTTTTTTGTATTACTTTTTTTTTTGTATTTAGTGGAGATCATCCAATCAATCTCCACTGTCCATCTCTTGAGATGAACAGCTGGATCTCCACCAAAATAAAAATTTAAAATTTTAATTTTTTTATTTTAAAATTTTGTAAATTTTGTAAATAATTAGTATAAGGGTAAAATTGGAAAGCATTATGGATTAAAATAAAATTACATTAAGCTAGAGGGAATAAAATAGGAATATCCCTTTATTTATAGCAACTCAAAGTTGGAACATTTACGAACCTACCAAAATCTCTAATGCAAAAGTAGTTTGCATACCAATAATTGTTGACATGGTAAAAAAGTCAAGAGACTTACTTCATATGTGGCATCAAAATATATTTGACTAGCTATCAACTTAAATTTGATCTCTAATGCTTCCACATATATTTTTAATGACGTGTTTAATTTTTTTTTTCTGTTTAATTTTTTATAATTTTATTTCCGTACTAGAAATAGATGAAAAATTAATGTTAATTATAAATACTTGTCAACAAAAAAAAAATTGATACAAAAATGTTTGACAATGTATAATGTGTTTTTTTACCACATCAGATAGAGGTTGAATATGTACAAGTGCACAACTACATTGAAAATAGATTTACTAATTGACCGTCTATTTATCTAACATGATATACATATATTTTTTCACAAACCACTTTCGTATTGAAAATACTATAATGACTTATATTAGTGTAATAGAAAAAAACAATACTTATATAAAAAATTATAAAAAATAAAAATTGTGATACTACTTTATCAAAATCTGATGTTTAAGTAATCGATTCATTTAAATCATATAAATCTAATACAACCTAAATAAATGGATTTCAACCAAGATAGCTCATTTTGACAATGATATTTGGGTGCGAGATAGAAATACTTGGATTTATAACTTTTTAAACTAATAATAAATAATTAAATAAATAACGAAAATGAGGTCCCTCGTGCGATTCACGTGACTTAGCTGGACCCTCGACTGCACGAGCACCTCCGCATCAAAAGATTGGGGTCGTTCTACACTTCTACTAAAACCCTAAACCCTAGCATCGTAGTAAAGTGTTGTTTAAATCTCGCAAATCTCTTTCAAATCTCTTTTCATTTTGATAGATATGGCTTCTTCTTGCAGAAGATTAATCCAGAGATCAACCCTGTCGTCCATCAAATCCTCCATCAGATTCAACGCTCCAAAATGTCCCACGGCATCTGCTACCTCCACTCCATTCGCTCTCCCCAGCAAATCATCTCCTTCCCCTCTACGCCGCTTCTGCCTCTCCAGGTTATTTTGTTGTTTTATTGTCCATTTTTTATTGCAATAATTTTTTGTTCATGTGGGCAGACATATAAATAATAAAAGTTAATGTGTATAAATGAATAGATCTCCGTCTGAATTGGGATGCGCGCAGTCGCTGTTGCCGCTGCACAGCGTAGTGGCGGCAGCAAGGATGACGTCATGCCTCAGCACAACCACCACCAAGAGCTGCCGTTTACAGGGTACACTCTGCTGCACCTCTCCCGGCCTCTAGTACTTGCTTTTTCTCTCTTTTTTTCCTGTGAGTAGCTTCTATTTTGTTTTGGCTTCAACCAAATTATTAATGTTAGGATAATTAATGAATTCTTTGTGTTCTTGTTTTGGAAGTTCAGTGTTTTGATTTAGCAATAAGCAGTTTGTGTTTGTTTCTGTAATTGATTGTTTTGTATTTGAGAGTGCTGATCTCTTTGGAACTAGAAAGTTCTATTTATAGGAGGAGTCGGAGTTATAATTGTTAGGAATTATGAAATTAAATTCTTGATTATTATTTATTTCTGTACTTGATATCTTAACATTTGTAAAATCAAACTTAGCATTGTAAGTTTAATTCTTGGGTTCGTAATGGTAGATGCAAACTACGACCTATGAGTGACTAGTTAATCAAAGTTGAAATTTAAAACCCTTCGAGTGTTGCAGAGACATATTATAAACTGAGGGGTTCATGTAAGGAATTTTGTGTGTTAAGGCACTGGTGGTTAGTGAGGTTGCATATCATGAGGAGAGCAGTTAGGGCCGGTAAGATGAGGTGAAAATACTTTGATCAGGAATATTAATTCTATCTAACTGGAAAATTTGGTTCCTGCAGGCACATAAGAAATAAAGTGAGAGTTTGCAGGACCTGTCAATTATGGCCCACTACAACATTATCAAGTACGAGACTATTAGTGCTCTTTTAGTTGACTTATAAGTTTTTAAAAATCGACTCCCATTTCACCTTTAGTCTTTTTTTTTTTTTTTTTCGGCTGATTCTTACGTGCCCTCTAAATTTATTTGGCAAAATGAAAGCATGCCCTTCAATGTAATTAGTAATGTATTTGAGTTGTGGTTTTTTTTTTTTTGCTCTGGTAACTTACTGTCTTTTCTTCTACTTTGGAATGTTCTGATTTCTGATTGGTTGATTTCCTTCTATGTAGAGATATTTATTTATTAGTGTTGGCGTGTTACTGGAATGAATGTTTGTAGATGTCTAATGTTTTTTTTTTGTGTGAGAGAATATTATAGTTAAAAGTAAAATAAAAGAAAATTTTGGCATTCTTGCATTGGTGGTAAAATCTATTGCAAGTGTTGCATGCAATTTGGTTCAAGTTTACCTGATTGTTATTTCTTCCTTCTATGTCTCTCTTGTTGCTTAATCCATAGTAATAAATTTTTGTTTCATCGGTTTATGTTACTTGCATTTGTATATTACAAATTGCTACCAACTCAACAGCTTTCATTTATTGTGGAAGTCATCAACTCGTAGGCTAATAATTCACTTTGTTTACTTATTTCTCTCCATAGCTCATGTTTCTTCACCCTCAATTAGTCAGTTATAATTCTTACATAGTCAATATATAAATAATGAGTTTTATTGTATGCATGCAGCATGCAAATTACATTGTATTTCTTGTTTCTAAATCCGTAAATCTATTGTCTGTAGCCTAAACATGCAACGAGTATTTGGACACATGAAATGTCTATGTAATGATAACATAAAAAGGCAAAGAGCGTAATGAGTTGAAGATGCTCAAAGGCTAACATTCTGCTAACATTCTGATTACAGCAATTCTAGGAGAGAATGGATATTATTGTTAAAGACACGTTTGGTTTGAATTTTTGCTTATAGATTGATTCAATTTTTAGTAGAACACTATAGTAACATTACTGTTCCTTCTCCCAGATGGAATTGATGGTACGTGAGACATTTGTGCCGTTTTTGGAGGTGTGCCCTGTCATCATTGCTTTGTAATTTATGACTAGACAGAATGTGGAAACTAGGGTAGATATTTTTAGTTGGATGAATTGATACATGTGAAGCCATTTGTATAATCTTTTTTGGAGAAAAGTGTACAACTGCCTGAGAAAATTGGGACTAAGTTTAATTTATCACATTTGGATCGGTGTGAGATTGCAGTATGAAAAGAATTCCTTTTGTTAATTGAGAAGGATTTCTGTTATTTCTATTTTAGATTGTGTTTGTTATCTGCTTAATAAGTTGATCTGATTTTGGATTTTGAATTTTTTTCCTGTAGAATTTGGTTTGTCTGTTCCAAGGTGACATGTTGGTGGTATTACCATGAGAAAGGGTTATCATTGGCAGATAGGAGAAGCAACATTCTTGTTTTTGTTATGAAAAGCTCTTGCTTGAACCTTTGAAAAGCAGTTCGACTGTTATAACTTATACTTTGGTGAAGATTACATTGTTTCTCAGAAATAAAAACAAATTTCTCATGTATAATATTATTCATAATTTCAATGTGCCAAAGGTAGGGGTGTCAATTCGGGTTGACGGGTCGTGTTTGGGTCAGCCCGAACACGACACGATTAATTTTGGGTCGATCCAAACACGACACGAATAATAAACGGGTCACACCCCTTTGACCCAAACACTACACGATTTTTTTAAGTCAACCCGTACACGACACGAATAAACCGTTTAATAAATGGGTTTGACGAGTCGTATTAGATGACCCGTTTAGATGACCCATATAACATTTTAATACTAATTTCAATATTTCACTAAAATACACATTAATAATAAAATTTTAGGAAAAGTTATTAGTACATTAATTCAAATACATCCTCAATCCATATAAATAATTCAAAACAATAATTAAGATATTCAAACACAAATATAAATCCATAAGTCCACAAAAATGATAATTAACAAATTCAAACACATATAAATCCATAAGTCCATAAGTTCATGATAAAATAAAAATCCACAAGTTTATAATAATAGAATAATAAAATAAAAACAAATAAGTTCTTAATAGCATCCGATATTCAAATACCAAAACAAAAATCATTAATGTTAAAACAAAATATGTGATCAGGAACCCTTTTTCTTCTTGTCCATAAACCTACAATCGAAGATAACTTTAAGACATTAGATAATAACTTACAAGTTTGAAGATATTAAAAAAAATACTTTAAACAAGTGTAATATGATTTTACCATTAATCGTCCAGTTGAGAAGTGGCACTTTCGGTAGATGGACCTGGACTATCCTCGATTGTAAAATTCAAAATATCTTCATAAATTTCTTCTACTTCAAGACTTTCACTCACTCAAAGTACAAACAATAATATAAAAATATTGATGAAATGAACATTAGACAATATATTAACAAAGTGAGAAATAGACACTAGGTAATAAAAAAGGTTACCATTGTCCATTTGCATCCAATCTCTAGTGCAAACAATAGCCTCCACCACATCCGGTTTTAGTAAACTCCGATAACGATCAAGGACTCGACCACCAACACTAAACGCCGATTCGGATGCCACCGTAGATACCGGGATGCTCAAAATATCACGAGTCATGAGAGAAAGATCGGGATAACGAATCGCATTGACTCTCTAAAAGTCCAAAACATCCAAGTTCGATGACATTTCAAGTTTAGGTTCATCCAAATACATCTCCAATTGTGATTTTTGGGTGCAAACAAAGGAATCTTCATGTAAGTTGTAAGCCTCATACTCCTATAAATATATTTTCAATCAAAATAAGTAAATAAACAAAGCTAAAGTTGTGATTTATGAATAAAACAAATATAAAAAATAACATCATAGAAATATAGAAATTTCATTACCAGCATAATATTTGAAGTGAAGATGTCGTCACCCTCACAAACACTAATATTGGTGCCACCAAATTGACATCATCACACAAGTATTTAGTGAGTCTTTTAATCCATGTCCATTACACAAATTTGAAAGGTAGATCATAACAAACAATGGCAACAGATATTATATCCTGAACTACTTGAGGATCCCTACGATTAGACACTACCATATCACCTTGGCTACTTTTGTTCAATAACATTTGTTTTAAATCATGGTGTGCAAGCTTAATGCAAGAATTCATGTGTCGTATCATGTTACCTGTGCCATGAACACTTTCGCAAAGATATGTCGCACTGCAGCCTTTGCATTTGCACCGCAACCTTCCATCTTTGCCTCGTGGTAGCTTCACAAATACCTTCAAAACCTTTGAAGTTTCCTTCCTTTTACGAGAAGACTTGCTTTGCACGACTTTCTTCCCTTTTCCCGTATCATCGTTACTTGGTACTTGTCTTTCACCATCATACTCCTCTTCCATACTCTCGGACCCGAATTCAAAATTATTGATGTCATTGGAATCCATAGATGTATGACCTACAAAATATGAATTAATTGGTTACAATTTTCAAACTTTCAATTAAGCACAAAAATAGCTACACAACAAGCATAATGAAAAAGAAAAAATTGAAACATAAGCTATGGATTCAAGACAAGAAACTGATAACAGAAAAGTTGATGGTCATCATATAGACTAATTAATAGACTAATTGTGCATGTTGTAGCTTTAGCTGATATTAATATACTAGTAACTACTGTTATATATATATATATATATATAGATAAATTTCCAATATTAGTTGTTGAATATATTATATATGTATTATTCTTTCTATAATTATATATATATATATAAATGAAACAAGTATATATATTTAAATTGCAGATATCATAAGAAACTATTGGAGAATTGAAAACAATTTTGATTCTAATTAAGTATAAGGTGATGACACTGTAGACAGTAGTACTACACTTTGATGGGCATTTAAGTAGATAAGATTTGGAACATTTTCCAAGCCTTGGAAGATGTAATCACATGTTTTTAAACTACTGATATCAACATATTTCAATATGAAATTCAACCAATTTGACAAACATTTATTGTTCTTTAATTTGATCGCCATGGCAAAGAAGTCTTTTAGTAATGCATACAAATTAATAATTCCATGTCGTTTAGTTATTTTTTATCATATTTATTGGTATGTTTGTATCAAGGCATTTCTTGTATTTGCACTCTGTTTTCCATTCAAGAAAAAATGGCATGCCGAAGAAAGCAAAGCATAATTTAATGGAAAAAATATGCTAGATTGTGAAACATATTTGATGGAAAGACCAATCACACTCCCTTAAACAAAATAAATGCATCAAAATAATCATAGTAAAAAAATGGAAAAATTGATTGTAGCTAGCTTCTATAGTCTATATTACACATGATAATGCATATGCTTCACTGTTAATGGGACCACCTCAAATTTACATCTGATTGTGCTCAACAAACACTAAATCACTAATATTGTACTCAGCAATTCAGAGAACATCAGAGACACAATCTCTCTGAACCTCTCATTCTAGACACAATCTCTCTGAACCTCTCATTCTAATGTCATCATCATCAGAGCCAAATCAGCCAATTTAGATTCAGCTCATTAGTAATCAAAACCATTTTATCTCATCAAGTCTCTCCCCCTTTCCAATCACAAGCGCTTGCAAGAACTAAGACAACAACTTATAGATTGAAACAACCAAATAACTATAAACATGAGAAAGACAATTACAGAGTCCATGCATATTCACCAATCTAATGACTATTAACTCTCACAGTCTCACATATGATTATATGAACATATCGAAACAGGGGTTGCTTAACAACAAAACAAAGAAAGAAGTCTCTTACACAAGTTGCAGTAGTCGTAGTATGGTGAGGGAGAGCTGTAACCAAGCAAAGGGTGTCGGTGAGCTGGTGAGGGAGAGGAGCCGACGGCGACGACGAGGGAGAGGAGGTTGGTAGGCGACGACAGTAGTTAGGGTTTGGGAATGGCGGCGATGAGAGCTTGTAGGCGATGACAGTAGGGTTTAGGAGCGATATGAATTCTGAATCTCTGATGGTGTAAACTTTACACTGTAAAGTGATGTTAGGGTTTGCTTATCAATTTATATGATAGGTAATATTACACAAATACCCTTAATCAATAAAATTACATTTTCACCCCTACTAAACGTGTCAACCCGTGACCCGTTAAGATTAACCCGGACATGACACTATTATTAAACGGGTTAGACGGGTTGACCCGTTTAGTGACACGACCCGTTTAGCCTCAACCCAAACCCGTAATAATCGTGTTCGTGTCGTGTCGACCCATCGTGTCGTGACCCATATTGACACCCCTAGCCAAAGGTCTACATTTTTTTGGCAACCAGTTCTCATGGTTGCGCTATTATTTTTCATTTTCCCCCTCGTCAATTGTTTTTGTTTAACATGTCGACGGTTGCAGCATGCGTGGCTGTCTATGTTTCTCCTGTGCTTTTAAATGATACATTTTTAGTTAAAATGCTTGTGAGTTTGAGCTGAGGGAAACTCGATAAAGATTACAGGCTTGAGTAAGATTTTCAGCCGATAGTATGTTTTACTTAAGAAAAGCTAAGGCTGGGAGTTGGAGCTCTGGCTTTTTATTCAAATCTTCAAGAAATGAGGTCGCTTGAAGTTTTACAAGAGGATGGTATAAAAGGCGTAGCTTTGCTCAAATCATGTTAGGCCTAAGCCAAAATCAAAGTCAGATAAAATTTATACTCAATAATTCATCAGCACAAATTGACCACATAAATGCTATAACAACCAAGAAGTAATACCCCGTTCCTGAACCCGTGAAGTTTCCATCTTATGGCTTTCCTTGATTGCCATCATTTTGAATCAGTGTCTGCTCCCAAAAGATGCAGTCAAGCGAACTTCATTCATTGCCAATTGATGTTACACTTACAGGTACATTTCACTAGAACATGTCCTGTAAGCCCACCTTCTCAGCTCTACCAATCTCTATTTCTGTACTGTATGGAAATCAACTTTGATAGCCATTCTCGGGGATCTATCAAGCAGGTCTTTAGGTTCAGAACATCGACTACAGAACCTTTAGGGCAAAGAGAAGCTGTCTAATGTTCTTGTCAGCAAGATTCATATCTTATAAAAAAAGCGTGGCTGTGAACATGAGATGAACTTTCCTCTAGATATGCCAAATTCCCGATGGAGGAAATTGGCCAATGTCGACTATATAAGGGTTCCTGGCTCGAATCTTGTTTCTCAAGCCTATAGTACATTATCATCTTAATTTTCGACCTCAATCCAACTACAACCTGCTTCTTTTGTAACACCTCTCTCCTGCATGAACTTTCTCACTGCACTAACTTCTCCCCATTTGCCATGGCCTGCAAATATGTTAGACATAGTCACATAAACATAATCATCACCACCCTCCAATCGAATCACCTTTGCAGCAGAAATATTTGCAACCTTAAATTTCCCACAAGCTACACAAGCACCAAGCAAAGCTCTCCAAACCACCACATAGGATGTGAAATCCAGTTGATATATCGTCCATATTGCTCTGCACACCTCACCATTTTGTCCCATTAGTCGAACCGAGGAACAACAGTGCTCAACCGTTGGCTCAATCCCATAATCCTTGATCATTGATTCAAAGAATTGAATTGCCTGATGCAATGGTATCTCATTATGCAAGCATGCGGCTAATACATTCAGAAATGTGACCCAGTCAGGTTTTAAGTCCCTTACCAATTTCAATTGCTCGAAAAGCTGGATTACCTTGGTAGAATCACCATTATGAGCATAGCCAGTGATCATTGCATTCCAAGTTATCAAGTTCTTTTTAGACAGAGATCGAAACATCAATTCAGCGTCCTTCAACTGCCCACACTTGGAGTACATGTCAATAAGAGCACTTGCTACAACTATTGATGTATTCAAACCTTGCTTTATTGTGCAACAATGGATCAGCATTCCCCACGTTAAAGCTGCAAGACTGGCAATACCACTGAGAGTAATAGAAAATGTATACTCATCCATTTCTACATCATCCGACTTCATATTGTAAAAAAATTCTAGAGCCTCAGGAGCTCGGTTTCTGTGAACATATCCTGTCAAAATCGAATTCCATGAAGATGAATTCGGTTTTGGCATAATGAATAAAATCTCAATAGCTTCTTTCATATTGCCAAACTGAGCAATACTATTTATCAATTCGTTGTACGAGATTGTATCAGGATCCGGCAACTGATGGAAGAAACGAAACGCTTGTTCAAGATCATCATTTCTAGCAGATGCTGCTATTACAGAATTCCAAGAAATAATATCCTAATCAACCATCTTGTTGAAAACAGAGAATGCATCTTCAAGTAAGCCACATTTACCATACATATCAATCAAGCAGTTTGCAACAACACCACCACATTCCAGGCCATATTTAACAATCTTGGAATGAATTGACTTGCCTAGCTCAACACACCCAGTTGACCACAAGCAGCTAAGGCTGCAGTGAATGAGTACGCATCAGGGTAAGCTTCACTCCTCTCAAGTTCAAGAAACAACCTTAACGCCTCACTATATTTCCCAGATTGCACATTCCCAGAAATAAGCGAATTCCAAGAAACCACACTTAGTTGAGGAATTTCAGCAAACAACTTGTTGGCATCACTCAAAGACTCGATTTTTCTTTAGAAACCGATCAAAGCGGTAGACACGAAGACATTGGAAACAAACCCAGATTTTAAAATGTAGGTGTGAAGCTGTTGGCAATAGGAGTTGAATCCCAGGTCAGTCGAAGCTCGAAGAATGTTAACCAGAGCATAACAATTTGGTTTGAAACCGGAGTCGAGTATTTTAGAGGCTTCAAATAAAGCAAACTCGGAGTCGGGGCCACCTTGTGCGAGAAGTGAAATGAGAGTCGTCCATGATTCATCATTTGTTCTTACGGGAATACATGTGCTGATACTGTGAATTAGAAGGGCATTGGACTGCTTTTTTGTATAGTTTTGGAGTCTCCTGGTTATTAATTTTTGCATGGCTTACTAAAATCCGAGACTTCTTGAACCCTGCATCTATCGGAAAACTAAACCAAATTTGACTTGAAACGACGTCAATATCTTGATTGACTCTATAAAAGATAGCCGATGCTATAATGGTGTGTTTGGTACGGAGATATGGCAGGATAAGGTGGGACTGAATATAACAGAACATGACTGGACATGTTCTGTTTGGAAGGCCTGAACAGAACTATAAACTATACTGTTATACGTTTGGTATGGTTGGGACATGACGGAACAAGAGATTCAAATGACCATAGTACCTTTTTTATATATATAACAACATAGACTATAATATTATATATATATATTAATAAATAATAATATTATATATAATGATCTATAACATATTATTACATTATATATATATATATATTATTTGATATTATTATTGTTGACGTCGATTTCTGGATTACGTCAGAAAAGCCAACAAGGATTGGATTTCGGCTATTAATTCAAGGAGAAAGAGATTCAGAGAGAGTAACGAAGACAAAAGTTTTACGTGGTAAAACTCCGATGACAGGAGAAACGTCCACGGGTGGTTGAAGGATCAACCAAGCCAAAATCCACTATGAAAATATGATGTTTACAAGCTCTCGATCTCTCTTTTTTCTCTCTGTATTTGCTATGATTGCTTGTTGTGTATGCTATATTGCCTATATCTTTTGGAGCCGAATTATGGGTCTATTTATATGCTTATAGAACCCTAATCTGCTTTGTACAAATAATACAAGATCTTTGTATTTAATTGTGATTCGGTTACTTGCTTGAGGTTGATTTGTCTTCTTTTCTGTTTTGGAGTCTCTTATGGAAATCGAGTGGGATTCTAGTAGTGTAGTTCAATTTGGACTTGTTTCCTTATAAGAATGTAGTCTTCGTAAAGAAATCAAGTTATTTCCTGATTGGGGACTCTTCTGACTTAATGTTCCATTTTATTTGGGATTCCTTCCTGATGGATATCTTCGCGTATTTAATGACTTAATCCGTGTGAAATAAGCACAAAGTTCTTACTCGAGTCGTATTTATTCCCGAGTAAGAGTAATACCTGATGGTCCCAAGTAGCACCGTTTGAGCCCGAGTGGAAGCGTTGTTCAACCAGTCCTGAGTGTTGTTAACTGATCCCGAGTAGGTTTCATTCTATATATGCTTACTCAGGCTTTTCTTCTCTTTAATGATGCCTCGTAGAATATTTTCTGAGTGCCCATTTGGGCGTCCACCTGGCTATTTTCTCCTTCCTGTCAATGACGTGTATGCTTGGTAAAATTCACATACGACAATTATATATTAATATAGAATATTACATGTATTATATATAATAATATGATATATAATATTAAATATTAGTATATATATATATATATATATATATATATATATATATGATATAATAAACATTATTATAACATCATATATATATAATATTGTATAGGTAATAATAATATTATATATGTAATAATATTATAAAATATATTATAGAATATTAATATATATAATAAAATATAAATAATATATATATTTATTATATTTTTATTACATATATATTTTACATAACATATATATATATTATATTATATATATTTTTATAATTTATATATTAATATTTATAAATCATATATATTACGTGTTGTAATATATATATATATATATATATATATATATATATAATGTTTAATATATTATATATATATTATATAATATATAATATTATATATGTAATTATAATATATAATTTATTGGAGATGATTGTAATTGTTTGAAAATTTAAAGGGTAAATTGGTCATTTTGACACTTGTCCCATGTCATGGGACAAGTTGTCCTAGGGTTTTGGGTGGGACAAGTTTTTGTGATTTTTGTCCCACCTTGTCCCGTCCTGCCCATGCTAAGGAAGGGTCAAACGTGGGACAAGAACAAACTATCCCACCTTGTCCTGTCCTGTCCTGTCCCGTCCCGCGTACCAAACGCACCCTAAAAGATAACTGATGGCGTTTTGTCGAATTAAATTGTCTTGATGTAATAGTTCATTTAATGTTTATCATTTAAGTTTTTAAATTATTTATAGAGTATTAATGTTGTTTATTAATGTTTTAATTTTTTAAATACTCGTGTGAAGGCTATATAAAGCCAAGTTGTTTAATTGAAAAGACAACACAATAAATTTTCTTCTACAATTATTTGTTTGTTCATTGCTTCTTGTAAAATATCTGCTTCAAAGATTACAATTGGTATAGGAGCCAATTTATAAAATAAAAAAAATATGGCAAACAGATATTGCCACTCCGTTCCCTCATACCTTCAACGGAGAAGATTATGAGTATTGGAGCAGCAGATTTAAAGTCTGGCTAAAAGCATTTGACTTATAGAAAATAGTCGATAACGGGTTCATTGATCCTGAAAATGAAGGAACATTAAGTGATGTGGAAAAGAAAGTTTTGGAAGAAAATCAAAAGAAGGATACAGATGCTCGTAACCAAATTAATCTAGTAATAGAAAAATTGTTGTACGAAAGAATCTGTAAAGCAACAACTTCGAAGCAGGCTTGGGAGATCCTAGAAAAAGCCTACAAAGGTGATGAACAAGAAAGAACCATTCGGCTTCAAACTTTAAGATCAGATTTTGAAAAACTGGAGATGAAGGAGAGTGAAAGTATTGCAGAATATTTTACAAAAGTAACTTCTCTTGTGAATCAAATGTCCTCCAATGGAGAAGTTTTGGATGATCTTAGGGTTGTTCAAAAAGTTCTTCGTTATTTAACTAAAAAATATTTTAGTCTTGTTACAGTTCTTGAGCAAACAAAAGATCTCAAGAGCTTGACTTTGGAAGATTTGCAAGGAATCTTGAAAGCCCACGAGGTAAAGATTAACTTATTGTTTCCTCCACCTCTTCAACTTGACAAAGCTCTCAAATCCCAAGTTATAAGTACAGGAGGCTGTGGTTCATTCAACCGTGACAGAGGCAGAAATTTTCCAGAACATGGTGGTTCTAGTTCTCGTGGAAGAGGCAAAAATTATCAAAGTAATGATAGTTATTAAAATGATAACAATGAAAATCAAAATTCCAAGTTCCAACAAAGAGGAAGAGGTCGTGGTTCTCAAAGAGGCCGAGGACAAGGTTATATTGAGTGTAGCTATTGTCACAAACTTGGATATAGAGATACAGATTGCTGGCACAAACAGGGAGATGACAAAAAATATATGGCAGGCCATATCCATCAAAACCAAAATGAAGAAACATTGTTGATTGCCTCTTATGGCAAAAAGATTGATGATGTATGGTACCTTGACAGTGGTGCTAGCAAGCATATGACCGGTAACAAAAATCTATTTTCTAGTTTGTCAAGAATTGATCGTGGTGAAGTGACAATTGGTGATGCCAGTACTCATAAAATTGAAGGTGTTGGTGAGATTTCTTTTAGAACAAAATATAGAAATATTGAAAAAATGGGTGAAGTTTATTTTTTTCCCGGCTTGAAAAGTAATTTGCTTAGTGCTGGTCATCTCATGAAAAAAGGGTATGATTTGCACATGTGCGGTGAAGTTTGCACCATTTCAAAAGGAAGACAAGTTATTGCAAAGATTGGCGTGGCATCAAATAACTTGTTTCCTCTCAGGCTTGAAACCACAAATTTATCTTGTTTTGCTACTATTGATAAAAGTGTTTCTAAGCTATGGCATGAGAGGTTTGGGCACTTGAATTATGGAAGCTTGAAACTGTTATCAATAAAAGAGATGGTTAAAGGGCTACCTAAAATTGACCAGGTTGAAGAGATTTGTGAAGCTTGTCAACTTGGAAAGCAACACAGAGATCCATTCCCACAACAATCATCTTGGAGAGCAAAAAGGCAACTAGAACTTATTCACTCAGACCTTTGTGGAAATATGCCAACAGAATCTCTTGGAGGTAGTAGGTATTTCATCACTTTCATTGATGATTTCTCAAGAAAGGTATAGATCTATTTTCTTAAAGAAAAATCAGAGGCATTTAAAGCTTTTAAAAATTTTAAAGCTGAAGTTGAAAACTTTACCGATCTTCGTATTAATACCTTGAGAACTGACCGTGATGGTGAATATGTCTCAAACAATTTTGAAAAATATTTCAGAGATTAAGGCATAAGGCATTAGTTGATAGTTCGCTTTACACCACAACAAAATGGTGTAAGTGAAATAAAAAATAGAAATCTTGTCGAAATGATGAGATGCATGCTTGAAAGAAAGAATTTACCAAATGAATTTTGGGCAGAGGCTGTATCTTGTGCAGGTTATCTAATTAATCGATCTCCAACAAAGTGCTTAAACGATTGCATACCACATGAGACCTGGTACGGAAGAAAGCCTGATATTCAACATTTGAAGGTGTTTGGCAGTGTTGCTTATTCACTCATTCCGGAGGCAAAAAGGAACAAGTTTGATGACAAGTCAGAAAAATACATCTTTGTTGGATACAACGAGAGAAGTAAGGCTTACAAGCTGTATAATCCAAAGACTAAAAAAATTGTGATCAGCTGAGATGTCCGAATTGATGAAAACTCAAGCTTTGAAGATAAGAATAACAAAGCTAGTGAATTGCCAATTTTTCCAAATGAAGAAAATGTTTTAGATGAAGAATGTCCTCCTACTTCACCTTGATTTTCATCAAGTGAAGAATCTTCTCCAAGTTCTCCTCAGGGAAAAATGAGAAGTGTGCAAGAACTCCTTGATTCCACTAAGCCAGTTGAACGTGATGATTTCGTATTTTTTGATTTCTTTGCAGGTGAAGACCCAATTTCCTTTGATGATGCAAATAAAGAAGAAGTATGTAAAAAAGCCATGAAAGAGGAGATAACAACCATTGAGAAAAATGGAACATGGTAGCTCACCGATCTTCTTCCACACAAAAAACCCATTGGAGTTAAATGGGTGTACAAGACAAAGAAGAAGGTGGATGGCTTTATCCACAAGCATAAAGCAAGACTTGTAGCCAAGGGATACAAGTAAAAGGAGGGAGAAGATTTCACAGAAGTGTTTGCTTCTGTATCAAGGCTCGATACAGTTCGTCTGTTGATTTCTCTTGCAGCTCAAAACAATTGGAAGATTTTCCAAATGAACGTGAAATCAGCCTTCCTAAATGGTGTACTCGAGGAAGAAGTCTATCTTGAGCAACCTCCTGGTTTTGTGAAGAATGGAGAAGAAAATAAAGTCTACAAGTTGAAAAAGGTGTTATACGGGTTGAAACAATCACTAAGAGCTTGGTACAGCCGTATCAATTCTTACTTCGAGACGAATGATTTTCAGAAATGTCCATTTAAGCATACTCTTTACACCAAAATCAGTCCACATGGAAGCTTTATGGTTGTAAGTCTTTATGTGATCTTATTTTTATTGAAAATGATTTAGAACTATTGAAAGATTTTAAGCTCTCCATGAAGAAAGAATTTGAAATGACTGATTTGGGTGAATTGCATCATTTTCTTGGTATTGAAGTTCTTCAATCCAAGAATGGAATTTTTATCACTCAAGAGAGCTATGCAAAAGAGATTTTGAAAAAAAATTCAAAATGGAGAATGCAAATCTTGTTTCAACTCCTAGCATTACAGGTGTGAGAAGCCGGTTGACTCAACTATGTTTCGAAGTTTGGTTGAAAATTTGATGTATTTGACAGCTACAAAGCTCGATATTACGTATGCTGTAAGTTTGATAAGTAGATTCATGGAGAAGCCATTTTCTAATCACTGGGAGGCAACAAAAAGAATCTTGAGATATATGAAAGGAACTCTTGATTATGGCATTTTCTATCAAGAAAATGTGCAAGTTAACCTTGTTGGCTATACTGATAGTGATTTAGCAGGAAATGTTGATGATAGCAAAAGCACTTCGGGCTATGTTTTTGATCTCAGAAGTGGAGCAATAGCATGGTGTTCAAAGAAGCAACTTATTATTGCCCTTTTAGCAACAGAAGCCGAGCACATTGCTGCTTCTTTTATAGGATGTCATCTACTTTGGTTACGTGGAATTTTGGAGAAGATTAATCATGTCCAAACCGGTCCCACAACCTTGTTTTGTGACAGTGGTTCAACTATATCAGTTTCGAAGGATCCAGTTCTTCATTGAAGAACAAAACATATTCGGCTTCGATACCATTTCTTGAGAGAGCTTGTGAATGAAGGTATTGTTCATGTTGAATATTGCAAGACTAATGAACAAAATGCTGATATCTTTACTAAACCACATTGGAGGACCAATTTTCAAAAGAAATGCAGCAAGTCTAGGAATGAAGAGCAAGTTTGGTTTACGGGAGGCATTGTTGGAAAATTAAACCAAATTGACTTGAAACGACAACAATCTCTTGATTGAATCTATGAAGGATATCTGATGACGTTTTGTTGAATTAAATTGTCTTGATGTAATAGTTCATTTAACGTTTATCATTTAAGTTTTTAAGTTCTTCATAGAGTATTAATGTTGTTTATTAATGTTTTAAGTTTTTAAATCCTCATGTGAAGGCTATATAAAGCCAAGTTGTTTAATTGAAAAGACAACACAAGAAACTTTCTTCTACAATTATTTCTTTGTTCATTGCTTCTTGTAAAATATCTGCTTCAAAGATTACAGCATCTTCAAAGTTCAATGCAAATGCTCTTGTGTCTTGATGTGGATATGGGGTGGGAATATGGCTTGAATTTGCATGCTGGATTATAGAAAATCATGTGTTATGAGTCAGTAAATTCAATATCTTGGATCCGAGTAATATTAGCACAAGAAAATTAAATTAGAATTTTCAAGGAATGTCGTTTAGCATAGTGCACATCTCCTTACATGTTAGTTGCAGGTGATATACTCGAACTGTAACGGTAAATGTATTGTGTGATCTTATTCGGCTAATAGATTTTTTTAATGCCTTTAAAAAATGTATATTTTTTTTGGAATGTATAACAGGTACCAAGGTAGAACACATCTCATGTGAATAAGAGATTAAGAGAGTCCTAAATAATATTGTCTAAATGCACATCACCCCATGGTGGGAATGACAGTGCATCTCCCTTTCACTCCACGTTGTTAGGGGGAGTTTTCTCCCGATTAGTTGGAGTAGTTATTCGGACTGTACATGTATTGTGTAATCTTAGCAGGCACCGGTAGCCATATTAAAATAATTGTAAATGTAATATTTTAAAATAATAATAATAATAATATTGTCTAAACTTGTTTGAAAAAAAATTTGACATGTAAAAAAGAGGGAAACAAGAAAGAGGGGCGTAACCATAGGTCCATAGCTCAATGTGACTAGTTTGGTGACAAAAGATGTTTATTCAGTCCAACACTCCAACAATGTTTGAGTTACTGTCATTGTAAAAGATAAAATAAAGAGATACCAGAGAGAATCAAAAGGAGAGAGCAATTAAGAACGGATGAAGAGAATCATCCATCAAAGTGGTTGGGTTTAGACTTTCTGGTAAAAAGGTTTTGAATCACTGTCTGCCTCCATGGGTTCGTGTGGAGGGAAGATATTTGGAGTCTAAAATTTGTAGGACTACGAAATTCTTGTAAGGTTGAGCAAGTAAACCCTTTTATTTAAGAAATATGATCGTCAACATTTAACAACACATTCGAAGCCTACTTTATTAAATTTGGAGAGATTAGGATGCCATAGGCAAAAAATATTAAAATTCAGGGGGATTGTAGCTTCATATTTCTTTAAATAATATGGATCACTTTGAATTTATCTGTCTCTTTATCTTTTTCCTTTTCCTTTTTTTTATGTATACATTATTAATTAATATTTTTGAGTGGCTACTCCATTAGAAATTAGAAAGAACTGAAAAGGAATTTAGTTCGTCATTTAATTCACAAGGAGCCTTAATTAATTTGTTGTCCGTGTGTTTTCACATTGTTTTAACGTATAATCCTTATAATTAAAGGTGAGAGACAAATAAGTAATAGCTATGGTAATATTCTCATAAAGTGAAACTAAAATTTGACCTACTGAGTTTGAAAAAAGCTATCTAGAGAGTTGATTGTGGTCCAATGAGCCATTCAATGTGCTTTTTAAATATAAGCTTCAGATTCAAATACATATATATGCTGATAGAGACACATAGTTTTCATTATAAGTTACCTCCATTGCTCAATTACGTAATTATATCATGCAGCCCTAATATTGATGCAAAAAATTGAAGCACCTTGAACAGATCGATCTGCCTCTATTCCCATTTTCGTGTTTTTTTAGTCTGACACCGGTTGAGTAAAATGGTTTATCGAGATCTACCGAAATCAATTTATACAATACACACAGTTTAAAAAGTAATTCTGAAAGGATTTTCCCACCTACAGATCGATCAAGGGTTTGTCCGGACATGGCTTTACTCTGATTTTAGTAGGGTTGTTATAGAGACATCAATTCTTTTGGGAGCAATTAGTGTAATTTGTTCTCTATTTGACTTATGATTTTCTCAGGAAACAAACAAGAAAAAACAAAGAATTTCTAACAGAATTGAGAGAGCTTCTAGAGAATTCTCATTAATTAAAATCTATTACAAGTAACCAAAATGAATTGCAAAGCATCAATACATATATATACAACCTTCTGGAAGGTTTCTAGCTGCAACTGAATATGCCGAGTCATCATTCGCCTAATAAACTCTGATAATTAACAAAGGCTTGTTAATTAACAAACTTCTGGAAACTTTACCGATGAAGGTTATTTGATTACATCAACATCTCCCTTCAAACTAACAGTTGAAGACTCTAAAACTGTGAGTTTGCTTCTCAAGGTTTGAAATCTTAAAGTTGGTAGTGCCTTTGTAAATATGTCTGCGATCTGATCCAAAGTGAGAACATGATTGAGCTGAACTGATTTTTGCATTACTTTTTCTCTTACAAAGTATAGATCAAGCTCAATATGTTTTGTCCTTGCAAGGAGTACAAGATTATTGGGCATTGCAATGGTACATAAATTGTCACACTAGATTGTTGGTGTTGAGATGCTCTTAATTTGAAGTTCATGAAGAAGCGACTGTATCCAAGTTAGCTCTACAACTACTTAAGTCACGCATCTGTAGAGGATCTAGAGACTGTGTGTTGCTTCTTTACACATCATGTGATGGTATTTGGTTTTAGGAACACATAGTAGCCAGAGGTTGTCTTCCTGTCATCTGGATTAGAATCCCAATCCACATCAGAAAACGCTGTTAACTGAAGTGTAGCAAATGAGGGATGAGTGAAATACAACCCCTATGAGGTAGTACCTTTGAGATACCTCAATATCCTTTTCACAGCCTTATGGTGCTCATCAAGCGGATTTTGTATAAACTGGTAAAAATTTTTCACAGAGTATGCTATATCTGGTCTAGTGATTGTAACATACTGTAATTCACCTACCAAACTTCTATACTCAGTAGGCCTTTCAAATGGATTACCTCTGTACGCAGACAGTTAAGTGCTAGCACTAGAAATCATTGGAGATGATAAACTTCGAGATTACATGTGAGCTCTAGCAAGTGAATCCTGAATATACTTGTGTTGATTAAGATGTATATCATATTTCAAATGATTCACCTAAATACCAAGAAAGTAGTGTAGATTACCTAGATCTTTCGAGGCAAAATAATTGTTAAGCAAGTGAATCAAATGATCAATCTCAACTGTATTTCTTCTTGTAACAACAGTATCATCAACATAGGCTAAAACAAAGATAGAACTAATTGATGTGATTTTAAGAAAAAGAGAAGAATCTGCTTTAGATGCTTGACAAGATGAAATGTTAGGTTTTAGTTTGTGTTGGCATGAATTCCATATCAAAATGATGTTTACTTGTAATGAATTAGTTGTTTAGATTCATGATGATTCAAGCTTCAAGGAAGAATAAACAACAAGTCAAAGCAAGTTCTAAGTCATTAAGAGAAAGGATGCAATATGATTCTACAAAGGTATACTAAGACCTTATCTTTCTCTTACAAGGCTTAGGCACACACACACACATATCATACATTTGTGTCCCTGCATCGTTGTGCACCATTATAGGCACACACATACAATTCATTCATATGTGTCCCTGCATAGTTGTGCACCATGTATAACACATTCACACACTTTGAAGATGAATGCTCATGCATTGGTATGGAAATAACATGTTTTGGAAAATGCATGATTGGAAACTATCTCTATGTAGTTTGCATTCTAGTGTGAACTGTGTTTGTGTGTGTATATATTTGTATAACATGGATATTGAACTTTATTTTAGTCTTAAATGATTCTTGATTGAGTTCCGGTCATTTCGGATACTCATACTATTGATTTCAAGTTCTAAGTCAAAAGATACTACACTTTCAACTCATGTTTCATACATTGTCTTCGTCTTTATATATCGAGTTGAATTATTATTTTCTGGGTTGAGTATCTTATATGTCCATGTCCGTGTGATAGTTACAGTTTTTAATCCATAAACGGATTCAAATTCCGAGTTCGAAGGTTGGAGAACGGTCAAAGAACGCAAAGGAAGGTCGAAGGAGAAAGAAGCAAGCAAGGCACTTCTTTCCCGAGAAAGAAGCAAGCAAGGCACTTCTTTCCCGAGATGACGCGTGGCCATCTCGGGGCAGAAGGCTTGCTGCCCCGAGATGCCCACGTGCCATCTCGGGCAGCAAGCTTGCTTGGCTTCTTCTTGCCCCTATAGGTCATTTCACATGTCCAAGTTTCCCACTCCTTTATAAACTCTTTCCCTTTCACATTTCATTCTAAGAAGAAATTCAAATCAAGTGTGCAGAAATTTTTTCTCTAAATTTTATCACCTTTCAAACACCATAACTTCTTCATTTGAACTCCGATTTGAGTGATTTGAAGTTGAGAGTGTTCATCTATTCATCCTCTATCTTTTCTTTGAAGGTTTGAGTTAATTTTGCTGCTGTTTTTGGTGTCTAATCATACAAAAACGGGACTGCACCTAAATCAACTAAGGTATTGATTTTCTCTCAAAGTTTTCTTTTAAAACTTGGTCAATTGCCTTGGGTTTTCTTCTTCTACATATATTTGTATATTGTGAGTGTTTTGATTTGTGTTTTGAACACTTTCAAAGCTAGATTGAGTTTCAATTGAAATCATTCATGTTGAGTTAGGTTTTGATTTTGCCCATGTTATCACATGTTTGGGATTGTATTGTGCTAGCTTTGATTCTAGGACTATTTGATGATCTTTGATTGTTTGATTTTGTGAAAAATAGTTCCTCACATGTATTAGGCTCCCTTGGCCGAAATTCTCACATAATATATGTGTTTATGTTCTTTTGAGCTATTCATGTGTTTTGGTTGAATCTATGATTAGGAATATGCTTTAGAACTTTAGCTTAAATCTTATTGACATTGTCATATGATTTTAGCATGTTTTAGGTTTATGTTATTTAAACTTGATCTTGTGATTTATTGAACATATCTTGTGATTCAAGTTTAGATCTATGCATGTATCTAAGTTGTGATTAATATTGAACATATCTTACATAATCTAGATTGATTACACATGCATGATAAACTAGACTATATGTGATTTGTGCATTCATGCTCATGTCTAGTATTTTCCATAGGATGTGTTGATCATAGCATTCTATGTTGCGTGCTTGTTTGAGTTTTGCATTCATGATCACCTAGATGCCTTGTGAGAAGGAATTCTTGACAATAGGTGTGAGACCTATGGTGTTGAGCAAGAAGTCTTGGCAAGAGGTGTGAAGCCTTGGATTGTCGAGCAAGGAAGTCTTTGGCTAGAGGTGTGAAGCCTTGGATAGACGAGCAAGAAGTCTTGCCTAGAGTTGGGAGAACTCGGATAGGTGAGCAAGGAAGTCTTGACTAGAGTCGTGAGGACTTAGTTGAGCAAGAAGTCTTGCCTTGGGTCGTGAGGATCCGGATAAGGTGAGCAAGAAAGTCTTGACAAGAGGTGTGAAGCCTCAGATTGTTGAGCATAGGGCGGAAACTTCTAGAGTAGGATAGGAGGGTAGTTTCTAGGTCTTCGAGGTCACTTGAGAGATTGTACTTGTCTTATCTACTAGTGGATTTTGTTTGCCAGTGGCTACTAGCCCGTGGATGTTTCCTCTTCGGAGGTTTAGCACGTTATATCTTGTGTCAATTTTTCTCTATCTCTATCTCTCTAATATTTGTATTGTGGATAAAACTCTTTATATATGTTGACTTCCTTTCTATAATATAGATTGTGTATGTGTTACAATTACTTGTTTGTATCACACTTTACTTGTGTTTATATATTGATTAATTGTCTTTAATTAATATATATATATTGTGATACAAGCAATCTAGAGGGACAAACTTTTGTTTGTTTCTAAGGGAGTCGAAAACGGTGTCTAACCTATTCACCCTCCCCCCTCTAGGTTAACCTTGAGCATTTAACCGTGATTGTATTTTCATGAAATAAAGAGACCAAGCTTTAAGATCTTGTTTGAGGCCATACAATGCCTTCACCAACCTCCAGACTTTGTGTGGATGTCTATCATCAATAAAACCAAAAGGTTGCACCAAGTAAACATCCTCTTCAATCATGCCATTTAAGAAGGCATTATTAACATCCATTTTCCTCAAAGACCAACATTTTGCCACTATTATAGAAAGCATAATTCTGATTGTGGCAGGTTTCACCACTGGGCTGAAAGTCTCACTAAATAAAAACCAGCCTCTTGGTGAAAGCCCTTAACCACTAATCTAGCCTTATATTTCACAATAGTTTCATGTGGATTTCTCTTTATTCGAAAAACCCATTTCCAACCAGGGGTGGACCCACCTTAAGACCAGGTAGGGCCCATGCCCTACCTCAATTTGTTTTTGAAATGAATTGTTTATATATATATATATATATATATATATATATATATTAACAATTAGTAAAGAATATTGTCCACAGGTTAAGCTGGTTGTATTCCATCTTTTAACATTTTCTGTGGTGAGTTCAAGTCCCAACCTTAACATTTTTTAATGTATTTTTATTTTATTATCTTTTCCAATATTTTTCTCAAATTTTCATGATCACCCTTAATTTGTGGTTACTTAATTCAATTTTATTTTATAATAAATTTTTTATTATTAATATGAATTTTCATTATTTCTAATAGTTTTAATTTGATATACCTAACAAATCCAATCAATAAGATCTAAAATCTAATTTTTTTTATTTATTTTATTAAAATAGTACTTCTATTATTATGATTCATTTTAGTTTATCCTTAATATTTTTCTTTATTTTATAGTTTTAATTTATTTAGAATCAATAATGTACCGGTAGTTAGAAGAAGATAAAATAAAATAAAAACATGTCTAGTTATATTTATTAATCAATTGTTTTTATGCAGAAATTTAAAGTGAATTCATTATAAATATAAACCAAAATTTCTTATTATAAAATTATATTGTAATTTATTATTTTAAGAATAATTATTGTAATTTTCATTGTTTATATTGTTTTTCTTGTTATTATTTACATTTTTAATAATGAGTTTCTTGTTTGTATTTTTTTTAATGTAAGATTATTTATTTCATCTTGAGTAAACTTCATTATACCATCAATTTTCCCATATATATATATATAACAAATTCAATTTACAAAAATCTTAATTTTCAGTATTTTTTTAATGAATAATACTAGTTTTTCCAAAAATTTTTCCAAACAATTTCCCAAATCATGTTGGCATATGAGTTGTCCATTTATTGTAAATCATGATTTTATATGATGAGAGAAGTGATGTTGAAAACTCACATGTCAACATGATTTGGGAAGTTTTTTAGGAAATTTTTTAGGAAGCTTAGTTTTTTTTTTTATAAATATAATTGTTATTTTGTTCAAATATCCCACCTGGTTAAAATTCATGGGCTCGCCACTGTTTGTAGCCTATGATTTTTCTCTTTTGAGGAGCATCAACAAGAACCCAAGTGTTGTTTCTAGAGATAGTCTTATACTCTTCATTCATTGCTGTAACCCATTCACTACTTGTAAGAGCTTCCTTGACTATAGAAGGCTCTTTGGCAGTAGTCTCTGCTAACCAAGCTTTAGGCCTATAAATTCTTGCTTTTGCTCTAGTTATCATGGGATATGTATTGGCACAATAGTTGGTTGCCCTTCATTGATAGGAGGAGAACCACTATTTATGAAGGAATGAGTTAAACCCCTAGAAGAATTAGGTAGATGATATTTTGACTATTGTGAATTAGAATACATGGCATTAGTATCTGATGATGAGGTTGAGGAATCATTCTTTGAGCCTGGTATGCTATGAGATACAGTAGGTGGAAAAAGGTAGGACTATGAGCAGATGATGAATAATGCTGTGTAGCAGGAATTAATTTAGCATAAAGGAAAGTGTTTTCATTAAACACTACATGTCTATCAACAAACATTCGGCATGTAGAGATCAGACATTTATATCCTTTTTGATTGATGCATTAACTAAGGAAAGTGCAAGGTGAGCTTCTAAAGCTAAGTTTGTTAGCATTATAAGGTCTGAGATGAGGAAAACAAAGACAACCAATGGTTTTAAGAAGTGTATAGTCTAATGGTCTTTGAAACATCTACTCAAATGGTGACTCAATAGAAAGTACATGTGATGGCATTTTATTCATAAAGAATGTTATTGAGATAAAAGCTTTAGACCAAAACTTTAAAGGCAAAAAATCATCAGCCAACAAAGAAAGGTATGTTTCTACCAAGTGCCTGTGCTTCTTTTCCACAACTCTATTCTGCTCATAAGTGTGAGGATAACTTTTTTGAAAAATAATACTGTTAACCGAAAATTCGTTCTAGGTGATAAATCTCAGTTAACATCCTCATGACAACAATTTCGAGTAGATTACAACCGGGGTAGGTACCTTCGGTACCGGTTTCATGTGTAAAAAGGGATAAGACAAATGAAGGAGTGATGGTGGGCAAGGTAGTGTTCTTTTATTCAATTGTGTAATGAGTACAATGTAATGACAAACAATACAGTAATATGAAACTCTCACCTTCTATCTCTCTTCCTTAACAAATTGGAGGTGGGGAACTCATGTATGTTGATAAGTGGATCTAACTAACAACGGTAGTAGCCAGGCTTAATACTGACTACAGAATTAAGCGATAACTCTTTTTGTTCTAGATCTCAATCCCCATTCTTCATGTTATTCTCTCTGTATTTATACACGAAGTGGATAGGGTTTTTTCTTGACGTACAATCTGAAGATCAGTCTTTTTCTTGACGGGATTTTCTGTTTAATGTGATTGACCCTGAAGAATCAATAGGTAGAGGATATCTTGGCGGGAAACGTGTTTGTTTCCCTTTTTAACTCTGTCATTATAGTGGTGCTTACGTGGAATATTTTTTGGTTTGGAGAATAATTCCGATTCCGTTTACCTGTGGTGGGACATCTCAAAGTATCGGTCTGGGGATATGGTATTTGATAATTCTGATGGCGAGGTACCCCGAGGTACCAGCCTGCTAGCGAGGTACCCTGGGGTATTATTCTGGTGATGAAGCGTTTGATTGGTTTCTTTGGCGAGGTACCTCGAGGTACCATTATGGTAACGAGGTGTTTGGTCGATCTTGTTGGAGCTTTGTGATTTCCTAGGATATTTACATGCATCTTTCCTTATACTGGAAAGGCAATAAGTACTTCGACGAGTTAACAGGGCAACATCAAGGTACATAGGTACCAGTTGGTATGCGAGAGTGCATGAGCTTCATATTGCTACTTCGATGATGTCGAGGTACCTAGGTTGCGCTAGGCCTAGCACTTTGAGGTGGACCATTGTGTCTGGCACCTATCAGGTGTATGGAGACACTGTCTGCCATATGCTAATTAGGTGGAAAATTTCCTATAGGGCCCTTGCTAAATTTGGCTATTAACAGAAGTCCCCTCTGACTTGAACACTGATAATTGACTTGGGGTTGGAGTCAGATTTCTTATTTTGTTTGGGAAATTTTCTGTTTTTGGCCAGTTACCAGGGTCTGGGAGGAGATCTTCCATTAAATGCAATGGCCACATGTCAAGCGGAGGAAGGCTTCCTATTCAAAAAAGGAGAGGTTTTTGGCGGTTTGTGATTATCGAGGCAAAAATCTCACCTCTTCGATCACGCTTCTATAACCGACTACCGTTCCATTATGCTTATTTAAACCCGGCCTCCACTTTGTTTCTCTCACACTTTCAAATATTCTTTCACACTTTTAAAATTCAAAAAGTCTCTAATCCTTTTTGTTCTCTTCACTTCTCTCTAGCTCTCTGCTCTTGACTCTTAAACCTCGATCTCATCGTTACTATGTCAAACTCTGATCATCACAGTGTTGAAAGAATGGTGGAAGGTAACTCCCCAAGTCTCGCTGGTAGAAAGCGAGCTTAGGAAGAAGACAACGAAGAGAGCAATGTTCATTCTCTGCAGCCACGCTGCTGTTCCGGTCCGAACACTGCCATCGGGATAGGTTTCTCAAACAACCCCAATACCCTATTGGAGATGGTTGAGGGGAATTCGAGTCAAGAATTTAGCAGCGTTAAAGCCGGTGGGGAACAGGTTGAGGTAACCTCTATCGTACCCGAGGTGAGGTGAGGTGAGGTGAGGGGGGGGGGGGGGGGGTACTTTCCTTTCCTTTTGATATTAGAATTATTCCTGACTCCACCACCACTGCGGAGTCGATCGACCGTCTGAGGGAGAGATTCAGTGTCCTTGATAGCATTACGATCACTGCCCCCCATAGGATATACAATGTGTACAGTCCTCCCTCTAGCGTGTTCCTTATCCATACCGCTGCTTTCTAATGTGGGGTGAGGTTACCTCTCCAACTGTCTCTCCGTAGGGTGCTTCGTGCTCGTTAGCTTGCTGTTCTTCAGTTGACATCAGGGTTTTGAAGGCTGGGTGGTGGTCAGTGGAGATTAGGGGTAGTTCTATCTTCAAGTGAAGAATAATTAGAAATTCATTGTACCAAGTGCTATCTAGAAGGATGCCTCCTAGAGAGAAGAATGGGTGGTGGTCAGTGGAGATTATGAGAGCTATATTTTAATCCAGAGGGGGGGAGTATCAAGTCCCTACCCAGTTTAATGACAAACCGATCAGAGGGAAGACGTCTTTACTGGCTGAATCCAAGGCGATCGTCGACCCTAAGTATGTCAACCTGGAGTTTCCTACCTCGGATGCCTATGATCCAAGCATGGTGAACCAATATCTGCTGATTCTAGCCTCAGATGCCTTAATTGTTTCTCTAGGTACGATGAATCTCTCGGTTTTTGTTGATGCGTGTTTCTTGCTTGCCATTGGTGTATTCTAATTCTCTATTAATTTGTGCAGTTTCTACTGTTCCACTCCCTGCTCAGTAGGAGCCTAGTTTGCTAGATAGCCAAACCCTTCTAAGATCTCCTTCTCCGTTTGGTCCCTCTACCCCTGAAATTGCTAGGTCTCCTATCTTTTTCTTTCATGACGAGGCGTATACCCGTTAGGATCCCCTTGGCATCTCTTACCTCTTGACCTACTTCTCAGATAGATGTCTTCACATCCTGGCTATCTAGAGTGAGAAGTCAGGGTTTAGCTGTTCCTACTGCTACCACTGTTTCTGCTCCTAGCTCCATTACCGTTGCCTCTACTTCTTTTGTCCTTGCTGTAATTCCAACTCCTCAGCCTGCTTCAGTACCTCCCCGAGCAGTAGAGGCCTTAAAACCTCTGATGCCACCACCTCTGTAACTCCCCTAGTGAATACTAGACCCCGACTGAGGATTTCAAAATAAAATATGGTCTTTAACCGGTTCATCCTCTTCTGCCCTGGTAGGGGTTTAGCTCTAATGACCTCATTGCCTTCTGTGGTTTTACTCACCAAGGGTTCTGCCCTTATTGTTGAGGTAAGCAGGAATCACACTTTGAATCATCATCATTTTGTTACACTCATAACTAATACTTTGGTGGTAGCTAACTTGATTGTTCTGATGTGACGGTGAGCCATCAGATGGCTTCACCGTGGAATCGTGTTGAAAAGGCTGAATCTGATGCTAAGGTAGCCCAATGGGAGCTTGCTTAAACTCAGAGCCTGGTATAGACACTGAATCTTGACCTGAACACAATAGAGAAGGCGTTGGAGGATACTCGTTGTGACATGGAGAGGCTGAAATGTGCTCTTGATCAGGAGACCCTTAGGTCGGAGAATGGGGGCTATAGACAGAAACTTCTAGATGAAGAAGGCTAGGGAACAGGTGGAGGAAAATCACGCTCTACGTACTCAAATGGCCAGCTTGGAGGCTGAAGTTGACTCATATTTCAGTGATGGCTACTTCTATGTTGCATTCCTAGCGACCCAGGCTCTACCTCTTCCTTTTGACTTGGCCACCATCATGAACTAGGATATGAAGGAGATCATGGATAGAGCCAAGAGGATGTTAACCTCCGCTGGTGAAGGAGCATGTACCTCTCGAGCTGCTGTTGCTAATGAGAGCACAAACGATGAAGACCAACAACTTGAGATTATGGAGGTCTTGCCTACTTCCAAGGAGGTAGAAGAAGACCCGCCTGCTAAGATGATGGGGGATCGACCTACTTCCTAAGAGATGGTGAGGGACCTTCTTGCTACCGAAGAGATTGTGGAGGATCAACCTCCTCCCAAGGAGATGAGGGAACGGCCTGGACTGGGTCCCATGGTGGAAATTCAAACCTGTAGAGCTCAAGTAAGGGTCCCAAATAAGCCAATACAGGGAGTGGTGATGGGTAGCTCAACATGCGTGCCTTCTGTTGACCCTGATGGTGGAGTTTTGGGTGCCATAGATGTGCCTGTAGAGGGGTTTAAAGTAGGTAGAGTCACAAAGGAGGAGAGACAGCAAGAGGAAGCAGATGTATGACCCTTTGCCTACAAATTACTTTGAATGTTGCCCGAAATTGGGGGTGGGCACCTTTCTTGTTCATGTTTCAGTCTAAGCCATTTTTTCTAGTCATATATATATTTTAGTAGCCCATAACTGGGGATGGGCTCCTTGCTTGCTCTGATGTATCCCGACGAGGGGATAGGCTCCCTTTATTCTATGAATGGAAGCTTTTTTTTATTACTCTTATCTAGTTTATCTTTATCTTGGTTGAATACGTCTTGTTCTTATCTCTTAACCTGACCTTGGAGTAGTCCCTATATACACCTGACTAAAAAAGAATCTGGAAATACAGGAAAACTTTAAAATTATGTTAAGTGTAAGAAATCAACATAGGCTTTGTGACTGGAACCAGTTCTAAGTACTTGATCAAGATTTGAATCAGGAGCCACTAAGTTACTTGCTTTCCTACTTCTTAGGTTCCTCAGTCTCTTGAGGACGTGCGTTTATAGCTTGGATTTCCATGGTGACTTGAGTCTTAGCGAACGTACATGAAGCAAATGCCTAGGTATCAGGAGCTTTTTTGCTTTCGGCGGTGTCATGGTACCCAAATAATGGCTTGGTTGGAGCGTTTACTGCTGCTGCTCCAAGTCCCAGTGTATAAATGGATCCTGGCAAAACAACTTGAAAAAAAGGTGAGGAGATAGTAGGGGTTGATAAGTAATTGGTACCAGGTGGTCGAGGTGATCCTCATGGGACCCTCTGTCATATTGACTTTCATTTCTAGGAGAATCAGGGTACCAGGTATCCTGCCTTTAGAAATTTTGGTACCTTGGGCGAAATACCTAGTCGATTTAATCTGGGTACCTTTCGTCATTGTACCAAGGAGGTACCATACCATGACTATCTCGATCTAGTAAGTAGCTATGCACTTATGCCTAGACCCTTCTTAGGGGTGGCTACCCGACCAAAGCATCAGGATGGTTATCCTGGCCTTTTGACCTGGCTGGTAGCTGTGTACTTATGCTCAGATCCTTCTCGGCAGATGGTGGTGCCCGACCAAGGCATCGAGGTGGTGAGGGGGCTTCCCTGACTTACCCCTGGTCTTGTTATATGACTGGTAACTATGCACTTACGGTAAGATTCTTCTTGGCGGGGGGTGGTTCCCGGCCAAGGCATCGAGTTGGCCATATGGCCTCTCCCGGTTTTTGGGGACCATGGCAAATTCTCATCGGTGGTAACATCAATAGAATGAAGATGGAGAATCAAAACAAAAACTTTATTGATGATTATTTGAAATTACAATTTATTCATGAATTGCTAATGCTTATACCTAGACGGGCCTAATCTTCTCGGAGTCCCCTACCAAGGGGTAAAACCTCTTCAAATGATCATCGTTCCATTTATGGTCGATAGGCCGTACATCCAGGTCTTCGAGCTTGTAAGCACCTCTCCAGACCACTACCTTTATCAAATAAGGGCCTTCCCAATTTGGTCATAGGACCTTATCTGATTTGACCCTGGTGTTTGAGTCACTTTTTGGAGCACTAAGTTCGCTTCATTGAAACTCCGGGTCCTTACATTTTTGTTAAAGTACCTCGCAATCCGTCTTTAGTAAACTGCTACCCTTTTTACCGATCGGTCTCGCTTCTCCTCTAGGGGGTCCAATTTGGCCTTGAGCTTGGCCTTATTATTTTTTGTCTTTAAGTGTTGGACCTAGAATGTTGTTAGTTTGTGCTCGATAGGCAGGATCGCCTCTACGCCAAATGTTAAGGAGTAGGGTGTTTCACCGGTTGCGGTTCTTACAGTGGTCTGATAGGCCCAAAGTACCTCGGGCAGCTCTTTTGCCCACTTGCCTTTTTTCTGTTGGAGTTGTTTCTTCAAGAGCTTCTTAATTTTCTTATTGGTAGCCTCCCCCGGGCCATTGGTTTGGGGATGGGCTACTGAGGTAAAATGGAGGTCGATTCCCAAGCCCTCACAGAAATCCCTGAATCTAACATTATCAAACTGCTTACCGAGGTCGGTGATGATGATGATCGGGGTACCAAACTTGCACACTACATTAGTTTTGATGAATATGGTGGTGTTTTCCTCTGTGATCTAGGATAGTGGTCATGCCTCCACCCACCGAGTGAAGTAGTTAATCGCGACAATATCGTTATTAGCTTGACCTAGAGCGTTAGGGAGAGGTCCGATCAAATCAACCCCCCCAGATAACAAAGGGGTATGGTGAACTGATTGCAGTTGGTTAGCTAGTAATAACCCATTCGGAGCACCTGGTATGCCAATGCTTCCCCTTCGATATAGTTCCCACATTCGTTCGAATGGACTTCTTTTAGTTCCCAAACAGCATCGTCCTGATGCAAGCATTAGAGTAGGGGGAGGGACTTTCCCTTGTGGTAGAGGTACCCGTCAATCAGGCAGTATCAGACTAAAGCTCTTTTGAGCTTTTGAGCTTTTGAGCTTGATCTTGATCCTCTAGGAGCTCCCCTTCATGGAGATAGACAGCTATTGAGTCCATCCAATAGGGAGGTGATCTAAAGGGTTAACCTCTTAGTTTGGTGTTATTTTGGATTGAGAGATCACATGGAGAGGTACTCATTTGGGTAGAATATGCCCCCCGTTGGCAGCTATCTTGGCGAGGGTATCTGCTTATTGGTTTTCTTGTCGTGGGATCTGTTCAATCTTGAACCCTCTGAATTGGGCTTTATGCTACAGGATCAATTGGAGGTAGGCTATCATGTTGTCACCTTTTGCCTAGTACAAACCGGTGAGCTAGTTAACGACGAGTTGAAAGTTACTCTTGACATGTAGGTAGTCGACCCCGAGCTTGATGGTTGTCCTTGTTCTTGTTAGGAGAGCTTCATACCCTGCTCATTGTTTGTTGTCTTAGACTCGAACCTGAAGCAGTGACAACATTTGGCTTTTCCTAGGTCTGTCAAGATGATGCCAACACCTCCTCTTGCTTGTCCTGATGCTCCATCAGTGTAGAGGATCCAAGGATTAGAGTCGGTTGACAATTCTATAATTTCTAGATCTTTTTGGGGAACCGATTAGAGTTCTGTTGAAGTATCAGGATTGAGAGAGCTGAGAATTCAGCAACAAACTCTGCTAGTACATGGGCTTTGATAGCCGTTTTTGCCTTTTATTTTATGTCGAACTGGGTGAGTTCAAGGGCCCAAAGAACTAACTTTCTTAACACGTCCGGTCTTTGTAAAAGCTGTCAGAACAGCTGGCCCGTCACAACAGTGACTACGTGAGCTTGGAAGTAAGGGTGTAGTTTTCTTGTCGAGGTCACCAAGGCAAGGGCAAGCTTCTCTAGGATGACATAATTATTTTTCGGCTTGGTTACCGCATGGCTCATGTAGTAAACATGTCGCTGAACCCTGTATCCACACTCCTTGACCAAAGCCTTACTAACCGTCTTTTTGGACACAGCTAGGTAAATCTGTAGTTCCTCTCCGGGAGCTGGCCTGACCACCAACGGCGGGTTAGCTTGATATTTCTTCAAATCTTGGAAATCCTCCTCGTTGTCTTCGTCCCACTTCATATTCCTTCCTTGTTTGATCATCTTGAAGAAGGGAATGTATTTGTCAGTCGACCGTAAAATGAAACGGTTGAGCACTGCTACTTGACCGGTTAACGCCTGTATTTGTTTAAGTGAGGTAGGAGATTCCAGGTCTAGGATAACTCTGCTCTCCTCCAGATTGGCCTCTATACCTCTCTCATGAACCATAAACCTAAGACACTTTTTTGGTGTTACCCCGAATGCACATTTAGAAGGGTTCAAATTCATTTGGTTCTCCCTTACAATCTGGAAGGGTCGGCGAAGGTGGTTTTGGTGCTTCTCCGCTACTTAGGATTTGGTAATCATGTCATCGATGAATACCTCCATCGTCTTTCCTATTCTTGCTTGAAAAAACGATTCAACAGACGCTGGCATATAACACCTGTATTCATGAGGTCGAATGGCATCACCTTGTAGTAGTAGAGACCCTGCTCGATGATGAAGCTGGTCTTATCCTGGTCAACGTGGTGCTTCATGAACTGGTTGTACCCTGAAAACGCATCCATAAAGCTCAAGAGCTTTTTTCTTACAGTAGAGTCCACTAGCTAATCGATTTTAGGTCGGGGGTAGCTATCCTTTGGGCAATGCACATATGCCATTTCCAGTTAGCTTTGGTGACTATGACCACATTCGCGATCCAATTGGGGTCTCAAGATTCCCTGATAAATCCAACCTTTATCAACTTGTCGGTCTCTTCCTGTATGGCATCGTTTCTTTCAGTGTTGAAGTGTCACCTCTTCTGCCTGACTTGTTTGAAAGTGGGGTCAACTACAAACGTATGAGTGGCCAGAGAGATAGGGATTCCCTACATTTCATCATGGCTCCAAGTGAATATATGTATTCTTAGAGGAGCTTGATCAAACCTTCTTTTACTGCGGGTTCCAAGGTCGCCCCAACCTTGACTATCTTGGACTAGCCTTATGTCGTCATGCTCAATCTTGACCCTGAGCTGCTTATCTATCTCGGCTTCCTGGTGTTAGGTTTTAGTTTGTGTCGGCATTAATTACATATCAAAATGATGTTTACTTGTAATAATTTAGTTGTTTAGATTCATGATGATTCAAGCTTCAAGGAAAAAGAAACAACAAGTCAAAGCAAGTTCTAAGTCTTCAAAGAGAAAGGATGCAATTTGATTCTACAAAGATATACTAAGACCTTATCTTTCTCATACAAGGCTTAGGCATACACACACACATGTCATACATTTGTGTCCCTGCATCGTTGTGCACCATTATAAGCACACACATAAAATTCATTCATATGTATCCTTGTATCATTGTGCACCATGTATAACACATTCACACACTTTGAAGATGAATGCTCATGCATTGGTTTGGAAATAACATGTTTTGGAAAATGCATGATTGGAAACTATCTCTATGTAGTTTGTATTCTAGTGTGAATTGCGTTTGTGTGTGTGTATATGTTTGTATAACATGGATATTGAACTCGAATTTAGTCTTAAATCATTCTTGATTAAGTTCCGGTCATTTCGGTTACTCATACTATTGATTTCAAGTTCTAAGTCAAAAGATACTACACTTTCAACTCATATTGCATACATTGTCTTCGTATTCTTATATTGAGTTGAATTATTATTTTCTAGGTTGAGTATCTTATATTTCCATGTCCGTGTGAGAGTTACGGTTTGTAATCCGTTAAACGATTCGAATTCCGAGTTTGAAGGCCGGAGAACGGTCAAAGAACGCTAAGAAAGAGCAAGAGGAAAAGAAGTGCATCCAAGCACTCTTTCCCGAGATAGTGCGTGGCCATCTCGGGACAGAATGCTTGCTGCCCCGAGATGCCCATGCGCCATCTTGGGCAGATGGAGGTTGCTAAATATGGTATTCACTATCGCTAAAGGTGAGGTATATGAATGTATTTGTCTTAGTGTTTAGAGCTTGATCTGACCTTTCTAGGTCTCTTTTAGAGCTTAAAATTACTATATCGGTGCTCTTTAGTGATAACGAAGCTGTTGTGGGCTTCCTTCTACCTGCCTAGATAGATTCGATTCTTCCCTCGACGAAACTGAGTGATACAGTAGTATGAACTTGATGCCTTTATAGTTCTCTTAGTGCATCTGGAGCAGGTGGCGGGCATCTAGGGATGTCGCAAGGTATTTCGACTTTGGGTGGCCTAGGTCGTCCTATATTGGTCTTGCTTCGGGTTCATATTTTGATGTAAGGAGCTCGATTTGATCATGTCAGGCTTCACCTAGAGTGTTCTTAGGATTTGTCAACCTTGCCCTACTTCTGTGGGGTCGTATAATAGCTCGACCTCGGAAACCTTGGTGCCATGTTAAGTAATCTCGGATTCGGACCCTGGCTAGGAGAGTGGAAAATTTACCTTTGGTTCCTAGCCAAATTTGGCTATTAACAAAAGTCCCCTCTGACTTGAACACAGGTGATTAAGTTAGGGTTGGAGTCAGATTTCCTATTTGATTAGGGAAAATTTCCATCCCTTTCAGTTGCCAGAATCCTGGAAGGATTCCTCTCTTTAAATACAAGTGAAACGTGATGAGCATGGAATGATGTGTTTTTCAAAATGATTCGGTTGCGTTACACCAGTCCCTGGGATTCGAGGCAATCTTCGTTAAAGATCTTGCTTCCACATCTGCTTTCGTCACCGATGACACGGGTTATGGCTCCATTCATCCCAATTAAAACCCAGCAGCTTCGCCTTTCTTCTCAAGCTTCTCACTCTTTCAAATTTCAAATTCTTAAAAAATCTTTTCTTTATTCGCCTTCTCATGAAACACCCCTATCTTTATTTTATCAATGCCAAAATCCAGCCGTGACATAGTGGGCTCCTAGACGGCGAAGAAGTCTTCAGTCAGAAGCGTGCACGGAAGGATTTTGCTAGCAAGGATTCCCCTCCAAACCCACAGAGTCAACGCTCAAATAGGAACGTGTCTATCGTGACTGAATTCTCAAACAAACCTGATGAACCTTTGAGTTTAGTCGACCAGGCTGCAGATAAATAATCCAGGGAGGCTGTGGCAGGAAGGAATCAAGCTGTGGTCATTGATACCATTTCGAAGGAAGTTCTTCAGTATGACTTCAGGAACCCGGACTTTACCATTGACCCTAGGTCGATTAATCGTTTGAGGGCCAGGTACGGCATTCCAGACAGTATCACCGTCTTCGTTCCTTCTTAGAACTATAACATATTTCCCCTCCTAAATTCAGATCCAAGTCATGGCTCTCGATAACGGGGTCAAGCTTCCCCTTCACCTCACCCTCCGACGGGCTCTCAACGCCCTACAACTAGCTCCTCTCCAATTGACCCCTAACTTCTGGAGACATCTAATCGGTTTCCTTATGCTGTGGAGGGAATAATGTGAGTTGAGCAAGGTTGCTTGGGAACCCAGAGTGGAGGAACTGGTGTATGTTTTTTAGATTGGGAGCCTGTCTGGCGGCCCAAGAGGTCAGTTTTACGCGAAGGCTAAGAACAAGCTTACTTTCATTGTTCCCGGTGCTACCAAGAAGGATCCTGCCTAGAAGGATGAATGGATTTTGGTGGGGTGATATGGGAAGCTCGATCTGTATTGGAGAGCACGAGTTCGAGGTCCCTACTTCTTTCAACGATAGGCCCCCGTGGGATAGGGATTCTTTACCCCCTGAGTATGAGACAATCTTAACGACCATAATCTCCCGTAATTATTTGAACCTAAAGTTTCCCATCGCTGATTCCTTTGATCCCTGCAGGGTGAATCTATACGTGCGAATCTCTGATGCTTCTCCCCGTAAGTAAAAGTAAATTGAACCCTCTTGCTCTTTTTATGCTAGCTAGCTTGGTTTTGACACCTTTTTTTTTTATCAATTTTTGTTGTTGCTGCAGCATCTCATGAAGTCCAGCAAGCTCATACCCCTCTCTCTCCTGTCAGGCCATTCCGGAGAGTCTCATCGACTGCCTCGGACAGAGAGGGGTCAACTGTTCCTGCTGTAATTTCACCAGCTCTTGTTCCATCCCTTTTCCAACCTAGGTTCAAGATGTCGCTCCTCGCATAGTGGGCTTCTAAGTAAGAGGTAAGGGGTCTCTGCTCCTTCCGCAACTGCTGCAACTGCTGCAACTGCTGCAACCGCTACCGTTCCTTCTTCGATTGCCCCTCCTACCTTTGTTTCTACTTCTTCCATCCCTGTGTTCAGCTTCTCAAATGTTTCTACTCTTCCATCTGTGTCCCCAACCCCTCAAGCACTAGGGGATCTTATGGCTGGTGTTGAGAAGGCTCCTCCCATTCGCTCTCAACATCAACCGAGCCCCACTGGTCAAGATGAAATCTTGGAGTAGTTTATTGCATCCTGCCTAGGTGGTGGCCTCTCTAGGATGGATTCAATACCCGTCAATATTTCACTTACCAAGGGATCCGCTCTCTTGGCTGAGGTAATTATCTTTTTTCACCTTTACCTGTGGTTACCAGCTTGACCGGTTTCTAACTTAAACTTTCCATCCTACAGGCTTTCAAATTCAACATGGCTATGTGCCACTAGGTGGCTCATCTCCATGAATGTGTGATGAAGATTGAGGCTGAAGCTAAGAGGGCTATGAGATTACTTGCTCGGACTCAAAATCTAGTGCAAGAGATGACCTCCACCTAGAAGGAGATAAGGATAGAGATAGCCGAGCTTCAGTGTGACTATGAGAGGCTGAAGTTGTCCTTCGACCAAGAGACCCTCTAATCTGAATGTCAAGCTAAGCAGAGGGATTCCTGGAAAGCTGAGGCCAGGGCGCTGGACATTCAAAACCAACATTTGCATGCTCCGATGGCCAAGCTACAAGCCGAGGTGGATGCATCCTTTAGTGATGGGTATTTTTACACCTCTTACCAAGGCGTAGAAGCTCTCCCTCTTCCCTTTGATTTGTCCATCATTGGCTACTGGGGTGGAGAGGAGACTATGGAAAAGGTCGTATAGATATCCTTTCCTATCGATGATGGAGCGGCTCCTTTAAGCGCAGTCGAAGCTGGGAAACAACCGGTTGAGGCAGGTCTTCCTCTTCCTCCTCCATTCTTTTCAATCTCTGGTCTTGAGAAGTCTTCAAACAGGGTTCAACTTGTGCAGCCTGAAGGGAATAATCCTGAAGCCCATGAAAAAGTTGGGGGTCGCTCTTGAGAGCTCGCTGGAGCAGAGTCAAGGCTTGAGCATATGGTAACGGAGGCTGCTGCTACAACTAAGGATGCAGTAATTCCCCTTAAAGTTATGGATGTGGTAAATGAGGCCCTTAAGGAGGACTAGGCCTAGCAGCAAACAGTTGAGGAGCCTCCGAAAGAAGGGGTAACTGGAGAGCACAATTTGGTTAATCATCCACCAGAATGAGGGGATGTAGGCAGAGGCCAGCTGGAAGGAGGAGCTAACGGAGGAAACCAGAAGGATGCCACAACTTGATATAATTTTCTTATGACCTATCTTCACTGTTCGAAAAAGTGGGGTGGGCACCCTGCTGTTCTCATGATAAGTTTTATAAGCTTTTTTTTTTTTAGTAGATGTAGCCTGGAACCAGGGGTTGGGCTCCCTGATTGATGAATGTAGCCTTGCAAGGGCGTAGGCTCCTTTATCGTTAATGCAAATTTATTATGATTTTCTTCGTGTTTGCTTTGATTGGTTATTGATCACGAACTTATACCAAGGTTGGGTTCTCCTCACTTTACTTCTGACCTTGACCAAAACCCAGCCATCATTGTAATCTTGACTTAATTAAGTTTGGTAATTAATGACCTTCAATCTGCTGAATCTTTATAGACTATTGTCGACCTTGTCCGCACCTTAAACTGGATGTGCTTTAACAAAGCTTTCACAACGGGCTTTCGTAACTCTGTCCGTGCAAAGTTAAAAAAGAGAAATGGAGAACAAGTAGATTAACGGTATTCCACTGTGGCATATGTTGAACCTGGAAGGATTTTTCTTCATCAGATGTCTAGCTCGATACTTTAGGCAAAATTTATACTATAATTTTTTGTGTACCTCTATACCCCGTATCGGGGATAGGGGGACTCTGATAGAGACCTTGGTTTGACGGGCTTAAGCGTATCTAGGAAGCTCGATTCCTGCATGACGGGTGGTACCTCGATTAAAGCATTAGGAAAGCTATCTAGTTATCCTGGTCTCGATATCTGGATGGCAACTATGCTCTTACATTCAGATCCTTCTTGGGGATGGTAGCCCGACCAAGGCATCAGGAAGACTATCTAGTCATCATGGTCTCGAGGTTTGGATGGTAACCATGCTCTTACACTCGGACCCTTCTTGGGGGTGAACACCCGACCAAGGCATCAGAAAGGCTATATAGTTATCTTGGTCTCGAGATCTAGATGGAAAATATGCTTTTACACTCAGACCCTTCTTGGGGGTGGTAGCCCAACCAAGGCATCAGGAAGGCTTTCTAGCTATTTTAGTCTCGAGATCTAGATGGCATTTATGCTATTACAATCATACCCTTCTTAGCAGGGGGTGGTGCCTGGCTGAGGCATCAATGTAGCTATCTAGCTTTCCTTGGTTCATGGTGATCATGGCAAATTTATTAGTGGAATGTATAACAGGAGACAGAGAAAAATAACAAACTTTATTGATGTTCAAGATGGAGTACATTACTGTTTGACAAACTTACAAAAACCTAGATGGAGGCAGTCTACTGAAAGTCCCCTGCCAAGGGATAGAACTTCATTGAATGCTCAGCATTCCAGGTGCTGTCGATAGTCGACCATCCATGTATTCAAGTTTGTATGCGCCATTACGGACCACTAGCTTCACCAAGTATGGCCTCTCCCAGTTGGGTCCTAAGACCCCATCCAACCTTTTTTGGGTATTCAAGATTACTATCCTGAGAACCAAGTTCCCCTCCTTGAAGTTTTTGGCTCTGATCTTTCTATTGAAATACCTAGCTATCTTGCTATGGTAAATTGCCACTTTCTCAGATACCCGATCTTGTTTCTCTTCTAGGAGGTCTATACTGGCTCGAATCTTGATCTCGTTGCTCTCTAGTTCAAAGTGCTGCACCCTGAACGAGGTCATTTTATGCTCGATGGGAAGGATCGCTTCGACACCGAAGGCTAGAGAGTAGGGTGTTTCTCCGGTAGTTGTTCTCTTCATGGTCTGATATTCCTAAAGAAACTCGGGGAGCTCCTCGGCCAACTTGCCTATCTTTTTCAATAACTTCTTGATAGTCTTATTGGTGGATTCGACTAACCCGTTAGTCTGGGGGTGGGCTACTGAAGTGAACCTGAGGTCAATTCCCAAGCCTTTATAAAAGTTCTTGAATCGGGCACTGTTAAACTGTTTGCCTAGGTCGGTAATTATGGTGAGTGGAGTTCGGAACGTGCAAACCACGTAGGTTTTGATGAACTTCGTCATATTCACTTCTAAAATCTAGGATAAAGGTCATGTTTCGACCCACCTTATGAAATAATCAATTGCAATGATAGCATGCTTAGCCTGCCCAGGAGCGGTAGGAAGCGAACCGATCAGGTCTACCATCATATGGTAAATGGGTAGGTAAACCGATAGATAATATCCATTCTGGTGGTAGGTGACTCAAGTTTGAGGTCCTCTGGCGCGGTTCATAGGATTTTCATAAAAATCTTTGCTTCTTGGTGAATAGTTGGCCAGTAATACCCCATGCGGAGCACTTGATATGCTAAAGCCTCCCTTCCAATGTGATTCTCAGTCCCCAGAATGGACCTTTCTTAATACCCAACTGGCATCGTCGGGATGAAGACATCGAAACAAAGGAAGGGATTTCCCCTCCTATTGAGGTATCCATCTATCAGGCAATACCGAACTGACAATCTTTTGATTTTTCAGGCTTGGTCTAGGTCTTTGGGAAGCTTTCCTTCTTAGAGATAGACAGCTATCAGGTCCATTCAACAAGGTAGTCGCTCTATGGGGCACATTTCTTTACCTGCTATTATGCTTGACTGGGAGATAACCTGGAGGGGTACTCCCCTAGGTAGAGCTTGACCTTCATTCGCAATTATCTTTGCTAAGATGTATGTTCGGTGGTTTTGCTTTCGAGGTATCTGCTCAATCCAGAATCCCTTGAATCTTTCCCTTAGTTGGTGGACAAGCTTCAGGTAGGCAACCATGTTGTCACCCTTGGCTTGGTAGAGTCCCATAACCTGGTTGACAATGAGAATTGAGTCACTCTTGACGTTATAATAATCGGACCCAAGCTCGATGGAAACCTTCTTTCTGGCTACGAGAGCTTCATACTCTTCTTAATTATTTGTTGCTTTAAATTTGAACCTAAAACAGTGGCAGCATTTCTTCATTTCAAGGTTGATCAGTATTGTCCTAGCTCCTCCCTCTGCATGTCTAGACGTTCCATCAGTGGAAAAAATCTAGGCTTCATAGCCTTTCAGCCAATTGTTGTCCTTTGGAAGCTTCCCAAGAGCCGGACTTAATGCTGTCGGGTCCCTTCACCTGAGAGGGTTGATAATTCAGCTACAAAGTTTGTTAAGTCCCGAGCTTTGACTGTTGTTCGAGATTTGTACTTTAGTTTAAACTGGGTGAGCTCCAAAGCCCACAAGACTGGCCTTTTGGATACATCCGACCTTTGTAAGAATTGGCGGAGAGGTTGATCAGTCACCACTGCTACTGTATGGGCTTGAAAATAGGGGCGAAGCTTTTTGGTAGAGGTAACCAGGGAAAGAACGAGCTTTTCAGGAGGAGGTAGTTCTTCATGGGCTTGGATAGTGCATGGCTGACATAGAAGATAGGTCGCTGGACACCATCCCCACACTCCTTGACCAAAGCCCCGTTTACTGTCGTTTCTGACCCAGCTAGGTGCATCTATAACTCTTCTTTCGATATTGGCTTAACTAGCAGCAGTGGACTGGCGAGGTACTCTTTTATATCCTGGAAAGCTTGCTTGTTGTCTTGGTCCCATTTCATGTTCTTTCCATGCTTGATAGCTTTAAAGAAGAGAAGACATTTATCTGTGGAATGCGAAACGAACCTGTTGAGCGCTGTTATACGCCCTGTCAACACCTGGACTAGCTTGAGAGTAGTCGGATAATCTAGGTTCATGATAACTTGGATCTTTTCCAGGTTTACCTCGATTCCTCTCTCGTTCACCATGAAACCCAAGAACTTACCCACTGCACCCTAAAGACACATTTGGTAGGATTCAACAGCATTTGGTTCTCTCTTACTATCTGGAAAGTCCTGCGGAGATGGTCTTGATGTTCTTCTGCTTCCTAAGATTAGGTGATCATATCATCTACGTACACCTCCATTGTTTTTCCTATCTTCAGCTTGAATAACCGATTGACAAATCGCTGGTAGGTAGCTCCTGCATTGTTGAGACCGAAAGGCATCACCTTGTAGCAGTACAGACCTTGCCCCATGATGAAGCTAGTCTTTGCTTGATCGGTGGGGTGCATAATAATCTGGTTATCCCCCAAGAACGCGTCCATGAAGCTAAGGAGATTTTTTTCTGTCTTGGGACCCGTCAGTTGGTCAATCTTTGGTAAAGGAAAGCTTTCTTTTGGGCATGCTCGGTTGAGGTCGATGTAGTCGACACATATACACCACTTCCCATTTGCCTTTGTGACTATGACAACGTTGGCATTCCTTTCGGGATACCAGGCTTTTATGATGAAACCTGCTTTGATCAGCTTGTTCATTTCTTCTTGGACTATAGCATTCCTTTCAGCATTAAAATGATGCCACTAGTCAGTGAGCTACCAAAGATATCGAGATCCCCCGTATCTCGTCGTGGCTCCAAACGAAGATGTCCTTGAATTCTCGGAGGAGCAAAATCAAGTCTTTCTTCACTATTAGCTCAAAATTAGCTTTGACCTTAACAACCTTGGAAAGGTCATCACTTATGATGGGTATCTTATCTAGCTTATCTGCAGGGTGCCCGCTAGCCCATTCTCTGCTTTGCTCTTCCTCATCCAGTACCATAGGGTCATTTTCTGGATGATCAGCGGGCTCTGCATCTTCCATGGTGATCATGGGTGCTTTCATATCTTTAATCATTGCGACTTACGTGAACTATTTCAATAAAACTATCAGATTGGCAGACACTGAATAGCATTTTTTAGCCACTTGCTGGTCCCTGCATACCTCACCCATCTTGTTCCCCACTGGGAACTTTAAGACATTATGGTAGATGGACAAGACCCTTTTCAAGGACGATATGAATGGTCTTCCTAGTATAGAGTTGTAGGTCGACGAGGTGTCAACCACAACGAAGTCTGTCATAATATTTGTTGGAGAGGTGCATTTTCGGCGATCACTAGGAGGATCTTTCATCCACTGGTTTGATTGAATCTTTAGTGAAACCAAACAACGGGGTTGTGCAGCTATTGTAGCTCCAATTCTTCAAATTGAGTTTCTCTAAGGTGTCTTTAAAGAGAATGTCTACACTACTGCCTGTATCGACGAGCACGCGGTGAACCACCTAGTTGGTAATCTGTACCATGATCACCATGGGATCGCCGTGAGGCTGAACAGTATTGTAGATGTCTACCTCAGTGAAAATATTTTGTACTGACTGGGATAAGCCAATCAGGTTCTTGTCTTGTCGAACTTGAATATACCCCAACTTTCATCAATATGGAGGATCTTTCTTACATGGTTTTTCCTGAAATTATTAAAGGAACCAACCAGGGTATGCCCTCCACTGAAGGTATGTATAACCTGGATTTGTTGTATCAAATTCATCTGATCCCCTTTTCTCTTCTCAGCGTGATCACGGATCTCCGTTTGTACCTTTCTTCTAGTCCGGATATTGTCTCTGATCTGCTGTAAGAAGTCTACCAAACATCCTCCCCTAAAGTGTTGTGCCCTACATCTTCACGAAAGTCCCAAGACTTGTAATAGTTCATTCTGTCTACTGGAGCTTTCATAGGTGCAGGCTTCTGTAGTAGCCCCTTGTCCCGAATGACGTGGTAGATTGTCTCGCGGGACACATTTAAGGGGGTATAGTGAACGTACCCTCTTTCATATTGTATCACTACAGTCCTTGGAGGAGGAAAAGCTCGCTGAGGGGTTTGCCTTGCTGAGTACTACTCTTGGCGAGGTTGGAAATGGAGAAAATGATAGGTTGACCTGTTAGAGGATTTATTCTTGTTTTTTTGAGCAGACACAAGTCTAGGCGTCTCATTCTTCTATCGCTTCGCCACTCTCATATCTTCATGCTCCATTTTGACCTTGAGTTGTTTCTCATTCTCGACCTGCTCAAGAGCCCTATCATAGGCCTTTTGATAGGTCTCTGGAGGTCGCTTGGTGAAAGATAAAAAGAGCTTGCCTGCCCACAGGTTCCTCCGGAAGTTGGCGAGAGTTTCCGTTTCGGTGAAAACCTTCATCTAGATGACTTCCTTGTGAAAACGTTCCACATATGACCGGAGTGTCTCACCTCACTCTTGGACCACATATTGAAGGTATATGTGGTTTTTTTGGCACGGTTTGACCCCTGTAACTGTGAGCAAAAGTCGGTTGATATCTTTGTGAATGAATCCATGCTACTAGCGGGCAACTTCCTAAACCAAGTGTTTGCATAATCGGCTAGGATGGTAGGGAATATCCTCCACATGGTGGCCCTAGTGGTATTCTGGACTTTCATTTGTTGGACGAAGCCGTTTAGGTGGCTGAAGAGGTCTTCCGTTCTGGAAAATTTATTCGTCTGCATTTTGAATTTTAGTAGGAGCTTAACCTCTTGGACCCTTCCGGTGAAGGTGGCATTCATTTCACTCAAATGGTCCTTCTTGACCTCATTCTGTCTCCCCTTCTTTATTTGTTGAATCTCTCTTTGTAGTTTCTGCAGCTGATCATTCAGACACTTGTTCCTATGCTTCTTTGAATTGACCTCAGTCCTCTCGCTGTCGGATCACTCCGATGAACTGGAGACCTCAACTTTATCCTTCTCTCGAGAGGGATTTGTAAGGGGGCTTGGCCGGTTACCTTCCTCTCTAGCCTGGGTTTCCCTCTAGACGCTGTCAGGCGAGGGGCTTCACGCTGCTCCTCAGTAATGCATTTGCTATAGATTTAACTCGCCTAGGTTGGTAACACGATAGCTTATAAGGGATAAGGGGCATGGGCCCTAGCCTCTCTTGGATCGAGGGCTAAGGCCCTACGCTATTGTAAGCTGGCTCTGTAGGGGGAGGTCACAACCGATCGAAGGTGGGCTGCCTAGTTCCGGGCCTTCTCGTCTCTTCCCAAGGGTTGGGATTCATCGGCTGGGTTATGATGCCCTCAGCGACCAGGCGAAGGCGGACGTTCCCCACAAGGGCCGCTTCTTGTTAGTTAAGCATGGCCTGGCTTATCATTGAAGGGCCAGAAACCCGTTCAGCGGTTGGCTTGACCGAAACCTGGATATGGTGCCTGATTTTTTTCCCCTTCTTAGGGGCTTTTCGTGTTGAAGCAGCAGACAGTTGTCCTGAAACCTTGGGTTGTCCTGAAACCTTGGGTTGTCCCTGAGAAGAGCGAAGTCTCATTGTTCCTATAAAACAACAAACACATAAACTTTTTATAAATTGGTTGTGGGTGTTCCCACAGACGGCGCGAGAACGTTTTAACCAAAAATTCGCTCGAGGTGAGGAATTTCAGCTAACACCCTCGAGACCACTACCACGGAGGTCGCGGTCAGGGTTGGTACCTTTGGTACCCAGTTTATGTGTGTGATAGTGGATATGAAAACATGTGGTGACAAGATATGCGTAAGATATATATATATATATATATATATATATATATATATATATATATATGTGATGGGAATTGAACTGTTTTTATTAACATAAATGAATATAGTATGACATATAAAGTTCTCGCAAAGATTTTCAACCTCTCTTGGGTATAATGGATGTGGCGATTTCGTACCTGTCGAGAAGTAGCGGCCGTGTTTTATCAACAAAATTTAGGCCGAGGTAAGATTCTTTACTATATGTCTCTTGTTCTATGTTTGTCCTCCATTTTTTTCCTCTCCTTACTCGTGCATGCTCAGGTGTATGTATTCATAGTCCAACTGGGTTAAACAAGTGATTCTTTCTCCATTATTTTCTGTTGACGGGAAATTTACTAGGGATGAGAAATTCCTATCAACACCCTCGAGACTACTACCGCGAAAGTGGTGGCCGTGGTTGGTACCGTTGGTTCCCGACTTGTTAAGAGATAGATGAGAGGCTGGTTCGTAATAACAGTAAATGGGAGCTTTAATTATTGAAATATTGCTTTAAAATACAAATAGCTCTCCTATATGCTCACAGTCTCTCTAAGATGGGGGGGGGGGGGTGGCAACTTTGTACCTGTCGAATAGTGGAAAATGAAGGTAGGCGTGTTCTGAATACATAATTTAGGCTTTCCCCTCTTCTTTTCTTTCTCTCTTCTCTTGATTGCTATCTATGTTTTTCTCTGTGTCTCTTTCTACCATTCTTGGCCTCACATATTTATATTGTCCAAGTATGTTTTTAGTTCGTAAATATTTTATAGTGATCCCATGAATCCGTTCCCTCCTTATCGGACGGGATTCGTCATTTGAATTTGAATTGTTGTGGGATTTGATGATATCGTTGGCGGAGATAAGTTTGTTCCCTTTTTTGAATCAAACTCTTGAAGTGCATGTAAGTATTACGTGGAGACGATCCTGTGTGCACTCATGCCATGAATTTTCATAGAGGTCACCCTGCCAGCTGCCTGTTGCCCCGTAGAGCGTGGTAGATCCTTGCTCTGACTCTGTTATTAGAAGCTTAAGGTGGATCTTCCCTGACCCTTGGGGGCTTGCGGTGCTCTTGTAGACATTCTTGAGAGGTAGCCGGGGTAGTGTAGATTTAGGCGTGATTCTTCCTTTATGTCTAGCAAGGACAACGGGCTTCTTTCGAATGTCTCTTGAGCTTAGAGACTTCCCCTGGCATTCACGGGGCGGTTGTGGAGCTCGACCTCAGAGCCGAGGTTCCCCGATAGATGGCCTGGAGAAGCTCGGGTTCCAGTATTCTTGTGGAGGCTTGTTTTGGTCGCACCTGGCTTGTTTTCTGGTAGTTTGAAGCCTAACCGGCCTTCCCTGCTCCTGCGGGGTGGCTTTACGATCTTTTCGGGCTTCAAGATTGTCGATTATGGGTTGAAAATTTCTATTTGACCCTTGGATAAATTTCACTATTAACAGAAGTCCCCTCTGACACCGGTGGTAAGGTTGGGGTTGGAGTCAGATTTCTTATTTAATTGAGAAAGTTTTCCACCATAAAGATAATTAATGATAGCGAAATCTTCACATTAATTACCCAATATTTGAATTTGAAATTGTGTGTTATTCGAAGAAAGACGGCTGCAATACGGCTCCAGGTGATCTTCCCTAATATATCGCCGATAATCCTCTATTTAAACCAGGCCTTACCGTCACTTTCTTTATACTTTCTCAAATCTCAAATTTTCAAAATTTTCCTTTCCTGCTTTCTTTGCCTCTATCTTCCGCTTGCTTTCACACCTCTCTTACCCATTAATGTCGACTTCCACAGATAGTGTCGATGCCTTGGTTGAGGGCACCGGAGGCCCAAACCTAGCTTGTCGTAAGTGGGTTCAAGGAATTTTGAGCGATGAGGAATCTTCCCCGCTCCGCCAGCGTCGTCGTTCTAGCAGGAACGTCTTTATCGACTCTGGCTTTTCGAACCAGCCTGACAATCCTCTGTACCTAGTCGACAAAGATTCTGATATCGTGGAGAGAGTCGATGCGGTCAAGAGGGCTCAAGTCACAGTGGCGGAGCTCCCTTCGGTGGTAACGCTACTTTTCGAACCCAGGGTCATCCTTAACTCCACCGTCGACCCTCAGTCTATTGGCCGTCTTCGGGATAAGTACAGTATTCCTGACATCGTTCCCTTTACTTTCCCCCACCAGAATTATGACATCTTTAGCCCGCCCAAAGGCGTACTCCCTATCCACTTCGTAGCTTTTGAGAGCGGGGTGAGGCTCACTCTTCACTCTACCTTTCGGCGGGCTCTCAATGCCTTTCAGTTGGCTCCGCTTCAACTGATGCCTGACTTCTGGAGGCATCTAGTCGGCTTCCTTGTACTGTGAAGTGAGCAATGCGAGCTGAGCAGCGTAACCAGGGAGCCCGAGGCTGAGGAGCTCGCCTTCTTTTTCCAGATAGGTAGCCTTGATGGGGTTCCACGAGGTCAATTCTATGCCAAGGCCAAGAATAGGCTCAACTTTATCATCCACGGGGCTTCAAAAAAAGAACCCTGCTTGGAAATAAGAATGGGTTATGGCAGGGGGAGACTGGGGAGCTCTGTATTCATCGATGGGCATGAGCTCGAGGTTCCAACCGCCTTTAGTGACAAACCCTCATGGGGTCGGGATTCCTTACCCACTGAGTCTAAAGCCGTGCTGAAGACCATCCTGGCTAGGAATTAATTGAATCTAAAGTTTCCAACCGCAAACCCCTGTGATCCCCGCAAAGTAAATAGGTACCTGCGGATATCCGACGCTACTCCTCGTAAGTATCTCAATCTGTCTTGTCTTTAAATTGTTGGATGGTTCAGTTCTGAAGCCCGGTAAGCTGGGATCCATCCTCCTTCATCCAGATCATCCCCAGGAGAGATCTCGGCTGTTCCGAAGAAGGAGGGATCAACCACTAAGGTAGCTACCCCGCTCGTTCCTTCGCCCTCACCTTCCCAGGTGAAGTCCAAGATGGTTATTCTTACATCTCGGGCGGCAAAGGCTCTAAGCAGAAGAGAGCTTGCTTCCCAGGTCACAAATAAGTCCATTCCTGCCCCCTTACCAGTAGTCTTTGCTTCAACCGATGCTCCCCGAGTCACATTACCCCTCTCTGTTGATCTGGTTGTATCCCGGGCAGTCGAGGTTCCCAGGGAGCCCGATACCGATATTTCTGAGGTCGGCCCTTCTCGCCCCCACTTGAAATCAAGCTCGGCGGGTCAGGACGAGGTCCCGAAGCAATTTGTTACATCCTGTCCAGGCGGCGGGCTTTCTATGATGACCACGATACCCGTAGACATCATGATCACCGAAGGGTACGCCCTTCTAGCCTAGGTAATTATCGTTTTTACTTCTTTATTCAGCTGCTTGACTTGTCATTTTCTAACATGATTTTCCTTTATAGGCTTTCAAGTGTCAGGTGGCCATGGAGCATCAGGTAGCCTTCCTCCGTGATCGGGCAGCCAAAGCTGAGGCTGAAGCTGAGCGATCCATAGGATTGCTCACGCGAGCTCAAACCCTAGTCCAGGAGATGACCTCCAACCAGTAGGGAATGGAAACACAGCTAGCTGAGCTTCAATGCAACCATGAGAGGTTGAAGCAGGCTTTTGATCAGGAAACTCTCCTGTCAAAACGATGGGCTAGCCAGCGGGATGACTGGAAGGGAGAACCTAAGGCTCTAGATGTCGAAAACAAGACTTTGCTGGCTCAAATTACCCAGCTCCAGGCCGAGGTGGAAACCTCTTTTAATGAGGGGTACTTCTATGCCTCCTATCAGGTTGAAAAGACTCTACCTCCCACATTCGATCAGTCCAGCATCGCCGGCTGGGATAGAGAAGAGGTCATGTCAAGGGCTGCGGCGATGTCTCGCCCAGAAGATGATGGAGCTGGTCCTTCTGAGGAGGGAGCTGGGAAGCGGTTGGAGGTGCCAAATCTACCTCTTCCTATTCAAGTCTTCCCAGCATCTGTTCCTGGCGAATCTTCGATGGGAGTCCAAAATAAGGAGCTAAAAGGAGGCCATGCAAAATTTCGAGACCCCCCTTCCCTCCTTCCCGCGGTGCTCTCAGGAGTGGAGTCAATAGAAGGTAGGAACGTGCTTGAGTCAGTGGCCAGCCTTCTTGATGCAGCCATACCGTCTGAAGTTATGGCAGTGATCAATGAAATCTTGGAGGAGGATCCTTTTGACCTTGAGGCATTCGGGGCTGATTCCAGGAGGAGGTGGTAGATGCTGCTGACCAGGACGAGCTACGATCGGAGAGGGGAGCAGGGGGCGAGGTTCATTTTATGGAGGAGGAGGCTGGAGGTCCTCAAGAAGACGAAGAAGCTTGAGTTATATATCATGTAATCTATTTTGAATGCTCGGAAAAGGAAGTGGGCATCCCATCTTCAACTGTGTTTGATCTTATGTCATTTTATTCTTTTTTGTAGCCCAGAATCAAGGGTTGGGCTCCCTGCCTGATGTAGCCTTACCAGGTAATAGGCTCCCCCACTTAATAATAAAGTTTCAATTTTAGATCTACCTCTCTTTCCGGCTTACATGTAATTACTTGATCTCCCTCTAGGTCCAGCAATTATAGCGAAACAAACTATCTTGGGGGAACAACAGGATAAGGAAACTGTTTAACCGTGAAAATGGGCAGTGAGCGTCGGGCTTCCTAAACACCGAGTTTCGCAGCTTAATTTCCTTAGTCGATAGTCCCATTATTGGATTGTAGACCTGTTATAGTGAGTGACCACGTATCAAGGAAAAAAATAGTGAACAGCAATAACCGGAGTATTTAGAGTTTAAGTAAATCGGACCCTACATCCCCGAGCTCATTTGGGGGGCTATAGCCCGAGTAGAACATTAAGTAAAGAACTATTTAGCCCCTTCTTAGGCTCGGGATCAAGAGGGCTTTCGCGCTTTCAAGCTCGATTCTTTCTTGGGGAGAGTGGTAGTCCAACCAAGGCATCATAAGGGCTATCTTGCTATTTCCTGGTCTCGAGATCTGGATGTCAACTATGCTCTTACACTCAGATCCTTCTTGGGGGTAGCCTGACCAAGGCATCAGAAGGGCTATCTAGCTATTTCTTGGTCTCGAGATCTGGATGACAACTATGCTCTTACACAGATCCTTCTTGGGGGTGGTAGCCCGGTTAAGGCATCGGAGGGCTATCTAGCTATTTCTTGGTCTCGAGATCTAGATTGCAACTATGCTCTTACACTCAGATCCTTCTTGGGGTGGTAGCCCGACCAAGGCATCAGGAGGGCTATATAGCTATTTCCTGGTCTCGAGATCTGGATGGCAACTATGCTCTTGCACTTAGATCCTTCTTAGGGGTGGTGGCCCAACCAAGGCATCATGAGGGCTATCTAGCTATTTCCTGGTCTCGAGATCTAGATGGCAACTATGCTGTTATACTCAGACCCTTCTTGGCGGAGGGTAGTGCCCGGCTGAGGCATCAAGAGTGGTGAGGGGGCTTCCCCTGCTTACCCCTGGTCTTGAGGCGATAATGTCTATTTTTCCTTGTAGACCCAAATCATTGTCGATCATAGCTGAAGATGAAGTAAACAAGAAAAGCAAGCTTTATTGATATGGAGGATGGAGTACATTATTGTCAAAATAAAAAGAAACTAATCGGAAGTCACTTGCTCCTGAGTCCCCTGTTCAAGGGTAGAATTTTCTTAATTGATCTGCATTCCAAGTATGGTCGATGAGTCGGCTATTCATATCTTCGAGCTTGTACTCCCCATTACGGATCACCATCTTTATTAGGTATTGTCCTTCCCTGTTGGGCCCTACGACCCCGTCTGACATCTTTCTGGTGTTCAACATTACTTTCCTGAGGACTAGGTCCCCTTCTTTGAAAGTTCCGGCTTTAACCCTCCTGTTGAAGTACCTGGCAATCCTGCTTTGGTAGATCGCTACCTTCTCTGCTATTCGATCTTGATTCTCCTCCAGGAGGTCCAAGCTAGCTCGGAGCTTGCTTTCATTGCTTCCCGGTTTGAATCGTTGGACTTTAAAGGAGGTCAATTTATGCTCCATAGGTAGGACTGCTTTAAGCCTCAAGGCCAGCGAGTAGGGGCGTTTCCCCGGTAGTTGTTCTCCATGTAGTGCAGTAAGCCTAGAGGTCCTAGGGAAGCTCTTCTACCCATCTACCTTTCTTCTGCTGTAGCTTTTTTCTTCAACAATTTCTTAATAGTTTTGTTCATGGATTCCACCAGACCATTGGTCTGAGGGTGGGCTACAAAAGCAAACCGAAGGTCGATTCCCAAGCCTTCACAGAAATCCCTGAATCGGCCATTATCGAACTGTTTTCCAAGGTCGGTTATGATGGTAAGAGGGGTTCTGAACCTGTAAACTACATTGGTCTGGATGAACCTTGTTGTGTTATCTTCTGATATCTGGGAGAGTGGTCCGGCTTCAACCCATCTTATAAAGTAGTCAACTGCTACGATAGTTTTTTAGACCAGGTTTTAGCATAATCCGTGAGTGTAGTGAGGGACATTAGACACATAGTGGCCATAGTTATGTTCTAGACCTCCGTCTGTTGAACGAAGCTCTCTAAGTGGTTCAGAGGATCTTCAGTCCCGGAGAACCTGTCAGTTGGTATTTTGAACTCCGGCGGGAGTTCTGCCTCCCGGATCCTCTTGGCGAAAAGAGCATTCATTTCACTTAGAGGATCTTTCTTATCCTCCGTGTACTTTCCCTTCTTCATCAATTGGACCTCTTTCTGAAGCTCTGCCAACTGGTCCCTTAGACGCTTGCTTTCAGATTTCTTGAGTCGATCTCAGATTCCTCACCATCAGATCTCTCTGACAAACTGGTGACCTCTACCCGGTTCCTTCTTCATGGGGGGTCTTCTCTACCCCAGGCTTCCCTCCTTGAAGTCGTTTGGTGGAGAAGCTTTTCCCGTTCCCGGGGAGGGATATTTGCCACAGATTTGAATTGCCATGGTTGGTAACATGGCAGCGCTTAGGGAACATGGGGCATGGGCCCTAGCCTATCCCGGATCGAGGTCTGGAGCCCAACTCTATTACGAGTTGATTCTCGAGGGGCAGGTCCAAGGCGATCGAATGCTGGTTGCCTAGCCCCAGGCCTGCTTGACTCCCCCTGATTGCAGAGACCCGCTTGTTGGATAGTGATACCCTCAGCGAGTAGTCGAAGGCGGCCATTTTCTACAAAGGCCACCGCTTGTTGGTAGAGCTCGACCTGACTTCCCAAAGGGGGATCCAGAGCCTAGATTTTCTCCCTTTCCTCGGGACCTTTCGTGTCGATGTAGCAGAAGGTTATGCCGACGTGCCCTGCTGCCCTTGTGAGGAGCGGAGCCTCATGATAACTATGAAATAAGAAACTTTTTGAATGTAAAAAGATGGTGGTGTGAGAGGTTTCTCACAGACGGAGCCAGAAAGTGTTGTCGAAAAATTTACTCGGGATGAGAAATTCTTGTTAACACCCTCGAGACAACTACCGCAAAAGTGGTGGCCGGGGTCAGTATCGTTGATTCCCGACCTGTTAAGAGATAGATGAGAGGCTGGATCGTAATAACAGTAAATGTTAGCTTTTATTATTGAAATATTGCTTTAAAATACAAATAGCTTTCCTATGTGCTCACAATCTCTCTAAGATAGGGGGTGGCAACTTTGTGTCTGTCGAATAGTGGAAAATAAAGGTAGCCGTGTTCTGAATACAGAATTTAGGCTTTCCTCTTTTCTTTTCTTTCTCTCTTCTCTCGGTTGCTATCTATGTTTTTCTCTATGTCTCTTTCTACCATGCTTGGCCTCACATATTTACGTTGTCCAAGTAGGTTTTTAGTTCACAAATATTTTACCGTGATCCCATGAATCTATTCCCTCCTTATCGGGCGGGATTCGTCATTTGAATTTGAATTGTTGTGGGATTTGATGATATCGTTGGCGGAGATAAATTTGTTCCCTTTTTTGAATCAAACTCTTGACGTGCATGTAAGTATTACGTGGAGACGATCCTGTGTGCACTCGTGCCATGAATTTTGATAGAGGTCACCCTACCAGTTTCCTGTTGGCCCGTAGAGCGAGGTGGGTCCCTGCTTTGACTCTGTTCTTAGAAGCTTAAGGTGGATCTTCCCTGAGGCTTGAGGTGCTATTGTAGACATTCCTGGGAGGTAGCCAGTGTAGTGTAGATTTAGGCGTGATTCTTCCTTTATGTCCAACAAGGATAACATGCTTCTTTCGAATGTCTCTTGAGCTTGGAGACTTCCCCTAGCATTCATGGGGTGGTTGTGGAGCTCGACCTCAGAGCCGAGGTTCCCCGATAGATGGCCTGGAGAAGCCTGAGTTCCAGTATTCTTGTAGGGGCTCATCTTGGTCTCGCCTGGCTTGTTTTCTGGTAGTTTGAAGCCGAGCCGGCCTTCTCTGCTCCTGCGGGTGGCTTTACAGTCTTTTCGAGCTTCATGATTGTCGATTATGGCTGAAAAATTTCTCTTTGACCCCTGACCAAATTTCAATATTAACATTTTCTAAATTAAATCCCTCCTTATTGGGCAAGATATGTTGTTTAAATTTCCGTTAACTTTGGCTTAATAACGGATTCGAGAATGAGTTTGTTTCCATTTTGGACTTAATCATTTGCCCTGCACGTATGTAGCGTTTCAATGCAAGTTGACGAATAGAGGCGATCCTGTATACTGCCCTGGTAAGACGCATCATGAAGGTCGCTGAATATGGCATTCACTATCTCGAAGGGCGAGGTATATATATGTCTTTGTCTTATTGTTAGGAGCTTGATCTGACCTTTCGAGGTCCTTTTTTGAGCTTGAAATATCCATGTCGACGCTCTTTAGTGATAACAGAGCTTCTGCGAGCTTCCTCCTACCTGCCTAGATAAATTAGATTTTTCCCTCAGTGAAACGGAGCTATACGGTAGTACAAACTTGATGCCCTAATAGGTCTCTTGGTGCATCTGGAGCAGGTGGCGAGCTTTTAGGGAGGTCGTAAGGTATTTCAACTTAAGGGAGCCTAGGTCGTCCTGTATCGATCTTGATTTGGGTTATTATTTTGATGTAAGGAGCTTGATTTGATCTTGTCAGGCTACACCTAGGGTGTTCCTAGGGTGTAATGACCTTGCCTTGCTTCTACGGGGCCGTACAGTAGCACGACCTCGGAAACCTTGGTGCCGTGTTGAGTAATCTTGGATTCGTACTCTGGCTAGGAGAGTGGAAAATTTAAGTTTGGTTTATAGCCGAATTTGGCTTTTAACAACAATAACCAAGTAATAAGGTATAGAAAGAATATAACGATTGCTTTAACCCAAGCTTCATACATAGATAAAATCTTGTCTAGGATCTCCATGCAAGATTCCAATAAAGGTATGTTACCATTCAGACATGGAATCAAACTTTCTAGGGAACAAGCTCCTAAGAATGAGCATGAAGAGCAATTCATGATTAGGGTTTCATATGTCTCGAAAGTTGGAAGTCTCATGTATGCAATGCTTTACACTAATCAAGATATTTGTTTTTGTTAACCAAAAATTCTCACTCAGTGAAAAATCTATGTTAACACCCTCAGCCCGCTACCCGGTAGGCAGTGGGGGTAAGTACCTCGTACCTTGGTGATCTTGTATGAATATGAAGAATGGTACGTTAGGTAGGAGAAGAGTCATCCCACCCGTCGGGGTTCGTGCATATGGAGGAGATATGAGGAGCTCGAGTTTCCCACGCTGGGGTAAAAGGGCTGATCCTGGTCCCTAGTCCCTAGTCCCTGGTATCTGGTCTCCTCTCTAGGTATCCTCGATCTAAATAGCGAATAATGTGGTAGGATTGGTGCTCATCGATCGATGTAGATGTGTTTGTGAAAGAGTGGACCACCCGGTAGCGATTCTTCGCCTCTAAGTGGTTTCGCTAGGGGTCGAAACCCGTCCTAGTACTTGGAGCTCAGTCCTGAACCCCAATTTCTTCCTGTAGTTCCCCGATCTATACAGAGAGTAAGGAGGGGGGCTTGTCTGGCTTTTATGACAGATCCTTGTCTGCTCCTGTAGGAAGGGTACGAGAGAGCTCATCGACTTCCTTTAGATGGGTCTGGGTAGTTTTTCCTCATCTTGATATAAGACTTTGGCATGTGGATGGGAGGACAGGAGCACTAAGTCCAGTGGGTAGGAATCTAGCTCATACATATACATACATACATAATACTGAAGATAAATAGGAGAATGACAAGTCTTTTGTGGATGGAGGTGGACTGACCAAGGGGGAAAAGGCATCACGGATGATCACATGCTGAAAAACCACGAGACAGTATCTAAAGAAAGGAGAAAGACCCTTCCTTGTATATATATATCAAGCGATGCTCCTTGGAGCTTGTAAAAATGGAGAAATAGTACAACCATAGTGCTCTGGAGAGCTTACAATAGTAATCAAATGCTAACCAATCCCAATATATTTTTGGGAGTGGTAATGCATGTAATTGAGATAATAATACAATGGTGATATAACGAGAATTCAGGTGAGATGCCTTTTACACTGTTGGTGAGACATTTCTGGAGAGAATTGTTGTGTATAGTCAGGCGTCGAATCAAGCATGTATTATAACATGTATTTTGGCATGTCCCTCATGGAGAAAGCTTTATCATATTTATTGATTCCAATACTGGATTGATCTTCCTTCCCTATTCGGTGGGATTTTCTGTTTTAGTATAGTTGACCCCAAATAATCGGTTGTGGAGGATATCTTGGAGTCAAAGGTGTTTGTTTGTTTTCTGGACTCTTTCTTGTTGCCCATTCCATTGATTTAGCCATTCAACTCGTAATCATAGGAACATTTATTGAATGACTTATTGTTAACGGAAAATTTGCTCAAGGTGAGGAATTCCAGTTAATACCCTTAAGACCACTACCATATAGGTGTTGGTCGGGGGTTGGTACCTTTGGTACCTAGTTTATTCGTGCAATGGTGAATGTTAAAAGCAAGTGCTAACACGATGTGAAAGAGAATAATATGATGGCTTTATTATAAATCGCGTATATTGTACAACAGTCTCTCAAATACTCTCATTCTTTCTGAACTACAGTAGGGTGACAACCTCGTGCTTACTGAGAAGTAGCAAACAATGAAGGTCGTGTTCTTAAGACAAAATTTAGGATGGAGTAGGTTCTCTCTTTGAATGTTCTTTCTTCTATTAGTTGTCCCCATTTATTTTGTGCATGCTTATGCGTATTTACACATAGTCCAACTAGGTTTAACTTACAATCCTCTCGCCAATATTTTCTGAATCCAATTCCCCCCCCCCCCCCCCCCTTTATCGGGTGAGATCCACTATTTTGAATGTTGTTGACTTTGATTTAATAACAAAAGGTGGAGATAAGTTTGTTTCCTCTTTGGACTCAATCACTTGCCCTGTACGCACACGATGTTTTAACGTTTATGATCATGTGTGCCTTCATGGCGTGATGCCTCATGGAGATCATTGAGCATGACGTTTGCTTCCTTAAAGAGAGAAGTATCCTTGTGTTTTAGTCTTGGTACTAGGAGCTTGATCTGACTAGCTCCAGGTTCCCTAGAGCTTGAGATGGCCCTGTGGGCTCCCTTTGGTGGTAACGAAGCTTTGGCGAGCTTCCTACTACCTGTCGAGATAGGTCTGAATCTTCCATTGGTGAGATAGAGCTATAATGTAGTGCAAGCTTGGTGCTTAATGAGTCTCTCTCTTTGCTTGGAAAGAATGGCAGGCTCCTGGAGAGGTTGTGAGGTGATCTTGACTTCGAGAAGCCTGGATAATCAAGCATCGAGCTTTCCCTAAATTATTTCTTTGGTTTAAGGAGCTTGATCTGATTGTTTCGGGCTCTTCCTTAGGTGCCATTAAAGCTTGATGACCTTTTCTTGTTTCTGCAGGGTGGCTTCACAGCTTGACCATAAGACCCGCGGTTCCGTGGTGGGTAATCTCAGGCTTAGACTCGGGCTAGGAGAGTAGAAAATTTCCCTTCGATCCCTAGCCAAATTTGGCTATTAACAGAAGTCCCCTCTGATTTGAATACCGATGATTAAGTTAGGTTGGAGTCAGATTTCCTATTTTAATTAGGAGATTTTCCCTCCAACTGTTGCTACAAGTATTTTGAGAGAAATCCTCTAATTAAATGCACAAGTGACTTGGCGAGAGGAGACCAGTGCGTTTCTCAAAATAATCCAGCTCCGTTGCGCCAGCTCACGAGATTTGAGGCAATCTTGGCTGAAGATTTCACCGACATCACTGCTCCATTCATCTCAATTTAAACCTAGCTGCTTCACTGCCTTCCTCACCCTTTCTTTCTTTCAAATTTTGAATTTTTTCGAAGAGAAAAACCTTCATCTCATTATCTTCTCACTCCTCTCTCTTCTTTCCTCTTATCCCTAAGTTCTTCTTCTATCATGTCAAAAACCAGCCGTGACACTGTAGGCTCCATCGTTGATGGCAAGGAGGTCATCACCCTCGTTTTAAGAAAGCGTATGCAAAAGAATGTCGATAGCGATGACTTTCCTCTAAACCTGTAGCGTCACCGGTTGAATAGGAACGTTGCCATTGGAGTTGGGTTTTCTAACAAGTCTGATAGCCCTCTGAACCTGGTCGATAAAGATTCTAATAATGAGCCTGAGAAGGCTGTGGCTGGAAAGGATCTAACTGCATTTGTAGGTTCCCTTCCGGAGGGATTTCTTCCTTACGACTTTAGGGTTATCCCCGGATTCTGCCACTGATCCAAGGTCGATTAACCGCATGAGAGCCAAGTATGGCATCCCTAGCAGCGTTTCCATGTCCATTCTGCCCAAGAACTATAACATCTTCAATCCTCCCAGGGTGTGCTTCCAATTCATGTAGCGGCCCTTGAGAATGGGGTAAGGCTTCTCTTTCACCCCACCCTCCGACGAGCTCTCAACACTCTTCAGGTAGCCCCCCTCGAGTTGACATCTGGCTTCAGGAGGCGTTTGATTGGATTTTTTGTGCTATGGACTGAACAATGCGAGTTGAGCAAGGATACTAGGGAGCCCGGAGTAGAGGAGATGGCTTACCTCTTTCAGATTGGAAGTCTGTCTGGTGCCCCATGAGGTCAGTTCTAAGCGAAAGCTAAGAACAAGCTAAACCTTATCATTCCCGGCATTTCAAGGAAGGACCCCGCTTGGAATGAGGAATAGATCCTGTCAGGGGAAGACGGGGGAAGCTCGATATTTATTGGCGGGCACGAGTTTGAGGTTCACAAAACTTTTAGTAATAAACCAACGGGGGATCGGGATTCCTTACAGGCTGAATCTCAAATAGTCTTGAAGACCATCTTTTCTAGGAACTATTTGAATCTGAAGTTTCCTACCGCTGATACCTTTGACTCTCGTAGGGTGAATCAATACCTGTTTTTAATAGCCAAATTTAGCTAGGACCAAAGAGAATTTTTTTACCCTCCTCGCCCGGTTCCAAGCCTGAGTTTACCCACCATGGAACCCCGGGCCCTGGGATCAAGCTTTGGAGCCACCCCGAAGAAGGTAGGAAAGGTCGATGAACTTAGGAAATGATCGTGTTAAACTTGACTTGTTGACTCTCGCAATAGCACATGGTCGGAATGATATTATAGTTACAAGTAGGGATCGTTCCCACAGGGAAAAAGGTTATGATTATTGGAATTCAAAGGCTTGTCAACTATTTGAACAATCTAAAACATGAGTTTTCAAGAATTGCAATAAAGTTAATTAACTCAAACACAAACTAAATTATCTAATTTAACACTTATAGAAATGTATGGAAAACATGTTAGAACTCGAATCCGCTTTAACCCTCCCAATAGCACACTTGACTTCTTTGACTCCTAATTCGTGCGTGTACATGCTATAGATTCGTATTCCCTAAACAAATCTCTAACCTCTCTCGATGTATTAGAGATAGTATCTATACATACCCTGAATCTTTCTCAAGAAATCCGGACAATATGTATAGACCCATTAAGCACTTAGAATACAATTTGAACCCTATACGCTAGCCTAGTGGTTCTGGCACTTTCTAGTCAAGCATAGTGAACATTTATCGAAGCATTGTCAAATACATCTCCTCTCGGTACTTGGCATCCAACCATAGATCGATTACAAAATGATCAATTAAGCAAAACCTTAAGCATTCAAAACATCCACATAGCTCCATAAGCACAAAAATAGAGAAATCAAAGAGTGTATCACAAATGAATCAAGGGTTAAGCATTATCTTGTTCTAACATAAGAATAATTAGTTTATTCTATACAAAAATAAACATAGATGAGCTAACATCAATATAAATCATGAATCAATATAAAGAAACAAGAGAAGAGAAAAGTTGAAGAGATAAAACTAAATTGTAGCTTCAATCTCTTGTAGCTTGAGCTTCCCTAGCTTCCTTGGATCAACCTTACCTTGCCCTAGCTTATCAAATCTTGAAGAACTCGGTCCAGAAATGAAGAGAGAACCCCAAAATCATCAAGGAGTAGAGCTGGTCTGGTGTGTTTTTCAATTTTCAGATCCCTTTTCTCTCACCTCTCTCTTTTTTACTTTATAGGCAACAAGAAGCCCCCCCCCCCCCACCCCCACTTGTGTAGGAAGGGTTCCAAATACACCCTCTCAACCTCTAGGAACATCTCTCCTCAATGTTTAATCAGAGATAAGAGAGGGGGTCCCACAATAAAGCCACTCTTCTGTTCACAAAATAGATTATTCAAGATCTGTCATAATGTGTGGTTCGATGTGCGGTTCACTTCGACACATCGTACCGCACATTGGTTTAATTTTAGTGGTTGGAATCTTGCGCGGTACAAAGCGCGGTTCATGTTTTCTTCTGGTGCGGTACGCATACCGCACTTGAAGCTTTGTATAATTTCCTCTGCCATCTCACGTGGTACGAAGTGCGGTTCACTTTTACGCCGCGTACCATACTTATTCTGCTGCTCTCCTGCGCGGTACGAAGTGGGGTTCACTTCGACGTCACGTACCACACTTTTTTCTAGTATTTCTACTATCCTGCTATGTTGTACGAAGTACGTTACACACTTCCTTCTAGTGCAGTACGCGTACAATACTTCTCATTCTATACTGAGCTAAAACCTTCTTTTCGTTCCGAAAGTTCCCGGTTTCACACAAGGATAACTCATGGCTATAGAGGACTTGTTTATGTATTTAGAACGTTAAAAGATGGAGATTGCAAAGAAAGCGAGAGCAAAATTATACAAAATGACGGGTACGTAAGGAGTGAAAAATGAGCTTATCAATACCCCCAAACAAGAATTTTTGCTCGTCCTCGAGCAAAACCTGGGACAAAAAATTGTAAGAGAACTAAACTATATCTAGATTTACTTTATTTCTTGCTGAATCAACTGAAGAACAAGATACAGATTTGGGGGAATCGAAAATCAGAAAACTAGCATGCTAAGGCCACTGAGAAGTGCAGACCAAGGTGCTTCAACACGAAGGATTGCAATTCCAAGCTACATTGTGACTCTAGATCCATAAGTATCGAACACAAAAGTCATATGACTGCATTTTACCTTGACTCTAAACCTTACCGGATTCAACTCTCGTTTTTCCACATAGATCCTAAGCTCACTCAACAAGCATATGCACAACACTGTAGTTATGCATGAAAAGATTAAGAAATGTGCACATATGAAAATCTTTGAATGTTAGTATTTTAGGAGAAGTGAAAAAGTAAACAAGAATAAGAAAATATCATTTTACCATGGTAATATTTCCAAAAACAAGTCCTTCCCAAAGATCAGCTAGGACTTCTATTTTTTTTCACTGGGTTTATGTCAAATTGAGTATGACGAGGCTGGGTTGGTATAGATACAGGTAAGGCCAGTGATCGAGCTTGGATATACGAAGTACAAAAATTGTAACCATATGTGCTAGCCCAATTTACTAGGCGTTGATTATACACAAAATAATTAAACGGCTCTAAAGGTGTTGATTGCCATTACTTTTTCATTCTTTGGCATAATTTTTTTTTATATACATATAAGTATATAAATCTATATCAAGATGTTTCATTTGGCTGCATTTCGAACTGCACAATTTGCTAAGCTTTTTTATTTAAGCTTTCATTAGAACAACCAAGTCATGATCATATCACAGGGTTGGTATTGTGTTTAGGATTTGTGATGTAGTGTGTAACATGGCTAGGTAAATTAGCATGGATTTTTTTTAGCGCACACGGGTATGGGACGTGTTTAGGCCATTGTCTCAAGTTTCACACATAAGCCTACTTCATCTCAAAAGGTATAGAACAAGCGGAAATGAAGCCATGGCAACAAACTCAATAAAGAATTACAAACATGTCTGACTCCTAATGATGCCTCATAAATGCCTAATGGAAAAGTGTATAGATAGGTAATTAACATTATCGCTCAAGTGACGCATTTCTGGATTATATAGATTTACAGGGTAGTCTCCACTAATGGCCTAAACATTTCAAGTATGCTACCCTCTTCACTGGGACACTATAGAGCCCGGCAAGATGTGTGCAAGCCATGTGGTACGGCTTTAGTAAGAACAACCCTAGTGGTACAAAGCATGCAACAACTGCCTGAAAAAGGCACAACCTAAAAGCATATTGTTCGAGCAGGATTAGTGCTCTGAAATTCTACTTAGCAAGAAAAACAAAATTTTTTGTACAAAGTATCATGTTCTCTAAATTTCTATTTCAACACCCCCAAACTAAATCTAACATTATCCTAAACAAAATTTCGAAGCGACAACAAAATAAATCCGAAAAAATCAGAAATATGCTAAACAAAAGCCAAAATGAGTTATCCACACATTTAGTAACATATGCTAAGTCTACTAGTTATAACAATAAAACAATAATAATATGGAAAAACAAACATAAACACAAAAGTTTGTTAGAGGTATCCTGGTAGCAGACTGTTAGTGCTATATGTGTCCCTTTCCTCTGTCCTGCCATACAGCTGCCTCCTTTGCTCAAACCCTCTAAGCCTCTGCTGCAGCCTTTTAGGCAGCCTGGTCCTCTAAAATTGAGATGCCGGTAGAAGACGGGCGAGGTCTCCTCCTCCTCAGATAAGTTTGGAAGCCAGCCTGCCACCGGATGTCAGCAAGATCATCTCTCTGATCTCTCATCTCTTCCTCAAAGAGATTCATCCTAGAATGGATCAGATCTGTCCGCTCCCTCACTACCTGCAGGCTATCCTCGAGACCAATCATACCAAGCTGGATGCCCTCTACAACGCTCAGAATCTTGGCTAGCATGGACTGTGATACAGGGTCCTCGTAGTCCTGGTCCTCTTCCTCTGATTCCCCAAATTCGAAATCAGGTTCCTCTTCACCCGGAGTGCTGGATGGACGCTCAGTAATCCTCAGCCTTTTCTTTCCCTTGGTTTTGATTTTAACGTCCTGCCATGATCTTTTATTAAGATCCCCCATGGGGTTGATCTTTACTTCTTCTGTGGTAAATTTTGGGACTCCTTCCTTCTTCAAGAGAGCAGTGATAAGGCTAGGAAAGATGATTGATCTTGGCTTTGTTTGTGGATGCACATTAATCGAGGCTGCCACTAAAATTGCATTCATTATAACTTGGCCTATATCAATCTTTGTCTGATCTTGAATACAACTGAGTAAATCTGCTCTCGGCTATGAAACTGTAGCCCTGTGAGTGGTTGGCAGGAGGGAGAAAGTGCTGAAAAGATTCCAAAATGCCAACTCCTGAGAAAGCTCTGACTACTTAAGCATGTGACCATGCTCCCACACACCATCATCTGTCCCTCTGAGCGCCATAGCCAAAATTGACTTAGTGTTATGCCTGCTCCTATACCCTTTGCTGAATTGTGGGTAGACTAATGTGCCAAAGTGAGCGTTGATCTTGGTGGCATTGATCATGACCGGTATGTCTCTTACCAAAATCGGTTTACCTTCCTTCACTGCTTCTGGTATCATACTGGCATAGAACTCTTTTACCAATGAAAATTGGCATCCGCCGGGACACTGACAAAATTCTGCCATCCTCATTGTGTCACGGTCGTGGGGATTGGTGTGTCCATGAGTTCCACAAGGTGCATACCTCTCTCAAAAATGATGTTAGCATCGTTGAGCTTTTCCATCCGTCTCCCATAATAACGGTTCCGCACACGCTGTTGTGTCGCTTTGGATAATGATCCGACTTTCCAGGGAAGAGACGAAGTCTTGAGTTGTACAGTAAGACCTGGTTACCCATCTGAATGTCCTTCTTCACTAATCGATTATCATGCCATTTATTACTTTTCTCTTTGTAAATCTAGGCATTCTCATAAGCATCTAGATGCATTTCGTCTAGCTTATTAAACTGATGAGTCTTTTTACACCAGTAGATCTCATATCGAAGTTTAGTGCCTTTACCGCCCAAAAGGCTTTGTGCTCTAACTCAACTGAGAGGTGACATGCTTTTTAGAACACCAAACTGAAAGGAGACATGCCAATTGGAGTCTTGAAAGCGGTTATGTATGCCTATAACGCATCATCGAGCTTTTTGCCCAATCTTTTCTCCAAACCCCTACGGTCTTCTCTAGAATACTTTTGAGCCCGCGATTCAATATTTCAGCTTGCCCGTTTGCTTACGGATGGTAAGGAGTTGTCACTCTATGCCTTACACCATATTTTCTTAGCAATGCTTCAAATTGTTTATTGCAGAAATGTGACCCTCCATCACTCACTATTGCCCTTGGCGTGCCAAACCGTGAGAAAATATGCTTCTTCAGAAACTCAGTAACTGTTTTCGCATCACTTGCTGGAGTGGCCACAGCTTCAACCCATTTGGACATATAGTCCACTACTACTAGTATGTATTGATTCCCGTGTGAATTTGGGAAAGGGCCCATGAAGTCTAGACCCCACACATCAAATAACACCATCTCCAATAAGAAATTCAATGGCATTTCATCCTTTTTACTGTTGTTTCCGGTTCTTTGGCACCGGTCGCATGCTTCTACAAAGCTTATAGCATCATGAAAAAGGGTAGGCCACCAGAAACCTAACTGAAGAATCTTTTATGCTGTTCGGATTCTACCAAAATGTTCCCCACACTCTTTGGAGTGACAATGGCCTAATACGCTATTCATCTCCTCTTCTGGTAAGCACCTTCTTATCATTCCATTCGCGCAAGTTTAGAACAACAAGGGCTCATCCCACAAATACCACTTTACTTCATGCAAAAACCTCTTCCTCTGGTTGTAGTTCATGTCAATTGGCATGATAACGCTAGCTAGATAGTTCACATAGTCGACAAACCATGGAACCATAAGATCTTTCAGAGCAAAAGCTGCTCATCTGGAAATTACTCATTGATTGGAATCACTACCTCTTTCTTCTCGTCTCTTTCTAACCTAGATAGGTGGTCTGCTACAAGGTTTTCTATTCCTTTCTTGTCCTTGATTTCCAAGTCGAACTCTTGTAGGAGCAAAACCCATCGTATCAATCGAGGCTTCACGTCTTTCTTGTTTAACAAATATTTGATGGCTGCATGATCTGTGTACACGTTGACCTTTGAACCTACCAAGTACGATCTAAATTTGTCGAATGCAAACACTATAGCCAAAAGCTCTTTTTCTATTGTTACATAATTGACCTGGGCATCATTCAAGGTTTGGCTTGCATAGTAGATCACATGAAGCCTCTTCTCTTTCCGTTTCCCCAAAAATGCTCCCACCGTCAAATCACTAGCATCACACATCAATTCAAATGGCAAACTCCAATCTAGGGTAGAAATGATTGGAGCCGATGTAAGTTCTTTCTTCAAGAGGTCAACAGCTGTATGACACCCTGCATCAAATACAAATGGTGAATCTTTTATCAATAAAGTACACAAGGGTTTCGAAATTTTTGAAAAGTCTTTGATGAAGCGCTTGTAAAACCCGACATGCCCTAGGAAACTCCTAATGCCTTTAACTGACACAAGAGGTGGTAACTTCTCTATCACTTCAATCTTTGCTCTATCCACTTCTATTCCTTGGCTTGAAATTCGATGACCAAGCACTATCCCTTCTTTTACCATAAATAGACACTTCTCCCAATTGAGAACAAGATTCGTTTCCTCACATCTCTCCAACACAAATGTCAAGTTCTTTAAATAGTTATCAAAAGATGTCCCGAAAACCAAGAAGTCATCCATAAAGACTTCTATAAACTTTTCCACCATGTCAGAGAATATTGCCGTTATACACCTCTGAAACATAGCTAGAGCATTACATAACCCAAACGACATTTTTCTGTAGGCAAATGTCCCATAAGGACATTTGAAGGTGGTATTTTCCTGGTCTTTGAGATCTATTGGGATTTGGTAATATCCTGAATAACCATCAAGGAAACATTAGTATTCGTGTCCCGCCAATCTTTCAAGCATCTGATCAATAAAAGGCAGCGGGAAATGATATTTCCTTGTAGCACAATTCAGTTTCCGATAGTCTATACACACTCTCCATCCTGAAATCTTTCGGGTAGGAATCAACTCATTATTGGCATTTTGTACTACGATGACCCCACCCTTCTTTGGCACTACCTGAACTGGGCTCACCCACGGACTATCCGCAATTGGATATATAATTCTTGCATCTAGAAGTTTTAAGATCTCTGCCGTTACTGCCTCTTTCATGTTTGAGTTCAATCTCCTTTGGTGCTCTACTGGTGGCTTGAACTGCTCTTCCATCAAGATCTTGTGCAAACACAAGGATGAGCTAATTCCCTTAATGTCTGAAATAGACCACCCTATAGCCTTCTTATGCTCTCTAAGAACTCTCAACAACTTTCCTTCTTCCACTTTATTCAACAGAGATGACAAAATCACTGGTAAACTTGTTGGTTCTTCTTGGAAGGCATACCATAAGTAAGAAGGTAATTTTTTTAGCTCAAGTAGTGTTGGCCTTTCTATATAGGGAGGAATTCTTGGCTTGCTTTGGCCAAGGTTTTCGAATATTCATCTATTCTTGGTTCGCCACACCGGTATTACATCTAAACTCGCTACACACTCCACTACTTCCTCATCCTTATCTTCAGTTGTTGCGCTTTTACTGATGCAAGCAAGCAAAAGTGCATCCATTCCCTTCTTTCTTAGAAGTTTATCCACACTTGTATCCATACTCTCCACTCTTAAACAATCATCTCCTGGATCCGGCTTCTTCACAATTTTAACCATATCAAATATGACCTTTTACTCACCAACTCTTAAAGTCATCTTGTAATCTCTTAGGTCTATCATAGCTCCGGCAGTCTTCAAGAATAGTCTTCCTAAGAGTAGAGGTACTTATACATCTTCCTCCATGTCTAAAATCATGAAGTCAGTTGGGAAGTATAACTTGTCTACCTTGACTAAAACATCTTCCATCACTCCTCTCGGACACTTGATTGATCGATCCGCTAGTTGCAAAGTGACATTGGTAGGCGTCACTTCTCCGACTCCCAACTTTTGAAAAAATGAGAACGACATTAGATTAATGCTAGCTCCCGAATCAATTAAAGCCTTACTGAATTCTGACGTACCAATGGTACAAGGGATGTTGAATTTCCCCGGATCCTTCAATTTGGGTGGAAGCTTGTTCTGTAGTATAACACTACATTCTTCCGTCAAAGTCACCGTTTCGAACTCTTCTATCTTCTGTTTGTTAGATAGAATCTCCTTCAAGAACTTTACATAGTTCGACAAACGGGATGTTGATGTGAAATTTCTTGAACATTTCCAAGAACTTTGCAAAGATCTGAGCATCCTTATGCTTTCTCAGCCTTTAAGGATTCTATCGGTTGTAACCCTGAAGTTGCTATTGGTTGTCAAAGCCTGGAGGTTGTCTCTGGATCAAATTCTGTTATGGTTATGGTTGTTGTTGTCGGTTATCCTTCCAAGAGAAGTTTGGATGGTTCCTCCATCCTGGGTTATACGTGTTTGAATAGGGATTGTTCTGAGGATTCTGAGTTGCTTGTTGGTTGCTGAAGTTTTTGTTATATCCAATGAAAGCAGCTTGATCTGAAGAATCTGAAGCAAAGGGGGTTCCCATCCTGACATTCGAAACTCATATGTGGTTCTAAACATAGTTCACAGCAAGCAGCTATAGCATGACTACTCCCCGCATTCATCCTGTTCATTTGTCATTTCGTCAACCTCGAGGACACCAGGACCCTTTTTCAACACCTGTCTTTCTTCCCCCAATGGCTATTATTACTGGCCATTCCTTCTATGAAATCATAGGCTACATCTATTGTCTTGTTCAGGAGCGACCCTCTGGAAGCTGCATCCACAAAATTCCTAGTTGCTTATGAGATTCCATTGTAAAAGGATTCCAAAATCTGCCATTTTGCCAATCCATTGTATGGACACTTCTTAATCAGCTCCTTGAATCTCTTCTGTGATTTGTAGAGATTCTCCTTATCAAATGCCACAAAGGAAGTTATGTCATTCCGAAGGCGGGCAGCTTTTCCTGGAGGGAAATACTTGTTCAGAAACTGCTGAGCCAATTGCTTGAATAATTCAATGGAATCCGGTGGTAATGATTGTTGCCATGATTTCGCTCGATCCTTCAGAGAGAACGGAAACAACTTCAGCTTGATGAAATTTTCTGTTACTCCATTGTAGCGAAAGGTCTCACATATCTCGTTGAAGTTCTAGAGATGCTGGTTCGGGTCTTCAAGTGGATGGCCATAAAACTGAATCGTGTTCGAGATTATTTGAATCAAAGCTGGTTTGTTCACAAAGTTACTAGCCGCAACTGTTGGTCTTCTAATGGACGAAACATTCTGGTCCACCCGTGGACTGATAATCTCGTGGAGACTCCTTTGGTCAACTCCCCTGATATCTACTGGTCCTTGGACCAGTTTAAGTTGATCCGAAACTATGGGAGGATTTTGAACATCAACAGGATTTGCCACTGCTCTATTTCTTCATCGATTTCGGCGATTTCTCCTTGCCATTCCTTCAATATCTAGATCAAATTGCAAATATTACAGACTGTTACTCCTTGTACGTTGGTGCATACAAGAGCAACTTGCCTGAAATGATACAATAAGAAATTTAAAAGTAAAACGTTCAAATTAGTTATAACCAAATATTTCCAATATCAAATACAACTAGGTCCCCGGCAGCGGCGCCAAAAATTGATTGTGTCAAACTAGACTTGTTGACTCTCGCAATAGCACGAGGTCGGAATGATAGTATAGTGACAATGTAGGGATCGTTCCCACAGGGAAAAAGGTTATGGTTATTTGAATTCAAAGGCATGTCAACTATTTGAACAATCTAAAACATGAGTTTTCAAGAATTGCAATAAAGTAAATTAACTCAAACACAAACTAAATTATCTAACTTAACACTTATAGAAATGTATGGAAAACATGTTAGAACTCGAATCCGCTTTAACTCTCCCAATAGCACACTTGACTTCTTTGACTCCAAATTCGTGCGTGTACATGCTATAGATTCGTATTCCCTAAACGAATCTCTAACCTCTCTCGATGTATTAGAGATAGTATCTATACATACCCGGAATCTTTCTCAAGAAATCCAGACAATATGTATAGACCCATTAAGCATTTAGAATACAATTTGAACCCTATACGCTAGCCTAGTGGTTCTAGCACTTTCTAGTCAAGCATAGTGAACATTTATCTAAGCATTGTCAAACACATCTCCTCTCGGTACTTAGCATCCAACCATAGATCGATTACAAAATGATCAATTAAGCAAAAGCCTTAAGCATTCAAAACATCCATATAGCTCCACAAGCACAAAAATAGAGAAATCAAAGAGTGTATCACAAATGAATCAAGGGTTAAGCATCATCTTGTTCTAACATAAGAATAATTAGCTCATTCTATACAAAAATAAACATAGATGAGCTAACATCAATACAAATCATGAATCAATATAAAGAAACAAGAGAAGAGAAGAGTTGAAGAGATAAAACTAAATTGTAGCTTCAATCTCTTGTAGCTTCCTTGGATCAACCAAACCCTTCCCTAGCTTATCAAATCTTGAAGAACTCGGTCTAGAAATGAAGAGAGAACCCCAAAATCGTCAAGGAACAGAGCTTGTCTGGTGTGTTTTTCAATTTTCAGATCACCTTTCTCTCACCTCTCTCTTTTTACTTTATAGGCAACAAAAAGCCCCCCCCCACTTGTTTAGGAGGGTCCCAAAGACACCCTCTCAGCCTCTAGGAACATCCCCCTCAATGTTTAATCAGAGATAAGAGAGGAGGTCCCACAATAAAGCCACTCATCTGTTCGAGAAACAAAGTATTCAAGATCCGTCATAATGTGCGGTTCGATGTGCGGTTCGATGTGCGGTTTACTTTGACACATCGTACCTCACATTAGTTTAATTTAAGTGGCTGGAATCTTGTGCGGTACGAAGCGCGGTTCATGTTTTCTTCTGGTGCGATACGTGTACTGCACTTTAAGCTTTGTAATTTCCTCTGCCATCTCACACGGTACGAAGTGCGGTTCACTTCGATGCCACGTACCGCACTTATTATGCTGCTCTCTTAAGCAGTGCGAAGTGCTGTTCACTTCGACACCGCGTACCTCACTTACTTCTAGTATTTCGGTTGTCCTGCTGCGCGGTACGAAGTGTGATACGCACTTCCTTCTAGTGCGATACGCGTACCGCACTTATCGTTCTATACTAAGCTAAAACCTTTGTTTCACTCGAAAGCTCCCGGTTTCGTACAAGTCCTGGCTATAGAGGATCTGTTTAAGTATTTAGAACATCAAAATATAGGGATTGCAAAGAAAACGAGAGAAAAATTATATAAAATGTTGGGTACGTAAAGAATGAAAAACTAGATTATCAGGAAGCATCCAAGGTGATGTCCGACATAAACGAATCGAGCTCCCTCTACCAAATCAAGGCTCCCCGAGGTGGAAACTACCTTGTAACCTCCCCAGAAGTCCACCATCTCTCCAGACATAAGTGAGAGTCTGTTAATCAATAGGCACATACCTCAGAATTGCCTCATCTAGCCAGGAGAAGATTCAGACCTATCTGGACAGGTAGCAGGTGAAACAAATATTATGGTGTGTAATGTAAATCTAGAGGGGGAGGGGGGGGGGGGGGTGAATAGACTTTAATTAAATTTTACCCAATTTTCGTTAAGAGTCAAATTGACAAAAATGAACCTAGCTAGTTACAATAAAATCACAAGTGTAAAAATACGGAAATATAAACGACACTTGAGATATACGTGGAAACCCTCCAAATGGGAAAAACCACAGGCTGATGAATGCGCCACACTAGAACCTCGAATCCACTAATGGCAAGGAATTACAACCTAATCCCGGTTTAATCCACCACCACTACCTAATCCCGGTATAAGTGAACCTAGTTCATCTTGCTTGTGCTTTAAGCTACCTACTCCCAAAAGCAACACAAGTCTTACTTCTCAATGAAAAGATAAAGTGTCCTAAGTGAATATGTGATGATATTCAATGAACAAACAAGGCTAGGAAACCCTATATGCTTATCTAGGATAATGAGATGACAATTAATGCAATCCTAGATATCAAGTGCTAAATGACATGTTCAAATAGTTTAGCTAAACATAGATCAATCAATCCTATGAAGCTATCACAATACAACACTCAATCATGTCATCACAACAATCTCTAATTTGTATCTAGAAATATTCTAAGAGAATACAATTAATTAAAGAGATGGTTTAGCAAGCAAAAACACTTAACTTGTAAGAAGATAGTGAAGAGCTTACCAAACAAGATGCGATGAAGCAACCATATCCATAGATGCACTATAGATGAACTTAGATGATGCAAGATGAAGTTTTGATGCACATGGGAATGCTTTGAGTGATTAAAAATGAGTTCTTGGAAGTGTTTTTCCTTTGAAATGTGTTCTAAGGAAAATATATGATATTTTGAACTCTTACACGACCTTAAGATAATGAGATATATATATTTATATATGAGATGCAAACAAAGTGATGTCGTTTTGGAAAAAAAATGTTCCAGTTTCTTCATTGTGCGCTGGTGAGGTGCGTTGGTCGAGTAGCTCACCACCAGCGCACTGTCTAAAAATTTTAATAGGTGCTGCACAGTAGCATAACACAAGCACAAAATCACTGGAATGTTTGCGCTGGTGAGGCTGCGCTAGACTAGTGGCGCACCACCAGCGCATGCATATTTTTCCAACCATGCACGGTTGCAGTAGCGCACCTCAGTGGCGCATGACTAGCGACAGTCCACTATGAATGTTGCACTGGTGGGGTGCGCAGGTCGAATAGCGCACCACCAGCGGAAGGCCTATTTTTTCAACACTCAAATGCATAAAAACAATAAGTGCAAGAGTGATGAAATTGCATCCTATTATAATGCCTAGCATGACATAAAACTTTCATAGCAAGATGCAAATAGGTCAATCAAGAGTCATTTAAACTAAAATGCACACAAGAAAACACTCAACATATATGATCAAGAGTTATGCATGAATATGTGAGTGTGTGCAACTATCTCTTCAAAGTAAGTAAGCATAAGAATTTTACCTTTGGTGCTTCTCCTCTTGAGGTCTTGAGAGCCCCTTACATGAACCAACAATGTGGTTGTTCACGAAATAAGCCAATCAATAAATGAGGACTTTTCAATTCCCCCCTTTGGCTATTTCGTGAAAAAACCACCACTCACATTGATCCTCACAAAACAAAACAGAAAACACCGGGAAAATATTCTACATTACAAGGAGATAAACATAAAAAAAAACTTAAAGTCTTCAATCTCTTGTAGAACTTTCAACCCTACACACAAGGCAAGCACAAATACACTTTCCAAACCAAGTGCATGTGAGATGATCAATTGAATATAAAACAAAAGCATTTTCCATTAGAAATATGAGTATGATATCATGAAATGCTCATGCAATGCTCCCCCTCAACGGGTTACTCCCCCTACATGTAATCTCCCCCTCAAACAAGTACACTCATGCAATGCTCCCCCTTAAAGCCAACACATGCTACTCCCCCTTTTTGTCATGATATAGGCAAAGGAGAAGTCCCCAACCGGGTCACTCAAGGCAAAGAAAGAAAAGAGCATACAAGATTGCTGCATAATTATATAAGCCACATTTATGCAACTCTATTAGTATGAGAGAAACAAGGAGATTTATTTGAAGAAAATGTGTGAATCAAAAATGCTTTGCATACAATACATGTTGCATTCAAGTCCAAAAACAATGGTATTTGGCAAAGCAAATGACAAAAGTTTACAATATAATTCAAACCAATTTCACCATTTGTCATGAGAGAAGCAAGGATATAGAGTTTTATAGATATCAAGTTTTTAAAGCACTATATCCAACTTTAAAAACAAAACATGGCATGAGCAACTTTGTGCCCTATTTGATTTTTTCAGGAGGATACCCGTATGATAATAGCCATGTTCAACTAATAAAGAAAGATAGACTTGATTAAACAATTTAGTCTCACTAGTATGTTTCACACAATGTGTTGCATATAACAATTACAATCAACAAATCATGCTTTATCATTTGTCATTATCATGTCATTTAAGAATTATCATGTCATGGAGATAATTATAGGTCATTCAACATGTACTTCCAATGTATATCTCCTAGTCCAAAAATGCATGTTTGAACATAAATATGACATGGATTATAATCAAAGCAAAGCTCACACTTATTTAAGAAAATACAATATACTATAAGTGCAACCAAGCTACTCAAGCAATCAATAAAGAGGCATAAACATATTTAAGAAAAATTGCATGCAACAAGTATACAATAGCTCTCTTTGATTGAGTTCCCCATATGGGGTCAAGGACCACAACACATCACTCCATTAAACAAATCCCAATAGATTTACTAAGAGTCTTGAATCTAGTAAAATCTAAGGGTTTAGTAAATAGATCCGCTAGTTGATCATTTGTACCTACATGCTCAAGTACAATGCATTTGCTCTCAACTAGTTCTCTAATGAAATGATAACGGATGTCAATATGCTTAGTCCTAGAATGCTGAATTGGATTCTTTGTAATATTAATTGCACTCATGTTATCACAAAAAAGAGTAAGAGTACCTTGATTGAATCTAAAGTCGACTAGCATTTGCTTCATCCAAAGGAGTTGTGTGCATCCACTCCCAGCAGCAATGTATTCGGCCTTAGCCATGGACAAGGAAATCGAATTTTGCTTCTTGCAAAACCAAGAGACAAGGTTATTCCCAAGGAAAAAGCAACAGCCTGGTGTACTTTTTCTATCATCACAATTTCCTGCCCAATCTGCATCACTAAAGCCTACAAGACTAGCATTGGTGTCAAAAAAGTACCAAATCCCATAGTTGGATGTCCCATTCACATATCGAATGATTCTTTTAACAGAAGAGAGATGTGACTCCTTAGGATCCGCTTGGTACCTAGCACATACACCCATACTAAAAGAGGTATCGTGCCTACTTGCGGTCAAATAGAGCAAGCTACCAATCATGCCACGATATAAAATTTGGTCCACACTTTTACCACTAGCATCCTTGCTTAGCTTCAAAGTGGTACTCATGGGTGTATCACAATGTTTGGCACTTTCAAAGCTAAATTTCTTCACTAGGTTTTTGGCATATTTAGCGTGAGATATGAAAATCCCATCATCCATTTGCTTAATTTGTAAACCTAGAAAGTAACTTAGCTCACCGACAAGACTCATCTCAAATTCATGAGATATGACATCAACAAATTGTTGGACTTTGGTGTCATTGGTGGAGCCAAAGAATATATCATCAACATAGATTTGAGCTATAAAGAGCTCATCTTTGTTTTTCTTAATGAATAGAGTCTTGTCAACACTACCCCTAGTGTAGCCATTGTCTATGAGATATTGAGTGAGACGCTTATACCAAGTCCATTGGTGCTTGTTTCAACCCATATAAAGCTTTGTTGAGGTGATAGACATGATTAGGGTGGTGAGGATCCACAAACCCCTTCGGTTGCTTAACAAACACTTTCTCTTGCAAGACACCATTTTGGAAGGCACTCTTAACATCCATTTGATATAATTTGAACTTGTGCAAACAAGAAATGGATAAAAGAAGCCTAATGGACTCAATCCTAGCAACGAGAGCAAATGTCTCCTCAAAGTCAATACCTTTAATTTGAGAGTATCCTTATGCTACAAGCCTAGCCTTGTTTCGCACAATGTTGCCATCCTCATCGAATTTGTTCCTATATACCCACTTCGTGCTTATCACATTGGTGTTCTTAGGCCTAGGAACTAGAGTCCAAACCTCATTCCTTTCAAATTGGTTAAGGTCTTCTTGCATGGCAAGAACCCAAAATTCATCTTTTAAGGCTTCATCAATTTTCTTGGGTTCTATTTGAGAGGTGTAACATGTGTAGCTAATTAGATTATCCATTTGATGCCTAGTCCTAACACCCTCACTAACCTCTCCAATGATGTCCTCTTTGTCATGGAGTTTCTTAACCCATGAAGCAGGTTCTTTTGAGTTCAAGGGAGGAAGCCTATCAATAGGTTGTGTTATGTCATCATCAAGGTTAGTCTTTTCAACATTAGAGACATCAACAACCTTCTCCAAAGGGGAGTCATCAACTAAATCTACCTCCTTCTTATGGTCATTACTTTTGAGCCAAGTATCATCAATGACAACATTAGATGATTCCATTACGGTCCTAGTTCTTAGATTAAAAACTCTATAGGCTCTACTATTCAAGGCATAGCCAATAAAGATACCCTCATCACTCTTAGCATCAAATTTGGCAAGTTGATCACGGTCATTCAAAATGTAGCATTTGCTTCCAAAGGTGTTGAAGTAGCTAATATTTGGCTTTCTACCTTTCCATAACTCATAGGAGGCTTGCCTAGTGTGGGGCCTAAGGAAGACTCTATTTCCTATGTAGCAAGCCGTATTGACGGCCTCGGCCCAAAAATTCTTAGGGACATTATTGTTAAGCAACATCACACGGGCCATTTCTTGAAGAACCCTATTTTTCCTCTCAACAACTCCATTTTGTTGAGGTGTCTTAGGAGCCGAAAACTCATGAGAAATGCCTAGACTATTGCAAAAGTTTTCAAAATGGGGATTCTCAAATTCCTTCCCATGGTCACTCCTAATTCTCTTAATGCTTTTAATCTTAGAATTCATTTCATTTTGAATTTTAGAGCAAAGCATTTTAAACTTGTCAAAATTTTCAGATTTTTCTCTAAGGAAATAGGTCCAAGTGTACCTAGAGAAGTCATCTACACACACAAAAATGTATCTCTTTCCACCTAAACTCTCAGTTTGCATAGGACCCATAAGATCCATGTGGAGAAGCTCTAGAGGTTCTTTGGTGGTTATATACTTGCCCTTTTTGTGAATACTTTTGGTTTGCTTCCCGTGTTGGCAAGGTCAACAAACACCATTAACTTTTTTCCCAAGCTTGGGAAGGCCTCGCACAACATTAAACTTATCTAAGATTCTTAGATCCCTAAAGTTCATATGACCAAGTCTTTCATGCCACAACTCTATTTGTTCATCCTTGGACACATTACAAGACACACTTCTAGCCTCAAGACAATAGCAATTGTCACTAGACCTCATACCTTTTAACAATGTTTGTCCATTAGGCAATAGGATAGAACAATTATTTTTCCTAAACAAGATGGAGAGACCATCATCACTAAGATGTGAAATGCTTATCAATATGGCTTTTAGACCATCAACATACAAAGCATTTGACAAAGAGGGTAATCCGGGAATGGAAATGTTTCCCTTTCCTTTGACCTTCTTTTTGGATCCATCACAAAAGGTGACATTTCCTCCCTCCTCCATCACAAGAGTCTTAAAGAAACTCTTATTTCCGGTCATGTGCCTAGAGCACCCACTATCCAAATACCAAAAATCACAAGAATGAGCTTTCAAAGCAATTTACGCAACATGGCAAAGGTGTTCATCCTTTCTAATCCACCTAGGTGCAGTATTTTCCTTCATAGTGGTCAATGGTACATGGGCTCTAAATGTCCTAGGATCATGTAAAGGTGTTCCAGTTTTCCTAGTGACATGCATCATGGCTCTAGATGTCCTAGGATCAGGTATCATGGCTCTAGATGTTCTAGGATCATGCTTCATGGCTCTAGCCTTTTTCTTTTCTATCATGCTTTCAATCCTACACAATTTGATATACCTAAAGCAATTTGGTCTTATGTGACCATCAATACCACAAAAATGGCAAGTAGGTAAAAAGTTAGGAATTATACCATATCCTTGAGGATGCATTGGAGCCTTCCCATGTCTTTATGGTTGTCTTGCTTGTTGTTGAGGAGCTTTCCTTCTTTTTTATTAAGCAAGACTTGATTGCTTCCTTTGTTGAGCTTGCATGATAGGTGTCTTCCCTTTGTGAGCTTTTGGTTGAGGGAAGTTAACTTGAGGAGCCCTTGTAGGATGAGCTTGAGGTAGGCTTCTTGGTGCCACATTCACTTGAGCACTATTTGAACACTCTCCTAGATCAAGCTTCTTCCTAGGAGTTTGATGAGGAGAGGACCCATTGAAGTTCATGCTTCTTACAAAAATGGTCTTGCTTGGAGTGGAGGACATCTTGTCATCTTCAAACCCAAGCCCCTTCTTGTCATTTGGCCTTTATCCAACATCTAGCATGTGGTCAAGTTTTTTGGTGCTAGAGTTCATCTTGGTCAACAATTCTCTAGCATCTTCAAACTCTTTCGTCAACCCTTCTTCACTCCTCTTAGATCTTTCTAACTCTTCATTTAGTTGGTCAACTTGAGTTGAGAGGTCTAGGTTTTCTGCTCTTAATCTCTTGATCTCATTCTTGTTCTTTAATCTTGAGCTCTCAAACTTAGCCATGTAGTCCTTGAGATCCATCCTATCCACACTTCCATTTGTGGATTATGATGAAGATCCATCATCACTTGAGTAGTCTTCCTCTTGACTATCATTCTCTTCTTCACTAGCATCTTTGCTCCTAGGAGAGGAAGTAAATGCTATGAAGTTAGCCATGAGTTCTTCATCATCCAAAGACTCATCTCCTTCATTAGAGTTATCACTTTCACTCCATATGGTAGCCATCACTTTTCCCTTCTTCTTGTTCTTGTGATTTGCACATTCTGGGGCAAATTGACCTATTCCACCACATTCATAGCATTGGACTTCTTTCTTCTCGGTCTTTTCTTGCCTAGGCTCAAACTTTTTGAAGGGAGCCTTCTTCTTCAAGTCTTGACCCTTGGATCCAAAGCCTTTCTTCTCGGACTTGTAGAATTTCTTGAACTTCCTCATTAGCAAGGCCATCTCTTCACCCGAGTCATCACCTTCCTCCTTCTTAACTTTGGAGGCTTTCAAAGCAATATCTTTTTACTTTTTCGATGGTGTGGGGTTAGGACATTTTCTAGATTCTTAAGCTAAAAGCCTTCAATCACTTCACTTGGCTTCATGTCCTTGTAACCACTATTTTCTTCCAATGCCGTCACCTTAGACTCAAATATATCAGGTAGAGATCTCATAATCTTCTGCTTGATCTTCTTATCCGAATAAGGATCACCAAGTTGATGACTTTGGTTCACAATGTCCATCAACCTCAGTTCAAAGCCATTGAAGCACTCGTTCTCATCCATCTTTAGCAATTCGAATTGCGTTTGGAGAACTTGAAGCTTCGATTCTTTAACCACATCGGTTCCCTTATGTGCAACTTCTAGGATATCCCATGCTTCCTTACCTATCCTAGTATTTTGAACCAACTTGTATTGGTTATCATTCATTGCACATAGGATGGCATGCATTGCCTTCATATTCCACTTTGAAGCCTCAAACTCTTGCGCATTCCACTGTGCCTTAGGTTTGATTACATTATCTCCTCCATCTGCAGGAGTCATCATGGGTGGAGTGTAGCCATCTTCAACCGCCATCCATGCCCTGTCATGAATTTGGCAAATATACGACTCCATTTTGCCTTTTCATGAGGCATAATTCAATCAGGTGAGGAGTGGAGGTCAAGAACTGGAAGCTACTTCATTGCCACCGTTTCCACTCATTGTGTTTATGAATAAATGATATGAATGCAAGTGTATAAATGGTCAACACAAACACACAAAATGCAACACACACCAAAGTGAGTAAGAATCACCTATGTATGTCTAGGAACCTGCTCTGATGCTAATTGAAACAAATATTATGGTGTGTAATGTAAATCTAGAGGGGGGGGGGGGGGGGTGAATAGAATTTAATTAAATTTTACCCAATTTTCGTTAAGAGTCAAATTGACAAAAATGCCCCTAGCTAGTTACAATAAAATCACAAGTGTAAAAATACGGAAATATAAACGACACTTGAGATATACGTGGAAACCCTCCAAATGGGAAAAACCACGGGCTGATGAATGCGCCACACTAGAACCTCGAATCCACTAATGGCAAGGAATTACAACCTAATCCCGGTTTAATCCACCACCACTACCTAATCCCGGTATAAGTGAACCTAGTTCATCTTGCTTGTGCTTTAAGCTACCTACTCCCAAAAGCAACACAAGTCTTACTTCTCAATGAAAAGATAAAGTGTCCTAAGTGAATATGTGATGATATTCAATGAACAAACAAGGCTAGGAAACCCTATATGCTTATCTAGGATAATGAGATGACAATTAATGCAATCCTAGATATCAAGTGCTAAATGACATGTTCAAATAGTTTAGCTAAACATAGATCAATCAATCCTATGAAGCTATCACAATACAACACTCAATCATGTCATCACAACAATCTCTAATTTGTATCTAGAAATATTCTAAGAGAATACAATTAATTAAAGAGATGGTTTAGCAAGCAAAAACACTTAACTTGTAAGAAGATAGTGAAGAGCTTACCAAACAAGATGCGATGAAGCAACCATATCCATAGATGCACTATAGATGAACTTAGATGATGCAAGATGAAGTTTTGATGCACATGGGAATGCTTTGAGTGATTAAAAATGAGTTCTTGGAAGTGTTTTTCCTTTGAAATGTGTTCTAAGGAAAATATATGATATTTTGAACTCTTACACGACCTTAAGATAATGAGATATATATATTTATATATGAGATGCAAACAAAGTGATGTCGTTTTGGAAAAAAAATGTTCCAGTTTCTTCATTGTGCGCTGGTGAGGTGCGTTGGTCGAGTAGCTCACCACCAGCGCACTGTCTAAAAATTTTAATAGGTGCAGCACAGTGGCGCAACACAAGCGCAAAATCACTGGAATGTTTGCGCTGGTGAGGCTGCGCTAGACTAGTGGCGCACCACCAGCGCATGCACATATTTCCAACTATACGCGGTTTCAGCAGCGCACCTCAGTGGCGTATGACTTGTGACAGTCCACTGTGAATGTTGCACTGGTGGGGTGCGCTGGTCGAGTAGTGTACCACCAGCGCAAGGCCTATTTTTACAACACTTAAATGCACAAAAACAATAAGTTCAAGAGTGATGAAATTGCATCCTATTTTAATGCCTAGCATGACATAAAACTTTCATAGCAAGAAGCAAATAGGTCAATCAATAGTCATTTAAACTAAAATGCACATAAGAAAACACTCAACATATATGATCAAGAGTTATGCATGAATATGTGAGTGTGTGCAACTATCTCTTCAAAGTAAGTAAGCATAAGAATTTTACCTTTGGTGCTTCTTCTCTTGAGATCTTGAGAGCCTAAGCTACCCTTACATGAACCCCAATAATATGGTTGTTCATGAAATAAGCCAATCAACAAATGTGGACTTTTCAGCAGGAAGCTCGCCAAAAGCCTCGTTGTCACCAATCAAGGCCTACGGGGTTACCCCTAACTCCAAGGGACCTGGAAAGGTCGGTCCGAACCTCTAGTACAATAACTAGGGCATGGATTTACCTCGCCTCATGAAACAGTGAACACCATACTCGACGACCTCCTAAAAGAATCACACCATGAAGGCACAGGATCATATCCACACCTAATAAACATTAAATCGCCACATGCGTGCGGGGCAAGAGATTGAGTCCAAAGAGGAAACAAACTTATCTCTAACAAAGATATTCTAAACTCCGTCATTAATCCAAAGTCAATGACTTTTAAATAAGAGATCCTGCCTGATAAAGAGGGATGGGGTTTAGATAATCATGGCGGGAGAATCACAAATTTAACCAATTTGGATTGTGTATAAATACGCCCAGATATGCTCCAAGGAAAGAAAAAAAGAAAAATTAACAAAATTATGAGTCATGGCCTAAATTTTGTAATCAGAACACGGCCGTCGTTGTATTCTACTATTCGATAGGCACGAGATTGCCACCCTACTGTATCCTAGTGAGAATTGAGAGTGATCGAGAGATTTTTGTATGAAATACATGATCTATAACAAAGAGATATATTCCCATTTTCATTATATTCAAGCTTGAACACCCACATTTATTCAAAAAAGAAAGGTACGAGGTTTCTACCCCGGTCGCCACCTCCGTGGTAGCGGTCTCGAGGGTGTTAGCTAAAATTTCTCACCTCGAGTAAACTTTCCGTTAACACTTTCTGGCAACGTTTGTCGGAATCCCACACCATTGTTTTTACATTTACAAGTTTATTATTTTACAGTGATTATGAGGCTTTCCTCCTCTCAAAGACTACTCGAGACCTCAGGACATCAATCTACCCCCTCGACCAAGAAAGGGTAGAAGAAGGGAAAGAAATCCAAGCATCACAAGCCAGCCTCGTATCAACCAGAAGTGAAGTGAGCTCCAACCCTTCAAGCAATGAACCAAACTATAATCAACCAGCATGCTGCAGCCATTGTGGAGAATGTATGCCTCAGACTAGCTGAAGAAGGAATTTCTCATCAGTTGGTAGATCTTGATACCCGAGGAGAGGCGAGCAGATCTTTTGCTAGGAAACCACCTTCAATCGGTTAGGACCCCCTCCACTGGTTCCTTCCCACAATAGGACATGACTCGTAACTTCTATCTGGGACAAGCTAGGGCCCATGCCCTCAATCCCAGACAGGTCGACCTACTATCAACCCAGGTAGGTCAAGTCGGCAGCCGACACTCCGCCAAGGGCACCACGTAGCCCCCCTCGACCGACGGCTTTAGAAGGGAACCTCGAGATGAAGCAGTTGGTATTCAACAAATTGCACAAGCAGAGCCCTCCCCTGAAGATAACAAAATAGGGGTATCCAGCTCGTCGGAGGGATTTGACAATGAGAGTTCCGAGGTTGATTCTAAGAAGCACGAAAATAAGCACCTGAGGGAATACTGGCTAAGATGCAGAAGAAGATCCTGCAGTTGAAAAGAAGAAATGGTAATGAGGTCAAAAAGAACCTCTGAGTGAGATGAACGCCTCATTTACTAGAAGGATTCTAGAGACAGAGCTCCCACCAAAGTTTTAGATGCCATCAAAAAAGTTTTTCAGCATGAAGGATTTTTGAGCCACTTAGAGAGCTTCGTTCAACAGATGGAAGTCCAGAACACAACCAAGGCCACCATATGCCGGATGTTCCCTGTTATGCTAACAGATTATGCTAAGACCTGGTTCAGAAAGCTACCCACTAGCAGTGTGGATTCCTTCACAAACCGTCAGTTGATTTCTGCTCACAATTTCTAGGGAATTAAACCCGGGTCGACAGATCCATTTTTTTGTAGTACGTGATCCAGGAGATAGGGGAAACCCTCCAGGCTTATATGAAGCGGTTCTATAAAGAAGTCATCTAGGTGGGGGTCTTCAGTGAGAAAGAGACCCTTGCCAATTTCAGGCGGAACCTGTGGGAGGGAAAGCTTTTTCGATTCTTTGCTAAGCGACCCTCTATGATAGGGCTCTAAAGTAAATCAAAGTCGACGTGCAACTCAAGGTCAAGATGGAGCATCACGATATGAGAACCGTGAAGTGCCAGAAGAAGGAAGCCCTCGGACCTGAGCCAGCTCAGAAAAATAAGGATAAACCTACCAATAGGTTGACATACCGTTTCCCCGCTTCTCAACCCAAGTAAGAAAGGTATCTAGTAAGGTAAACCCTTCGGCGGGCTTCGTCTTCTCCCAGTATAGTGGCCCTTGTAACTCGAGATGAGAGAGGGTATGATCACTACAATCCCTTAAATGCATCTTGTAAAACAATTTATCTTACCATTCAGGATAAGGGGCTACTACAGAAGCCCGCACCCATGAAAGCCCCAGTCGATAGGAGAAACTAGTACAAGTACTATGACTTCCATTAAGACGTGGATTACAACACTTCAGAGTGCTATAACCTGCGTAATCAGATCGAGACTATGACAAAGGGAGGATGTTTAATAAAGTTCCTGCAACAGGTCAGGGATAATATTCATACTGGAAGGGAAGTTCAGGCTGAGATCCGTGAGCATGCCGAAAAGAGAAAGGGAGAGTAGGTGAATCTGATAAAACAAATCCAGGTGATACATACCATCAGCGAAGGGCCCACTCAGGTTGGCACCTCCAATAATTCTAGAAAGAACCACACAAGGATGATCCCTCGCATAGATGAAGGGCGAGGTATCTTCAAGGTCGACTAGAGCTCGGCTGACCCCTCCTAGTTAGCACAAATTATTTTCACCGTGGCAGATGTCTATAACACTGTGTAGCCTCAAGATGATCCCATGGTGGTCACGGTACAGATTTCCAACTGCATGGTCCACCGCGTTCTTGTTGACACAGGCAACATCGTCGACTTCCTCAATAAAGATACCTTAAAGAAGCTGAATTTTAAACAATACTGTTACAATAGCTGCACTACCCCGCTGTATGGATTCGTTGGGGAATCGATCATACCTGTGGGATCAAAGATCCTCATAGTAATCGTTGGAACAACACCTCTCTAGCAAAATGTTATGACAGACTTCGTAGTGGTACCCCATTCCTGGGGAAGGCCTACAATGTGATACTAGAAAGACCTTTCTTGTCATCCTTGAAGGGGGGTCCTGTCTATTTACCATAACGTCCTAAAGCTTTAGTAGGAGACAAGGTAGGGGAGATACGAGGTGATCGAGAAGCAATCAGGAAGTGTTATGCAGTATTCGCTAACCCGATAGCTCTTGCAAAGCAGTCTGCATAGGTTACGATGATCCAGTAAGGGGTAACGCCCAAGATGATCTTGGACAATATAGAGCCCAAAGATCACCTAAAGGATGACCGCGTGATGCCAGATGTGGAAGAACAGAACAGGGAATAGGCCAGCGGGTATCTTGTGGATAAGCTAGAAGAGATACCCATCTGGATGGACGATCCCTCGAATGTTGTCAAGGTCGGAGCAACCCTTGAGCCAGAAGTGAAAGAGGGTCTGATCAGACTCTTCAAAGAATTCAATGACATCTTCACTTAGGGTCACGATGAGATGCTCGGGATCCGACCTTCAAGCCTGTCAAGCAGAAAATGTATCACTTTAACACTAAGGAATAATGCAGTTCAGGAGGAAGTAGAAAAACTAATCAGAGCAGGCTTCATTAGAGAGGCGCGTTACCCCGAGTGGATCGCCAGCATGGTCATGGTTACAAAGGCGAATGAGAGATGGTATATGTGCGTTAAATACACCGACCTCAACCGGGTAAGTTCAAAATATAGTTTTCCTTAGCCAAAAATCCACCAGTTAGTTGACTCCACATCCTGAAACAAGCTCCTGAACTTCATGGATGTATTCTCATGGTACAACCAAATAAAGATGCATCCAGTCGACCAAGATAAGACCAGTCTCATTACCGGGTGAGGTTTGTACTGTTACAAAGTGATGCCGTTTTGTCTTAAAAACGCTGGGGCTACATACCAGCACTTTGTTAACCGACTGTTTAGGCCTGAGAATGGAAAGTCGATTGTGGTGTACATCGACAATATGATCACAAAGTCACAATCCTCAAAAGAACATCAGGACGACCTTCACAGAACCCTCATGATCCTTTTTGAAAACCATATGAGATTGAACCCCTATAAATGTACTTTCGGGGTAACTGAGCGGAAGTTTCTAGGCTTCATGGTTTATGAGAGAGGCATAAAGGCTAACCTAGAAAATAACAAGGCTATCTTGGACCTAGAATCCCCCACACCACTCAAACAGGTACAAGTCTTGACCAGACAGGTAGAAGTGCTAAACAGGTTCATTTCTCGCTCAACGGATAAATGTCTCCTTTTTTTCAAAACTATCAAGCAGGGAAGAAACTTGAAATGGGACCAGGAGAGCGAGCAGGCCTTTCAAGCATTGAAGAAATATCTAACGAGCCCTCCATTGGTAGTCAAACCAAGTCCTGAAGAGAAGCTGTATATTTACGTGGTTGTTTCACAAACTGCAGTAAGTGGGGCCTTGGTCAAGGAATATGGAGATAGCGTCCATCGACTTATCTACTACGTAAGTCACACTCTAACCAAGTTGGAGAAAAATTATACTCTTTTGGAAAAGCTCGCCTATGCTCTGGTGACTTCAATAAAGAAGCTTCGTCCGTACCTTCAAGCTCACTCAATAGCCATAGTGACAGACCAATCTCTCTGTCAATTTTTATAAAGGTCGGACATATCTGGAAGACTGGTTTTATAGGCCTTGGAACTCATCCAAATTGATTTAAATTAGAACCCCAAGACCACAATCAAAGCTCAAGCTTTGGTGGACTTTGTAGTAGAGTTCTTAGCGCCCTAGGGCAAGCAACCTCCGCAACGGTAAATAACTCCTGAGAAGATTTCAGAGTTCGATAACTGACCAGTGGGTTGCAAGCTCTGGATCCTATACACATATGGGGGATCCTTGCAAACCGGGGAGGAGCTGGCATAGTGATAACAGACCCAGAGGGGACTGAATGTTGCCACTATTTCAGATTCGAATTCAAGGCCACCAACAATGATGCGGAGTATGAAGCCCCCTAGCCGCGTTGAAGGTAGCCATCCAGCTCGGGGTCGATTACGTGCAAGTCATGAGTGACTTATTTATCATAGTTAATCAAGTTTCCGGGGTTTATCAGGCAAAAAGGGGATAACATGATCGCCTACTTGAAGTTAGTTCAACTGCTTAAGAATAAATTTAAGGGATTCAAGATCGAGCAGGTGCCTCGACAACAGAATCATCAAGCTAATGTCCTAGCCAAGATAGTTAGGAAGGGTGGCCAAGCCTTACCATAGGGAGTCCCCCTCCAAGTGATCTCCCAACCAAGCACAATATCGGGCAAGGAGATTTGTACCCTCGATCTTCAGCCATGCTAGATGGATCCAATAGTTGTTTATCTCCAAGAAGGAAAGCTTCCCGAGGAACTCGATCTAGATAGAAGAATTAAAAGGCTCTCTGTCAAATATTGACTGGTAGACGGATACCTCTACAGGAGAGGCAGATCCCTTCCCCTGCTTCGGTGTTTGTATCCCCGATGATGCCAAATGGGTGTTGAGAAAGGTTCACTCTGGGGAATGCGGGAGCCATATTGGTGGGGAAGCTCTTGCATATTAGGTACTCCACATGGGATATTACTGGCCAACTATCCATCCAGATACGAAGAACTTTGTACAATCCTGTGAATCGTGCCAGAAGACCTCTAACTTGAGTCACCTCCCACCGGAACGTTTGTCATCTCTCAGCTCGCCTTACCCCTTTACTATATGGGGAGTCAACCTGATCGGACCACTTCCCACCGCTCCTGGACAAGCCAAACATGCTATTGTGGCGAACGACTAGTGGGGTTGAAGTCGGACCGCTCTCCCGAATATCGAAAGAGAATACGACAAGGTTTATAAAAAAAAATGTAGTCGACCTAGGTAAGCAGTTTGATAACGACCGATTCAAGTACTTTTACGAAGGATTAGGAGTCAACCTTAGGTTCACTTCAGTAGCCCACCCTCAGACTAATGGGCTGGTTGAATCCACTAATAAGATTATCAAGAAGTTGTTGAATAAGAAATTAAGGTAGAGATAGGGCATATGGGCCGACGAGCTTCCTAATGTTCTCTGGGCTTACCGGACTACAGAGAGACTAGCCACTAGTGAAACACCTAATTCCTTAACCTTCATGGTTGAAACAGTTCTTCCTATCCAGCATAAACTAACCTTCTTCAGAGTACAGCACTTTGAATAAGGAAGCAATGAGGATAAGCTCCTAGCTAATCTAGATCTCTTGAATGAGAAACATTATCGGGTAGTTGAGAAAGTAACGATCTATCAGAGCAAGATCGCAAGGTACTTCAACAGGAAGGTTAGATCTTGAAGCTTCAAGGAAGAAGATCTAGTTCATAGAAAGGTGACCACGAATACCAGGAAGAGCTCAGATGGGGTCCTAGGACCCAATTGGGAAGGACCTTACATGGTAAAGGTAATGGTCTGTAACGGGACATACAAGCTTGAAGACATGGATGGCCGACCCATCAATCACACCAGGAATGTAGATCACTTGAGGTAGTACTACCCTTAAACTGGGGACTCGTGAGCAAACTACCTCTATTTAGGTTTTAATAAAATCCTCAACAACAATGTACATCATTTTTTATCAATAAAGTCTGCTTTCTCCATCTTCGATTATATTCTACATTAATTTCTTTGTATCCAGTTAGGGTCTACACGGGTAAATTTGACATAGCCACCTCAAGACTAGAGATTAGCTAGGGAAGCACCCTCGCTATCCTTGATGCCTCGGTGGGCACCATCCCCCCACCGAGAAGAGTCTGAGTATAAGAGCATAGTTGTCATTCAGATCTCGAGACCAGGAAATATCTAGATAGCCCACATGATGCCTTGGTCGGGCTACCACCCCCAAGGAGGTCTGAGTGTAAGGGCATAGTTGTCATCTAGATCTCGAGACCAGGAAATAGCTAGATAGCCATCTTGATGCCTTGGTCAGGCTACCACCCCCAAGATGGGTCTGAGTGTAAGAGCATAGTTGCCATCTAGTCCTCGAGACCGAAATAGCCGTGAAGCCTTCTTGATGCTTTGGTCGTGCTATATCCCCTTAGAGGAACCAGGGCTTGGAAAATTTTCCTACCTAAAGCCTAATGTCCAAGGTATTATTGGTTACTAATCATCCATGTGCATATGGTTGCCTACTGTGACAACTACAAATTAGCCTGAAATCATATAAGGGGACTGCTTACTAGTATCGTCAAGCTACAAGTTTCTACTGAGAGCTTAGATCTCGAGCTAACTGTCTACTTTCACACTCAAAACAAATTTAAGATCTCTTTATTTTTCACCAAATTCGATTAAGTCAAGCTACTTCCTATATAGGTCGAGATCAGGAATGAAGCAAGGAGATGTCTGTCAAGTCAAAATTCATTGAAGCAAGTACTAATCAAATATAAAGCCAGTCTTCATTAATGATACGGGAGCCCATCCCCTAGAAAGGCTACAATAATCAAGCAGGGAGTCCAAACCAAGGTTTCGGGCTACAAAAGATAAAAGAATGGTAAAGGAAAGACTAGCTAGACATAGCATAAATAAAGAAGAGTGCTCACCCCTTTTTCCGGGCAGTAAAATCAGGTTGTGAATAGGCTGTATTAGGCTCCACCTTCCTCCTAGTGTCCTCCTGGTGTCATTCCCTCAGGTGATTGCTCGTTATGGCTTCCCTCGCCTGCTATCCCCTCTTTCGAAGGATCCTCTAATGCCTGCTGCTCAATTGGGTACTCCTTTAAAACCTCATTAACCACCGCCATAACCTCAGGAGGGATGGCCGTATGGAGAAGGTTTGCCAGAGACTCAATACTGTTCTGCTCAACCTCCAACTCTTCTTTAGAGGGCTCTTTAGAGCAGCTGTGGACCTCCTCCCGACCTTCTGGCAGATCCCCCTTTTGTTGTACAGGCCGAACCCTGCTAAAGGTTTCCTCGGGACTTGAGACTGGCTAGACAAGAGGAGGAAGTGAAGGATCTGTCACGACTGCTTTCTTCCCTGCTCTAGCTCCGCTAGAAGGATCAACTCTATCACCTTCGGGGTGAGACATTTCTATAACCCTGGTCATGATTTCCTCCCTATCCTAGCCTGCAATACTAGAAAGGTCAAAAGGAAGAGGGAGGGTTTCGGTGACTTGGAAGGAGGTATAAAAAAATTTGTCACTGAATGAGGCATCCACTTCCGTTTGCAGCTTGGATACCCTGAGCATGCAAGGCCTGGTTCTCGACTTCTAGCATCTTAGCATCAACCTTCCAGGAATTTTGTTGACTTGCTCGATATTGAGACTGGAGGGTTTCTTGATCGAAAGATCGCCTAACCTCTCGTTGTCACAATGAAGCTCAGCTAGCTCCGCCTCCATCCCTCTCGTGCTAGAGGTCATCTCTTGCACTAGATCTTGAGCCCGTGTAACAACTCCATGGCCTACTTAGCTTTAGCCTTAGCTTTGGTTGCCCGATCGCGGAGAGAGGCCACTTGGTGGCCCAAAGCCACGTTAAATTTGAAGGCCTATAAAAGAGTTCAAGTTAGAAAGTGATGAAACAAACCGTTGCAGGAAAAAATAAAGAGGTTAATTACCTCAACCAAGAGGGCAGACCCCTTGGTGATTAGGATATCTATAGTCATTGAAGCAATCATAGAAAGACTGCCCCCAAGAAACGATGAATTTCCCAGAACCTCGTCAAGCATGGCAGAGCTGGACTGATTTTGTGTGCAAACATGGGGGACCCCTTCAACACCAGCCTTGGGTTAGGAAAGTAGATGGAGAGAAAGAAGCATCTGGCAAGTTAAAAGCGGGGGCGACAGGAGAAGAAGCATGAGTAGGGACAACTAGAGCAAAAGTTGTCATTGCTGCGTCAGCTTCTTAAGAAACAAAGGCCCTTTTACCCCGTACCTTGGACCATCTTGGACCTGTGCTGGGAGAAAGACGGAGTAAGAGCAGAAGAAGCCCCAGTTGGAACAGTTAGCCCCCATTTCTCTAAAGAAGCCAAAGGGATTTCCTGACTCAATTTGGCAGAGAGGGGAGGGGTGAGCTTGTTGGGCTTTGCGGAAAGCTGGAGCAACAACAAAAGCAGTTAAAAAAATAAATAATAAAAAGAGAAAGGAAGCCGTCATAATCGAACTAGTCAACAAAACAAAACATGATAGTTAAGTGTTACTTACGAGGAGTAGCATCAGAGATTTGTAGATAGCGGTTTACTCGGTGAGAATCGATGGGGTTGGCAGTTGGGAATTTCAGGTTCAGGTAGTTCCAAGCAAGGATGGCCTTCAACATAGATTTGGACTCAGCGAGCAAGGAATCCCGGCCCTATGATGGTTTATCGTTGAAAGCCGTGGAAAAAATAAAAACATGCCCGCTAATGAAAGTCGAGCTTTCTAGTCATCACCTGTTAGGATCCACTCCTCCTTCCAAGAAGGGTCCCTCCTCGAGGCGCCAGGGATGATGAAATTGAGCTTGTTCTTTACCTTGGCATAAAACTGACCTTGAGGAGCTCCGGACAGGCTTCCAATTAGAAAATGGTACATCAGATCCTCTGCACTAGGCTCCCTGGTAACTTTGCTTAGCTCTTATTGTTCCCTTCACAGCATGAGAAAGCCGATCAGACACCTTCAGAAGCCTGGCTTCAGCTGGAGAGAAACTAACAGTAGAGCGTCGAGAGCACGACGAAGAGTAGGATAAAGAGGAAGCCTGGCCCCATTCTCGAGCGTCGCTACACGAATTGGGAGCAAGCCGCTGGGAGGATTGATGATGTCATAATCTCTGTGAGGGACGGAGATAGAAACAATATCGGGGATGTCGTACTTCTATCGCAGGCGATCGAGCGAGTGGTAGAGTCCTGGATAACTCTGAAATCTGAGGAGAGAAGCCTCTCCAGAGAAGGATCGACAACTGTAACCTGACCCCCTCCCGGTAGCAGCAACTTTGGGTTCATCGTGGGAATCTTTTTCTACTAAATTCAAAGGGTTAGCAGGCTTATTGGAAAACCCAGTCCCGATAGCTATGTTCCGATTCGACCGGCGCTATTGTTGGATAGGTAGAGAGTTATCACTGTCAAAGTTCTTTCGCGTTCTCTTCCTGAGGTTAAGATTGGACACTTCCTCACCATCGAGAATAGAACCGACGGAGTCATGGCTGACTTTTGACATAATGGATTACGGTTTTGAGGCAGATTAAAAGAGAAGGAGCAGAATCGTAGCTGAAGATGGTAGCAAAAGAGATGGATTTATGAAATTTTGAAGTTTAAAAGAAAACGTGAAGAAAGTGATGAAGGAGTTGGGTATAAATAGATGCGAAGGGAGCAGTGACATTGGTGAAACCACTGGTAAGATTGCCTCGAAACCCGGAATAGCCGTAACACAGTCGGATTGTTACGGGAATTACACCGGTCTATGCTCGCCACATCACTCATGCAATTAATGATAAGATTTCCTCAGATTTTGGGAAATGATGAAGGAAGGAAAATTTCCCGATTAAAATAGAAAATCTGACTCTAACCCCAAGTCAATCACCAGTTCAAGTAAGAGGGGACTTTTGTTAATAGTCAAATTTGGCTAGGGACCAAAGAGAAAATTTTCACTCTCCTGGCCAGGTTCTAAGCCTGAGATTACCCACCACGGAACCCCAGGCCCTGGTATCAAGCTTTAGAGCCACCCCGAAGACGTGAGGAAAGGTCGTCGAACTTAGGAAGCATCCAATGTGAATCCCGACACAAACAAATCGAGCTCCCTTTACCAAATCAAGGCTCCCCGAGGTCGAAACTACCTTGTAACTTCTCCGGGAGACCGCCATCCTCTCCAGACCTAAGTGAGAGTCTGTTAATCAAGGGCTCATACCTCAGAACTGCCTTATCTAGCTGGGAAAAGATTCAGACCTATCAGGACAGGTAGTAGGAAGCTCGCCAAAAGCCTTGCTGTCACCAATGACGGCCCATAGGGTTATCCTAAGCTCCAAGGGACCGGAATGGTCGGTCCGAGCCCTTAATACCACAACCAGGGCATGGATTTACCAAGCCTCATGAAACAGTGAACACCATACTCGACAACATCTTAGAAGAATCATGCCATGAAGGCATATGATCATATCCACACTTAATAAACATTAAATCACCATGTACGTGCGAGGCAAGAGATTGAGTCCAAAGAGGAAACAAACTTATCTCTAACAGAGATATTCTCAACTCCGTCATTAATCCAAAGTCAATGAATTTTAAATAAGAGATCTCGCCCGATAAGGATGGAGGGGATTCAGAGACTCATGGCGGGAGAATCATAAATTTAACCTATTTGGACTGTGTATAAATACACCCAAATATGCACCAAGGAGAGAAAAAAAGAAAAAGAAACAAAAGGATGAGTCATGGCCTAAATTATGTAATCAGAACACGGTCGTCATTGTATTATACTATTCGACAGGCACGAGGTTGCCACCCTGCTGTATCCTAGTGAGAATTGAGAGTGATCGAGAGATTTTTGTATGGAATACACGATCTATAATAAAGAGATATATTCCCATTTTCATTATATTCATGTCTGAACACCCACCTTTATTCAAACAAGGTAGGTACGAGGTATCTACCCCGGCCGACACCTCCGCGAGGGTTTTAGCTGAAATTTCTCACCTCGAGTAAATTTTCTATTAACACCTGTGAATCACTACCGCTACTCCTCATAAGTAAACTAATGCTAAGCTATCCCGCTCTATTTCATTGGCTAGTTTTGTTCTGACATCTTTTTTTTTAGTTTTTTTTGTTGCTCCAACTTCCCGCGAAGCCCGGTAAGCTCGCACCCCTCCTCCTCATGACAGATTACCCTGGGAAGCCCCTTTGGCTACCTCAGAGAAAGAGAAACATACTATTCCAGGTGGGGGTTTTGCCTGCTCTCACTCTGTCCCCTTCCTTGTATAGGTCTAAGATGGTGCTCTTAGCATCGCGGGCTACGAAGGTGCGAGGTATGGGGACTTCTATTTGTCATGCTGCAGATGTATCTATTCCAGTTTCTTTTTTGTCTGTTCCCACTGCTTCTGCTGTTCATGTTGCCAGCCTCCCCGATGATTTTATTTTTCCATCCTCATCCTCAGTTCTTCAAATTTCGGGGAACCTTTAAGCAGGCGTTGCAGAGGTTCCTCATGCCCGTTCCTAACATCAATCGAGCTCGGCGGGCAAGACAAGTTTTTGGAGTAATTCATCACGTCTTACCCGGGAAGTGGCTCTCCAGGATGGCTTCAATACCCATCGATATTTTTCTTACCAAGGGGTCCGCTCTTTTGGCTTAGGTAGTCACCTTCTTCTACATTTTACCTACAATTGCTAATTTTATCAATTTTTGATCCGCACTCTACAATCTACTGGCATTCAAATTCAACGTTGCATCGGATCACCAAGTCGCCTTTCTTCATGACCGTGCTGTGAAAGCCGAGGCTGAATCCGAGAGGGCCACGAGGCTACTTGGCCAAGCTCTATCTCTGGTGCAGGAATGAACCTCCAACCATAAAGAGATGGAGAATGAGCTTGCTGATTTTCAGTGGGATAATGAGAGACTAAAGTAGACCCTCGATCAAAAGACCCTCGATCAAGAGACCCTCTATTCTGAACGTCGAGCTAAACGGCAGGATTCCTGGAAAGCGGGGGCTAAGATGCTAGGCATTGAGAACTAGACCTTGTATGCTCAGATGGCTAAGCTACAAGTGGAGAGGGATGCCTTCTTCTGTGACGGATCTTTTTATAACTCTTTCCAGGTTGCAGAGGCTTTCTCTCTTCCCTTCAACCTATCCACTACCGCCTATTAGGAAAGATAGGAGATAATGACCAAAGTTACGAAGATGTCTAATCCTGATGGTGACTGAGCGGACCCTTCTAGCGTGGCTGGATCTAAAAAGTGGCCAGTTATGTCATATCTTCTTCCTCCTCCTCCTCCTCCTCCTCCAACCCTACCGATCTCTGGCCTTAGGGAATCCGCGAGTGGGGTTCAACCCGAGCAGACTGAGGGTATTAAACTTGAAACCCGAGAGGATGCTAGTGACCGTATGACATGACCTCCTAGAGCAGAGTTAGAGGTAGAAAAGAGTGGAACGGAGGTGGGGGCTACAACTTTGGAGGCAACCATCCCCTCTGAGGTTATGGCCGTAGTTAATGATGTCTTGAAGGAGGACCAATCGGAGTTACAGGTAGATGGGTAGCTTCCGAAAAAAGGTGCAGTGGAGATAGTCAATCAGGGTGAGCAGCCACCAGAAGGAGGCGCAGAGGGTGAGGATCTTCAAGGATGAGGAGCAGTGGGAGGGTACCCGGAAGATGTTGTAGCTAGATGCAATTTGTTCATGATTCATTTTGATTGTCTGGAACGGAGGCTGGGCTCCCTGCTTTACTCATGACCAATTTAGTCGATCTTTGATTTTTTTTTCTTTTTGTGTAGCCTGGAACCAGTGGTTAGGCTTCTTATTTAAGGATTGTAGTCATAAAAGGGGATAGGCTCCCTTATTATTAATGCAAACTCGCTAGGGTTTCTTCCCTGCTTACTTTGGTTGACTCTAATCATGAACTTTGACATGGCTAACATCTCTTTATTTCATTCCTGACCTCAATCTGGATGCAGACTCAGAATAATCCTGACTTAATCAAATTTTGTAAAGAGAGAACTCTGATTTCATCAAGTGTAGGACTACTAGCTGGGTAAACACCTAGTTCTAATTTTTGTCACTTGTCAGGAATTTTTACCTTAGGGGAAGAGTCCCCTTGTCTTGTACCCTGCATCTTTGATGATCTCTCGTTCAAATTTTAAACTAGCGATGTAGGAAATCATACGTATAGGTAAAACTAATGTGTAGTTGCAATCAGGTGCTAGATATTTTGGTGAAAGATGTGTTATAATAACCTCGATACACTTTTTCCCGGCCCTCGGAAAGGTATCTTATCATGACGATCTTTCTCCCAAAGACGAAATTGTTATTCATGCTTGGATCCTTTCCAGGGATGGTAACCCGATCGAGGCATCAAGAGGGCTATCTAGCTATATCCTGGTCTCGAGATCAGAATGGCAACTATGCTCTTACACTCAGACCCTTCTAGGGGGTGGTAGCCTGACCATGGCATCAGGAGGGCTATCTAGCTATATCTTGGTCTCGAGATCTGGATGGCGACTATACCCTTACACTCAGACCCTTCTTGAGTGTGGTAGCCCGATAAAGGCATCGGGAGGGCAATCTAGCTATATCCTGGTCTCAAGATCTGGATGACAACTATGCTCTTACACTCAGACCGTTCTTAGGAGTGGTAGCCAGACCAAGGCATCAGGGGTAGCAAGAGGGCTTTCCCGGCTTGTCTTTGGTCTCATGATCTAGAAGGCAACTATGCTCTTACGCTCAGACCTTTCATAGTGGGGGGTGGTGCCCGACCGTAGCATCAGGGTAGCGAGGGGGCTTCCCTGACTAACCTTGGTTTCGAGGTGGTTATGGTGAATTTACTCATGAAGAACCTAGTCAAATATGGAGACATTTACAACTTATGGATAACAAAATCGAAGATGGAGAAAGCAGTAATTATTAATGATCAAAATGGAGTACATTGTTGTTGAGGATTTTATTGAAACCTAAATGTAGGTAGTCTGCTCGGGAGTCCCTTGCCTAGGGATAAAACTTCCTCAAGTGATCTGTATTCTAGGTATGATTGATAGGTTGACCATCCAAGTCTTCGAGCTTGTATGCCCCATTGTTAACCACTACCTTCACCAAGAATGGCCTTCCTAGTTAAGACCCCATCCGGCCTTTTCCGGGTATTCAAGGTCACTTTCTTGAGAACTCGATCCCATTCCATGAAATACCTAGTGATATTGCCCTGGTAAATCACCACTTTCTCAGCTACCCGATCTTGTTTCTCTTCCAAGAGACCTAGATTAACTCATTGCTTTCATATTTAAAATGTTATACCCTAAAGGAGGTCAGTTTATGCTCGATAGGAAGGACTGCTTCAACCCCGAATGCTAGAGAATAGTGTGTCTCTCTTGTAGGTGTTCTCTTTATAGTCCGGTATGCCTAGAGAACTTCAGAAAGCTCCTCAACCCATTTTCTTTTCTTTTACTGTAATTTCTTCTTCAACAACTTCTTGATAGACTTGTTGGTGGACTCTACCAGCCCATTAGTCTGAGGGTGGGCTACTGAAGTGAACCTGAGGTCGATTCCCAAACCTTCACAAAGTCTTTGAATCGAGCATTGTCAAACTGTTTGCCTAGATCGGCTACGATGATGAGAAGGGTCCCGAATCTGTAAATCACGTTGGTTTTGATGAACCTCATCGTATTCTCTTCTGATATTTGGGAGAGAGGTCTGGCCTTGACCCATCTTGTAAAATAGTTGATTGCCAAGATAGCATGTTTAGCTTGCCTAAAAGGGTGGGAAGCGATCCGATCAGGTTGGCCCCCACGTGTCAAAGGGGTAAGGTGAACTGAGAGATGACAGCCGTTCCGGTGGGAGGTGACTCAAGTTCGAGGTCCTCTGGCATGGTTCACAAGATTGTACAAAGTTCTTCGTGTCTTGGTGAATAGCTGGCAAGTAATACCCCATACGGAGGTAAACGCACTGGTATTTGCTCGCCACATCACTCCTACATTTAATGAGAGGATCTCTACCAAGATTCTAGTAACAACAAAAGAGGGAAAATTTCCCAATTAAAACCGAAAGTCTGACTCCAACCTCAACTCAATCACCGGTGTTTAAGTCATAGGGGACCTTTGTTAATAGCTAAATTTTGCAAGAGACCAAAGGAAAATTTTCTACTCTCCTAGCACGGGTCCAAATCCGAGATTACCCAGCATGTTACAGAGGTTTCCATAGTCGATTGATAGAGTTTACTCACGGGTGAATCTCGACACAATCAGATAGAGCTCCTTATGGTGAAATAAAAACCTAGGGCAAGGCCAGTACAGGATGTCCTAGGCTCCCCGAGCTCAAAATTACCTCTCAACCTCCCAGAAGCAAGTTACAAGGAGAGATCTGCGAGGCATCAAACACATACTACAATATCACTCCATCTTGCCAAGTGAAGAAACAAAATTATCTGAGCAGGTGGGAAGAAGCCTGCAAAAGCCTTGTCATCACTAACAGGCTACAACATGATCATTCCAAGCTTCTCGTACCAAGACTAGAACATAAGTATACCTCACTCTTTTAGGAACCGAACTTCATACTCAAGGACCTCCATGATGCGTCACACCATGAAGGCACTGAGGATCATATCTACACTCCAACAAACAGTAAATCATTGTGCATGTGTAGGGCAGTTGATTGAGTCCAAGGGGGAAACAAACTTATCTCCACCCAAGATACTCTCGAATTTGTTATCAATCTAAGTCAACGATGTTTAAAACAAAAGGATCTCGTTCGATAAGGGGGGATTGGATTCGAAGAATAATGGCAGGAGAACCATGAGTTTAACCCAATTGGACTGTGTATAAATAGGCCCGATCATGCACAGGAAAGAGAGAGGCAGAAAAAGAAAGAGGAGAGTGTTTTGACTTGGCCTAAATTCTGTGATTAGAACACGACCACCATAGCTATCTACTTCTCGACAGGCACGGAGTTGCCATCCCACTGTATTGAGTGATTTTTGTATACACCATATGATCCATCAATAAAGCAATTCAAATTCCCTTTACATGTACTATTTGCACTTATCTTGGTATTCGTCTTCACACTTATCATCATACGAATAAACTAGGTATCAAAGGTACCACCCCCACTGCCGCCTCCATATTAGTAGTCTTGAGGGTGCTAACTGAAATTCCTCACCTTGAACGAATTTTTGGTTAACAGGTTCTTTTGCTAGCATAAGAGTGGGATCAAATATGTTATGATGAGTCTAAAATCATCAAAGTGTGGTATCTTTGGGCAAAAGAATCTAATGCATAAGTGCATTAAATAGGATCACAGTGAGATACTTTATCTAGAACCGTCAATGGATAAAGTTTTACTTGAAGACAATCGGAGAGTCTATCTCAATACTAAGATAAATTATGGACTTACGGTTACAAGTGTTATCATTTGAGTCATCAATGAGTACGATTTTATAGCATAGTCTATCCTCGATGGTTTGGTGATATTCATTTGTTAATCGATATAGGACTTTATTTATAGATATGGCATCGTGGCTCCGTTTATTAAATGTGAGTAGACTATCATCTTATGGATATTTTGAGGTATTATATACTAAATCTTAACGTTACATTTTCAATAGTGTCTATTGAAATATGGCTTCTAGACAAGTCAAAATATCCAAGTTTAAAATTTGGTCAAATGAGTAAATATGGTAACTAGGAGAGCTATAGGCGGTGGCAATTATTGGTATTCTTCACAAGGATACACTGTCTAGGGTAAGAATGATGAACATTAACTTATTCTTTCTTTATTTAAGAGTTCAATTTGAGTTCTTTAGTTGAATAAACAAAAATTAATAGATTGGACCTAAGTGAATCATGTGTTGATTATGATTAGGTTATGTCTTTTGAAGCTTAAATTTAGATAGTTTGTTAAGATCCTCAAACTATAAAAACTTACATGGATCACATGATATATTTTATCGGACCAATTTCTGGGTCCATCTAGAATTGATTATGGATTTTGGAATCCAAAAGTTTTAGAGATATGCAGTCATATGTAATCAAGACACGCGGAAACTCTTTAAAATACCTGAGATGGGCGGCCAAGGATGTGGGATTCCTTGGGCGGCCCTAATAGGGTGCGATTAGCATTCCATTAATACATTAAGAATATAATTTACACATTTTAATTAAATGGGTTGTTTAAACTATATTACTGTATTAATTTAAGGCATGTGAACTTGTTTCTTTTTAGCAATAATGGGTCTAGTTCATATGTGCACTTTTTATTAAAGTCCAATGGATTTAATAAAATAGAAAAATAATATATTGCCCATATAATAGGCTTGGGTGGCAGGGCTTATAAAATAGCCTAATATATTATTTTTTTAATTATTATTTAATTAAATTTAAACTATTTATTTATTTATATTATTTTTATTTTATTATTTAGAGGTGTTAATAGCCAAAATTGGCTAGGGACCAAATGGAAATTTTCCACTCTCCTAGCCTGGGTCCGAAATCGGGATTACCTACCTTGGTACCGCAGTTCCCGGGGTTAGAACTATTGGGCGACCATGCAAAAGCAAGGAAATGTCGACATGCGTTGGGAATACCCTAGATGAAGCTCGACACGGTCAGATCGTTCTCCTTACACCAAAATAAGAACCCAATATAAGACCGATACAGGGTGACCTAGACTCCCCGATGTCGAAATTTCCTCGTAACCTCCCTCGAAGGCCGCCATCCTTTCCAGACTCAAAGAGAAATCGATAAGGCACCAAGCTCGTATCACAGTATTTCTCCTCCCTGTTGGGGGAAGAAGCATATCTATATATGCAGGTAGGAGGAAGCTCGCAGAAGCTCCGTCATAGCTAACATGGTCATTTTAAGCTTTAAAAAGGACCTGGAAAGGTCGGATCGAGCTCCTAATATCAAGACAAAAGTATAGATCGACCTCGACTTTCAAAACTGTGAGCGCCAAATTTTGTGACCTCCATGATGGATCTCCCCAGGGTAATAATCAGGATCACTTTCACTCTTCAAATTACATTGAAACACTTCGTACGTGTAGGGCAAGTGATTGAGTCCAAAAAGGAAACAAACTTATCTTCATCCAAGATATTCTCGAATCCGTTATTAATCCAAAGTCAATAACATTTAAAAGGCTTGTCCCGCCTGAAAAGAAAGGATTTGGTTAAAAAAATAATGGAGGGAAATTCATAGGTTTAACCTAGTTGGACTGTGTATAATAAGCCAGAGCATGCACGGATAAAGAAAAAGGAGAGAAGGACACATAGAGGTAGAGAAAAAGAGGAAAGAGTTTTGAATTGGCCTAAATTCTGTGATCAAAATACGGCCACCGTTGCTATCTACTTCTCAACAAGAATGAAGCCACAAGACCCATTGTACCCAAGAATGACTAACATCGTTTGAACGACTTTTGCGTACACCATACGATTCAATAATAAAATTAGTGTCATTTTTCCTTACGTGTCTTAATATTTTGTACTATAATTCTTTATCATTTTCATCATCAAATATACGAACTTGGTACCAAACATATCAACCACGGCTGCCTCCTCCGTGGTAGTGGTCTCGAGGGTGCTAACCGAAACTCCTCACCCCGAGTGAAATTTTGGGTTAACACTTTTTGGCACTGTCTGTGAGAAAAACCCACTACCAACTTACCAAACCAAAAATTTACGTGTTCATTGTTTTACAGCAATTAAATGGCTCCGATCCTCCCAGGGACAACTCGAGGCATCAGGACAACTTTCTGCTACAACAACACGAAACGCTCCAAGGAAGGGTAGGAAATCCAGGAATCACAGCCAAACTCCAGTTCAACCAACCGCTGCACAGGTTCCTGGCCCTCCTTTGATAAGTCAGGCCATGCTCGACCAATAAGCAGCGGCCTATGCAGAAAATGTTCGTCTTCGCCTGCTCGCATAGGGTATTGTAATCCAGCCAGGAAATCCTAACACTCAAGGAGAGATGAGCAGGTCCGAAACCAAGCAGTCCACTTTTGACCGGTTGGGACCTCCCCCGTCAAAGCCAGCTCACGATTGGACAGAGCCTCAACCCTCAATCCGGGATAGACTAGAGCCCATTCCCCTAGTTTCGCGTAGGCCATCATGTTATCAACCCAGGCGAGTCAAATCTACAGCAGATGCCCTGCCACAGGAGTAGCGAGAATCTCTCCACCCAGCAGCCTCAAGAAGGGAAACCCGGGCTGGAGATGAAGGTAACTAGCAAAGCCCCCGAGCGGATCCTGTTCGTAAAGAAGACCGGGTTGAAATCTCCAGTTCATCGGAGGGATTCGACAATGAGGGATTCGACAACGAGGGATCTGACAACGAGGGATCTAAGGTCGATTCAAAGAAGCATGGGAACAAGCGCTTAAGGAATCAGCTCGTAAAGCTACAGAAGGAGATTCAGCAAATGAAAAATGATAAAAGTAAGTAGGTAATGCCTTTCGGTCTCAAAAACGCAGGAGCCACCTACCAATGATTGGTTAATCGACTGTTCAAACTGAAGATATGGAGAGAAAAAGAGAGGTACATTGACGAGATGATCACCAAATCCTAGAAAGCAGTATAACACCACAAACATCTCCGTAGGACTTTCCAAATAGTGAGGTACAACCGCATGTGGTTAAATCTCACCAAGTGTGCTTTCGAGGTAGCAGTGGGGAAGTTTTTAGGCTTCAAGGTGAATGAGAGGGGAATTGAGGCAAACTTGGAAAAGATCAAAGCTATCCTGAACCTAGATTCTCCCACCACTCTTAAACAAGTCCAAGCCTTGACATGGCAGGTAGCAGTGCTCAACAGGTTCATCTCGCGTTCCACGGATAAATGTCTCCGGTTCTTCAAAGCCATCAAATAAGGGAGGAACATGAAATGGGACAAGGACAACGAGCGAACTTTCTAGGATTTAAAGGAGTACCTCACCAGTCCACCGTTCTTAGTTAAACCAATGTCGGGTTAAGAATTACAGATGTACCTAGCAGTGTCGGAAACGGCAGCAAGCGATTCTTTAGTCAAGGAATGCGATGATAAGATCCAGTGACCTATCTATTATGTCAGCCACGCCCTATCCAAACTCAATAAAAACTGCCTCCTCATTGAGAAGCTCGCCCTCACCCTGGTTACCTCAACTAGGAAGCTCTGCCCTTATTTTTAAGCCCATCAACCTCTCCACTAATTTTTACAAAGGCCGAATATATCTGGAAAGCCAGTCATGCAGGCTTTGGAGCTCACCCAGTTTGACCTGAAATACAAACCTCGAACGATGATCAAAGCTCTGCCACAATTGGCCAAAAAACTGTAAAACATGTACCCTTTACACTAATAAAGCATCTGGGTTGGCAGGGGGAGGTGCTGGCATAGTCCTAATCGATCCTAAAAAATCAAAGTTTTCCACTGTTTTAGGTTTGAATTTAAAGCAACAAATAATGAAGCAAAGTACGAAGCTCTCATAGTCGGATTGAAGTTAGCCATCGAGCTTAGGGCCGATTACTTGCATATCAAGTGCAACTAATTACTCATTATCAACCAGGTTACAGGGCTTTACCAAGCCAAGGACAACAACATGGTAGCCTACCTGAAGCTAATCCAACAACTAAAGGAAAAGCTCAATGGATTCCGGATCGAGCAGATACTTTGATAGCAAAACCATCCGGCGTACGTCTTGGTAAAGATAGCCATGAATGGAGGCCAAGCTTTACCTAAGGGAGTAACCCTCTAAGTGATCTCCCAGTCGAGCATAAATGCAGGCAAAGAAATTTTCCAAGTGGATCAGCCCCCTTGTTGGATGGACCCGATAGCTGTCTACCTCCAGGTAGGAAAGCTTCACGAGAACCCCGACCAAGCCTGAAAGGTCAAAAGATTTTAGTTCGGTATTGTTTGGCAGGTTGATACCTTTATCGGACGGGCCAAAACCCTTCCTCTACTTTGATGCCTTAATCCAAAATATGTCAGTTGGGCATTAAGAGAGGTCCATGCTGAGGACTGAGGAAGCCACATTGGTGGAGAGGCTTTAGCATATCAAGTACTCCCTATGGGGTATTATTGGCCCACAATTCACCAAGGTTCGCTTCAGTAGCCCACCCTCAGACTAATGGGTTGGTGGAATCCATGCATCAGAAGAAAGGCAAATGGGTTGAGGAACTCTCGGAGGTTCTCTAAGCATACCGAAGAGACACCTTATTCTCTAGCCTTCGAGGTTGAAACAATCCTTCCCATCGAGCATAAACTGACCTCATTCAGGGTGCAACACTTTGAACCTAAGAGCAACGAGGTCAAGCTCCAAGCTAGTGTAGATCTCCTAAAAGAGAAACAGGACTGGGTAGCTGAGAAAGTAGCAATATATCAGAGCAAGATCGCCAAGTATTTCAATAGAAAATTCAAGCCTAGAATTTCAAGGAGGGAGATTTGGTTCTCAGAAAAGTGACCCTGAACACCCGGAAAAGGTCGGATGGAGTTTTAGGACCCAACTGGGAAAGGCCATATTTGGTAAAGATGGTGGTCCGCAATGGGTCCTACAACCTAGAAGACATGGAAGGTCGACCCATCAACCAAACCAGTAATGTTGATCACTTGAGGAAATTTTATCCCTAGGTAGGGGACTCTTGAGCAGACTACCTCCATTTAGGTTTCAATAAAATTATCAACAATAATGTACTCCATTTTGGTCATCAATAAAGTTTGCTATTAATTTCTCCATCTCTGATTGTGTTCTCCATAAGTTGTTAATCTCTCCATATCTAATTGGGTTCTCCATGAGCAAGTTTGCCACAGCCACCTCAAGACCAGGGATCAGTCAAGGAAGCCCCGTCACTATCCATGATGCCTAGATCGAGCACCACCCCCCGCCAAGAAGGGTCTAAGTATAATAGCAGAGTTTCCATCTAGATCTCAAGACCAGGATATAGCTAGATTGCCCTCATGATGCCTTGGTCGGGCTACCACCCCTAAGAAGGGTCTGAGTATAAGAGCATAGTTGTCATCCAGTTCTCGAGACCAGGATATAGCTAGATAGCCTTCTTGATGCCTTGGTCGGACTACTACCCCCAACAAGGGTCTGAGTGTAAGAGCATGGTTTCCATCCAGATCTCGAGACCAGGATATAGCTAAGTATCCCTCTTGATGCCTTGGTCAAGTCACAACCCTCGGAGAAGGATCTAAACCTTAACACTGATTTGTTTATTGACTGAGGTCTCCATAATAAGATACCCACACGAATTTCGGGAAAAGGGGTATCAATGTCGTTACCACATAACTTTTGCCAAAGTATTCAACACCTGATCACTACTAACCAGTGATTTTTCATAAGCGTGTGATTTTTTATATCGCCAGGTTAAGGTTTGAGTGAGTAATTCTTAAGGATACGAGATACAAGATTCGGAGTTCTCCTTTACTAAATTTGATTAATTCAGGATTGTTCTGAAGGCCGCATCGAGGTCGAGGTCAAAAATCAAGCAACAAATTCACAACCAAATTTGACGTCCGTGATCATAATTAATCAAAGTAATCATGAAGGAAATAAAAACCAATTTTCATTAAAGGAAAGGGAGCCTATTCCCTTACAGAGGTTACATCCAAAAAACAGGGAGCCCAACCCAAGGTTCCGGGCTACACAAATGGAAAACAAATAAAGAACTGATTGAACTGGGTATGAATAAAGCAGGGTGCCCACCCCCTTTTCGGGCAACCAAAACAAGTTACAAACGAAGGGTATCAAGCTCCAACATCCTCCTAGTTTCCTTTATCCACTCCTTTTTCCGGCTGATCCCTACCTTTATCCCCTCCGTCCAATGGTTGATCGGCTTGATTGACTCCTTCAACTACTCCTTCTTCCTGAGGTTGTTCATCATTCTGCAGTTCTGTATGGTCCTCCTTCAAGACCTCATTAACTACAGCCATAACCTTAGGGGGAATGACTGCATCCATAAGAATAGTCGCTACCTCTGTTCTGCTTTGTTCAACTTCCAACTATGTTCTAAAGGGTTCTTCAAAACGGTCTCCGGTTCCCTCCCGAGCTTCTAGTAGAACACCTTTAGGTTGCACGAGCTGAACCCCGCTTGAGGATTCCTCAGAAACTGAGACTGGATAGACAGAAGAATGAGGAGAAGGATTTACCATAACCAGGAGTTTTCTGGTTCTAACCACGATAGAAGAGCTTGCTCCATCACTATCGGGATGAGACATTTATACAACCATAGTTATGATCTTCTCACTATCCCAGTTGACAATAGCGGATAGATCTAAGGAAGTAAGAGAGCTTCAGTGATCAGGAAGAAAGTATAAAAATACACATCACTGAATGAGGCATCTACCTCGGCTTGCAATTTGGCTACCTGAGCATGCAGGGCCTGATTCTCGATGTCTAACTTCTTAGCCTCATCTTTCCAAGTGTCCCTTTGCTTAGCCCGGCATTCATAGTGAAGGATTTCTTAATCAAAGGAATGATTTAACCTTTCACGGTCACAGTGAAGCTCGGCTAGCTCTGCCACCATCCCCATCTGGCTAGATGTCATCTCTTGCACTAAAGCTTGAGCTCGTGCTAACAACCCCACGGCCCTCTCAACTTCAGCCTCAGCTTTAGCCGTATGGTCGTGAAGAGAAGCCATCTGATGACCCATGGCCACATTGAATTTGAAAGCCTACAGATTGAAAAAAAATTAAGTCAGAAAACGATCAATCTAACCATCACAAGAAAAGATGAAAGATGATAGTTACCTTGGCCAAAAGGGCGGACCCCTATGTGATCAAGATGTCTATGGGCATTGAAGCCATCAGGAAAAGACTACCATCTGGGCAGGATGCAACAAACTGCCTCAAGACTTCATCAAGCATGACAGAGCTTAAACAATGTTGTGGGTGAGCGGGAGGAACTTCCTCAACGCCAGTCTCGGCGTCCTACGAAGCTTAAGGAATTGGGGACATGGATTGAGGGGCAGAAACACCAGATAAGTTAACCACGAGGGTGGCAGGAGTAGCAACAGTAGCAGTGGGGGCAACTAAAGAATGAGCATAAATAGTTCATCAGCAGCATGAGAAACAGAGGTCCCCTTGCTCCGCACTTTGGTAGCTCACGATGATAGGAGCACCATCTTGGACCTAAGTTGGGAAGGGCCCGGGGCAAAAGCAGGCAAAGCCCCAGCTAAAACAGTTGGCCCCCATTTCTCTAAGGTAGCCAAAGGGACTCCCAAAGTCAATCTAGTAGGGGGAGGAGGGGTGCAAGCTTGCTGGGCTTTTCGGGAAGCTAAAGTAACAACAAAAAATGTTAAAAAAAAGGTGTCTGAACCAAGCTAGCCAATGAAACAGAACGAGATGGCTCAACGATACTTTACTTATGAGGAGTAGTAGCATAAATTTACAGGTATCGATTCAGCCCGTGAGGATCGAAGGGATCAGCGGTAGGAAACTTCAGGTTCAGATAATTCCTGGCGAGGATGGACTTTAAAATTGTTTCAGAATCAGCGGATAAAGAATCCCTGTACCACGAAGGTTTGTCACTGAAAGCTGTAGGGACCTCAAACTCATGCCCGCTGATAAAGATCGAGCTTCCCCAATCATCCTTCGCTAGAATCCATTCCTTCTTCCAGGCAGGGTTCTTCTTGGAAGCACCGGGAACAATAAAGTTAAGTTTGTTCTTAGCTTCCAATCTGGAATAAATATGCCAATTTCTTTGCTCTGGGCTCCCTTACAACTTTGCTCAACTTGTACTATAACCTCAACAGCACGTGAAAGCTTATTAAATATCTTCAGAAGCCAGGTGTCAACTGGAGAGGAGCTAGTTGTAAGGCATTGAGAGCTCGTCTGAGGGTTGGATGAAGAGGAAGCCTGACCCCTTCTCGAGAGCTGCGGCGTGAATTGGAAACACGCCATTAGGAGGATTGAAAAATTCATAAATCCTGGGAGGAATAGAGATAGAAACACTATCGGGAATGACATACTTGGACCTCAGACAATCGATGGACTTCAGACCCGTGATAGAGTCCGGGATGACCCTAAATTCGTAGGGAAGAAGCTTCTCCGGAGGAAGACCAACAACTGCAATTAGGCCCTTCCCAGCAGCAGCATCATCGGTTTCCCTGTCCAAATCTTCACTGACCAAATTTGGAGGGCTATCGGGTCTGTTAGAGAACTCAGTCCCGATAGCCACGTTTATATTTGAATGGCGACGTTGTGGGTTGGGAGGAGAATCATCATCGTCAAAGTTCCTTCACGCCCATTTTCCATGGACAAGACTAGCGACCTCCTCGCCATCTACTATGGAATCAACGGAAACATAGTTGGTTTTCAACATGGTAGAATGAGTCTTTTAGTTAGACGAAAAAAAAGATGGAGGCGTTGCTCGAGAAGGTAATGAGAGGAAGTTTTCTTCTTTTTGAAAAATTGAAATTTGAAAAGAGGAAAGCGTGGAGACGACAATGAGATAGTCGGGTTTAATAAGAAGTGCATGAAGTAGTGATGTCGGGGATGCGGAAGCAAAATCTTTGGTAGAGATTGCCTCGAATCTCGGGAGCTGGTGTAACGCAGTCGGATTATCTTGAGAAACGCACCGGTCTCTGCTCGCCACATCACATGTGCATTTAATGAGAGGATTTCCACTAAGATTCTGGTAACATTATTGGAGAGAAATTTTCCTAATTAAAACAAAGTCTGACTCCAACCCCAACTCAATCACAGGTGTTCAAGTCAAAAGAGACTTCTGTTAATAGCCAAAATTGGCTAGGGACCAAAGGGAAATTTTCCACTCTCCTAGCCCTGGTTCGAAACCGGGATTACCTACCTTGGTACCACAGTTCCTGGGGTCGAGCTATTGGGCGACCCCGTAAGAGCGAGGAAAGGTCGATGCGTACTGGGAATACCCTAGTTGAAGCTCGACACTGTCAGATCGACCCCTTACACCGAAATAAGAACCCAGGATAAGACCGATAAGGGTGACCTAGACTCCTTGAGGTCGAAATTACCTCGTAACCTCTCTCGAAGCTTGCCATACTCTCCAGACTCAAAGAGAAACCAACAAGGCACCAAGCTCGTATCACAATATTTCTCCTCCTTGCTAAAGGAAGAAGCATATCTATCTATACAGGTAGGAGGAAGATCGCAGGAGCTCCGTCATCGCTAACATGGTCATTTTAGGCTCCTAAAGGGTCCTGGAAATTTTGGGCTAACAAGAAGGGATTACACGTCATACCCATGATGTGGTACAATGATGGTGATGTTAGAGGATATCGAGAAATTCTCCTCAAGAGAAAAATTGTATCAGCGGTACAGGTAGCATCGGGAATGCACTGGTATTCGTAAGGAATTGAGAGCTCATCTCATTATAATGTTGCCATGTCTCCAGCTAGGTCTACACCTTCCCTGGCACCGCTTGACCCCTTACTCGATTCCCCATCCACAGCGATCGGGGTATTAGGGTCATTGTTAAATCCCTCCCAAATGGCGGTGTTTCGATTCGATTGACGGTGTTAGGTGGTAAGAGCACCATCTTTGCCATCACTTATTTTACGGCTTCTCTTCCCATATGCGAGGCCGGTGGAATCACCTTTGAAATTTTTTTCCAAACCGTAAGAGGAAGACATAGTAGCTGGGCTTGAAGGTTAGAATCAAAAGAAGTCAAATATTGTAAGAGATGAAGATGGTGAGATTCAAGAAGGCTAGGGTTTTTTCTTTTTCTTTTCTTGAAAGAGGAAAGTAAAGGAAACTTGAAGGAGACATTGGGAGTTGAAATTTAAATAGGGAAAATGACGTTTTTAAGAGATAGAGACGGAAACGTAATCATCGAGATGAGACATCCGGATAGCGGGAAGGGCAATTTTGATAAACGTGTGACTCCAAAAATCTTCCGTTTTTCTAAATAAATGACCTATTCCAGCTCGACACGTGGACCATACATTTAATGAAGGATTCCTCCCAGATTCTGGTAACCGGCCAATAGAGGAAAGTTCACCAAACGTTTCAAGAAACCTGACTCCAACCTCAACCCAGTCACCGGTGTTCATGTCAGGGGGGGCTTCTGTTAACAACCTTTTTTGACGAGGGACCAAAGAAGAATTTTTCACCTACCTGGTAACTGGACTGGACCTGGTATCTAGGCACCAGGAGAGATTCACTCCACAATCAGGGAAGATCTATACCACATCGCATCTATTACCAAATATCAAGTGGAACCGTTACCACGATACCTCCCACCTGGTACCTAGGTACCACGACATCTACCCGGTAGCCAGGTACTGTGATATCAGTCCGGGATCTAGTCGAGATATGTAGCCTACTCTCTAGGTAAGAAGAATGTCACCATAAAGATACCAACATGCTGGAACAAGCACCATGCCAGCAAGAGCCAACCGATACACCATTGTACCGAGCCGTGAAGGTACAAAGTCAGCATTCTCCAGCAAGCAACGTGGAAGGAAAGGCTTAACCCCTTCGCCATTTAAAGCTCCATAAATGAGACCAAATAGGTCAACCAATTCATGATTCAAATTTAACAGAAATAATTACGTAATCAAGGGAAGTAATTCCCGTGTTAATTGACAGCCTTCGTCAACTCCAATCAATTCTGATAACTACAAATCAATCGGTATAAGTTATTGGGATTTGAATGGAAATGATAAGAGAATATAAATACAACACCCAAATTCAGAGAGAGGCATCTGATTTTTGGAGACGTAATAGCCAGAAATCAGAACAATGAGTTTGCAATTGCTAAGAGTTTTTGCCATATAGGAAATAGCCACATATCGATATATACGAGATCACCATCGCCAATTGTGTGGGTGAAAATAAGAGAGACTGGGAGGAGTGAATCACCATTGTTGTATCTACTCTTTTTATTATTTAATAAAATAGTTCCACTTCACACTTACGTTATGGCACACTCATTTCATCCTCTTTGTTCATATTCGTCTTGTTCTAGTCACCTAGGTATGAGGTACCTACCCCCGCAATCTACCTGGTTGCAGGTTGATGGTATTAATTGAAATTCATCACCCCAAAGCGAATTTTCAGTTAACAACTCTAATTGCTGTCATATTGACCACTAGAATTTTGATTGTTGCCTCTTCCATAACCCATCTGATTTCCTTTCATGTTTTGATTGAAGACCTAATTTCCTGCTGCTAGATTCACATTAATGACTTCAGCCTGATTGTGTTGCTCAATTCTTGCCTCATGAGTGAGCAAAAAAGCGAAGATCTCAAGCAAAGAGTAATTGTAGTTTCCAGGTATCGAAGTGATAGGAATCACAAAGAAATAGTATTCAGCACCCAAACCATTTAAGATATACATGATTTTATCATCTGTTGTTAAATCAGTGTCAGTATATGCCAAAGCATCCATTTTTTTTTTATATATAAAGTACTCAGACATACCCGATCCTCTTTTCTTCAAGGTTTGAAACTGAAGTTTAAATTGCATCACATTTGCTCTTGATTGAGAAGTAAAAAGCTTCTCAACAGTAGACCAAGCTTGACCAGAAGTATCACATCCAACCAACTCTTCAAGAATCTCTTGATTTATAGAAGATAACAACCAATAAAGAAGAATCTAATCTTGTTGCTCCCAATCCAGGTAGCTTTCATTTATAGTGCCATCAACACATACTTTGTTTGGAATCGAAGAACTAGAGTCTATAAAATTGTAAAGACGATTACCTTTAATGGGGTGAGAACTTGCTGCCTCCATAGAAGAAAGTTATTGTGATCCAACTTGACGTTCTACTCAAGCTTCAATGGATGAAGAAGCTCTGATCCTTGTGTTGAAAGTTGTGGAGGATCAGTTCGAGCAGGAGAAGCATGTGAATTCTGCTCTGATACCATATTTGACTTATGATTTTCTCAAGAAACAAACAAGAAAAAACAGAGAATTTCTAACATAATTGAGAGAGCTTCTAGAGAATTCTCATCGATTAAAATCTGTCACAAGTTGATGAAATGAATTGGAAAGCATCGATATATATATATATAACCTTCTAGAAGATTTCCAGCTGTAATTGAATATGTTGAGTCAGTATTCACCCAACAAACTTTGATGACTCAGCTTTCTTAATTAATAGAGACTTGTTAGTTAACAAATTTTTTGGAAGCTTTGCTGATGAAGGTTATTTGATTACATCAACATTCTCCATAATTAACAATTGACAACCTTGTGGCTGGAGCTGATCATAAACAATTGACACCCATATGGTTGGAGCTGATCATATTTTGGTTATTGTTGCAGTATTGTACTAATAACCATGTGTCAGTCACATGCTTGCTTGTCTTTCAATTTTAATATCAGCCACCACCTTCTCTGTTGACTAGTATACTAGCATCGCCGCTTGCTTTTTTCCGGTCATTGGTAATTTTTTCTTTTTTGATTTACACTTTAGGGGGTGACGAACCAAACATTATCACTTCCACAATAATATTAGGTGATAAGGACATCCAAACATCAGTGAAAGAATATTTGGTAAAAGAGACTAGGTTCGTAGGAAAATGAAAAGATAGAAGCAAACTAAGATATTACCAAATTGAAGAAACGTGGAAATTTTGCTGCGGAGAATATAATTCATTATTCTCATTAAATATTATTAAAAATAGAAATAGAAATACTTTTAATGATGTAAAAATGGTAAGATATTTCACCTTTTTTTTATTGTGCGTTGTGATGATGTTACTGATTTAATAACTTAAATTTAAAAGACAACTATTATGGTGAACTGTCGAAACTATCCATAAACTTTAAGTTTTAAAAGGCAACTTTCTGAACTCGTTTGTATCTGTCCAAAAACTTTATCTGAAAACCGATCTACAACTCCTCTCTCTCTCCAAAAAACTTGTCTCTCTTCAAATTTTGCACAAGAAGGTAACAAATATTTATGATCTTCACTTATATTTTTTTCATGCATTTCTGTGTGGTTTTACAATGTATTCATTCCTTATGATATGTTGTTCCAGCCTTTATATGAACATGTATGAACATTCAATAGATCCGAGCTTTTTTCATGTGTGACCGAGAATTTTTAAAAAAGAATCGAGCTTATTTTATATTTGGAAAAATACTCGATTATTTGAAAGAAATGCTCGATAATTTAAAAAATATCATCGATCCCATACAAAAGTTCTTGATCCTTTATAAAAGTTCTCGATCCCTAAAGAAAAAGCTCGATCACTTAAAAAAAGTTCTCAGTCCCTTACAGAAAAGCCCGATCCCTTACAAAAAGTTCTCGATCCCTGAAGAAAAAGCTCGATCCCTTACAAATGTTCTCGATCCTTTATAAAAAAGCTCGATCTCTTACAAAAACGCTCGATACTTACAAAAAAGCTCGATCAATTACAAAAAAACTCGATCCATTACAAAAAGCTCTATCCATTTTAAAAAAGCTCGATTCGTATTCAAATAAGCTCAGTCACGCTATAAAAAAAGGATCGATCCCTTACAGTTAAGAAATATTTTTAATTCTTAAAAATTGTAAATGTAATATATTTTTTTAATTTGTTAATAATGGTTTGTGATGATGATTTTCACAAATGGATCGGGTGAGAATAGTCGTATCTTATAACGGTCGATGAGAGTAATTATCTGATGGAAGTCAGGTTTTTTGGTTCCAATAACCAAGGATTGTATATGTCAAATAATATGACTTACGAAGAACTGGTGCCGATCATGCAAACCGTTATGAAGTACGATGTGAACAAATACATTATTGATCTACAATCTATATCAATCATTCCTGGGACAACATGTCACACATTTATAAGAAATGATGATGATGTTCTGTTTATGCCAGGGAAGATGGGGTGATCCCTCAAGTATGTGTTAGTCTAATTGAGAGGGAAACAAGAGATGTGTTAGCTGAAGATATACCTCCTCGTGAAAATACCCAACAATTTCAATCGTTTAGTGGAAGCAACCAGCTGTCCACTGAAACAAGTGGGGTCAAAGGGCAACCAAACATGTGTGGTGTCCCACCGGTAGTAGCCGACCATGGTGATATTGTTGGACCTCAATTCGATGATGTCTTTGGTTGTCAAATTGAGATGAATGTTGGGCAGTATAACCACCAATACAATGAGATGTGCAATGACATGAACAATGAGTGGAACAATGAACCAAATGTTATGCCAATTCATGAGATGGATAATGAGGCAAATTTTCATCTGGTAGATAATGTAGTGAATAATGAGAATGATAAAGAACCTCTCCAAATGGAAAGTCATGCAAGACATGTACACAGATGTAGTTCTGGTGGATCAGATATAGCTGGGAATTTTGTGGCCCGGCCAACGGTAACTGTAGCTAATTCCAATAATACCACAACGTGGGTTATTCCAGGGGCAGAATCATACTCGTTTGGTATGAGTGGAAGCAGAAACTTGGTAGAAGATGAACCTACATGCATGATATATAAAGGGTAATTTTTTTCTACTAAAAAGGATTTGAAGAGACTGGATGGGCATTTTGCATTGTGGCACAACTTCGAGTCAAGGGTGAAAAAGTTGAATAAGACAACGTTACATCTTGTTTGTTTGATGGATAACTGTACGTGGAAGTTAAGAGCAGTGAGGAGAGATAAAGGGACATACTTCTAAGTAAGAAGTTTTGTCAACGAACACACTTGTCCGTTGGAGGAGATTCACTGCTGCCATCGACAAACTACCGTAGTCATAATTAGAGAAATGGTTGCACCTAGACTTCAACAACATGATGGTCGACTAATGAGTCCGAAGTACATAATTGCCGACATGAAAACAATGTATGACATCCAAATCATGTACAGTAAGGCACATCAAGCCCTTGGTTATACGTTGTCACTGACCTATGGAACGCATGAGGAAACCTTCCAACTGCTGCCATCATTCAGTTACGTGTTAGAATAAAAAAATCCTGACACAATCACTGACTTAGAGTGCGACGAAGATGGTAAATTCCTCTACTTTTTTATGTCGGTGGGTGCCTCAGTTAGAGGATTCTGGAGGTGTATGCGTCTAGTTACTACCATTGTTGGTTCCCATTTAAAGGAAAGATTCGGGGGTACAATGTTTGTTGCAACTATATAAGATAGGAATGAACAGGTGTATCCAATTGCTTTTGGGTACGGTGACTCAGAAAATAACTTATCATGGGAGTAGTTTTTAGATTGCTTGAAAGGTGCCATTGGCCATATAGATGATTTGTTTTTCATTTATGATCGACATGCATGCATTGAAGTAAGGATTTCTAAAGTGTTCCCTTATGCAACCCATACCATATGTTGCTAGCACTTTTCTGAAAATATTAAGAATCGATATCATAGAAAGGATGTTGCCACAATAATGGACAAAGCAGTCCAAGCTTACACCGAGTTGAAATATAACCGTCACATGGAAGAGTTACAAAACTTGCACCAGAATGCATATGATTATGTAATTGATACCGGTCCATACAAGTGATCCTGTGTACACTGCGCCGACAGAAGGTATAGGGTGATGACAACAATGTTGGGGTTTATGCCCCTGAAGATGTAATTTGTAAATGGATTTATGAAATAAATAAAAGGAAAAGTTTAATTCATTCTTGTTGTGTTGTTTATTTTATAACTTGTGCATATATTTAACATCCAAGATTGCCAGATGTAATCTCGAACTGTGTATATGAGTGTCATATACGGATGGATACAGTAAGAGACGTACAATCTAAAGAGTCCATAAATAGCAAATAAAGCTGGGTACTTTATTTGTGGTTAATCTATAGTTGCGGTCCATTCCATAATGTACGATGATTCTATCCTGAATCATTCATATGAGATATGGGAATGGAGGCACCTTGTATGATGTGATCATATAGGACTGGGCCATAATCTATATGAATCTCTCACCAAGATCCGTTTACCGATGAGATTCATATATATCAACTAATGATGGCTATATGTGGGTGATCTTAATCCTGAGTGTCTTATCAACTCCTTCAGGTTAGATCGTGGTCTTTGATATACCATTGGTGAGATCGGATGCTGTTCCCGGTCAATATGCTCCGTATGTTAGGATTACGGTTTGGCTTGTGGCTGGGAAGGTTTGTACACAATAGTGGAATCCACTCCTACTTGTGAGAAGTAGATGGTAGTTCCCTTAAGGGTTGATTCGGGGCTTATACAATATGAGTGATCTCCTAGTTCAGTAAGGAAATAGGAATTATTGTTCATTATAGAATCAACGGTACTTAAAGGATATATGTAATTAGAGGGGTATAACAAACATTATGACCCACCTCTAATTATGAACTACTGTGGAGGATCACACCATGTGTAATAGCTATATCTATGGACACCGAGTTGTATCAGTCTGTGTGAAAGCGTCTACAGTTGAGAGAGTGCAGCTTCGGGTTTTTAGTGGAATAACACCGGAGTTAATAATTAAGGAATATTAATTAAAGAGTTTAATTAATGATTTCGAGGATTATTGGAGCTCAAAATACGGTGGGTCCATTAGGTTCCCTAGCTAGCCCGATCGATTTAGGAAACAAGGGTCACGGTTAATTAATTGGATTGTCCAATTAATTATGTTACGAAAGTGACATATGTTTATTCGGGAATTAATTGAATAATGAGATTATTTAATTAATTAATGTTAATAGTTAAATTAATTAAATAATTAGATTATTTAATTATATTGATAATTATGAATTGTTAATTAACTATTAATTGGAGGGTGTTAATTGATATATGGATTTAGGTGAAGATAAAATAATAAGATTATTTTATTTTACTAAATCATTTATCTAAGTATTTGAATTTAAGTTTAAATTTAAATTTAAAATACTTATTATCACTTTTAATATATTAGATATATTTAAAAAGGATAATTAAAAAATATATATCAATTATAACACATTGCATTGGATGCAAATTGATGTTTACACATATATAAGTGTTTGTATAAGATACAAATATATTTATATATATAAAAAAAAATAATAGAATTTGTATATGATACAAATTGCATGTGCATCAGTTGACTTGCACGCAATTTGTATATGTACAAATGAGATATATATAACGCATGATGAGAATGGCAGAGAGACATGTTTCTATTAAAAAACAAAATGCTTGCTCTGTTATCAAATCAGAGGGTGTGAAGATATATATATATTTTTGTGAGCAGATGCGTGAAGATATATGCATATTTTTGTGAGCGGTGTAATATATATATAGACATATTTGTAAGCAAGCAGCGTAATATATATATATATATATTTTTTTTTTTTTTGCTAAGTAAGCAGCGTGATATACATATATTGGTAAGCAAGCAGCGTGATATATATATATATATTTTGAAAAACATATGTCAATATATTGTTGTATGAGATGCAATTCATGTGTGTATGAAATCAATACACCAATTGAGAAGAAAGAGTTTCTTCAAGTATTTCTTTATATCCTCCATTCAAGTTCATGAGACGGTGATGAGTCCACACACAGATATCAGATCCGGGAGATAGCGAGGAAGATCGAGTGGTTCAGACAGGAGCACATAGTATTTCAGACAGGAGCACATCGTAAAGTGAAAGAGCCTCCAAAAGTTGGTATGTTCTTTTTTTTTATTATTACAATTTCCTGTATATACATATTGTATGTATTAGTTCCGAAAAATAACTACGATACAAAGTTCACTGGTCCCATATACAGATTATGATCTGTATATAAAAATTTTAAAACCTAATTCCGCTGCGTGACCGGTGAACGGGGTTCCAACAATTGGTATCAGAGCAAAGGCAGTGGCGACTGGCCGATCCCAGGGAACTCTCACGCGTGATCGTGTGACGAAGCGTGACTCTCCGCCCGGGGGCTTCTTAGAGGAGTGCTCTGATAGGTATCTGTGGGTGTCACCCCATCAGATGGGAATTGGAGTCAACAATTAGTATCAGACCCAATTTTATTTTCGGAATAAGAAATTGTTTTCGATGCTCCTGTATGTATGATTGTGCAGACACGATTTAAATTGATTGTATGTTGTTTTTGTATGTATATTAAAAGAAATTAATTTACAAAAACATGATTGATTGTTAATTCTATGGTACTGTGGATTTAGGGTTTATGGGTTGTATTTTTTTTTTTTTCTGTTATTGTATTGTAAAAAAATAAAATTGTAACCTATATTGAAGACCTGGAAAAATCGCGAAGAAGAATTCATGAGATGAATCAGAGTGACCTGAAGAGACTGGAAGACTTGGAAATTACAAGAAGACCAATGAATGCCTTGGGATTTTTTTTGTAATTTTAGATTCGATTTTTTTTAGGTTAAATAATCTACAGTACTCTGTCAATTCATGTATGTTTTATATTATGTAATGATAAAAGCATTGTCATACATACGTATGTCATTTAGATTAGATGTGCCTACACAAATATATATGATATGTCGTACATGCATCATAGCCTGATATTTTATGTATTTTTTTAATGTGATTAAAATGGGTAATATACATAATTGGCTATGAATAATGAGATTAGTTTTTAATGGTTAGAAAACTTGATAATTCTCATTAATATTAATATAGTTATTAAAGAGTTTAATAAGTTAGATTAATAGGGTTATTTATTGTAATTAGGATTAATATGATTAATTACCTAATAATAAATTATCCAAATAAAGTGTTAGGGTTTTAATAGTTAAAACTTGGTAAACACTAACATAATAATCTAACCCTAGTAAATAGTTTACGAAGGTTTAGATTATTCACTAATAGATTAGATTTTTAATTGTTAAAAATCATTAATAATTTATTAGATAATTAGAATTTGGTTCTAATTAGTTAATACGCTAGATAACTTGATTAAGGTTAGTCGTTTAATCCTGTAGAGTCTAGGTGCATTAACGGTTAATAGAAAACCCTAATTTTAAAATAGTGAGTGGGAGAGGGATATATGACATATATATCCCGCAGTCTCCATCATTAGTTCAACACCGTGAGATCCGAGTGGGGCCTCGTGACGGCTTTGCTTTCGTCCTCCCTAAGGAGGGTTTCCACGAATGTCAATACCAAGGTTGATTTCCTAACAGATACCGACCCTAAGAAGACAATTCTCGAGTTAAGCTCGTGAGATCTGAAATGATGGGTTACACTCACAAAGGTTTTGATTAAGTTTGTTAATTAAAAACCTGACTGAATGAACGATGGTTGAATGATATGGAATAAGAGTTATTCTAGAATATCATTTGATTGAGAATGTCTCGGTCCAACATGCAAAGACTTGACCGACCCTAAGGCGGCACTTCTTTGTGGTATGTTGGATTGTCGTGGTATAGCAACTAGTTTTAGGGTAGTTCTAGTTCATCAAACATGTTCATGCATCATGTTTAAATTTATGCCAAAGCACTCGCACTTGTTATAAATAAATGACTGAATGAATGTTTTATTTATTTCAGCAATAATGTCTTCTGCATTACTTCAAATTCTCACAAACGACAAATTAACTGGTGATAACTACACTAAGTGGAAACTTAACATTAATGCAATATTGGTCACCAAAGACCTCAAGTTTGTGCTTACGGAGGAATGTCCTTTAGCGCCTGTTGCAAATGCCACACGAACTATTCGAAAGGCATACAAGCAAAGGGTAAGCCCAAACCCAAAAAAGCCCAAAGCAAGAAGAAGTCCAAGAAAGGTAAATATGATTTACTTGTTCTTGAGTCATGTTTAGTGGAAGATGATTCTTCGCCCTGGATAGTTGATTCAGGGGCCACTAACCATGTTTGTTCTTCTTTACAATGGACTGATTCTTGGACACAACTAGAGGAGCAAGCCTTCTCAATGTGTGTGGGGTCAGGGGATGTCGTGTCGGCACGAGCAGTAGGCGTAATTAGATTATGTTTTTATATTAATTATATATTATTGGACAATGTATTTTATATTCCTGGATTTACACAGAATTTGATTTCCATTTCTAAGTTGTTAGAACAAAAATATTCTATTTCTTTTAATAATAAGTCTGCAATTATTGGAAAGAATGGTCTGAATATTTGTTCAGGAATTAATGAAAACAATTTGTATGTGTTAAGATCGTTAATACATACTACACTGCTAAATACCGAAATGTTTAAGGTTGCAAAACCAAAAACTAAACAACATAAGATTTCTCCAGATAATGGCACGTATCTCTAGCATCTAAGGCTTGGTCATATCAACTTTGAATGGATAGACAGACTAGTAAAAAGCGGACCTTTAAGTGAGTTAAAGGTTGGCACCTTACCTGTCTGCGAATCTTGTCTGGAAGGTAAGATGACTAAGAGACCTTTTACTGGAAAAGAGTTTAGAGCTAAAGAACCGCTAGAGCTTATACATACAGAAGTCTGTGGACCGATGAATGTTAAAGTTAGGGGTGGTTATGAGTATTATGTCACCTTTATAGATGACTACTCAAGATACGGATACGTCTACCTAATGCAACAAAAATCGGAAAAATTTGAAATGTTCAAAGAATTTCCAGCTGAAGTTGAGAATCAATTATGTAGGACTATCAAGTCACTACGATCGGATCGTGGAGGTGAGTACCTTGACCAAGAGTTTAAAGACTTTATGGTCGAGCATGGGATAGTTTCCAACTCACAACTCTCGGCACACCTCAGCAAAATGGTGTAGCGGAGAGGAGAAATAGAACCCTAATGGAAATGGTGAGATCTATGATTAGTTTCTCATCATTACCAAATTCCTTCTGGGGATATACGTTACAAACTGCAGCATACATTTTGAATGTGGTGCCATCCAAATCTGTTCCTAAGACTTCTCTAGAGTTGTGGAATGGTCATAAAGCTAGTTTGTGACATTTCCGCATATGGGAGTGTCCAGCACACGTGCTAAAAAATAGAACTGGAAAGCTAGATTCCAAGTCTGTGGTCTGCCTATTTGTAGGATACTCCAAGGAGACCAAAGGTGGACACTTCTATAGTCCCGAAGATAACAAAGTATTTGTATCGACAAATGCAACGTTTCTTGAGGACAATTATATTAGTGACCATAAACCTCGTTCTAAAATTGTATTGAATGAGTTGGAGCCTGGTGAGACTAGTGCTTCATCAACAAGAGTTGTTGATCCACAAACATCTGAGAGTCAGATGGTTCCTGATCAGGATACACTACCACCTAGACGTAGTGAGAGGGTTGTGAGACAACCTGAACGCTATTTAGGTATATTTGAGAGACAAGGTGTTGTCTCTGCTGATAGTGTTGATGATCCATTGACATTTAAGAATGCAATGGAAAATCCTGATAAAGAGGAATGGCTTAAAGCCATGAATCTCGAGATGGAGTCCATATACTCTAACTCAGTTTGGGATCTTGTAGACTTACCGGATGGGGTAAAACCCATAGGGTGTAAGTGGATCTACAAGAGAAAGAGAGGAGTAGACAGAAAGGTATAGACCTTCAAGGCAAGGCTAGTGGCTAAGGGTTATACCTAGAAAGAAAGGGTCGATTATAAAAAGACCTTCTCGCCAGTAGCCATTTTAAGTCTATTAGGATTCTCTTATCCATTGCTGCCTATTTGGAAAATGGACGTTAAGACTGCATTCTTGAATGGAAATCTTGATGAGAGCATATATATGATACAACCAGAGGGATTTGTGCCTCCAAATCAATAGCAAAGGTCCATCTATGGACTTAAGCAAGCATCTAGATCTTGGAACATTAAGTTTGATGATGTGATCAAAACCTATGGCTTCGAGCAGAACGTCGATGAGCCTTGTGTCTACAAGCGCATCATTGATAAAAAAAAGGTAGTTTTCTTGGTCCTATACATAGATGATATCCTACTCATTGGGAATGTTGTGGGAGTATTGTCTGATGTAAAGGGTTGGCTGGCTAGCCAAATTGCAAATGAAAGATTTGGGAGAGGCGAGTTATGTTATAGAGATCCAACTTATAAGGGATCGTAAGAACAAACTTATAGCACTGTCTTGGGCATCATATATCGATAAGATTCTTGTGCGATTTTCGATGCAAAACTCCAAGAAAAGGTATTTTACCTTTTAGGCATGGAGTTTACTTGTCTAAGGAACAGTGTCCTAAGACACCTCAAGAAGTTGAGGATATGAGATGTGTACCCTATGCATCGGCAGTAGGTAGTCTCATGTATGTTATGTTATGCACGAGACCGGACATCTGCTATGCAGTGGGAGTAGTCAGCTGATACCAGTCCAACCCAGGATTGGATCATTGGGTTGCTGTCAAGACTATTCTCAAGTATCTTCGGAGAACGAGAAGTTATATGCTGGTGTATTCCAGGTAGGATTTTATCCCATTAGGATACACGAATTCTGGTTTTTGGTCAAACGGGAATTCTAGGAAAACCACGTCCGGATTAGTATTCGCCCTAGGTGGTGGAGCCATTGTGTGGAGAAGTATCAAGCAATCTTGCATTGATGACTCCACCATATAAGCCGAATATGTAGCTGCTTGTGAAGCTGCTAAAGAGGTTGTTTGGCTCCATAAGTTCTTAAGTGATCTGGAAGTTGTTCTAGACCTAGATAAACCCATCATACTTTATTGTGATAACAATGGTGCTGTGGCCAATTCCAAAGAACCAAGAAGCCACAAGATAGGGAAGCATATAGAGAAAGTTTCATCTCATTAGAGAAATAATGTAGAGAGGAGATGTGATCGTCACAAAGATAGCCTCAAAAGACAATCATGTTGATCCATTTACAAAGACCTTACTGGCTAAAGTGCTTTCGGGTCACCTAGATGGTCTAGGGTTACGAGACATGCCTCACATGCTTTAGTGCAAGTGGGAGATTGTTGGGGTTTATACCCCTAAAGATGTAATTTGTAAATGGATTTATGAAATAAATAAAAGGAAAAGTTCAATTCATTCTTGTTGTGTTGTTTATTTTATAACTTGTGCATATATTTAACATCCAAGATTGCCAGATGTAATCTCAAACTGTGTATATGAGTGTCATATACGGATGGATACAGTAAGAGACGTGCAATCTAAAGTGTCCATAGATAGCAAATAAAGCTGGGTACTTTATTTGTGGTTAACCTATAGTTGCGGTCCATTACGTAATGTACGATGATTCTATCCTGAATCATTCATATGAGATATGGGAATGGAGGCACCTTGTATGATGTGATCATATAGGACTGGGCTATGATCTATATGAATCTCTCACCAAGATCCGTTTACTAATGAGATTCATATATATCAACTAATGATGGCTATATGTGGGTGATCTTAATTCTGAGTGTCTTATCGACTCCTTCAGGTTAGATCGTGGTCTTTGATTTACCATGGGTGAGATCGGATGTTGTTCCCGAACAATATGCTCTGTATGTTAGGATTACGGTTTGGCTTGTGGCTGGGAAGGTTTGTACACAATAGTGGAATCCACTCCTTCTTGTGAGAAGTAGATGGTAGTTTCCTTAAGGGTTGATTCGGGGCCTAGACAATATGAGCGTTGTCCTAGTTCCGTAAGGAAATAGGAATTATTGTTCATTATAGAATCAACGGTACTTAAAGGATGTATGTAATTAAAGGGTATAACGGGCATTATGACCCAACTATAATTATGAACTACTGTGGAGGATCACACCATGTGTAATAGCTATATCGATGGACACTGAGTTGTATCGTTCTGTGTAAAAGCGTCTACAGTTGAGAGAGTGCAGCTTCGGGTTTTTAGTGGAATAACACCGGAGTTAATAATCAAGGAATATTAATTAAAGAGTTTAATTAATGATTTCGAGGATTATTAGAGCTCAAAATATTGTGGGTCCATTAGGTCCCCTTGCTAGCCCGATCGATTTAGGAAACAAGGGTCACGGTTAATTAATTGAATTGTCCAATTAATTGTGTTACGAAAGTGACACGTGTTTATTCGGAAATTAATTGAATAATGAGATTATTTAATTAATGAATGTTAATAGTTAAATTAATTAAATAATTAGATTATTTAATTATATTGATAATTATGAATTATGAATTAACTATTAATTGGAGGGTGTTAGTTGATATATGGATTTAGGTGAAGATAAAATAATAGGATTATTTTATTTTACTAAATCATTTATCTAAGTATTTGAATTTAAGTTTAAATTTAAAATACTTATTATCACTTTTATTATATTAGATATATTTTAAAATGATAATTAAAAGATATATATTAATTATAACACAAGAGATTGTATTGGATGTAAATTGGTGTGTACACATATATAAGTTTTTGTATATGATACAAATATATTTATATATATGAGAAAAATAAATAATAGAATTTGTATATGATACAAATTGCATGTGCATCAGTTGACTTGCACACAATATGTATATGTACAAATGAGATATATATAACACATGATGAGAATGGCAGAGAGACATATTTCTATTAAAAAAAATGCTTGCTCTGTTATCAAATCAGAGGGCGTGAAGATATATGTATATTTTTGTGAGCGGTGTAATACATATAGATATATTTGTAAGCAAGCAGCGTAATAGATATATATATATATTTATTTATTTTTTTTGGTAAGCAGCGTGATATACATATATTGGTAAGCAAGCAGCGTGATATATATATATATATTTTGAACCACATCTGTCAATATATTTTTGCATGAGATGCAATTCATGTTTGTATGAGATCAATACACCAAATTGAGAAGAAAGAGTTTCTTCAATTATTCTCTACATTCCCCATTAAAGTTCCTGAGACCGTGACGCGCCCACACGCAGTTATCAGATCCGGGAGATAGCGAGGAAGATCGAGTGGTTCAAACAGGAGCACATAGTATTTCAGACAGGAGCACATTGTAAAGTGAATGAGCCTCCAAACGTTGCTATGTTCTTCTGATTTTTGTTGATTACAATTTCCTGTATATACATATTGTATGTATTAGTTCTGAAAAATAACTACGATCCAAAGTTCACTGGTCCCATATACAGATTATGATCTGTATATAAAAATATTCAAACCTAGTTCCGCTGCGTGACCGGTGAACGGGGTTCCAACAAACAAATGCTGCAGAATGTATAAAATCATGCCTGAAATTTGCTTGTCAACTGCCTATGTTGACTCTGGTAAAGTTCATTAGGAATATGCTACAATATTGGTTTCACGATCGTCATAAGGCTGCACAGTCCATGTGTCATCAGTTAAGTGATGCAACACATCTTGTGATCCTAAAACGTATGAAGAAGTACAGTTTTATGACCGTAAATCCAGTCGACTGGAACATATTCTCGGTGAAACGATCTGGAAAATAGTTGATCATTGACTTAGCCCGAAAAACCTGCACATGCAACAAATTTCAAATGGATCATCTTCCATGTTCTCACGCCCTCGCTGCCGCAAGATCCATCAGATGTTTTAGTGTACGATTAATATTACTGAAATATGAATCTCATTGTTTTCATTGTTTTTATAGGGACCGAAACATGGATTACACATCCTTATATGCAGACTACTACAAGAGACAGACACTTACTGATGCGTACTCGGTTCCTATTATGTCGGTTGGACATCCTTCCACTTAGATTGTGCCATCTAACATCGCTGAGAGGGTGGTTTTGAATCCAATCTCCAGGAGACAAGCAGGATGCCTGAGGCAGGTCGACATATCTCGTCTTCGGAGATGACAACTACACAGAATTGTAGAAGATGTGGACAATCAGGGCATAATTCCATGAAATATTCTAACCCAACTTTGATTAATGAAGGTCCGAGCGGAGTTGTTCCTAAGGAATACCGGTGCAAGTGTAGCATCTATCAAGCAGTTGGCCATAACAAACAGACTTGCCCTAACAGAGACTCCACCGTGGAATGAATTGTGGCGTTTCGATTGACGACATTGTGATAATTTGTAATCATATGAGCTGTTCATTAACTTAAATTAAATTTTCATTAAATAGGATTTTCAAATTGTGTTATATTTGCGATTCCAAACAGTTCAAACGGAAACAAAAATTAAATTTTAGTTTTTTTCAATTGAATTTTTTTGTACAATTAATTTGTACACATAAACAAAAAAAACATTACAGAAATCTAAATGGGCCGGGAGTTACTAAAAATCCCAACTGCCATCTTCTCCCGAATGATCCCATATCTTCTTCCGACCAATCGAAATAATGTAAATGTTGTAATTCAAAGTTTTTACCAAGAGAGCATGTGATAGGCAGTAAATGTTGTACCCTTCCACGGTATGTACATCAGTGCCCTGTGACTGCTGGCGTCTCTCCTCAAGTCGTTGGGGTAACGCATGCTTGAATGACAAAATATAATGCCTATAGGCGTGGGCACCCCACGAGAACACATTGAAGGCAGCGAGCTCTTCCACTAACTGAAACTACCAAACAGGAATATTGAATCTCTCGTTCATCCTCATCAGTATCCAGTTCAACATGTAGATGAGGCACAACTTCACAGCATCGTATGCCTCCTTAAACTCTCCGAGTCTGAAAACAACCCTCGACTCCTCCAACGATATCTCATCTTGCTCCAGGAAAGTACCGTTGATGTATGTCATTCTCCACTACAGCATACAGGCTCGTGTCCGGTACGAATCCAAAACGTAATCCGGTGATGAGGCAAAATTTCACCTTCGAAAACCTCACCACATGGTTCCCTAACAGGATCCGTATCTCATCTGTTGGCCCAATGTGGTCCAACTCCCGCAATAGCAATCGATGGATAACACCACCCGAAAACTTCATCTCCCGGTGCATCGACATGAAATGTCCAAAATAGGACGCTATGAACCGACGTCGATCCTCAACAACAAATTCTTCAGGGACAAGGTTCAGTACATCGTTTATACGGGCGATGGCTTCAGAAAGGTCGTGTTGAGTCAATTTTCCCTTGAACCAATCTCCCTTTGGAGTTTTAAGGAAATCTTCAACCTGCTCCTCATTTGCACTATCACGAAAACAATATATAAGTCAACTGGAAAAAACTCGGTTTAATCTATTAAAAGTCTCGATTATTTCAAAATCTCTTCGATTCTTTGAAAAATATTCTTGATTCTATCAAATATATTAGATCCTTTCACAAATACTCTCGATCCTTTAAAAACATTTCTCGATCATTTGAAAAACTTCTTAATCCTTTGAAAAACTTCTCGATCCTTTGAAAAATATTCTCGATCCTTTAAAAAATATTCTCGATCCTTTAAAAAATTCTCGACCCTTTGAAAAAGATTCTCGATCCTTTGAAAAATTCTCAACCCTTGAAAAATTTCTCGATCCTTTGAAAAATATTCTAGATCGTTTGAAAAATATTCTCAATCCTTTGAAAATAATCTCGATCGTTTGAAAAATAAGGAAATCCTTCAACCTGCTCCTCATTTGCACTGTCACGAAAACAATATATAAGTTAACTGGAAAAAACTCGGTTTAATCTATTAAAAGTCTCGATTATTTCAAAATCTCTTCGATTCTTTGAAAAATATTCTTGATTCTATCAAATATATTAGATCCTTTCACAAATATTCTCGATCCTTTAAAAACATTTATCGATCTTTGAAAAACTTCTTAATCCTTTGAAAAACTTCTCAATCTTTTGAAAAATTAAAAACATTTATCGATCCTTTGAAAAATATTCTCGATCCTTTGAAAAATATTCTCGATCCTTTGAAAAATATTCTCGATCCTTTGAAAAATATTCTCGATCTTTTAAAAAATATTCTCGATCCTTTAAAAAATTCTCGACCCTTTGAAAAACATTCTCGATCCTTTGAAAAATTCTTGACCCTTTGAAAAATTTTCGACCCTTTAAAAATTTCTCGATCCTTTGAAAAATATTCTAGATCCTTTGAAAAATATTATCAATCCTTTGAAAATAATCTCGATCGTTTGAAAAAAATTCTCAATCGCTTTAAAATATTCTCAATCCTCTGGAAAAAAATATCGATTGTTTGAAAAATGCTCGTTTAATTCAAAAATTTCCTCGATACTTTGGAGAAATATCTCGATTTTGTTCCAAAAAACCAAGATTTCACTTCAAAATTTCTCGATTTAACTAAACCTAATTTTCAAAATAAAAAATCGTCAATACCCAAAATTTCATCTTCTTCATCACATATTCAACCTCATTTCAAACTCTAACCACAACCACAACCACAACCACAACCACAACCATTCTCATATCTCTTTTTCAACCCTAATCTACAATTTCAATCAACAAAACACAAGTCTAACATGCAATTGTAAGTTATCAACAACAAAATCGAGAAAAACAAACAAACAAACAAACAAACAGAACTTACCTCTGTCGATCGCAACAAATCTGGTGTATCTCATTCCGGTCACTTCGTTTTTGATTAGCTTCCTGTCGGTTTCTTTCTCACTCTTTCTTTTCTTGGAATTTGAAAACGACAACTTTATCTTTTTTTCACTAATTCAGGGTACTTTCGTCCACCCCCCCTCCCCCCCCCCCCAAAAAAAAAGTATTTTGATTAAAAAGACTTAAAAAAAAAATCTTAATTTGGAAAATTGCTACAAGCAGTGCGTGTAAAACGAGCCTAAAAATTAGCACCGGACAAGTTTGTTGAGATTAAAATATTCATTTCACAAAAGGACGTACTGAGGATGTCCATGTGTATGTTCTGTTTGAGCGGTGTCCAACTCTCCAAATCTTTAAATTATGCAATATTTTAAAAAATATATCTATTTCAGAAAAATGCAAAAAGAAAGAGAAGATTCGATAAAAAGAGAAAAGAAATTCCAACACTAAAAAAAGTTATTTTCTAAAAACAAATACTGTATCTTAGGAGTCTCTAACGAAAAATCTCCCCAAAAAAAAAACAAACAAAAATAGAATGACAAGCCACCTACCAGAATTAATAGTTCCTTATAATGCGAAAGATTGAAAATTTGAAAGAGAGATGACCGGTAGAGAAGGCTCCTGAAGGTTAGCTGAGTTTAAAAATCACACACACATATTTACATGTAGAAAACCTCAAATAATATACATACAATTTTCAAACACTAAAAATTATAATTAATAATAATAATCTTAAAAACCATCAAAAATATTATTGATAACATGAAAAAGCATCTTCACCGAAACATAAGAAGAGCTTCTTTATTATCTTCATCATCATCATTGTTATAGCCCAAATTCAAGAGCTGAGGCCCCAAAAAAACGGAGAAAGGAAAAGGGTTGTTTGTAATCATCAGAGGGAATCAAAGAAGAAGAAAGAGAGTTAAAAAAAAGGGGGAAATTGAGTGATGGTTTCGTATAAGAAAGCAGAGATGATTGAAGATGTGTCAATAATTGGAGGGTTGATATGCATGCAGTTTGTGTATGCAGGGAATTCTATTTTGATGAGTTATTTGATGTCTCTGGGACTCAATCCTCTCACCATTGTTATTTTCTCTACCTTGGCCACCTTCCTCGTCCTCTCTCCTATTGCTTTTTGTGTTGAAAGGTTGCTTTCTTTTCATGGAATCCTTAATTTGTTTTTTTTTTTTCAATATCGAAGAATTACTATTCATGGAATTGATCAGTTGATTATCAAGTGTTTGTTTGTGTTGATGTTGCAGGAAACATTGGCCAGAGAAATTCGGTTTGAAGTTGATCATACAGCTACTTTTACTATCTTTTGGAGGGTAAGTTTATGTTATTTTGTGTAATCTTCATGAATGTCGGTTTTATATTATTTTGCCAAACATGTGAACAAATAATATAAACATAATGTCTCTGTTTCTATCGTTTTTCTGAAGCTAACAATTAAGCACCATAAAATTTTCAAAATATATAGCAGTTTGAATTTGGCATTCTTCAATATGTTCGTTGGGCATCTGATATATCTGGATATTGTTGGCTCTTCTTTATCTTCTGTTCATAATTTATTTGAAAATGTAATGTTGAAATGATTTGGGGAAAATTATGAAAAATTAAATTGAAGCAAAGAAACTGGTATTCTTTTTTTTCGCTTTTTATTTTTTATTTTTTTGAAATCATGATAGGATATTTACTACTACAATATTCATGACGTGAAGCTGAAAGTCAAAGGCTGTACTGGTTTCGTTTTTATTTGAAAATAATAAGGGTGTTTATAATTATGGATATACAAGTACATATCAGGTTCTGGATTCGCAATAGCTACCGGTATTTATTATATTTATTGAATTAACACAGGTAGCTATTTGGAATCCCACACCAGATAATTTTCATATTAATCTAACATATAAGTTTATGTTAAATTTACAGAGTAACATTATTTCAGACTCTGTTCTTGAAGGGGATAAAAATAACGTCACCAGCAGTGGCAACAGCCATGCCAAACCTTGCTCCTGGCCTTATTTTCGTCATCGCGTGGACTTCCAGGTACCCAATCTCTTCAAATTAATTTCCATATAGATTCAATGTTGACATGTTGTTAATGTACTTTTGACATCGAAACAGAAATGATTAGCACTAATGTTGTTAATGATTCGTGATGCTTCCTTGCAGGTTGGAGAAAGTTGAGATAAAATGCTTGTACAGCAAAGTGAAGCTATTGGGCACACTATTGTGTGTGGTAGGAGCCCTTACAATGAGCCTCATGCACAGCACTGCAGCAGCAAGAGAGTCTCCTATAGTATCTGCCTCATCGGACGTTATCTTCGACACCCATAAGATCATCGGCAGCATGTATCTCCTCGCAGCCGTCTTTGTTTTATCTTGTAATGTTGTCTTGCAGGTAATTCTTTCAATTGTTACTAATCGAGTGCAGGATTTTCGTATGTGTTGATTTGGTTGGCAATTAATATGTTGGACAGGCTACAACTTTGCGTGATTTTACTGCGCCAATATCGTTGTGTGCCATAACATCATTTATTGGAGTATTTCTAACTGCTATTGTGGAGTTGCTTCAAGATCACAAATTGGATTTTGGTTGGCCTCTTGTCAGCTTTACTAACATGGTTGGCTACTCTTTGCTGGTATCTCGCTCTCTCTCTTTCTCCTCTTAGATCAAATTAAATTTATTTACATGACGTTTTTAATTTAGATTCCCATTTTTTTTTTGAAGTAAATATACAATTTTCTGAATTTTGGGAGAGGTTTCTGATGAATTTTAATTGAAATATTTTGACAAATTTCAAACAATGTGAATCTGTACGAGAGACGAAACCAGAAATTTAAATTCAACCAAGTTTTGAGAAACCTACCAATAAAATTTCCATTTTATAGGAACTAGCTAGGAAGTAAAAATAAAAAATTTGAATAAAATATGAGGACTAATAGGAAATTTCCAAGCCTCTTCATAGATTCGCACTGTCCACGGCACTCCATCCTAGGCCTTCGCAGTTGATCTGTACGTAGATATGAATTGTAATGTCATGTATGTTGAGGATGTTTCTAAAAGAAAAAAAAAAAAACATGTGGAATCTTGCTTTTGATGAAAACCAATTTGAATGATGAGAGCAGTTGGGCACAGTAAGTGGGGCATGTGTAAGCTTCAATGGGTGGGCAATGAAGAAAAGAGGGCCAGTTCTTGTGTCCATGTTCAGCCCCATTGCAACTGTTATTTCTGTCCTTCTTTCCGTTATTACCCTAGGAGACTCCGTCGACATCGGAAGGTATTTTCTCCATTTAATTTGCTTTCCAATGTTTTCGTGCAACATATTCTTTCTCTTTCGGAAAACGTTACCTTTTGTATTCTCTAATTATAAAATCAAGGTCTTGAATTTGAATTTTTTTTTTTTTTTTAGGACCGTTATAACTAAAAAAACAACTCATATAAATATTTAAAAGTATTTATATTATATTAATTTTAAGAGGTATATGATGGCCAAAGGAACAATTTTCGTATTTTTCACCATTTAATATTTCTTTTTAAACTAAAAAAACTCTCCCAACACTCAATTACACATGATTACGATCAATTTTGTTGAGACTGCATTAGTACACTTAATTAACATGAAAAATTGAACTCTTGAAATGCAGCCTCGCCGGTATGTTCCTGATGTTCACCGGTCTATACTTCGTGCTGTGGGCGAAAATGAAAGAAGATTATTCTGGTGACTTCGAAAGTGAGTTCGATGCAGAGAAGCCTCTCTTAAGTTAAAAATCGATCTCTGTAATTATTCACATGTTTGATATTAGACCTATTAAATTTTAAAACAATCTGGGAAGAAAACCGAATTCCTTTAAGGTTTTTGAAGTTTAGTAGACTTTAAAATATCAAATCATTATTATGGATATATATAACTTGATAAGTGTGAGTCGAATTTTTATGTTTTGATGTTTATTTAAATTTTAATTTAGATTAATGTAAATGGTCCCTACATTTTGTATTGTTTTTGCAGAAGCATGATACATGTTATTAGCTGGTCGTGTTGAGTAGCGTTGTTGCTGTGTGTTTATAACTTCTAAAATATGTTAATTTGATCACTCTGTGCACGTACGTACATAGCTAGAGAGATGATCGTAGAGGTTACATATTCCTTTTTTGGAGACTCAGCTGGCTGGTGTTTGGCAACTGAGAATCTTTATAGCAATTTTTTTTTTTTTTGAAAAAATTATTTTCTAGCTAATGTTATTATCAGATTAGCTTGTGGAAATTCACAGAGAGCTAATTTATGCAATCAAATAATGAAACTCTATATTGACTAAATAAAAGTCACTGCAAGTCTGCAACTCTTTCACGTAATTGCTTCTTGCAAAATTGGATTATTATAATTTTTTGGAGATTTGCCCAATGTTATTTGGTGTAAAATGCACTCTCATTTCGGCCGGTAATACCTGAAGTTCGACATATGGTCACCATAGTCGGTATATCATAAAAAAAAAAATCAAACAAGAAAAGTGTTGCATAATAAGGATAATGAAGCATCCCAACTAAGTTGACACCAACAACTGTACAAGACCTTAAATAATGTGCACGTAACCTTCAAAGTCGACTAATACTATTATTAAAATGAAAAAATATAAGAAGATCGACCAATATTAGTACTAAAAAAATACAAGAATTCCTGGACAAAAGAAACACAAATAACCAAGGGTATTTCAGTTTTATGTGAACAAACACTTACGCGGCAAAAGGGAAAACGGAGAATGCTTAAAACCGAGGGGTAAAACTTTATTCCCCATGGTTAGAGAAAAATAATAATATGCCCTAAGAATTATGAAGAGATGGGAGATATTTGCACCCATAATATTATATTTTTTTAATTTCCAATATTGCATTTGATGATAAATTGGCTCAATTTCCACTTTCCATAATCTACCACCTACATTGTTGACACTATAGAAACCAAACTACCAGCCACATTCATGGCAACAATTAACCACCATGTTGAAATTGAGAGAGGGTTGTCTCCGTCTTTCCCCTATAAATAAGACCCTCAGCAAAGTAAGAAGCAATTCAATATTCTGTGCTTCTAGAGAGAGTTTTTGAAATATGAGAGAAAACTCTGTTTTGTATTTGTATTATTTCTCCAAATAATATCAGTTTGATGCCTCCCGTGGACGTAGGCAATTGCCGAACCACATAAATATCTGTAGTTGTGTATTGTGTGCACTTTTATGTTTAATTTCTGATCATTTCCGTAACAAATTGGTATCAAAGCTTTGGTTTTTTGTAAAGTCCAGAAATTTTGAAGTGCTCGAATCGTTGTTCGGAGGATACCGTTGTGTTACTCTTGAAAATACGATTCAAACGCTGGTGACCACATCTAAAATGGAGCTCTAATAAACTCTCTAGCTTCGGTCAAAGTTCGGTCAACATTAGAAAATTTTCCAAAAAAATTTCTACAATTTTTCCAAGGAAGAAGATGACATTGTAGCAGCCACGTCATTCAACATGTCAGCTGCCACATCATCGCATAGTCACACCAGTCAATCGCCACATCAGCAACAGTTAGCCACCACATCAGTCTAAGTCAGCGCCAGTCATCCGCCACGTCAGTACCAGCCATCCGCCACGGCAATGACAGTAAGCAGCCACGTCAGATATACGCCACGTCAGTGGCACGTCGCTAGTCAGAGAATATTCTGTTTCCATCAGAGAATATTCCATTTCAGTCAAAATATTCCGTTACCTAGAGGAATATTCTAGAGTCAACTCGGTCCAGAAGTGTTTTTACCCAATTCAGTGCAATTTTCACCCGTTTTCGACCAAGTCGGACCTATTTCCAATTATTTCGACCGTTACGGGCACATCAGTGCCATCAGTTTCAGCTAATTCTGCTTGTAAGTACTGTTTGTGACTTACTCACGCTTTATTAACTCTGTTTTCGGGCACAATGGATTATCCAAAAGCTGGAGAAAACTTATAACAATCAACTAAACCTCAGACCTCGACATCAATCAGTAGTTCTTGGCAAAGAAGCTCGATATCTAATGCGAAGTTTGATATTGAGAAGTTTGACGGCACCAACAACTTCGGCATGTGGCAATGCGAAGTTATGGATTTGTTATTTCGGGAATGATCAGATATTGCTTTAAGTTCCAAACCCAATGATACTTCCGATGAAGATTGGAAATATGTAAATCGTCAAGCCTGTGGAACAATTTGATTGTGTCTAGCTAAGGACCAGAAGTATTTTTCATGAAGGAGACTATGGCATCAAGTCTCTGGAAAAAGCTGGAGGATAATTATATGACAAAAGCATAGAGAACCGACTCTACCTGCAGAAGAAGCTTTTTTGATTCCAGTACAAGACAGGTATTTCTATAATTGAGCATTTGGATAATTACAATAAAATTCTCGTTGATTTACAAAATTTAGATGTTGAAATTAGCGATGAGGATAAAGCACTGCTGTTGTTAAATTCCCTGCCTAATACAAATGAACACTTAACCACAACTCTGTTATATGGAAAGGATGAGGTTAAATTCATGGACGTTTCTAATGCTATGGTGAACAATGAGTATAAGAAGAAGGATCAGCTTGATCGTAGATACTCAACATTAGAAGCACTGACTGTTTCCCGAGGCAGGACAAACAATAGAAAATCTAGAGTACCTAGTGAGCGTGGTAAATCTCACTCAAAATCAAGAAGAGCATCTCGCTCAAAGCCAAGAGGAGAATTATCATTCAGACGTCCTGCGAATGACGAGTATGCCTATTGTCATCAGAAAGGGCACTGGAAGAAAGATTATCCAAACAATGACAAATCTAATGTGAATGTTGCAGAAAAAAGTGATGATGGAGATGATTCAGCTTTTACAGTTTTATCATCAGACAACCATTCTAATAAATGGATTCTAGATTCTGGTTGTTCCTATCATATATGTCCCAACAGGTAGTGGTTCTCAAGCTTTCAGGAGCTTGACGGGGGAGTTATGCTTATGGGCAACAACAATACTTGTCGGACGACGAAAGGGATAGGAACTATTAACTTGAAGATACATGATGGAACAACCAGACTATTGACAGACGTCATGTATGTCCCTGATTTGAAGAAGAACCTCATTTCACTAGGGGTCTTATACTCCAGCGGTTACAAGGTGACCATGGAAGGTGGAGTCCTGAAAGTTGTACGAGTACATTATTGGCAATGAAAGGAACTCGACAGAGAAATCTATATTTCCTGGATGGGTACACAGTCACAGGGAGAGCAGTCATCTCCAACAGTTTTGAGGATAAATCATCTGATACTTCCCGACTCTGGCACATGCCCTTAGGGCATGTCGGGGAGAAGACTTTGCAAGGTTTGGTGAAGCAAGGTATTCTAAAAGGTGCCAAGACAGGTAAACTTGATTTTTGTGAGCATTATGTCATGGGAAAGCATACGAGAGTCAAGTTCAGTACTGCCATTCATCGTACAAAAGCAACACTGGATTACATTCACACTGATGTTTGGGGGCCTTCCAAAAATGCTTCATTATGAGGTAAACATTATTTTATGACTTTTATTGATGATTTCTCCACGTATGTCTAGGTATATACTATGAAGCATAAGGATGAAGTTCTAGATATCTTTCTTCAATGGAAAAAGATGATTGAAACACATACAGGTAGAAAGATCAGAAGGCATAGATCAGACAATGGCGAAGAATACAAATTAGATCCTTTCATGAAATACTGTCAGAATGAAGGGATAATCAGACATTTTACAGTTCTCGGTATGCCAGAGCAAAATGGTGTAGCAGAACGGATGAACCGTACTTTGGTGGAGAAAGTTTGATGTATGCTTTCTTAATCTGGCCTTAGCAAGGCATTCTGGGCAGAGGCTTAGATGTGTGCCTCTCATATTGTCAACAGACTACCAGCTTCTGCACTTAATGGGAAAACTCCCAAGGAGGTATGGTCCGAATAACCTGTTCCTGATTACAACAAATCATATATATTCGGATATCCAACATACTTTCATGTTACTGAATCCAAAATAGATCCTCGAGCCAAGAAAGCTATTTTTATGGGCTTTAATGAAGGAGTGAAGGGATTCAGACTATGGAATTCCGAGTCAAAGAAGATCATCGCGAGTCAAGATGTTACCTTTGACAAATCTGCGATGCTGAAGCAGACACCTCGAGACACAGAATGAGAATCCAAATTCTCTGTGACAGGTGGAGTTTGAGACTCCCAAGAAGTTAGAAAAGGCTTATTCGATAGTCGATAATCCTGATGATGATCCTGATAACCAGGATGAGATATCAGTTGAGGGGGAGGATTCGACACCACTATATGAGATTAGACAACAGCCTGAATCCATTGCCACTAGCAGACCGAAAAGATATATTCGGAGGCCTGCTAGTTATATAGACGTGGTAGCATCCCTTTCAGTGACTGATGATGAAGTCCCATACACATACAAAGAAGCTATGGACTGTACGGACAATGTCAAGTGGAAAATGGCAATGGATGAGGAGATGAAATCACTTCACTAGAATGAAACTTGGAAGCTAACATAACTTCCAAAAGGAAAAAGAGCTATTGGGTGCAAATGGGTCTATGACAAGAAGGAAGGTGCTTCTGGCAAAGACAACATCAGATACAAAGTCAGATTGGTAGTGAAAAGATACGCACAGCAAGAAGGAATAGACTACAATGAGGTATTCTCACCCATTGTCAAGCATTCGTCTATTCAGATCCTATTGGCTTTGGTTGCATAATTTGATCTCGAGTTAATTCAACTCAACGTGAAGACTGTATTTCTCCATGGTATTTTGAATGAAGACATTTATATGTCTCAGTTAGAAGGGTTCGTAGTTCCAGGAAGTGAGAATTGGGCTTGCAAGCTAAACAAGTCCCTGTACGGTTTGAAGCAGTCACCGCGACAGTGGTACAAGCGGTTTAACAGCTTCTTGATGACTCATAAGTACACACGCAGTCAATTTTATCACTTTGTATACTTCTGCAAACTCCAAGATGGTACATTTGTCTATTTGCTCTTATATGTGGATGATATGCTGATAGCATCTACGAGCAAGGTGGAGATTGATAGGCTGAAGGCTCAATTGAGCTCTGAATTCGACATGAAGGATCTTAGAGAGGCCAAGAAGATTCTTGGTATGGAGATCAAAAGGGACAGAGCGAAAGATACCATTTGTTTGACACATACTCAGTATTTGAAGACTGTACTTCAGAGGTTTGGCATTTATAGCAAGTCTAAACCTGTAAGCACATCGTTGGCTCCATATTTCAAGCTGAGTGCACTGATGTCACCGACTACTGATGATGCAAAGACGAAAATGGATCATGTTCCTTATGCAAATGAAGTTGGTGCTTTGATGTATACGATGATGTGTATGTTGGGATTATGCTCGATAGCAAGAGTGTAATAATGTATTTGACAATCTTTTCATATTAATAAAATGATTTCTAGTTTAACAAATCTTATAGAATTTATAGTTTAATTATTATAATTGTCAAAAGTAAATAATCATAAGGTCAAAAGACTATGAGAAAAGAAGAATTGTGCATACATCTAGATATGTATGAGGTAGACACAATTCTTTAGTTAGTCTTGAATAATAATCACAACTTAAGATAAAAGGTTTGGCGCCTTTAACTTGTCAAATTTGTAGATTCTTTTGCTAGAATTTGAATGGGATCAAATGTGTTATGATGAGTCTAAAATCATCAAAGTGTGGTGTCTTTGGACAAAAGAATCTAGTGCACTGGGTGCATTGAATTGGATCACAATGAAATGCTTTATCTAGAACCGTCAATGGATAAAAGTTTTTCATTTGAAGACAATCGGAGAGTCATCTCAATCCTGAGATCAATGATGGACTTATGGTTACAAGTGTTATCATTTGAGCTATCAATGAGTTTGATTATATAGCATAGTCTATCCTCGATAGTTTGGTGGTTTTCATTTGTTAATCGATAGAGGACTTCATTTATAGATATGGACATCGTGGCTCCATTTATTAAATGAGAGTAGAATATCATCATATGGATGTTTTGAGGTATTGGATATTAAATCTTAACGTTAAGTTTTCAATAGTGTCTATTGAAACATGGCTTCGGGACAAGTCAAAATATCCATGTTCAAAATGTGGTCATATGAGTAAATATGGTAACTTTGAGATCTATAGGCGGTCTATGAGCTCTTGGCGATTACTGATATTCTTCACGATGATACATTTTCTCCAATAAGGTTGTCTAGGGTATGAATGAGTAATATCAACTTATTCTATATTTATTTAAGAGTTCAATTTTAGTTCTTTAGTGAAATGAACTAAAATTAATATATCGGACCTAAATGAATCATTTTTTATTGTGATTGGGTTGTGTCTATTGGAGCTTAAATTTAGATAGCCCGCCAAGATCCCCAATCCACACGAACTTGCATGGATCACTTGATATATTCTACCGGACCAATTTAGGGGTCCATCTAGAATTGTATTGAGGCATGTGGACTTGTTTCTTTTTGTAAGAATGGGTTTAGTTCACATGTGGACTTTTTATTAAGGTCCAATGGATTTAATAAAATAAGAAAAATAATATATATATACCTATATGTTGTTATAGGCGGCAAGGATAATGTATAAAAGCCAAAATATTTTTTTTATTATTTTATTAAATGGAAATTAATTAATTTGTTGATTAATTAATTATTTAATTAAAATCCAAAATCTTTTTCCTAGTAAGAGCTGGTCTCCTAAAATTATACTATTGTTGGTAGTATAATTAATATTAAATACTATATTTGATAAGTAGACAAATAATGATAAATAAAATGAATTATTTATCTAATCAAATTAGGAAGTCGTTAATATGGTTACAAATACACTATTGAGTTGGGTTAGTAGTCTTGGTGTAGGAAATAATTCTTTTTGGAAAAGGATTCTTGGTCACCAAGTAAATCTACCTAAGGGTAGAATTCTTCTTTGAAAAGGATTCTTAACCACCAAGTAAATCCACCTAAGGAAATGATTCTTAACAACCAAGTAAATCCTTCTTAGAAAAGGATTTGAAATCCTTCTTAGGAAAGGATTTGAAATACTAAAAAATTTCAAGGAAGAATTTCGGCTAGCCCTATATATATATGAAGGGAATTTCGGCCAGCCATATAGTTTTTCAAAGAGAAGAATTCGGCCAACCCTAGTTCTTTTTGGAGAGAGAATTCAACTACTATAGAATTTTGAGGGAGAAAATTTTGTTTTTGCTCGAGACAAAATTCGATCAACTCTAACAAATAGTGTGATATTCAACAAAGAAGAAAAGGAAGAAAGAAGGTTTATTTTTCGATAGTACACTAGTTGCCTTTGCATTAAAAGGTTTTGTGTACAACTTCGAATCAAGGTTCACACGAGTTTCAATCAAATTGATTGATAATTTACAAGTGACCTAATGTTCTTTGTTTTCTTCTTGGAGGTTATTATAACTAACAAAGAAAATGATTTTGTTTGTTTCCATCTTCATGTTTACAATTTAAAGAAAGGGAGCCCACACTCCTAGGTGATTCACGTTCGTGATTGGATTGGAAGATCTTGCGGATTCAATTCGGTGCTAGTTCAATCGTCACGAGAAAAGGTACGACACTTTTTATATACATCAATTAATCTAGGGTTAAGGTTCTTGTTATTTAAAAAGGAAAATTTTTTATTTATGCCGAAACCCTTGTAATTTCCTCAGTTTTTGATTGGCTTATTTCATTGACAACCACATTTGAGGATTAATGTGTAAGGGTAGTTTAGGTCATCATTGCTCAAGACCCAGCTCAAGCTTCAAACGGTAAATCACTTTTTTAACCTTGTTTGAAGAGTTTTAGTGCACACACACACTCTCATGCATGTTTCTAATCATCTTGCATGAATGCTTAATTGTCATAATTGTCATAATTGTGTGCCTTTTTGTCATAACTCTTGCTTGGGTGTTTGATGCATTTTGTTTGCCCTTAGAAGAGGATTTTCCTCTTGACCGCGGCCGGGACCGTTCCCTGTGCATTGCCTCCGCCCCGGTATGCACAGTGGTGTTCTCCAGGCATTGCACGTTGCTACTACCGCAGCCTGTGCACGTTGCATGCACAGTGGTCTCCCAAGCGGAGTTTTACAGTGATGCACCGTTGACTCTACCGCGGTCTGGACATAGCCTGTACCGCGGTCCAAACAACAAAAAATCCCAGGCGAAGCATCGCTTGCTCCACCGCGGTCTGGACACTTGCCTAGGTCGCGGTACACACAGCGGTCATGATGGGAATCAGTTGCCCTTTGTCCAAAACGATGTCATTTTGTGTAGGGTACATTATATATATATTCTCTTCTCTTCTCTTTGATGGTGTGAGTCCAAGAAGCCATTTTTACTCACCAAGCTTTTCCTTGAGAGAGAATTTGACTCCAAGAGAGAGAGAGAGCTCCCAAGAATCCATTTTTACTCAGTTAATCTTCAATCCATGAGCATCTAGCATCTTCCAAGCATGGTTTCTCTTGTTTGTCATTGACTAGGTAATCTCTACATGCCTTAGAATTTCTTGTTCCATTCTTATGACATGTATGCCTACGTTTAGCAATTATTGTTCATTAAATGTATGTTATTGAGTTTAATTGCATTTATAACATGCTTGGGTTGTTGATTGTTGGTTAAGATTTATATTTTGTGATAGCTAGGGTTTGTGACCATTTCGCCCTTCTAGCTAAATCTTTATGCTTTGCATTTAGATATTGTTTAGGACTCATTGATTGCATTTTGTGATTGCATTTTGTGATTGCATTATAGTCCTTGCCATGTTTTATGACAACATGTGTTGATTGGCTCTTTGTTTGACAACTAGGATATATTGTTGCATAATTATATCTAGTTAAGTCTTAATGAACATTCATTTAGATATTGATATCTAGGAATTGTACTTAGTGACATTTTTAAATTCCTAGATAATCATTTAGTGTTGCCTAGCATTACTTGCATGTTTGAATATTTTATCATATTCACTTAGGTTGTGTTTGATACTTCATTGAGGTTAAGTCTTGTGACTAAGTGGTTAGGGCACAAGCAAATAGATCAATACTCACTATTAAGGCTGTTAGGTAGAGTGAAAGGGTTAGTACTAGAGGGTGTGACGGGAGGTCAACCTAGGTTGTAAACTTTCATTCAATAGTGGATTTTAGGATCTAGTGTGGTGCACATATCAGCCCGTGGTTTTTCCCATTTGGAGGGTTTCCACGTAAATATTTTGTTTTGTTATTGTTTCAAGCATAATTGATTTTATTGAATGCTTGTTTAATCGGGGTAATTTGTGTTAATATTGATTAATCGAAATATCGGTAATTGATTCGATTAAAATCTATTCACCCTCCCCCCCCTCCCTCTAGGTTATAGACACACGTTTTAGGGAACTTTCAATTGGTATCAAAGCTGATACCTAGATATACTTAGGTGATCCGAGCTCTGTGTGTGTCTTGCTTGTGTAATTTTTGTTGTTGGCATCTTGTGTGGTGCATTACATTTGCATCTCATTCATTTAACCCAAACACTATGAGTGAGCTTGGTATGAGCAAAGAGGAAGCATCTAGTATAAGACCACATTTGCTTAAAGGTGATAATTATGCCTCATGGAAAGGCAAGATGGAATCTTATATTTGCCAAATAGATGACCGTGCATGAATGGCAATTGAATATGGGTACACTCTTCCGAAGATGACCAATGATGATGGAGATGAAGTTCTCAAGCCTAAGTCTTATTGGAGCAATCAAGAATTCGAAGCTTCCAAGTGGAACAATAAGGCTTTGCATGCAATCTTCTGTGCCATGGATGACAACCAATACAAGTTGGTTCAAAATACTAGGCATGCAAAGGAGGCTTAGGAGATTCTACAAACGGCTCATGAAGGAACCGAAGTGGTCAAGGACTCCAAGCTTCAAGTCCTTCAAATGCAATTTGAGACAATTCGGATGGAAGAGGACGAGTGCTTTAATGACTTCCAAGTGAAGCTGATGGACATCGTAAATCAAAGCCATCAACTAGGTGACCCATATTCGGATAGAAGGATCAAGCAAAAGATCATGAGGCCACTCCCCAAGATATTTGAGTCCAAGGTGACGGCACTAGAAGAAAATAGCAACTACAAGACTATGAAGCCGAGTGAAATGATTGGAAGGCTTCTAGCCTATGAGTCTAGGTGGACTTCTACACCTACATCTCCTAAGTTGAAAAAGAACATAGCTTTGAAGACATCCAAAGTAAAGATGGAGGAGGAGGACTCAGATGAGGAGATGGCTCTTATGGTGAAGAAATTCAAGAAGTTTATGAAACTACACAAGAATGACTTAAAGAAAAAGATTGAGCCAAGGCAAGAGAAGCCTACAAGAAAAGGCATTCAATGCTATAAATGTAGTGGGTTTGGTCATATAGCCACCGAGTGTACTAATTTGAAGAAGAAGAAGAAAGGCAAAGTGGTGGCTGCCTTATCAAGTGAGAGTGGAAGTGAAGAAGATTCCTCAAGTGATGAAGAGGGCATTCTTAACTACACGACTTTTGGAGCCTCCTTTGTGGAAGATGTAGAAAAAGGCAACAAAGCCTTAAGTAGTGACCTTGAAAAATGAATATATGAAAAAGTAGCTAAGAGAGTGATAAGTGAAGCTACTTATGTTGATGATGCCACCATGGCAACAAGTGACACTAGTGATGACTCTAGTGATAAGAGTTCTTCATCTCACTCTACAAATGGAAATGTAGAGAGTATGAACCTTGAAGGGTTCATTGAGCATTTTCAAAGCTCAAGGTTGAATATGAAGAAAGAGGTTCGAAAGCTAAAGGAAAAGAACCTCAAGCTATCAACCGAAGTGACTCACTTAAGTGAGAAAGTGAAGAATGGAAGAAAAGTGGAAGAAAGCTTGAAGGAGGAGCTTAGAAAAGCTAGAGAGTTGATTGCTAAGATGACTTCGAGTACGGAGAAGCTTGATCATATGTTGGGAGTTGGCAAGAAGCCAAGTGACAAGAGAGGTCTAGGGTTTGAATATGACAAGGAGACCTCAACCCCTAGCAAGCCGATATTTGTCAAGAGCTTGGACTTCAAAGAACCTCTTCCTCCACTTCATCCTAAGAAGAAAATTAAACTATGAGAGTGTTCTAGAAATGTCCAAGTCAAGATGGCACCAAGAAGTCAAGCTCAAGCTCAACCAATGAGAGCACTTCAAGCAACTATCCCTTAAACTAAAAGCCATCAAGCCAAGAAGCATATCCTGCATGCTCAACAAAGGAAACAATCTTCTCCAACTCAACAAAAAGGGAGAAGAGAATCAATATCACACCAAAGAAAAGCTCAAAGACATGGGAAAGCACCTTTGTCCTCACAAAGGAATGGTATGACCCCTCATTTTATTCCTTCATGTCATTTTTGTGGTGTTGATGGTCATATTATACCAAATTGCTTCAAGTACATTAACATGTGTATAACTAAGAGCATGATTGAAATAAAAAAGGGTAGAGCCAATATGCATGTGCCTAGGAAAGCTAGTGTTAATGATCCTAGGAGTAATATGATGATCTTGACCACTAGGAATGACAATGTGTCACCTAAGTGGATTAGAAAAGACGAACTCACATGCTATTGTGCTAAGGTTTCACCCATGGGCTCAACTAGGTCAAATGGACTTTGTAAGTCTATAGGGACTCATATCCCCTCTTGACTTGTTTTGATTGACCCCATATGGGGAGCTCAAGCAAAGAGAGAAAATTGGCAATTCATTGTGCTCATTGATAATATTTATGCTTCTTTATTAATTGCTTGAGATGATTGGTTGTACATATTTTTTTTAATAAGTGTGCAACTTTGCTTTACGTGTAATCCATGTCATATTTATGACCAAACATGCATTTTTGGACTAGGAAAATTGATTGGGAAGAACATTTTGAATGACCTAGAATTGACCTCCATGACATGTTGATTATTTCTATGGCATGCTTTAAATTGATATGAATGATGAGATTTTTTTTAATGCTCTAAAATGAATGCAAAAATGTGTGTGAAAGCAATTATGAGACTTCAATCAATAAGGATCTTGTATCCATTTCAAGAATTTTACAATCCATAAGTCTCTCTCTCTTTACTTGTCAAACAAGACTTCTATCATATGGGCATTCCACCCGAAAAAATTGAAAAAGGCACAATAGTCGCTCATGTCTTGTTTTGCTCGTAAAGTTTGATATAGTTGTTCTTAAAATGAATTTATTTTATAGTCTATATCTTGCTTACTCCATGACAAATGGTGAAATTGGTTTGAATTCTCTTAGAAACCCTTGTCATTTTGTTTTGCCAAATACCATGTTTTGATCTTGAATACAACTTGTCTTGTATGCAAAGCTTTCGTTCACACATTTTTTTAATAAAACTCCTTGATTCTCTCTTCTTAATTAAGTTGCATAAATTTGGTTATACGATTATGCATATGTCTTGTGCCATAAGCTCTCATTGCTAATGCCTTCTTAAGAGGATACTCATTTGTCTATCTCATGACAAAAAGGAGTAGTATGGATTTAGGGGGAGTTGAGAGTGGCATGATTTAAGGGGGAGTTGAAAGTTGCATATGAGGGGGGGTTGATTCGTTGAGGAGGAGTTAACCTATTTAGGGGGAGCATTTGTATTTGCATTGTTGATGCATGTTTCTTGTTTCTATTGTTTGCAAATTGCTCTTGATTTTATGTCTTTGATCACCTCACATACACTTGTCTTGGAAAGTGTAGTTATTTTGTTTTGTAGGGATGTTGATTCTACAGGAGATTGATGACTTAAAGATCTAGTTTATTAGGCATCTCTTTGTAATGTAGAAAAAACTTTGTTAACCCTTTTTTTTGTTTAGTTTATTTGTGAGAATGAATTGTGAGTGGTGGTTTTGTCACGAAATAGCCAAATGGGGAGATTGTAAGTTCCTCAGTTTTTGATTGGCTTGTTTCGTTGACAACCACATTTGGGGATTAATGTGTAAGGGTAGTTTAGGTCATCATTGCTCAAGACCCAGCTCAAGCTTCAAAAGGTAAATCACTTGCTTAACCTTGTTTGAAGAGTTTTAGTGTACACATACACTCTCATGCATGTTTGTGATCATCTTGCATGAATGCTTAATTGTCATAATTATGTGCCTTTTTGTCATAACTCTTGCTTGGGTGTTTGATGCATTTTGTTTGCCCGTAGAAGAGGATTTTCCCCTTGACCGCAGCCGGGACCGCTCCCTGTGGATTGCCTCCTCCGCAGTATGCACAACGGTGTTCTCCAGGCGTTACACGCTGCTGCTACTACGGCCTGTGCACGTTGCATGCACAGCGGTCTCCCAAGCAGAGTTTCCCAGTGATGCACCACTGGCTCTACCGCGGTCTAGACATTGCCTGTACCGTGGTCCAGACAACATTCCCAAGCGATGCACCGCTCGCTTGACCGCGGACTGGACACTTGCCTAGGTCACGGTACACACAACGGTCATGACGGGAATCAGTTGCCCTTTGTCCAAAACGACTCCATTTCGTGTAAGGCACATTATATATATATTCTTTTCTCTTCTCTTTGATGGTGTGAGTCCAAGAAGCCATTTTTACTCACCAAGCTTTTTCTTGAGAGAGAATTTGACTCCAAGAGAGAGAGAGCTCCCAAGAATCCATTTTTACTCAACCAATCTTCAATTCATGAGCATCTAACATCTTCCAAGCATGGTTTCTCTTGTTTGTCATTGACTAGGTAATCTCTACATGTCTTAGGGATCTCCTCGGAGCTTGTTAAGGTGGTGGTTGGCGGATTTCGACGGGTTAAGGCAGCGGCAAGGGTTTGTGTTTAAGTGGTGGTGGATAGGGTTTGGGTTTGTTGGAGTATTGGAGATGATGGTGGAGAGGAGATGGTGATCGGAGTGATGATGATCGAGTGAGAGAGACAAAAAGATTTAGTTTTTTTCATATATTTTAATTTTAATTTTAATTAGTTTTGTTTTGTTTCTTTTTAATTATTTGTAATAATAATTTTTTTTTAAATGTTTCTTTTTTTTTTGTTTAAATGAATGAATCTTCTTTTATTTTAATTTTAAAAAAATCCAAATTTTGTTTGGTTTTTTTTAAATAGTTTTTGCCTTTTTTTGGGTTATAAAAGTAAATACACATAATTAGGGCTATTTTGGACTTTTATATGGTTTGATAAGGTTAAAAGTTAAGTCTGACGGCCGTTGACTAACAACAAGAGAGATGAGTGTCAATTAATAATAAAGTTGTTTCCGTGTGTAATAAAGTAAACCTCAGGGGAGATTGATGTAATTAGTTCTACATTTTTTAATCTGACATTAAACAGGTTAAGAGTTTGTCTTATGGTCGGACAATCTGAAATACAACTTCCACTACACAAACAAAGAGGAAATATACAACCCCTACTTTGTTAATAACAATACAAAGTTTAAAGGTAAAATTGATATTTTTCGGTTTATATTATACATTAACAGGGGAAAAATCATACTTTAATATATATATATATATATATATATATATATATATATATATATATATAATATAATTACTAATATAATAAAGACATTTTAAAAGTAAAATTTTGATATTAATGGGTGGTACAAAAATCAAATATTATTCGATGGCTCATATATCCATAGCACTTGTTATGCAATGAATGGACATCTCATCATCCTATAGAATTTATACTCTACTCAGGTACACACATATAACATGTGCACAGTAGTTGCATGCAGAGGGACCAGATGTGCAAGGAGCATGGTATCTGTCACAGTGTCACGTTTTCATTTTCTGATTCTTATATCAGAAGAAAAATTGACGTGGGGGGATCATGTGTCCAACCACCAATGTCACGTAATAATAAATTATGATAAACTGATCAAGTGTGTGAAAATTCCTAAATTATCAAATTTAATCATCGCTATAAATTGTTGTATTTGTTTCAATACATCTCGTTTATGCTATTTGTGTAGTCAAAAATGGCCTTTAGGACTGGGTATTTAAGCTCGTAACCCAATGTGCTGGACTCGGATAGGAGCAGTTTCATACGAGTCGACTTTGGTTGAGTTATTTGACTGAGTCTCACTCGTTAACAAACTCTTATTAAATGATTCAAACGATTAAATGTTATTAGAAAAAAGAACATACGATCCTAGGAAATATGACCGAGATTTCATAGATATCTTCCAACAATATACATACATTCAAGCTCCTTTTGAAAACATATAAATAGAACCCTGTTCTCCCAAGAAAGGGATTCTAAACACTCTCTCCTTCTAAAGCTATAGCGTGCCGAAATTCCACCAAAACACAAATTCTGGTCACCGGAACTCATCCGCCTTATTTTAACGCTCAACCCAAGCAAACTTAAGGCCTAAAGTCAACCACCACACCATTTTCTTTTTATTGCTTTCCGTTTTTCTGTTTGCTTTCATCTTTTTTTGTAGGTTTTTGGAGTAGTCGACAAGTCCTATTCGACAGGTTAGACCAAGTTGTATGGGCCTAACTCGAATTCGACCTAACCATCTATAGTTTAGTGCCCACCGTAGGGCCTATCATAGCCTCATAACTGAACCAGTCGAATCAAGTGAACGACTTCCAAGATGTCAGAAGATGGAAACGCACCAACCGTCAAAGACCAGCTTGCCGCACTAACTGCTCAAATAACCGCCAATGTTGAAAAATTACGAAAGCTCAAAGCAGAAAATGTCGCAGTCCGAACTCACAATGCTGAGTTACGAGCCATAATCGAGGGCACTATCAACGCACCACCAACACCCTCGATCCCAAGGTCAATGACATAAGGGACATCGACGAGACAACCCCAATCGAACCAACCACATATCCTCAAGGTCCAGATATGAACCTAAACGAAGGGTCCAACCAACAGGGCACGACCCAGATAGTTCATATTGAAACAAATCTACCAAATATGTCGGTCCCATAATAAACTCCACGAGAAGCAAACCAGAATGATATTTTGCAACCACAAAATGATTTTAGATTTGGTAAAATCTAATTCGGGTTTACATGTCTTTCTTGACCCTGAACTTTCTCGTAGGTTTATAGAAATAGAAGTTCTTATTCAAACGATTCCAAGAGTCCCAGCACCAATCAAGAAAAGCACGACGAACAGCTTCGTGGACTCATCCTTCGTCGATGCGATTGCTCTCGTCAAGATGCCTAAGAAGTTTAGCATCCCAAATATGATGCAAATTAATGGCACAAAACCTTGCCAAACTCGAGGACGAGTTTATTTTAAGAGGAGGGGAATACTATGTGGGATGGGAAGAGCTAGCAACGAGGAATCGCTATTGTCCAAACTTCTACAGGTGTCCAGCGGTCCAAGCCACAACCAATAGGCATCGCCAGTGGCGAATAGCTTGGACATCTTCTGCATTTTGTTGGACAATTGTTGTGGTGCCGTTGTGGATTTGGGATGAACTACGGAGAGATTTTTTGGTTGGCGTTTACCACTCCCACAAGACAAATATGGGTTCTTCTTTGTTTACTTGTCTTTCCGCGTGTTTCAACCGAACTCAAGACGCGTTCTTTTTAAGATGGGGTGATTGATGTAGGACAAAGATAAAGGAATCACGGCCCATGTCGAACAATTTCTTTATTTTCTTATTTTGTTAATTTGTGTCTTTTCTTGTTTAGTAAGTTTATTTATTTTAGTTTGATTAGGAATTAAATTTAAGTTTTGGAAATAAATCAAACTTACCTTTTGAGTAAGATTTGATCTTTGTTTTCCAGTCAAGTTAGGAGTCATAAATCTCAAAAGATTCTGACTAGTTTTGATATTTTCTTGTTTTAGTTTTTTTTAAGGAATGTTGTATTCGAGTCGTATTAGGATTAGTTTATTATGAATAGTCTTATTTTGATCAATATTGATAAACTGTTCATTTAGAATATTTATCTGTCTTGGATTCGACATGCTCTTTGAGGATTCGAGAGCACCGTTTTCTAAAGAAGATTAGGGAATGATGACCCATGCATGGCGTCTCATGCTTGGGTAACTACCGGTTGCCAGGGCCGGCCATATGGGCAGCTAGCCCAGCATTTTGCTGGGGCCCCCAAATGATCTAATTCGTTAATTCTTCTTTTGGGGCTTCAGATCCAATTTATTTTAATATAAACAGGACCCAATTTCAAGCATTGTTTTGATTTTTTAGTAAGGCCCAATTTCAAACATTGTTTTGTTTTTTTTAGTAAGACCCAATTATCTATATCTAGTTCAATTTAATAGAAATATACATCAAAGCCCAATTGATTCAACATATCAAACTTAGTTTTACATTATTTGAGAGTCCAATTTTTATTTTTAAAGAGAGTTCAATTGAATAGCTACATTTATTTGCTAACCTAGTCAAAATCGTCACTCACTCACTTCATGAGTCCGTCGTAGTCCACTTTATTTACGAACCTAGTCCAATAGAATTGCTAACATTTCTTTAATGATTATAATTTTTTAGAACAATACTCGGATACTGACCCGGCACTACCCAATTTGTGAGAAAAAAAAAAGTAAAAAAAAAAAAAAAAAAAAACTCGTGCTGCACTCCCATTGTTGGGGTCAGCATTTTGGATACTGACTAACATTGTTCTAATTTTTATATAGGGCCCCAATTTTTGTTAATATCATTAAATGGCTCGGGCCCCAAAAAGTCTGGAGACGGTCCTGCCGGTTGCTACGTCAAGGTTCGTCTGAGTGTGCCTCAGGATTCGATAAAGTGATTATTCTTATTTTCATCATACCCCGCTGCGTCACATTACTCTTAAATTAATACAAATGTATTAAACAATTTTCATTATAATTAAACATTATCTAAATTGTATGTACAAACAAGTTCTTTCACATAATTATTATATGTGAAGGAATGTCAAAACTATTAAAACGAGTTTATACTTAAATATGAAAATATTTGTAAGGAATAGTACCATATATAGTATACTAAAAAGTAACCAATTATGCAGTGGTCGAATTTAATTGATGCAAGTCTTGTTTCTTATTCTCTATTTCATATCGATGTTCAAATTATATCTCAAAAGAATATATGTTGGAGATGGACGGGGTTTAGGAATCCGAAAACTACTCAGAGGCCACATGGGTTGACTCTCTTACGCCGTCTCAGCAGTCTTTCGAGTCTTCCATGGGTATGTGCAGGAGATTTTAGTGAAATTCTGAGTGTGAATGAAAAATCGGGAGAGGCTCGGAAGCCGAGGGGTCAGGTGGAGAGTTTTTGGGATACACTAGATGATTGCGGGCTGCAAGATCTTGGTTTTACGGGTCCCTCTTTTACTTGGTGCAACAAGAGGAATGGCGAGGAGATGATCCATGAGAGACTTGACAGATGTATAGGTAACTTTCCTTGGATATAGCTTTTTAGGGGTGCCTCTGTTGAACACCTGAAGTTTTAGAGATCCGATCACCGTCCGATTCTCCTTGATGTGTGTTTAGAATAGCAGATTAATGGTTCTAATAGTCAAAGATCGACTCGGCGGTTCCACTTTGAAGAGTGTTGGGCTGATAGAGATAGATGTGCCAATATTGTTGCAAGCTGGTTCCAGAATATGGGCACTTTGCATGGCATTCATGATTTGGTTGTGGAATTATACAAGTACACAAAACGTCTTGCTCAATAAAATGTGAATGAACGGTCTTTGTGCTCAGTAAAATGTGAATAAACAGTCTTTGTACAGGGATATTTGGTAAAGCATGAAGAGTTGCAACGAGTCTCTTCGGTCATTGAAAAAGGGTCTTGGATGGATATTCGAAATGTGGAGGGGGAAATGGACAAGCTTCTAGAACAAGAGGAAGCCTATTGGAGACAGAGATCTAGGGATTTGTGGCTGAAAAAAGGTGATCAGAACTCAAGTTACTTTCATTCCAAGGCGTCGACACGAAGGGTAAGGAGCAATATCTCTGGACTACACGATGGCTTGAATTGTTGGAGTGATAATAAGGGGGATATCGTGCATATTGTCGAGCAGTACTTTGATGGACTCTTTTGTTCGCAATCACCTACTGATCATGATCTGCAGATGATTCTTGACTGTGTGGACCCGTGTCTCTCGGATAGTAATCGTGCCCCCCTTGACGTGAGATTCTCTGGAAGAAGTTCGGAGAGCTGTATTTGACATGCACCAAATGAAAGCTCCAGGGCTGGATAGCCTATCGACCCTGTTCTATCAAAAATTCTGGTCCACGGTGGGTAGTTGCGTTACTAATGCATGCCTTAGTGTCCTAAATGATGGTCTCGGGCTTGAAGTGGTCAACGAAACTCGTATCACTTTGATTCCAAAGGTAAAGAAAGCTGAGAGAATGACTGATTTCCGTCTTATTAGCTTGTATAATGTCTTATATAAAATAGTTGCTAAAGCGTTGGCAAGCTGTTTTCATGATGTACTGAATGAGGTGATTTTCATGATGTACTGAATGAGGTGATTTCAGAAAGTCATAGCGATTTCATTCCTGGCCGGTTGATTATGGATAACGCAATTATCAGTTTCAAATGCATGCGACAGAAGGGTGCATTGGCTCTCAAACTTGATATGTCTAAGACGTAGAATGGAAATTTCTTGTAAGAATCATGAGTAAGTTGGGGTTCTCGGATCTTTGGATTGGTCGTATCATGAGATGTATCAATCCGGTCTCCTTTCGTTCCTGCTTAACGAAGAGGTGTGTGGTTCTTTAAAGCTATCGTGTGGACTTTGTCAGGGAGATCCCTTATCCCCGTATCTTTTCCTTATTTGTGCGGAGGGTCTCTCTCATTTGTTTCAAAAAGCAGAAAATGTTAGAGATATTTCAGGTTTTAGGTAAAGCCTTCAAGGCCCGAAAATTTCCCATTTGTTCTCAGACCCTCGACTTTTAAGGTTGTGTCACTGGTTCAGTTGGGTTCAATGGCCACATCTGGGGCGTGGAATAAATCGCTGGTTCACGTGTCCTTCTTGCCTAAGGATGCTTCGATGATTCTTCGCATCCCTTGTTCTCCAAGGTCTCTGTGTGATTCTACCACCTGGAATTATGATAAAATGGGAGTGTACACGGTCCTGAGTGGTTATCATTTGGCCTTTTCTTCTTCGTCAAATCCTACATGGTCAGATCTCAGTCCGGTGGAAATACTTGTGGAGAATGAAGGTGTCTGCCAAGGTGAATATGCTAATATGGAGGGCTTGCCAAGATTGGGTACCAACCAATGCTAATCTGGCTAATTGTGGAGTTCCTATGGATAGTATATGTGGTTGTTGTCGTAGATTACTGGAATCGACATTACATGCACTGTGGAGCTGTCCCAATCTCAAGAGATTTCGTGAAGTGTGGCCTTGCTTAAGGACAGAGCCGACCCTACTTTATTGCTAGAGGGGCACTCGCCCAGGACCCGTTTTTTAATAGATCAAATTTCTATATTTTTAGTATTAATTTAGGGGTTCATTTTCATATTTTCATAATAGTTTAGAGGTTATTTTCGTTTTTATATGTTTTGAGTATTAGTTTAAGAATCCATTTTTATTTTATTTCATATTATAAATATCTAGATATTTGTTTTGAGTATTGGTCCAACTATTTGGAATTAAAGAGGTCTATACAAAGTTAAAAAGAAAAAAAAAATAATAATAATAATTGGGCAAGGACAAAGTCTAAGAAGAAATGGTTTTTTTTTATATATATATGGTCCAATAGGGTTTCATGTTTCAAAATTTATCATTTCTTTCAACCTCTCTACTCTCAACGCCTCAACTCAACGCTCTATTTTCTACTCATAGCTCATCTGTCTTCTTTTGTTTTAGACATTTAGTCCAGTGTTCATCATTTGAGTCATTTCACTTCAATCTTCGATTTTTTGTTATAAATTCTTTTGGATAATTTCTTTTTGATAAATAATCCTAATATACAAAAAAAAAAATCTGATTTTGTTTTTATTTTTCGATTTAGATTTTTCCTCGTTTGATATATCATAGTACCCATTTTCCCATTTCCAACATATTTTGCCCCGGGCCCCAAAAACGTTAGGGCCGGCCCTGCTTAAGGACTCTTCAAACCCAGGTAGATATGCCTTTCATGGAGTTCATTCTTGCATGTAAGAACCTGCTCAATTCTGAAGACTTGGATTTTATGTGTATATCTTTGTGGCGTGCATGGTTTTTGAGAAATTGCACTGTATATAATTCGAAGATTATTCTTGCCGATAAGATTGTTCCTTGGGCGAAGGCATTTCGTGATGACTTTCGAATAGCTAATGATGCGGAACATACTGGTGCTTCGATGAGGTGATTAGTCCCTAATTCATGGCATCCTCCGGATGAAGGTAATTTCAAAGCTAATTCAGGCGCTGCGTTGGATGTGGGAAATGGAAAGGTTGGTGTTGGGATTATTATTAAAGATTATATATATGGGTGAGGTCCTCGCCTCATGTTCACTGCCTATCTTTTCTGCTTTGGCCCCAGATGTTGCGGAAACCACTGCTATTCTTAGAGGTTTCATCTTTGCAAGTGAGGCGGGGTTCCTTCCCTATACGTTGGTGTCCGACTCCCAAGTGGTGGTTAAGCTGATCAACACAAATAATATCCCTTTGTCGGAACTTGGTATTATCTAGAGATATCATTTGCTTCTTGGATTGTCATCCTGATTGTAAGGTTGTTTTTCTCCTAGGCAGGCCATAGGCTTGCTAAGGTTGGTCTTTCTTTGATTGCTGATTCGTTTTGGATGGAGGAGACCCCGATTTGTGTGGCTCTGACTATCCTTGATGATCGCCTGTCCAGTTGTAACCCTTTTCTTGGAATGCAAGTTTTTTTTCCTCAAAAAAAAAAGTAACAAATTATGATTTTGATATGATATAACAAGTAATTTGTGATAATCATATTATTTTTTTTATTTAAATCAAATATTAGCTAACTAGCTTAAAAATAAAAGTAATACGATTTTGTTCAAATTTAGTATCCAAATTATGTGGTATTACTGTAATCCATTCATTTAAATCATGCAATTCTAATATGATTTATATGAATCGATTAAGGTAATACCCCATCATTTAGGCAAAGCAGAATTAGTCTTAATTTAATCCCAAACATAAGAAAGTTCAATTACTATTTATTACCCAGATATGTAAAGTGATTACTCCTTAAATGCAAATTAATTAGAACACATGAGTCTATTTTAAAAAAAAAAAATAGAACACACGAGTCATGAGGAGTAGTTTATATGTTATCAACACTTCTGCATGATTATTAGGAAAACAAAATCGATCCATCGTTCATCCATTCCTGAATCAAAACTTTTCTCTTATTTATAGTTTTACACAGATAATATTCAAACAATAGAATTCTGGATACGCAATATTTTTTTGAAGGAAAAAGAAATTTATTAACGAACAGACGTTTTGGGCAATTAGCCAGGACATGATGCTCTACAAAGGGAGGACACTCATCAGACAAAAAACAATCCTCAGGACAAGAAAAAGACAACGTAGTTAAATTATGAGCCATCAAATTAGCTTTCCTAGAAATAAAGGAAACATAAAAAGGATAAACCCTAATATAGGACATAATACACAATATTAGTTTTTTTTTTTCTAGAAATATCGTATTTGTAAGTCGTGATAACTTATCAATGTACAATTGAAACTTCAGCTCATACCAGAATGAACCATCTTCTAATTTTAATTTATTTCACATAGGTCAACGGATATTAGATGTTTAAAATATACTATATGTTATTTTTATATGATTTTAAGTACACATATATATAATTAATTTATACTTCTATGTCACTCGTAGGAGTCATATTACCATACAAATAATGAGTCAAGGTCTACTAAATTGTTTTTAAGGGGCATGATGTGCATCGAGGCTACGGGCTACCCAACCAAAAGAAACATAACCCACTTGCAGTGACAACTTTCTAAAAACTAATATATATCAGGTGATGGATCCCCATAATTTTTTGTGCATAATCTTATTTATAACATCTTATAAATTAAGGTCATATATATAAAAAAAGCAGTGTTTACCATATCATAAAGGCAAGTTAAGACGCAAGTGACTCTATATTTATTGTCTTGTTAATTCATCTATTGTGATCAAAGACAATAAATACAGTGTTTAACACTCTTTTTATAATGTTTTAACATGTGCTCTTAAGACTATCCATTTAAAAATATATGGTCTCTTTTCAGGTTAGTTCGGTCTTAAAAATTTTCAAAAATGAATTTTTTTATCTTAATTTTTTTTTCAAGATGTACCAATTATCAATTATGGACGAGATGAAGTTTGTCATATGCTATACCCTTCTCACATACACCATGAGATTGTGGGTTCGAGTCATATCCTCTAAAAAAAAAACCCGAATTTATGTAATTATTTTTTAAAAAAAGATTGACCGATTATAGAATTATTATATATACATAGATAGTAAAAAAAAGGGGTGATTAACAAGTTAATATTGGGTTTTTTCTCTAATTCCAAGTTGTTTGTAACTTTTCCGTTTTTAACTAAATTGATCCTTAATTTTTTTTTTCAAGGGATAAATTAGTCTCTCGGGACTAACTAACGAAAGTTGGTCAAACTTAACAGGATAAACTTATGCATTTACCATAAATATTATAAATTGACATATATATATATCATTTAAATCTTCACGTTTACACATGTACCATGTTAAAAAAAAAAACCACGACTGGATTAAGATAAAAAAAAAGTATATTTATTCAAAAAAAAAGTTACAAAAAATATATACCACTTTCAAGTCTCTTCCTTTCTTCACCTCTCTTCTTTTCTCACCCAAAGACATTTCTCTCACTAAAACATAATCAATTCTTTTCCTAAATTCAATATTGAAAATTTGAAAACAAATTGTTAGATTTTATTTTTTTTGTTGCGTAACTTGATCACTATTTTAAGGGTGTAAAAATGTGGCTAGTTTTGATTGAAATGATATGGGATTAAGGAAATTGAAAAAATTAAATACTAAAGAGCGGTGAGGGTCGGTCACCTCCATTGATGGTGATTCAAATTGCTGTGATTCTGTGTTTTTCCAAATTGATTAGAGATGTTGTGGTGGGTTTTGGCCTGAAGAGACAAAACAAGTTAAGAAAATGGACCTTTTTAAGTACGGAATGGTGGAGCCATTTTTATTGTTCTAATGAAACCATCAAACACGAAGTCTAACGTTTGGTGAAGTATCCATGATTTATCATTTTCCTTTTGTTGATAATTTGCTTTTCTTTTGAGAAAATATATTTTTGTTAATTTAATTTTTATTAATTATGTTAATATAAAAATTTGGAAACTTCTGGAAAGAAATTCCGGAAAGATTTTTTGATTGGATTGTATCTTTATCTTTTTAAAATTAAATATTTTTATTATAAATATTAAAATTAACATAGCAGCAAAAAAATAACCTTACAACAAATATTTAATTTTAAATATATTATTGGTGAAGGGTAAAGTTGACTTTGAATAAGGGATGAGTTGGACTTAATGGTCATTATAAATGTAATGATTCTACAAAAATAAGACAATGCAAGGGTATTAAGATACTTTTAGTATTTCAGTCAAAGTCAAAGGTTTAAATTGACAGTCAAATAACCAACTTGGTCACTTTTGAAATGTCAAGGACCAAGTTGTCACATGCAAAAATAGAGACTTGGTAATTGGCCACTATTTGGAATTAAGAAAAAAGTGCAGGATTAACTTGATAATTACCCAAAAAAAGTATCTCAAAGTTGAGATATAATTTGAAAAATATATACTAGACACCAGGGACAACAAGTGCCTTAAGCAACTTAGACGGTTGTCTAATGTTCTAATAAAAATTAAAGTTCCAAAACAATAAAATTGATGTTACTAAAATACAGTAGAAAGATGTAAAAATCTAAATTTTAGTATCAGATAAATTAATTCATAAATTAAAATATAAGTATTTTAACTCTAATATATTAGACTCATACTGTAATTATCCGGTTGTATCATAATGTGCCGTGGTTATACTTGTCTAATTGATAATAGACATTAAAAAAAAATACAAATCAGGAAAGCAAAAACTCCAAATAAAAAATATAAATAAAAACCGGATCAACAATTTTACACATCTTAAATATGAATAAATTTTAAATAAATTAGTTCAACTATTAATTTAATATTTTTTATATTACACATTTAATATCTCATTTTAAATTTTCTCCTAAAACCCCATATGGATACCCTTAAGCCGCCCTGGCTAGACCCTAGACAGTAGAAGAATCAACAATGTTAGGTGGCTTGTGCGATGACATTCACGATTCACGGGCTATAGTCTGTCATAGACGCCTATTAGATGGGGCGTGGGTATAAAAAATCCCATAAAAAGCACAGGCCTGTTACTGTTACCAGTTGGCGCAAATATCACCAGCAAAAAGTAACAGAATCTTATATATTTTTATTAATTTATTAACTATTTTGTAATTAGTAATTAGTAATTACACTTAAGTTTGTACATAATTGATTTTTTTCCGTAAGTACCATATTTGTCTTAAGTAATATCATCTGCTAAAACTCAATTGAATTTTTTTAATAAATAATGTTAAACATCTCATCTAAAATCTAGACCTTATAATTTGGGTCACGACAGGACCCCAACGAATTTGAGTTTGGTTTGGTGGAGCTATATGGTTAAGGTTGATAAAAGGGTTGACCCTTTTAACCCGTTTAATAAACGGGTTGGGTCGGGTTTCATAAACGGGTTGATACGATTAGTTTAGAAAAAATATATAATTTAAAATTAATCGGGGGAATACTTACAATAACAATTATGGTTCAATGATAAATAACTAATATTTGTATTGTTTTAACTTTCAGCTTGCAATTGTTAATGGTTTATGGAATACGAAGTTCGAAGACCTCAACAGTTGAACTATCGGTTTTTGTTTATCGTTTTTATTAGTTTTAATTGTTTAATTTTATATATATAAATATATATTCTATCATTTGTAGATTGTATAAAGTTTGTAGTCTTTTTGTGGCTCATCTAAATTGAGATGTGGTTTAGTTAGTTATTATGTTCGGTTTTTTAAGGATATGTTTAGTTTAGATTTATATTATATTTTTAATAATTATTTATATAGAAAAAGTAAAATATATTATAAACAGGTTAAATGTGTCGTGTCAGGTTTGGTCCAACCCGACCCACGGACCCGATTTGCTAGGTCTACTAAAATCCCATCTTTTCATTCCAACACATCTAGCATATGAGATGTCAAATTGTGAGTGGATATACATTAATGATGTTTTATCTCACCTAATATATGTATCCATTACCCATTTGACATTTCAAATGACACATGCGTTGGATAAAAAATGTGAGATTTTAGGTGGAGTTCACTTTTGCTCACCCTCCTTAAGGGCGGGTGAGCATTACCCCCTCCCCGTATGGATGACATGTGTCTAGGGAGGGGTGAATTTGTCCCAAAAGATAACAATGTTTAGACAAATTTACCCCCTCCATGGACACATGTCGTCCATGCAAGAGGGGGGTAATGCTCACCCACCTTGAGGGTGGGTGAGTAAAAATAGACTCTTTTAGGTGGGATATTTAGCATTACTGTTTTTTTATAGAATTATTTCCATCACGACTTGGAAAAGAACAATTACAAAATAAGTCCATAATTTTTCATTTTTGACAGAACCGATCCCATATTATTCATAAGTGCTATAGTCGTCTCTCTTACTAATTTCTTTTGAACATTACCAATTAGGGGTCACCACGGTTTGGTTAAACCGGCGGTTAAAAACCGAATCCGGAATTTAAAAACCGAAATCGAAATCGACAGTTTGAAAACCGGTTTGAGCTAATTTGGTTACGGTTAGACATTCTCCAAAACCACCCAAAACCGCCGATTTATATTATATGTATAAAAAAATCATATAAAAACCGACCCAAACCATCGGTTTAATATAAACCGCCTAACCAGCGGTTTCAAAACCGGTCCAAACCGGTTTTGACGGTTTTGGTTACGGTTTCTTCCCTCAATCAAACCGAAACCGAACCAAACCGTGGTCACCCCTCTTACCAATGGGTGGAGTAAAATTATATTATAATTCAACTTTATTACATGATTGACACGTGTAAGGTGTTTTACTTGGGGAAAGAAAAAAATAATAGTTTCAAATAGAAGAAAATTGATAAAGGTAGTTTGGTCTTTTTTTAGTTTTTGATTATTTTGTTATAAATTTTAGATTAATTTATATTAAATAGAAATTTATATTTTTCGTACTTAGAAAAAAATCATAATATTAATACTATTTATTAATAAATAAAATGATGACATATTGATGTATTTTTGTAAATTTTGTTAAAGATAAAGGTCAAGTTTGTTCACGAGATGGCCCAATCTGACCACTTTTGAACAATTAGGGACTTATTTAGTATTTGTAATAAATACGAGTGCAAATAGAAAAAACATAAAGTGTAAAAAGTGACTGGTTTGCAGATCTCGTGGCACCTCTTGACCCATTAGGCCTGTCGCTACAACAAACCCAACAGATTTCTTGACTTGTATAGCGAGTCACGCATTTAATTTAATTTTAATAATTCCTCAAATTTCCCCAAACACCCTTATTGATTATCATTAATTACGCACATCTATATACCAACAGAAGACAGCAACATTGAATCAAGAGATTGTATCAACATGGGCAATTATATTGGATGGATTACTCCATTTTCACGCATAATATAAAATGACATTCCACTGCATCAATTTACTAATGATAAAAAGATAAAAAGATAAAAGTGTGATGTATTAAACGTCCAACCTTATTTGGTGACAAATGGAGATCATCTTATCTGAAATGTCTTAAGTTTAAATCATCATCAACGTATATGATATATTAACCGTTCAACCTCTAAATTGAGCTGATTCATTTTGGAAATGTCTCATGTTTGAATCGTCGTCATGTGATATATATATATATAAAGTGAGAGGAATTTTCAAGTGAGGAATCTATTATTTTAATTTTGATAAAAACCTTTATAAAATCACATCGTTTTTTTATGAATTTTGATATGTATTTTTCTGTAGATGATAAGTTTAATGAAATCTATTTATGAATAAAATTTGAGAATTTTTCATGTACTATAACTATTTATCTCGGTTTTGTTAAATATGAAAAGCATCAGAAAAATTGGAGAAATATAGAAAAATTCAAAAAAAGAAAAGAAAGTTCTAGTACTTAAAAAAATCTCAAATTTTATTCATAGGTGATTTCAAAGAACCTATTATCCACACAAAAAAGGATCAAAATTCATAAAATCTGATGTGATTTTATTAAATTCCTTATCGAAATTAAAGTGGAGATCCCTCACCTGAAAGTTTCTCTATAAAGTTATATATTAAATAGTATATTCACATATTTTATAATATAGTGTTTTAACTCTTCTTACATGTCACCGTCCATTATCATTTGATCTAAAGGTCAAGAGTAGGGATGACAGTGGGTCGAGTTCAGGTTGGTTTTGTAAAATCCAAACCCTCACCCGTGAAAATTTTCCTCACTCACGTCCACCCTCGAACCCGCGTAGGTAAGCGGGTTCGCAGGCATGTTTGAACCCACGGGTTATGGCTGCACCCATACCCTCACCCCGCGAACCTGTGAAACAATGGGGGTTCATGTGTGTATGTTCACCCGCGGGATACCCACAAACCCACAAACCCACTACCCACGAACTCGTGAACCCGTGATTTGTCATTTATAAATTTCCACATGTAATCACCTATTGGATACTTAATTAAATTAAATTTCCATTTCTAATTCCCTAATTGATATATTACAAAACAATAATAACCATGAAAATAAAACATCCAAAAATAATTCAAATGTCTATGTATGTTTATATACAAGTGTTATATGTAAATTTTATTAGATGTACACGTCATTGACAATGTGGATAAGATTGCTAGGTAGATATCCGAATAGGCATTCAGAAAATATCCTTCAAGATATCACTAAGAAATAGGAACCCGAGTAAGTATAAATACAAGTATTGAGCAAGACCTGCTCGGGACCAGGTGATGTCATGTTCTACTCGGGATCAGTTGACGTTATATTCCCCTCGGACAAAAACGAGAAACCCGAATAAAGAAGTCCAATAAATAATTCACACATGGGTAAACCAAAAGTGACGCTCAAACACAAAGACATCCATTTCAAGAACTTCTAGAAGAACAAAATACCAAACAGGAAAACAGGTTCCTGATCAAGCAACAACTTTATTCCTTCAAGAAGACTGCCCATTTATAAGGAAATAAAGTCCTAAACTTACTATATCTTCGGAATCTCATTCGATCTCCACACAATCTCCGAACTAGGAAAAAAGTTAAAGACGACTCCAACAAGCAACCAAATTGTAATTAAATAGAAAATTCTTTCATTACTTGTACAAAAGGGATAAGGGTTCTATGCACATATAAATAGACCCATAATCTCGTCATAGAAAGATATAGAAGAGCACGTAGAGAGAAAAAAGAGAGATCGAGAGTTGTAAATCTTTATTTCAATAGTGGATTTTGGCTCGGTTGCTTGTTCAACCACCCGTGGACATTTCTCCGATCACCGGAGTTTTATCGCGTAAACTTGTGTTTAACTAATTTCAAATTGCATTCTCCTTCTCTTTCTCTTTAAGGTCGCGACTAAAATCCAATCTTGTTGACTTTCTCACAAATCGAGAAATCAACGTCAATAATTGGCGCTAGAAGGAGGGGCTGAATCTTCGATTTGATTAAAAGTAATGGCTGGAAGTGGAAGCAGAAACAGTTCTGGGAATGTCCAAAAAACTCCAGATAACGTTTATATAGGCGGTAGTTCACAAGATCTGGCCACGACCACCGAGAACCAACCAACATCTCTGGCGGGGGATCCAACAAATCCCTCCGACCAGCGAAGACATGACATGAAGCTTCCGTGAGGCACTACAACAGCTGTTAGCGGACTTGACAAAAGAAGAGGTTGATCTATTAGCTGTAGAAGAAATGTAACCTCCTAATCCCCCACTTATAAGGCTTCGTTAGATTATAGTTGAGCCAAAACCAGATGCACCAGAAATCGGTAGGAACTCTGTTCTAGTCAATCAAGCTGAAAGTGTAACAAGCAATCAGGATAAGGGACGTGAAACACCCGAAGAGGAATGACCAAGCCAAAGGCAGAGCCATGGTCAGATTGCCCATGATAGACACTGCAAGCATGACCGGCACAGGGATCGGTCGTCATCATCAGAGGATAGTGATTGGCACCATCACAAACGTCGTCATGGAATCGTACGCCTGCAAGGATCGACCCGTCAGACTCGACAACGAAGTGAGGAGGAGCTGGAAAAAGGTATGGCGGTCACCTGACGATTTAACCATCATGGAGATCCGGTGGGAGACAGAGATGTTATGATTCAGAGCCTGACCCGAGAAGTCGAAAACAACAGGCGTCAAATGGACACGCTGGTTAGGCGATATGGGTATAATGACTTATCCGACGATGATTCTGATAGTCCATTCATTAAGGACATCCTGCGAACCCCATTTCCAGAAAGATTCAGGATGTCACACGTAGAACAATTCAAGAAGGATACAGATCCTAAAGAACACGTCAGACGGTATAAAAGCAATATGTCTCAGTATGCCCATAGCGACCCTTTACTATGTCTTAACTTTCCACAGACTCTGGGAGACATAGGCTCAAGATGGTTCGGAAGGTTACCCCCGGCAAGCATCAGAAGTTTTGGTGAATTAAGCAGAAGTTTTTCAAGACAATTTTTGGGCAATGTACATAGGAAAAAAATTAGTGGCTTACCTTTCTTTGCTGAAACAAGGGAAAGATGAGTCGTTAAAAAAATACCTGGGGAGATTTGGCCAGGCGGTATCAGAAATCGGCAGTGCAAATGATGAAGCAATAATTGCTGCATTCATAAACAATTTAAAGAATGGGAGGCTATCTTTTGACCTAAGAAGGGCCCGTTTAATCAGATATACAGATATGATGGACATGACTGGAGGATATGCACTAGCCGAAGAAGAAGAGTTAGCCACGGGAGGATGCTACATGCATGGAGGGAAACTCGAACAAAAAGATGTTGAGTCAAAGGTACAGAACCAAAAGGGAAAACAAAAAGGAAACAACAAAGAAAGAAGCAAGGACAGAGGAAACGGACGTAATGCCGACCAGACCATTGAGAAATTCTGAGAAAATTACACAAACTACACCCCTCTCCGGAAAAAGCAGGAAAAAATCCTGGCTATATTAGAAGAGAAAATCTAGTAAAAGAGCCACGCCGATAGTCTCAGTTTGCCCGGTAAGATACAAAAAAGTATTACAGATTCCATAAGGAAACCGGTCATGAGACTTCCAAATGTTACCAGCTTAGAGATTACATAGAGACCCTCATTCGAGAAGGACACCTACAAGATATAATCTTGAAAAGAGATGAGAGGTCAGAAACGAAGAAAGAGACTAGGGCAGATCATAGTTCCGGACGAAACAAAAGGGCCAGCCCCGAGGCCAATGAAATAATACAAACAATCTTTGGAGGACCATCAACTGGAAGAAGTAACCGAGAGCGAACTCAGGAAATCAGAGAAACGGTAGAGGCAAGGAAGAATTTTGATGTTAACTTTGTCGAACCAGACCCGAAAAGGGTAAAAGAAGGATGGGACCTAATATTATTCATAAAAGCTGACTCACATGGGGTCGATGTTCGACCAAATGACGCCCTTGTCATAAGTGCCCGAATTGGACACAGGGAAGTCAGGAGAATTTTAATAGACAATGGTAGTTTAGCTGATATTCTCAATGTAGTTGTCTATGATCAACTCAGGTTGGACCGAAAGGATCTATAACCTTTTCATACCCCACTCAAAAGATTCGGGGGAGTTGAGGTCAGGTCTCTTGGGACGGTAAAGTTGCCCCTAAAAATCGGAGTAGCACCTTATCAACAAACAGTATTGCTCGACTTTGTAGTAGTAAACTTAGACAATTGGCCTTATAACGCGTTGTTAGATCAGCCATTCTTGAATAAAACTAAGGTAGTAACAGCTACTTATGCTCTGATGATCAAATTCCCAACTGAACGGGGGGTAGGAATAGTCAAGGGGTCCAAGAGTTGGCCAGAAGAGCTAATCTCTTAGATTACAAAGACACAGACAATATCGAACGAGTGTTCACCATCAATCGATCAGATCAGACCGAGCAAGAATCACTGTTGTTTGAATTCGATCCGAGGAAAGAGCCGTAAGTGTCTAAAAGCGAACCAATAGAGGAAATAGTCTTAAGGGAAGATGAACCATGTAAGAAGATCAAAATCAGGGCCAGTTTAGAAGGAAAGGTTAAGCAAAATCTTATTGATCTGCTCATAGAATACAAAGATGTGTTCGCCTGGAGTTATGAAGACATGGTAGAGATAGATGCCCGAGTAATATCAGATCATCTTGCAGTGAACCCACATGTAAAACCAGTAATACAAAAAAAAAGATCGTTTAACCTTGAAAGAAGTCAGACGATCAAGCAAGAAGTGGAGAAATTACTCGTTGTAGGATCAATCAGAGAGATCGGTTACCCTCAGTGGGTAGCCAATGTGGTCCTCGTCCAGAAGAAAAACGGTAAGTTGAGAATGTGCGTAGACTTCATGGACCTGAATAAAGCATGCCCAAAAGACATTTTTCCACCGCCAAGGATAGACCACCTAGTTGATGCCACGTCAGACCACTAATTACTCAGTTTCATGGACGCCCACTCAGGGTATAACCAAATTCGGATGAATAAGGCTGATGACGGAAAAATGGCGTTCACAACTGATCAGGGCTTATACTTTTACACAGTAATGTTCTTTGGGATAAAGAATGCATGAGCAACATACCAAAAGCTGGTCAATAGAATCTTCACATATCAAATAGGAAGAAACATGGAAGTTTACATATATCACATGTTGACCAAGAGCATCTCGGCGGACATGTATACCTCAGACCTGTGGGAAACATTCGATGTCTTGAGGAGATATCAAATGAAGCTAAATCCGAACAAGTGTCTATTTGGTGTTCCTTCAGGAAGGTTCCTGGGTTTCCAAGTTCACCATAGGGGAATCGAAGTAAACCTTGAAAAAATCCAAGCCCTACAAAAAGTGACCTCACCAAGGACGCTAAAAGAAGTGCAGTGCTTAACAAGATGTTTAGCTTCATTGGGTAGATTTATTTAAAAGGCCACAGACAAATGTGCTCCTTTTTTAAAAGTAATTAAAAAAGGAAAATGACTCGAATAGAATGATGAATGCGAGCAGGTGTTCCTAAAAATCAAAGAGTACATAGGGCAAGCTCCCATCCTTTTGAAACCAAAAATGGAAGAAATACTCCACTTGTACTTATCAATTACGAAATTAGCAGCAAGCCTAGTTCTAGTCAGAACAGAAGATGAAGTACAGAGGCCAGTATATTATACCAGCAAGACACTCCTTCTAGCTGAAACTAGGTATTCACAGGTATAAAAAATAGTCCTAGCATTGGTTTCGGCAGTAAAAAAGCTGATGCCATACTTTCAGGCTCATATAATCCAAGTTCTCACCGGCTGCCCACTTAAGCAAATCTTACAGAAGCCAAAAATTTCAGGAACAATAACCAAATAGGCAATCGAGCTAAGTGAATTCGATATCCAGTACGTCCCAGGACATCTCTCAAAGGCCAAACAGTGGCAGATTTCATAGCAGAATTCACAGAACCAAACTTGGAAGCAAAAAATATGTTGGGCAAGAGTTTCTCATGGAAATTATATGTCGATGGCTCTTCAAAAACTCACAGCTGCAGGGCAGGGATCGTAGTATGCACCCCATAAGGAGATGATGTCGAGTGTGCCATGAGATTCGACTTCAAAGCAACGAATAATCAAGCCGAGTACGAGGCACTACTAGCTGGACTCAGAGTATGCATAGCCCTCGGAGCAGAAGAGGTTGAAATATTTAGCGACTCACAGGTAGTCGTCAACCAAGTTCTGGACGAATACCAAGCCAGAGATGAAGGTATGATAGCATATCGTGGCATAGCAAAACAACTCCTTCAGAAATTCAAAGAATATAAGATTGCCCATATTCCCAGGGAGGAGAATGAAAAGGCAGATGCCTTGTCCAAACTAGAATCAGCAAAGACCACAATCAAACCAAAAACTATTCTGGTCGCACATCTCCTCAAACCAAGCACAGTTGAGCCAAAAAAATTTGAAATCTCAAAAATCCGAACACCGTCAGATGGTTGGATGACTCAACTAAAAAGGTTCATGGAAGAAGGCATGCTCCCAGAAGATCCCCTACAAGCCAAACGTATCAGGTATCAGTCAGCAAGATACATATTGATCGGAGGAAAACTGTACATAAGGGGGGTTTTCTGAACACTCCAAAGATGTGTATCAGAGGAAGATGCATGTCAGATTCTACAGGAAATCCACAGTGGAGTATACGGAAACCATACTGGGGGTAAAAGTTTAGCACACAAGGTTATTATTGGCCCACTTTATTCTCGGATGCACAGTGATGTTCAGAAAGCTGTAATGCATACCAAAGGATTGCTAACGATATCCGACAACCCCCTGAACAACTTAGAAGCCTTACGTCCCCATGGCCATTTTCCATGTGGGGCTTGGACTTAATTGGCCAAATGCCAGCAGGGACAGGGGGTGGAGCGAAGCATGCAATAGTAGCCGTTGATTATTTCACAAAGTGGGCTGAAGCTGAAGCATTAGTGCATATCACAGAAGCAAATACCATAAATTTCATGAAGAAAAATATACTCTACAGGTTTGGAGTCCCAAGCACTATCATCACTGACAACGGCACCCTGTTCGATAATCTAAAATTCAGACAGCTGTGCAAAGAGTACCAAATTTCCAATTACTTCGCCACACCTGCCCACCCTCAAACAAATGGGCAAGCTGAAGCAGTAAACAAAATCATCAAGCATACACTCAAAGCAAAGCTAGATGCCAAGAAAAGAAGTTGGGTCGAAAAACTTCCCGAGGTATTATGGGCATATCGGACTACATCAAGAACTTATACAGGAGAGACTCCATTCACTTTAGCGTTTGGAACAGAAGCTATTATCCCCATAGAAATATCGTATGTGTCACCCAGGGTCAGGCTATATAATGAAGACCAGAATGTTGATATGCTGTTACAAAATCTAGATGAGCTAGAAGAGAAAAGGGAGAAGTTCCGAATACAAAATGTGGCATATCAACAAAGAGTGGCTCGCCACTACAATTCTCATGTTCGAATCAGGAAATTCCAACTAGGAGACCTGGTACTTAGAAAGGTGTCACTGAATACAAAAACCAAAGCTACAGGTTCCTTGGCTGACAAGTGGGAAGACCCGTACAAGACTGAAGGAGTAGTTGGTCATGACGCATATTGGATTGCACGACCAGATGGAGGGGTCTTACCCCGACCATGCAACGCCCAATATTTGAAGATTTTTTATCCTTGAAATTTTGTTTCCCTTTTAGTTAGGACAATTTTAGTCAGGTCAATTATTAGCTTTGAAATTTAATCATTGTTAGTTTTACAGTTATAAATAAAAACCAAACTCGGGATTTTTGAAATCTAAAGCATATGAAAATAAGAACATATGAAAGACGAGCATGATAATAAGAACATACAAATAGAATGCTCGGGACCATTAATTTTGTAAAATTCCCGAATGGGCAGAGGACCTTGAAGGAGCACGCCAGCCGAGTTAGCAAAAAGGTAAACCCGATGCACCAGATTCTAGAAAAGGGTTGGGGGCACTGTCAGGAAAAATCTCGGTAAGATGCACAGCTGTGTTAAGCAGTTCAAAAGCTTAACGATTTGGCAAACCTTTACACAGACAAAACTAAGGAAACGTCCTGAGTAACCTGTGTAATTGGCAATTGATGTAATGTTTAGGTAGCAACCGAGTATGAAATGGGAGTATAAATCTACTCGCTTGTTTCAAGATGGCTCGGTTAATAATATAAGTCAGTTTAATAAGATACTTTGCGTAAAGAAATGTATTAGCCAGTTTAATAAGATACTTGGAGTTAAAAATTGTTTCGAGTAACGAAACCAAGTTTAATAAGATACTCGGTGAAGTTACTCAGGCAATAAATCAAGCAGGTTGGATACAAAATACTTGGCACAACATGGCAGTTGGCAAAAAATATGGGATTTCATTAATCAACTGTAATTACAAAGCGCAAGAATTTTGTACAAGTACACCAAAGGCTAAAGTGAGGATTTGGAGCTTTTGCCAATACTGGGGCCAAGTACCATTTCGTAATCATGAAGGAGACTCTCATTTGATGGCTAGACGATTGTGTCGACCGAGTCATCCATCCATTCACTATAATCTGTTCCTAGGATCGGACCAACGTCAGCCTTCGACCCATCCACACTAGCTTCCTGATTAGCATAAAAGATCGAAAGAGAATGCTCTGACGGGATCTCTAAGTGCATAGGGTGGGGCTCTTTACCTTGACTTCGACAGCATGCCCTCCACTTCTTTATTTGAGTTTGAAGAGATTCTAAGGACCGTTCCACGTGGTTTTTTATCGACAACTCCCAGTCAGTTTGAGCTTTATCAGTTGCCCGATTCTTGACCTTGAAAAACTCTCAAGCCGAGACCAGCCCCCGCTGAATCTCTTGAAGAAGCAAGGCATCATAAGCCAGAGACCTTTTAAAACGTTCAACCCCTTGGACTACAAGTTCCAGCCTAGCCTCTTTTGAAAGAGATTCGACTGTCAAGGCTTGGCACTCCAAATCTTAGATTTTCTGCTCGTAAGATGACCTGGCTTTTTCAGCCTCCTGTTCAACCTTGAGCATCGACTCCTGGGTAGCAGAGAGTAAATTTTGGAAGGATACAGCCTTCTCTTCTGCCAAAGAAGCCCTTTCCTCGACTGCCACTTTCTTAGCCAAGAAATGATTGGTGAATTCCTGGGCAGAGCTCAACTCCCTCTGATAAGCTGTCTCGACCCGAGCACGATTATCCTCACTCTTCTTCAGTTGCGCTTTGAGATGCCTTATTCGATCAACTTGATGATGTTACGTCTAAATCAACTCAGCAAACTCGGCCACCATCTGTAAAGAAGTTAAAATTAAAAATCTAACAGGCAAAAGACTTAAAACCAGTTGGGATATAATAGAACTTACATAAGATGATCCATTGAAAATATTCTGAAGACGATCCGTTAAGAAACCATCCCTGAAACGGCTCCAAAAATCAACCCCAATGAAGACTTGACCAGAAGACATCGCCCTTAGCATATCCTGGGGAGAGGGATAAGAAGGGTCTCCCGAGGATTCCGCCCTTACAGCGTCGACATTAGGAGGTAAAAAATCCTTGTTCAGGTTTGGAGTTTTCACCTTTTCAGACGCTTCAACTTGAAAGCTCGGGGAAACTCTACCCTCGGTATCATCATCACTCTACTCAATGAATGATACTACTGGAGGAACCTTATGAAGAAGAGCATGAGAGTTGATCACCTTCTGTTTCTCAACCCGAGTATGATGGAAGCTGAGATCAGCCGAAGGGTCTTCCTGATCATCATCTCGGAAGGATCATAAAAAGTTAGGATCGAGATTTGCTTGTCCATCAAAGGTTTTATCTCCATCCCCGGAAGCCAACCACTCGGCAGGAACCTCAATCTGGGAGCTCGACTTACCGGGCCTCTCACTAAGACCATAACTTTGCCTACCCTCAACTTCAGGCAATTTCTGAGCATTGTCACTAGGGCTGCTCGTACCACTAGATTCCCCTACAGTCGACTGAATGACCTCTTCAGGGACGTACTCAAATATCTGCTCGTTAGCCTCATCAGACTCCTCATCCGATTCAGGCGGAGTAATGCCTTCCTTCCTTTAACGAGAAGCTTTTTTTTGGCTCGTCTGAAGAATTGATTTCACCTGGCGAGCTTGAACATCGCAGACAATATCCTAGTCATACACTAAACACGATAAAGAGAACCAAGTCAGAAATAATATAAAAGCGAAATAAAAAATAAAATAAAATAAAAAAGGGGAAGACCACTTACGTCGCCTGCGATAGCCTGAAATCTGGCTAAAAAAACCAAACTCTATCATTTTCTTATCGCTAAAAAGACAGGACCTGCTTATTTTTTCCAGAGTACGCACTGCAGCCCGATCAAGTCTGGTCAGCTCAGCATCAGAGAAGTCAAGTTTTTTCTTGTTCCATATGTTAGAAAAACAGAAAAAAAAACCTTTAGCACCGTCTGATTCCCCCCGGTTGAGAGAGTAACCTGAAGTCCTAAGTTCCCTTTGGCAAAGAACCAACTGTTCTCCCAGTGCTTGTTCGATGAAGGAAATCCCCACACAAAACCTCTTTTTTTTTGCATCCTTAGAGGTTTCAACTCCCCTGTTCACTTTTATCCCCTCATGGACCCAGCAATCTGGCAGATTGGACATAAGAAAGTAGGTTCCCGTCCGACCAGACTGCCTTAGTGTATAAAAATACCTGATTTCATCTGGGAAAGGAGGTGATAGGTTCATTCGGTTCCATATATGCCATATGCACATCAAGATCTTGTAGCTATTCGGGGCCAGTTGGGCTGGAGTGATTCTTGCTTCGGCCATAAACCAAGCAATAAAAGGCTGGAGATAAAGAATCACACCACAACCGAGCATGGACCCATAAATCGCATCTATACCCAGAGGAGCGTTCCATACAACTCTATCACTAGCAGGAGACATTATAACCGAGTCGTCTAGGTCAAATCGAGCGCGATACTTCTCGAGCTCATCTTCCCGACCACATTCGACTCGACATCATACCCACTCAGGCGATCGACAGAAAAAGGGATACGAGATGTTCTAATATACTCATCAACATCCTTCTCATCAACAATTTGCTCCCCGATTCGAACGTTGCCCAAGCCGTGCTTATGGGCCTCGCTTTTACTCTGATGTTTTCCCATCCTGGATCGAAGAGGAAACCTGTGATCAGAAATGATAGATTCAGAACTAGAACTTAAACGGACGTTAGGGTAAAGTCTGAAAACGTCAACATCTAAAAAAAAAGGTTCATCAAGAGGGATCTCCCTCAATAGTTTATGAACACAAGAAACTAATTGAAAATCTCCACGATCAAGCGCTTCGAAAGTTATAGCGAAAAGGCGTTGTCGTGAAACAGAATCCATCAGAAATAACCTTGAGAATAAGGAACCAGCTGTAAAAACATCAACGCAGAGTAGAGGAAAATTTCTGCATAAGAAAATCTGGGTAGAAAATTTCTTGTTTGAGTTTGTAAAAATGAACCAGAATAACCCCGTTCAGTGGAGCATTTAAAGGGACAATGATATGAAACCCTAGGGTCTCAAAAAGCGGGAAAAAATCGAAGACATATTTGATGACGTAGGCGGCGCACCAGGAGACACGCATGTCGTTTCTTATAAATGATATCAAGAAATGAAGCGGTGGAAGACACATGTCAAGAAAAGAACTGACCAAGGCCATCAGGATTCCAAAACGTCGTAATCATTGAGATTTTGCGTGAAGGGGTAAATTGAATTTACATAGCCACTATTAAGACATGTCATTATGACAAGACATTTACTCTGGCATTAATGAGGCGTAAAAGATTAAAGGGTTGATTAAAATATTTTGCCTGGAACAAATTCCTACTTGGTAAAAATATTTTAAGGGGGTATTGGTATATGTAAATTTTATCAGATGTACACGTCATTGACAATGTGGATAAGATTGCCAGGTAGATATCCGAATAGGCATTCAGAAAATATCCTTCAAGATATCACTAAGGAATAGGAACTTGAGTAAGTATAAATACAAGTACTGAGCAATATCTACTCAGGAACAGGTGACGTCATGTTCTACTCAGGATCAGCTGACGTCATAGTCCCCTCAGACAAAAACGAGAAGCCCGAATAAAGAAGTCCAATAAATAATTCACACGTGGGTAAACCAAAAGTGACGCTCAAACACAAAGACATTCGTTTCAAGAACTTCTAGAAGAACAAAATACCAAACAGGAAAACAGGTTTCTGATCAAGCATCAACTTTATTCCTTCAAGAAGACTGCCCATTTATAAGGAAATAAAGGCCTAAACTGACTATATCTTCGAAATCCCATTCGATCTCCATTCAATCTCCGAACTAGGAAAAAAGTTAAAGACGACTCCAACAAGCAACCAAATTGTAATTAAATACAAAATTCTTTCATTACTTGTACAAAAAGGATTAGAGTTCTATGCACATATAAATAGACCCATAATCTCGTCATAGAAAGATATAGAAGAGCACGCAGAGAGAAAAAAGCGAGATCGAGAGTTGTAAATCTTTATTTCAATAGTGGATTTTGGCTCGGTTACTTGTTCAACCACCCTTGGACGTTTCTCCGATCACCGAAGTTTTACCACGTAAACTTGTGTCTAACTAATTTCAAATTGCATCCTCCTTCTCTTTCTCTTTGAGGTCACGACTAAAATACAATCTTGTTGACTTTCTTACAAATCGAGAAATCGACGGCAACAATAAGAATTTTATTTATATGGGTTCGCGGGTCCAACTCACGGGTTTATTTTTCCAACCCCGCCCACAAACCATCAAGTTTTTCATTAAACAGGTCCGCGGGTCATAAATTCACTATCTACACCCGACCCTACTGGGTCGGGTTCGGACGAGTGCACGCGGGTGTGGGTCAAATTGCCATCCTTAGTCAATAGAGTATGTAAATCGAATTATGAGTTTTTTTTTAAAATAAAAATTGACGACAAACGCATGTCTATGGCGTCTGAATATCTATGACCACAAAATTAAGGAGAAAACTTCCTATACATATTTATAAAAAGCCTATGGTGGGACTTGAATATTCCACCACAAATGTAGAAGGGGAACATGCAAATTATGAGTAATTAGAGAGTTGAAATTTGAATCTTGAATGCTATGGTCACAAAAGTTGAGTAAAAACAAAATTAAGTTGATATATTTATAGTACAAATGATTGAGTATATTTAGACGATATGAGGTTGATCCGGTGGTAAAACCTTATATGTCATGACGTTATGTGTTCGAGTCATTCCTTATGTAAAAAAAAAACTCGAATTCATGTAATATTAAAAAACTATATTTAAAATTTACAATTTATCATTCTCGTCTAGACAAAAAGTGATTCTTTGCTTAAGAAAACATTTGAATACAAAAATTTGCATGATTGAAAAAATTCACTTTGAGGGGTCCATAGAAAAGAAGAAATTCCGCTTAAAGGTTTTGAACCGATCAACCCCCATCAAAGAAATCAACTCGATTTCCCTAAAAAATGAAGATGATGATAGTGTAATATATAAGAGCAAGTGAGAATTATATATCTCTACAAAGTGTAGTATAAAGTAAAAATTATAATAAAAAAAATATTATAAATGCCAAACACAAAAGCTGTAAAAATAAAAAGAAAAGCTTATTATCCAAATGAGCAAGATTTGCATGTTACTTGTCCCTCTTTCGCCATTCATGATCACACAGAGTTTCAAATATTTACCATTTCTACCAAAAAAATAACATAACGATTTGAATAATATTTAATTTTTTTATAAAAATTTACAACTGTGTTTTTTGTCATATTTATATACATATATCTGTAGAATCATAATTTTTTGGTTGTGTCTTTTGGTGGAGGAATGCTTGTCACCTACTCCTTTTAAGTTCCCAATCTCTCTATCTGCTTTCAGACTTTATAGGTTGAGAGAGAGAGAGAGAGAGAGTGTGCTTTTAATCCCTCTATTGATCATCTCTGCTTCTGCTTCTGTGTTCTGTGCCAATGGAGAAGCACAAATGCAAGATTTGTCCTAGGACTTTCTCTAATGGAAGAGCTTTGGGTGGTCACATGAAAGCTCACTTGGCAGCTCTTCCTCTCCCAAAGACAACTACTCATCAGCAGCAGCAGCAAATCATCGGTGGTGATACTACTGAGTCGGCTTCATCGACGTCTTCTTCTTCAGGTGAAGAGCAGGAACATGGAGATAAAAGCAGAGAGGCGCAGCTGTTTGCAGCAGCAGCAGCAGAGGACAAAGCTAATTTGGTTCATGGGTTGAGAAACAATCCCAAGAAGAGTTTCAGGTTCGCAGATCCTGAGTTCTCTTTTGCATTAGATTCTGGGTCTGTTGTTCAAGACAGAGAAAGTGAGACCGAGTTAAAAAACCCAACTAGGAGACGATCTAAAAGGAGCCGCAAACTCTTTGTAGAACAGCAAGATCATCATCAGAAGCAGAATTCGGAAGAAATCATCATCAACCAACCAAAGTTGAAGAAACCCAGTTGTGTCGACTCACCACCAACCGAACCAGAACCGGTGAGTTCAGTTTCCGACACTTCTCCTGAAGAGGATTTAGCTATGTGCCTCATGATGCTCTCAAGAGATGCGTGGATGAGAAACAGAGACGAAGAAGAAGAGGATCATCAAGTGAATGGTATTAGAGAAAAGGAAAAATCAGTTGAAATGTTGGAGGAATCGGAAGAGATCAGGTTGAACAACATCAAGATTCGAGGCAAGAATCATCATCGTTGTGAGAAATGTAGGAAAATGTTTCGATCTTATCGAGCATTAAGTGGACACAAGAAGGTATGCGAAGCTGCACAAAAAAGAAATACAGGTAAAAAACTAGTTGTTGTTGCTGCCGCCGATGAGAAAATCTTTGAGTGCCCATTTTGTTTCAAAGTATTTGGGTCTGGTCAAGCACTTGGAGGACATAAGAGATCTCATTTATTATCTTCTTCGTCAACAATTCTTGCTTCTGCAAACCCTATTAAATTCGACAACAGTTTGATAGATCTTAATCTTCCTGCTCCATTGGAAGAAGATGACTATAGTGTGGTTTCAGATGCATAAAAAAGAGTGGAATGGATTTGAGCATATTTAGTTTTTCTGCAAATTTGGTGAATTGGGTTCTTTGTAGGTAGAAAATTTCTTCATGGTTGTTCGATGGTTTTGATTCTTTAAGTTCCTGGTGTTCTTTTTAATTCATATTTTTCACCAAATATTTTGTTATGACTAGTTCAAGTAAACAGCAGTAGTAGTACCGGTCTTTGTAACAAGTTATTTGAAATTAAGCAGAAATTCAAGAGCTTTTTGGTAGCAAATGAAAAAGAAAAAAGAAAAAAATTAATTGTTGTTGCTGTTGGTTACTGTAGTAGAATTGGAAAGGAGGAGGAGGAGGAGGAGGAGGAAGAAGAGATTAGCATAACTTTGTTGAGACTTCACTTCATGTGTACCTCATTTGAGTGAAGTTATTCTTCGGGTTTGGTTTGGTGGAACCAACAAACAACTTTGGTTTCTCTGTAAGTCCCTGAAGTGAAGTGTTCAATTCTGTTAATGTTAATGTCATATGTCCTGTTCCTGTAAGCTTACAAAATTTTTATTTTATTTATTTTTATTTTTAATTTCATCATCATCATCATCATCATCATCATGGGCATTCACATCTTTTTTGTTCTCTGTTTCAGCTGCTGCTTGTTTTAGCTTAAAGTATAAAATCAATGATTTGAAGATGAACCGGAAACTGTAAAACTGAAATGACAGAATTAACCTCTGTGGTCCACAAACAACATTCCACAAGAATGTAACGTGGAACAACATAGTTTTACAGTTCCTTTTATTTGGAAGGTACAATATCATTATTATTATTTTTCCTTACAAACAGGTTTTCAAACCACTAGAATGTAATGTTAAACCTATTTTAAAACTAATCTTTAGTTTCGATTAAAGATGAAAACCCTTTATAAAAAAATAACAATGTGGTTTCGGAATACAATGCGGTTTCGAATGTTGAACATGTTTTAAAAGGATCTCTAGTTTCGATTTTAGTTGAAAACCCTGTGTTAAAAACAACTTTGTTGAACATTTTTATCTTATTCAAAAACTATATGACTGTTTTTGAAATATATTCAATTTTTAAGAGGATTTTAGACATTCTCTTTTGTTGTATGAATATATACCTATGATTTTAAATTTACTAAATATCATTTAAAATCTTAAAAGATTTCCAAAAATATATCATCAATTATGTTTTGCTGGATATATTTGTATCTATATTAATTAAAGGGTTTGAAAATTTAATGGCACCTTTTTGGGGGGCTTTTAGGTAAATATCACCACATTAATAAGTCATGTTTAAAATGCACCAATTAATTTGTGTAGACCAAAATACCCCGAAATAGACTTTGTCGTGTTGTGTAGAGAGAGAAAAAAGTGAGAAAAAATGAAATTGTTTGAAATTGTCCAGAGTTGAATCGACGGCTTCGTATTCGACGGTGACGGAACCAGAACTTGGAGAGTTGCACAGAAGATTTGAATCGATGGAGGTTAGTTGACCTACATTTTCTATCGTTTTGGTTGTTCATTAAGTGAATGAAATGTTAGATTAGGTTTAATTTTTGGATCTGAGAATGATAATGGGTTAGGTTAGAGTTTTTGATTTGTTGAAAGTTGTTGATGAAGATGGTATTTTGGGTTTCCGACCATTTATTTGTTGTTTCCGAGGTTTTATTTTTGAAATTGAGTTCATTCGAGTATTTTTGAGTTCATTCGAGCTTTTATATAAGCTCCGAGTTTTTATATGAAAGGTCCGAGCTTTTATAAAAGCTCAAGTTTTTATATATAAGCTACGAGCTTTTATATACGCTCCGAGCTTTTATATACTCGAGCTTTTATATAAGCTTCGAGCTTTTATTTGAAAGCTTTGAGCTTTTATAAAAGCTCAACTTTTTTATAAAAGCTCCGAGCTGTTATTTAAAAGCTCGTATCTTATATATAAAAGCTCATAGCTTATATATAACAGCTCTGAGCATTTATATAAAAGTTCGGAGCTTTCATAAAAGCTCAGAGCTTTTATATATAAGCTCCGAGATTTTATAAAGAAGTTTCGAGCTTTTATTTGACTGATCAAATTTTTGTATAAAATGTTTGGGTTTTAACGATTTAAGGTCCGAGTATTTTTTTTTAAAAATCTATGAGTTTTTAATAAATGACCCGATGTTATACACTTCGAGCTTGTTATTTCTGGGGATTTGACATTGTACTTAATGATGTTGTTATTAAATTTCAGATGACAAATCGGTTAAGGGTGTCGCTTAAAATTCCGGAGGAAGAGTGGTACGAGGGCAAAGTCACCTGACACGACCATTTTGATGCCCTTGGCCATATAGATGACGCACTTAACTGAGTCCCTGCAGAATTGGCTGTAGAAGACTGTCGTCGGTTCATGGCGTCCTGTTTTGGACATTTCTTGACCATGCACCAACCGATGAAGTTTTCGGGTGGTGTTATCCACCAGCTACTTCTGCGGGAGGTGCATCACAATGGGCCGTCAGATGAGATGCGGTTTATGTTAGGCACTAATGAGGTGAATTTCTCGAAGGTAGAATTCTACCAGATCACTGGATTGCGGTTCAGAGTAGTACCGGATACGAGCCGCTATGTTAACGTGGACAATGGCCTATATCACCGATACTTTGGTGGTAAGGATGAGATTTCGTCCGTGGAGTTGAGAAATGTTCTGAGGCTCGACGAGTTTCAGTAGGCCAACGATTGTGTGAAACTATGCCTCATCTATATGCTAAACTGGATACTTATGGGATTAAACGAGAGATTAAAAATTCCAGTTTGGCAGATACGGCTGTGGATGATCTCGTTGCTTTTGAAGCGTTCCCGTGGGGTGCACACGTCTATAGTCATTCTATATATTCATTCAAGCATGCGATTGACGGGCAACGAAAGCGAATCTAGAGACGCCAACAAGCAAAGGGAGCTGACAAACACATACAAGAGACCTAAAACATTTATGGACTATCTTACGCCCTTTTGGTAAGAGTTTTGAGAATTAACAAATTTATGTTTGTAATCGTCTATACAAATTTTTATCGTAATTTTTTTGTTTTTCTATATTTACTTTTGAGGTGATCCCCATGTTTTGGCCCTAGTTGGGGACTCGGATGGTTACCGATTTGTCTCCCCGTATTCTGAAGTGGGTGTTAAAGATACAATCGAAGGGGGATAAGCTGTTGAAGATATTCACATCGCGGGTAAGTTTCTTATTTGTTAATGTTAAAAGTTATTATTTCAATTTCCAAGGGTTTAACAATGATTTCACATGTCTGTGATGACGAACCTAATGCCCACAACAATTGAGAGGGATGAACCGTATTTTACAGAATTTATGGTGGACATACCGGATCGTGATTCTGTTAGGTTTACTAGTGTCGTACCCAGTGATACCGATGGTTCGGAGGCAAAGTTTGGTGATGGGAGGCCACAGATGCATGCAGAGGGTTCAGAGCCGGAGTTAGCTGTAGGGAGACAGTTGAGGCAGAGACGAGTTCGATTTAGGATTCCTGCTGGACATAACTCTGGAGAAGACATTGGAGCGGAGCGCGAGGTACTTACAATTTGTTACTCTGGATGAATTTTACGTTTAAACCCATGTGAATGTTAAACGACTGACAAATATCATCTTGATTCATGACCGTCAAGAGCGTAGAATCCAAGATTTGGAGGTTGTCGTTTCTGGTTTACTGGATGGTTTGCTACACAGTGAAGCGAAACGATAGAGGCAACATCAGGAGTTGATTGACTATCCCCAGGAGCAGTTGGGTCGACATCACGGTCAGATAGAGATGATCCACCATCTCAGGATCGAGTCTTGTAAGTTCTTCAATTTTTGATTGGGTTATTTCGATTGACAAACCACATTTGGGGATTAAAATGTAAGGGTAGTTTAGACCGTCTTTATTCGTGACCAAGCTCAAGCTTCAAAGGTATATCACTTGCTTAAATTTCTTTGAAGAGGTTTTAGTTGCACACACTCACATATTATGCATTTGTATTGACATGCATTAAGTGTTGCTCACACACATTCACTCACTCACTTGCATTTGGTTTGTTATGCATGTGTGCTTCATTGTTGTCTATGTGCATTCATAGTGTGGTTTTGTGTGTGTTCACGCTTGCACGGTGGTGTGCTTGTCTTAACGCATTGAGTGACCATTTGAGAAGGTCTCATTCTTCTCTTGGTTTTGGTCTTTGGTTTGTTTCCATGAGTTTGGGCACTCTTGTTGCTGTCCAAATCTGACCTTTGGTAACTCATTTGATCATAACTCTTTCTATAGATATCCAAATCATGTTTTGTAAATTGGAGTAGAAATTAGACTTCTATACCTTTTCAACGGTATATTAAACAAAGGGTTTGGATGTTGTTTGGTCATGTTTTAGGTAGCTCTAATCTGAAGCTGTTATTTTGTCACGATTTTTCCCGAGAGCTTAGCGACCTCAGCGTGACCTAAGTGCGACCTCATGGCGACCTGACTTCCAAGTCGCTTTTTCAAGTGTATTTTGGCACCCAAACCCGAGAGTAAAGTGACCTATCATCCAAGTCGCCCTAAGGTCGCTTCTGACCCTCGAAAATCATTTTTTCCTTTTCCAAAATGTCGTAGTTTGATTTGGACCTTATAAATACATCATATTCATCCCCAAATCAGACATAGAGCTCTGAAAATCTATCCTTAAAGAGATAAAGTAATTTCTAGTGAGAGAGAGCTCCCAAGAACAATTTTTTTTACTCAACCAAACTTACATCCATGAACATTTAGCATTATTCTTCATCATTCTTCATCAATCAAGCATGAGTCTTCATATGTTTCATGACTAGGTAATCTCTACATGTCTTAGACTTTATTATTTCATTACTATGACATGTAGGCCTAGGTTTTAGCTTTTATTGCAAATTAAATGCATGTTCTTGTGTTTAAAAGCTTTTATGACATGCTCGTGATGTTGGTTGTTGGTTGAGAATTTTTGTTTTGTGATAGATAATATTTAGGACGATTTTACCCTTCTAGCTAAATCTCTATACTTTGCATTTAGATATTGTTTAGGTCTAATTGATTACATTTGTTAATTGCATTAATTGTTCTTTGCCATGTTATATGACAACTTTTGTTGAATGACCTTTGTTTGATAACTAGATATTAGTCTCTCATAGCTATATCTAGTTAGGTCTTCTTGCACTTGTATTTAGACATTGATACCTAGGGATTGCATTTGTTGACATCTTTGAATTCCTAGATAAGCATTTAGTGTAACCTAGCACGACTTGAATGTTTGAATATTCATTATATTCACTTAGGTTGTTTTGACTCTTCATTGAGGTTAAGTCTTGTGACTGCGGTGTGTAGTGTTCAAGCAAGTGAAGTCTTGCAATCAAGATTGGGTTGGCAAGCATTGATCAAGAATCACTATTAAGGCTCGTTGGGTAGTAGTGGTGGGTTAGTAAACTTGAAGTGTGACTAGGTGGTCAACTTAGATTGTAAACATCATTACAATAGTCGATTTGATGATTGGATGTGGCTAGAAGGATAGCCAGTGGTTTTTCCCTTGTCGAAGGGTTTCCATGTATATATTGTGTGTCATTTATTGTTTTATGCATAATTAGTTTAATTGAATGCTTTATAATTTGGGGTAATATTTTGTAATATTGATTAATTCGTGATATTGGCAATCAATCGGATTAAAACCTATTCGCCCCCTCTACGTATAAACATACACACTTTCTAGGGAATTTTCAATTGGTATCAAAGTTGGTGCATAGATATACTTAGGTGATCCGTGCTCTGTGTGTGTCTTGCTTTGTGCTTTTTGTTTGCTTGCATTTTTTTTTATTTATGTATTTTTGTTTATTGCATTACATTTGCATATCATTTATAACCCAAACACAATGAGTGAGATTGAGATGAGTATAGAGGGAGCATCGAGCATAAGACCTCCTTTAATTCATGGAGTGAACTATGCCGCATGGAAAGGCAAGATGGAATCCTGCATTTGCCTAATAGATGACCGTGCATGGATGGCGGTAGAGAATGGCTATATTCCTCCAACAATGACCACTGAAGATGGAAATGTTGTCTCCAAGCCTTAGTCCCAGTGGAGCACACAAGAATTTGAAGCCTCTAAGTGGAACCACAAGACAATGCATGCCATATTGTGTGCTATGGATGATAACCAGTACAAGTTGATTCAAACAACTAAGAGGGCTAAGGAGGCTTGGGAGATCTTAGAGACGGCTCATGAAGGAACCGAGGTAGTCAAAGATTGCAAACTCAAAATTCTCCAAATGCAATCGAGACAATTAGGATGGAGGAGTATGAGTGCTTCAATGACTTCCAAGTGAAGTTGATGGACATAGTGAATCAAAGCCATCAACTAGGTGACCCATACTCGGATAGAAGGATCAAGCAAAAGATCATGAGGTCACTTCCTAAGAGGTTTGAGTCCAAGGTGACGGCACATAAAGAAAATAGTGACTACAAGATAATGAGGCTGAGTGAAGTGATTGGAAGGCTTCTAGCCTATGAGTCTAGGTGGACTTCTACACCTCCTAAGAAACGAAAGAACATAGCCTTGAAGAAATCCAAAGTAGAGAAGGAGAAGAATGATTCGGATGAATACATAGCCTTAATAGTGAAAAGCTTCAGGAGATTTTTGAAGCTACAAAAGAAAGATTATAGCTCTAAGGGAGACGACTTTAAGAAGAAGACTCACTTCAAGAAGAAGACTCACTTCAAGAAGATTGAGCCAAGTAAAGATAAGCATTCAAGAAAGGATTTTCAATGCTTTGAATGTGGAGGATTCAGGCACATCTCCACAAATTGTGCTAACTTGAAGGATAAGAAGAGAGGAAAGGCAATAGTCACTACTTAGAGTGACAGTGATGACACTGAAATAGATGATGACTCTTCTAGTGATGAGGAGGAAGTGGCCAACCTTGTAGCATTTGCTACTTCTCACAAGGGGGACAAAAAAGTGAAAGTTATTGAAGAGTGTTCCTCAAACTTGAGTGATTGTGAGAAGAACTACTTTGCCTTTCCAATCTCCTACAATGAAGAAACTCAAGTTGTCACCAAGTGTTTCTCATTTGAAGGATTAAAAAATGGTGACTCACAAAATGAAGATCAAAAGGAAGCAACATCAAGATAAGCTATCATTGAGGAAATGAGCCATGATAACACAAGTGATAGTAGCATGGACCAAGATAGCTCATGTTCCGACAACTCTTGTGGTAATATAGTGAACTATCTATTGAAACCCTGTTCATCGGTCACGTAGCGGAAGTAAGGTTTTAATTTTTTTTATATAGATCATAATCTATATCTGGGACCATTGAACTTTGGATCGTAATTTCTTTTTTGGAAATAATACATACAATATGTAAATACAGGAAATTGAAATCGATATAATCAGAAGAAGAAAATCTTACCAACGTTTGGAGGCTCCTTCACTTTACGATGTGCTCCTGTTTGAACCAGTCGATCTTCCTCGCTATCTCCCAGAATTGGTAACTGCGTGTAGAAGCGTCACGGTCTCAGGAACTTGAATGGAAGATGTAGAGAAATACTTGAAGAAACTCTTTCTTCTCAATTTGGTGTATTGATTTCACGCACGCATAAATTGCATCTCATGCAAAACTTATATTGTCAGATGTGGTTTCGTCTTTCTTTTAAAACAATGTATATCAAATATATATATATACCTTTTTTTTTTTTTTTCCTTACGCAAACACTTGTGTTTTATATATATATATATATCTCCTTATTTGTATCCTATGCAAACACTTATATATATGCACACACCAATTTGCATCCAATGCAATCTCTTGTGTTATAATTGATATATTTCTTTTAATTATCCTTTTCAAATATATCTAATATATTAAAAGTGATAATAAGTATTTTAAATTTAAACTTAAATTCAAATACTTAGATAAATGATTTAGTAAAATAAAATAATCCTATTATTTTATCTTCACCTAAATCCATATATCAACTAGCACCCTTCAATTAATAGTTAATTAATAATTCATAATTATCAATATAATTAAATAATCTAATTATTTAATTAATTTAACTATTAAAATTCATTAATTAAATAATCTCATTATTCAATTAATTCTCAAATATATACGTGTCACTTTTTTAACACAATTAATTGGACAATTCAATTAATTAACGGTGACCCTTGTTACCTAAATCGATCAAAGTATTTTGAGCTCCAATAATCCTCGGGATTATTAATTAAACTCTTTAATTAATATTCCTTGATTATCAACTCCGGTGTTATTTCACTAAAAACCCGAAGCTGCACTCTCTCAACTGCAGACACTTTTACACAGATCGATACAACTCGATGTCCATCGATATAGCTATTACACATGGTGTGATCCTCCACAGCAGTTCATAATTAGAGTTGGATCATAATGTCCGTTATACCCCTCTAATTACATATATCCTTTAAGTACCGTTGATTCTCTAATGGACAATAAATCCTATTTCCTTACGGAATTAAGAGAGCATTCATCTTGTCCAAGCCCCGAATCAACCCTTAAGGGAACTATCATATACTTCTCACAAGAAAGAGTGGATTCCACTATTGTGTACAAACCTTCCTAGCCATAAGCCAAACCGCAATCCCAACATACGGAGTATATTGATCTGGAAATGCATCTGACCTCACCCATGGTATATCAAAGACCACGATCTAACCTGAAGGAGTCGATAAGACACTCAGGATTAAGATCACCCACATATAGCCATCATTAGTTGATATATATGAATCTCATCAGTAAACGGATCTTGGTGAGAGATTCATATAGATCATGTCCCAGTCCTATATGATCACATCATACAAGGTGCCTCCATTATCATATTTCCATATAAATGATTCAGGATAGAATCACAGTATATTACAGAATGGACTGTAACTATAGATTAACCACAATTACCAACTTTATTTGCTATCTATGGACTTTTTAGATTACACGTCTCTTAATGTATCCATCTGTATATGACATTATATACACAGTTTAAGATTACATCCGACAATCTTGGATGCTAAATATATGCAATAATTATAAAATAAATAACACAATAAGAATGAATTGAACTTTTCTTTTATTTATTTCATAAATCCATTTACAAATTACATCTTTAGGGCATAAACTTTAACAATCTCCCACTTGCTCTAAAGCATTTGAGGCATGTCTTGTAACCCTAGACCATCTAGGTGATCTGAAAACACTTTAACCGATAAGGTCTTTGTAAATGGTCAGCATGATTGTCTTGTGAGGCTATATTGGTGATGATCACATCTCTTTTCTACACTATCTCTCTACTGAGATGATAATTTCTCTCTATATGCTTCCCTCTCTTATGGCTTCTTGATTCTTTGGAATTAGCCACAACACCACTATTATCACAATAAAGTGTGATGGGCCTATAAAGATCTGGAACAACTTCCAGATCACTCAAGAACTTACGGAGCCAAACAGCCTCTTTAGCAGCTTCACAAGCAGCTACATATTCGGCTTCCATGGTAGAGTCAACAATGTAAGATTGCTTGATACTTCTCCACACAATGGCTTCACCACCAAAGGAGAATACTGATCCAGACATGGATTTCCTAGAATCTCTGTCTGACTGAAAATCAGAATCCGTGTATCGTATCTGGATCAAATCCTGCCCGGAATACACTAGCATATAGTCTCTCATTCTCTGAAGATACTTGAGAATTGTCTTGATAGCAACCCAATGATCCAATCCTGGGTTGGACTAGTATCTGCTGACTACTCTCACTGCATAGCAGATGTCCGGTCTCATGCATAACATAGCATACATGAGAGTACTTACTGCCGATGCATAAGGTACACGTCTCATATCCTTAACTTCTTGAGGTGTCTTAGGACACTGTTCCTTAGACAAGTGAACTCCATGCCTGAAAGGTGAATTACCTTTCTTTGAGTTATGCGTCGAAAAACGCACAAGAATCTTATCGATATATGATGACTGAGACAGTGATATGAGTTTGTTCTTACAATCCTTTATAAGCTGGATCCCTAGAACATAACTTTTCTCTCCCAAATCTTTCATTTGGAATTGGCTAGCCAGCCAGCCAGCCCGCCCTTTACATTAGACAACACTCCCACATCATTCTCAATGAGTAGGATATCATCTACAAATAGGATCAAGAAAACTACTTTCTTATCAATGATGGGCTTGTAGACACAAGGCTCATCGACGTTCTGCTTGAAGCCATAAGTTTTAATCACATCATCAAACCTAATGTTCCAAGATCTAGATGCTTGCTTAAGTCCATAGATTGACCTTTATAGCTTGCAAACCTTTTGCTTTTGATCTGGAGACACGAATCCCTCTGGTTGTATCATATAGATGCTCTCATCAAGATTTCCATTCAAGAATGTAGTCTTGACGTCCATTTACCAAATTTCGTAATCGAAATAGACAGCAATGGATAAGAGAATCCTAATAGACTTAAACATGGCTACTGGCGAGAAGGTCTCTTTATAATCGACCCCTCTTTCTAGGTATAACCCCTGGCCATTAGCCTTGCCTTGAAGGTCTTTACCTTCCCGTCTACTCCTTTCTTTCTCTTCTAGATCCACTTACACCCTATGGTTTTACCCCATCTGGTGAGTCTACAAGATCCCAGACTGAGTTAGATTACATGGAATTCATCTCGAGATTCATGGCTTTAATCTATTCCTCTTTATCAGGATCAAACATTGTATTCTTTAATGTCAATAGATCATCCACACTATCAATAGAGACAACACCTTGTCCCTTACCTATACTTAAATAGCGTTCAGGTTGTCTCACAACCCTCTCACTACATCTAGGTAGTAGTGTATCCTGATCAGAAACCATCTGACTCTTAGATGTTTGTGGATCAACAACTCTTGTTGATGAAGTACTAGTCTCACCAGGCTCCAACTCATTTAATACAATCTTGAAACTAGGTTTATGGTCACTAATGTAATTGTCCTCAAGAAATGTTGAATTATTCGATACAAATACTTTTTTCTTTAGGACTTTAGATGTGTCCACCTCTGATCTTCTGAGAGTATCCTACAAATAGGTAGACAACAAACTTGGAGTCTAGCTTTCCAGTTCTGTTCTTCAACACGTGTGTTGGACACCCCCATATGCGAAAATGTCACAAACTAGCTTTAAAACCATTCCACAACTCTAAGGGAGTCCTAGGAGCAGATTTGGATGGTACTACATTCAAAATTTATGTTGCTGTTTGTAACGCATATCCCCAAAAAGAAATTTGGTAATGATGAGAAACTAATCATAGATCTCACCATTTCCATCAGGGTTCTATTTCTCCTCTCCGTTACACCATTTTACTGAGGAGTATCGGGAGCTGTGAGTTGGGAAACTATCTCATGCTCGACCATGAAGTCTTCAAACTCTTGGTCAAGGTACTCACCTCCACGATCCGATCCTAGTGACTTGATAGTCCTACCTAATTGATTCTCAACTTCAGCTCGGAAATCTTTGAACATTTCAAATGTTTCCGACTTCTGTTGTATTAGGTAGACGTATCTGTATCTTGAGTAGTCATCTATAAAGGTGACATAATACTCATAACCACCCATATCTTTAACATTCGTTGGTCCGCATACATCTGTATGTATAAGCTCTAGTGGTTCTTTAGCTTTAAGCCCTTTTCCAGCAAAAGGTCTCTTAGTCAGCTTACCTTCTAGACAAGATTCGTAGACAGGTAAGGTGCAAACCTTTAACTCACTTAAGGGTCTGCTTTTTACTAGTCTGTCTATCCGGTCAAGGTTGATATGACCAAGCCTTAGATACTAGAGATACGTGTCATTATCTGGACAAATATTATGTCGTTTAGTTTTTGTTTTTTCAACCTTAAACATTTCGGTGTTGAGCAGTGTAGTATGTATTAACGATCTTAACACATACAAATTGTTTTCATTAATTCCTGAACAAATATTCATACCGTTCTTTCCAATAATAACAGACTTATTATTAAAAGAAACAGAATATGATTGTTCTAACAATTTAGAAACGGAAATCAAATTCCGTGTAAATCCAAGAATATAAAAAACATTGTTCAATAATAAAAAAACTATTATTATTTCAAAATTGCAATCTTATCGCTCCCACTGATTTTACCGATACGACATCCTCTGACCCCACACACATTGAGAAGGCTCTCTCCTCTAGCTGTGTCCAAGAATCAGTCCACTGCAAAGAAGAACAAACATGGCTAGTGGCCACAGAATCAATTATCCAGGATGAATAATCATCTTCCACTAAACAAGATTCAAGAACAAGTAAATCATATTTACCTTTCGTCCTTTTCTTCTTGGCTACCTCCTCTAGGTATTGAGGACAATTCCTTTTCTAGTGCCCAACCTTGTCCCAATGGAAACATTTTCCTTTGCCATAGTCGGTGGAGGCACTCTTCTTTTTGCTATGGGCTTTCTCGGGTTTGGGCTTACCCTTTGCTTTCCAGTAGACCTCTTCCTCTTCTTATTATTGGAGAAAGATGGTTCGGTAACATTTGTCTCACCGGTTTCGCTCATTAAGCAACTGTGTGAGCTCATTGCTTGCAGTCCTTAGTCAAGGACTCAAAGGTAGTCAGCTCATTGAGCAACTGTGTGAGACTGAACCTTAACTTGTTCATCCTGTAGTTGCTCTTAAACTGATCGAAACTCTTCGGAAGTGTCGTCAGTATGATGCTCACTTGACTAGGTTCGTCAATGGCCCTACCATTGACTTCTACCGTGTTGAAGTAAGACATCATGCTTAAGACATGTTCCCGAACTGACCTACCTTCCTTCATACGAGCAAGCATAGCGGAACGAACATCTTCGTGTCGCTTTTGCTCAGAGGGCTGCCCGAACATAGCTTGCAATGACTCAATGATTTCGAATGCTGAATTTATTACTTCATGCTTGGCGACAAGCACATCTGTCATAGAATCCAACAGACATGTTCGGACCTTCTCATCAAATGAGACCCATCGCACACATGCCTCACTAACAGTTCGTATGGCATTGGCAGCAGGCACTGGAGGACAGTCCTCCGTGAGCACAAACTTGAGATCTTTGGTGACAAATATTGCATTAATGTTAAGTTTCCACTTAGTATAGTTATCACTAGTTAATTTTTAGTTTGCGAGAATTTGAAGTAATACAGAAGACATTATTGCTGAAATAAATAAAACATTCATTCAGTCATTTATTTAAAGCAAGTACGAGTGATTTGTCATAAATTTAAACATGATGCATGCACATGTTTAACGAACTAGAATATATATCCCCTTATTTGTATCCTATACAAACACTTATATATGTGCACACACCGATTTGCATCCAATGCAATCTCTTGTGTTATAATTGATATATATCTTTTAATTATCCTTTTCAAATATATCTAATATATGAAAAGTGATAATAAGTATTTTAAATTTAAGCTTAAATTCAAATACTTAGATAAATGATTTAGTAAAATAAAATAATCCTATTATTTTATCTTCACCTAAATCCATATATCAACTAACACCCTCCAATTAATAGTTAATTAATAATTCATAATGATCAATATAATTAAATAATTTAATTATTTAATTAATTTAACTATTAACATTCATTAATTAAATAATCTCATTATTCAATTAATTCCCGAATATATACGTGTCACTTTTGTAACACAATTAATTGGACAATCTAATTAATTAACTGTGACCCTTGTTACCTAAATCGATCGATCTAGCAAGGGTACCTAATGGACCTACAATATTTTGAGCTCCAATAATCCTCAGAATCATTAATTAAACTCTTTAATTAATATTCCTTGATTATTAACTCTGGTGTTATTCCACTAAAAACCCGAAGCTGCACTCTCTCAACTGCAGACGCTTTTACACATATCGATACAACTTGGTGTCCATCGATATAGCTATTACATATGGTATGATCCTCCGCAGTAGTTCATAATTACAGCTGGGTCATAATGTCCGTTATACCCCTCTAATAACATATATCCTTTAAGTACCGTTGATTCTCTAATGGACAATAAATCCTATTTCCTTAAGAAATTAGAAGAGCACTCATATTGTCCAAACCCCGAATCAACCCTTAAGGGAACTACCATCTACATCAAACAAGAAGAAGTGGATTCCACTATTGTGTACAAACCTTCCCAGCCACAAGCCAAACCGCAATCCCAACATATAGAGTATATTAATCAGGAAATGCATCTGACCTCACCCATGGTATATCAAAGACCACGATCTAACCTAAAGGAGTCGATAAGACACTCAGGATTAAGATCACCCACATATAGCCATCATTAGTTGATATATATGAATATCATTAGTAAACGGGTCTTGGTGAGAGATTTATGTAGATTATGGCCCAGTCCTATATGATCACATCATACAAGGTGCCTCCATTCTCATATCTCCATATGAATGATTCATGATAAAATCACCGTACATTACAGAATGGACCGCAACTATAGATTAACCACCAATATTGTACCCAAGTTTATTTGCTATCTATGGACTCTTAAGATTGCACGTCTCTTACTGTACCCATCCGTATATGACACTCATATACACAGTTCGATATTACATCCGGCAATCTTGGATGTTAAATATATGCATAAGTTATAAAATAAACAACACAACAATAATGAATTGAACTTTTCTTTTATTTATTTCATAAATCCATTTACAAATTACATATTTAGGGTATAAACCCCAACAATATCAAGATTTTATTGACTATCTTCAAGCTTGTTTGAAGAAGAAAACGGATGAAGTTCTTAAGTTGACAAAGGAAAATCTTCAATTAAGAACTAAAGTGACTCAGTTGGATGAGGAGATGACACTTGTCAAAGTGAATGAAGTGAGATTGGAAAAGGACCTTGAGGAGGCAAAGAATAATGTTGCTGAGATGACTTCGAGCATGGAGAGGCTTGATCATATGTTAGGAGTTGGCAAGAAGCCAAGTGATAGGAGAGGTTTAGGTTTTGAAGATGATAAGGAGACCTCAACTCCTAACATGACGGTGTTTGTCAAGAGCATGAACATCAGAGAGTCCCCTCCTCAACAACATCCTAGGAAGAAAATTGAACTAGGAGAGTGCTCTAAAAATGCCCAAGTCAATATAGCACCAAGTAGTCAAGGTCAAGCTCAACCAAAGAGAGCACATCAAGCAAGACTTCATCAAGACAAATTCCACCAACCAAGGTAGCAAACTTCTCCAACTCAATAACAAATGAGAAGAGAACCAATACCACACCAAAGGCAAGCTCAAAGACATGGGAAAACTCTTTTGTTCTCACAAAGGAATTGTCCCCCTCATTTTATTCCTATATGTAATTTTTGTGGTGTTGATGGTCATATTAGACCAAATTGCTTCAAGTACATTAACATGTGTAGAACTAAGAGTATGATTGAAAGAAAAAGAGCTAGAGCCAATATGTATATGCCTAGGAAATCTAATGTCAATGATTTTAGGAGTAAGATGACCTTGACCACTAGGAATGACAATGTGTCACCTAAGTGGATTATAAAAGATGAACCCACATGCCATTGTGTTAAGGGTTCACCCATAGGCTCAACTAGGTCCAATGGACTTGGTAAGTCCATAAGGACTCATATCCCCTCTTGACTTATTTTGAATTGACCCTATATAGGGAGCTCAAGCAAAGAGAGCAAATTGGCATTGCATTATGCTCATGATAATATTTATGCTCCTTTATTAATTACTTGAGATGATTGGTTATACATATTTTTTTAATAAGTGTGAAACTTTGCTTAACATGCAATCCATGTCTTATTTATGGCCAAACATGCATTTTTGGACTATGAGAATTGATTGGAAAGTACATTTTGAATGACCTAGAATTGATCTCCATGACATGTTGATTATTTCTATGACATGCTTTAAATTGATATGCATGAGGAGATTTTTTGAATGCTCTAAAATGAATGCAAAAATTTGTGTGTGAAAGAGATTTTGAAACTTCAATCAATAAGGATCTTGTATTCATTTCAGGGATTTTACAATCCAAAAGTCTCTCTCTCTCTCTTTCTTTACTTGTCGAACAAGATTACTATCATATGGGCATTCCACCCGGAAAAATCAAATAGGGCTCAATAGTCGCTCATGACTTGTTTTGCTTGTAAAGTTTGATATAGTTGCTCTTATTTGAGTTTATCTTGAAACTATATCTTGCTTATTCCATGAAAAAATGTGAAATTGGTTTGAATTCATCTTGGAAACCTTTGTTATTTTGCTTTGCCAAATACCATGTTTTTGATCTTGAATACAACTTGTCTTGTATGCGAAGCATTCTTTCACACATTTTTTTATGTAATAAAACTCCTTGATTCTCTCTTCTTAATTGAGTTGCATAAATGTTTTTATATGATTATACATATGCCTTGTGCCATAAGCTTTCCTTGCTAATGCCTTTTTAAGGGGATTCTTCTTTGTCTATCTCATGACAAAAAGGGGGAGTAGTGTGGATTTAGGAGGAGTTGAGAGTGGCATGATTTAAGGGGGAGTTAATAGTTGATTATGAGGGGAGTTTGACTCATTGAGGGGGAGTTAACGTATTTATGGGGAGGTTGACTCATTAACACCTATTTAAAGGGAGCGTTTGCATTTGCATTGTTGATGCATGTTGCTTGTTTCTATTGTATGCAAATTGCTCTTGATTTTATTTCTTTGATCACCTCACATACACTTGTCTTGGAAAGTGTAGTTATTTTGTTTTGTAGGGATGTTGATTCTACAAGAGATGGATGGCTTGAAGATCTAGTTTATTAGGCATCTCTTTGTAATGTAGAAAAACTTTGTTGGCCCCTGACTTTTGTTTTGTTTATTTTTGAGAATGAATTGTGAGTGGTGGTATTTTCACGAAATAGCCAAGAGGGACATTGTAAGTTCTTCGGTTTTTTATTGGCTTATTTCGATTGACAAACCACATTTGGGGATTAAAATATAAGGGTAGTTTAGACCGTCTTTGTTCGTGACCAAGCTCAAGCTTCAAAAGTATATCACTTACTTAACTTTCTATAAAGAGGTTTTATTTGTACACACTCACATATTATGCATTTGTATTGACATGCATTATGTGTTGCTCACACTCACTCACTCACTTGCATTTGCTTTGTTATGCATGTGTGCTTCATTGTTGTCTATGTGCATTCATAGTGTGGTTTTGTGTGTGTTTGCGCTTGCACGGTGGTGTGCTTGTCTTAGCACTTTGAGTGACCATTTGAGAAGGTCTCATTCTTCTCTTGGTTTTGGTCATTGGTCACATGGTTGTTTCCATGAGTTTGGGCACTCTTGTTACTGTCCAAATCTGACCTTTGGTCACTCATTTAACCATAACTCTTTCTACAGATATCCAAATCATGTTTTGTAAGTTGGAATAGAAAGTAAACTTCCAAACCTTTCCAACGGTATAATATACAAAAGGTTTGGATGTTGTTTGGTCATGTTTTAGGTAGCTCTAATCTGAAGCTATTATGCTGTCACGATTTTTCCCGAGAGCTTAGCGACCTCAGGGTGACCTAAGTGCGACCTCATGGCGACCTAACTTCCAAGTCGCTTTTTCAAGCGTATTTTGGCACCCAAACCCGAGGGAAAAGCAACCATGAAGTGACCTATCATCCAAGTCGCCCTCAGGTCGCTTCTAATGCCCGAAAATCATTTTTTTCTTTCCCAAAACTTCGTAGTTTGATTTGGATCTTATAAATACATCATATTCATCCCCAAATCAGACATAGAGCTTTGAAAATCTATCCTTAGAGAGAGAAAGTAATTTCTAGTGAGAGAGAGCTCCCAAGAACAATTGTTTTTTACTCAACCAAACTTCCATCCATGAACATCTAGCATCATTCTTCATCATTCAAGCATGAGTCTTCATATGTTTCATGACTAGGTAATCTCTACATGTCTCAGACTTCATTATTTTATTACTTTGACATGTATGCCTAGGTTTTAACTTTTATGACATGCTTGTGATGTTGGTTGTTGGTTGAGAATTTTTGTTTTGTTATAGCTAGTATTTAGGACGATTTTACCCTTCTAGCTTAATCTCTATGCTTTGCATTTAGATATTGTTTAGGTCTAATTGATTATATTGTTTAGGTCTAATTGATTACATTTGTTAATTGCATTAATTGTTCTTTGCCATGTTATATGATAGCTTTTGTTGAATGGCCTTTGTTTGATAATTGGATATTAGTCTCTCATAGCTATATCTAGTTAGGTCTTCTTGTACTTGCATTTAGATATTGATATCTAAGGATTGCATTTGTTGACATCTTTGAATTCCTAGATAAGCATTTAGTGTAGCCTAGCACTACTTGCATGTTTGAATATTCATCATATTCACCTAGGTTGTTTTGACTCTTCATTGAGGTTAAGTCTTGTGACTATGGTGTGTAGTGTTCAAGCAAGTGAAGTCTTGCAATCAAGATTGGGTTGGCAAGCATTGATCAAGCATCACTATTAAGGCCCGTTGGGTAGTAGTGGTTGGTTAGTAACCTTGAAGTGTGACTAGGTGGTCAACTTAGGTTGTAAACATCATTACAATAGTGGATTTGATGATCGGATGTAGCTAGAAGGATGGCCCGTGGTTTTTCCCTTATCGAAGGGTTTCCATGTATATATTGTGTGTCATTTATTGTTTTTAGCATAATTAGTTTAATTGAATGCTTTATAATTTGGGGTAATATTGATTAATTCGTGAAATTGGAAATCAATCGGATTAAAACCTTTGCACCCTCCTCTAGGTATAGATATACACTTTCTAGGGAATTTTCAAGACTTCAGGCACATAAGAAGCGACATGTGTCATACTCATTTAGAGGAGACAGAGCCTGACACCGTCCATCAGATGCAGGGTACCATACCTGAGGCCGAGGTTACCAGAACGGGAGTTACAAGAGCCGACCAGGACACTGTAACTGCAGCTCTTCATGAGTTTCCCCTACTAATGGAGGTGTAGGAGACTTCGTCTGAGCCATCCCGTAGTGACAGTGTTTCCTCCACCGGAGTTGTGTCAGCAGTTGGATCGCATGACACCCCTCCGCCCAGAGACATCTCCGGCCTATCCAGACGGCCCGCTCCGATAGACATCTCTGGTCCATCCAGCCGGATCCCTCCTCCCTCCCCTCATCCCTCTGACACATCGCTTCCATCCCGACGGAGCCCCCTAGGGACACATCAAGATCATTCGGACGGAGCCCCCCCAGAGACCCTAAGAGAGCATCCCGATAAACCCCCTAAGGACCCCACAGGGCCATCCTTTCGTACCCCTCGTGTTCTCTGGACCCGCAAGAGGGGTGGCAGTTGATGAGCCCATACACTGATCCATGTTTGCCGAAGAGGCCAAGGACAACGCCGGCAGCTACAAAGCATGTATTCACACCGAATGCTTTAGTGGACCGTGGCCAGCTAGAGGCCTACAATGCATACTAGAGGAACACTACAGGGGAATTGTAAGTATGAGACTGTTTAATTTATTGAAATAACTACTTCAATTGGTTTTCTTGTTTTGATGTTTTTTGTAAAAATATTACATGCACGATGTGGATCTTTTGGAGCCAGTAGCGGTGATTTGGTTCCAGCGCTTCCAAGAGAACTACATGGAGTTGTTTGACACAGTACGTACCTAATTTAAACTCTACCTGCGATCTTTACAATAAATTATTCTAAACACGTTTTATAAAAATCTTTTCCAGCATATGGACACGTACTTGAACATCTTACGAAAGCGTTAGAGAGCATACCCCACTGTATACAATCAGAGGATAAACGTTCTGAGCACTCAGTTCTCTGTAAGTTTTTTGTAATGTGCGTATCGATTTTATGTTTATTGTTTTCTGTGATCCTAACTCCCGTTTAATTTTTATTTGAGCAGACATTGTTGGAATATCAATGCAACAGAATCATGCCTCGTGGTCATGACAGGGAAGTACAGACCCTAGGGTGGAAAGTTTTGCAATACAGGTGGTCTGTTGAGGACCTTCTTATCATATGTGGTTTGACTCCTCCAAGAACCCGGCCATGTCACGAGGTTGACATGGTAAGTGTTTTACAATTTAGGCCTAACTATGTTCCATTGTGGATGTGGTGTTCAGGAAAAGATTTAATCATATATATGTGTTGTACAGGTTCTTATTCCATGCAACATCGGCCTGCAGCATTGGCTTTTGGCCAGGGTGGACTTTATTAGCGGAATCATACACATCCTAGACCCCTTCAGACAGAAAGTCCTTATCAGCATAAGGAAATGCCGGGTAGGGCAACTGAGATGGTTTCTTCCCTCTATGTGTCATCAGTCCGGGTTCTATGAGCACATGAAACCAAGCAAACAGAAAGTACCAAAGGCGGAATAGACCCTTCGGGGTAAGCCTGGTGGCCAGATCAGCTGTGCTGCAACAGGAGAAAATGTATGAATTATTGAACATGAAATTCACTTCATGTATAATTGAGTAACATTCTAACGATTGTTGATGTCCTGCATTGCAGATGTAATTGTGGGGCGCATACGTTACTATTGCTCGAGTACGTTCTAACAGATCAGGTCCAATACAATTGGACTGAGGATGATATGCCCACCATCCGGGAGAAGATGGTTGTTGAGATCTTTTGTAATTCCAAGCCACCTTTCCGGATATAGTTATTGTACATCACATTTATTTTAATAAAATTAACCATTTAGTTCATTGACATAATTATTTAAAATTATCGCATTATCGCATTGTATACATACCGGTAATAACAAGAAAACCTAAACATATGAGGCCCGTTTCAAATTAAAATGGTATTGACATACAAGTCCTACAAGTGCAACTAATGACAATGGCATCCACCTATCCGCGTCCGTTCATACTTCGGTATAGTCATTTTCAGGGCACGTCTGTTTGTTGTGTCCACTTGAATGACAGATGCTACACTTACACCGATATTCCTAAGGAACAACTCTGCTCGGACCATCATTAATTAAAGGTTGGTTAAAACACCTCCTGCTATTATGACCTGATTGTCCACATCTTCTACACGATTGCGTGGTTGTCCTCTCCGAAGATGAGACATGTCTTCCGCCTCTCAAACGTCAAGCTTGTCTTCTGGACAATGGATTCAAGACCACCCGCTCAGCTATATCGGTTGGCACCACCCAGAAAGAAGGATGGCCAATAGGCATAATAGGAATCGAGTACGTATCAATTAGTGTTTGTCTCTTGTGGTAGTCCGCACACAAAGTAGTGAAATCCAAGTTTCGGTCCCTACATGAACATTAAAAATTAGGTGTCAAACTCATTTACAACAACCAGATAGATATGAAATCAAAGTAGTATACCTTGTTACTACAAGCGCGTGCGAACATGGAAATATGTCCATTTGAAATTTGTTACATATGCATGTCTTCTAGGCTAAGTCAACAGTCCATTGCTGGTCGGACCGTTTCACTGAGAATATATTCTAGTCAATTGGATTGACAGTCATATAACCACACTTGTCAACACGTTTGAGGATCACAAGGTGTGCTGCGTCGGTCAACTGATGACGCATGGACTGTGTAGCACGATATCATTCATGAAACCACCTCTGTAGCATATTCCTAATGAACTCTGCCAGTGTCAGCATGGGTAGTTACCGTGCGAATTTGAGGTATAAGTTTATGCATTTAGCAACATTTGTTGTCATGACCCTATACCTTCTTTCCGGACAATGTACATGGGACCACTTGTGTGGACCGGCTTCAATGACATAACTGAATACATTCTAGTACAGGTTACGTAACTCTTCCATATGGTGATTTCAACTTAGTGTACGATCTAGCTGCTTTATCCATTATGGCTGCTACATCCAATCTGTGAAACCGCTTCCTGACATTTTCATAAAAGTGACATCAACATATCGTATGGGTTACATCGAGGAAAATCTTAGAAATCCCAGCTTCAATGCTTGCATGTCGATCGAAAATGAAAACCAGATCATCAATATGGCCTAAGGCACCCTTCAAGAAATCCAAAAACCACTCCCATGAAAGGTTGTTTTCTGAGTCACCGTTCCTAAAAGCAATTGGATACACTTGTTCATTCCCATCTTGTGCAGTTGCAACTAACATTGTACCCATGAATCGTCCCTTTAAATAGGTACCATCTACTGCAATAACTGGACCATATAACTCTGGAATCCTCTGAATGAGGCACCCAACGACATAAAAAAATAAAGAAATTTACCATCTTTGTCGCACTGTAAGTCAGTTATTGTGTTGGGATTTTGTTACTCTAACACGTAACCAATTGATGGCAGTAGTTTAAAGGTTTCCTCATGCGTTCCATAGGTTAATAACAATGCATATTGCAGGGCTTGATATGCCTTACTGTACAAGATTTGGATGTCATATGTTGTTTTCATGTCGGCGATTATGTCATTTGGACGCATTAGTCGACCATCTTGTTATTGAAGTCAAGGTACAACCACTTCTCCAATTATGACTGCACTAGCTTGTCGGTGACGGTGGTGAATCTCCTTCAAAGGACATGTGTGTTCATTCACAAAACTTCTTACTTGGAAGTATGTCTCTTCATCTCTCCTAATCGCTTTTAATTTCCAAGTACAGTCGTCCATCAAACAAACCAAATATAACGTTGTCTTATTCAACCTTTTCACCTTCCACTCGAAGTTCTACCGCATTGCAAAATGCCCAACTAGTCTCTTCAAATCCTTTTTGGTAGGAAAAAATTGCCCTTTATATATCATGCTTGTAGGTTCTTCTTCAATCGAGTTTCTGCTTCCACCCATACCAAACGAGTATGATTCTACTATTGGAATAACCCACGTTGTGACATTATCAGAATCAAATGGTGTTAAATTAGGCCGGACCTCGGAAGTCCCAGCTATAGCTGCTGCATTGCAACTAAATATTTTAACACGTCTTGCACATCTTTCCGGTTCGACAACCTCTTCCTCTTCCTCATTGTTAGCTACATTATCATCCGGATGCAAATTTTCCTCATCATCCGTCTGTTGTGTCAGCCCAACATTCGATTCACTGTTCTGCTCATTGTTCATGTCATTGTAGAAGTCATTATAATGGTGGTTGAACTGCCCATCATTCATCTCAATTTGACATCCAAACACATCGTCGAATTGAGGTCCGACTATTCACCGTGGTCAGCTACTTCCGATGGGATACCACACAGGTTTTCCCTACCGTCAATCCCACTTCTTTCTATGAACAACTGGTTACTTTCGTCCGAAGATCGAAATTGTTGGGTGTTATCACGAGGAGAGATTTCTTGACCAATGACACCTCCTGCTGCCCTCTCAATTGGACTGACACATACATAAGAGATCATTCTATCTTCCCCTAGCATAAACTGAACATCATCATCATTCCTTTTAAACGTGCGACATGTAATCCCAGGAATCATTAATAAAGACTGCAGATCTGCACTGTATTTGTCCACATCATACTTCACAACGGTTTGCAAGATCGACATCAATTCTTGGTAAGTCATACTCTTTGACACATACATTCCTTGGTTATCAGAACCAAAAAACCTCTTACTTCCATCGGGTAACTGCTCTCATCGACCGTTGTAAGAGATGACTATTCTCACCCGATTCATTCTCCAGTAAAAATAGTCTTCACAAACCATTATTATCAATATCTAAATTCAAATTAAATAACAAAGAAAAAGCCTTGAATTGTAGAAGAAAAACCTACGAAATTCATTTCAAACACATTGGCCAAAACTAACTTAAAGCTCGATCCAAAACAACAAAATCTCAAAAAACCATAATAAAAGCTCAACAAAATATAAAAATTTCTTGGAAATGCTTCATAAATGCTCAGACCAAGTCAACAATTTCTCGGCAAACCAAAATAAAAGCTCGATACAATAAAGTATCTGAAAACCATAATAAAAGCTCAACAAAATACAATAATTTCTCGAAAATGCTTCATAAATGTTTGGACCAATTCAACAATTTCTCGACAAACCAAAATAAAAGCTCGAGCCAATACAACAAAATCTTGGAAAACCATAATAAAAGCTCGACACAATATAACATTTTCTCGAAAATGCTTAATGAAAGCTCAACCCAATACAACAATTTCTCGAAAAACAAAAATAAAAACTCGAGCCAATACAATAAAATCTCAAAAAATCGTAATAAAAGCTCAACACAGTACAACAATTTCTCAGAAATGTTTAATAAAAGCTCGACCTAATACAACAATTTCACGGAAAAAAAATAAAACATCGGGCCAATACAATCAAATCTCGAAAAACCATAATAAAAGCTCGACACAATACAACAAATTCTCGGAAATGCTTAATAAAAGCTCGACCCAATACAACAAATTCTCGGACAAAGATAAAAACAACCTGGTGCACTCTCTGGAGACTATATGTTCATGCATTTGTTGAATACATCTTAAAACCCTAAAAAATGCATGAAAATAAATTAGGGATATCACAAAGATCTGTTACCTGTAGATTCGAAAAATGTTTCTCACAAGCACTTTAGATCGACCTCCAGTCTACTTTTTTGGAGAGAGAGAGTTAACTTCTCTTTTTCAAACAGAAGATCAAAACACAAATATAACTTTTAAGGGTAAATTGGGTAGTTTACCATAATAGGTGTCTTTTAAACATAAGTTATTAAACTAGTGACATCATCACAACATAAGAAAAAAAGGTGACAATCATCACCATTTCCACTTAATTATACTGGTCACGACAGTTTTCAAAAAAGATTTTCAAGGCTTATCTTATAATGTTATAGAATCAGGTTTGTAATATTTCAAAACTAGACCTATCCTATAATGTTACAAAATAAAAGGTACGATTTTATTATTTTTTTCAAATCGAAGTTACTAGAAAATCACTCTTTCGATCTAATTCAAAATCATGAGAAATAAGCAGTATTTTCGGTTTGCAGCTACACAAAGAGAGATGGGATGGATGGATTATGGATATCTATTGAATTCCTTAAAATTCAGACATAAACAGGCGTGTAAAAATAATGTGTCATGAAAATTGAAAACAACAACATATCCGGACCAAAGGAGTTGCCATGTTATCCTATTCACATTATAGAGCAATTAATCAGTCAGATTAAATTAAATTACAGGACTTAATTTAATAAAATGTTTAGGTTTTATAAGAGAACAGTGTTGATTACAAGGACATTAATGCCAACCATTAAATGATTGGTCTTTTGGTTTTTTCTTTCTTTTTCCTTTCCTTTCATGCATACCAATTTCATTTCCTTGCTCCATACTTCAAATGAAACTAGGGATCGGTGCAAACCACTATTGCTTTTACCAACTCCAACCTTCTTAGTACACTAGACAATTTCATGTGTGTGTAAGTGTAACCATCTTTATTAACCTTTATATAAGTTACATTAAAAATTTCAGCCATTTTTTTTTGGTTAATCTACCTTTCCCAACAAATTGTCCTAAAAATATATACAATCCAACATGGCATTTAATGAATTGTCACATTTTTTTTGCTCATTATCTCTCTAATTAAACACTAAAGGATTTCTTTTGATAAAACCAAGCATCAGTCCAAGCATCAGTCCAGGCAACAAACCTCCATCTTCGACGACTACAATCCTAGTGGTAGAATCGATTTTGTTCGAAAAAAGCAGGAATCCGATTTCAAAAGGTATGAAAACATGGTTTTAGTATCTAAATTTCTAATTTGATGGGGTTTTCATTGTTTAGGTTATTTGTAGAAAACGATTTGTGCCCTCATTCTCTCTATGTTCTTCCTCGTTCGTGCTTACACATCTCAGAGCAAAAACCATCTTCTACAACTACAAGTCCAATTACAGAAATCGATTCTGTTCGAAGAAAGCAAGACTCTAATTCAAAAGGTATGAAGCAAGACTCTAATTCAAAAGGTATAAAAGCAAGGTTTTAGGATTTAAATGTCTAATTGGATGGGTTTTCATTGTTTTGGTTATTTTCATAATTGTTTTCCTCTGTTGCTTATCAATAGTCTATTCCAAAGCTTCATATAACAGCAATGCCAAAGCAGATGTGTTGAATTATTTTTCAATTTATGAATTGGCTTTGTATTTGACTAGATTGTAAAGAGATTTAACGATTATAACGACATATAATTTTATATAGTTTTCAATTTGTTTCTCATGTGTCCAGAAATATATGTATGATAACAAGCATGTCTTAGTTACGTAAGAGATCCCTGGTTTACTGATTGAGTTATAGATTTCTTCATGGAATAGCATATTTATGCACATACATCACAGACTACATACTTCCTCAGCAAGTCTTCCACAAAGCAAAAAATTACAAAGTAATAAAATATGCTACAACTCTTCACATTAGCCAAAATAACTAAACTGGTTCATTGAAAATAAGTTTGTAAGCTTTCATAGTATCACAACTGGGATAACATTCATCTTTTTCATGAAGTCACCGACTATATCACGTCCTTCTCAACTTTGCTTCTATCTTCTTGGTCATCAATCTTGTCTCACAGTCTTTAAATAGGTTGTTCGGATGAGCACTTTGAGTAAATCTCAGCCAGTAATAAGGCCATATTTTCCTACAATAAATAAAATAAATTTCACAAACAAGTAATATTTTCAGGAAAAAGAAACAGTCACAAACAAGACCATCACTTACATTACAACCACAAACTGAAGGATAAGGATATTGGTTGATCTCCCTTGTCAATTAAAAAATCCTAAATTAGAAAGAGTGGAAGATCAATCATCATGATATTCGAATAATTATCATCAATCCGAAAATTATAACTCATGTATACCTTCATAATAATATTGCTCTCTTGTGTTGCAATTACATTACCGTATTCATAAGTGAGTGGATGACCAATATTACAGTGAATTGGATCACTCTCAACCGGCTGAAAATTATGGCCACATTAAGTATATGATTTAATTTTTTAAGTATAGAAATCAACAAATTTATTATTACCTTGCTAACCTGATTTCCTCCCTAATGCATCGAGAAAAATCATACAAAACAACAATCGATAAAAGATGGAGGATAACCGATTCGAATTCGTTGATTCATACACGAATACTAGAAGTGAATCCTTCTAATACTCTATTGACCTGGGCATGGATACCAGGGCAATATGCTTTAAATACGTTGATCTTCATAAGATGACATAAACGGAAGATAAAAGAGAACTCTCTTTCAATTTTTTATTAGTCATCAAAAACTTAAAATCTCTGTTAGGGTACATCGTCTTTAAATAGGAAAATAAAATCTTAAAAGAAACCTAAAATAACTAGTAAAGCAATAAAAAATATCACTTTCCCTATAAAATAGATAATCGAGATAATAATGGAAATTAAAAATATTATCCTAAAACATTAAAAACTTATCTAATAAGGAAATAAGATTTGATTTAATTAAATTAAATCATAAAAATATTTAACTACCTAATTAGATACATAATAAATGGAAATAAACTAATATGTATTAAATACAGAAATATTTTTAAAATCTAAAATCTTTAAGAATATCTTCAATAATTCTTGCACCATTCTCTCATGGTTGGAGAAAATTCGTCCTTAAATTTTGACTGCCTTCATCTCATAAGCCTGCACAAGATTTTTGAGTGATAATAGCCAAGATAGCATACGATGAACTTTAAATCTTTTGATTCTTGTCATGATGTCCATTCAATCATGCCAATAGATGGAAGCTAATCATCAAATCCTGCAACAAAAGAAAAGCTGAAGTATTTTTATGGTGAGGAATGTGTGACTCATAAAAACAATCCACAAAATATGAATTGCTCTCATATGTTACTTTCTCAAACACATCTTAATCATATATAAGTGGTTTATTAAAATCGATAAAAATCTCTGCTAATACATATGTATCATCGAAAAACACAGACGGATATAAGTCTAATTATGTTTGAGGGTTCATGGGATATATATATATATATATATATATGAGTGGCCAGTGGACGCTGAGCCTAGCACAATGGTAGACTTAGTGGCTCTGATATCAACTAATGCAGCGAGAAAAATCATACAAAACAACAATCGATAAAATATGGGGGATAACCGATTCAAATCCGTTGATTCGTGCACGAATACCGGAAGCGAATCCAACTATTCACGGATACCAGGATAATAGACTTCAAATACGTGGATCTTCACAAGATACCTTAAATGAAAGAGAAAAGAGAACTCTCTCTCAATTTTTTATTAATCATCAAAAACTTAAAACCCATATTAGGGTACATCGTCTTTAATTAGGAAAATAAGAACCTAAAAGAAACCTAAAATAATTAGTAAGGCTATAAAAATTATCATCTTCCCCATAAAAGAGATAATTGAGATAACAATAGAAATTAAAAAAATTCTCGAATTCTAAAACATTAAAAACTTATCTAATAAGGAGTAAGATTTGATTTAATAACATCAAATCATAAAATAATTAACTACTGAATTAGATACATAATAAATTGAAATAAAATAATATGTATTAACTATAGAAATATTTTTAAAATCTAAAATCTTCAAGAATATCTTCAATATCTCCTACACCATTAATGATGTAGTGAACAAAGACTTGGATGATGCGAAGCAAAAGGCTAGTTCGTACGGATGTAGAATTCGTATTTGGGTCACGTGGGACAACCAAATCCAGGCTGAACTTTGTGGACCTCTACGGATGACATACGATGTCGGATCGTCTGTTATAATATATTTTTGGAAAGCCCAAGAAGAGCCCAACAGATGTTATGAAGACTTTGTCCTCCGTAACAGATATAGAAGACCCAGATTAGGTCATCTATCTTGTTGTGTAAAGACTTTTAGTTTCCAATGCAACTTAGGATTTTATCTTCTTTTTGTTTTATTAGGTGTTTTTTCTTTTTCAATTTAGAACTCTTTTTTCTAGGTCTTTTTTTGTTTTAGGATTCTTTTTCTAATTAGGTTTAGAATTTTTGAAATTCTTTTCTTGTTTAGGAATTTTTAGAGATATCGAATCCTAATAGATTCGGGTTTACTTTACTATTTAAGTAGTTTGTGTAAGGTTTTGAGAATCAGTTGTTGAATTAAGAAAAACTAAAGAGTTTTCTCGTTTATCATCCATTTTCGGTACCCTGCGCAGGTCAACGAATTTGAAGCCTATTTTCCTAGTATCTATTCACGGATCATCATTTCAATAGTAGGGTTTGTTTCCGGTATTCGTGTGTGAATCAACGGATCCGAATCATTCATCCCATTTCTTTATCGATTGTTGTTTTGTTTGAATTTTGTCCACTGCATCAGTTGGTATCATAGCCATCGAGTCTACCGTTATGCTAGGCTCAACATCCATGAACCACTCATATAAAAAACAAAAATCCCATGAACCCTCAAACACAATTAGCCTCTTATCCTTCGGTGTTTTTCAATGATACATATGTATCGGCAAATGTTTTTATCGATTTTGATAAACTACCGATATATGATGAAAATGTGTTTGAGAAAGTTCCATATAAGAACAATTCATATTTAATGGGTTGTTTTTACAAGCCACATATTCCTCACCATAAAATTTTCTTACTTTACCTTTGTTGCAGGATTTGATGATTCAAGAATTTATGTCCATCTATTGGAGTGATTGGATTGATATCGTGACAGAGATCGGGAAATATGCAGTTCGTTATAGACGATTTTATGTATCGACACTACATATTCATGAAACTCTAGCAACCGAAATTCGAGGATGAATTTTCTTCAACCTATAGAGAATGATGCGACAAACAAAGACTTGGATGATACATAGCAGGAGGCTTGTTCGTATGGATGTCGAATTCGTATTTAGGTCACATGGGCCAACCAAATTCGGGCTAAACTTTGTGGACCTCTACAGAGGACATTCAATTCGGATTGCCTATTATATTATATTTTCAGAAAGCCCAAGAAGAGTCCTACATATGTTATAATGACTTCATCATTCATAACAGATCACAGTAGACCCAAATTCGGCCATCTAGCTTGTTGTGCGAAGACTTTTAGTTTCCTGTGCAACTTAGGATTTTATCTCTTTTTTGTTTTCTTAGGTGTTTTTTCCTTCTCAGTTTAGAACTCTTTTTTTTTTGCTCTCTTTTTGTTTTGGGAATCTTTTCCTGATTAGATTTAGAATTTTTAAAATTCTTTTCTTGTTTAGGAATTTTAGGAGATATCGGATCCTAAAAGATTCGGGTTTACTTTTACTATTTAAGTAGTTTGTATTAGGTTTTGAGAATCAGTTGTTGAATTAGTAAAAAATAAATAGTTTTCTCTTTTATTGTCCATTTTTTGTACCATGCGCGGGTCAACGAATTTGAAGCGTATTTTTCTGGTATCCATCCACGGATCAACAGATCAATAGTAGGGTTTGTTTCCGATCATGTGTGAATCAATGGATCCGAATCGTTTATCCCATTTCTTTTATCTATTGTTGTTTTGTGTGAATTTTCTTGCTACATCACTCCCAGAGTAAGGAATTCCTCAGACATGATCTTTTTATCTCTTTATTGTTTTCTTCTGCCAACTTGTTCTACCTTGGATTGTTTCCTTTTAAAAGGAGACCTACTTCTAACCTTTAATGGAGTCTGTATACGTTGACTTGAATTTCAAACTCTATCAACAAAATTCTCACACTTCTTGTCAACTAGTGAGTTAGGCATCGGTTGGCAACAACTATCAGACAAATCAATATTAAATATTTCTCCCGTTACTTTTTGCATCCAAGTCATACCAATCATGCACTTATCTTAAGAATTACTTGTTACTTTTTTGATTTTATCAAAATATTTTTGCATCTGTGCAACTCATTGTGCTTCAGGTGACCATTCATCATAGTTAACTTTTTGTGTGAGATCTCTTCACATCTTTCATCCATCTCTGGATAATATACTTGGATTGTACTTAGAGGTTTGTGTTCATGCACTTAAAGGATACATGTATTTGGAGGGTTCATGTATTTAGATTATCTCTGTAGTATTTAATGTGATGCATGTATGAGTAAGTTTTTTGTATGTAGTTATGAGGGTGATCTAGAACTCTCCAATGAGTCCTATAGCTTGGTGTTGTAGGCATTTTAGCAAGTGTGAGGAAAACTGAAAATACATTTGAGTGGTGGTGTGATACAAATATTGTATTAGTTGAAAGACTCAATAGAATTTTTATTCCTCCTCAAATTATCTTACTTCTTACTTTTTTTTGAGTGATTTTCCACCATCAAAGTTTTCCAACAAAGTGGTATAAGAGCTTGTGTTAATATAGAGGAGTGATTAGAAAAATATGGTCAATAATAACTTGGTTCCTTTCCAAGTTCCTTGACTCACTAAAGAGAATTTCAGCAATTGGTGTATTCGTATGAATGCCTTACTTGGCTCACAAGATGTTTGGGAGATTGTTGACAAAGGATACACGGAACTTGAGAACAAAGCTTCTTTGAATCAAACACAAAAGGATGCTTTATGTAATACAAGGAAGAAGGATCAGAAGGCTCTCACCATAATTCATCAAGCTATTAATGATGGAACTTTTGAGAAGATCTCTGGTGCAGCTATTGTAAGACAAACATAGCAGATTTTAGAGAACACCTTCAAAGGTGTTGAAAAAGTCAAGAAGGTACGACTTTAAACATTGAGAGGGGAGTATGAAGCCTTGCATATAAACGAATCTAAAATAGTTTCAGATTCTGATACAAGAGTTTTAAAAGCTGTGAATGAAATGAAGAGATATGGTGAAACGGTGAATGATAACCAAATTGTTGACAAGACCCTTCATTCATTAGATGAAATTTTTAATTTTATCATTATAGCTATCAAACAATCAAAAGATTTGGGTACGATGACAGTTGATCAATTCTTAGGTTCCTTACAAGCCCATGAAGAAAAGTTGTTGAAGAAGAAGATAAATATGACAGAGCAGATGCTACAAACAATGCTACAACTAAATGGAAAGGATGATCATCAAGACAAAAGTCAAAGCGATCGTGGTCGAGGCCGAGACCGAGGTAAAGGCCGTAGACGTGGAAATTCTTGAGGTCGAGGAAAAGGTGGAAATTGTGGTCAAATAAAAAATGAATATGGCAGTAGCAACCAACATTTGAATTTATTAAAGGGTCGAGGAAGACAAAGCTACTCAAGGCCATACGAAAGACAAAATTATGACAGGAAGCATGACAAAAGACAAGTTGAGTGTTATAATTGTCATAAATTTGGTCACTTCTCATGGGAATGCAGAAACAGAGTTGAAGAAAATCTCAACTACACTAAAGAGGAGAATAAAAGTAGTGAACCCACACTACTTTTGGCATGCAGAGCCAAAGAAACATGTGAAAGGAATACTTGTTATCTTGATAGTGGCGCAAGTAATCATATGAGCGGGTGCAGATCTATGTTTGTTGAACTGGATGATCTGTGAGCACTGATATTACCTTTGGAGATGAAACAAAAATTTCTGTTAAGGGAAAGGGTAATATTTTAATTTGCTTGAAAATGGAAAGCATGAATTTATTTCCAATGTTTATTATGTGCCAGATATGAAAAATAATATTTTGAGCTTGGGGCTATTATTGGAGAAAGGCTATAATATTTTAATGAATGATTATATTCTTTCAATCAGAGATCGCCAAGAAAACTTGATTGTCAAAGTACCAACGATGAAGAACATAATGTTTATGTTAAACATTCAAATTGATGTTGCTAAATGTCTAAAGTCTTGTTTGAAAGAGACTTCTTGGGTATGGCATTTAAGGCTTGGACATTTGAATTTTGGTGGCTTGAGATTGATGGCAAAGAAGAACACGGTGAATGGATTGCCTTGCATTAAGCATCCAAATGAGTTTATTGAAGGATGTCTTTTTGGCAAACAAACAATACAAAGTTTTCCAAATGAGTCTTTTTCAACAGCAAAGGAGTCATTGAAGCTTGTTCATACAAATCTTTATGGGCCGATCAAACCAAGTTCTTTCGGTAAGAATAATTATTTTATGTTGTTTATTGATGATTTTAACTGTAAAATTTGGGTTTATTTTGTAAAAGAAAAATCAGAGGTGTTTGGTGTATTTAAAAAAATCAAAAAATTTGTTGAAAAAGAAAGTGGTTATTTCATTAAAACTTTGAGGTCTGACTGAGGAGGAGAATTCACTTCAAAAGAATTCAAAGATTTCTGTGTGAGGAATGGAATTCGTCATTCTTTAACTGTTCCATGGACACTTCAGCAAAACGGTGTCGTCGAAAGAAAAAACAGATCCATCCACAATATTGTGCGAAGTATGTTGAAGAGTAAGGAGATGCCAAAAGAATTTTGGTCACAAGCTGTATAGTGTGCTGTGCACTTGTCCAACAGATGTCTAACCAGAAGCTTATGGAGTGTGACACCTCAACAAGCATGGAGCAGAAGGGAGCCGAGCGTTGATCATTTGAATTTTTTTGGGACCATGGCATATGTTCATGTACCGGATCAAAAGATCAAAGCTTGAAGATAAAAGTGAGAAATTTATTTTCATCGGCTATGATTCAAGTTTTAAAGGTTACAAGTTGTACAATCCAAACATCGGGAGAATTATTGTAAGTAGAGATGTTGTTTTTAATGAAGAAGGTATATGGGATTGGAACATTCAGGAAAAAAATTACTCTTTCTTTCCTTTGTTTGAAGAATGCAATGGTGAACAAAGTGAAGAACTTCAAGAGCCTGTAACTCTACCAGCTCCCAATCATGTTGAATCATCTTAATCATCAGAAGAAATTCCTTTTACAAGATCACGATGATAGAGAAGTTTGAGAGAGATTTATAATGCAATGGAGGAATTAAATAATCTCACTTTATTTTGCCTTTTTGCAGATAGTAAACCAATTCATTTAGAAAAAGCTTCTCAAGATAAAAAATGGGTGAAGGCGATGGATGCGGAAATTCAAGTGATTAAAAAGAACAATACATGGGAACTTTCTACTCTTCCCAAAGGACAAAAAGCAATTGGAATCAAGTTGATTTTTAAGACAAAGAAGAATGCTGAAGGAAAAGTGAAGAGATACAACGTGATATTAGTCGCAAAAGGCTATGCTCAATGTCAAGGTGTAAACTATGAGAAGGTGTTTGCTCTTGTTGCTCGAATGGAAACAATAAGGTTGATGATCTCACTAGCTGCCCAAAACAAATAGAAGATTTATCAGATGGATATCAAATCAGCTTTCTTTAATGGATACTTGGAAGAAGAAGTGTATCTGGAGCAACCTCCTGGATATGTTGTGAAAGACCAAGAAGATAAAGTCTTGAAATTGAAGAAGGCTCTGTACGGTTTAAAGCAAGCTCCAAGAGCTTGGAATAGCATAAAAGACAAGTATTTCCAGTAAAATTGCTATGCGAAATGTCCACACGAGCGTGCTCTTTATTCCAAAATCATCAAAATGGAGACATTTTGCTTGTTTGCTTGTACGTGGATGGTTTAATTTTTACAGGGAATAATCCGATTATGTTTGAAGAATTTAAGGAGGTGATGATTCGAGAGTTCGAGATGACAAATATTGGACCCGTGTCATATTATCTTGGCATTGAGGTGAAACAGATGGAGGATGACATTTTTATTTCTCAAGAACGGTATGTCAAAAATGTACTTGGGAAGTCCAGCATGATCGATTCCAAACCAGTACCAACTCTTGTTGAGACTGGAATGAAGTTGTCAAAATATGAAGAAGGTGAAGTTGTTGATCCAACATATTTTAAAAGCTTGGTTGGAAGCTTGAGTTATTTGACCTGCATTAGGCCAGATATTCTCTTTAGGATTGGATTAGTGAGTCGTTACATGGAGTCTCCTACAACTACTCATTTAAAGACACCAAAGAGAATTCTCTGTTATCTCAAAGGTACAATTGATTATGGGTTGTTTTATTCTTATTATAATGATTGCAAGCTTGAAGGCTATTGTGATAGTGATTGGGTTGGAGATGTTGATGATCGTAAAAGTACTACGGGATTTGTGTTCTTATGGAAGAGACATCATTCACATGGTGTTCTAAAAAACAACCCATTGTGAACTTGTCTACTTGTGAAGCTGAATATGTTGCAGCCACATCTTGCACCTGTTATGCAATATGGTTAAGAAATTTGCTCAAAGAGATTGGAATGGTGCAGTGGAATGCAACAGAAATTAATGTGGACAACAAGTCAGTTATTGCTTTGTCAAAGAATCTAGTTTTCCATGATCGAAGTAAGCATACAATGTTTCATTTCAATAGAGATAGCATCTAAAAAAAAAGAGTTGCATGTGAAATATGTGAAGACAGAAGACCAAATTGCAGATATTTTCATAAAACCTATCAAGGTTGATGTTTCTAGCAAGTTGAGAACTTTGCTTAGAGTCTACAAAAAATCATGTTTAAAGGGGGATGTTGAAAGTTAAACATGAATTTATAGTAAAATATATACATGAACCTTTGAGGATTTAAATACACATTCATATAGAGGTCTGTGTTCATGTACTTGGAGGATACATGTATTTGGAGGGTTTATGTATGTAGATTATCTACGTAGTATTTAATATGATGCATGTATGAGTAAGTTCTTTGTATGTAGTTATGAGAGTGATCTAGAACTCCCCATTGAGTCCTTTAAATAGCTTGGTGTTGTAGGTAATGTTGTAAATGTGGATTAGCCCTGCCCATTTGGTCCGGCCTATCGTGGTCTGTTTTCGAAAATGGGTCGGGTCTGGTCCAGCACATGCTAGTGTGCGTGCCAGACCAGGCCTGACCCGTTTTTGAAAAACGGGGCATGGTACGGCACGTAGGCCTGCTGCCAGTGGATCAGGTTGGCGTGTCGGAACAGACTGATCCGATAGACAAGCACCGGCTGGTCCACGAGCCTGACTAAATTTTTTTAACATTCAATTTTTTTAAAAATCATTTTTTTCTATTTTGGGTTTAGAATTTAGAGAAAACACATAATTAAAATACATAATATCAATTGAACAATTTAACTATGTAAATGTAATTTTCATTACAATTTTTTTTATCTTGATCATGCATGCATTTGAGCATATGCCTTCTCAAATGACTAGTTCCATTCTTACTTGTGGAATAGTCCTTAAAAAAAACTTACATTTAGCTCTAGAGTCGGTCGTCCTGTCTGGGAGAGTCATTTGTACTACGTCAAAACACTGCCAGACATTTGATGTAAACTTTTTGGGACTTAATGTTTGTGTAGCGGCAGAACCGGAAGGTCTCGCTTCGGTTTTCGTAGGTGTAAAGATCAAAATCATCGTTCAACATGTTCAAACTGTAGGGGTTTATGCCCTAAGCATGTAATTTGTAAATGGATTTATGAAGTAAATAAAAGGAAATGTTCAATTCATTCTGTTATGTCATTTATTTTATAACCTTGTGTATATATTAACATCCTGGATTGTCGGATGTAATCTCGAACTGTGTATATGAGTGTTATATACAAATGGATAAAGTAAAAGACATGCAATAAAAAGAGTCCATAGATAGCAAATAAAGCTGGGTACTTTGTTTGTGGTTAATCTATAGTTGTGGTTCATTCCGTAATGTACAATGATTCTATCCTGAATCATTCATATGAGATATGGGAATGGAGACACCTTGTATGATGTGATCATATAGGACTGGGCCATGATCTATATGAATCTCACACAAATATCCGTTTACCGATGAGATTCATATATATCAACTAATGATGGCTATATATGGGTGATCTTAATCCTGAGTGTCTTATCGACTCTTTCAGGTTAGATCGTGGTCTTTGATATGCCATGGGTGAGGTCAGATGTATTTCCTGATCAATATACTCCGTATGTTGGGATTGCGGTTTGGTTTGTGGCTGGGAAGGTTTGTACACAATAGTGGAATCCACTCCTTCTTGTGAGAAGTAGATGGTAGTTCCCTTAAAGGTTGATTCGGTGCTTGGACAATATAAGCGCTCTCCTAATTCCGTGAGGAAATAGGATTTATTGTCCGTTAGAGAATCAATGGTACTTAAAGGATATATGTAATTAGAGGGGTATAACGGATATTATGACCCAGCTCTAATTATGAACTATTGTGGAGGATCACACCATATGTAATAGCTATATCGATGGACACCGAGTTGTATCGGTCTGTATAAAAACGTCAGCAGTTGAGAGAGTGCAGCTTCGGGGTTTTAGTGGAATAACACCGGAGTTAATAATCAATGAATATTAATTAAAGAGTTTAGTTATTGATTCTGAGGATTATTGGAGCTCAAAATACTGTGGGTCCATTAGGTCCCCTTGCTAGCCCGATCGATTTAGGTAACAAGGGTCACGGTTAGTTAATTGGATTGTCCAGTTAATTCTGTTACGAAAGTGACACGTATTTATTCGGGAACTAATTGAATAATGAGATTATAAAATTAATAGATAATTGTGAATAAATAACTTAAATAATGAGATTATTTAATTATGTTATTAATCACTAAATGGAGGGTGTATGTTGATGTTTATTTTTGAATAAAATAAGATAATGTGATTATTTTATTTTATTAAATTAAATAATTTATTTTTGAATTTAAATAGTTTGAATTCAAAAAATTAAAATTAAATTAAAGATATGAGAAATTTTTATTTGAAAGTTTTTAAAAATCAAATATAGATTTGATTAATATTTTATATATTATAAGATATATTTAATTATTAAAAAAAAGGTTGTTGTGCGTGAAACGCACAGCAACATACATGTATATATAAATTGACAAAAAGAAGTTTTTGTTTTGGTGATAGTGGGTTGGCTTTTGGTTAAAAAAGCTAGTGAGTGAAATATTTTTTTGTGAGTTATTTTTGTGCAAGTGTGTGCATGAACAAACACCACAAAGAGAGAAAATGTTTTATGTACAAGTGTTGTTCATTAATATAAAGAAAGAGTTTTTTTTTATTCTTTTCTCTTCTACACCCTCCATCCTAAGTTCCTGAGAATCGTGACGCGCCCACACGCAGTTACCAATCCCGGGAATAGCTAGTAAGATCAGTGGTACAGACCAGGAGCAAATCGAAAAGTGTAGGAGCCTCCAAACGTTGGTATGGTTCTATTTTTTTTTTTATTGATTACAATTTTCTGTATTTACATATATATTTTATTCGTGTAATAATTTTTATATGTATTTGTTCCGAAAATAATTACGATCAAAAGTTCACCGGTCTCAGATACAGATTACGATCTGTATAAAAAAAATTTAAAAACCCGTTTTCGTTGCGTGATCGGTGAATTTGGTTCCAACAATTGGTATCAGAGCCAATTTTATTTCGGAACAAAAAATTGTTTTCGATGCTCCTGTATGTATGATTGTGTAGGTACGATTTAAATTGACTGTATGACGTTTTTGTATGTATATTAATTTTTTTTAATTTACAAAAAAACATGATTGATCGTTAATTATATGGTACTATGGATTTAGGGTTTATGGGTTGTATAATTTTTTTTAACTATTATTGGATTGTAAAAAAAAAAATGTAACCTATGTTGAAGACCTGGAAAAATCACGAAGAAAAATTCATGAGATGAATCGAGGTGACCTGAAGAGACTGGAAGACTTGGAAATTACAAGAAGACCAAGGAATGTCTTGGGGGTATTTTTATAATTTTAGATTCCAATTTTTTTAGGTTAAATAATCCACAGTACTCAGTCAATTCGTGTATGCTTTATATTATGTGATGATATAAAGCATTGTCATGCATACGTATGTCATTTAGATTAGAAGTGCCGACACAAATATATTTGATATGTCATACATGCATCATAGCCTATATTTTATGTATTTTTTTTAATGTGATTAAAATGGATAAATACATAAATTGGATATGAAAATGGGATTAGTTTTTTAATTGTTAAAAAACTTGGTAATTCTCATTAATATTAATCAAGTTATTAAAGAGTTTAATAAGTTAGATTAATATGGCATTTATAGTAATTAGGATTAATTTGATTAATTTGATTAATTGTCTAATTATAAATGAACCGAAAATTGTGTTAGAGTTTTAATAGTTAAAACTTGGTAAACATTTTCATAATAATCTGAGCTTAGTAAATAGTTTACAAAGACTTAGACTATTTACTAATATATTAGATTTTTAATTGTTAAAAATCATTAATAATTTATTAGTTAATTAGAAATTGTTTCTAATAATGAATTAGTTAATGCACTAGATAACTTGATTAAAGTTAGCCGTTTGATCCTGTAGAGTCTAGAGGCATTAACGGATAATAGAAAACCGTATTTTTAAAATAGTGAGTGGGAGAGGGATATATGACATATATATCCCGCGGTCTCCATCATTAGTTCAACACCGTGAGATCCGAGTGGGGCCTCGTGACGGCTTTGCTTTCGTCCTCCTTAAGGAGGGTTTCCACAAAGATCAATACCAAGGTTGACTTCCTAATGGATAGGATTTTTGAGGGTATTTCGGGATTGACCGACCCTAAGGCGACAATTCTCGAGTTAAGCTCATGAGATCTGAAATGGTGGGTTACACTCACGAAGGTTTTGATTAAGTTTGTTAATTAAAAACCTGACTGAATAAACGATGGTTGAGTGATATGGAATAAGAGTTATTCTAGAATATCATTTGATTGAGAATGGCTCGGTCCAACATGCAAAGATTTGATCGACCCTAAGGCGGCACTTTTTTGTGGTATGTTGGATTGTCGTGGTATAGTAACTATTTTTTGGGTAGTTCTAGTTCGTTAAACATGTTCATGCATCATGTTTAAATTTATACCAAAGCACCCGCACTTGTTTTAAATAAATGACTGAATGAATGTTTTATTTATTTCCGCAATGTCTTATTCATTACTTCAAATTCTCGCAAACGACAAATTAACTGGTGATAACTACACAAAGTGGAAACTTAATATTAATGAAATTTTGGTCACAAAAGACCTTAAGTTTGTGCTTACGGAGGAATGTCCTCCAGCGCCTACTGCCAATGCCACACGAACTGTTCGTGAGGCATACCAGCGATGGGTCTCATCTGATGAGAAGACCCGAACATATCTGTTGGCCTCTATGACAGACGTGCTTGTCACAAAGCACGACGCAATGACTTCAACATTCGAAATCATGGAGTCATTGCAAGCTATGTTCGGGCAGCCCTCAGAGCAAAAGCGACATGAAGCAGTTCGTTCCGCTATGCTCGCTCGCATGAAGGAAAGAACATCAGTTCGGGAACATGTCCTGAGCATGATGTCCTACTTCAACACGGCAGAAGTCAATGGCGGGGCCATTGACGAACCCAGTCAGGTGAGCATCATACTGACAACTCTTCCGAAGAGTTTCGATCAGTTTAAAAGCAACTACGGGATGAACAAGTTAAAGTTCAGTCTTACACAGTTGCTCAATGAGCTCGCTACCTATGAGTCCTTGATTAAGGACAACAAAGGCAAGACCGGTGAGGTAAATGTTACCGAACCATCTTCCTCTAATAATAAGAAGAGGAAAAGGTCCGCTGGGAAGGCAAAAGGAAAGCCCAAGCCCAAGAAAGCCCAAAGCAAAAAGAAGGGCACCTCCACTGACCAAGACAAAGGAAAATGTTTAAATTGTAACAAGGTCGGGCACTGGAAGAGGAACTGTCCTCAGTATCTTGAGGAGGTAGCCAAGAAGAAAAAGATGAAAGGTAAATATGATTTACTTGTTCTTGAATCTTGTTTAGTGGAAGATGATTCTTTACCCTGGATAGTTGATTCGGGGGCCACTAATCATGTTTGTTCTTCTTTGCAGTGGACTGATTCTTGGACACAGCTAGAGGAGGAAGCCTTCTCAATGCGTGTGGGGTCGGGGGATGTCGTATCGGCCAAAGCAGTGGGAGCAATAAGATTGCAATTTTGTAATAATAATAGTTTTTTATTATTAAACAATGTTTTTTATATTCCTGGATTTACACGGAATTTGATTTCCATTTCTAAGTTGTTAGAACAAAAATATTCTGTTTCTTTTAATAATAAGTCTGTTATTATAGGAAAGAATTGTCTGAATATTTGTTCAGGAATTAATGAAAACAATTTGTATGTATTAAGACCGTTAATACATACTACACTGCTCAACACCGAAATGTTTAAGGTTGAAAAACCAAAAACTAAACGACATAAGATTTCTCCAGATAATGACACGTATCTCTGGCATCTAAGGCTTGGTCATATCAACCTTGACCGGATAGACAGATTCGTAAAAAGCGGACCTTTAAGTGAGTTTAAGGTTGGCACCTTACCTGTCTGCGAATCTTGTCGGGAAGGTAAGATGATTAAGAGACCTTTTACTGGAAAAGGGCTTAGAGCTAAAGAACCGCTAGAGCTTATACATACAGACGTCTGCGGACCGATGAATGTTAAAGCTAGGGGTGGTTATGAGTATTATGTCACCTTTATAGATGACTACTCAAGATACAGATACGTCTACCTGATGCAACGAAAGTCGAAAATATTTGAAAAATTCAAAGAATTCCGAGCTGAAGTTGAGAATTAATTAGGTAGGACTATCAAGTCACTACGATCGGATCGTGGAGGTGAGTACCTTGACCAAGAGTTTGAAGACTTTATGGTCGAGCATGGGATAGTTTCTCAACTCACAGCTCCCAGTACACCTCAGCAAAATGGTGTAGCGGAGAGGAGAAATAGAACCCTAATGGAAATGGTGAGATCTATGATTAGTTTCTCATCATTACCAAATTCCTTCTAGGAATATGCGTTACAAACAGCGGCATACATTTTGAATGTAGTGCCATCCAAATCTGTTCCTAAGACTCCCCTAGAGTTATGGAATGGTCGTAAAGCTAGTTTACGACATTTTTGCATATGGGGGTGTCCAGCACACGTGCTGAAGAACAGAACTGGAAAGCTAGACTCCAAGTCTGTTGTCTGCCTGTTTGTAGGATACTCCAAGGAGACCAGAGATGGACACTTCTATAGTCCCGAAGATAACAAAGTATCTGTATCGATAAATGCAACGTTTCTTGAGGACAATTACATTAGTGACCATAAACCTCGTTCTGAGATTGTATTAAATGAGTTGGAGCTTGGTGAGACTAGTGCTTCCTCAACAAGATTTGTTGATCCACAAACATCTGAGAGTCAGATGGTTCCTGATCAGGATACACTACCACCTAGACGTAGTGAGAGGGTTGTGAGACAACCTGAACGTTATTTAGCTATAGGTGAGGGACAAGGTGTTGTCTCTGCTGATAGTGTGGATGATCCATTGACATTTAAGAATGCAATGGAAGATCCTGATAAAGAGGAATGGCTTAAAGCCATGAATCTCGAGATGGAGTCCATGTACTCTAACTCAGTCTGGGATCTTGTAGACTTACCGGATGGGGTAAAACCCATTGGGTGTAAGTGGATCTACAAGAGAAAGAGAGGAGTAGACAGGAAGGTAGAGACCTTCAAGGCAAGGCTAGTGGCAAAGGGTTATACCTAGAAAGAGGGGGTCGATTATGAAGAGACTTTCTCGCCAGTAGCCATGTTTAAGTCTATTAGGATTCTCTTATCCTTTGCTGCCTATTTCAATTTTGAAATTTGGCAAATGGACATCAAGACTGCATTCTTGAATTACAATCTTGATGAAAGCATCTATATGATGCAACCATAGGGATTCGTGTCTCCAGATCAAGAGCAAAAGGTTTGCAAGCTGCAAAGGTCCATCAATGGACTTAAGCAAGCATCTAGATCCTGAAACATTAGGTTTGATGATGTGATCAAAACCTATAGCTTCGAGCAAAACGTCGATGAGCCTTGTGTCTACAAGCGCATCATTGATAAAAATGTAGTTTTCTTGGTCCTATACGTAGATGATATCCTACTCATTGGGAATGATGTGGGAGTGTTGTCTAATATAAAGGGCTGGTTGGCTAGCCAATTCTAAATGAAAGATTTTGGAGAGGCAAGTTATGTTCTAAGGATCCAACTTTTAAGGGATCGTAAGAACAAACTTATAGCACTGTCTCAGGCATCATATATCGATAAGATTCTTGTACGATTTTCAATGCAAAACTCCAAGAAAGGTAATTTACCTTCCAGACATGGAGTTCACTTGTCTAAGGAACAGTTTTCTAAGACACCTCAAGAAGTTGAGGATATGAGACGTGTTCCCTATGCATCAGCAGTAGGTAGTCTCATGTATGCTATGTTATGCACGAGACCGGACATCTGCTATGCAGTGGGAGAAGTCAGCAGATACCAGTCCAACCTAGGATTGGATCATTGGGTTGCTGTCAAGACTATTCTCAAGTATCTTCGGAGAATGAAAGATTATATGCTAGTGTATTCCGGACAGGATTTGATCCCGTTAGGATACACAGATTCTGATTTTCAGTCAGACAGGGATATAGAGAATCCACGTCTGGATCAGTATTCAGCCTGGGTGGTGGAGCCATTGTGTGGAGAAGTATCAGCAATCTTGCATACCATGGAAGCCGAATATGTAGCTGCTTGTGAAGCTGATTGTGAAGCTGCTAAAGAGGCTGTTTGGCTCTGTAAGCTTTTGAGTGATCTGAAAGTTGTTCCAGACCTGGATAAGCCCATCACACTTTATTGTAATAACAGTGGTGTTGTGGCTAATTCCAAAGAACCAAGAAGCCATAAGAGAGGGAAGCATATAGAGAGAAAGTATCATTTCATAAGAGAGATAGTGCAGAGAGGAGATGTGATCGTCACCAAGATAGCCTCAATAGACAATCATGCTGATCCATTTACGAAGACCTTACCGGCTAAAGTGTTTTTGGGTCACCTAGATGGTCTAGGGTTACGAGACATGCCTCACATGCTTTAGTGCAAGTGGGAGATTGTTGGGGTTTATGCCCTAAGCATGTAATTTGTAAATGGATTTATGAAGTAAATAAAAGGAAATGTTCAATTCATTCTGTTATGTTATTTATTTTATAAACTTGTGTATATATTAACATCCTAGATTGTCGGATGTAATCTCGAACTGTGTATATGAGTGTCATATACAGATGGATACAGTAAGAGACGTACAATCTAAAGAGTCCATAGATAACAAATAAAGCTGGATACTTTGTTTGTGGTTAATCTATAGTTGTGGTTCATTCCGTAATGTACAGTGATTCTATCATGAATCATTCATATGAGATATGGGAATAGAGACACCTTGTATGATGTGATCATATAGGACTGGGCCATGATCTATATGAATCTCACACAAATATCCGTTTACTGATGAGATTCATATATATCAACTAATGATGGCTATATATGGGTGATCTTAATCCTGAGTGTGTTATCGACTCTTTCAGGTTAGATCATGGTCTTTGATATACCATGGGTGAGGTCAGATGTATTTCCTGATCAATATACTCCGTATGTTGGGATTACGGTTTGGCTTGTGGTTGGGAAGGTTTGTACACAATAGTGGAATCCACTCCTTCTTGTGAGAAGTAGATGGTAGTTCCCTTAAGGGTTGATTCGGTGCTTGGACAATATAAGCGCTCTCCTAATTCCGTGAGGAAATAGGATTTATTGTCCGTTAGAGAATCAATGGTACTTAAAGGATATATGTAATTAGAGGGGTATAACGGACATTATTACCCAGCTCTAATTATGAACTATTGTGGAGGATCACACCATATGTAATAGCTATATCGATGGACACCGAGTTGTATCGGTCTGTATAAAAACGTCTGCAGTTGAGAGAGTGCAGCTTCGGGTTTTTAGTGGAATAACACCGGAGTTAATAATCAAGGAATATTAATTAAAGAGTTTAATTAATGATTCTGAGGATTATTGGAGCTCAAAATACTGTGGGTCCATTAGGTCCCCTCGCTAGCCCGATCGATTTAGGTAACAAGGGTCACGGTTAATTAATTGGATTGTTCAGTTAATTGTGTTACGAAAGTGACACGTATTTATTCGGGAACTAATTGAATAATGAGATTATATAATTAATAGATAATGGTGATTAAATAACTTAAATAATGAGATTATTTAATTATGTTATTAATCACTAAATGGAGGGTGTATGTTGATGTTTATTTTTGAATAAAATAAGATAATGTGATTATTTTATTTTATTAAATTAAATAATTAATTTTTGAATTTAAATAGTTTGAATTCAAAAAATTAAAATCAAATTAAAGATATGAGATATTTTTATTTGAAAGTTTTTAAAAATCAAATATAGATTTGATTAATTTTTTAAATATTATAAGATATATTTAATTATAAAAAAAAAAGTTGTTGTGCGTGAAACACACAACATACATGTATATATAAATTGACAAAAAGAAGCTTTTGTTTTGGTGATAGTGGGTTGGCTTTTGGTTAAAAAAGCTAGTGAGTGAAATATTTTTTTGTGAGTTATTTTTGTACAAGTGTGTGCATGAATAAACACCACAAAGAGAGAAAAGGTTTTACGTACAAGTGTTGTTCATTAATATAAAGAAAGAGTTTTTTTATTCTTTTCTTTTCTACACCCTCCATCCTAAGTTCCTGAGAATCGTGACGCGCCCACACGCAGTTACCAATCCCGGGAATAGCTAGGAAGATCAGTGGTACAGACCAGGAGCAAATCGAAAAGTATAGGAGCCTCCAAACGTTGGTATGATTCTATTTTTTTTATTGATTACAATCTCCTGTATTTACATATATATTTTATTAGTGTAATAATTTTTATATGTATTTGTTCCGAAAATAATTACGATCAAAAGTTCACCGGTCCTAGATACAGATTACGATCTGTATAAAAAAAAATTAAAAACCCGTTTTCGCTGCGTGATCGGTGAATTTGGTTCCAACACAAACCGTCCTAAAAAAAAGGTTGTTGGGTAGAATCCATTTACCGAAATACAAATATGAACTCATTAGTTATTAATGGTCAAATTACTACAAATTAAATAGTATAATTTAGTAACAAAATATATTTAAATTAACTACTAAACTTAAAAATCCTAAAGTTACTAACTTAAAAATGTTAAAATTTACTACTACACATAAAAATCATAATTTACTAACAAAATATATTCAAATAAACTACTACAAATGAAACTGTTTAAATTACTAAACAAAATATATTTAAATTAACTACTACAATTATAAATCAAAATTTTCTAACAATTTTATTTAAGTTAAGTACTATACTTATAAATCATAATTTACTAACAAAATATACTTACATTAACTACTACACTTTAAAAAATTTAACTTACTAACTCAAAATTATTAAAATTAATTACTACACAAGTACACATAATAATTATTAATTAAATACTAAAAAAAATAAAAATAATTTACTAAATAAACAAAAATATTTAAAAAAATTAGCTAAAGTGTTTACATAATATTATAAATTTACTCACATAAAGAAATAATAAAATTTAAAGAAAAATTTACCTTAAAAGTTTTGTGTGTTGGTGGAAAATTAAGAGAACAATAGATAGATAGATAATAGGAAATTAGTATAATATTATTATAAAATGTGTAAAGAGAGAGAGAGAGTAACTATGAAATTGAATGAAAATGTGTAGAGATTTAGAGAATTGAGAGATTGAGAGAATGAGGGAAATTGATTGAAAAATGGAATGGATGTGGATATTTATAGAAAAATTTGAATTGCGGGTGAAAATATAAAGTAGCAGAGTTTAGTGGCCTTTTGTAATTTTCATTGGCTCCAACGGATGAAATTTAAAATTCAACCGTTGAGCCTATTTTTCTAATATATATATATATATTTATTTGTCAAACGGTCGGACCGTCGGGCTAGTCCGACGTGTAGCCCGTTGGACTTGGCCCGCTGGCGTGGCGTGCCGTAGCGGGCCGGTCCATCGACAAGCGGCACGCCACCATGCTATTCTTAGGCCGGCACACCACCTTCGCGGATCGAACCTGATCCGGCCCATTCATGTTGGTAGGCCAAACGGACTGCTCTCTTAGGCCTGGTCCAATTTTACACCTCTAGTTGTTGACATTTTAGCAATTGTGAGGAAAACTGAAAATACATTTTAGCGGTGGTGTGATATTATATTGTATCAGTTGAAAGAGTCAATAGAATTTTTATTCCTCCTCAAATTATTTTTCTTCTTATTGTGTTTGAGTGAGTTTTAAAGTTTTCCAACGGCTCTTGTGTTTTCTCTTTTCCATCCGTACCATTGTCCATGACAATCTCGTCAGAATTTATGTCATCTCTATCATCCTCAGTGTTAATCCCAATAAATTCTTTTTCAACTTCATCATCTTCTAAACTTGTGTAAATATTTGAAGATTCTTCCATTCCTGCATCATTCACAACAAGAACTGATGATTTATATGAGCATATAAACAACATGGATGATATAGAAGTACTTGACATTCTGTGCATGGCTATAAACATATAATAGCATTACCACCAATTCCAACCATTATAGCAACATCCCAGATTAATATATACAATAAGAACCCAACCAATCACCTATCTAAATCAGTCTAAAATTGGTAGTTGCAACGATGGAATGAACAATCACTAATGGAATAGACTTTGGCTCATAAGCAGAGGAAGAACAGAAAGAGAATGAGGGCACAAATCGTTTTCTGCCAATAACCCAAACAATGAAAACCCTATCCAATTAGAAATTTAGATCCTAAAACCATGCTTTCATACCTTTTGAAAATTCTTGCTTTCTGGGAACAGAATCGATTCCGCAACTAGGCTTGTAGTCGTAGAAGTTGGAGGTTTGCTACTTGGACTGAATAAGGGTTTTGCCGTTAATTATTTGGTGTTTTTATCAAAGGAAATTATTAAGTTTTTAATTAAAGAGAGAATGATTGAAAAAACAAGTCAATTCATTAAATGTGTTGAACTGTCACGTCGGAATGTATATATTTTCGAGACAATTTATTGGAAATGGTAGCATTATACTTTTTTTTTTTTGTGATTTTCCTATATTAAAAAAACCGTAGTCTTGATATATCCATGGATTTATATATATATATACACACACGTGTCTGTGTGATTTAGTTACAAATAAGAGAGATTTTTATTTTCAAAAAAGTAATTGGATAAATCCTCATCAAATTTGAAACATTTATATAGTTTCATAATAAGGTAAAAAGGTAAGGTTTTTGTCCGGGCCGGCACTGAAATTTTAGAGGCCTGAGATGAACTATAGAAAATGAATTTTCGAAGCCCTAAGATTTCAAATTGAGATTTTGTATCTGAAATATGAATTTTTGTAGTAAGATTTAAAAGAAATTTGAAGAACCCTAATTTTAATTTTAATTTTTTATTTTTTATTTTACTTTTGTTTGATGTCTGCTTCTGGTTGTCTTATAAGTGATACGAGTAGTGTTGTATTGTTGTTTTCTTGTTTTAGATATATAAAGACAATTAATGTTAGGAATAAGATTCAACCCACGCTTGACTTGGTGTAAGAACTTAAAAATGATAACTATGTTTCAAAATTTGTGGGCCTTTCTTAAAAAAATTGTTCAGTGGACCTATTTTAAACTCATTTATGGGTTTATTAGTTTTAAAATATTATATGTTTGATGGGTATATGTTAAACTTATTTATGGATTTGTTAGTTTAAAATTATACATTGTTTATATCTCAAATTAAAAAAAAAAATCATAATTTGAAAACCTTTAAAGATCGGGGGTCCTAGACGGCTACCTTGATAGACTCCCCATGGATCGGACCTGGTTTTTGCTACCATTGGCTAAATAATATGTTTTTGGCCAAACGTATGTTTTTGGTTAATTTTAAAACAGTACAATTACTTTTCGACTTTGGTCAAACCTCATTGAATTTTGCAGTTCTTCTTATAATTATTTCAAATCAATAAAATTTCCTAAAACACTAACAAAAATTATGCTGTGATTATATGGAATTGTCGCCCCAGTTTTTTTTTTTTTAAAGCTGACACCATTATTAGTCTCAATGAGTACAGTCTGAAATGTAACCCCAAGAGTTACCCAAAAGTAGATATATATTTATGAAGTGGTACTATGGTAGGAGCTTCAACGCTTGGTGAATTATCACCCTAAGTTAATTATTAAGTTATTTTTATTTTTTTTAAGAGGTAAATTTTGATTGTTTGGATAGTAATCCTCGTGTCTCAGACTAAATGAACATAATTTATCACCAATGCACATTAGGCGTGCAGTAGTAGAAGTTTTTTAAATAAACTTTACAATAATTTTTTTTAATTAAAAACTATAAAAAGTATTTATCTAGATAAGAAAAATATAATGATTTTTGTTTTCTAAAAACATTTAAATGAATGGCAAAAAAGGATTCATTATGAAACGAAGGAAAAAAAATAGCAGTGAAATAAACTAATTACATACTTATTTAGTCTTTAGCAACCGAAGTTAAGTACAGTAATTCAAATTTTATTTCCTTTTATTTATGGAATGAATTGACTGGAATAAAGAGAATAAAGAAAATTTTTGATAAGTCTGAGTGTCAATAAAAAATTGAGTACATCAATGTAATGAATCTAACTAGTGAGATGAATAGCTGATCTCAATTAAATTAAATTGTAAACCAAACCATTTTTTGTGAAATATATATGAAAAAATTTAAATATGTATTAAGGACTCGAAAAATAAATGGCACCATTTCATAGGGGTGTTGTGCAAATATCACCAGTTTAGTAATGTAAGTTTAAAATGCACCATTTAACGTAAAGAGACGAGAATACCCCGACAAAAATTGAAAAAGAGAGAAAGTTGTCATTTTGTGAGTCTGAGAAAAGCAACAGTTAGAAAGAAACCGACGACAACGAAATCGACAGCTTATTCACTGGAACGGGAATACAGTACATTTCGCAGCGATTGACAGAGGTAAGTTCAGTTTGTTTTATTTATCGATTTGTTGTTCATAACTTATCATTGCATTTTAGACTTGTTCTGTTGATTGAAATTGTAGATTAGGGTTGACAATGGTTGTGGTTTTGGTTTGGGTTTGAAATGAGGTTGAATATTCTGGTATCGAGCATTTTTGTTTTTTGTTTTTTAAATCGAGAATATTTTAAGCGAGATCGATGAATTTTTTTAGAAAGATTCGAGGAAATCTATCATACGATCGAGCTTATTTCTCTAAGGGTCGAGAACATTTTAAAAGCATCGAGAAATTGTTTGGAACAATCGAGAATATTTTCCTAACGATCGAGAATGTTTTTCAAAGTGATCGAGTTTTTGTTAAATGATCGAGAATATTTTTCAAAGAATCGAGAGGTTTTTCAAAGGATCGAAACTATTTTCAAAGGATCGAGATTTTTTAAAAACGATCGAGAATATTTTTATAACGATCGAGAATATTTTTCAAAGGATCGAGAAGAGAAGATTTTGTATCGAATCGAGAAGATTTTTCAAAAAATCAAGAGGCTTTTCAAAGTATCGAGACTATTTTCAAACGATCGAGAATTTTTTCAAACGATCGAGAATAATTTTCTAACGATCGAGATTGTTTTTCAAAGGGTCCAGATTTTATAAAATGACTGAAAAGATTTTTCAAAGAATCGAGAGGTTTTTCAAAGGATCGAGAGGTTTTTCAAAGGATCGAGAATTTTTCCTAACGATCAAGAATGTTTTTCAAAGGTCAAGATTTTTTAAAATGATCGAGAATAATTTTCAATGAATCGAGAGGTTTTTCAAAGGATCGAGATTATTTCCAAAGGATCGAGAACTTTTTCAAAAGATCCAGAACTTTTTCAAAGGATCGAGAACTTTTTCAAAGTATCGAGAACTTTTTCAAAGTATCGAGAATTTGTTTCAAACGATCGAGAATATTTTCTAATTTTTTTGCAGTTTACTGATGTATTGTTTCTGTGACATTGCAGATGACGAGCAGGTTGAAGGAATTGCTTAAAACTCCAGTGGGAGATTGGTTTAAGGGAAAATTGACCCGACAAGACCATTTTAAAGCCCTCGCCCGTATAGACGATGCACTTAACCGGGTCCCTGAACTGTTTCCTGTTGAGGATCGGCGTCGGTTCATGGCCTCCTGTTTCGGGCATTTCATGTCGATGCACTGGAGCTGAAGTTTTCGGGTGGTGTTATTCACCAGCTGCTGTTGTGGGAGTTGGACCATGACGGGCCGACAGATGAGATGCGGTTCTTGTTAAGGAACCATGTGGTCAGGTTTTCAAAGGTGGAATTTAGCCTCATCACCGGATTACGTTTTGGAGTCGTACTGGACACGAATATGTATGTTGCAGTTGAGAATGACATACATCAACGGTACTTTTCTAGACATGATGAGGTATCGTTGGATGACTTGATGGTTGTTCTTACCCGCGGAGAGTTTTAACAGGCGTACGATGCTGTGAAGTTGTGCCTCATTTACATGTTTAACTGGATATTGATGGGGGTGGACGAGAGATTGAAGATTCCAGTTTGACAGCTTCGGTTGGTAAAGGACCTCAATGCCTTCTATACGTAGACGTGGGGTGCCCACGTCTATAGGAATTCTATCTTTTCATTTAAGCATGCGTTACCGCGATGTCGTGATAAGAGACGCCAGCAGTCACAGGGAGATGTTGGACATTCCGTGGAGAGATACAACATCTACGGTCTCTCACATGCCCTTTTGGTAAGAAATTTGATTTCCAACATGTACATTAAATTTCATTTCCAAAATTGTTTTGGATTATAACTGTACTTATCTTTGATGCAGATATTTGCTTTCGAGGTGATCCCCCTACTCGGGATTCATTTCGGGACTCGAAGGGCTATAGACCTTTCTCCTCGTATGTTGAAGTGGGAGTTGACCAAACAACCTAGAAGGAAGAAGCTGGACAAGATTTTTAGTGCTAGGGTAATTATTTTATTTGCTAATCGTTAAATTACTTACTATAAGTAACAATGACATTCATCTAACTAAGCTTTCAGATGTCTGGGAGGATGAAAATCGTGCCCACAGCTGCTGAGGCGGTGGCACCGTACTTCGCAGACCTAAGTGAGGGGGGGAGCCCGTATGTGCAGTATGACAGGGTTCACCTTCTTACTGTCCCTGATCTGACTATTGGTGCAAATCATCCCGATGAGAAGGGTGAGGGTAGGAGGTGTACTGAGACGGAGCCTTCAGACACAACGGGTGCAGATTTCAATGGCATGGACACTGGCGGATCTGATCCATCTCCTGGGCGAGTGAGGATAATAAAGGTTCGGTTTACCACCTGAGGAACTGGTGACCCTACAGGGGATTCCTGTATAGGCGTTGGACTTGATGGAGAGGTAAGTTGAGGTGGTAGTTTTGTTTTTATTAACAAGATCTGTTGACTGTTTTAGTATTAACAATATTACATGATTTCAGGCCCATTTAGAACATCAGTTGAACGAGTTACGTGAAGCCCTCCAGAAGAGTGAGGATGATTGACAACAATAGTACCGGGTGTTGCTGGATTTGATTTGGAAGAGCGAAAAGGATTGACAACAACAACATAGGGAGTTACTTGCATTGATCGGGGGTCTTCAGGGCTTCAGGATGTATATGTATGAGCATAGAGAGGATCCACATACAGGAGGGGCAGATCTGGAGAGTAGGGCTCAGTCTCCCCCTCCTCCTCCCCCTCCCTCTCCCCCTCCCCCTCCGAGCGAGCAGCTGGCCCCCCTCCCCCTCCCCCTCCCCCTCCCTCCCCCTCCCCTTCCACCTCAGAATGAGCAGCCGGCCCCCCTTCCCCCTCAGAGTGACCAGCAGGCTCCCCCTACCTCCGAGTGAGCAGCCGACCCCCCTCCCCCTCGGAGCGAGCAGTAATGCTCTTCCTCCACCTCTTAGCGAGCAACTGGAACCCCTCCCCCTCCCCCTCCCCCTCCCCCTCCCCCCCTTAAGCGAGCAGCCGCCCCCTCCCTCTCAGAGCAATTTACAGGCTCCCCCTCCACCTTGAACCGACCAGCAGGCTCCCCCTCCACTGAAGAGCGAGCAACAAGCTCCCTCTCCACCTCCACCTCAGAGCGAGCTGGCTCCCCCTCCACCGACGACAGAGCAGTAGGCTCTCCCTCCCCCTCAACCTCCGAACGAGCAGCCTGCCCCCCATCCCCTTGGGGCGAGCAACAGGCTCCTCCTCCACCTCCCCACGAGCAGCAGGCTCCCCTTCCACCGACTACTTCGATCCAGCACACCCCGACGGGGAGAGTTCGACAGCAGAGGTGTGTACTGAAGCGCGGTTGGCAGTTGCTTAGCCCGTACACAGATCCGTGCCGACCTAAGAGGGTGAGGGTAATACTAGAGGGACCTGACCAAGTATTTAATCCTTAGGGACTGGTGGACGGTGACCAGTTGAAGGCTTACCGAGCCTTCAAGAAGAAAGTAAACGGGGAACTGTAAGTAAATTTCTTTGTTATTTAGGTGGCATCTTTTCTTTTAATGCATTAAATAAATGTATAGCTGATGGAACATTAATGCTGACGTGATGTTGATTTGCTGGAGCCAGTTGATGTTGCATGGTTCCATCGGTTGCAGACCAACTTCATGGATGTTGATAATGAGGTACGTGGGACCGTAAATTCTGTTTTTAGTATTTGTTTTAGATGTGTAAGCCTCCTAACATATCTTTACGTGTTTATATTATTAGCATATGGATGCGTACCTTCATATTCTTCGGAAGCGTCAACAGGCTTTCCCGAATGTGTACAGTCAGATGGTCAACATATTGGACTCGTAGTTTTTTATAAGTACTGAAATTAGTAATGATTACACATGCTTGTAGATCTGTATGGAAAACATTAATAACTTTGAGTTTGTGTTTCTACAGTCTTTTCTGGAGCACCAGTACAGGAAAATGATGCCTCGTGATTCTCGCGGGGAGATCACCCCAAGGCGTTGGAATGTTTTGAGGTCTTGGTGGAAGGATGACGACCTTACGACGGTGCTTGAGGGTGCCTTGATTGGATGCCGTTAGTGGCACGAGGTTGACATGGTAAGTGTTACTTGGTTTGCAATTGTATATATAAATGTCTTTGTACATCATAACACCTGCTGTTTACGTTTACAGGTCCTGATACCGTGCAACATTGGGCGCCAACATTGGCTACTAGTGACTATGGACCTCACATGCGGGGAAGATGTTCATAGTCGACCCCTGGAGACAGGAGGTCCCAGCTCATATCCGGAAGTAGCAGGTAGCCCCGTTGCGCTAATTTGTGCCATCGATGTTGCATCAGGCCGGGTTTCACACTGGACGACCGGCTGGACTTAAAAAATTTGAGAAGACAAGTAAGCCCTTTGATGTTAGCGTGGTGTCGGAAAAACGTATACCCCAGAAGAAAAAATCGTAAGACATTTCGTAATAGTAACTTTAAGATTGTATTATTATAAACCTAATATTTTATTAACGCTTGTTAATGTGTCCAACTGTAGGGGTAACTGTGGTCCCCACACGTTGAGATTGATCGAGTACTTACTAACGGACAGAAAGGATTTCGATTGGTCCGAAGACGATATGGGGATTATTCAGGAGAAGATGGCCATTGAAATATTTGCAAACTCCCAGGCCGTTTAGATTTATGTAGTAATTCATTTGTATACGTACCAATTATTTTGTATATGTACCAATTATTTTGTATACGTACCAATTCTTTTGTATATGTACCAATTATTTTGTATATTTACAAATTCTTTTGTATATGTACCAATTCTTTTGTATATTTACCAATTCTTTTATATAAAAATGTTTACATTTGTATATATACAAATCATATTTAAATACAATTGTATTTCAGTTAATGAACAAGTCATACTAGTTCAAATTATCACAATGTAATCATGATAACCCCTCAAATCATTCCACGGCGGAGTCTCTAATAGGGCACGTCTGTCTGTTGTGACCAACTATATGACAGATACTACACTTGCGTTTGTATTCCTCAGGAATGACTCTGCTTGGACCTTCATTAGTCAAAGCTGGGTTAGAACATCTCATCGAATTATGTCCTGGTTGTCGACATCGTCTACAATTCTGTGTAGTTGATCTCTCCGAAGACGAGATACGGCGTGAAGCCCTCGGGCGACCTGCTTGTCTCCTGGAGCTTGGATTCAAAACGACTCTCTCAACAATGTCAGATGGCACAATCCAAGAGGAAGGATGTCCAACCGGTATAATAGGAACCGAGTACGCATCAATAAGTGTTTGTCGCTTGTAGTAGTCCGCACAGATGGATGTGAAATCCATGTTTTGGTCCCTGTAAAAACATTGAAAAATGTAGGATTCACGTTTAAGTAATATTAACCATACATAAAATTGTATGATGTACCTTGCGGCAGTGAGAGCGTGAGAACATGGAAGAAGGTCCATTTGGAATATGTTGCATGTGCAGGTCTTCCGGGCTAAGTCAACGGTCCCCTTTTTTCCAGCCCGCTTCACCTAGAATATGTTCCAGTCAACTGGATTAACGGTCATAAAATTGCACTTATCAACACGTTTGAAGATCACAAGATGTGATGCGTCGGTCAACTGATGACGCATGGATTGTGTAGCCCTATGACGATCATAAAACCAATGTTGTAGCATATTCCTAATAAACTCTACCAAAGTCAACATTGGCAGTTGCCGTGCAAATTTAAGGCATGAGTTTATACATTCTGCAACATTTGTTGTCATGACCCTATACCTTTTGTCGGGGCAGTGTACACGGGACCACTTGTGTGGACCGGCATCAATTACATATTCATATGCATTCGGGTGCAAGTTTGGTAACTCTTCCATATGCTGGTTATATTGCAACTCGGTTTACGCTCGGGCAGCTTTATCCATTATTACGACAACATCCTTTTTTATGATATCGCTTCTTAATATTTTCATAAAAGTGCCAGCAATATATGGTATGGGTGGCATAAGGAAACACTTTAGAAATCTCTGCTTCAATGCTTGCATGTCGATCAGAAATGAAAACCAAATCATTTATATGGCCAAGGGCACCTTTCAAGCAATCCAAAAACCACTCCCATGATAAGTTGTTTTCCGAGTCACTGACCCAAAAGCAATTGGATAAACCTGTTCATTCCCATCTTGTGCAATTATAACAAACATTGTGCCCCCGAATCTACCCTTTAAATGGGTACCATCAACGGCAATAACTGGAGCCATATACCTCTGGAATCCTCTGAGTGAGGCACCCAACGACATGAAAAAGTATAAGAATTTACCATTTTCATCGTACTGTAAGTCAGTAATCGTTCCTGGATTTTGTTGGTCCAACACGTAACCGAATGATGGCAGCAGTTGAAAGCTTTCCTCATACGTTCCATAGGTCAGTGACAATGCATAATCAAGGGCTTGATGTGCCTTACTGTACATTATTTGGATGCCATACATTGTTTTCATGTCGGCGATTATGTCCTTCGGCTCATTAGTCGACCATCCTGTTGCTGCAATCTAGGTGCAATCACTTCTCCAATTATGACTGCACTAGCTTGTCAATGGCGGGGGGTGAATCTCCTCCAACGGATAAGTGTGTTCATTGATATAACTTCTTACTTGAAAGTATGTCGCTTCATCTCTCCTAACCGCTCTAAACTTCCACGTACAGTTGTCCATCAAACAAACCAGATGTAATGTTATCTTATTCGATCTTTTCATATTCCACTCGAAGTTGTGCCGCATTGTAAAATGCCCAGCCAATCTCTTCAAATCCTTTTTAGTAGGAAAAAATTGACCTTTATATATCATGCTGGTAGGTTCATCTTCTACCAAGTTCCTGCTTCCACCCATACCAAATGAGTACGATTCTGCTCCTAGAATAACCCACGATCTGACATTCTCATAATCAGCTGGAGTTACATCAGGCCAGACCTCAGATGTCCCAACTATATCTACTGTAGTGGAACTACATCTGTGTACATGTCTTGCACGTCTTTTCGTTTCGAATGGTTTTTCATCTTCCTCATTGTTCGGTACATTATATACCGGATGCAAATTTCGCTCATTAGCCACCTCACGGATTGGTAAGTTATGAGGTTCATTGTTCCGCTCATTGTTCATGTCATTGTACATCTCATTGTATTGGTGGTTGTACTGCCCAGCATTCATTTCAATTTGACAACCGAAATCATCGTCCAAATGAGCTCCAACTATATCACCATGGTCGGCTACTTCCGGTGGTACACCACATAGGTTTTCCCTACCGTCAATCCCACTTCTTTCTGTGAACAACTGGTTGCTTCCGCCTGAAGATCGAAAATGTTGGGTGTTATCATGAGGAGAGATTTCTTCATCGATGACACATCCTGCAGCCTTCTCAGTTAAACTGACACATACTTGAGGGATCACCATATCTTCCTCTAGCATAAACAAAACATCGTCGTCATTTCTTATAAATGTGCGACATGTTGCCCGGGAACGATTGATATAGATTGTAGATCAGCAATGTATTTGTTCACATCGTACTTCACAACGGTTTGTACGATCGACACCAGCTCTTCGTAAGTCATATTTCTGGATACATACATTCCTTGGTTATCGAAACCAAGATACCTCTGACTTCCATCAAGTAATTGCTCCTATCAACCGTTGTAAGATATGACTAATCTAACCCGATCCATTGTCCCGTGAAAATCATCATCACAAACAATTATTAACAAATAAAAAAAATTACTTTTACAATTACTAAGAATTACAAAAATTTCTCAACTGTAAGGGATCGAGAACATGTTATCTAGAATCAAGCTTTTTTTGTAATGGATCGAGAACATTTACAAACGGATCGAGCTTTTTGAAAAGGGATCGGGAACATTTTCTAAGTGATCGAGCTTTTTTCAAATGGATCGAGTGCTTTTTATAAGGGATCGAGTGCTTTTTCAAGGGATCGAGAACATTTTACAATGGATCGAGAATTTTTATAACGGTTCGATTCCAGAACTTTTATCGAGAATATTTGTCAAATTATCGAGAACTTTTTATAACGGTTCGAGAACTTTTAACAAGGGAACGGAAACTTTTTCTAAGGGATCGAGAACATTTCTAATGGTTCGAGAACTTTTTTAATGGATCGAGAATATTTGTCAAATTATCGAGAACTTTTATCAAGGGATCGAGAACTTTTAACAAGGGACCGAGAACTTTTTGTAAGGGATCGAGAACATTTCTAACGGTTCGAGAACTTTTTTAAGGGATCGAGAATATTTATCAAATTATCGAGAGCTTTTATCAAGGTATCGAGAACTTTTATAAAGGGATCGAGAACATTTTCTAAGGGGCTGAGAACTTTTTCTAAGGGATCGAGAAATTTTTGAAGGGATCGAGAACTTTTTTAAGGGATCGAGATTATTTGTCAAATTATCGAGAACTTTTATAACGGTTTGAGAACTTTTGTCCAGGGATCGAGAACTTTTCCTAAGGGATCGAGCATTTTTTTGTCGAGCATTTTTTTCAAATAATCGAGCTTTTTCAAACTAAACAAAAGCTCGTTCCAATATAAAATAAGCTCGATTCATCTTTAAATATTCTCGGTCATACAAGAAAAAAGCACAGATGTTTTTAATTTTCATACATTCTAGTGCAGATTCTTATTTGGAAACATTGTTATCGAGGAATGGATACATTGTTAACCCACACAGAAATGAATGCAAAATATTTGAAATGCATAAAAGAAATTTAAGTGAAGATCAGAAATATTTGTTACCTTCTAGTGCAGAATTTGGAGAGAGACAACTTTTTTAGAGAGAGAGACAAGTTTTTCAGACAACTTTTTTGGAGAGATACCAACGAGTTCAGAAAGTTGATTTTTAAAAATTAAAGTTTAAGGATAATTTAGGTAGTTCACCATAATAGGTGCCTTTTAAACTTAAGTTATTAAAATGGTGAAATCATCACAACACACGTTAAAAAAAAGGGACATATCTCACCATTTCCACTATGTATTAAACCATTTAAATTTCAATCATTTGTATTTTTATTTAATTAAAAAAGCCAGAATCTTTCGATTTCAATTGTTTAAACTTTTTTTATATATATATAGAAAAAGCTAGCTCGGCTTCCGGCTAGAGCCCAGAGTCCAGCCTAGCTTCCAGATACCTTCGCCCCTCTGCAGCTGTTGCTCATGGCAATCTTTTGCAAATAATCTCAGTTTTTAATCATGCCATTCATGTAAATATCCTTGTAAATTAAAGGCTAAAAATAAATATAATGTCCTTATAATAACAGTAACTTAAACAAGGAAATAAAGCAATAACAAATTTGACTTCCATCGTTGCAGTTGGAGAGGCTCGAGCTCCCCCCAGGTGGAGAATTGACTCCAAATTTGATTTTTCAAATTGGTTTCTTCGCTATTTTATGTATTATTTTTTTATAAAAGCTTTTTAGTAGTACACAAGTCAAATTTGTATATTTATTGTGTATAAATATAAAAATACACTTATTTCCATTAATTTTAACTGACCGTTTACTAACAAACGAGGGATTTTAATACATTTTTAAGAAGTTGAAGACCAAATAGTATAACACATAAATATCTTATAAAAATGTAACTTTGCATGAAAATTTAGGGACTATGATGTACTTATCCCAAATAAATTAAGTCATTGTCTTTTGTACATGGGAGTAGGGATGACAAAATAACCTACCGGTAGGGATGACAAAATAACCTACCGGGACGTGGCTCTGTGGAGACCCGCACTTATAGGATGAGGATGAGTTTTAATTTGTGGGGATGGTACGGGGATGAGAATAGATAATAAAACTTACAATAGGTATGGGGCGGGGATGGATTTTATAATCCCCGTCCCGACCCTCCCCTCCTAAAATATAATATTTATTTATTTAATCATTTAGTTCAATGTTTATGTTTTATAATGATTGAATTTATTTATTTAGTTTTGAGATTTATATTTATGAATTGATTTTCAATAGTTTTTTAGAATTACTTTATATATTATATTATATTTACTTGCATATATATTATTATTTAAATAAATAATTTAGATAAATGATTTAAATTGAGTAAATTGGATGGGAATGAGGAAAGCATGCTCTGCCGCACTCTGCTCCGCTCTATATATCGAAGGGTTTTATAAGGGAATGGGTTTTCAAAAAATAAACCCACCCTATTGTCATCCTTACATGGAAGATATTCCTGCAAAGTTGTGATTTTTTATTAAAAAATAATAATCTTTGAGTCCAATACGTAGATCACTCTATCGGGTTAGCTTTGGCAAAATGAATTAGAGGTCTATTAATACTTGATGAGATAGCTTCCATTATAAAAGATGAGTCTATTAACATTTTATGATTTTATAGATAAAAGAGAGATTGTTCATATCACGAATGTGGAGGAGAAGATACAATCATTTAAACTATGAATTAATGTTGAATTTTTTAGAATTAAATAATAGGTTTTGAGTTCAAAATTCACTAACATCAAACTTCAAGATAGAGTTTTAAAAAGTCAATCGTCAAACATTAATGCATAGGCGAATCAAAAGCTTTAATCGGTCTAGAGTTAAATAATCAAAGTCTATTTTTTCATATGGATGTGATACGATTTGTTCATATTTAAGAATAATAATGTAAAAAAGTAGAAAATAGAAGATAACCAAACATAACTCGTGTTTTACGTGGTAAAACCCCAAGGCTTGGAAACATACACGATGTCGGTGACGGGGAGAAGAGATCTACTATGAATAGAATGATTACGCACTCGATACTCACTTTCTCTTAGATAATTGCTCATATTTAGTATCTTTTTTTCTCATATCTCTATACAATCATATCACTATACAATCATATCACTAGTATTTATATAGGTTGATATTGTGTTGCCCTAATCCTTATCGTATAAGTAACGTATTCATAATTAGAATCTTTATAGGATTCCAATAATATAGTCCGTTTATGACTTATTTCCCGTTTGATATTTATCTTCTGGAAGCTTTGAGTTTTTTCAAAATTAAAATTCTCCGATGTTGGAGAGGAAATATGGATATTTCCTTATTAAAATATGATTATTAGATTTCGTATATGAGTGGATCTCAGTCAAATTTGGTATATCTTGATAATATTATATTTCTTGTTTTGGCCTCGTAGATCTTATTGACTAGAGATCTTCGGCGAGCAGAATCTTTACCCATTAAGACTTCTTAATTAGATAACTTTACTTGATGTATACGCTTTCGACTTTCATAACAATTTTCTTGATGACATGTCCAGACCTAGTGACATGTCCTTTCTGAACATGCCTTTGGCCAATGTCTCTTTTATTGGTTGGTGACGTGCCCTTGACCAATGTCTCTTTCATTGACTGGTTGATTTTTGATGATGTGAAATTACTATATTTCTGTATTACCTACTACCTTTACTGACTTGTCATATTGATGAAAAATCCATATAACAAAAATAATGTAAATTTAGATGCAAATTGATAAATGTTGCAACTTTGTATATTGGGGTCCGTAGATATAAAGGCAGCGATAGTCATAAACAAATTAAATTATGAATAGGACTAAAATTGTAGTTTAGCATTTGTTCAGATGCAATTCAAAGTGCGAGGGTTTATATTATTAGCCAACCTCGATAATATTAATTTTATTTATAACCTGTTTTGTATCAATTATAATTTTATATAATTATTTTTTTTCATTGGAAAAAAGATTTTTAAACTTTTTTTAAAGGGAAAAAAGATTTAAATTTGGAACCTCAACTTAGTTTAAAGATATATATGGTTACTACCATTGCTATATCCACCCAAGGCGGAGGCAATTCATGTCCAATTGGGGCTTGAGCCTCGCTTGGCCAAAATGTTTTTTTTTTTTACATAAAAAAATAGATTTTAATTTTTATCTAATTTTTTAATTGATTTATAATTCTAATTTAAGTCCATTTAAATAATTTTTGTGATTGCATCTAAAAATTTATGTAAAAAACTGTTGACGTTGATTTCTCGATGGATGAGAAGGTCAACAAGATTGGATTTGATTATGACATGTCAAATAAAAAGAGGAAGAGAAAGAAAATATAACGTGAATAATTACGACACAAGTTTACGTGGTAAAATTCCGGTGATCAGAGAAACGTACGCGGGTGGTTGAATAGACAACCGAGCCAAAATCCACTATTGAAATAAAAAATTACACCACTCGATCTTTTTTTTTTCTTCTAGTGATTTTCTGTATATTTTTGTTGTTCTACCTCCCTTTAAATACGAGATTATGGGTCTATTTATACATGCATAGAACCCTAGTCATTGTACAACAAGTAATGAAAGAATTCGTTTGTAATTATAATTGGTTGCTTATTGGAGTCGTCTTTAACTTCTTTCCTATTTTTGGTGATTGCATGGAGATCGATCGGGACTCTAGTGATATAGTCCATTTAGGACTTATTTCCTTATAATTATGTAATCCTCTCGAATTAAAGTTGTTACCTGATTTGGAACCTGTTTCCTATTTGGTATTTTATTCTTCTAGAAATTCTTCTTGATATGGATGTCTTGCGTATTGGAGCATGACTCTTGGTTTTTCCACGTGTAAATTATGTGCTGGATTTCTTTATTCGAGTTTCTTGTATCTGTCCCGAGTAGAACATGTAATTACTTGGTCCCGAGCAGGTCATGGCATTTCCCGAATACTTTGTATTCTTACTTACTCAGGTTTTTATTCCTTTGCAATGTCTTGGTGGGTGCTTTCTGGATGCCTATTCGGATATCTACCTGACAATTTTTAAAGGACTATCCACCTTGTCAGTGACCAGTACATTCGACAAAAGTATACATATAACAATACGTCTTTAAAATATTTTTGTCGAGTAGGAATTGGTTCTTGGCAAAAGTATTTTAATCGAATTCCCGACTAGCTTTTCGTCTTCATTAATACTGGAATAACTATTTTTTAAACGATGCTTCGTATTAACGACGTGTCTTAATGGATACCATGTATGTGCAATTCGCATCTTCACACGAAATCCCAATGGTTATGACGTTTTGAAATTCTGACGGCTTGGTCAGTTCTTTCCACGACACGTGTCCTTTAACTGCTCGGTTTCTCTAGTAGCATTTATGAGACGCGACCGGTGGGTTAATTGATGCGCCACTTTTGTCATCAAATCCTTATTTTGGTTTTTCCCGCTTTTTAAGACATTAGGGTTTCATGTCATTGCCCTATTTAAATGTTCTATTGAAAGGGGTTGCTCCGGTTCATTTTTATAGAAGCAAATACTCAACCCAGATTTTCTTGCGCAGAGATTTCATCTTCCAAATCTTTATTAAAGCTTTTCCAGATTTCTTTACATTTATTTTAAAGGTTTGTTTTGATGAACCCAGCTTTCCGTCATCGCCTCTTTGTAATAGCTTTTAAAGCGCTCGAACGCGGAGACCTTCAATTGGTTTCCTATGTTCGTAGATTATTGGGGAAAATTTCTCCTGACGAGCCTCCTTTCCTGGATGTTGATGTTTCTGGGCTTCATCTTGATGCTTACTTTAGTTCTAGCTCTGAATCTTCTTCTAGTTCTGAATCTTCTGTTTCTGATCATCACAGGGTTCCTTTGCGATCAAGGATGGGAAAACATCAGAGAAAGTGTGTAGTTCACAAACATGGCTCAAGCAATTTCCAAATCAAGAGGCAAATAATTGACGAAAATGATGTTGAGAAGGAACATAGCGCATCTTGTATCCCTTTTTCTCTTGATCGTCCGAGTGGATAAGATGTCGAGCCAAATATGGCCAGGGAAGATGAAATCGAGAAGTATCGTGCTTGGTTTTACCTAGATGACTCGGTCATATTAGCTCCTACATGGTGATAGAGCCGCATGGAACCTACCTCCAGGTATGGTGGCGATTTATGGGTCCATGCTCTGCTGTGGTGTAACTTTTCCACTTCAATCATTCATCACTTGGTTCCTTGCCGAAGCGGGGATCGCTCTAGCCCAACTTACTCCGAACAACTACAACATCGTTATGTGTTTGTGGCATATGTGGACCAGGATGAACATGTCACCGCCTTCTCCAAGCGAAATTAGGCATTTCTTCACACTAAGGCAATCTGATCGAACTGAAACTTATTTTCTTATGTCAAATCGGCCAGATTGCTGGGTCCCTAAGGGGACGAAAGTGAACCGGGGAGTTGATATTTCTTCAGACCTCAAGAAAAGAGGCTTTTTGTGGGGATTCCCTTCTTTGAACAAGCATTGGAAGAACAAATGGTTTTTTATTGGGGGGAACTTGGGTCTTGAGGTCACTCTCTCATCTGGGGAAAACTAGGAGATGCTAAAGGTTCCCCGTTTTTTCTGTTCTCCTGACATCTGGAACAAGAAAAAAATTATTTTCACTGATGTCTAGTTGACTGGACTTGCTCGGGCAACTGTGCATACTTTGGAAAAGAGAAGCAGCTCCTATCTATTCAACGAAAAGAAAATGATTGAACTTGGCTTTTTTGATCATATTTCAGATTATCGCAGTCGATGTAAGTAGAACCTCATTTCTGTTTCCTACCTTATTACTTCCTATATTATCTGACTTGGTTTTTCTTCTCTAACTTATGCAGTATATGACTCGGATATCATCTGTGACGTCCAGGTTCTCCAAATGAAATCGATTATTCAGGCGAGCCAAAAGGAAGTTTCTCGCCAAAACAAGGAAGGTATCACTCTGCCTGATGAATCGGATGAAGAGTCTGATAAGGCTGATGAACAAATTCATAAGTACGTCCCTAAAGAGGACATTCAACAGACCATGGGAAAATCTAGTGGTTTTAGTGGCCCTACAGAAATTGCCAATGCCCAGAAGTTGTCTGAAGATAAAGGCGGGCGATAAGATCGTCTTGGTGATGAGGGGCCTGGTGAGCTAAACTCCCCAGTTGACGAGGTTCCTGTAAAGCAGTTTGCTGTTGGGGATGGAGATGAACAAGTAAATCTCGATCCTTTTTTTTTTAATTCTTCCAGGATGTTGATCAGGAAGATCCTACGGCTGACCTCAGCTTCCGTCGTACTCGGGCTGAGAAAAAGAGGATGACCGACTCTCCTGCTCGTTCTCTTAAAATTCCTCGGGTGGTATCATTCATTGAGTGGAGTGATGATGATACCGAGGTTAGAGTTTCCCCGAGCGTTCAAGTTGAAGTGTCTATAGGAAGAGTGGAAACTTCAAACCTGAACAGAGACTCTTTACCGTCTACGGTTGAAGACGCAAGGGCGGAATCCTCGAGAGACCCTTTTCATTCTTTTCCCCAGGATATGCTAAAGGTGATGTCTTCTAGTCAGGCCTTCATTCGGGATAATTATTGGAGCCGTTTCAGGGTTGGTTCTCCAATGGATCATCTTCAAAATATTTTCAACAGCATGTCCTATGTAAAGTCTTCTATTCCACCCCGTTTATTTTAAAGCCAGTTAGTTTTTTAAAAAAAATATTCTTCCTTGTAGGTGGTGCCCGAGTTTGCTGAGTTAGTTCAGACGCAACAACATCACGTTGATCGGATAAGGCGTCTTGAAGCTCAGCTAAAGGAAAGTGAGGATAGCCGTGTTTGGGTTGAGGCGACTTAGCAAAGATAGGTGAGCTCTGCTCAGGAATTCACCGATCATTGCTTGGCTAAGCAAATGGAGGCCGAGGAGAGAGCTTCAGTGGCAGAAGAGAAAGTTGCGTCTTTCCAAAATTTATTAGTTACTGCCCCGGAGTCGATGCTCAAAGTTGAACAGGAGGCTGAACAGACTCGGTCATCATATGAGCAGAAAATTGAAGACTTGGAGCGCCAAGCTTTGACGGTCGAATCCCTATCAAAGGAGACTAGGCTAGAACTTGAGGTCCAGGGGGGTGATCGCTTCAAAAGGTCACCGACTTATGACGCCCTTCTCCTTCAAGAATTTTAACGAGGGTTAGTTTCAGTTGGTGAATTTTTTAAGGTCAATAATCGGACAATTGATAAAGCTCGAACCAACTGGAAGCTTTCGATCAAAAATCATGTGGATCGGTCCCTAGAGTCTCTTCGGACACAGATATAGGAATTAAGAGCTTACTGTCACAGCCGAGGTAAGGAGCCCCCTCTAATGCATCTGGAGGTCCCATCAGAGCATTCTCTCTCGACCTTCTATGCCAGTCAGGAATCTGGCATGGATGGTTCGACGCTAGATGTTGGTCCAGTCCCAGGAGCAGATTACAGAGAATGGATGGATGATTTGGTCGACACTATTACTTGGCCTACAAATGAAAGTCTCCTCTAGGAATATGAGATGGTGCCTGACCCGAGTGTAATAAAGCTTTACTTTTGCCAACTGCTTTGTTTGGAATGCCAAGTATTATTTAAACCGGCTAACTTTATTGCTAGAATAATTTCACCATGTGTCTTATTTTAACTTAGTTTCATTACTCGAATAATTTCTAACACCAAGTATTTTGTTAAACTGGCTAATGCAATATGTGCCGAATATCTTATTAAACTGGCCAATGCAACTTCTTTATGCCAAGTGTCTTATTAAACTGGCTAATATAATATGTGCCAAGTATCTTATTAAACTGGTTAATGTAATATGTGCCAAGTATCTTATTAAACTGACCATTATTAACCAAGTCATCTTGAAACAGGTAAGCAAATTTATGCTTGTGCTTCATACTCGGTTGCTACCCAAACACTACATCAAGGCTCACAATGATCATATGTTTGAGTCCTTACGCAGATCACTGAGGATGTCTCCTAGTTTGTCTATACAAGGTTTTGCCGAATTGTTAAGTTTTTAATTGGTTAACACAGCTGAGCATCTCACCGGGTTTTTTCCTGACGGTGCCCCGAGCCATTTTCTAGAATCTGGTGCATCGGGTTTGCCTTTTGGCAAAGGTCGACTGGCCTAGCTCGGCTGATGTGCTCCTTCAAGCTTTTCCGCCCATTCGGGGATTTTACCAAATTAATGGTCCCGAGCATTTTATTTTTTATTGCATGTTCTTCTTATCATGCTCATCTTTCATATGTTACTATCATATGCTTAGATTTCTGGGATCCCGTGTTTGGTCTTTATTTATAACTGCAAAATTAACAATGATAAAATCTTAAAAAAACTAATAAATATCCTGACTAAAAAAATTGCTCTGACTAAAAGAAACAAATTTCAAGGATAAAAAATCTTCAAATATTGGGCATTGCATGGCCGGGGTAGAACCCCTTCATCTGGTCGGGCAATCCAATATGCTCCATGACCAGCCACTCCCTCAATCTTGTATGGGCCTTCACATTTGTCAGCCAAGGAGCCTGCAACTTTGTTTGTTATGTTCAGTGACACTTTCCTGAGTACCAGGTCACCTAGCTGGAAGTTCTGATCCGAACATGAGAGTTGTAATGTCGAGCCACTCTTTGCTGATATGTTGTATTTCATACTAGGGATTTCTCCCTCTTCTCTTCTAGCTTATCTAAGTTTTGTAATAGCATATCAACATTATGGTTCTCATCATATAGCCTGACCATAGGTGACATGTATGAGATTTGTACCGGGATAACAGCTTCAGTTCCAAATGACAAAGAGAATGGAGTCTCTCATGTAGAAGTCTTTACCGTTGTCCGATATTCCCATAATACTTCAGGGAGTTTTTCAACCCAGCTGCCTTTCTTAGCATCCAATTTTGCTTTGAGCGTGTGCTTGATGATTTTGTTTACTGCTTCAGCTTGCCCGTTGGTTTAAGGGTGGGCAGGTGTGGCATAATAATTTGATATTCGGTACTCGTTGCACAACTGTCTTAATTTTTTATTGTCGAACTGGGAGCCATTATCTGTAATAAGAGTACTCGGGACTCCAAACCTATAAAGTATGTTTTTCTTTACAAAGTTTATGGTATTTACCTCCGTGATGTATACTAATGCTTCTACTTCAACCCATTTCGTGAAATAATCAACGGCTACTATCACATGTTTTGCTCCACCCCTGTCCCTGCCGGTATTGGGCCAATTAAGTCCAGATCTCACATGGAAAATGACCATGGAGATGTGAGGCTTCTAATTTTTTCAGGGGGTTGTCGGATATCGTTGGCTATCATTTTCCATGTATTACAACATTCTGAACATCATTGTGCGTCCGAGAACAAAGAGGGCCAATAATAACCTTGCCTGAGTACCTTGTGTCTAAACTTTTACCCACAAAATGGTTTCCGCATACTCCGCTGTGGATTTCCTATAGTATGTGACATGTATCTTCCTCTGATACACATATTTGAAGTGTTCGGGAAAACCCTCTTCTGTACAATTCTCATCCAATCAACGTGTATATTAACAGGTACTTGATACGTTTGGCTTCTAGAGGATCTTTTGGGAGCACGTCTTCTTCCAGGTATCTTTTTAGCTGAGTCATCCAACAGTCTGGCGGTGTTCGGATTTCTAAAATTTCTAATTTGGCTCAACTATACTCGGTCTGAGGAGATGTACGACCGAAATAGTTTTTGGCCTGATTGTGGTTGTTGCTGATGCTAGTTTGGACAAAGCATCTTCCTTTTCATTCTCTTCCCTAGGAATCTGGACAATCTTATATTCCTTGAAATTTTGAAGGAGTTGTTTTGCTATGTCTCGATAAGCTATCATACCTTCATCTGTGGCTTGGTATTCGTCTAGGACTTGGTTGACGATTACCTGTGAGTCACTGAATATCTCGACCTTAATTGCTCCGAGGGGCTATGCATACTCTGAGTCCAGCTAGTAATGCCTCGTACTCGGCTTGGTTATTTATTGCTTTAAAGTCGAATCTCATGGCACATTCAACATCATCTCCCTCTGGCGTGTATACTACGATCCCTGCCCCGCTGCCATGAGTGTTCAAGGAACCACTAACATATAGCCTCCATGAGAATTTCTTGCCTAGCATACTTTTCGCTTCCAGGTTTGGTTCAGTGAAATCTGCCACTGCTTGGCCTTTGAGAGACGTCATAGGAACGTACTGAATATCGAACTCACTCAACTCGATTGCCCATTTAGTTAATCTCCCCAAAATTTCTAGCTTCTGTAAGATTTGCTTTAGTGGGTAATCGGTGAGGACCTGGATCGTATGAGCCTAAAAGTATGGCTTCAGCTTTCTTGCTGCTGAAACCAATGCTAGGGCCATTTTTTCTGCATGTGAATACCTAGTTTCAGCAGGAAGAAGAGCCTTACTGGTGTAGTATACTGGCCTCTGTACCCTATCTTCTGTTCTGACTAGAACCGACATTGCTGCTAATTCTGTAATTGGCAAGTATAAGTGAAGAGTTTCTCCCATTCTAGGTTTTGAAAAGATAAGAGCCTGCCCCAAGTACTCTTTGATTTTCAGAAATGCCTGCTCGCATTCTTCATTCCATTCGACCCCTTCCCCTTTTTGATTATTTTGACAAATGGAGCACATCTATCTGTGGCCTTTGAAATAAATCTACCTAAGGAAGCTAAGCATCCTGTCAAACGTTGCACTTCTTTTAGTGTCCTTGGCAAAGTCATTTTCTAAAAGGCTTGGATCTTCTCAGGGTTTACTTCAATTCCCTTCTGGTGAACTTGGAAACCCAGGAACCTTCCTGAAGGAACTCCGAATAGGTATTTGTTCAGATTCAACTTCATCTGATATCTTGTCAAGATATCGAATGTTTCCCATAGGTCTGAAGCATGTTTGTCTGTCGAGATGCTTTTGGTTAACATGACTTCTATGTAAACTTCCATGTTTCTACCTATTTGGTGAGCAAAGATCCTATTGACCAATCTCTGGTATGTTGCTCCAGTGTTTTTCAACCCAAAAGGCATTACTGTGTAACAGTATAAGCCTTGATCGGTTGTGATTGCTGTTTTTTCCTCATCAACTTTATTCATCCTGATTTGATTGTATCCCGAGTAGGCATCCATGAAACTAAGTAATTCATGGCATGGTGTTGCATCGACCAGTTGGTCTATCATTGGAAGTGGAAAACTATCTTTTGGGCAGGCTTTGTTCATGTCCGTGAAGTCCACACACATTCTCTACTGGCCATTTTTCTTCTGGACCAGGACCACATTCACTACCCAATGAGGGTAGTTGACTTCTCTGATTGACCCTACTGCGATTAACTTTTCCACTTCCTGGTTAATTGCCTGACTTCTTTCAAGGTTGAACGACTTTCACTTTTGTATTACTGGTATTGTGTTTGGATCTACTGCCAAGTGATGTGATATGACTCGGGCATCTATTCCTACCATATCTTCATGGCTCCAGGCGAATACATCATTGTATTCTCTAAGTAGATTAACAAAGTCTTGCTTAACATTTTCCTCTAAATTAGCCCCGATTTTGATCTTCTTATCAGGTTCATCTTCCTTTAAGACTATTTCCTCTATTGGTTCACTTTCAGACCTCTTGGGCTCTTCCCTTGGATTGAACTCAAACAATAGTGCTTCTTTCTTGATCTGATCTGATCGTGTTATGGTGCACACTTGTTCACTATTGTCCTTGTCTTTGTAAACCGAGAGATTTGCTCTTCTAACCATCTCCTGGGATCCTTTAAGTACTCATACCCCCCGCTCAGTTGGGAATTTGATCATTAGAGCGTAGGTAGTTGTTACTGCCTTAGTTTGATTCAAGAATGGTCGACCTCACAGCGCATTATAATGCCAGTTGTCCAGGTCTACAACTACAAAGTCGAGTAGCACTTTTTTCTAACAAATTGCTACTCCGATTTTCACGAGCAGCTTCACTGTCCCGAGAGACCTGACCTCGACTCCCCCGAATCCTTTGAACGGGGTATGGAAAGGTTGCAAATCCTTTCGGTCCAACCTAAGTTGATCGTAGACAACCACACTGAGAATGTCGGTCGAACTGCCATTGTCTACTAAAATCCTTCTGACTTCCCTGTGGCCAATTCGAGCACTTATGACGAGAGCGTCTTTTGGTCGGACATCGACCGCATGTGAGTCGGCCTCTGTGAAAAATATCGGGTCCCATCTTTACTTTATTCTTTTCGGGTCTGGTTCGACGGAGTTGACATCAAAATTCTCCCTTGCTTCCACCACTTCTCGGATTTCCTGAGTCCGCTCTCGATTACTTCTTCCAGTAGATGGTCCTCCGAAGATAGTTTGTATTACTTCATTCATCTAGGGACTGACCCTTTTGTTCCGACCGAAATTATGATCGGCCTTAGTCTCTTTCTTTAATTCTAACTTCTCATCTTTCCTTAGGATTATATATTGGAGGTGTCCTTCCCGAATGAGGGTCTCTATATAGTCTCTAAGTTGGTAACATTTTAAGGTCTCATGGCCGGTTTTCTTGTGGGTGGAATCTGCAGTATTTTGTTGTGTCTCGCCGAACAAATTGAGATTACCAGCGTGGCTCCTTTACCAGATTCTTTTCTTCTAATATTGCCAGGATTTCTTCCTGTTTTTTCCAGAGAGGGGTGTAGTTTGTGTATTTTCCTCGAAACTTCTCCGTTGTCTGGTCAACGTTACCCCAACTTCCTCTATCCTTGCTTCTTTCTTTGCTGTTTCCTTTGTGGTTCTGTACCTTCTACTCGGCATCTTTTTGTTCGGGCCTGCCTCCATGCATGTAGCAACCTCATGTCGCTAACTCCTCTTCCTTGGCTAATGCATACCCTCCAGCCATATCCATCATATTTGCATACCTGGTCAGACGAGCCCTTCTCAGGTCAAAAGACAGTCGCCTATTCTGTAGGTTGTTAATGAAAGCAGCAATTACAGCTTCGTCATTTGCACTGTCGATTTCTGAGACCGTCTAGCCGAATCTCCCTAGATAATTTTTCAGTGACTCATCCTTCCCTTGCTTTAGCTGAGAAAGGTAAGAGATTGACTTTTTCCTATGCACATTGCCTAGAAACTGTCTCGAAAAACTCCTGCTCAATTCACTGAAACTGCAAATACTTACTGGGGGCAATCTTCCAAACCATCTTGAACCTGTATCTCCCAGAGTTTGTGGAAAGTAGAGTCACAGTAAAAGGTCGCTGTGGGCATATTGAGCCATAGCGCTTTTATACCGTCTGACGAGTTCTTTAGAATCTGTATCCTTCTTAAATTGTTCCACATGTGGCACTCTGAACCTTTCTGGGAATTGGGTTCGCAAGATGTCCCTAGTAAATGGACGATCGGAATCATCATCAGACAACTCGTTATATCCATATCGCCTAACCAATGCATCCATTTGACGCCTGTTGCTTTCAACTTCTCGGGTCAAGCTCCGAATCATAATATCTTTGTCCCATACCGGTTCCCCATGATGGTCAAACTGTCAGGTGATTGTCATGCCTGTTTCCAGCCCCTCTTCACTCCACTGCCGAGTTTCATGCACCAACCCTTGCAGGCGTATGGTTCCATGACGACGTTTGCAATAGTACCGATTGCTATCCTCTAATGATGATGACTGATCCCTGCACCAGTCATATTTACGGTGATTGTCATGGGCCATCCGATCGTGACTCTGCCTTTGGCATGGTCGTTCTTCCTCAGGTGTTTCACGTCTCATGTCTTGGTTACGTGTTAAACCCCCAGCTTGATTGATTTGACCCGAGTTCCTACCTGCTTCCGGTACATCTGGTTCTGGCCCAACTATAATAGAATAAAGCCTTATAGGTGTAGGATTTGGAGTCTACTCCTCTTCCGTAGCTAATAAATCTACTCATTCTCTTGTTGTGTCCGCCAATAGATGTTGCAGTGCATCGCAGAAATGATATGCTATGTCGTCACTGGTTGGAGGGATTTGTTGGATACCAGACAGGGATGTTGGTTGGTTCTCGGTGGTTGTGGCGAGATCTCGTGAACTCCCACCTGTATGAGCATTATCTGGAGATTTTTGGACATCCCCGAAATTGTTTCTGCTTCCGCTACCAACCATTGTTTAATTAGATCGAAGGTTCAAGTCCCTCATTCTAGCGCCAATTGTTGACGTCGATTTCTCAATGGATGAGAAGGTCAACAAGATTGGATTTGATTATGACCTGTCAAAGAGAAAGAGAGAGAATGTAACGTGAATAATTACGACACAAGTTTACATGATAAAACTCTAGTGATCGGAGAAACGTCCACGAGTGGTAAAATAGACAACCGAGCCAAAATCCACTACTGAAATAAAAAATTACACCACTAGATCTCTTTTTTTTTTCTTTTAGTGATTTTCCATATATTTTTTTGTTCTATCTCCCTTTAACAACGAGATTATGGGTCTATTTATACATGCATAGAACCCTAATCCTTGTATAACAAGTAATGAAAGAATTCGTTTGTAATTATAATTGGTTGCTTGTTGGAGTCGTCTTTAACTTTTTTCCTATTTTGGTGATTGCATGGAGATCGATTGGGACTCCAGTGATATAGTCCATTTAGGACTTATTTTCTTATAATTATGTAATCTTCTCAAAGTAAAGTTGTTGTCTAATTTGGAACCTGTTTCCTGTTTGGTATTTTATTCTTCTATAAATTCTTCTTGATATGGATGTCTTGCGTATTGGAGCATGACTCTTGGTTTTTCCACATGTAAATTATGTGCTCGATTTTTTTTTTCGGGTTTCTTGTATCGGTCCCGAGTAGAACATGTCATTACTTGGTCTCGAGCAGGTCATGGCTTTTCCCTAATACTTTGTATTCTCCTTTACTCGGGTTCCTATTTCTTTGCAATGTCTTGGTGGGTACTTTCTAGATGCCTATTCGGATGTCTACCTTACAATTTTTAAAGGACTATCCACATTGTCAGTGACGTGTACATTCGATAAAAGTTTACATATAACAAAAACAATTATCATTAAATGGATCTATAATTTTTTTCAAGCATAAAGCCCGTATTATTTAAGGAAAAATAACTTTATCAATCAAGTTTCACCATCAATATTATGATGAGTTATTTCACTACAAGAAAAATGAACTATAGGGACAAAATGTTTTTGGGACGAATAGAACGCCTATTAGGACGCAACAACATATTCATCCCTAAAAAATGTAAACTTGAATAAACATTTAGGGACGAAAAAATTCGTCTTAATAGATATTCTATTGAGACGAAACAAATTATTTGTCACTAAAAAGGACAAACTTGACAAGGCTTTTGGGGATGAAAAATATTTGTCTCAATAGGTTATGCATTGGGACGAAATAGATTCTTTGTCCCAATAGGATGTCTATTGGGACAAAGTAAATTATTCGTCCCTGAAAAATTTGAGATTTTTTTTAAAGTTTGAGATTTGAGGACTTATTAGGACAAATATAATATTTTTTTTATAAATTTAATAATAAGAATCTAAAATTCGAAACCACTTTTTAAAAAAGTTGTATATTTCTCCTTCTATTTATGATAGGGATTCAAATCTTACATTTTTCTATAAAATTAAAAAATGTAAAGAAAGTCTCTCTACTCTGAGTACAATTAACGATAGATCATTTAATATGGTAATATATAATTTTAACAAAGAGTAATGTTAGACTTCTCAAATTCTTTTCCAAATGTGTGTAGTACTTGAGATGTCAATATCTTATAAATTATGAAATTATATGGTGAGTGATGTAATTTTGATACTTTATATGCTACACACATTTGAGAAAGAATTTGGAAAACCTATATTACTCTTTTAACAAAATAGTTTAATTAATTGTTACAATAAACGTATTTTAATATCAATTTTTTATCATATAAAAGTAATATTGAAATCATTGGAATTAAATCTACAAATAAAATTTTGATTGAAAACTAGTCAATAAAAAAATCATTACCGGTAGAGTTTATATAGAAAAATTATGCTTTTAGTAACAAAATCAGAGCAGCAGCAAAGTGGATAAGGTTTTGTATTCTCACATGTATGTGATGGGAACAACCAATTAATTGTAATTGGTGTGGTGGTGAGAAGGAGGCATGGAGGTGACTGGTGATTGCGTGGCTGAATGAGGCCACAAAATGTTTTTTTTTTTTGTATTTTTGTATTTTTTTACATTTTTTGTATTTTTTAAAAATTTCATCCCTATAGGATATCTAAAGGGACAAAAAAATATTTAAAGTGACGGATTTTTTTGTCACTATAGGTTGTCAAATAGGACAAAAATCTAAATTTTGTCCCTACCGGTTGTTTATAGAGACGATTTTTTTTGTCCCTATATAGTTTCAATTTGAATGAAAATTTTTCTTCCTTATAGATACCCTTTGGGGAGGGATTTCAATTTTCGTTCCAAAGAACCTATTGCGACTTACCTGAGACGACGTAATTTGGAAATAATTTTTTTCGTCCCAACAAAACTATAGAGATGAATTTTGAGCTATTGAGAAGAAAAAAAAGTCGTTTTAATAGCCCTTTTTTTCTTGTAGTGTTTTTGCTATTAGGACATATTTGTTACCTTGTATTGTATAGTATTAGGAATTTAAAATGTATTAAAATAATACAATACAATGTTTGACTTGTTTTGTACTATGCATTGCATTGTAATGCATTTTAATTAGTCTAATACAATGGATGGATGGTGTATTAATTAATACAAATGTTGGAGGTTGTATTATCTAATACAACTGGGAGAGAAATAATTATAATAAATATATCTGTAAAAACCTCTATTTTTGTGATTGACTTATTTCATGACAAACCACATTGGGGATGATTGTGTAATGGGTAGCTCAGGTCTTCTTGATGATTATCAAGACAAGCTTCCAAACATCTCCATGACTTCAAGATCAAGAGATTCAAAAGGCATATCATTTGACATCGATTCTTGAAGAGATTAGGTGCACACACACACTTTCATGCATTCTCATAGTACTTGCATTTGTGTTTCCATGTTTGTGTGCAGTTATGTATCATTTCACACGCACACTTTATTGTTAGTTCTAAATGTGGTTTTGTGTGGTGTAATTCATTTCCGTTTATAAGATCGGAAACGTCCGTGCTTAGAAGCGAAGGTAGGGAGGGGTCAATAGCCCTCCCATTCCCCCAATGAAAAAATTGTTTCAACACTTGTGTATTAATTTAAAAATATGAGTAATGCATACAATTATAACCATTGACCCCTCCCATTGTTGTATTTTAATATATAAATTCCATTATTTCATCCATTTCTTTATAATAGGTTTTAGTTTTAAAAAAATTTACCCTATTACAAACAATTTTATTTATTTCTTCCGTCCCTAATAAAATTGATTTTTTTTCCATTAATTGTTTTTTATTACTATTATAAATTATAAAAAAAATATGATCAATTGTTATTTGACTTTATCACTGATATAATGTCATTTTGAATATGTTTAGTAATCATATTTTTGAATTTTGTTTTTTCTAATTATTGTTAATTGTAGTTTTTTTACCATTACATTCATTATTTAAATTAAAAAGTATATATTACATTTGGATTTTTAATGAAAAATAAATTTGAATATTTAATATTATATTAGTTAACTTGATAGTTTTATTTTTTATTTTTTAAAAAACTTATTTAAGAAACTAGTATAAAAAGACATTTTGTACCGTGAATAAAAATACAAAAGTAGATTAATATAAACACTCAAAGAGTATCAACGAAACATAAAATCGGTTAATAAAATATGTAACTTGATCATTCATGATAAACATTTATAAGACTATAACAATGTCTTACTATTGCTTAATCAACATATATTATAACACATGAAAAACTCGGTATAAGAATGAAACTTAAGCTCGACCTAAAATCAACCAATGCAACTTAATAATTAGTTTTATTCGGCCCCTCCATAACTAAAATCCTGGTTTCGCCCCTGTCCGTACTTGCACGATGATGTGCATCTCTTAGCGCGGTGGTTGACCATTTGAGAAAGTCTCATTCTTCTCTTGATTAAATGTTAGTTTTGGTTTGGTTGTTTGAAATAAAGTGTCTAGTTTCAAAAGAGTGGATTTCAATGATTTAAATATTTTTCAAACTGAGATTTATATGGTCTTGTAACCATAACGTTTTATACAAAGTTTCAAAAAAACCTTTCAAAATTTCTATACAAACTAGATACTCATACCTTTCCAACAGTATATTATTCGTAATATTTCATGACTGTTTGTATTGGTTTTGAAATCTCTAAAGTGACCACTAAAATATGGCAACTCTGTTGTTTTCATTCTGACCATTGGTAACTCATTTAGCCATAACTCTTTCTACAGAAATCCAAATCTTATTTTGTAATTGGAGTGTAAAGTAGACATCAATACCTTTTGAACGGTATATTCTACGAAAGGTTTCGATATCGTTTGTTATGTTTTTGAGCCGCTTAAAATTCAATTTGTTGTGTTGTGTTGCTTGGCCACAGGATAGCCTTTGCAGGACATTTGAAGAAGCTTCTGACGAAGTTTTTTACTCATTGGTCGCAGGACACCTTGTCACGGGGCGCTTGACGAAGATTCCGACGAAGTCCCAGTTTTTTGCCAAATGATTTTCAACTCTTCCAAAACTACGTAGTTTCACATAGGACACCTATTTAAACCCCTCTTTCTCATCTTCTTCATTGAGACCATGAATTTAAGCCCGAGAGAGAGAGAGAGCTTCAATCTTCATATATTGTCTCTCCAAACCCGAAACCCATGTACATCTAACATTACCTATCAATTATCTATTATTTTTTAAAAAAAAAATGCATAAAATATATATTTTATAATATGTTTTTTTAGTCTAAAAATATATCGTTTTTATTAGTTAATAAAATGTCGAGGAATAAAATTCACATCCAAACATAGTATAACTTAATACGGTCTAATACAAAATATCACCAAACGAATGATTGTATAAGAAAAATACAGTCCAATCCAACTTAATTTAATATAATATAATATAATACAGTATATCAAACGAGTCTTTAATGATATATATGACTTTCACAACCAAGCCATTATTTTCCAAACCATCGTTATCATGATGAGTTATTTTTTTCTATTAATGAGATACGACTTTCACAACTAAATCATCATTTTCTAAAGAAATATATTGTGTGATTTTTTTTTGTGTAACATGTCTTAGTTTAATAATCAATTTTATATTATAAAAAAGTATAAATAGTATCGATTCTATTATCAAATAGAAGATTAGCGGGGTGAATGATTTTCAATTTGCACATGGAGAGAAAATTATTTCAATAAAATTGATAAAGGATATTATGAAAGCTTTTAAAAATAGAACATTTTCAATTAGGTGTGAATTGTTTTTGTTGTACATAAACTTTTTCGAATGATAAAATTTCTAAACAAAAAAAAATCACAATGACTTATTTTAAAAAAAATATCATATTACAATTGGTCTTCGGGTCACTCCTGACCCGAAGACCAATTTTATGGCTTCGGGAATCGGGTCAAGACCAATTTTATGGCTTCGAGGATCGGGTCACTCACCATTGACGCGAAGAAGATTTTTTTTTTAAATAATAATTTACACTCCTCATATTTGATGTAGTAAAGTTTATTTTAATTGATGTTTCCAAGATTGAAGATGACAAATGTGCAATTGGTTTTGAATTGGGGGGGGGGGGGGGTGGGGAATGGAAAAGTGATCACGGTGTATATTGGTACGACGGTCAGAGAGGACGGGCATTTGATTTTCCAAGAAATGCAAATTATGATCAACTATTAGATATGGTGTACCGCGTGATAGGAATTGATAGAAATCATTATCGTGTTACTCTTACGACTGTTGCACAAACCATTCGTCCTAGTTTGCCTGTTGAGATTATCGATGATGATGATGTTGCATTGTTACTGCGCCGAGAGCATGTTGACCCTCTAGTTTGCATAAGTGTTGAGCAAATCAATGATGACCATCCAGAAGTGAAGCAGAATTTTCATCCAGAATCACTTCACCGCCCACACGATGCAACTGAATATGATTTCCAGCACACCGCGGATATGCCTAACACAAATGCCCATTTGGATGATATTAGAGAGGGTTTTACAGAAACTGCCAACAATGGTAATTCCCCTCATCGTCATTTTGGTTTCCATGATACCAAATAAATTGGAAATGTTTATGTGCTTGAGGTATCAGAACCACAGTTTGACTCTATTTCTGATCAAGTTCCTATTTGCTCTGATGATCAATTTACCCATATCCAGAGGCTCGTTTCACCTTCATCTGCATCATATTCTATTAATTTTGGTGAAGTTGCACCTAGACCTGTTGATATGTGTATTGTAGTAGGTGAATTGTTTGAAAGTAAGCAGCAATTGCAATCACAATTAGGCAGGTATGCCTTTGCCAACCGGTTCCAGATTAAGCTGATGAAGTCAGACCCAACACGTTATCAAGTTCGGTGCATTATTGAGGAATGCAAATGGCGATTGTGTGCAGTTAAGGTTGCTAATTCAGATTATTTTCAAATTACAAGAATTGACCATGAGCACACATGTTCCAATGAAGCACGATTTCCGCATCAGAGACAAGCAAGTGCACGGGTTATAGGGGAACACATAAAGGAGAAATTTCGTGATCATCATTTATACAAGCCTAAGGAAATTATACAAGACATACATAAAGAGTTTGGCATCTCATGTAACTACCACAAAGCATACTGAGCCAAACATATTGCCTTAGATGAGGTTCAAGGAACACCGGTTGAGTCATACCGAATTTTGCCATCATATTTGTACATGTTGGAGCAAACTAATCCTGTAACTATTACAGACCTCCACACAGATTCGGCTAATAGGTTCAAGTATATGTTTTTTTTGCCTCAAAGCCTGCATAGATGGGTTTCTGTCTTCGATTAGACCTGTAATTGCTATTGACGCAACATTTTTGAAAGGCCCTTATGCAGTTTTATTTATGGCAGTGTGTATGGATGGAAATGACCAAATATTTCCTCTAGCTTTTGGTGTTGGTGATTCAGAGACAAATGAAGCTTGGGAATGGTTTCTAACTAGGTTGCATCGTGTCGTTGGCGAAGTTGATGATTTAGTTATTGTTTCTGATAGGAAAAATTGTATTATCACCGGTGTGGAAAAAGTGTTTCCAAAATCATTCCATGGCGCATGTGCGGTACATGTAGAACGGAATATGCTTGGACGCTATGGGAAGAATAAGATACTAAAAGACATATTCAGAAAGGCAGTTAAAGTTTATCGGGTAAATCAATTCACACGATGTATGGAGCAATTGGAAAATATAAATTCTGAAGCAACTATGTATATCACGGATGTCGGATTTGAACGGTGGGCACGAGCATACAGTCCAAGGAAAAGGTACAACCTAACGTCATCCAACATTGCAGAGGCCATGAATAATGCAATTAAAGTTTGTCGGGAATTGCCTATTACCGGAGTTATTGATTGCATCAGAGGGGTTCTCCAACGGTGGTTCTATGATCGTCGGACATCTGCAGGTTAACTTAAGTCGACATTGACAACCAAAGCAGATGTAAGCATAGGTGTGAAGGACGAAAAGGCACGTTATCTAATGGTCTACCCGATCACATATTACTCATTTCTTGTTAAGGATGGAGATTTGGATGGAACTGTTGATTTGACATCAAAAACATGTACTTGTAGAGAATTTGACATGGACGGATTTCCATGTGAACATGCATTGGCTTGCAGTAGGCTCAGACGATTTTCATATATAGATTATTGTTCACCTTATTACTCTAGTTCATTTCTTGTTGCAGCATACAGTGGGGAAATTCATCCAGTTGGACACCCTCCTGAATGGTTGGTTCCAGAAGATATTGCATCAATAGTTGTTCTCCCACCCGTCGGCCGACGCCTTTCAGAAAGACCTAAAAAGAACCGTATTCCGTCAATTGGTGAGGGAGTAAGTCAATCAAGATGTACAACTTGTCATCGTAATGGTCACAACAGTCATTCATGCACATACTCGAGATCGTCTAGACCATTAACAAGTACGAGTGGTGTTGGTGAGGGAAGCGGATCACACAATATTTAATGTTACTATTTGGTGTGAGTGGTGTTGGTGTAGTGAGTTGATGATTTGGTCATTTTTTTTCTTTTATGATTTGGTATAGTGATATGATGACTTGCTTATTATTTTTCTCTTTGTATTAAGTGCAGTTAGTTGGTGTAGTGAGTTGTTGATTTACTAAATGATTTGAGTACTAGTGAGATGATTTGAGTGATTTAAGCAATTTTGGTGAATTGAGAATTTGGTTATTATTTTGTGCAGTATTATTTTGTGCATATTTACTAAAATTTGACAGAGTCTCCTTTGTATTTTCAACAAAGCCATGTCATTTTCTGTACCTGCAAACAAGACACTCCCAATATCCACAACACTTCTCAACTTCCAACATTTCAGTTCACACACATTTACTACCACGACAAATACAAACAGAATTCTCAGTAATTAAACAAACAATCTGTTAATTACAATCATTTTCAACTAAGCTACCTTCAACTATATTATTACAAAGTACTTGTTTAGAATTTTTAAAAATTTCAGTTGCAATTTTAACTCTAAAGGCTGGTCCATCTTTTGCTTCAAAGTCGAACGGTTTCCCGGCCCAAAAGTACTCCAAGAATTTGAGAGCAAATATCCCATAGTCCGACTTATTTTATCCAAAACAAATAAATATATCCAATGTAAGTGACAATCAAACTATTTAATATAGTATTAGATGACAAAAGTTGGAGGTATACCCATTCCCTTGATTTGGAATGTCTTTCTCGGGTCTTTGTACAGCAAATGGCAAAGCATCATTAGAGATATCCGGCATTGTGTGCACCAACGAAGAAGGCAACATCTTTCTAAGGCAAGATATCCACTTTGTAATCTCCAATACACTATTGATTTCTGGTAAAGAATCATAGATTGTAATGACCCGCTTTTTCAAGTCGACAGCAATTGCAACCCAATGATTTACGTTCACGTTCGCTGGAAACAAAATCTGCACATGGCATCAAATCAACATTATATAAATTAAGTCTTTGTAATAGAATAATATTAGATTCGTATAACATGCCTAAATTTACTTACAAGATTGACTTTCCGCCAATGTTCCCACGTTTCAAACGGTTTCTTGCCGATCACATAATCTATCATTTCACTATCCCATTTGTAGGTTTCATGCTTAAACTGTGTTTTATTTTCCACAAGTAGTGACCACCTACCTTGAATTCTAGTCTGCAACACTTATAAATTATGGTTAGAATTAGTGATTATATTTCATATAAATTATGATATAAGTAGATACAAGTACCATGAATGTGTAATCTAGTAACACAATGTTGTGGCTGTATAACTGAGGAAAGAAAAATGTACGCCGCCGCATGAGACGACAATATGTCTCCATATGCTGTCAAAAAAAAAAAGTGTGTAACCAAAATGGTTGATCCTGACGATATAAAACAAGAATTAAAGTATATAACTTACATCTCCATCTAACCATCCAATTTCCGATATCAGTATTTGAAACCAATGAGGATTTGCTTCGAATACACAGGTGTGCATACTGTGAAGTTTCAACAACATAAACATGAAATTTAAATGACTTTTCTAGCATTGATCAATGAGTTCATAGTAGCATAATAGCACATACCTAGTGTTCATATTGTTGTCGTTGATCCATGAGTTCATTGAACGTAAAACATCCTCATCTAACAGGCTATCTCTTCTGAATTCTGGCATTTTGGGTTTGCTAGGCCGCTTAGCTATATGATCAATGTACGGGCTAACGGTATAGGCCGACCGCTTTCAATCTCTAGTTACTTTGATGGTAATCTTGGGTGGCCTTGATATTGCTTCACATCGTCGCTTGGTTCAGAATTACCTTTGGTCATTTCAGGAGACGAAAAAACACGGTGAAATGTAGATGGCTCAAAATGTATGTTGTTATCTTGGCTCAAGTTGATTACATCAGTATCCACATTATGACATGTCTGCAATGAATTTCATAAAAATTGTTAAATACTAGTAATAATAATTAAGACAAATTGTTTAATCACAATTTACCTTTTCATTCTTTGACTTGCATATAAGCTCGGATAAACGAAGAAATCCTGTACGCATCTCGTTCTTCATAGAAGTCATCTCATCACGTACTTTCTGCCAATATTCATCATGCTGTGTTTGCATCTTCTTCAATCGTATTTCCATCTCTTTCAATCTCTTCCTTCCTTTCTTACTTTCTCCTTGGTATTTTTTAAATGATGTAGGATTAACTTCTTTTTTCATCTCATAACCAACATTTGAATGTTATATATCATCCTTACAATCATCATATTTTTTTTCAGCACCCTCTTCAACATTGTCAATATCCTCCTGAACATCAACCTCAAAATCATCATCATCAACACCACAATCAAACTTCTCTGGTGATACAATCATTGGATCAATTGGAAATTGGCTTTGATCGATACTTGCCCAATAGGGTTTCCTAATTTCTTCATCGGAGGGGACTAGATATTTGAAGATAGTGTACTGCAATAAATATATATATATATATATATGTATATATGAGAATTATAATCAAACATAAATAAAGTTATTTAAACGTGAACAACACTAAGGCATTCTTACATTTCTATACTTGAAAATGTTATCATATAACTCTACATAACTGGGAATCCTTGTGCATTTCCAATTCAAAATTCTAGGAGTGACATTATTTACCCTTGATGCATACCCAAGCATAGCCCATTTGGGTATTGCTTTGATTGCCCATACCTGAAAATGAAATAAATGAGTTCATAGTAGCTTCACAACCACATGCATGATGGCATTAAATAAATCACAAAATATCACACATCACCTGGAAATCTGTGACAAACCTATAAACATTGTACTTCTTAGCTTTCCGCTTTGCTGGAGACTCAAGACGCTCCTTGTACTTGTCATCACAACCAACAACACAAGTATAAAGAGAGTCAAATATCCTACAGTATAAGAATGTTCCCCATGGAAAACTATTAAACGCATCTAAGTCATCCACTAACTGTAGCGCCCAATACATAATGGCATTCCTATCGTCCTTGCCAACCAAAGTCATCTCCAAAAAAAGTACTAAAGCCAACTTCACCATATCATCGTCACTAACATTATTATCAGGACCAAGATTCCTAAACCAATTACCAAACATTTTTACATTAACTTTACCATCTTGAAAGTAGGATCGGAGGATTCTTTTATCCATATGTTTGGTGATGTACGATGGTGATTCGCATGAATCTCCAAAGGTAAACCCAGTAACCAAACAAAACTCCACCGCGCTAAACCTTATCACCTCATTTCCAACATAGAACCAAAAAGTCGATGCCGTGTCATCGACATCCCTAACATGACACTCCCGAAGTAAAATATGGTGACAAAACTGCCCAGACAATACCATATCACTCACATCCAAAAAATAACCAAAACATGTCACTCTAAACATATCCAGTTGTTTATGTGAAAGAATTGCTTTAATAAGTCTAATACTCTCCCAATTGCAGTATCCACTAATCGAGATGGAAATCGATCATGTTCCTTAATTTTGAGTGATTCACGTAGTTTCTTTCGACCCATGCCGCTTAACGTGGAAGAAAAACACTTATGACGATATCTAACTGATCACAAATCACAAATCACAAAATACGATCATCTTTCATAAATCAAACACACACACAAACACTCAAACATTTAATTACACACTCAATATAATCAATGATATTATATAATCAGCTCACTTGATAATTATCAAGAACCCACACAAAGAGTCAACATTAGCTCTTAAAACCACTTTACAGGAAATAAAACAATATGCATATCTCAGATACTCATATACTTAGCATCCACAACTAATCTAACACAATGACGGAATTCCTCCTTCCAGAAACAGTCACCATTCATCCTACAATGTTAAAGAAAATTTAACTAGCATAATTGAGGTTTCTTTGATTAGAGCTATTAAAAAAAAGCTACAAAGAAATAATCAATCTACAACAATTACAATCAATCAAATCCAATTGAACAAATAATCAATCTTGCAAACCCAGTTGAACAAATGGCGTGACAGTAGAGAAATAAAAAACCACAACATTTTGCAAATCAGGTTCAACGACAATCAATCACAAAACAAAATGAAGTCAATTGGAAAACAACTGATTTCAACTGATTTCAATTGTTAGCTCGAGTAATTTACCTTGGAATTTTAACTGATTTGTTGGGTACTTGGGTTTAAGTCTCAACTGAGAAAGCTTTATGCTTCTTCGGTTGACCGGCGACGAGTGGTGAATGGCGATGAAGACCAGTGAAGACCTGCGAGTGGCGACGACGACTGGAGATTCAGTTGCAGAACGAGTGGCGACGATGAGTGACGACCTGCGGGATAGTGACCGATGATGAATGAAGTGGCGGGATTCCCACGCCTCCTCGTTTCGTGAAGGCCGCATCGACGAGCAGGATTAACGACGGGGAGAGATGGTGAGGGTGACGATCGAAGCAGCGGGATGGTGAGGGATGATGAATGAAGCCACCAGATGCCCACGCCACACGTTCTCGATTTGTGAAGGTCGACGTCGATGAGCCGGATTACCGACGAAGAGCAGCTTCACGGCGATGATGGACGAATTCGGGGTATCTGGTCAATCGGGATGCCTGGTAGGGAGGGTTAGGGCAATTGGAAAATCATGGACGAATTGGGGGTATTTCTCATTAAGGGTAATTTCATCTTTCAGGGGCATGTTTGCTATAATTCTATTTTACAGGGTATATTTGCAATAGAAGCCCTCAGATGGGGTATTTTTACTAAAATCCCAAAACAGTATAAAGGTAAAAAAAAAAAAAGGTTTTCGACATTGTTCGATATATGTGAAAATTGTGTTTTATGTGTTGGGAATAAAATCACGTGATTAAAGTAATTGTAAATACGTTATTAGTAATAGATACCTTATATTCATGTATTCTGTACATTAGATTATCTATAAACTACATAATTATGTGATTGAATTTAGATCCTCTACTGATCTGATTTTTTTTTCTAACCTTATTTAATGTCATGACACATAAACATTGTAGTAAATATATGGTTAAGATGTGATTGATTTTCACAACCACTTTACTAACAACTAATCACATATTCTAAGAAGGTCAGGAAAAAGATTAGATTAGTAGAGGATCCAAATCCACGTGATTATGAATGTCACTTTATCCAATTTTTGTATCAGAGCTTATGATGGTATCAGAGCTTTTTCCTAGCAACTCATGATTTTCTTCGGTATTTTCTCTATATTTGTTTGAAGCTTTTAAGGGTTTTATTCCCTTTCCTTCATTCATCATGGACAACAGCATTGAATCCTTTGCTCCTGCTATTGAAACCTCAACACGGTCTTCTACTCTCGTTGTTGAAACCTCAAGTCCATATTTCATCCATTCTTCTAATCACCCAAGCCTTTTGTTGGTTTCAAAATGCCTTAATGGAAACGATCCATGGTTATCGCTCTCACGACCAAGAACAAGATTGGGTTCATCAACAGCACTATCTGACAAGATGTTCCTTTCATGGCAGATGGTGTTGTTTATGCCAAAGCGGCCCTAGAAATCTGAAAAGGTTTTGATGATCGATTTTCACAAGGTAATGTAGGTTCCATGTCGGTTTGGGTTGTGGCCTTGTGGGATGAACTTGCATCCTATAATGCCTAATCCACATGTTCTTGTGGCGGAATAAAGAACAATATCACATCATGCAATTCCTCATGGGTTTAAACAACTCCTACAATGATGTACGCCGCCAAGTGTTCGCAAGGATTACTTGTTGATTATTCAAGAAGAAAAACAACGAGAACTGAAAATATTTCAATTACAGCAGCTGTGCGAAGCCACAAAGAAGTCGGGTTTTCTTATACCCGTTCTGATGTAGAACAAGTGCTGAGTCCTACATGACTTGGTGGGATCATACTAGATCTAAGATTAAATGACCTTAATTGAAGGGAATCAGCGATATCTTCAGAAATCAACACCTTTGGTGTTGTGTTACGTCCATTTTCAGCCAAATTCCGTCATTTAGGCCCCGAAATCGCAATTCTTTCCTTTTTGGGAAATTTCCATTTTTGTCATAAGTTGACTTTGACAAGCCAGAATCGTCTACCGTTAATTCCGACTTGTTTATGGTCGTTAGTATATTTTATTTCCGTAACTTTTATGATTTCGCTATTTTTGGCAGTTTCGCTATTTATGGCAGTTTTTGATATGTAATCCCGTTTCTTGTCCAACAAGGATTCGGGTTAGGGTCTTTCGCTTTAAATAGCCTTGTAAACCGAAAGGCTCAAATAGCTTATTATTCAATAAAATTTCTAAGGTTTTAACTTTATTCTGGTGGATTCCAATTTTTCATAAGAATTTAGACGTCAATCTAATTCTAGTTACGTTTTCACTGCGTCACGTTCTGACAGCCAAAATAGATCGAGAGGAAACCAACCATCACCAGGATCTAACCTCCATTGCACCCATTGCAGTAGAGACATACACACCGTGGAGACTTGTTACGACCCGTTTGGTCATAGACTGCATCAAGGCAGTAGCTCAAATTTCACAAGCACTCGCAAAGGGAATATGCATGAAGATCGCATCTCGCATACCAAGCCTAATGCGCATCAGGTGCAAATAGGTTAATCAGTCCAATCTGGCCATTCAATGCAGTCAGTTCATAAATTACAACATATTCTTGATGGGTTTTCTGAAGAACAATGCAAACAACTTGTTGATGCCATGGTAAACTTCTCAAAACCAACATCAGAAAATTCCAATGCTTTTGTTAATGCTGCAGGTCAGTTTAAACTACCCATTCCATCTATTAATTGGATTTTTTCTAACCCTTGGATACTTGACAGTGTAGCTACGGATCACATCACATCTAATCATACACATCCTTCTTCCATGCCTTATGTTAACTTGCATACAGGATCATCGGTTCCTACAAGGACTATCTTCTTCAATAAAGAAATAACACTTGAGCATGTCCTCCATGTTCCTTCTTTTTGCTTAGATTTAATGTCAGCTAGTATAATCACAATATCTCTGCATTGTTGTATAATTATTTTCCCTCATTTTTGTGTTATTCAGGACTTAGCTATGAGGAAGATGATTGGCTTGGGTAAACAAAGCAGAGGCTTATACTATATGTCGCCGATATCAAAAGGTTTGATTTCCTGTCATGTTTCACCTTTATCCGCTCTATGGCACCAATGCCTCGGAAACCCTTCACTTGCTCACCTTCAGTTACTTTCCACATTGCTTCCTAAAATGTCCACTTCTTTTGAAAATAATTGTGTCATTTGTCCTATGGCAAAACAAACAAGAAGTTCTTTTTCATTAAGTTATATTTCTTCTAATACATTTTTTACAGTGTAACATTGTGATATTTAGAGTCCACATAAAGTTAAATCACATTTTGGTGCACATTACTTTCTCACCATTGTTGATGATTACAACAGGTGTACTTGGGTTTTTTTTTATGTCTTATAAATCTAAAACACAATTTTTACTAAATTCTCTTTTTTGCCTTAATGCGCAATCAATTTAATGCAAAAATTGAAGCCATAAATACGGATAATGGGTGTGAATTTCTCTCAATAGGGGATTTTTTCCTTACTAATGGAGTCGAATTTCAACGCTCTTGTGTATACACACCATAACAAAATTGCATGGTTGAACGCAAGCATTGCCATCTCCTCAATGTTGTGTGTGCTTTGCGGTTTCAATCCAATCTACCCTTAACATTTTGGGGAGAGTGTATTTTGACAACAATATTCTTGATCAATACTCAATAGGCTCTCTTGATATGAACCTCACCAAGAGTAGTGAGATCCTGAACCAATAGAAGGTAATGTAATTATGATCATGTTCAAATTTGGATTTATAACAAACAATATAAAAGAACTTTCACTCGTTATCTGTAAAGAGATAAGAACCAAATGTATAAAAAATATTGTAAACGCCACACTCAAGAACGAGAAAGTAATTGTGAATGATAAGTAAGAATTTTAAGAACCAAAGAAAAACGCTCTCAATATGATTTCAATTCAAAATCTGCTCCATAAGACATTCATGTGTTCCTTTTAAACTAAAATTATCGAAGACCTAAAAGGGAAAATAATATTTGGCAATTAATGCCTTTACAATAAAAAAAAAGGGGCAATAATTGTCTTACAATTAGGAAAGAAATAAAGACTAACTAATTGACTTGCTCCTTATTTCGAAAGTTGAATTTGGGAAACAAATCAGCTCATTGTTCTTTAGATAATAAAATATGAAATATGCTGAAATGAGAATCACCTCCAACCATACACAAAATAGGAAATATGCTGGAATAAGAATCTCCTCCAACTGTATGCAAAATAGGAAATGTGGTGAAATGGAAATCTCCTCCAACCATATGCAAAATAGGAAATATACTGAAATGAGAATTGATATGAATTCAATCCAATCAGCTGGCTTGATGACGTTTACTAAGCCTTGGTCTTCACGTTGACTCATGTTGGACTTCAACATTTTAGAATCAGCCTAAGTTTCTTGAATCAAGCTATTGATTGCTTATTGAATCTCTTAGCCGTTGCCCTTGTTATTGGGCCAACTAAAACATGCAATGGATCCCTCGGTGCAGGTCCTTTATTCTCATCATCCCTATCTCATTGTTATCCAATAAATCCCCTCTTGAACTACTACCTCATCACCCTCCCACTTTTGCCCATCTTAGAGTCTTTTGGTGTTTATGTTATGCTATTATTGTCCATCCCTTCAACAAAATCGACTCTCATGCTCATCGTTGTGTCTTTGTTGGGTATCCCACGAGTCAAAAGGGATACAAATTGTATGATTTTGACTCCCACCGGTTCATTGTCAGTAGGGATGTCAAGTTCACCATCCACTTTGTCACACTTCAATGACACAGTTGTGCTTCCTTTGCCCTAACTTGATACTGAGAATGTATCGTTTTCTGACACACTGGTCTTACAACAACCATCCATGCCTAGTTCTGATCTGTTTGACAATACTAGGCCTGCTTCTCCGCCATCTTCGTCGGCCCATTTACTTGATCAGCCTATACAGCTCTCTTCGTCTTCAGAAGAACGTAATGAGCCTGATGCCCCTTCTCGTCATTCCACTAGACCTAAGCAACCACCTTCATGGCATTGTGATTACCATATGTCTTATACGACTGTCTCTCATATCCCATCATCCGACTCAGTGCCAACTCTTTCTCCAAGTACCAAACATCCATTGTCTCACTTTCTTTCTTACACTCGTTGTTCCCCTTCGCATCGTGTTTTTTTTTTGTTTCTAATTTCATGAACTACAGAGCTTACATCTTATGCTCAAGCTATCTTAGATCCAAATTGGCAAACTGACATGCATGCTGAACTTGATGCACTGCAGCAAAATGATACTTAGACTCTCATGTCGTTTCCGGTTGGACACAAACCCATAAGATGTAAATGGGTTTACAAAATCAAGTACAATTCTGACAGAACCATCGAGTGTTACAAAGCTTGCCTTGTTGCCAAGGGATATACACAGGTTGAAGGCAATGAATACCTTAAGACCTTTTCACCCACAACTAAACTCACAACCCTCTGATGCTTACTTACTATGGTTGCCTCACGTCATTGGTTTCTTCATCAACTACACGTACAAAATGCCTTTCTTCATGGTGATCTTGATGAAGAAGTGTATATGAATCCTCTTATAGGACTTTGCCAACAGGGGAGAACTTAGTATATCAGCTCAATAAATCTTTGTAAGGATTGAAACAAGCCTTACGCAATTGGTTCTATAAATTTTCTAGTGTTATCTAGAAGGCCAGTTTTAAGCAATCCAAATTGATTATTCACTTTTCACCAAATTTCAAGGCAAGTCATTTACTGCAATACTCATATATGTTGATAACATTCTTGTCACAGGAAATGATAATTCAAGAAATTGAACTTCTCAAATATTCTCTTCTCAAACAATTTCGCATAAAGGATCTTGGTAATTTGAAATACTTTTTGGGCATTGAAATCTCACGCTCAAATAAAGGTATTTATATGTCTCAAAGAAAATATGAACTTGATATTTTATAAGATGCAGGTCTTTTGGAAGCTTGACCTGAGAAATTCCTAATTGAGTAACATTTAAGGCTTACCCCCACAGATGGTGAATTGCTTAATGACCCTAGTACTTATATGAGATTAGTTGGGAAGCTGATTTACCTTACAGTAACCATACCAGACATAGTGTATTCAGTGCAAACAATTCAGTTTATGCATCAGCCCAGAAAATCGCATTTGGAGGTAGCACTACGTGTTCTGAGATTTATTAAGTGAGGATTATTGTTTCCTTCTTCTAATGCTCTAAACTTAAGAGTTTCTTGTGATTCTGATTGGGCAGAATGTCTTACCACAAGACGCTCTATTACAGGGTATTGTATCTTTTTTGGTGACTCCCTTCTTTATGAAAATCAAATAAACAATTGAATGTAGCACGTTCATCAGCAGAAGCCAAGTATCATGCCATGGTTGTAACATGTTTGGTACTAACATGGTTGCATTATATACTTCATGATCTGCAAATCTCACAAAACAATCATGCACCATTCTATTATGAAAATCAAGCTGCTCTACATAGCAGCAAATCATGTGTTCTATGAGTGTAAAAAACTCATTGAGATCGACTGTCACATAGTAAGAGAAAAATTACAAGCTGGCTTGATATCACCTTCTTATGTTCCTTCACAAGCTCAATTGGTAGACATCTTTACAAAGGCTTAGGGAAGGGATAGCTTCTACACATTAAGTGTGGCAAGTTGGGACTTCATAACATTCACTTTCCAACTTGAGGGGAAGTGTTAGGAATAAAATCACGTGATTGAAGTAATTGTAAATACGTAATTAGTAATAGATACCTTATTTGTAATAGACTCCACCTATTAAGGATCAGCCCCAATTATAGACTAAAATAACTCTTGGTCGATACCATATATTCATGTATTCTGTACATCAGATTATCTATGAAATAAATAGCTTTTTTCTCTCTTTGATTCTTATGATTATGTTTTTCTCCTTTTCTTTAAAAAAGCGTGGTTGACAACCATATTTTTATTGTTTTCCATTTATGAAAGATAGAAAGCATTGGCAAAAGTTAATCAATAGATTTTAAAATCTTTGGTTTGAGAAAAACTTGGATGTAACATAACGCACATACATCCTTCATCTTGATTGTACTTCATGATAGGATTGTAGTGAGTAGGGATGTCAAAATTACCCATTAGTCAAGGGACCCGTGGGGATCCGCCCCGTTAAAGGAGGTTTTAACCGTACCATTTAAGTTATGGTATGGGATTGATATTTTTTTCAATCACCCGATTTAATTTCGGTATGGTTACGGGATTTCAAGTCCTCGTCCCCGTAATGTTTATATGATCTTTATCAAAAAGTCATAAAAATATTACATTAATAGGATAAGGATGGTATAGGGTAAAAAACAAATCCCCTAATAGGGAATCCCCGTACCGGCATCTTTTATTTTAATATGGGTATTCATCGGGGATGGTATTTTTCACACAAATTGGTATTAAGGATGGTAATGGAAAACCTGTTCTCGACTCATACTATTGACATCCTAAGTAGTGAGTGAGAGATACATGGTGTATCGTTTACACTCGAGAATATTCCCTTTGTCCATATCAATGTTGCAAAAGTCCCTGATTAGGACCAACTAGGCGCCGTCTAGTCTCTAGTCAGTGGTTCGCCAACCTGACTATGTGGTTTACCGACTAGTTAGTTTAGTCGGTCAAAGTCAATGACTAGTAGTCATTGACCGACTAGGTTTACATTTTTAATGACTTTCTGAAATTTGTTTGAGTTTTTTTTTTGTTTAGTTGTTTATGGATTTTGATTCTTAATATTGAGTTTTTCGAAATTTTATTTTCATCATATAAAAGAGTATGAACATTTACTCAATTACAATAAAAGAATGTAGTAAAAAAAATCCGACCACCGACCGCTGGTCAATTTCCGACCAACCGCCTAGTCCTCGACTAAGCGAGCTAGGCGCTAGGCAGGGGGTCGCCGCCCGACTAACTCCTAGCGCTTTCACTACAAAAAAAAATGCCTATTAGTGATGAACTATTTCCAACGGTGCTAATTGTCGTCTGTCGTGGTACCTTTTCCGATTGCCATATTAGTGCCATCAGAAATGAGTCAAAATATAATACCATATTTCCGACGGCCCAATAACCATCGAAAATAGTCATATAAGCCGTCAATGTTGTTCGTATTTCTAACGGTGCAAAATGTGCCATCGAAAATGAACAAAAATATAATACCACATTTCCAACGGCCCAATAACCGTTGGAAATAGTCTTTATACTGTCGAAAATGAGGAAAAAGTATGCAACATTTCTGATGGCCTAATGGCCGTCAGAAATAGTCCACATTTTCGACGGCATTTTTTGTGCCATCGGAAATAATGTAGTACTATTTTCAACATTATATGTTATGACACTGTCATGGAAAAAATAATTAATTTATTATTATAATATTAATTAATAAATTATAATGAAATGTTTGTGATAATTTATACCTATAGAAAAAAAAATATGACTTCTAGGTCAATATTTTAAATGTATCACTATATGTGTTATTTTTTATTTATCATTTTTTTTTAGAGAAATCAATCTGGCAAAATTTTCGTCAAATATTGTAATTTAATTTTGAATTTTTTAAAATATTATGCCATGAACAATAAAAAATAATTAAAATCTATAGCGATCACTACAATAAAATTAGGCAATAGGGACTAGCCTTTAGGGACAAAACAATGGTACTAATAAGAAATCTACTTTATGTGTACATCGTACTAAATTAAAAAAATATAAAATATAGCAAAATTATTAGTAATTACAATAATATTTAGTTATTTATAATTATGTTTAGTGACACTACTATATCTTTTTTTAAAAAAAATACTATAATAATTTTTTTAATATCTATTTATTTATCATACAAAATAATTCTAAATTTTATTGAAATAAATTAAAAAATATTGATTAATAAAAAATATTAAATTTGTAGTAAACTGTTAATTATAAAAATTAAAATCAACAAGGATATAATATATGTTTCCTATTTTACGATAAAGTAGTAGTAAAATGTAATTTTCGATCAGATAAAGAAAGTATTTTAATATAATTTTACTTAAAAAAAACAATATCAATAATTATATTTAAACATTATACAAAAAAAAATTAGTTAATTAGATCGTATGCAAACATATCAATAGTTTATTGTTATTGGTAAAATTTAGACGATATGACACGACAACAAAAGATAAGAGCCGGGGGGTGCCACGTCACCAGAAGTTAACCTAATCAAATCAACCCAAGATGACTAAAGAACTCTCGTCAAACTCCCCCGATCAAGATAACACAAACGATCAGGTAGGAAGACCTGATCAGGGCTGTCAAGATGGTCGGGGGTGAGGTCGTGATTGGGTGAAACTACTAATCGGGGGGGAATACGAGTTTGGTCGAGTATAATAGCTTGTTGGTTGTGTGACACGTGAACAACATTCAGATTTTCTAAGTTACGACTCCAACACGTAGAGAATGAATACTACTGATATAAGGTGTCTGGAAGCATATTTTGATAAGGAAGTAAATTTCCTTATAGATATCCAAGTCCGGATCAGGCAAGAAATCTAACACAATCAAAAGACAATCAACGCAAAACAAGGAAGAAGGATAACATGACTCCAATAAGTTAGAGTTTCTTTAATTACGGGAATTTTCTTTACTTGTGCACAATAAATTAAAGTTTTATGCATGTATAAATAGACCATAACAACACCTATAAAATGATGAATGCCAATTAAGCATATGAGAGAGTAAACAAGATTGTGTGTGTGTAATTTTTATCAACTTAGTGGATTCTTTTTTCTCTCGCTGATATCGGCAACTGTGGATGTTTCCCTGTATTGAGGTTTTACCACGTAAACCTGTGTTTACGTACTCAACCTTTTCCTATATTTCTCATAACATCGTTGTCAATTTATAATAACTTATTAAACGCTTGATCAATCCTACGTGATCCAACAATCACCGTCAACAACTGGCCCTAAAAGGAGGGGGTGAACCTCCGTTACCACTAAGTTTAAATTTTTTTCGAGAAACGATATCATGACCACTAGTAGAGACAGGCTTTTATCTCTGCGCAACTCAGAAGCCTCGCGTGATGCTAACCCCTTTAATCTTATTTATGTCAGTGCCGCTGGAGAAGAACCATCCTCAAGGGCTCCACCATCAACCAGATATAATGATATTACATCCATAGGTGTAATCGCTGGTATTTCCCCAAACGCATTACGATAAATCCAAGAATCCCTATGGAAAGTCATTGATGACGTCGCTAGACAAAGAATCAGCATAACGGTCACTGCCAATCTGATTTCTCCATATCAACTCTCTACGCCGGTAGTGGCCCAAGATCCCAAGATACGCTCTAAAATAATGGCAACCACTCCAGGAGACACCAGAAATCAGACAGAGATAGGTTGGAGCATCGTGAAAAAAAATGGACGTTCGCATTGAAGAAGCGACCACTAAGAAGACTAGAGAACTGAGAAGCGCAGGGAGTCCGATTCGAGGGAAGACGTAGAGAGGTATGATGGAGCAGAAACCCACCAAGAGCAGGTAGATAAGTATGATGGTCGAAGGAAAATGTCCCGCTCGAATTCAAGTGACGATAAAACTACCCCCATAAGATGTAGAGAGCCAACTCTTATGATCAAACGTGACCCCTTCAGTGTCCAGATCAGTGGGTGAATCCCTAAGGACCCATATGGGCTTATTATGCCAGAAATTTGACTAGCATGGAGAGCTGGAAGGGGAGCAAGAGGTTATTCTCAAAAGAATAGAGGCCCTTGAGCGAAAACAAAACCTGGAAACCCAGTGATTGGAAACTCCGAAAGTCCATTTGCTGGTTCCATAAGGAAGAACAATTTTTTGGAGAAATTCAGGATGTCGCATGTGGAACAATTCAAAGCCAATACTGACCCGCATGAGCATGTAAGGAGGTACCAGAGTGCAATGGCACAGTACAATTATGATGATGCCCTCATGTTTCGGATGTTCCCGCAGACGTTGGGAGATCAAGGATCCAGGTGGTTTGGAACATTGTCAGTAGGTTCCATCAGGAACTTTGAGGAATTGATACAAGTTTTCACCAGGCAGTTCATAGGAATATCCAACAAAAGAGAACCATATCAGCCTTGTCGACCTTAAAGCAAAGAAAGAACGAGAAACTAAAGGATTACTTAACTAGATTTTCATAAGAAGTGTTTGAAGTACAAGATCCCAATGATGATGCGGTAGTGTCAGCATTTATTAATAGTTTACAACACAACCATTTAACTCTGAGTCTAAGACAAAAAGGGCCAACCACATACGCAAGCATGGTAGACTATGTTGGAGGATATGCCATGGTGGAGGAAGAGCCGATAGCCCACGGTGGAGAACTTATACATGTGGGTCGACCCGAGAGCAGCCAAAAACATAAGGATGGCACCTCGAAGAATAGTGGCAAAGGGGACCAGAGAGGTAACAGGGGAAAGGGTAAGGATGGACGCAAAGACGACGATAAGGGTGGCAAGCACTTTAAGCGGTAATACACCAATTACACCACGTTAGCTAGAAGGAAAGTGAAGATCTTGAATGTGATAGAAGATAATAATTTGTACAAAAAGTCCCCGAGATAGTCGAGCTTTGCTAGTAGAGACACCACCAAGAACTGTAGGATTCACCAAGAGAATGGCCACGAAACCTCCAAGTGTTATCAACTAAGGGATTACATAGAAAAACTTATCAGAGAATGACATCTTAATAACATGATCCTTAAGAGTGGGGATGACAGATACAAGGATACCCCGATGAAGAAGCGCGAGAGAAACTAAAGGAGCCCTAGAATAAATTTGGATAGTGGGGTAATCAACACTTTTTTTGGAAGGCCACACACCAGAGTTAGCAGCCGAGAAAGAATTACCGAGGTTAGAGAAGCCATAGATGGGTAGAGGAATCTGGAAGTAAAATTGTTTAGCCTCTATCAGAAAAAATTAAATCAAGGACGGGACCCCATAGTCTTTACTAAGGTAGACTCACATGGATCGAACGTAAGGCCAAATGATGCGATTGTTGTGTCAGTTCGTGTGGCACATAGGGAGGTAAGAAGAGTGTTGATTGACAATGAGAGCTAATTAGATATCCTGAGTGTGGAAGTGTTCAACCAACTTGGGTTTTATAGAAAAAACCTCCAGCCCCTCGAAGTCCCATTGAGAGGCTTTGGGGGAGCGGAAGTAAGATCGTTGGGAACAGTGAAGTTACCAGTAGAGATTGGGAGCTTTCCCTGCACTAAAACGGTGTTGAAGGATTTTATGAAAATTGGATGTATAATGCCTTGCTTGGCAGGTCTTTCCTGAACAAATCAAGAGATGTGATAGCTACCTATGTCTTGACAGTGAAGTCCCCAACAGAGGGGGGGGGGAGGTGGGGGTGAGTGTCAAGAAAAGTTCACAAGAATGGGCAAGAAAGGCCAATCTAGTCGTATACATGGAAAAAGCAAAACCGAGCGTGATGTAAGTAGATAACCAAAGAAATGATGAAGGTTCAAAGATGGATGAAGGAAAAAATACCACAGAAACGTCTATCCGGTTCGACCCGGACCCAAGGGAGACATCTCCAAAAGACATTAAGACTCGGGAAGGTGAGCAAACTGAGGAAGTCATAATTGACGAAGGTAATCCCGATCTGACTATAAAATTGGGGGGTTTGGTTAGCGGAGGAAGTTCAGAATAGGATGATTGGCCTCTTGAAAGAGTATAAAGACGTGTTCGCTTGGAAACACGAAGACATGATAGAGATCGACATGAAGATAATTCCATATTATTTAGCGGTTGATCCTAATCAGTAACCAGTCATCCAGAAGAGAAGGCCATTTAACCTAGAAAGAAGCAAGGAATTCAAAGAAGAAGTGGATAAATTATTGATAGACGGATCCATAAGGGAAGTAAAGTACCCCAAATGGGTTGCCAACGTGGTGTTAGTGAAAAAGAAGAACGGCCAATGGAAGATGTGTGTGGATTTCACTAACCTCAATAAAGCATGTCCGAAGGATAACTTCTCTTTACCTCGGATCGACCAGCTAGTGGATGCAATAGTCGGTCATGAATTATTAAGCTTCATGGATGCTTACTCATGCTACAACCAGATCCGAATGTTCAAACTCAATAAAGACAAAACCTCATTCACAACTGATAAGGGGTCATACTGTTACAAAGTTATGCCTTTTGGCCTTAAGAATGCTAGGGCGACTTACCAGAGATTGGTAAACAAGATTTTCGCTCGACAAATAGACAAAAATATGGAGGTGTATGTAGACGACATGTTGACAAAGAGCATGACATCCGAAAAACATGTAAAAGATCTCAAAAAGATGTTCGGGGTGTTACAAAGGTTCAGCATGAATCTCAATCCAAAGAAATATATTTTTGAGGTGCCTTCAGGAAGATTCCTTAGATTCCAAGTTCATCAAAGAGTAATCAAAGTAAACCCAGAGAAAATAAAGGCATTGGAAGAAATAAGGTCCCCAAAAACATTAAAGGAAATTCAAAGGCTAACAGACTGCTTAACATCTTTGAACCGATTCATAAGCAAATCAATAGACAAGTGCTTACCCTTTTTTAGAGCAATCAAGAAGGACAAGGGGGTAGAATGGAAGGATTAGTGTGAGCAGGTATTCTGAAAGATCAAAGAGTACCTAGGTAAATCACCAATCATGTCTAAACCTCTTTAAAGGAGAAATGATGTACCTATACCTATCGGTGACACCTGTGGCAATAGGATCGGTGCTGGTCAGGCTGGACGAGGGGGTATAAAAGCTAGCATACTACACAAGTAAGGCTTTACTACCAGCTGAGACAAGATACTCACCAGCTGAATAGATGGTATTGACACTGGTAATTGCAGCAAGAAAGCTGAGACCATATTTCCAGGCATATAAAATTGAGGTCTACACAAATTGCACGTTGAAGCTGATTCTATCTAAGCCTGAAGTGTCTGAGAGGTTAACAAAATGGGCAGTGGAATTGAGTGAGTTCAACATAGCGTATATGCCAAGAGCTGTAGTAAAGGGGCAAGTGGTAGCCGACCTAGTCACCGAGTTCGCCGCACCAAACAACGAGGTTATCAGGATGCTGAAAGAAAAGGAAGAATTTATCTGGAAGCTGCATGTGGATGGATCATCAAACACGTATGACAGCGGGACACCCTAGAAGGTGATCAGGTATAATGTGCCTCACGATTTGACTTCAAAGCCACTGACAACATGGCTGAGTACGAGGCACTTTTGGCAGGACTTAGAGTTTACACGGCACTGGGAGCAGATGAGTTGGAGATATTTAGTGATTCACATGTGGTGGTAAACCAAATCCAGATGAATATCAGGCCTAGGATAGCAACATGGTTGTTTATCTAGGGATAGCCAAGATGTTGCTTGGAAGGTTCAAGGCTTATAGGATTACTCAGATCCCGAGGAAGAAAAATGAGAAATCAGACGCTTTGTCAAAATTGGTGTCGGTTATTATTAGTATACTGTCAAAGATCATCCCAGTGGCTCATCTCAAGAGATCGAGCATCGAGGATCAAGGGGAAGTACTGGAAGTAGGAACGATTAAAGAGACACATACCACTAGGATGACCATGATCAGGGAAATCTGGAGAATGGAAAACTATCAACAAAAGTAACTGAAGCAAAATGCCTCAGGTATAGAGCTAATAGATACTCAATAATCGGAGGAGAATCATACAAGAGAGGATTTTGAAGGCCTTACAGAGGTGCGCTTTCTCAATAGAGAGCAGACATATATTAGAAAGTATCCACTAGGGGTGGGCGGAAACCACGTCGGGGGTAAAAGCCTAGCCCACAAGACCCTCAGACAAGGCTTCTACTGGCCCGTATTCCAAGATGCTCAGGCAGTCGCGAATCAGTGTCGTAAATGCCAAATGAAAGCTAATGACATTAAGAGGCCGCGAGTAGTTAAAGAACATGGAATCACCTTGGTCGTTACTCATGTGGGGGTTAGATTTGATTGGCTCAATGCCAACAGGAACCAAAGGAGGAGCAAAGCACACCATTGTGGCTATAAACTACTTTACAAAGTGGTTTGAGGCAGAAGTGTTGATGCATATAAATATAACCGAGGTTAACATGACCAGTTTTGTGAAGAAAAATATCATCTATCGAGGACAAAAAAATCACAGATAACGGGACCCAATTGTTTGGGTTTATGGAATAAATAAAATGAAAAGTTCAATTCATTCTTGTTGTGTTATTTTTTTTATAACTTGAGCATATTAAGATCCTAGATTATCGGATGTAATCCCAAACTATGTATACGAGTATCATATATGGATGGATACAGTGAGAGACGTGCAATCTAAAAAGTCCATAGATAGCAAATAAAGATGGGTACTTAATTTATGGTTAATCTATAGTCACGGTCCATTCCGTAATGTACGGTGATTCTATCATGAATCATTCATATGAAAATATGGGAATGGATGCACCTTGTATGATATGATCATATAGGACTGGGCCATGATATATATGAATCTCTCACCAATATCTGTTTACCGATGAGGTTTATATATATCAACTAATGATGACTATATGTGGGTGATCTTAATCCTGAGTGTCTTATCGACTCTTTCAGGTTAGGTCGTGGTCTTTGATATATCATAGATGAGGTCGGATGCAGTTTCTGATCTATATACTCCGTATGTTTAGATGGCGGTTTGGCTTGTGGCTGGGAAGGTTTTTACACAATACGGAATCCACTACTTCTTATGAGAAGTAGATGGTAGTTACTTTAAGGGTTGATTCAGGGCTTGGACAATATGAGCGCTCTCCTAATTCCGTGAGGAAATAGGATTTATTGCTCATTAGAGGATCAATGATACTTAAAGGATATATATAGTTAGAAGGGTACAACAGACATTATGACCAAACTCTAATTATGAACTACTGTGGACGATCACACCAAATGTAATAGCTATATCGATAGACGCCGAGTTGTATCGGTCTGTGTAAAAGTGTATGCACTTAAAAGAATGCAACTTCGAGTTTTTAATGGAATAATACCGGAGTTAATAATCAGGGAATATTAATTAAAGAGTTTAAATAATGATTCTGATGATTATTAGAGCTCAAAATACTGTGAGTCCATTAGGTCCCCTTGCTAGCCCGATTGATTTACGTAACAAGGGTAATAGTTAATCAATTGGATTATCCAATTAATTGTGTTACGAAAGTGACACGTATTTTTTCAGGAATTAATTAAATAATGAGATTATTTAATTAATTTAATTAATTAATGATAATGATTATAGTAATTAAATAATTAGATTATTTAATTGTGTAATTAATCATTAGTTGGAGGATGTTGATTGATATTTAATTTTTTAAAGATAAAATAATTTGATTATTTTATTTTTATTAAATTAGATATTTAATTTTGAATTTAAAGAGTTTGAATTCAAAATAAATTGATTAATATCTTTAAAGAAATGAGATATCATAAAAGATTTAAATTGATTAGTTTTAACATATATATATATATATATATATATATATATATATATATATATATGTTTTCAATATTAAGAAATGATAAATACAATCAATATGATAAAGAACAATGCACTAATTAGAGTTAGCATAGGATGCTAACTGATGGTGCGTGAATCAAAGAAGCACACAAATGTGCAACAATAAATTTGCATTAGATGCAATTTGTTGTGTACATGAAAGCAAACAACACACATAGCAGTCATCTCAATTTGCTAAATGGAAATTGGGTGCGTGAGAAACAAATCAGAGCAAGTGTGCAAGTTTGTATGCATGAAAGTGGATGGTGTGTATGAGATCAAGATAGGCACGCATCAATTCAAAAGTTTTGTTTTGATCTGATTGTTTGTGTGCGTGATTCAAACAGAGAGAAAAATATTTTGTGTTCAAGTTTTGTGCATTGATACAAAAGAAAGAGTTTCTAATTTTCTCTACATCCTCCATTCAAATTCCTGAGATCGTGACATACCAACACGCAGTTACCAGTCCCGGGAGATAGCGAGGAAGATCGAGTAGTTCAGACAGGAGCATATCATAAAGTGAATGAGCCTCCAAATGTTGGTAAGGTTTTAGATTTTACTCTTCTTATTTATTGCTAATAGTCGAATTTAGCTAGGGACCCAAGGGAAATTCTCCACTCTCCTAGCTCTAATCCAAGCTCGAGATTACCCACCATGGAACTGTGGATCCTAGGGTCGAGCTGTGGAGCCACCCCGTAGATGCGAGGAAAGATCGTTGAGCTCTGGGAACACCCAAGGTGGTGCCTGACATGACCGTATCGAGCCCCTTACACCGAAATAAGAACTCAGAGGAAACCCGATGCACGATGATCCAAGTTCCCCTAGATCGAAGCTACCTCTTAACCTCCCCAGAAGCCTGTTGTCCTCTCCAGACATAAAAAGGAACCTATGAAGGTATCAAGTGCATGATATAGCATCGTTCCATTTTGCCATAAGAAGATTCGAACTTATCTAAAAGGAATTAGGGAGCTCGTCGAAGCCCATCGTCATCAAAGAACGCCCAAAGAGGTCATCTCAATCTCCAAAGGACTTGGAAAGGTCAGACCAAGCTCTTGGTGTCAAAACTAGAACATAGATACACCTCTCTCGCTCTTCGAGGGAGTGAATGCCATGCTCAACGACATCCATGGGGGATCACACCTTGAAGGCACACAGGATCATATCTACACTCCAACGAACATTAAAACACCGTGTACGTGCAGGGCAAGTGGCAAAGTCCAAAGAAGAAACAAATTTATCCCTTTTATAGATATTCTCGATTCCTTAATTAAACCAAAGTCAATGACATTTAAACAAAAGATCCCACCCTATAAGGAGGGATTAGATTTGAATAATTGGGGAGGGAAAACCCTGATTCTTAACCAAATCGAACTAAGTATGAATAGGCCCAATCAAGCACCGAAAAGAGGGATCCGAGGAAAGGAAAAGGAAAAGAAAAAGTAGAGATTGATAGACTTGAGTTTAGCCTAAATTCTATAATCAGAACACAGTCATCCCTGTGTTCTACTATTCGATAGGCACGGGTTGCCATCCTATTGTATCCCATTGAGATTGAGAGTATTTGAGAGATTTTTTGTATGGCATACAAGATTTATAATAAAGCTCTATATTCCCTTTCTCATTGTATTCACATTTAAGCACCACATTTGTTCGAACAATCCAGGCACAAATGGTACCAACCCCCGGCCACCTCCTCTGTGGTAGTGGTCCCGAGGGTGTTAACTGGAATTTCTCACATTGAGCAAATTTTCCATTAACAATTTCTGGCACCATAGAAGTCACCTTTTCTTTCCTTGGGCAGTCTCTCTCAACAAGATTGATCTGTTTGGATTTTGGTCCATAATGGCCTTTTTATTGATTTTGACTATTGAACAAACTCACCCTCGGAGCGATAAACGATTTCTCTGTTCTTCCTAGACAACCTAAGTAGAAAGGTAAGGCGAGCTAGTAAAACCCAGACGTGGAGCATATGGTAGCCGGAAATCCTGCCCAGTTCCGATTAGGCCCTTAAAGCGCTTTACAAAATGTTTTGTAAATGAAAGAAGCAAGGGTCAATGGAATTGAGGTTGAGGAAGTTCACGAAACCACAACAGCTATTACGAACCGAAAGAGAGGAATTCTTACTTTGAAGGCCAACCCGACAACCACCTACTGTACAAAAACCACTGTCCATGGCCAAGGCAAGTGCCATAGATTTAGTAGTTGTCGGAAGTGGCAAGTAGACCAAAAAAGAGAAGAGTGCCAGCTCAAGAGATGTCGTTTCTAGTCTATCTGTTTCTATTTCTATATATGGAAAGTTCAAAAATCATATAATAATCTAGAAATTGAAATAGAAAAGAAAAAATGAAGCCTAATGAAAGAGAAAGGAACCAAGGAAAGCCTCTCTTTATCTCACCTGTTAGAAGCGAAACCCAAACCATTGATTTACTTGTCAAAGTTTCCATTCCTTAGAGGTTTTGATCCTTTTCCTCGGAGGAGCGGAGCAAAGGAAGTGAGTATGCTGCTAAGCTACATTAGAATCGTCGATAGGGGATAGACAAGAGGGGGGGACACCCACACCCAGTTAATCAAATCAACAGTTACGTGTTTGTTATTTTAAAGGAGTAATGAGGCTCCGCTCCTCCCAGGGACAACTCGAAGCTTTGAGACAACCTTCGGCTGCATTGACACAAAAGTCCCTGAGGAAGGGGAGAAAATCCGGACGTCACAGCTAAGCTCCGGCCTAGCCAACTGTTGTGCGGGTTTCTGGTCATCCTATGAAAAGCCAGGCCACGCTCGACCAACAAGCGGCTGCCTTCGTGGAGAACGTCCTCCTTCGTCTGCTCACTAAGAGCATTATGGTCTAACCAGCAAATCCCAACACTCAAAGAGAGTCGTGCAGGCCTAGAGCTAGGTAGCTTGCCTTGATAGCTTGGGACCTCTTGCTCCAAAGTCAGCCCGCGATAGAACCGGGACTCAATCTTTGATCCGATATAGGCTAAAGCCCATGCCCCCAGTTCCTGGAAGACCATCACATTACCAGCCCAGACGAGTTAAATCTACAGCGGACGTCCTGCCCTAAGAGCACCGAGAGGCTCCTCACCTGGAGGCTTCAAGGAGGGAAGCCCGGGCTAGAAGGGAAGGTAGCCAGCAAAGCCCTCATACAAATCCCATTCATAGAGAGAGGACCAAGTAGATATCGTCTGTCTATCGAAGGGATCTTACAGCGATGAGTCCGAGGTCAACTCAAAGAAACCTAGAAACAAGCGCCTGAGAGACCAGCTGGCAAAGCTATAGAAAGAGATCCAGTAGATATAGAAGGGAAAGCACAATGAAGACAAGAAGGATCCTTTAAGCAAGATGAATGCTTCCTTCACCTAAAGGATCCGAAAGGCCGAGCTCCCGCTAAAATTTAAGATGCCGACAGATAAGTTCTCCTGAACAGAAGACCTTTTAAGCCACCTGGAGAGCTTCGTCCAGCATATGGAAGTCCATAATACCACCAGGGCTAACATATGCATGATGTTCCCTACCATCTTACTGACTACGTAAAGAATTGGTTCAGGAAACTATCTGCTGGAAGCGTGGATTCTTTCATAAAACTACCAACAGATTTCTGTTCGCAATTCCATGGGGTCAAACCGTGTCCAAAGGATCCCAAACACCAGCAGTATGTGATCCAGAAGCGAGGTGAGACACTCCGGTCATACATGGAACTCTTCCACAGGGAAGTCATCCAGATAGGAGTCTTCATTGAGAAAGAGTCATTTGCCAACTTCCAACGGAACCTGTGGGTGGGTAAGTTTTTTCGATCCTTTGCCAGAAAACCTCTAGAGACCTATAATGAGGCCTATAACTGTGCTCTAGAGAAAGTCAAATTGATGAACAACTCAAGGTCAAGATGGAGTATGACGATATGAGAACGATGAAGCTCTAGAAGAAGGAATCTCTCAGACCTGAGCCAGCTCAGAAAAACCAGAACAAACCTCCTAGTAGGTTGACATATTGCTTCCCCACTTCTCAACCCAAGCAAGAAAGGTATCCAGCAAGGCGCTAGTTTTGCCTCATCTCAGGACTGTAGTCCATATAACATGAGATGAGAGAGGTATGATCACTACACCCCCTTAAATACATCTCGTGAAACAATCTATCTCTTCATTCAGGATAAGGGGCTACTACAGAAGCCCGCACCCTTGAAAGCCCTAGTAGATAAGAGGATTTGGTACAAGTACTACGACTTCTATAAAGAAGTGGGTCATAACACTTCAGAGTGCTATAACCTGTGTAACCAGATTAAGGCTCTGGTAAGGGGAGGATGTTTGTAGAGTTCTTACAGCATGTCAGGGATAATATTTAGACTGGAATGGAAGTACAAGCTGAGATCCGTGAGCACGCTGAGAAAAGAAAATGGGAGCAGGCGGATCCGATGTAGCAAATCCAGTTGATACATACCATCAGCGGAGGGCCCACTCTGGCTAGCACTTCCAATAATTCCAGAAAAAACCACGTGAGGAAGATTCCTCTTGCAGATGAAGGTCGGGGTATCTTCAATGTTGACTTGAGCCCGACTAGCCCCTCCCATTCAGCATAGATTATTTTTACCGAGGCATCATAACATCGTCCAGCCTCATGAAGATTTCATGGTGATCACGGTACAGATTACCAATTGCGTGGTCCACTGCGTGCTAGTCTACACAGGCAGTAGTATCGACATCATCTTTAAAGATACCTTGGAGAAGTTAAAATTAAAGCAGTGATGTTACAATAGCTGCACAATCCCGCAGTATGGATTCGCTGGGGACTCGATCGGTCCAGTGGGATCAAAGATCCTTAAAGTGATCGCTAGAACCGTACCTCTCCAACAAAATGTTATGACAGACTTCGTTGTGGTTGATACCTCGTCGACCTACAACACGATACTAAGAATACCATTCTTATCTTCCTTGAAATGAGTCATGTCCATCTACCACAACGTTATAAAATTTCTAATAGGGGATAAGGCAGGGGAGGTGTGTTGTGACCAACAAGCAGCCAAGAAATGCTACACAGTATCTGTCAATCCGACAACTTTAGCTAAATAGTTTGTACAAGTTATAACGATCCAGGGTGTAGAAACGCCCGGGATGACCTCAAAGGATACGAACCCTGCCAATCATCTAGAAGATGACTCTCTAACGCTGGAGGAGGGAGAATAGAGCAAAGAATAGGCTAGCGGGCACCCTGTGGAAAGCTAGAAGAGGTACACATCAGGATTGACGATCCCTCAGGGCTGTCAAGGTCGGACCTAACATTGAGCCGGGAGTGAAAAAAAATTTGATAGGGCTTCTTCGAGAATTTAGTGACATTTTTGCTTGGAGTCATGATGAGATGCCCGGGATCCCCATATCTTTAGCTGCTCATCGATTAGCAGTGGATCCAACCTTCAAGCCCGTCAAGCAGAAGCAGCGTCACTTTAACACTGAAAGAAACACTACAGTTCAGGAGAAAGTGGACAAGCTTATCAGAACAGGCTTCGTCAGAGAGGTGCGCTACCCCGAATGGATCGCCAACTTAGTCATGGTCACAAAGGAGTATGGGAATTGGCGTATGTGCATCGACTACACTGACCTTAACAGGGCATGTCCAAAAGACAGTTTTCCTTTGTCGAAGATCGATCACTTGGTTAACTCCACATCCAGAAATAAGCTCTTTAGCTTAATGGTTACGTTCTCGGGGTACAATCAGATTAAGATGCACCCAACAGATCAAGATAAGACCGGTTTCATTACCGGACAGGGTCTGAACTGCTACAAGATGATACCGTTTGGACTTAAGAATGATGGGCTACATACCAGCGGCTAGTTAACAGATTATTCAAGCTCGAAATCGGAAGGTCGATGGAGGTGTACATCGACGACATGATCACAAAATCAAAATCTGTAGAAGGACATCAAGATGACCTTCAAAGAACTTTTATGATCCTAAGGGAGAATCAAATGCGATTGAACCCCTCCAAATGTTCTTTCATGGTAACTGTAGGGAAGTTTTTGGGCTTCATGGTTCATGAGAAAGGTATAGAGGCCAACCCAAAAAAGTTTGAGGCTATCTTGGACCTAAAATCCCCCACATCACTTATATAGGTACAAGTCTTGAACGAACATGTAGCAGCGCTCAACAAATTCATTTCTTTCTCCACCAATAAGTGCCTCCCTTTCTTCAAAGCTATCAAGCAGGAGAGAAACAATAAGTGGGATCAAGAGAGCGAGCAAGATTTTCAAGCTTTGAAGAGATATCTGAGGAGCCCTACATTACTAGTTAAGCCAACTCCCAGAGAGGAGCTGCAAATCTAGTTGGTTGTTTCAGATACTGCAGTAAGTGAAGCTTTGATCAAGGAATGTGGAGACAGGGTCTAATGACCTATCTATTAATTGAATCATGATATAACCAAACCAAAGAAAAATTATACTCTCTTGGAGAAGCTTGTCTATGCTCTGGTGACCTTGGTGAGGAAGCTCTGTCCCTACTTTCAAGCTCACTCAACAGTAGTGGTGACGGACTAGCCTCTCCGCCAATTTTTACAATGGCCTAATGTATCCGGGAGGTTAGTTTTATGGGCACTAGAGCTCACTCAATTTGACCGAAAGTATAAACCCAGGACCGCAATTAAAGCCCAGGCTTTGGCAAACTTCGTGGCAGAATTCTCAGCGATCCCAAGCCAAGCGACCTCCGCAACAACGAATCTAGCTTCTCAGAAGGTTTCAGAGATCGACAGCTTGTCGGAAGGTTGCAAGTCCTGGATCCTCTAAACAGATAGAGTGTTCGGGAAAGCTAAGGTAGGAGTTGGCATAGTTCTAATAGACCTAGAGGGGACCGAATGCTGTCACTGCTTCAGATTCGGGTTTAAGGCCACTAACAATGAGGCAGAGTATGAAGCCCTTCTATCCGGGATGAAGGCAATCGTCAAGCTTGGGGTCGACTACCTACAGGTCAGGAGTGACTCATTACTCATCGTCAATCAAGTTTTCAGGATTTACACGGTAAAAGGGGATAACATAGTCGCCTACATGAAGCAACTCCAACTACTTAAAAATAATCTTATGGGATTCAAGATCGAGCAGGTGCCTCGACAACAGAATCATCAAGCAGATGTCCTAGCTAAGATAGCCATGAATGAAGCCCAAGCCTTACCATGGAGAGTTCCTCTCCAATTGATCTTCTAACCGAGCATAATAGCAGGTAAGGAAATTTTCCCCATAGATCATCAGTCTTGCTGGATGGATCCAATAGTTGCTTATCTCCAATAAGGAAAGCTTCCCGAGGAGCCTGATCAAGCTCGAAAAATCAAGATGCTCTCTGTCCGATATTGTCTGGTGGATACCTCCACAGGAGAGGCATATCATTTCCTCTGCTTTGGTGTTTGCATCCTGATGATGCCAAATGGGCGTTGAGAGAGATTCACTCTTGGGACTGCGGGAACCACTTTGGCGGGCAAGCTTTAGCATACCAAGTTTTTTGTATGGGGTATTACTGACCAACTATTCACCAAGACTCGAAGAGCTTTGTACAATCTTGTGAACCGTGCTAGAGGACCTCCAACCTGAGTCACCTACCATCGGAGCAATTTTTATCCCTCAGTTCACCCTACCCCTTTGCTATGTGAGGGTTCGACCTGATCGGACCACTTCTCACTGCTCCTAGGCAAGCGAAACATATATCATGGCAATCGACTATTTTACAAGATGGGCCAAGACTGGGCCTCTCTCCCAGATCACGGAAGAGGATACACTATGATTCACCAAAAATAACGTTGTTTGCAGATTCGGGACCCCTCTAATCATTGTAGCCAACCTAGGCAAGCAGTTTGACAATGCCCGATTCAAAGACTTTTGTGAAGGTTTGGGAATCGACCTCAGGTTATTTTCAGTAGCCCACCCTAAGACTAATGGGTTGGTAGAATCCACTAACAAGACTATCAAGAAGATGTTGAAGAAGAAATTATAGCAGCAGAAAGGTAAATAAGCTGAGGAGCTTCCTGAGGTTTTCTGGGCATACCAGACTACAAAGAGAACAGTTACCGGAGAGACACCTTATTCTCTAGCCTTTGGGGTTGAAGCAGTCCTTCCCTTCGAGCATATGCTGACCTCCTTTAGGGTATACACTTCGAACCTGAAAGTAACAAGGTCAAGCTCCGAGCTAATATAGATCTCCTAGAAGAGAATCATGACTGGGTAGCTGAGAAATTGGCGATTTACCAGAGCAAGATCGCTAGGTATTTCAATAGAAAGGTCAGAACCCATAACTTTAAGGAAGGGGATCTAGTTCTCAAGAAAGTGACCTTGAATACTCGGTAAAGGTCGGGTGGGGTCCTATGACCCAACTGGGAAAGGGCCATACTTGGTGAAGTTAGTGGTTCGCAAGGGGACATACAAGCGTTAAGGTATGGATGGATAGCCCAACGATCGTACCTGGAATGCAAATAACTTAATGAGGTTTTATCCCTAGGCAGAGGACTTGTGGAGCAGAGTACATCCATTTAGGTTTTAATAAAATTCCCAACAACGATGTACTACTTTTTGATCATCAATAAAGTCTGTTGTTTCTCCATCTCTGATTATGTTCTACATTAATTTCTTTGTATCCGATTAGGTTCTACATGGGTAAGTTCGACATAACTGCCTCAAGACCAGGGATTAACCAGGGAATCCCCCTCGCTACCCCTAATGCCTCGGTTAGGCACCATCGCCTGCCAAGAAGGGTCTGAGTATAAGAGCATGGTTTCCATTTAGATCTTAAGACCAGGGATTAGCCAGGGATGCCCCCTCGCTACCCTGATGCCTTGGTCGAGATACCACCCCTAAGAAGAGTCTGAGTGTAAAAGCATAGCTGTCAGCCAGATCTCGAGACCAGGAAATAGCCATATAGCCTTCATGATGCCTTGGTCAGGCTACCACCCCCAAGAATGGTCTAAGTGTAAGAGCATAGCTGTTATCCAGATCTCGAGACCAGGAAATAGTGAGATAGCCCTCTTGATGCCTTGGTCGGGCTACCACCCCCAAGAAGGGTCTGAGTGTAAAAGCATAGCTGCCATCTAGATCTCGAGACCAGAAAATAGCTAGATAGCTCTTCTGATGTCTTGGTCGGGCTACCACCCCCAAAAAGGGTCTGAGTATAAGAGCATAGCTGTCATCCAGATCTCGAGACCAGGAAATAGCTAGATAACTCTCATAATGCCTTGACCGGGCTACCACCCCTAAGAAGAGTCTGAGTGTAAGAGCATAGTTGTCATCCAGATCTCGAGACCAGGATACTGCTAGATGGCCTTCCTGATACCTTGGTCAGGCTACTATTCCCGAGAAAGGTCAAAATACTGATTTGCTCGATTGATTTCATCATGATAAGATACCTTCTCGAATAATGGGAGAAGAGTTATCAATGTCGATTACTACATAATTTTCGCCTAAGTATCAAACACTTGGTTACTTCTAACCATTGGATTTCATGAAAGTGAGATTGTTTATATCACCAGTTTAAAGATTGAAAAAGGAATCATCGAGGATGGGAGATACAATGCAAGGGGACTCTCCCCCTAAAAGTTATAAATCCCTACCAAGTGCTGGAAATTGGAGCTAGATGTCTACCTAGTTAGCAGGTTTACATTTAATGGTTTCTGTTTTCTGAATTTAATTAAGTCAAGGTTACTTTTGGAGGTCGCATCTATACCGAGGTCAGATTTGAAGCACGTGATTAATCTAAGCAAGTATAGAGGAAATCACAACCGATTTTTCATTAACAAAAATAGAGCCCAACCCCCTATTACGGGCTACATAAAAAGAAGATAAAGCTAATCAAGTTAGTCATGAATAAATCGGGTGTACACCCCCCTTTCCAGGCCATCAAAACAAGTTATGAGTAGATGGAATCAAGCTCTGGCATCCTCCTGATTCCCTCCAGCAGCTGCTCCTCCTCCTCCTCCGTGATGGTCATCGCCCTTTACCCCTCCTTCTGATGGTTGCTCATCTTGGTTCTCCTCCATGACCTAATTAACTACAACCATAACCTCAGGGGGTAGGGTCACCTCACAAGAGGTAGCCACTGCCCTCGTTCCATCTTTATCAACCTCTGGCTCCGTTTAAAAAGGCTCTTCAGAGCGGTCTTGGATCTCCCCCAGAATTTCAAGCTGAATACCCTCAGACTGCTCGTGTTGAACCCTGCTTAACGTCTCCCCGAGACCTGAGACTGGAAAGACCGGAGAAGGAAGAGGAAGAGGAAGAGGAAGAGGAAGATCTAACATGGCTGGTTTTTTCCTAGCTCTGGTCAAGCCAGAAGGCTACGCTCCATCACCATCAAGGAGAGACTTTTCTACAGCCTTGGTCATTCTCTCATCTCTATCCCAACCGGCGATAGTAAGGGAGGGCTTCAGCGACCTGGAAAGAGGAATTAAAATATTCGTCACTAAATGAGGCATCCACTTCCACTTGCAGTTTGGCACCTGAGCATGTAGGGCCGGGTTTTCTACATCTAGCATCTTAGCCTTAGCCTTCCAGGAATCCAGCCATTTTACACGATGTTTAGATCAGAGAGTTTCTTGATCGAGGGATTGCTTTAACCTTTCATTGTCACAATGAAGCTCGGCTAGCTCTACATTCAATCCTTTCTGGTTGGAGGTCATCTCTTGTAATAGATCTTGAGCTCGTGCCAACAACCCCATAGCTTGCTCAATTCAGTCTCAGCTTTAGCCACCTGATCACGAAGAGAGGCTACCTGGTGGCCCATGGCCATGTTGAATTTGAAGGCCTAAAAAAAATTCAAGTTAGAAGGTGACTGAACAAACCATTGCAAGAAAAGATAAAAGATTATGATTACTTCAGCCAATAAGGCAGATCCCTTGGTGATTAGGATATTTACGGGCATTGAAGCCATCATGGAAAGACTGCCACCGGGGCAGAAAGCGATAAATTACCCTAAGACCCGTCAAGCATGGTAAAGCTCGACTGGTTTTATGGGAGAGTGAGAGAAACCCCCTCAACACCAGTCTTGGGGTCCTTCAAATCTCGAGAGGTTGGGAATATAGATAGAGAGGCAGAAACATCTGGCAAGTTAATCGTGGGGGTGGCAGCAGCAGCAGCATGATCCGGGGCAACTAGAAAAGGTGCAGTAGTTGTTGCTTCAGCAGTAACGCTCCCCCTGCTCCGCACCTTGGTTTCCCGCGATACAAGGAGCGCCATCTTGCACCTCAGCTGGGAAGAAGACGAAGCAAGAGCGGACTTTTCCCCAGCTAGAACAATTAGCCCCTTTTTATCTGAGGAAGCTAAAGGGGTTCCCCGACCAGTTCTGGTAAGGAGGGATGGGTGCCAGCTTGCTGGGCTTAGTGGGAAGCTGGGGTAACAACAAAAACTGTTAAAAAAATTATGTGTTAGAACCAAGCTGGCCAAGAAAACAGAACATAGATGGCCCAGCGCTACTTTATTTACGAGGAGTAGTAGTAGAAATTTACAGGTAACGATTCACCCTGTGAGAGTCAAAGGGATCAACAGTTGGGAACTTCAAGTTCACATAGTTCAAGAATGGCCTTCAAAACTGCTTCAGACTTAACGGGTAAGAAATCCCGACCCTATGATGGTTTATCATTAAAGGTTATGGGAACCGTGAACTAGTGCCCACCGATAAAGATCAAGCTCCCTCATTCATCCCCGGCTAGGATCCATTCTTCCTTCCAGGCAGGGTTCTTCTTTGAAGCTCCAGAGATGATGAAGTTGAGCTTGTTCTTAGCTTTCACATAGAACTGACCACGGGGGGCACCAGACAGGCTTCTCTTCAGGAAGAGGTAAGCCAGCTCCTCTGCTCTAGGCACCCTAGTAACCTTGCTCAGCTCGCAATATTCCCGCCACAGCACGCGAAAGCCGATTAGATGCCTCTAGAAGCCAGGCGCTAACTGGAGAGAGGATAGCTGAAGAGCGTTGAGAGCTCGTCGGAGGGTGGGGTGAAGAGCAAGCCTGGCCCCATTCTCAAGGGCCACTACTTGAATTGGAAGCACGAATCTAGAAGGATTAAATACGTCATAATCTTTAGGGGAAACTGAGATGGAAACACTGTCGGGGATGCTATACTTGGACCTCATATGATCGATCGACTGTGAATCAACGGTGGAGTCCGGGATGACCTTAAAGTCGTAGGGAGGTAGCTTCTCCAGAAGAGAACCAGCAACCACAACTTGAACCTCTCCAACCGTGACTCTTTCAGGCTCCCTATCAGAATCCTCATTAACCAGGTTTAGGGGTCTATCAGGTCTGTTAGAAAACCCAGTTTCAATAGCTACGTTCTTGTTTGATCGGCGTCTTTTCGGATTAGGTGGAGAGTCATCGTCATCGAAATCCTTTCGTTCCCATTTTCACTGGGCAAGACTGTTGACTTCCTCACCATCGATAACGGAGTCAATTGAATCACGACTGATTTTCGATATGATAGAGGGTGGGTTGGAGGTCAACGAAGGAAAAGAAAGGGAAGTTTTTGCAAGAGAAAAATGGCAGAAAGAAGTTGTTTGTCTCTTTGGAAATTTTTGAAAATTGAAAGAATGAAAGCGTGAGGAAGGCGGTGAAACAGCCGGGTTTAAATAGGAGTGGATAGATCAGTGACGTCGGTGACATGGAAGCAGAACACGGTCTCTGTGGTAGTGGTCTTGAGGGTGTTAACTGGAATTTCTTACCCCGAGTAAATTTTCGGTTAACATTTATATTGATTACAAATTCCGTGTATACATATTTATTTGTTATTGTAAAAATTTTATCTGTATTAGTTTTGAAAATAATTACGATCTCAAGTTCACTTGTTTTAGATCAATTATGATCCGTGTTAAAAAAAAACCATTTTCGTTGCGTTATCGATGAATGAGGTTCTAACATTTGGTATCAAAACCAATTTTATTTTCGAAACAGGAAATTGTTTTCGATGCTCCTGTATGTATGATTGTGTAGCCAATATTTAAATTGACTGTATGATGTTTTTGTATGTATATTAAATTTTTAATTTATAAAAATATGACTGATCGTTAATTATATGGTAATGTGGGTTTAGGGTTTATGGGTTGTATAATTTTTTTTATCTTAATATTTTTTTTTACTGTTATTGTATTGTAAAAAAAAAATTGTAACCTATATTGAAGAGCCTCCTGAAGAAGGATTCATGAGATGAATTAGAGTGATCTGAAGAGACTTGAAGATTTCTGAAGTTAGAAGAAGACTAAGGAATGCCTTGGGGGTATTTTTATAATTTTAGACTCCAATTCTTTTTACGTTAAATAGTCCACAGTACTCGGTCAATTCATGTATGATTTATATTATGTGATGATTAAAGTATTGTCATGTACACGTGCATCATTCAGATTAGATGTGCCTATACAAATATATTTTATATGTCATAAATGCATCATAGCCCAATTTTTTATGTATTTTTTTAAAATGTGATTAAAATGGGTAAATGCATAATTGTTATGAAAATGAGATTATTTTGTAATGGATAAAAAACTTGGTAATTCTCATTAATATTAATCTAGTTATTGAAGAGTTAAACAAGTTAGATTAGTAGGGTCATTTATTGTAATTAGGGTTAATATGATTAATTACCAAATAGTAAATGAACCGAATAAAGTGTTAGAGTTTTAATAACTAAAACTTGGTAAACACTATCATTGTAACTTGACCTTAGTAAATAGTTTACTAAAACTTAGATTATTTACTAATAGATTAGATTTTTAATAGTAAAAAATCATTAATAATTTATTAGTTAATTAGAATTTGATTCTATTTAGTTAATGCACTAGATAACTTTATTAAAGTTAGCCGTTTGATGTTGCAGAGTCTAGGTGGACTAACGGATTATAGAAAATCCTTATTTTAAAATAGTGAGTGGGAGAGGGATATATGACATATATATCTCGTGGTCTCTATCATTAGTTCAACACCATGAGATCCGAGTGGAGCCTCGTAACGGCTTTGTTTTCGTCCTCTCTAAGAAAGGTTTCCACAAAGATCAATACCAATGTTGACTTCCTAACGGATAGGATTTCTGAGGGTATTTCGGGATTGATCGACCCTAAGGAAGTAATTCTCGAGTTAAGATCGTGAGATCTGAAATGATGGGTCACACTCACGAAGGTTTGATTAAGTTTTGTTAATTAAAAACGTGACTGAATAAACGATGATTGAATGATATGGAATAAAAGTTATTTTAGAATATCATTTGATAGGGAATGTCTCGGTCCAACATGCAAAGACTTGACCGACCCTAAGACCGCACTTCTTTGTGGTATGTTGGATTATCGTGGTATAGTAACTGGTTTTTAGGGTAGTTCTAGTTCGTTAAACATGTTCATGAATCATGTTTAAATTTATGTGAAAGAACTCGCACTTGTTTTTAAAAAAATGATTGAATGAATATTTTATTTTATTTCAGCAATTATGTATTTTGCATTACTTCAAATTCTCCTTATCGACAAATTAACTGGTGATAACTACACTAAGTGGAAACTTAACATTAATGCAATATTGGTCACCAAAGACCTCAAGTTTGTGCTTACGGAGGAATGTCCTCCAACGACTACTACCAATGCCACATGAACTGTTCGTGAGGCATACCGGTGATGGGTCTCATCTGATGAGCAGGCCAAAACATATATGTTGGCTTCTATGACTGACGTGCTTGTCACAAAGCATGAAGCAATGACTTCAGCATTCGAAATCATGGAGTCATTACAAGCTATGTTAAAACAACCGTCCGAGCAAAAGCGATACGAAGTTGTTTGTTCCGATATGCTCACTCGTATGAAGGAAGGTACGTCAGTTCGGGAACATGTCCTGAGCATGATGTCCTACTTTAACATGGCAGAAGTCAGTGGTAGGGCCATTGACAAACCCAATCAAGTGAGCATCATACTGAAGACTCTTTTGAAGAGTTTCGATCAGTTTAAGAGCAACTACGAGAAGAACAAGTTAAAGTTTAGTCTTACACAGTTGCTTAATGAGCTTGCTACCTTTGAGTTCTTAACTAAGGACAACAAAGGTAAGACCGGTGAGGCAAATATTACCGAACAATTTTCCTCCTCAAATAACAAAAAAAGGAAGAGGTCTGCTGGGAAGGCGAAGGGTAAGCACAAACCCAAGAAAGCCCAAAGCAAAAAAAGGGCACCTCCACCGACCAAGGCAAAAGAAAACGTTTCCATTACGACAAGGTCTGGCACTGGAAGAGGAACTGTCCTCAATATCTAGAGGAGGCAGCCAAGAAGAAGAAAATGGAAGGTAAATATGATTTACTTGTTCTTGAACCTTGTTTAGTGGAAGATGATTCTTCACCCTGGATAGTTGATTTGTGGGCCACTAACCATGTTTGTTCTTCTTTGCAATGGACTGATTCTTGGACACCGCAAGAGGAGGGAGCCTTTTCAATACGTGTGGGGTCGAGGGATGTTGTATCGGCCAAAGTAGTGGGCATAATTAGATTACGTTTTTGTAATAATAATAGTTTTTTATTATTGAACAATGTTTTTTATATTCCTGGATTTACACAGAATTTAATTTCCGTTTCTAAGTTGTTAGAACAAAAATATTCTGTTTCTTTTAATAATAAGTCTGTTACTATTGGAAAGAATGGTCTAAATATTTACTCAAGAATTAATGAAAACAATTTATATGTGTTAAGACCGTTAATTCATACAACACGGCTTTACACCGAAATGTTTAAGGTTGAAAAACCAAAAACTAAACTATATAATATTTCTCCAGATAATGACACGTATCTCTGGCACCTAAGGCTTGGTCATATCACCCTTGACCGGATAGTTAGACAAGTAAAAAGCGGACCTTTAAGTGAGTTAAAGGTTGGCACCTTACCTGTCTTCGAATCTTGTATGGAAGGTAAGATAACTAAGAGACCTTTTACTGGAAAAGGGCTTAGAGCTAAAGAACCTTTAGAGCTTATACATACAGACTTCTGCGGACCAATGAATGTTAAAGCTAGGGTTGGTTATGAGTATTATGTCATCTTTATAGATGACTACTCAAGATACGGATACGGATACGTCTACCTAATGCAATGGAAGTCGGAAGCATTTGAAAAGTTCAAAGAATTCGAGTTGAAGTTAAGAATCAATTAGATAGGACCACTACGTCACTAGGATCAGATCGTGGAGGTGAGTACCTTGACCAAGAGTTTAAAGACTCCATGGTCAAGCATGGGATAGTTTCCCAACTCACAGCTCCCGGTACACCCCAACAAAATGGTGTAGCGAAAAAGAGAAATAAAACCATGATGGAATTGGTGAGATCTATGATTAGTTTCTCATCATTACCAAATTCCTTCTGGGGATATGCGTTACAAATAGCGGCATACATTTTGAATGTAGTGACATCCAAATCTTTTCCTAAGACTCCTCTAAAGTTGTGGAATGGTCGTAAAGCTAATTTGTGATATTTTTGCATATGAGGGTGTCCAGCACACGTGCTGAAGAACAGAAGTGGAAAGCTAGACTCTAAGTCTGTGGTCTGGCAATTTGTAGGATACTCCAAGGAGACCAGAGGTGGACACTTCTATACTCCTAAAGATAACAAAGTATTTGTACCAACAAATGAAATGTTTCTTGAGGAAAATTATATTAGTGTCCATAAACTTCGTTCTAAGATTGTACTGAATGATTTGGAGCCTAGTGAGACTAGTGCTTCATCAACAAGAGTTGTTGATCCATAAACATCTGAGAGTCAGAAGGTTCCTGATCAAGATGCACTACCACCGAGACGTAGTGAGAGGGTTGTGAGACAACCTGAACTTTATTTAGGTATAGGTGAGGGACAATGTGTTTTCTCTGCGGATAGTGTGGATTATCCATTGACATTTAAGAATGCAATAGAAAATCCTGATAAAAAGGAATTGCTTAAAGCCATAAATCTCGAGATGAGTCCATGTACTTTAACTCAATCTGGGATCTTGTAGACTTACCAGATAGGGCAAAACCCATAAGGTGTAAGTGGATCTACAAGAGAAAAAGAGAAGTGGACGGAAAGGTAGAGACCTTCAAAGTAAAACTAGTGGCCAAGGGTTATACCCAGAAAAAGGGGGTCGATTATGAAGAAACCTTCTCGCCAGTAGCCATGTTTAAGTCTATTAGAATTCTCTTATCCATTACTGCCAATTTTGATTATGAAATTTAAAAAATGCACGTCAATACTGCATTATTGAATGGCAATTTTGACAAGAGCATCCATATGATGCAACCAGAGGGATTCATGCTCCAAATCAAGTGCAAAAGGTTTGCAAGCTGCAAAGGTCCATCTATAGACTTAAGCAAGCATCTAGATCTTGGAACATCAAGTTTGATGATATGATCAAAACCTATGGCTTCAAGCAGAACGTTAATGAGTCTTTTGTCTACAAGCACATCATTGACAAGAAAGTAGTTTTCCTAGTCCTATACATAAATGATATCCTACTAATTGGAAATGATATAGGAGTATTGTCTGACGTAAAGGGATTCAACTTATAAGGAATCATAAAAACAAACTCTTAGCACTGTCTTAGACATCGTATATCGACAAGATTCTTGTACAATTTTCGATACAGAACTCCAAGAAAGGTAATTCACCTTTCAGACATGGAGTTCACTTGTCTAAGGAACAGTGTCATAAGACACCTCAAGAAGTTGAGGATATGAGACGTGTACCCTATGCATCAGCAGTAGGTAGTCTCATGTATGCTATGTTATGCATGAGACCGAACATCTGCTACGTAAATGGGAGAAGTCAGTAGATACCAGTTCAACCTAGGATTGGATCATTGGGTTGCTGTCAAAACTATTCTCAAGTATCTTCGGAGAATGAGAAATTATATGCTAGTGTATTCCAGACAAGATTTGATCCCATTAGGATACACAAATTTTTATTTTTAGTCAGATAGGGATTTAAGAAAATCCATGTCTGGATCTGTATTCACCCTAGGTGGTGGAGCCATTGTGTGGAGAAGTATTTAGCAATCTTGCATTGCTGACTCCACCATGGAAGCCGAATATGTAGCCACTTGTGAAGCTGCTAAAATGGATGTTTGGCTCCGCAAGTTCTTAAGTGATCTGGAAGTTCTTCCAGATCTGGATAAGCCCATCACACTTTATTGTGATAACTGTGGTGTTGTGGCTAATTCTAAAGAACCAAAAGAGCAAAGCATATAGATAGAAAGTATCATCTCATTAGAGAAATAATGTAGAGAGGAGATGTGATTGTCACCAAGATAGCCTCAAAAGACATTCATGTTGATCCATTTACGAAGACCGTACCGGCTAAAGTGTTTTCAGGTCACCTAGATGGTCTAGAGTTACGTAACATGCCTCACATACTTTAGTGCAAGTGGGAGATTGTTGGGGTTTATGCCCTAAAGATGTTATTTGTAAAAGGATTTACGAAATAAGGAAAATAAAAAGTTCAATTCATTCTTGTTGTGTTATTTATTTTATAACTTGTGCATATTAATATCCTGAATTGCCGGATGTAATCTCGAACTGTGTATATGAGTGTCATATACTGATGGATATAGTAAGAGACGTACAATCTAAAGAGTCTATAGATAGCAAATAAAGTTGGGTACTTTATTTATGGTTAATCTATAGCCGCGATTCATTCTGTAATGTACGGTGATTCTATCATGAATCATTCATATGAAGATATGGGAATGGAGGCACCTTGTATGATGTGATCATATAGGACTGGGCCATGATCTATATGAATCTCTCTCTACATCTTCCATTCAAGTTGCTGAGATCGTGATGCGCCCACACGCAGTTACAAGTCCTGGGAGATATCGAGAAAGATCAAGTGGTTTAGACAGGAGCATATAATAAAGTGAAGGAGCCTCCAATTATTGGTAAGGTTCTAGATTTTATTCTTCTTATTTATATTGACTACAATTTTCGTGTATACATATTTATTTATTTTTTTAATAATTTTATATGTATTAGTTCCAAAAATAATTATGATCCCAAGTTCACTGGTTCCATATCAATTATGATATGTGTTATAAAAAAGGTAAAACTCATTTTCGTTGTGTTACCAGTGAACGGGGTTCAAACACCAATTCGATAGTAACAACTCCAGGAACAAGTGTCAGGACTTTGGCATAAAAAATTATTATGCCACACTAGCTCATCCTCAGACTAATGGCCAGACCGAAGCAATAAACAAGATAATTAAGCATACCCTAAAGGCAAAGCTGGATGCTAAGAAAAGGAACTGCACAAACAGGTTACACGAAGTCATATGGGCATATCGAACCATGGAAAGGGCTTCGATATGAGAGACCCTCTATTCACTAGCATTCATAACAGAGGCAGTGATTCCAATTGAAGTAGTTCATAATTCTCCAAGGGTACAACTCTTCAATCCCAAAGCAAATGTGGAAAAGTTAGAACAGAACCTAGACGAGTTTGAGGAAAAAATGTACCTATATAGGGTAAGGAATGCTGCATATCAGCAAAGAGCGGCCTGATATTACAACTCACATGCCTGAGTCAAGAGATTCCAGCTCGAAGATCTAGTTCTGAGAAGGGTATCACCCAATACGAGAGATAAATCAGTCGGATCATTGGCGGATAAATAGGAAGGGTCGTACCAAGTGGTCGGGTTGGCGGGCCATGGAGCATACCATCTTGCCCTATTAGAAGGGAGCGAGCTACCCAACCTTGAAATGCTCAGTACTTAAAGATGTTGTACCCCTAGGAGTTTTTCATTTTTAAATATTTCATTTTAGTATATAGATAAAATTGCTTTGTTAGCTTATTATTTGATGTTTCTTTTTATCATTCAATAAAAGCCCCTTAGAGGGAACAATTTAAAAAGTCAAGAATGGTATTCTAAGCTTTCTTTCATTTACAAAAGCAATCCCACGGAACCTAGAAATCACTTAGTTTCGATAGGAACGTTAGGAATGCTCGGGAGGCCTCGGTGAGGGGGCCGAAAGCACATGCCGTAAAGAGATTGTATAATCACCGAAACTAACCCGGTATAATGAAACACTGTTAGGGCACCTTCATGCCATAAGAACCTGATGGGATGCGCTGAGAGTTGAATGGGGAATAAAATATCCATGCTAGAAACTATTGCTAGTAAAAGACAAGCTCTCATAAAGATAACATGACATAAGCCACCCCATTGCAACGAATTGATCAACAGACTATTGGGAGACTACCCAATGACTTAGTTGATAGATGAAAGACAAGCGTCTAAAATTAGATACCATGTAAATAGTCTGTAAGAGAACACTACTTGACATAAAAGTAAAGGCAGTGAGTTAGTTGGGGGTTAAACCGTCGATCGGGCCAACATGAACGGCATATCCGACACAGCCAAAAAAATGGGTTCGAGATAAACCCCAGCACACATAGTTGCTTGACCAAAGTTAGGACAATAGACTTAATATAGTTTAAGTTAGTCATGGTCATGCATAAGTTACTTGGTTTATGACGGCGTATCCGAAACCAAGCATGACTAAAAAATGAACAACCAACCAAGAAACAATCGCAATTAGTTGTGTTAGCACGATTTCGATCAAGTCAATCAGCTCGTTGTAAGGCGCTACACATAGATTGAGTCAACTTATAACAACGACCGTGATAAAAATGTTTAATCAAAGGGGTTTGGTTGCAATTGAGATAGTTAACCTGGTGAAATCTAGTATACATAGTTCGAGTTAACAAACGGTTATTACCATCCCCAAAACATTCGGTTCTCAGTCACTCGAACTAACTGAAGTCTCTGAGTGATTCCAGTCATGTCATAAAGTATTCAGCATATATAAAAATTTGTCCAGAAATGAGCAAAAAAGGAAAAAGGTGTTATTAATATCAAAAGTATGGGAAGGATTACAAAGCTACAGTTATATAAACAATGTTAACAAAAGGCGAGGAAAGAAAGTCAAGCATCTAGAGTACTAGAAGGACCTTCAGGTCCAGATCCACCTGAAGAAAGGTCATCACCCACGTAGTCCTTGCTCAGGTCTCCAAAATTCGGCCAGGTAATGTGATCTTCTGGGTCGTTGACCATGAATAGAGAATAGTATATGTCTAGCAAGGGACCAACATCAACTCCCTTGGTCAAAGCATTGCTCTCTTCACCAATACAGAAAGCCACTATGGAAGACTATGAAGGGAGTTCTAGATGCATAGGATGAGGATCCTTCCCGATTGAACAACATTAGGCTCTCTATCTTTTCCTCTATTTTTTTATGGATTCGAGGGACTATTCTTTAAGTCTCTTGATAGTACTGTCCCATTTCCGACATGCATCCCCTATGGACCTCTCATTGCCACCAAAAAATACTCGAGCAGTGGCCAACCCTCTCTCGAATTCTCTCAACATGACAACATCGAAGTCTGGATACCTCTTGTAGCGATCCACATTCTGGACTTCAAGAGTTGACCTTGCCTCCTAAGAAAGCACCTCTATACTAACTTCTTGTTGTTCTAAATAATTTGTCAGGTGCTCATTGTGGATCCAAGCCTCCTCAGTTTCCTGTTGCGTCTTAAGCATGACTTGCTGAGCAGAAGTAATGGTATTTTGGGCAATATGGGTCTCCTCTTTGAGTTTGTCTGTCGTTGTTTCAGTTAGGATGGCCCTAGATTCAAGCTCAGCGCTTTACACAGCATTCCGGGAGGTGAGCTCTCTGAGGGTTATCTCAGCAGCGAATGCCTTATTTTGTGAAAATACAATCACGGTAAAATGCTCAAGGCTAACCTAGAGGGGGGATGAATAGGTTAGGCACCTTTTTCGACTCCCTTAGAAACAAACAAAAGTTTGTCCCTCTAGATTGCTTGTATCACAATATATATATTAATTAAAAACAATTAATCAATATATAAACACAAGTAAAGTGCGATACAAACAAGTAATTGTAACACATACACAATCTATATTATAAAGAGAAAGTCAACATACATAAAGAGTTCTATCCACACTACAAATATTAGAGAGATAGGGACAGAGAAAAGTTGACACAAGATATAACATGGTAAACCTTCGAAAAGGAAACATCCACAGGCTAGCAGCCACCGGCAAACAAAATCCACTAGTAGATAAGACAAGTACAATCTCTCAAGTGACCTCTTCACCTAGAAACTACCCTCTTGTCCTACTTTAGAAGTTGTCGCCCTATGCTCAACAATCCGAGGCTTCACACCTCTTGTCAAGACTTCCTTGCTCACCTTATCCGGATCTTCACAACCCAAGGCAAGACTTCTTGCTCAACTATACGAGTCTTCCCGACTCTAGTCAAGACTTCCTTGTTCACCTATCCGAGTTCTCCCAACTCTAGGCAAGACTTCTTGCTCGACTATCCAAGGCTTCACACCTCTAGCCAAGACTTCCTTGCTCGACAATCCGAGGCTTCACTCCTCTTGCCAAGACTTTCTGCTTAACACCATAGGTCTCACACCTATTGTCAAGACTTCCTTCTCACAAGGAATCTAGGTGATCATGAATGCAAAACGCAAACAAGCACGCAACATAGAATGCTATGATCAAAACATCCTATGGAAAATACTAGATATGAGCATGAATGCACAAATCACATATAGTCTAGTTCATCATGCATGAGTCAATCTAGATTATGTAAGATATGATCGACCTTAATCACAAACTAGATTCATGCATATATCTAAACTTGAATCACAAGATATGATCAACAAATCACAAGATCAAGTTTAAATCACAAAAACCTAAAACATGCTAAAATCATATGACAATGTCAAATAGATCTAAGCATAAGTTCTAGAGCATATTCCTAATCATAGATTCAACAAATCACATGAATAGCTCAAAAGAACATAAGCACATGTATTATGTGAGAATTTCGTCCAAGAGAGCCTAATACGTGTGATGAACTATTTTTCACAAAATCAATCAATCAAAGATTACAAAATAGTCCTAGAATCAAAGCTAGCACAATACAATCCCAAACATGTGATAACATAGGCAAAATCAAAACCTAACTCAACATGTATGAATTCAATTGAAATTCAATATAGCTTTGAAAGTGTTCAAAACACAAATCAAAACACTCACAATATACATATATATGTAGAAGAAGAAAACACAAGGCAATTGACCAAGTTTTAAAAGAAAACTTAGAGAGAAAATCAATACCTTAGTTGATCTAGGTGCAGTCCCGTTTTTGTATGATTAGACACCAAAAACAGCAGCAAAATAAACTTAAACCTTCTAATAAAAGATGAAGGATGAATATATTAACACTCTCAACTTCGAATCACTTAAATCGGAGTTCAAATGAAGAAGTTATGGTGTTTAGAAGGTGAGAAAATTTAGAGAGAAAATTCTGCACACTTGATTTGAATTTCTTTTTAGAATGAAATGTGAGAAGGAGAGAGATTATAAAGGAGTGGGAAAGAAGAAAGATGAAAAGACCAAAATAGCCCTCTTTAGAAGTGCTCCCCCGAGATGGCGTGTGGGCATCTCAAGGAAGCAAGGTTGTGCGGCCGAGATGACCACGCACCATCTCGGGCATGCACACCTCCATGGCCTTTTGGCCATGGTGCATTACCTTCGTGCTTCCCTCTCGTTCTTCGACCATTCTCGGGCCTCCAAACTCAGAATTCGAATCCGTTTGTGGAATACAAACCGTAACTCTCACACGGACATGGACATATAAGATACTCAACCTAGAAAATAATAATTCGACTCGATATACGAAGACGAAGACAATGTATTAAACATAAGTTGAAAGTGTAGTATCTTTTAACTTAAAACTTGAAATCAATAGTATGAGTAACCGAAATGACCAGAACTCAATCAAGAATGATTCAAGACTAAATCCAAGTTCAATATCCATGTTATACAAACATATACACACACAAACACAATTCACACTAGAATGCAAACTACAAAGAGATAGTTTCCAATCATGCATATTCCAAAACATGTTATTTCCAAACCAATGCATGAGCATTCATCTTAAAGTGTGTGAATGTGTTATACATAGTGCACAACGATGAAGGGACATATATGAATAAATTGTATGTGTGTGCCTATAAAGGTGCACAATGATGCAGGGACACAAATGTATGATATGTGTGTGTGTGCCTATAAAGGTGCACAACTATGCAGGGACACAAATGTATGATATGTGTGTGTGTGCCTAAGCCTTGTAAGAGAAAGATAAGGTCTTAGTGTACCTTTGTTGAAACAAATTGCATCCTTTCTCTTTGAAGACTTAGAACTTGCTTTGACTTGTTGTTTCTTCTTCCTTGAAGCTTGAATCATCATGAACCTAAACAACTAAGTCATTACAAGTAAACATCATATTGATATGGAATTCATGCCAACACAAACTAAAACCTAACAATCTCCCCCTTTGGCAAATTCCATGTCAAAACACCTATACATTTACTACAAATATAAAAATGAAGATAGGTCACAAAATCACTCCCTCACATTACAATGAGTAAGATTTCTATAACTAATCTTCACCAACTCTTGAACTTCATCTTGATCTTCTCTTGAAGCAACCTACAAATCATCTCAAAGCACAATGCGTATATAAGAGAAAAACAACAAATTGCAACATATAATATGGATAAGAATATACAATTAAGTCCACAAATACATGTATCTCCCCCTTAATATATGCCAAATACAAGAATCCTTAACCAAATTTTAAGAATAATTATTACAAGCCATTGAAAGTCCAAAAGTTCACAAAAACAACATAAAAAGGAAACCAAGTAACTAGCAATTCATAACAACTCTTTCTCCCCCTTTTTGACATGAAATGATGCCAAAAGGTAAGAAACATACCATGAGACTCAAATACTAGCCACTAGATCCACCAAAGAAAGATCTGTGTGTAGTTGACCTAACATAATGCTTGAGAGGTGATTTTGAACTTGATCGAATACACTCCTCCAACTCTTCTATTCTAGCATCTTGTTTTTCAACTATAGCACTAAGCTCATCAACCTTCTTCTTCAAATGCAAAGACCAATCCGAAAGAATGTTTATGCTAGTCTCTTGACAATCAACTTGTGAACTAAAAAGTCCAAAAGTATCACATGTATTACCCTTATCCTTATATGACATGTATGACACACGTTTATTACTATACTTTTCCAATGGTTGTACCAACATATCATCTCCACTACTTTGAACACCACGAGCTAAACACAAAGAAGTTATAAACCCCGGTAATGCAAGCTTCTTATCTTCTCAAGTTGAGAAAGCCGCTTTATCCAAATAAAACATAAGCAAATCCCCAAGGTTTATAGGTTGATTAGTCACTAAGGCATATACTATTTTGATCTTGTCTTTATTCAACTCGGTTGAATTCGAAGATCCAATAATATTTGTGCAAATGAAAAGATTCCAAAATGCACTTGCCTTAGTTAACTCATGTTGACTAATATATGCTCTACCTTTCCACTCAAAAGAAGCATTGTCACATAGAGTTCTACCCATGATATTAAGATTCTCAATGATATCAACATCTAGAAACTTTGAATCAATATCACTAGATAGCCCAAGAAACTTGTTAATGTTTACCGGGTTAACTCTAAACACAACACCCCTAACATCCATCAAAGCATCCAATAAGGTGGCACTCTCTCTATAGTCATGATAAAATTCTCTAACAATAGTGTCATTCACTATTCCTAGCATGCTCACCCAAGATTCCCAATTTTTATCCTTAATGCATTTAAGAACATAAGAATCTTTACATTTACCTAAGTCAATGCCTCTCTCTTGAAATATCTTCTTAGTTGCAAAGATCCCTAAATCCTTTGACCTTGAAGCTTTGGATCTCTTTGAGGTTGACTTGGCTTTCACAATAGGATTCAATTGGTTTCCACTTTCGGTAACTTTAGTTCTTCCCATTTGTTCTTGTGAAATAAGATGATATAAACATACAAAAGTGAGTGAAAGACAAAACAAGCTTATTAGTCACAAATATATAAAACAATGACATATGACTTAAGAATGAATCATCATGCAAGACAAAGATAGTGAGTAATATCTTACAAGTATCATAAAGTCAAAATATGCCAACATGTAACAAAATGAAACATGTGAACATATCATAAAAGAGAACAATGTCTAGCATACAATGCTCCCCCTTGATAAATGCCATGACTAAGATTCATGATAGCATAAGGTTCACAAGGAAGTTCACACAATCATACATTCAACCAATTTAAAGAAATATCAACAAAATGAGCTTCATATGCTAAAAGTGATACACAAAGATTTTTCAAATTCTCTCATAATTCTTCAACAATTGCAAAGATATCATCATACTTATAAACAAAGTGTGTGTGAGAGAGATATGCTTCAAATATATATCAAGAAGTAGTTTGATAATCAACATGCTAACAATTTCCAACAACTATTCATCTTAAGCTTTTTCCATAAAAGGTCAAATCGATTATCATCCGGAATTTTTGCTTTTAAGAGAATAGATTTCAACACATGAGCTTGTGTGTACATGTGGCTCGTCATCCCATTTCTGTTTTTCAACCCGAGCTCATTTGATTTTCAACTAAACTTCTTTTTAAGCCGTCTTCCTTTTCTTTTTAGGCTTTGAATCAAAGGTTTTTTTTTATTGATTTCATTTCAACACTTCTTTGATTTTTCCATTTTTTTTACATAAACAAAAATTCACTTCATGACGGTTTTCACTCATCACAATGGTGTAGCTCTTTCCAACATTGGGTAGCTTTCACAACCAAGGTGTGTAGCCCTTTTTCATGAAGGTGCTCGTTGAGTTCTATGTAATTGCCGAAGAAAAATGGATACTAACCATAGGTCATTTTAAATGTACTTAAGCACAAAAACTTCAATATGTATCCAATGTTTACATATTAGTAAACTCAACCTACTAGCAAAACATATAAGAGAAGCAAGGTGCAATTTTTAGAAAACCAAGATTTTATGGCTCATAAGCACATGATCTAAGAGCAATAAGTAGAGACTTATTCAAGATCATTACTTCTCTAATGAGTAGCTTTCAAAGAATATGAAGCTCATATTTTCAAAAGTAATATCACTCAATATACCAAACACAAACAATCATCAAAGTTAAGATCAATGTGAACAATATCACTATTAGATCCTAAAATAGCAAATGTCAATGAGAATCATATGTATACTATACAAAATTCTCTAATATGACATGCTATGAGATGTATGTCAAAAATTGAGTCAAAAAATGAATATCTAAGAGAATATGCATTAGAGTATAAAGATACCTTTTTGCACATTATATTCACCAAATATCATACTTCCGCCTTTTTTATGAGCACTCTTACCTTGAATGTCCTCATGACACCATGTTGACGATGTTTCACAACAGAAGTATAAAAAGCATAATATCTCAACTCAATCAACACATATAACAAAAGAACTTCTTCAAAGTTAATCAACAAATTTTGACCATAATAACAAACATGATGTGAGATAACCAAGTTCATATCAATACATGGAGTATTCAAAGCTAGCAAGCAAGAATTCTCAACACAATTGATATATAGCCTCAAAGCTATCTCACATGTGCTTCTTATATTAGTGATAAGAGCACTCACCCTTGAACCTTTTATTCTTGGGTGTACCTACACAAACATTTCCAATATCATCCTTGACAATAATGTTAAATCTAAAGTAAAGTCCATCAATGATTTGATTAACAAGAATATCAGTAACACACTCTTCCTTAACATTTTCAACACAAGCTTTGTCAAGTTGAACAAGATTAGAATTCTTTTTACTCCACAACTTTTTCTCATGCTTAGCAAAATTATCATGTTTCTCAACTCTCAAGGTCTTAGCATGTTCAAGTTGAAGTTTAATCTCCTAATCCCTAGATTCATTTCCTAATTTGCATTTTTCAATATATTTATAACACCTAGGCTTAATGTGACCTATTGTGTTGCAATAATGGCAAATTGAAATAAAAGATGAGATTATATCTTTTGGAGTTGAACTAGCTTCACTAGGAGTTTGCAAGGATACCTTGTTTGCCAACTTCTTCTTGGCTTTTCATCTTCTCTTCTTGTGTGGTTTCTTATCAATCATGACTTCATCAAAGTGTGTACGAAGTGGTGTTTCCAAGAGCTCCTCTTCAACTACCAAGTCGTCTTCACCACTATAAGAGTTAACAAGATTCCTAACACTAGACACACTAACCGAATCATTCACTAAATCCTTGATAGTCTCCTTAGCCGTGTCTATCTCTTCCATCAATTCTTGTTCTCTCTTCTTTAAAGAAGATATCACGTTATCCTTCTCAAGTTTAATCATTTCAAGTTCTCTAAACTTCTTCATAATATCACCTTTTTCACCAAGAAGTCTACGAGTAACAACCACAAACTTTTCTAGTTGCTTCTTGATCAAATCATCATTCTCAACTACTTCTCTTTAAGCATTGTCTCTAGCTTCTTCAAGCTTTTCTATCTTTTTCAACAACTCAAGATTAGTAGGAATGGAACTAGAGCTTCCATCATGATTTGCATCAAGGTTCTTATTCAAAGATATTGTACTACCAATATCTAGTGAAGAATGAGAAGCCGTTAGAGCTACAAAGTTGCTCACCAACTCTTCATCACTTGAAGACTCACTACTAGAGCTCTCATTGTCACTAGAATTATCATCACTCCAAGTAGCCTCCAACAATTTGCCTTTATTGTCTTTCTTAGATGGCTTCTTGGTGCACTCACTAGCAAAGTGACCAAAACCTTGACAATTATAGCATTGAACCTCTTTCTTGTTCATGGCTTGACAATTCTTCACAATCCTTGGAGATGATGTTCTCTTGACTCCTTTTTCCTTAGAAGACTTGCCTTTAGGTTTGACATTCTTCTTTAGAAACTTTTTGAACCATCTAACCAAGAGTGTCATTTCTTCATTTTCATCATCACTCTCCTCCTCAATAGCATTGAGAGCAATTCCCTTACTCTTGATCTTTGGCTTCAAGCACATCTCATAAGTTTGGAGAGACCCAAGAAACTCATCGATGTTCATACTATCTACATCCTTGCTTTCCTCAATGGCAGTCACCTTTGATTTGAATCTCTTAGGAAGAGACCTAAGGATTTTCCAATTTAAACGCTCATTTGATATAGGTACTCCAAGTGCTTGACATTGGTTAGCAATATTAAGAAGCCGGAATTGGAAGTCTTCGAACTTTTCTTCCTCACCTATACTTAAACCTTCGAATTGTGATGCCAACATTTGAAGCCTCGATTTCTTCACCGCTAAGGTTCCTTCATTAGTAACTTGGAGAGTTTCCCAAGCTTCCTTTACGGATTCAAGATTTTGGATATAGGGGAATTGATGCCCATCAACTCCTCCAAAAATGGCATTCATAGCACGATGGTGCCATTTAGCAACCTCAAACTCATTTGTTGTCCATTCATTCATTGGCTTGAGTATCATGGTTCCATCCTCTAAAACCTTGGTAGAAGGACTTTAACCTTCTTCCACTACCATCCAAGCCCTTTCATCAATAGAGCGGATGTAGGCTTTCATCCTCAACTTCCAATACACATAGTTAGTGCCACGAAGTAATGGTGGCCTAGTATTTGAGGCTATTTCTGCCATTACATCATCTTGTAAACCCATGACTTCAAACGCCTTACAAAAACTGTGAAAGTATCACCCCGGACTCACACTAAGTGCAATCTAGTGTCCTGTTCTAATACCAATTAAAAATACAATCACGGTTAAATGCTCAAGGCTAACCTAGAGGGGGGTGAATAGGTTAGGCACCTTTTTCGACTCCCTTAGAAACAAACAAAAGTTTGTCCCTCTAGATTGCTTGTATCACAATATATATATATATTAATTAAAGACAATTAATCAATATATAAACACAAGTAAAGTGTGATACAAACAAGTAATTGTAACATATACACAATCAATTTTATAGAAAGGAAGTTAACATACATAGAGAGTTCTATCCACAATACAAATATTAGAGAGATAGGGATAGAGAAAAGTTGACACAAGATATAACGTGGTAAACCTCCGAAGAGGAAACATCCACGGGCTAGCAACCACCGGTAAACAAAATCCACTAGTAGATAAGACAAGTACAATCTCTCAAGTGACCTCTTCACCTAGAAACTACCCGCATATCCTACTCTAGAAGTTGTCGCCCTATGCTCAACAATCTGAGGCTTCACACCTCTTGTCAAGACTTCCTTGCTCACCTTATCTGGATCTTCACAACCCAAGGCAAGACTTCTTGCTCAACTATCTGAGTCTTCCCGACTCTAGTCAAGACTTCCATGCTCACCTATCCGAGTTCTCCCAACTCTAGGCAAGATGTCTTGCTCGACTATCCAAGGCTTCACACCTCTAGCCAAGACTTCCTTGCTCGACAATTCGAGGTTTCACACCTCTTGCCAAGACTTCTTGCTCAACACCATAGGTCTCACACATATTGTCAAGACTTCCTTCTCACACGGCATCTAGGTGATCATGAATGCAAAATGCAAACAAGCACGCAACATAGAATGCTATGATCAACACATCCTATGGAAAATACTAGACATGAGCATGAATGCACAAATCACATATAGTCTAGTTAATCATGCATGAGTAGTCAATCTAGATTATGTAAGATATGATCAACATTAATCACAAACTAGATTCATGCATATATCTAAACTTGAATCACAGGATATGATCAACAAATCACAAGATCAAGTTTAAATCACAAAAACCTAAAACATGCTAAAATCATATGATAATGTCAAATAGATCTAAGCATAAGTTCTATAGCATATTCCTAATCATAGATTCAACAAATCACATGAATAGCTCAAAAAAACATAAGCACGTGTATTATGTGAGAATTTCGGCCAAGAGAGCCTAATACATGTGATGAAATATTTTTCACAAAATCAATCAATCCAAGATCACAAAATAGTCCTAGAATCAAAGCTAGCACAATACAATCTCAAACATGTGATAACATAGGCAAAATAAAAACCTAACTCAACATGTATGATTTCAATTGAAATTCAATCTAGCTTTGAAAGTGTTCAAAACACAAATCAAAACACTCACAATATACAAATATATGTAGAAGAAGAAAACACAAGGCAATTGACCAAGTTTTAAAAGAAAACTTAGAGAGAAAATCAATACCTTAGTTGATCTAGGTGCAGTCCCTTTTTTGTATGATTAGACACCAAACACAGCAGAACAATAAACTCAAACCTTCTGAGAAAAGATGGAGGATGAATAGATGAACACTCTCAACTTTGAATCACTCAAATCAGAGTTCAAATGAAGAAGTTATTGTGTTTGGAATGTGAGAAAATTTAGAGAGAAAATTCTGCACACTTGATTTGAATTTCTTCTTAGAATGAAATGTGAAAGGGAAAGAGATTATAAAGGAGTGGGAAAGAAGAAAGATGAAAATATCAAAATAGCCCTCTTTAGAAGTGCTCCCCTGAGATGGCATGTGGGCATCTCGGGGCAGCAAGGTTGTGCTGCCGAGATGGCCACGCGCCATCTCAGGCATGCATACCTCCATGGCCTTTTGGCCATGGTGCATTCCCCTCGCGCTTCCCTTGCATTCTTTGACCGTTCTCCGTCCTTCGAACTTCGAATTTGAATCAGTTTATGGATTACGAACCGAAACTATCACACGAACATGGATATATAAGATACTCAACCCAGAAAATAATAATTCGACTCGATATACGAAGACGAAGACAATGTATGAAACATGAGTTGAAAGTGTAGTATCTTTTGACTTAAAACTTGAAATCAATAGTATGAGTAACCGAAATGACCAGAACTCAATCAAGAATGATTTAAGACTAAATCCAAGTTCAATATCCATGTTATACAAACATATACACACACAAACACAATTCACACTAGAATGCAAACTACATAGAGATAGTTTCCAATCATACATATTCCAAAACATGTTATTTGCAAACCAATGCATGAGCATTCATCTTAAAGTTTGTGAATGTGTTATACATGGTGCACAATGATGCAGGGACACATATGAATGAATTGTATGTGTGTGCCTATAAAGGTGCACAACAATGCAGGGACACAAATGTATGATATGTGTGTGTGTGCCTATAAAGGTGCACAACTATGCAGGGACACAAATGTATGATATGTGTGTGTGTGCCTAAGCCTTGTAAGAGAAAGATAAGGTCTTAGTGTACCTTTGTAGAAACAAATTGCATCATTTCTCTTTGAAGACTTAGAACTTGCTTTGACTTGTTGTTTCTTCTTCCTTGAAGCTTGGATCATCATAAACCTAAACAACTAAGTCATTACAAGTAAACATCATTTTTATATGGACTTCATACCAACACAAACTAAAACCTATCATTTTGAACATTGGATATGGTCTTCCTCAAAGAAACCTCAGTAGCAGCGTGGACATTCAGCTTCTCCTCATGCTGCTTAACTTTATAGGCACTGGCAAATGAAGACTTTAGAGCATTATCATTCTCAGCAAGAGCCTTTTTCAGTTGAGATATCTCAGCAGCCCGCTTCTTCTGATCAGCCAAGGCTCGAGTTAGCTCCTCAACCACCTGAAAAAAGAAGTAAGAATTATAAAAGCTAGCAAACATGCATATAAAAGATAATGCTGGAAGCACTTATAAAAACTCTTTTGTTGAAGATCATGTGGATCCGCTCGGAGGTACTGGCAGCTTTGGCTACCTTCTAGTACCCGTCACCAATATACCTCTGTCCAGCTGATATCAATCGAAGCATGGAGAGGGAATCGGTGTGAGAGCTACTCGAATGGGAAAGATGAGAAGAACCAAAAGTTGGAGCAGTCGGGAGATCCGAAGGAGTAAGTTTATCATAACTGGAAGTAGTAGTGGTCAAGGTTGCCACTATAAGGGTCGGGCATGTAACATTTTACACTACTGAAGCTCCATCACCTTCTCCAACCTGAGGGACAGTTATAGAGGCCTCAAAACCCTGCCTCTCCGGGGTTTGACCTTTACTTACACCAACATGAAAAATTGACCCATGAGGTGTGATAGAGGAGACATTCCTAGATTGGCTCACCCCTACGTCTTCAACCAGCTTGACTGCAGCACCAATCCTCGATTTGAACACTGGGATGAGTGTTTGCTCCTCAGTGACATCAAGTAACCCATCATCAAAGAATTGCTCATCTGAGTTGGGCCCATCATCATCAAAGTCATAATTAGTAAAGATTATCTGATGTTTAACGAAGAACTGCATGGGGGACTTCCCTGGGTGATGTGTGGACAGATCTGAAGAAGTGTGGTCAGTTTGAACCCAAAAAGGCTCAGGATAAGTGAAAGGCACTATCGGATCAGCTCCCGTAACCAGATCAGATAAGAGGGAAGAAGATATTGTAGTTGCCCGATCGCCTCTTTTCTTCGACCGTTGCTCTAGTAAAATTAGGTCAGAAAGGGTCTCATGATCATCATCTTCTTCTTTCTCATTTAGAATGATAGGATCAACTCCCGATTAGGATGGCAATGGGTCAGCAACATGTAGAGCCTCCATTCATTTACGAAAGGCCTTTAGGGCGAAGGGTCCCTCCAGAGTCTTAGCCACTTTGATACCAAGGATCTTTTCACAAGGTTCCACCTTATGGGACTTGTCCTTACTTTGTTTATTTCTACTTGGCATATCCTTGGTGGGTCTATCCTGGCTCAACCTCTCCCTACAAGACCTGTCTCGGTCAAATTCCTATAGGGTAGATTGTACCCGAGCAGATCTATCCTTGACAACCCTCATCAACCACTTCGGGGAAGAGAGGCATCACGACTATTTGTTTCAGCCTGTCCAGCAGGGACCGCCAAAGAGTCACGTTCAAACTCATATACGTGCTCCACCAAGTCATGTTTAAGGGGAGCAATTCACTGAGCCACATGATCAGTAGTCGCTTTCCTACTCACCCGATCAAGGTTTTTAGCCTTTTCGGCTTGTTCACTAGCAACGATGTCCATCTCATACACTGGAAAGAAAAATATGAAGAAAGCAGTGAGAAAAAATACATTCGACAAAAGCTAAGAAATATAGAAGCAAGAACCTACAACGTTTGCGTCGGGCAGAGATTTTGGGAAAGAGTCCTAACTTAATTAACTCATTTTCTATGTATAAATTATAGTGGTCCCTGACCTCCCAAGAGGTCTGAGCCGCCTTAACAACTGTGCTGGCTTGTTCTCGAGTCATCACAGGTATAGCCTTGTTCCACAGTTTGGGGCTACAAAAATGCTTAGGGAAGCTGCTCCGAGCCAATCGATAGGAAGGATAAGCCACCACAGTCTCGCCATAGTCGCCACTAACAAAGAACCAATTATTCTTCTAGTACTTGTTCGACGAAGGGAACCCCCAGATAAAACCATTGTGGTCCTTATGCGTAAGAGGGGTAGGTTTTTCTTTGTAATGAAGGGGATTCTAGTTGTTCGAGGAGGTCGACTGAAGATAGAATGTGCCTCCAGTATCTAATTACCCTAGGGTGTAAAGGTTGTGTATATCCTAGGGGGTCAGGGTTCTTGGCCCTGATCTTCCTCCATAGGTGTCATATGCAGATTAACACCTAGTACGAGTAGGGGATCAACTGAGCGGGGTCAATCCCCACATCTGCCAACAATCGAGCGATGAAGGGTTGAATGGGATAACATGGTCGTATAAATAGCAACAACATTGGGAGGAGGATTCCACATAGCACGTTCGCCACTGCAGAACAGTCGCATCAAACGCGGAAGGTCAAACCAATCTCAGAATTTATCAAGTTCTTTAACAGTTACCACATTTATTTCTCAATCAAAGGCACAACGGTGATCTGTAGTAAACTTTAGCATATGTGCTCATCGTTCCCTCGGGAATTCCTTCTTCATTAGCCTCTATAGAACTATCTTCAAGTCGCTTACTAGTCGGGTGGCTTCCTTAGGTGAAGCTTTGGTGGTTTGGCGTGAACTGGTTGTCTTCGACATATTTGGGCAAACATCAACAGAAGTAGAGGCAGGAGGGTTAGCAGATGAAGGAACAAACTCAGGGTGAGCCACGGAGTAATCTACATCTAAAGCAACAGGTTGAAACGAATGAGTGTATGCATGAAAGTGACCCTAAAGTATGGACTCAAGCCTAACGATATTCTCATTATCGCCAGCTTCAATGGCATGCATACCTGGAATATTAAAGAAGGCGATAAGAACACAAAAGGTTTTTTAAGAAGGAAATAAGGCGAAGAAAAGTTGAAGTTTGGAGAATAAGGAAAAGCTAGGGTTTTTAGCTAGAAAATCTATGAAGTCGTGAGAGGTAAATAAAGATTTTTGAATTATATATAGAAGTGGGTGACGTCACTAGAGTACACACACGTCACCAAACGATAGTAGAAGTAGGTGCACGAAATCCAAAAATCACACGCAGTTCAAAATTTAAAAAAGTGGCTCAATGATTACGTCAGTCGAAACGGACATGGTTGATGTTAACGCTTAGCTGCAAAACATTAAATGCACATTAATGAGCTACAAGACAAGAGAAAAGAATAAAATAAACACACTTCACCGAGTGAATTCCATTTAGAACGAGACACTCATTCTCATATGTTTAAGGGGGTATTGCTATTGGTAAATTTTGGACGATATGACACGACAGCAAAAGATAAGAGTCGGGGGTGCCACGTCACTAGAAGTCAACCTGATTGAATCATCCCAAGTTGACCAAAGAACAGCCGTCAAACCCCCTGACCAAAATAACACAAACGATCGGGTATGAAGCAGGGGCCGACCCACATAGAGATCAGGTACGGCCCGTGCCCTACCTCAATTTTAATATATAAAAAATATTGCTTGTGTATATTTTGTATATACATATTTAAGAATAGCTACTAACCAACAACTGTTGGTATAAGTGGTAGTAGATCTTCTCTTTTAAACTAAAGGTTCTTGGTTCTAGTCCCATATAGGTACTTCTTTAATCCAATTTTTTATGTTTTATTTATTTTATCATCTTTTTCGATTCATTTTCTCATTGTTTTTTCTATATTATTCATTTTACCATTTTTTTCGATTCATTTTCTCTAATCTGTCACTGTCAATTTCTTAACCACCATTAATTTATATTCAATTTTATTTTAAATTAAATTATCTATTATTATTTATAATAGTTTTAATTTGACATACTTAACACGTTCGATCAATAAACCCTAAAATCTCATAATTTACTTTATTGGATTGAAATAGTAAATCCATTACTATGATTCATTTTATTGTATCCTTAATATTTTTCTTTAAATTATAGTTTTAATTTATTAAGAATCAAAAAATTAATAATTTACCAATAATTTGAAGAATAAAAAAGTTAAAAACTTGTCTAGTAACAATTATTAACAAATTATTTTTGTATGAATTTAAATTGAATTCATTATAAATGTAAAACATAATTTATTATTATAAAATTAGATTGAAATTTATTCTTTTAATTTTTTTTCATTATTTATGTTGTTTTTCTTACTATTATTATTTTTTTTTTAATATTTTTTCTTGTTTTTATTTCCTTTTGAATGTAAGATTATTTAATTTATCTGAGTAAGTGTTTTATTCAATTTATTTTATCAAAAAAAACTATTTTATTATGATATTAGTTTTTCATTATTTTTTCATATAATTGCGATTTTAATTTATTAAAGTACCCTACCTGATTAAATTTATGGGTTTGCCACTGGTAGGAAGAACCGATCGGGGATGTCAAGATGGTTGGGGGTGAAATCGTGATCGGGTGAAACCATTGATTTGGGGGAAAACTAGTTTGGTCGGGTATAATATGTGGTCAGTTGCATGACACGTGGACAACATTCAGATTTACAAAGTTATGACTCAAGCACGTGAGAATAAATACTACTTGTTAACGGAGAATTTGCTCAATGTGAGAAATTCTGGTTAACACCCTCATGACCACTACCGTATAGGTGGTGGCTGGGGTTGATACCTTAGGTACCTAACCTTTTCGAACAAAGATGGTTGTTTGAATGTGAATACAATGGGAATGAGAATATAATTCTTTATTATAGATCACGCATATCGTACAAAAGTCTCTCAAATACTCTCAATCTTGTTGGGATTCAGTAGGGTGGCCACCAAGTGCCTATCGAATAGTAGATAATAAAGGAGGCCGTGTTTTGATTACATAATTTAGGCTGAAGACACAAAAACTCTCTCTCCGTCTCTTGTACTCTCAATCCTATATGACGCTCTTTTCTATCGATTTTCCTCTCCTTTCGTCGATCATGCTTAGGCACTTTTATACATGGCCTGAATGGTTTAAACTTATGGATCTCCCGCCCTGATTCTCTGAATCCCTTCCCTCCTTATCAGGAGGGATCTTTTATTTAAAAATCATTGACTTTGAGTTAATAACGGTGTCGAGAATATCTTTGGTGGGGATCAGTTTGTTTCCTTTTTGAACTCAATCTTTTGTCTTAAGCGTACATAGAGTTTTAATGTTCGTTGGAGTGTAGATATGATCTTGTGTGTGTTCATGGCATGATTCTTCATGGAGGTCATCGAGTTAGGCGTTCATTTTTTTTTGCAAAGAGAGGTACACCCTTACCTTAGTTCTGGTCCCAAAAGCTTTAGCCTAGCCCTCCCTGGTCATTTAAAGCCCGAGACGGCCTTGTGGGCACTTATTGGGGGTAGCACTAATTAGGCGAGCTTCCTCTTTCTTATCCAGATAGGTTCAATTTTTCCTTAGCGAATTGGAGAATAGCTATAACGTGAATTTGATCCTCTTAAGGGCCCTTTTTTGTGTCTGGAGAGGATAGTGGGCTTCTGTAGAGGTTGGCGAGTTAATCTTGACCTTGGGAAGATTTGATTTGGAAGAAGCTCAATTTTTTTGTGTCGGGCTTCACCTCAAATGCTTCATGAGCTCGACGACCTTTCCTTGCTTTCACGGGGTAGTTCCGAGCCAGGCCTCAGAAACCAGGGTTCCAGGTTTAGCGATCTCGAGAGGCTCAGATAACCGCGTACTGGGCTTTGTCCGAATTCCAGTGCTCAAGTGAGGGGAACCCTGACGACCCTTCCTCGCTTCCGCAGTGTAGCTTTATGGCTTGCCTGGGGATCAATGAATGGTGAACTTGGGATTTGATTCTAGCTAGGAGAGTGAAAAATTTCTCGTTGGTCCCCTTGCCAAATTTTTTTATTAACATAATTCCCCTCTGACTTGAACACTGGTGATTAAGTTGGGGTTGGAGTCAGATTCCTTGTTTTTAATTAGAATATTTTCCCTATTTTACCGTTACCAAATCTGGGTGGAAATCTCATCCTTAATTGTACCTATGACGTGGCAAGAAAAGACCGGTGTATTCCCCTAAATAATTCGGCTACGTTACGGTCGTTCCCTCGATTCGAGGCAATCACTCCAAAGATTTCATTGACATCACTACCTCTTCCACCTCTATTTAAACTCGGCTTCCTCATCACTTTCCTCATGCTTTCTTTTAAATTTCAATTTTTCAAAAAATCCCTCTCTTTTGTAAACTTCTTTAGGTATGCCTCTGTTCTTTCTCTCCTCCCAGCCCTATTCTATCATGTCAAAGATCAGTCACGACTCTGTTGATTCTCTCGTTGATGGCACAGAGGTTTCCAGTCTTGCCCAAGGAAAGCGGGCTCGACGAGACCTAGACGGAGATGACTCACGTCCGACCCTCAAACACCGTCGATCGAACAGGTGCATGGCTATCAGGACTGGGTTTTACAACCGACCAGATAATCCCCTGAGCTTGGTTGATGAGGATTTCGGTGAGGAAAATAGGGTCGACGCTGCTAGAAAGTATCAAGTCACGGTTGTCGGTCCTTCTCTAGATAGGCATCTTCCATATGACTTCAAGGTCATCCCAGACTCCACTGTTGGAATGCAGTCGGTCAGTCATATGAGATCCAAATATGGCATCCCTGACAATGTCACCCTCACAATCCCCCACAGATACTATGATATCTTCAATCCACCTAAAGGCGTGCTTCATATCCACGTTTTAACCTTCGAGAATGGGGTTAGGCTCCCATTTCATCCCACTCTTCGGTGGGCCCTCACCGCCCTACAGTTAGCTCCCCTCCAGTGTACACCTGGCTTCTGGAGGCATCTGATCAGCTTCCTCGTGTTGTGGAGGGAACAATACGAGCTAAGCAAGGTTACACGAGAGCTCTGAGTTGAGGAGCTAGCATACCTCTTTCATATTGAAAGCTAGTATAGGGCTCCTCGAGGTCAGTTCTATGCCAAGGCAAAGAACTAACTCAATTTTGTCATTCCTGACGCTTCAAAGAAGGATTATGCTTGGAAAGAGGAATGGATCCTAGCGGGCAAGGAATGGGGAAGCTCGACCTTCATAGGCGAGCATGATTTTACAGTTTCTACTGCTTTCAATGATAAACCCTAGTGGGGCCGAGATTCCTTACCCGCCGAGTCTGAGGTGGTGCTGAAGACCATCCTTGCCAAGAACTATTGAACGTGAAGTTCCCGACTGCTGACCCTTTCGATTCTTGTCGGGTAAACCACTATCTGTGAATATCTAATGCTACTCCTCGTAAGTACTATGAACCACTATGCTTTGTGGCATTGGATAGTTCAGTTCTAACGGCTCTACCTTCTTCTTTTTTAATAGTTTTTGTTATTGCTTCAGCTTCCCCTAAAGCCCAACAAGCTCGCACCCCTCTCTCTTTTGCCAAGTCGGATCGGGAAATCCCTGTAGCTTGTTTAGAGAATAAGGGATCACATGCTCCAGCTGGGGTTTCATTTGCTCTTGCTCTATCCTCTTCCCAGCACAGGTCCAAGTTGGCTGTTAAGGTGCGGGGTAAAGGGGCCTCCGTTTCTTAAGCTGCTGATGCAGCAAAGTCAGCTCCTGCTTTAGTTGCCTCTACACCTGCTTCTGTTCATGCCGCCTCTACTCCAAGCTTGCCAAACATTATGCCCTTCCACATACATACTCAGCCTCCCAAGCTTCAAAGGACCCCGAGGTTGGTATTAAAGGGGTTTCCCCTGTTCGTCCTCCAAATCATTCTAACTCTGTCTTATAAGATAAGGTCATAGGGCAATTTGTTGCTTCCTACCCCAGGGGCAGTCTTTCTATGACGGCTTCAATGCCCATAGATGTTCTGATTACCAAGGGTTCTGCCTTCTTGGCCAAGGTAGTCATCGCTTTTAATTTTTTCATGCAATAGTTTGATTCGTCATTTCCTAACTCGATTTCTTATGCAGGTCTTCAAATTCCAAGTGGCCATAGGCCACCAAGTGGCTTCTCTCCACGACTGGGCAACCAGAACTAAAGCTGAAGCTAAGCGGGCGATGGAATTGTTGGCGTGGGCTCAAGACATGGTACAAGAGGTGGCCTCTAGCCAGAGGGGGATAGAGGGGGACCATGAAGGATAAAGTGATCCTTTGATCAAGAAACCCTCCATTCTCAACGTCGAGCCAGTCAGTGGGATTATTGGAAGGAAGAAGCAAAGGCGCTTGACATTGAAAACCAAGGTCTACAAGCCCAAGTTGCCAAGCTTCAGGCTGAAGCGGATGCCTCCTTCAGCAAAGAATACTTCTATGCTTTCTACCAGGTTGTTGAAGCCCTCCCTTCCCCTTTGACCTATCAGTTATTGCCAACTAGGATAGGAAGGAGATTATGACGAGGGCTGTAAAGATGTCCCATCCTGAAGATGAGGGGGCTAGAGCTGGGAAGAAATAAGTTGTAACAGAGCCTCATCTTCTTCCCCCAGTCTTTCCAGTCTCAGGTCCCGAAGAGACCTCTAGCGGGGTTCGGTCAGCTCAACCTAAAGGGAACCTTTCAGAAGCCAAGGGAGAGATCCACACTCACCCGGATGAAACCTCTAAAGAGGGACTAGATGCTAAACAAAGCCAGGTAGAATATTTGGCAAACCTTCTTGACACAACCATCCCTCATAAGGTTATGATGGTGGTTAATGAGGTCTTGGATGAGGACCCCGCTGAGCAGCAGGCAGTGAATGACCCCCCGGAGGAAGGGGTGGCGGGCAAATGTGGCCATGGTGAGTGAGTATCTGAGGGAGAGGTAGGAGGAGCTGGGGGTGAGTTCCGGCAGGTAAGGGAAGTAGCAGAAGGTAGTCAAGAAGAATCAAGAGCCTGATACACTTTATTCATAGCTTACCTTTGCAGCCCGGAAAGGGGGGTGGGCACCACACTCTACCCATACTTGATCATCATCATTTTTCATTTTTTTTATAGCCCAGAACCTGGGTTGGGCTCTTTGTTTGATGAATGTAGCCTTTCCAAAGGATAGGCTCTTATTTCATTAATGAAACCTGACTTTAAATTTAATTCATGCTTTCTTCAATAAATTTTGATTTGACATTCTCTCACTTCATTCCTTGCCCTGACCTAGATGCGACCTTTAAAACAACTTGACCTACTCAAACTTTAGCGAAGATTGCGAGATGTAAAATTTTGTTTAAGTGTAAAGGTAGGCAGCTCGCTCGAGATCCCAACTCTCAACAGAAAATTGTAGTTTGATGAGTCGTTCCTTTATGTGATTATGGGCTAATTTGTACCTGTCTCAACAAGCTATCATGTACACATGGGGAATAATAGCCAGGAATAACTAGGACATTGAGATTTAGGTAGGAAATTTTTCCAATCTCGAGCTCTGTTTAGGGGGTGGGGGCTATATCCCGGTCGAGGGGACAGAAAGGCTATCCAGCTATTTCCTAGTCTCGAGAACTAGATGGTAACTATGCTCATACACTCAGACCCTTCTTGGGGGTGGTAGTCCGACCAAGGCATCAGGATGGCTATCTAGCGATTTTCTAGTCTCAAGATTTAGATGGCAACTATACTCTTACACTTAGACCCTTCTTGGCGGGGGGTGGTGCCCTACCGAGGCATCAAGGATAGCGATGGGGCTTCCCCGACTAATCCTTAGTCTTTAGATGACTATGTCGGACTTACCTGTGTAGATCCTGGTTAGGTACGGAGAAATGAATGTAGAATATAGTCGAAGATGGAAAAAGCAGGCTTTTTTGATGAAAAATGGAGTACATTGTTGTTGGAAATTTTATTGAAATTTAAATGGAGGTAGTCTGATCACGAGTCCCTATATAAGGGTAATACTTCCTCAGGTGATCTGCATTCCAAGTGTGGTCGATGGACCGGCCATCCATGTCCTGGAGCTTGTACGCCCATTGCGAACCACTGCCTTTACCAAATAAGGTCATTCTCGGTCAGGCCCTAGGACCCCATCTGACCTCTTCTTCGTATTCAAGGTTACTTTCCTAAGAACTTGGTCCTCTTCCTTGAAGTTTCGGGCTTTAACTCTCCTATTAAAGTACCAAGCGATCTTGCTCTGGTAAATTACTACATTCTCAACTACCCGGTTTTGCTTTTCTTCCAAGAGATCTAGGTTAGCTCGGAGCTTATCCTCATTGCTTCCAAGCTCGAAATGTTGAACTTTGAAAGAGATTAGCTTGTGCTCGATAGGAAGAACTGCTTCAACCTCAAAAGTTAAAGAATAGGGTGTTTCTCCGATGGTTGTTATCCTCATAGAACGGTAAGCCTAGTGGACCTCGGGAAGCTCTTCGGCCTATCTGCCATTTCTCTAATGAAACTTCTTTTTCAGCAGTTTCTTGATAGTTTTATTGGTGGATTCCACCAGCCTGTTAGTGTGAGGATGGGCTATTGAGGTGAATCTAAGGTCGATTCCTAAGCTTCTACAAAAGTCTCTGATTCGACCGTTATCAAACTGCTTTCCGAGGTCAGCTATAATGATAAGAGGGGTCTTAAACCTGCAGATTACATTGTTTTTTATGAACCTTGTCGCATTCTCCTCCTATATCTATAAGAGTGGTCCGGCTTCGGCCCACCTTGTGAAATAGTCGATTGCTACAATAACATGTTTAGCTTGTCCATGAGCAGTTGGAAGTGGACCGATCATGTCGACCCCCCACATAGCAAAGGGGTAAGGTGAGCTGAGAGACGACAGACGCTCTGGTGGGAGGTAGCTCAAGTTAGAGGTCTTCTGGCATGGTTCATAGGATTGAATGAAATTCTTCACATCTTGATGGATAGTTGGCCAGTAATACCCCATGCGGAGTACCTGATATGCCAGAGCTTCACCACCAACCTGGTTCCAGCATTCCCCTGAATGAACTTCTTTTAATGCCCATCTAGCATCATCAGGATGCAAACATCGTAGCAGGGGAGGGACCTGCCCCTCCTATAGAGGTATCTATCTACCAGACAATATTGTAGAGAGAGCCTTTTAATTCTTCTGGCTTTGTCGGGCACCTCGGGAGTCCTTCCTTCTCGGAGATAGACCACTATTGGGTTTATCCAGCGTGGCTGTCGATCCACAGTATAGGACTCATTTCCCGCTGTTGTGCTTGGTAGGGAGATCACTTGGAAAGGAACTCCATGTGGTAAGGTTTGGCCACCATTCCCAACTATCTTGGCTAGGACCTCAGCTAGACGATTCTGCTGTCGAGGCACTTGCTCGATCTTAAATTACTTGAATTACTCTTGAGCAGTTGAACTAGCTTCAAATAGGCAATCATGTTATCTCATTTAGCTTGATAGTCCCTAGAAACCTGATTGACCAAGAGTAATAAGTCATTCTTGACCTGAAGGTAATCAACCCCGAGCTCGACAGCCACTTTCATCCCAGTTAGGAGGGCTTCATACTCTGCTTCATTGTTAGTGGCCTTAAATTCAAATCTGAAGCAATGGTAACACTCTGTCCCCTCTGGGTCTATCAGGATTATGCCCGCTCCTCCCCCGGCTTGCTCGGATGCTCCATCAGTGTAGAGGATCCATGACTTGTAGCCTACCGACCAGTCATCGGACTCTAGAATCTTTTTTGAAGCTGTATTTGTCTTTACGGAGGTCGCTTGGCCTAGGAGCACTGAGAGCTCTGCCACAAAGTCTGCCAGAGCCTGGGATTTAATTGCGATCCTGGGTTTATACCTTAAATCAAACTAGATGAGTGTAAGGGCCCATAAAACCAGTCTTTCAGACACTGGCCTTTGTAGGAATTGACGGAGAGGTTGGTCTGTTACTACTGCTGTTGAGTGAGCTTGAAAGTAGGGAAGGAGCTTTCTTACCGAGGTCACCAAGGCATAGGCGAGCTTCTCCAAAAGGTTATAATTCTTTTCTGGCTTGGTCAGGGCATGAATTACGTAGTAGATAGGTCGCTGGACCCTATCTCCAAATTCCCTGACGAAGGTCCCACTCATTGTAGTGTCCAAAACGGCAAATAGATTTACAGCTCCTCTCCTGGACTTGGTTTGACCAGTAAAGGAGGGCTTCACAGATACTTCTTCAAAGTTTGGAAAGCTTACTCGCTTTCCTAGTCCCATTTCATGTTCCTTCCCTGCTTGATCGCTTTGAAGAAAGGGAAACATTTAGCGGTGGATCGAGAAATGAACCTGTTGAGCGCTGCTATCTACCCGGCCAGGACCTAAAACTGTTTGAGTGATGTGGGGGATTCTAGGTCCAGGATGGCCTTGATCTTTTCTGGGTTAGCCTCTATTCCTCTCTCATGAACCATGAAGCCTATAAATTTTCCTGCAATTACCCCGAAGGCACATTTGGAGGGGTTCAATCTCATATGGTTTTCCCTTAGGATCATGAAAGTTCTGCGAATGTCATCCTGATGTTCTTCTATGGTCGGTGACTTGGTAATCATGTCGTCGATGACCACTTCCATTGACATTCCAATCTCGGGCTTGAACAATCGATTGACCAACCGTTGATATGTAGCTCTCGTAATCTTAAGCCTTAACGGTATCACCTTATAGCAGTACAGACCTTACCTGGTGCTGAAATTGGTCTTGTCTTGGTCGGCAGGGTGCATTATAATCTGGTATTAACCCGAGAATGCATCCATGAAGCTTAGGAGCTTGTTTTCAAATGTGGAGTCAACCAACTGATCGATCTTTGGTAAAGGGAAACTGCCTTTTGGACACGTCCGGTTGAGGTCGGTGTAATCAAAACACATTCGCCACTTCCCATTCACCTATATGACCATGACCACGTTGGCGATCCACTCGGGGTAGTGCGCCTCTCGAATGAAGCCTGCTCTGATCAACTTGTCCACTTCTTCTTGAATCGCAGCATTTCTTTCAACGTTAAAGTGACGCCTTTTTTGCTTGATAGGCTTGAAGGTTGGATCCACTGCCAAACGGTGAGCAGCCAATGATATCAGGATCCCTGGAAACTCATCGTGACTCCAAGCGAAGATGTCATTAGATTCTTTGAGGAGTCTGATCAGACCCTTCTTAACTCCCGGTTTGAGGGTGTCTCCGACCTTGATGACCTTCGAGGGGTCATTCATCCGGATGGATATCTCTTCTAGCTCATCCAATGGATGCCTGTTGGCCTATTCTCTGCTCTACTCCTCTTAATCTGGAATTTCAGGATTATCCGCTGGGAGATTTGTAAGCTCTACATCCTCCAAGGTTATCCCGAGGGTTACCCCATCCTGTATCGTCCTAACCTGTTTCGCTAGAGCTGTGGGGATGGCAGAAACTAAATAGTACTTCCTAGTTGCTTGTTGGTCACCACGTATTTCCCCCACCTTGTCTCCTACTGGAAACTTTAGGACGCTGTGGTAAGTAGATAAGACCCATTTCAAGGACGATAAGAAAGCTCTTCCTAATATCGCATTGTAGGCCGATGGGGTATCTACCACCACGAAATCCGTCATGATAGTTTGATAGAGGGGGGATGTTTTGGCGATTACTGGAAGGATCTTCGACCCCATAGGCATGATCGAGTCTCCAGTGAATCTATACAGTGGGGTAGTGCAACTATTGTAACACCACTGTTTTAGATTTAGCTTTTCCAAGGTATCTTTGAAGAGGATGTCGACACTACTGCCTGTGTCAACATGCACACGATGGACCATACAGTTGGAAATTTGTACTGTGACCACCACGGGATCGTCATAAGGCTGCACGGTGTTGTATACATCCATTTCGGTAAAAATAATTCTCACAGGCTAAGAGGGTCAGTTGGGCTCTGGTCGACTTTGAAGATACCACGCCCTTCATCTACACGAGGGACCTTCCTCGCATGGATTTTCCTGGAATTATTAGAGGAGCCAACCAATGTAGGACCTCCGCTAATGGTATGAATCACCTAGATTTGTTGTATTAGATCCGTCTGCTCCCATTTTCTCTTATCGGTGTGCTCACGGATCTCAACTTGTACTTCCATCCTAGTCTGAATATTGTCCCTAACTTGCTGCAAGAACTCAATCAAGCATCCTCCACTTATCTGAGCCTTAATTTGGTTATGTAGGTTATAGCACTCTGAAGTGTTGTGACCCACTTCTTCATGAAAATCACAATACTTATATTGGTTCCTTCTATCGATGGGGGTTTTATGGGTGTTGGCTTCTATAGTAGTTTCTTATCCCATATGGCGAGGTAGATCGTTTCACAGGATGCATTTAGAGGGTGTAGTGATTGTATCCTCTCTCATCTCGGGTTATAAGGGCTACTATTCTAGGAGGAGGTGAAGCCCACGGAGGGATTCGTCTTGCTGGGTACCTTTCTTGCTTGGGTTGAGAAACGGGGAAATCGGAAGGTTGACTTTTTAGGAGGTTTGTTCTGACTTTTCTGAACTGGTTCAGGTCTGAGAGTTTCCTTCTTCTTTGGTTTTGTCGTTCGCATGTTGTCATGCTCTACTGTGACCTTGAGTGTTTCATTGACTTTGACTTACTCTAGAGCCCGATCATAGGCCTCATGGTAGGTCTCCGAAGGTCATTTGCCAAAGGATCTAAATAGCTTACCCGCCCACAGGATCTGCCTGAAATTGGCAAGGGTCTCTTTCTTAGTGAAGACCCCTATTAAGATGACTTCCTTGTGGAACCGCTCCACGTAAGCCCAAAGGGTTTCCCCACTCTCTTGGATCACGTACTGTAAATGGATGGGATCTTTCGTCCAGAGTTTGACTGGCTAGAATTGTAAGCAGAAATCAGTTGACAGCTTTGTGAAAGAATCCACACAGTCCACGGGTAGCTTTCTAAACCAGATTTTGGCTTAGTCAATTAGCGTAGCTGGGAAGATCCGACACATAACGGCTCTGGTTGTGTTCTGGACTTCCATCTGCTGGACGAAGCTCTCCAGGTGGCTCAAAGGATCCTCCATACCAGAGAACTTGTCTGATTGCATCTTAAAATTTAGTAGGAGCTCCGCCTCCCGAATTTTTCTGGTAAAATGGTCGTTCATCTCGCTTAGGGGGTCCTTTTTGACCGCTTTTCCCTTCCATCTTTTCAACTATTGGATCTCCTTCTACATCTTGGCCAACCAGTTCCTCAGGCGCTTGTTCCCGTGCATCTTTGAGTCGACCTTGGAGCTCTCGCTATCAGATTCCCCCGATGAGCTGGGTACTTCCACTTCATCATCCTCAGGGACAGGCTCTATTCAAGCAGTTTTTTGGCTCTCCCCAACTTTAACTTGAGGTTCCCTTCTAGAGATCACCGGTCGAGAAGGGCTGCAAGGTAACCTTGGTGGAATGTCGGTTGTCGACTTAACGATAGCTGGTCGGCCCGTCCGGAACTGGGGGCATGGGCCCCAGCCTATCCCAAAATGAAGTTGTAGGCCCTGTCATATGGTAATCAGGGATCGGTAGGGGGGAGGGGTCCCATTCGATCGAAGGCTAACTGCCTGCTTGCAAATCGGCTCGCCTCTCTTCGGATTCCCAAGTCTGCCAACTGAGGACCAATTCCTTCTGTAGCTAGACGGACGCAGGAAATTTTCCACAATGGCTATTGCATGCTGATCAATCACAGCTTGACTCACCGCCAGAGGGGTTAGAGCCCGCTCTGTGCCTAGTTGATGAGAGTCTGGCTTAAAGTGCTTGGATTTCTTTCCTTTTTTCTGCCCTTTCTGAGTGGAGGGGGCAGATGGATGTCCTGAGGTTTTGGGTTGTCCTTGGGAGGACCAAAGCCTTATGATTACTGCAAAACAACAAACAGTGCCAAAAAGTGTTAACGGAGAATTTGCTCAAGGTAAAAAATTCTGGTTAACACTCTAGAGACCACTACCGCGTAGGTGGTGGTCGGGTTGATACCTTAGGTACCTAACCTGTTCAAACAAAGATGGTTGTTTTAATGTGAATACAATGGGAATGAGAATATAACTCTTTATTATAGATCACGCATATCATACAAAATTCTCTCAAATACTCTCAATCTTGCTGGGATTCAGTAGGGTGGCCACCTCGTGCCTGTCGAATAGTAGATAATAGTGAAGGTCGTGTTCTGATTTCATAATTTAGGCTAAAGACTCAAAAACTCTCTCTCCGTCTCTTGTACTCTCAATCCTCTATGTCGCTCTTTTCTGTCGATTTCCTCTTCTTTCGTCGATCATGCTTGGGCACCTTTATACATGGCCCAAATGGTTTAAACTTATGGATCTCCCGCTCTGATTCTCTGAATCCCTTCCCACCTTATCGGGCGGGATCTTTTATTTAAAGTCATTGACTTTGAGTTAATAACGGATTCAAGAATATCTTTGGTGGAGATCAATTTGTTTCCTTTTTGAACTCAATCTCCTGCCTTACGCGTATGTAAAGTTTTAATGTTCGTTAGAGTGTAGATATGATCTTGTGTGTGTTCATGGCATGATTCTTCATTGAGGTTGTCGAGTTAGGTGTTCATTTTTTTCGTAGAGCGAGGTACACCCTTACCTTGGTTCTGGTCCCAGAAGCTTTGGCCTAGCCCTCCCTGGTTCTTTAAAGCTTGAGACGACCTTGTGGGCCCTTATTGGGGGTAGCACTGATTAGGCGGGCTTTCTCTTTCTTATCCAGATAGGTTCAATTTTCCTTACCAAATTGGAGCATAGCTGTAACGTGAATCTGATCCCCTTAAGGGCCCCCTTTTTGTGTCTGGATAGGATAGTGGACTTTTGTAGAGTTTGGCGAGTTAATCTCGACCTCAGGAAGCCTTGATTTGGAAGGAGCTCAATTTGTTTATGTTGGGCTTCACCTCGAATGCTTCAAGAGCTCGGCGACCTTTTCTTGCTTTCACGTGGTAGTTCTGAGCCAGGCCTCAGAAACCAGGGTTCCAGGATAGGTGATCTCGAGAAGGCCGGATAACCGCGCACCGGGCTTTGTCCAAATTCCAGTGTTCACGTGAGGGGCTCAACCTGGTTGTGTAGAGCTTCATTCCTGATATTTCTGAAGCCTGACGACCCTTCCTCGCTTCTGTAGGGTAGCTTTATGGCTCTCTTGAGGTTCAACGAATGGTGAACTGGCTTTGATTCGAGTTAGGGGAGTGGAAAATTTCTATTTTGTCCCCTAGCCAAATTTTGCTATAAACACTACTGAAATAAGGTGTCTAGAAGCATATTTTGATAAGGAAGTAAATTTCCTTATAGATATCCAAGTCCAGGTCAGGCAAAAAATCTAACACAATCAAAAGACAATCAACGCAAAGCAAGAAAGAAGGATAACACGACTCCAATAAGTTAGAGTTTTGTTTAATTACAGAAATTTTCCTTACTTGTACACCAAGAATTAGGGTTCTATGCATGCATAAATAGACCCAAACAATACCCATAAAAGGATGAACGTCAATTAAGCATATGTGAGAGTAAGCAAGATTGTGTATGTAATTTTTATCAACTTAGTGGATTCTTTTTTCTCTCGCCGTTAGTGGCAACCATGGACGTTTTCCCGCATTGGGGTTTTACCATGTAAACTTGTGTTTGCATACTCTACTTTTTCTTATCTTTCTCATAACATCATTGTCAATTTACAATAACTTGTTAGACGTATAATCAATCCTACGTGATCTAAAAATTACCGTCAACACTTATATATAAAAACTAGAACTAATTACATCAACCTCCCCTGAGGTTTGCTCTTTTATACACGGAAACAAATTTGTCAGTAAATGGCACTGGCCTCCCCTATCGTGAGTCAACGTCTGTTATGTTTAACAGTTGACCATGTCAAACCATTGTAAAAGTCAAAAATACCCATGACATGATCTCAAAATGTGTATTTACAATTATAAACTAGGAAAAAGACAAATTATTATTATTATTATTATATAAATGGCAGCAACGGTAATTAAAGGTGAAGGTCGTATAAATTTTTTTTGGACATTAATGCCCTTAAGGAAATAAAGAATTACAACTTTATGATGAATAAAAAAATGAAAGAAAATTGTTGATGTTACCGTTGCTTATGGACGTTGATAGCAACGGTAACTTACACCAGCAGTGGCTATAAAATGGCAAAGGCAGTGTGTTTTTTTTCAATTACTTCATTCATAACAACTTTTCTATTCTTAAAAAAAATCTTCCATTTGGCTTATGATGTTCCAATTGATTATTTTCCAGTTTTTTTCCAATTCATTACTTGGTTTTTCAGTTTTTCTACTGAGAAACATTCTCCGTATCCTTCAATCGTTACCTAATTTTTTTTCAGACATGGAAGGTTCGTGCACTTCAATCAACAGAGGTATGATCAAGTTTAAGAATAGATTATGTTTTTGTAGGAAGAAGGCAGCAGTCAAGATTTCTGAATCTCTGAAAAATCCAAATAAATTATTTTTCTCTTGCGACAGTCGAAAATGTAATTTTTATATGTTCTGGTCTCCTGATCAAGATGAATGCCAGCAAAGACATTCACATGTAATACGTGATATGCAAGAAGGGAATGAGGTGAGAAATTATGTACATTTTGAAGACGATCGAAGAGCTATTAGTAACGGGTTTGAAAGAAAATTCAACAATATAGAAGCATCAATAAACACCCTTAAGCTACTAAGCATTATTAATATTGTTTTCAGTGGTATAACAATGTTTGCTATGATCATGAAAAATTAAATGAACTGTTCTATTGTGTTTGCTATTCTAGTTTGTTCAATCCTATGATATAAACAAATGCATATGTTCAAATTCAGCAACATTATTCATACATCAATTGTTGCATTTAGAAAAATGAAATTAACTGAAAGCATTCACTTTCACATTTGCCAAAACATAAATAGATTCACTGTAACAACCTTAATTAAGTTAAACAATATGCACACTAGTTCATTGCAAATCACTGATTTATCCATCAGTAACAAAAACCATATCCACCAAAAAGGAGACAATATACCTAACCAATGGTTTAACTAATACCAACTTTACCCAACTAGTACTTCAATTATTACCCACCATCAACAAAAATCAATTACCAAATAGCAGTTGGGTGCAAAAACAACAAGATAAAACCTCATATTGTTCTTTAAAAAAAACTATACAATATTAGCAATACGGTAGACTAAACATACATGTTGCCTACGGTTGAGATTGCTAAGATGGTTGAGGTACACCCTATGTTAGAGGCTGAGATGACACATGATCGGTTGCATTTGATGTAAACCAAAGAACCTGAAAAATAAAGAAATATCAATGTTTATTGTTTGAAATAATAATTTAATTAGATATGAATTGATAGGAATTGGTCTAAATTACTCTTGTTACATTTCCTGAAATACATGGGGAAGCTGCAGTAGTTGTAGAGCCATTAAGACCAGTTGTTGTAACATTTCCAATGAGTGTTGAAGACTATCCAGGATGTGTTGAATCAGGTCCACCAAGTGTTGAGTTGCTGCCAACCTGAAAGTTAACAAAACAACATGAATCATGTCCAACATGTGTTAAAGGGTTAGTGGATGTTATTTGTTCATGAAATATCCTCATTTGTCATTCTTTTAGTAGTTTTTCGTGATCGTAAAGGTGCAGGTGATGGACTAGCATCCTGCAATTACCATTCTTAGGACTCAAAACATATTAATCAATAACTTATATAGCATGCAAGTTGTATGTTTACCTTAGGATGTGATTACCATTATTGTATGTTTACCTCATGTTCTAGAGTTATGACCAACCTCCTTACATATCCCACATCTGAAACCAACTAACCTTTGCACCTTTTTAGGTTGATTTGGTTCTCTTTTTCTAGATAATCTTGGCCTTCCAACTCCCCTCTTCCTTATTGGTGGTAAAACTATTTCAAAGTCCCCATTCGGCCATAAGTTTGTAAGGATTATGCTCGATAGCAAGAGTATAATAATGTATTTGACAATCTTTTCATATTAATAAAGTGATTTCTAGTTTAACAAATCTTATAGCATTTATAGTTTAATTATTATAATTGTCAGAAGTAAATAATCATAAGGTCAAAAGACTATGAGAAAAGAAGAATTGTTCATACATCTAGATATGTATGAGGTAGACACAATTCTTTAGTTAGTCTTGAATAATATTCATAACTTAAGATAAAGGTTGGGCGCCTTTATCTTGTTAAAGTTGTAGATTCTTTTGCTAGCATTTGAGTGGGATCAAATGTGTTATGAAGAGTCTGAAATCATCAAAGTGTAGTGTCTTTGGGCAAAAGAATCTAGTGCACTAGGTGCATTGAATTGGATCACAATGAAATACTTTATCTAGAACCGTCAATAGATAAAAGTTTTTCATTTGAAGACAATCGGAGAGTCTATTTCAATCCTGGGATAAATGATGGACTTATGGTTGCAAGTGTTATCATTTGAGTTATCAATGAGTATGATTATATAGTATAGTCTATCATCGATAGTTTGGTGGTATTCATTTGTTAATCGATAGAGGACTTCATTTATAGATATGGACATCGTGGCTCCATTTATTAAATGAGAGTATAATATCATCATATGGATGTTTTGAGGTATTGGATATTAAATCTTAACGTTAAGTTTTCAATAGTGTCTATTGAAACATGGCTTCTAAACAAGTCAAAATATCCAAGTTCAAAATATGGTCATATGAGTAAATATGGTAACTTGGAGAGCTATAGGCGGTCTATGAGCTCTTGGCGATTACTGGTATTCTTTATAAGGATACACTTTCTCCAATAGGGGTCTAGGGTATGAATGAGTAACATCAACTTATTCTATATTTATTTAAGAGTTCAATTTTAGTTTTTTAGTGGAATGAACTAAAATTAAATAGAGCGGACCTTAGTGAATCTTTTGTTGATTTTGATTGGGTTGTGTCTATTGGAGTTTAAATTTAGATAGTCTGTCAAGATCCTCAATCCACTCGAACTTGCATGGATCACTTGATATATTATACCGGACCAATTTAGGGGTCCATCTAGAATTATATTTAGGCATGTGAACATGTTTCTTTTTGTAAGAATGGGTCTAGTTCACATGTGGAATTTTTATTAAGGTCCAATGGATTTAATAAAATAAGAAAAATAATATATGGTCCATATATATGAGTTGGGCGGCAAGGCTATTAAGAATAGCTTAATTATATTATTTTTATTTTATTATTTAATTAAATTGAAATTAATTAATTTATTGATTAATTAATTATTTAATTAAAAGTCAAAATCTTTTTCCTAGTAAGAGATGGTCTCCTAAAATTATACTATTGTTGGTAGTATAATTAATATTAAAGACTATATTTGATAAGTAGATAAATAAAAGGAATTATTTATCTAATCAAATTAGGAAGTCTTTAATATGGTTACAAATATACTATTGAGTTGGATTAGGAGTCTTGATGTAGGAAAGAATTCCTTTTGGAAAAGGATTCTTAACCACTAAGTAAATCCACCTAAGGATAGGATTCTTAACCACCAAGTAAATCCTTCTTAAGAGAGGATTTAGTCTCTTATATATAGTACCAATTAAATTCGACCAAGCATGAATTTTTAGTATGAGAAGTTGTTTTTTATTTGTTTTTTATTGTTATATAAAATAAAAAACTTCGCTCAACTCATTGTGTGAAGAATTCGGCCAAGCATATAGAAAAGAGGGAACATTTTTGTTTTCGATACTACACTAGTATCCTTTGCATCAAAAGGGTTTTATGTACAATATCGAATCAGGGTTCATGCGAGTTTCAATCAAATTGATTGATAATTCAAAAGTGACCGCACGTTCTTGGTTTTTCTCTTGGAGGATTATTGTGACTAACAAAGAAGAAGATTTTGTTTGTTTCCATCCTAAGGTATGCAATTTAAAGAAAGGGAGCCCACACTCCTAGGTGATTCACGTTCGTGATTGGATTGGGAGATCTTGTGGATTCAATTCGACGCTAGTTCAATCGTCACGAAAAAAAAGGTACGATATTTTTTTATGCATCAATTAATCTAGGGTTAAGGTTCTTGTTATTAAAAGGGAAAAAATTTATTTATACGCAAACCCTAATTTTCATTTTTATCACGCTTCCGTTACATTTTGAACCGTTTTTTCCTACAATTGGTATCAGATCCTGGTTGTACCCTTGATTAATTGATGTATGTGTTTGTGAATCTTTTTCTTTTTATTGTATATATGCATGTTTTAGAAAGAGATGGCACTCTAGGTATTCGTATATATATATATATATATATTTACATTGGAATGTATGGATATATATGTTTTATATGTGGTTTATTATTGCTCAAATCTGGTCCTAGAATTTCATTGTATTTTTGTTTTAGGATTATAACAAGAAGGGTGGTCTATCATCGCCATAATTTCCTTCTTGGTATCTGCTAAGTTTTTTTTTTTTATTTTGTTGTTGTAATAAAAAAAAACTGCACTATATTGTAATAAAATAAAGCTGCAGTATTTTTTTTATTTTAAATTCTTCTGTAATACACTCAAGTTTTGAAGACTCGAAGGTTGAAGAATTAGAAGCAACCGGAACAAGTTTGGGACCGTGCAAGCCGTAACAACGAACTTGTGTGCTAAGAGCACGCAGCCACGTTTGTTGTGGCATGGGCTGCTCACGGCAGCCCTGTGGAAGCCATGGGATGCGCACAGCAGCCTTTTATGGGTTTGTAGCATGTGCAAGCCCATAGGTAAGGGCCAAGGGTGCGCACGCCTATGGGAGGCAACCGAGAGATTCCGGACGACGAAGGTCGCGTAAAGTTTTGTTCACCAAGAAAGGAGTTTTTGTATTCCAAGACATATGTAATTTACTTGTTTTTCTAGGATTGACCAAAATTGTAGCTATTTATATTTTTGTAAATATTTCAATGTTTGTCATTGTTTGATAACATATCATATAAAATAGGAGTGCCACTCATATATCTCTTTTGGTATGAACATGCATTGAATGGTTTAAGTATCTAAATTGGCATCTAGATAACTTGGTAAATCATTCTTTGGAATTTGATCACACGCCTTAAACAATTGAGTGGGAGAAGGTGCTTTGGAACACCTACGGCCTCCAAGTTTAGTTGAGCTTTATGTTTCGTGAATAACCTCCCAAGAGATATTCATGAATGGAATTTAGCAAGATACCTCTTTATAAGGATAGACTAGACAATTAGCCCAAACGATATCTACTCCCAGAGGAGGGATATTCGTGAGGGATTATATTGAAGGTCGATAACTTGGTAACACACTCAATGTAATTTTATTAATATCCTCCCAAGAGTTCTTGTAAATAAAATTGCAAAGCTAAAATAGAAAACGTTGGTTGTTATGTTAACAATTAGGTGGGACCTAGTCCAACTAGTAAATGGTGTGTACTCCCAAAGGAGGCGTGACATTTATGGGTGTTGGATCACCGTTGAATTTTTACGATTGAATTATTTCATTTAATTCAAGATAAATATTCAAAAGTGCTTTATCATGATTATTTACTTATATATTTTTTGTTAATATAAAGAAATCATGACCCTATCCCTAATCAATATCCTAAAAGATAATACTTTAACTGACGATAATTATGTCACATGGAAAATGAAAATTGGGTTGTTATTGCAAGATGAAAAACATAAATTCGTTATGTCTATTCCTAAACCACCAAACTAATGAATCTAACTCAGGAGCAAAGAGATAAGTATCAGTAGTGGAAGTCTTCAGATGAGATGGCTAAATGTACGTTACATTATGGCTATCATCTCCGACTTGTTGCAACAGCAACATGATGGAATGGAGACTGTTGCCGATATAATGATGTCTCTAGAAGAGATGTTTGCTATGAGGTCTAGGATGACTAAGAGAGAGAGGCAGTGATTGTTTTTATGAATCTTAGGACGAAACCTGGACAGGCTGTGAAAGATCACATGATGAAAGTCATAGCACATCTCAACATTGCTGAACTGAATGGTGCTGAATGATGATGAGATAGATGGTGAGATGAAAACTTGTCATGATTGTCAATTCACTATCGGATTCCTTTGGTTTGTTCAAAGTTGGGCTACACCTTAAACAATAAGGAACACACCTTGCAAGGCCTGATGCAAGATGTTCAAAGCGCTAAAATGATTCTTGTGAAAGGCAAGGGTCAAGAGATTCATATGGTTGTTAAAGTTGCTACTGTTAAGACTTGTCAGAAGGTCAAGTAACAACAGAAGAAAAAGCAACTTGGCTCTGACTAGAAGGGGTTTCGGGTAAGGAAAAAGACTGAATGAGAATGAATTCAACTTGCATTTAGGCAATGGAACGTTGGTGTCTATTAGTGTAGTGGGAGATCTTAGAATCAATTTAGATTCTTATAGGCATTTAGTTTCAATAAACGTTTATTATGTACCACAATTCAAGAGGAACTTAATTTTGGTCACTTGTCTAAATAAATTTGGATATTCAATTACTTTTAATAAAGTAAGAATAACAAATTTGTTTGTAAAGGTACATTGGAAAATGGTTTATTCTATTTGCATGGAAATATCTCTCACTTTTTAGACACGGAATCAACAGAACCTAATCATAAAAGAGTAAAATTATCAAAAGATAAAACCTACCTATGGCACTTGCGCTTAGGTCATATTAACCTTAATAGGATTAAAAGATTGGTAAGTGACTGACCTCTAAGTGACTTAAAGGTTGATGATCTACCAACTTATGAATCTTGTTTGGAAGGTAAAATGACCAAAAGGTCATTTACGACCAAAGGCACAAGAGTCATTGAATGTTTAGGTTTGATACACACTGATGTGTATGGACCAATGAGCATTCAAGCTAGAGGTGGATATGAGTACTTCATCATTTTCACGGATGATCACTCAAGATTTGGCTATGTGTATCTCATGTGACATAAGTCGGATGCTTTTGACATGTTCAAAACATTTAAAGCTGAAGTTGAAAATCAGCTTGAGAAACGCATAAAAATCTTGAGGTCTGATCGTGGTGGAGAATATCTATCTGGTGAGCTTCAGTAATATCTTATTGATAATGGGATAATTTCTCAGTTTTCTACACCAGGCACACCTCAACAAAATGAGTGGTAGAAAGGAGAAATATAACTCTTTTGGGCATGGTTAGGTCTATGTTGAGTTATTCAACGCTCCCTAATTCTTTTTGGGGATATGCTTTACAAGCCGCAATGTACATTCTAAATGATATACCATCTAAGTCGGTTCCTAAAACACCACATGAGTTGTGGACCGGGCGAAAGCCTAGTCTACAACACTTAAGGATATTTAGATGTCCTGCGCACATGTTAAAAGGAAAGATAGAAAAGATGGAGCTCAGTTCAGAAACATACATATTTGTAGGGTATCCAAAATGAACAAAAGGATATTAATTTTATAGTCCTTCATATCTTAAAGTATTTGTTTCGACAAATGCTAAATTTCTAGAAGAGGACTATATGAATAATTGTGTGACTAAAAGTAGAATTGTCCTGAATAAGCTTTTAGGAGATACAATTCCATAAGAGGTTTCACAACCAAGCCCAATTGTAAGTTTCGTACCGACACAAGATCAACAATCTACCATACCTCGTCGTAGTGGGAGGGTTGTTAGACAACCCAAGAGATACATCGGTCTAGGAGAATCTGTAGAGAATCTTCCAGACGACGATGATCCCTATACGTACAAGGAAGTAAAGGAAGATGTTGACTGTCGCCATTGGCAAAAGGCAATGCAATCCGAAATTGAATCTATATTCAAAAACAAAGTCTGGTCTCTTGTAGACTTGCCTAAATGGATAAAACACATCGGGTGCAAGTGGGTATACAAGAGGAAAAGAGGAATGGATGGAAAGGTGGAAACCTTTAAAGCTAGATTGGTAGCTTAAGGTTATACACAGAAGGAAGGTATCGATTATAAAGAATCCTTCTCTCTTGTGGCCATGCTAAAATCCATTAGGATACTCTTATCCATTACTGCATCTCTAGACCTAGAGATTTGGCAAATGAACGTCAAGACAAGTTTCCTTAATGGAAGTCTTGACGAAAGCATCTACATAATGCAACCAGAAGGATTCATTGAAAAAGGCCAAGATGAATGGGTATGCAAGTTGTAAAGATCCATATGTGGATTAAAGCAAGCATCCAGATCCTGGAACATAAGGTTCGATCAAGCCGTGAAAAGTTTTGGATTTATTCAAAACCATGATGATCCTTGTGTATACAAAAGGATTAAAGGCGGCAAGTTGGTTTTCTTAGTTCTTTACGTTGATAATATACTACTCATCGAAAACGATGTAGGTGTATTGACATCAATAAAAGTAGGGTTATCAAAACAATTTGATATGAAGGACTTAGGAGAAGCAAGTTATATTCTTGGTATCCAAGTTATAAGGGATAGAAAGAATAGAACGATTGCATTATCCCAAGCTTCATACATAGATAAAATCTTGTCTAGGTTTTCCATGCAAGATTCCAAGAAAGGTATGTTACCTTTCAGACATGGAATCAAACTTTCTAAGGAACAAGTTCCTAAGAATGAGCATGAATAGCAATTCATGAGTATGGTTCCATATGCATCGGCAGTTGGAAGTCTCAAGTATACAATGCTCTGCACTAGACCAGATATTTGTTTTGATGTGGGCATGGTTAACAGGTTTCAATCGAAACCTAGTCCTGATCACTGGACGGCTGTCAAGCATATTTTTAAGTATCTTAGGAGAACGAGAGATTATATGCTTGTATACTCTGGAGGGGATTTAATTCCCGTTAGGTATACGGATTCTGATTTTCAGTTATATTCTAACTCCAGGAGATCAACATCAGGATTTGTGTTTACTATTAGAGAAGGGGCATTCATATGGAAGAGTATCAAGCAATCTTGTATTGTTGATTCCACCACGGAAGCCGAGTATGTTGTTGCATGCGAGGCTGCTATAGAGGTTGTCTGGCTCCGCCAATTCTTGATTGACATGAAAGTGGTTCCGAATGTGAATAAGCAGATCACTATCTACTGTGATAATAGTGGAGCAGTGGCTAATTCGAGAGAACTAAGAAGTCATAAGAGAGGAAAACACATTGAAAGAAAGTATCACCTTCTGAGGGAAATTGTGCATAGGGGTGATGTGACGATTACTAAGATCGCATCAGTAGAAAATCTAACGGATCCCTTTACAAAGGCTCTTCCACAAAAGAGTTTTGATGGGCATTTAGAGAATATGGGGATGAGAGATATGACACATTTGCTATAGAGCAAGTGGGAGATTGTTAGGATTATGCTCGATAGCAAGAGTATAATAATGTATTTGACAATCTTTTCATATTAATAAAGTGATTTCTAGTTTAACAAATCTTATAGCATTTATAGTTTAATTATTATAATTATCAAAAGTAAATAATCATAAGGTCAAAAGACTATAAGAAAAGAAGAATTTTTAATACATCTAGATATGTATGAGGTAGACACAATTCTTTAGTTAGTCTTGAATAATATTCACAACTTAAGATAAAGGTTGGGCGCCTTTATCTTGTTAAAGTTGTAGATTCTTTTGCTAGCATTTGAGTGGGATCAAATGTGTTATTATGAGTCTAAAATCATCAAAGTGTAGTGTCTTTGGGCAAAAGAATCTAGTGCACTAGGTGCATTGAATTGGATCACAATGAAATACTTTATCTAGAACCGTCAATAGATAAAAAAATTTCGTTTAAAGACAATCGGAGAGTATATCTCAATCCTGAGATAAATTATTTACTTATGGTTGCAAGTGTTATCATTTGAGCTATCAATGAGTATGATTATATAGCATAGTATATCCTCGATAGTTTGGTGGTATTCATTTGTTAATCGATAGAGGACTTCATTTATAGATATGGACATCGCTGCTCCATTTATTAAATGAGAGTATAATATCATCATATGGATGTATTGAGGTATTGGATATTAAATCTTAAGGTTAAGTTTTCAATAGTGTCTATTGAAACATGGCTTCTGGACAAGTCAAAATATCCAAGTTCAAAATGTGGTCATATGAGTCAATATGGTAACTTGAAGAGCTATAGGCGGTCTATGAGCTCTTGGCGATTACTGGTTTTCTTCACGAGGATACACTTTCTCCAATAAGGTTGTCTAGGGTATGAATGAGTAACATCAACTTATTCTATCTTTATTTAAGAGTTCAATTTTAGTTCTTTAGTGGAATGAACTAAAATTAAATAGATCGGACCTAAGTGAATCATTTGTTGATTGTGATTGGGTTGTGTCTATTGGAGCTTAAATTTAGATAGCCTGCCAAGATCCCCAATCCACACGAACTTGCATAGATCACTTGATATATATTCTACCGGATCAATTTAGGGGTCCATCTAGAATTGTATTGAGGCATGTGAACATGTTTCTTTTTGTAAGAATGGGTCTAGTTCACATGTGGACTTTTTATTAAGGTCCAATGGATTTAATAAAATAAGAAAAATAATATATGGCCCATATATATGAGTTGAGCGGCAAGGCTATTAAGAATAGCTTAATTATATTATTTTTATTTTATTATTTAATTAAATTGAAATTAATTAATTTGTTGATTAATTAATTATTTAATTAAAAGTCAAAATCTTTTTCCTAGTAGGAGATGGTCTCCTAAAATTATACTATTGTTGGTAGTATAATTAATATTAAAGAATATATTTGATAAGTAGATAAATAAAATGAATTATTTATCTAATCAAATTAGGAATTTGGTTAGGAAAGAATTCCTTTTGGAAAATGATTCTTAACCATCAAGTAAATCCACCTAAGGATAGGATGTTTAACCACCAAGTAAATCCTCCTTAGGAGAGGATTTAGTATCCTATATATAATACCTTTTAAATTCGACCAAGCATGAATTTTTAGTGTGAGAAGTTGTTTTTTATTTGTTTTTTATTGTTATATAAATAAAAAACTTCGTCCAACTCATTGTGTGAAGAATTCGGCCAAGCATAGAGAAAAGAGGGAACGTTTTTATTTTCAATAGTACACTAGTATCATTTGCATTAAAAGTGTTTTATGTACAACATCGAATCAAGATTCACGCGAGTTTCAATCAAATTGATTGATAATTTAAAAGTGACCGGACGTTCTTGGTTTTTCTCTTGGAGGATTATTGTGACTAAAAAAGAAGAAGATTTTGTTTGTTTCCATCCTCAGGTATACAATTTAAAGAAAGGGAGCCCACACTCCTAGGTGATTCACGTTCGTGATTAGATTGGAAGATCTTGCGGATTCAATTTGACGCTTGTTCAATCGTCACAAAAAAAAAGGTACGATACTTTTTATATACATCAATTAATCTAGGGTTAAGGTTCTTGTTATTAAATGGGAAAATTTTTATTTATACGCAAACCCTAATTTTCATTTTTAACTTCTGTTGCATTTTGAACCGTTTTTTCCTTACAGTTCTCGTTTGGAATTGCATGGAAGTTGTTAGCGTATGTTCTCAAATACGCAGACTTCTTCAAGTAATCATATACATAATCTTCAACATTGTCCCTTTTTTTTGTGATGCATGCCATTGCATGCATACATGGAACTCCTGATATAACCCATTTACCACACTGACAGGTGAGTTTGTCAAGTTCCACTACAAACCTTCTATTTCCATCGACTACTTAAAACTCGTATTCTCTATAGTGTATTGGGTCCAAATATATCTTTTTCTGTTGTGCTTTTTGTAGTTTTTGATTGATCGTAGGTGGTATGTTCGACTCCCAATGCATGGCAGCTTCTTTCCTATCTTGAATCTGCTTCATGAACTTCCTTCTAACGGTCTCCATCATGATCAACATTGGTAGTGTGCGGCGCTTGGTCATCCAGCCATTAAATGCTTCAACAGCATTGTTAGTATTGTGCTCAGATTTGCATTCACTGTCAAATGCATGGACTGCCCATGTCTCCAATGATATGTTACTAAGGTAGGCATGTGCCTCTAGAAAGGTTTGCTGGATTTTATCCATGGCTTTTAAAAACGCTACCTTGTTGGAGCTTGTAACAGCAGGCCAAAAAATGTCCCTCAAGTAATCCAATTTGAACTTACACATTAATAACAGATTATGTTTTTGAGATTACACGTATTGTATTTGAAAAAACATGACAAAATCTGGAGTATATGCTTAACATGAAACAAGAAAATACAACTTCGAACCAACTTACATGCTTAACATGTTTTGCAATATAAGCCTACAACAAAATCTGGAGTTGTGCTCAGGCCAGACTTCATTAAGTGCTACAATAATTCCATTTTATCGGTCAGTCATAAAACACACCTGCCTTTTCTCATGCACCCCCACATGTCGATGCAACAAGTCCAGAAACCATCTAACTGTCAAGACACTCAATCTCAACAACACCTAAGGCAACCGAATACACGCCATAATTTGCATCAATTGCAATTGCACAAAGAAGAATCCCTCCATACGGACCTTTCAAATGACATCCATTTAAACCTATAAAAGGTCTACACCCTTGTAAATACCCAACCTTTTAGGCTTGGAAGCTAAAATAAAACCTTTCAAAGGTTGCAGGGATTTGAGGATTAGGGTTTCTAATTATCTTGATTTTTACATAAGATCTAGGGTTCCTTTCCATAATGATGTGCACATACCTATACAATTTGTTGTAACTCTGCTTGTGGTCTTTCGCCCCTATGTTAAGTTCATACTTGGCTCTATATAGTGTGTGGTTGGGCACATCAACCTCACATTGCCTTAATGTAACTGAACTGAACACCCTAATATTAATATCAGGATTTTCTTTTATAAAGAGCTTGAGGTGACATCTCTATTTTTAGGAACTGCTAAGTAGTTATGGTCATTCCTATAGTCTTCAACATGTAAGTAATCCTATTGAAAGTTGGACTACCATGCACTCGCCAAAGGCAGCTCTTTGCTTCACACACATATGTGATCCTTCTTTTCTCATTTTTAATCCTTTTCAGTTTGAATCCTACCTGTATAAAGTAGTCTAGTAATACTTCTCTAAAGTGTGTACTGTTTCTAAACAACTGCCCACTTCTATGGTAATTCTACCATCATCTCTTGGTCTAAACATGGTACCCATTATGGGGTTATCAATCACCTCCTCTTCAGCAATGTCATCCTTATTGACATTAGACAATCCATCATTTTCATCTCCACTATCATTTGGAAGCTTATCTCCAACTCCATTATTTTCATTTGGAACCTCGTCTTCAACTCTATTTTCCTCATTTGAAATTTCATCTTCACTATAATGCATTGATGTTTGGTTTAAACTCCCATCTGAATTGTAGTTAGCATCATCTTCAAATGGGGGTGACAAAGAATCAGTAAGTACAATTGGCTCTTGTTCAGGGTTGGACGGTTGTATTGGGTCAATGTTTGGCTGTTGGTTCAAGTTGATATTGGGTTGCTGTATTGGGCTTAGGTTGGGCTGAAGCCTGCTGTTTAGGGTGGGTTGTTAGTTTGGGTTGTTGCTGAGCTGTAGGAAATCCATGTTAAAGTGAATTTGGTTCGCTTTTCTTTGCTCGAATTCACTCAACAAATCCATCAACCTATCATCATTTTCAATTTCCCTCACTTTAGCATTCCAGAGAATTTGAACTTCTTGTCTAAACTTGTCACCAACTCCAGCCTCCAACCCAAGTATTTCATGCATAGCAGAATCCTACAAATCCTTCAAACTTATATAATATCTCTCAAACTGTCCAAATTCAAAATGTTTTCCCAAAAAAGTTGTTGTGCCATTGAACATAAAAGTCCTGCAAGAACAAAATTTACAACAACACAAAATATATATAACCATTGATATTTGACACCCAGATAACAGAGCATCAAACAACAAACAGAGTCACACACAAGAAATTCTATTAAAACATAAACAAAATGGAACAATACAAAAAGAAAACCAGAGAGTTAACTCAAACTATATATTACACCTACAATCAGTATAACATCCATAACAAAAACACAAAAAAAAAATAGATTTCTTTAAAAAAAAAAAAAGTGGTAACAAAACTACAAAACTTTATTAATCATCAAACAAACTATACACACATGTAACATGAAAACCCAATGACACACATGAAAACCCATCAAACCATAAACAAGATATATCAATACAAAATGAAAAGTTAATGTACCATTAAACGTATCAAACCATTAATAGAATGACACAATAAAAAATAAATACATTCTTTTTTTCAAACCATTTACTGAATTTTTTGTCAAAATCGAAATACAAATAGATATCATTCTTTTTTTCACAAATTTCAGTCCAAATAAAACATGCAAAAAACACAATTTTTAATCTGAAAAAAAAAACCGTAACCCTAAAAGATTACTTCACTCAGGTTAAATTCAATTTTTCCACATATTAACTCCAAAACTAACTGAAAAGGGAGGTCTGATAGTCAAGATTTATGTTTTCATCTTGCATCCATCACGAATACGAACCCAGAACCTCTTCGTGCATCAACTACTTTAACGAACACCGACGAAGAGATAACACGATGACGATGACGTTGACGCTGACGTTGATTGGTAGCTTTGTTGTTCAAGTTCTTTGTTTAGAAGGTTTTACTAAGAAAGAATGGTGGTTTTCAGCACAGAGAGGTAGAGAGAGATTTCTTTTCCACGACTAAAACCTTCCGTGCCTCTTGAGTTGCTTTATATATTTTTTGCTTTAAAAAATAAATTTTTCTATTTAAAATTATAAAAAACTTATATATATTAAATATAATTTGATTGACATGACATGTGCAGTTTAAAATAAGTTGAAAGACATTATTACCCTTCTTGACATGGTCAACTGTTAAACATAACAGACGTTGACTCACGATAGGGGAGGTCAATGCCAGTTACTGATAAAGTTGTTTCCGTGTGTAAAAGAGCAAACCTCAGGGGAGGTTAGTATAATTAGTTCAAACGATATCGGATATAAAGTTATAGCGAAATGGTAAGCGTAATTGCTATCAATCATCCAGATCACGGGTATGGTGTGTCATTTTTTTTTACCATTAAACTTTTTCCGACAATCCCTGTCAGAAATAAAGTTAAGCTGTCGAAAATATTAGTAATTTTGACCACTTTTAATTACTATTACCGACGGCATTTTTATCTTTTCTGACGGCTTTGACTGTCGACAATTGTAGTATTTGTGACAGCTCGTCAGTAAATGATAATTTACGACGAGCGTATTTGTAACGGCCTCTGATGACTAAATACTGTCAGAAAAACATAATTCTGTGGAAAATCCTCTTTTCTGACAGTTAAATCCAACGATATTTAACCGTAGGAAAGGACCATTTTTTTGTAGTGTTTCTACAACACCGGTCCATATATGGTGGGAAAGCAACCATGTTACGTGGAAGAGATGCATAGTGTCATAGAGAAGGGGTAAAAATGTAAGAAACAAAAATAAAAATAAAATAAAATAAAATAAATTGGTGAGCTTGAGCTGTACGTGCCACGCTTTATGAAAACCACGATGGTATGGGGATAGCAATATCCCGTGAACTGGGGATGAAGTGGGCTTTGCTTTGATGACACTTTTTCTGGTCAAGTCTAAATATCTGCGAGACCCTTCTACTCTCCCATACTATTTCTCTTACGTTGAAAAAAGTTCTTCCAAGTTTCAACGTGGTCAATTTCGGCTACCTATCTGTATATTTCAGAGTTTATTAAGTAGGTGCCATCTCAGATTAGAAGTTTCGGCCACCTATTGATTCCGATTTCCTACGATTTAAGAAAAGTATAAAAGCTGTGACCGTAGATAGTCTGGTGTAATAATCACAACTTCACACAAAGTTGAGTTTCAACTTCAAATCGAATCGACTCCCCAAAAAATAATAACAATAATAATAATAATTATAATTAGAAAAGTGAATGTGGATTATGTTGTGCTTGTAAAGTGGTCAATTATTCACACTCTTTTGGGTGTTTCAATGATAAATGTTAATATAGAAAGGGTTCAAAAATTTTCTCTCTCCTTATTCTCTTATTTTAAGTTTAACGTGAAAGACCTATTTGATTTTTCCACTTAACTCTTAATGATATTTAAATGATACTTAATATGTATCATTAAGTTGTTTTGTTTGATTTTCTAAATAATAAAATTATTGAATGGGCTTTTAAAACCACTAGTTATGAAAAATGAAAATTTTTCACTTTTTATATATTAATTTATAACTTTCAAATTTATCCTCACAAATCTTATCTAATTTCCTGTTTTATCTTCTCTCACACCTTTAACCATATTAATTTTTTTTTTCTTCTCACTATTTAAATAATTTTAGCAGTTATAAAACGTAGTTTTTTCAAGACTCCAAAATCTCCATTTGAATCCAACGTTTTTTTAATTGTATTCAAACTAATTTCGACTTCTATTTATATTTCAGTAAGGATTTTTTTTCCTCATAATTTGATTAGTTTATATTATGTGATAGGAAAAAATTAGCACTTTCAAAAAAAAAAATAACCGGTTTTGCAAACAAACTTAGGCTCAGTTTGACATATTTGTGTTGTGAGGAGAAGTGCTTTTGGAACTGCTGTGGAGGGAATTGCTTTTGGAATTTGTGTGGGAAGAATCAACTGGGTGTTTGGTAAACCGATTTTCAAAAGTGTTGTGAGAAATAAAAGCAATTTCAATGTGTTTGGTAAATTGTAGTAAAAAGTGTTATGAGTGTGTAAAATTACTAAAATGACATAGACATCTAAATGGTGCTATACTTTGCATTTTTCTTGTTTATTTATGTTTAGTGTTAAGTGTTATATAATTATGATACTTTATTGAATTAATTAGCCTCATTTTTTTATTCTACTTTATTGAATTAATTTACCCCATTTCTTTATTTCTTTATTTCTTATCCTTGATAAAGCATCGATCCTTTAATACTTCAAGCAGCTTGTTTAACTTGTTTCTCAGTTTCCAGAATCATATTGTTCATATTATGTTACGGTACCGACTTTCCACTTCTTGTTTGCTCTACCTTAGGCAAGAAACATAAGAAATTCTATCCATTTTTATCAGGCATGACCACAGACTCCTGATCATCATCCTGCAGAATTTTCAGGCTAAACATTAGATCTTGATACTATCTATCCTTTTCAGCAACTTACACCCAAATGATAATAATCACACAAAAACATTAAGGGGAAGTTTAATATGGATTCTAGTGGTATCACTACACCAGAATGGAAAGTGCAAGATAGTAGTGCTTGTGCCAGGTCTCCAATACACAGCAGTCAAGTTCAAACAACAAATGAGTGTAAAAAATCTAAGAGTCTTCCGAATGAAATTCAATCTTGTATTTTGGTTCACGGGAGCTGTGGCTACCACCTGTCAACTAAAAACATGTAAGAGAAGTGCACACAATTGTCAAACTCACAGTAATGGGAATCAACTATAAGAAAGGACTATGAATACATCCCATGGCAATATTAAGTGGTAGTTGGCACCGTTTACACAAAGTCTACTTCTTTCCAGCATTTAATGTAGAAAAATGCATACAAACTAACCATTACGCTTTATCATAACTAGCCAAACTCATTAAATTGAACAATAAAGCCATAACGAATGCAGAATTATAACTACAGCATGATCCATAGCCAGCATTAGTAGGTACCACCCAACAATACACTCAAAACAGGTCTTTGATAGCTCAAAAACTCATATGGCATGCCTTTGAGAACTCTATACCACCTGATCTTTCAAGTTTTCTTCTTCAGCTTTTCACCACTAATGCTTCAGTGGCAACTCTACACGGTTGGCTTACAGGTAAACCCGGAAGTTTAAAATTAGTCACGAAAGCTCTAATCAATCCCATTACATAAAACACAGCAACGAGAATAAAGACAACACTCATTACAATACAGATAAACCCTGATATTTACAGGTTACACACACTATAATCTTAAATCAAGTTCAAATTATTAGTCCCTAAATAAGCCTTATAAACTCATGTAATTAATATACTCGATCTATCCAGAATAGAAACCAAAATACATTAAAAAAAATTACACAAATTTAGAACAAGTTTAGGTTATATGAAAGGAACAAACATAAAAATTAACTACAAAAGATCAAATAACCTTCAAATTAATGCTAAATTATGAATATTTGGATCAGAGAAATAAAAAAGGTAAATAAAACTATATTGAAAGAACCGAAACAGTAATTACCAAAGTTAGCTGGGAAGATTTGATCGGCTAACACATAATTATAGAGAGCGCATGAAGCAACAAGAACAAAGCATAGGAAACTCATTTTTGTTTTGTTGTTTTTGATGTCTTGTAATGGAAATGAAATCTGGTACAATTACGAACTCGAATTCTGGAATTTCAGCTTCTGATTTTGTAAAGAGAAAAAGAAGAGAGGAAGGAGAGGACGTTTTCTGATGAGGCTGCTTTCTGATTTTGGTAAATTTTGTTAGAGGTAAGGACAAAGTTGAAAAGTTGGTAGAATTTTATTTAATATTATTGTAGCGCGTTTTCTAAAAGTATAAGCCAAAATCCTAAAGCATGTATTTGTAGCTTTTCAAAAACTTTGTTGGGAGAAGTTAAAAGTGACCAAAAGCACTTCCCTATAATTTTACCAAACACCCTGTCTTTGGTCCGGAATCACTTTTGGCCCCAAAAGAAACTGGGAAAGCAATGCTAAACTGAGCCCTTAAACCAACTTAACCATAAATTACAAGCATTCTACATGTGTCGCAACCACCACGATATAATCTTATATTCCTAGATGAGATACTCCCAAATTCGACACTAATTTTGTTAATTTACATATATTAATATATATATATATATATATATATATATATGTATGTGTGTGTAATTGAATTATGTCTATTTGTGACATTTATATGGTATGTTCACAATGATAAAACATGTAGATTTCATTATAAATGTCTAATTATATTATTATAATTCCATATATAAACATTGAACACATTAAAATATAAATATATAACAAATAATAGTTGAAAGGGCATAGATGTAAAAGTATTTATTTTTAGATATTTGTAACTAAAAAAACAAATAACTTATTACTTATATTCAGTTTTCAGTGAAAAAAATCAAACATGTTATTCAGTTTTCACTTTTTAGTCACTATTCAGTCTTCAGTATAGTTCAGCACTATTCAGTCTTCAGAAAATTCAAACGCAACCCAATTTAATAACTTAAATCTTAATGGCACCTAAAGTATTTTTTTGACAAAAATACCCTTAAAGTACACTTACAAAAAAAAGTCTCGCATTGTTTTAGACTTTTTTTTCGTATTTCAGAGACTTTGTTTGGTGTTTTCGCCACTTATTTTGTATTTTCAAGACTTATTTTGTAACTTTTGGGACTTGTTTAATAGTTTCCGAGATTTAATGGGTATTTTTTTAAATTTTCCAAACTTTTTGGATAAAAATAAAATTTTTTGTTTTGTTCAGTTCAACTTCTTCATCGACCTCCATTGGAGATTGATTTCGACCTCCAATGAAGGTATGTTCCATCTCCATTGATCAATGGAGGTGTTTTTTTTTTAAATAAAATAAAACTTAAAATGGCAAAAAATAAAAGAAGAGAATTAGGTTATTTTTATCCATAGGTACTATTTAAATTAAATTATTAATCTAGTAAAGTCACAATGGGTTTAGTGTTATTTAGACCTATTCCCACGTATAGAAATTTAGGTGACGTTTGGTTACCATGACAAAATGATAATTGGAATGGGAATTGGATTGAAAATGAACGGAAAATTGATTTCTTCGTTTGGTTGGACTTTAGAATCAATATCCGAATCAATATTATTTTGTTTTGTTAACAACTGAATGGAATGGAATTAACTGTTTTGATCAAAAAAACCCTGAATTACAAAACATTTATAATAACATAATATATTATGAAAAATAGTAATAATAAAATATGAAAGTAGATATAATATTTTATATATTATTATAACATATAGCATATTATATGTATACATAAATATATATATATATATATATATATATATATATATATATATATATATATATTATAATAATATAATATATAGTATAAATATATATATATATATATATATGTATATAATATACTATATATTATATATTATATGTTAGTAATATTAATACTATTATATATTATATAAATATATATTACATAATAATATATATATAATATAAATATTATATTTTTAATATATATTTATATATAATTTAATATAGATTATATACTAGTAATATAAATATTGATGCTGACATTGAATCCATTTTCTCATAACAAGATAATGTCAACCCATATACTACTTTTATGATCCAAGATTCTGATGACTCTTGTGCCTCCTCAGAATTTTCTGATTTCTCAGAACCTGACCTCCCTTCAGAAGCATACCAAGTGACAAACAAAAGTGACCTATCGCTAGGTCCCCAAATTCAAGTTCAAATATTGGCAGAATTATACTCCAAGCCTATCCCTGTTATCGCCTACTTTGATACATGCGCTCATTCCACCATGATGAACCCAAGAGTTCTGCCTCCAGATGCATGGAAGAAGAAAGATAATGAATTTCTAGTAGCTGATGGTCAGATCTTCACCACCAATTTGGTCTCAAAATACAAAGTTGGTATCCAGTTTTTCCCTGCATGCACTCTATGGACTCATGTCATTGGCACCCCTCTACCGGACAAGGATGTCTTGATTGGTTGGGATGTTTACAGTCAATCCAAGTTTATTAGAATCTTTCCTACTGGTATCCGGTTCAAACTGGAATTCAAACCTTTTTCCAGTTTACTAAAGATTTTCCCTCTATCTGTAATCTTTACAACAAGTCCAAGAGAAACTCTTCTCCTTTTGCACAAACAGCCATGCTGATTTCAAACACCCTAAACCTTTATGAAAAAAATCCTGACTTCTTTATCAAATTGCCTTTCAAGCTCAATGAAGACATTAACCCAACCAAAGCTTCTCATTCGGGGATGTCTCCCACAGATCTTCAGCTGGCCAATGAGGAATGTAAATAGCTCCTTCGACAAGGCTTCATAGAACCTGTTTCTTCTTTTGGGTGTGCCAAACCTTTTATGTTGAAAAACGATCAGAACAGCTCAGAGGCAAGAAGAGACTAGTCATTGACTACAAGCCCCTCAATATGTTCCTCCGTGATGACAAATTCCGAGTCCTTAGGGCCAATTCCTTGTTTTCACAATTGTCTGGTGCGACTGTGTTTTCCAAGTTTGATCTGAAAGAAGATTTTTGGCAGATAGGTGATACAAATATTATAGTGTGCTTAATATTAATCTAGAGGGGGGTGAATAGATTTTAAACAAATTTACCCAATTTTCGTTAAAGGTCAAGATTACGAAAATGCCCCTAGCTAGTTACAATAAAATCACAAGTGTAAAAATACGGAAATATAAACGACACTTGAGATATACGTGGAAACCCTCCAAATGGGAAAAGCCACGGGCTGATGAGTGCGCCACACTAGAACCTCGAATCCACTAATGGCAAGGAATTACAACCTAATCCCGGTTTAATCCACCACCACTACCTAATCCCGTTATAAGTGAACGTAATTCATCTTGCTGGTGCTTTAAGCTACCTACTCCCGGAAGCAACACAAGTCTTACTTCTCAATGAAGAGATAAAGTGTCCTAAGTGAATATATGATGATATTCAATGAACAAAAAAGGCTAGGAAACCCTATATGCTTATCTAGGATAATGAGATGACAATTAATGCAATCCTAGATATCAAGTGCTAAATGACATGTTCAAATAGCTTAGCTAAACATAGATCAATCAATCCTATGAAGCTATCACAATACAACACTCAATCATGTCATCACAACAATCTCTAATTTGTATCTAGAAATATTCTAAAAGAATACAATTAATTAAAGAGATGGTTTAGCAAGCAAAAACACTTAACTTGTAAGAAGATAGTGAAGAGCTTACCAAACAAGATGTGATGAAGTAACTCTAACCATAGATGCATTCTAGATGAACTTAGATGATGCAAGATGAAGTTTTGATGCACATGGGAATGCTTTGAGTGATTAAAAATGAGTTCTTGGAAGTGTTTTTCCTTTGAAATATGTTCTAAGGAAAATATATGATGTTTTTAACTCTTACACGACCTTAAGACAATGAGATATATATATATATATATGAGATCCAAACAAAGTGATATCGTTTTGAAAAAAATGTTCCAGCTTCTTCATTGTGCGCTGGTGAGGTGCGCTAGTCGAGTAACGCACCACCAGTGTACTGCCTAAAAATTTCAATAGGCGTTGGTCGAGTGGCGCACGTCAGTGGCGCAACACAAGCGTAAAACCACTGGAATGTTTGCGCTGGTGGGGGTGCGCTAGTAGAGTAGCGCACCACCAATGCACGCCCACTTTTTGCATCTTTGCACGGGTGCAGCAGCGCACCTCAGTGGCGTATAACTAGCGACAGTCCACTGTGAATGTTACGCTGGTGAGGTGCACTGGTCGAGTAGCGCACAACCAGCGCAATTCCTACTTCAACACTCAAACAACCATACAAGCAACAAGTACAAGAGTGATGAAAATGTATCATATTTTAATGCCTAGCATGACATAAAACTTTCATAGCAAGATGCAAATAGGTCAACAAGAGTGATTTAAACTAAAATGCACACAAGAAAACACTCAACATATAAGATCAAGAGTTATGAAAGAATATGTGAGTGTGTGCAACTATCTCTTCAAAGTAAGTAAGCACAAGAATTTTACCTTTGGTGCTTCTCCTCTTGAGGTCTTGAGAGCCTAAGCTACCCTTACATGAACCCCAACAATGTGGTTGTTCACGAAATAAGCCAATCAACAAATGAGGACTTTTCAATCTCCCCCTTTGGCTATTTCGTGACAAAACCACCACTCACATTGATCCTCACAAAATAAAACAGAAAAACATCGGGAAGATATTCTACATTACAATGAGATAAACATAAAAAAAAAACTTCAAGTCTTCAATCTCTTGAAGAACTATCAACCCTACACACAAGGCAAGCACAAATACGCTTTCCAAACCAAGTGCATGTGAGATGATCAAGTGAGTATAAAACAAAAGCATTTGCATTTAGAAATATGAGTATGATATCATGAAATGCTCATCCAATGCTCCCCCTCAACGGATTACTCCCCCTACATGTAATCTCCCTCTGAAACAAGTACACGCATGCAATGCTCCCCCTCAAAGCCAACACATGCTACTCCCCTAACATCACAATGCTAGGTCAATGCTACTCCCCCTTTTTATCATGATATAGCCAAAGGAGAAGTCCCCAACCGGGTCACTCAAGGCAAAGACAGAAAAGAACATACAAGATTGTTGCATAATTATATAAGCCACATTTATGCAATCTCAATTGATAGGAAAGACACAAGGAGATTTATTTGAAGACAATGTGTGAATCAAAAAGTGCTTTGCATACAAGACATGTTGCATTCAAGTCCAAAAACAATGGTATTTGGCAAAGCAAATGACAAAGGTTTCCAATATAATTCAAACCAATTTCACCATTTGTCATGAGAGAAGCAAGGATATAGAGTTCTTATAAATATCAAGTTTTAAAGGCACTATATCCAACTTTAAAAGCTAAACAAGGCATGAGCAACTTTGCACCCTATTTGATTTTTTCGGGAGGTACCCGTATGATAATAGCCATGTTCAACTAATAAAGAAAGAGAGACATTGATTAAACATTTTAGTCTCACTAGTATTTTCACACAATGTGTTGCATTTAACAATTGCAATCATCAAATCATGCTTTATCATTTTTCATTAGCATGTCATTTAAAGAAACATCATGTCATGGAGATAATTATAGGTCATTCAACATGTACTTCCTATGTAGATGTCCTAGTCCAAAAATGCATGTTTGAACATAAATATGACATGGATTGTAATCAAAGCAAAGTTCACACTTATTTAAGAAAATACAATATACTATAAGTGCAACCAAGCTACTTAAGCAATCAATAAAGAGGCATAAACATATTTAAGAAAAATTGCATGCAACAAGTATACAATAGCTCTCTTTGCTTGAGTTCCCTATATGGGGTCAAAGACCACAACACATCACTCCATTAAACAAATCCCAATAGATCTACTAAGAGTCTTGAATCTAGTAGCATCTAAGGGTTTAGTAAATAGATTCGCTAGTTGATCATTTGTACCTACATACTCAAGTACAATGCATTTGCTCTCAACTAATTCTCTAATGAAATGATGGCGGATGTCAATATGCTTAGTCCTAGAATGCTGAACCGGATTCTTTGAAATATTAATTGCACTCATATTATCACAAAAGAGAGTAAGAGTACCTTGGTTGAATCCATAGTCGACTAGTATTTGCTTCATCCAAAGGAGTCGTGTGCATCCACTCCCAACAACAATGTATTCAGCCTCAGTCGTGGACAAGGAAATCGAATTTTGTTTCTTGGAAAACCAAGAGACAATGTTGTTCCCAAGAAAAAAGCAACCGCCGGATGTACTTTTCCTATCATCACAATTTCCTACCCAAACTGCATCACTAAAGCCTACAAGACTATCATTAATGTCAAAAGAGTACCAAATCCCATAGTATGATCCTCTTAACAGAGAAGAGATGGGACTCCTTAGGATCCGCTTGGTACCTGGCACATACACCCACACTAAAAGAAATATCGAGCCTACTTGCGGTCAAATAGAGCAAGCTACCAATCATGCCACAATATAAAGTTTGGTCCACACTTTTACCACTAGCATCCTTGCTTAGCTTCAAAGTGGTACTCATAGGTGTATCACAATGTTTGGTACTTTCAAGGCCAAATTTCTTCACTAGGTTTTTGGCATACTTAGCTTGAGATATGAAAATCCCATCATCCATTTGCTTAATTTGTAAACCTAGAAAGTAACTTAACTCACCAACAAGACTCATCTCAAATTCTTGAGACATGACATCAACAAATTGTTGGACTTTGGTGCCATTGGTGGAGCCAAAGACTATATTATCAACATAGATTTGGGCTATAAAGAGCTCATCTTTGTTTTTCTTGATGAATAGAGTCTTGTCAACACTACCCCTAGTGTAGCCATTGTCTATGAGATATTAGGTGAGACGCTCATACCAAGCCCTTGGTGCTTGTTTCAACCCATATAAAGCTTTGTTAAGGTGATAGACATGATTAGGGTGGTAAGGATCCACAAACCCTTTGGGTTGCTTAACAAACACTTCTTCTTACAAGAAGCCATTGAGGAAGGCACTATTAACATCCATTTGATATAATTTGAACTTGTGCAAACAAGAAATGGATAAAAGAAGCCTAATGGACTCAATCCTAGCAACGGGAGCAAATGTCTCCTCAAAGTCAATACCCTCAATTTGAGAGTATCCTTGTGCTACAAGCCTAGCCTTATTTTGCACAAAGTTGCCATCCTCATCGGATTTGTTCCTATATACCCACTTGGTACCTATCACATTGGTGTTCTTGGGCCTAGGAACTAAAGTCCAAACCTCATTCCTTTCAAATTGATTAAGCTCTTCTTGCATGGCAAGAACCCAAAATTCATCTTTTAAAGCTTCATCAATTTTCTTGGGTTCTATTTGAGAGGTGTAACATGTGTAGCTAATTAGATTAGCCATTTGATGCCTAGTCCTAACACCCTCACTAACCTCTCCAATGATGTCATCTTTGTCATGGAGTTTCTTAAACCATGTAGCAGGTTCTTTTGAGTTCAAGGGAGGAAGCCTATCAATAGATTGTGTTATGTCATCATCAAGGTTAGTCTTTTCAACATTAGAGACATCAACAACCTTCTCCAAAGGGGATTCATCAACTAAATCTACCTCCTCCTCTTGGTCATTAGTTTTGAGCCTAGTGATGAGGACCATCCAGTTTATCACAATTCGACTAAGGTTGGAAAATATCCAGATCCTTTAACCATTCATAGAGAACAATGACAAGAGATAAAGCTAAAAGGATGAAAGAAGCCTTAACTTGTTTAATGGAAAGCATTTGGAATGAGCAAGCTAGTCAAGGTTCTAAGGATGCAAGAAGAGTATAAAATGGTTAACATATTTCAAACAAGTCCAAATCCCGAAGACAAGAGTCCAGCCTTGTTAGAATGAAGTATTCTAGCCTATCTTGAAGAATAAAATGCCATTCGGCCATGTTGGGTTTTGTGGGCCTATTTTATAATTAGTTTGGGTTTAATTATGTTGGGTTTTATGGGCTTATTTTTCTGATTAGTTTGGTTTTTAATTGTGTTGGGTTTTGTGCGCTTATTTTATGAATAGTTTGGGTTTTTGTGTTGGGTTTTATTTTGGTAAGTGTGAGTTCATGTGTTCTTTGATTAGGAATAAGGAGTTACAAAGGCTGAATACTTTATGGCCATTATTCATGGTCTAAATGTCATTTAGTGGGAGGTTACACATTTAATGGGCAGTTATATTTGTGTTGTATTGTCCTTGGCCTTTGTTCTATATAAACAATACTGTTTTTTCTATGTAAAGGCAGAGATTTGAGTAATATAAACTTATTTGAGCACTTTGTGAGTGTTTTGTTTTTAAGTTCTTGCATGAACTTTGGAACTTATCAAGCTTATTCAGCTTGTGTCATTCAACAACCTCAAAATCTTTGTTTTACCTTTAAACTTATCAAACTTCATAGTTTGTGGCGTTTTAGGGCAATCAAAGTGCTGTTCTAATTAGTTTTTATCATCATTATATTGATAAAGTGATTAGAATAGTTTCTCTTACTTCAATCTTGAACGATCGAGTTTGTTTCAATTAGTTGGAGGGTGTTAAATTGCATTCCATATGTATCATAGCTCTTTAGCTATTGGGGTGTATGGTTGCTAAGTTAATGATTTCCATCACCTAGTATCATCAATGACAACATTAGATGATTCCATTACGGTCCTAGTTCTTAGATTAAAAACTCTATAGGCTCTACTATTCAAGGCATAGCCAATGAAGATACCCTCATCACTCTTAGCTAACATTTGGCTTTCAAAATGTAGCATTTGCTTCCAAAGGTGTGGAAGTAGCTAACATTTGGATTTCTACCTTTCTATAACTCATAGGAAGTTTGCCTAGTGTGGGGCCTAAGGAAGACTCTATTTCCTATGTAGCAAGCCGTATTGACGGCCTCGGCCCAAAGATTCCTAGGGACATTGTTGCTTAGCAACATCACACGGGCCATTTCTTGAAGAACCCTATTTTTCCTCTCAACAACTCCATTTTGTTGAGGTGTCCTAGGAGCCGAAAACTCATGAGAAATGCCTAGACTATTGCAAAAGTTTTCAAAATGGGCATTCTCAAACTCCTTCCCATGGTCACTCCTAATTCTTTTAATGCTTTTAATTTTAGAGTTCATCTCATTTTGAATTTTGGAGCAAAGCATCTTGAACTTGTCAAAGGTTTCAGATTTTTTTCTAAGAAAATAAGTCCAAGTGTACCTAGAGAAGTCATCTACACACACAAAAATGTACCTCTTTCCACCTAAACTCTCAGTTTGCATAGGACCCATTAGATCCATATGGAGAAGCTCTAGAGGTTCCTTAGTGGATAAGTACTTGCCCTTTTTGTGCATACTTTTGGTTTGCTTCCCTTATTGACAAGGTCCACAAACACCATTAACCTTTTTCCCAAGCTTGGGAAGGCCTCGCACAACATTGAACTTATCTAAGATTCTTAAATCCCTAAAGTTCATGTGACCAAGTCTTTCATGCCACAACTCTATTTTTTCATCCTTGGACACATTACAAGACACACTTCTAGCCTCAAGATAATAGCAATTGTCACTAGACCTCGTACCTTTTAACAAGATTTGTCCATTAGGCAATAGGATAGAACAATCATTTTTCCTAAACAAAACGGAAAGTCCATCATCACTAAGATGTGAAGTGCTTATCGAATTGGTTTTTAGACCATCAACATACAAAGCATTTGATAAGGAGGGTAATTCAGGAATGGAAATGGTTCCATTTCCTTTGACCTTCTTTTTGGATCCATCACCAAAGGTGACATTTCCTCCCTCTTCCATCACAAGAGTCTCAAAGAAACTCTTATCTCCAGTCATGTGCCTAGAGCACCCACTATCCAAGTACCAAAAATCACAAGAATGAGGTTTCAAAGCAATTTGTGCAACATGGCAAATGTGTACATCCTTTCTAATCCACATAGGTGCAGTATTTTTCTTCCTAGTGGTCAATGGTACATAGGCTCTAAATGTCTTGGGATCATGCAAAGGTGTTCCATTTTTCCTAGTGACATGCATCATGGTTCTAGATGTCCTAGGATCATGCATCATGGCTCTAGCATTTTTTCTTCTCTATCATGCTTTCAATCCTACATAATTTGATATACCTAAAGCAATTTGGTCCAATGTGACCATCAATACTATAAAAATGACATGTAGGTAAAAAGTTAGGAATTATACCATATCCTTGAGGATGCATTGGAGCCTTCCCATGTCTTTGTGGTTGTCTTGCTTGTTGTTGAGGAGCTTTCCTTCTTTGTTGTTGAGCAAGACTTGATTGCTTCCTTGGTTGAGCTTGCATGATATGTGTATTCCCTTTGTGAGCTATTGGTTGAGGAAAGTTAACTTGAGGAGCCCTTGTAGGATAAGCTTGAGGTGAGCTTCTTGGTGCCACCTTCACTTGAGCACTACTTGAACACTCTCCTAGATCAAGCTTCTTCCTAGGAGTTTGATGAGAAGATGACCCATTGAAGTTCATGCTTCTTACAAAAGTGGTCTTGCTTGGAGTGGAGGACATCTTGTCACTTGGTCTCTTTCCAACATCTAGCATATGGTCAAGTTTTTTTGTGCTAGAGTTCATCTTGGCCAACAACTCTCTAGCATCTTCAAGCTCTTTCTTCAATCCTTCTTCACTCCTCTTAGATCTCTCCAACTCTTCATTTAGTTGGTCAACTTGAGTTGAGAGGTCTAGGTTTTCTTCTTTCAATCTCTTGATCTCATTCTTATTCTTTAACCTTGAGTTCTCAAACTTAGCCATGTAGTCCTTGAGATCCATCCTATCCATACTTCCATTTGTGGATTGTGATGAAGATCCATCATCACTTGAGTAGTCTTCCTCTTGACTTTTATTCTCTTCTTCACTAGCATCTTTGCTCCTAAGAGAGGATGTAAATGCTATGAAGTTAGCCATGAGTTCTTCATCATCCGAAGACTCATCTCCTTCATTAGAGCTATCACTTTCACTCCATATGGCAGCCATCACTTTTCCCTTCTTCTTGTTCTTGTGATTTGCACATTCCTGGGCAAAGTGACCTATTCCACCACATTCATAGCATTGGACTCCTTTCTTCTCGGTCTTCTCGGTCGTCTCGGTCTTCTCGGTCTTCTCTTGCCTAGGCTCAAACTTCTTGAAGAGAGCCTTCTTTTTCAAGTCTTGACCCTTGGATCCAAAGCCTTTCTTCTCGGACTTGTAGAATTTCTTGAACTTCCTCATTAGCAAGGCCATCTCTTCATCCGAGTCATCACCTTCCTCCTTCTCAACTTTGAAGGATTTCAAAGCAATATCTTTTTGCTTTTTCGATGGTGTGGTGTTAGGACATTTCCTAGATTCATAAGCTAAAAGCCTCCCAATCACTTCACTTGGCTTCATGCCCTTGTAACCGCTATTTTCTTCCAAAGCCGTCACCTTAGACTCAAATCTATCGGGTAGAGATCTCATAATCTTCTGCTTGATCTTTCTATCCGAATAAAGATCACCAAGTTGATGACTTTGGTTCACAATGTCAATCAACCTCACTTCGAAGTCATTGAATCACTCGTTCTCATCCATCTTGAGCAATTCGAATTGCGTTTGGAGAACTTGAAGCTTCGATTCTTTAGCCACATCGGTTTCCTCATGTGCAACTTCTAGGATATCCCATGCTTCCTTAGCTATCCTAGTATTTTGAACCAACTTGTATTGGTTATCATCCATTGCACATAGGATGGCATGCATTGCCTTCTTATTCAACTTTGAAGCCTTAAACTCTTGTGCATTCCACTGTGCATTTGGTTTGAGTACATCATCTCCTCCATCTACAGGAGTCATCATGGGTGGAGTGTAGCCATCTTCAACGGTCATACATGCCCTATCATGAATTTGGCATATGTATGACTCCATCTTGCCTTTCCAAGAGGCATAATTCAACTCGGTGAAGAGTAGAGGTCTAGTGCTGGAAGCTCCCTCGTTGCCACCGTTTCCACTCATTGTGTTTATGAATGAATGATATGAATGCAAGTGTATGAATGGTCAACACAAACACACAAAATGCAACACACACCAAAATGAGCAAGGATCACCCATGTAAGTCTAGGAACCTGCTCTGATACCAATTGAAACAAATATTATAGTGTGCTTAATATTAATCTAGAGGGGGGTGAATAGATTTTAAACAAATTTACCCAATTTTCGTTAAAGGTCAAGATTACGAAAATGCCCCTAGCTAGTTACAATAAAATCACAAGTGTAAAAATACGGAAATATAAATGACACTTGAGATATACGTGGAAACCCTCCAAATGGGAAAAACCACGGGCTGATGAGTGCGCCATACTAGAACCTCGAATCCACTAATGGCAAGGAATTACAACCTAATCCCGGTTTAATCCACCACCACTACCTAATCCCGGTATAAGTGAACCTAGTTCATCTTGCTTGTGTTTTAAGCTACCTACTCCCGGAAGCAACACAAGTCTTACTTCTCAATGAAGAGATAAAGTGTCCTAAGTGAATATATGATGATATTCAATGAACAAACAAGGCTAGGAAATCCTATATGCTTATCTAGGATAATGAGATGACAATTAATGCAATCCTAGATATCAAGTGCTAAATGACATGTTCAAATAGCTTAGCTAAACATAGATCAATCAATCCTATGAAGCTATCACAATACAACACTCAATCATGTCATCACAACAATCTCTAATTTGTATCTAGAAATATTCTAAGAGAATACAATTAATTAAAGAGATGGTTTACCAAGCAAAAACACTTAACTTGTAAGAAGATAGTAAAGAGCTTACCAAACAAGTTGCGATGAAGCAACCCTAACCATAGATGCACTCTATATGAACTTAGATGATGCAAGATGAAGTTTTGATGCACATAGGAATGCTTTGAGTGATTAAAAATGAGTTCTTGGAAGTGTTTTTCCTTTGAAATGTGTTCTAAGGAAAATATATGATGTTTTTAACTCTTACACGACCTTAAGACAATGAGATATATATATATGAGATCCAAACAAAGTGATGTCGTTTTGAAAAAAACGTTCCAGCTTCTTCATTATGCACTGGTGAGGTGCGCTGGTCGAGTAGTGCACCACTAGCGCACTGCCTAAAAATTTCAATAGGCGTTGGTCGAGTGGCGCACGTCAGTGGCGCAACACAAGCGGAAAACCACTGGATTTTCGGGTGGAGAAAAGACAAAAGTAAGAGCATACTTGTCACTTCAAGGTTAAAGATACTAACTATAATAAAAAAAATAGCTAAAAAATAATAAATCAATAAAAATTTTGATCATTTCTTACAATTTCCTCTATTATATAATGTATATATATATTATATATAATAATAATATATATGGTATAATATAATATATATATATATATATCTATAATGTATAATGTATAATACATGTAACAATAATATTTATATTTATATATATATATAATATAATATATTTGGAAATGATGATATTTTTGGAATAGAGTTGGAGCATAGAGGGTTATTTTTAGAAGAGAAAATGTGTTAATGGACATTCCATTGGTTTTTTGATGGAATGTCCATTCAACCAAAATAATGGAATCCTCATTCCATTGTATTTTAACAAACCAAACAATTCAATTCCATCCTATTACATTCCATCCAACCAAACATGACCTTAACAAGTAATTACTTGAGCTTTTAACATTTGATATTCGTTTCTTGTATCACAAGTTGCCACCGACAGAATAAGTATTCAATTCATATATCGGAGAGATGATCCACATAAATAGTTGACATTTTGAAACGATGCAATTTCGTTGAACCAAGTATACCAACAGGCAACGGCTTAATTCGGTTTTGGTAATGTTTAACGGTAATCGATTTATAATAGCCTATTTTCTATTAGATATTGTTAATGTGAAATGTTATTCTTTCTAATGAATTGTTCTAAAAATATGTACAATCCAATGTGTCATTCCAGCTTATTTAATGAATTGCTATGTTTTTCTCTCATTATATTTTTTGCTAGACTGTACAATTTGTTGGGAAGTGTAGCATTATCCATTGTTAATTCATTTAACTGGGAAAAAAAATAGGAAAAATAGTATTTACTAATGTAAATAGTATTGTATACAATTTACATGGCTTTGAATAAAGTGTGAATAATAATTTATAATAAACGCATTTACAAGTATATATAAGAAGTTTTATCCAATATTTTGGGAGGAGATATTTCCTTATTAAGGTAAAGTTTAGAAACGCTCAATTACATTATTATTCTTATCATTATTATTCTTATCCACATATGGTATTTAATTTTAGGGTTCTGAGTATTTATATTAGGGATAAATTTGAAATTTTATTGATTACTATATTCTTGAAAACAAAAATTGAGGTGAGAGATATGCTCCACGGCTCCACCTGAACCCTTTTTGAGTTTATTATTGGGTGTGAGACTTTTACCACTAAATCATTTCAACTTTTGTATCAGTTATTGCCTTGTTAAAATGCATGTGACTATGAAGAAAACCATGAATTAATATGCATGCCTCCTCTCTCTCTCTCACTCTCAATTTACTCTGTTTACAACAATTCAGTGGTGCAATAGATAGCATATCTTAATACTTTTCTGATCAGTCTCAACCTTTCTTGGCATATTAACCCTTGATTCACACTACGAACACCATGATTTCACACCCCATTTCAACGAGTTCACTTTTGCTCACCCCCCTTAAAGAGGGGTGAGCATTACCCCCTCCTGCATGGATGACATGTGTCAATGGAAGGGTAAATTTGTCTAAACACTATCATATTTTGGGATAAATTTACCTCTCCCTAGACACATGTCATCCATACGGGAGGGGGGGCAAAATGGACTCTATTTCAACTCACAAATTAAACACACTACTTATCACTAACTGCCAGCTGCAACCAAGTGGGTTCACTGGACCAATTACAATAAGCAATGATGATCAGTCTCTGTAAAGTATAATTATATTTTGAGGTTTGCTGGCTGGCCTCTTTAATTGTCATCTCTCTCGTATCCTTGAAACGGTTTACGGTTGATCTCGTCAGATCTGATAGACATCTGATCCAATCGGTAGAGGTGAAGTCATAAATTTAAGATTGAAGTGGTCGATATATAGAAACAAAAAATTATAGGGACCAAATTGATAAAAAGTTAAAAATTTATAACTATTTTATAATTTTTCTTAAATGAACTATGAAGATTTTGTTAGGGGGGGTGGCCATGGCCCCCACCCGCCCCCATCTCTCTCCGCCCCTGCTCGGTAACAGATTAAAAAAAACATGTTATATAGCTAAATTATGAGTATAATTAATCAAGCAAGTGTATTTTACGAGTTTTATATAAAAATATTTACAAAAATAAATTGAAACTTGTTTATGGTTACGAGTAATAATTAGATCAAATTAATAAAAACGTGACAATGTGAATAAATTGATACTTGTTTATGGTTACGGGTAGAGGTGTCCACGGTTCGGTTAAACCATTCGAAACCGAACCAAAATTGTCCTCCCAAAACCGTAACCGTAACCATAACGGAAACCGAACCGTAACCGCCGGTTACGAAACTGGTTGGAAACCGGTTTCCTGACGGTTCGGTTACGGTTATCCAATCCCAAAAACCTCCTCAAAACTGGTGGTTTAACGGCTGGTTTTGATATATTTTATTTAAAAAAAACTAACCAATAGAATTGTGACATGTGGCAATTCATTTGTAAAAAAAAAACGATCATAGCCGAAATCGAACCGTAATCGCCAAACCAGCGGTTACGTAACGAACCAAACCGTCTCACTCTGGTTACGGTTATGGCTAGGCCATTCCACCGAATCGAAACCGGCGGTTCGTAACCGAAACCGAACCGTGGACACCTTTAGTTACGGGTAATGATTAGATCAAATTAATAAAAAAGTGACAATGTGAAGCCAAATCTTGGTCTGCTTAATTGGATAGTTTTGGTGAAAAATCTTGAAGAGAACAAAAGGCCGAAAAGAAAGCGAGAGAGAATATGGATGTGAAATTTGTATTGATTTTATTAATGATCTTTGTAATTACAAGAAGAGCTTATATATGCTTTGTGATAGGTTCTAACAAGATCCCTGGTAATCAGGGGAATAATGTTAATCAACACTGAGGATTATATGAGGCTTTGACTTGGCAAAACATAATTGTTGACTAGGCAAAGTTGAGTCATCCATTCTGGTAGGTTTGGTAGGAATCCAAAGATGCTCTACTGATGCCACCCATACTTGATACAATTGATATATGCGTTTGGATAAGATCAATTTGTTGCTTTAACACTCCCCCTCAAATTATGATGGCCTACATTAGATAATATGAACTTGGTTCTTAAGGGGGGTCATCAAGATCATTAGCATCAATACTCCCCCTCAAGCAGAACTGATCTCGATCAGTGACAAGCTTGGATGTTAACAACTGCAACCTAGGTATAGGGAGAGTCTTGGTGAATATATCTGCAATTTAGACCTCTGTTGGAATTTATCGGATGTTAAGTTTCCCGAAAGATACCAAGTCTCTAAGAAAATGAAGATCGATCTCAATGTGCTTCATCCTGGCATGAAACACAGGGTTATGAGCTAGTGACTTAGCACTGATATTGTCACACCACAAAATAGGAACACTAGTAAGAGAAAGTTGCAACTATGAGAAGAGAGACGGAAACCATAAGGTATTAGTGGTTGCTGCAGCAAGAGACCGATACTCTGCCTCCGTACTCGATCTGAACATAATAACACTTGAGAGTGAGTTGGTCATAAGGTCGAAACACAATGTCATGATTCAAGATACCCTTGATATAACTTAACACCCTTTTACTAGAAAGCTAGTGAACCTAAGATAGAAACTAAGTTTGTTTACTGCGAATGCAATATCAGACCTGGTGAGAGTTAGGTATTGCAATGCCATAATTGTGCTTCTGTATAATGTAGGATCTAGAAAACTCCCATCATCTTTGTTCATGAGTTTACTGGTGGAAGTAGCGGTGGCCATACAGATAGCCCGACCTGGCTTGTGGCTGGTCAGGCCTTCTAACATGTCGTGCCAAAGAGGCCTGCCATTCTTAGCAGGTTGGGCCCAGGCCTTACCTGCTGGCCAAGCCGTTTTGATCCGCAAGCCAAGTCCCGGGCCGACCTGTTAACAATTTTTTTAAAATTACAGTTGGTGGGAATCAATCCAAGGTTCTTAAGAAACAGTTTGTGTGACTTAACCATTTCATTACAAGTTCAGCTTTGTAAAGCTATGCATATTTTAATATATATATATATATATATATATATATATATATTATTTAATAAGTTTTTTTAAATTTATTTTTGTAAAATTGCATTGGGTGGGAATCAAAACAATTTTCTTGAGGAAAATGTTGTGTGACTTAACAATTTCACTACAAGTTCAGCTTTGTTGAGTTATGTATATTTAGATATGTATGTATGTATGTATGTATATATATATATATATTGTTTATTAAGTTTTTTTAATTAAAAAAAAAGAGCAGGCCTTACAGGCCGAGCTGGGTCAGTCTATAGGTCTCATACATGAGGTCTGGCTTGGCATACGACCTTATACGGGCCTCAGCCTGGCCTGCTTATGGGCCAAGTCGTGTCGGGTCCGGCCTCGTTCATGGTCGTATTGGCTAGTCTTGGCTTGCCAAGCCCATTTTACCTCCACTAGCTGGAAGCAAGAGGAGTGGGAGCTGGTTTAGCCTTTGTCATCTTGGTACGTAGCAGTAAATCCTTGGCATACTTTGACTGTGTCAGTGATAAACTAGTAAACCCTCTGTGAGCCTCAAACCTAAGAAAATATTGAAGAGCACCAAAAGACTTAAGTACAAACATGGAGTTCAAATCCCTAATCACCCTTGAAATGGTTCCACAATCAGTACATATGATGAGTATGTCATCAACGTAGACTAGAAGAATAAGAAACTCACCTTTTGATTGATAATATAACAAAGACGTATCAGTTTGTGAATTCTTGAAGCCTCATTGCAGCAGAACGGCTCTCAATTTAGCCTACCAAACTCTCGAATCTTGCTTAATTCCACAAAGTAACTTATGAAGCTTACACACATAAGAAAGAAGACTAGAGCTGATGAAGCCATCCAGTGGAGTAATATAAATAGATTCTTGAAGATCACCTTTTAAAGACGTGTTGTTTATATCAAGTTGTTCAATTTCCCATTTGTTAGTCAAAGTTAAACTTAGAACAACCCAAATAGTGAAGCTCTTCACAACTAGAATGACGGTATCATAAAAATCGAACCCGGGTGTTTGAGTGAACCCTTTCGCTATAAGTCTGGCCTTGTACCAATCCACTGAACCATCAGCCAAAGATCCATTTACAATCCACTATTTCATATTGCTTGGAGCAGGAACAAGACTCCATGTATTTTACCTTTGCAAAGCATCGAACTCAGAATGCATAATAGCTTTCCAGGCAGGAAATCACAAAACTTCAGACACATTAATGGGACAACATCATCCTTGATACCAGTGGCGTATACTCTTGGCTTAGCTATACCACTTTTAGCTCTAGTAGTCATGTTATGAGTGTTGACAACTGATCTATTTATGGAAGGTAGGTTAAGCTCAACGAAGATAGGTATAGCAGATGATGAATCATTTGGACCAATAGGAAAACAAGGGAAGAAATATGAGTCTTATAAGATGAGATTGCACATTTATGACTAGTTGACACACCCATAGATAACACATATAAAGGAAGACTAGGCGGATTTATAGGTTGGGTGGTTTTGATAGGAAGAGAATTAAAATAAAATTCAAGTTCATAGATATCACATTACGAGACACATAGACCTTACCACTAGGATGTAAACATTTGTAGCCCTTAGAGTGGTCACAATATCCCATAAAAACACATTTGGTAGAATGCATATCAACTTTGTGCTTGTTGTAAGGTCTAAGTAGAGGAAAACATGAACAAATGAACGCTTTAAGGTCAACATAAGAAGGAGAACTCTTGAACAACACATTGTAAGGAGTGGTATAGTTAAGGACTGGAGAAGGCAGTCTATTAATCAAGTGAGTGGCCGTATGAAAATATTCCACCAAATGGATAGAATAATCTGAGCTTGAGCAAGAATAGACAATCTTACCTCAATTATATTTCCATGTTTCCTCTCTGCCACACCATTTGTTGAAGAATGTGTGGATAAGATTTTCTGCGTGTGATGCCATATTCAACAAGATATGAGTTATAGGCAAGAAATTCACAATCATTGTCACTTTGAAGACACTTTAACTTGGTAAAGATTTGACGTTCAATAGTCCTATAAAAATCAATAAAAGTATCTTTACTTAAGACTTTAGTGTTAATGGGAAAATCCAGTAAAATATAGAGTAGACATCAATAAAGCTAACATATTATGTATAGTGTTGTGTGGATGGATATGGAGAAGTACCCCACACATCAGCACATGTCATATCTAAAGTTGTTTGACACCTAGAAGCTGAATTATTATAATGAAGCTATTGTGCTTTATCAACTTTGTATGAATCACAAAACTAAGTTAGTTGACAAGAAACAACATATATATTCAATTTTTTCAATATCAATGACAATAGACGAGATCCAGGGTGACCTAGCTTGTTATGTTAATTTTTTATAAGAACATCTACAAGAGATACAAGCAAGCTTGATGTGAGAGCAAAAGAATTACATTATGATGTTGCAACATCATTAATTACATGGGAGGTATAACATGCATTACAAGAACTTTTACAAAATGTTTGCATGGTTGCTTTATTAACTCAAAACTAGATACAAAAAGCAAAACAAGACTTCAAATTGCCGAAACTATTTCTTGACAGATGCAACCATTCGGTTCTTAGAAAAGTGACTTTGTTCAAGCCATCTTTAAAGACCTCTACAGTAACACTATCTTCTTTGCATTGTCCTTAACAAAGTAGAATTTAGTGTTAAACTCCACACAAACATCATTATCCTTTGTTATTTGTACAATGCTTAAGAGATTTTTTATTATCTTAGGCACATATAACAGTTTGATATGCAAAATCTGACTAGAAAATTTGGATTTAGATGCTAACAACAATTGTCCAATATGAGAAATGAAGAGAGTTTGACCATTACTGACTTCCAAACATTATTACCTCTATATTTGTTGCTAATTGAGAGATTGTTGAACTGAGGAGTATTGTGGTTTGTGGCACCGCTATCAATGTACCAACAACTTCAATGCAATAACAGAGGTGATGCTATCATTGCATTGAAGCTGTTGATATGAACTTGATATTGATTGTCTTAAGAGTAAGTATTCAACTTGCTGTGTAATATTTTCTTGAGGTGGAGATTGTTTGACAACATTGTAGGTATGGTCAAAATGATAATAGCAGACATTCGCAGCATGTCCAATCTTGCCACACACACCTGGCAAATCGGTCTGGTGTAATTAGATCTACCACATCCTTATCTATTGCAACCTCTGCCTCTAGCTCTTCCATGAAATTGACCACATCTTGGACCACTGTTATACTCTTCTTGTTGAGACTTGACATGAACATTTGTTAAGGCAATAAGTAAAACAGAAGCACTAGCGAATTGCTCTAGCCTGGGCTCTAAACTCATTAGTAGAAATTGAGCATCTTACATTGTCACCTCAACTTTTTTAGCAGTTATTTTCACAACTACATGATCAAATTCCTGGCATAAATCATCTAAGATATAGGACACCAAATTGTACTCAGTAATTACCTGGCATGCAGCTATCAACGAGTTAGTTATGCCTTTTATCTTGACTACATATTCATTGATGCTCAACGAACCTTTCTTTAATGTCTGTAGTTCACCTCTCAGATGCATAGTGTGAGCCACAGACTGTTGAGAGAACAAGTTTACGATACAGCTCCAGATTTCATAAGTAGTGACACGGTGTATGACTTGGCCTAAAACCGATTCGCTGAGTGTATATAAGATCCAAGCGACCAGGAGTTGATCAATCTTCTTACAATTAAGATATTCATCATTGATAGCAAGTGTTACACGCATGTTTCTTCATCTTAAGTTTCAACTTACTTCTGTGGACTCTTAGTAGGTCCAAACAAGATCTCCTCCATATCGAAATCTATTATCATTGGAAAGGTTTGTCCTTTCAAAATATGAAGTTATTCTGATCCAATTTGACTGAAAGACTAAAGTTTAAGTTCTTAGCAATGAGTTCAGATTTGGCTTCTCATTGCTTCTTTGAGAGTGACAAAGACTCTATATTTTGAGAAGAAGCATTGTGTAGGCAAGAATTAGCAACGGAATCCATGGCATCCAATCTTCAAAGCTCTGATACCATGAAAAATCTTGAAGAGAACAAGAAACTAAAAAGAAAGCGAGAGAGAAAATCAACAAGATTTGTAATAGGTTCTAAAAAAATCCCTGATAATCAGAGGAATAATGATAATCAATAGTGAAGATTATCTGAGGCTTTGATTTGGCAAAACAGAATAGTTGACTAGGCAAAGCTAAGTCGTCAATTTTGGTAGATTTTAAGAGAATCTAAAAATGCTTTGTTGATGCCACTCATACCTAATACAACTAATGCTTGTGATAAGATCAATTTGTTGCTTTAACATTTGGCTCATGTACCTTGGCCACCATATTCCAAATGATAAAGTGGATCACTAATAATTTGCTTTTTTATAAGTATACAAATACAATTTTCTGTTTAATAAATATTAATATTATGTCTCATGTCAGTCTCAATCCTATGTGATGTAGCAGATGCTGAAAATTAACGGACAATTATTCTCACTTAGCTCTTGGCAAATGCATGCGGTACTGGTGTACATCCTTAGCTAGTCCTAGCTAGCTCCATACAATATGTAAATATTTTCCCTTGGAAACTTGCAAATTGTTTATGGATTTTGTTGGCATAATTAGGTATGGGTTTGAGACCCATTATACAGCCAAGTGGACCAAGCCCAACAAGCATATAAAACTGCATGGGCAGTTTTATAAGTGGCTATATATATATCAGTTTGAGAAACTGATATAAATAAAACAGACAAGACAAACAATTATATACATGTATACGTGTATTGGATGAGGCATGCATGAAATGTATTGTGTATGTGCATGGGAAGTGAAGGCATTGTCTATGCAATGCTAGGCTGTGCAATATGTGAATGTCTGTGTGGCCTGTTAGCATGCATACAAGGCAACAAAATGTAAGTGTTGTGTCATGTGTATATTTCAGTGCAAAGAATAACACAGTGTGTGCTTAAGTGTGCAAGCATAGAGAGAGACACAATATACAATATACAGAGTTATAAACACAAAAGAGATGTCGAGAAATTCATGGTAGAATTTTCTCCCATCCAAGATCAGAGTGTGGGTTCTTGCATTGTGATCAGAGGGGACTTTTCGATCGTGTGATTGTCCTTCGACCGGTGATACAATCCCAGGTGTTCGATCCTGCTTTCGCTGGAATTCAGATTTTCGATGGTGAACGGTAATCTGAATTCGTTTTTAATTATACTGAATATATTTACATTGGTATCAGAGCATGATTGGGACTGTATTCTGGTAGAAATGCCATGTTTAGGAATTGTTATTCATGTTTTGAATGCTTCACAATTCAATAATGGCATAACACCACACACGTGTTATGTTTCGTTTTAAATGGCATGAATGTATACATATATATATATATATATGTCATTATATGTTCTGGATTTTCTTGCCATGTTATAACTTCAAAATTGAGAGAATTTTGAAGAATTAAAAATGAAACCCGTGGTTGTTATGGGGTTCGAAACTCATTGTCATTTTTTTATTTCTTTACGATCATGGTACCGTTAGATAGTCTTTCGATAGCTTTCCAACAATAGGTCATTTGCATAATTTGGATTAGAAACAAGGGAGAAAAACGATTTCGAAATTTCATGTAGATGATTAAATTCTGCAAAAAAAAATGTTTGAGGTTGAATATGGGTGAAGAACATGTTCCATGCACCTATTAGCGGAGAGTGTGTTTCACCCCTAACCCAAACATCGTAAATAAGGGCATATATGGAATTATAATTAAATTTGGAGTCGGATAGTGGTGGACCCATGATCGGGAAAATCTGAGAAGACAGCGAGTGTAACTCTCTCTCCTCCGACGCTAGTGGGCGTTGGCATACCATGCATAAGTGGTTCTGGAGTTGACACGTGGACACACCAGAAGATGACACATGGTGGATTTTTGTCTTTTGTGACAAGTGGTCCATTCTCACTCTAACACGTGGCATCGATGTGTGTGAAAGAAACCATGGACGGTTTCCGACCATCGGGGGAGTTTCTGACGAAGGTTTCTGACCATCGGAACGGTTTCCGGTTGCCATATCATCAGCCACCACATTCCCGACCGGACTGGTTTCCAATTTCAGGTTCTCCAGCCGGCCATTTTTCGGCGGCCAAAAATTTTTTCTGATAAACTATTCCGGCTACCGGCTATTTTTCGGTGACTTTTCGGTAACTTTCCGGCCTCTAACAAGTGGTTTCCCGGTGACCAAAGGTGGTTTTTCGGTGACCATATGTGGTTTTTCGGTGACCATAAGTGGTTTTCCGACGACCGATGGCAGTTTTCCGATGAAGAAAATTCAAAAAATATTTATTTATTTATTATTTTTATTATTTTTAAATTATTCCATTGATTTTTTTCGCTCCAGTGGGAGCTGAATTAATGCCCTATAAATTCCGGATGGGATTTTTTAATAAGACAAATTCTAGCACTGATTCAAGTGATAATTTTTTGTATGGATTCCAATGACAGTTTCCAGTATGATTTTTGGTAATGGTTTCTGGTTACGGTCTCCGGTGCGGTTTCCGATAACAGTTTCCGATACCGATTTCAATGATGGTTTCCAGTGGCATTTTCGACCACCATAGATTTTTCCAGCAAGAATTTTAGCACTATTTTCTAACGGTCATGGAATTTTCCTGTGAAAATTTTGATCACAGAAATTTAGCTTCAGTTGGAGCTATATATATTGAAAAGCCTTCGTTCAGAATTCTCCGTCTAAATAATTATGCAATCGGAAAAAAGAATTTTTATTAGAATGTACATTGGAAATGTACAAGATCATTAAAAGACAAATTTTTCTAAATGACTTAGAAAAAATTTTAGAATAAATCTGCATTATCTCATATGTCTTAATGGAGAAGATTTCATGAATCTTATTATTGACATATAGTCGCGGTCAATGACTCGTGTTTTTATGTGGAGAGACGCAATGGGTAGTCTTTTAATGAAATTTCCTGAAGAATTAATAGATCTATAAGGTTGAAAAAGCTAGAGTACGGTACCACGATGTATTTTGGTCATATAGCGTGTGAACTAGAAATCGTAGAGGAGTGTTACATTCTTGGGAATGTGAGGCGATCTACTACATCCGTAATGAATATTCATAATGTTAGGCACATGAGTTGTTGCACACGTGAAAGATGACCAAATTTTTGAGAAAATGACAATTAGATGAGTTGTGAAGACTCATAGAGTCTTTCTCGGTAGTGATCAATATAAATATAAACGTATAGAATGAATAGCATGCAAAGTCACGTATTTTGAGAAAATACTGTGGTTTTAATAAACCGTTTTATAGTAAATAATTTTGGTTTATTTACTTTGTAGTAAAAACAGTTTGACCCATAAAATATTTTGTTGGGAATTGTGCATTGTATTCTTCTGTTATTTATATGATCACTTGTTTTAGGAATTCGAAATTGTTGAGTGCAATATTAGAATTATAAGTTTGCGCAAAGTACTAAATTAATGATGATTAAATTTTTGGAAACAGATGGTAATTAGACGTTTTGACGACTTTTTCAATTTTGTTCCTTAAATTATTTCATCATTTGTTCTGTCAATGTTTGCAACAAAATTAAATGTGTGTATTTTTTGAAATTAATATGCTTGCATAGTAGATTGTATGTCTCTACATAGATTAGCATAAAATATAGATTATATATCTATAATATTGTGGCCAATATGATAGCAATAAACTAAATCTTATAATCTAGGGAATAGATATACAACAAAAAAAAAATTAGTGTATTTTAAGAGTAGGAAGCTCTTGCGACTGTATCTAAATCATTATTGAACCTTGATATAGTACTTTTTGTTCAACATACAAGATGTGAAGACTTATCAAGCTAGAAGTTACATTACTCGTATTATGTTGCAGAGTAAGTTAAATAGTAATTTCACATGTATGTTTTACAAGTATAGTAGGATTTAAGTAAAGTGGCTTACCTTTCAGAGTTTGGCTTAAAGGGAAAATTTTAGTAGTATTTTCAGAACTAAAATTTTAGTAGGTACGGTATCAAGGTTCGATCACTTATAAGAAACGCCAAAATTAGTGGCAACCTCTAATAAGGATATAAAACATGATACACCAACTAAATGATCTGATATCTTTTGATAGTTGGATTATATAAAATTAATATGACACGTTTCAATTGCGTCATTTGGATAGTAGAAGATGAGCGCTTAGAGGCGGCTTAGGCTTCTAGCCAATTTTATATGAAAGATTCCAACTTATACAAAATTGTAGTTTTGAGCATATTAGTGGAAATAGATATTTCCAAAAGGAGAAGAGAATATAGTCAAAACCACTTAATCTTATATCAGAATATACAAGAAGTTGAGGGATAACAAATTGAGGAAGGAAAAAACTAAAATAGCTTGTTGCCATTGTTACAAGCTGGGTCTTTTTCACTCATAAATGAGTTGAGTCAAAAAAAGAAAAACTCAACCTCAAGAATTTGTTAAGTTATGCTTAAGTTTCTGGTCAGGTGTTTTCTTTTTTGATTCTTGTCCTTTGTGAACAGTAGATAAGTAAAGATATACCATCCAACAAGAAACTGTAAAGCACACTTTAAGTATAGTTAGATTATTAGAGACAAGATGTATATGTGTTAGAACAATTTTTTTTTTTGGAGTTTAGTACCTACAAACTGGGTTTGCATGGTAACTTAAATTTGTACTTCATGATGTTCTAATCTACACTTGAGATCTAACTGGGTTTTAGTGTATGCGGTTGTCCTCGTTGATTTGGGTTATCTTTAATGATCATGATGGTTGTATGAATATTAATTTAGCAAATTATATTCATATGGTACTTGATAGTTGTTTGATGGTTTTATAGTATTATACGTCAGTAGAGACGGTTATAATTTTTGTTTGTTTTTCAATCATTACAATGGTAATAGTGCGGATATTTTGGCATGCTAGATTAAGTCATGTTGGACTAGATAAAATGAGTGTATCAGTCAAAGAGGACTAATTTGACTCATTTATCTTAAAAGTCATGCAAATTATCTGGCAAGAAAAACAACTAGAAAACCATTTAATAAAGAACTAGATCAAGAATTCCATTGCATCTAATTAATTATTACATTTGTGATTGAATGAGTGTAAAGACTATATTGAAATTTCATATCTAGTTACATTCATTAATATATTTAGACATCTAGGTCTTATCTTTTTGATCACTCATAAATCGAAAGCATTAGATTGCATTCAGATTGTTTGGTTGAGGATGATATTAGATAATAAATTTGTGAGTTTAAAGAATAAACCGAGAACTTAAATGTCTTTCTGAACGGTTCAAGGAATTGTTTAGTAAGAAAGATATAAAAAGATATGTATTTATTCTTAGGACTCCGCAACAAAATAGTGTAACGAAAAGAAGGAATTAAATACGGTTGGAAATGGTTAAATTGTTATGGCACAAGTGAATTATTTAGTATCTTACTAGAAGATATGTTAATTGCTGTCTATTTACTTAATCACGTTTCATTTGATCAAACACTTCTACACCATATGAATTCTGGACATGTAGGTAGCCTGATCTGACTAATCTACAACCCTGGGGGTATGGAGATTAAGTTTATAATCCATCTCATAGAAATGAGAAATTGGATGCAAGAAGAGAATTTGTATCTTTGTTTGATACTCTATGCATTCCAAAGGATTAAATAAACGATGGTGTATAATTAGATAGAAATGTGACTGAATTTGAATCACAAGATATCATTATTAGAGAATGAATTTCTTAGTATAAGTGAATTTAATATAGATATCTAATTTTTTTAGAATCAGATAATCTGTGTTAATATACGAATGGCGGTAAATTAAAATTTAACTTGATCCTCCATCCCTAGTGGAAGTGGAATTCTAAATGGATCTTTCATCCCTAGTGGGAGTGGAAGTGGAAATCTACACCCTAGTGGGAGTAGAAATCCTCATGGATCTTCATCCCTAGTGGGAGTGAAACAGCTGTTAAATCAGCCACTATAATAATTTACCAACTCATGGACATAATCACCAAATTATCCCATTTCATATTTCGGAGATTGAAAAGGAAGTTTTGATGATTACTTCGCTTAACAGTGATGAGCCAAAGATTTTAGAATTGAGCTATCACTTATATCTACTAAGTGAATATATGAATGAAAGCAATGGAAGGAGAGATGGAGTAAAGAAAAGTGATCATGTCCGGGACTTGATTCACATACCGCCTGGTCATTAGACCATTATGAACATATGGATTCCATATATATCATATGTACGGCAGAAAGTACTAATGAGAGGTATAAAGCGCTATTAATCGCAATTGAAGAAACTTATTCTCTAGAAGTAAAGGTTTCTTATATATGCTTTATTCTAGCACTAGTCACATATTTGAACCTGAAATTACATCAGATGGATGTAATGATTGTACTTCTCGATAGAGAACTAGAGGAAGAGATTTACATGGAATAGCCTGTAAATTTTTGTTTCAAATGACCAAGAGCGCATAAGTGTGCTTACGTAATGTATGGTTTGAAACAATCCTCTAGAAAGTGGTATCTTTTTTTTTATCAAGCTGTAATGTCTTACAGATTAATGATGACTAAAGATAGTCATGGTAAGTACACTAAATAGGTTAAGGATAATTTTTTTATTATCTATATATGTGGACTATATGTCTTGGATAGAAAAAATGAAGAGTTTGTAAAACCATAATGAAATGGTAATTCTCAAATTTCTTTGAGATTTTATATGAGCAATGTAGCTTATATATATTAGGAGTGAAAGTTGATTCAGAATGAACAATTATAATCTCATGGATACTCCTATTATAAAATTACAAACTATTAGCCTCAATGTGTACCTTGAAACTCCATAAGATCAAGTTATTAAATACAAGTTCTTTATGTTAGTACTATGCATAGTCTCACATACATTGTTATATGTACAAAGTCTATTCTTAGTTACATCATAAGATTGGTGAGTGGACACCAATATAATCTTTGATTACAGTATTGAGATGTTGTCAAGAGAATTATTACATACCTTGAAAGTATGACTAACTAATAAGTGTACATTGTGATATGTATAAGGCCCAATAGAAATTATGATACAAGATTGGTAAATGTATACCAATATAATCCTAGATTAAGAGGATTATGATATAACTTTAATAGTAAGGAAATTTACCATTAATTCTAGCATAATTACACACATAATGTAATAAAAAATATGTCATCAGGTTGAGACCAGCATTCTTACACGTGTGGTCGCCTCAGTTGCCGAGATAGCAAGCTGAGATGAGACACATATATATTAGAGAATATGTAGGATATATACTAGCGTCTTGACTTTGTCAAGATGAGGTTCACAATAAATATAGTAATATATTTTAGAACCGATCATAATAGACCCCACTATCATTGATACCTGATTCAAGCCAGATTTGAGTCTTAATGTGGCGCCAGAGAGAGGCGAGCTTTAAGAACTCAGGTCAGTCACGAGGGTTGTGACTAGACTAAGATCTATACAGTGAATAATATAAAGACATATGCATTCTTATTTAGAATGAAATTCACTGTAACACGTGTTTCATACCACATGTGCTATTTGTGACCGATGTGAAAAATGAGAGAATGAATCCCTACTTCCTCATTGTGTAAGTTCCATTGAAGTTTTACGTTAACTTCAAACAGTGTCCTTATAACCATTCACTTTATCTTAAAGTGACAGGATAATGTTAGCACCTTTAGCATGTTATTTCTATGGCTATGATAATTCAGTCTATGGGGCACTTCTAGGGTAGCAGTTGTTCTGGAGACGGAGAGATAGAGATGAAATGGGAAGATTTAATGAATTTTTATCTGACCTATGTATTCACCGGTCGACCAATTATATTTGTTACAATTGTGAATACATGAAATGTGATAAAGTCAAGCATAGCTTTTGAGGGATTAAGTATGCTTTAGACTGATAAAAATTATAAATTAAATCTAGGATACAATAATGAACAATATTATCTCTTGTAAATAGAGAATTTACATTTGAGATTGTTAGCTTCCTTTATATATATATATATTATTGATTGTTCGTAGATCACACGATGTATTTACCCGTATGAACACTTTTGATAATGATGATAATACTTGTGTTTAAATGTTTTCAAGGCTCCTCTGTATATATCACATCTTACGCCATTTGGGGAATGACAGATGTTGATTAATAAGGTTGCACCTATGATGGGCTTGTGATAACTTAACTGTGTTGGCCCCACTTATGCGAGTTGGAGATGTTGGCATATTTGGGTATGGGTTGGAGACCCATTATACACCCAAGTGGACCAAGCCCAAGTCACCTAACCCAACAAGCATATAAAATTGCATGGGCAGTTTTATGAGTGGCAATATATATCAGTTTGAGAAACTGATATAAATATAACAGACAAGACAAACAAATATATACATATATACATGTATTGGATGAGGCATGCATGAAATGTATTGTGTAATTGCATGGGAAGTGAAGGCATTGTCTATGCAATGCTAGGTTGTGCAGTATGTGAATGTTTGTGTGGTCTGTTAGCATGCATGCAAGGCAAAATGTTAGTGTTGTGTCATGTGTATATTTCGGTGCAAAGAATAACACAGTGTGTGCTTGAGTGTGCAAGCATAGAGAGAGACACAATATACAATATACAGAGTGACATAAAAGAGATGTGGAGAAATTCATGGTAAAATTTTCTCCCATCCAAGATCAGAGTGTGGGTTCTTGCATTGTGATTAGAGGGTACTTTTCGATCGTGTGATCATCCTCCGACCGGTGATACAATCACAGGTGTTCGATCCCGCTTCTGCTGAAATTCGAATTTTCGATAGTGAACGGTAATCCGAATTCTTTTTTAATTATACTAAATTTATTTACAGATTTGATGACAAATTAAAGTGGTTTTCCATTGGTGGATAACTTACTATTGATGATAAATAAAACAATTACAGTTTGCAACTTGCGAGACAGGTGGTCAATGGCCATTTTCCTTTTGTGGTTGGAGTCTTCGAAATGGAGCTCCATCTTTCCTGGTTCAAATCCTGACCTTGAATGTAGTCTCGCTTTTGTCCATAAAACTGTAAAGTGTGGACAGATATTTGAGCGGTTCATGTAGTATTTGATTTCGGTAGTCTTTAGTCTCCTAAATCCTAACCCGTTTGGTGTCAGTTAAAAAAAATGTAACTTTTGTGTGTTTTATATGACTTTTCAAATAGAGCTTTTGAAATATATATTTTACTAATAGAGATTTTATTAAGTAGAGGTTTAACAAAAAAATTGTTTGTTGTTTGGTATTCAATTTAAAAAATGCTTTAATTTAATAGATTGTTTGACAATATATTTTTAAAAATAGCTTTTGATTATATAAATTACAAAAAGAGTATTGACAATGTGTTTATAATGAAATAGGTAAATGGTGACAATATAAGGTTGACCAGATGGTTTTCCCATCACTTCTACACTATGAGGTTCTGGATTCGACTGTTCGAGTCTTTCCAAAATTCTAAATTATTGTAATATTTCTATAAAACAAAGGAGGTATATGATGGAATATCCAAAATTTATATTGGTAGTTAAGATAATTTATATGTTTTTTAAAAAACTCAAAAAATAGCTTCTTGGGAAAGCCCAAATCCTATGCTTCTTTTAATAAACAAAAAATAACTTTTATAAAAGATAGTTGAAACAATTCATATGTTAAAAAAGCTTTTCTTGAGTTTTATCAAATAGAAAAGTGATACCAACATGTTCTTTGTAATTTAACTAGGTCGAACTCCTTTAGGACTTGGATCCTCTCCTCAACTGACATAACCTTTTGAGGATATGGTGACATGTGTATATTAGATTATTTGATGGTTCAGACTATTTCCTTTGTGTATTTTTTTTTGCAACTTCAATACCGTAAACATATTTAAGAAAGATCACATTTTTATCAAACCTAAGACCTCGTCTTGCAGCTGTTTTTCAGTCCGTTTCCGTTATTATTTTTTAAAAATAATTTCGAATTCGTGTTCGTTAACCCTTTTTCATTTTGTTTTTTGTTTTCATTTTATTTTTAAAAAACAAAAAACAAAATAAAAAACAAAATCATTGCTAACAATGAAATATTTGAAAAACACAAAATACTTGTTTTTGTTTTTGTTTTTGTTTTTCATTTTGTCACTTTTTTTTATAAAAAAAAATCATTTTTTTAAACTATTAATTATACTGTTATGCGTTTGGTATGGTTAGAACAAGACATGACAGGACAGGATAAGAGTTTCAAATGGCCAAAGTGCCCTTTATATATATATAATATTATAATTATTACATATATATATATTATATTATATTTTATATAATATATATTATAATAGTTATATATTAATAGTATATATATTATTTATATATATATATATAGTAAAAGTTTAGTTTTGATTAATTGATTTTTTTATATGTTTTTTTAAATTAATTTACGAAGTGTTACTTTTGTTTAATTTATAAATTACAATACAAAAATCATATTGGTTAATTATTTAATCAATTAATTTTAATTGTTATAATATTAAACAAAATGTAAAAATTGATATTTCAATTTCTGATAGTTTTTGGATAACCTACAAATACAGCTCTTAGTATATGTTATCAGATGCGTTTTTGGATTTCGAAACTGAAGCCAAAAACACTGTTTTCAATTTCAATTTCAATTTCATTTTCATTTTCATTTTCATTTTCATTTTCATTTTCATTTTCTATTTCGAAAATGACAAATAAAAAACTGTTACATAATGAACCCTAAAACTCAAATTCTCTCTTTAAAAAAATAGTTAAATATCATTTTTATCCATATGGTTTATCATATTATCCATTTTGATCCTTATCGTTTCAGTAGGTAAATATCATTTTTATCCCTATGGTTTACCATATTATCCATTTTGATCCTTATCGTTTCAGTATTGGCCATGCAGATCCCTATCATTTCAATTAATCCTTATTTTGATCCCTACCGTCCAATTCCGTTAGGTTTTTTAAAATTTCCGTTAATTGAACGAGGATAAAATAGTAAAATCGTCATCTATTCTTCTAAAATCAATTTTTAAGAAGGGTAAAACGATAACTTTAGAAATTAATATTAAAAAATAATTAAATATTAAACTAAAAAATAAAAACAAATGAAAACACAAAATAAAATCTTTCTCTCTTCGCTCTCTCGCACGATCTCTCTTTATTTTCAATAAAAAATAAAAAATATTTATAGAAATTAGAAAAGAATATTAAAAAAAAAAAAAAAAAAAAAACTCAACCCTTCTCTTCTCTTCTCATCTCTCTCTCTTTGAACCCTAAAAAACATCATCAAACACATCAAACCGATAACCACCACACCACCAATTTCTTCCCAGAACCACCATCAAGAAAAAAAATCCACTCCACCAAGATCATAATCATCAAATAAAAATCAAACCAAACCCAGATTCAATCAAACCAAAACCCAGAACCCAGATTCAAAATCATCCCCACCAGATCCAAAAAATATTAAAATTCAACACCATTGCCCAAACCATCACCACCACAACACCACCGACACACAACCTAAGCCTAGAAATTGTCATTCAACCACCCAAAATCAACACCAGCTCAACAACCATAATAAAAATCAAACCAAAACCCTAATCAAAATCAAACAAACCCATCACCCAAATCAAGAGATCAGTCGAGAGAGAGAGAGGAGATCGAATCTAATTATTGCAGACAAATTAAAACACCACTGAGGAAATCGTGAACAACCAGAAAAAGGTCGTGATGACAACGAAAAACGATGCGGGAACACCGGAGAAGCAGATTCGATGGCCAATTGGGAAAAAAAGTATGGACCTTCTGATGGAATCTGGGTTTTTTTATCTACGACCTGGGTCTTTATTTTGGTGATTTTCGATTGTTAGTGTAAAATGGAGGTGGAGGGTGGCTAGTGGTGGAAAACGGAGTGAAGGTATTGATGGCTGGTGGTTGGTTTAAAAACCCAACACCAAAATATGAAGGCTGGTGTGGCGGCGACAGTGAGTTTGGTTTGTGGTTATGGTGGTTTTGATGGGTAGGGTTTGGGTGATAGTGTTTGATGTTAAAGATAATTGGGTTTTTTTATATAGATGTATACGGTGATCTCCACCAGATATAATATATATATATATATAAGATAAATGCTTTTCATTTTTTTCTGGGTTTCAATCACATATTTAAAAGTTGGCAGAGGTCTAGAGGGAGACATATTATTCGAAATAAATGAGCGTGAATAATTTACTATTAAGTTATCTTAATTTCTGCCCCTAACTAAAACAAATATAAAATTAAATTATCAAGTGAAATTATAATTTTTTTTTACACCTCTCAATCCCAAATTCCTATGACAACCAAAAAATTTAGGATTTGATAGCACTAAGAAAAAAAAAATTGGTACTTCTTTCTTTACTCCTTTCTTTTCTTTTAACTAGTTTTTTTTTGTTTGCGTAACATACTTGTACCTGTAACATTTCAATTCTTATCACTTTTTTATCTTTTATTTTTTTATATTTTTTATTAATTGTATTTTTGGGTGAGTGTGTAATGATAAAGAAGAAAAATGGTAGAGAGGAAGAAGTCGATGGCGAAAAAGATGAGTTTTAGAGGTTTGTTCTAAGTTTTAAGTTTTGATGTTTGTTCGAGAATTGAGTTGAGAATATGAACACAATATTTTATAAAAATATTTTAATTAATCTTTTATTTAATCAATGATAAACTAATAAAATTGAGTGATATGAAATTAAACATGAGATATATTTGTATTTATGTTAATTCAGTAGGGATAATTTAACATTTAAAAAGATTCATTAAATCAGACAACAGATTCTGTTATAATCACTTTATAAAAGTAACTTCCACATTCTTCTTAAAATTACAATCAAATCAATCTGGATTCTTAAATAATCATTTTTTTAAAATTTATCAAACATCTTTTTTATGTTATAATTATTAAATAATCAGATTTTCCTTAAACTATTGGTTATTCTAGATTCTATAATACAAATAACCAGCAAAGATTTGATGGGAGGCATCAAATACTATTTCTATCAGATTTTTGTATTATTATGTGCAGGGAAATTATCAAATACTATTACAAATAACCACTGAGGGTGCGTTTGGTACGCGGGACAGGACAGGACAACATAGGACTGTTTGTCCTTGTCCCGTGTTTGGTGCGAACTGAGTGTGGGACAACATGGGATAAGGTGGGACAAAATTCATAAAAACTTGTCCCACCTCACACCCTCGGCCAACTAGTCTCATGGCATGGGACAAGGCTCAAAATGACATATTTACCCTCCAAATGTTCAACAAATTACAATTTTGAACCGTATAAATTAAAATTCCCTTCTCATTTCTCTATTCTCTCTTCTCCCAACCCACAATCGTTGTACCAGTGAACCCTAGGCGTACCAATCGTCTTCCCGTCGCCGTCACACCTCCTCGCCGAAGCCGACTTGGTTCCTGTCGCACTCTTTCACCGCCGACCCAGGTATGATTTTGTTCAATTTTCCTTTTGTTTGTTTCGATTTCGTTATGAAATCGTGAGCTCGTCTCTTTCTGTGATTCGATTTCGTGATTTTGGGGTTACTTGTCTTGTTATCATATGTTTTATGCAGCCATTTTCTCATTGTTTGAGTGATTTTTGTTGAAGTGATTTTTTATGCATCCATTTTCTCTTTTATATTCGACTGTTGTGTTTTAGGTTTGTGTTTCGATTGTGTCTTGTTGAACATGCTTTGTGTTTCGATTGTGTGTTGTGTTGCCACATTAATTTTCTGTGAACCAATGTTCAATTCAACTCTATATGATTTATGTGAACCAATTATCTGTGAACCAATTATCTGTGAACCAATTTTCTGACATTGGCGAGAATAGAAGGAGCTCTTGAAGGTACCTGGTACCCTTTTCCCTAAATATAAATGGAGCATTATATCAATTATTTTACCATTTTCTACTGAGAACAATGTGTTGTTTCCCTTAATGATTATGTGCCAATTTAACAATTCAGGCATCCATATTTAGATTACTTGTATTCATAAAACATGCAACCCCGCTCTAAGGTGTTTGGCTTTCTCTTCCTTATTGTGCTCTAGAGTCCTTTTTCATCGACTTCTTGCATGTCTCTGGACCTAGTTGCTCTATATCTTGTGTTCAAGCGGTTAGGTTTACTAAAACTTGTCTTTTAGGATCAATCAGACAGAGAGAAGCAGAATTAACACTTTTATGTTATTATTAAAGCTGTAGAATATCTTGAATCAATGGTAATGCACTTGTCTCTAAGTTAGTTGAAAATCATGTCAGCTTGACAATGTTGCTGGAAAATCAACCATGGAAGTTATGTTTTTTTTTATCTTTGAATAAGTTTTCAACTCAGGATGAGATTACCTTGGAGATTTGATAAGGCATGTTGGTAATATAAGAAACTTGAATAAATCTTCTTTTAAAAAGTTCGTATAGTGCTTGAAGAGATTGATTAGTAAGATTCAGGTTCATTGTCTTATGCTGGTGAGAAAAAAAAAACTTCAGTCTTAATTTCATTTGTCAATTAAATTGTCACTTCAAATATATATATATATATATATATATATATACATATATATAGTATTCAGGATGTATATTGGCTGGAATACACAGACTTACTCATACCCGGAATTGTGCCGGTAGAGTATACTTGTGATACAACGCCACGTACTTAACTGAAACAAGCAGTTATATCGATTGAAATAGTTTTGGCAACAACACAATGTATAAATCTGTAATGTGGCTGAAATAAATTGTCATTATATATATATATATATATATATATATATATATATATATATATATATATTATTCAGGATGTTTATTGGTTGGAATACACAGACTTACTCATTCCCGGAATTGTGCCGGTAGAGTATACTTGTGATACAATGCCACGTACTTAATTGAATCAAGCAGTTATATCGATTGAAATAGTTTTGGCAACAACACAATGTATAAATCTGTAATGTGGCTGAAATAAATTGTCATTTTATATATATAGTATTCAGGATGTTTATTGGCTGGAATACACAGACTTACTCATACCCGGAATTGTGCCGGTAGAGTACACTTGTGATACAACGCCACGTACTTAACTGAATCAAGCAGTTATATCGATTGAAATACTTTGGTGTAGGATGTTTTTTTTTAAGACCAAGTGTGTGATTTTGTATTGGGAATAAATTGACTGAATATATGCTTGTTTTGTTTGATTTGTGAAATATGAAGCTATGGATGAACGTGATAATCACTTTATTTTACTCATTAAAGTGTTGAGGTTTTACGTACACATGCTGATGTGTTTTGCTGCAATTAATGTTTATTTATTTGAATATGAGAGAAGACTGTCTGAAATGAGAAATTTAGGTCAAAGAACATTTTCTAGACTTCAAATTAGGTCAACAGAAATACAACGTATCACACGTGAAAGTGATACTAACTGTATCTGGGAGTTGAGAATGGATAGAAATGCCATTGCAATGTTGTGTGAGTTGCTAAAAACTCGAGGTGGGTTGTTAGATGATGGTAATGTCACCATAGATGAGCAAATTGCTACTTTTATAAACATATTAGCACACCATACCAAGAATAGAAGTATTCAGGTTAGATTCTATAGGTCTGATGAAACAATTAGTCGGTATGTCCATCGAGTTTTAAAGGTTTTGTTGCATTTGGAAGACGTGTTATTTATCAAACCAACTCCCGTCCTAGATGATTGTACGAACTCAATGTGGAGATGGTTTAAGGTAACCATTGTAACATTACCATTCTATACATTACATAATAATTTATATAATTCAGCTAAAGCATGAGTTGTCTTTTGTTTTTAGGGTTGCCTAGGAGCAATAGATGGAACATATATAGAAGTGACTGTACCTGAGTCCGATAAACCAAGGTATCGAACAAGAAAGGGACATATTGCAACCAATGTATTAGGTGTATGTTTTCTTTTTCATTATTGTTGAACTTGAGAGATATATGTTTGGTTATTCAATATTGTTGAACTGGAAAGATTTTGTCCCCGTTATTGTTGAGAACATTTCTATTCTATTATCTATGTCATTCTTTATGTTGATATATACATTAGTTATCTTTTATGGTATAAACTTTATTAAATTACAGGAAAAATCGACATGTCTGATAGACTTCACTGGACACTTGAAGAAGAGGATGCAATGATTAGCATCCTCGAAGGGATTGTTGCTGATGGTGGTAGATGTGATACTGGTAGTTTTAGGCCAGGTACCTATGAGCGAGTGGTTTTAAAGATGAGTGAAAAAATTCAAAATATAACCATAACGGCAAAACATGTGCAAAACAAAATGAAACGATTGAAAGATAAGTATTCTGCGGCCTATGATATGCTCAACACGAGTGGGTTCGGTTTGGATGACACTCGCAAAATGTGTTACGATGGACGATCTTGAAATCCTAACAGAATACTTGAAGGTTAGTGGTTAGATTAAATCTCTTTATATATGTAATCAATTAATAGTTTTATTGTTATAACATATGTAAATATATATATATATATATATATATATATATATATATATATCTAATAGTTTTAATTTACTGATGTATATTTGTTTGTTGTGATAGAAACATCCCAACAAGAATTATACAGTTAATAGACCATTCCCACACTATGAACGACTAGTAACAGTGTTTGGGAAAGATCGAGCAACAGGTAGTATGGCTGAATCTGCAGCAGATGCTTTGGATCACATGGGACTGGAAAATGAAGAGTCAGACACAGCTGGTTTCACCGAGCCTTCATCAACTCCCTCAAATGTTTCCTTTGCTTCCTCTTACCCAAATTCAGGACAAACATCAAATCGGAAGAGAAAGAGGAATGGCAGTTCTACAGTAGCAGACATCACCAAGGTCTTTGAAAAAAGCATGGAAAGAGCATCCGCAGATATTGCTAAGTTGACTGAGGCTATTACGGGAGGGGATGCAATGACCCGTTTAGGTGTTGAGCTAGAGGGCATGGGTCTTAACCGTATGCAAGTGATACGAGTTGCAATGTATTTTGGAAATAAGTCAAACCAGTTGCGCATTTGGAATGGCTTGGATGATTCCTACAAGCTAGATTTTGTGAATGCAATTCTAGATGAGTGATCACTTTTTATATATGATTTTGTGAACATGTTCGAAGGATATACTTTGTTTGAATATGATAACATTAGTGTCATGGATGATTTGTTATTATGTTATCAATTGAAGTCTTTATTTTCAATTAGATGGGATGATTATAATATTGATGAGTTGTTGGGATTTTATTTTTAATTCCATGTTAATTAATCAGCTATTTAGCGTTTCATAATAATTTCTTTTCCATGAAATTAACAACGAAGTGACCAAGAAGAAAATTGTAAAATTAATAAGGAAATTGTCAATAATAATCCTATAAAATTATTATATATGAATATTTAATATCATTTTTTTTATTAAATATGATATAAAAATATTTTTATAAATAATATCATATAAATATCTATTTATCATGTCCCATTTAACATTATTATGTGGTTAAAATAACATTAAACAACATAACAGGGGCACTATGGTCATTTAAACATCTTGTCCCGTCCTGTTCCAGTCATACCAAACGCACAACAGTACAGTTAACAGTTAACAGTTCTGTCACAGACCTTCCAAACACAATACAGACAACTTGTCATGTCATGTCCTGTCCTTGTCCTGTCTCGTCCCACCTTGTCCTATCTCATCTGCGTATCAAACGCACCCTAAATGTGCTGTCAAACCCTATTAAGTTATCTTAACTATGTTTTTGTAGCATTTTCTTGACCGTAATAATTAGGAGGGTGTATTCGATCTGAATTGGTTGTAATTTCAAAGATTTTAAAAATATATTTGTATTAAATTCATATTTATAAAGAGTGTATCAAAGTATGAATGTATTCAATCCATATTTATAAAATTTCTATTAAATATAAATATATCATTTAATTCAGACTTTTAAAAATTCCAAATAAATTTAAGTGTATTAAAAAAATCATTACTTTACATATTTTGGTTAAGTGATGAAATTGGATGGATTTTAAAATTAAATTTATTAACAAAAAAAAAACAATACCAAATATTGCCTTACCCTTGTAGATTTTGATGGATTTGACTTTTTATAATATATTGAAATTAACAAAAAAGAAAAAAAAAATCCAACAGCTGCCCTTGTTAAAGAAATTGAAAAAAAAAAGTTTGTCGATGTTAAAAACTCAAATCGCCGTCATTGCAAAGAAAAAATCAATTTATTTTTTATAATATCAAATTTCCATTAATGTGATTAATATAAACAAAAGTATCATATTAATATAATTTTTTTTTTTGAAAAAAACATTTTATCTTACAAACATATATATACGTGTGTAAAGGATAATTTCACTAAAGTCTATTTTTTTTTAAAAAAATCACATTTTTAAACGTCTTTATTATATTAACAACTTTAATCCTTTCTTTTTTTCAAAATACAACACTTTAGTACATTTGATCAAATTATTATCATTCAACTATAAATAAATATATAAAAGGTCAATTTTACCCTTAAAAGTTTTTTTTCTTGAATAAGCCTCCTAAAAGTTTTTTGTTATTACATTCAAAAATTTCTTTCAAATACTATTTATGTTTTATTATTAAAAATTAAGATTAAAATTATATGTGTGTATATATATATATCCAATGGATCTCCAATCGATTAAGATCTGGAAATTTCCAGATCACCATCGTTTCAACAAGCAATAAGACTAATCTCCCTATTATATTCTGATACTGTAAGAGCAGACAAAACGATGCAGATTAGAAAAAACCAAAAACCAAAAATCAAAGCTGGATTTTAGTGATCAGATAAGTCGAAACCATAAAAAACAAATATGCAATCAAGAAGTAGCAAGTTCTTGAGCCTAGAAACTTCAAGTTCTCGTGCGTTCTTTCTTCAACCCAGAAAAAGCCAAAAACAACAAGTTCTTCAACGCAAATTCATGGGTTCTTAGTGGGTTAGCAAAAACCAAAAGCAACAAGTTCTTCATCATGGAGATTATCAAATATTGGGGTTTATGTCCTAAAGATGTAATTTGTAAATGGATTTATGAAATAAATAAAATGAAAAGTTCAATTCATTATTGTTGTGTTGTTTATTTTATAATTTGTGCATATATTTAACATCCAAGATTGTCGAATATAATCTCGAACTGTGTATATGAGTGTCATATACAGATGGATATAGTAACAGACATGCAATCTAAAGAGTCCATGGATAGCAAATAAAGTTGGGTACTTTATTTGTAGTTAACTTATAGCTGCCGTCCATTTTGTAATGTACGGTGATTCTATCCTGAATCATTCATATGAGATATGGGAATGGAGACACCTTGTATGATGTGATCATATATGACTGGGCCATGATATATATGAATCTCTCAACAATATCCGTTTACCATGAGATTCATATATATCAATTAATGATGATTATATGTGGGTGATCTTAATTCTGAGTGTCTTATCGACTCCTTCAGGTTAGATCATAGTCTTTGATATACCACGGGTGAGGTCAAATACATTTCATGATCAATATACTCTGTATGTTGGGATCGATGTTTGGCTTGTGGTTGGGAAGGTTTGTACACAATAGTGGAATCCACTCCTTGTGAGAAGTAAATGGTAGTTCCCTTAAGGGTTGATTCGGGGCTTGAACAATATGAGCGCTCTCCTAATTTCGTGAGGAAATAGGATTTATTGTCCATTAGAAAATCAACGGTACTTAAAGGATATATGTAATTAGAGGGGTATAACGGACATTATGACCCAGCTCTAATTATGAACTATTGTGGAGGATCACACCATATGTAATAGCTATATCGATGGACACCGAGTTGTATCGTTCTGTGTAAAAGCGTCTACAGTTGAAAGAGTGCAGCTTCGAGTTTTTAGTGGAATAACACCGGAGTTAATAATCAATAAATAGAAATTAAATAGTTTAATTAATGATTTTGAGGATTATTTGAGCTCAAAATATTGTGGGTCCATTAGGTCACCTTACTAGCCCGATCGATTTAGGTAACAAGGAGCACGGTTAATTAATTGGATTGTCCAATTAATTATGTTAAGAAAGTGACACATATTTATTCGAAAATTAATTAAATAATGAGATTATTTAATTAATTAATGATGATGATTAAATAAATTAAATAATGAGATTATTTAATTATATTATTAATAACTAAATGGAGGGTGTTATTTGATATTAGATTTTGAATAGAATAAGATAATATGATTATTTTATTTTATTAAATTAAATATTTGAAATAAAATTTAAAATTTTTAAATTCAAAATAAATATTTAATTATATTTTAAAATATATGATATGAGATATCATTTAAAAGATTCAAAGATCAAATAAAGATATCATTAGTTTTTTAAAAGATAAAATAATATATATGATATATATATTGTTTTCTTTGAAAAATGAATAAGAGGTGATATCAAACTAAAACAACAAAAAATGTGGGACAATGCAATTGGCATGGGATGCAAATTGGTGTGCACGTGAAAACAAGAAAGAGAATCGGTGAAGAAAATTTGCATAAGATGCAATTGGTATATACGTGAGAAAGAGACAATATCAATGCATACAACATACATATCAGTACATGTGTGCATGTGAAAATATCAAAGCAAGTGTGTGCGGTGCAAGTGTTGCATATTGAATAAAAATAAATTGTTTTTCCTTCATTCTCTTCAACATCCTCCATTCAAGTTCCTGAGACCGTGACGCGCCCGCACTCAGTTACTAGTCCCATGATATAGCGAGGAAGATCATTGGTACAGACTTGGAGCATATCGTAAAGTAAATGAGTCTCCAAACATTGGTATGATTTTATTTTCTTCTTCTCTTTATATTGATTTCAATTTTCTATATATATATATTATTGTAATAATTTTATATGTATTAGTTCTGAAAAAATTATGATCTCAAGCTCACTGGTTCCAGTTTGTGTACGATCTGTATAAAAAAAAAAAAAACCTTACTTCCGCTGCGTGACTGGTGAACAGGGTTCCAACAATTAGTATCAGAGCAAAGGCAGTGGCGAATGGCCGATCCCCAGGAACTCTAACGCGTGATCGTGTGACGAAGCGTGGTTCTCCACCATGGGCTTCTTAGAGAAGTGCTCTGATAGGGACCTGTGGGTGTCACCCCAAAGAGTTGGGAACGGGCCCACCATCATGAGATTGGGAATTGGTGCCAACAATTGGTATCAGAGCAAAGGCAGTGGCGACTGGCCGAACCCCGGGAACTCTCACGCGTGATCATGTGACGAAGCGTGGCTCTCTGCCCAGAGGCTTCTTAGATGATTGCTCTGATAGGTATCTGTGGGTGTCACCCCAAAGAGTTGGGACCGGACCCACACCCATGAGATTGGGAATTGGTACCAATAATTGGTATCAGAGGCAATTTTATTGTCGGAACTGTAAATTGTTTTCAATGCTCCTGTATGTATGAATGTGTAGGCACCATCTATATGATTGTATGGATGTTTATAATTAAATTGTTTAATGTAAACATGGTTGATCGTAATTTTTTATGGTACTGAAAATTTAGGGTTTATGAGTTGTATAATTTTATTTTTTTTACTGTTATTGTATTATAAATAAATATAATTGTAACCTGTAAACAAAGAACTAGAAACACTTGCGACGGTAGTACTATTCATCGGACACTGTTCACGTGGATACTGCTACGACACTGTTCACCGAACACTGTTCACGTGGATACTGTATACGACACTGGTCATCGGGTACTGTTCATGGCACTGTTCACATTGTCTTGCATGGTTCCATTGGCAAGTGTTGCCTAGTGCGTTCTGTGCATATTTCCCATTTAGGATTCATGAGATGAATCAGAGTGACCTGAAGAGATCGGAAGATATCTGAAGTTACAAGAAGGCCAAGGAATGTCTTGGGGGTATTTTTGTAATTTTATATTTCAATTTATTTTAGGTTAAATAATCCATAGTACTCGGTCAATTCATGTTTGTTTTATATTATGTGATGATAAAAGCATTTTCATGCATGCATACATATGTCATTTAGATTAAATGTGCCTATACAAATATATTTGATATGTCATACATGCATCATAGCCTGATATTTTATGTATTTAACTTAATGTGATTAAAATGGGTAAATACATAAATGGTTATGAATAATGAGATTAGTTTTTTAATGGTTAGAAAAATTGGTAATTCTCATTAATATTAATCTAGTTATTAAAGAGATTAAAAAGTTTAATAAGTTAGATTAATAGGGTCATTTATTATAATTAGGATTAATATGATTAATTACCTGATAATAAATTAACCGAATAAAGTGTTAGAGTTTTAATAGTTAAAACTTGGTAAACACTATCATAATAATCTAACCTTAGTAAAAAGTTTACAAATGCTTAGATTATTCACTAATAGATTAGATTTTTAATTATTAAAAATCATTAATAATTTATTAGTTAATTAGAATTTGTTTCTAATTAGTTAATGCGCTAGATAACTTGATTAAAGTTAGTTGTTTATTCCTGTAGAGTCTAGGTGCATTAACGGTTAATAGAAAACCTTAATTTTAAAATAATGAGTGGGAGAGGGATACATGTCATATATATCCCACGGTCTTCATGATTAGTTCAACACCGTGAGATCCGAGTGGGGCCTCGTGGCGGCTTTGCTTTCGTTCTCCCTAAGGAGGGTTTCCTCGAAGGTCAATACCAAGGTTGACTTCCTAACAGATAGGATTTCTGAGGGTATTTCAGGATTGACCGACTCTAAGGCGACAATTCTCGAGTTAAGCTCGTGAGATCTGAAATGGTGGGTTACACTCACGAAGGTTTTGATTAAGTTTGTTAATAAAAAAACCTGACTGAATAAACGATGGTTGAATGCTATGGAATAAGAGTTATTCTAGAATATCATTGATTAAGAATGTCTCGGTCCAACATGTAAAGACTTGACTAACCCTAATGCGGCACTTCTTTGTGGTATGTTGGATTGTCGTGGTATAATAACTAGTTTTAGGGTAGTTATAATTCGTTAGACATGTTCATGCATCATGTTTAAATTTATACCAAAGCACTCACACTTGTTTTAAATAAATAACTGAATGAATGTTTTATTTATTTCAACAATAATGTCTTCTGCATTACTTCAAATTCTCGCAAATGGCAAATTAACTGGTGATAACTACACTAAGTGGAAACTTAACATTAATGCAATTTTGCTCATCAAAGACCTCAAGTTTGTGCTTACAAAGGAATGTCCTCCAGCGTCTGCTGCCAATGCCACACGAACTATTCGTGAGGCATACCAGCGACGGGTCTCATCTGATGAGAAGACCCGAACATATCTATTGGCTTCAATGACAGACGTGCTTATCACAAAGTACGAAGCAATGACTTTAGCATTCAAAATCATAGAGTCATTTCAAGCTATGTTTGGGCAGCCCTTTGAGCAAAAGCGACACTAAGCTGTTCGTTCTGCTAAGCTTGCTCGATGAAGGAATGTACGTCAGTTCGGGAACATGTCCTGAGTATGATGTCCTACTTCAACACAATGGAAGTCAATAGCGGGGTCATTGACAAACCCAGTCAAGTGAGCATCATACTGATAACTCTTCTGAAGAGTTTTGATCAGTTTAAAAGCAACTACGGGATGAACAAGTCAAAGTTCAGTCTCACACAATTGCTCAATGAACTTGTTACCTTTGAGTCCTTGACTAAGGACAACAAGGGCAATACCGGTGAGACAAGTTTTGCCGAACCATCTTCCTCCAATAATAAGAAGAGGAAAAGGTTTGTTGGGAAGGCGAAGGGTAAGCCGAAACCCAAGAAAGCCCAAAACAAAAAGAAGTCCAAGAAAGGTAAATATGATTTACTTGTTCTTGAGTCATGTTTAGTGGAAGATGATTCTCCACCCTGAATAGTTGATTCGGGGTCCACTAACCATGCTTGTTCTTCTTTGCAATGGACTGATTCTTAGACACACCTAGAAGATGGAGCTCCTCAATGCGTGTGAGGTCAGGGGATGTCGTGTCGGTACGAACAGTGGGCGTAATCAGATTACGTTTTTGTAAAAATTATATATTGTTGGACAATGTATTTTATATTCCTGGATTTACACGGAATTTGATTTCTGTTTCTAAGTTGTTAGAACAAAAATATTATGTTTCTTGTAATAATAAGTCTGTTATTATTGGAAACAATGGTCTGAATATTTATTTAGGAATTAATGAAAACAATTTGTATGTGTTAAGACCGTTAATACATACTACGCTGCTCAACACCGAAATGTTTAAGGTTGAAAATCCAAAAACTAAACGACATAAGATTTATCTAAATAATGACATGTATCTCTGGCATCTAAGGCTTGGTCATATCAACCTTGACCAGATAGACAAACTAGTAAACATCGGACCTTTAAGTGAGTTAAAGGTTGACGTCTTACCTATCTGCAAATCTTGTCTGGAAGGTAAGATGACTAAGAGACATTTTACTGGAAAATGACTTAGAGCTAAAGAAATGCTAGAGCTTATTCATACAGATGTCTACGGATCGATGAATGTTAAAGCTAGGAGTGGTTATGAGTATTATGTCACCTTTATAGATGACTACTCAAGATACGGATACGTCTACCTGATGCAACGAAAGTCGGAAACATTTGAAAAGTTCATAGAATTCAGAGCTGAAGTTGAGAATCATTTAGGTGGGACTATCAAGCCACTACGATCAGATCGTGGAGGTGAGTAACTTGACCAAGAGTTTGAAGACTTCATGGTCGAGCATGGGATAGTTTTCCAACTCATTGCTCCTGGTACACCTTAACAAAATGGTGTAGCGGAGAGGAGAAATAAAACCCTAATGGAAATGGTGAGATCTATGATTAGTTCCTCATAATTATCAATTCATTTTGGGGATATGCGTTACAAACAGCGGCAAACATTTTGAATATATTGTCATCCAAATTTGTTCCTAAGACTCCCCTAGAGTTGTGGAATGGTCTTAAAGCTAGTTTGCGATATTTCTACATATGGGGGTGTCTAGCACACGTGCTGAAGAACAAAAGTGGAAAGCTAGACTCCAAGTCTGTGGTCTGCCTGTTTGTAGGATACTCCAAAAAGACCAGAGGTGGACACTTCTATAGTCCCGAAGAAAATAAAGTATTTATATCGACAAATACAACGTTTATTGAGGACAATTATATTAGTGACCATAAACCTCGTTCTAAGATTGTATTGAATTAGTTAGAGCCTGGTGAGACTAGTGTTGCATCAACAAGAGTTGTTGATCCACAAACATCTGAGAGTTAGATGGTTCCTAATCAAGATAGACTATCGCCTAGATGTAGTGGGAGGGTTGTGAGACAACCTGAACGCTATTTAGGTATAGGTGAGGGATAATGTGTTATCTCTATTGATAGTGTGGATGATCCATTGACATTTAAGAATGCAATGGAAGATCTTAATAAAGAGGAATGGCTTAAAGCCATGAATCTCGAGATGGAGTTCATGTACTCTAACTTAGTCTGGGATCTTGTAGACTTACCGGATGGGGTAAAACCCATAGGGTGTAAGTGGATCTACAAGAGAAAGGAGGGAATAAACGGGAAGGTAGAGACCTTCGAGACAAGGCTAGTGGCCAAGGGTTATACATAGAAAGAAAATGTTGATTATGAAGAGACCTTCTCGCTAGTAGCCACGTTTAAGTCTATTAGGATTCTCTTATCCATTGTTGCCTATTTCGATTATGAAATTTGACAAATGGATTTCAAGACTGCATTCTTGAATAACAATATTGACGAAAGCATTTATATGATGCAACCAGAGGGATTTGTGTCTCCAGATCAATAACAAAAGGCTTGCAAGTTGTAAAGGTTTATCTATGGACTTAAGCAAGCATCTAGATCTTGGAACATCAGGTTTGATGATGTGATCAAAACTTATGGCTTCAAGCAGAACGTCGATGAGCCTTATGTTTACAAGCGCATCATTGACAAAATGATAGTTTTCTTAGTCCTATATGTAGATGATAACCTACTCATTGGGAATGATGTAGGAGTGTTGTTTGATGTAAAGGGCTGGCTGGCTAGCCAATTCCAAATGAAAGATTTGGGAGATGCGAGTTATGTTTTAGGGATCCAGCTTATAAGGGATCGTAAGAACAAACTCATAGCATTGTCTCAGGCATCATATATCGATAAGATTCTTGTACAGTTTTCGATGCAGAACTCCAAGAAAGGTAATTTATCTTCTAGACATAGAATTCACTTGCTAAAGAACAGTCTCTTAAGACACATCAAGAAGTTGAGGATATTAGACGTGTACCCTATGCATCGACAGTAGGTAGTCTCATGTATGCTATGTTATGCACGAGACCAGACATCTGCTATTTAGTGGGAGTAGTCAGTAGATACCAGTTCAACCCAGGATTGGATCATTAGGTTACAGTCAAGACTATTCTCAAGTATATCGGGAGAACGATAAACTATATGCTAGTGTATTCCAGACAGGATTTGATCTCATTATGATACATGGATTTTGATTTTCAGTCAAATAGGGATTTTAAGAAGTCTACGTCTGGATCAGTATTCACCCTGGATGGTGAAGCCATTGTATGGAGAAGTATCAAGCAATCTTGCATTGCTGACTCTACTGTGGACGCCAAATATGTAGCCGCTTGTGAAGCTGTATAAAAGGTTGTTTGGCTCCATAAGTTCTTGAGTGATCTAGAAGTTGTTCCAAATCTGGATAAGCTCATCACACTTTATTGTGATAGCAGTGGTGTTGTGGCTAATTCTAAAGAAACAAGAAGCCACAAAAGAGAGAAGCATATAAAGAGAAAGTATCATATCATTAGAGAGATAGTGCAGAGAGGAGATGTAATAGTCACCAAGTTAGCCTCACAAGACAATCATGTTGATCAATTTACGTAGACCTTAACGGCTAAAGTGTTTTCGGATCACCTAGATGGTCTAGGGTTACGAAACATGCCTCACATGCTTTATTGCAAGTGCGAGATTGTTAGGGTTTATGTCCTAAAGATGTAATTTGTAAATAGATTTATGAAATAAATAAAAGGAAAAGTTCAATTCATTTTTGTTATGTTGTTTTTTTATAACTTGTACATATATTTAATATCCAAGATTGCCGGATGTAATCTCGAACTATGTATATGAGTGTCATATACAGATGGATACAGTAAAAGACATGCAATCTAAAGAGTTTATGGATATCAAATAAAACTGGGTACCTTATTTGTGGTTAATCTATAGCTGCGGTCAATTCCATAATATACGTTAATTCTATCATGAATAATTATGAGATATGGGAATGGAGACACCTTGTATGATGTGATCATATAGGACCAGGTCATGATCTATATGAATCTCTCACCAAGATCCGTTTACCGATGAGATTCATATATATCAACAAATGATGGTTATATGTGGGTGATCTTAATCATGAGTGCCTTATCGACTCCTTCAGGTTAGATCGTGGTCTTTGATATATCATGGGTAAGGTCAGATGCATTTCCTGATCAATATACTTCGTATGTTGGGATCGTGGTTTGGCTTGTGGTTGGGAAGGTTTGTACACAATAGTGGAATCACTCATTCTTGTGAGAAGTAGATGGTAGGATTTATGAGAATCAACTTCTTCTTAAAAGTTGATTCAGAGCTTGGACAATATGAGTGCTCTCCTAATTCTGTGAGGAAATATGATTTATTGTCCATTAGAGAATCAACGATACTTAAAGGATATATGTAATTAGAGGGGTATAACGGACATTATGACCCAGTTATAATTATGAACCAACTATAATTATGAACTAACTATAATTATGAACTATTGTAGAGGATCACACCATATGTAATAGCTATATCGATGGACACCGAGTTGTATCGGTCTGTGTAAAAGCGTCTAAAGTTGAGAGAGTGCAGCTTCGGGTTTTTAGTAGAATAACACCGGAGTTAATAATCAAGAAATATTAATTAAAGAGTTTAATTAATGATTTCGATGATTATTGAAGCTCAAAATACTGTGGGTCCATTAGGTCCCCTTGCTAGCCCGATCGATTTAGGTAACAAAGGTCACAGTTAATTAATTGGATTGTCCAATTATTTGTGTTACGAAAGTGACACGTATTTATTCTGAAATTAATTAAATAATGAGATTATTTAATTAATTAATGATGATGATTAAATAAATTAAATAATGAGATTATTTAATTATATTATTAATCACTAAATGGAGGGTGTTAATTGATATTTGATTTTGAATAGAATAAGATAATATGGTTATATTATTTTATTAAATTAAATATTTGAAATTGAATTTAAAATATTGAAATTCAAAATAACTATTTAATTATCTTTTAAAATATAGAATATGAGATATCATTTACAAGATTCAAAAATCAAATAAAGATATAATTTATTTTTTAAAAGATAAAATAATATATATGAGATATATATTGTTTTCTTTGAAAAATGAATAAGAGGTGATATCAAACTAAAACAACAAAAAACGTGAGACAATGCAATTGGCATGAGATGCAAATCGGTGTGCATGTGAAAAGAAGAAAGAGAATCTGTGAAGAAAATTTGCATAAGATACAATTGGTATATGCGTGAGAAAGAGGTATTATCAACGCATACAGCATATATATCAGTGCATGTGTGCATGTGAAAATATGCAGTGCAAATTCACATGCAGTGCAAGTGTGTGCGGTGCGAATAAAAAGAAATTGTTTCTTCTTTTTCGTTCTCCTCAACATCCTTTGTTTAAGTTTACGAGACTTTGACGCATTCACACCCAATTATTAGTTTTGGGATATAAAGAAAAAGATCATTGATACAAACTTGAAGCATATCGTAAAATGAAGGAGTTTAAATATTGGTATGATTTTATTTTATTTTTCTTTTTCTTTTTATATTGATTTCAATTTTCTGTTTATACATATATTTTATTATTGTAATAATTTTATATATATTCTAAAAAAAATATAATCACAAGTTCATTAATTCGAGATCGTTTATGATCTGCATAAATTTTTTAAAAAACCTTGCTTTAACAAGGTTCCAACAACAAAAACCAAAATCCAAAGCTGGATTTTTGTGGGTTCTTTCTTCAACACAAGATCGATGTGGGGCCAGCCTTGCTCGTCACTTGCAGCTTGTGTGAGTCATCATCTTCCCCTCTCCACGACGCCATCGTCAGCAAATCCTTCTTCGCCTTCCCTATTCTCGCTACTCACAGCTCGTCAGTTGAATCGTCCACCTCCTTCTCTTCTAATTTCTTGTTGTATTCATTAATCGTGTATATGAATATAAGAGGGAGAATAACCATGTTGCTTGTTGAAACTATGGAGATCTGGAAACTTACAGATCTCAATCGTTTGGTGGATCTCAAAAAAAAAATTAATTTTTTTTTTCTTTTTTTTTTTAATATTAATTTTAAATATTTAAATTAATATTCTGCTCTTTTTATGATAACTAATATTCTGCTAATAATAATAAATAAAAAAGAAATCCTATTTTTTAAGATTTTTTTTTTCTTAATTTGATTTTTATTTAATATTAAAATATAAAAAGTATTTTCAAGAAATTTTAAAATATTAAAATGTAATAATAAAAGACTTTTAGAGGTAAAATTGACATTTTGCATATTTTGTTACAGTTGACTGATAGTAATTTAGTCAAATGGATTAAAGTGGTATTTTAGAAAAAGAAAAAATTAGAGTTACTAATATGATAAAGACGTTTTAAAATGTGACAATTCGAAAAAAAATAGAGACTTCAGTGAAATTACCATATATATAGAAAGAGAGAGAGGTAATGTCTCAAAAACAATTATAGGATCAACAATCAAATATTATGTTTTATATTTGATTTTTTTTTAAGAAAAATCATTAAATTACATCAAATTCTGTATAAAAGTTCAACAAACTCTATATAGAATTATATTAAAAAAAATCATATAATCCACCAAACTTCAATAAACTCTAGATTGAATACATAGTACAAGTTGATAAGAACTTCATATCAGAAGGAGTATTTTCTTTCCTAAAAAAATGAGCATGTTCATGTAAAATTAGATAAAAAAAAAACCAGTGTGACAAATTTGCTCAATAAATTAATCAAGGACAAAATATAAGTTAGTTGTAACAATCGGGTGACTGTTGCTTGCATTGAGACTGCAAGTTTTGACAATGGTTCATCCTCCATATACAATAAAGAAAGAAGAAGAATCGAATTGATATGAACCTCACCAAGAGCAGTGAGACCCGGAACCAATATATGGTAACGAATAATCGTTTTCTAACGAAGTTTACAAACAAAAATATTACCGGACCGCGACCCGTTACCTATAAGGAGGTAAGAACCAACGGTATCAAGAAAGTTGTAGACGCCACACTCAAGAAAGAAGGTGAGTGATAAGTCAAGGTTTGAACGCCACAAGGTAGAACCTTGATAAGTTCACAAGTTCTATAAAGAACCAAAGAGAAAATTCTCTCAAATTTATTTCAATTCAAAATCTATTCTCAAATTACATCAATTGGTCCCTTTTATACTAAAAATATCTAAGACCTAAAAGAGAATAAATATTAGACAATTAATGCCTTACAATTATGAAAATAAATGCAAACAAATTTAGGAAATAAATAAATACTAAACTAGCAACTATTGACTTGCTTCCTAATTGGAAAGCTAAATTTGGAAACAAATCAGCCCCTTAATTTGGGAAACAAATCAACTATTATTCTTTGGAAATTAAAAGGAAATAAATCAGTCAAAGTTAACTATTTTCCTAGCTTGTGCCACACTCCCAAGTTTTCCATATTCAGCCTAATCAATTGCCTTGATGACATTAATTACGGCTTGGTCTTCATGTGAGCTGAATTTGGACTTTAACAACTCAAAATCAGCCCATCAATAAATGCTTCTTTGATCCTATTGCTTTCATGTAATTGGCCCAACTGGAATTTGCAATGGATCCTTTGGTGATGCTTCTTGATTCTCATCATTCTCCCTCTCTTCAAAAGGTTTCGTCCTCGAATCTTCACCATAATGTTGTTGATAGTCTGAACCATGCAATATGGTTCCCCTCTTTTATCTTTGTTTGATGAATCACTTTTGAAAGACATATTATTTTTTGTTATATCAATGCTCGAAATCAAGAAAAGAAAAACAAATAGTTGATATAAGTTCAACTACACAACCTAAAAAAATGTACTATTTTTTGTTGGATCTTTTTTTTTTTATAACGAAACTGATCAATCTTTTTTTTTTGTAAAAAATCTGATCTTTTTTTATCAAATAGAAAAATAGAAGAAAAAGAACAATGATAGATTAAACCTGATTTAGAAGCCTAAGCTCTGATACCAACTGATATGAACCTCACCAAGAGCAGTGAGACCCGGAACCAATATATGGTAACGAATGATCGTTTTCTAACGAAGTTTACAAACAAAAATATTACCGGACCGCGACCCGTTACCTATAAGGAGGTAAGAACCAACGGTATCAAGAAAGTTGTAGACGCCACACTCAAGAAAGAAGGTGAGTGATAAGTCAAGGTTTGAACGCCACAAGGTAGAACCTTGATAAGTTCACAAGTTCTATAAAGAACCAAAGAGAAAATTCTCTCAAATTTATTTCAATTCAAAATCTATTCTCAAATTACATCCATTGGTCCCTTTTATACTAAAAATATCTAAGACCTAAAGGAGAATAAATATTAGGCAATTAATGCCTTACAATTATGAAAATAAATGCAAACAAATTTAGGAAATAAATAAATACTAAACTAGCAACTATTGACTTGCTTCCTAATTGGAAAGCTAAATTTGGAAACAAATCAGCCCCTTAATTTGGGAAACAAATCAACTATTATTCTTTGGAAATTAAAGGAAATAAATCAGTCAAAGTTAACTATTTTCCTAGCTTGTGCCACACTCACAAGTTTTCCATATTCAGCCTAATCAATTGCCTTGATGACATTAATTACGGCTTGGTCTTCATGTGAGCTGAATTTGGACTTTAACAACTCAAAATCAGCCCATCAATAAATGCTTCTTTGATCCTATTGCTTTCATGTAATTGGCCCAACTGGAATTTGCAATGGATCCTTTGGTGATGCTTCTTGATTCTCATCATTCTCCCTCTCTTCAAAAGGTTTCGTCCTCGAATCTTCACCATAATGTTGTTGATAATCTGAACCATGCAATATGGTTCCCCTCTTTTATCTTTGTTTGATGAATCACTTTTGAAAGACATATTATTTTTTGTTATATCAATGCTCGAAATCAAGAAAAGAAAAACAAATAGTTGATATAAGTTCAACTCTACATTGTGGCGTTCAAACCTTGACTTATCACTCACCTTCTTTCTTATTCTTGAGTGTGGCGTCTACAACCTTCTTGATATCGTTGGTTCTTATCTCCATATAGATAATGGGTCGCGGTCCTTTTTATTTTCTTTGTTTATAAACTTGAATTAGAAAACGATCCTTCGTTACTATATATTGGTTCCGGGTCTCACTGCTCTTGGTGAGGTTCATATCACGAATGATACACCAATTAAGTGTTATTTGTTTTTGGAATAAATAAGTAAATAACAAATGATGAGAAACCGAGATAAATTAAATAACAAACAAAGAAACAGAGGAGGCTGGAGAGAGATGAAAAAGAGAGACACGAGAGAGAAAGAGAGTTTAATTGATATTGGACTATTGGAGTGATTCACCCGATCAACCAGAGATTACAATTGAAAGTAATTATATATATATAGCAAAATATTTGATTCTATATACATCATGCACCACACCAATTTGCACCAGCCACTCCACTTGCTTGTGGGGAAAGCCAATTACAATATTATTATTATTTGTAACAATCAATTTATTATTTTTAACTTAATCATATTTTAACATATATATATTTTATTTAAGACGGACCATTGTTTACATTATTTTAAGATTGTGTTCAAATAACTTTAAAAATAAATACAAAAATAAATACAAACAAATAAATTTTGTCAAAAGAGAGAGAGAAAGAATACAAATAAATAAAGTGAAAGTATCATTTTCCGTCTTACTTTTACTATATTGTTAAGACGAGAACAAAATTTGATCATATTGATTGCTTTTCTTCCTAAAATAATAAAAAAAGGTTCAAAACGCTTCTTTTGTTACTCTTTTCATCCACTGAATGTATTATATACCCTTTAACTGTCAAAATTGAAATAAATGACCGTTTTATCCTTCAATTTCCTTCATATAATTACCATTTAACCCTCAAAATATTCATTAAATAAAAAATATATTAAAAAAGAAACAAAAAACAAAATAAAATAAAACAAATAAAAAAAGATGGATCTACACCATCCATCTCAAAAGATGGACGGGGAGATATCCCTTTTTTTATTTTTATTTAAATTTAATGATAGTAAAAAACCTGTACTTCAATATATATATATAAAGAGAAACAAATGGAAATTACGTTCAAAACAAAATTTGAAGAGAAAATTTCATTCAATTCAAAAATCAAAATCACTAAACTAAAATTTATTACTGATATACAAAATCAAACCCAAATTTAATATATATATAGGAAACCCATATATTTTTGTTTGGAAATAGGAAACCCAGATATCCATCATCAATCAAACATACAAGTAAATAAAAAAACACAAATAAATAAAATTTCTTTCTTGGAAGAGTTTCAATTTTTAAAAAATTTCCATAAGCAAAGAACCCAGTTTCAAACTCATATTTTAAACAAAATTCTTCTCCAGTTTCAGATTTGTAAGAACCTATCACAAATCCAGTTGAATTCTGTAGTCCTTAAAAATTCGAACCTAAATATACAAAATTCAACATTCAAATTTGCAAGAACCCATCACAAACCCAGTTGAATTCTTTAGTGCTACAAAATTTGAACTAATATATACAAAAATCTACATTTAGATTTGCAAGAACCCATCACAAATAACAGATCTAAATAAAAAATCAACATTCAAACAAGTAAATTCACAAGTGGGTTTCCATCAATCCATCACAAATTCACCAGATTCATCAATCCATCACAAATTCACCAAACAATCCACAACCATCCCATAACCCAATAGCACCCAAAGCAATTGGAGAAAAGAAGGAGAAAAAAAAAGAAGGAAAAGACAATTGGAGACAAGAGGAGATCGATCGATTGCCGATCTCCTCGTTTGGAAGGAGATAGCGTGTCGATCTCTGCGTCCGGAGGAGATCGAACACCGATAGATGATGAGAGGCAATCGTAGGGTGGCAACTAGAGTTTGAGTGTTAGGAAATGATAGTGGAGAAGAAGAAAATGGTGATGGTGGAGAAAAAGATATTTTTGATGAATGGTTTCCCAAATTTTTTTTTTTAAGGAATTGTTATGAATTTTTTTTTGAATGATGAAGAAGATGATGGATCTCTTTGATGAAGAAGAAGAAAACCGCTTGGTGGTGGTGGATCTGATGTTCAATTATTTGTTTTGTTTTTAACTTTTTATTTATTTCATTATTTTTTATTCCACTTGTTTTTTAATCAGTTATATTATTTAAATTTAGAGTTGTCTGAAATAGCCTTCAAGGTTCTGTCCCACACGTTGAATGACATTAATGCTCTTCCCATTTAATTGTCAATAGTCCAAATGGATGGAAACTGTAACAGAATTGACGTTTTTAATGTTTCTTTGATTTTATGAGGAAAAACGACCAATATGGTTAAACTCTGTCATCATCTTAACAATATGGCAAACATCAGGGGGGTAAAATGATACTTTCTCATAAATAAAAGCAAATTGCAGTCAACCTTCCTGAGGTTTGGCCTATTGCACCCATAAACAACTTTATCATTAATTGACACTCACACCCCTTGCTGTTAGACCAAACTTAACTGTTACCTTGGAAAGACTAAACTACCCCAGATCCCTAAATTAAATTAATAAAAAATATTTCATCAAAAAAATTAAAAAACAAAAATAAATGATTTCCAAATTTCCTCATCAATATTTGAAAAAAATTATAAAACCTTCATCTTCAACCCAAACCTATAAACATCAACCCCAATTTTTTATTTTAAAGCCAAGTTCCCTGTTCTTCTCATTTTACAACAACCAAATCCATATCAAACTATCACTGAATCCACATGTTAAACGAAAAATTCACTGGCATAGAAAATTCCGATCAATACTCTAAAGCCACAACCCGGTAGGCTATAGCGGGGTAGGAACGTCGTACTGGGATTAAAATAAGCGAATATAATAAAAGAGGGAATAACAATGTGTATTGTGCATAATGAGAAAGATTGTTTTATTAAGTATCAAATTCACTAATACAGTAATGGAGACTTTAGCTTTCCTTTCTCTCTTTTGTACACAGATGACGTTGACAAATTCGTTCTAGTCGATAAGTGGACAAAACTCTTTGTATTAAAATGGTGAACACTCTCTCTAGGTGATGACAGATACTCTCTGATCTCTTGACCTTACTTGGTCTCTTTTTGCCATATCTGTTCACTCTTTATTTGACTCTGCCTTTCATCGAATTCTGGCGTCATATTTATCTTCTCCGATCCTTCCAATCGAATCCCCATAACTTAGGCCAATTGATTTGCAGTTATTGGAATTGATTGGCATTGATGGAGGCTGTCAATTAGTGTGTGAATTACCCCATGATTACGTAATAGTTCTCATTATATGTGACTTCTGATTGGTTGACCTAGTCTCATTTATGGCGTTTAAAATGGCGAGTGGTTAGTCCTTTTTTTCCATGTTACTGGAGGATAAATGTTTATTCTGTACCTTCGGGCACGGTACCTGGTGTGCCGGTCTACTCTCTCTGTCGTGGCATTTAATCTAGCATGATGGTACCTCCTTGGTACCATTCTTTCTGCTTAAATGGATGGAACTCATACCCCGACCTAATCTAGGATCGATATCGCGGTACTTGGGTACCAGGTGGATATCGCGATACCAATGTACCATGTAGGAGGTATCGTGGTACTAGTTCTACCTGATATCAAGTGACATGCATGTCGTGATATTGGTATAGACTTCTCACGGTACCTAGGAACCGGTCCCGATCCAGGACTTACCAGATACCAGGTAGATGAAAAAAATATTCTTTGGTCCCTCTTCAAAAAAGATTGTTAACACCACCTAAACCACCACCAATTTCATACCAAACCATTTCAATCCATATACATATCAGAAGAGGAAGAGTGAGAGAGAGAGAGAGAAAGCAGCGGATAAAGGAGGTCATAGCAAGGAAGAAAAAAGGGTTTACGGTGAAATTCAACGAAAGGAGAAAAAGGCGAAGGCTGGTGCCATGGCGACGATTCACGACGGCGAGTTAAGCTTTGGTTTTTGGCGGTGGTAGGTTTGATGGCTAGAGTGGTAGTGTTTGATGTTAATGATGTTGAAGATTAATAGATGTTAATGATAGGGTTTGATGGTGGTAATCGATGAAGATGATGAAAGAGAATCGGTGATAGAGTTTGATGATGTTGAAGATGATGATAGGGTTCGATGAGAGAGGAGGTGGAAATGAGAGAAATAGATAATTATGTTTGGTGGTGTTTAGGGTTTTAATATTTTATTTTCTTATATTTTTTAAATTTCTTTTTTTATTTCTTTTTTTTGAAGAAATTTATTTTTTAATTCCTATTTATTATTTTTTGAGGCTGATTTGATTTTTTTTTATTTGGAAATTATTATTACTTTTAAAATTAAAAATTAAAAATAAAAACATTAATGATAAAGTTGATAAAATATTTTTTTATTAATTTAATTTAGGGATCGGGGGTAGTTTAGTCCTTTAAAGGTAACAATTAGTCAACAGTTAAGTTTGACCTAACAGCAAAGGGTGTGAGCATCAATTAATGATAAAGCTGTTTCTGGATCCAAGTGGCCAATAAATAAATACATGGATTTTTTTTAAGTATTACAACTATTACAAATTACAATACTGGGACTTATTAAGATCGGACAATATACGTGCAGCCCGGATAATTACTCTCACAAACCGGGAGAAAGTTTCCCTCACATACTTATCAAATGTGAATGTTGTGACTCGAACCTCTCACCACAGTAAAACGGAGATACACAATCATCTCTGTTAAGAGGTGATGTATAAATAAATGCATAGCTTCAAACTGCAATTATTATATAAAATTTATTAACTATATTTATAATTCTTATAACTAATTATACAATAAGTTTCCTTTGGTTGTCTTTTCCAGAGCCCACCCTTTTTATTATACGTGGTTTGCTTTGGATCTTCTAGGTGTGAAGGTTGTGATAGGCCTCGTCATCAAGTACATCATCCTTATCTTCATAATTAAACAAGAGGAATCTGGATTCTTCTCTATCTTAGATATCTCGTAGATAGTCATCTATTTATGGACTAAGAAAAATTCAAGGAATTGGATATTGCAGCAACGGTTGATCAAGATTCCTGGCAAATATAGACATATGAGGAGTTTGTACCACTAGCCTTGGTCTGTATGAGTTTACGCAATCAAAAAACTTTTGAGCTTTGTATCATTGAAGATACTTGACAAAAAAATCATGATTCGTTTGTGCTTGTGGTTATTCTATGATAAACTGTAATGAATGGTCATACAAAACTAAAATAATATAATGGTAGGCCGGTAGATATTTAGCTATTCTATCATACCTTGTCGTCCATTCACAAGGTATAGAAGTCCAAGGAATAACCCTCTAGTGAACATGTCCGTAATTTATCTTCTCTTATGGAATGTTTATTTACGTCAATAATAGTTGTCTGGCTATTTTTTTACGACCTTGACCTCGTTTGTTTTATTGTATTGTATTGTATTAGACGATTAAAATATATTAAAATAAACTAGTTAGTAAATTTTAATTGTCTAATGTAGCAAACAAAATATTAACTAATATATTATATTCGGTGGTATTAGGCTCTACTGTATCATAAAAAATATATTTTTATTTTCTCTATTTTTCCCCAATAAATATGGAATATTGATAAAATATATGTTATGTTGTTAATATTTTTTTATAATTTTGAAATCATTTAGGAAATATTTATTTTATATATAAAAATATTTATTGATTTATTCATGGTAAGAATATTTAAAATTAATTATGAACTATATTTTTTTAACAAAATTACATTTTTATAATATAATAAAATATAAAATTTATAGATGAATAATTTAATACGATATAATACATTGCATCGCCAAACATAAGTTTATATTAATGATAATCCAATATAGTACAATTCAACACAATCCAATGCGATATGCCAAATGAGCCTCTAAACATTTTAGGCTATCAGGTTCATGGTTTGAGTCATGTTCTCCGCCCTAAAATCATTGCTAATTGAAAATTGTGTTTTTTGTTTTAAAACAAATTAAATCTTTAAAATTGTTATTCCTTTTTATCAAACATTTAGAATGATTTTTCAAATTAAATTTCTAACTAATAATTTGTTGTTATTTGATTTATTTCAACTCTCAACTATCATAATTAGGGGTGGGCGTTTTCGGGTTGGGTTGGGTTGAAAATTTTTCAACCCAATCCAACCTAACGTAAATTTTAACCCAACCCAACCCAACCCAACCTAACCTAATATTTATCGGGTTGGATTGGGTTGGGTTGATCGGGTTGGCTTTTTAAGTTCAATAGAAAAATTATATTTAAATTCAAATTTTGTTATATCAAAATTCAAATTTAAAATATTTTTTCACTATAATATCATATCACGTTGAGTTTATATTACTTAAAAGCATCAAAATCAAATCATAACATATAATACAAATTGTTTAAATATCTCTTACATAATTAAAAAAATTAAAATATAGCAATTTATTCAAATTAAAATATACAGTTGGATAATCTATTATTTATTTCAACCAAAATAATAGTTTGAGTTTATATTCAATTATTAGACTTTTTCTACTAAATTCTTAATCAAATTCTAAGGAAAAAAAAATAGAATTTTAAAGCATAATCAATGATGTGCCATTTAATACAAATGATGAAGATAATATATTAATATAATCGTATATTTTTAATAAATGTATTATATATTACGGTATACAATATTTAAAAGTATGTATTTTTATTTGTCATTTAAAATATTATAAATGGTGCATGAGTAAACTTTTTAATTATTTTTAAAAAATTGAGATTTTATAATAAATCTAATAGTAATTTTTTTTTATATTATTATTATTTATGACGGGTTATCGGGTTGGGTTGAGTTATATTTTATTAACCCAACCCAATACAATTTTAAAAGTAACCCAATCCAATCTAATCGGATTGGGTTGGGTTGGCGGGTTGGTGCCCACCCCTATTCACAATGGAAGCAAGAAATCTCAAATCATAAAATAATAATCTGAGAAGACAAAAAGAATCAACACAAGTTTGACTGATCTAGATTCTAGAATACATCTGTTCTCCCTCCCAAAAAAAAAAAACACATAGCGACGGTGCAATATGGGATTTAACTATTTGTTGAATTGGGGACCAATGAGAACGCAATTTGAGTAGTGGAAGCAGTAAAATGTGTAACAGTGGAAATAGCAAACACTCAAGAAACTGAACCTATACATGGCGGTAAAATTGAAATACACGACCCGAACCCGACCCGGGAAAATAAAATAAATAAATTATAATTGAAAAAGAAAACCAGACATGAAACAAAAATAACTCAAACGTAGCCACATCAAAACAAAAATAACACAGCAACAAGTGAAAGAAAATAATAAATAAACTAAAAATAAGGAAAAACGAAGATCTCTCTCCTTTCTTCTTGTGTTGGTGGTGAGAAATCGCGGGCTCTCTCTCTCTCTCTCTCCCTCTGTGAAAATTCGCTCCTCAATCTGTAAGTTTTATTTGTTATTTTGATTTTTCATTAAAACGACATCATTTTTATTCAATTTAATTTTTGTCTGAACTTCTCGAACTTCTCGATTTTGTTAAATACCAGTTTATGATTCTTGGATTTGGATTGAATAGATCTCAGAAACCTAGATCTATGTATGTTACTGTGTAATTGGAGGATTGCTTAGGTTTTTGTATTTTTGTAGATCGCGAAGAGTGAGGGTTGTTAGGGTTTCCTCCGATCGATGGCTTCGAGTCCTCCGCAATTTCAGGTGGAGGATCAGACGGATGAGGATTTCTTCGACAAACTGGTCGATGAAGATGATTTCGGTGGGCCCACCACCACCTCTGGTTCTTCCCCCGCTAAATTTACAGAGGAGTCGTCCATCGACTCCGACTCCGATGATATCAAAGCTTTTGCGAATCTGACTCTAAACGATAGTGGATTTGATAAGAAAGACAATATTGGTTCGGAATCAATTGCGGAAAGGAAGAGTGATCCGAATATTACTGATAGTGTAGTAGAATCAAATCATAATAATAATAGTGACGTTAAGGAGGGGATTGGGTTGGAGGATGTCCCGGATTCTGCTCTAACTAAGGAAAATGGATCTGTGGTTAAAGAGGTTGGATGGAGTTCGTTTTACGCAGATTCTACGCAGCAGAATGGTTTTGGTCATGGTTTTGGTTCATATTCGGACTTTTTCAGTGACCTGGGAGATAATTCTGTGCAATTTCCCGGTAATGTGGTTGAAAATGTGGATGTGAGTGCCAATGGTGAAGCGAAAATTGTATCCGGAAATGCAGAGGGTAGAAGTGATGCTGTTATAGATAATTCAGTTAATTTTCATAATTATGCCCAATATCAAGAGGGTCATGTTTATGCAGCACAAGATAATGCTACTGGGCATGATATGAATAGCGAGTATTGGGAGAATATGTATCCAGGATGGAAGTATGATGCAAATACTGGGCAATGGTATCAAGTGGATACAACAGCTAGCATTCAACAGGAGAGCTCTGATGCAACTTCAAGTAGTGATTGGAATGTGGTTTCAGAGAAATCAGAGATTACGTGCTTCAAGCAAAGTGCTCAGTCTGTTGCAGGGACAGTACAGGAGACTAGCACAACTGAGAGTGTCTCTAACTGGAATAGTCAGGTTTCTCAAAGTCAAGTCCATAATAACGGTTACCCAGAACATATGGTTTTTGATCCTCAATATCCTGGTTGGTACTATGACACAATTGCTCAAGAATGGAGCTCATTGGAGATTTATAATTCAGTGGCAGACTCATCAGTTCAAGCTCATGATTGGCAGAGTCAAAATGGAATTGCTTCTACTGATACATTTTTTAACAACAGTACTAGTATATACGGTGATTTTGGGCAAGCTCATAATTATGTGTCACAAGGCGATAACAACCAAAGCCAACAGGTAACACCGGTCGATAGTTATGCTTCACAAGGCCTTGGTAACTTAAGCCAACATGGAAGCTGGGATGGGTCTTATAGCAATCACCAACAGCAGGGTTTGAATATGTGGCAACCTGAGATTGTTGCTAAGAGTGTTACTGTTCCAAATTTTGGTCAAAACCAACAAGTTGATAATTTGTATGGTCCAAAGGCTTCAGTAAACAACCATGCGAATCAGCAGAAGTCTTTTAATTCTGTTGGGACAGTTCAGTCTTATGATAAAGCAAGTCACAGTCATAATGAAGCTAACGGAGTTGCTGCGTTTCGAAGCTTTGTCCCTAGTGTGGAATATAATCAGCAGTTCAATCCGGCATATGTGAAGCAGAGTGAACAAATGCAGTTCTCTAATGATTATTATGGCAGTCAGAATACAGCAAATGTTGCAGAGAAATCGTTTCAGAGTGGCTATCAGAACTCTAATGCTCCCAACATGGGAATATCATCTGCTGGACGTCCTCCACATGCCCTGGTTACTTTTGGGTTTGGTGGAAAACTCATAGTAATGAAAGATAATAGTTCTCTCCAGAATTCAACCTACGGAAGCCAGGTTAGGACCTGAAATTTTTCTTTTAAGTTTAATTTAAAGATCAATTGAATGCCAAAGATTGTGGAAATGAAAGAAACTCTAAGTTAGTTGTAGAAGTTTATTTTGTCCTGTCTTTATTCTTGTACCCCACACCCAAACAAATAATAAAGAAAAGGTTGTTTCAGTTAGGAACTAAATATGAAATTTTTATTATCTCGCTGAAGGGCTAATCATTTATGTTTGTTTTACATGAAGGATCATGTAGGAGGATCTATTTGTGTTCTGAATTTGAGGGAAGTTGTCACAGGAAACACCGATGTTTCTAGCACTGGAGTGGGCACTCATGATTACTTTCGTGCTTTGTGCCAAGAATCCTTTCCTGGTCCATTGGTTGGTGGGAATGCCGGAAGTAAAGAGTTGAATAAGTGGATCGATGAGAGGATATCAAACTGTGAATCTCATGACATGGATTACAGGAAGGGTGAAGTTTTGAGGTTGCTTCTCTCTTTACTTAAAATAGCTTTTCAGCATTATGGAAAACTTCGACCTCCTTTCAGCAGTGACACTGTATTGAGGGTAAATTAACTTGTTTTTGATTTGGCTCAATTTTTTGTTTTGGCCATGATTTTTTTTTTCTTTGTTCTTCCTATTTTTGATTGTGTTTAACGAAAATTGATTACTTTATCATTTTCTTTCTATCAGTTTTTCTTATCGCTTTCACTTTTCCATGCCGCATTAAATTGACCCTAGGGGAGTGTTTACTAATCAGGAATCTTAATGATGGAAATGGAACTTAATTTTCGATTTGTGATTACAATGTTTACTAAAATATTTGGAAATCAAGTTATTTAGACCCCACACACCCATTAAGAATTAAGTTCCTGCTGGAAATGGAACTTAATTCCCCCTCAAACCCATTTTCATTTTCATTACCTATTTGTAAATGTCGGATTATGTGTTCAGTTTTGTTAACTTATCACTAGGTTAGTTTTACAAATAACAGAGATATGAGTAGGCCGTTACTCAAACTTATCTCTAAGATAGATTTTTCATTATGTTTTCTATCTTAGCTAGGAAGTTTAGTTGAGAGTCCTAGTTCTGAGGAAACTCTTCCTCACATTTATAGATATTCTTTGAAATCACTCGGTTTTTTTTTTCCTTAGAGAAATGAATGAATAATCAATATTATTCTCAAATACTTCTTCATGGTATCAGAGTAGATGATCTGAAACCTACCTTCCCTTAACATCTAAGATTGGGATGGCCTCCATTTCCTCAAATACTTCTTCTTCCTCTATTCCGGAACCAACTACATCAAACAATAATGATGGTTCCGATAATCCTCATCTCCCTCATATGCCCATTATTGGTCATAAACTAAATGGGCACAGTTACCTTCAATGGTCTCAATCTGTGTCGATGTTCATCTGTGGTAAGGGGAGTGATGACTACATCACCGGAGTTTCCAATTGCAAAAGAAGACCAACATACAAACAGTGGAAATTTGAGAATAGTATGGTGATGTCATGGCTAATAAATTCCATTAACAACGACATAGGAGAGAACCTTTTACTATATAAAACAACGAAGGAGATATGGGATGTAGCCAAACAAACATATTCCAAAAGTGACAACATTGTAGAACTGTTTGGAATAGAGAAAGCACTCTCCATGATCTGCATCAACGAGAGTTGACAGTCACCCAGTTCTTCAATATGCTTACTCGAAATTGGCAGTAACTTGATATGTTCGAGAAGCACAAATGGGGTTGCTCCACAGATGGGGTCTTGTACAAGGAGATCGTGGAGCAGAAGAGAATCTTCAAGTTTTTACTCGGATTGAATCACAATCTTGATCAACTACGAGGTTGGATTCTTGGAACAAAACCCCGACCCAGTACTCGAGAAGTATTCTCTGGGGCTCGTAGATAAGAGAGTCGGAAAAAGGTTATGTAAGGCCTTACTGTGAAGGTTGAAATCAACCCTAGTGAAGCAGCAACAACTTCAATGGTGAGCGACCTAGGAGGGGAAGGCCATGGTGTGATCATCATCGAAAGCTAGGACACACCAAAGAAACTTGCAGGAAGATCCATGGCAAACTAGTAGATTGGAAACCTACCCAACCCACCTATGACAATCGTGGAAACATGGTTTCAGGCAATGGAGGTGCCTCCTCCATCGAATCAAGGCCATATTCAGCAAAGAACAGATGGAGGTATTGTAGAAGTTGATCATTCAATCAACATCACTAGCAGTGATTGGCACCAGCTCCTTGGCACAAAAAAGGTAACTTCCTAAAAGCCCTAAATGTTAAAAGAGAGCAGGTGCCTCAGATCATATGACTGGAGATGCTAAAATTTTCAAAACCTGTAGTACACGTCACAGTAACCTTTCGGTTAGAATCGTTGATGGCTCACTATCAAAGGTTGCAGACACATGTTCTATTGAGATTTCTAAAGATCTCACACTTCAATCACTATTATTGGTTCCGAATCTTGATTGCAACGTATTATCTGTTATCAAACTCACCTGGATTCGGGGAAGATGATTGCCAATGCTAAGGTGTGTTCGGGACTTTACCTCCTTAAGGTCGAAAACTGCCCTGAAAGACAATCTCAAACAACACAGGCTGTTTCTCTAAAAAGTCAGTGTAGGTCACATCCTAGGACTAATAATGATAGTGAAATTATGTTATGACACTATCGATTAGGTCACCCTAATTTTATGTATCTTCACAGACTATTTCCTGCATTATTTGATAATAAAAATTCCAATCATTTTCAGTTTGAAGTATGTCGGTTATCTAAACACATGTCAAGTATACCCAAATATAGTTTATAAAACATCCTATCCTTTTTCCATGATCCACAGCGATGCCTAAGGACCATCTAGGGTCAATATCATTACAGGCACTTGATGGTTTGATTCCTTTATTGATGACCACACTAAGACTCATTTGGATCTTCCTAATGAAAGAAAAATCTGAAGTGGGTTAGATTTGCAAAAATTTTAATAGGATGATCCAAAACTAGTTTCAAACAAAAATCCAAAATTTGAGAACCGACAATGGCAAGGAATATTTTAATTCTATTTTTGGGGATTATATATTAAATCAGAGTTCCTGTGTTGAGACTCCTCAACAAAATGGAGTCTCAGAAAGAAAGAACAGACACCTTTCAGAAGTAGCAAGATCCCTTATATTTTCAACCAACATCCCTAAACAATATTGGGGTGAGGCTGTCCTTGCAACAACTTATCTAATTAATAGATAGATTACCATCTAGGATTCTTAGTTTTCAAACAACATGTCAAGTACCACTCAAATCCTTTCCCAATACACGAATCATTACACATTTTTCTACTAAGGTGTTTGGGTGGTCTGGATTTGTGCATGTGAATCAACAAAATCGGAGCAAACTAGACCCTAGATATGTCAAGTGTATATTTGTTGGATATTCTCCAACACAAAAGGGGTATAAATGTTATCTTCCCGCAACAAAGAAATTTTTCATCTCTGTGGATATAACATTTATTGAAAATTAGTCATATTACCCCAAAACTAATATTCAGGGAGGGATTGAGAATCAGGAATCTCAATTTTGGAAAACACTTAACACTGAATTCTTCATGTCTCCTAGTCCAACTAAAACTCTATCTTATCCATTCGTATCACCGAATCCAATTAAAACTCTAGAGTCCCATTCCCACATATCAATTGAAAGCAACAATCCTGAGTCTGTTAGCCATCAAGTAAACAAAATAAAACCCTAAACACTGTCCCTAAATCTTCACAACCTAGGGTGCAAAAGGAATTAATTGTCTACACCAAGAAGAAATCCAATCAAACATGAAAAGACAACCAAACACATCCACCCAGGAACCATGACCCGATCCATTAGTCCAACAGTCGTGAGTCATCTTAGGTAACATTGATTATAATCCCGCTCATGCTGAAATAGAATTTCTTGACATTCATCAACCTATAGCACTAAGGAAGGGAGTAAGAGAATGCAAAGATCGACCTTTTTACCCTATGTGCAATTTCATTTCTTATGAGGGATTGTCTCCAAGCGTTCGGACCTTTGCTCTCAATATCTCTAGGACACAAATTCCAAACAACATCCAAGAAGCACTCACGGTATCCGAATGGAAGGCTGCTGTGTGGGAAGAAGTGAGAGCCTTAAAAGAAATTTTTTACTTAGGAGATGTCAAATTTGCCAAAAGGGAAAAATACAGTGGGTTGCAAATGGATTTTCACCGTGAAGCATAAAACAGATGCAAGTGTGGAGAGGTTCAAAGCCCGACTGGTTGCTAAGGGATTTACACAGTCATATGAGATTGATTACGAGGAGACATTTGCTCCAGTGGCAAATATCAATACCGTTCGAGTTCTATTGTCATTAACAGCCAATTTAGATTGGCCACTCCACCAATTAGACGTTAAGAACGCATTCCTAAATGGCGATCTAGAAGAGGAGGTGTACATGGAAATGCCACCGGGCCAAGAAACATACTCAAAGGCAAATCAATTATGCATACTTAAAAAGTCACTGTATGGTCTTAAACAGTCCCCACGGGATTGGGTTGAGAGGTTCACAAAGGCAGTGAAAAGGTACGAGTATTCACCATGCCAAACTGACCACACTTTGTCAAACATGCAGCTGCAGGAAAAATGGCAATACTTTTGTCTATGTAGATGATATTATTCTCGTTGGAAACTATGACGAGGAAATACAAAGACTGAAAGATTTCTTAGCAAAAGAATTTGAAATCAAAGACCTAGGAAACCCCAAATACTTCCTAGGCATGGAAGTGGGTCGCTAAAAGAAGGGCATTGTTGTCTCAAAGCGAAAATACATCTTATATATGCTAAGAGAGACCAAGATGTTGGAATGCAAACACTCTTATGGACCACACAATCAAACTTGGAACAATTGAAGGAAGTGCACCTGTGGACAAAGGCACCTAGCCAACGACTTATGGGAAAGCTCATTTACCTTTCAAACCCAAGACTAGGCATTGGTTTCCCGGTAAGTACAGTGAGCCAGTTTATGAATAAACCAACTGAAGAACACCAGGATGCAGTGTTCAGGATCCTAAAGTACCTAAAGATGACAGTAGGAAAGGGCATATACTTCAAAAAGTGTAAGAGATCTTCTCAGATGCTGACTGGGCTGGTTCAGCAACTGATTGAAGATCAACATCAGGGTGTTACTTGGCGAAGCAAAAAACAGTTAGTGGTCTCAAGAAGTAGTGTTGAAGCTGAGTTTAGGGCCATGGCACATGGGATTTGTGAAGGTATATGGTTGAGGAGGTTATTAACAGAGCTGAAAGTCCCTATGGAAGGGGTTATGAAAATGTTTTGCGATAACCAAGCTGTTATAAGCATAGCAAAGAATCCTGTACATCATGACAAGACCAAACATGTCGAGATAGACCGACATTTTATCAAAGAGAAGCTAGAGGAAGGAAGTGTAAAACTGATCTATACACCTACTGCTCTCCAGACTGTTGACATTCTCAATAAGGCTCTTCCTAGAGCTAATTTTGAAGACATGAGCACCAAGCAGGGAATGATAAACATTTACAAACCAGCTTGAGGGGGGTGTCGGATTACGTGTTTCATTTTGTTAACTTATCTCTAGGTTAGTTTTACAAATAACAGAGATATAAGTAGGCTGTTACTCAAACATATCTCTAAGATAGTTTTTTCATTAAGTTTTCTATCTTAGCTAGGACGTTTAGTTATGAGTCCTAGTTCTGAGGAACCTCTTCTTCACATCTATAGATATGCTTTGTAATCACTCAGTTTTTTTTTTTCTAAGAGAGAAATGAATGAATAATCAGTATTCTTCTCAAATACTTCTTCAGTAAATGTGCTTTAGATTGCTAATAGCTATATGCTGTTTGTCTTTATCTTTTTTATTGAGTTGTGTTTGTCATTTGGTCTTTCGCCTTTTCTGTTTCTTATTCAGCAGGCAAGTAGCTTATTCACCTCTTTATAACTTGCCACAAGTTCATCTTATTCTTTTTGTTTGCTTATTGTCGCGGATTTAAAGAACAAGTTTACAGCCCATCCCTATATGCAATTGATTGTTTTTCGGGAAGGTCATGGCCAAATTTAATGAAATAAATACCAATACACCTATACTAGATAAGTGTCCTTTCTATTTCCATTTTGTGATGTAGCTTTAGAACAGAGGAAGCTGTATTTAAGAACATTTTATTTTGGTTTTCAAGCAATGGAGGTTAGTTTATCCTTAATAGATGAGGATAGTAGGGGGTTTTAAGTTATTTTTTATGATTTAAAAGTGATCAGGAAAGAAGCCTTTGTTGCAAAAGGGCTACATCATATTGTTATAGGTGTTTAATCACTATCTGAAAATGATAGGAGATTCCGTGCACTGATAGACTCGTAGAAGCTCAAGGGATACTTGAAGTATTTCTGCCAAACTACAAGCAGATGTCCCGGTCAGGTGTTTATATTTAAATAAATAAATACATAAACATAAATAATGTGTAATTGAGCTCGTTGTCATTTATTGGTCAGTTTTTCGGGCTATAAAGTTTGGGAATTTATAGGTTCATTCTTGTTTTAAGATGATTATTTTTGGAGCTCAAGGTAGTTGCCTTACATCATGTACATCTTCTTAATGATAGATTCTATACATTTTCTCTCATGTTACAATGTTATTTTGTCCTTGATTATATAAATTGTAGAGCCATCTGGAGAAACCATTAATTTATTGTATGGTGTTCTTGTTGATTTCAAAACTTTGATAGGAGAATGATGCTCCAGAATCAGCCCTTGCTAAACTCTTTGCATCTGCCAAGAAGAATGGCAACCAGTACGGTGCTCTTTACCACTGTTTGCAGAATGTCCCATCAGAAGGACAGATACAAGTATGCTGTGAATCACCTAGCAAATCTTTCTATATTCTTTTATAGGCCATTTTATCATTTGCTGAAATTAGTTATCGCTTTATTCCAGGCAATTGCATCTGAGGTGCAGAGCCTTTTGGTCTCTGGTAGAAAAAAAGAGGCGCTACGATGTGCACAAGAAGGTCAGTTGTGGGGACCTGCACTTATCCTTGCATCACAACTTGGCGATCAGGTTTGTTTTCGATTCCCTGTTATTGTCCAACTTAGAAGAAGATAAGAAGATTGTTTTATGTTGGAGTACTATAGAGTTTTACTAAAGCTTGCCCCTCTCTCTTACGCATTATTCTGTTCATGGGGATGCTAACTGGCGACATGGGATTGTTGCAGTTCTATGTTGATACTGTGAAGCAAATGGCTATTCGTCAGCTGGTAGCAGGGTCACCTTTGCGGACATTATGCTTGCTAATTGCGGGGCAACCAGCAGATGTGTTTTCCACAGGCATGGTGGCCGATAGTGGTCTTCCTGGTTCTACAAATATGCCACAACAGCCTGCACAGGTATAATATTGATGCCGGCAGTGTCTTTTCTAATATTTTATTGCTACATTTGGCATATCGATTCTATGACTGCATTACTTTTGGATTTTTATAAGAAACTTCATATCTTAGCATTAAAAGAACAAGAGCCAAGGGGGGATGTACGCCAGAGCAAGGGAAAGTTTCTTATTAAGACCTAAGCTGAAAGATGATTTAAAAAAAAAAAAACAGATTCTGGGTGGGATCATTTTGATACTTGTGATATCTACAACAACTCCTAGACACACCCACATGGGCACATCTTGAGCTGGAACAGTAAATAAGCCTGTACTTGAACCTCTATCAGGATCCTCAGAACTTCTGGCTTTGAATGAACTAATATGATATTTTTATCTTTTTTCATTTTTTTTTCTGTAAATAATTTTGCTATGGGAGGCTGAAAGTTTATTTTATTAAGTTAATTTATTATTTTACTTTTGGCTTTATGAACTGCAGTTTGGGGCTAATGCCATGCTTGATGATTGGGAGGAGAATTTGGCAGTAATAACTGCAAACAGAACAAAAGATGATGAACTTGTTATTATCCATCTTGGAGATTGCCTGTGGAAGGACAGAAGTGAGGTATATTTATTATTATTATTAATATTTGTCAGTTATACTGTACCTTTCATAGTATTTTTTTCCCTGAATAAAACCGAGTATACTTCAGATAACTGCTGCACACATCTGCTACTTAGTTGCGGAAGCAAACTTTGAGTCATATTCAGATACTGCGAGACTCTGTCTTATAGGAGCAGATCATTGGAAGTCTCCTCGAACATATGCTAGTCCGGTGGCCATTCAGGTGCTCTATAATTTTATTTGGCTGTTATGTTTCTCATTTACAAGGGGTTGTTTTTACCTTTTCACAGAGAATTTAGCAGGTTTTACTTGCCACCATAGATGCTTCAGTTGCAAAAGAAGTTTCTACCTCTCTCTCTCTCTCTCTCTCTCTCTCTCTCTCTGACACATCCACCGTCATGGAAAACTCTCTCTGACACACCCACCGTCATGGAAAACTCTCTCTGACACACCCACCCTCATGGAAAACACAAATATACAATTCACCTTTCATTAATTGGTTCTGTAAATGATATTTCTTAAAAGAACAACCTTACTGAATTGATCTAATGGGTACATGGACAGAGGACCGAGTTATATGAATATTCAAAGGTGCTTGGGAACTCTCAGTTTATCCTGCTTCCATTTCAACCATATAAGCTCTTATATGCACACATGCTTGCTGAAGTGGGAAAAGTTTCAGATTCTCTCAAGTAAGTCAAGGTTTTCTGTATTTGATGTTTCATGCTATTTTGCCTTCAGTTCTCTTGACATGGTGAAATTAATTCAGGTATTGTCAAGCACTATTAAAATCACTGAAAACAGGTCGAGCCCCTGAAGTAGAAACATGGAAACAATTAGTTTCATCTCTCGAGGAGAGGATTAAAATCCATCAGCAGGTATTTTCTGGCTGCCTGTGAGGCTGTGAGCATATTCAACCATCGTAGTTTTTTCTTGGGTCTTAGGGAGTGAAATTTGTTTACAGGGTGGGTATACAGCAAATCTGGCTCCAGGAAAATTTGTAGGCAAATTGCTCAACTTTTTTGACAGTACTGCTCATCGTGTTGTTGGGGGCCTACCACCGCCCGTACCTTCAACATCTCCTGGAAATGTGCAAAATGAACAACATTATCAGCAACCCACAGGTCCTAGAGTATCGGCTAGTCAATCGACCATGGCTATGTCATCGTTAATACCTTCTGCTTCGATGGAGCCCATAAGTGAGTGGGCAGCTGATGGCAACAGAATGACAATGTCTAATAGAAGTGTCTCAGAGCCAGACTTTGGTAGAACTCCAAGACAGGTGTGTGTTATTAACTTGAATTAGACACCCAATGTTGAAATTTACTGCTTGGTGTGCATGTAGGTCATCTTGTACAATATTCTTGAGGTTTTTCTGACATTCGGTAAGATCAGGTTGATTCAACAACAGAAGCAACCTCATCCAATTCACAAGGCAAAACATCAGGTTCAGCTGGGGCATCTCGCTTTCCTCGTTTTGGTTTTGGCTCAGGCCTTTTGCAAAAGACTGTGGGGCTAGTCTTAAGGCCTCGTGGAGATAAACAGGTAAGTTCTTAGAGGCATTTTAATGTTATGGTGTTTTAATGGAAGCATGATGGATATTGTCTATTGGTTTGGATTGTTTTTTAATTTGCATTTATATTAAAGGCGAAATTGGGTGAAAAGAATAAATTCTACTATGATGAAAAGCTTAAGAGATGGGTGGAAGAAGGCGTTGAACCTACAGCTGAAGAGCCAGCCTTGGCACCCCCGCCAACAACTGCAGTGGTACAGAATGGAACATCCGACTACAATTTGCAATCTGCATTGAAGAGTGAAGGGTCTCCCCCTAATGGGGGTGCAACATTTACAAGTCCAAGTCCAAGTCCTTCAGAACATGCATCTGGGATCCCACCTATTCCGACCAGCACAAATCAATTTTCTGCTCGTGGACGTATGGGTGTGCGATCAAGGTAATTTGGGCTGTTTTTTATTCTACTTAAAAAGCTTTCCGGACATACTTATTGCTTGAGTAACCAAATAACCGTTAAAAGCTTAAATCAGAGGTTGGCTCTATAGAAATATTAATCTTTTTTTTTCAAATAGTTCAACAATTCACTAATTCAGTAAGTTCAGTGGGAAGTGGGAACTAGTGCTTGCTTCTGAGAATTGCTCCCAGGATCTCATTGGAAATCTTCTGGGATTCATAGTGCAACTGACATGATTCTGTTGCCTTTTCTATTGACAGCTTAAAAGATTAGGGCACCGGATTTTAGATTCGGTGATATATTGGCTTTTGGGTTTGGAATAGGAATGGTTTTAAATCTTGAGAAGAAATTTGTATCAGAAGCTACTGGTTTTGTTTCCCTCTCAATTGTTAATCAAGTAGGGTGCTTTCTCTGCCAGAATAGATTGGCAGTTTAATTTCTATTTTGGATGGCTTACCTCAATATTTAGCTGCTTAGAGGCATGGGTTAAAAGCATAATAAACTATTAACTTTCGAATATTATATATATATATATATATATTTATTTATATATATATTTATATTTATATTTATAAGGAGTGAAGAATTATAGATCAGTTCGGTTAATCAACTGTCATGAGTGGCCATTTCTTAGAAATAGAGACAAAGAATTATGCTTGAATTTTTGTTTGTCTTTTTCATATATATATATATATATGTATGTATGTATATTTATTTATATTTATAAGGAGTGAAGAAGTATAGATCAGTTCGGTTAATCAACTGTCATGAATGGCCATTTCTTAGAAATAGAGACAGAATTATGCTTGAATTTTTGTTTGTCTTTTTCTTCATTCTTTCAGCAATCTAATGAAAGACACTCTACGCTAGTCAATTTTCATAAAGCTATATCGCTCTTTTTTTTCCCTTTTGTCAACAGGTATGTTGACACCTTTAACCAAAGTAATGCAAGCCCAGCAAAATCGTTCCAGTCACCTTCTGTTACATCAGTTAAACCTGTTGTTGCTGCAAATGCCAAGTTTTTTGTTCCAAGCCCTGTAGTGTTGGCTGAACAGCCAATGGAGGCAATTGCTGAAAATGTTCAAGAAGAAACTTCAACTAATGAAAATCCTTCAACATCCTCTATGAATGACACTTTCCACACTCCTAGACAGATGAATTTTACAAGGTTCCCAAGCATGGACAACATCCCATATCCTGGGGCCGTGGCAAACGGCAATAGCTCCCAGCCACCTCACTCACGTCGAACAGCATCATGGAGTGGAAGTTTTAACGATGCATTAAATCCTAATATGACAGAAGCAAAACCTGTAAGGGAGACATTGCGTATGCCTCCATCACCATTTATGCCTAGTCCAATTAACAGTGGTAGTATCGGAGAGGACCTTCACGAGGTGGAACTTTGAACCAGAGTAATCAAAGATGTATATATCGAAGTTTTGTTGTTTGTCATCGATACAATATTTCAAGGGCTATGCTGCTCATGCATCAACACTCGGCTGAAGTAAAATAATTGGTGGTGGGCACTGCAATGGGAATTTACACGGAAAAGTGAAAATATGCTTTCCTTCCAGCAGTCCACGGTGAAATTATTCAGGCACGTTTAACTTACTCGAGCGAGGTTTTATATATAATGTATGCTTCAGGAGTTGCCGCCATCTGATGAATGAGTAGCTGTGTTTCTTGTTTTTTCTTTTCGACTTTTTAAGGCAAAGATAGTCTGAATAGGCACCATTGTACAGTTCATATTTTTTCATTTGTTTTAAAGCAGAAATGTTCCTTGAGATAGGAGAAAAGCCTTATAGATCTCTTTTCTAAAGGAAAAGGATGATAATGTACGGATTTTTGAAAAATAAGATGTTTTATCTGTTTTTTGAATCGCCATTAAATTAATGCTTTTATGTATTGAATATAACCCATAAATACTGGATTTTTTTGATGAGGATTGAGATGAACTTTTCAGTTTTTGGTGCTTTCACATCCTCAAGAGTCGATATGTGAAAATGCGATTAAAATTGATCTGGATTCTATTATCAATCGATTTGAGCTGGTCGATCACTATTGCATATCAGCCAAATAGCATCCAGCTTCGAACTATACTTTCAAATCCAAATTTCCAAGTTTCGATTTGACCTGCAAAGAAGTTTTTTACCTCATCTTCCACAACATTCGTCACAAAAATAGTATGCACATATATCCGGTTTTCAATTTTCAAATTTGGACTTAAATTTGATTTAAATTTGTGATTTTAACGTTTTTTTTTATATTTAAATTGTGACTTTAACGTCTTTCATTTATGAAAATAATTCCATTTATTTCGGTTATTTATCATTCAACTATTTACTTCTAATTTATAAATCATAATTTCTCGAATCCTCGATTGAACCTATCAATTATTTCATTAATTTTTGGGATTTTAGTAAAAATATCCTATCTAAGGGGTTGAATTGCAAATATACCCAATGGATTTTTCTATGCTAATTAGCATTGATACCCATGAACTATGCTCGAATTTGCACCTTACCCATAATATTTTTTTTCCGCCATTAAACCTTCTGAACTCTCACAAATGTGCAACAAAAGATTGTAGATGCCCCTACATAGATGACAAAAAAACCTAAATGTTTGTTAAAAAATGAGAGTTTAGAGGATTTAGTAGTGAAAAAAAGTATAGGAGCATAATGCATATTTTAAAAGAGTTTAACGGACATCAGTGCCAATTTCCCTTTTTTTTTAATGGCAAAATTGACCTAAAAGACTAAAATGCCATTAATGATACATTCCCTTTCAATCGGAGAAATCCTCAAATTAAATAAGTTGCCCTAAGCTCTAAAATGTTCTTCGGGTCACCCTCGGTCCAAAACACTTTTTCGGAGATTCATGATGTCTCCAACCCGAAGCTCTAAAATATAGAGGATCATCATTTACCCGAAAGGCTGAAACACATTATCAGAGCTTCAGGATGCCCTAAACCGAATCTTTGAAAATGTGTTGGGGCATAGGTGACCCGAAATCTGGTCACTCTTGACCTAAAGCACATTTTCAGATTTGGGTAGGGTCATAGGGGCATGCCGAAAAACAAAAAGGGCGGCTCTATTGCCACCCACAAAATATCTTCAAAAACCTATTTTTCTTCCTACACCCATATTAAAAAATTAAAATTTATTATAAATTGATTAAGAATAAACTAAAATATAAAATATAAACTTATAGAAGAAAAGAGATAAATAATAACTAAAGAGAGAAGTATTTCATTCCTCAATTGTTCTCATCACAAAGGGTATAAAATACAATTGTTGAAGACCCTTTATATAGCCTCACAATCCCACATTGCATTAAGTATATATAAATTACATTTTAATGAATAATAAAATTGATCATTATGATAGAGCTAGTGGGAATACAAAAGGATAGAAGTTTCTTCCATGGATTGATGGATATTTATTCATATATAATTGCATTATATTTATAGCAATCCCCCTTGAATTATTGTCCATCAATTATACATTGAATTGTTAAACATTTGCTAATTAAAGCCAGGTAGGAAAAAATCCGATAGAGAAAAAAGAGTATTATTATTCATGTACATCTCAAATGAACATTTAATGGTAATGGGGGTGCAAAACTACCTCATTAAAACCTTACTAAGAAAAACCTAGTGGGATAAAAATCCAGTGAAGGAAAAAGAATACTATTGCATTGTACATCCTTCAAATCGTAAAAACCCTTGATAAATATGCTCATCCTCATTCTTATGTGGATGCTTTAATTTTTTTGCTAAGATATTTCTATCTATCGCTTCTCAACCTTTTGGAGATCATATAAGAGGAACTTCACTAAAGTTGTTTTTTAAATTGGTGCAACTTGTTATATACAATATCACTTTGTTTTAATAAATAAATAAAAAACACCATTTGAACATAGATTTGATACCTTAAGACTAAAAGGTTCTTCTTTATTATCATTTTCGAGAATGAGATGGGATTGTACGTCACTTTACTTTTATATAATAAGCATCAAGGTATTCGTCCAATAAGTTTTATCCATAAAAAAGTGCTTCAAGACCTTTTCTTATATATGTTGATTCAAGTATTATTATACTAATTGAAAAACACTCAATTCGGCCATAATCGAGACTAAATTTCATTTTCCAAGATTTTTCAACTTAGAAATTATTCATTATAAAAGTGTAATTTGTAAGCTCGTCGGGGTATTAATAAGTCTCAAACAATCAATATCTACTTCTTTAGAATCAAATTTGTTGATTCTTTCAACATAATATTTGTAAAGTCCTCATTTATTGATTGACTTGTTTCGTGAACAAACCACATATTGGGGTTTTATGTAAGGTAGCTTAGACTCTCAAGACCTCAAGAGAAGAAGCACAAAAGGCATTAGTATTCGATGCATGTGTGTTTGAATGTGAAGAATGTGAGTTGTGCGCTACTGATGTTACGCCACTCGACCAGCGCCAACACCAATGCAACATATCATTGGGCTGTCACTTGTCGTGCGCCACTCGACTAGCGCAACCTCACCAGAGCAACATATCAGTGGGTCGTCGCTTGTCATACGCCACTTCACCATTGCAAAAGGTATATTTCTTGTGCTTACTTGCTTTGAAGAGATATAATTGCACACACTCACAACTCATGCATATTTCTTATTCGTATATGTTGTGTGTTTATATGAGTGTGCATTCATGTTTTGATAAATCTTCTTGCATGTTTACATTGATCACATCTTTGCATTTGTATTGACATGCATTATATGTTGCTCACACACACACATACTTGCATTTGATTTGTTATGCATGTGTGCTTCATTGTTGTCTATATGCATTCATAGTGTGGTTTTGTGTGTTGTTCGCGCTTGCACGATGGTGTGCTTGTGTTAGTGCATTGAGTGACCATTTGAGAATGTCATATTATTTTCTTGGTTTGGTTATATGGAGTAAGGTGTCTAGTTTCAAAATATGGATTTCAAAGATTTAAATATTTTTCAAAACTGACCTTTGCATGGTCTTGTGACCATAACTTTTTATAAAATACTTCAAAATATGTTTTGAAAAATTCTTTAAAAATTAGACACCCATACCTTTCCAACGGTATATTATTCGTAATATTTCATGACCGTTTGGATTGGTTTTGAAATCTCCAAAGTGACCACAAAAACAAGGCATCTCTGTTGTTGTCCGTTTCTGACATTCGGTCACTTAAATGACCATAAATTTTGTTTTACAGACATCTAAATCATATTTTTTAAATTTTAGTAGAAAGTATACTTCCATACCTTTCCAACGGTCTATTATACGAAAGGTTTGGATGTCGTTTGGTCATATTTTGGGTCGCTTGAATCTCAGGCTGTTGCGGCTGCGCCGGTCCACAAACGCCCTCACCAGCGCCTCTTGGACAGTAGGTGTGCGCTGGTGTGGCACTTGTCGACCAGCGCACTGAGTAAATTTTGGGCTTTTTTCAAAACGATGTAGTTTTGTTCTAGGGCTCATATTTATATGCCATCTTCTTCCTCAGTCGTTTTTCAGCGCTTCCAAACCATTTTTTAGAGTGAGAATGTATTTCCTTTGAGAGAGAAGCTCCAAGAGTTATTCTTTAACTCTCCAAACTCAAAACCCAACATCCTTCATGCATTATTGAGCATCTTTAGGCATGGGTCTTCATCTTTGATTGACTTGGTAAGTTGAACAAAAATCTCATCTTTGTCATTTGTTCATGTTTTCCAAGATGATGTTTTTATTGCATTTATTAGTTGATTAAATGCTAGGACTTCATTCATTGCATCTATTTATGAGTTCCTTTGCATGATTGAGTTTGCTTGTTGATAGCTTGAATTTAAGACATTTTTACCCTTCTTGATAAGTCTATATTCATTGCATTTAGACATTGTTGATTAGGGCTCATTAATTGCATTTAGTGATTGCATTATAGTCCTTGCCATGCTTAATGACAACATGTGTTGATTTGGCTTTTATGATAGCTTCATAGTATTGCTTGTTCTATGTTTAGCTAAGCTTTATGACATGTCATTTAGCTCTTGATATCTAGGATTGCATTTATTGACATCTCATAATCCTAGATAAGCATATAAGGTACCCTAGCCTTGTTTGTTGTTTGAATATCATCATCTATTCACATAGGGTGTTTATCTATTCATTGAAGAGAAGTAAGTCTTGCGTTGCATCCGGGAGTAGGTTGCTTCAAGCGTAAGCAAATTGGACTAGATCCCCTTAATACCGGGATTAGGTAGTGGTAGTGGGTTATATACCGGGAGTAGGTTGTAACACCTCTATTATCAGTGGATTCGTTGTTCGAGTGTGGCGCACTTAACAACCCGTGGTTTTTCCCTTTTGAAGGGTTTCCACGTATATCTCAAGTGTCTTTATTATTTCCGCACTTATTACACTTGTGATATTATTGTGACTAGTTAGGGGTATTTTCGTCTAATTGGCCATTAACGAATTTTGGGTAAAATTTGATTAAAATCTATTCACCCCCCCTCTAGATTAATATTAAACACACTATAATATTTGTTTCAATATTCATAAAGGCGTATGCACTACATGCATTTTGTTTTATTAAATTCAATATATACAAAATGTAGTATCGAACTAATTGCTTTAGGTATTTAAATCCTTCTATGATTTTTATTCACTGTTAGTCTAGGTTTCTACATAAACCTTTTATCTATATTTGTATGAAAAATATTTTTATTCAATAAATTTGATGTCATCAAACATTTGAATTACAGATCCAAAATTTTCAAATTTAAAATAAGTGTAACTCTGTATTTTATTTTTCAACACAGTGTCGACATATATACAATTAGTAATGCTACATATCCCATCTACAATCCAACCATTTTCATTCCAACACATGTGGCACCTGGGGTGTCACTTGGTGAGTGGACAAATATTAATTGGTGAGTGAATACACGAGTAAGAGAGATAATTATCAATTAATGTGTGTCCACTCACCAAGTGACGCCTCAGCTGCCACGTGTGTTGGGATGGAAATGATAGGATTATAACTGAGATGTTTAGCATTATTCATATACAATCTATAGTTTAAGACCATCATCATATTTTTCATAATATGCAGAGCAATATATGATCTCAATATCTACATTATCAATATAATTGATTTACATTTCGTATTCCAGATGCCTCTTCAGGGGTTATTGAAATCTCTTTAATGTTCAGTACATATATTTCATTATACAAATATTCATTCCAGATAAATATAATCTTTTTATTTTTGGTACGTGTCTCTACTGGGATATCTGAGATCTTTCTATTTTATACTTCAATAGTCTCATATAGGGGATTAAAATTTCTATCTGTATCTTCCGGATTTTGTTTTTCACTAGTGAGACTAATTCTTCGGAAGCCTTTGATGACGATGATTTATTTTTCACTCGAGTATTATTATGTTATTTCAAATTCCACTTCTAGGGAGCCTTATCATTTGAACTAAATTGTTTTTTACAAACAGTTGATTTTTGCTGCCATTTCATAAATTGTTCCACATGAATAATCATCCGGGTTTGTATATTGGCAAAATGTAAATTTATTATTTTCATCAAATCATCTGAAAAATTATTTGCATACTATGCAAATCACAAGATGATGCATGCAATGTAATTTCAAGTCGTTTATCAATTTATGATAATTCTCCCCCTAACGACGAGAAAACTAAATTTTTATTCTTCAATAAAATCGTTTGCATCATCGTAATTTTCTACATGATCTCGTTCATTTTGTCATTTTATCATTTAAATACTCACTTATAGTGTCTTATGTCCTTCAGGGACATTTTGTACAAAAAATAATTTTCATTTCATGAAATGGATATCCATATAAATATTTCAATATCGCGATTCATCGTTTTCTTTGAATTGAACTTCTATTTCATAATTGTCATATTAAACATATGATCTTATGACATAATAAACTATAAAAACATACATGCTTCTGGCATGAGACAAAAATCATGTAAATTATTATTATTTGACTCAAAAATAATTTCTCTAGTCATAGATCTTCCGGATCTAGTAAATACAAAGTATATTTATGTAATTGTTTTTAGCTTTGTAACAAAATATTAGTTTTCCTAGAACAATCATTATTCTCGATAAATATCAACAAAAGATCGTAAATACACATATTGTAAATAGTCTTTGTCCTTCTATTTAACACGTAGTAAACACAAGTTTTTTAATTCTTGGATGGTGTATTCAACACTCTTTCAATTTTCATGCGTTGTTTTGATGCTATTTCATTTTAGGCAGATCGATTTGAATTTCCTATTAGATCACTATGGTCTCTATATGACAGTGACCACAATTATATCTACAACCACCACCATGATTGTATATAACATTCACCTCAAGGAATGTGTTGAGTCAAACCACTCACAGAAATGAGCGATCGATTCTCTAGAATTAGATAACAGAATTTACCTAAACTTAGCCCAAGCCTTTCTAAGCAGTTCACTAAGAAAAGCCGAATCGAAAAGAAATTGGATGAACTCTAGTAGAGCCAATTTTATTGATAAAATATTCAAAAGATAACAACTCTAAAAATAATAGTTCTTTTTATAATAGGACTAGTTTTCTATTTTTCTATTCTGTCATAGTCAAAATAGAAACTAATCTAAAACACAATTTAAATAAAAATAGGACTAATTTTCTATTTTCCTATTCTTTCATAGTTCAAAATAGGAAACTAATCTAAAACATGATTAAAATAAAAACACAATCCTAATTAAGACGTAACATAATATTCCTCAGGTCATATCAATTGTACCTACTTCTTGTTTGTCAGTAGCCTGTTCACTTCCACCCAAGAATGCTAACCTCTCTCCAATTCTTTTAGATTTTCTAACAGTCTCAACATTCCCCCGCTCTTCAAGACTACTCTTGTTCTCAAGGGAAAAATCTAGAAAACGTTCTACCATCTCGTCATAGTCTTCCCAAGTAACCTCCTATCTAGAGACCTCTCGCCATACCGCGTCTCTTTTTCCAACCGCGATATCGGAGAGTTGTTGTAGGCTGTAGTAGCATGTTACCTTCTGTATCAAACGCTAGTAAATCACTCGAAATGAGACTTGGGTTCCCCACTCTCTTCTTCAATACGGTAACATGGAACACTGGATGCAATCTTGAAGTAGATGGAAACTCCAACTTGTAAGCCACCTCTCCTATCCGCTCTAACACCTTAAAAGGCCCATAATACCGCTGTGATAATTTCATATTGAATTTTTTTCTTTAGAGATTTCTACCGGTATGGTTGAAGTTTGAGATACACAAAATCTCCTAGTTCAAAAGATACATATTGTCTTCCTTGGTTATAATACTTCTTCATTCTCCCTTTAGCCTTCTCAAGCTCTATCTTCACCTTAGCTACAACCTCATCCCTAACTACCAACCCTCTCTCGACTTCATCATTTTGAGCCGTCTCTTTCTCATAAGTGCTTAACATCGGTGTTGATCGCCTATACATTACTTCAAACGGACTCATGTTAACAGAAGCATGATGTGACGTGTTGTACCAGTACTCAGCCCATGAAATGTACTCTTTCCATCTCTTTTTCTCCTCATGACAATAACACCTTAGGTACTGCTCAAGAGTCCTATTCACCACCTGTCTATTCGTCAGTCTGCAGATGGTAGGAGGAACTTGCTTTCAACTTGCTGCCCTGCAAAGTTGTAAGTTCCTCAGTTTTTGATTGGCTTATTTCGTTGACAATCACATTTGGGGAGTAATGTGTAAGGATAGTTTAGGCCATCATTGCTCAAGACTCAGCTCAAGCTTTAGAAGGTATCACTTGCTTAACCTTTTTCTGAAGAGTTGTTAGTGCACACACACACTCTGATGCATGTCCTTGATCATTTTGCATGAATGCTTAATTGCCTTACTTGTGTGCCTCTTTGCCATAAATCTTGCTTGGGTGTTTGTTACATTTAGTTTGCCCTTAGAAGAGTTTTTTCTCTTTGACCGCGGCCGAGACCGCTCTCTGTGCATTGCCTACACCGTGGTATGCACATCGGTGTTCTCCAGACGTTGCTCGCTGCTGCTACCGCGGCCTATGCACGTTGCATGCACAACGGTCTCTCAAGCAGAGTTTCCCAGTGTTACACCGCTGGCTCTACCTCGGTCTGGACAACTACCTGTACCGTGGTCCAGATAGCGGAGATTCACAGGCGATGCACCGCTCGCACTACTGCGGTCTGGACACTTGCCTAGACCGCGTCACGCACATCGATCTCGACGGAAATCAGTTGCCCTTTGTTCAAAACGACGCCATTTCGTGTAGGGCACAATATATATATGTTCTCTTCTCTTCTCTTTGTGATGTGAGTCCAAAAAGCCATTTTTTACTCAACAAGTTTTTCCTTGAGAGAGAAATTGACTCCAAGAGAGAGAGAGCTCTCAAGAACCCATTTTGACTCAACCAAATTCCAATCAATAAGCATCTAGCATCTTCCAAGCATGGTTTTTCTTGTTTGTCATTGACTAGGTAATCTCTACATGCCTTAGAATTTCTTGTTCTATTCTTATGACATGTATGCCTAGGTTTAGCAATTATTGTTCATTAAATGTATGTTATTGATTTTAATTGCATTTATAACATGCTTGGGTTGTTGATTGTTGGTTGAGATTTATATTATGTGATAGCTAGGGTTTGTGACCATTTTTCCCTTCTAGCTAAATCTTTATGCTTTGCATTTAGATATTGTTTAGGACTCATTGATTGCATTTTGTGATTGCATTATAGTCATTTCCATGTTTTATGACAACATGTGTTGATTGGCTCTTTTTTTGATAACTAGGATATATTGATGCATAATTACATCTAGTTAAGTCTTAATGAACATTCATTTAGACATTGATATCTAGGAATTGTACTTAGTGACATTCTTAAATTCCTAGATAAGCATTTAGTGTTGCCTAGCATTACTTGCATGTTTGAATATTTTATCATATTCACTTAGGTTGTGTTTGACTCTTCATTGAGGTTAAGTCTTGTGACTAAGTGGTTAGGGCACAAACAAATAGATTAAGAATCACTATTAAGGTCCGTTGGGTAGAGTGAAAGGGTTAGTAACTGGAGGGTGTGACGGGAGGTCAACCTAGGTTGTAAACTTTCATTCAATAGTAGATTTGAGGATCTAGTGTGGCGCACATATCAGCCCGTGGGTTTTCCCATTTGGAGGGTTTCCACGTAAATATTTTGTGTTGTTATTCTTTTAAACATAATTGATTTTATTGAATGCTTGTTTACTCGGGGTAATTTGTGTTAATATTGATTAATCGAAAAATTGGTAATTGATTCGATTAAAACCTATTCACCCCCCTCTAGGTTATAGACACACGTTTTAGGGAACTTTCAAAAGTAAATAATTATAACAAAAAAGAACTCATAAACGGCTTTCCTTGATCAGTCACGATACTCTGCAGAATCCTATGCAATTTCACCATATTATCCACAAACGTCTTAGCTACACTACTAACGCTGAAAAGATGTTTGAATGGAATAAAACGGGCACCCTTACTCAACCTATCCACGACGACCATAATTGACTTGTAACTGTTGGGGTTTATGCCCTAAAAATGTAATTTGTAAATGGATTTATGAAATAAATAAAAAGAAAAGTTCAATTCATTATTGTTCTAAAGAGTCCATAGATAGCAAATAAAGTTGGGTACTTTATTTGTGGTTAATCTATAGCTGCGGTCCATTCCGTAATGTAGAGTGATTCTATTCTGAATCATTCATATGAGATATGAGAATGGTGGCACCTTGTATGATGTGATCATATAGGACTGGACCATGATCTATATGAATCTCTCACCAAGATCCATTTACCAATGAGATTCATATATATCAACCAATGATGGCTATATATGGGTGATCTTAATCCTGAGTGTCTTATCGACTCCTTCAGGTTAGATCGTGGTCTTTGATATACCATGTGTGAGGTCAGATGAAGTTCCCGATCAATATGCTCCGTATGTTAGGATTACGGTTTGGCTTGTGACTGGGAAGGTTTGTACACAATAGTGGAATCCACTTCTTCTTGTGAGAAGTAGATGGTAGTTCCCTTAAGGGTTGATTCGTGGCTTGGACAATATGAGCGCTCTCGTATTTACGTGTTAGAGAATCAATGGTACTTAAAGGATATATGTAATTAGAGGGGTATAATGGACATTATGACCAAACTCTAATTATGAACTAATGTGGAGGATCACACCATATGTAATAGCTATATCGATGGATACCGAGTTGTATCGGTCTGTGTAAAAGCGTCTGCAGTTGAGAGAGTGCAACTTCGAGTTTTTAGTGAAATAACACCGGAGTTAATAATCAAGGAATATTAGTTAAAGAGTTTAATTAATGATTCTAGGGATTATTGGAGCTCAAAATACTGTGGGTCCATTAGGTTCCCTTGCAAACCCAATCGATTTAGGTAATAAGGGTCACAGTAAATTAACCAATTAATTGTGTTACGAAAGTGACACATTTATTCGGGAATTATTTGAATAATGAGATTATTTAATTAATGAATAATGGTGATTAAATAAATTAAATAATAAGATTATTTAATTATGTTATTAATCACTGAATAAAGGGTGCCAGTTGATATTTGATACAATAAGATAATATGATTATTTTATTTTATTAAATATTTGAAATTCAATTTAAAATGTTTAAATTCAAAATTTATTTTTAATTAATTTTAAATAAAAGATATGAGATATTTTTTATTTGAAATTTTATTTGAAAGTTTTTAAAATTCAAATAAAGTTTTTTATCAGATTATTTAAAAGTTATATATATATATATTATATTGATAAAAACGGAATATGAGATATCATTAAAAAAAAGAGTTGTCATCGTTTTTTTTAGTTATAAAAATAAAGATATGTTATTGATATATGTGTTTTAAAAGCAACACGACTCTGATGCAATTGATTGAATGCGTGTGTTGATAAGTGAAAAATACATATATCAACTTATAACAGAGGTTTTTGTGCTGGGTATGTGCGTGAGATCATCAATACACGCATCTGTTAAAAAGTTTTGCATGAGATGCAATTCATCGTGTGCGTGAGATCATCAATATACATATCAATTTATAAGTTTTGTATGAGATGCGATTTAATGTGTGCGTGTGATCAATACACCAAAAGAGAGAAAAGTGTGCAAGTGTGCAAGTGTTGTATATTGACATCAAAAGAAAAAGTTTCTTCTTCTTCTTCTCTCTTCTACATCCTTCGTTCTAGTTTCTGAGTTCGTGATGCGTCCACACGCAGTTACCAGTCCCGGGATATAGTGAGGAAGATCAGTGGTACTGATCAGGAGCATATCAAAAGTGAAAGAACCTCCAAACGTTGGCAAGCTTCTTAATCTTCTTCTTCTTGATATTGATTTCAATTTCCTATATATACATATATTTTATTATTGTAATAATTTTGTATATATTAGTTCCGAAAATAATTCTGATCCCAAGTTCACTGGTTCCAGATCAATTACGATATGTATAAAAATTTTAAAAACCTACTTCTGTTGCGTTACCGGTGAACGGGATTCCAACAATTGGTATCTGAACCAATTTTTTTTTCGAAACATTAAATTGTTTACGATGCTCCTATATGTATGATTGTGTAGGCACTGTTTAAATTGACTGTGTGATGTTTTTGTATGTATATTAAATTTATTAATTTACAAAAATATGATTGATCGTTAATTATATGGTAATGCGGATTTAAGGTTCATGGGTTGTATAATATTTTTTTTTTATTTTTTTTTATTTTTTAATTTTTACTGTTATTGAGTTGCAAAAAAAAAAATGTACCCTATATTGAAGACCTGGAAATATCGCGAAGAAGGATTCATGAGATGAATCAGAGTGATCTGAAGAGTCTGGAAGACTTGAAAATTATAAGAAGACCAAGGAATACCTTGGGGGTATTTTTTTGTAATTTTAGATTCCAGTTTGTTTAGGTTAAATAATCCACAGTACTCGGTCAATTCATGTATACTTTATATTATGTGATGATAAAAGTATTGTCATGCATACTATGTCATTTAGATTAGGTGTGCCTACACAAATATTTGATATGTCATACATGCATCATAGCCCAAATTTTTATGTATTTTTTTTAATGTGATTAAAATGGGTATATAAATAAATTGGCTATGAAAATGAGATTTGTTTTTTAATGGTTAAAAAACTTGGTAATTCTCATTAGTATTAATCTAGTTATTAAAGAGTTTAATAAGTTAGATTAATGAGGTCATTTTTGTAATTAGGATTAATATGATTAATTTCCTAATAATAAATGAACTGAATAATGTGTTAGAGTTTTAATAGTTAAAACTTGGCATACACCAACATAATAATCTGAGCTTAGTAAATAGTTTACAAATGCTTAGATTATTCTCTAATAGATTAGATTTTTATTTGTTAAAAATCATTAATAATTTATTAGTTAATTAGAATTTGATTCTAATTAGTTAATGCGCTAGATACCTTGATTAAAGTTAGCCGTTTGATCTTGTAGAGTCTATGTGCATTAACAGATAATAGAAAACCTTAATTTTAAAATAGTGAGTGGAAGAGAGATATATTACATATATATCCTGCAGTTTCCATCATTAGTTCAACACCGTGAGATACGAGTGGGGTCTTGTGACGGCTTTGCTTTTGTCCTCCCTAAGGAGGGTTTTCACAAAGGTCAATATCAAGGTTGACTTCCTAACGGATATGATTTCTGAGGGTATTTCGGGATTGATGACCCTAAGGCGACAATTCTCAAGTTAAGCTTGTGAGCTGAAATGATGGGTTACACTCACGAAGGTTTTGATTAAGTTTTGTTAATTAAAACTTGACTGAATAAATGATGATTGAATGATATGGAGTAAGAGTTATTCGAGAATATCATTTGATTGAGAATGTCTCGGTCCAACATGCAAGGACTTGACAGACCCTAAGGCGGCACTTCTTTTTGGTATGTTGGATTGTCATGGTATAGTAACTAGTTTTAGGGTAGTTTTAGTTTGTCAAACATGTTCATGCATCATGTTTAAATTAATGCCAAATCACTCACACTTGTTTTGAATAAATGACTGAATGAATTTTTTATTTATTTAAGCAATTATGTCTTTTGCATTACTACAAATTCTCGTAATCGACAAATTAACCGGTGATAACTACACTAAGTGGAAACTTAATATTAATGCAATTTTGGTCACCAAAGACCACAAATTTGTGCTTACGGAGGAATGTTCTCCAGTGCTTGCTGCCAATGCCACACAAGCTGTTTGTGAGGCATACCAGCGATGGGTCTCATATGATGAGAAGCCCGAACATATCTGTTGGCTTCAATTACAGACGTGCTTTTCACAAAGCACGAAGCGATGACTTCAACATTCGAAATCATGGAGTCATTACAAGCTATGTTCGGGCAGCCCTTTGAGCAAAAGCGACACGAAGTTGTTCGTTCTGCTATGCTCGCTCGTATGAAGAAATGTACGTCAGTTCAGGAACATGTCCTGAGCATGATGACATACTTTAACACGGCAGAAGTCAATGGCGGGGCCATTGACAAACCCAGTCAAGTGAGCATCATACTGACGACTCTTTCGAAGAGTTTTGATCAGTTTAAAGGCAACAATGGGATGAACAAGTTAAAGTTTAGTTTCATACAATTGCTCAATGAGCTTGCTACCTTTGAGTCTTTGACTAAGGACAAGAAGGGCAAGACAGGTGAGGCAAGTGTTACCGAACCATCTTCCTCCAATAATAAAAAGAGGAAGAGGTTTGCTGGGAAGGCGAAGGGTAAGCCCAAACCTAAGAAAGCCCAAACCTAAGAAAGCCCAAAACAAAAAGAAGTCCAAGAAAGGTAAATGTGATTTACTGGTTCTTGAGTCATGTTTAGTGGAAGATGATTCTTCACCCTAGATAGTTGATTCAGGGGCCACTAATCATGTTTGTTTTTCTTTGCAATAGACTGATTCTTGGACACAGCTAGAGGCTTTCTCAATGCGTGTGGGGTCAGGGGATGTCGTGTCGGCATGAGTGGTGGACGTAATTAGATTACATTTTTGTAATAATTATATATTGTTGGACAATGTATTTTATATTCCTGGATTTACACGAAATTTGATTTCTGTTTCTAAGTTGCTAGAACAAAAATATTATGTTTCTTGTAATAATAAGTCTGTTATTATTGGAAACAATGGTCTGAATATTTATTTAGGAATTAATGAAAACAATTTGTATGTGTTAAGATCGTTAATACATACTACGCTGCTCAACACCGAAATGTTTAAAGTTGAAAATCCAAAAACTAAACGACATAAGATTTCTCTAAATAATGATATGTATCTCTGGCATATAAGGCTTGGTCATATCAACTTTGACCAGATAGACAAACTAGTAAAAATCGGACCTTTAAGTGAGTTAAAGGTTGACGCCTTACTTGTCTGCGAATCTTGTCTGGAAGGTAAGATGACTAAGAGACATTTTACTGGAAAATGACTTAGAGCTAAAGAACTGCTAGAGCTTATTTATACAGATGTCTACAGACCGATGAATGTTAAAGCTAGGGGTGGTTATGAGTATTATGTCTCCTTTATAGATGACTACTCAAGATACAGATACGTCTACTTGATTTAACGAAAGTCGAAAACATTTGAAAATTTCATAGAATTCCGAGCTGAAGTTGAGAATCAATTAGGTAAGACTATCAAGTCACTATGATCGGATTGTGGAGGTTAGTACCTTGACTAAGAGTTTGAAGACTTCATGGTCAAGCATGAGATAATTTCCCTACTCCCGGCTCCCGGTACACCTTAACAAAATGGTGTAGTAAAGAGGAGAAATCGAACCCTAATGAAAATGGTGAGATCTACGATTAGTTTCTCATCATTACCAAATTTCTTCTGGGGATATGCGTTACAAACAACGGCATACATTTTGAATGTGGTGCCATCCAAATATGTTCCTAAGAATTTCCTAGAGTTGTGGAATGGTCGTTAAGCTAGTTTGCGACATTTTCACATATGGGAGTGTCCAACACACGTGTTGAAGAACATAAGTGGAAAGCTAGACTCCAAGTCTGTTGTCTGTCTTTAATGTTCGGTGGTTCTATCCTGAATCATTCATATGAGATATGGGAATGGAGGCACCTTGTATGATGTGATCATATAGGACTGGACCGTGATCTATATGAATCTCTCACCAAGATCCGTTTACTGATGAGATTTATATATATCAACCATTGATGGCTATATATGGGTTCAGGTTAGATCGTGGTCTTTGATATACCATGTGTGAGGTCAGATGAAGTTCCCGATCAATATGCTCCGTATGTTGGGATTACGGTTTGGCTTGTGACTGGGAAGGTTTGTACACAATAGTGGAATCCACTTCTTCTTGTGAGAAGTAGATGGTAGTTCCCTTAAGGGTTGATTCGTGGCTTGGACAATATGAGCGCTCTCGTATTTCCGTGTTAGAGAATCAATGGTACTTAAATGATATATGTAATTAGAGGGGTATAACGGACATTATGACCCAACTCTAATTATGAACTAATGTGGAGGATCACACCATATGTAATAGCTATATCGATGGATACCGAGTTGTATCGGTCAGTGTAAAAGCGTATGCAGTTGAGAGAGTGTAATTTCGGGTTTTTAGTGGAATAACACCGGAGTTAATAATCAAGGAATATTAGTTAAAGAGTTTAATTAATGATTCTAAGGACTATTGGAGCTTAAAATACCGTGGGTCCATTAGGTTCCCTTACTAGCCCGATCGATTTATGTAACAAGGGTCGCAGTAAATTAATTGGATTGTCCAATTAATTTTGTTACGAAAGTGACACACATTTATTTGAGAATTAATTGAATAATGAGATTATTTATTTAATGAATAATGATGATTAAATAAATTAAATAATAAGATTATTTAATTATGTTATTAATCACTGAATGAAGGGTGTTATTTTATATTTGATAGAATAAGATAATATGATTATATTATTTTATTAAATATTTTAAATTGAATTTAAAATGTTTAAATTCAAAATTTAATTTTAATTATTTTTAAATAAAAGATATGAGATATTTTTTATTTGAAAGTTTTTAAAATTTAAATAAAGTTTTTTATCAGATTATTTAAAAGTTAAATATATATATATATATATTGATAAAAACGGAATATGAGATATCATTAAAAAAAAAAAAGTTGTCATCGTTTTTTTTTTAGTTTTAAAGATAATGATATGTTATTGACGGAATATGTGATATCATTTAAAAAAAAAAGTTGTCATCGTTTTTTTTTTTAGTTTTAAAGATAAAGATATGTTATTGATATATGTGTTTTAAAACAACACAACTCTGATGCAATTGAATGAATGCGTGTGTTGATGAAGTGAAAAATACATTTATCAACGCATAATCAGAGGCTTTTGTGCTGGGTATGTGCGTGAGATCATCAATACACGTATCTGTTAAAAAGTTTTGAATGGGTTGCAGTGTGCATGAGATCATCATTACACACATCAATTTATAAGTTTTGTATGAGATGCAATTTAACGTGTGCGTGAGATCAATACACAAAAAGAGAGAAAAGTGTACAAATGTTGTATACTGATATCAAAAGAAAAAGTTTATTTTTCTTCTCTCTTCTACATCCTTCATTCTAGTTCCTGAGTTCGTGACGTGTACACACATAGTTATCAGTCCCGGGATATAGCGAGGATGATCGGTGGTACAAACCAGAAGCATATCATAAAGTGAAGAAGCTTCCAAACGTTGATAAGTTTCTTAATCTTCTTCTTGATATTGATTTCAATTTCCTATATATATATGCATATATTATATTATTGTAATAATTTTGTATATATTAGTTCCGAAAATAATTCCGATCTCAAGTTCACTGGTTCTAGATCAATTACGATATGTATAAAAATTTTAAAAATCTACTTCCGTTGCGTTATTGGTGAACAGGGTTCCAACAGTAACCCCCACTACTAGGCAACCCCTCTACAAAGTCCACAATCAAGTCCCCCCAAATTTTCTCTGGTATCGGTAATGGTTTCAATAACCCCATAGGGCACCTTTGGTCATACTGCTCCTTTTGACAAATATCACACTCGACCATCAATTTCTTCACTTCATTTTAAGGCCCGTCCAATAGATTTTTTTTTTTTGATCCTTACATAAGTACGCAACCATCCAGAATGATCTTCTTCTTTGCTATTGTGAAAATGAGCTAGAATCTCCTCTTTCAACACTGGTACCTCTGGTACATATGCATATTTTTTGTAGTACAATAGCCTATTTTTATAGCGAAAAGTCTCTACACCACTCTCGCGGTTCTCCAACTTCTTACAAATCTCTACTGCTTCGGCATCAAACTGTGTGGTCTCCTTAATTCGATTCCAAACTCGCCATTCAACCCCACTGAGTGCCATTAATCTTGCCTCATCGTCTGCATACACATACCATAATATTGAACTGCCTTTTTTTCTGGATAAGGCATCAACTACTTTGTTTTTCCTACCAGGTTGGTAGACAATATCGTACTCAAACCCAAGAAACTTAACTAAAAACTTATGCTACTCTGGGGTCACAATTTTTTGCTTCAACAAGTGCCTCAAATCTTGTTGATCAGTGACAATGGTGAATTTCCTACCCAATAAATAAGATCTCCACACCTTCATCGCGAGTACCACTGCTAACATCTCCCTAGCATAAGTACTCCAAGCATTCTTCATTGACCCTAAAACCTTAGAAACAATGCTAGAGGCCTCTTCTCTTGTACCAGGACTGCCCCAATCCTCTCTCCACTCGCATCAGTATAGACCTCGACTGGCATTTCAAAATTGGGCAAAGCCAACACAGGGGTTTGTGTCATAACCCTCTTCGAATCTTCAAAAGCTTTCTTTGCTTTTCCTGTCCACTCAAAACTGTCTTTTTTTAACATATCAGTCAATGATTTCACAATCAATCCATAATACTTCACAAACCCCCGGTAGTAACTTGTTAACCCTAGAAATCCTCTCAGAGTCCATATATCTTTTAGCAATGGCCAGTCCACCATAGCTTCAATCTTCCTAGGATCAACCTTCACTTTCGCTCCTGAAATTTTATGCCCAAGATACTGTAATTCCTCCTGCACAAAGTCACATTTTGACATTTTAATAAAAAAAATGATGCTTCACTAGTATCCCCAATACCAACTCCAAATGTTCCAAGTGCACATCTATTGATTTTGAATACACCGAAATATCGTCAAAGAACACTAGAACAAACTTCCTCAGGTAAGGTCTGAAAATTGAATTCATGGCTGCCTGGAATGTAGAAGGTGCGTTGCAAAGCCCAAATGGCTTCACCTGGCACTCATATAACCCCAAATGAGTCTGAAAGGCTATTTTATTCTCACCCTCCTCCTCCATCCAAATTTGATGGTATCTAACTCGTAAATCTAGCTTGGTGAACACATATGCCCCATGTAACTCATCCAATATCTCATCAATCGTCAGAATAGAAAATCAGTCATTCACAGTTGCCTTATTTATAGCCCGATAGTCGGTATAAAACCTCTAAGTCCCATACTCTTTCCTCACCAATAGCACCGGAGACGAAAGCAGATTTTGACTCTGCTTGATCAATCCATTCCTCAATATCTCATCTACTTGTCTCTCAATCTCATCTTTTTGGAAATGGGCATACCTATATGGAGGCACATTGACCGGTTTTGGCTCATCTTTCAAAGTAATGCAGTGATCAAAATGGCGAGATGGTGGTAAACTAGTTGGCACCTTCAGAACTTGTCAATGATTTGTCACTACCTTACATACTATCTCGGGCAACCGTTGTAATTCGTCTTGCAACCCATCCATATTCTTTTTCTCACTTTCCCCATCTTGTCGATCTCCAGCATTCACTACTGCAAAGCATTAGGCACCCCCTTTGCAAAGTCTCTCTATCATCTGAGCTTCACATTGTTTAATTTCCTTGAGAGGTAAAGCAACCCATATTCTTGTTTTCCACCCAATTTGAATTCCATCGTCATGGCGCCAAATTCTGTAACCACCTTACCAATACTCTTCAACCAAGCATTGCCTAACACCATATCTACCCCCACTAAGGACAACACATGCAAATCAGCCGCAATCCTGACTCATTGCACTTTCATCTTCACCTCATAAACCACTTTATCACACTTAAGTTTTGACCCATTGATCACCTTCACATCAAACGATTTTATGGCAGCCCCTCACAGACCAATCTTCCTTACGATATTTATGTTAATGAAATTATGAGAGGAACTAGAGTCTACCAACATTGAAACCTCAAACTTACCAACCCATGCCATAAGCCTCATAGTGGATGGTTTCGAAACCCCATACATGGCATTTAAAGATAACTCAGCTTCACAATTATTTTCTCCCAATTCAGCCTCCCTTAATTCTCCCTTATCACTGATGGCTTCCTCGTCACTGACAACATCATCATCTGATTCACTTGAGTCAATGATCATAAATATCTTTCCAGTTCGGCATCGATACTCCTTGTTCCATTTTTTCCCTCATTTGAAGCACATACCATTTTTGATTCTTTCTTGAACCTCTTCTTTTGTCAGTTTTTTTTGACGTATTTGCTTTTCTTTTTAGAACTATCCTGTCAGGTTTTTGAGTTGTGTTGGTATTATTCTATATTAAAACAACATTCACTTGTATTGATTAGTTGTCTTAGATCGATGATGATTCAAGCTTCAAAGAAGATTTGACAACTCATCAAGCAAGATCAAGTCTTCAAAGAGAAATGTGCTTCATTGGTTCTTCAAAGGTATATTAAAGACCTCATTTCTCTTACAAGGCTTAGGCACATACACACATTGCATACATATGTGTCCCTGTATCTTTGTGCTCATTTTGTAAGTGTAGAATTGACTAGTTGTGAAAAATACTTGTTTGTGGACTATATCCAAATGATATGTATTCTTGTGTGATAAGTGTTTGCATATTTATATATTTGTATAACATGGACCTTGAACTTGAACTTGATGTTATATTATTACTCATTGAGTTCCGGTCATCTCAGTTACTCATACATTTGATTTCGAGTTTCGAGTCAAGAGATATGAAACTTTCCAGTCATATTGCATGCATTGTCTTCGGCTTCGTATATCGAGTCAATTTTTTAATTTTTAGGTTGAGTTTTATAGTTTTCAATGTTTGTGAGAGAGTTTTGATTCGTAATCCAAAACGGATTCGAATTCGGAGTTCGGAGGCCAGAGAATGGTTGAAGAACGTGAGAGGAGCGGAAAGGAGAAGCAAGATGGCCAAAAGCCATCACAAGGTGCAACCCCGAGATGGCACGTGACCATCTCGGGGTCAACCCTTGTTGGCCCTGAGATGGTCACACGCCATCTCGGGGAAGGCCTAAAGGGTGAGGTCATTTTGATCATTTGTCTATTTATTTCTCTCTCCTTTATATATCTCTTCTCTCTCACATTTTCTTTTGAAGATTTTGAAGAAGCCTATATGCAGAAAATTTTCTCTCAAATTTTGTCACCTTCCAAACACTCTATCTTCTTCGTTTGAGCTTTGTTTTGAGTGATTTGAATTTGAGAGTATTCATCTATCATTTCTCTATCTTTTTAAAGAAGGTTTTAGTAGTTTTGAGTGCTGTTTTTGGTAGTTATACTCACAAAAATGGGACTGCATATAATCTCTCAAGGTATTGATTTCTCTCTCTTGTTTTTCTTATGTGTTTTGTATAAATTTTAATTAGAGTTTTGAACTCTATTGAAGCTAGATTGAAATTGGTTGAAATCTCTACATGTTGAGTTAGGTTTTTATTTTACTTATGTTTTCACATGTTTGAGATTGTATTGTGCTAGCTTCTCATCTAGGACTATTTTGTGAACTTTAATTGATTGATTTTGTGTTAAAATAGTCTTTACATGTGTTAGGTTCATTTGATTGAATATCTTAAGGAACAACACATTTGATCGTTATCTTAGAGCTATTCTTGAGTTTAATTGAATATTGTGAAAGAAATATGCTCTAGATTTTTGCTACAAAACTTGATTGAGTTTTTCACATGTTTCTAGCATATTTTAGTGTATGTGACTAAAATCTTGAATATGTTCTAAGTGTTCCTATTTTGATTCGAGTTTTAGTATCATGAATGATTCTAGAAGTTGTTTACATTTTTAGTGCTTTTACATGCTCTAGGTTTATCATTCATGTATAGTAACTAGACTACATTTACGATGTGAACTTACATGCATATGTCTAGTTCCCATAGGATATGTTTGATCATCATATTCTATATTACGTGCTTGTTTGCATTTTGCATTCATGATCACTTAGTAGCCTTGTGAAGAGATTGGAAGTCTCATTTCATAGAGTGAATATTTGATTTGAGCAAGTGGAAGTCTTAGCTAGAGTTTTGAAGACTCAGATAGCTAAGCAAGTGGAAGTCTCGACTAGAGGTGTAAATCCTTAGATAGTTGAGTAAGGAAGTCTTGACTAGAGGTGTGAAGCCTCGGATAGTTGAGCAAGGAAGTCTTAGCTAGAGGTGTGAAGCCTTGGATAGTTGAGTAAGGAAGTCTTGACTAGAGGTGTGAAGCCTCGGATAGTTGAGCAAGGAAGTCTTAGCTAGAGGTGTGAAGCCTTGGATAGCTAAGTAAGGAAGTCTTGACTAGAGTTGGGAAAACTCAGATAGTTGAGCAAGATGACATCATGTTCATTAAGTAGGATATGAGGGTAATTTCTAAGTGAATGGGTCACTTGAGAGATTGTACTCTTTTTATCTACTAGTGGATTTTGTTTGCCGGTGGATGTGGAATCAACCTATGGATGTTTCCTCTTTGGAGGTTTATCACCTAAATATCTTATGTCAATTTTCTCTATCCTTCTCTCTTATAGACTTGTATGCGTATGTTTTTATCTTGTTTTCATGAGGTTCATTTCTAGATAGTCTTGTAAACAAGATTGTTGTGACATGTGATATGCAAGCACTTCATATGATCAAAGTTGTAAGTATCATTCTATTTGTACATTTATATATATATGGTGTATTTGTAAGTGTTTCACCTTTGTATCTTGTGATATTCCATTTCAAGTTGTAAAGTTTCACATTGTAATACTATAAGTACTACTTATGGAATTTACTCTACATTGAATATATTTGTTTATAAGATACATTGTTTCTTGTTATATGTTATGTAGACTAAGGGTGGTGATTTGAGCATAATTGAATATTTTTTTTTCTCATAACAATCATGTTGAATGATTAATTTGTATGCTCATCAATGTTTTGTCACAAGTCTTGAAAGAGGTTTTAAAATTAAGTGACAACCTATCCACCCCCTCTAGGTTGTTTAGTATAACCTTGTAGGTAATTTCATATCCTCAATAGCTCCCTTTCCTTTCTAGGAAGCTTTGTTTGACTCCAATTTTTTACTCTCAGAACTCTTCTTAAACGGCTTTTTGTCACTGTAGTAACTATCCTCTAAAATCTCTGCCATCCTCATTGCTTCAGTCAATCTTTAAGGTCATTTTAGTTTCATCTCCCTCGCTAACCAAGACTTCAACCCTTCAATAGAAGTCCACAATAATGACTCCTCTGACCACCATCTGATCAAAATCTACAATCGGTGAAACTCCTCAATGTGTACCTGAACTCTTTCTTCCTGTTTGAGCTTGACCAACTGCCCATGATGATTGACAATCGGTGATGGTCCCCGTTGAGCCAAAAACTCCAGTTCGGAGGCTGTCCAACCCATTTGCCTTCCATCTTGCTCATACTGAGCTTTGATCCATCTCCACAAGCTGTTAGCCTTCTCATCAAGGTAGATACATGCAGTAGAAACCCGATTGACCCACCACTTCATAAACCTGAAAGTAGTGCTCCACCTTGTCCAACCACTCATGTGGGTCTCCACCATTAAGTTGTGGAAAATCAATCTTCGACTTTCTAGGGCCCCAACTATGGTGCCTCTCTATTCGCCTATCACCTTCATATACGTAACACCTCTCTACGGTTCCCTTTGTTGCCCATAAATTGGCATTTGGCTGCGAGGCCTCCTTTCCCATCTCACATCTTCCTAAGATCCATCATCCATCTCCCCCTCAGAAATCTCATCATGCAACCAACACTCCACCACTAATGGCCCACTTTTCACTCGTCTTCCTCACTTTAACCGCTTGTCTACCTCACCTGTTGAGAATTATGCCTCACGTCAGGAACTACGTGATCTCTGTCCATCCCCTTGAGTCCGTTCGCCTATCATTTCCTTCCCCTTATTTTTAGCCAACTGACGTTCAAGTCTCTCGATTGCATCATTGTTTGACCTAATCAGATGCGCTATGGATGTCGTTAGGTCTGATAGGGACTTGAAAATCCGATCTTGATTCTCCTCAAAGGCTTCAAACCGTTGCTTGTTAGTCTTTGATCCACTCCCTTGAATAATATAATCCTCTCTAGGTCCCATGGTTGCTGAATTTTTTTTTTCTCTCTCATTTTTTTAGTAGGCCGTCGAAACCTCTTTATAAAAGCACCAATTTTTTGAGGACCTATATCGAGATCCAACAACAAAACCCTAACTTATACCCAAAGATAGATAGATTTGAATCAAACCACTCACAAAATCAAATAACAGAGTTTACCTAACCATAACCCAAGCCTTTCTAAGCATTTCACTGAGAAAAACCGAATAAAATAGAAATTGGATGAACCCTAGCAGAGTCAAATTTATTGATAAAACATTCAAACGATAACAACCCTAAAAATAATATTTCTATTTATAATAAGACTAGTTTTCTAGTTTCCTATTCTGTCATAGTCAAAATATAAACTAATATAAACTAATCTAAAACATAATTAAAATAAAAATAGGACTAGTTTTCTATTTTCCTATTATTTCATAGTTAAAATAGGAAAATATTCTAAAACATAATTAAAATAAAAACACAATCCTAATTATGGCGTAACATAATCTTCCTCAGGTTATATCAATTGCACCCACTTCTTGTTTGTCAGCAGCCTTGTTCACCTCCACCCAAGAATGCTAATATCTCTCTAATTCTTTTAGATGATCTAATGGTCTCAACAGAATGATATGGATCAAATTGGGCAATGTCAATAGTATTCTAATCAAAACTATTTGTTTTGTTCGGCCATAAAAAAACATTATATCAACTAATAATATGTTCAAATAGTCTGTAGAAATATAATTATTATGTTTCATTCGATCATGTCATTTCATACGATGATCAATCACTATTCTTATCAAATCAAAAAGACTATTGGATCTTTACTGTGAAATATTTATTCTTTCAATTCATCATAAACAAAAATAATTATACCATATAACAAATCAATATGATTTGGTTAAACAACAAAAATCTAAACAAAAAATATATCCTATCTCAATAAAAATGCAACAATTATAAGTATATAATATATTAACCAACAAATATATTAATTTTTATCATAAAATATTACTTTTTTTTATCATAATAGAAGAAATTTGTTTAACAATTGTTCAACTCAATTTGTTTTTATCATAATAGAATATCATAACTGAATGAATTATAGTAAAAATAATACTATTTTTATCATAAAATATTTTAATAAGAGATGAGCAATTAAAGAAAAATATAATTCATAAATAATCTATATCACTTATTAGATTACTAAATCATGAAAGCAACTTTATGTTATGATAATTCAAAACTACTAAAAGCAATACAAAAACTTAATTTCAGAAAACTTACACACCAGAAATATTATATTATATTAATAAGACAATGTGAATGCAAATTCAATTAATAATAAAGCCACCAATTTTAAAAATCATAAAATTCAAAGATCATAAATTAAATATCGCACAGTGAATTCATAGGTCAATGAATGAATAATAGACACAGTTTTTGACTAATAGATGTGAGAAATATCAAAACTCATATCGTCTCTTATGTAAAAATATAAACTTTTACACTTTACATACCTTGATAAGAAAGAGCAATCATATTGTTGGAGTCTTTTCATATGAAATATAAACAATGAATATGAGATAAGAATATCATAACTTCAAGAACTCAAGAGGCTAGGCAAATTAATTTTGAATCTACTTATATCATAACTTTATGATTATGATATATAAATTTAAAAATTCAAGTTTTAAACAAAATTCATATTTGATTAAAGTTTGAATTTCATTGGAACTTCAAGTTTATTTATAAATTTTATGGATATAATTATAAATATGAATTTAGAAATTCAAGTTCCAAATAATAATCACATAAATTGAAATTCAAAATTTTAAGTTCTAATTTGATTTAAAATCAGAATTTCATAATTTGATTTAAAATCAGAATTTCCTAATTTGATTTTATTATATTTCGTAATTAGATCGAACGTTTTAGCTCTTCATAATTAACATCGAATTGAGCTCTAGCTCATTGATTTTGCAATCTCACAATTGATTGAGTTTTATGCATTTTAATTTATGCAATTTTTAGATTGCCAACTTTTAGATTGCAAGACGTTCACTACATTCTTGCAATCTTCGGGTTGCAATACAACCATATAAATTTTCATTTCGTTACTTCACAACCAAAAAACAAAATATTGTGAACAAAATAAAAGAAAGAAGTGAAAGAAATACTTTACAATTTGTTAGAACTGCTGGTTTCACCATGAAATTGTGATATACTTTTTCAAGATGTTGGGTTCTTAATAAAATCATATTACCTATTGAAACTTCTGGTTCGTCTTCAAATTTAGAACTTCAGGTTCTCAATTTGATGCACACCGAGTTGGATTTGAATACAGAACTTCTAGTTCCATATACATCAATCAATTCTAATCACATCATCGAAATAAAACTAAATTTATCTTCTAATGTGGAAGATCCAATATATAGTGGCAACCACAGAACATACTCATAAAAATAGTTGTATAAATAATTAAATCTAAACAACAATAAAGTAAATCAGATTGAAATAGTTGGATTGTGCTCAAAATTTGATAAAATATATTTACCCATTTTCCAATTCTAGATATTATCTTATAGTCCATATCCTAAAAAATAAATCACAAAAGTGGCTGCATAATATCCATTAACAAATAGATATTTTGTTATGATTATATCTTAACACTAAGTTCATAATTTACCATTTCAAGAACTTCGAGTCTATAATAAAATTCATTTTAATAGAAGTTCAAAACCCCATTATGATTTCATGTGCATATATAAACATCAAGTTTATACTTATAGGTTTTGGAAATTCAGATTCCAAAAATAATTGTCACTTTCATTGGAATTCAGAACTTCAAGTTCTGATTCAATTTATATTCATTATTTCATAATTTGATTCGATTGCAATTCATAATTTTAAATAAGATTTTGATAACCTTTAGGCTTTTTTATTTTCCAATCTTTAGAGACATTATACCAAACTTCAGGCTCTTTGATTCCATAACTTTCAAATCACATTGAGCTTTAGGCTCTTTGATTTTACTATTTTTGGGTTGCTATTCATTCACTCTATTTTGCAATCTTTAGGTTGCCATACAATTTTATTTCATGGCAACCCAAGTAAAATTTGTAAACAAAAACAAAATGGAAGAACAACAAAAACCAATAATTAATAATAATAAACTAGGAATACTTTACAATTTTCCAAATAGCTCGATCTCATTAAGAAATTGACTTTAATCACATATCGAATATTGATCATATGTCATCTTGTCTCCAAGGTAAGACACTTTCAAATCTCAAGCTACAAACAAATTGTTAGAAACTCGTGCTGATAATGTATTATAAATTGATTAAGAATAACCCAAAATATAAAACATAAACTTATAGAAGCAAAGAGATAAAGAATAACTAAAGAGAGAAATATTTTATTCCTCAATTGTTCTCATCACAAAGTGTATAAAATACAATGATTGGAGACTCTTTATATAGCATCACAATCCCACATTACATGAAGTATATATAAATTACATTATAATGAATAATAAAATTGATCATTATGATAAAGCTAGTGGGAATACAAAAGGATGAAGGTTTCTTTCATGGATTGATGAATATTTATTCATATATAATTGTATTATATTTATAACGAAATATTAATTTTACTTCCTACCCTCTGTAAAATACCAAAGCTATCTTTGAGTATTTGTTTTTTAAATTAAACATATATTTGTCTCATTTTACCAATTTTTCTCATTACACCCATAGTTTCAGAATTTTTAAAAACAAGTTTCAGATTTTATAGAATGTTCCTATTGTTATTTTGATTCAATATTATTTTAAACATTTAATTCATCACAGGTGATTAGAGGGGAAATACATGTTTTTTTTAAAATTTCATTGTGGTTAGAGAAGAAACAAATGTCCAAAAAAAAAAACAGTTCATCACATGTGACTTTTGGAGCAATTCATGGTCTCAAATCTTAATATTGAGGTTAGAAGCAAATAATTTTTTTTTCTCCTTTCAAGATTTTTTTTTTCTATATCTTATTCTGTATTATAATATCCTTGATTGAAATATTGATTTTGATTTTGAATATAATTTTGGGTTTGTTATAGGTAAGTACAATTAGTGGGTGCTGAAAACTTTTGTTTTAATTAAATAATTGTGTTTTTTTTTTGGTAATTTAAAATATGATTTTTTTAGTCAAAATATGGGTGTGGGAAGAATTTTTTTATGTGGCAATGGATCCACTCAAACCAAAATTTTCTTCAGGTCAAGGGAAAATGAAGAACGTTTAAAATTCAATTCCAAAAGGAAAATAAAAAACATTCAATTTTTTTTTGTTTTGTTATTTCTACCATATCAGTGAGACCCTGCTTTTACGATAGACATGTACAGTCTACAACTCTACTCTCTCTCTCAGAAGTCAGAACTAACACAAGAACAATGCCGCCAACCTCCTCAAGTCCAATCTTACCGTCAATCATCGTATCTTCACTACCACGGACTAAATTATCAACAACAACATTACGCTTATTACCACCAAAAGAATTAATGCACCACGTCACTCGTCAACACCCACTCAGCTGCAAATCGCATATTCTCTGGGGCTAAACGCAGCGGCCACTGTGGTGGTGGAGGTGTTGTCGCAGTTGACACAATTTTCTGGTATGATGGGCACCGTCGAGAGGGAAATTGCCGGTTTGAAAGTTAAGGTGCGTCCACATATACTGTTTTTGGACCCCTTTATATAGATATCACTACCTGCAATAACTGCATATTCTAGGGTTCGTATTATGCTTGCTGTAGAAATGTGCGTTGTTGCATGCCTTTTTAGACTTTTTTGCTTTTTATGATGTCGAGTGAATTATTGAACAAGCAGTTTGTTGTTGTCTGAAAAGCCTCGCTTTCTAACTTTGATAGATTTAATCTATCATTTATGAGCTCAAGCCCCTGTCTTGTAGGTTGATCATTGCTTTGATTCTCATTTGATTGGATTTTTTTTTGCAAGAAAAGTCTGCATGGATGTTTCTCATTTCCTTGTTTTTCTTTTAGCAAGTTAATTATGGTTGAGAATAAGCATCAGTCTGTAACAAGTTTATTGTTCTGACCCTTTCCATAGTTGCTGAGGTGGGTTTCATAAATTGTTAAAGGCTCGACTGACTCGATTGGGAAACATTAACAAACTGCATGTTATTTTGGCTACCGAAATCTACTTAGAATTAAGGGTTAGATTGACTTATAGTGACAGTTGCTGTTAAGTGATGTAGTTTTCACCTTTGAATGTCTTATATTCTAACGTAAGACTTTAAAATCATAGATACTTCCTTATAACTAAAAGCTTCTAGCTTGAAAATTCCCTTTTATTTTCTTCGTTGTAAGATTTTTATAAAATTGTAAGCAATATGTGACATTATATTTTGAGTTTATGAAAACCAAATTGATTGAAGTGTTTAAGTAAGTGAGAGTGGACCAGATAAAGCCCGTTATTAATGTGTTAAATATTGTTGGGCTTGGTGCACATTAGCTACATTATTTATGTAGGATATGGTATATGATGGGCTATATTATATGTGTGGATCTGGTAATCCTTTTGGGACTAGCCATCCTATTAGGTTATGTATCCTCCATGGGTTACGATTCAAGTAAGTAACAATATATATAGGGGACCCTATTCTCGCTCAAGTATCACACAGTGATTTAAAATAATGTAGCCTCCCTATTGGGTTATCTGAAGTAAGGTGAGTAGAGAGCAGAAGACTCTCTATAACTTGGATGGTTTCTGTTGCGCTTCAGGTACGCGTCTATTCATACTTATGCATACAATATGAGGTTCGATTTTTTTTTATAATGCTTACAGTGGTAATAGAGCCAATCATGTTGTTGCATAGGTTTAATGATTTTGATTTCGATTTCGTATATGTATTTTGTTTTTTTACACACCGGATTGATTCAGTTAAATTATTGCTTCCATTAATTAAATCCATATATATGAATTGAGTGATGATTTTACGTGTTGTCAAAGTTAGGTATTGTTGTATTTGAATGGAGACTCTCGGTCTCACTTGCTATGAACAACGCAAACAATTGTAATATGGTATTTGATTGTATGAATCATTAAAATTGGATTTTTTATTGAATTATTTTATAATTGTTTTTACTTTGTTTGGTATACAGGATATGATATAATTATTTTCATGGAATTGGATAGGATAGAATTGGATGGGATATGGTGGGACTAAATTTAGTGTTATTTTGTGTTTGGTGCGACATACGATACGATTAAAAATAAAGTAATCCGCATTTGATGAACGTAGGATAGCATTAACAATTTATAGATGAATTCCAAAAACACAAATCAATAATTCATAATGTGCTTGTGCTTTTCATTTTAGCTTTTTTTCTCCTTTGTGGTCTGCTTTTTTGTTTTTAATTCCTATCTTTTTTGTTTTTTTGTTTTTTTGTTTTTTGTTTTTTTGTTTTTTGTTTTTGTTTTGCATGATGTTTTTGTTTCCCAAATCTTGCTATGTTTTTGCTTTTGTTTCCTAGGTCTGGTTTGGGTGCCTTTGCCTCATTGTTGCTTACTCTGTTTTTGTAATTCGATCATTTTCTTGTATCAACTCCAAAATCAACTTCATCTTCTTATCATCCAACAATTTCAAAATCAAACTAAAGATCACCCAACTTCATATCATCTTCTTCGATCAACTTCATATCATCCAACTTAATTGCTTTCCTCTCTCTTCTCTTATACATATGTATTAATAACATATCTTCGTCTTCATCTCTAATCAACGATTTCCATTCAAAATATCCAACAATCAACTCCATCTCCATCCAACTTCTCATTTTACATCCAAAAATCAGTCAATAAAAACACAACATTGCTCTCAATAAAATCATTATCAGATCCATAAAAAAAACAAACAAACAAACAAAAACGCTCATCAGTTTCTAGGTAGAAATAAACCTAGAAACCAAAATCAAAATTTGGTTGTATTTTCTGTTCTCAATCTCATATCGACTAAACCCACCCACCTTCTAAAACAAAGGTTGTCTTCTCTGTTCACTCTCACATCTTGATCGATCGAACCCACCCACCCATCAAAATAGACCAATTGAAGATGATAATGATGATGATTTTAGGATGAAGAAGAAATGAGATTCATTTGACTCCCATCAAATTTGTTGGGACTAATTTATCCCAGGTCAATGGGATAAAAAAGTCAAATAGGACTAATTTATCTCATCTTGTTGCCAAGCCAAACACAGTAAATAGTCTCTTTCCCATCCTATCCCAACTGCCAAATGTAGACTTAGTGGATGAGGTTGTCTAGACAGAAGTGCTCCTATGGCGTGTGTTTTGATGCTAATTCAATTTATTGTTTGAATAATTGGTATGATTGTAATATCGTATGTAAGATTGCACCAGAACCACACAATGAAGCGGGTCGTTCTTCAAAGACCCGTGTGTAGGTGCGGGTCGACCATTCCTTACCCACCATCGAAACCACAGTCAGGTGTGACTCTGTTTGAGTCGTTGTTCGATGTCGCTTTCCCGATGAAAGCTTGGGTCATCACCGAGCTAGAGATTCGTGTGAAATGGATTTGTCTTGGGTCTTGAAGATCCATAATTTTTCACGGTTTGAACGACATGGGTCATTTTTTCGAAAGATTCGAACCTAAGTCCAAATACCAATCGATTTGTGTGGCACCTCGCTGGAAACAGCGTGGGTTTTGTCCACCGGCGCTCTAGTGGCAACGAAGCAAGTTTTGGGCGGCGACATATGCAAGAAACCTATAGTTTCTTGAATTGATTTTGGTATTGGCCATTTATTGTAAATTAGATTAAGTTTTGGGCCGTTTTGTAAATTTTCCTGGCCTTTTAGAATTAATAAAACATTGAGGCATCTATATGTAATTGGGGTATGTGTTGGCGCAGATTTATAATTTCAGAAAGTAATTTGGGCCAATTTAATATTTTGATAAATATAGGGGCCAATTTGAAATTTATCAAAATCTTGAGGCAATTTTAAAATTTTCCAAAATTTTTATGAGAATAATTGCAGTTCATAAATAGTTATTATGATTTCAGATGATTATGTTTCACGTAGTGACTAACTATTGAGTTTTCATAATAATCATTAGTTTGTTTAAAATTACTAATTGATAGAATTTTCTCATGAATCGGATGACTATGTTTTCACGTAGTGAACTAGTCATTAAGATTTTTAGAAATTCATCGGTTATCGATTATTGTTGAGGTTAAAATTAATAATATTTTTTCTGAATATTCTCGTGAATCAAGTGATTATGTTTCACGAAGTGACTAATCATTTCGATTTTGAGAATTTAATTGGCTAACAGTTATTAATTTGGTAAGTTTCAATAATTGATAGAATTTTCACGTGAATCAGATGACTATGTTTCACGTAGTGACTAATCATTAAAATTTTGAGAAATTCATCTGTTATCGATTATTGACGAGGTTAAAATTAATAATATGTTTTGAATAATCTTATGCTCACGTAATGTCTAATCATTTCGATTTTGAGAATTTAGTTGGCTAACGGTTATTAATGATAGAATTTTCTCGTAAATCATACGATTTTGTTTCATGTAGTGACTAATCATTAAGGTTTTAAAATATTCGTCAGTTATCGATTATTGATGAGGTTAAAATTAATAATCTGTTTTGAATATTCTCTTGAATCGAGTGATTATGTTTCACGTAGTGACTAATCATTTCGATTTTGAGAATTTAGTTGGCTAACGGTTATTAATTTGGTAAGTTCTAATAATTGATAAAATATTCTTGTAAATTGGATGATTATGTTTCACATAGTGACTAATCATTAAGATTTTGAGATATTCGTTGGTTATCAATTATTAAATTTGAACTGCAATGATGGAATTGTATGCATGTGATGAGTGATGTTCTTCTCCGTAGGAGGTTCATTATCTCGTGGTACTCACTTATAAAATATGTTGTGAATGTTAGACACGTGTGATGGGTGATGTTCTTCTCCGTAGGAGGTTCATCATCTTGAGGTATTCATTTATATAATGTGATATAAATGTTAGAAATTTTGGAAGTTACAGTTAATATATTTTCATTTAATTGAATGAAAGTGCATAACACTTAATGATGCCTACATATTCTATATGCTCACAAATAATATCTACTCAACATAAATTTAAGGAGGTTATATATTTCTCATTATTTTACATATTTTTAAAGATAAAAATTACGTGTGACCGTGTTAGATTGATTAAGAGAAATGTATAAATTTATGTTAAGTGTAATGATATTGGATTTACAGTTCATGTTTTACAAATGTATAACCAATGAAATTATTATGGAATTAGATGGTTACGTTTCAACGTAGTAGACTAACCATTAAGATTTCATTATAATTTGTTTATTTCGTTGAGAACATTAATTGATTATATTAGAACTTATTATAAAGTTGGATGGTTATGTTTCTATGTAATGGACTGACCATTAAGATTTTATAATATAATCAATTGTGTTTGGAATATTTATGAGGTTGTATAACTAAGTCTTCATGTAGTGAACTAGTCGTTAACACAATATTTGTTGGATTATCAGTGATTAAGGTTTTGAACCGCATTGAGACAAAAACTATACATGTGTTGATCATCTGCCTAAGAGAGTCATCACTTGTGTAAGTTTTATGAGCATTGAAGAGTAAAGAGTGATGTTCATCTACCAAAGAGGTTAATCACTTGTAGGAAAGTTTTAACAAGTGCGATGTGGCCATTTTCCAAAAGACAGATCATGATGTTGTGTTGGATTTCAATGAAGGTTAAATCATCAATTATATTGATTATGGAAATCGATGTGAGCATGAGTAAATTGTGGTTTAATTCCTTTTTAAACACCTCTACTACTTCTAAATACATGCCATTAAGATATTTGTTGAAGGACCTTTTTAATGGATTAGATGAGACACTCTACTTGGTTTTTACCTTGACGAGGATTAAAGGATAAATAAAGTTTAGTGAACTCACTGTCGAAAGTTTTGTTAAGCTCTATTGCCTTAGGTTAATCTATTCTATAAAGTTATGTCTTTTGTTTGTTATTTTGATAAAGTTGATAGGGTACAAACACCATAGGAAGTAGTCTGAAAATTTTGACAATTCAACATAGCAGGAAATAAAATAATTTGCTATCACAAGAAAATTTACCTCTTGATTTATGTTTTGAATTATTTGATTAATTATCAATTAAGCTCCTAGTGGGTTGTTTCTTGTGATATATTTTGTATTATAAATTTTTCCAATGAACTCAATATTTAACATGGACCAAGTAGTTTAGAGGTTTTATTAGAATTCAAATGAATTCGTGGTAATATGTAGATTATCTTTAATCTCTAAAAGTTATATTGGATGATATTTCTGATTTTAGTCCTGTAATGCATAGTATAATTTTCATAATATGATTGAGAATTTAAATTAATATCTTAAAGTTTATTCAAGATAATACGTTCTTACTTATGATTTTCACTTAGTGAGTTATATGGTGATTTTTGTAAATAATAATCTTTATGGATCTTCGAACTCTTCTCGTATTATTAATTCAACTTTTGGGATTTCGAATTATATTGATGATTGTTCTTGTAGTTTAAATATAATCTTTTAATCACATGATCAAAGGTTAAATGAAGATAATTGGTTCTTAGGACATTTTGATTATTTTAAATTCTCAGTTTTAAGTCTTTTGATTAATTGTATTAAAAGTGATCTCATAAAATATAAGGATAGGACTATAAAATATTAGAAACTACTAGTGATAGATCATAGAATATTTTATGTTTTATTTATGAGAGTAATTGTATATATGCATTATACATTCTTAGGGGGAGAGAGTGATGCTATTAAGAATGTATAATTTTAAAGGCTTACATTTAAGGAAGAAATTGTATGCTTGTGATATTTATGTTGAATAAATGTCATGTTTGTTGAATTGCAATTTTGGATGTTTTTGGAGTTTGGTTTTTGACTTAGTTGTTAAATAGTTGCAAACTAATTGGTTGAAAATGATTTTTTAAAGTAATAATATTTTCAGCTTAAATGTTGAAAGTTGTCAAATTTATGGCTTGAAGGTTTTACATGAAAAATACTATTTGGTTTGCATACTTTAAAACTTCATTGACATAGTTAATCAAGTTTCCAGACAAATGGTGTTTAGTTTAATAAAGGAGTGGCCTTTTATGATTTTGTTAAAATGTTTTATTTTACCATTAGACGTAACTGAGGGTTAGTGAGAGTAAATTTATTTTCTATGTGCTCTATGTTGTCAATTGTGTGATATTAAGAATTTTATCTCTAGTATTTCGAGGTGAAAAATCTCAAACAAGCTTATTTTGATAATACTATTGAGAAAATATATTAAAGGAGCACTTAAAGGATTGGTATGATTACAAGTTTACATGTTTGAGTTATCTGTTGGTAAAAGTGATAAACTTACATAAGTTTTTAATTCTTCAAGAAAATTGGAGTTTTTTCATAAGAAAAAGTTATGTATGCATCTGCAAATGATATTTTGATGTAAGCGGGGATTTCAAACCAATTTGACATGTATCATTGGATAGTAATAAAAAAAAAGGATTCATCGTATTTGTAGGGTTTAACCATATGGATATTGTGGTTGTAGAAGATTTAAGAGTTGCAAGTTTATAATAGCCACAACTAAAATAATTTCTAATACACTAACCAATATATTTGACTCCAGAGGTTTTGTGGAGCATGTTATATCATGCATTGGATGATTGATATTTTTGATGTATTTGGTTAGTGAGAGTGATCTTTTATTAGATTAACTGTATTTATTCTATATATGTTTGTTTTATATTCTCGAGAATATATTATATATGAATGTTAAGATGTTTACCATATTTGTTATTGTGTGCACACGGATGTTTGGTTATGATAGGAAATCTTAAAGCTTTTAGCTTTGAGGGGGCAGTTCACTCATAAGGTATAAAGTTTCCACCGAAGAGTGAACATTACTTAAGACAGAAGGATTTGACCGTCTTAATGGAGATTTAACTCATGGTCAAAGTGTTTAGCCAGTGAGTGTAGGATACTTAAGACATTAACTTTGCTCGTCTTAAGCTATTTCGCATAATGCGAATGTGGACCTATATGGAAATAGGCATGACGATTACATTTGCATGTAATTTTTCATACCACACATACATACCATTTTACCCGGGTAGATAGAGCTAAGGGTATTTTGATTACATATGGTCTTATGATGATTAAAAGTGTAATGATCTTTGTAGTTGCATACTTAAGGTTCTATTGGACTAAAAGGAATGAATGTGTTACTCTCTTAAACATTCTTTATGGCCACATATAATTGTTTGTCAATTCGGAGTGTCATTTTCTAAAATAATTTTTTAAATCTAAAATAATAATGTCTATGTAGATCAAGTGGGAAAATGCGAGACTTTTATAAAATTGTGAGCAACATGTGACAAAATATTTTGAGTTTATGAAAACCAAATTGATTGGAGTGTTTAAGTAAGTGAGAGTTGACCAGATAAAGCCCGTTATTAATGTGATCAATATTGTTGGGCTTTATGCACCTTAGCTACATTATTTATGTAGGATATGGTATGTGATTGGGCTATTGTATATGTGTGGGCCTGGTAATCCTTTTGGGACTAGCCATCCTATTAGGGTTGTGAATTTTCTATGGGTTAGGATTCAAGTAAGTAACAATATATATATAGGAGTCCCTGCTCTCGCTCATGTATCACACACTGATTCATAATAATGTAGTCTCCCCATTGGGTTATCTGAAGTAAGGTAAGTAGAGAGTAGAAAACTCTCTATAACTTGGATGGTTTCTACTGCACTTCCAGGTATGTGTCTATTCATACTTATGTATACAATACGAGATTTGATTATTTTTATATACTGGTTACATTTGTCTCCAAATAGGGCAAGCAAATATGCTTTTACAGCTTGCACATTGTGACATTGTTAACTCTTGCAATTCGTAAATACTAATATTGATTCGTAGTTGCATTTTTTAGGATTTTTTTCTGTAGCATTTGAAAAGGTCTATTTCATTCCTTGGAGTGCATAAGATCGATTTAGTACTTTGGTAAATTAGTTTGTCATATTGAGAATTTTGGTAAACTTTGTTAGGTTAAGTAATTTTGTTTCTACAAGAGACGATGTGCCATATTGATTATAAGAATATGCTTGAAGTAAATTCCAGTTAACAATGCTAAATTTTCAATTACCTGATAGAGCTGTTAGAAACTCTCTTTAATAGAAAAGTGGTAAATTTACAGTTATTGTCCTGTGGAGATCAAAACAATAGCCATGAATGGATAAGTAGATTACTTTTTTTTTTTTATATATATACTTTTTTGTAGGACTTAAAGTTAATAATATGCAAGAGATTGTTGTCACCAAGAAGTGTGGTAGAGCTAGTAAGGGAGATTGAAAATGTTGTGAGAGATAAGAGCATCCTGACCTTCATTTACCTAAAGTTGGTCAATTCTTAGTTTGATCATGTTTCGGCTGTTGATGGGGTCTTGAATTGATCCCATATGATTGTATTTAACAAGCACCGTTACTTTTTTTGTAGATGTGAAGTTTATGCTATGTTTGGCATTGCTTTTGATTGAGAAATAATCATTATTTCTCAAGTTTTGAACAGATAGGTGTTTGGTAAACTTTCAAAAAGTAGATTATTTTACAATTTGCTTCTTCAATAAACAACTTTGGAGAAGTTGGTTGGGGGTTGCTTTTCGAAGTTGATTATTAGGGAAGCTAGCTTCTTATCATTAAAATATATATAATATCCCTACTATTTTAATATAAAGATAATAATACCCTTTTATTCAATTATCATAATTTTTTGAATTAATAATATTTTAAAAAACTAAAATTATGAAATTTAAAAATAATCTTTTTTAAGAATCAGTGGCCACTGTCCACCAATGTTGTGTTGGGATTTTACTCAATAGCAAAAGTGTAATAATATATTTGACAATCTTTTCATATTAATAAAGTGATTTCTAGTTTAACAAATCTTATAGCATTTATAGTTTAATTATTAAAATTGTCAAAAGTAAATAATCACAAGGTCAAAATACTGTGAGAAAAGAAGAATCGTTCGTACATCTGGATATGTATGAGGTAGACACAATTCTTTAGTTAGTCTTGAATAATATTCACAACTTAAGATAAAGGTTGGACACCTTTATCTTGTCGAAGTTGTAGATTTTTTTGCTAGAATTTGAGTAGAATCAAATGTGTTAAGATGAGTCTAAAATCATCAAAGTGTAGTGTCTTTGGACAAAAGAATCTAGTGCACTGGGTGTATTGAATATGATCAAAGTGAAATACTTTATCCAGAACTGTCAATAGATAAAAATTTTCACTTGAAGACAATCAGAGAATCTATCTCAATCTTGAGATAAATGATGGACTTATGGTTGCAATTGTTATCATTTGAGTTATCAATGAGTACGATTATATAACATAGTATATCCTCGATATTTTAGTGGTATTCATTTGTTAATCAATAGAGGACTTCATTTATAGATATGAACATCGTGACTCTATTTATTAAATGAGAGTAGAATATTATCATATGGATGTTTTGAGGTATTGGATATTAAATCTTAATGTTAAGTTTTTAATAGTGTCTATTGAAATATGACTTCTGGACAAGTCAAAATATCCAAGTTTAAAATGTGGTAATATGAGTAAATATGGAAACTTGGAGAACTATAGGCAGTCTATGAGCTCTTGGCGATGACTGATATTCTTCACGAAGATGCACTATCTCCATTAAGATTGTCTAGGGTGTGAATGGTAAATGTTAAATTAAGAGTTCAATTTTAGTTATTTAGTGGAAAGAACTAAAATTAATAGATTGGAAATAAGTGAATCATTTGTCGATTGTGATTAAGTTATGTCTATTGAAGCTTAAATTTAGATAGCCCGCCAAGATCTTCAATCCATACGAACTTACATGGATCGCTTGATATATTCTACCGGACCAATTTATGGGTCCATCTAGAATTGTATTAAGTGGACTTGTTTGTTTTAAGTAGGAATGAGTTTAGTTCACATGTGGACCTTTTATTAAAGTTCATTGGATTTAATAAAATAGAAAAAACAGTATTTGACCTATATTTGTATAGCTTGGGTAGCAAGGGACTATATAATAGCCTTATATATTGTTTTATTTTTTATTTTTTTTTATTTAAATGAAAATTAATTAATATATTTATTAATTAATTGTTTAATTAAAAGTCAAAATCTTTTTCCTATTAGGAGATGGTCTCCTAGAGTCATATTATTGTTGGTAATATGATAAGTATCAAATACTATATTTGATAAGTAGATAAATAATAGGAGTTTACTTATCTAGTCAAATTAGAAAGTATTTGATTTCTATTAAAAGTCTAATTGACAATCGGTTAAATTAAGAAGTTTTAATATAGTCACAATTTAATTATATTCAATAATTGGTTATTGAATAAATATACTATTTGAGTTGGATTAGGAGTCTTGGTATGGAAAAAAAAATCTTTTTTTAAAAAAGATTCGTCACCAAGTAAATCCACCTAGAGATAAGATTTTTGTCTACCAAGTAAATCCTTCTTAGGAGAGGATTTGAGAAACCTATATATATATATATATATATGTCTCTGGATTGAATTCGGCCAATGTATTATTTTTACTAGAGAAAATTCGGCCAAGACAAGTTTTATAAGAGTAAAATTCGGCCAAGAGAGAATTTTGAGTGTAGAGAATCCGGTTCTTACTCTAGATAAATTCTTCCAACTCTAAAGATAGGGGTGTGAAAATTCAGTAAAGAGGAAAAGGAAGACATAACGTTTTGTTTTTGATAGTGCACTAGTAGTCTTTACATCAAAAGGTTTTGTGTACAACATCAAATCAAGGTTCACGCGAGTTTCTATCAAATTGATTGATAATTCACAAGTGACCTAACGTTCTTTGTTTTTCCTCTTGGAGGATTATTGTGACTAACAAAAGAAAAAGATTTTATTTGTTTCTATCCTCAGGTATATAATTTAAAGGAAGAGAGCCCACACTCCTAGGTGATTCACGTTCGTGATTGGATTGGAAGATCTTACGGATTCAATTTGACGCTAGTTCAATCGTCAGGAGGAAAAATGTACGATACTTTAATTATATGTCAATTTATCTAGGGTTAAGAATCTTTATTTTAAAGGAAAAAATTTTAAAATATACCAAACCCTACTTTTACGCTTCCGTCACGTTTTGAATGGATTTTTCCCTACATGTTTGCCACCACCAACGATGGAGGCCGGAGGACAGCTGGCCACTTCTAGCAGCGTCAAAGTCAGAGGAGAAATCCTGTCATCCTCCGCTAGTGGAGGAGGCAAACCGATTCCGTCTGTTAAATTACTCTATGCCTATAGTTCCATTTCGTGATTGCAATCGCAAATCCTATCGGTGAGATTTTGTTGTGTTCAGTCTCGATTTCGTCAAGCCAGAGATTTTGGTTCGATGACGGAGGAGGATGAGGAAGCCTCCTCCATTTTTACGATGATTCCGAGATGAAATCTCGCGATTTTGCTCAAGACAGTGGTGGATTTCGTCGTGATTCGACGTCGGTTTGCTCCTCCATGATGTAACGAATCGGCTACAGAATCCCGCGAATTCAATGTCAGGGTTGTTGATACAAAGGTTGGTGCTGGGGTTGTTGAAGCTTGATGGAGAAGATGACTGAGTTGACTTAGTTTTGTTGAGGGAGACTGGGCTTGAGTCAATCATTTTTTTTTAAGTTGACTCAGTTTTTTAATTTTAAATATTTTATTAAATAGCAATGAAAAAAATGGAAAAAATATATATTACAAAATACCGTAAAAAATAAAAAAAAGCTGGAAATAATAATAACAAAATAATTACATTCTCTTTTATTAGCTATACTTTAATAATATATATTATATTTTAACAATAAATGTCCATTTTGGTCATTTTCCATAATCAATTAAAGTTTTCAATATTTTTTCTTTACTTTTTTCTTAAGTTGATTATTTATAAAGTCAATGTACCAAACACCTATCAACTTATCTTGTAAGTTGATTATTTCTGAAGTTAAGCTATAAGCAGATTATTTTTGAAGCAAAACAATCCCAAACATAACTTTAGTATATTATTCCTTAAACATGTTCCTTCAGAATTATGAACTATTTTTTAATTTGTTTATGTAATGAAACCTTTTTTTTTTCCTTTCAACTTATTATGAGCAATATGGTTGGCTGATTTTGCTTTTGATACTTTGATAACACTTTGAAATCTAGTTTGTAGGTTCACTACAAACACGGTGACAACCGGGTTGAAGGGTCATTTTAAGGCGGTGGCTGCAGATGTTTTTACCGCCATAATTCCAGGTCTAGTGGTTTTGGCCCATTTTCCATGGAATAGGACACATTTGCGGCAGAAGGTGCTCTTAAACACTTTCAACCATGTGGTACATTGTCAGTGTCTTCACATCCTGAATCTTTAGTTGCTGAGGGTGCAACATTGACAGATGAAAAGGGTGACAAAAGCAGCTCAATTGCTACCTGGGTCATCAGTATCTGCTACAGCATCATGGTAGGTACTGCCAAACCAAAGACCACCACAGGCTGCCTGTTGTGAACTTTACAGAGTTGACTACACTAGTTTGGAAATTCTTGAACAGCACAAGAATGGAAAACAACATAAAAAGAACTTGCAGAAGATTGAGGAGTTGAGAAAGGTTGTCATACCAATAAAGTTAATGAATAGAAACCTATAGCTGAGTCCAACTCAAAAAGTCTCTCAGCAGCTTGAGTTCACATAGGTTTGTATAGAGAATGAGACAGCAGGGTATAACTTTCAATAGTGAAAAGGAAATGGAGACTACGTATCAAAACAACATAGAAAAACAACCTGAAGTTCTTGTGAAGGAGTCTTCTGACCTACAAGTAGAAAATCCTAGGATGGACCAATTTGATAATTGGAAGCTATGAACGGGACTACAGGGTCCTTTGGTTCAAGCAACAACCACAATTGAATATGGTGGATCGAATTTAGCAACTGGAGCTGGGCAGTTGTGTCCTGCAAGTGACAAAGTTACTAGGCTTCCGGGTTTAATGGAGTATAAATTCTACAACATCATCTTGACTTGGCATGCTAGCAAATAAATGCAAGTTTGGCTGATTGAGAGCATCTCCAATGGTAATGTGGTTTATATTTGAAAAAAAGAAGATATGTCAACATTGTCAAGCCAATTGCTTCATATGTGGCATGTTTCTAAACATGATAGACATCAAAATGAAAAAATGGTCTCTAATGCTTCACTTTTAAAATACATGTTTTATATGACATGTCAATTTATTATTGGTCTATTTCAATATACTTTAGAACTGTTGAATAAAATAAAGTAGAAGACAAGAGTGGTTGTTAACTAGACCAACAAGATGATTGTCCAACAGATCCTTTGAAATCAGAGAGTCATATCGATAGTCTCTAAAAAAAAGTTGTCACCTCAACTTGAAGTTGTGCTAGAGAGGTTGCATTGAAGATGAATTTTTTAACAAAGTGGATGATCATCCTACGTGGCATCTAATTTTTCCATAACCCACATTAGCATTGGAGATGTTCTTGTTGGGATTTATGAAGCCAAAAACTAGCAGAGAAACGAGTTCTCGCAGGTGGCGCGGTATAGACTGCGGTGGAGGCAGAAGCTCGGATCGCGGCACACAACACGGTGGTGTCCAGACATGACAAGCTGTACAGACCGCGACACGAACATAGTGCACACACAGTGGCCTACGGAACAAAATTCTCCAGTGGTGTCAAGCGTTGAGGACCGCGGTGCAGACACATGCCTACACAGCGGTCCAGACCGTGGTACATACAGATTTCGTGAGAGAAAAAGGAAATCTTGCGTGTATAAACAATTGGAAAAATGAAATAGATTCCAATTATGATTTGGTTAACCCTAATGCTCCTATATAAATATTACCATTATGTGTACTTATATAAGAGTGAGAGAAAAGTAGGAAATGTGTGAGAAAAATTACTAGAGAGAGAGCAATTGTAGAGAGACAAAGAGACTGTAATCAACTCTGAGAAATAGTGGATTGAGTGCGGTGCGCTCCATGAACGTAGGCAAATTGTTGAACCACGTAAAATCTTTGGTGTCTTCTTTCTTCTTATTGCTTTCTATTATTTGTGTTTGTGATTAGATTTGTGTGTGTACGATTTTTTCTCACCTACAATTTGTATCAGAGCTTCGGGTTGGGGCAGATTATTTTTCACACAAATCTAGGTTTCTCGAGGTCATCTATTTTGTCGTGGAGATGGAGTCAGAGAAGGAAAAACACAAGATTGAGAAATTCAATGGATCGAATTTTAGGTTCTGAAAGATGCAGATGGAGGACTATCTGTACCAGAAAGATCTGCATTGGCCGATAAAAAAGAGACCAAAGGATATGACCGATGAAGATTAGGAAAAGAAACGGAAACCGAAGAACATGGATGATGATGATTTCAAACTTCTGGACTGGAAAGCATTGGGTGCAATTCGTCTCAGTTTGATGAAGCAGGTCGCCTTCAACGTAAAGGATCAACAGACTGCCAAAGATCTAATGGATACCCTATCATACCTATACGAACAGCCTTCTGCGGTAAAGAAAGTCCATCTTGTCAAGAAGTTATCAACCTTGAAGATAGCGGAGGGTCAGAACTTTAAAGATTTTCTAAATCAGTTCAATGAAGTGAATGATGGGTTGTGATATTTGTCTATGGGTTTTGATGAGAATTTATAGGGGCGTTTCTACTCACCCAATTGCCAGAAAGTTGGAAGATGACAAGTCAGTTGATTGCTAACTCGTTTGAGAAAGAAAAATTGAATCTTCAACAGGTTGTAAACATGATCGAAGAGATCATGACGCGTGAAGAGGGATTATGAGCCTCTACATCTTCAACATTGAATTTGAAAGGTAGGGAAGAAAGAAGCAGAAATCGAAACACAAATCATCGGGAAAGATCAAAGTCAAGAGGAAAGCCCAAATCCAAGAATCAAGCTAACTATTCGGGAAACCAGCAACGAAGCGGAGTTTATACAGTGTTTCTACTCACCCAATTGCCAGAAAATTGGAAGACGATAAGTCAGTTGATTGCTAACTCGTTCGGGAAAGAAAAATTGAATCTTCAACAGGTTGTAAACATGATCATGACCATGACCGAAGAGATCATGATGCGTGAAGAGGGATTATGGGCCTCTACATCTTCAGCATTGAATTTGGAAGGTAGGGAAAGAAGAAGCAGAAATCGGAACATAAATTAACGGGGAAGATCAAAGTTAAAAGGAAAGCCTAAATCTAAGAATCAAGCTAACTATTCGGGAAACCAGCAACGAAGCAAAAATGATATAGAGTGCTGAAATTATGGTAAGAAAGGTCACATCTCGTATGAGTGTAGATCTGAGACGAAAGATAAGGCCAAGAGTAATACGAATTGTGTATCGGAAGAGTTAGATGACTGCCTTATCTGCTCGTTGGAAAGCAAGACGAAGTCCTGGGTCCTGGATTCGGGAGCGTCGTCCATACCTCACAGGGAATTGCTCGAGAACTACGTCTCTGAAAATTTGGCTAAAGTGTATCTTGGTGACGATCAAGCATGTAACATTACTTGGAAGAGAGATATGAAGATTCAACTGCAAGGGTCAGTTTGGAAGCTCGATAATGTGAGACATATACCTGACTTAAGGAAGAATTTGATCTCCATTGGGCAATTGGCGTCAGACGGTTATGTAACGACTTTCACAAGAGATAAGTGGAAGATTTTGAAAGGAGCTATGACGATTGCCAGAGAAAGTAAGACTGGGTCGCTTTACACAACCATAGATGGTCATGGTTCAGTTGCTATGGCGGAAGGTAAAAATGAGCCGAACTTGTGGCACAGAGGTTTGGACACATGAGTACTCAATGACTGAAGTGTCTGCATTCGAAAATAAATTTGCCATATTTAAAGAATGTTGGGGTTGATTTCTGTGAGAGCTGCATATTGGGAAAATAAAAGCGAGTGAGCTTCAAGAGGATTGGAAGAACACCGGTAAAGTAGAAGTTGAAATTCGTGTACACCGATGTTTGGGGTCCAGCTTCAGTCTCGTCAACCGGGGGTAAACTGTATTTCGTCACTTTTATCGATGATCATTCCAGAAAGGTATAGGTCTACTTCTTACGACACAAGTCTAATGTGTTTGAGGCTTTTAAGAAATGGAAAGCCATGGTTGAGAACGAGACAGGGTTAAAGATGAAAAAGCTGCATTTAGATAATGGTGGAGAATATGAAGACAATTAGTTCAAGAAGTTCTGCTACCATAGTGAAATAAAGCTCAGTAGGATGGTTCTTGGAACTCCACAGCACAATGGCATAGCAGAACGGATGAACAAGACAGTGATTGAGAGAGCCAGAAGCATGAGGTTACATTCTGGGTTGCCAAAATAGTTTTGGGCAGAAGCAATCAATACAACAGTTTATTTGATCAACAGAGGACCATCAAAGCCCTTGGACTTTGCTATACCAGAGGAGATCTGGACTGGGAAAGAGGTAAAACTTTCTCACCTTAAAGTGTTTGTGTATGTTTTTTATATACATGTAGGTGATTATGCAAGGAGTAAGCTAAACGCCAAGTCAGTGAAGTGTACCTTGGTGGGCTACAGAGAAGATGAATTTGGTTACAAGCTGTGGGATGACTAAAATCGTAAGATGATCAGAAGTAGAGACGTTGTCTTCAACGAAAGGGTCATATATAAAGACAAGAACACACAGGTGTCTGAGCCTGAAGATCTAGAGTTTTTTGGGCCGAATGACATATCGGATGGAGGTATCATGAAACATATTAAACAGAATGATGAAGAGCAAGGTGTGCAGCCCTAGGTACAAGTACCTATCCCACTCAGAGATGTTCCAGTGACACAAGTCCAAAATACATTGAGAAGATCAACTCGAACTTTTATATAAAATAGAAAGTATTTACAATACATGTTGCTGACAGACGCGGGAAAACCTGAGTGCTATGATGAAGCTTGTCAGGGAGAAGATGTGAGCAAGTAGGAGCTTGCAATGAAGGATGAGATGAAGTCGTTGGTATCTAACCAAACTTAGGTGTTAGCCAAGTTACCTGAAGGAAAGAAAGCCCTACAGAATAAGTGGGTGTTTCGGATCAAAGAGGAACATGATGGTTCCAAGAGATACAAGGCATGACTCGTAGTCAAAGGTTTCCAACAAATTGAAGGTATTAACTACTCTAAAATTTTCTCTACCGTTGTAAAACTAACTACGATCCGGTTAGTGTTGAGTATTGTTGCAGCAAAAGGGCTATATCTGGAGCAGTTAGATGTGAAGATTGCCTTTCTTCATGGAGAATTTGAGGAAGAGATATACATGAAGCAACCAGAGGGGTTTAAGGAAATTGGCAAGGAAGAGTTGGTATGCAAGTTGATGGAGAGCCTGTATGGTTTAAAATAAGCTCATCGATAGTGGTACAAGAAATTTGATGGATTCATGAAGGGAATGGCTACTTGAGATGCAATGCTGACCACTGCTGCTACTTCAAAAAGGTTAAATCTAATTTCATAATATTGCTACTTTATGTATGACATGTTAGTAGCTGGTGCAGATTTAGAAGAGATTAACAACTTATAGAAACAACTCTCGAGTGAGTTGTAGATGAAGGATTTGTGTCTAGCAAAGCAAATTCTTGGAATGAGGATTAATAGAGACAAACATGAAGGTACATTAAAGCTTTCACAAGTAGAGTACGTTCGGAAGGTGTTACAGAAATTCATCATGAGAGATGCGAAACCGGTGAGAACACCTTTGGCTAGTCACTTCAGGTTGTCCAAGGATCAAAGTCCGAAGACAGAAGAGGAGAATGAATTCATGGCTAGAGTTCCTTACGCTTTATCCATCTGAAGTCTAATGTATGCCATTACTTGCACAAGACCAGACATTTCCCAAGTAGTGGGAGTTGTGAGCCGATACATGTCTAATCCAGGCAAGCCTGAGGTACGACGGAAAGATGTGTAACCTTTACCAGAGATGAACTCAAGCTATAAGGATTTATGGATTCAGATTTTACCGGAGAGGTGGGTCATAAAAGAAGTACCACCGGATATATATCCACGATGACGGGTACCACGATTAGTTGGGTGTCCCAGTTGTAAAAGATAGTGACAATTTCAACAACTGAAGTAGAGTATGTGGTTGCGACAGAAGCAATCAAGGAGCTTATATGGTTACAAGGGTTGTTAACCGAGTTGGGATTCGATCAAGTGATGAACGTGTTGCACAGTGATAGTCAAAGTGCAATACACTTGGCCAAGAATTCAGCGTTCAATTCTAGGACCAAGCATATAGACCTGTGCTACCACTTTATTCGATCATTAATCGAGGAAAGAGTGTTGAAGTTAGTGAAGATTGTAGGAACTAAGAATCTAGCTGACATGTTAACCAAGCCAGTTACTACTGAAAAACTGGAGTTGTGTACAATTTCAATGGGTCTTCAAGAGTGAAGACGTGGGGAATGAGCGCATCGTTATTTATCCACTAAGTCATCAAGGAAGGATGTAGAATGTCTATTGAGTTTCAGTATTCAAGTGGGAGATTGTTGGGATTTGTAAAGCCAGAAACTAGCAAAGAAACGAGTTTCAGCAGGTGGTGCAGCGTAGACCGCGGTGGAGGCAGGAGCTCGGACCGCGGTACACATTGCGATGGTGTCCAGTGACAAGCTGTGCAGACCGTGACGTGGACATAGTATACATACCACAGCCTACAGAGCGAAGTTCTCTAGTGGTGTCAAGCGTTGAGGACTGCAGTGCAGACACATGCCTATACAGCGGTACAGACCTCGATACATGCAATACTTATGTGTTATGAGATTAGATGAGGTTAGAGGATTCAAATTCAAATTGAAACAGAAAAATAATTTTCTTATTAAAATATAAAATATAAATATCGGAATTGTTTTTGAAAGAAAAAAAACAGAATTGAAATAATAAAAATTAAAAAAACAAAATTGAAAAAAAAAACAAAAACAATTGTTAAAAGAATTAAAAAAATTAACTCTAAATTCTTCTTCTTCTTCTTCAAACGAACTTAAACCTCTCTCTAAAATAACCCATTCTTTCTCATCTCTCTCTCTTGTCACTTGGCCGCTGGCGAGGAGAGCCGATCTCCTCCGGTGTGGGGATCTCACACCAGATCTACGTCCAAGTGTGGATCAAACTATCCAGCCCTTACAGACACAAGTCGTTTATATCAGATCAGCATGTAGATCGAAGATCTATCTATTCAACTGAAGATTGATTGGCTCCTCCATCGCGTAGAACGATCAGATCCTCCCTCGTTCAAATCGACTGGTTCGTCCCTTATCAGCCAGCTCCTTCACAAAAGGAGCCGTTCCTCTATTGGCGATGGAATGAATCCACCGCCGTTGAGTTTTTTTTTTTACGTCTGTAAAAAAATTTGTGTTGGTAAAAAATGAGGGTTCTGTTGTTATTGTTTGGTTCGGTTTTGAGGTTTAGACTGTGTTGATTTTGTGGGTTTGATTGTGTTGATTTTCTGGGTTTGATTGTATTGTTGAATGAGTTTGATTTTGTTGTTGAAAGAATTTGGTTTTCTAAGTTTGTCTGGATTTGATTTTCTAGGTATGTCTGGTTTCTACGTTTTGTTCATGTATTAGGGTTTTGGTTGGGCATGGTGGCGATGGTGATGACAGTGGTTATGAGTGATGACTGCAATGGTGATGGTGTGGTGGTGGCAGTGGTTCTACGGATGTGTTTTGTGGTGGTGGGGATGATGTGTTGAGGATTTTTAATTTAATTTTGATTTTGCTTGTTGGGTTAATTTTGATTTTGATTTCGGTTTGAATTTGGTGGTCGAATGGTGGTGGCTGTGGAATTAATGATGGGTGGTTCATGGTTGGATCTGGATTTGGGGGTTTCGTGGTGGTTAATGGTTGAAATTTTGTTGTGTTCCATGAAGATGAACCGATGATGAGTGGTTCAAGATTGAAACTGTTGATTTTTTTTTTAATTTTGTATTTTATTTGGTGGAGGTCCTTCAAGACAAAAATAAGGGTATTAGTTTTTTCAGAGGGAGCAACTTTTATCAGAAGCGACATAGTCATTTTACATATTTAATATGTCAGAATTTATCCATTTAAAGGATTATATTATGGAAGGATTAAAAATTATAATTCCAAGACTAAACATAGATTAAATCAAACTATAGAGACTAATATATGATTTATTCTTCAATTATATCCCAGAAACATATTGTTTGCTGTTTAGGATGAAAAAATCAATTTCTAAAAATATTTTTGGATCAGAAATCAGTGTTAAATTGGAGAGCTAGTGTATCATTTATTTTTAATAAGAAAATGTTAGTATGGGAAAAAATAAAGATAAGATTGGGTAAATGCAAACGAATAATAAAATTGTGGTTTTTCAGTTTCATCACTTGTAAGTTTGTGTTTGCTGTGTTTGCTTTCAGTGACAACAACTGTCGGACAATTATCCATTGGAAAATATTTGGGTACCGGTCAGTATCCAAAGTACTGACTCTTGTATTTTTATTAGTGGAAAAATTCATTACTAATCAAATGTATTTAATATTAAACACTTTAAATGGTTTTTCCACCAATTAAAAGACAAGATCAGTACTATGAATACTGACTAGTCAGTACCTAAATATTATCCTTATACATTTGCTTACAAATAATTACCGTGAGATTATCGGTTTGACTGAATGAATTATTTAGAGTTATTACAAAAAAAATACATTTTATTGATAAAAAATCATATCTATCTTTTTAAAACTCTTGGATAATTATATGTTTGAAATTCACAAATCCTAAAAAAAAAAAAAAAAAGGATTCACAAATAAAAGTAAAATTATTGGAAAAAATTGATAAAACATATATTTTTTTTAAGGTCAATTAAATTTGAATATTAGAGTGTTTTTTTCTTTCTAATTTTGTTTTTAAAAGAAAAATATATTGATTAAAAAAAAAAGAAATGAAAAGGGAATGATGTAGGAGTAACGAGGTCAAAAGAGTCAAAAGTAATTCCGGAAATAATAACCATTGGATATAATTTGTTGTTGTTGATGATTAAATCCATTAAAGATTCCACCTCCATGTCGATTCCACCGCCAATTCACAGACTTGATCGTTTTCAGCCTTTTGTTCCCAAAACCCTCTGTGTCGAGCCCACTCGGTGTTTTAAGAGACACTCTCATGGCCAACCACTCCGATGATTTGGACCAACTTCTCGATAGTAACTCCATTACTCTCTCTCTCTCTCTCTCTCTCTCTCTCTCTGACTCTCTACAATCTCTTTCAATTTCATTGTTTCTCAATTTCAGGTGCTTTGGATGATTTCCAGAATCTCAACCTCGCTCCTCCCTCTCAAAGGTTCCTATTATTTCCTCAAATTTGTTAGTTAATTCTGCTCAACTGTTTGATTTTGTTTTGAATGTGTTCGTATATTAATTGGAGGCATCTAATTAGCTTCAAAGCTTTGTGCTTTACTATTTAGTATTTAGAGCTCTGAAGATTGAATTTTCCATTAAAATTTGTTAATGTTTTGTATGCTATGGTCTATGGTGGTGGAGGGGTTGATTGGTATATTAAGGAAGGAAGAATCTTTCTCTTTGTTAGTTGTAAGACTTTGAGAATTTGTCTTTCTTTGCTTGTAGGAGTGGAGAAGGAAATGGGACAGAGAAGAAGCAAGAATCTGGTTCTTTGTCCTCTGGGGTACAAGGGTTGGGCATGGGACTACCTGACTTGAAAAGCAAGAAAAAGGGAAAGCAAAAGGTTGCAAAGGATTCCCATGTCACGGAGGCTCTCGATAAATTACGAGAGCAGACTAGGGAGGCTGTTAAGGGATTGGAATCAATGGAAAAACCCACTGGACATGATTTGGGTAAGGATGCAATGGTGGAGGATTGGGTTAAGCAGTTTGAAGAGCTTGCTGGGTCTCAGGTAATTATTTTTTGCAAATTTCTTTTTTCAATTAGTTTGTTGTTTTCTGGGTGAAGTTTTGAAGAGTGAACCGATTGTAATTGTAATATGGTATTACTTGGTTTTGGTCAGTTGTGATTTTGATATGGATGTATGGTGTTCTATAAATATTGTACATGATTACTTCTCAGCTAAAACATGTTAATAGAAGATTTGGATGACCAATAATCAAAATGGTTTTTTATTTTTTTTTATTTTTAGTATCTAGTTTTAATGGTTTGATTTGTAACTAAATTATGAGAAGTTTTCTAACTTGGCGCATTTGGTTTTGCCTTTACCTCATTTGGGTGATTGGATATGCAATAAAGGCAGGTGTTTTTGATGTTTTTATATCCCTTATGGATTGAGCTTAAGCTGTATAGCCTACGCATGTGAAGTTCAGATTTCCTCTGGCTCTTAAAGTATTAGTCAACACGTCTGCACCCAGGTCATGTTGAATTACTTCCAACTGAGCCAGGACAAAAGAACTAAAATGAGTGTCCAAGTGAGTTATTGTTTTATGATGACCTTACTGAAAAATGGGCAGGCACTGAGAACATGATTGTAGGCATTCAGTTGACATTATATGACACGAGGCAACTTGGTCTATTCATTGTTGTACTCGCTCACCCTTCTTGGTGCGGTTGCAGCTTGCACATCTTTTATCCACTTTGTTAGGAAGACAATGTTGTTCTTTATATATATTTTGATTGTTTGGGAGCCTTCAGAAAACATTGTAGAGCAACTTCATGAACTTCGACTAGAAATGTTTGCATGAGATCGATTTAAAATTTTGGTGTCTTTTGTTCAGTGGACTTATTTATAGTTGGCAAGGGACCGAGTCTTAGCTTTCCCAAACGAGCAACCTGGTAGCTAGACGGTGTATACGGTGTTATAATTTAGCAGCTAGGGAAGAGGAAATGCATTGAGCCTTTGTCTGATTAAATAATCTTTGCCTCAGCAAAGCTTTGTGGAACATTCAAGATAAAGAAGTATCCAACTATCAAGAGAAATTCTGTATTGAGATAGTTATTATTGTTAGTTTAGTAATATTTTTATGCAAACTTGTGTGTCAAAATGTTGGAACAGTGCTCAGGATAGATAGTTCTGTACTTCATGTGATGCTTTTTTGTTTTTTGGGGGGTGATTCATTGGAGGATTGGGAGTGCGCTGTTGAGTTTCTTGAATCTATAATGTGCATTTATAATGGACTGGGCCCTGGGAATTGAATTGAGATAATTTGAGTTTGAGTTAGAGAGCTGTTATCATGATTCCAAAAATCTGACTTTAGAGTAAGTCATGCAGTTAGAACAGGAGACAATCTGATGACCTAAAATTGTGTTATTATTCCTTTTCTGTACGTGTGAAAGGTGCAAATGTCTTAAACATGATCGGGTATAATGTTTTGACAAATTTTGCTTGCTTCACTTTAGGCAAGAACATAGGTTGATACTTAATTTTACTAAGTGCATACAGATGCATTCTTGGCTGAGATTTAACAGCAGAGAGATTTAACTGGGAAGCTTGGCTGTTGAATGTGTGAGAATTTTCATGAATTTTGGTTAAAATTTTATGTAATCGAAGTTCTATTTGATCAAATGTACTTTGTTATGTGCACTAGTGCCTGAAAACAATGGGCTCTTCTCTTGCAATTGCAGCGAGCTTATGTTTTAACAGATTGAATAGATTTCAGAGTCGCTGCTCATATACTAAAATGCGTCCCCTCATATTTGAATTTCTGTTGGTTTATGATCTAAAAAATCTTGGGAAATAACTTTCATTGTTATTTTATATCTAGGACATGGAATCTATTGTGGAGACCATGATGCAACAGCTTTTGTCTAAGGAGATTCTTCATGATCCTATGAAAGAAATTGGAGAGAGATATCCTAAGTGGTTGGAAGACCATGAAGGTAGTTTGAGCAAAGAAGAATATGAACGTTACTCCCACCAATATCAACTGATAAAACAGCTTAATGAGGTTTATGATAATGATTCCAGTAACTTCACCAAGATTCTTGATCTTATGCAAAAAATGCAAGAATGTGGTCAACCTCCAAGTGACATTGTGCAAGAGCTTGCCCCTGATTTTGATTTAGCTAGCCTTGGGCAATTGTAAGTACTCTTCTTTTTGTTATTACTGCAACTGAAACATGATTCATACCCAATTTTCTGGCACTAGTGTCTGCACATACTTTTCATACGAAGATGGACTAGATTTGTAATTGTTGTTGTTTTCATTTATTTCTCTTTATACATGCCATCTCAAGCGGAGGGCAAGCCACAAGCATAATTTGACATTTATTACTTTTTATGGATATACAAAACTTCTGGTGCTGACTGTTTTAGTTTGACAAAATAACAATTTCTTTGAAATGTAGACTTGTTCAGTTTTATTTGATATGGGAAGCTGTCCATTCCTCGCTCCTTAGTTTGCTTGGTCGACATACTTACTATCAATGTTACGCACTGAAGTACATGAAAATTTAGATTGCTTTTGATACTATTCTTTGGGGTGGGTTTTATTTTTGGGGCCTAACCAGTATCTTCACTCGTGCAGGTCTCCAGAGATGCTGGAATCTCAGCAAAATTGTTGTATAATGTGAAGCAATACCCTCTAGTCGTTTGTCTGTGCCGCGATTGCAGATATTCTTTTAATATCTTTGTTATAAATAAAGTTATTCAACTTGAATATTAGTTTTATCATTTTGTTACTTTGTGGACACTGATGAGAATGTTATCCAGATCAAAAATGTGGGGATGAGGTATGCAGGGCTGCTACTCATGATGCTTTTGTTCATTACGCTTTAACTTGTATCTGTCTCCATACAAGAGTTACATATGAAGCACCATATATTATGTTTTTAATGTGTAAAAGGCTTACATTGGTAGAGGAATCCTCTGGGGATGTTATGGAGGAGGCTGCTGCATCCATTGCATTTTTGAACTTTGAACATGTGTTATTAACGCAATCCATAGGGTATATATTTATTTCCACTAAAAGTCAATATGAAAAAGAAATAAAGTTGTTTAAGAATGAAATGAATGAATAAATGTTGGTATAGAAATTACAAAATAGATTCAGGGCAGTATGAATCATGAATGTGGAATAGCCGAATAGGTAGCTAAGCATCAGCTGGTGCAATCCAGTGCCTGCCGTTCACGAAACTCTTTACAAGAAATCGATGGGCCGATTCGTAATCCAGCTCTCTTGCCCACGACACACCTCGAACGTTTTTAGACCCCGGACCCCAGCATTTATACACGCCAAAATATGCCGTCCTACATAGTTAATAAATTGTTGGATGTTAAAGTTACAAAAAAAACATTGATTAGCTGGCTCAAAGAAAATTTTCCAAATCATTTCTCAATTTTCAGTCATTGGCAGCTAATAATTACCAGTTATGATTACATGAAAATCATGAGCAGAAAAGGTTTTATTGATTTTCCAATTTCAAACATAAAAAGCAAAGAATAAGAGACTAAATATGGCTCAAATTTATCTTTTTAATCATTTTTTGGTCATTATTTGTCTACCCAAATTAAGATAGTTATCATATTGGCAACTTTGTCTATTTAGCTTTTTTTAAAAGGCATGTTTTGTTGACTAATTGTTGCCCTTAATTAAGATTGACCAATAACAATAAGATGGGTGTGAGAAGATTACTTGTTTTTGTTGCTGACGTGGTCCCAGTCATCCCATCCACCATGTGCAACCAAGTCATCAAAATAAGTGTACGAATAAACGATCCTGGAGTACTGGCCCATGGCCCGACCCACGTAGATTGGACCCGTACCCGTCACCCTGCATCTCACGAAAGCAAAGCCTGTCTTCTCATCGGGCGATTTTCTATCATGGGCCGCAATTGACCCGAATCTTGTGGCTATTGAGTGTAGCTCGCAGTCCTGTACCGATTAACTAACTTCCATGACCAATCAAAATTAACTAAAAAAAAAATCCTCCAAAATGGCACCATAATACAGCTACCTTATTTAAACTTATGATCTTATATTTATTTGGCAGACATATGAATTCTCTATAACATTTTGTAATTGAATTCTAAAAAAGTTCAAATTCTTGATTAATTTAGGAAAATCATGTAAACAAGAATTATTGTTTGATTTCTTTTATCAATGTGAAGTAAGTACAGAACATGCAAATTTTATTTGAGATCCCTCGTCAGCACCTATAATTTTGAAAATAAAGTATATATCTTTTACATTTCTAATGTGACATGTGAAATCAACTAATATATAAATGGGGTATAGAATATTGACCTACAAAAAGAGAATAAACCCTACCAATTCATGCACGACTACAAATTCGAAAGCTAGCTAAGTTACACCAATTAAAAGAAAAAAAGCTCTCTTCCTTTTTAAACTTGGTTCAGCAGTGAGAGCGACCCAACCAGCAGAGAGTCACAGATATGAGATATCCAAAGTGAATATATGGCACATCCTTTAAGTACTGGTTCAAGCTTTACAAGCACTCTTATATATCTTTTATCATTCACAAAACAAAGCACAGGCCACAGGGTATAATGTGTTGTATAATAATTGGTTAAGTTGCTCCCACATGGATGAATGATGAACAATGTTTGAATTTCTAACCACGGGGTGATCATAACGTACATAACAGATTAGAGAGAAGACACTGCCAAGTGTCAATAAACGTAAGTGATTTGTCTTTCATGTTTTACCTTGTACATGGATCTGCCATTGCCAAAAATGAAGTCTATAGAGCCTTCAATGTAACACTCCTTAAAGTAATGCCGTCCAGCATCGTCACAGAGAGTGTCTTGGGCCCCGTAGAATCCACATCCGGAGAAGTACGCCTTGTCGCCTGATATGCGAAACGCTGCCGCTTGCCATCCTTGCATTCCCGGCAGTGGTGCCGGTGCCGTGTTCTACATACACGATACATCATCAAAACTTTTAATTTAGTACTGCAAATTAATATACATGCGTTACACAGAAGAGAAAATAAATGACGATGAGTTCATTGATTAGATGTATGTATGTACCGTGAAGCTGATATTCCTAGCAGAGAAATAATGGGCATAAACAGTGACAGAAGCAGTTTGGTAAGTGCGCAACTGTTGACCGTCTGGTCCACGATCACATGCTCGATCATGCCACTCTATCACTGTTAACTCTCTCCCTGCTCCTTGAAACGTTATATACGGCTTCGTTGCCGGCACCACCACCTTCTCTCTGCATTCACGTACGCCGCCGTTAATTTCATGCATTGACTACTTTGACTTGTACACATAACCAACAACTAAACAGAGGTATATATATAAGTGTAGAGGATTGCGTACATGTAAAATCCGGCACCGATTTGAATCAGTACGTTCATTCTGTTGTTTTCCGGGACAGAATCAACGGCAGCCTGGACGGAGAGGAACTCACCCAAGCCACTAACATCAACGGTGATGACACGGTGGCCGACGGGTCCAACCCACTTGTGGTGATGGTGGTGGTGGTTGGTCGTAGAATAATTAGCATTGCTACTACCTGCAGAAACTGAGCTTTTCAATAGTGAAAGAGACAACAATAAAGAAGCAGAAATGCAGAACACGTAGTAGAAGAACGAATTAGAATTTAGAGACACCATTAATTAAAATAGCACTAAAAAAACAGTCAGTCGATCAGAGGATTGCTGAGAATGATTTTGATTTCGAGAGAGAGATATTCAGAGAAAGGTAAATAAATAATGGAGACACATTTATAAGCTAATGATATGTTGAGAGTTGAAGGAAGATCGACATTCTCATATAATAGTATTAAAATGTCATGATCATGAAGAAGAGAATGAAATAATAATTGTAACGGTCATATTTTGGTTGGCTGTCTCAAAGGGTTCATTTACGGTCATAGTTAGGCCTGGATTGGATTATACACGAGTCTCCATGTCTCCATGTGAGGTTGTATTTCTTTTTTGACTTTTCTTCGCTTTAATAATTAATATACTGTATACCAGGTAGCAAATGTTTCTTCTTCTTCTTGTATTTCTTCTTCTAGATAAATAAATAAAAATTTAATTTAATTTCTAAATAAAGATGATTAAAAATGATATATTGATCAAATTAACGGTTTGTTTGAAGTATATATATGTTGTATGCAAACATACTTTGTATAATGACTAAAATAGTTATCCATAGAATTTTTAGATGATAATGAATTGATCAATTAAATATGAAAGCTAAGTTTTTTTAGAAAAATCCACGACATATTGACATGTCAAGGAAAAACAGCAAAGACATGCAAGAGTATCCACTACCGTAGTTTTATATATAACCGTTCAATATATACAAATAAACTCAAACGGTAACTTTAACAATCGTATAGTCCAGAGGTGGTGTGGTGGTGACTGATGAATAATGATGGTCCAGGTATGGTTTAATAGTATTCTGTATTGTATAGTCTGCAGTGCAGTTTATCTATTTCTGGTCCCCGAATTGGGTGACCCACTTTATCAATATCTATTTTTTTCGAACGTTATTCCTGAATCCTGAATTAGGGCAAGAAAGAAGAGACAAAATCACTATTAACTCGTACAGAGATTTTCCATTGGTGACGAAAATGCCACCGCGAATGTTACAGAAGTCATTTACGATTGATTGGTCTCACACTCTCATTGTAATTTTTGGCCCCCACAAATATAAAAAATTAAAAAGTTGCAAAACAGACCCTCCTTTTCACGTTTTGATCAGAATGGTCTGCTGTGATTGCCGCGATATTGGCTCCCTCGGGCCTCGTGTAGTTAAATCATGCCCGTAATTTCTTCTTGTTAAGATAATTTATTATTTATGGTTATTAGCTGAAAATAAATTTTATAATGTAATTATTAATCATCAAAATTTTGTATACAATAAAAACAAATTTCATAACAAGTATTGTGATTATTTTTGACAATTCTTACTATTTTTTTTTAGAATTTTTAATTTATAAGATTTTTTCCTTAATTTTTATTTTAAGTACTAAGTCAAATATTAGAATAAATTCTAACAATTAAGGTTAGAGGGAATTGCATGAAATGATCACGTTTTTTATTGAGTTATTGTTTTTAGTAAAAACTTTAATTTTTCTTAAAATCATCATCTTTAACCATGAACTTCCAAATATACCCTCATTTTTGTTTTATGTGTCCCAGATTTTCCCACCCAAATTTTACAATTTCTCACGCTCTCTCTCTCCGTTTTTCAATTTCTCATGCTCTCTCTCTCTCTCGCTCTCTGTTTGTTCGCTCTATCTCTCTCGCTCTCTCTGTTTGTCTGTTTGATCTGTAATTGTTTTACTTCTTCTCTTTCAAACTTTGAGTGGAACAAACCGATTTGTTTCTTCTCTCTGAAACCGTGTTCTCTTTTGCTTCTTCTCTCTCAAATCGTGTTCTCTCACTCTGAATAATCGAGCTTCATCTCTCTGAAAACCGAGGCTGCAAATCTGGTCTGAAACTCGTGGGTCTTCCTCTCTTCAGGTAGATCCAGATCAGAAACCTAGCATTCAGCTCTTTGTTAAAGTAGTTGAAGGTATGTATCCATTTCCTACTTGTTTTTTGCAAGAATGAACAAGTTTAATTTGACAAAAAATAGAATGGTTTAGATTTTGAGTGAAACCCAAGGACTGTCAATTTTTGTTCTCAGGTTACATGATAGGCCATTTAAAATATAATGTTACATGCCAGTTCAACAACATGTTACATGGCAGTTCAATTTAATGTTACATGCTAGGTTATTTATAAAGTTACATGCTAGATTATTTTTGAAGTTACATGCTAGGTTATTTTTGAAGTTACATACTAAGTTATTAACTTACATGGTAGGTTATTTATGAAGTTACATGCTAGATTAATTTTGAAGTTACTTGCTATGTTAATTTTTAAGTTACATGCTAGGTTATTTTTTAAGTCACATGCTTGGTTATTTATGAAGTTACATGGTCTGTTATTTATGAAGTTACATGCCAAGTTGATTTGTGAAGTTACATTCCATCCAAGTCCTATTTTTTTACATGTAAATTCATTTTAAAGTTACATGTCAAATATTTTTAATGTCAATTACTTGACTTGTAGGATTATGGATGAAACGAAATTGGTCATCCATCATGGTGGAAGTTGGATGGGTAATTATTATGAGGGTGGTATGACAAAGTGGGTCAATGTTCCTAGATGTGTAAGTTATGATGGGTTGGTGAAGTTGGTAGAAGATGTTGTCAAAGTTGATGGTGCTAGGTACAACTTACAATTATGGTCATCGGTGTTTACAATTAGTGGTACTGCTCATCCGAGAACTGAGAATGACAATGACGTGTCATGTATGATGAATGTAGATAAGCTATTACCTGAGGTTTTTATCTCTGTTTTTGCGAAGGAAACAACAGATTGTGTGCAAGATGACAACCTATGTAACCTACCTACTTCACAACCCGTGTATGGCGGGTTTCTCCGGCAACTGGCAGGATATGGGTCCATTCCAATTGTAGACCTAAGTGTATGTAACGATGAAACCATTGACGATGAAGAGAACAATCAGTGGCCGGACTCCGATAACAGTGATGATAGCTCGATACCCAACGTTGGCAGAGGTAGTCACGACGATGAATATTGGCATGATGGTGTGGGTTGTGGTTCTGGAAGTGCTGAAGGACATGGATGTGCTGGTCCATCGGGTTTTGCTACATTTAACGGTGTTTCCTTTCGAGAGGATGGTTTGGGTGACGATGTTGATCAAACTTCTGAACATGCTTCCCTACGAGCTTAGCTTATTCATAGAGCAGAAATGTATTCTTTTGAACCCATTAGCGTGGAGGAAGGTTGTTCAAATGATGGCCGATTATACAAGGGTAGAATATTTCAATGCAAGAAAGATCTGAAGGGAACGTTGAATATGTATGCATTGAAGGAAGGATTTGAAGTGCGAATTAAAAGGTCTAGCAAGACATGTTATGAGGTTGGATGTAAGGATGACGAGTGTGATTTCCATTTACATGGAATTAAGATGCAAAAAGAAGAATATTGGGTGGTTCGAATGTTCTAAAGGATCATACGTGCAATATCGATGGTTTCCATGCACGTCTTCGACAAGCAAATTCATGGACTGTCGGTGAACTATTATCACCAAAGTTGTAAGTACACGGACACTCTCTAAAACCCAAAGATATCATGGTCGAAATGCAAGTGGAACATGGACTACATTTGTTGTATTCAAAGGCTTGGAGAGCAAAGGATCATGCAGAGGCATCTGTTTTTAGTCCTCCCAAAGAATCATTCAAGTTGTTGCCTGCTTACTATCATCGATTGGAAGAAGTAAATCCAGGGACTATTACGGCATTGAAAACAAATGTTGCAAATCAATTTGAATATATGTTCATCGCTCATGCCGCATCACTTCATGGATTTCGTACCGTGATTCGACCAGTTATTGCAATTGACAGTACTCATTTGAAGGGTAAATTTTCAGGTATTATGTTTGTAGCTATATGTTTGGATGCAAACAACCAGGTTTTTCCTTTGGCATATGGCTTTGGCGACGTTGAAGATGAAATGCCATGGACATGGTTTTTGAATGAGCTTAAAAATGCTATTAGTAGTCCTGAGGATTGTATGATCATATCCGACCGCCACCTCGGTATCAAGGTTGCAATGGAGAAAGTGTACCTAACGTACCACATGGATATTGTGTGTTTCACATGGCTCAAAACATCAAAAAAGATTACAAAAGGAAAGATGTGAGCCTTCTTTTCAAACAAGCATGGAAGGCATACCGGAAATCTGAATTCAAGGAAACGCTGTTGGAGATGATGAAGGTTAATAGGGTAGCATTCGAAGAATTAATGAATGTTGGTCCCGAAAGGTGGTCTCGTGCTTACTCTCCTGTTAGGCGTTATAGGTTGATGACCTCTAGCATTGCCGAGTCGATGAATTCATGTTTGGTACATGCTCGTCAAATTCCAATAACAACCATGATTGAGTTTATTAGAGACATGCTCCAGAAATGGTTTTATAAGCATCGAACCAAGGCTGAAAAAACTCGGACACAATTGACTCCATTGGCCACTGAATTCATAAAAGAAAGAAACATTGATTCAGAAAAGTACATGGTTTGTCCAATTGATTCTGTTAACTTCAATGTTAAGGATGGAAATAAAGATGGTTTGGTAAACCTTTACGAAAAGACTTGTAGCTGTGCGAAATTTGAAGTTGATAAACTCCAATGTCGACATGCATTAGCTGCAATAAGGTTGATATCATCTTCTTCCATTGTAATTTGTCTTCTTACCTATTTGATTCAATTAATTACTCATAATCTTTTCCTTTGTAGGTATGCGAAGAAGCCTTTACCCGATTATTGTGGGGATTGCTACAAAACCACAAGTTGGGTTGAAGCATATGCAGGGACCATTTTCCCTGTTCGGAATCCTAGTGATTGGAATATTCCTGAATGTATGCGATCAAAGGTTGTTCTTCCGCCTCCTTTTCGTGCGCAAGCTGGAAGACCAAGAAAGAAGAGATTTAAATCTTTCGGAGAACATGGTAATGGAAAGACTAGAAATTGTACGATTTATAAAAAATTGGGTCACAACCGATAGAATTGCAGGAATCCACAGCCTTGTCAGGCTCCTCCACCATGCCCATCTGCATCATCTACAACATCCGTAAAATCGAAACGACCACGTAGACCTTACAGATGCAGGAAGTGTGGAGATGAATGTCACAATTCACAAAAGTGTCCATTGGCACAAGAAGAAGTTGGTACATTCTAGATTTGACTGTACCAGTGATGTAGACTTTATGAAGCTGTTATTGAATTTGATAGTTGATTTACAATGTTTTCATTTCAGAATACTCCAGTAATGTTACATGTTAGAAGTTACATACCAGTTGAAAATGATGTTACATGCTAGTTCAAAATGAAGTTACATGATAGTTCATAAATAATTGTATTTCAGAATACTCCAGTAATGTTACATGTTAGAAGTTACATGCCAGTTGAAAATGATGTTATATGCTAGTTCAACATGAAGTTACATGATAGTTCATAAATAATTGTATTTCAGAATACTCTAGTAATGTTACATGTTAGAAGTTACATGCCAGTACAAAACCAAGTTACATGCTAGTTCAAAATGAAGTTACATGATAGTTCATAAATATTTGTATTTCATAATACTCCAGTAATATTACATGTTAGAAGTTACATGCCAGTTGAAAATGATGTTACATGCTAGTTCAAAATAAAGTTACATGATAGTTCATAAATAGTTGTATTTCAGAATACTCCAGTAATGTTACATGTTAGAAGTTACATGCCAGTTGAAAATGATGTTACATGCTACTTCAAAATGAAGTTACATGATATTTCATAAATATCTGTATTTCAGAATACTCCAGTAATGTTACATGTTAGAAATTACATGCCAGTTGAAAAAGATGTTACATGCTACCTCAAAATGAAGTTACATGATAGTTCATAAATATTTGTATTTCAGAATACTACAGTAATGTTACATGTTAGAAGTTACATGCCAGTTGAAAATGATATTACATGCTACTTCAAAATGAAGTTACATGATAGTTCATAAATAATTATATTTCAGAATACTCCAGTAATGTTACGTGTTAGAAGTTACATGCCAGTTGAAAATGATGTTACATGCTAGTTCAAAATGAAGTTACATGATAGTTCATAAATAATTGTATTTCAGAATACTCCAGTAATGTTACATGTTAGAAGTTACATGCCAGTACAAAACCATGTTACATGCTAGTTTAAAATGAAGTTACATGATAGTTCATAAATAATTGTATTTCAGAATACTCCAGTAATGTTACATGTTAGAAGTTACATGCCAGTTGAAAATGATGTTACATGCTAGTTCAAAATGAAGTTACATGATAGTTCATAAATATTTTCATTTCAGAATACTCCAGTAATATTACATGTTAGAAGTTACATGCCAGTTGAAAATGATGTTACATGCTACTTCAAAATGAAGTTACATGATAGTTCATAAATAATTGTTACATTAGCAAATTCATTTCAAAATGGGACTCCAGTACAAATTCATTCGTACAGTTCCAGTAATGTACACCGTCAAGTCAAGAAACCTATGAATCTGCCGGTACATTGTTAGCATAAATTTCTAGGGCCATTTCCTCCTTAAAGCTGGGGTTGTTTTTGGTTTCCCACCCCTAAAAACATTTACGACGCATCAATATGTCTGCATATCGGCATGTGAAGACACCACAACTATCACTGTCTAGTTGTGCTGGTAGCTTCTTCGGAATTGATTGTTCAACAACAAACATCATCCCATCAGGTGCTATGCCTCTTTTGCAAATTTGGCAAAGAAATTGTGAGGCCTCTTAAAAATCCGCCAGCTCTTCAAACGGGGATGACTGTGACACAAGTTGTTCCCCACCAATTCAACTAATGAGCTGCAGGCTTTCATCGCCCAGAACTGACATTTCATAAATTTTTAACAATTTAACTACACAAGTTCCAGTAATGTTACATGCTACAAGTTACATGCCAGTTCATAATGAAGTTACATGCTAGTTTAAAACAAAGTTGCATTGTAGTTCATTTAATCATAAATTTTGGAAGACTAATCTAATGAACAATTCCAGTAATGTTACATACTACAAGTTACATGCCAGTTCAGAATGAAAGTACATACTAGTTGAAAACAATGTTACATGCTAGTTCATTAGTTGAAAAAATATGGAAGACTAATCTAAGACACAATTCCAGTAATGTTACATGCTACAAGTTACATGTTAGTTCAAAATGAAGTTACATGCTAGTTTAAAACCGAAGTTACATGCTAGTTCATTTAATCATAAATATTGGAAGACTAACCTAATGCATAATTCCAGTAATGTTACATGTTAGAAGTTTCATGCTAGTTTAGGATGAAGTTAAATGCTATTTGAAATTGAAGTTACATGCTAGTTCATTTAATCACAACATTTGGAAGACTAATATAATGCACAATTCCAGTAATGTTAAATGCTACAAGTTACACGCCAGTGCAAAATGAAGTTACATGTTAGTTAATAATGAAGTTACATGCGTCAATAACATTTAAAACCTTACCAATAATGCTCAAGGGAAGCCGTATAAGTTATAGTGTGCGACGACCTTCCTTGATGCATTTGCAGACCGGAGACCTTGGTGTAGGTAGTGTATTGTCATCATATACACATAACTTCCCCATGGAAAAGAATCGAAGGATTTTAGATCCTCCATTAATGCAAACAACCATAATGACACTTTCCTCCTCAAATCTTGTCCAAACAAAACATTATTGGCAATCAATACCAGGGCCATCTTCAAACCATCCTTTGGTTCTTCAAATTGACCACTCATAAACTTTCCCCATACATGTTTCAGTTGTAGATTCCCATCCCCCCCCCCCCCCCTAAAAAATCATGTCAGACATCACCCTAAATTTAAGGTCTGTGACCAAACAAAATTCTCTTTTTGTGAATTTTACCACTTTATCATCTACCAAAAAGTGGAATTCATCCTCACGAGTCACTCCAGGTATACATATCTGCCTCAACATCAAGTTATGCATTACGCCAGCCGAAAAAGTCACCTCTTTCGGGATGGCAAGTAGGTGCCCAAAACATGTCTTCTGTAACGCACCCAATTGTTTTACTTGTTTAAGTACCTTAGCAATCTCCGGCAACCCATTCAAACTGCTGTACAAATTTGTGGTGGATTTTTTTAACCAAAATTTCCTAGGTTTAATTAGGAAATCTTCAAAATTCATATTCTCCATCTGCAAAAGCAAAAAAAATAAAAAAATACATTATAATTACGAATTCCTTGGTTTTTGTTTTTGAATTATTCTAATCATAACAGTAATCTATGTATTCTGAAGTTGAACAATATGTATATATATCAATGGAAAAAATTGACATACAATTTCGGGTCAAACCACACCAAGCATCGCAATTGATCTAAAATTTTTCAAAATTTCTTTGTTCAAAATCAATATCAAAATCACCCCAAACACACATATAAAAATTATAGTTTCAAAACTTTAAGTATCAATCATCATCAACTCTCTATTAATTCATTTTAATTTATAAGTACCAAATTTTCTCAAACGAACAAATTCCAGACTATTGGAATCGACAAAAACTGAACATAAAAACACACAAAAATTACCTCAGTCGAGAACCTGGCGAGATGAAGAAGAAGATTGCGATGACAAAAAAGAACAAGATTCACGTTTCGGATTTCAAGAAACTGGTTAGATAAAGAAAAAGCTTGCGACGACGACGCGAGGGAGCCACAACGACGAGGACCGGCACCGACAGTGACACGACGGTGACTGAGACCGACAGCGACGGCGACTGGGACCGACAGCGACGACAACTGTGACCGGCAACGACGACGACAGACAATACCTTTTTCTCTCTTTCTCTCTTTCTCTCTTTCTCTCACTTTCGTTTCTTTACTTCAATTCACCCAAATGTTTTTTACTTGATGTAAGAAAGTTAAAATTTTGGAATTGTATTTTTCACCGCCCATTTCAAATATAAGGGTAATAGTGTCCAAAAGTGGTCAATATTGATAAAAACAATTAAAAATATAATAGTGGCTAAAAACTATAACTCAATAAATTTTTAGGTTACTTATGAATTCACCCCATTAAGGTTATATGGTTTACTAAAATTAAATATATATACATTTATAGAGCGTGGACATATGTTTCAATAAGTTCAGGAATAATAAAGTTCATGAAATTTTATGTATTTTTTGTATTGTAATCTTAATTTAATGCAAAAAAACCATAAACTTGGAAAAGCGTGTCAGAATTTATTAAAAAGTAAAATAAAATAATTTCATATATACTTGGTCCATGGGTCTATTTTTCATGTATGTTGCTGCCAAATTTATTTAACTTAAACGAGAGGCAATTATATGCGAAAAAAAGTGCAAATAAATAAGTAGTCAAAGTTGTTAGTAGAGACTATAGAGGAAGTTGTGTGAATGATTTAATGAAGCAATTCTGTATCAATTCAATACGTGCCTATTTTTTCTTTTCTTCTCTATACTCTCTTCTCTTTTCTCTTTTCTAAAAAAACCAAAAATAAATAAATAAATATATATATACAGTACAACAAATTATACACAAAAAGACCATGACAATTCACGCGGACCCAAATCTTGTCCAGCACCAAAAATGAATGAAGCAGCTCCATAGTTTAGAATCTGTCCAAACATGTCTGGATTTGAGGTCCCGACATGAATCAATCATGACTGAGTTTGAATTAAGTGTTCATCAGTACAACTTGTTGAATCCAGGAGGTGGTGGAGATTCTCCTAATCTTGGAAAAAACGTTTCCCTTTCAAGTGATACATGAAGACTTGAAACAATCTTAGAAAACGATGCCCACAAAACAGGTGCACTACAAAATGCATAGCCAAACACGGATAGCGCTCTCACAACACCGTTGGTGTACCAAGGACATGCCATGACCAAAAGCGTACCAACTATCAATAGCCAAGGAGCCATAACGGGCAGCATTGGCAATAAAAATGAGTTAACAGCTACGGATGAAAGTGCAAATGAGCCAAGCAAGTATAATGACCAGCCTAGCACGGTATGCAGCGTCCGAGGTACAAGAAAGAATGGTATAATGTATGCAGCAAGAATGCACCATATCGCTATTAATTTAATGCCGGTTTGAATCATAGAGACGTTCTTGTCCCCACGCCGATAGCACAGCTTTGGGATGCTTGGCCGTGCTAGCTGAGTTACGGTTATTACTCCAAGATAAAATACTGATTGGATTAGCACCATTGTCATCTCATCACCATACCTGTATACATAAATTTGCACTAATTTTAACTATGTTATGAGATGCTAGAAAGTGTGAATTATCACCAAAATAATTGATCAATAAAAGTGCATTCAATTTACCCTAGAGTTTGACGACGATTTTCATGCCATGTAAAGCCTAATGGTAGGACAGGCCATGCCCACCAATACCATGGTTTCATCCATGGTGCACTTGGGAAAGTAATTACGCTGTTTGGTCCGCAGGGTACGCTCCATCGCAATTTAAGATCTAGAAGCCAAAAAAATTGAACATGATTTTGATGGTCACATTGGCAAACAAGGAGCTAATTAAAAAGTAATAGTTCAAAGAAAAAAGAAAACAGATCCGATAAAATATTAAATTGTACTAGTTTTACTCACAGTAATACGAGGCATCCATTTGATAGCCCAAAGGAAGTCTGTAGCTTCCATCAAGCTTGGAGCCATTGGCGGGAGGATGGAACATTGGCTCGTCAAGTAAGTTGGGGAAATAGCTAACAAGAAAACCCTGGTCTGCACCATCGGAGTTTTTTCTACCGGTTTCCAATTCATGGAGCATATTATTGAACACTGCCTTTGATGGCTGCAATTTTGATCAGATTCATCGATAAACACAATTAGAAATGTATATCAAAAAAATCATTGGATTAAAAGTCCTTCAGCATTGTGGGAGGAACTGTTATTACCTCCAAGACAAAGAGACCAGTATGGAAGATGCAGGGGTTGATAAAAACAGCACAAAACTGTCCACATTGGAAGAGCTCATCGGTGTTTTGAAGGAAGAGATTATCGGCATCAAGCATGACCACTCTGTCGTAGTCCGATAGATTCCACGCATAGAGTTTGTTCAATGTCAGCTTGAATCTCTTGTTGAAATTACGCTGATCCATGTACGGATTCTTAAGGTTCTCTACTCTCACCACTCTCGCACCATCTTCCTCTTCCCTATACCACAAAAACAAAATTGGTCACACCCGGATTCACGTTCTTCTTAGCTAATCAACACATCATCGGATTCAAAGAACACAAACAACTAATTAAGTTCCATTTATTATGCAATATGTTAATCACCAAACTATATCAATTGCGAGTTTCAATCTTTTACTTGTAACAATAATGTAAATTGTACGTGATTGACATCAGACCTGATCAGCATACATAATTCATAGTTGGCTCATGGCTGGGTTGAATTTAATGTGATCGTGATTTGTGCACATGGAAGCAATTTGTTGTCATTGAATAAACACTAGTAATGGGTCAGAGTTGGGTCATTTTGTTGATATGTATATATGAGAAATGCTCCTATATAAAGGTTGCTAGTAATGGAGACAAACACCGATCCCACATGCCTCCCTCAACTATTTTTTTATACTGTTTATCCATATATCTATACCAGAAGCTTTTATGTGGTAGGATTCGAACCTTTGACTTGAAAGTCATTTGACCAAACCTCAAATTCGTCAATCTATCGGTTAAACTATGTCCTTGGGGACATCTCACATCTGCCCCCAACTACTACTATAATATCTACCAGCATCCCCTCCTAGACTCAGCTTCCTGGTTTTGAACCTCTCAAATTGCATACCAAAACATTAATTATGAAGAATTTTGACAGTGAAAATATCTACCATATAACAGTAAATGTCAAATATCAAATAATAAAGGTAGTGTAGGCATTTAGACATTTACACTATGATATGAATTATGATAGACACACTTACCTAACTCCACGTACTGTCACATGGGACACATTAAAATCTGTGTCTACCAATCCATGAAATCAATTTTTGACCAAATGGATAACTTAACAACGTTCCAAACAAAATCAGATTCTATACAGCTTTTTTTTCCTTCTTGTTTTCAACCGATAATAGCCAAACTTTCTTCCGAAAATCACGCAACAAATTGAAAGTTGAAACCAAGTGATTGCATTTGGGCTGGATTACGTTTTGAATTATTAAAAGGACACAATAATCCTGATTGGTTGGGTCATAAGTTTTTTGGACCATTTCAAAGCAAGACAAACAAGAAATTAATCACGTAACCTTTTGGTTGGCCAGTAAAAGTATTATATAAATTATTGTTTTTGATAAGTAAATGCAAACGCTATATATCTCTACCCATTATTATATATAGAGAAGATGATGAATCATATCATTTGTGTATTTAGTTACTTAATTTGTAAAGGACCTCTATAGATTGACACACAATTAAAGAGTACAGACTACAGCGACAGATTATTATTATTATTATATTATAAAAAGATCAAAGGAAGAAGCTGGGAAACTACCAAACCAAACACACAACTACACAAGCAAGTCACGAGAAGAATCCAGGGGAGGTTAGTTTAGATCAGACCCTATGTCTGAACATGGAAACTCCCTCCAACAGTCCAACGTCACGTGTCACTCACATGTTCTCATCATCTCCGTTAGAAAACTACGAGTCCACATCCAAGGATCAAAAGGATTTTATTTTGTTTTCAAAAAGGGTAAAACCGTAAAATAGTTATATCGTAAAATGGCATATGAACCGGAAGAGAAGACATGCCAGCTAACGTTTTGGTTTTATATGCATAAAAAAAAGGGGAGTCACGACCTGTCTTTCTCAGGCAGTACACATCTGTCTCTCTAGGGTAAAATCGTAAATTCCATATGTTAATTACACCGGAAAGATGAAAAATAGTAAAGATTGGGGAGACTTACAGGGCACGAACCCATCGGAGAGGAACGTCGAGGGAGGCAATGACAACAATATCAGCGTCCACGCCGAGCTTCACAAGCGATCTGATCATGACACGTGTAGCCACGTAGAATTCGTAGTCTCTCGGCGTCCCCATGTACATCATCGTCGCGTACGCGTTCTTGTGTCGCGGCTGCCTCAGCGACACTATTTCATTATTATACTCCGCCGCCGTCGTTTCCACCAATGCTAGAAACATTAACAAAACCTTCAAGACCCCTGATCCAGAAGAACCGCTTTTTTGCTTCTCTCTCAAACCCATATTCTCTCTCTCTCACTTTGAACTTGAAACGTTAAAACTTAAAAGTTCAAACAACCAATCGTCGTTCTAAAAATATTATGAGAATCAAAGAATTAAATGCTCGCGTGACAATGGTAATTTGGGAAACTCCTGATGTTTCTCCATCTCTTTTATGCACCCGAAGCTTTTCTTCTGTCGTCAGAACTCAGAACTCAGAAGCAAAAGCGCGGCTGTGAGAGAGAGATAATTTTTTGGTTTGGTAGCAGCCAAGAAAGACTTTTATAAGAGTAAATGGTAATATTCAGAGAATTCAAACAAGGACCACTAAGACATCCAGCCGTTGATTTAAAACAAGGCGACACATTTCAACGGTTGTGATCATCTGTTTTGTTTCAACTGTACGGTTTGATTTTTATATAATATTCGAAGACTATAGCGCGGTAAATACGTGATTTTGTTTGAGCAAATGATATTCACTTTCACTTTTGGACAAATATCGTTACCACCAAGCGACAAATTAGAGATATTTTGAGAAATTTGGACTTGGGACTTGTACCTTCTAGACTTTAATTAGCTCCACGTGTGACGTGTCCTGCTGCTTTAATGTTAATTATCAAGTGTTGTTTTACGCGATTAAATTTTTAAAAGGGTTTTAACCATTTGGTTCCGATATAATTAAGAAACCGTTATTATTTTATTTCTTAATTGAAATTTTATTAAACCGATTCTTAAATAATTGAAAATAACTTAAATTAGTCTTATCAACTATTTTGATTAATGGTAGGATTAAATTGAATTATTTTTAATTATATAAGAATCAAATTGATGAAATTTCAATTAAGAAGTAAAAAATCACAATTTGAAATTAGATTGTTATTATTTTATTTTATTTTATTTTATTTTTATATTTAATTGAGTTAGATTAATTATTATTTTTTTTATTTTTAAATACAGTATATTTCGAGAAATAAATAAACTATTGTTTATTAAAATTAATATATTCCTTATATATTATATGAAAAACATTATAAATTTCATAATTCAAATACAGTAAAAGTATCTAAATAACCTAATTTAAATAAATTTTTTTAATATTTATTTATTTAAATAGGTTGTGGAAGGGAAGGAGGTTGCCACTTGCCACCTCCGAAGCCGCCGTTAAGGCTCAGTTTGACATTGCTGTGCTGTGGGAAGAAGTTCTTTTGGAATTGCTGTTGGGGGAATTGCTGTGGAAATAATCAGCTGAGTGTTTGGTAAACTAATTTTTAAAAATGTTGTGAGAACTAAAAGCAATTTCAATGTGTTTGGTAAACTGATATAAAAATGTTGTGAGTGTTTAAAATTACTAAAAGAACAAAAACATCTAAATGGTACTAATTTGCTATACTTTATATTTTTCTTGTTTATTTGTATTTAGTGTTAAGTGTTATATAATTACGGTACTTTATTGAATTAATTAGTCTCATTTTTTATCCTACTTTATTTAATTAATTAGTCTTATTTATTTATTTATTTTATTCTACTTTATTTTTTATTTCATTTTTATTTTACTTTATTGAATTAATTATGGCAACATTTTTTTTGGGTACAAAAATATAAGCCCATTTTTTTTTGTTAAATTTCGTTAAAGGCAAAAAAAAAAGTTGGAAAATCAGTAAAATTTCATTTAATATCACTGTAGCGCGTTTTCTAAAAGTATAAGCCAAAATCCAAAAGCATGTATTTGTAGCTTCTCAAAAACTCAGTTGGGAGAAGATAAAAGTGACCAAAAGCACATTCTCACGATTTTACCAAACACCCTGTCTGAGGTCCAAAATCACTTTTGACCCCAAAAGCAACTGGGGAAGCAATGCCAAACTGAGCCTAAGTTACGTTGAATATCTTTTTGAGAAAAAAAATAAATTTCTTTCTTAATTTTTATTTCAAGTTGAAGTTTGGTTTAACATATTTGTTAGTGAATTTTGTTTAAAATTTCAGTTAGGGGTAAGCATGGGTTGGTTTTGATTGCGCCCAAATCAATCCGTTATTTAATTGGTTTAGTAATTTATAATTCAGTTTCAATCCAAATCAATTATAAAGCAAAACCATCAAACCAAATAAAACTCGTAAAAATCATAAAAATCAGTAATCTGGCTTTATGGTGGAGTCTAAGGGCCATTTACAATTGAGAAAGTCACAACTTTCTTTTATATTCTCTTGATAATCAATGACCACACACAGGTCTTTGATTGAAGGGTGCTCTCCGAAATACAATGAGGTGTGCCCATTAATTATCAAGAGAAAGTAAAAGAAACTTAGGTCATAACTACTCTCAATTGTAGATGACGGTTATTTGGAGAAAAATATTACTATGACATTTGGTTACCATGGTGAAATGAGAATTGAAACGGTAATTGAAATGGAAAGGAATGGAAGACTGTTTTCTTTGTTTTGTTGAGACTTTAGAATCAATATCTGAATCATTAATATTTTGTTTGGTTAACAACTGAATGAAATGGAATCAACTGTATTTTGACCAAAATACTCCTAATTACAAAACATTTATAATAACATTATATATTGGATAATAATAATAATAAAATATAAAAGTATATATAATATTATAACATATTATATATATTATATATTATATATTATCCACTGAACACTGCAACTGTAGAGCAAACAGGTCCCACGGAAGACGGCCTTCCGGAAACACACTCCGAAAAGGCAACAATTCCTCAAACCCCAGGAGGAATAGGAAATATAAATATTACAGGAAGAAGGCAATGAGATATATATCATATACATATATTATAATATAATATATAATAAAATATTATATATTATTATATAATTAGAAAATATAATGTTCATTTTGGATAATAATAATAAAATATAAAAATATAAATTATATAATATTAATATATATTATAAATAAAATATATATATTTATATACAATATAATATATGATATATATATTATATATTATTATTATTATATATATATATATTATGTAATATAATAATATATAATATAAATAATTAGAAAATATAATATATATTTTGGATAATAATAATAATACTATATATATATAATACATATAATACATATAATAATAATAATATATTTTGTATATATAATATATATATATATAATAATATAAAAGTATAAATTATAGAAATAAAATATAATAAAATATATATTATATAATATATATAATAATATATATATATTATTTTTGGAAATGAGAGTATTTTTGGAATATAGTTGTGGATGGAAGAGAAAATGTGTTAATGGAATGGACATTCCATTGGTTTTTGAATGGAATGCACATTCCACCCAAATGGTGGAATCTCCATTCCGTTGTAATTTAACAAACAAAACAAATAAAATGAATTTTCTTTCCGTTCCATTCCATTTCATTCTATCCAACCAAACACTACCTACGTTCTTTCTCATTTATTCAATTTTTTGTTAACCCTAACTTCCACCATAAAGTCATTCTATCGAGTTTTATTGGTTTTGCCTTATAAATATTGGTTTGGCTTAAGTAACAAATTACTAAACTAATTAACAACAAATGCCTAACCCTAGAGGCGGCCTTGACTTCTCGGCAGAGGCGAATGTAAGGGGGGGCCCATAGGGGCCATGCCCCCCAGCCAATGAAATTTTTAGAACATTTTCTTCTACGTATAATTGCAACCTAGTCCCTCATTTTATTAATAATATAATTTTTTTCAATTTATTTTTTATCCAAAGTAAAAATAATCTTTTTTAATATTTATATTTTTTATGATTTCATAAATTATTTCATAATCTAGCTTATATACGGGTTCAACTACTAAATTACAGGGTTAATTTTCAATCATAGAATTATAATCAAAGATTTAAAAATTTAAAAGAAATTAAAATTTAAAAGAAATAATATTCTCTTGTAATTACCCTGCAACTATACATGAACCGTATATATGTATATATTTTTATTTTTATTAGGTATTAACTATAATAAATTAAGGCTTTCTTTATTTTTTTATTATACGATATCCATTTTGTTTTAAATATTTTATATGAATTATATATTTATTAATTATGAACTATTGAAAGAGATATTGTATCTGTGCAATAAGATAAAAGATCATTTTCTCCAAAATTCTTTGATTATGTATAATTAAATGGAAATTGAAAAGAAATTTAAATAAATTTGATTATAGATTACTTTTGAGATAGAAAATATAGTCGATTTTCATTTTGATTCTCAAAATTAGTGTCAATATATTATTATTATTTTGTATCATTACCTTAAAGATTAAACAGTAATACGGTTTGGTACATTAATATATTTTTCTTGTGTGACTTGTAATATTAGTTTATGTCTTGCCTCTGTTGGAACCCCGTTCACCGGTCACTCAGCGGAACTAGGTTTTAAAATTTATACAGATTATATCTGTATCTGGGACCAATGAACTTTTGATCGTAATTATTTTTCGGAACCAATATATACAATATGCAAACACAGGAAATTGTAATCAATAAAATCAGAAAAAGAAAATCTTACCAATGTTTGGAGAATCATTCACTTTTCGATATGCTCCTGTCTGAACCACTCGATCTTCCTCGCTATCTCCCGGGATTGGTAACTGCGTGTAGACGCATCACGATCTCACGAGCTTGAATGGAGGATGTAGAGAGATTTGAAAAAATTCTTTCTTCTATATGTTTCAAAAACACACAAAATATGAAACAATATATATATATATATATATATATCTCTAATGCCTGCTCTCGCTATGCCTGCTCTCGCTTTTACACGAATATATATATATATATATATATGCATTTTTCTTGCTTTTATATGTATCTGTTGCACACACCTGCTTTTGCGCACAAAGAACAACAATTCCACTTACGTTATATATATATATCTGCTGCTTCTTTCATTTTGCACACAAAAATTATTTTGTCTCACGCCTGCACCAATAATGGTTTTGATTTATATATATATCAGGCTTCTTGTGGCACAAAATACATATATATTTATAAATTTAGCATTTGCATCCCATGTAAATTCTTCTTATTCTATTGTTTTATGTACACACCAATTTACATCCAATACAATCTCTTGTGTTATAATTGATATATATCTTTTAATTATCTTTTTCAAATATATCTAATATATTAAAAGTTATAATAAGTATTTTAAATTTAAACTTAAATTCAAATACTTAGATAAATGATTTAGTAAAAATAAAATAATCCTATTATTTATCACCTAAATCCACATATCAACTAACACCTTCAAATTAATAGTTAATTAATAATTTATAATCATCAATATAATTAAATAATATAATTATTTAATTAATTTAACTATTATTATTAATTAATTAAATAATCTAATTATTCAATTAATTCTCGAATATATACGTGTCACTTTCATAACACAATTAATTGGGCAATCCAATTAATTAACCGTGACCCTTGTTACCTAAATCGATTGGACTAGCAAGGGGACCTAATGGACCCACAGTATTTTGAGCTCCAATAATCCTCGGAATCATTAATTAAACTCTTTAATTAATATTCCTTGATTATTAACTCTATTGTTATTCGACTAAAAACCCGAAGCTGCACTCTCTCAACTGTAGACGCTTTTACACAGACCGATACAACTCGTTGTCCATCGATATAGCTATTACACATGGTGTGATCCTCCATAGTAGTTCATAATTAGAGCTGGGTCATAATTTCCGTTATACCCCTCTAATTACATATATCCTTTAAGCACCGTTGATTCTATAATGAACAATAAATCCTATTTCCTTACGGAATTAGGAGAGCGCTCATATTGTCCAAGCCCCGAATCAACCCTTAAGGGAACGACCATCCACTTCTCACAAGAAGGAGTGGATTCCACTATTGTGTACAAACATTCCCAGCCACAAGCCAAATCGTAATCCCAACATACGGAGCATATTGATCGGGAACTGCATCCTACCTCACCCATGGTATATCAAATACCACGATCTAACCTGAAGAAGTCGATAAGTCACTTATGATTAAGATCACCCATATATAGCTATCATTAGTTGATATATATGAATCTCATCGATAAACGGATCTTGGTGAGAGATTCATGTAGATCATAGCTTAGTCCTATATGATCACATCATACAAGGTGCCTCCATTCTCATATCTCCATATGAATGATTCAGGATAGAATCACCGTAAATTACGGAATGGACCGCAACTATAGATTGACCACAAATAAAGTACTCAAATTTATTTGCTATCTATGGACTCTTTAGATTGCACGTCTCTTACTGTATCCATCCGTATATGACACTCATATACACAGTTCGAGATTACATCTGGCAATCTTGGATGTTAAAGATATATGCACAAGTTTATAAAATAAATAAATAATATAATAATGGTGTGTAGGTTATATATATATTTTTTAAGAAATGGTATGTGATTATAGATTATCATAAGAATGTAAAATAAAATTGGGACATACGGTACTCTGAATCGTAGGTGGCCGCTATTCAAAGAAAAAAAAAGGCATGTTCTTTTTCCTATATTCAATTTTTTTTGTTAACCCTACCCTTCACCATAAAAAATGCTACAGTGTTATACAAATTAGACCATGTAATAAAACTTAATTATAACACACTTCTTCATAAACTTCATTATTATTGATCAAATTAATTAGTTAAGAATAATCAAAACCAATTAATTACAATGAGATTTTAAAGGGATCTTAAGAGTTAAGCCATATATTAATTTTGATTTCCTTAATGTAATTATGTGCAAAAATCAATTTCAGGTATTTAATAATTTAGATTTTTATAATCATAATTAAAGCATGTCCAATGTAAATATATAATTTTGAGTTTCTAAATAGTATTTCTATTTATTATGGGCGGCCTACTTTTGAAAAAAAAATAAAAATAATGAAATACATATGCACATCTCCAATACAATTATTTAAAATCAAATATGCATTCATTGTTTGACCAATCATAATAAAACCAATTAATTCACTCTGTCTTTTATTTTACAACTAAATGAGCTTTAATATTATTGGTGGAAAATGTTAGAAATCATAGTCACCATTTTTAGGAGAGTTTCTAAAATTAAAAACTAAACTCTATATTCTCTATTTTTTTTGTCACATCATCTCCATATTAAAGTTAGGTAATTTCATTGATGAGAGTTTTTCTAACTTTTTAATTATCTATTTTATGTGGCACTCAATTTTCTTTAAATGCATATTTGTATTAGAGAAGCTCTTATATCATTGTTAAAATATGATTGAACCCCAAAATAATATATATTAATTATAACGAAGCAAATTGTTACTTATGCTTTTATATATATAATGTGTGTATATATATTGGAGAGGGGATTCGAATTTGAGATCTCAATCAATGTTTTTTTTATTAAAAAAAATACCACATAGCACCATTTAATGTTGAGAGATATAAATATGTATTACACTAATTCTAGTCAACCCAAAAATTTAACTAAAATTTCAACCAAAATGATGTGGCAAGTGATTTTTTCATTAACCACATCATCACATATTTTGTGTGGTGATGACAACTCACTTGCCACAATATTTGGGTTGAACTTTGAGCTATTTTTTTTGGGTTGTCTAGTACTACTCTATGTATTAACAACGTGATGTCTACCACCACTGATTTTTTTTTTTCCTTTAACATTTCAATTATTTTTTCAGGATACAAATTATCATGAACACCATGAAGATTGATATTCGTAAAGTTTTTGACACATTGGATTGGTCTTTCATCCTTAGAGTTCTTCAAGCATTTGGGTTTTGCACGGTTTTTATGGATTGGATAAACAACATTTTGAGTTTTGCTAGGCTTTTGATTTTGACTAATGAAGCTCCTGAGGGTTATTTTTGTTGTTCTAGAGGAGTCTCTCAAGGAAATTCTCTCTCCCTTTTTGTTTGGTATTGCGAAGGATTTTTTTAATAAATTTCTGGGTTGGTGGAGTCTTCTCGGTTGTTGCTTATCTTTTCTCCGATGGGGTTTTTTACTCCAAATCACCCACTGTATGTCGATGATATTCTTATTTTTACAGAGGTATGGTGAGAAATATGAAGGCTATTATGCATACTTTTGATATTTATGGTAGCCTTTCGGGACATATGGTGAACTAGAATAAATCTTATATTTATTTCAGCGCCTCTGTTTCTCCTCAACATTTTAGGAAGTTGTAGTCTTTGGTTGGTATGCAAATTGGCTAGCTACCTTTCACTTATTTGGGTGTTTCACATTTCTAGAGGAGACCTACTCTAGCGGTGCTGAAGTCGATTGCTGATAAAATCCTTTATAAGTTTGATAATTAGAAAGGGAAAGCTCTTTCTTTATCTGGTTGGGCCACATTGATTAAATCAATTATTACTGGATCATTTGTTCATTCTTTCATGATCTATAAATTACGGATTTTGTCGTTGAATTCCATTAATCATAAAATCAGATTTTTTCTATGATCCGGCTCTTGTGAGGATTCAAAGTTGGTCAAGGTTTCTTGGGATATTTGTTGTCAACCGTATTCTTAGGGTGGTTTGGGTTTGAAAGATCTTCGGTTATTGAATTCCTTTTTGTTGAAGAATTAACTTGGAAATTTAGGACTTCTAAAGATTTTGCTTATTCCTTTCTTCGAGAGCATTATCTCAAGCAACTTCAGAGCCTTTGTGGTGGTGGCGGTGTGTGTTGGGGTTTATGCCCTAAAGATGTAATTTGTAAATGGATTTATGAAATAAATAGAAATAAAAGTTCAATTCATTCTTGTTGTGTTATGTATTTTATAACTTGTGCATATTAACATCCTAGATTGCTGGATGTAATCTCGAACTGTGTATATGAGTGTCACATACGGATGGATACAGTAAAAGACGTGTAATCTAAAGATTCCATAGATAACAAATAAAGCTGAGTACTTTATTTGTAGTTAATCTATAGTTGCGGTCCATTCCGTAGTGTACGATGATTCTATCCTAAATCATTCATATGAAGATACGGGAATGAAGACACCTTGTATGATGTGATCATATAGGATTGAGCAATGATCTACATGAATCTCTCACCAAGATCCGTTTACCGATGAGATTCATATATATCAACTAATGATGACTATATATGGGTGATCTTAATCTTGAGTGTCTTATCGACTCTTTTAGGTTAGATCGTGGTCTTTTACATACTATGAGTGAAGTCGGATGCAGTTCCTGATCAATACGCTCCGTATGTTGGGATTGCGGTTTGTAAACTATAGTGAAATCCACTCCTTCTTGTGAGAAGTATGAGCGCTCTTCTAATTCCTTGAGGAAATATGATTTATTGTTCATTAGAGAATCAACGGTACTTAAAGGATATATATAATTAGAAGGATACAACGGACATTGCGACCCAACTCTAATTATGAACTACTGTGGAGGATCACACAATGTGTAATAGCTATATCGATGGACACCGATTTGTATCGGTCTATGTAAAAGCGTCTGCAGTTGAGAGAGTGTAGTTTTTGAGTTTTTAGTGGAATAACGCCAGAGTTAATAATCAAGGAATATTAATTAAAGAGTTTAATTAATGATTTCGAATATTATTGGAGCTCAAAATATTGTGGGTCCATTATGTCCTCTCGCTAGCCCGATCGATTTAGATAACAAGGGTCACGGTTAACTAATTGGATTATCCAATTAATTATGTTATGTATTTATTCGAAAATTAATTGAATAATGAGATTATTTGATTACTGGATATTGTTTTTGAATAAAATAAGATAATATGATTATTTTATTTTATTAAATTATATATTTAATTTTTGAATTTAAATAGTTTGAATTAAATTCAAATCAAATAAATAAAATATTATACAATATCTTTAAAGATATTTGATATCTTAAAACATTAGATTGATTGGTTTAATTGATTGATTTTTTTTTTTTTAAAAGATATCAAACTAAAAACTTAAAAGAAAGATACACATCAGTTCATGCAAAATTTTAACGGTGTGCGTGATACTAAGAGAGAAAAGATTGTGGCAAGGGTTGTGCGCCAATGATATCAAAGAAAGTGAAACATATTGTTAGTATTTTTATTAGAATTGTTCTAGTTGGTATCACTCGGAAGAAATAATTTCTTCTTCTTTTTTCTACATTCTCTTAAGTTTCTGAGTATATGATGCACCCACACGCAGTTATCAGTTTCAGAAATAGTTAGGAAGATCGGTGGTATAGATCAGGAGCGTTGCAAGAAGTGAAGGAGCTTCCAAACGTTGGTAATGTTCTAACATCTTCTTCTGATTATATTGATTTCAATTTACTATGTATACATATATTTTATTATTGTAATAATTATATATATATATAAGTTCTGAAAAATTACGATCCCAAGTTCACTGGTCCCATATCGTTTACGATCGGTATAAAAAAAATCTAAAAACTATTTCCGTGGCGTTACCAGTTAATGGTGTTCTAACAATTGGTATCAGAGTCATGTTTTTCAGAACAGGAAATTGTTTTCGATGCTCCTGTATGTATGATTGTATAGACACTATTTAAATTGACTGTATTTTTTTTTTGTATATATATTAAATTTGTTAATTTATAAAAACATGATTGATAGTTAATTATATTGTATTGTGGATTTCGGGTTCATGAGTTGTATAATATTTTTATTTTTTCAATTTTTTAATTTTACTGTTATTGCATTGTAAAAAAAAAATTGTAACCTATATTGAAGACGTGGAAAAATCACGAAGAAAGATTCATGAAATGAATCAGAGTGACCTGAAGAGACATGAAGATTTCTGAAGTTACAAGAAGACCAAGGAATGCCTTGGAGTATTTTTATAATTTTAGATTCTAATTTTTTTAGGTTAAATAATCCACAGTACTCGGTCAATCCATGCGTACTTTATATTATGTGATGATAAAAGCATTGTCATGCATACGTATGTCATTTAAATTAGATGTGCCTATACAAATATATATCATAGCCTAATATTTTATGTATTTTTTTAATATGATTAAAATTAGTAAATACATTATTGGCTATAAAAATGAGATTAGTTTTTTAATAGTTAGAAAACTTGGTAATTCTCATTAATATTAATCTTGTTATTAAAGTGTTTAATAAGTTAGATTAATAAGGTCATTTATCACAATTAGAATTAATTTGATTAATAACCAATAATAAATGATCCGTATAAAGTGTTGGAATTTAAATAGTTAAAACTTGGTAAACACTAACATAATAATCCGACCTTAGTAAATAGTTTACAAAAGCTTAGATTATTCACTAATAGAATAGATTTTTAATTGTTAAAAATCTTTAATAATTTATTAGTTAATTAGAATATGATTCTAATAATTAATTTATTAATGTGCTAGATAACTTGATTAAAGTTAAATATTTGATCCTGTAAAATCTAAGTGTATTAACGGATAATAAAAAACCCTAGTTTTGAAGTAGTGAGTTGGAGAGGGATATATAAAATATATATCCCGTAGTCTCCATCATTAGTTCAACACTGTGAGATCCGAGTGGGGCCTTGTGACGGCTTTGCTTTCATCCTGCTTAAGGAGGGTTTCCATAAAGATCAATACAAAGGTTGACTTCCTAACGGATAGGATTTCTGAGGGTATTTCGGGATTGACCGACCATAAAGCTGTAATTATCGAGTTAAGCTCGTGAGATCTGAAATGGTGAGTTGCACTCGCGAAAGTTTTGATTAAGTTTTGTTAATTAAAAACCTAACTGAATAAACGATGGTTGAATGATATGGAATAAGATTTATTCTAGAATATCATTTGATTGAGAATGTCTTGGTCCAACATGCAAAGACTTGACCGACCCTAAGGCGGCACTTTTTTTGTGGTATGTTGAATTGTCGTGGTATAGTAACTGGTTTTAGGGTATTTCTAGTTCGTTAAATATGTTCATGCATCATGATTAAATTTATACCAAAGCACTCACACTTGGTTTTAATAAATGACTGAATGAATGTTTTATTTATTTCAGCATTTATGTCTTCTGTGATACTACAAATTCTTGCAAACGACGAATTAACTGGTGATAACTACACTAAGTGGATACTTAATATTAATGCAATATTGGTCACCAAAGACCTCAAGTTTATGCTTGCGGAGGAATGTCCTCCAACACCTGCTACCAATGCCTCACAAAGAGTTCGTGAGGCATACCAACGATGCGTCTCATCAGATAAGAAAGTCTGAACATATCTGTTGGCTTCTATGACAGACGTGATTGTCACAAAGCACGAAGCAATGACTTCAGCATTTGAAATCATGATTGCAAGCTATGTTCAGGCAGCCCTCCAAGTAAAAGCGATATGAAGTTATTCGTTCCGCTATGCTTGCTCGTATGAAGGAAGGTACATGAGTTCGAGAACATGTCATGAGCATGATGTCCTACTTTAACATGGCAGAAGTCAATGGCGGGGCCATTGACGAACCCAGTCAAGTGAGTATCATACTGACGACTCTTTCGAAGAGTTTTGATCAGCTTAAGAGCAACTATGAGATGAACAAACTTAGGTTCAGTCTCATGCAGTTGCTCAATGAGCTCACTAACTTTGAGTCCTTGACTAAGGAATGCAAGGGCAAGACCAGTGATGCAAATGTTGCCGAACCATCTTTCTCCAATAATAAGAAGAGGAAGAGGAAGAGGTCAACTAGGAAGGCAAAGGTTAGGCCCAAACCTAAGAAAGCCCTAAGCAATAAGAAGTCCAAGAAAGGTCAATATGATTTACTTGTTCTTCAGTCATGTTTAGTGGAAGATGATTCTTCACCCTGGATAATTGATTTGGGGGCCACTAACCATGTTTGTTCTTCTTTGCAGTGGATTGATTCTTAGACATAGCTTGACGAGAGAACCTCCTCTATGCGTGTGGGGTCAGGGGATGTCGTGTCGGCATGAGCAATGGGCGAAATTAGATTATGTTTTTATAATAATTATATATTATTGGACAATGTATTTTACATTCCTGGATTTACACTGAATTTGATTTCCGTTTCTAAGTTGTTAGAACAATCATATTCTGTTTCTTTTAATAATAAGTCTGTTATTATTAGAAAGAATGATCTGAATATTTGTTCAAGAATTAATGAAAATAATTTGTATGTGTTAAGACCATTAATACATACTACACTGCTCAACACCGAAATGTTTAAAGTTGAAAAATCAAAAAATAAACAACATAAGATTTCTTCAGATAATGACACGTATCTTTGGCATATAAGGAATGATCGTATCAACCTTAACTGGATAGACAGACTAGTAAAAATCAGACCTTTAAGTGAGTTAAAGGTTGCCACCTTACCTGTCTGCGAATCTTATTTAGAAGATAAGATGCCTAAGAGACCTTTTACTGGAATAGGGCTTAGAGCTGTAGATCCACTGGAACTCATACATACAGACAAATGCAGACCGATGAATGTTAGGGCTAGGAGCAGCTATGAGTATTATGTCACCTTTATAGATGACTACTCAAGATACATATATGTTTACCTGATGTAATGAAAGTCGGAAACATTTGAAAAGTTCAAAGAATTTCGAGCTGAAGTTTAGAATCAATTAGGTAGTACTATCAAGTCATTACGATCAGATCATGGAGGTGAGTACCTTGACTAAGAGTTTGAAGACTTCATGGTCGAGCATGGGATAGTTTCCCAAATCACAACTCCCGGTACACCTCAGCAAAATGATGTAGTGGAGAAGAGAAATAAAACCCTAATAGAAATGGTGAGATCTATGATTAGTTCTCATAATTACCAAATTCCTTCTAGGGATATACGTTACAAACAATGGCATACATTTTGAATGTAGTGCCATCTGAATCTATTTCTAAGACTCTCCTAGAGTTGTGGAATGGTCGTAAAGCTAGTTTGTGACATTACTACGTATGGAGATGTTTAGCACACTTGCTGAAGAACAGAAGTGGAATGCTAGACTCCAAGTCTATTGTCTGCCTGTTTGTAGGATACTCCAAGGAGACCAGGGGTGGACACTTCTACAGTCCCGAAGATAAAAAAGTATTTGTATCAACAAATGTAACGTTTCTTAAGGATAATTATATTAGTGACCATAAACCTTGTTTTAAAATTGTATTGAATGAGTTAGAGCCTAGTGAGACTAGTGCTTCATTAACAAGAGTTTTTGATCCATAAACATCTGAGAGTCAGATGGTTCCTGATCAGGATACACTATCACCTAGACGTAATGGGAAGGTTGTAAGACAACCTGAACGCTATTTAGGTACAGGTGAGGGATAAGGTGTTGTCTTTGCTGATAGTGTGGATGATCTATTGACATTTAAGAATGCAATGGAAGATCATGATAAAGAGGAATGGCTTAAAGCCATGAATATCGAGATGGAGTCTATGCACTCCAACTCAATCTGGGATCTTGTAGACTTACCGAATGGGGTAAAACCATAGGGTGTAAGTGGATCTACAAGAGAAAGAGTGGAGTATACGGGAAGGTAGAGACCTTCAAAGCAAGGCTAGTGGCTAAGAGTTATACCTAGAAAGAAGGGGTCGATTACAAAGAGACCTTCTCGTCAGTAGCCATGTTTAAGTCTATTCGGATTTTCTTATTCATTGCTGCCTCTTTCAATTATAAAGTTTGGCAAATGGACTTCAAGACTGTATTTTTGAATGGCAATCTTGACGAGAGATCTATATCATGTAATTAGAGGGATTCGTGTTCCCAGATCAAGAGCAAAAAGTTTACAAGCTGTAAAGGTCCATTTACGGACTTAAGCAAGCATCCAGATTTTGGAACGTCAGGTTTGATGATGTGATCAAAACCTATGGCTTTGAGTATACTGTCGACGTGCTTTGTATCTACAAGCGCATCGTTGACAAAATGGTAGTTTTCTTTATCACGTGGATGACATCCTACTAATTGGGAATTATGTGGGGGTGTTATCTGGTGTAAAGGGATGTCTGGATAGCCAATTTCAAATGAAAGTTTTGGAAGGGGCGAGTTATGTTCGAGGGATCCAACTTATAAGGGATCGTAAGAATAAACTCATAGCACTGTCACAGGCATCGTATATCGATAAAATTCTTATGTGATTTTCGATGCAGAACTCTAACAAAGGTAATTTACCTTTCAGACATAGAGTTCACTTGTCAATGGAACAATGTCCTAAGATGCCTCAAGAAGTTAAGGATATAAGACGTGTACCCTATGCATCTGTAGTAGGTAGTCTCATGTATGCTATGTTATGCATGAGACCAAATATTTGTTATACAGTGGGAGTAATCAGTAGATACCAGCCCAACCTAGGGCTGGATCATTAGGTTGCTGTCAAGACTATTCTTAAGTATCTTCGAAGAACGAGAAAATATATACTAGTGTATTTCGGACAGAATTTGATCCCGTTAGGATACACAAATTTTGATTTTCATTCAGATAGGGATTCTAGGAAATCCATGGCTGGATCAGTATTCACCCTAGATGGTGGAGTCATTTTATGGAAAAGTATTAAGAAATCTTGCATTGCTAGCTTCACCATGGAAACCGAATATGTAGCCGCTTGTGAAGCTGTTAAAGAGGTTGTTTGGATCCACAAGTTCTTGAGTGGTCTGGAAGTTGTTCCAGATCTAGACAAGCCCATCACACTTTACTGTGACAACAGTGGTGTTGTGACTAATTCCAAAGAACCAAGAAGCCACAAGAGAGGGAAACATATAGAGAGAAGGTATCATCTCATTCGAGAGAGAGTGTAGAGAAGAGATGTGATCGTCACAAAGATAGCCTCACAAAACAATTTTGCTGATCTATTTACAAAGACCTTACTGACTAATGTGTTTTCGAGTCACCTAGATGGTCTAGGATTACAAAACATGCCTCACATGCTTTAGTGGAAGTGCGAAATTGTTAGGGTTTATGCCCTAAAGATGTAATTTGTAAATAGATTTATGAAATAAACAAAAAGAAAAGTTCAATTCATTCTTGTTGTGTTGTTTATTTTATAACTTGTGCATATTAACATCCTAGATTGCCGAATGTAATCTCAAACTGTGTATATGAGTGTCATATACGGATGGATACAGTAAGAGACATGCAATCTAAAAAGTCCATAGATAGCAAATAAAGTTGGATACTTTATTTGTGGTTAATCTATAGCTGCGGTCCATTCCGTAATGTACGGTGATTCTATCCCGCGTCAATCATATGAGAATGGAGGTACCTTTTATGATGTGTTCATATAGAACTGGGTCATAATCTATATGAATATCTCACCGAGATCGATTTAACGATGCGATTCATATATATCAACTAATGATGGCTATATATGAGTGATCTTAATCCCGAGTGTCTTATCGACTCTTTCAGGTTAGATCATGGTCTTTGATATACCATGGGTGATGTCGGATGCAGTTCCTGATCAATACACTCCATATGTTGGGATTGCGGTTTGGCTTGTGGCTGGAAACTTTTGTACACAATAGTGGATTATACTCCTTCTTGTGAGAAGTAGATGATAGTTCTCTTAAGGGTTGATTCGGGGCTTAGACAATATGGGCGCTCTCCTAATTCCATAAGGAAATATGATTTATTGTTCATTCGATAATCAATGGTACTTTATGACCCAACTCTAATTATGAACTATTGTGGAGGATCACACCTTGAAAAATCGTGAAGAAGGAATCGTGAGATGAATCAGAGTGTCCTGAAGAGACTGAAAGATTTCTAAAGTTACAAGAAGACCAAGAAATTCCTTAAGGGTATTTTTGTAATTTTAGATTTTATTTTTGTAGGTTAAGTAATCCACATTACTCGGTCAATTCATGTATGCTTTATATTATGTGATGAAAAAAGCATTGCCATGCATACGTATGTCATTTAAATTAGATGTGCATACACAAATATATTTGATATGTTATACATGCATCACAACCTAAAATTTTATGTATTTTTTTAATATGATTAAAATTAGTAAATACATTATTGAATATGAAAATGAGATTAGTTTTTTAATAGTTAGAAAACTTGGTAATTCTCATTAATACTAAACTTGTTATTAAAGTGTTTAATAAGTTAGATTAATAGGGTCATTTATTATAATTAGGATTAATTTGATTAATAACCTAATAATAAATTATCTGAATAAAGTGTTAAAGTTTTAATATTTAAAACTTGATAAACACTAACATAATAATCTGACCTTAGTAAACAGTTTATAAATGCTTAGATTATTCACTATTAGATTAGATTTTTAATAGTTAAAAATCTTTAATAATTTATTAGTTAATTAGAATATGATTATACTAATAAATTTGTTAATGTGCTAGATAACTTGATTAAAGTTAAACATTTGATCCTGTAAAATCTAGGTGCATTAACGGATAATAGAAAACCCTAGTTTTAAAGTAGTAAGTTGGAGAGGGATATATGAAATATATATCCCGCAGTCTCCATCATTAGTTCAACATCGTGAGATCCGAGTGGGGTCTCGTGACAGTTTTGCTTTCATTCTCCTTAAGGAGGGTTTCCATAAAGATCAATACAAAGGTTGACTTCCTAACAGATAGGATTTTTGAGGGTATTTTGGGTTGACTGACCCTAAAGCGGTAATTCTCGAGTTAAGCTCGTGAGATCTGAAATGGTGGGTTACACTCGCGAAGGTTTTGATTAAGTTTTGTTAATTAAAAACCTAATTGAATAAACGATGGTTGAATGATATGGAATAAGATTTATTCTAGAATATCATTTGATTGAGAATATCTCGGTTCAACATGCAAAGACTTGACCGACCCTAAGGCGACAATTCTTTGTGGTATGTTGGATTTTCGTGGTATAGTAACAGGGTATTTCTAGCTCGTTAAACATGTTCATGCATCATGTTTAAATTTATTGCAATACACTCACACTTGTTTTTAATAAATGACTGAATGTATGTTTTATTTATTTCAGCAATTATGTCTTCTGCGATGCTACAAATTCTTGCAAACGAAAAATTAACTGGTGATAACTACACTAAGTAGAAACTAAATATTAATGCAATATTGGTCACCAAAGACCCCAAGTTTGTGTTTGCAGAGGAATGTCCTCCAGTACCTGCTGCCAATGCCTCACAAAGAGTTTGTGATGCATACTAGCGATGCGTCTCATTTGCTTGTCACAAAGCACTAAGCAATGACATCAACATTCAAAATCATGGAGTCGTTGCAAGCTATGTTAGGGCAGCCCTCCGAGCAAAAGCGATACAAAGCTGTTTGTTCCGTTATGCTCGCTCGGATGAAGGAAGGTACATAAGTTTGAGAACATGTCTTGAGCATGATGTTCTACTTCAACACGGCAGAAGTCAATTATCGGGCCATTGACGATCCCAGTCAAGTGAGCATCATACTGATGAATCTTTCGAAGAGTTTCGATCAGTTTAAGAGCAACTATGGGATGAACAAACTTAGATTCAGTCTCACGCAGTTGCTCAATGAGCTCACTAACTTTGAGTTCTTAACTAAGGAATGCAAGGGCAAGAAGAGTGAGGTGAATGTTGCCGAACCATTTTCCTCCAATAATAAGAAGAGAAAAGGTCTTCTAGGAAGACGAAGGGTAAGGCCAAGCCCAAGAAAGCCCAAAGCAAGAAGAAGTCCAAGAAAGGTAAATATGATTTACTTGTTCTTGAGTCGTGTTTAGTGGAAGATGATTCTTCACCTTGTATATTTGATTCGAGGGCAATAACCATGTTTGTTCCTCTTTGTTGTGGATTGATTCCTGAACACAGATTGAGGAGGGAGCCTTTTCTATACGTGTGGGGTCAGGGGATATCATGTCGACACGAGCAGTGGGTGTATTTAGATTACAATTTTGTAATAATTATATATTGTTGGACAATATATTTTACATTCCTGGATTTACACGGAATTTGATTTCCGTTTCTAAGTTGTTAGAACAATCATATTCTGTTTCTTTTAATAATAAGTCTGTTATTATTAGAAAAAATGGTTTGAATATTTGTTCAGGAATTAATAAAAACAATTTTTATGTGTTAAGACCGTTAATACATACTACAATGTTCAATACCAAAATGTTTATGGTTGACATACCAAAATGTTTATGGTTGACAAACCAAAAACTAAACGACATAAGAGTTCTCCAGATAACGACATGTAACCCTGGCATCTAAGACATGGTCATATCAACCTTAACCGGATAGACAGACTAGTAAAAAGTGGACCTTTAAGTGAGTTAAAGGTTGGCACCTTACCTTTATGTGAATCCTGTTTAGATGGTAAGATGACTAAAAGATCTTTTACTGGAAAATTGATTAGAGCTATAGAGCCACCGGAGCTCCTACAAATAGACATCTGTGGACCGATGAATGTTAGATATAGATGGGACTATAAGTATTATGTCACCTTTATAGATGGCTGCTCAAGATACAGATATGTCTACCTGATGCAACAAATGTCGGAAACATTTAAAAAGTTTAAAGAATTTCGAGCTGAAGTTGAGAATTAATAAGGTAAGACTTTCAAGTCTCTACGATTGGATCATGGAGGTAAGTACCTTGACAAAGAGTTTGAAGACTTCAAGGAAGAGCATGGGATAGTTTCCCAACTCACAGCTCTCGGTAAACCTCAGCAAAATGGTGTAGCAGAGAGGAGAAATAGAACCCTGATTGAAATGGTGGGATCTATGATTAGTTTCTCATCATTGCCAAATTCCTTCTGAGGATATGTGTTACAAACAGTGGTATACATTTTGAATGTAGTGCCATCAAAATCTGTTCTTAAGACTCCCATAGAGTTTTAGAATTGTCGTAAAGCTAGTTTGTAACATTTCTACGTATGGGGTGTCAAGCACAAGTGCTGAAGAATAGAAGTGGAAAGGTAGACTCCACGTTTATGCTCTGCCTGCTTGTAGGATACTCCAAAGATACTAGAGGTGGACACCTTTATAGTCCCGAAGATTACAAAGTTTTTGTATCGACAAATGCAACGTTTCTTGAGGACAATTATATTAGTGATCTTAAATCTCATTCTAAGATTTTATTGAATGAGTTGGAGCCTGGTAAGACTAGTGCTTCATCAAAAGATTTATTGATCCATAAACATTTAAGAGTCAGATGGTTCCTGATCAGGATACATTAACACCTAGACTTAGTGGGACGGTTGTAAGACAACCTGAATGCTATTTAGGTATAGGTGAGGGACAATGTGTTGTCTCCACTGATAGTGTGAATGATCCATTGACATTTAAGAATGTAATGGAAGATTTTGATAAAGAGGAATGGATTAAAACCATGAATCTTGAGATGAAGTCTATGCACTCCAACTTAGTCTGGGATATTGTAGACTTACCGGATGGGGTAAAACACGTAGGGTGTAAGTTGATCTACCAGAGAAAGAGAAGAGTAGACGGGAAGGTAGAGACTTTCAAAGCAATGTTAGTGGCTAAAGGTTATACCCAGAAAGATAAGGTCGATTATGAAGAGACCTTCTCGCCAGTAGACGTGTTTAAACTATTCAGATTCTCTTATCCATTACTACCTATTTTGATTATGAAAATTTTCAAATGGACGTATAGACTGCATTCTTGAATGACAATCTTAATGAGAGCGTCTATATGATGTAACTAGAGGGATTCGTGTTCCCATATCACGAGTAAAACGTTTTCAAGCTGTAAAGGTCCATATATGGACTTAAGCAAGCATCTAGATTTTAGAACACCAGATTTGATGATGTGATCAAAACCTATGACTTTGAGCAGAACGTCGATGAGTAGAACGTCGATGAGCCTTGTATCTACAAGCGCATCGTTGATAAAAAGGTAGTTTTCTTGGTCCTACATGGACGGCATCGTACTCATTGGGAATTATATGGGAGTGTTATCTGATGTAAAGGGTTGGCTGGCTGGCTAGCCAACTCCAAATGAAAGATTTGGGAAAGGCGAGTATATTCTAGGGATCCAACTTATAAGGGATCGTAAAAACAAACTCATGGCATTGTCTCAGACATCGTATATCGACAAGATCCTTGCTCGATTTTCAATGCAAAACTCTAAGAAATGTAATTTACCTTCCAGGCATGGAGTTTACTTGTCTAAGGAATAGTGTCTTTAGACGCCTCACAAAGTTGAGGATATGAGACGTGTACCTTATGCATTTACCGTAGGTAGCCTAATGTATGCTATGTTATGCAAGAAACCGGACATCTGCTATGTAATGGGAGTAGTCAGTAGATACCAGTCCGACTCAGGATTGGATCACTGGGTTACTGTCAAGACTATTCTTAAGTATCTTCGGAGAACGAGACACTATATGCTAGTGTATTCCGGATAGGATTTGATCACGTTAGGATACACGTTAGTATTTCGGAGAACGAGAAACTATATGCTAGTGTATTCTAGACAGGATTTGATCACATTAGGATACACATATTCTGATTTTCAGTCAGACAAAGATTCTAGAAAATTCACATTTGGATTAGTATTCACCCGAGGTGGTGGAACCATTGTGTAGAGAAGTATTAAGTAATCTTGCATTGCTGACTACACCATGGAAGCTGAATATGTAGCCGCTTGTGAAGTTGCTAAATAGGTTGTTTGGCTCTACAGGTTCTTTAGTGATCCGGAAGTTGTTTCAGATTTGGATAAGTCAGTCACACTTTATTGTGATAACAGTGGTGCTATGGCTTATTCCAAAGAACCAAAAACGACACAAGAGAAGGAAGCATATAGAGAGAAAATATCATCTCATTAGAGAGATAGTGCAAATAGGAGATGTGATTGTCACAAAGATAGCCTCAAAAGACAATCAAGATGATCCATTTACAAAGACTTTGTCGGCTAAAGTGTTTTGGGTCACCTAAATGGTCTAGAGTTACGAAACATGCCTCACATGCTTTATTGCAAATGGGAGATTGTTATGGGTTTATGCCCTGAAGATGTAATTTGTAAATAAATTTATGAAATAGGTAAAAAAGAAAAGTTCAATTCATTGTGATTTTGTTGTTTATTTTATAACTTACTCATATTAAAATCCTATATTACTGGATGTAATCTCGAACTGTGTATTTGAGTATCATATACGGATGGATACAGTAAGAGATGTGCAAACTAAAGATTCTATTGATAGCAAATAAAGTTGGGTACTTTATATGTGATTAATCTATAACTGTGGTCCATTCTGTAATGTGCGGTGATTCTATCATGAATCATTCATAAAAAGATATGAGAATGGAGGCATATTGTAAGATGTGATCATATAGAACTGGGCCATAATCTATATGAATCTCTCACCAAGATCCGTTTGTCGACGAGAATCAAATATATCAATTAATGATTGCTATATGTTGGTGATCTTAATCCTGAGTGTCTTATCGACTCCTTCAGGTTAGATCGTGTCCTTTGATATACCATAGGTGAGGTCAGATGCAGTTCCTGATCAATATGCTCAGTATGTTGGGATTGCGGTTTGGCTTGTGGCTAAGAAGGTTTTGTACAAAATAGTGGAATCCACTCCTTTTTTGAAGAAGTAGATGGTAGTTCCCTTAAGGGTTGATTCTGAGCTTGGACAATATGAGCGCTCTCCTAATTCCGTGAGGAAATATGATTTTTATTCATTAGAGAATCAACGGTACTTAAAGGATATATGTAATTAGAGGGGGTATAATAGACATTATAACCCATCTCTAATTATGAACTACTGTGTAGGATCACACCATGTGTAATAGCTATATCGATGGACACCGAGTTGTATCAGTTTATGTAAAAGCATATGCAGTTGAGAGAGTGCAGCTTCGGGTTTTTAGTGGAATAACACCGGAGTTAATAATCAAGGAATATTAGTTAAAGAGTTTAATTAATGAGTCTGAGGATTATTGGAGTTCAAAATACTGCTGGTCCATTAGATCCCTTTGCTAGCCCGATCTATTTAGGTAACAAAGGTCACGGTTAATTAATTGGATTGTCCAATTAATTGTGTTACGAAAGTGACACGTATTTATTCAGGAATTAATTGAATAATAAGGTTATATGGTTAATGAATAATGGTGATTAAATAAATTAAATAATAAGATTATTTAATTATGTTATTATTCATTGAATGAAGGATGTTTGTGTAGACGCTTTTACACAGTCCGATACAACTCGGTGTCCATCAATGTAGCTATTACATATGGTGTGATTCTCCACAATAGTACATAATTAGAGCTGGATCATAATGTCCGTTATACCCCTCTAATTACATATATCCTTTAAGTACCATTGATTCTCTAATGGACAATAAATCCTATTTCCTCATGGAATTAGGAGAGCGCTTATATTGTCCAAGTTCCGAATCAACCCTTAAAAGAACTACCGTCTACTTCTCACAAGAAGTAGTGGATTCCACTATTGTGTACAACCCTTCCCAGCCATAACCCAAACCGCAATCCCAACATACGGAGCACACTGACCGGGAACTGCATCCAACCTCACTCATGGTATATCAAAGACCATGATCTAACCTGAAGGAGTTGATAAGACACTCAGGATTAAGATCACCCATATATAGCCATTATTAGTTGAAATATATATAAATCTCATTGGTAAACGGATCTTGGTGAGAGATTCATATAGATCATGACCCAGTCCTATATGATCACATCATACAAGGTGCCTTCATTTCCATATCTTATATGAATGATTCAGGATAGAAACATCGTACATTACATAATGGACCGCAGCTATAGATTAACCACAAATAAAGTACCCAACTTTATTTGCTATCTACAGACTCTTTAGATTGCACGTCTCTTATTGTATCCATCTGTATATGACACTTATATACACAATTCGAGATTACATCCGACAATCTAAGATGTTAATATGCACAAGTTATAAAATAAACAACACATTAAGAATGAACTGAACTTTTCTTTTTATTTATTTCGTAAATCTATTTGCAAATTACATCTTTAGGGCATAAACCCCAACAATCTCCCACTTGCACTAAAGCATGAGAGGCATGTTTTGTAACCCTAAAACATCAAGATAACCCAAAAACACTTTAGCCGGTAAGGTCTTTGTAATTGGATCAACATGATTGTCTTGTGAGGCTATCTTTGTGATGATCACATCTCCTCTCTACACTATCTCTCTAATGAAATGATACTTTCTCTATATATACTCTCTCTATATACTTCCCTCTCTTCTGGCTTCTTGGTTCTTTTGAATTAGCCATAACACCAGATGTGGAACAACTTCCAGATCACTCAAGAACTTACAGAGCCAAACAACCTCTTTAATAGCTTCACAAGCGGCTATATATTCGTCTTCCATGGTGGAGTCAGTAATGCAAGATTGCTTGGTACTTCTCCACACAATGGCTCCACCACCCAGGGCGAATACTGATCTAGACGTGGATTTCTTAAAATCCCTATCTGATTAAAAATCAGAATCCGTGTATCCTAACGGGATCAAATCCTGTCCAGAATACACTAGTATATAGTCTCTCGTTCTCCGAAGATACTTGAGAATTGTCTTGACAACAACCCAATGATCCAATCCTAGGTTGGACTGGTATCTGATGACTACTCCCACTGTATAGCAGATGTCCGGTCTTGTGTATAACATAACATACATGAGACTACCAACTGACGATGCATAAGGTACGTCTCATATCCTCAACTTCTTGAGGTATCTTAGGACACCGTTCCTTAGTCAAGTGAACTCTATGTCTGGAAGGTAAATTACCTTTCTTGGAGTTCTACATCGAAAATCGCATAAGAATGTTGTCGATATACGATGCCTGAGACAGTGCTATGAGTTTGTGTATAACATAACATACATGAGACTACCAACTGACGATGCATAAGGTACGTCTCATATCCTCAACTTCTTGAGGTATCTTAGGACACCGTTCCTTAGTCAAGTGAACTCTATGTCTGGAAGGTAAATTACCTTTCTTGGAGTTCTACATCGAAAAACGCATAAGAATGTTATCGATATACGATGCCTGAGACAGTGCTATGAGTTTGTTCTTACGGTCCCTTATAAGGTGGATCCCTAGAACATAACTTGCCTCTCCGAAATCTTTTATTTGGAATTGGCTAGCCAGCCAACCCTTTACATCAGACAACACTCCCACATCATCCCAATATATCATCTACGTATAGGACCAAGAAAACAACTTTCTTATCAATGACGTTCTGCTCGAAGCCATAGGTTTTGATCACATCATCAAACCTAATGTTCCAAGATCTAGATGCTTGCTTAAGTCCATAGATGGACATTTACAGCTTGCAAACCTTTTGCTCTTGATCTGGAGACACAAATCCCCATGGTTGCATCATATAGATGCTCTCATCAAGGTTGTCATTCAAGAATGCAGTCTGGACATCCATTTGCCAAATTTTGTAATCGAAATAGGCAGCAATGGATAAGAGAATCCTAATAGATTTAAACATGGCTACTAGCGTGAAGGTCTGTTCATAATCGACCCCCTCTTTTTGGGTATAACCCTGGCCACTAGCCTTGCCTTGAAGATCTCTACCTTCCCGTCTACTCCTCTCTTTCTCTTGTAGATCCACTTACACCCTATAGGTTTTACCCCATCCGGTAAGTTTACAAGATTCCAGACTGAGTTAGAGTACATAGACTCCATCTCGATATTCATGGATTTAAGTCATTCCTCTATATCAGGATCTTCCATTGCATTCTTAAATATCAACGGATTATCCACACTATCAGCAGAGACAACACCTTGTCCCTTACCTATACCTAAATAACGTTTAGGTTATCTCACAACCCTCTCACTACGTCTAGGTGGTAATGTATCCTGATCAGAACCATCTGACTCTCAGATGTTTGTGGATCAACAACTCTTGTTGATGAAACACTAGTCTCACTAGGCTCTTACTCATTTAATACAATCTTGGAATGAGGTTTATGGTCACTATTGTAATTTTCCTTAAGAAACGTTGCATTTATCGATACAAAATACTTTATTATCTTCGGGACTATAGAAGTGTCCACCTCTGGTCTTCTTAGAGTATCCTACAAACATGCAGACAACAGACTTGGAGTCTAGCTTTCCAGTTCTGTTCTTCAGCACGTGTACTGGACACCCATATATGCGGAAATGTTGCAGACTAGCTTTACGACCATTCCACAACTCTAAGGGAGTTTTAGGAATAGATTTGGATGGCACTACGTTCAAAATGTATGCCGCTGTTTGTAACGCATATCCCCAAAAGGAATTTGGTAATGATGAGAAACTAATCGTAGATCTTATAATTTTCATCAAAGTTATATTTCTCCTCTCCGCTACACCATTTTACTGAGGTGTACCGGGATCTGTGAGTTGGGAAACTATCCCATGCTCAACCATGAAGTCTTCAAACTCTTGGTCCAGGTACTCACCTCCACGATCCTATCGTAGTGACTTGATAGTCCTACCTAATTGATTCTCAACTTCAACTCGAAATTCTTTGAACTTTTCAAATGTTTCCAACTTTCGTTGCATCATGTAGACGTATCCGTATCTTGAGTAGTCATCTATAAAGGTGACATAATACTCATAACCACCCCTAGCCTTAACATTCATCGATCCGTAGATGTCTGTATGTATAAGCTCTAGCGGTTCTTTAGCTCTAAGCCCTTTTCCAGTAAAAGGTCTCTTAGTCATCTTACCTTCCAGACAAGATTCGCAGACATGTAAGGTGCCAACCTTTAACTCACTTAAAGGTCCACTTTTTACTAGTCTGTCTATCCGGTCAAGGTTGATATGACCAAGCTTTAGATGCCAGAGATACGTGTCATTATCTGGAGAAATCTTAGTTTTTGGTTTTTCAACCTTAAACATTTCGGTGTTGAGCAGTATAGTATGTATTAACGGTCTTAACACATACAAATTGTTTTCATTAATTCTTGAACAAATATTCAGACCATCCTTTCCAATAATAACAGACTTATTATTAAAAGAAACAAAATATTTTTGTTCTAACAACTTAGAAACGGAAATCAAATTCTGTGTAAATCCAGGAATATAAAATACATTGTCCAACAATATATAATTATTACAAAAATGTAATCTAATTACGCTCACTGCTCGTGTCAACACGACATCCCCTGACCCCACACGCATTGAGAAGGCTTGCTCCTCTAGCTGTGTCCAAGAATCAGTCCATTGTAAAGAAGAATAAACATGGTTAGTGGCCCCTTAATCAACTATCCATGGCGAAGAATCATCTTCCACTAAAGATAAATAAAATAAAAATTATACAATCCATAAACCCTAAATCCACAGTCCCATAAAAATTTACGATTAACCATGCTTAAATTAAACAATTTAATTATAAACATTCATACAATCATAAAGATGGTGCCTACACATTCATACATACAGAAGCATCGAAAATAATTTCCTGTTCTGAAAAATAAATTGGCTCTGATACCAATTGTTGGAACCCCGTTCACCGGTTACGTAACGGAACTAGGTTTTAAAATTTTTATACAGATCATAATCTGTATCTGAGACCAGTGAACTTGAGATCGTAATTATTTTTCGAAACTAATACATAAAATATGTAAACACAGGAAATTGAAATCGATATAATATGAAGAAGAAAATCTTACCAACGTTTGGAGGCTCATTCGCTTTACGATATGCTCCTGTCTGAACCACTCGATCTTCCTCTCTATCTCCCGGGATTAATAATTGCGTGTGGGCGCGTCACGGTCTCAGATGTAGAGAGAATTGTTGAAACTCTTTCTTCTATGTGTTTCAAAAACACACAAGACATGAAACAAGATATATATATATATATATATATATATATCTTTTGTTCACTGCACACGAAGCACAATATATATGTATATGTTTTTATTTGTCTTGTTTCATGCACTTAACTTTGCTTGCCAATTGCAATTCATAAAGCAAAAAAACATATCTTCACCCCTTTTCTTTTGTTCGTTAAACAATATATATATTGATATCAGGTAATTTGCATCGTATGCAATTTATTCTTTTCACTATTGTTTTATGTACACACCAATTTGAATCCTAAACAAACTCTTGTTCTAATAGTTGATATATATATATATATATATATATATATATATATATATATATATATATCTTTTAATTATCCTTTCAAATATATCAAATATATCTAATATATTTAAAGTGATAATAAGTATTTTAAATTTAAACTTAAATTCAAATACTTAGATAAATGATTTAGTAAAAAAAAATCATATTATTTTATCTTCACCTAAATCCAAATATCAACTAATACCCTCCAATTAATAGTTAATTAATAACTCATAATTATCAATTAACATTTATTAATTAAATGATCTCAATATTCAATTAATTCCTGAATAAATGCGTGTCACTTTTGTAACACAATTAATTGGACAATCCAATTAATTTAACCGTGACCCTTGTTAACTAAATCATTTATCTAAGTATTTGAATTTAAGTTTAAATTTAAAATACTTATTATCACTTTTAATATATTAGATATATTTGATATATTTAAAAGGATAATTAAAAGATATATATATATATATATATATCAACTATAAACACAAGAGTTTGCATAGGATGTAAATTGGTGTGTACATGAAACAATAGTCAAAAGAATAATTTGCATACGATGAAAATTACCCGATATCAGTAGATATATATTGTTTAACGAACAAAAGAAAAGGGGTGAAGATATGTTTTTTTTGCTCTGTGAATTGCAATTGGCAAGCAAAGCTTCGTGCTTGAAACAAGACGAAAAAAAACATAAACATATATATTGTGCTTCGTGTGCCGTGAACAAAAGATATATATATATATATATATATCTTGTTTCATGTTTTGTGTGTTTTTGAAACACATAGAAGAAAGAGTTTATTCAATTCTCTCTATATCCTCCATTCAAGTTTCTGAGATTGTGATGCGTCCACACGCAGTTACTAGTCCTGGGAGATAGCGAAGAAGATCGAGTGGTTCAGACAGGAGCATATCGTAAAGTGAAGGAGCCTCCAAACGTTGGTAAGATTGGTTTAGACAGAAGCATATCATAAAGTTAAAGAGCCTCCAAACGTTGGTAAGATTTTCTTCTTCTGATTATATCGATTTCAATTTCCTGTGTTTACATATTGTATGTATTAGTTTCGAAAAATAATTACGATCCCAAGTTCACTGGTCCCAGATACAGATTATGATCTGTATAAAAATTTTAAAACCTAGTTCCGCTGCGTAATCAGTGAGCGGGGTTCCAACAGTTTGTTGATATTTGTTTTTGAATAAAAAAAGATAAAATGATTATTTTATTTTATTAAATTAAATATTAAAATTTTGAATTTAAATATTTTGAATTCAAATCAAATCAAATAAATAAAATGTTATACAATATCTTTAAATATATTTGATATCTTAAAGATTAGATTGATTGGTTTAATTGATTGATTTTAATTAAATATTGATTTTGAGTTTCTTTTTTAAAAAAGATATCGAACAAAACACTTAAAAGAAAGATACACGCATCAGTTCATGCAAAATTTTAAGGGTGTGCGTGATATTAAGAGAGAAAAAATTACGGCAAAGGTTGTGCACTGATATCAAAGAAAGTGAAAAATATTGTTAGTATTTTTACTAGAATTGTTCTAGTTGGTTTCACTTGGAAGAAATAGTTTCTTCTTCTTTTCTCTACATCTTCCTAAGTTCTTGAGTACGTTACGCACCCACACGTAGTTACTTATTTTGGGAATAGCTGGGAAGATTGATGGTATAGACCAGGAGCACTGCAAGAAGTGAATGAGCCTCTAAACGTTGGTAAGGTTCTAACATCTTCTTGTGATTATATTGATTTGAATTTCCTGTGTATACATATATTTTATTATTGTAATTATTTTATATGTATAAGTTCCAAAAATTACAATCCCAAGTTCACTGGTCCCAGATCGCTTACGATCGGTATAAAAAAAAATTAGAACCTTTTTTCGCTCCGTTACCAGTGAACGGGGATCGAACAGTGGGAGGGTATGTTATGTCTCCTCCTCCATTTAATCCTGAAGGGAACTACCATCTACTCCTCATAAGAAGGAGTGGATTCCACTATTGTGTACAAACCTTCCAAGCCACAACCCAAACCGAAATCACAACATACGGAGCATATTGATCAGGAATTGCATCCGACCTTACCCATGGTATATCAAAGACCACTATCTAAACTGAAGAAGTTGATAAGACACTTAGGATTAAGATCACCCACATATAACTATCATTAGTTGATATATATGAATCTCATTTGTAAACGGATCTTTGTGGGAGATTCATATAGATCATGACCCAGTCCTATATGATCACATCATACAAGGTACCTCCATTCCCATATCTTCATATGAATGATTCAGGATAAAATCATCGTACATTACAGAATGACCGTATATATAGATTAACCACAAATAAAGTACCCAACTTTATTTGCTATCTACAGACTCTTTAGATTGCACGTCTCTTATTGTATCCATCCGTATATGGCACTCATACACACAATTCGAGATTACATCCGACAATCTAAGATGTTAATATGCATAAGTTATAAAATAAACAACATAACAAGAATTAACTGAACTGAACTTTTCTTTTTATTTATTTCGTAAATCTATTTGCAAATTACATCTTTAGGACATAAACCCCAACAATCTCCCACTTGCACTAAAGCATGAGAGGCATGTTTTGTAACCCTAAAACATCAAGATAACCCAAAAACACTTTAGCCGGTAAGGTCTTTGTAATTGGATCAACATGATTGTCTTGTGAGGCTATCTTTGTGATGATCACATCTTCTCTATACACTATCTCTCTAATGAAATGATACTTTCTCTCTATATACTCTCTCTATATACTTCCCTCTCTTCTGGCTTCTTGGTTCTTTTGAATTAGCCATAACACCAGATGTGGAACAACTTCCAGATCACTCAAGAACTTACAGAGCCAAACAACTTCTTTAGCAGTTTTACAAGCGGCTACACATTCGGCTTTAATGGTGGAGTCAGCAATGCAAGACTGCTTAATACTTCTCCATAAAATTACTCTACCACCTAAGGTGAATACTGATCCAGACGTGGATTTCCTAGAATCCATGTCTGACTGAAAATCAGAATTTGTGTATCCTAACGAAATCAAATCATGTCCTGAATACACTAGCATATAGCTTCTCGTTCTTTGAAGATACTTGAGAATAGTCTTGACAGCAACCCAATGATCCAGCCCTAGGTTGGACTGGTATCTACTGACTACTTTCACTGCATAGCAGATGTCAGGTCTCGTGCATAACATATTATACATGAGACTACCTACTGCCGATGCATAGGGTACACGTCTCAGATCATCAACTTCTTGAGGCATCTTAGGACACTGTTTCTTAGACAAGTGAATTCCATACTGAAAGGTAATTACTTTTCTTAGAGTTCTGTATCAAAAATCATGCAAGGATCTCGTCGATATACGATGCCTGAGACAGTGCTATGAGTTTGTTCTTATGATCCCTTATAAGTTGGATCCCTAGAACGTAACTCGTCTCTCTTAAATCTTTCAATTGGAATTGGCTAGCCATCCATCCCTTTACAACAAATAACAATCCCACATCATTCCTAATGAGTAGGATGTCATCCACGTATAGGACCAAGAAAACTACCTTTTTATCGATGATGCACTTGTAGACACAAGGCTTATCGACGTTCTGTTTAAAGCCATAGATTTTGACCACATCATCAAACATGATGTTCCAAGATCTAGATGCTTGCTTAATTCTATAAATGGACCTTTACAGCTTGCAAACATTTTGCTCTTGATCTGGGAACACGAATCCCTATGGTAGTATCATATAGATGCTCTCATCAAGATTGTCATTCAGTAATGCAGTATTGACATCCATTTTCAAAATTTCATAATCGAAATAGGTAGCAATGGATAAGAGAATCAGAATAGACATAAACATGGCTACTGGCGAGAAGGTCTCTTTATAATCAGCCCCTTCTTTCTAGGTATAACTCTTAGCCACTGGCCTTGCTTTAAAGGTCTCCACCTTTCCGTCTACTTCTATCTTTCTCTTATAGATCCACTTACACCTTATGTGTTTTACTCCATTCGGTAAGCCTACAAGATCCTAGACTAAGTTGGAGTGCATATACTCCATCTCGAGATTCAAGGCTTTAAGTGTCAATGGATCATCCACACTATCAGCAGAGATAACACCTTGTCCCTCACCTATACCTAAATAACGTTTAGGTTTTCTTAGAACCCTCTCACTACGTCTAGGTGATAGTGTATCTTGATTAGAAACCATCTGACTCTCAGATGTTTATGGATCAAGAACTCTTGTTGATGAAGCATAAGTCTCACTAGGCTCCAACTCACTCAATACAATTTTAGAACAAGGTTTATGATCACTAATATAATTTTCCTTAAGAAACGTTGCATTTATCGATACAAATACTTTGTTATCTTCGGGACTATAGAAGCGTCCACTTCTGTTCTTCTTGGAGTATCCTACAAACAAACAAACAACAGACTTGGAGTCTAGCTTTCCACTTCTGTTCTTCAGCACATGTGCAAGACATCCCCATACGTGAAAATATCACAAACTAGCTTTACGATCATTCCATAACTTTAGGGGAGTCTTAGGAACATATTCAGAAGGCACTACATTCAAAATGTATGACGCTGTTAGTAACGCATATCCCCAGAAGGAATTTGGTAATGATGAGATACTAATCATAGATCTCACCATTTCTATCAGGGTTTTATTTCTCCTCTCCGCTACATCATTTTGTTGAGGTGTACCCGGAGCTGTGAGTTGGAAAACTATCCCATACTCGCCCATGACGTCTTCAAACTCTCGGTCAAGGTACTCACCTCCACGATCTAATCGTAGTGACTTGATAGTCCTACCTAATTGATTCTCAACTTCAGATCAGAATTCTTTAAACTTTTCTAATGTTTTTGACTTTCGTTGCATAAGGTAGACATATCTATATCTTGAGTAGTCGTCTATAAAAATGACATAATACTCATAGCTACCCCTAGCTCTAACATTCATCGGTCCACAGACGTCTGTATGTATGAGTTCCAGTAGCTCTATAGCTCTTAACCCTTTTCCAATAAAAGGTCTCTTAGTCATCTTACTTTCAAACAGGATTTACAGATAAGTAAGGTGTCAACCTTTAACTCACTTAAAGATCCACTTTTTATTAGTCTGTATATCTGGTTAAGATTGATATGACCAAGCTTTAGATGCCAGCGATACGTGTTATTATCTAGAGAATTCTTATGTCGTGTTGTTTTTAGTTTTTCAACCTTAAACACTTCGGTGTTGAGTAGTGTAGTATGTATTAACAATCTTAACACATACAAATTGTTTTTTTTTTAATTCCTGAACAAATATTCAGATCATTCTTTCCAATAATAACAATGTTATTATTTAAAGAAATAAAATATGATTATTCTAACAACTTAGAAACGAAAATCAAACTGTGTAAATCCAGGAATGTAAAATACATTGTCCAATGATATATAATTATTATAGAAACATAATCTAATTACGTCTACTACTCGTGTCGACACAACATCCTCTGAACTCACACACATAGAGAGGGCTCCCTCCTCAAGCTGTATCCATGAATCCGTCTACTGTAAATAAGAACAAACATGGTTAGTGGCCTCCGAACCAACTATTTAGGGTGAAGAATCATCTTCTACTAAACACGATTCAAGAACAAGTAAATCATATTTACCTTTCTTGGAATTCGTCTTGCTTTGGGCTTACCCTTTGCCTTCCCAGTAGACCTCTTCCTCTTCTTATTATTGGAGAAATATGGTTCTGCAACATTTGCCTTACCGGTCTTGTCCTTGTATTCCTTAGTCAAGGACTCAAAGGTAGTGAGCTCATTGAGCAACTGCGTGAGACTGTCCCTAAGTTTGTTCATCCCATAATTGCTCTTAAACTGATCGAGACTCTTCGGAAGAGTCGTCAGTATGATGCTTACTTGACTGGGTTAGTCAATGGCCACGCAATTGACTTCTGCCATGTTAAAGTAGGACATCATACTCAGGACATGTTCCCGAACTGATGTACCTTCCTTCATGTGAGCAAGCATAGCGGAACAAACAGCTTCATGTCGCTTTTGCTCGGAGGGCTGCTCAGACATATCATGCATTGACTCCATGATTTTGAATGTTGAAGTCATTGATTCGTGCTTTGTGACAAGCATGTCTATCATAGAAGTCAATAGATATGTTCGGGCCTTCTCATCAAATGCGACCCATCGTTGGTATGCCTCACGAACTCTTTACGAGGCATTAGTAGCAGACGCTGAAGGACATTCATCCGAAAGCATAAACTTGAGGTCTTTGGTGACCAATATTTCATTAATATTAAGTTTCCACTTAGTGTAATTATCACCAGTTAATTTGTTGTTTGCAAGAATTTGTAGTGTATCGCAAAAGGCAATTGCTGAAATAAATAAAACATTCATTCAGTCATTTATTATAAACAAGTGCAAGTGCTTTGGCATAAATTTAAACATGATGCATGAACATGTTTAGCAAACTAGAAATACCCTAAAACCAGTTACTATACCACAATAATCCAACATACCACAAAGAAGTGCCTCATTAGGGTCGGTCAAGTCTTTGCATGTGGGACCGAGACATTCTCAATCAAATGATATTCTAAAATAACTCTTATTCCATATCATTTAATCATCGTTTATTCAGTCAGGTTTTTAATTAACAAAACTTAATCAAAAACTTCGTGAGTGAAACCCACCATTTAAGATCTCACGAGCCTAACTAGAGAATTGTTGCCTTAGGGTCGGTCAATCCCGAAATACCCTCAGAAATCCTATCTGTTAGGAAGTCAACCTTGGTATTGATCTTTGTGGACCCTCCTTAGTGAGGACGAAAGTAAACCCGTCACGAGTCCCCACTCGGATCTCTCGGTATTGAACTAATGATGGAGACTGTGAGATATATATGTCGTATATCCCTCTCCCACTCACTATTTTAAAATTAAGGTTTTCTATTAACTGTTAATGCACCTAGACTCTACAGAATTAAACGACTAACTTTAATCAAGTTATCTAGTGCATTAACTAATTAGAAACAAATTCTAATTAACTAATAAATTATTAATGATTTTTAACAATTAAAAATCTAATCTATTTGTGAATAATCTAAGCATTTGTAAACTTTTTACTAAGGTTAGATTATTATGATAGTGTTTATCAAGTTTGAACTATTAAAATTCTAACACTTTATTCGGTTAATTTATTATTAGGTAATTAATCATGTTAATCCTAATTACAATAAAAGACTCTATTAATCTAACTTATTAAACTCTTTAATAACTAGATTAATATTAATGAGAATTACCAAGTTTTCTAACCATTAAAAAACTAATCTCATTATTCATAGTCATTTATGTATTTACCCAGTTTAATCACATTAAATTAAATACATAAAATATCAGGGTTTTCTATTATCTGTTAACGTATCTAGACTTTATAGGATCAAACTGCTAATTTTAATCAAGTTATCTAACGCATTAACAAATTCATTATTAGAATCATATTCTAATTAACTAATAAATTATTAATGATTTTTAACTATTAAAAATTTAATCTATTAGTGAATAATCTAAACCTTTGTAAACTATTTAATAAAGTCATATTATTATATTAGTTTTTACCAAGTTTTAACTATTAAAACTCTAATACTTTATTCAGATAATTTATTATTAGGTTATTAATCAAATTTATCGTAATTATAATAAATGAACATATTAATCTAACTTGTTAAACAATTTAATAACAAGATTAATATTAATGAGAATTACCAAGTTTTCTAACTATTAAAAAACTAATCTCATTTTCTTTGCCAATAATGTATTTACCAATTTTAATCATATTAAAAAAAATACATACTTATGCATGACAATGCTTTTAACATCACATAATATAAAACATACATGAATTGATTGAGTACTGTTGATTATTTAACCTTTAAAAAATTAGAATCTAAAATTATAAAAATCCCCCCAAGGCATTCCTTGATCTTCTTGTAACTTTAGAAATCTTCTAGTCTCTGCAGGTCACTCCGATTCATCTTATTAATTATTCTTTGCGATTTTTTCAGGTCTTCAATATAGGTTACAATTTTTTTTTTGTTATTTACAATACAATAACAGTAAAAATTAAAAATATAAAATAAAAATAAAAATATTATACAACTCATGAACCCTAAATCCATTGTACCATAAAATTAACGATCAATCATGTTTTTGTAAATTAATAAATTTAATATATATACAAAAACAACTTACAGCCAATTTAAAAAATACCTACACAATCATATATACAAGAGCATCGAAAATAATTTTCTAAAAACATGATTGATCGTTAATTATATAGTACTGTGAATTTAGGATTCATGGGTTGTATAATATTTTTTTTTCTTTACTGTGAACGATGCACACCCCAAAATTTAATCAGTTTTTGTGTTTTTTCTTTTTACTCTTTTTGATATCTCTCACGCACACCCAAATTGCATCAAATGCAAAACTGATATGTGCCTTGATATCTTTTTGTGTTTTAGTCATATATATATATATATATATATATTAAAAAACAATATTTAATTAAAACCAATCAATTAAACCAATCAATCTAATCTTTTAATTTATCAAATATCTTTAAAGATATTTATTAATATTTTGTTTATTTGATTTGGTTTGAATTCAAACTATTTAAATATAAAATTTAAATATTTAATTTCATAAAATAAAATAATCATATTATCTTCTTTAATTCAAAAAAACAAATATCAACAAACATCCTCCATTCAGTGATTAATAACATAGTTAAATAATTTTATTATTTAATTTATTTAATCAACGTTATTTATTAATCAAATAATCTCATTATTCAATTAATTTTCGAATAATCACGTGTCACTTTCGTAACACAATTAATTGGACAATTCAATTAATTAACCGTGACCCTCGTTACTTAAATTAATCGGGTTAGCAAGGGGACCTAATAAACCTATAGTATTTTGAGCTCCAATAATCCTCAGAATCATTAAATAAACTCTTTAATTAATATTATTTGATTATTAACTCCAGTGTTATTCCATTAAAAACTCGAAACTGCACTCTCTCAACTGTAGATGCTTTTACATAGATCGATACAACTCGATGTCCATCGATATAGCTATTATATATTGTGTGATCCTCCACAATAGTTCATAATTAGAGTTGGGTCATAACGTCTGTTATACCCCTCTAATTACATATACCCTTTAAGCACTGTTGATTATCTAATGAACAATAAACCTTATTTCCTCACGGAATTAGAAGAATGCTCATATTGTCCAAGCCCCGAATCAATCCTTAAGGGAACTACCATCTACTTCTCACAAGAAGGAGTGGATTCCACTATTGTGTACAAACGTTTCCAGCCACAAGTCAAACCGCAAACCCAACATATGGAGCATATTGATCAGGAACTGCATCTGACCTCACCAGTGGTATATCAAAGACCACAATCTAACCAATGTTGTAAAAGTCACTAGATGTTAGTCGGGGTGATGATCCACAGCCTAGCGCCTAAAGGGATTATTCGGGGACTAGACATATGGTCGGAATCGGTCATCGGTTGACGGACGGTAAACTGGAGATCGACCGAAATTTTTGTTTTTAATATATTTTTTCTGTAATTGAATAAATATCAAAATATTTCATAAATTTTCATATATTAAACCTAAAAGAGAAAGTCAAATTCCAAAAATTTCAATATTGACTATTGAGAATCAAGTCAAGTCAAAATCAATTCAGTTATTAGTATTGTTGTGGTGAGCTCAATGCATGAGATTATTTCCCAAGCCATCTATTTTCCACATATTCTCTCTCTTTCTCTCTCCCACTTAATTCTTATCTTCTTGCTTCTTCTTCTTTTACAGATTCTCTCTCTTTCTCTCTCCCGCTTAATTCTCATCTTCTTGATTCTTCTTCTTTTTAGCTTTTCCACAAACATACTCCATTAAAATTAAACACAAAATACATGCCATTACAAAAGACTTCCATCAATGTCCCTAAAATCCCTAATCTTCAAATTCCTAAATTTCTCTCACCTGACATAACTCTCCAAACAAATGGTTGCAAGTCGGAGCTGCCACCAGAGTCAACGGTTTTGTGTTTTGGAGTTGAATTGGTTACAAGCCTCTTCTCTTTTGTGTTTTATGTTTGAGATATTGGAATTTCAATTTTTTTTAACGAAACTACACTACACGGCGATGTTTTAGGCATAAGTCGGTCAATTTCGGTTTGACCCACTAGGCGGCGCCTTGCTCCAACTATACGGAGACTGCACCCTTTCCGCCTAAGCAGGCCGACTCCACTGAAATCATGGCGGTTGGGTTCCGACTAGCGACTAGTTACCGACTAGGTGCCTAAAGTCGGGGACTTCTGCAACAACGATCTAACCTGAAAGAGTCAATAAGACACTCATGATTAAGATCACCCACATATAGCCATCATTAGTTGATATATATAAATCTCTTCGGTAAGCGGATCTTGGTGAGAGATTCATATAGATCATGGCTCGGTCCTATATGATTACATTATACAAGGTGCCTCAATTCACATATCTTCATATGAATGACCAGGATAGAATCACAGTACATTACGGAAAGGACCACGGCTATAGATTAACCACAAATAAAGTACCCAGCTTTATTTGCTATCTATAGACTCTTTAGATTGCACGTCTCTTACTGTATCCATCCATATATGACACTCATATACACAATTCTAGATTACACTGGCAATCTAGGATGTTAATATGCACAAGTTATAAAATAAACAATACAACAAGAATGAACTGAACTTTTCTTTTTATTTATTTCATAAATGAATTTACAAATTACATCTTTACGGCATAAACCTCAACAGAAGAAAACTTGGTTTAACGCTGGGGGTGATTGAGGGAAAGATCTTCAGCTCGGTGGTTGACGATAGAGTGTTCGTTCGGTGTTCAATCTCCCAGGTATTTGGGTCAGTCGTTTCTTTTATCGGTTTTATACTTTTTCATTTGTTTTTTTATTATTAGTTGATTATACCGTGTTTTGGCAGCTCCATGGGATCATATACTCTCAGAAGAACTTTTAAAGACGGAACGAGAGCACATATCTATGGCGTGGTCTGTTTCACCGCCAAGAAGACACGTTGATGTTTTGCTAGACGATTGGAATCTCTTCGAACTAGGTTTCATTTGGAGCTTTCAGAGGACTGGTAAAGGGTGGTGGAGAAGAACTTAAAGAAGAAGAGTAATTGTGTTTTCTAATTCTCTGCTTTATCATAGGCACATATATAAGTTTACAAATTTGTTGTCCTACGCTTCTAATTTTTAGATGTAGAGAATCATGTTGTGAGCACCAAGATGAGGATGACGGATAGGGTAAAAGATATGAACGCTTTGAAAAAGAAGTGCCAAATCCTAACTGACCCGATGCTAAAAAAGAGAGCGGCGTCCACCAAGCCAGAGCAATCACTAAAGAGGACTCGAGTGGTAGACAAATCCGCGTCAAGGTCCATCACCATATCAGAGGTTGGTAGGCAAACTCTTGGTGCCATTCCTCTTGTTACGCCGATGGGAGGTCAATAGGTGGTGTCGCATGCCACAATGAAGGTGATAGATTTTGAAAGGGATACACTTTCAGAACTGTATATGCATGATCTAAAGATCTCCCATAACTACTATAGAGACCCTTCGACCAAGAGGTTTTATCCTAAGGATAACCCATTACTCCAGAAATGGGAATTGAGTTTATATGTGAAAATACAAACACGGTTAAATGCTTAAGGCTAACCTAGAGGTAAAGGGGGGGGGGGGGGTGAATAGGTTAGACACCTTTTTCGACTCCCTTAGAAACAAACAAAAGTTTGTCCTTCTAGATTGCTTGTATCACAATATATATATTAATTAAAGACACCTAATCAATATATAAAACAAGTAAAGTGTGATACAAACAAGTAATTGTAACACATACACAATCTATATTATAGAAAAGAAGTCAACTTACATAAAGAGTTCTATCCATAGTATTCAAATAACAAATACAAATACTAGAGAGATAGGGATAAAGAGAAGTTGACACAAGATATAACGTGGTAAACCTCCAAAGAGGAAACATCCACGGGTTAGCAACCACCGGAAAACAAAATCCACTAGTAGATAACACAAGTACAATCTCTCAAGTGACCCCTTCACCTAGAAACTACCCTCCCATCCTACTCATGAAGATATCGCCCTCATGCTCAACAATCCGAGGCCTCACACCTCTTGTCAAGACTTCCTCGCTCACCTTACGGGATCCTCATGACCCAAGGCAAGACTTCTTGCTCAACTATCCGAGTCCTCCCGACTCTAGTCAAGACTTCCTCGCTCACCCTTCTGGATCCTCAAATCCTAGGCAAGACTTCTTGCTCGACTATCCGAGTCCTCCAGACTTTAGCCAAGACTTCCTTGCTTGACAATCCAAGGTCTCACACCTCTTGCCAAGACTTACTTGCTCAACAACATAGGTCTCACATCTATTGTCAAGACTTCCTTCTCACAAGGCATCTAGGTGATCATGAATGCAAAATGCAAACAAGATTATACATGAGCATGAATGCACAAATCAAATGTAGTCTAGTCAATCATGCATGTTTAAACCATCTAGATCATGTAAGATATGTCCAACATTAATTACAACCTAGATACATGCATAGATCTAAAACTTGAATCACAAGATATGTTCAATTAACACATAATCAAGTTTAAATCACATAAACCAAAAACATGCTAAAATCATATGACAAAGTCATTTAGATTAAACCTAAAGTTCTAGAGCATATTCCTTTACATAGATTTAACAAAACACATGAATAGCTTAAAAGAACATAAGCACATGTATTAATGTGAGAATTCGGCCAAGAGAGCCTAATACATGTGAGGAACTATTTTTCACAAAATCAATCAGTCAAAGATCATCAAATAGTCCTAGAATCCAAGCTAGTACAATACAATCCCAAACATGTAAAAACATAGACAAAATCAAAACCAAACTCAACACGTAAGATTTCAATTGAAACTCAACCTAGCTTTAAAAGAGTTCAAAACTCAAATCAAAACACTCACAATACACATATATAAGTTGAAGAAGAAAACACAAGGTAGTTAACCAAGTTTTAAAAGAAAACTTTGAGAGAAAATCAATACCTTAGTTGATTTAGGTGAAGTCCCGTTTTTGTGTGTTTAGACTCCAAAAACAGCAATAAAACTCACTCAAACCTTTAGAGAAAAGATGGAGGATGAATAGACAAACACTCTCAACTTTGAATCACTCAAATCAGAGTTCAAATAAAGAAGTTATGGTATTTGGAATGTGAGAAAATGTAGAGAGAAAATTTATTCCCGCAAGTTTAAATTTCTTCTTGGAATAAAATGTGAGAGGGAAAGGAAATTATAAAGGAGAGGGAATGAAAGAAGCCAAAAGAAAAAAAATGACCTTCTTTGTTATTGCTTCCCCAAGATGGCACGTGGGCATCTCGGGGCAGCAAGGTGTTGCTGCCGAGATGGCCACGTGCCATCTCGGGCTTGCACCAATGAATGGCATTTGGCTATGGTTCAACTCCCTTGCACTCCTCACGCGTTCTTCAACCGTTCTCCGGCCTCCGAACTCGAAATTTGAATCCGTCTGCGGATTACGAACTGTAACTCTCTCACGGATATGGAAATATAAGATACTCAATCCAAAAAATAATAATTTGACTCGATATATGAAGACGAAGACAATGTATACAACATGAGTTGAAAGTGTAGTATCTTTTGACTTAGATCTTGAAATCAATAATATGAGTAACCGAAAAGACCGGAACTCAATCAAGAATGATTTAAGACGAAAATCAAGTTCAATATCCATGTTATACAAACTTATACACAAACAAGCACGATTCACACTAGAATGCAAACTACCCAGAGATAGTCTCCAATCATGCATTTTCCAAAACATGTTATTTCCATACCAATGCATGGGCATTCATCTTCAAGTGTGTGAATGTGTTATACATGGTGCACAATGATGCAGGGACACACATGAATGAATTGTATGTGTGTGTCTATAATGGTGCACAATGATGCAAGGACACAAATGTATGAATTGTGTGTGTGTGCCTAAGCCTTGTAAGAGAAAGATATGGTCTTAGTATACCTTTATAGAACCATATTGCATCCTTTCTCTTTGAAGACTTAGAAATTGCTTTGACTTGTTGTTCATTCTTCTTTGAAGCTTGAATCATCATGAATCTAAACAACTAAATCATTACAACTAAACATCATTTTGATATGGAATTAATGCCAACACAAACTAAAACCTAACAATCTCTCCCTTTGGCAAATTCCATGTCAAAACACCTATACATTTACTACAAATATAAAAATGAAGATAGGTCACAAAATCACTCCCTCACATTACAATGAGTAAGATTCCTATAACTAATCTTCATCAACTCTTGAACTTCATCTTGATCTTCTCTTGAAGCAACCTACAAATCATCTCAAAGCACAATGCATATACAAGAGAAAAACAACAAAAGGCAACATATAATATGGATAAGAATATACAATTAAGTCCACAAATACATGTATCCCCCCCTCAATACATGCCAAAATACAAGAATTCTTAACCAAATCTTAAGACTAATTATTACATGTCATTGAAAGTTCAAAAGTTCACAAAAAAAAAACATAAAGAGTAACTAAGTAACTAGCAACTCTTTCTCCCCCTTTTTGAAATGAAATGATGCCAAAAGGTAAGAAACATACCATAAGACTCAAATACTAGCTACTTGGTCCACCAAAGAAAGATGTGCGTGTAGTTGTTCTAACATAATGCTTGAGAGGTGGTCTTGAACTTGAAGCAATACACTCCTCCAACTCTTTTATTCTAGCATCTTGTTTAACAACTAAAGCACTAAGTTCATCAACCTTCTTCTTCATATGTAAAGCCCAATCCGGAAGAATGTTTGTGCTAATCTCATGACAATCAACTTGAGAACTACTAAATAGTCCAAAAGTATCACATGTCTTACCCTTATCCTTATATGACATGTATGACACACGTTTATCACTATACTTTTCCAAGGGTTGTACCAACACATCATCTTCTCTACTCTTAACACCACGAGCTAAACACAAAGAAGTTATAAACCCCGGTAATGCAAGCTTTTTATCTCCTCTAGTAGAGAAAGCCACACTATCAATATAAAGCATAAGTAGATCCCCAAGGTTTATAGTTTGATTAGTCACCAAGGCATACACTATTTTGATCTTGTCTTAATTCAACTCGGTTGAATTCGAAGATCCAATAATGTTAGTGCAAATGAATAGATGCCAAAATGCACAAGCCTTAGTTAACTCATGTTGACTAATATATGCTCTACCTTTCCACTCAAAAGAAGCATTGTCAGAAAGAGTTCTACCCATGATATTAAGATTCTCAATGACATCTATATCTAGAAAGTTTGAATCTATATCATTAGATAACCCAAGAAACTTGTTAATATTTTCCGGGTTAACTCTAAATACAACACCCCTAATCTCCATCAAAGCATCCAATAAGGTGGCACTTTCTCTATATTAAAGATAAAACTCTCTAACAAGAGTATCATTCACTATTCCTAACATGCTCACCCAAGATTTCCAATTTCTATCCTTAATTTACTTAAGAACATAAGAATCTTTACACTTACCTAAGTCAATGCCTCTCTCTTGAAATATCTTCTTAGTTCCAAAGATCCCTAAATCTTTTGACCTTGAAGCTTTGGATCCTTTTGAGGTAGACTTGGCTTTCATAATGGGATTCGATTGATTTCCACTTCCGGTAACCTTAGTTCTTCCCATTTGTTCTTGTGTTATAAGATGCTATATACATACAACAAAGTGAGTGAAAGACAAAACAAGCATATTAGTCACAAATATATAAAAACAAAGACATATGACTTAAGAATGAATCATCATGCAAGACAAAGATAGTGAGTAATATCTTACAAGTTTCATTAAGTCAAAATATGCCAACATGTAACAAAATGAAGCATGTGAACATATCATAAAAGAGAACAGTGTCTAGCATACAATGCTTCTCCTTAATAAATGCTATAACTAAAATCCATGATAGCATAAAGTTCACAATGATGTTCACACAATCACACATTCAAGCAATTTGAAGAAATATCAACAAAATAAGCTTCATATGCTAAGAGAGATACACAAAGATTTTTCAAGTTCTCTCATAATTCTTCAACAATTGTTAAAACATCATCATACTCATAAACAAAGTGTGTGTGAGAGAGATATGCTTCAAATATATATCAAGAAGTAGTTTGATAATCAACATGCAAACAATTTCCAACAACTATTCATCTTAAGTTTTTTTCATAAAAAGTCAAACCGATTATCATCCGGAATTTTTGCTTTTAAGAGAATAGATTTCAACATATGAGCGTGTGTGTGCATGTGGCTCGTCATCCCATTTCTGTTTTTCAACCCTAGCTCATTTGATTTTCAACTATACTCTTTTTGAAGCCTTCCTCCTTTTCTTTTTAGGCTTTGAATCAAAGATTTGTTTTTTATGATTTCATTTCAACACTTCTTTGATTTTTCCATTTTTTTAACATAAACAAAATTCACTTCATGACGGCTTTCACTCATCACAATGGTGTAGCTCTTTCCAACATTGGGTAGCTTTCACAACCAATATGTGTAGCCCTTTTCATGAAGGTGCTCGTTGAGTTCTATGCAATTGCCGAAGCAAAATGGATACTAACCATATGTCATTTTAAATGTACTTAAGCACAAAAACTTCAAGGTGTATCCAAAGTTTACATGTTAGTAAACTCAACATACTAGCAAAACATATAAGAGAAACAAGGTGCAATTTTAGAAAACCAAGATTTTATGGCTCATAAGCACATGATCTAAAAGCAATAAGTAGAGACTTATTCAAGATCATTACTTTTCTAATGAGTAGCTTTCAAAGAATATGAAGCTCATAATTTCAAAAGTAATGCCACTCAATATACTATACACAAACAATCATCAAAGTTAAGATCAATGTGAACAATATCACTATTAGATCCTAAAATAGCAAATGTCAATGAGAACCATATATATGCTATACAAAATTCTCTAATATGACATGCTATGAGATGTATATCAAAAATTGAGTCAAAAGATAAATATCTAAGAGAACATGCATTAGAGTATAGAGATACCTTTTTCATATTGTATTCACCAAATATCATACTTCCGCCCTTGTTATGAGCACTCTTGCCTTGAATGTCCTCATGACACCAAGTTGATGATGTTTCACAACAAGAGTATACAAAGCATAATATCTCAACTCAACCAACACATATATCAAAAGAACTTCTCTAAAGTTAATCAACAAATTTTGACCATCATAACAAACATGATGTGAGATAACCAAGTTCATATCAATACATGGAGTTCTCAAAGCTATCAAGCAAGAATTCTCAACACAATTGATATATTGCCTCAAATCTATCTCACATTTGCTTCTTATATTAGTGATAAGAGCACTCACCCTTGAACCACTTGTTCTTGGGTGTACCTACACAAACATTTCCAATATCATCCTTGACAACAATGTTAAATCTAGAGTAAAGTCCTTCAATATCTAGATTAACAAGAATATCATTAATACACTCTTCCTTAACATTTTCAACATAAGCTTTGTCAGGTTGAACAAGATTATCATTCTTTCTACTCCATAACTTTTTCTCATGCTTAGCAATATTATCATGTTTCTCAACTTTCAAGACCTTAGAATGTTCAAGTTGAAGTTTAATCTCCTTATCTCTAGATTCATTTCCTAATTTTCATTTTTCAATATATTTATAAAATCTAGGCTTAATGTGACCTATTGTGTTGCAATAGTGGCAAATTGGAATAAAATATGAGATTGTACCTTTTGGAGTTGATCTAGCTTCACTAGAAGTTTGCAAAGATACCTTGTCCACCAACTTCTTCTTGGTTTTTGATCTTCTCTTCTTGTGTGGTTTCTTATCAATAACGACTTCATCAAAGTAAGTAGGAAGTGGTGATTCCAAGAGCTCCTCTTCAACTATCAAGTCGTCTTCACCACTATGAGAGTTAACAAATTCCTAACACTAGACACACTTACCGAATCCTTCACTAAGTCTTTGATGGCCTCCTTAGCCGTGTCTATCTCTTCCATTAATTCTTATTCTCCCTTCTTCAAAGAAGATATCACATTATCCTTCTCAAGGTTTATCTTTTCAAGTTCTCTAAACTTCTTCATAATAACACATTTCTCACCAAGAAGTCTACGAGTAACAACCACAAACTCATCTAGTTGTTTCTTGATCAAATCATCCTTCTCAACTACTTCTCTTTGAGCATTATCTCTAGCTTCTTCAAGAATTTCTATATTTTCCAACAACTCAAGATTGGTAGGAATGGAACTAGAACTTCCATGATGATTTACATCAAATTTCTTGTTCAAAGATATTGTACCATCAACACCTAGTGGAGAATGAGAAGCCGTTAAAGCTACAAAGTTGTTCACCAACTCTTCATCACTTGAAGACTCACTACTAGAGTTCTCATTGTCACTAGAGTTATCATCACTCTAAGTAGCCGCCAACACTTTGCCTTTCTTGTCTTTCTTAGATGGCTTCTTATTGCACTCACTAGCAAAGTGACCAAAACCATGACAATTATAGCATTGAACATCTTTCTTGTTCATGGCTTGACTATTCTTCTCATTCCTTAGAGTTGATGTTTTCTTAACTCCTTTTTCCTTAAAAGACTTGCCTCTAGGCTTGGCATTCTTCTTTAGAAACTTCTTGAACTTTCTAACCAAAAGTGCCATCTCTTCATTTTTATCATCACTCTCCTCCTCTATAGCATTGAGAGCGATTCTCTTACTCTTAATCCTTGGCTTCAAGCACATCTCATAAGTTTGGAGAGACCCAAGCAACTCATCAATGTTCAAACTATCCATATCCTTGCTTTCCTCAATAGCCGTCAACTTTGATTTGAATCTCTTAGGAAGAGACCTAAGGATTTTCCAATTTAAACGCCGTTTTGAGATAGGTACTCCAAGTGCTTGACATTGGTTAACAATGTTAAGAAGCCGGAATTGGAAGTCTTTGAACTTTTCTTCTTCACCCATACTTAAACCTTCAAATTTTGATGCCAACATTTGAAGCCTCGATTTCTTCACCGCTAAGGTTCCTTCATTAGTAACTTGGAGAGTATCCCAAGCTTTCTTTGCTGATTTAAGATTTTGAATGTAGGAGAATTGATGCCCATAAACTCCTCCAAAGATGGAATTCATAGCACGTTGGTGCCATTTAGCAACCTCAAACTCATTTGTTGTCCATTCACTCATTGGCTTGAGTATTATGGTTCCATCCTCTTGAACCTTGGTAGGAGGACTATAACCTTCTTCCACTACCATTCAAGCCCTTTCATCAATAGACCGGATGTAGGCTTTCATCCTTAACTTCCAATACCTATAGTTAATGCCTCGAAGTAATGGTGGCCTAGTATTTGAGGCTCATTCCGCCATTACATCATCTTGTAAACCTATGACTTCAAAAGCTTTAAAAAAAACCGTGAATGTATCACCCGGACTCTCACTAAGTACAATCTAGTGTCCTCCTCTTATACCAATTGAAAATACAAACACGGTTAAATGCTCAAGCCTAACCTAGAGAGGGGGGGGGGGGGGGGGGTGAATGTTAGACACCTTTTTCGACTCCCTTAGAAACAAACAAAAGTTTGTCCCTCTAGATTACTTGTATCACAATATATATATATTAATTAAAGACACTTAATCAATATATAAAATAAGTAAAGTGCGATACAAACAAGTAATTGTAACACATACACAATCTATATTATAGAAAGGAAGTCAACTTACATAAAGAGTTCTATCCATAGTATTCAAATAACAAATACAAATACTAGAGAGATAGGGATAAAGAGAAGTTGACACAAGATATAACATGGTAAACCTCCGAAGAGGAAACATCCACGGGTTAGCAACCACTTGCAAACAAAATCCACTAGTAGATAAGACAAGTACAATCTCTCAAGTGACCCCTTCACCTAGAAACTACCCTCCTATCCTACTCATGAAGATGTCGCCCTCATGCTCAACAATCCGAGGCCTCACACCTCTTGTCAAGACTTCCTCGTTCACCTTACCAGATCCTCACGACCCAAGGCAAGACTTCTTGCTAAACTATTCGAGTCCTCCCGACTCTAGTCAAGACTTTCTCGCTCACCCTTCCGGATCCTCACGACCCTAGCAAGACTTCTTGCTCGACTATCCGAGTCCTCCCGACTCTAGCCAAGACTTCCTTGCTTGACAATCCAAGGTCTCACACCTCTTGCCAAGACTTACTTGCTCAACAACATAGGTCTCACACCTATTGTCAAGAATTCCTTCTCACAAGGCATCTAGGTGATCATGAATGCAAAACGCAAACAAGCACGCAACATAGAATGCTATGATCAACACATCCTATGGAAAATACTATACATGAGCATGAATGCACAAATCAAATGTAGTATAGTCAATCATGCATGTTTAAACCATCTAGATCATGTAAGATATGTCCAACATTAATTACAACCTAGATACATGCATAGATCTAAAACTTGAATCACAAGATATGTTCAATTAACACATAATCAAGTTTAAATCACATAAACCAAAAACATGCTAAAATCATATGACAAAGTCATTTAGATTTAAGCTAAAGTTCTAGACCATATTCCTTTACATAGATTCAACAAAACACATGAATAGCTCAAAAGAACATAAGCACATGTATTAATGTGAGAATTCAGCCAAGAGAGCCTAATACATGTGAGGAAGTATTTTTCATAAAATCAATCAATCAAAGATCATCAAATAGTCCTAGAATCAAAGCTAGCACAATACAATCCCAAACATGTGAAAACATTGGCAAAATCAAAACCTAACTCAACATATAAGATTTCAATTGAAACTCAACCTAGCTTTAAAAGAGTTCAAAACTCAAATCAGAACACTCACAATACACATATATAAGTTAAAGAAGAAAACCCAAGGCAATTGACCAAGTTTTAAAAGAAAACTTTGAAAGAAAATCAATATCTTAGTTGATTTAGGTGCAGTCCCGTTTTTGTGTGTTTATACTCCAAAAACAGCAATAAAACTCACTCAAACCTTTAGAGAAAAGATGGAGGATGAATAGAAAAATACTCTCAACTTTGAATCACTTAAATCGGAATTCAAATGAAGAAGTTATGGTGTTTGGAAGGTGAGAAAATGTAGAGAAAAAATTTCTGCACACAAGTTTAAATTTCTTCTTGGAATGGAATGTGAGAGGGAAAGGAAATATAAAGGAGAGGGAATGAAAGAAGCCAAAAGACAAAAATGACCTTCTTTGTTATTGTTTCCCTGAGATGGCGCATGGTCATCTCGGGGCAGCAAGGTGTTGCAGCTGAGATGGCCACGCGCCATCTCGGGCTTGCACCAATGAATGGCCTTTGGCCATGGTGCAACTCCCTTGCACTCCTCATGCGTTCTTCGACCGTTCTCCGGCCTCTGAACTCGGAATTTGAATATGTTTAAGGATTACAAACCATAGCTCTCTCACGAACATAGACATATAAGATACTCAACCCATAAAATAATAATTTGACTCGATATACGAAGACGAAGACAATATATGCAACATGAGTTGAAAATGTAGTATCTTTTGACTTAGATTTTGAAATCAGTAGTATGAGTAACCGAAATGACCGGGACTCAATCAAGAATGATTTAAGACTAAAATCAAGTTCAATATCCATGTTATACAAATATATACACAAACAAACACAATTCACACTAGAATACAAACTACATAGAGATAGTCTCCAATCATGCATTTTCCAAAATATGTTATTTCCATACCAGTGCATGAGCATTCATCTTCAAGTGTGTGAATGTGTTATATATGGTGCTCTATGATGTAGGGACATATTTGAATGAATTGTATGTGTGTGCCTATAATGGTGCACAACAATGCAGGGACACAAATGTATGAATTGTGTGTGTGTGTGTCTAAGCCTTGTAATAGAAAGATAAGGTCTTAGTATACTTTTATAGAACCATATTGAATCCTTTCTCTTTGAAGACTTAGAACTTGCTTTGACTCATTTTTCATTCTTCTTTGATGCTTGAATCATCATGAATCTAAACAACTAAATCATTACAAGTAAACATCATTTTGATATGGAATTAATGCAAACACAAACTAAAACCTAATAATATGCTCGTATGGGAAGAATATGTTGATGAGTCAAGAGTCTGTCCACTTCGGGAAGATGCCAAATATTAATCGAATTAGGTAGTCTTATAGCACCTTCTGACAGGTGTGTCAAATTTTAAAACTAACTTTTGTTTATAGTCAAGTTGCTTTCTTCAGTTTATAATCATTTCTCTTTTGGATATCAGGTCGTTGAGAACCTCATAAAGATGGATGAGAAGAATTACGAGGCCAAAAGGGAATAATATAATGAGTTGAAGGTAGAGAAGACATAGGTTGATAGCAAGATATAGGGTGCTTTGGGCTCCATTGAGTCTTTGAAGACGTGGTAGGGCGAGGTGTCTGCTTCATAATGGAGGGCCAAAGCTTATGATTGGAGGAAACATGCCAATCTCTTTGACTACCGTGGTCGACTCAAAGTTGTGAATGATACCATCAGAGGGCTAAAACGGGATCTTGGCAACAACGTTGTTGATCTGTTTCTAGTTTATGATGAGTTCTATAACTTCCAGGTGGAGATTTTGATCACGTGGTAAGAGATTTGAAGGAGATGCTACTTTGGGTGTACCCCGGGTTTATCTTTTTCGAATTCAACTTAGAGATCCAAAAGGCGATCAAATCCCATGAGAAGCTGACACCCAACCCAGTAGATGCAGAGGTTTTACTTTCGGGTGAAGAGCCCACAGATATCTCCTTGGATGATGAGAAGTTTGCTGATGTGAAAATGGATGCCAGAAAGGGGAAGACGGTCACGCATGGTTGATTTTATCCTCATATGCTTTTGTTTGTTACTTTTTTAGGAATTAAATCAGGGTTAGGTCCTCTCACTTTGTAATGACTCTTTTGATGGAATACAATTGACTTTCCTTTTAAATGTTGAATACGCTTTTTTAATTTCTTATAAGGTATGGAGTTCGGTTGTGGTAACTTTTTTTTCTTATGCAACTTATTAATAACTAATAATTAATAGTAATGAAATTGTCTCGGAATGTCCTTCTTCAGGGTTCTTTTTGCTTCATTCAGTGGAGCCTTTGGCTTTGAAATCTCCGTGCGGTCTCAGGGTCTTGACCTTCGGACACGCTTTTGCTCCCACTTGCGGAGTCTTGGTTTTGCACTCTCAGTGCAGTCTGAGTCTTGACTCTTAAAGACTCCTTTATTCCCGCTCGTGTGCTCCTGCTCGTGGAGTCTTGGATATTATTACAAAGCTTAAAATCTAAATAAAAGATATATTATCTTATAAGGTCTAACCTTCTTAATATATATCGATGGTAACTCGGTTATCTTTCTTACAAAATGTTGAAAGAAGTCTGATTTCCTATGCAATTAGTAGGTATTACTGATAGTACTTCTTCAGGCGGTCTGCGTTCCAGGGGTTCATCAGTGGTGTATCGTCTTCGATTTTCAATTTGTATGCCCCTCTCATGGAAACAGAGTCTATGATGTATGGCCCCTCCCAATTGCCCCCAAAGTACCTGAAGAAGGCCTTTGGGTGCTAGGAATCGCCTTTTGAGGAAAAAATCCCCATGGTTGAATATTCGGGTCTGGACCCTAGCGTTAGATTACTTGGCTATCTATTATTGGTGGTGTACAGCCCAGACCCGAGTCAAATCCCTCTGTCCCTTGAGTTTTTGTAGGCATTGTTAGAGTCCTTCTTCATTATCACCAGAGTAATACTAGGATACCCTCCTGGTGGTGACAATTGTTTCGGTAGGTATGCAGCTTCAGAATCGAGTGTTAAGGAGTATGAGGTTTCTCTTGCCGTAGAATATGAAGTTGTACGGATTGCTAATAGAACTTTCGAAAGCTTGTCCACCCAAGCTCCCTTTCTTGCTTGCAACTTTCTTTTCAGGAGGATCTTGATCACTTTGTTGACTGCTTCCACCTTTCCATCACTCCAAGATTGGGATGGTGATGCAAACTTGAGATCAATATGGTAATCCGAACAGAGGTTTCAGAGATTTGCATTGTCAAATTGAGTTTTGTGGTCAACCACGATTGTATTGGGTATTCTGAACCCGAAGATGATGGAATGCTAGAAGAAATTTGTTGTATTTGCTTTGGTGATATGTAGCAAGGCTTTCACCTCTACCCACTTGGTTAAATAATCGATCGCCACAACGACGAATTTGTTATCAAATGCCCCTCTTGGTAATAGCCCTATGATGTCGATCTTGAACCTTGAAAATGGCCATGGTGATGCCATCGAAGTCAATGCTTCAACATGAAAGTGGGGAATAGGTACCGTTCTCTGGCATCTGTCACATGACTTAGCATATTCTTTTGAGTCCTTAAAGAGGGTGGGTCAGTAATACGTTTGCCTAGTTATTCGGTGGCCTAAGTTTTTACTGGCAGAGTGGTTACTGTAAGTTCCCCCATGCACTTCTTGAAGGATTAATTTGGTTTACGGAGGACTTACACACTGCAGATAAGGGAGGAAAAAACCTCTTCGATAGAGGACTCCATTGAAGATGATATATCGAGGGGCTTGTCTTTGGATTCTCTATAAGGCATATCTTTCTGGAGGAAGAGTTCCATGTAGGAGGTAACTCATGATTGGTGTTATCTTGGTCTCGGCTATCAGTACAATGTCTGAAATAAGGACATTAGTGTCTTGCTCTTCGGTGAAGTTGGATTGGGGCAACCGAAACACCATGACGGTTCATAGCAGTCTTGTATATGTGGTCGAAACAAGTTTGGCGAGAGCATCTGTTTACTAGTTGTAGTCCTTAGATACACGGAGCAGGTCATACATAATGAATTTGGCCATCAAGGTTTTTACTTGTTTCAGATACATGATCATATTGCTATCTTTGGCTTGGTAGTCTTCATTCACTTGATTGACGATCAACAAGGAATCATTATAGACGGTGACTTGCTCGGCCCTTGTTAGTTTCTCATTTTTAATTGGCTTGTTTCGTTGACAAACCATATTGAAGATTCAATTGTAAGGGCCTTTCAAAAGTAAATCACTTATGCTTCATTCTTTGAAGAGATTTAGTTGCACACACTCATAACTCATGCATTGTGTCATATCTCATGTTTTTAGTACATGTTTTATGTTGGTGCACATTCATGCTATATCTCCCTTCATGTATTCTCATTACTATTACATCTTTGCTGATTTTTGTAAGGTTGAGAAGTCCTTGCATTTTTACCTTTTGCCGCTGTGAGTTTTCACAACGGTCGCACAACAGTTATCTTTCCAATATATACCGTTGTCACTACATTGTTGGTGCACTGTAAATTACCACAATGGTGTGTATTCTAGTGGTTACCATTGTCAAGACCACTGTGATAGGCACAACGGTCACACAGGGTTCTTGGGTTGGTCATTTCTCGATCTAGGTTATCGATGTGATGCTGTGTGACCGCTGTGTCTCCCACAGTGGTACTCACAGTGGTTTGCCCTGTTTTTCCCAAAAATGTTGTCGTTTCACTTTAACCTTTTATATATACTTTCTCTTCTTTCCCATTTCATGTGTGAGTTCAAGAAGCCATTTTTGAGAATCCTAGCTTCTATTATAAGAGAGAATCTCCCAAGAACCCACATTTACTCGACCAAACACATTCCCATGTGCTTCTAACATCATTATTGCATCTTTTCTTCATGGGTCTTCATGCTCTTCTTGACTACGTAATTGAACATGTCTTAAAACTTCTAGTTCCATATTTTTGTTCTTGTTTTGTCTAGGGTTAGCAATTATTTGTTGATTAATTGCATGTTTGTTTTGTTAAGCATGGCATTGAATATGTTTGAGTTGTTGTTTGTTGGTTCAGAATACATGTTCATTGATAACTAGAATTTAGGAACATTTTACCCTCTAGCTGAATCTTCTTGCTTTGCATTTAGATATTGATATCTAGGATTTATGTTTATTGTCATCTTTATATCTCTAGATAAGCATTTAGTGTAGCCTAGCATTAATTGCATGTTATAATATTTTCACATATTCACATAGGTTGTTATATCTCTTTATTGATTGTTAAGCCTTGTAACTAAATGGTTTAGTGCATAAGGTAGTTGGTATAGGGTCATTATTAAAGGCCAGTTGGGTAGAGTGGAAGGGTGAGTGACCAAGAATGGTGTGACTAGAGGTCAACCAAGGTTGTAAACTTTCATTCAAATAGTGGATTTAAGAACCGTATGTGGCTAGATGGATAGCCCATGAGTTTTGCCCAGTTAAAGAGTTTCTCACTTAAAACAATTTGTGTATTTTTATTGTTTTCTGCTTGTCTTGTGCTTATTGATTAATTGCTAATATCGGGTAATTTTAAAAGGTTGGTAATTAATCAATTAAAACCTATTCACCCTCTCTTTAGGTTGATCTAGACAAACTTTGTTTATTTTTAACTTCCATATTCAAGATGATCTTTAATCCGATAGCGAGAGCTTCGTATTTCTTGACATTATTTATCACCTTGATTCAAATCAGAGGGCTATCTGGGTTAAGCTTCTGTCTGGAGTTCTGATAACTTTTCCTGCTCCGTTGCTGTGTCTATTGGAGGAGCCATCCACGAACATTTCCCATCGAGGGATGGGTTCTTCAAAGAAGTTCATGACTTTTGTTTTGGACTATTCAGAGATAAAATCGACTATAACTTGGCCTTTGATGGATGTTTGGGGTTTGAAATGGATGTCAAACTTGCTCAGTTCTACTGCCCATTTGATAAGCTTGCATGCTGACTCGGGTTTATAGAGCACCTGCCTTAGAGATTGTTTAGTCAAAACGGTAACTGGATGTGACAGGAATTGGGATCTAAGCTTTCGTGTGGCTACGAAGAGGCTAAGGGCAACCTTTTCAACTTCTAGGTATCTTGTTTCTGTATCTGTCATGCTTTTGCTCACATAGTATACCATTTTTTTGGTTAACCCTTCTTCTTTGATAAGGATTGAGCTAACGGAGACTTCTGACACGGCTAAGTAAAAGAAGAGTGTTTCACTTGTTGTGGGCTTGGGTAGCATTAGGGTCTTCTAGAGGTAGGCTTTTAGATCATGAAAGGTCGACTGGCACACATGAGTCCAGCAAAAGTCCCCTTTCATTTTTAAAGCTTTGAAGAATGAGAGACAACGGTCTGATTAACGAGCCTCTGGCATGTCGCCCTAACGTTTTTTAAGCCAAACGGCATCACCTAGTAGCAATATACTCCGCGGTAAGTGATAAACGCCATTTTGTTTTTACCTTCTCATTCATTCTAATTTGGTTATGACCGGAATACGCGTTCATGAAATTGAGCAACTCGTGACTAGAGGTTGTGTCTGCCAGCTTGTCAATTCTCGGTTGTGGGAAGCTATCCATTGGACATACCTTGTTCAAGTCTGTAAAGTCGACGCACATCCTTCATCTATTTTTTTTTCACTAAGACTACTTTGACAGCTATTCGTTTTTTAGTCGAGGCTTTAGATAAAACCTTCAGAAATTTGTCAATCTCGGTGGCTATTACTTCATACCTTTCGGTATTGAGCGATCTCCATTTCTACGACATTGGTTTAAAGGATAGATCAATGATGATGGAATGAGTTATCACCGTGGGATCAAGGCCAGGCATGTCGGTGTGCCTCCAAGAAAATATGTCTATAAACTCCCATAGGATTGGATCAAATCATTCCTGATATTGAGGTCCAAGTTTGCACCGATGATGACCATTCTTTCGGGGTTCTCCTTTTAGAGTACTAATTTTAAGGTTTGGTGGGTTCTCCGGATGATTGGGATCAGACTTCACTAGGGTCTAAGCTGGTAATGTGTATTTCAACCAACGGGGTGTTGTCGGAGGCTTGCGCTTTAACTATATTCCCAATTTATTTTTTCTTTGGTCTCCTTATCCTTCTGGTAATCTTCTAATCAATGGGTATTTACATGAAATTACTGACTGTTAGGACTGGGTTTGATCCGATCTGAATGCATCTCTTGTATTCCTCATGGTCTGCCCGTACTTCCCCTAGTCTCATGTTGGTAGGGAATTTGATTTCTAGAGAATACACGATGTTGGTTTTTTTTTAGGTTGTAGAGAGTTGGTCTTCCAATCAGAATATTGAAGGGGAACAGTATGTCCACGACTTGAAAGCTGACCCATACAATCAGGATATGAGGTCTTGTGTCAAAAAGTATAAGGAAGTCGATCTGTCCTGCGGATCTTGTACGGTGTACCATAATCCCTCTGATGCAATATCTGGAGGCTTGCAATTGTTGAATGGTGTATCCTAGCCTCTATAAAGGGTCCCTGTTGATAATGTCTAAGGAGGTTCTATGCTCGATGAGTGTTATATTCATTGTCTGGTTGCCAACCTTCACAGAGAGAATGAGGGCGTCATAGTGAATGTATCTGATTCCCTGAGAATCAGATGGAGTGAAAAAGATCGGATCACAATCGTTTGGTAGGCCTTCTAGTGTTGAGGTTAAGCAAACAGTGGTATGCGCCTAGCTGAAGGATGATGAACCAGAATCCCCAACAATGGATTCAGTAAGAATAAAATGGATAGGTTCATTTTTGTACGATTTGTGGGCGTTACTATGGGATCTGTTACTCGTTGGACAGCTTAGTTTCACTGGGACGACACTCGAATCCTTAGGGTTAACTCCTTTATTTGTTCCATAAATCGCGACAATTCTTAGTCTTGTACCCATGATCTTTGTGAAATTTGCAATAAAGCTTCTGATTTCTGGTTTTCGGAGAGGGGGGGGGGGGGGGACTGCAGTGGTGCTGGCCACTGGAGCAAATTGCTCTTGCTTGCGATATCGAAAACCTTTTTGATCGATTATTTAAGTGTGGCGTAGCGATCGAATTTATTTCTCTGGAGCTTTGGTTTTCAGCCAGTGGAATCAATGTTCACTTGCATGGAAGCCTGGGGTTCTTTTCCCTTATCTTTACTTGGTTTCGGCTATCTTTTCGATGATCCATCGACTTCCGAAGGGGTGACTTGGGTTTTGGAATTGCTAACGTCCACAACGGTGGCATATTTTTTAGCACTTTCCATGAGCTCCCAGTATGTAGATAGTTCCCTTTTAGACATCGACCAACTCAGGTGCCCCTACTGTTTGAGTGAAGGCCATGGCTGCTCCAATCTCGTTGAAGTCCTGAACCTGGCTCCAATCTCGTTTAGGTGGACCATATGCCTCTATCTTATTCTACTTACGGGAAACCATTACGGGATTCTTTCTATAGCTCATGGAACAAACATTTGATCTGCCTTTTGAGGCCACCGTACCATGTTTGTGCATCTCTGGATAGAGTCAAAGAAAAAACCCGGCATTTGACTGTATTGGATGTCCCATGCATGTTCATCCAGTCAAGGTAGCTATCGAGGTGGTCTTTTTGATCTACCATCCCACCTAAACCGCACATGTCCTACGTGGGTGTTTGATGTCATTCGGAATGGAAATAAATCTTAGCTCGTCCGTGAAGGGGCTTTCTCTTTGATTGTTATACCGGCGGTGGCCAATATGGTTTTGATCTTGTATTTTTACGAGTTGACCTTGAAGAGCACAGAAGACTTTAGGGTCGGCCAGGGTGTTTCATTCGGTCTCCTGATCAAGGAAACCTAACCTCTCCCTTTGATCTTAACGGTGCCATATCCTCCGAGGAACCTTTTCTTGGACATTGTCGTCACGCTCTTCTTTACTGCAGGTGACACCCACAACTCTTTATGGCACTTGATGGTTTTTATGCTCGTCGTGGTTTGGTTCGACAAACTGAGTCGTTAGCTGATTCCTCATTCTCTTCTCCCTTAGAGGATTTCCTGTGTTGCCTCTCTCTACACGGGAGTTGGCTTCATCTGAATCGCTCTGATGGCCTCTACCATCTACAACGTTGATTACCTTAGTCATGTTTTACGCCAAGGTGTCTAGCCTGCTGGTGATATCGCATATTACCGGGTTATCGGATTGTGGGTAGAATTGTTGTGTCTGTTGTGGAGCGTATGTCGGTAGGTGCCCTACGAGGTAGTAAGATTGTGGTGCCCTTTAAAGGTAATAAGGGTGCACCGGTTATAGAGGGTAATACTGCAGTTACCTCTGATATCCGGGATTATATGTCGGCGACGTAAATTGTGCCTAGAAAGGGTAGTATCCGTTACTTAGGGGTTGCGATAAATGACAGACCACCGAATTGGGGTAAGGCGACATATGGTGGGGGAAGCTCTACTGCCCATAGTTGTGAGTTGGTTTCGGAGGGTTATGTTGGACTTACTGAACTTGTTCGTACTCTTGGCCTCCAGGCGGCTGTAACCCTTGGTAAATGTTTAGATACTGATCTCCTGGTTCTGGGTTCATTCTTTCTACGAAGGTGCCATTACTCCCCTTCCTTCTAGCACCAAATGTTGGGGAATAAGATGAGCCTTAGAGAGTTAAATTGATTATAATACTTCTAATGCATTACGAATACAACAATTGATGAAAAAGGGAAAAAAATCTCCATACAATGAAAATTGGGGTTTATATAGGTTTTGGTTCTGACACACAAGTATTCGTGTCGTCCTGTGGTTGATCTGATTTAACAAGTGTCGTTGGTTTGTCTTAGATTGTCGGCTTCATAAACAGTTCTCCCGAGGCACTTCTCGGACGCACGTTTTTTGGATGATTGGTACCGGGTCGCTAAACACGATCACCGAACTATGCTTCGAATGGATGACACTCCAGGAGGGCTATTGCTATTATGTAATCGAAAGTGATACATTTGGGTCCAACAACTTCAAAGACAGAAACTCAAGAAAAACAATTGGGAACTTTGGGATAACCTAAGACTGATTTCTATTAAATGAAATAAAATTGATTTAAAGTTGGCCAAGGAATTGTGCCAGATCTCTTACATTCACAATCAGACTGCCATTATTATGATCCAGACGGTGCGGAAGTTAATGCCACAGAGACTCTTTACCCCCGATAAAGAAACCTGTTCTTCGCATCACGATTTTTTTTTTTTTACTCTTTTGCTTCTAGGTGAGATTTTTCCTATGAAAGCATTTCCAATTGCTAAGAACGTTGAACCCAACAACCTCGTGGCCACCCGAAACCTCCGGTCCCTCCTACCACCAAAATCAAACCACAAATCTCAGTTACAAACCCCAAAAATCCCAACCGAAATTGACCCCAACCCCATTGAAATCCAAACAAATAGCAAACCCAAAAAAATCAACAGAATCAATCACCACTACCACCACCAAGTTGCCATCCACTTAAACCCCACCAAACCCAAAAGCCAAACCACCCACCACAAAACACCCTCAAATCCAACCTCGGTCGGCAGCTAAACAAAACTTAAAACTAAACATGGCTACCAGCCCTCACTCCTGTAAACAACCACAACCAAACCCTTTTGATTTTTCAAAATTTTGAGGTAGAGATTACAGATTGAGATCGAGTTGGAGCTAAAGATGAGGGGGAGAGAGAAAAATGAGAGAAGAGGAAGACAGTGATTATGAGAGAGGAGAGAAAAAGTGATAAGGATTTTTTGATCTTCAGGAAAAAATAATAAATGAAATCAATGCCACGTGTTAGTTACTGAATGGAACCGATGCATAACATCGGATTCTAATGTGGTGCATCAATTGCACCCAAGTTTTTCTTGATCAACCGACATCATACTTTTAGTTGAATTGACCAATTATGATTTATGAAAATCAAAAGCACCCTTAATATATATATGTATATATATAAAAATTAAAGTAAAAAAAAACAAATAAAGATAAAATAAAAAAGAGGAAAAAATCGGACTTTTCTATATTTCCCTTCACTTTACATGGCAATATCACCACTACCAATCCCAAATCAATCACATGTGGCCTACACCACAACCTTTTTACCCAAACACCGATTAATCCCCAGTTTTTAATCATTCTCCAAAGAGGGGAGGAGGTGTTGCCTCCATGGAATGGAAAAACGTTGACCTGCTCTTTTATTTCTCATTATTTTATATATTTGTTTTAGTACTTAATAGTAAAATACTATACTAGTTTTCTTATGTTAGAATACAACGACGGTTCACTTTAAGGGGTGTGAAAGTAGATTGATTATCTTCACCTATGTTACTGCAATTATACCATACATCGAGGGTTGTGGGTACAATAATACAATTATATATAGATGATCAGTATACCACATAGTGTTTAGCGACTTATATAAGAAAATTTGAATTTTCTTTTATCCGATTTAATGGAGTGACAGTGATTAGAGTATAGTTCAATTTGAAGCAAAGAATATGTTCAATCACTCACACGTCTCAAGAAGATGACTTCTACCCATGACTAATCTCTTTGTTCAATTGATTAATGGGTTCATTTTTTCAATTAAATTTAGACTGATATAAGGGGAAAAAACATTACAAAATATCATATGCTGAAAAATCTCTAGGCATTATCCATATATATCTAAAAGAAAGTAAAATAAAAACAAGAAAAAAGAAAGGTCAAACGAAAAACATTAAGGATATGTAGACCCAAAAAAAAAAATGAGGCATGCAGACCTCAACAAAAAGCGAAAATAAAACATTTAACGAAAACGAAAAGACTCTCGGCTTATGCAATTATTACCAACCTAAGAAAAGCAGAATTCGAACAGTAGATCACCATAAAGCAATATCTAAATCTAAAGTATGCATAGAAAGAACGTCTGCAGCCTGATTACCTTCCTTAAAAATATAAGAAACCCAAAATTTCATAAAATAAGTATGAGAAATAAACATCTTCTAAGCTTGCCAAACACACAATGGGACCTGATTGGAATGAAAAGAAAGCAGTTGAACCACATAGGAAGAAACACTCTTAATCTAAATATGTCGTTAATCATTAATCTAAGCATAATTGATAGCCATCGCCACCGTAGGTAATTCAGTCTCAAAAGCAAACACCGAAACAAGCGGAGCAACAAAACTACCTTTAACAACCGAGTGACAATTGCGAAACACACCTCTGTAACCTAGAATTCTAGGCGAACCTAAAGTAGCCATTATTCATATTAACCTTGACCCAACCCAGAGAACGAGGCCACCAAACCACACTCTTGATGACAGACACTTGAAGAGGGAGACCACAGAGACCAAAGTTCTTACGGATCGAAAGATCATGCACAATATTATGCATTCACCCGGGCTCTAAACAGTTCGCATATGAAAACTCACGGTAGATTAGAGATAGAGCAAACCAGAAGTCAACAAGCTCATCATCAAAGATTTTCTGATTGCGAATAAACCACACATTCCATACCACATCATGAAAGACAACCTTTCATAATATGCGAATTTGATCACTTAAAGAAATCAACATGGTTTTCAAAAAGAACCCTTTATAGGAATCAACCGAAACCTGACACTGAAAAAAAATAGTCTTTTAGAGAAAATCAGCCAAGGGCACTGAATAAAAGATGCTCAGCCGACTCTTTACTGCTACCACAAATGCTACAACAGAAAGCCATATGAAATCTTGCTTTGCATAAATGATCCTTTGTGGGAAGTCTATTAAGCAATAGACATCAAGACAATGTTGATGGAGAAGAAGAAATAAAACTAGACCAAATATCCTTTCACCAAGAGACCTTAGGAATCTCTTGAATAATCTCACTATAAGCAGCCTTATAAGAAACTGTGTCATCTCTAAAATAAGACTAAACAAGAGAATCCTTGATAGGATAAATCATAATCTGTTCAATCCTACGATAAATATTTGGAAAGCTAAACCATTTCTTGAATCATCTCATTGCAAGCAACCTTACAAGAAGCTAAACAATTTCTAAAAAGAGATCAAACAAGAGAATCCTTGATAGGAAAAATCATAATCTGTTCAATTCTTCGGTAAATATTTAGAAAATGAACCTAAAATCCTCCTAAAGAACCTAACTATCATCCACAATAAAATTAGAAACTTTAGCACAAATGGGAGTGTAAGAACCTCTATTTTGTGATTGGCTTATTTCATGACATACCACATTAGGGATAACTTTGTAATGGGTAGCTTAGGTTTTATTGAAGAGCTTCCAAGCTTCTTCATGACTTCAATAGTAAGTGTAAGAGCATAAGGTAAATCACTTGACTTGATTCTTGAAGAGATTAGGTGCGCACACACACACACAAACACACACACACATTTTCATGCATTCTCGTATTACTTTGCATTTGTACTTCCATGATTGTGTGCATCTGTGAGTCAACTCACATGAGCACTTTTTTATTTGTCTTACGTGTGGTTGTTGTGTCCATGTTTACACGTTGGTGTACTTGAGTCTTTAGCGTGAAGTAGTTTACGTTTTTCGTTGTGTTCAGAAATGTCTGCACTCGTACGATGGTGTGCTTGTGTTGTATCTACGGTTGCATAATGGTATTCTTTTCTTAGCATGTTGAGTGATCATTTGAGAAGGTCTCATTCTTTTCTTGTTTTGGTCTTTGGTCACATAGTTTTTTCCATGAGTTTGGGCATTCTTGTTGTTGTCTAAATCTGACCTTTGGATTTCATTTGACCATAACTTTTTCTACAGTTATTCAAATCATTTGTTGTTAATTGGAGTAGAAATTAAACAACCATACATTTGCAATGGTATATTATTTGAAAGATTTTGATATCGTTTGGTCATGTTTTGAGTTGCTTGAAAAATCAAGTTGGTATACATATTCTGAATCCTCTACAGGACAAGTCTCATGTAAAGTCTCCCACAGAGAAACCTTTAGTAAGTTTTTTCGAACAGCCTTCGTGGGAGAGACCCATAAAGTCACCCACGTAAAGCCCACTAGGCTTCTTCAAGGGACATGTCTGCGCGGGTCCCTCCAGTGGAAGATCTATGTTTAGGTATTTTGGTCTTTTTGGGTGTGCGTGAGAGATATCAAAAAGAGAGAAAAGCAAAACATAAAAACTGATTAAATTTTTGGGTGTGCATTGTGCACAGTAAAAAAAATCATGCTTTTGTGTTTTTGAAATACTTGGAAGAAATAGTTTCTTTTTTTTTTCTCTACATCCTCCTAAGTTCTTAAGTACGTGACGTGCCCATACGTAGTTACCAGTTTTGAGAATAACTAAGAAGATCGATGGTACAGATTAGAAGAAACATATCGTAAAGTGAATGAGCCTCTTACATATGTATGAAGAATTGATTTCTTCTCTTCTTTTGATTATTGATTTCAATTTCTTGTGTGTACATATTGATGAAACAGGTGATGCACATTCTAGAAATAAAACCAAACAAAATTCTAGTTACTTCTAGATTCATCAAGTTAGTTCATGAGTTAGAGAATTAGAATTAGTAGAAGGATAAGCTACTAGAATCTTCTATAATTTTCCTAACAAGCCTAAAAATAGGCTTCGCCATTGTAAATTTGAATGTATGAAAAACAACACAAATTGTAACACAAAGCACTCAAATAACAGAGTAATAGAAAATGAGATAAGAAGCTCTTTATTTCCTACAACCAGTTCTTCAACAAAATCCTTGTCTTCTTTATGTCCATTGAGTTTTTACTATATTTGAATACTAACAGTGGTATCAGAGCCGTATTCGATCGTTGTCAAGCATTCGTCGTTGTCAAGTGTTCGATCATTGTTGGGCGTTCATTCATAGGATGTGATCATGGCCGAATCAAGTCATTCATCAGTTTCGATGTCGGTTCCAGTGTTCAATGGCGATAACTACGATTTTTGGAGCATCAAGATGAAGACATTCTTTCAGTCTCAAGACCTTTGGGAGATAGTCCAAAATAGGTGCGGAAATTCAAAAGAAGAAAAGAGAAAAGAATCTAAGGCATTGTTCTTTCTACAACAAGCATTAGCAAATAAGATGTTTCCAAGGATCATGGGCGCTACCAATGCCAAGGAAGTGTGGGATATCTTGAAGGAGGAGTTCCACGGTAGTGAGAAGGTACGCACAGTAAAATTGCAAACTCTAAGAAGAGAGTTAGAAAATATTAAAATGAAGGATTTTGAGACTACAAAAAAATATTATGCTAGAATAAAGGAGATAGTTAATCAAATGAGAGCCTATGGTGAAACTATTTCGGATAAGAAAGTTGTAGAAAAAATATTAGTTACTGTCACTGGAAAATATTATCCAATAATTACAGCTATAGAAGAGTCAAAAGATATAACTAAACGTTCAGTGACAGAATTAATAGGCTTTTTCAAATAAATGAAGACTCTGTAGAAAGTGTTTTTCAGTCCAAACTAAATATTCTGTCTCAGAAATCCGGATCTAGGTGGAAAAAAACTAAAAGTAATTTTAGAGGAGAAAATCCTAGAAACAATGATAATCAAGAAAAAAGTATAAAATACCCACCTTGTGGTATTTGTAAGAAGAAAAGCCACCTAGAAAAAAATTATTGGTTTCGCGGGAAACCACAATATAAAAATTGTAAAAAAATTGACCACGTAGAAAAAATGTGCCATTTAAAACAAAATCATCAAGCTAATTTTTCTAAAAATAAAGATGAAGATGGGGTTCTTTTCTATGCTTATCAAGCTGCAAGTGAAGAGAAAAATGATAAGTGGTATATAAATAGCACTTGCAATAATCACATGACAGGTGAAGCAAGCATCTTTTGTGATATCGATACATCTAACAAATCACAAGAAAGGTTTGGAAATGGTGCATTGGTGGATGTAAAAGGAAAAGGTACGATTGCCGTCGAGATCAAAAAGGGCAGAAGACTCATAAAAAAATGTTCCCTCAGTTTCGAGTTTGCAACAAAACTTGCTCAGTGTGGGACATATGATCCAGAACGGCTACTCTCTTCATTTCGAGAGAGATTCCTGCACAATCTTTGACAACAACAATAAAACCATGGTGATAGCTCGAGTGAAAACAGAGAATGAGAATTTTCCTATTCGATGGAGTTATGCTACAGAAGCAACTATGAAGGCGCAACTAGATGATTATTGGTTATGGCATCGGCGGTTTGGTCACCTCAACTTTCAGGGATTGAAGATACTCGATCAGAAAAATATGGTGAAGGATCTACCATTCATCAGAGATAAAGATGATGTGTGCGAAGATTGTCTTCTCGGGAAGCAACATTGCCAAGCATTTCCTATAGGAAAAGCTGGAAGAGCCAAAAGGTTGCCGGAGGTGGTGCACACAGATGTTTACGGTCTGATGAGAATTCCAACATATGGCCAAAACAAGTACTTCATCCTCTTCATTGACGACTATACAAGAATGACTTAGGTCTATTTTCTTCGAGAAAGACCAGAGGCCTTTGTTATTTTCAAAAAAAATTCAAGAACTATGTGGAAAAACAAAGTGGTCACTATATAAAAGAAGTGATCGAGGCAAAGAATACAACTCTAAAGAATTCGACAAGTTCTGTGAAGATAAAGGCATAGAGCATCAACTAACTGTTGGCTATGCAACGGAACAAAGCAGTGTTTTTGAGAGAATGAATCGGACAGTGATGGAGATGGCAAGAGCAATGTTGAAAGAGAAGGGTCTTCCAAATACATTATGGGCTGAAGCAGTCTACACAACGGTATATTTACTTAACAGGTGTCCGACTAAGCCAGTTTAGAATAAAACTCCAATCGAAGCATGGAGCGGAAGAAAGCATTCTGTAAAGCATCTAAGAGTTTTCGAAAGTATATGTTATGTGCACATTCCAAAAGAAAAAAGGAGCAAGGTGGATGACAAAACTGAGAAAGGAATATTTGTGGGATACAGCTCTCAGTCAAAAGGCTATCGCATCTACAATTTAACATCTCATAAAATCATCATTAGCAGAGACGTGGAGTTTGATGGAAATACAGCATAGAGTTAGGATGAAAAGAAGATTGGAAAGAGAAAGGTTCATCTGCAATCGATAGTAACACGTCAATTAGAAGAAAAAGAAGAAGTTGAACCGAAAGAATTAGAGAGTCTAGCACAAACAACAACTACCCAGCTCATAGAGTCATCTCTAGAAACAATACCAGTGAGAGTATGATCTTTAACAAAAATTTATGAGAGTTGCAATTTTGTGACTCTTGAACTAGAAAATTATGAAATGGCATTTAAACACGAAGTTTAGGTCAAAGTTATGCAGGAAGAAATAAATATGATTGAGAAGAACAAAACCAAGGAGTTGATTGACTATCTTAAGGATTGAGAAATCATTGGAGTCAAATAGGTTTACAAGATGAAGTTCAACTCTGATGGTTCTATACAGAAATAAAAAGCAAGGCTAGTCGTAAAAGGATAACCACAACAATTCGGAGTTAACTACAATGAAACATTTGCTCATGTTGCTCGCTTGGACACAATTAGAGCTCTTGTTGCACTCGCTGCTCAAAAGAAATGGCAAATCCATCACCTAGATGTGAAGTTAGCATTCCTGAACGAGAATCTTGAAAAAGAGATATATGTAGAGCAACCTCAAGGCTTCGTGATTTCAGGAAAAAATGACAAAGTTCTTAAATTGAAGAAAGTGTTGTACGAGGTTAAAGCAAGCACCAAGAGCCTGGTACAACATAATTAATGAGTACTTTACAAGTCACGAATGCAGGAGAAGCAAAAGTGAGCCAACACTATACATCAAAACCCAAGGTAACAATATTCTTATTGTTTCTTTATACATAGATGATCTCATCTATACAGGAAACAATGAGAAGATGATGAAAGAATTTAAAGAAGATATGATGAAGACTTTCGAAATGACAGACTTGGGTTTAATGCACTACTTTCTTGGTATTGAGATAAACAAAGAAAAATCTGGAATCTTCGGGTCTTAGAAGAAATATACAGAAAGTCTACTCAAGAAATTCAAGATGAGTGAATGCAAGCTAGTAGCAACTTCTCTCGTTACTAATGAAAAATTCAGAAAAGAAGATGGATCCAACAAGGCAGAGGTGTCACTTTACAGAAGTCTTATTGGTAGTCTATTGTATCTGACTGCCACAAAACCAGATATTATGTATGCTACAAGTGTACTTTCAAGATTTATGCAGAATCTGACTCAAGTTCACTACGAAGCAGTAAAGCGGATGCTCAGATATTGCAAGGCACAAAAGACTATGGCATTTGGTTCAAACCTACCAATAACTCTACATTGATTGGTTATACAGACAATGATTAGGCAGGATCGATGGATGACATGAAGAGTACTTTAGGATATACATTCTCTTTGGGCTCATGAGTATTCTCATGGACATCCAAGAAACAAGATAGTGTAGCGCAGTCATCAGTAGAAGCAGAATACGTCGCTACTACAATGAGTCAAGCTATATGGTTAAGAAGAATATTCAAAGACATGGGTGAAAAATATAATCAATCTACAAAGATCTTTTGTGATAGCAAATCTGCAATTTCAATGGCTAAAAATCATGTCCTCTATAGTCAAACAAAACACATTGCAATCAAGTATCACTTCCTGAAAGAAGCTGAAGCAAACAAAGAAATTGAACTCGAGTATTGCAGGATTGAAGAACAATTAGCAGATATTTTCACTAACGCCCTGCCAAAAGCAAGATTCGAACTACTTCGAAGCATGATGAGAGTCACCAGAATGGGCATCAAGGAGGAGTGATGAAACAGGTGCTGCACATTCTAGAAATAAAACCAAACAAAATTCTAGTTGCTTCTAGATTCATCAAGTTAGTTCATGAGTTAGGGAATTAAAATTTTGTAGAATGATAAGCTACTAGAATCTTCTATAATTTTCCTAACAAGCCTATAAATAGGCTTCACCATTGTAAATTTGAATGTATAAAAAACAACACAAACTGTAACACAGAGCACTCAAATAACAGAGTAATAGAAAAAGAGATAATAAGCTCCTTATTTCCTATAACCAATTCTTCAACAAAATCCTTGTCTTCTTTGTGTCCATAGAGTTTCAACTATCTTCGAATACTAACACATATTTTATTATTATAATAATTTTATATGTAAAAGTTTTGAAAAATTACGATCCCAAGTTTACTGATCCTAGATCGTTTACGATCTATGTAAAAAAAATAAAACCTACTTTTGTTGCATTACTAGTGATCGGGGTTCCAACATCTTCCATTATTTATAGGAAAACAGTAACATGGTGATCAGAGGTTCGCCCTCTTGCTTATCGTAACAAACAAGAGCCCACCAACCATCAACCCCCCACCTCTCCCTCAATTTATGGGAATGCAGGCTGTAGCAGTGTCCAATCTCTGTGAAGGTTGGGGAAAGGAAGTTCATGCATCTCCATAAGGCGAACATCCCAATTAAGATCCTCCAAGTGTTCGGATTTAATTGGACAGGAGCGACCTCGATCTCACTCAAAACCCTTCAAATATATGGATGAAAATGCAGTCTGAAACCGATCTCTAAAAAGGTGGGATGAAACGCCATTGAAAAACCCGAGAGATTACTCACTTGCTCCCTCTTTAGAGGCAACCTGATGCCCACTAAATGAGGAATCGAGAACTCCTTTTCAATCTAACAGATCCTCGTCCCAGTCATCCTGTTTTATGTAACATGGTTAATGGTAAATTTGAATGATCCATTATGTGCCAAAAATACTCCTCAGAATTATATCAAGCCTCATAGTTCCCAGGTCCTGGCTATAAGTCCTCTGAATCCACGAGGTTTAACAACTCTCAAGCTTTGAAAAGGCTTGTTGTACTTCTACCCTCGGATGACCCCCGTGACGAAGACTCAGAGGAACTCGAGGCATGCTCAACCCTCGATGGCCCAGTCTTCTAAACCATCTGATAATGATAGAAATAACAAGAAAGAAAAGAAGACAAAAAAGACTTGATTTGGAGGATATCCTTAGTAGAACTCCCACTTGAAATTTCGAAACAGCTATGATCAATTGAAAAATCACAAATGAGGAGTTGAAAGTGTTACACCACTGTTAATAGCCTTAGCCACTCTCGCGGCGAATGGAGAACGATGTGGCGGTTACTTTCTCACAACAACAGCTAGGCAACAACCTCATCTGCCACGTGCCACATGGCATCACCTCTAAATGGCTCCGAGGTGGGCCAAACCAAGCCAAATGTTAAGCTCGCAACCGATCGTTCTATCGCAGAGCTCGCCCGATTCCAACCGATAGACTTGAGGGAGAATTGTTTGAACAAATGTATCGCCTTCGATAACATAATAGCAATAGCCCTCTTGGAGTGTCATCCATTCGAATCATAGTTCGGTGATTGTGTTTGGCAGCTCGATACCAATCATTCAAAAAATGTGCACCCGACAGGTGCCTCGAGAGTATTGTTTATAAGTCGACAGCCCTGAGAAACCATCGACACCTGTTAAATCGGACTAGCCACATGACAACATGAAGCCTTGTGTGTCAGAACCAAAACCTATATAAATCGTAATGGGGATTCTTTTCCCTTTTTCATCAATTGTAATATCCGTAATGCATCGGAAGTCAAAAATTATTTTTTCCATACTTAATAAAAAGAGGCTATTCACTCATAGTCTACCCCCAAAAGTATTATAACCGATTTACCTCTCGAAGGCTCATTTTATTCCACAACAAGTGAAAGACGTCCACTAATATTAAAGTCACCGGAAGATGGTGTGGGCCGGAGGTCAAGCAAATCAATGTATGGATATTGGGACGAAGAGAACTGGGCTTTAGTAGTGATTTGTGAATGGGAAATGCAATATATATAATAAACATAATAATAATTATAAAATAAAAATTATTTTTAAACTTGAGTGACATGTGTCCCTTAGTGGAACAGATGCACAACCGTTAGAAACCAGAGTGGTGCAACGTTTGCACCCAACTTTTTCTCCAGATGATCGTAGGATGGTGTCTCTGGAAAAGAAAATTATTTGTCAGTCATGTGATCGCAATAATGCAAACCTCAGGGGCTGTGATTGTAATATTATGATTAAAATATTAACATCCAAGTGGAATGATATTTGGCGCATTGTTTAGACTTTAGGTTAATAAGATTCCACCAACCCTAGTCCCAAGCTAGTAGCTACGAATACATGTCTGCTCCTCTGGGTCTGGCTGCTATGCAGTCACAAAGAATTTGGCTGTATGATACGGCCATGAATAGTAATAATTTCGGTCCATTGGATCATTCAACAACTTGATCCAACGGTTCTGTATTAATTAAAAAAGGAAGAAAATGCTTAAAACCTAAAAAACAACTCTAACCGGTTCCAAGTTGTCTGAGACATTATCTATCTCTTTCCTCAGTTCACATCCATTTTTCTCAGTTCTCTTCTCACGATTTTCTTCTCAATTTATCTCGCTTTGGGTTCCATGTGTGCTCTGACCGTCGCCGCCGGCTAATCTCCACCTCTGTTTGCATATCGCTACCTCCGCCGTCGCCAACGCCACCATCATCACTTCCATTCTTCCCAGTTCTCAGTTCTAGTTCTCAAACCACCACCATCACTTTCGTTCTTCTTAGTCCTGAGTTGCAGTTCTGTCACCAACGCCACCGACCCACCATCATCACTTGTAAGTTTGAAATCGATTTTTCTCAAAATATTTCGAATCCAGAAATTTTATATTTATATGTTTAAATTTTTCAAATTGTTTTGGTAAATTTTATTGCCCATTAATTATTTTTTCCCAATTTTAGTTTCTGCTATTGTAGTCCATCGATTCTTGCCTTTTACGACATCGTTTTAGTCTAATTTTTTTTATTTTGCCCAGTTAAACTACACTGAAACCACTTGTTCAATGATGAATATTCAATAACTTCGGTCACTGCATATCCGTTTAATCACGATTTTAGTGAATTTGTGGTTTTGTTCCGGTTTTAGTTATTGAGTTACAGATCCCTTGACAATTTCTCTTCTGTTGACACCGCTTAGTCTGGCGAACTCGATTTCACACAGTTAAAGTTTACATTTTTTGAGCAAGAAAATGTGAAAATTGGAAGTAACAATATGAGTACTGGCTTCGTGAAGACAAATGTGTGTGTTAGCAACTTTTTAGTTATGTTACTGTGTTTTCAAGTATTAATTTGATTGTTCGTCTTTGTGGATAACAGGATGATTGTATTTGAGAGTTTTACGAAACATGCTTATAATTGTTAATTTAGTCTTCAGATACTTTTCTTTTAAAAATTTAACTTGGGTTTACTCAAAACTCAGTTATATTGCATGAACATGAACATCTCTATTTTGGTTAAAAAGCATAAAACATCTTATATGGATATATGATCATCATGTGCCAATGTCATTGTTTTTTGGAGAATAATTTCCCGTGATTGTTTTGTGTTACATAAATCAAAATCAAAGAGAAGAGTTGTTTTTGTTTCCTTTGTCAGAGGAAAAGAAGAAAATGTGTGAAAACAAAAGAGAGGAAGGAGTTAGCATTGTTGTGTCTTTGTTCACTTTAACAATAAAAAAAAAAATACTATTCTCTAATTTCTTCATTGGGATCACCAAACATTCCTTTGCAAAATTATCATCGATGATATATTTTGGGCTTATAATAGATCTCACCTGATACTTATATCTATATAAAATATTGTTAAAAAGGTGCATCCATCGTTCATGGCGCTTGGTGTTGCTGTCAGGATCTGGTGATTTCAGTTGATGGTAATATCTACATCAACCCCGAAGTTAGGTGTCTCTTCTCTACTGTTAAACATTTGATTGATGCTCTATAACCTTCGATTAAAATTTTGTAGCTTATACATAGTAAATGATTGGAAAATTGCTATTTATTGTGAATAATTCTGATTGTGGATATGTATGAATCAGATCTGTTCTGTTTAAATTGATGGCAATTTGCACACTTAGCATTGTGACTAAGTCAGAAGATAGGAATTCAAGTCCAAATTGTTCTTATTCCTTATTGATGCTAATTGTTTACGATTTGCACTGAAAATTGATGGACTGGTTGCCAATGCCATCCTTCTATTAGTTGAAGTGAACTATTGTCTAGGAATTTAATGTCCATGATTGAGTAAGCTAAGAAAGCTTAGATTTTTCTCTTTCTATGTGCATGCTCTGCTAACTGCGTTTTAGTAGGCATAACATATGTTGGTTAGGGTGGCAGGTGACCTTTCTTGTGACAATATAAATTCTCATTTTTAACTTTATGGGCAGCCATTTACTTGTCTCTTTATATCACTAGCCACGACAGTTTTCATGTGATTGCTTCAGGTTCAATTAGAATTTTTTAGGTTAATTATGCTTTTAATTAGTAGAATCATAACCAACTTCTTCTTGTGTAATTACTCTTTCTACAATGAAGCTCTCATTGATGAATATGGTTAGTATTGTTCATATCTCTGGTTTACTGTGAGTATAATATAAATTTTGCTTGTATTCTGCTTTAAAGTTATGAAAGAAAATATTGCAAATAAGCTAATAAGCTCACCTCAGCCAAAGCTAATGCATTGGCATTAAGCTCGATAACTACCATTGAGAACTCAAGCTTGAGACAAGCTTCAACAAGAGACAAAAGGCTAGAGCTCCTGTAGAATGATTTGTATACTTATCATTAAAATATAAAAAATGATTACTAGACACGTGAAGATGTCGGGACTCCGCCAGGTTGGCACCTAGCGCAGGGAATCGTGGTCTCTGGATGGAATAAAATTTTATAATTTAAAGGAGCAGCATACTAAAAGAAATCCAGAATACCTTGAAATTGACTATGATGCATCTCAGACAACTCTAAAAACCCATTTCTCCTTAAATGATTGTTAATGGTGCATCTACTAAAAGACTTGCTTACGTATCAGACTCTAATATTATATTATTATTAGTATTATTTTGCGATACAGGGAAATCCGAATTTATTTTGTTTTATATTTTGATTTTAACGCTTTGTTTTTACCATGTCAGATGATCTAGTTAAGAAGAAAACAATGTACTTACAACAATAGTATAAGTAGTTATAAATTTGGAAGGAACCATGATACAATATAATAATCAATACAAAAACAAAAGAATTTTCTTTAACACAACACTAGGCTGATATCATTCTAAAGAATGAAATTGTTTTCATATGCTTGATATCATTGTTAGATAATTCTTGCAGATGTTTGATATAAATGTCAGACAATTATTGCAAAAAAAATGTCATTCGTAAACAAATCTTCCAGAAGCTTGATATCGACAATTCTTCCATATGATTGATATCTTTCTCAAACTATTCCATAATATATTTATTTTGTACAAGATTTTTTTTCCTTAAATTGTATTATAATATTAATATTTTTCACAACAAAAGAAAAAAGAATACTGTAAAATTAAAAAATGAAGTATAAATAGATCTATAAGGGATGTGCCAATAGCACCACTCATTAATTATTTAATATTCTAAATTTTATAATCACAATTAAAGTTTAGTTTATATTTGGAGTCAAATCACCTGTCCAAAAACGGTGTCCCGGCTTGAATCCTACCAATGGGGAAAGCTTAAAAAAAAATACATGGTCCCAAATTAATAAATATTGTCAAAAAACCGTAAAATGGTTAGTAGAGCCATAAAAATGGTTACTGGCGCCGTAAAAATGGTTACCAATGCCCGTGAAAATGGTTACAAGTCCAAATTTGAACAATTTAAAAGTGGTTACTAATGCCATGAAAATAGTTACAAGTCAACAATTTTAAAATTTAAAAGTGGATACTGGAGTCGTTGAAATGGTTACCATTGTCATGACAATGGTTACAAGTCAAAAATTTAAAAAATTTAAAAGTGGTTACCAGAGCCGTAAAATGGTTACTATAACCGTTAAAATGGTTACGATCGCCGTGAAAATGGTTACAAGTTAAAAATTTTAAAATTAAAAAGTGGTTTCCAGACCCGTAAACTGGTTACTGGAGCAGTACAAATGGTTACCATCGCCGTGAAAATGGTTACAAGTAAAAAATTAGAAAAAATAAAATTTGGTTACCAGACCTGTAAAATGGTTACTGGACACGTGAAAATGGTTACCATCGCCGTGAAAATGGTTACTAGTCAAAATTTTAAAAAAATAAAATTTGGTTATCAGACCCGTAAAATGGTTACTTGACCAGCGAAAATGGTTATCATTACCGTGGAAATAGTTTTACTATTAAAAATATTAAAATATATAAAATGGTTATCAAACCCGTATAAACGGTTACCAATGCCGTGAAAATGGTTACAAGTCAAAATTTCTTAAATTTATAAGTGATTACCAGAGCCGTAATATGATTACTGGAACTGTTAAATTGGTTACTATTGCCGTGAAATTGGTTACAAATTAAAAATTTTAAAAATTTAAAAGTGGTTACCAGACTCTTAAAATGGTTACTAGACCCATAAAAATAGTTACCAATACCGTGAAAATGGTTTTACTAATTAAAATATTTAAAAATATAAAACGGTTACTAAACCCGTATAAACGGTTACCAAACCCGTAAAGTGGTTACCAATGGCGTGAAAACAGTTACAAGTCAAATTTTCGTAAATTTATAAGTGATTACCAAAGCCGTAATATGGTTACTGGAACCGTTATATTGGTTACCATTTCCGTGAAAATGGTTACAAGTCAAAAATTCAAAATATTTAAAAGTGGTTACTAGACCCGTAAAATGGTTACCGGACCCGTGAAAATAGTTATCAATACCATGAAAATGGTTTTACTATTTAAAATATTTAAAAATATAAAACGGTTACCAAACCCGTATAAACAACTATCAAATTCGTAAATCGGTTACCAATACCGTGAAAATGGTTACAAGTCAAAATTTATTAAATTTAAAAGTGGTTACCAAATCTGTATTATGGTTATTGGAACCGTTAAATTAGTTATCATTGCCGTGAAAATGTTTACAAATCAAAAATTCAAAATATTTAAAAGTGGTTACCAGACCAGTAAAATGGTTACTGATGCCGTACAAATGGTTACCATCGCCATGAAAATGGTTACAAGTCAAAATTTAGAAAAATTATAATTTGGTTACCAGACCCGTAAAATGGTTACTGGATCCGTGAAAATGGTTACCATTACCGTAGAAATAGTTTTACTATTCAAAATATTAAAAAATATAATATGATTACCAAACCCGTATAAACGGTTACTAAAGCCGAAAAGTGGTTACCAATGCCATGAAAATAGTTACAAGTCAAAAATTTTAAATTTTAAAGTGGTTACCAGAGTCGTAATATGGTTACTGGAACTATTAAATTGGTTACCATTGCCGTGAAATGGTTACAAGTCATAATATTCAAATTTATAAACTGGTTTCCGATGCTGTAAAATGGTTACTCAATTCGTGAAAGTGGTTACCAGTATCGTGAAAATGGTTACAGGTCAATATTCTAAAAATTAATAAGTGGTTACCAAAACCGTAAAACGGTTACTGGAGCCGTGAAAATAGTTACCATCGTCGTAAAAATGGTTATAAATTAAAATATCAAAAATTATATAAAAAAATGTAATTAATTAATTTATCTTGATTAAATAAATTTTTTAATTATTTAACTTTTTTTATTTAGGTTTCTATTTAATTTTTTAATTTCTTAAAATTTTATAAATTTAAATTTAAAGGAGTTGTAAAAATTTTAAACAAAATTGTTTTTTTGGCAACCGGTTAACATATTGTTTTTTTAATGATTAATATGGTACTGCGTGTGACTGTATCATGTGACTAATACAGCCAGCTGAACAGCAGTCATCCCCCCTGACCCCTGCTGCTCTTCTATTTTCTCTTTTTCACCGCTTTCCTCCTTTCCCAATACAAGTCAACACGGTCATTCACTTACGTAGTAATGTGGTGGTGGAAATTTTATTACATGAATATTGCGTTATTATGTTTGGAGATATATATTAATTATTCTATATATATAGCAAAACCTATTTATTTCTAGATATATTAATGTATGATTTTTTTTAATTATATTTTTAGATATTGATATTTAAGAAAAAAGTACATTTTAAGAAAAAGATCTGCAACCACATACCGATGAATATAGTTTGGTGAATATTCATCGGTGAATTGATGGTAAAAAGTGTCCATCGTATCATTTAATTTGATAATATCTTATGATCGGGTTACGGTCATCAAAATAAATCGATTAATTAGTGTCAATCAAGAAGGAGAAATATATGTGCAAATAATAAGAATTGGAGTCAAAATGGACAACCCACACAAATTGAATAGATGTTGTCAAAGGGAAGACTGGAAATTTATACGACTATGCAACATTTGAGAAATTATTTTTCTAGAGAGCCATGGCTGGCAGCAGAAAGCACACATGTTGATATTGTTTGTCGAGTCAAGTGGGAAGCCACCTTTTAGGAAGATGATCTTTATCTTCGCAAAACCAGATGGTCCAACCGTCCAAGACAGACTGGATAACACAAAAACAGAAATACACAAATAATAAATTGACTTTTTGAAGATTTTCAAATCAATATACACTTGTTTTCTATATGTATAAATTACTTTGAGGGACCGTTTGGTATGGTGACATCTTTACATGGGAATGAGAATCTCAAAGCATTGTCATGTTTGGTAGCAGATTTGAGTTTTTTGTTTCCCGAGAAAGTGAATCTCATGAGAATCACATTACCTCCATCTGATTTCTACAGTGGGATCCACCATTATTAGAAAAAAAAAATTATTTTTTTATCTTGCTCTCTGTTCTTCATGTTGCTTCTCAGCAATAATACCAAAATTCCCCAATTTCCTTTCTAAAATCCCTAATTAAAACACAATCATAACTCACAAATAATCTTGTATTAAACCATTATCAAATCAACATCTAAAACATCATTACCAACACAAAAAACAAAAAATAAATTGTAGAAAGAAAAAATCTTGGGTTTCAGATGATAAGGACGTCGGCGGCGAGCTTCGATGAGGACGACGGTAGTGGCGATCTTCGACGACGACGACGATGAATACGGCAGCGGGCTTCCAAGACGACGGCGACGACGACGGGCTTGGCTGAAGAAGATGGCGACGACGACGGGCTTGGCTGAAGAAGACGACGGGATGGAGGCAAACACGACGGTGATCTAGAGAGAGAGAGAGAGAGGAAAGGAAAAAAAATGAGAAATGGATCTGGGTAATTTTTGTAAGTATATATAACGATTTTATTTTTAATTTTTAATTTTTTTTAAATTTTTAATAAATAAAAAAAAAACAAATTCTCATGTACAACCAAACACTGTTACTTAATATTACCAGGAATCCGATATAATATTTCCATACATGACCAAACACATGCATACAACTTTTCCAGTAATCACATTACTGGGTTGCACTTTTTCAGGAATCACATTATTTTGATTACCCCATACCAAACGGCCCCAGTAAGGAAACAAAAAATCAATTTAAATGTTGGTTGAAAAACAAAGTAATTTGTTCTAAGACCATTTCCCTCGCATCTAGAAATGATAGGAGCCGGATTTGATTTGGAATAAAAAATATTATATCGAATTCATTATTAATTGTAAGTCAAATTCTTGTATATTTGAAGAAAAATGATTGTATTATAGACATTATTGTGGGTTTCTATTTTGATTACCGAATGCATGGTTTAGATGATTTTATTGATATTGTCAAGATTTTATTTCATTTTGTGTTCATTATTTACAATTTGAAGCTATGCAACCCATGTGTGTACTGCTTTATTGGGAAAAATTATTATTCTATTTATTTGATAAATGAATAATTTATTATTTTATCTATAAATGAATAATAAAAAAAGTATTTTTATATATTTTTTAAAAATAATAAAATGAGTTTTATGTTTTTATTATATGTACATTTTATTTTTGGGTCACTTTAATATACCGTACTCCCATAACCCCGTTATGAACATGTCTTTTTTAATACGATTATATTAAAATTTTGGTCCATATGATCACATGCAACTCACAAGCGATCACATTCAATCATATGCAACAGCAATCGGTGTACAATATAATGCTTTTATTATTATTATTTTTATTATTTTTATTATTATTATATCAATACACATGTATGACTTATAAGTAATAATAATAATAATAATAATAATAATAATAATAATAATAATAGTAAAACAATGGATGATGTCAAACAATAAAATTTGATAGAAGTCGAACACTTTTTGAATTATCATAACGAAAATGAATCAATTATGAAATTGACTACCGATTAATAGATTATTTATGGGGTATTTAACACATCTACAAATGATAACCGTAATCCAGATCATGACAGTTGTGTTTTACCTATGGTTTCTCTAAAAGGATGTCTTTCAAACGGTAATAACCTTAAATAACTATTTACTACAAAATGAAAAAAAAAAATGAATTAAATGTTGTGTGTGAATAACAAAAAAATAAAAACAATGTTGAGTTCGATTTAAATAGAAAGAAAAAAAAAAGAATTTAAATGTATTTTTTAAGATGAGCTGAATTAAGAAAATATAAGTTGTAAGTAAAAAAGTTAAATAATATATATTATGAATTTTATATAATTAACCGATTAGTTGAGCCTTACCGAATTTTTAAAAAAATTATTATCTTATGCATTTAGTGAGGTTATTATTTTAGTATGTTAACCTCGATTGGGATTAAAAGATTTTATTATTTAAATAAAGTTATTAATTTATTAAAGTTTTACTATAATAGTAAGAGATCGGGGCTATTATAATAAGATTAAATTGACTTTTTTTTAGACTTAAAATAAAAATAAAATTATATTAAAGAGATAAAATTATTTCAATGTTATATTATTTATATAATTATATCTGTTATTGAGGCGGTAGTACAATTCATGAACCCGTCAACCCAAGTTGCATGGGTCAATAAAGTGTTTAGTGCTAGTATCAACGGTTTATACGGAATGGATTAGGATCCTCTGTTTAGGGATGTGTAAAAAATTGTCAAATCGAATCAAATATATCAATCCAATCCATAAAGTTTGATTGGTTCAATTATAATTATAAAAAATGGATGGTTCGGTTTGGGATTAAGTGAAATAATTCACCAATCCGAACTGAGCCCCATAATTTAGAAAGTAAAACTATAATATAAAATTCACATACGTTTTCTATTTAATCTAGATTTTATAACTTGTATCGATTACTTTATATTTTTTTAGGTTTTTTGTTTGTTTTGATACAATTCTTCTGATTGATTGATCTATTAGAGTTTTAAAAGCATAGATGTTATCAAACTGACCCATATTAGTTCAATGTTACATTCTTTATATAATTATATCTATGTTATTGATGCCGTAGTACAATTCATGAGCTCGTCAAACCAAGTTGCATGGGTCAATAAATTAAGTATCTGGTGCAAGTATAATTGGAAATGATGAGAATTGTCACCTTTTTTTTTTCTTATGTTCTGATAATATCACTAGTTTAATAACTTATGTTTAAAAGATACTTATTATGATGAACTACCAAAATTACCCTTAAAAGTTGTATTTGTGCTTTCATCTTTGATTTCAGAAAGAGAAGTTTAATTCTCTCTCCAAAAAAGTAGTATGGAAATTGATCTAAAGGTTTTTCAAAAACATATTTGGAATCGGCAGGTAACAGATCTTTGTGATCTCCCTAATTTTTTTTTATGCATTTGTGAGTGATTTAAGATGTATTCAACAAATGTATGAACATTTAGTCTCCAGAGTGTACACCGTGTTTATTTTCTTATTTTCCGAGAATTTGTTGTATTGGGTCGAGGTTTTTTTTGTCATTGTGTGAGAATTTGTTGTATTTGGTCGAGCTTTTATTAAGCATTTCCAAGAATTTGTTGTCTTATGTCGAGCTTTTATTATGGTTTTTCTAGATTTTTTTGTATCAGGTCGAGCTTTTATTATGCTTTTCCGAGATTTTGTTGTGTTGAGTCGAGCTTTTATTATGGTTTTCCGAGATTTTATTGTATTGGGTCTAGCTTTTATTATGCTTTTCAGTGATTTGTTGATTTGTTCGAGCTTTTATTATTATTTTTTGAGAATTTGTTGAATTGGTTCGAGCTTATTTTTTAATTTCCTGATTTTTTTTTATTCCAAGGATTTTTTTTATTTCCGAGATTTTTTACTTTTTCTGAGCTTTTTTATAATATTCTGAGACTTTGTTGAAGTGGTCGAGCTTTTTTTAATGATTTTCGAGCTATTATTAATGATTTTCGAGATTTTTTTCCTTATTTTCGAGCTTTTGTTATTGATTTTTCGAGATTTTATTTTTCCATTTCCGAGCTTTTTTTATTTATTTACGCGATTTTGTTTCTGATTTTCCGAGCTTTTGTTTTATCATTTCAGAGTTTTTTTTTTATTGTTTCCAAGGTTTTATTTTGCCGAGCTGTTTTTATATGGGATCGAGCTTTAAGTTAGTTTTGGCTGATGTGTTTGAAATTAATTTCGTAGGTTTTTTTCTACAATTCGAGGTTTTTTCATTGTTATTTTAATTTGAATTTAGATATTGTTAATAATGGTTTGTGATGATGATTTTAAGAGGAGAATGAATCGAGTGAGAATAGTCATCTCTTACAACAGTCGATGGGAGAAGTATGTGTCAAAGAGTATGACTTATCAAGAATTGGTGTCGATCGTGCAAACCGTTATGAAGTTGATGTGGACAAATACAGTACATGTCTACATTCTATATCAATGGTTCCTGGGACTACTACATATCACACGTTTATAAGAAACGACGATGATGTTCAGATTATGCTAGGGGAAGGTAGGGTGATCCCTCAAGTATGTGTTAGTCTAATTAAAAAGGCAGCAGGAGGTGTCATTGGTGAAGAAATATCTCTTCGTGATAACACCCAATAATTTCGAACGTCAGGCGGAAGCAACCAGTTGTTCACAAAAAAAAATGGGATTGACGGTGGGGAAAATCTGTGTGATGTCCCACCGGAAGTAGCCAACCACGGTGAATTAGTCGACCCTCACTTCGACGTTGTGTTTGGATGTCATATTGAGATGAATGAGGGGCAGTTCAACCACCATTACCATGGCTTCTACAATGACATGAACAATTAGCAGAACAGTGAACTGAATGTTGGACTGATACATGAGGTGGATAATGTGGCAAAATTTTACATTCGGTTGATAATGTAGATAACAATAAGGAATAGGCTATCGAACCGGAAAGACGTACAAGACGTGTACACAGATTTAGTTGTAGTGTAGCAAATATAACTGGGACTTCCTAGGTTCGACCTAATGTAACTCCATATGATTTTGATAATGTCACAACGTGGTTTATTATAGGAGCATAATCATACTCTTTTGGTATGGGTGGAAGCAGGAACTCGGTTGAAGAAGAACCTAAAAGCATGATATATAAAGGGCATTTTTTTTGTACTAAAAAGGATTTGAATAGACTAGTTGGGCATTTTGCAATGCGGTAGAACTTCGAGTGGAAGGTGAAAAGGTCGAATAAGACAACGTTACATTTGGTTTGTTTGATGAACAACTGTATGTGGAAATTTAGAACTGTGAAGAGAGATGAAGGGACTAATTCCATGTAAGAATTTTTGTTAACAAACACACTTGTTCTTTGAAGAAGATTCACCGCCGTCACCCGACAAGCTAGTGCAGTCATAATTGGAGAAGTCGTTGCACCTAGATTTCAACAACTAGATAGTCGACTAATGCGTCCGAAGGATATAATCATTGACATGAAAACAATGTATGGCATCCAAATCTTGTACTGTAAGACACATTAAGCCCTGCAATATGCGTTGTCACTGACCTATGGAACACATGAGGAAACTTTCAAACTACTGTCATCTTTTGGTTACATGTTAGAGCAACAAAATCTCGGCATAATAACTGACTTACAGTGCGACGAATATGATAAATTCATCTATTTTTTCAAGTCATTAAGTGCCTTACTCATAGGATTATGGAGGTGTATACGTCCAGTTATTGTAGTAGATGGTACCCATTTAAAGGGAAGATTCGGGGGTATAATGTTTGTTGCAACTGCACAATATGGGAACGAACAGGTCTATCCAATTGCTTTTAGGTACAGTGACTCAAAAAATAACCTTTCATGGAAGTGGTTTTTGGATTGCTTGAAGGGTGCTATAGGCCACATTAATGATCTGGTTTTCATTTCCGATCGACATGCAAGCATTGAAGTTGGGATTTCTAAAGTTTTCCCCGATGCAACCCATATGAAATGTTGCTGGCACTTTTCTAAAAATGTGAATAAGCGATTTTGCAGAAAGGATATAGAAGCCATAATAGATAAAGCAACTAAATTGTACACTGAGTTGAAATATAATCGCCACATGGAAGAGTTACGTAACCTTCACCATAATGTATTCAATGCGATAATGGTTTGAACGTAAACAATTTTAAATAGTTATGTCAATGAAATAAATTAGTAATTTTATTACAAAAAATGTTATGTACAATAACTATAACCTGAATTGTTGCTCGGAATTACAAAAAAACCTCAACAGTCATCTTCTCCTGGATGGTGGGCATATCGTCTTCAGTCCAGTCGTACTGGACCTGGTCTGCCAGTACGTACTCGAGCAATCGCAACGTATGCGCCCCACAGTTACCGTTGCAATGCAGGACATCAACAACCGTTAGAATGTTACTCAATTATACAGGAAATGAATTTCATGTTCGATAATTCATACCCTCTCTCCTGTTTCGGCACAACTGATTTTGCCATCAGGCTTACCCCGAAGGGCCTAATCCGCCTCTGGAACTTCTGCTCACCGAGTTTTCTAGCCTCGTGAAACCTGGATTGATGCAACATAGAAGGGAGAAACCATCTTAGTGGTCGTACCTGACGTTTCCTGATGCTAATGGGGACATCCTGTCTAAAGGGGTCTAGAAGGTGTATGATCCCACTAATGAGGTCCACGCTGGCCAAAAGCCAATGTTGTCGGCTGATGTTGCATGGAATAAGAACATGTACAACACATATATATGATCAAATCTACTCATGATTACCACATTCACAATGGAACATAGTTAGGCCTTAATTGTAAAACACTTACCATGTTAACCTCGTGCCATGGCCAGGTTCCTGGCAGAGCCAAACCACGTACGGTGATATGGTCCTCAGCGGACTAACTGTACTGTAACATTTTCCACCCCATCATTTGTACTTCCCCGTCAGCAACACGATGAATGATTTTATCCCACTGATATTCCAACAATGACTGTTTAGAAAAAAATTAAATCAAAGTTAGGATCATGAAAAACAGTAAACGTTAAATCGAAATGAACATTACAAAACACTTAAAAAGAATTGAGTGCCCAGAACGTTCATCCTCTGATTGTACATAATGGGGTATGCTCTCTAACGCTTCCATAAGATGTTCAGGTACGCGTCCATATGATGACAAAGTATTTTGTAAAACAAGATTAGAATAATTTATTGTAAAGATCGCCGGTAGAGTTTAAGTTAGGTACGTACTGTGCCAAACAACTCCATGTAGTTCAGTTGGAAGCGCTGGAAACAATTCACCGCTACTAGCTCCATAATATCCACATCGCGCCTGTATTTTATTTTTAAAAACATCAAAACAATTAAACCAATTTAAGTAGTTATTTCAATAACTAAACTATCTAATACTTACAATTCCCCCGTGGTGTTCCTCTTGTATGCATTGTAGGCCTCCAGCTGGCCAGCGTCTACTAAATCATTCTGTGTGAATGCTTGCACTTTAGTTGTCGACGATGTCCTTGGCCTCTTTGACCGACATGGATCAGTGTATGGGCTTATCAGCTGCCACCCCCTTTTATGGGTCTGGGGATATGAAAGGATGGGCTTGTGGGGTCCCTAAAGGGGTCCGTTGGGATGGGCCTGTGGGGTCCTTGGTGGGAGTCTATCGGGATGGTCTCAATGTGTCTGAGGGGGGAGGGATCCGAATGGATATGTCGGTGGGAGGAAGGATCCGGTTGGATGGACCAGAGCTGTACATCATAGGGGTCCGTCTGGATCGATCGGAGTTGTCCCTGGGCGGAGAGGTGCCATGCGATCGAACTGTTGAGTCAACTCCGGTGGAGGAAACACTCTGACGACGGGATCACTGGGAAGAAGTCTCCTACACCTCCATTAGTATGGGAAACTCATGAAGACCCGCAGTTACAGTGTCTGTAACTCCAGTTTTGGTAACCTGGGCCTCACGTATGGTACCCTGCATCTGATGAACGGTGCCAGGCTCTGTCTCCTTGACATGGGTACAATGCCTGTCTCTTTCTCTTGGTCTGGACTGTCAATCCCCAGACGGTAGACTATCCATATCTGACCGAGATATCGACCCCAACTGTTGCCGGAGATAGTCAATCAACTCGCGATGCTGCCTCTGTCGTTTCGCATCACTATTCAGCAAACCATCTCATAAAACAGTGATGGTAGCCTCCAAATCTTGGATTCTACGTTCTAAATGGTCCTGATAAAAAAAAGATATTTGTCATTCATTTAACATTTACATAGGTTTGAAATAAATTCATGCAGAGCAACAATTTTTATGTACCTCACGCTCCCCTCCAACGTCTTCTCTAGAATTATGTCCAGCATTATATGCAGGTAGGGGTGGGTGTTGATTGGATCGGTTCACTTTTGGAGTGAACCAATAAAAAACCGATACTATTCAGTTTTTGAAAAAAATGATCTGATCCGATCCGATATACAATTGTCAACCGATCAAAAACTGATTAAACTGATTAAACTGAACCGGTTCAGTTTGGTTTGGTTTTTTCGGTTTTGGGCCGATTGGGCCCAATTATTGGGCTTTAATTTATAAAATGTGCTATAGTCTCAAAAATTGAAACAAAAAACACAAGTTTTTCATATTCCGAATAAAATTAAATTACTGCATAAGTTTATAATACAAATAAAAACATGTAAGCAACTATAAATTATTCAAACAATAAGTCCATAATACAAATAAAAACAACTACAAATTATACAAACATTAAGTCCATAACATAAACAAAAACAACTAAAAATTATTCAAACAATAAATCCATAACACAAATTAATCCATTTACAACCCTATTTATGCATTCATAATTTTCTAACACAATACAGCCTCACAATGCCAGCTGATTATGAATAAATGCTCTATGTTCAGTACCAACAATGCCAGCAGAATGGGAAATCGGTTCATGATTACACTGGTGAATTTTACAGGTTGAGTGCTTGAAATAACTTGAATGAAAATGTTGTTCATATGTAGCTCAATATGTCAGCGGATTGAAGGAAACCAATTGTGAGAAACTAGAGTTAAAGACTATCTGGAGTCTACCTACATCATTCAATTTGGAAATCAAAGTTGAATCTCAAAGTGATAAAGCCTTGTGTAGATCTTACTTTAATAGAAAGCCGGCTGAAAATGTTAGCAGTGAGAAAGACAAAAAGACAATAGTTGTTCCATTGCTTCTACAAGTTCACCAAAACAGGGAAGTGAATGTGTCATTGAGTCCAGCAACTAGAATCAAGGGCAACTTGCTTCAATCCAACCAAGGAACTATCCTTGGTTTGAGCATGAAAAAAAACCCAGAGAAATCGAGAAATCCCAGCCACAAAACAAAAAACCCCATACAAAAAATCTATAATTCGTAAAAGAAAATAATAGGAACACAAAAAATAGAAACATAAACTGAGAAATCGTAATCCAAGATCGAAATGGAAAACCAAAAATAACGAATGTAGATAAGAAAGACACGGAGAAGAGAATCATAGACTCACCATTCACAAGCTGACAGCGTTGTTGAGAAAGTTTGGGATCGTCGATCCAAGAGTCGAGCAAGTCGTCAAACGTAGTCGTCGCTAGAACATCGTCGTCGAACGTAGTCGTCGCTAGAACGTTGTCGTCACCAGAACGTCGGACGAAAGAGACGGCAAATGGTGGACAAGCGAGACTGCGAATGTGAGAGAGTGAGAGACGAGATTCAGAGGTTGAGAGAATTAGGGATTTAGGGTTAGCACTGAGAGGCAGCGAGAGAGATGAGGCGTGGAAAAAAAATGATTTTTCCTTATATACCCGGTTTTCAGTTTTCGGTTTTCAGTTTTCGGTTTAAGACTTCGAACAGAAGACTAAACCGAAAAATCCGATTTTCTACAATTTAAACCAAACTGAATCGGATCTTAAAGAAAAACAAAAAAAAAACGATTGGATTGGTTCGGTTTAATGGATTTTTACCCACCCCTATATGCAGGCATCCTAAATCGAACCCGCATCTACCTTAGTTGTCTCCTACCAGCTAACTATGGCTCTAAACCCTCTGAATGCATATGTGGGCTCCCATCACCGAACTCCGCCTCCGAACCCTCTATATCACTAGGTACGACACTAGTACGCCCAATGGAATCTCTATTCGGTATGGCCACCGCTAATTTTACATAATATGGTTCATCTCTCTCAGTTGTCGTGGGCACCGGTTTCGTCATCACAGACATCTGAAGCCGTTGAAAATTGTAATAATAACTTTTAACGTGAACAATAAGAAACTTACCCTGCGATGTGAATATCTTCGACAGCTTATCTCCCCCTCGGTTGTATCTTTAACACCCACTTCAGAATACGGGGAGACAAATCGGTAGCCAATCGAGTCCCGAACTGGGTCACATGCGCGGGGATCACCTCAAAAGCAAAAATCTACAAACCAAAAATTAATGCGATAAAAGTCTGTATAGAAAATCACAAACGTAAATGTTGTAATTCATAAAACTCTTACCATAATGGCGTAAGATTGACCATAAATGTTATAGGTCTCTTGCATATGTTTGTCAGGTCCATTTCCTTGCTGGCATCTCTCGAACCTCTCCCATCACCCGTCAAGCACATGTTTGAATGAATATATGGAATGACTGTACATGTGTACACCCCACGGGAACGTGTCAAAAACATCGAGATCATCCACCAGCCGTATTTACCATACTGAAATTTTCACTCTCTCGTCGAAGCCCATAAGTATCCAGTTCAGCATATAGATGAGGCATAGCTTCACGCTATCGTATGCCTGCTGAAACACGTAGCACCTCAGAACATCTCTCAACTCCACGGACGAAATCTCATCCTTACCACCAAAGTATGTTAGGGTTTATGCCCTAAAGATGTAATTTGTAAATGGATTTATGAAATAAATAAAAAGAAAAGTTCAATTCATTCTTGTTATGTTATTTATTTTATAAACTTGTACATATGTTAACATCCTAGATTGCCAGATTAAATCTCGAACTGTGTATATGAGTGTCATATACGGATGGATACAGTAAGAGACGTGCAATCTAAAGAGTCCATAGATAAAAATAAAGCTGGGTACTTTATTTGTGGTTAATCTATAGCTGCGGTCCATTTCATAATGTACGATGATTCTATCCTGAATCATTCATATGAGATATGGGAATGGAGGCACCTTGTATGATGTGATCATATAGGACTAGGCCATGATCTATATGAATCTCTCACCAAGATCCGTTTACCGATGAGATTCATATTTATCAACTAATTATGGCTATATGTGGGTGTTCTTAATCCTGAGTGTCTTATCGACTCATTCAAGGTAAATCGTGGTCTTTGATATGCCATGGGTGAGGTCAGATGCATTTCCTGATCAATATACTTCGTATGTTGGGATTGCGGTTTGGCTTGTGGCTGGGAAGGTTTGTATACAATAGTGGAATCCACTCCTTCTTGTGAGAAATAGATGGTAGTTCCCTTAAGGGTTGATTCGGGGCTTGGACAATATGAGTGCTCTCCTAATTCCGTGAGGAAATAGGATTTATTGTCCATTTGAGAATCAATGGTACTTAAAGGATATATGTAATTAGAGGGGTATAATGGATATTATGACCCAACTCTAATTATGAACTATTATGGAGGATCACACCATGTGTAATAGTTATATCGATGGACACTGAGTTGCATCGGTTTATGTAAAAACGTCTACAGTTGAGAAAGTGCAGCTTCGAGTTTTTAGTGGATTAACACCGGAGTTAATAATCAAGGAATATTAATTAAAGAGTTTAATTAACGATTCTGAGGATTATTGGAGCTCAAAATATTGTGGGTCCATTAGGTCCCTTTGCTAGCACGATCGATTTAGGTATCAAGGGTCACGGTTAATTAATTGGATTGTCCAATTAATTGTGTTACAAAAGTGACACGTATTTATTCGGAAATTAATTGAATAATGAGATTATATAATTAATGAATGTTAATAGTTAAATAAATTAAATAATTAGATTATTTAATTATATTGATAATTATGAATTATTAATTAACTATTAATTGGAGAGTGATAGTTGATATATGGATTTATGTGAAGATAAAATAATAGGATTATTTTATTTTTACTAAATCATTTATCTAAGTAGTTTAAATTTAAAATACTTATTATCACTTTTAATATAATAGATATATTTGAAAAGGATAATTAAAAGATATATATCAATTAATAACACAAGAGATTGCTTTGGATGCAAATTGGTGCGTATATACGTATAAGTGTTTGTATAGGATACAAACAAGTATATATATATATATATATATATATATATATATATATATATATATATAAAAGAATTGGCGTTGACAATAACATTAAAAAAAACGCACAATAATATTTTTGGCAAGAAATTTATTGCGTGAAACAAGAAAAAAAAATATTATATTTTTTAACAAATTTTACATGATATTGATCGGCGCAAATTAAATATAGTGCAAGGGTTGCACAGTGAACGAAAAAAAAATTGTTTCTTCTTCTTCAATTCTCTCTACATCCTTCATTCAAGTTTCTGAGATCGTGAGGCGCTCACATGCAGTTACCAATCCCGGGAGATAGCGAGAAAGATCGAGTGGTTCAGACGAGGGCATATTATAAAGTGAAGGATTCTCCAAACGTTGGTAAGATTTTCTTCTTCTGATTATATAATTTTCTGTGTTTACATATTGTATGTATTAGTTCCAAAAAATAATTATGATCTCAAGTTCACTAGTCACAGATACAGATTATGATCTGTATTAAAAATTTTAAAACCCAGTTCCGCTGCATGATCGGTGAACGGGGTTCCAACAATTGGTATCAGAGCCAATTTATTTTTCGGAACAGAAAATTATTTTCGATGCTCTTGTATGTATGAATGTGTAGGCACCATCTTTATGATTGAAAGAATGTTTATAATTAAATTGTTTAATTTAAACATGGTTAATCGTAAATTTTTATGGTACTGTGGATTTAAGGTTTATGGGTTGTATATTTTTTATTATTAATATATTTTTATTTTACAGTTATTGTATTGTAAATAAAAAAAAATTAACATGTAAACGAAGAACTGGAAACGCGTGCGACGGTGGTACTGTTCACCGGGGGTACTGTTCACCGGGTACCTGTGAACGGGGTTCCAACAATTGGTATCAGAGCCAATTTATTTTTCGGAACAGAAAATTGTTTTCGATGCACTTGTATGTATGAAAGTGTAGGCACCATCTTTATGATTGAAAGAATGTTTATAATTAAATTGTTTAATTTAAACATGGTTAATCGTAAATTTTTATGGTACTGTGGATTTAAGGTTTATAGGTTGTATATTTTTTATTATTATTATATTTTTATTTTACGGTTATTGTATTGTAAATAAAAAAAAATGTAACCTGTAAACGAAGAACTGGAAACACATGCGACGGTGGTACTATTCTCGACGGTTGTACTGTTCCCCGGGTACTGTTCCCCGGTACTTTTCACCGGGTATTGTTCATGCACGGTTCCGTTGGCAAGTGTTGCCTAGTGCATTCCGTGTAGATTTCCCACTTTGGATTCATGAGATGAAAAGACTGAAAGATATCTGAATTTACTAGAAGACCAAGGAATGCCTTGGGGATTTTTTTTGTAATTTTAGATTCCAATTTTTTAGGTTAAATAATCCACAATATTCGGTCAATTCATGTATGTTTTATATTATGTGATGATAAAAGTATTGTCATGCATACGTATGTCGTTTAGATTAGATATGCCTACACAAATATATTTGATATGTCATACATGCATCATAGTATGAAAATTTATGTTTTTTTAATGTAATTAAAATGGGTAAATACATAAATGGCTATGATTAATGAGATTAGTTTTTTAATGGTTAGAAAACTTGGTAATTCTCATTAATATTAATCTAGTTATTAAATAGTTTAACAAGTTAGATTAATAGGGTCATTTATTTTTATTATGATTAATATGATTAATAACCTAATAGTAAATGAACCATATAAAGAGTTAAGGTTTTAATAGTTAAAACTTGGTAAACACTGACATAATAATCTGATCTTAGTAAATAGTTTACAAAAGCTTGGATTATTTACTAATAGATTAGATTTTTAATTGTTAAAAATCATTAATAATTTATTAGTTAATTAGAATTTGTTTATAATTAGTTAATGCGCTAGATAACTTGATTAAAGTTAGTCGTTTAATCCTGTAGAGTCTAGGTGCATTAACGGTTAACAGAAAACCCTAATTTTAAAATAGTGAGTGGGAGAGGGATATATGATATATATATCCCGCGGTCTCCATCATTAATTCAAAACCGTGAGATCTGATTGGGGCCTCTTGACGGCTTTGCTTTCATCCTCCTTAAGGAGGGTTTCCACAAAGGTCAATACCAGCGTTAACTTCTAAACGAATAGGATTTCTGAGAGTATTTCGGGATTGACCGACCCTAAGGCGGCAATTCTCGAGTCAAGCTCGTGAGATCTAAAATGGTGGGTTACACTCACGAAGGTTTTGATTAAGTTTGTTAATTAAAAACATGACTGAATGAACGATGGTTGAGTGATATGGAATAAGAGTTATTCTAGAATATCATTTGATTGAGAATGTCTCAGTCCAACGTGAAAAGACTTGACCGACCCTAAGGTGGCAATTCTTTGTGGTATGTTGGATTGTCGTGGTATAGCAACTAGTTTTAGAGTAGTTCTAGTTCGTTAAACATGTGCATGCACCAAGTTTAAATTTATGCCAAAACACTCGCACTTGTTTTAAATTTATGCACCATGTCTTCTGCATTACTTCAAATTCTCGCAAACGACAAATTAACTGGTGATAACTACACTAAGTGGAAACTTTGGTCACAAAAGGCCTCAAGTTTGTGCTTACGAAGGAATTTCCTCCAATGCCTGCTGCTAATGCCACAAGAACTGTTCGTGAGGCATATCAGCGATGGGTCTCATCTGATGAGAATGCCCGAACATATCTGATGGCTTCAATGACAGACGTGCTTGTCACAAAGCATGAAGTAATGAATTTAGCATTTGAAATCATGTAGTCATTACAATCTATGTTCGGGCAACCCTCCGAGCAAAAGTGACACAAAGTTGTTCGTTCCGCTATGCTCGCTTGTATGAAGGAAGGTACGTCAGTTCGGGAACATGTCCTGAGCATGATGTTCTACTTCAACATGGCAGAAGTCAATGGTGGGGCCATTGACGAACCCAGTCAAGTGAGCATCATACTGACGACTCTTTCGAAGAGTTTCGATAGGTTTAAGAGCAAATACAGGATGAACAAATTAAGGCTCATTCTCTTACAGTTGCTCAATGAGCTCACTACTTTTGAGTACTTGATTAAGGACAACAAGGGTAAGACCAGTGAGGTAAATGTTGCCAAACCATCTTCCTCCTCAAATAATAAAAAGAGAAAGAGGTCTACTGGGAAGGTGAAGGATAAGCCCAAACCCAAGAAAGCCGAAAGAAAGAAGGTTCTTAAGTCATGTTTAGTGGAAGATGATTCTTCGCCCTGGATAGTTGATTCAGAGACCACTAACCATGTTTGTTCTTCTTTATATTGGACTGATTCTTAGACACAGCTAGAGGAGCAAGCCTTCTCAATGCATGCGGGGGTCAGGAGTTGTCATGTCGGCATGAGCAAAGGGCGTAATTAGATTACGTTTTAGTAATAATTATATATTGTTGGACAATGTATTTTATATTCCTGGATTTACACTGAATTTGATTTTCGTTTCTAAGTTGTTAGAACAAAAATATTATATTTCTTTTAATAATAAGTCTGTTATTATTGAAAATAATTGTCTGAATATTTGTTCAGGAATTAATGAAAATAATTTGTATATATTAAGACCGTTAATACATACTACACTGCTCAACACCGAAATGTTTAAGGTTGAAAAACCAAAACTAAACGATATAAGATTTCTCCAGATAATGACACGTATCTCTAGCATCTAAGGCTTGATCATATCAATCTTGACCGAATAGACAGATTAGTAAAAAGCAGACATTTAAGTAAGTTAAAGGTTGGCACCTTACCAGTCTGCGAATCTTGTCTGGAAGGTAAGATGACTAAGAGAACTTTTACTGGAAAAGGGCTTAAAGCTAAAGAACTGCTAGATCTTATACATACAGACGTCTGCGGACCGATGAATGTTAAATCTAGAGGTGGTTATGAGTATTATGTCACATTTATAGATGACTGCTCAAGATATGGATACGTCTACCTGATGCAACTAAAGTCGGAAACATTTGAAAAGTTCAAAGAATTCTGAGATGAAGTTGAGAATCAATTAGGTAGGACTATCAAGTCACTACGATCGGATCTTGGAGGTGAGTACCTTGACCAAGAGTTTGAAGACTTCAAGGTTGAGCATGGGATAGTTTCCCAACTCGCAGCTCTCGGTACACCTCAGCAAAATGGTGTAGCGGAGAGGAGAAATAGAACCCTGATGGAAATGGTGAGATCTATGATTAGTTTGTCATCATTACCAAATTCCTTTTAAGGATATGCATTACAAACAGTGGCATACATTTTGAATGTAGTGTCATCCAAATATGTTCTTAAGACTCCCCTAGAGTTGTGGAATTGTCGTAAAGCTAGTTTACGACATTTCCGTATATGGGGGTGTTCATAAACCTCGTTCCAAGATTTTATTAAATGAGTTGGAGCCTGGTGAGACTAGTGCTTCATCAACAAGAGTTGTTGATCCATAAACATCTGAGAGTCAGATGGTTCCTGATCAGGATACACTACCACCTAGACGTAATGAAAGGGTTGTGAGACAACCTGAACGCTATTTAGGTATAGGTGAGGGACAAGCTGTTGTCTCTGCTGATAGTGTGGATGATCCGTTGACATTTAAGAATGCAATAAAAGATCCTGATAAAGAGGAATGGCTTAAAGCCATAAATCTCGAGATGGAGTCCATGTACTCTAACTCAGTCTGGGATCTTGTAGTCTTACCGGATGGGGTAAAACTGATAGGGTGTAAGTGGATCTACAAGAGAAATAGAAGAGTAGACTGGAAGGTAGAGACCTTCAAGGCAAGGCTAGTGGCCAAGGGTTATACCAAGAAAGAGAGGGTCGATTATGAAGAGACATTCTCACCAGTAGCCATGTTTAAGTCTATTAGGATTCTCCTATCCATTGCTGCCTATTTCGATTATGAAATTTGGCAAATGGACGTCAAAACTGTATTCTTGAATGGCAATCTTGATAAGAGCATTTATATGATGCAACCAGAGAGATTCGTGTATCCAGATCAAGAGCAAAAGGTTTGCAAGCTGTAAAGGTCCATCTATGGACTTAAGCAAGCATCTAGATCTTGGAACATTAGGTTTGATGATGTGATCAAAACCTATGGCTTCGAGCAGAACGTCGATGAGCCTTGTGTCTACAAACGCATCATTGATAAGAAAGTAGTTTTCTTAGTCCTATACGTAGATGATATCCATCTCATTGGGAATGATGTGGGAGTGTTGTCTGATGTAAAAGGTTGATTGGCTAGCCAATTCCAAATGAAATATTTAGGAGAGGCAAGTTATGTTCTAGGGATCCAATTTATAAGGGATCATAAGAAAAAACTCATAGTATTGTCTCAGGTATCATATATCGATAAGATTCTTATCCGATTTTCGATGTAAAACTCTAAGAAAGGTAATTTACCTTCCAGGCATGGGGTTCACTTGTCTAAGGAGCAGTGTCCTAAGACACCTCAAGAAGTTGAGGATATGAGACATGTACCTTATGCATCAGTAGTAGGTAGTCTCATGTATGCTATGTTATGCATGAGACCGGACATCTGCTATGCAGTGGGAGTAGTCAGCAGATACCAATCCAATCCAGGATTGGATCATTGGGTTACTGTTAAGACAATTCTCAAGTATCTTCGGAGAACGAGAGACTATATGCTAATGTATTCCGGGCAGGATTTGATCCCTTTAGGATACCCATATTCTAATTTTCAGTCAGACATGGATTCTAGGAAATCCACGTCTAGATCAATATTCAACCTGGGTGGTGGAGCCATTGTATGGAGAAGTATCAAGTAATCTTGCATTGCTGACTCCACCATGGAAACCGAATATGTAGCCACTTGTGAAGTTACTAAATAAGCTGTTTGGCTCCGTAAGTTCTTGAGTGATCTGGAAGTTGTTCCAGATCTGGATAGACCCATCACACTTTATTATCATAACAGTGGTGTTGTGGCTAATTCTAAAGAACCAAGAAGCCACATGAGAGGGAAGCATATAGAGAGAAAGTATCATCTCATTAGAGAGACAATGTAGAGAGGAGATGTGATCGTCACAAAAATAGCCTCACAAGACAATCATGTTGATCCATTTACAAAGACCTTAACGGCTAAAGTGTTTTCGGGTCACCTAAATGGTCTATGGTTACGAGACATGCCTCACATCCTTCAGTACAAGTGGGAGATTGTTGGGGTTTATGCCCTAAAGATGTAATTGTAAATGGATTTACGAAATAAATAAAAAGAAAAGTTCAACTAATTCTTGCTGTGTTATTTATTTTATAAACTTGTGCATATATTAACATCCTGGATTGCCAGATGTAATCTCGAACTGTGTATATGGGTGTCATATACGGATGGATACAGCAAGAGACGTGCAATCTAAAGAGTCCATAGATAGCAAATAAAGTTAGGTACTTTATTTGTGGTTAATCTATAATTGCGGTCCATTCTGTAATGTACGATGATTCTATCCTGAATCATTCATATGAGATATGGGAATGGAGACACCTTATATGATGTGATCATATAGGACTAGGCCATGATCTATATGAATCTCTCACCAGGATCCGTTTACCGATGAGATTCATATATATCAACTAATGATGGCTATATATGGGTGATCTTAATCCTGGGTGTCTTATCGACTCCTTCAGGTTAAATCGTGGTCTTTGATATACCATGGGTGAGGTCAGATGCATTTCCTGATCAATATACTCGGTATGTTGGGATTACGGTTTGGTTTATGGTTGGGAAGGTTTGTACAAAATAGTGGAATCCACCCCTTTATGTGAGAAGTAGATGGTAGTTCCCTTAAGGGTTGATTCAGGGCTTGGACAATATGAGCGCTCTCATAATTCTGTGAGGAAATATGATTTATTGTCCATTTGAGAATCAATGATACTTAAAGGATATATTTAATTAGAGGGGTATAACGGATATTATGACCCAGCTCTAATTATGAACTATTGTGTAGAATCACACCATGTGTAATAGTTATGTCGATGGACACCGAGTTGTATCGGTCTGTGTAAAAGCGTCTACAGTTGAGAGAGTACAGCTTCGGGTTTTTAGTGGAATAACACTGGAGTTAATAATCAAGGAATACTAATTAAAGAGTTTAATAAATGATTCCGAGGATTATTGTAGCTCAAAATACTGTGGGTCCATTAGGTCGGTAACAAGGGTCACGGTTAATTAATTGGATCGTCCAATTAATTGTGTTACAAAAGTGACACGTATTTATTCGGAAATTAATTGAATAATGAGATTATTTAATTAATAAATGTTAATAGTTAAATTATATTGATAATTATGAATTATTAATTAATTATTAATTGGAGGGTGTTAGTTGATATATGGATTTATGTGAAGATAAAATAATAGGATTATTTTATGTTTACTAAATCATTTATCTAAGTATTTGAATTTAAGTTTAAATTTAAAATACTTATTATCACTTTTAATATATTAGATATATTTGAAAAGGATAATTAAAAGATATATATCAATTAATAACACAAGAGATTGCTTTGGATGCAAATTGGTGTGTACATATATAAGTATTTGTATAGGATACAAATAAGTATATATATATATATATATATATATATATATATATATATATATATATATATATAGCATTTTGGTGGTGGCAGAGAGCTCCACGACCATCTCATAGAGAGCATAATTGTCTAGTTTTTCCCACAAACGGCCTTACCTCAACTGCCTAAACAGGGTACTCACTTACAAAACATTATCAGAGATAGGCGGAGATCTTAAGCCAAATCTGTTCTGATATGCAGGATCCTCATAGGAGGCAAGCATAGAGCATACTGAGATTTTGGAGAACTACAGATCTCGACATAAAACTATATAAAGATCAAGACGAGAGAAACTTAGAAAGCCATATATAAACAAACACTCATATTTTATTTTCTTCGATTGATTTTACAAGGAGAGCATCTCAAGCTATTTATAGAGAAGAATGGAGCTCTGGAAAAGATAAGGCCAAGGCTTATGGCCGACAAGCTTATCATACAAAAAGAAGAGTTTAATCCCTGTCGGATAGGTGACAGGCCTACATCAAAGCAAACAAAAGAAAAGTTGTCTGGCAGCTGGCGTTGCGAGAATGCCAGTTAAGGACTTGCTTAGCCTAGGATGGCTGCTTGAGGGATCCATCAGGAAGAACTTTAGTTGTTTGGATGAATGGTCTAGAAAACAGGTTCCTTTCGGAGTTCAAGGAAGGTTCCAAAGGAGGAAAATCCTTGTCATAACTGGAAACCATGAAGCAAGGAATGAGGGCCGGAGCAGAAGGTAGGAATCCTTTTGGTTCCTCTGGCTCATTTGGTAGTAAAACTTTGGATTTATGGATTTGAAGGGCTCTTCCGTAGATAGAGAGAGGCTTGTTTTTGACCGGAAGTAAACCACTCCAGAGACTGTTAGGATCGTCTGGTTTTCGGTAGGAACGACTTGGTTACAGGGCGATCTCATGGCCTTGGAACAAATTCTGCATTCACTGTCTGCATCACACATCTCTGGATCAACATCCCATATGAAGTGGTCATTGATTTTATCATTATAGATAGGGGTTTCGTCAGCTTCGAAGCAATGAACTGGAATTTATTTTTCGGAAGTGATAGGTCGGATAATGAGAACTTGAAAAACAGGAGGTGCACTAGGTGTGGGTGCACTGGTGGATACTTCAGTCGTTAAAGTACTGATAGGTTCATAAGTGGTCTGTATGGAGCCATCAGACAGTTTGGTGAATTTTGTGTCTGAAGCAACAACAGGAGTGGTATTCTAGAAGGCTTTCTCATAATTGGTGATCCATTTGAGAGGCATAATTTCAGTAAGCTTATCCCTGGGAAGTTGCTTGGGAATTTGAATGATGGTGGAAACTTCATATTCTCTTTCTGCTTTTATGAAGATGGTATCTCTAGTATGTCCAGAAACAGGGAGATCAAGGGCATGATCTTGAAGCCTGTAGGCGATCTGATGATGCAACATTGCCACGTAGGAATTAGGCATCATGAGTGCTTCAACCACTGAAGTATCCACCAGTGCACCCACACCTAGTGCGCCTCCTGTTTTTCAAGTTCTCATTATCCGAATTGTCACTTCCGAAAAAGAAATTCCAATTCATTGCTTCGAAGCTGACTGAACCCCTATCTATACGGATAAAATCAAAGGCCACTTCATATGGGACGCTGATCCAGAGATGCGTGATGCAGACTGTGAATGCAGAATTTGTTCCAAGGCCATGATATTGCCTTGTAAACCAACTCGTTCCTACAGAAAACCAGATGATCCAAACAATCTCTGAAGTGGTTTACTTCCGGTAAAAAATAAGCCTCTCTCTATCTACGATAGAGCCCTTCAAATCCTTAAATCTGAAGGTTTGCTGCCAAATGAGCTAGAGGAACCAAAAGGATTCCTACCTTCTACTCCTGCCCCCATTCCTTGCTTTATGGTTTATAGTTATGACAAGGATTTTCCTCCTCTTGAACCTTCTTCGAACCCCGAAAGGAACCTGTTTTCTAGACCATTCATCCAAACAACTGAAGTCATTCCTGATGGATTCCTCAAGCAGCCTTCCTAGGCTGAGCAAGTCCTTAACTGGCATTCTCGCAACGCCAGAGTTCAAAATAGAGTTTTACACTCTATTGATCAAAAGATTGACCAGGTCTCACATCATGTTTCTCAACATGATCTTCACCTTCAACATTGGACTCCTCTTTACGCAATATGTATACAAACTTGCAATCTAGAGTTGCCAGACTGGATGCCGACCTCCATCAATACATAAACCAAGTATATTTTGGTCCTGACTTTAACAACAAATAAAGAGAAATCAGACAGCTTAAGGATCAATTAGATCAAATAAGTCGTGACCATTTCACCAGTGCACCCTATGTTCCAAGACCATATCCTTACACTCCATCCTTGATATTTCCAACCTAATCCCCACCACATACCTCTAGACCTCCTGACCACTTCCAGTTTTTCAAATCAACTGAAGACCTTTTTAGAAAATATCCGCCTTTATCTCCACCAAGGCAACCAGACAAGCCATCTTCCAGCAGAACTACCCGACCTTCTAAAAAATCATCTCCCCCGAGAAAGAAAACCTCAGACCATCACAAACACGCCTTCTATACTTCTCATCAATCTACCTCCTTTTTTGAACATACCTCATCCGCCGAAACCTCTACTGCCCCCACAGAATCCTCCTATAAGTCCTATTCCTCATGGGAAACATACTCCCCTACATCAACTGACCAATCGTACCAATCAGACTCATATCAGCTTGCAGATTTTTCTCAGATCTTTATAACATCTAGAACAGACCCCCAACCGTCCACCCAGACAGTGGACACTTCCGATACTTCAGAGAGGAATTCTGAAGAACCAACTCCCATTATGGAAGAACCTCAAGATCACATGCCTTCAGGCCATATTCCCACTCAAAGACTCATAAATGGCCCATGGTTTAATCTTGACAATTCTACTCCCCGTCAATGGAGAAGAAGGATGTTAGAAATTAGTGCATGGCTCGATCTCCAGACAGCAAAGCGAGAAAACAACACATAAACTATCTTAAGAGGGTTCGTTTCTAGATTCAGTGGATCTCTTAGGGATTGGTATCAAGCTCTCAGAGAATACCGACAACTACAGTTAGTCCGATGTGGTTCTGTATCGTAAGCTATGGGGATTATTTTTTTAGAATTACTCGAAGATGCTTCTCAGTTCTACAAACAGACCAGACAGGAGTTATTTGAATATCACTGCAATGATCAGGGAAGACAGGAAGTATGATAGGTACTGTAAATTACCTGGTTCATACCACCTCAAATGCAAAAATACAGATCACTGCAATTCCAGATCCTACCGCCGTTCCAGGGGTCAACCTCCCAGAAGACAGCTATAGAAAGAGAAGAATTTCTCTAATAACAAGAGAAATAGAAAATATAAATATTTTCGAAAGAAGGCTAGGAGATCCTGGAACAAATCAGACAAGTGTTTTGCCTACAGACAAAAGGGACACTATGCCAAACAGTGCTCTAACAAAAGAACGAAATCAGCCAAGCTCATTCAACAGCTCAGATAGATTGCTGATGAAATTTCTTCTGATGCTGACATAGAATCCATCTTCTCAGAACAAGAAGATGTCAACCAACTAACCACTTTCATGATCCAAGATTCAGATGACTCCAGCTCATCCTCAGAAATCTCAAACTATTCAAAACCAGACATCCCTCAGAAGCCTACCAAGCAACAAGTGATAATAACCTGGGCCTTCAAATCCAGGTTCAGATTCTGGCAGAAAAATACTCCAAACCGGTCCAGGCCATTGCCTATATCGATACTGGCTCACACTCCACAATGATGAACCCTAGGGTTCTATCCCCAGAAGCTTGGAAAGAAAAGAGTAATGAGTTCTTGGCAGCTGATGGCCAGATCTTTATTACCAACCTGGTCTCTAAGAAGAAGATTGACATCCAATTTTTCCCTTCGTACACTCTGTGGACTCACGTTATTGGTACTCCCCTTCCAGACAAAGATATTCTAATTGGATGGGATGTTTATAGCCAATCCAAATCCATCAGAATTCTTCCTACCGGCATCCAGTTCAAACGTGAATTCAAACCTTTCACCAACATACCCAAGATTTTCCCTCTCTCCGCCATCAATCCTAACTTCCAACAAATTCAAGAAAAACTCCTTGGATTTTGCACGAACAATCATGCTGACTTTAAACACCCAAATTCATTATGGAAAAATTCAGATTTCTTCATCAAGCTTCCCTTCAAGCTCAACGAGGATGCCAGCCTTACCAAATCTTCTCATTCGGGAATGTCACCCACGGACCTCTTGCTAGCAAACGAAGAATATGAATAACTCCTCTGACAAGGACTGATAGAACCCACTTCCTCTCATTGGGCCTGCCAGGTTTTTTATGTTGAAAAAAGATCTGAGTAGCTCAGAGGAAAAAAAAGATTAGTCATCGATTACAAGCCTCTCAATCTCTTCCTCCAAGATGACAAGTTTCCGGTCCCAAGAGCCAACTTCCTGTTCTCATAGCTACCTGGAGCTACTATATTTTCCAGGTTTGACTTAAAAAGAGCCTTCTGGCATATAGGCATCCATCCTGAAAAAAGATACAAGACGGCTTTTTATCTCCCAAATGTTCAATACCAATGGACCGTTTTGCCTTTTGGCCTAAAAACTGCTCCTTCACTTTTCCAAAAGGCCATCACTAAGATTTTTTGTCATATCCTCCATTCTGTCTTACTATATATTGATGATATTTTACTTTTCTCCCTATATGAGGGGTCTCATGACAAGCTTTTACGATAATTCCATCAGATCGTAGACCTATATGGAATTATGCTCTCTGAAAAGAAGAGTTTGATTGGCATTGCTGAAATCGAATTCCTCGGCATGTAGATAAGAGAAGGGGCCTACCACCCTGGTCCTCATTTGGCCATGCAGCTTCTTGATTTCCCTGATTCGAACCTCACTAAAAAGCAAGTTCAAAAATTCCTTGGAATCATCAATTACATTAGGGATTTTATCCCACAGGCTAGCCACTACACTACAATCCTGTCCAATCTGCTTAAGAAGAACCCTACTCAATGGAACACATCTCATTCTGAAGCAGTTGTCCATCTAAAAAGAATCTCCCAGAAACCACCTCTTTTACACATACCCTCTTCAGGACAACTCATCCTCCAAACTAATGCTAGTGATCATTTTTGGGGAGCCATCCTCATTGAAGATATAAAAGGAAAACGCCACTGCTGCGGTCATGGCAGTGGACAATTCAAAGACGCCCAAAAGCACTATCACACTATCTATAAAGAGATTCTTACGGTAAAGAATAGGATCTCCAAGTTTGACTTCCACCTCAGGACTAGGAGCTTCTTCATAGAAATGGACAATTCATCTTTTCCAAAGGTCCTCAAGTTCAGTAATAAACTCCCTCCAAACCCTCAGCTTCTAAGGCTCAAAGATTGGTTTTATAGATATGATTTCTCTATGAAACACATTAAAGGACATAATAACATCATTCCTAATATGCTCTCTAGGCCTCATCTTATCACCCTTATCTCCCAAGCTGGACCCATTCTTTTAATTTACATGATAACCTCTTCGGCATCTTTCTCAACCTCTTCTCTATATATACCTTCTCCTCCTCCTTTTCCCCCAGAATTAATGGCGACCATACCACCAGGTCAATCTCCCTCTGTTCTGCAAATACAAAGCTTTGCCAAGACATACCTCTCAATTTATCTCGCCCAGATCAATGACCAAGACTGCAGACACCAACTTGCCAATCCTACCAAGCTATTTCTTGACCCCTTTGTGTCTCCCCCTTTTTACTATTATTCTCCTCAGGTCTTATGGTTCCTATGGTGTTTATTTATCCTATATCAACATGCTATGATATTTTCCCTTCAAGCATTATATGGCCTCATCCAAGACCCGACCTCTCTTAATGCCAATCTTCGGACCTTCCTTACAATACCATCTTTGGAAGATGGATCCAGATTTGGCAGCTAAGGTATGTTGCATCTGGATCTTTCACAGACCCTACCATCACAATCTTCATACAGGACTTCTGTGGACTTCTAATATCAGCTACAAATGGGATACATCGTATGACTACGAAAGACTGTATCCGATCAGTATCCAGATCCCTCTCCTCAATTTCCTCTGTGACGTCAATGGTAACACGACAGATGTCCTCTTTATCCTTCCAGGTGTCCTAAGGGACCCATCTCGAAGTTGGCACCCTTTCCAGAATTCTTATCTTCTGGATTCACAAGACCCGCTACAAGATGACACTGGACCTGTTCCATTTACGGAGCTCTCGATTCTGATGATGAATACCATGCCACCTGTAACCTCAGCAGTCCATAACTTTCTCAAAGCTTATCTCATATTTATCTTTTAGATATCTAATTATTATCGTGCTTGCCAGCTGCCAGACAGCTTTTCTTTTGTTTGCTTTAATGTAGGCCTGTCACCTGTCCGACAGGGATTAAACTCTTCTCTTTGTATGATAAGCTTGTAGGCTATAAGCCTTGGCCTTATCTTTTCCAGAGCTCTCTTCTCCTCTATAAATAGCTTGAGATGCTTTCCTTGTAAAATCAATCGAAGAAAATAAAATATGAGTGTTTGTTTATCTATGGCTTTCTAAGTTTCTCTCGTCCTGATCTTCAGATAGTTTTATGTCGAGATCTGTAGTTCTCCAATATCTTAGTATGTTCTATGCTTGCCTCCTATGAGGATCCTACATATCACAACATATTTGGCTTAAGATCTCCACTTATCTCTGATAGTGTTTTGTAAGTGAGCACCCTGTTTAGACCGTTTGTGGGGAAAACTAGACAATTATGCTCTCTATGAGATGGTCGTGGAGCTCTCTGATATATATATATATATATATATATATATATATATATATATATATAAGAATTGGCGTTGACAATAACATTAAAAAAAGCGCACAACAATATTTTTTGGCAAGGAATTTGGTGCTTGAAACAAGAAAAAAATATATTATATATTTTGACAAATTTTACATGATATTGATCAATGCAAATTAAATATAGTGCAAGGGTTGCACAGTGAACGAAAAAGAAATTGTTTCCTCTTCTTCAATTTTCTCTACATCCTCCATTCAATTTTCTGAGATCGTGACGCGTCCACAAGCAGTTACCAATCCAGGGAGATAGCGAAGAAGATCAAGTGGTTCAGACAGGAGCATATTATAAAGTGAAGGAGCCTCCAAACGTTCGTAAGATTTTCTTCTTCTGATTATATCGTTTTCAATTTCCTATGTTTACATATTGTATGTATTCGTTCCGAAAAATAATTATGATCTCAAGTTCACTGGTCACAGATACAGATTATGATATGTATTAAAAAATTTAAAACCTAGTTCCGCTGCGTGACCAGTGAACGGGGTTCCAACAAAGTAACGGTGATGTAGGCCATTGTCCATGCTAACATAGCGAATCGTATCCAGTACTACTCTGAACCGTAATCTGGTGATCGAGCAAAATTTTACCTTCTAGAACCTCACCTCATGAGTGCCTAACATAAACCGCATCTCATCTGACGGCCCATTATTATGCACCTCTCGTAAAAGTAACTGGTGGAGAACACCACCCAAAAACTTCACTGGTCGGTGCATGGTCAAGAAATGTCCAAAATAGGATGAAATGAACCGACGACGGTCTTCAACAGCCAATTTTGCAGGGACCCGGTTTAGTGTGTCCTCTATATGGCCAAGGGCATCAAAATGGTCGTGGTGAGTGACTTTTTCCTTGTACCACTCTTCCTCCAGAATTTTAAGTGACTCCTTCAACCGATTCGTTATCTGAAATTTAATAACAACATAATTAAGTATACTGTGAAATCATCAGAAATAACAAGCTCGAAGCTTATAAAAAAAACATTGGGTTACTGATTAAAAAGCTTGTAGGTTTAAAAAAATCCTCAGAGCATTTATACAAAGGCTCGGTGGTTTTAAAAATAATCTCGGAGCTTTTGCCAACAGTCAAATAAAAGCTCGGAGCTTCTTTATAAAATCTCGTAGCTTTTATAAAACCTCGGAACTTATATATAAAAGTTCATAACTTTTATAAAAGCTCGGAACTTTTATAAAAAATCTCGGAGCTTTAATATAAAAGGTCAGAGCTTTTATAAAAGCTCGGAGCTTTAATTAAAGCTCGGAGCTTTCATATAAAAGCTCGGATGAACTCAAAAATGATGAAGCTTATATAAAAGCTCGAAGCTTTTATAGAAAAGCTCTGAGCTTTTATAAAAGCTCGGATGAACTCAAAAATGCTCAAATGAACTCAAACTAATTTTAAAAAAAAAGCTCAGAAACAACGAAAAAATGCTCGGGTTCATCAACAAAAAAGCTCAAACACCCAGAATATCATCTTCCTTAACAACTTTCAACAAATCCAAAACCTTAACCTAACCCATTCTCATTCTCAGATCCATAAGTAAAATGTAATCTAACATTTCATTCACTTAATCAACAACCAAAACGATAGAAAATCTAGGTCAACTAATCTCGATTGATTGAAATATTTTGTTCAACTCTCCAAATGACACTGGTCTCCAATTTTCGATTCCGTTGCCGTCGAAAACGAAGCTGTCGATTCAACTCCAGTCGGTTTCAAGTAATTTCACTTTTTCTCACTTTTTTTCTCTCCACTTTTTCTCTCTCTGTTCACAACGACAAAGTCAACTTCGGGGTATTTTCATCTCTACACGTTAAATGGTGTCTTTTAAACATGATTTATTAATGTCATTAAATTTTCAAACCCCAAGTATAATGTGTCCAATTTTTATTTTCATTTTTTTTCCTTTTTTTATTTTAGGGGTATTATTATTTTCCCACTGACCGTTGTTCTATTAGAAAGGCGAGGATATGGTTTGTCCATAATAGCTAATCTTTCCCCAGAAATGAAAATATTGTAAATATCCCCCCTTCTGTTAGAATTTCTGCTAAAAAAATACATTGTCCCTTAGTCTCACGGTCAAATGACTGTTTTATCCTTAATATAATTAGGAAATGACAATTTAATCCCCAAAATATTTATTAAATAAAAATATTTTTTTGAAGAAAATTAAAAATATATTGTAAAAACAGAAAAAAAAAAGTAAAAAAATAAAATCACAATTATTAAATAAAAAAATTTAGAAAAAAAAATCATAATTAAAAAAAAAGATCTCCACCGTCCATCTTTGAGAAGGACAGTGGAGATATCTTTTAATTATTTTTTATTTAATTTAAAAAACAAAAATTATAAATAAAACAAAAATTAAAAACAAAAATTTTAATTAATTGTAATTCTGCAAAGATATTAAAAGTAATTCAATTTTTTAGTTAATTTTATTTTTTACAAAACAAAAATTAAAGTTTATAAATAATTTTTTAAAACAAAAAAAAAACTGAGATTCAATCTCAGATCCATCATTTTATCATATAACAAAAAAAAAATCAAATACAAAAAAAAAATTCTTATTTAAATTCAAATAACAAAAAATCCAATCTCAGATCTATCTTTGTAGATCTCCACCACCATCGCCACCAACATACAACCACTGCCAAACATGTTGAAACCACAATCAAACGATATTTGTGGATCTGGAAACCCAGTCCATCAACCACCATCACAAAACCTAGAACCTAGAATAACATCACCCTCATCGATCGACCACTATTGACCTAGAATCATCCACAATCGATCAACCCAAAACCATCCACCTTCAATCCCCAAATGTAGAAAATCAGAACCCCAAAGCAAACTCAAAACCCAACTCAACCCCATCAACCCACACGCACACACACATCAAACCCTAAAAAACAAACCAGCACTACTAACCCAAACCAAACCCAAATAAGAAACCCTAAAACCAAGATCGCCCACTGGAGAGATTGAGTGCCATAGTGCCCACCCCTATTTCAAGAAAGAATGATGAGAAAAGAGATAGGAAGTAAGAGAAAGGGATTGGCAGCAGTAATAGATCAAGAGGCGGCGGGAAGAGCTGGTTTGGTGGTGGTGATTTGGTGGAGATGAATTTGGTGGTGGTGATTCGGTGGAGAAGATTATGATCATGATGAGAGAGAGACAAAAATAGTAATATGGGGGGAAAGAGAGTCGTTTGAGAGAGACTGTGTGTTTGTAATTTGTAATCTTAAAACAAAAATTAATTTTATGCTTTTACTGTAATACCCCTTCAATTTTAATAGTCAACGTTATTTTGGATGGTAAATGTGACAAAAGGGGTTCATTTTCCATTCTTTTTATTTCAAGGGATTAAAAGTCAATATAGACAAATCAAGTCCTCACCTATCTAATAGAGTAAAGGTCAAGGGGAGGAAATGATAATATCCCTTTATTTTATTTCCTAGATAAAAAGTTAATGTCAATTTTAAATACATGCTGAGTTAACCGAAAAAATAATTGTACAATTGGTCATTTGAAAGTAAACGGTCATGCTGATAATATCTTTTTTTTTCTTACTATATCAGTGTGATGCTGAATATGCACAGCTGCATTGAAGATTCATTTTTTAATAAACTGCCTATTTCTCATATATTGAATCTCTTTTTTTCACAAGCCATAATTATATCGAAGATGCTCTTAGATTTTTATCAAATTTATTTCTTTGTTTTTTCTGCTTTGAACAATTTCCAGTATTTTTTATATAGAAGATCCTAAAAATTTTACAATTTTTGTCTTGGGTCCTCCAATATTGGATTGAATTAATTCTACAGTATACTCATATTCCAATCCATGAATCACACTGTATAAAGTAGAAAAAAAATTCATTGGTACTAAGAAAAACAAACAGAGACATTCAAACACATACAGAGAAATAGAGATTCAAAACCCAGAGCTTTGACAATAATCAAGATACATAAGTTGCTGGACAAATTAAAGATGAGTTATTGAACTAGTTGAAGGATCAAAAAGGTTCGACAGGAAAATTGATTTTTTTTCATAGGAAAGCTGTTTGTAAAGGCTAGGAAAAAAAATAAAGAAATGAAATAGGATTGAATTGGAGTTTGTAAGGTGAGGGAGAAGAAGATAGAAAAAACAATTAGGGTTTGAATTGGTTTTAGTCAAGGGAGAAAAAAAATAAAGAAAAAAATGTTGTTCATTCGTTAGGGCTATTCACATGTCACCTGATATTTAAAAGATGGTTAGAAATCCATACAGTCAATTAATAATTGGTTTTGAAAGATACATTCCCATTTAGTTTAGTCATTTTTTCTTAAATTAACATATCCATATCCATATCCTAGTATGTATATAATGTGGAAATTGTGAGATATGTCACCTTTTTTATTGTCTTTTGTGATGATGTCACCAGTTTAATAACTTAAGTTTAAAATGCACCTATTATGAGGAACTACCGAAGTTGCCCCTAAAGTTTTATATGTAAAAGACAAGTTTCTGAAATCTTCTGTATCTCCCAAAAAAATTTGTCTAAAAACTTGTATCTCTCTCCAAAAAAGTTGTCTCGTTCCAGAATCTGCACAAGAAGGTAACTAATATTTATGATCTCGTGTATTATCTTTTCTGTTTTCATGCATTTCTGACTTTTTGTATGCATTTCTGTGTTGTAAGAACATGTATGAACATTTAATAGATCCGAGTATTTTTCATGTGTGACCGAGAATATTTAAAGAAGAATCGAGCATATTTGTTATTGGACCGAGGTTTTATAAATTTTTAAAAAAACTCGATTATATGGAAAAACTGCTCGATTATTTCAAAAAAAAAATGCTCGATAATTTGAAGAATATTCTCGATCCAATGTAAAAGTTCTCAATCCCTTGAAAAAGTTCTCGATCCCTTGAAAAAGGTCTCGATCCCTTGAAAATGTACTCGATCCATTTGGAAAAAGCTCGATCCCTTATAATAAGTACTCGATCCGTTTCCAAAAAGCTCGATCCATTTGATAATGTTCTCGATCCCTTACACTTAATAAATATTTTTAATTCTTAATAATTGTAAACTTAATTTATTTTTTTAATTTGTTAATAATGGTTTGTAATGATGATTTTCACAGGACAATGGATCGGGTGAGAATAGTCATATCTTACAATGGTCGATGAGAGCAATTATCTGATGGAAGTCAGAGGTTTTTCGATTCCGATAACCAAGGAATGCATGTGTTAAAGAATATGACTTATGAAAAACTGGTGTCGATCGTGCAAACCTCTGTGAAGTACGATATGAATAAATACACTGCTGATCTATAATCTATATCAATCATTCCCGGGACAACATGTCGTACATTTATAAGAAACGACGATGATGTTTTGTTTATGCTAGGGGAAGATAGGGTGATTCCTCAAGTATGTGTTAGTCTAATTGAGAAGGCAACAACAAATGTGATAGTTGAAGATACCCCTGGTCGTGGAAACACCCAACAATTTCGATTGTCAGACGGAAGCAACCAATTGTTCATAGAAAGAAGTGGGAACGAAGAGCAGCAAAACATGTGTGGTGTCCCACCGGATGTAGCCGACCATGGTTATATAGTTGGACCTCAATTGGACGAGTTCTTTGGTTGTCAAATTGAAATGAATGCTGGGCAGTACAACCACCAATACAATGAGATGTAAAATGACATAAATAATGAGCAGAACAATGAATTGAATTTCGGGCCAATTCATGAAGTGGCTAATGAGGCAAATTTGCATCTGGTAAATAATGTAGCAAACAACGAGGAAGATGGAGAACCTGTCCAAACAGAAAGACGTGCAAGATATGTACACAACTGTAGTTCTAGTGTACTAGATATAGCTGGGACCTTTGAGGTCTGGCCTTATGTAACTGAAGTTGATTCTGACAATGCCATAACGTGGGTAATTCCATGAGCAGAATCATACTCTTTTGGTATAGGTGGATGCAGGAACTTGGTAGAAGATGAACCTACAAGCATGATATATAAAGGGTATTTTTTTCCTAGTAAAAAGGATTTGAAGAGATTGGTTGGGCATTTTGCAATGCAACATAACTTCGAGTGGAAGGTGAAAAGGTCAAACAAGACAACGTTACATCTGTTTGGTTTGATAGACAACTGTACGTGGTGGTTAAGCGCGGTGAGGAGAGATGAAGTGGCATACTTCCAAGTAAGAAGTTTTGTCAACGAACATACTTGTCCGTTATAGGAGATTCACCACCGTCATCAACAAGCTAGTGCAATCATAATTGGAGAAGTGGTTGCACCTAGATTGCAACAACAGGATGGTCGACTTATGCGTCCGAAGGACATAATCGCCGACATGAAAACAATGTATGGCATTCAAATCATGTACAATAAGGCATATCAAGCTCTCGATTATGCGTTGTCATTGACCTATGGAACGTATGAGGAAACCTTCCAACTACTGTCATCATTCGGTTACGTGTTGGTAAAAAAAAATCTCGGAACAATCACTGACTTACAGTGCGACGAAGATGGTAAATTCCTCTACTTTTTCATGTCGTTGGGTGCCACACTTAGGGGATTCCTGAGGTGTCTGCGTCCAGTTATTATCGTTGATGGTACTCATTTAAAGGGAAGATTCGGGGGTACGATGTTTGTTACAATTGCACAAGATGGGAATGAACAGGATTATTCCATTGCTTTTGGCTACAATGACTCAGAGAACAACCTATCATGAGAGTGGTTTGGATTGCTTGAAAGGTGCCATTGGCCATTTAGATGATTTGGTATTCATTTTTGATCGTCATGCAAGCATTAAAGCAGGGATTTCTAAAGTGTTTCCTTATGCCACCTATACCATATGTTGCTGGCACTTTTCTAAAAATATTAAAAAGCAATATCACAGAAAGGATGTTGCCGTAATAATGGATAAAGCAGCCTGAGCGTACATCGAGTTGGAATATAACCGGCACATGGAAGAGTTACAAAACTTACACCTGAATGTATATGATTATGTAATTGATGACGGTCCACACAAGTGATCCTATATACACTGCCTCTACAGGAGGTACAAGGTGATGACAACAAATGCTGCAGAATGCATAAACTCATGCCTAAAATTTACACGACAACTGCCTATGTTGACTCTGGCAGAGTTCATTAGGAATATGCTACAATATTGTTTTCACGATCGTCATAGCGCTGCACAGTCCATGCGTCATCAGTTGACCGATGCAGCACATCTTGTGATCTTAAAACGCATGGAAAAGTGTAATTTTCTGACCGTAAATCCAGTTGACTGGAACATATTCTCTGTGAAGCGGTCTGGAAAACAATAGACCGTTGACTTTGCCCGAAAGACCTGTACATGCAATAAATTCTAAATGGATCAGCTTTCATGTTCTCACGTGCTCGCTGCCGCAAGGTACATCATACATTTTAGTGTACGGTTAATATTACTGCAATGTGAATCTCATTGTTTTCATTATTTTTACAGAGACCGAAACATGGATTTCACATCCCTGTGTGCGGACTTCTACAAGAGAAAGACACTTATTGACTCGTACTCAGTTCCTATTATACCGGTTAGACACCCTTCCACTTGGGTTGTGCCATCTGACATCGCTGAGAGGGTGGTTTTGAATCCAATCTCCAGGAGATAAGAAGGCCGCCCGAGGGCGGGTCGACATATATCGTCTTCGGAGAGGACAATTACACAAAACTGTAGAAGATGTGGACAACCAAGGAATAATTTCAGGAGATGTTCTAACCCAGCTTTGATTAATGAAGGTCCGAGTAGAGTTGTTACTGAGGAATACAGAAGTAAGTGTAGCATCTGTCATATAGTTAGCCACAACAGACAGACGTGCCCTACCAGAGACTCCACTGTGGAATGATTTTAGGCGTTATGATTATAACATTGTGAAATTTCGTACTCGTATGACTTGTTCAATAACTTAATTTCAATTTTAATAAAATAGAATTTCCAATTAGTGTTACACTTGTGATTTATGATAGTTGAAAAGGAATCAAACATTAAAAAAAAAAAAATTCAATGTAAACATTTTTATACAAAAAATGGTACATATATAGAAGAATTACTACATAAAACTAAACGGGCCGGGAGTTTGAAAAAATCTCAAATATCATCTTCTCCCGAATGATCTCCATATCGTCTTCCGACCAATCGAAATCCTTTGTCTGCCAGAATATACTCGATCAATCTCAACGTGTGGGGACTACAGTTACCCCTACAGTTGGACACATTAACATGCGTTAATACAACAATAATCTTTTAATAACTCAATCTCAAAGTAAATGAAAATAAAATGTCTTACGATTTCTTCTGCTAGGGAACACTGATTGCGGACACCACGCTGACTGAGAAGAACTTATTATTATAGGGGAAGGTCTCACGGTCAGGGGATCGTGCAGCATGAAAACCGGCATGATGCAACATCGAGGGTAAAAACCAACGTAAGGGGGCTACCTGCTACTTCCGGATATTCACTGCGACATCCTGTCTCCAGGGGTCAGCAATGAACATCGTCCCGCAGGTGAGGTCGACAGTCACCAATAGGCAATAGTCAATATTGGCGCCCAATGTTGCACGGTATCAGGACCTGTAAACTTAAGAAGAAGGTATTAGGATGTACAAATCTATTTAAAACAAAAAATTAAAAAAACAAGTAACACTTACCCTGTGAACCTCGTGCCATAGACGGCTTCCAATCGGGGCACCACTATGCACCGTTGTAAGGTCCTCATTGGTCCACCAGGACCTCAGTACATTCCACCGTACAGTGGTGATCTCCCCGCGAGCATCACGAGTCATCATTCTCCTGTATTGGACCTCCATATATGACTGTACAAACATTTCATCGATAAAAAAATAGTACTGTTTTACAAACTAATTTAAAAGCATACGTAATCATGACTTTTGTGGAATACTTACAAAAAATCATGTATCCAATATATTGATCATCTGGTTGTACGCAGTCGGGAATGCTAGCTGACGCTTCCGAAGAACATGGAGGTACGCGTCCATATGTTGGGAGTATTTACACGTAATAATGTGTTATGAGTGTGTCATATCTAAAAGAAACATCATATAGAAAATGTCTGGTTCGTCGTACCTCGCCCTCCAACTCCATGAAGTTGGTCTGCATCCGATAGAACCATGCAGCATCAACTGTTTCCAGCACGTCCACATCACGTCTGTATTCATTTCCCATTAGCAACACAAATATTTAATTGAATAGAAGAAAACCTGCGACCTTAATAGAAAAAAAAATTACTTACCTTTCCCTATTAAGGTTCTTCTTGAAGGCTCGGTAAGCCTTCAACTGCTCACCGTCCACCAGCCCGTGGGGATCGAAAACGTGGTCCGAAGGCTGAAGTATTACCCTCACCCTTTTTGGTCAGCAGGGATCTATGTACGGGTTGAGCAACTGCCAACCGCACTTCAGTACGCGCCTCTCCAGTCGAACTCCCCCCGTTGGGGTATGGCGTGATGAAGAGGTCTGTCCCCATTGAGGCTGGATGGATCTAGGGGTGGAGGAGGCGGTTGTTGATCGATCGATGGGGAAGGTGGAGAGGAAGGCTGTTATTCGATAGATGAGGGCGGTGGAGGGGGAGTCTGCTGCTCGATCGGAGGGGCCGGCTGTCGCTCCACCAATGAGCCTGCTGATGTACGTGTAACAGGCCATGTATCTCCGATACGGTGGTGAGCCTCACTCTCCTGAACTACCCCTCCGGTATGTGAATTCTCCCGATGTCCACCAGTCCTGTTTGTTCCTCCGGTATACCCACGTGTCCTATCTCCAGGAGTAAATTCTGGATCAGGACCAGGTGGACCATCCCGATATGTATGAGTTCTGAAGCCCTGAAGCCCCCCGATCAATGTGAGCAACTCCCAATGTTGCTCCTGTCGATCCTCCTTGCTCTTCCAGATCATATCCAGCAACTCCCGGTGCTGCTGTTGTCGATCAAACTCACTCTTCCGGAGGGCTTCACGCAAATCGTTGAACTGATGTTCCCATGGGGCCTGAATTCATGTCAACATTGTTAGTACTAAAAAACTCTACAGGTCTTAATAAAAACAGAACTATCATCTCAACTTACCTCCGCATCACGTCCAAAGCCTGCACAGGAATCCCCTCTAGATGCACCAGGTTCGGGGTTGGTAAACCGAACCCTTCTATGCCTGACTCACCGAGGAGGCGGCTCAGATCCATCAGTGTCCATGACATTAAAACTTCGGCCCAATGGATCAGAAGCCTCTGTATCATTGTGCCTCTCTCCCCCACCCTCCTCCTCTAAACCATCTCCATGGCTCCCGCCAGCAGTAGTCTGATCAGGGACAGACGGAAGGTGAACCCTGTCCTCCTCTACATACAGGCTCCCCTCCCCCCTCGCTTAGGCCTGCGAAGTATGGTGCTCCCTCCTCAGCTGTTGTGAGCACGATTTCCTCCCTCCCAAACATCTGAAAACTTAGTTAGAGGAATGACATTGTAAACATAGTAACTAATATAACGATTAACAAATTAAATGCATACCCTAGCACTGAAAAACTTGGCCAGCTTCTTCCCTCTAGGTTGTTTTGTTAACTCTCACTTCAACATACGAGGAGAAAGCTCTATAACCCTTCGGACGCCAAAATCGACGCTCAGCTAGGAGATCACCTCGAAAGTAAATATCTGCATCAAAGATAAGTACAATTAGAATCCAAAAAAATTAGGCAACTAAATATAAAGCCCATTTTATAATTCAAAGATCTTACCAAGAGGGCATGCGACAGACTATAAATGTTGTACCCCTCAACGGTATATACAACATCGCCCTGTGACTGCTGGTCTTTTTCCTCATGTCGTCGGGGTAACGCATGCTTGAATGACAAAATAGGATGTCTCTATACGTGGGCACCCTATGGGAAAGCATCGAAGGCAGTAAGGTCCTCCACCAACCGAAACTGCCAAACTGATATCTTGAATCTCTCATCCACCCCCATCAATATCCAGTTCTGCATGTATATGAGGCATGACTTCACAGCATCGTACGCCTCCTAAAACTCTCTGAGGGTAAGAACAACCCTCAACTTCTCCAATGATACCTCATCGGCTCTAGGAAAGTACCGTTGATATATGTCATTCTCCACTGCAACATACACACCAGTGTCCGGTATAACTCCAAAACGTAATCCGGTGAGGTAAAATTCCACATTCGAAAACTTCACCACATGGTTCCCTAACAAGAACTGCATCTCATCTGTTGGCCCGTCATGGTCCAACTCCCGCAACAGCAGCGGATGGATAACACCATCAGAAAACTTTATTTCCCGGTGCATCGACATGAAATGTCCGAAACAGGACGCCATGAACCGACGTCGATCCTCAACAGCAAAATCTTCTAGGACCCGGTTCAATGCATCGTCTATATAAGCGAGGGCTTCAAAATGGTCATGTCGAGTCAATTTTCCCTTAAACAAATCTCCCCCTCTGGAGTTTTAGGGAAATCCTTCAACCTGCTCCTCATCTGCAATGTCACAAAAATAATACATAAGTAAACTGGAAAAAACTCGGTTCTATGAAATATATTCTCGATCTTTTGATAATATTCTTGATCGTTTGAAAAATAATCTCGATCTTTTGAAAAATAATCTCGATCGTTTTCAAAATATTCTCAATCTTTTGAAAATAATCTCGATCTTCTGAAAAATATTCTCGATCGTTTGAAAAACTAATCTCGATCGTTTGAAAAATATTCTCGATCTTTTAAAAATAATCTCGATCGTCTGAAATTTTATTCTCGATCATTTGAAAAATAATGTCGATCGTTTGAAAATATTCTCTATCTTTTGAAAAATATTCTCGATCGTTTGAAAAATATTCTCGATCTTTTAAAAATAATCTCGATTGTTTGGAAAATAATCTCTATCGTTTGAAAAATAATCTCGATCGTTTGAAAAATATTCTCGATCTTTTGAAAAAAATCTAGATCGTTTGAAAAATATTCTCGATCTTTTGAAAAAAATCTCGATCGTTTGAAAAATATTCTCGATCGTTTGAAAAATATTATTGATTGTTAGAAAAATAATCTCGATCGTTTGAAAATATTCTCGATCTTTTGAAAATAATCTCGATCGTTTAAAATATATTCTCGATCTTTTGAAAAATATGCTCGATTCTTACTTAAAAATCCTTGATCTAGTTCCAAAAAACCTCGATTTCACTAAAAAAAATATCGATTTAAAAATTTTTCAAAATTACAATTCATTGATATTCATAATTTTATCTTCTTCATCACTTATTAAACCTAATTTCAAACCCTAACCTAAACCACAACCATTATCAGATCTCGTTTTCAACCCTAATCTACGAATTGAATCAACGAACACAAGTCTAACATGCAATGGCAAGTTATCAACTACAAAATCCAGAAGAAAAAAAACGAACAGAAATTATCTCTGTAAATCGCAACAAATCTGGTATATTCTCGTTCACGTTCCGGACACTTCGCTGTCGATTCTGTTGTCGTCGGTCTCTTTCTCACTCTAACTTTTTTTCACACTAACAAAACGACAACTTTCTATCTTTTCAACAGTTCGGAGTATTTTTGTTCGATGACACTAAATTGTGTCTTTTAAACAGACATTAGTAAAAGAGTGGTGCTATTGGCACCTCCACTACTGAACTATTTATACCCCAACTTCTAAAATTTTAATTTAATCATATAAAATTAAATGGTTTTATTAAATTTGTTAATTTATTTCTTGGATTACCCTTTTACATATTTTCAAACTTAATACACCACATATATTTAAAAAAAAAAAACAAATTACACTTTTCTAATATTTATATACAGTTTTCTCACATCCATATTTGTTTTTTCTTCTTATTATTATAGTGAAGTCATCCTTATTATACGAGATTTTTTTTTTCAGTAATCAATTGAATTGTTTGTGGTAGATTGTAAACGTGATATTGATCGTTTCATGATTTTTTTTTAGCGATTGAATTAGGATTTCGATGTAGTTTCGTTTCGTTAGAGATTAGATTTCTTTGGTTGCGATTATTGGTGTGGATACAAATCATTGAATACATAAAAACTCTGAAAGAAAATAAACCGAGAAAAAAAATAACAAACATGGATCTGAAATTTGAAAAGAAAAACAAAACAAACATATGGAACAATAAAATGAAAAAATATTAAACATGGGAAATATGATATTGAAATCTGAAGAAAAAAAAATAGTAAACATTCAATGATTTAAAATAATCTATGTTATTATGGTTTTGAAATAAGGAAAGTGATACTAAACATGGAAAATATGAGATTGAGATCCGAAAAAAATATATAAACAAAAATAGTAAGCATTTAATGATTTGAAATAATATATGTTATTAGGGTTTTTAAATAAGAAAAATTGGGGTTTATTAGTTTTATTTTATACGGTATTCTTTTTAATAAAAATTGTACTTCTATTTAAGTAATTTGATATAGAAATAAGATGAATACTATATAATTTTAAAAATGGGGTGTTGGATGTGTCAATAGCACCATTCTTAGTAAGATGATGATATTTACACAACAAACCCCCTAAATAGTATCAATAATTTATCAACCCAGGAATATAACTGTATATCCGTATCAATTGCAGACTTGCAGTCACTATTTTCCAAATTTAAAAGATTTCCATCAAAAACACAATATTTGTACGAAGCGTTCTTCATTGATTTTTTTGTTTTTTAACATCCTTCTTCATTGTTTATATGAAGCTAGTCTTTGTTCTTCCTTTTCTGGAGATTGAATGTATCTGTTCTTCTTCTTCGGAAAAAAAAAAATTATATCTTAGTCTTTTTTTTTTACTCTGAAATAATGACTTTATAATAAATATATACATTGAAAAAGTCCTTATAATATTATATGTATATATATACACACCAAGCCAAACTTTAGAAAATTGCTCATGTGGCTCCAAGTCCAATTTCAGCAAGTCAAAATAGAAATTTATAGAGAGAACTCCATTGTTATAGTAAAAAACTATAATTTTTTCTAGAAAAACCTATTTGAATAAAAACATATATATAGTTGAAATGAGGTATATAACTATTTGTTAAGAGGTGATATATGGGAGAACATATTTTGAATAAAAAAATCATATCATTTACAATAATTGAATATTGACCAATATAAAATGAAGTGAATTTCATCGATTCCCGGTATATAATGTTCTTGTTGACTCGATAAAATAATAATTGGAAAGTTAAGCAACAATTGCGTAACTATCACTAGTCAAATTATAAGGAGGACCTATTCTTTTCGTTTTAAATTCAATAGCTTAGTTTATAAGCATATGAAATGGTTCCTATAAGATTATTTTAAAGATGAATAAGTCCTTTTACTAAAATATTGCCTAGCACTCTATATTTATATATGTATATGAAAACTACCTATTATATATCCTGATATCAGAATAATTGTAACTTGTAAAGAAAAACCTTACAAAAATTAAATGTTATGGTTATAAATTTTAGTAGATGCGAACTCATAATGTCAAAATTATTTTTGCCAATGAATCTATCTAACATCTAAGATATTAAAATTTATCAAGTGCAAAATTCTCATACATTTTTTTTCATGTAAAATCAAGTTTGTAAAGTTATAGAGTGGCAGCAGTCAGGGATTGGAGTGGTGATTCGATATTGTAATGGGCATGTTATTGCTTCTCTCTGCCAAGGTGTTAGAGCTCGTTATCAGTCTCAAGTTGCAGAGGCTCTTGCTATTCTCAAAGGCGTCTCTTCGGCTGTGAATACAGGTTGGCTGTTTTGGAGTCTGGTGAAGCCTATATGTTCTCCGGCCTCTCCTTGTGCTGATGTAGGGTTGTTATTAGTGATATTCTTTGCTTGCTTAAAAAGGTTAATGTTTTGTCTGTTAATTTTGTTCCTAAATTAGCCAATAATGTTGCTCATGGCTTGGCAATACTTGCTTTGTCCCATGTAGGGGTGGGGGATTTTGTATGGTTGGAAGATTGTCCACATCAATTCATGTTAATAGTTTGTCCAGATCGTTTGTAGTTCAGCTTTACGTAAAAAAAAAAAAAAAGTGATCATCTCACTATCTAACATATATAGTGGGCTTTGTAACGTTGCATAGTCTATCATATATCATGCCGAAACCTCCTACATAAAATATATCATCCTAATAATAAAAAGTAAAAACAACTTGATGATAGTTTGAACCTAGAACGAACCAGGTATAGAAGTGTAGTTTCTTTTTTTTATGGTAGGTTTCAAACCGTTAATTTTGGAGTCATTTGTTCTAACCTTAAACTCATTTATCTACCCGATAGGCTACGCCTCTTAGAGCTGGGCGTGTAGTTACGTTAGTTGCATTGAATTTTGCTTTGGAACTTTACTAGCAACCTTTTTTTATATATATACCAATTTTACATGCAACTTGGTGCTTGTGGTGTGGCTGAATCCGGGTCGGGCTGACCTATGATGGGGACATTTGAGATTTATCAACTCTAAAAGAGTCAGTGATCGAGTCCAGGTCATCCTGGTTGTGTATTGTAAGTTGCAGTGGGCTGATGGGCTGGGCTCTTTCTCAGTCCAAAATCGAAATCACAATTTGCAAAGCCAATGGAAATATATCTCTCAGCGTTCCCTGCATCTAGCTGAGTCCATTTTTGCTCACCCATCTTGAGGGTGGGTGAGCATTACCCCCTTCCTATATGGATAACATATGTCTATGGAGGGAATGAATTTGTCCAATCACTATCATATTTTAGGGAAAATTTATCCATCTCTGGACTCATGTCATCCATACAGGAGGGGGTAATGCTCACCCACCCTCAAGAGGGGTGAGCAAAACTGAACTTCATCTAACTAGAGATGCACATTTTTTTTCGGGATCCCAATTACTCGTGTTCTCATCCCCATTTGGGGATTTTTTGGGGAAAATAGGGAAATCAGAGGAGGATGGGGGATATCCCCCATCCCCATTTCCCCCAAACATATATAAATATAATTATAACTAACATATATTTTTAATTATAATATATATTTGTATTTATAATGCATTAATGGATTATTTTGTATTTGTAATGGAATGTTTGTTTTTTAGTTTAATTTGTAATTTTTAGTTAAATTTGAAAATGGAGAAACGAAAAAAACTGAGAAACCGAGAAAAAAGGGAACTAGGGATGGGGATGGATATATCTCCCCCCAAAATTCCTCATCCCCATTTTCTCCAAATAGGCAAATGGGGGGATGGGGGAAGGTTCTGGGAAGTGGGGATGGGGGGACCTATGTCCTTCCACATTCCTCAAATGTGCATCTACATCTAACCAATGGGTTTGCATTTTCGGAAACCATAATATTTTAACTCTTTGAGATAATTATCGTTGGTCATTAGAATCATCATAGTTTTATAAAATGTGAATATTCAAATTTTAGTAGTTAAATGTATCGTGGCTTTGTGATAGAGTGTTTTGATATATATTATCAAATTATATTTAATTAATACTGCAATCATTTTTATATTTCTTTATATTGCTTGTTAAATAGATAATTATACTAATCTAAGATCAGAAAAAAAAAATTACTTTGTTTTGTGAGGTTACCATGTTTGAAATACTATATTAACCTACCTATATATAGGCATATAGCTAATATTGATACAGGAAAAACCAGGTGCGCACCCATCTTCTATTGTTCCTCAAAATTCTTAAAATGAACAAGTGGTTTAATCTTGGATTCATCAACAAGAAAGGAATGGATTTACACTTTAATTATTTGATTAAAATGTTATAATATCCATTTATTTATATAGTAATGTGATCTTAAATGAAGTCAAAAACCATATATGTATGGATATACCTAATCATTTCCTTGAAACTACGTATAATGATTGTTCTATACACACGAGATTTAATCATATCTGAGACAGACATTAGGGGTGGCATAGATTGGTTTGGGTTGGATTGGGTTATGAAGATTAATAAAACACAACCTACAAGCCAACCCAAACCAATAGTGTTACTAAAAAAACAACTTAATCCATTTTTTTTTTCTCTAACAAAACCAAATCAACACATTTAAATTGGTTTGGTTTTGGCCTACCCTGACTCATCATCTTCTCTAATAATAATAATGGAAGATAATATTGCACTGTCCTAGATGTACCCAAAAATTGATATTGATTCAAAACATTGATTGAAGGATATATAATTAATTAACATCCTTAAAATAGAAATTATGCGTATAGATATCCGCTATATAACTAATTATTACAATATTTAACTGTCTTGCATATATTTCATTTCTGAATCAAATATTCCTTTGTCTCTTTCTTCTTCCGGACTAATAATAATCGTTTAATTAATTATAAACTTGTAGCAAATTGACTATTCGACTCTGCATGTTTACATGAACCACCATTGCGTGTAGTTTTTGAAGATTATTAATGTATTCTCATAGTAGAGATGCAAATACATCCAAATATCAAATCCAATAGAAACGTACGTGACATGTATACACAAAAAACGTACACGTGTTTACATAATTCTATCATATTGATGTATATACATCCAATTTAGAGAAGCTATATTTGTCACGAGGTCGAGCATTGTCAAAAAATAATAAATTAAATATATACTTCTGGAAAAAGTAATGCAAGAGACGAAAAAATAACAAAATTAAATTAAGTGTATGGTGTGGTGTTTAATATTGCTTGGTGATCATATTGGTTCAGTACGATTTGCCCATTGTAGTGACGACTGTGTTTTCCTAGGATGATTGGACATGCATGCCTCGGCCTCTTCATTGATAGAAAATATATATAATAAATATAGTGTAACGGTAACCACACATTTCAAAGAGATAAATAAATTAAAAATCTTGACCTAACAAGGATTTTAAAGAGAAACGACAGTGAGTGTGTGGAAGCTATCCTCGTCGGATTGTGTGGGCGGTGAGCGTCTTACATGCGTTATCCTTTGGCAAACTAACCGCAGAGCTCGTTCCCATCTACTACTGACGTTGCCGCCCATCCGAGGCAGCGGTGGCTCGGTGTTGAAAGCAATCTGTTGCAATTGAAAAGCGAAGAGCCTGGAGGCGTGGAGGAGGTCGATGTAACCTCGACGGATGAGCTTGAAACTGTATGAGAATTTGAGCAAGAAAGGGCAGATCAGGGTTGCAAGCAACGGCGTTATGGTGGCGCGGTGGGACGGGGACATCAGGACGTATTTCAGCTTGGCCAGAACCACCAAGTGAAACCCCATGATCTCAGCTGTGGAATGGAATGTGAATATGTTCAAGTGAGTGAGTCGTGTTGGAATAAACAGCTTTATTGGTTTGTGTTATGTGTTATGTGTTATGTTAATGAGAACCTCTCTCTTTACTTTTGCCTTTCGGCTTTCGGCTTTTATATATTTGATGATAATTTACTCCCCCCCACCCCCACCAGCTTAGTTTGTGTTGGGGTACGAGTGACTCCCATGTCAGCAGTTCGAATTCTACCGACACAAAGGTGAATTCTAGTTTATCCGTTAGTATCATTGTGGGGCCTAGCAGCGTACAGCTTCGGTTTCAGTTCGAAATTGTCAGTTCTGGTTCCGTGGAATGTTCAAACCGAAACCGTAACCGATCTAGCCGGTTTTGTTTTGATTTGTAACCGTCTGTTTGGCAGTTACACTTTCGGTTTCGGTTCGGTTTTTTTTTTTTAATTTTTTTAAATTCAATACCACATGTCGTCGTTTAATTGGTTGGATGATTTTTTTTATTTTATTTTTTAAAATTAGATACAAAACCGGCGGTTGAACCGGTCAGTTTTCGACGGTTTTTGGACATCTCTAATTATAATTGAGCCGGCTCAAAACCGATTTTATAACCGACGGTTTCGGTTATGGTTTCGGTTCCGATTTTTTCCATTATTCGGTTTCGATTTTTAACCGTCGGTTTAATCAAACCGTGGATACCTCTAGTCTTACTTCTCAACAGCTAACAAACAGGTCACTCCAAGTCACACAATTTTGGGAGAGGACAGACGGATAGATGCCCAGACGAAGTACGGGATCCTTGATATCGAAAAATAAAAAGTTTTCTATTGCTTATCATCTTCTCTCATAAATCATAATCACTACAAATCAAAAATCTTTTTATTTTATTTTTTTAATTTATGAAATGTATTTATCTACCGGTAAGGTTAAACACAATCTCATTTGTTTCTTTTTCTTATTTGCGTCACACGATAATCGGACTCATATGACATGAGACGAATGAAATATATTATAATTATATATTTACTAATACTGTAAATGCATCATTAGTGGAAATGTGAGTGAAATACAAAAAAATAAGATTTCTAGCATTATTAGAGCCTGTCATATAAGTGTTTTTCAGTTGTTGTTTTTTAAAAATAAAAATAAAAATGAAAACAGTATTTTTGGATTCAGTTTCGAATCCTGAAAACACGTCTGGTAGCACATACTGAAAGCTGTATTTTGAAAATGAAAACGAAAAAAAAACACGTCTGGTAGGTTAACCAAAAACTATCAAAAATTGAAATATCAATTTTGACATTTTATTTAATATTACTACAAATTGATTAAATAATTACCCAATATAATTTTTGTATTATAATTTTTAAATTAAGCAAAAGTAACACATCAAAAATTAATTTAAAAAAACATATCAAAAAATAAATTAATCAAAACTAAACTCTTAAATTATAAATAAATAATTATAATATATATATATATATATTATATAATAAAAATATAATTGTATATATTATATTTTTATATATAATAATACATAATATATTACATTATATCCTATATAAAATATATAATATTTGATATTATTATAAATATATATATATATACATATATATATAAATATCAATATATATTTAATTATATATATATATATATATATATATATATATTAATATAATATATATTATAATAATTATAATATATATATATATTATTACATGAATGCTTTTAGTTCTAGTTAGAAATAATTTATTCTGCAATATATATAAGAGGGGGGCACTTTGGTCATTTGAAAATCTTGTCTCATCTTGTTCTAGCTATATCAAACGCATAACAATACAATTAATAGTTTAAAAAAATGATTTTTTTGTATAAAAAAAAATGATTTTTTTGTATAAAAAAAAATGAATAACAAAAACAAAAACAAAAACAAAAAACATGTATTTTGTGTTTTTCAAATCTTTCACTTTTAACACTGGTTTTGTTTTTCATTTAAAAAAAATGAAAAACGATTAACGAACGCGTTTTCAAAATCGTTTTTGAAAAATAAAAACGAAAACGAACTGAAAAACAGCTGCAGGACGGGGCCTTAATTTATCTACCTGGTTTAATTTGGAAAGTCTTCATCGATTAAAGTTTTGACGGGTTTGATCATTTTATGATGTAGCAGATTAAGGGGTGTTTGTTTTTTCCATTATAAGTCTTATTAGCTCTTATCACTCAATTTAAGAGAAATAGATTTGTTTGTTTTTTCAATTTATATCTTATTTTAAGATATATATATATATATATATATATGATAGAAAAAATAAAAATTTCTGGTTTTTCACTTATATAATAAGTCATAATTAATACTTTCACGGTTAATTTCATAATTAATCTTGTACAATTAATCTATTACAAAAAATGACCTTCAATAAAAAAAAATCTCCAATATCCTAACAACTCTAACCCTAACCCTAACCCTAGGTTGAGGAGGCGGTTGCGCTTCCCCTATAAAACTTTCAGTTCTGTCACCATTCTGGCAACTCCAACACCCATTCCTTCTGTCTCTAAAAAAATCACTTCTAGTTTTGTCATCATCGCTACCTTTCACCGGTACTTACGTCATCCAAATCCCCAGAGACCAAATCTACCGAGTCCCACCTCCTGACAACGCCCTCCGTTACAAACACGTCTCTAAACCCAAATCTCGCAAAACACGTTTACACTATTGATACCGTTGCTTCTTTGTCGCTCTTTTCGTTCTCCTCCCTTATTAGTCGCTTTCGTCGTCGTCCTCTACTTCGTTTTCCATCCAGAATCTCCCAACTACACCGTCGTTTCATATCTAGAGATGGAGAGTGGTGACGCTTCATCTATCAAATAGCTTCGCTTTGGTCACGTGAGTCTCCAGCAAGAGTAGATCGGCAGCAAGGAGGAGTCGATAAGGTAAGATTGACTCCGGTGAACACAGCGGTGGCGGCGACAACTTGAGAATCGATGGATCACGATGAATCAGGTCTGTAAACAAATCAGCAACCAAATCGAGTTTCGTTCAGGATTAAGCGAACAAATCAGTGCTTTGATTGCGGGGGTTTGGTCATCGGCGACCAGTAACAAATCTTTCTAGATAGGTCATGATGGGGATGTTGGTACGTTGATTGTTTGGTGTGAAGGATTGATGCCTCATGCCTTTCGGAAGCTGTTTTTTTTTTCAATAATATATATAATTTTATTTTATTTTTTTCAATAAATTATAATATTTAAATTGATAAATAAAATTTTAAATATAAATAAATAATTTTTTATATCAAAATATATATTTATTAAAAAAATAAAATAAAATATCTTAAAAATTAAATGATTTGTTAAAATAGAGATAGAATAGTAAAATCAAAAACACGGATACTCTCAAATAAAAAACAAACAAATAAGTGTCTTAAATATTAAGTGGTATTATTTTACTCACTTAAAATAAGATCTTTTGAGAATGAATTTTCTCCCAAGATTTGAAGCTTGAAGCTTGAAGTTCACCTTTGATTGAGGTTTCTTAATTGAATCTGGTTGCTGAACCAGTAATTCACCACTTTACCAATACTTTCAAAATTTCGATCGAGACTTTCCGTATATAATTAACTTATATCATAAATCACTCATATGAGAAAATACAATAGTTAATCTATTTCTATTTAAAAAAAAAGGGACAATAGTTAGTCTTTTTTTATAAAAGAAAATAAAATAGTTACTTTTTTTTAAGTTATTTTTTAGGATTTTTAAGTTATTTGACCACTTAAAAAAACAAACAAAACAACTTAATAATTATGATTCAGACCTATTAAGTTTTAAGTGGAAAAACAAACAATCCATTACTCTTTTTCTATAAAAGAAAAAAATCACATAAAGAAAATATAAGTGAAACTGCAATGTTCTTGGATTCCAAAGTTAAAAAGTAAAGGTAAACTATATGAATATGTACTTATTCCGGTATATTGTTAGGGGGTGTTTGTTTTATTAGCCACAAGGTTTAGTATCTTTTATATCTTAAACTAAAATAAATTAGTTTGTTTGTTTTTCTGGTTTATATATTATTTTAAGATATATATATCTTTAAAAAAAAGTAAAAAAATTTGACTTTTGTCTTATTAAAAAAGTAGTACATTAGAGTTTTTTAATAAATTTTAACAAATGTCTTATAACAATTCATACATTTACAATTTTATCTACATATAATAAAATCCTAAAAATTATTTTTCAAAAAATTCTCAATTTTAAAGAAACCCAAACACAACCTAATCAATTTTACATTTGTAATAAGTCATCCAAAATAAATAAATAAAAAACAAACATATCATAGTATCTTAATTTATAATACTTATCCATATGTCTAACAAATTAAGGTCATATAAGAATTTAGATAAAAAAAAAACAAACAAACAGCACCTTAGTTGAGACCGATAACAAGCATAACTTTTGTAAAATTTAGCGTCTACTTTAGGATTATTTTATTGTTAATATCAAATTAAATAATCAAAATTATTAATTAGGATCGTTCGTTAAAATGATTAATTGTACAAAAACCAACTTAATTCGATCGTTCATATTATTATGACTTATGAGTTTTTTTTTATTACAATAGGATCGTTAGAATCTATCGAGATTAAACAATATATGTACGGTCCGAATAATTACTTTTATTATCAGAGATAACTGCTCCCACAATCCGAGAAAAAAAAACCCCATATATATTTATAAATTGTGTATGAAGAGATTTAAAACCTTCACCATTTAAATGAAAGGGAAATACAATACCGGTTCTATTAAGAGATTACATATAAGTTGTATGTACATTTTTCTTTAACAATTGAAAATAAAATACAGTGACATCAAATCATGGCAACATTATATTGAACGTACATATACATGGTCACTTTAAGTCTGAGTCTGGTCTCTGGTACGGTGTGATCGATCACATGGTGAAGTATATCATTAGCATCAATTATTATTGGTTTGATCCAACTGCGGGGCCCAAATGAAACTTCATGGAAATTGCTTGGTTTTTGTCATTTACAGGCAACCAAATATTATCATAATTCATAATTCATAATTCATAATTCATAATTCATGCGAGAGATCATAGTTAAGTTTGGTTGCATGACATGGACCGGACAAGGTGATGATAATTTTGAGAGAAATACATAACCTAACCATACATATCATCCAGCAACACTGATCATGGATGGACATGGACCCCACTTTTTTTTACTCGTTCCTTTTTTGGTCGTCTCTCATCTGAATTATGATGTTATTGTTGCTTCAAAGATATTTTCTGCCATCAATCTATTAATTTGAGATATTTGTATCAGTCAAAAATGTGATTTTGTTTTTTCTTTTATCAATTATCAAGCAGAAAATAATTTGGTAAATTTAATCGAATATTTTTGGCATGTATGAGTCAACCGTTAATATCCAAAAAGAAAGAAATATAATTAATGCGGGACATCACCTCTTAGGGTGCGTTTGGTATTGAGATGAGATGGAACAGGATGAGATGAGATGGAACAGGAAAAGACGGGACGGGACGGAATGGAATGGGACGAGATATGTTGCTCTATATTGTGTTTAGAAGGCATGAGATAAAACTGTTAACTGTAATGTTATGTATTTGGTATGGTTTGGACAAGATGTTCAAATGATCAAAATGCCCCTATTATATATATATATATAATATAAAAATTATTATATGTGTATATAAATACTATAACAGAGATATATGGAGGTCTTAAAGCCAAATTCTAGTCAGTATGTGGCGTTGTTAAACCTGAGTTTATCCTAGCCAGCAACATTCTAGTTCCGGATATGTCCAGGTATTCCAGCAGATATACCAGACTAGAAAATCAAAATCTGTTCTGATATGCAGAGTCCTCATACGAGGCAAGCATAGAGCATACTGGGATCTTGAAGAATCATAGTTTTAGACGTAGAACCGTCTAAAGATTAGGACGATGGAAACTGTTTAGAAAGCCATAAACACTCAAGCTTTATTCTGATTTTCTGATGATCTTACAAAGAGAGCAGGGATTCCTTATATAGGAAAATGAAGCACTCAGCAAACAAGTTGCAAGCCTATCTTACAAAGGATAAGTCCAGAGACGGAGGCCGACATACAGCAATAATTATACAAAAGTCAACAAAGCACTAGAAAGTTGTTCTAATAGCTGGCAAACGCACTAATAATTATACGGATAGGGTAGGCGAGACAAATATGAACTACTGAGGTTGCAAGTGGCGTGGTATTCGTCGTCTGAGTCAAAAGCCCCACAAATGGAACAGGGCCACGTGTCAGCCTGGTCTTGGGAATCCAGAAGATAAGAGTTCTGGAAGGGGTGCTAGCTTCTTGCTGTGTCCCGTGGGACCTCTGGGAGGATGAAAAGGACGTTCATTTTGTCATTGTTGACGTCACAAAGGAAATTGAGGAGAGGAATCTGGATACCGGTCTGATACAGTCTTTCGTAGTCATACGAAGTATCCCATTCGTAGCTGATATTGGAGGACCAAAGAAGCCGGGTATGTGGGTTGTGCCTGTAGGGCCTGCTAAAAACCCAAATGCAACATACTTTGGAGGCCGGTTCTAGGTCCATTTTTCAAAGATGGTATTGGGACATAAGCCTGGTAAGTTCGGTATGCCAGACGGATAGAGGATTAAACCACTGTAGGAAGGTTCAGAGGTTAGGAGAGGTCGGGCTCTGGACGAAGCCGTATAATGCTTGGAGAGGAAAAATTATGGCATGGTGGTGGAGGACCGATAAGCACCATAGGAACCATAATACTTGGTCAGAATAATAGTAAAAGGGTGGAGATATAAAAGGATCGAGCAAAGGTTTGCTAGGGTTGGCTAACTGGTGGTGGCATCCCTGATCGTTGACCTGGGCAAGATACCTGGGGAGGTATAATTTTACGAAGTCATGGACCTGTTGAACAGAGGGAATATGGCCCAGTGTTAGGGTAGCCATAAATTCTGGCGGGAAAGTAGGAGGTGGTGGAACTACATGAGGAGCTGTTGAGGAAGAGGCCTGTGAGGATATCATGCAAATCAAGGGGATTGGACCAACCCGGGATATCAGGGTGATAGAGTGAGGTCTCGAAAGCATATCAGGGATGATGTTATGGTGCCCTTTAATGTGTTTGATGGAAAAGTCATATCTGGAGAACCAATCCTTGAGTCTCAGGAGCTGGGGATTTGAGGGGAGCTTGTTGTGGAATTCAAGAACTTTTGGAAAGGATGAATTATCCATTTTGATGATGAAGTTCTTAGTCCTGATATGAAAATCAAACTTGGAGATTCCATTTTTCACAGCAGGATCTCCTTATAAATGGTATGATAGTGTTTCTGGGCGTCTTTGAACTGTCCACTAACATGACCACAGTAGTGAAATTTTCCATTGGATTCTTCAAAGAGGACGGCTCCCCAGAAGTGATCACTTGCATTAGTCTGTAGGATGAGCTATCCCGAAGAAGGGATATGCAGAGATTCTTTAAGTGGACTACTGCCTCGGAGTGAGAGGTGTCCCATGGAGGGGGATCCTTCTTGAGGAGTTTGGACAAGGTTGTAGTGTAATGGCTTGCTCGTGGGATAAAGTCTCTGATATAATTGACAATGCCAAAGAATTGTTGGACATGCTTTTGTGAAAGGTTCGAATCTGGGAAGGCAAGAAGCTGTCTAACGAGATGAGGTCTAGGAACATAGGACCCATCTTTAATCTTCATGCCAAGGAACTCAATCTCAGTAACACCAATTGAGCTCTTCTTGTCAGATAACATGATTCCATATCTGTCAATGAGTTGGAGAAAGTGTTGTAGGAGCTTATTATGTGATTCCTTGTCAGGTGAAAATAGTAGGATATCGTCGATGTATAGCAGGGCCGTATGGAGGATTGGACGGAAAATCCTAATGATGGCCTTTTGGAAGAGTAAAGGGGCTGTTTTTAGCCCAAAAGGTAAAACTGTCCATTGGTACTGGGCATTCGGGAGGCAGAAAGCCGTCTTGGGTCTGTCATTTGGATGGATACCAATCTGTCAGAAGGCTCATTTCAAGTCAAACTTGGAGAAAACAGTGGCTCCAGGAATTTGGGAAAATAATGAATTGGCTCTGGGAACTGGGAACTTATCATCTAGGAGAAAGAGGTTGAGAGGCTTGTAATCAATTACGAGTCTTTTATTTTCTCTAAGTTGTTCTGACCTTTTCTCAAAGTAAAAGGCTTGGCAAGCCCATAGAGAAAAGGTGGGCTCTATCAGGCCTTGTCTGAGGAGCTCGTCACATTCTACAGTTGTCAAGGATAGGTCAGAGGGGGACATTCCCGAATGAGTAGCTTTCGTTGGGTTGACATCTTCATTGAGTTTGAAAGGGAGTCTAATGAAGAAGTCAAGGTTTTTCCATAGTGGGTGCTGATGTTTGAAGTCTGCATGGCTGTTGGTGTAGATTTGTAGAAGTTTTTCTTGAATTTGCTAGAAATCTAGATTGATGTCTAAAAAGGGGGGAAATCATGGGGATGTCGATGAAGGGTTTGAACTCCCTTTTGTAGTGGATTCCGTTATAGAGGATTCTGATGGCTCTGGATTGGCTGTAGATGTCCCATTCGATGAGGATGTCTTTGTCTGGAAGAGGGGTTCCAATGACCTGAGTCCAAAGGGTGAACAAAGGGAAAAACTGTATGCCAACTTTGTGCTTGGAGATCAGGTAAGTATTGAAAATTTGTCCATCTGCTGCTAGAAACTCATTTTTTTCTTCTTTTCAGGCATCAGCATGAAAGATTTCGGGATTCATCATCGAGGAATGTGCTCCAGTATCGAAATAGGCAATGACAGGGATGGGCTTGGAGTATTTAGTTGTTAGAACATGGATTTTGACCTGGGGACATGTACTACCATTACCGATGGCTTGGTAGGCTTCTGAAGGGGAATCAGGATCTGTATATCCTATCTGTTCTGAGGAAGTGCTAGAGTCGTCTGAATCGTGGACCATAAAGGAGGTCAGCTGGTTAACATCTTCTTGTTCTGAGAAGAAAGATTCAATGTCCGCATCTGAGGGGATCTCATCAGCAACCTGTCTAAGCTGATTTTGCTCTTTTATTAGGGCAGTGCTTGGCATAGTGACCCTCTTGTCCACAAGCAAAGCACTTGTTGGATTTGTTCCATGATCTCCTTGCCTTCTTCCTGTAATATTTATATTTCCTATTACTCCTAGGGTTTGAGGAATTGTTGTCTTTTCGGAGTGTGTTTCTGGAAGGTCGTCTTCTGTGGGACCTGTTTGCTCTACAGTTGCAGTGTTCAGTGGAGTTGCATTTGAGATGGTAGGTGGGAGGAAATTTGCAGTATCTGTCATACTTTCTACCTTCTTTGATCATTTTTGCAAAAACTCTTTGAGTGGCACAGAGTTTATCTAATGCAGTGTGGGTGAACATGTGGATTTCTCCTAGAGTAATGTCTCGTAGGCCCTTGCCTGAGAATTCAATTAATCTTTGGAGTTCTCCCTGAAGTTCTGTAGAGAGGGAGTTCAAGTACACCTGTCTTAAGGTTTCATCGTTGATTCCACCGAGTGCATGGTACCTGAAAGACATGCGCCTGTAGTGGTAATCTATGTCTCTCTTGTCTAGTGAACAAACTCTCATTTCAAAGAATTCTTGTCTGGTCTGCTTATAGAATTGAGAGGCATCTCTGAGGAATTCTCGGAAGACAATTCCCATTGCTTGGGATACCGATCCACATCGAACCAGTTGTAGCTGTCGGTATTCTCCAAGGGCTTGGTACCAATCTCTGAGAGATCCAGTAAATCTGGAGACAAATTCTCTCAAAATGGACTCTATGTTGTTTTCCCATTTTGATGTCTGCAGTTCAAGCCAGGCGCTCATTTTTGACATTCTTTTTCTCCATTGTCGAGGTGCTAGGTCTTCAAAATTAAACCAATGGCCATTTGTAGGTTTCCGGGATAAGGCCTGGGTCTTGAGCCTTTGGTCAGGTGGTTTGTCGACCATAGGAGCTGGTTCCTCCGAGGTTTCATCTGAAGACTCAGATGTGTCAACTGGCTGGGTGGATGGTTGAGGGTCAGCTCTGGTAGCCATGTAGATCTGGGAAAGATCTGGCAATGCATTTGGATCAGAGTAATTAGCATGATCTGAGGAGCCTGGAGAGCCCGAGGAATCTGGGGAATACGTTTCCCACGAAGAGGGGGAATCATAAGAGGTTCATTAAGAGGAAAATTGGTGAGAAACTGCATAAAAGGCATGCTTCCGGTGATCTGGTGGTTAATGCTTGTGGGTACCCGATGGTTTCTTTTTTTGAGGAGATGGTCTTTTCGTCCTGCTTTGAGAATGGTTGTTCAGGATGTGTAGACAAAGATAGGTATTTTTTGAAAAGGTCTCCAGTTGATTTGAAAAACTGGGTATGGTCAAGGGGCCTGGAAGGAGGGGTGGCAACTGGGTAGGGAAGATCAAGGATGGGGAGTAGGGATGTGGTCTTGGGATATAAGGTGTGCTGGTGAAGTGGTCCCGAGTTATCTGGTCTAACTGGTCCTTGAGCTGTCTGATTTCCCTTTCTTTGTTGTCGAATTCGGGGCCAAAATATCCTTGGTTGATGTATTGGTGGAGATCAACATCTAACCGGGAAACTCTCGACTGTAAATTTGTATACATGTCGCTTAGTGTAGAATCGAGATGTTGGAGTTGGTGATCATGTTGGGAAACATGGTGTGAGACCTGGTCAATTTTCTGGCCGATAGAGTGGAGAACTCTATTCTGAACAGTGGCGTTACGAGTGTGCCAATTGAGGACTTGTTCAGCCTGGGAGGGCTGCTTTAGAGATCCGTCATGTAAGACCTCAGTAGATTGGATGAATGGCCTGGAAAATAAATTCCTTTCTGGGTTTGAAGAGGATTCCAAAGGTGAAAAGTCCTTATCATAGCTAGAGGCCATGAAGCAAGGAATGGAAGCTGGAGTAGGAGGTAGCGTTTGTTCAGTTGGCTCATCCAGAAGTAATTCTTCATCTTTCAGGATTTGGAGGGCTCTACCATAGATAGAGAGAGGCTTGTTTTTTATTGGTTGTAAACCAATCCAAGGACTGTAAGGGTCCTTAGGATCTCGGTGAGAGCGAATGGATTTACAAGGTGATTTCACCGGTTTGTAACAAGCTCTGTATTCACAGTCAGCATCGCATCTTTCTAGGTTAACGTCCCATATGAAATGGCCGTTGATCTTGTCTGTATAAACGGGAGTTCCATCAGGTTCGAAGTGATGGATTGGGATTTCCTTTTCAGTTGTAACAGGTCGGATCATGAGGACCTGGAACACCGGAGGAGCACTGGGTGATGTTTCTATAGCTGGAGTGCTGGTCACCTGTGTCGTAGAAGTGCCAATTTGTTCATAGGTAGTCTGGATGGAACCATCAGCTAATTTGATGAACTTGGTGTATGTAGCGACAACAGGAGTGATGTTTTGAAAGGCCTTCTCATAGTTAGTGATCCACTTGAGAGGCATGATCTCCGTGAGCTTTTCTCTAGGAAGTTGCTTAGGGATCTGGATGATAGTGGGAACTTCATCTTCCCTTTCGGCTTTTATGAAGATGGTATCTCCAGTATGTCCAGGGATGGGAAGATCAAGGACATGATCTTGGAGTCTGTAGGCAATCTGGTGGTGCAATGTTGCCATATAGGAATTTGGCATCATAGGAGCTCCTACTATTTGGAGTTGGATCTTGAGACGATTGTGGAGGTTTAGATCCCTGAAAGGGATGTTGAAATTGGGGTAGTAGGTGAATGAGATGCTCCCCGCATGAAGGGTTGACAGGCACGTTCCGATGATTGCGTGTTCATACTGTTTGTAGATCGTGTTGAGAAGGGCAATTCTGGATGTGACTGAAAGTCTTTTCCTACCATGTAGGGTAAGGATTATTCTTATGGCTCCGATATGCAAATGAGAGTAGCCTTCTTTGATCCATTGATCAATTAAGGGCTGACCAATCTCTAAATCAACATATTGTTCAGTTGTGGAGGCTGGGATTAGGCAATTATCCAAAGCAGTAGATTGGATATACTCTTTTATCGGAGGGGAACGGTGTTAGACTAAGGCAGTGACTCTTCTGGAGAGTGACCTCTTGCGTTTAAACACAGTATAAGGGTTTAACAAGGGGAGAGCGGTTTCAGTGATCTGTGCGGATTCTGGGATATGGATATATTCAACAAGGTTCTGTATTTTGTTTGTTTGAATTTGACGAATAGAAATAGCAGAAGAAAGCCTAGATGGAGCGTTATCAGATGAGTTGTTTGCCATTGTTTTGAGAAATCTCTTTCTTCGTCTAGCTTACATCTATCTCTATGATAATATATAATACATAATATATATTATGATATATATAAATTATATTATAATATATATATATATATATATTTATATTTATATTTATATAAATATATATAAAATAATATATTAAATATACAGCTATAATATAGATAATAGTATAATACAGGTATATATAATATAATATAATTATATATTATTAAACATGATTTAATTTTTTAAAAATTTATGGATAAAGTAGTTTTTTTTACTTGTCCCATATTATAAGACAACCTTGTTCTACAATCTTGAGTGGGATAAAAATCGATGTTTTTTATCCACCTTACCACTTTCAGTCTCATATTAAAACGTACCAAACGTGAAATAAGAGAAAGTTGTTACACATTATCTCATCCAGTGTACTAAACGCCACCTCTGATTCTATGTCATTGATTGGAATCTAAATCCCATTATATGTATATATCGATAATTTTTTCCCACTTGAACTTATTGTGATACTTAAAGAAATAATACGAGTATAATAAAGCTGAATTGAGAGGACCACGCTAGAGGCTATAGTGCAGCACCAATTTAATACAGTGATATATACGTTAGAATTGAAACTTTGAAAGTTACACATGATTTTCACATTTAGTAGGATAGCAATTCCAAAATTGACAAGGCAAGATGAGTGCAAACGTGTCAGTGTCATGCCATTGAAGTGGTACAGTGTACAGATGGGATATTGTATTTTGTCCAATTACAAAAATAATAATGACGATAAGGCCAAAAGACTTTTGGTTTGCCTAGTGTCTATCAAGTACCAATTTCACATTAGAAGCCAATACTATAAAACCTCCATAAATAAATATTTAATAAATTAATAACTTTTTAAAATATAAAAAATTTCAGTCCTAACTTGGTTCAATGTACTAAATTAATAGTCTCGATAAATGTATAAAATAATAATATTTTAAAATCCTTTTGATCCCAATAAATATATAAATTAATAATCGATTAAATATATATAAAAACATAACACATAAAAATTCATTATACATATAAATAAAATTTTAAGTTAACAACTTCCATTAAAAAAAAAAACATAACTCTTCTATTTTCTCGATTCAAATCTTTTTTAAAATATACATTTAAAGTCATTTACCTTAAACCGAACTCAATATGATCCTTAATTTTTTACAAATCATACACCATATTGGTATATATATATACATTTTATAGTAAGAAGTTATTTAATGTTATTATTGCTTTAAAGACCTCTTTTGGAGAAACGCTTGGTAAAAACATTGATGTCATATCGATCGTGATCATCGTTAAACGTATTTATTACCCTTTGAATAATTTATTCATCAGTAGACGATTCTATCACTATATCATTTTCATTACGATAATTCAAAATGTGATCAACATCCATCACATTTATATAGTGTATACCAGAAATAACTTCACATAATTCATCGATACCTTCATCTTCACCAACTTGTGGTTCAGAAGCCTTATTAGTGACATATCTTCATCTGAACGGATCATGTAATGTCGAAAAAAAATTGTAATGGTTGTTGTCTTCGTATCAATGTTCGAAGAAGCCGAAATTTATTAGCATTCAATATTTTAATTTTTTCGAGATTTGTTGCTCCTACCTCGTAGCCCTCAAAGATACTAGAGTAGAAACGACGTCGATATTGAATTTTTAGTGATCGAATAATCCTAGCATCGCATGATTGAATATTTGATATTGTACTATGAAACAAGAAAAATAGTTCAAAATTTATCAAACCTTCAATAACTTTTAATATGTAATTACTTATTAACTTCTATGTACTTATACATCTTGGTTGAAAATCTTTATAATACATACAAAAGTAAAATCATAAAACTTAAAAAAAAAATTGCAAAAACATAAAACTTCTTTTTAAATTAATAAATATTTATTTATCGATAAATAAGTAACATTTTTAACATAATAATTTTTTTTCATCCCAATAATATTATTTTATAGAGATTTTACTATAATATCATCCCTAAAAGGAATGTCTGTTAGTAACTGATTATTTTATTGTATGTATAACATTATTGAATTTTGATTTAACTCTTTCATCGATCATCATCCAACATTCAAAATTATCAATGTAATTAATATTTTGTAGACATTATTTTTAATACAACATGAATTATCAGATCCTCTCTCCTCATCTCACGACTTCCACCAAAACATAAAATTTTGTGACCGTAATTGAGAATGATCCCTTGGACAGCTCGAGAGAAAAAAATGATTAGAAATTATATAATTTAAGTCTTTTTTCGAAAGAAAAAAAAAAGTTGGATAACTTTTAAATAGTCCATAGGTATTTCTTTTTTTGAGTGGTCTCTAACCCCATTTTTTGTGGAGAAATGTTAAACGTTCCAAATTAATTTTGTTTACAAATTTTATCCCAAATGATATGACATATAAATGTTAACATCACATCAATCAACACGTAATCCTATGATTTATAAAATATTGACACATTATATACAACGTCATTTGAAACAGAATTTGAAAAAATAATTTAGAATGTTTAGCATTTTTTTTTTTTGCTTGTAAATCAATTTTTTTTATTCTTAATTCTCTGATCCAATTGTTGAAACAATTGAAAATGGTATTTTCTATAAAGTCGGACAAATACCTGTTATGGAGGTGAGGACAATTGAGAAAAAACCATAGCGTGTCAATAATGCAGTCAAAGCAAATTGGGTTTAATTTTCACAAGCACCAAGCCTACTTTTGTCCGGTCTAATAATAGCACATCTAAATGTTAGTCAAAACTCCTCGCATCTTTCATGGACATTTTAGTCAAATATTTCCGGTGATCTGCTTCTGTGACATGTTAGAAAACTTGAACTGAACTAATAAGTAACTTCTTAATTCAAATCCAATCGAGGGATATGCATTAATAATGTCAATATCTTACTTGTCACCGTAGAAGACCAAATAGAGCATACTGGTAGTCAAAAACCTGAACGCAAGAAAGATTATAGATGAATGGCTTTTTCTTTTTCACTCAGGGAAATACACCAAGAAATTTGACTAGCTACTTTCCTCAATGTCATTATTGGATTTAGCATCCTAAAATAAAATAAATATATATAAAAAAATTGAGTTTCCTGTGAAAATGGTGGTGATCAAACTGGAGTACCTCAAAAGGGGGCATGTTATTAACATGCAAAATTGCAATATCTTAAATCACATTCAATTTCTGTGTGCTTCCTGGGGTATAAGCAACTCCTGATAATCATCGACCACCACCTGATTCACATTGAAAATTAGACAATACGAAAATGAAGCACTCATTAAGATGGTTCTTGTCTGGAGCAACAGGAGAGAAATAGTGTACCTTATAACTATTGCCATTATAAGTGTACTCCACATACAACTGCTTAGGCTCTCCGAGACAAGGATCACAGAAGCCCATAATACCCGACTTCTTAACACCCGCATGAAGCTGAACCAACAATGGAATTTGGACAGTTAGGTACAGAATTCGTACTTAGTAAGCTTCTTGGGAGAACAAGGGTGGATGCAAATTTAAAACAAAACTGTTATTAAATCCCAATAGGCTGTGCAACATACAGTCACATGCATCAATAACACTTGCAAACAAAATTAACCGTAAACACTTGACCTTTTCTTAACTGTGTAATGGAAGCACATGCATCAATTGTTATCCACAATTTCAATTTTGGCAAATATTTGTATTAAGACAAGAATGTAATTCATCTTTAGAGCAGGACGTAGAAGAAACATACCTTGAGTTGCCCAGAATCGTTAACCAGGAAATTAAGAGGTACTGTAACATCCACAACATGCGAAGCTGATTCATCTCCTTTGGTCAAAGCTTTACTAGCTCCATAAATTGCTTTAGTAATAACCAATCCACCTGTTTCCATTTGCTTATTTCTTTTCCTATTGGCCACATTTTGTAATAACCGCTGGGATTTTTCTGCCGCTGCCTTTGCCTCTCGAACCTACATATTAAGTAAGATACAAGATATTCAGTTTTCCTTTTAATAATTGGGACAACATTTTGCTCATATATACATACATACACCATACGAGTGGACTAGAGAATTTCCTTAAATTGCCATCAAGTAATATGCACCTTCTAATCCAAGCAGTACAGTTTTCCTTTTAATAATTGGGACAACATTTTGCTCATTTCATACATACATACATACATACATACATACATACATACATAAATTTTCAAATCAGTACGCACTGATATAACTGTATCAGTATGTTGGATATGGACCATTATTTACATCGACTCAAAGTGTATGCACTTGTCAAAACTTCTCCTTATTCAATGGTCCATATGCAACATACTGATATATGCGTACTGACAAGAAAACCACAATATATATATATATATATAAAAAAAATTCAAGTCACTGCGCACCGATATAAATTCGTCAATACGTTGGATGTGGATCATTAGATTTAATAGTAATAGTAATAGTAATAGTAAATATAATAATAATAACAATAATAATAAATATAATAATAATAATAATGATAATAATGATAATAATGTAATGTCATGCCCAAACAAAAGTAAATTAAATCTCCTCCAAGGTTGGTTGAAGAAGGTGGATCTCTAAACCTCTTATTTCCACAACAAAAGTCTAAACATGGGATATTCACTTGGTGACTTCTAATAGTTGTTAAAAAAGAAAGAACAAATGAAAAAAGCTAAACCAGTTACCAGCCTTTCTCAATGTGCATTTATATAAAATTATAGTGTACAAGAAAACAACTGAGCAAGGAAATGTATCTGACACTTGCAGTAAAGGTGACCACGGGGAGTGTGTAAACCAGAATTACCTTAGTCATATAAATAAATCATACCTGGCCAGATGTTTTTACCATATTCTCTAAAGCCTTCTGCTTTTCCCTTTTAAGGTAATAAGGTTTCAGAACGAATTTCTGCAAGAAAACAAATTTAACTAAATATATTCAGGTGAGAATGCTTCAACTTATAAGTCTACAACACTAACTAAACCCTGAGATCACATCATAAAAAGGATAATAATACCCCAGGAACATTGCAGAAAAATTAAAATAAGCAGCAATAGATAATCATCACCATCCTACAATAGGCGAAGTAACTAAAACCCATTAAAATGGAGTTCTAAACGGTTCGAATCTGCGAATAAGGGAATGTAGCTAGCATATGTGATTCAAATAACCTAAGATAGCCACTTGCTACTTGCTAGATGCCTAGATAAACCTCATTGTTCCTTTTCTCCAAACCAAATGGTAACAAAACAGAGACCCAAAAAGGGGAAAAAGAAGATGAAGACAGAACATAGAAATTGTCATTCACGGTCAGCTCAACTAGACATAAGAATTTCCATCTAAACATCAAACTGTACAACCAAAGGAAGCTCAACAGTGTCAGCCATGAATCCTTACTGCTACAGGAAAAAATATGCTTTCTATTAGCCACCGTCTCTATATTGCAAAATTAAATCAGCCTATTCTAAGCTCCACAAGGTCATGAACATAGTACAAGTCAATACAAAAGGAAAGTTGATATAGAAGCAGCTTATCTGAATGGAAATAAGAATGATACACTCAGATAATCTACACCACTGACTCTAATTGTTCAAAATATTATCTTGTATAAAGATCCAGAAAATTTCAACAAATCAATTTCAAAAACTGTCTAATTTTGGTAATTTTCAGCCATGAGTGGGCAAGGTCAATTCCCTAGTGGATCCAAATTCAACCTACGTTAGGCAGTAATATAAAGTTGCAGTTAATAAGAATTGATTCACACATGTAAACTCCTTCATAAGAGAAATGCACACTAAATCTAGAGTCTTCATGGTAAAGTTGAAATTTTTCTTGTTCTGTGGACCGTACATAAGAGCTAATATAACGAAAAGGATTTTTTTTCAAAAACAGAAGAAAAATACATTAAACCGTTCATTACATTTAAGTTCAGTAGCTCAAGCATAATATATTAATATACATCTCATTTAAAAAAAAAAAAAAAAAAAAAAAAAAAAAAAAAGAAGAAAAAGAAAAGAAAACTTGCATCTGAAAATGTGCAATCACTTTATGTACTAAACCCCAGAGTGCAAATGACTGAATTTCCTTAGGATATCATCATAAAAACTCCCAAGTATTTAAATTAAAGGTGGTGAAAATGAACAATGAGATTCATAAACTGTTCCAAAATTAGGTCAAATAAGAGTGTGGTATATGATAACCTTGAGTACAAAGTAAATTGATGTTGGGACTATGAATGCTCCAGTTGCAAGCAAGGAATTGAAATGCCTGGAAAGCAAAATCTGCACATTTCAGTCAATTAGATAACTGAGCTAGTGAGCTACAGTACACAAGATAATTTGGGTGAATCAATGAGTTGTAGCAACAGTCAATAAAATCGATCACATCCCAATATTCCCTTACACAATTAAGTCAAATATAAGTTTGCAATAATATGTAGTTTTAGATTCTTAACCTTCATAACCTTTGCAGGAAAAAAGCCCTTTAACTAGATGTAATACTCGATTTCATCCACCAATATATTTTAAGTGAAACTATGGCTTTTTGATGAATAGAGGTTGGTCGAATTGATGTATAGAATTCAAGCTGAACACGGAAATTTCTTATATATCTTTGTGATAATTTTGCCTCCTCCCATAAAGTTTTGTACCACATATTTGCTAAAATCATACTTGTCTGGTAGTCAGTGTTGGCCTCTAATTCAACTCATGGAATCTGCAGAAATCATCTGTATAGGAACCTAGTGATTGAGGGCAGCATCACCTAGAACACCCACTACAATGTGTACAGCATTATTATCATAGTTTTAAAACTCGAAAGGCGGTGCGAGGCGGGAAGGCCTTCGTGAGGCGAGGCGGTTGCCTCGAGGCGATCGAGGCGGCAGCCTCGGTCAGAAAATGGGAAAATAATTTAAAAAGAATTAAAAAAAAGTTAAAAATTATGATAATGGTTAATAAGGAAGGCGGTCAGAGGCGGTCAGAGGCGGTCGCCTCAGGGTGTGGGAGGCGGTCAGAGGCGGACGCCTCAGGGCGTGGGAGGCGGGATTTTCCCTCTTCAGTGATGGTGCGGTCGCCTCAGCGCGAAAACTGAGCGAGGCGGGCTGAGGCGGCCTTGAGGCGGCCTGTCACGGGGTTAAAGTTTGCGCAGCTAACCCGTGCGGCACTTAGGCAAATTCTATGAGAATGTTGCTAAGTAAGCCTTACAAGAGAGATTTGAGAGAAAAGAGTAGAAGAGCTTGAATGGAAAACAAAGATTGTATTGCTATGAAGGAAGCTTTACAATGCTTTGGATACTAGAATGCTTGAGTTTCTAGGATGATTTACAAATGAAAGGGGGTTGGCTATTTATAGGTCAGCCACCTCCTTAAGGAATGTTCTAGATTAATCTAGTCTAATAAAGGAGATTAAGTCTCCAGAATATTCTATACCTAGCTAGAATACTCTACATGTATTTACATGCCTTTACAAGGTTCTAGATTATTCCACAACTATCTAGCTAAATACAAGAATGGTGTAGAGAGGGTTGGGTTGCTAGAGACTTCCAGAAGCTTGACCAATGCTGGAATTGTGGAGAAGTCTCTAGAATCTTCCAAGAGCTTGGTATAGTTGTGGCCTTTGTTGGGCTCATGGGCTTGACAGCTTGCGGCCTGTGACATCCTCCCCCACCTAAGTTCGCAACGTCCTCGTTGCGTGGGCGCTGAGTATGTTGGAGTTGGCCACAAGTTGGTTCATTCATGCGGAAGGTCTTCGGCTTGGGAAGCCTCCCTTGAGAGACCGAATTCGAGTCTCGCATCCTTAGCTCGACGCAAGTGGGCTGGCTAGGTTTCGAAGGTGATCCAGCATCTTGGGTGCCTTTTCTCGGTGCCTTCGATCGCTTCCCATGGCTTGTGCGCTTCTTACTCCTTCGAATGCCTACAATCGGCTGGTTCTGTGGAGAAGTGGGAGAAATTGGTGTCTCCTCGAGCCGTACGGTGGATAGCATCCTACATGGCTGTGGTATGCGTCCCACCGGGATGGTGAGTGCCTTGCCCCCGTTAAGAATGCTAAGTGAGTTCACAGCGGGTAGGGGGAAAGCGTTGGCTTGCTCAAAGAACGCCATGCCTAGCACCACTTGGTAGTCATCTAAGGGAACCACCGAGAAGTCGAGCTTTCCACTCCATGGGCCTAGGTGGACAATGACGTCTTTTGCTGTGCCATCAATTTGCTTGGCCGGAGAGTTGGCAGCTTTAATGACGGCGTATTCACCATTGGTGATGCGAAGACCAAGTCGTTTGGCTTCGTCTGTTGAGATAAAGTTGTGCGTTGCCCCGGTGTCTAGCATTGCACGAACTGGTTTGCCTTTGATGGTGGCGTTCACGAACATGAGGCCTTTGGTAAGTGTAGGAGGCACGGGTTGCCCTTTGAGTGCATAAAGCTGTTGGAGAGAACTCATGCTTGCTTGGGGCTCAATTGCCTTAGTTTCTTCTAGTTGGGTAACCATGGCATTGAGCATCTTTCGCTTTGGGCAGTCACGTACCCAATGTGGCCCATCACAAATGAAGCATGGATTCTTCGGCTTGATCAAAACGGGTTGGCCTCCATTGGCGTTGTCACGCCGGTTATCGCCATTGGGAGTTCTGTTTGGTCCTTCGCTCTTGCGATTGTGTTCTTTAGACTCGTCTCCCCCACCTTTTTCATGGTTGTCAGTCATTTCCTTTGTCTTGGTGAGGTCGGCAAGGGATTCTGCGGCGGCGATGGCTGCATCAATGTCTTGCACGTTCCGCCTTTCTAGCTCCACTCTCGCCTATTCCTTGAGACCGTCCATGAAGAGGAATAGTTTGTCTTTATCGGACATATCTTCGATCTCGAGGATTAAGGTAGAGAACTCCTTGATGTAGTCATGGATGGATCCAGACTGCTTGAGGCGACGAAGGCGGCTACGGGCCTCCTTATCGGCGTTGGTTGGCGAGAACTGCCTCTTGAGTTATCGCTTGAAGTCTTCCCATGTGCGGATGGGGTGGATAGTATCACCATGCTTGCGTCGCCACCATAGTTGAGCAGAATCCCGAAGGAAGGTGGGAGCATTGGTGATCCGTGTAGCGTCATCCCTAACTCCCTTGGCCTCAAAGTATTGTTCTAGGCCGAAGAGGAAGTTTTCCACTTCCATGGCGTTACGATTGCCGTTGAATGTGGATGGCTTAGGGATTTGGATGGCGCCCCATGTACTCGTGCTAGCGAAGACACCATTGCCATAAGTTAGGTTGTTTTTGAACGAAGTCCATTCGGTGCGAACTTCATCCATCTCGACTCGAATGGCCCGCAACTCTTGCTCGACGAAGGTGCGAGTGTTGCGGATTTCTTCAGTAAATTGGCAGATTTCCTCCCGAATGCCCTTCTGGAACTCTTGTAGCATTGCCTTGGTCGCCTGAGCTATTATGGCGTAATTGGTTTCTAGGCCATCGAGATGGTCGACCACGGTGCTCAAGGTGGTTTGCATTTCGGAGAGGGCTTCATCGTGGACATCCACGCGAGATTCCAAAGCGTCCATGGACGGACCATTGGACTTGCTACGCTTGGTGTGGGTGCGTTGCTCGCCACGACCATGCGCTTGCTCTTCCACTATAACAGCAACTTCGCTATCGGAGGCCATGACTCGTGCTAGCTGTGGTTGCTTAACCAGGCTCTGATACCAACTGTCACGGGGTTAAAGTTTGCGCAGCTAACCCGTGCAGCACTTAGGCAAATTCTATGAGAATGTTGCTAAGTAAGCCTTACAAGAGAGATTTGAGAGAAAAGAGTAGAAGAGCTTGAATGGAAAACAAAGATTGTATTGCTATGAAGGAAGCTTTACAATGCTTTGGATACTAGAATGCTTGAGTTTCTAGGATGATTTACAAATGAAAGGGGGTTGGCTATTTATAGGTGAGCCACCTCCTTAAGGAATGTTCTAGATTAATCTAGTCTAATAAAGGAGATTAAGTCTCCAGAATATTCTATACCTAGCTAGAATACTCTACATGTATTTACATGCCTTTACAAGGTTCTAGATTATTCCACAACTATCTAGCTAAATACAAGAATGGTGTAGAGAGGGTTGGGTTGCTAGAGACTTCCAGAAGCTTGACCAATGCTGGAATTGTGGAGAAGTCTCTAGAATCTTCCAAGAGCTTGGTATAGTTGTGGCCTTTGTTGGGCTCATGGGCTTGACAGCTTGCGGCCCGTGACAGGCCGCCTCAGTTCGAATTTTAAAACTATGATTATTATGACATATTAGGTATTGGCATATTGCAATAATCTACTCATGTATAATATGTAAATGCTTTCACTGTCTACCATAAAGCCGTTTTGCACTCCATTTGTCATTTACAAATGTTCTAATAAAAAGTTTTGGCATGTGAACATAATATCTATAGTTTCATATAGTCTTCCAATGCAGTAGGTATAGAATCATCTTTCAAAGTAAAACAAATATTCATTAAGCTTGCTTTTGCATAAATAATCACTTCCTATAATTTCCACACCACTGCTCATATTATTTTTAGAATAAAAATGATGCATCAATACAATTGCAGAATTACAATTGTAGAATTGATATTGAAGTAACCGAGAAAGATCTATGAACTTCTAAATACCAGAATCTTAATTAACTACTCTACCCTCAATGCCCATCCCAAGATCAAGTGATAAGGGGCACAGACACTTGAAAAAATGCCAAGCCGAAGACATATGAGCTTGATTTTTAATATGAGATTGATTCAAGTAAAAAAGATAGAATGTGCTTACAGGAATAATTAACTTTTGACCCCCACGATGTAACTCAAATTTCCAAAAAATACCCTGCCAGAAAAAAAGGATATATAAGATATTCAGATACATAAATCACAGGTAAACACTTAAGCAACAAATCATTCAACAAAATGGAATTCTTAGATTTCAAACAGACAGTAATTGCAAATAGGAATGCCAAAGTAACTATCTTAATCCTGAAAAAGAATTGCCCAAAGAACCAAGATTCAACACCAACCCCAGAACATTTCATAAACGAATCTGAGTTAGCATCATAGTACTGCTAAATCATTGAAAGAGCTAATTCAATTAAAACAGCAGTATCACAAACACATTCAAATCAAACAAAGGATCTCTGAATGTCGATTGTCGAACTCTATGAACGCACCCCTAAACCACCTCCTGCTCATTAAGATCTACCGTAAAGAACAGAACACTTCCCTTGTAAAACAAAATAAATTCTGGCACTGGTTTTAAAGTTAAGTGCATATGCTAGGCAATAAATTCATGCAACTCTAAATCATCTTCTAGAGAGACTAACGAGCAGAATTTCAGGATACTGCCACAGATATCCAAACTACTGTAAGGATATCTTGTTTTGCATAACACAGCAGTGTTCAGGAATAAACAACACTAAGAAAAATCAGTTGCTTTCGGTAAAGATAAGAGCAATACCTTAATTCCAATCGAATACATCATTCGGATGGTGCTGAATTCGGATATTTTCCTACCACCTCCAACTTCAATCTCAAGAGCAGTGCTGAAACAATAAAATTTCAAGTCATGAGAGAAATCATGATATTCTCAACTAGCTGGAATATTTGGCATATTACTATGTCGCTTCCTTGCAAGAAATCCTCCAAATAATTACTGATAAGGGAAAAGAACAAAGTCACACGGCCAAAACAAAATACTAGTGTAGAACATCTCAAGCATAAGGTCAATTCCAGAAATGTTTGCTTCCATAAAAATTCTGATTAAATATGTGTTAGTTTCAAGGAAATCTGCTCTGAAAACCTTCTCCTCAACATGAGCATCCAGTTGACATATTGAACTATTTTCAGGAAACCCTCTTCTAGTTAGCAGAAAATTATCTATAGCTAGAACATCTGCTCATACACGGGTTTAAATTATTGCAATCATTGTTTTAAAAAACGTATTGAGGTGCCTCAATACGTTTTTATGAAAATTCGTAGTGAGGTGTAAGCCTCGCTACTCTCACTACTCGTTATTGAGGCTTACACGTCAATGACGCCTTATAACTATGCCTCAATTTGGATTTATTTTTTTTGTTGGGATTTTCAGTAATGTATAGGCCAATTTGAGGGATTTTAGCTCAACTCCCGAGCACAACAAAACTAATTCAATCTTCACAACCCAACATGAAGATACACTAGATGTAAGGTTTAGAATTTTACAAACAATCAATAACATGTCATAATTCATAAAATAGGTTGTTAATGATTATTAATGTGATTATGTGATTATTGGTTGATTTATAAAATTTTATGTGCTTTTTATGTATATTTTTATGTGTTTTAACTATCCTTTGTGAGGCTTACGCCTCGTTACGCCTTGAGGCTTATGCCTTGCCTTAGTAGAGAAAAACGCCTCAATACTAAAACGTTTTTTAAAACATTGATTGCAATGGCATATTTGGCTCAAATTATAAGTTGTAACTTAAGGCCATTTATTATGTTTCCAGAATACTCTTCAACAGTAACTTATGATGTGGTTCCCTTGTATAACAAGCATTCTTTTGACCAAATGATCTCCATTACTGACATCTATAAGATTCTCTATTTTTAAATAGTAATACATCAACTCTAAAGTGACTTTTAGAAACTTAAGCAAGCTGCAATAATGACAAGGGAGGAACATTTCCTGGAGTTTCTGAACATCACAGTCAAAAGCATGACACTTATCATGAACAACTTTTCTATCATTTTATGCAAACTCAACTCAACAAACTTAAATGATTACTATTCACTGATATAATTCTCAGCAAAGAATTCTTTAATTACAATTTTTAGCTTTAGTTGTGAGTAATCATAATTTTTGTCCTCTATATATTAATACTAGCTAAATATATGAGAAGAAACTGATTAATCAAATTAAAAAGGCATATTCCACTACTGCTCACAGAAAGATTCTGTTCACATACCTTCCAAATCTGCCTACTATGCGGCCATGAGACTTTTTGGAAAAGCGATGAGTATAATGAGCTGATGCCCCAAAAGAACTTGTACCAATCTGCAGTCATAGAATGTGAATGAAAGGGAAAAAAAGAAAGAAAAAAACAGGAAGACATTTTTTGAAAAACCCCAATATAGTTAGCACAGCTCTGTAACCTTTCTGGGCAAACAAATATTTCACATGCTAAAAGGTAATAAAAAAATGCACCGTCAAGTCTCCTGCAGCAGCTACTCTCTCATCTTTTTTTTGCCACCCAACAGCAATGGATGACTCTAGACCTAACAAAAACTGTATCTGGGAGACAAAAGAGGATACACAAGAATCAGCTAAAAGATAATAAAAGCCACAGATTAAATACGAAAGTAAAAGTTCAACATCCACATTTTTCCATCCATAAACAATGTCCACTATTTAAGTTTATACTTAATATTGCCAACTTTGTACTGACCAGTTTACATTTTACTTACATTATATGTACCACATATCAATTTCTTCATGTTCTCATTTCTCAAAATTACTCATACATAACATTTTCACGTAGCAAACAAGAGAAGAAAAATTAATAAATGATACCAAATAAATCATGTTAACACAAAAAAGATGGGGGGGAAAAGAGAATAGAGTTATATATTATTCAGCCAAAGATACATCAATTTATAGTACTAGACCTAGAAGAGAAAAGGAAATAGAATCAATCACAATAATTGCTCAATCAATTACCTAGACAATTACATCAATCTATGGCTGATTGACACATTGATTGTAGCTGATTGACAGTTGACTTTAACACTCCCCTCAAGCTAGAGCATTGATATTTTCAATACCAGCTTGAAACAAAGCTATAGACAAACTTAAATGGCAATAAAAACATAATAAATTAAAAATGGAAACATATAATCATTATTTCATAGATAACTTCCTCCTCAAAATCAAGATGGGGAGATGAGGAAGAGTTTGCAGAGTTCCAATAGTAAGTCCTTGACAGAGTGCTGACAAAACAGCTTGACAGAATGGCAGAGTAAACCATAGTTATTAAAGCCGTTAGGCGCACCTAGGCGCTAGGGGTCCTTGGAGCCAGAGGCGCAAGGCACAAGGCGAGGCGCGCGACTAAAGTCAAGCGCACTTTTTAAAAAAACATGGAAAACATTCATAAAACATTTAAAAACCCAATTCATCCTATAAATTTCTATAACAAGACAAGAATAATAAAAAATGAAAATGCAATCAATCATACTATGATTCAAACTTCAAAGTTTCAAATGCAAACAACCAAACCAAACACATAAAAAATAAAGGATGTTCAAACTCGTTTCTAGTTTTCTACTTTCTAGTTTCTACGAATCTAGGCTCAAGCATCTAGCTATCAAGGATTCAAATTCAATGCAACATCAATCATCCAAATTAGGACCCAAATCATCATCTCTTTCTATCTCCGCTTGATCCTCCCCTTGAAATTCTTCTCCCTCTTCTTCCATTGGAGAAGAGAGAATGAGAGAATGAGGGAATGAGAGATGAAACAATGAGTAGATCGTTGATGTTTGAAACTCTAAAGAAATGAGTAAGATCTTAGGGATTTATGGTGGCTTTTTGACTTTTTGGGCTAGTTTTTGGGCTGTGGGATGTGGGCTGACTTTTGGGCATTGATTTGGTTCTTTAATTTTCAAAAGTCCACCTATTTAAAGAGGAAAAAACCCAAATAATACAAATTTCACTCAGGCGCCGCCCGTCGCCCGTCGCCCGTTGCCAACGACAGCCGATAAAACAGGGCGTCCGGCCTAACTACAGGTGCAAAAGCTATGCCCGGAGCCTAGGCGCGCCTTTATAACTATGGAGTAAACAACTTGATAGAGTGGACAAGGAAGCAAATAGATAAAGTGGCCGAGGAAACAAGTTGATAGAGTGGCCAACTAAGCAACTTGACTGAGTTGTCGATAAAATGGCTTGATAGAGTGGTAAAAAAACGGCTTGACATAGTCTTTTTTTTATATAGAGAGATGAAATCGAAGAGGCATTTTTGAGGAGGGAAATCTAGTCATATGAAACCCAAAACGAGACTCAGAAAGCCACCAAACATATAGGCTATGATCGAGCTTGTGTCGCCGTCTGCCACTGCAAACGGCAGCACATATGAAATCTTTCTAAAGGTTTATGAGAATGATCTTTACTCTGATAAGTGATACCATGTTAACACATAAAATATGAGGAAAAGAGAGAATAGAGTTATATATTATTCAGCCAAAGATATATCAATTTATAGTGCTAGGCCTAGAAGAGAAAAGGAAATAGAATCAATCACAATAATTGCTCAATCAATCACCTAGCTAGATCGATTGACACCTTGATTGTAGCTGATTGACAACTAGATTAACCGTTGACTTTAACAAATCAAAAATTAGCTTACACTTCCGCTTGATGTTTCAGAGAGTTGTCGGGTCCAGGTATTGGAAAGATTGATTGAGCCATCTCTCAAAGACATTGCAACAGCCATAGTCGCAGTTGAGTGTGATGATAGGTGACTGGAAAGCAGAGAATAATTTGGAGTGAACCTAGTATCCGTGCTTGATGATAAAAATGACATGAAAACAAAAACCCTACCGTGTTGTTTGCACCCCAATAAGTGCCCGTAAACCAGCAGAAACCATAAATTCTATGGATGAAACAGAAGACATCCGATGCCTAAGCACAACTGAAGCAGCTCCACCGCCACCACCAGAGTTTTCATTGACTTCCAAATTCCCACCAAATGCAAGAGTATTACTTTTTGATAATTGAGAATGAACTTCACTAGACATAGCCATCCTGAAATTTGGGTTTATAAACAATGAGCAGCCACATAAACTCAGCACTTAGACATTAGGGGAAAAAACATGAAAAATAATTCATTTAAGGCACCGCTATTTGGGAAAAGAAACCAAGTGGGAAAATAGAAGAAAAAAGGGGAGTACCCTCCCATTATGCCATCACCCTCTAGAAACTGTGGCAAAGATAAAGCGGCCAGCATCGTCCCAGACGGCAGAAAATGTGCTAATGTCTTCTCTTGTTCCTTCCTCTGCCGTAACCTTTCAAGTTGTTCTTTTAACTCTTCAACTTTATTCAGCTTTGTACCAAGTTCCAGACCAGATGTAAGTCCTTCCATTCCATAAATGTCATATATCTGCCGTTTATTCTCATCTGATAGTATTTCGTATGCTTCACATATTCTTTGAAAGTTCTCGGTAGCAATTTCTTTCATCTGAAACAAACGTGAAAATAAAACTACGAAGCACTCTTCTTTCAAGAAATTAGCAAAAACAAAATCCCACTTTCTTGGGTTGAAATAATGGGATGTGAAGGAGATGCAGTGATAAAAATTTGAATGTGCAATAAATCTTAAATTTCAATGCAATGCGAAAACCTTTCTAGTTTCTGTTGAAGTTTGAATCCGGAAGCTTATTAATCAAAAAAATCAAAAGATTGCTCCAACAAATTCAAAGCTAAGCATATACAATCAAAGGACACTTTGACTAATTACGCTAATCCTCTAATTAAGTTCTATTTGCACAAAACCAATAACCACTTAAAACAAGCGTTAATACAAAATTATTAACATAAACGTACAAACAACTCACACGAATTCAAAGATTGAAAACGAGTTATGTCTCTAACAATACAAAGCACAAAAAATATGCAAAAAAAAAAAAAAAGATATTAAAAAAAAACGGAGCATACATGAGGGGGTTGGTGTTTGTCAGGGTGATAGACTTGAGCCCAATGACGATAAGCTTTTCTGATTTCCTCATCGGAAGCTTCCGGTGATACGTGCAACAGTGCGTACAGTTCTCTGTTAGGGGGTCCATTCTGGGATTCATTCATGTTTATCGTTTGCTTTTGTTGTTGGTGGTGGTGGTGGAATCGAACTCACATCACAGTTGTTTGATATTTGAACATGTTGATGAACAAGCAGCAGAGATTGTGTTTGGACTTTGGAGGGTTTTAGGGGTTTTTGCTTGTTTGGTCTGCGTGTCAGGGTATCGATTACGGTTGACTGGTTTTATTATTGCGACCGGTTGGGCAAAACGTGCAAGATTTTAACTTTCTTTTTTTAAGTATTATGCAAGAATTCGATAACTTAAAAATAAAAAATAAATCAATTATCAATGTGTTCTAATGCGAATAGGATTCTATTATTTATTTATTTTTAAGTGTTTATCATTTATTTTTACGAAGAGTGTATTTGGTATAATATATTCTACAAATAATTATAAATAGGGTCATAATATATATATATAACTTTTCTTATCAGGGTCCCTTTATTTTAATACAGTGAACATCTTTAGTAAAAATTTATGTAATTGAATGTTTTTCGATGAGATCTTTTATATGGATTATAAGAAAATTAAAATTCACATTTGATAAAAATTTGGAAATTTTTTGGATTTAAGAACTATCTTTTTCTATGTTTACAAATTTTATCTTTAAAAAAATCGGAAAAAAATAGCTATTGTACTCAAAATAATTCAATATTTTTTCACAATTATATCTCAATGTTTTTATCATCCATACAAAAAAAGTCACATCAAGATTCCATATATTCCAATAGATTATATATATATATATATATATATATATATATATATATATATATATTGAACAAAGATGTAATTACCCTTACATTGATGCATATGATTAAAAATAATTTTCACTATTCTTAAAGTGTTGTTTATAATATTTTCCCTTTACAACAGCCTAGTAGAATTTATATATTTTTAATGTAAAAGAAAAAAAAATTATATATATATATATATATATATATATGTATGTATATATGTATTTTAAATATATTTCAATATTTTTATCATTTATCATCCATATTTAAAAATGATATCAAAATTCAATATTTTACTTTAGATTTCGTCAAAAGGTGTTTAAAGTGTATTATAAAAGTTCTCATTGAAAAAGTAATATATATATATATATATATATATATATATATATATTATTTTTTCTTTTACATGAAAAATATATAAATTCTACTAGACTATTGTAAAAATTATTTTTAAATCACATGCATGGATGTAAGGGTAATTACATCTTTATTCAAATGAGAGAAGAAAGATCCCGATTCCCAATTGGCTATCACTTAAGTGGCCTCTAGTAAATCATGATTAGGGGTGTTAATATGGATCACAACACGACGGGTTGACACGATATGAACATAATATTTACGGATTATGGTTAAGGTTAAACGGGTCAATCCGTCTAAACCGTTTATGAATCGTGTCGTATTCGGGTTAAACTTAACGGGTCACGGGTTGACATGATTAGTGAGAGCAAAAATATAAATTTATTATGAAAGGTTTTTTTTGCGGTTATCACATTATTATATAAAGTCAAACTTTAGAACCCTAACTCATCATTTTCCCACACCCTCACTCACTCATCCGCTCCACTCCTCCCTCTCCTTTCTAATTTCCTCACCTCTCTCTTACGCCTCTTCCTTTCCTCTCTCTCTTTCTTTAGTCGACACTGCAGCTTCCACCTCGTCGGCATTGCCTCAACTCCTTGCCTGTACCGAGGATCAACTCTCCAGGTTGATCATTTTTTTTATTTGTAATCAAAATAATTATAGATCTAAAACTTTTCAATTATATTTTCTTTTTATTTGTATAGTTGACTTCTTTTCTTCTTGTTGTTGTACAATTGTGCTCGGTTATTATATTTTAATTTTAATGGATGTTGATCAATATATTTTTTGTTTTTTAATTTTTTTCATAACACGTATTACTTTTGATTTGGATGATTTTTTTAAAGGTTTTTGTCTAATATCTTGACTAGATATTCAAAATTAGCTCAATTACATTTGGTTGATAAGTATTAATCTGGTTGATAATAGTTTTAATTTTATTGTAACAGTATGTTGAATATAGTAACAAATATGTGAAACGAGTCATTAAACGTGTCATTAGACACGACCCGCTTAACCAGTATAGTAAATACGGGTTAGAGGGATCGTGTCGTGTTGATCCATTTACATTCGTGTCATGTTTGGGTAGAAAGGGTTTGATCCGTATAATAATCCTGTCGTATTCAGATTGATCTAAAAATAATTGTGTCGTATTCGGGTTGACCCAAATATGATACTTGAGTGTTTGGTACTATGTTATCTGATTATTAATATAAATAATTATTAGAGCATCTCGAACAGTATAAACAAATTTGGATCATCGAAAGTTGTCACCTCAGCATTTAAGGATTGTTTTCAGTGATTGTTAAATTTGATGATTGTATAGTCCACAATGGTACACTTTATCTAAATAAAAAACCTACCTTATCTAAATCAAAAATCTAATCTTGTCTTATTTTTCACTGTTCCCGTTCATTTTTATTCAAGGGGTAACAAAAATAAAAAAATAAAAAAAATTATAAAAGATAAAAGAATGTATATGATATGGGTATTAATCGATTTGTAATGAAAAGATGATTTTTACCTGATTGAAATTTTTAGGTTCGAAACAATGATGAGATATATAGGTGATCAGGAAAAAGATATAAAAAACCACAGATGAGAGAGAAATGATAAAATTACAAGCATTTATTTTGGGTTAAATTTATATTTGATGACTAAAGTCAATCTTAATTATTGATAACTGTTATTGCTAAATTTTGGTAACTCTATTGGACAGTATTTTTTTGATAAATGATCAAATTTTGATCACTCTCCTACTTTTGAGATCACCATTGAATATGCTCTTAAAGCATATATTACATTATTTGCTCTTAAAGCACATATTACATTGTCGCTTTTCAACGCGGCTTGCTGACACATTGATTAACACCTCCGATAATTAATGATCCAATACAATATATATATATATATATATATATATATATATATATATATATATATATATATATATATGGAACTATATACATTGATTAACACCTTCGCTAATTAATGATCAAATGATTAACACCTCCAATAATTAATGATCCAATACAATATATATATATATACTTATATAAAATACTGCAGTGCATTACATATGGACCATAGATTATGGATAAACACCGAAAAGAGTATGCAGACTGAATCAAAACAATAGAATCTAACGGTTCACATACAATACACTGATATATATTTATCGGTGTGCACTGAGTAGAAAAGAACTGTATATATAGTTTTTTGATATTGTTTGGTGTTCATACAACAAGTAACAATACACAGTTCACCACTTTAAAGATAAGATTATCACCACCTTAAAGATAAGAACTCAAATAAGGTCACTACTTAAAGGAATCCATCAAAGAGATAAGAACTTTTGAGAGAACACTCAAGAACAAGGTTATTTTTTGATGATCTGAAAAGCTTCCTGTCAAATCCGAAAATGAGGATATTTTTTCTTGGAACAACCTTCCAAGTATAGGAAACACAACATCACTAAATCCTAGCCTTGGAACAACCCTCCAAGCATGGGAAACACAACAAAATTAAAAACTAGTCTTGAAACAACCCTCAAAGCATGGGAAATACAACAAAATTAAAACCAGTCTTGGAACAACCCTCCAAGCATGGGAAACAAATAATAATAACTTCCGATAAATAAACTTCCAAAGAGTCATAATTAGACCAAATTACTTATATCTAAGGAACTTGGTGGCTGGTTGAGTAATTAAACCACATAGTGGGCTGATCCAATGAGAAATCGTGGACTTTAATTACCTCTTAAACCATAAAACCGAATTGGGTTGATTCTTTATCAAAAGAGTTCATGTTGGGCTCATTTGCATCTTCAAGTGGTTTCATATTGGGTAGCCCACGTTCAGCAACCATGTTGGGCCGCTCACGTGCATCATTAATCATGTTGGGTTGCTCACGTGCATCATTCTCCCCGGGTTGAAAGAGACTCGTCCTCGAGTCTAGTGGCTCATCAGCATAATATGGAGACAGGTATGAGATATTAAAAGTTGTTGAAACTCCATAATCACCTGTAAGCTCCACTTTGTATGCATTGTCAATAATCTTCTTAACAATCTTGAAAGGTCCATCAGCTCAGGATTGAAGTTTTGCAAACTTTCTGTTTGGAAACCTTTCCTTTCTTAAATGAATTCATACTAGGTCTCCTTCTTTTAACACCACTTTCTTTCGATGCTTATCTACTTGCTTCTTATACTTTTCAGTTTGCTTCAAGATCTTGTTTCTAACTTGCTCATGAATCTTCTTGATGTATTTAGCTCTTTCATTAGCTTCCCCACTAAAATGATCATTGATATGAATAGGAGATAAATCCAAAGGGTCAATAGGATTCATACCATAAACAACTTCAAATGGAGAACAACTAGTAGTTTGACTTGTAGAACAATTGTAAGCAAACTCAGCATGAGGCAACAAGCTTTCTCATTCTCTAACATTCTTCTTCACCAAGCTTCTAAGCATAGCTCCCAAAGATCTGTTAACAACTTCAGTTTGTCCATCCGTTTGTGGGTGGTGAGATGAACTGAATTGGAGCTTAGTTCCCGACTTCTTACAAAGGGTTCTCCAAAAGTGGCTTAGAAATTTTGAATCTCGATCAGAAGTGATTGTTCTTGGAATGCCATGAAGCTTAACAATCTCCTTGAAGTAGAGGTCAGCAACATGAGTAGCATCTGAAGTCTTGTTGCAATGAGCAATATAAGCCATTTTAGAGAATCTGTTCACCACCACCATAATTGAATCTTTACTCTTTTGAGTTCTTGGCAATCCTATAATAAAATTCATACTCACATCTTCTCATGGTGCTGTTGGAATTGGAAGAGGAGTGTATACTCCAGCATCGCTCCCATGCATCTTGGCTTTGTGACAAGTAACACATCTCTTCACAATCTTCTTAACATTTTGCACAAGCTTAGGCCAATAGAATCTTTTTTGCACCATGATCAATGCCTTGTCTCTACCAAAGTGTCCAGCAAGCCCTCCACCATGAACCTCTCGAATTATGAATTCTCTAAGTGAGCAATTTGGAATACAAAGCTACTTGCCAATTGATGACCATCATGAATAAAGAATTGGTTCTTTGGTCCATTTAAACAAGCTTTCCAAAGATTGCCAAGACCAGAATCATCTTCATAAAGGGTTTTCACAATCTCAAAACCAACCACCACAGATTGCATAGTATTCAACAAAGCATGCCTTCTACTTAATGCGTCGGTCACCTTGTTCAATATTCCAGATTTATGTTTAAGAACAAATTAAAAAGTTTGAAGGAATTCTACCCATTCTGCATGCCGTGCACTTAGCTTGTGTTGAGTGCTTAAGTATTTCAAGGCTTCATGATCTGAATAGAGAACAAATTCCCTTGGCAGCAAGTAGTGACTCTAATGATCTAGAGCTCAGATGATGGCATAGAACTCTTTATCATATGTCAAATACTTTCTCTTTGCATCATTCAACTTCTCACTAAAGAAAGCAATGGGTCTTTCTTCTTGGCTAAGAACAGATCCAATCCCCACCCCTGAAGCATCACAATCAGCTTCAAAGATTGCTTCAAAATTTAGAAGAGCTAAGATAGATGCTTCGGTCATCTTGGTCTTAATAAGATCAAAACTTGCTTGAGCGATTTCATTCCACTTGTAAACTCCACCTTTTAAGAATTCTGTAACAGGAGCAATTAAAGTGTTGAAGTTCTTGATAAACCTTCGGTAAAATGAGACCATGTCATGGAAACTCCAAATGTCAAAAAATGGTCTTTGGTATTGGCCAACTCACGATTGCTTATATCTTACTTGGGTCAGCTTTGATTCTTGTATTAGACACAATATAACCAAGGAAAATAATGTTATCAGTAGAAAATTGACATTTCTTGAGGTTGACGAAGAGTTATTGCCCCCTCAAAGGTGTCAAAAACCTTGTTTAAATGCTCTTTGTGTTCTTGATTGGTCCTGCTGTACACTAGGATATTGTCAAAATAGACCACAACGAATTCTCCCACAAAAGACTGAAAAACGTGTGTTATCAATCTCATAAAAGTACTTGGAGCATTTGATAAGTCAAATGACATAATTAGCCATTCATATAAACCCTTGCTGATTTTAAAGGCAGTTTTTCATTCATCTCTCGCCCTCATCCGAATCTAATGGTATTCGCTCCTTAAATCAAGTTTTGAGAAAACCACAGCTCCATGCAATTGGTCAAATAGGTCATCAAGCCTCGAAATAGGGAACCGATACTTGATTGTGATATTATTGATTGATCGATTGTCTACGCACATACGCCATGACCCATCTTTTTTTGGTACAAGCAAGGCAGGTACAGCACAATGGCTCATGTTTTCTCTAATTAGTCCCTTATTTATCAACTCTTCCACTTGTTTTTGTAATTCGACCTGCTGATTTGGATTCATCCTGTAGGCAGCCTTATTTGGTAAAGATGCTCCTGGTACAAAGTCTAAATGGTGCTGAATTTTCCTCATTGGTGGCAACCTCATATGAATCTCTTTGGACACAACATCATCAAATTCTTTCAACAATGGACGAATTAGCTCATTATGATTATTCAAAACAACTTTATTTTCTTCTACAATCAACAATGTAAAGGCATTTTCTCCTTTAGTAATAATTCTTTCAAATTGAGAGCTGCTTAAGAAAGAATTACCTTTCCCCTTTTCTGTTTGTGAGTCATCATTCATTTTCATAAGAGCTAATTTAACTCGGACTCCATCCTTTATAAAAGTATGAGTATTATTAAACCCGTCATGCATTGTTTTCCGGTCATATTGTCACGGCCTTCCCAACAAGAGATGGCAAGCATCCATTGGTGCCACGTTGCACCATATTTCATCCTAGTAATTTTTACCAATTGAGAAAGTCACCAAACATCGTTTTATAACCTTCAAATCGTTACCCTTCTAGAACCATTGAATCTTGTAAGGTCAATGATGAGGTTCAATTTTCAGGTTCAATTTTCAGGTTCAATTTATTCACCATTTCTTCGGCTACCACGTTAGTACAACTGCCACCATCAATGATAACATTGCATACCTTACCAAGAGCAGCACATCTTGTATGAAAGATGTTATCTCTTAACCATGGCTCTTCTTCACTATTGGCTGAGTGGAGGCTTCTTCGAATCACCAACACTTCTCCTTCATCAGCATATTCAGTCACTTCCTCTGAATTTTCTACATAGCTTGGTTCTTCCTTTTCTTCTTCTTTTTCTTCAAGAATTTCTTCGATGATGGTCACCAACTTTCGATCCCGACAGTCGGAAGCTATATGTCTATACCCTTGGCATTTAAAACACTTCCTATTGGCATTGGAAGTATTTACTGGTTTGTCACTCTTCCTTTCAGTTTTAGATGGTGTTAACCCCTTTTTTGGGGCCTTAGGTCTCAGGCTGCTACTTGATTGGTTGACAAAACTCGGTTTTGAATTAGACTTAAAAAGATTTTTTTTTTATCCTTGTGTTGTTGTTCCACATTAATCGCAAGCTTACGAACATTGTTAAATGTCCAATAGGGCTGGAGACGGATCACATCCAAAATACTCTTCTTTAGACCACCTAGAAACCTAGCAATTGTTTACTCTTCCGGCTCCATCACGTCACATTTCAGCATCAAATACTCAAACTCACGAGTATACTCCTCAACACTCATATCGAATTGCCTACAATTGTGGAATTTCAAATAGTTATCTTGCTTATAACTATCTAAAAGAAATCTTCTTTAAAGTCCGCGTTTCAGTTTTTCCCAAATACAAATTGGGTTTCTTCCTTCTCGAATTTGTTCCCTTTTTAAATTCTCCCACCATAAAGATGTATATCCTTTCAACTTAATGGCCACAAATTTCACCTTTCTCTCCTCCGAGTATTCTTTGAAATCAAAGATATGTTCTACTGTGAACAACCAATCAAGGAAAGCATCTCCTTAAGCACATCCATCAAATTCGAGTACATAAACCTTCACATCTCCCCCATGCCCTCTTGGTTGATTTCTCTGTCATTGAAGCTGATTGGTCTCGTCACCAGACACATAGTCATTGTGGAAAGGATTATAATCTTCCTCATCATCGACTTGACGTCTTGGTGGAGCTCGACCTTCATATTGCTACAGACGTCGTTAAAGTTGCTCCACGACTCTCCTCAATTCAGCCACATCCCTTTCACGATCTTGATCTTCATTAGCACGAAAATCTTATGGGATTGGGTGTCCTCTTTTAACTATTATCAATTCAAAACAAAAACCAAATGCTCTAATACCAAATGATACCGTTTGGTGTTCATACAGCAAGTAACAATACAAAGTTCACCACTTTAAGGATAATATTATCACCACCTTAAAGATAAGAACTCAAATAAGCTCACCACTCAAAGGAATCCACCAAAGAGATAAGAACTTTTAAGAGAACACTCAAGAACAAGGTTAATTTTTGATGATCTGAAAAGCTTCCTTTCAAATCCGAAAATGGAGATATTTGTTCTTGGAACAAACCTCCAAGCATGGAAAACACAACACCACTAAAGCCTAGCCTTGGAACAACCCTCCAAGCATGGAAAATACAACAAAATTAAAAACTAGTCTTGGAACAACCCTCCAAGCATGGGAAACAAATAATAATAACTTCCAATAAATAAACTTCCAAAGAGTCATAACTAGACCAAATTACTTATCTCCAGGGAACTTGGAGGCTGGTTGAGTAATTAAACCACATAGTGGGCTGATCCAATAAGAAATCTTGGACTTTAATTACCTCTTGAACCATAAAACCGAATTGGGTTGATTCCTTATTAAAAGAGTTCATGTTGGGCTCATTTGCATCTTCAAATGGTTTCATATTGGGTAGCCCACGTTCAGCAACCATATTGGGCTGCTCACGTGCATCATTAATCATATTAGGCTGCTCACGTGCATCATTTTTTTCCTCAATACGCACTCATATAAAATACATCATTGTATTACATATGGACTATTGATTATGGATAAACATTAATAAGTGGATACAAACTGAATCAAAACAATTGAATATAATAATAAAACAATTGAATCTAATGATACATATGCAAGACAATATATATTTATCGGTAAAGGAAAAACGTTTCTTATATATGTTACATGATCTTAAAGTTGAACAATGGTTTAGAGAAAATACTGAGAAATTGGATAAGTAAATCAGAACCAACACTAAGAGGGAAACGAGATATTTAAAAAAAAAAAATCAGTACCAACTGAATTTCTAAGTATTGTCTAAATTATCCATATAATGACTTTACCGGGTGATATCTGTCCGAGTATGGATATTTATGTTATCCATCCCGGATATTCCAGCCCAGCTGGGTATGATCGACTTCCCTAGACTTCGGCCTTGGGGGAGCAGGATCTGTAATTGTAAGCTCAACATTAGACCAGAGATATAATTGCCAGATATTCATTTTAACATGATAAATAAAACAAATTATTACTTATTAGTACATCCAGGATGCCCTGGCACACTTTAAATAAGTTTACAAAAAATGCCCTCTTAACCATAGAGCAAGAACTCAAAAGTTGTAACATATTGGCAGGCAACACAAAATTTCTCATTGACGACTGACCAGCAGCATCATACCGGCTTGTGTTCAAAACATTGTAAGCGTTATGAGAAAGTGTGTTGGATGTTGACCTCCCCACTCGATGGATCAAATGAAGCTTCGATTACTGTCGAACAACATCCACCTGTTCGCCCAAATCCATTGTTTCCGACTGTCACAGGTGCGGCCAGAAGCTTCACTCCTTGCTTCCAGTACCTTTTATCTGAAATAATGTAAAAAAAGTGCATTGATACCTTTTTACTTTCTTTGACATCTTATAATCAGAGAGTTTTGGGTGGAAAAAATTGGTTGACCAGTGCATATAGATGGGAAGTATACGATAATAATTATGGTTTGACATGCTTTCATTGAACACTTTGTAAGTAAATGAAACAGTACCTGGTCCTGTCGATAACACAATAGAATTCTCTACATCCATCACCCAATCAATCCATAAGGCAAATCCATGGCATATCCCAGGCTCGGTAAATTCAACCTGCTCTTCCAAACACTTTATCAGTTAATTCAAGTAAATATATGCAAGACCAAGGATATGGATATAATTTAATTAATTTTGTTGCAGTTATTACTCCAATGAATGAGCCATTATTTGCATAGATTATTACATACTGCATATGCGGACAATCACTAGTGATGAAATAACATAGCCATAAACATTTTGATTACATAGAAAGTGAATTGTATAGGCAAGTTAAATTTTAAACATAAAATCATTTGTAATCAGTAGCCATCCCATATTCATGACAAATTTTTGTCCATGCTATGTACATCTGTCATATGATGAAGTAGAGAAATGTATATCTGACGCACAACAGAATAGTTCAACTAGTGCAACTGTTCCAATTAACCTATAAAACCGTAGAAGGTCCTCATTTATGGGGCCACATCATGGTTTACCATGTCAGAACACAGATGCCCGTAATATCTTAACATGCAATAAATTAAGACTTAAGAGTAATGTTAGACATCATAACTAATATCACAACTTTTCAATCACAACACATATGTCAGCTGCCACATGTGTTGTGATATTAGTTGTGATGTGTAACATTACTCATAAATTAACCTTTTTGTTTCACAACTATATTGAAGAGCAAAGACCTCGGTAGAAAAATATGAGCAAAAATCTGAATGGTGTTTGTAACAATTTTGCAGGCTAGAACTGTGGAACTGCTGCTGCAGTGCAATTAGTAAAACCAGAAAACTGAATTCCAACAAATATAGCCAAGTCTCCAAGACCAATAATACTCTTTCGCCTCTGCTTAAAAGGTGAACTTACCAGGGCTTTTCCATGACATTGACTTATCGGTTTTGAATAATCAAACTCCATGACTGTAAATACCTCACTGAGTTCCTGAACATATCCAACATGATAACATCAGTTCCGGTGAAGTAACTGCTATTTTAGAGAGATTATTTTTTTTTTACTTCTTTCTCAAACCCTCATTTTTCTAGGTATTTTTATTACCTTAATCTCCCCACACTGCCAAATAAAGAAAGGCAGGCAAGGACCCTCTTTTGGAGGGGATAAATCACCACATGCTCCTAATGTGGTATTTACAACTGCATGGTCAAAGCCTTCGATCTTACTTAAGCTGCGACGACTATTCCAAAGATCCTGTACAAAAGGTTGGAATTATAACTTTATGCATATCACTTAATCACATAACACATGATTCATGCCAAAATTATATACAAGATTGCAGACAGGTGTGTGTGTGTGTTATCACAAAACTATCTGTTTTTCTAGCAAGGGAAAACAATACTAACTTACCGGAAGAGACATAGCACAAGCCTTCAATATTCCCTTGCAAGGCATTATTAACACATCCTCAGAAAGGATAGGATCAAGCACAGTCCGATCCTTCCTAATCAAATTTAAAACGAGGAGGAACAGAAGTCGATCAATTCAGATTTTTTTTTTTGAATTGAATAGAGAGTACCTGTTACAATTGTTAAACATATATCTGCACCAATTCACCATCCACAGACCAAACTATGCATAATGGCCCCCTTATTAAGCAATTGTTAGAACAGCACTTTTCTACCTAGAAACCTTCTACACTAGGGAAAAATAATGTAATATTCCATCATTCTATGAGTTTTTCAAAATCTTTTATTAGTTTTACCAGAATCTCAAAGATTAAAAAAAAAAAACAAATAAGGATTTGTATGAATATCATTATTTATCGACAAATGACAAAGTCCGGGGGAAAGTAAAGTAGATGTGCAAACGAGATTTGGACTGGTCCTGGTAACAATTAGAGATTATTATGTGCACAAGGATCCGATATCGATCCGAGAAAGGACTTGTACTGTTGTACATCATAATTCAATCAACGTTTAAGAATTCTTAAAGGAATATTAAATTAGAAATAAATACCAGAACCGCAAGTTCTGCCATGGAAGCATGCCATCATTTCCATAATAATATGGTTCTCCAATTAGCAGATCAACCTGTAGTAGAACAAGTGATCCAATTCAATTATTATCAGTCATGAGCATGTTGAAGTAAAATATCAAAGAAACTAGTAAAACTGAAAAGAAGATTAAGTTCATAATGCTCCAAAGGAAAATAGGAAAAATTGTTAAAGTAGCATATTACACACGGTTCTAAAGTAAAGTTCTCGCATTTCTACAAGTCAATAGTAGGTTCAGCAAATCAACTAATTCAGGGCAGAACACTGTAGGTGATGGGATTATCATTGAATAAAAAGTCACAAAATAGAGGCAGAAAAATTATTTAATTGAACTCAGATCGCATAATGGTTTTCTTACGGATTACAAAACAAGTAAAGTAGGGCAGTGTTCAATGTTTCAAATGTATGTACTTATCATGTAAAATGTGAATGTAAAGCAAATTACCTTCTTTTGATGAGTATCATCCATAGTCCAGCACGTTTTCCTCTTCCGAAGAACTTCTACACGATCCATTGAGAAACGATTAGCATCAGCAACAGTTTCCAAATATTGTGCACCCCTATCTCCCAGCCCCGGAAATAATGATAATACATGTGCCGTTTTAGAAAGATGTGCAATACAGATTGTTGAGAAAACACTATCATCTGCAACAACGCACAACGGCTCAGCTCTTTGTGATAACTGGAAAATTAAAGCCCATGCTTAAAATATGCCAGGATGCCTGTGTACTTGAGTAGAAGAATAAGTTAATTTTTGGTGCAAAATGCACTAAGGAGTGACGGAGATCTTACAGCATTTCTTATGGTCGTTAACATGCAAAGCCTCCATTCACCATCGCCATAGATGGCAATTCTTTCTGGTGGTAGTATAAGCTGAAAATCCTCAGTATTTAAGTTATCCTGTGTCACCTTACTTCTTGGTATTTTGGGGTTGAGATTGTATGATATACTAGTTTCAGTATGACAAGCATTCAAAAGAACCTCTTCACCCTTGCATATGGGCATGCCTTTGCCTTGAACGAACCAAACACACTGCTTCCAATGATCACACCAATCTCTAGTACCTGTGGAGCATCAAACCAACTTCATTTATTACATGAACATGAAACCATGGAGTTTTTGCAAGGAACTAATCCAATTATTCTTATTTTATTTTAGCTTTCTCAAGACCTTTAAAGTTGCTACAACCCGTTTGGTACAAAGAGATCTTCAAACTTCTTAGGTTATGCCTAACACTTCAACTTTTACAGTAAAAGTTTAGCAGGTTATATAAATTTTGTAATCATTCTATAACTATAAAAATAGTAAGAACTTTAGTTATCATCTTTATTTAATTCACCCGAACATACGATCTCTACATTGTTCAAAATAAACCAAGATCTGTTAATAATAAGATGCAAGCAATTCTGAAGTTACCAACATTGATCTCTATATAGTTCAAAATCAACCACGATCTATTAATTGTTAGATGCATGAAATGCTGAAAGTTGAATCTAAAAGCAAGTGATGGAGTGATGGGACTACAGACTGCTAAAGCTGGCTTCTGAAAGAAACATCTAGGAGACTAGGGCTAATGTCTTAAAATATCATTTTCCATCAAATGTTGTGTCTAGTCAATGACATAATTCTTATCATGAATATAAAAGAATTTAGAGTTCATGTCCAATTACTATTGCATAAAGACCAACCATTTCCTCATTGAATAGCTTGAGCTTTTTTTCAAGAATATCATAAGCTCACGATGACAAAAAGTGGTAAAGAATTCTTTATATGCATAATATTATGGTGTATGTGACTCACTTGTATTAATTGGTGAACTTATCCATCTAGGGGCAGTGGAATAAAAGATTTTCCCTTCTTGATCCAGTTGAAGAACCCACCTGAAAACAACAGATTAATAGCAACCGGTATAACTCTTTCTTAAAAGGAAATTTAAGGTACAAATATCACAAATATAATTACCATGAAACTACAGCATTGACTCTACCATCATTAGTTGCCTTTATCTGAAGCTCGGTTTCCCCATGGCTGTCTGGTCGTTTCCAAAAGTCAAATTCAAATATTTTGAAGGGTTCTGACAGCTGAACGAATCTTTAGATTGAATAGGATTTGAACAGCAAGTACATTCTAAGAATTCTGTAAAAGAGAGGTTAATGTCATTACCAGTTTGATTTCTTTTGTTATAGCATCACAATGCATCGCATATTGTTGAGACTTGACACGTAAAATAGCATGCAAGCCAGTTGGAACAAGTTGAATGCCGTCCGATGCTTTGGCTTCATTAGTATGCAAATCATGTAGCTTCCACAGGTACTTGCTCTCAACCAGCTTAAACAAGGACAAAGGGAGAGAAGGCCAGAATAGAGATAAATCATGTGAGCCTTAAGATGATTAGGCACTTTTAACCAAAGAGATCAAAATCAGTACAAAAATGAAGTAACCACCAACTACTACAAGACAAGTTAACTAGCTAGAAAAAGAAAAGTTTCCTAGAGGCATCCACAACCACAACTATACCAAAAACAACATATGATAATTATGCTGGAGGCTGGGCGCAGAGATATAGATAGAGAAAAAAGTACATATATAGTGTTGTGGACTCCTCATTCGAATTTTATCTGTCCTCATCAGTTGACTAGACTTAATTTTACCAAAAAAGCCCCTGAATGGCATGTTATTACTCTTATACTCCCATTTAATAGTGAAACTGATCAAACTGACAATTATTTACTTACAAGAGAGGAAAAGAATTGTGATTAGTTATCATTGATAAATTAAAACATGAGTCACACAGTCTAGATTCTGCTGTGTAAAAAAATTAGGATAACAGTGACTTGTCCCAACTTGACATTTGACTTAAAGCTAACATAGTTTTCAAATGTGACAAGTCTTTTCTTTATTTTGAAGCAAAGTTAATAATGTTTCAAAAGCATTAAATTTCTACATGACACTATTTTCAGAAGATATGAACAATGTGTATAAAATACCACCGAAGAAAACACGATTCTAAAGAGATAGAAAACTAGAAGGAATATAAAAGCCAAAAAAAATAAAAAAGATACAACCTAAGACTCTAAGAGTATAAATGTATAATAGTGGATCAAGTCAAACACCTGCCCGTAAGTGGTTACTCGAAATGGCACAACTAGTGGATTTTCCACCAACAGCATGTCATGAGCATGTTGTAGAGTTGGTATTAGCCCTTCACCTAACAACTCAGAGTCCAGTATTTCACTTACCTGCATGTCAAATCAAAAGGTTTCATAAACTATGGGAAAAAAGAGAGGAAGTGAAACACAGAAGCAAAAACTTGAAAAGGAACTCTTTAGAGAACATGATCTACATAACACACTCATTTGCACAAATGCCACCATTTTCAAAGATCACGTTTTAGCTTAGCATGTCATGTTTTGAACTTTTACAAAATGTGTTTTGATCCGAATGTTATGCATAGGCCATTTTGTAATTCAAAATGCCATGGCCCATTAACATGTCAATTTACATTGATTAAACCACCTACATGGATGTTTCCATGCATGATGAATGATAGCGTCTCACTCGAAGAACCTGATCAAGTTGCACCAAAAGTAGCCACAATCTAGTTCTGTTTCGATAACTGCTCCTTGTTTTAATTTCAGTGGATAATGGCAAATGATAGTGTAACCAGTACCTTTATTTTCCCACTAATCAAATAAGCATTTACTTTACAGACAACATCGCAAAATTTATGTTTACTTCACAGCATGCATCTTAACAATAACACCAGCTTACAAGTTGAAGATGAAAATATAATGTTACTGCTCATATACAAGTAATAGAGTAATACTCACAAGAACATCAGCACGAGAAACAACGTCAACACCGACTTTAAGTTCATCAGAACGCTTGTTGATAACATTTATATTCCTTCCCATACCATTGATGTGCATAACTTTCCGCAACAACTTTACCATGGGAAGGTAAGACTCGCAAGCTGTCACCATTCCTTTGGTATTACGTTTAGCTGTTGTTGAGTCACCAGAACCCATTGCCCGTGCAACCATCATTGAGAGCAACCCAGTTCCAGCCCTACACAATAGTTGCATAGCAATTCAACTAAAATCAAAATAAAAAAGAATGGTTAATTCACATAAGAGAGAGGATACAATTTTTTTTCTGTTTCCATGAGTTGTTGCTCTAGCAACTGTGTCCAGATATGCTCGACCAATAAATTTATAATGCAATAATCGATAAGGTCTTCACACATCAATTCCAAGAATGTCTACTGATTATCCACATTGCTTTTTTATATATGTTAACAAGCTCACAAACACGTATTTTCAAACGCAAAGAAAATCAACATTGGCGCTTTAGTATAATCAGTCTATACAAAGCATTCTTCGACATTAAAAAAAAGAAGAAGAAGAGAGATTTAACGCAAAATGATAGCGAGCAGTACCCAATATCAAGCACATGGCAAGGCTTTGTCACCGTCTTGTCGATGGTCAAGCGATAGGCTCTGTTCCTGCAAGAGTCGTTGAGCATGTCGAGATACGACGTCGTAGCCAGAAGCGGTTCTTGCGAACTCTCCGGAACATCTTCGTTTTCGTCGATGACGATCCACTCAGAGTTACCGGTGAGTGGTTCGAATTTTAGCTGGAAGACTCGCTGTGTAGACATGGAGCGAGTGGTGGTGAGTCTGAGCGAGTGTGGTATCCAAGTCAATTGAGTTTTGGAGCGTAGAGAGAGGGAGGGGTTTAGGGTTTTAGAGATCAGAGAGAACATGTGAGACGGTGGGTTGACACTTGACCATGAGACGGAAGCCGTGTGTGGGGTTTTAAAATAAGGGGGAATTTACCGTTCGATAAAATTAAACGATATTTTTGGTCATACACACGTAAATTTCCTCTAATATTTAAAATTTATTACATAAACGTTACTGGATCTGCTAATCGACGGTTAAACAAGTATAAAGTCTAAAATATCATATATGTATATATATATATATTTATATATTTTAAATAAAATAAAAAAATTAAAAATAAAAATATATATATTAAAAAATCAATAAAAAAATATGAATAAAAAAATTCATCCTCAAAAATAAAAAAATAAAAAATTTAGTTTGTATAATTCTGTCATGATTTTAAAAAAAATATATATAAAATTTATTTATTATTAAATTGTTTTAAAACTTTTTTTATTTATTTATAAAGATGAATTTTTTCTAGGTTTCAACTTTAAAATACAATCATGTTATCTAAAATCTTTTTTTAAATCATTTTTTTATCTTATTTTTTAAGTTTTTAGTTTATTTAAAATAAAAATAAAAGGTATTTTAGAACTTTTAAACTTTTAACTATTAACTAACGGATTCATCTAATGGTAGGAGATATTTGTACAATAATTTTTATCTATTGCTGACATGTCACTTTCTCCAAATTATACTAATAACAAACAAAGAAACTTATATTATAAATTTATAATATTAATCAAAAGCTATAGATATTATTGTTTTATTTTTTTTAAAATAAAAACATAATAGTATTGTGTAAATAAATATTATGTTTATAATTATAGAAAAAACATGTTAAATAGTATGAATATTTTTATTGTTTTATTTCTTTAAAATAAAATAAGTTGTTAATATTCTACACCATAGAGTTGTTACAATGTATATTTTAATTGGTACATTTCATGGCAAATTTATTACAATGTTAAATCGTTACCACACACATCTTTATTATATTTTTTTATATAAAACTTGTTACATATTACAAACATTTTATTACTCATATAAAATGAGTTGTTACATGATACAACAACGTCGTTATAACCTACAATTTTATCGTTACACATCAAATCAACGTAAAAGCGTTACCAATAAACACTTTAACTACAACTTTCTATGTGAAATTTGTTACAACATACATATTTTGTTACCGATATTGTTATTAGCAAATTCTAGACGATGTGACACTTCAGCAAAAGACTAGGGTTGGAGGTGCCACATCACTGGAAAACGATCAGATTGAGTCAGCCTAAGTAGGTCGGAGAAGACCCGACCAGTTCCCCCGACTAAGATAACGCAAATGATCGGGTTAGAAGATCTGATCGGGTCGTCAAGATGGTCGAGGCCAAGGTCGGGATCAGGTAAAATCGTTGCTCAAGAGAAACGAGAATAGTCAAGAGAAATAGGCAGTTAGATGCGTGGCACGTGGATAGCACTCAGATTTGATTAAACCACGATCCAAATACGTAGAGAGGGAGAGTCCTATTGAAACAAGACGTCTAGAAGCATGCTTTGATAAGGAAGTAAATTTACTTATAAATATCAAAGTCTAAATCAGGCAAGAAATTCAATACGGTAGAAAGACAACCAGCGCAAAACATGGAAGAAATATAATACGACTTTAGTGAGTCAGAGTTTCATTAAACAATAAGAACTTTCCTCACTTGTACACGCAGAATTAGGGTTCTATGCATGTATAAATAGACCCTAATAACACCTATAAACACAGGAAGATGATCAGATTGAGTCAGCCCAAGTAGGTCGAAGAAGACCCTACCAGTTCCCCCGACTAAGATAACGCAAACGATCGAGGTTAGAAGATCCGATCGGGTCGTCAAGATGGTCAAGGACAAGGTCGGGATCGGGTAAAATCGTTGATCAGGGGAAATGAGAATGGTCAAGAGAAATAGGCAGTCGAATGCGTGGCACGTGAATAGCACACAGATTTGATGAAACCACGACCCAAATACGCAAATGGAGAGTCCTATTGAAACAATACGTCTAAAAGCATGCTTTGATAAAGAAGTAAATTTCCTTATAAATATCAAAGTCTAAATCAGGTAAGAAATTCAATACGATAGAAAGACAACCAGTGCAGAACATAGAAGAAAGATAATACGACTCTAATAAGTCAGAGTTTCATTAAACAACAAGAACTTTCCTCACTTGTACACGAAGAATTAGGGTTACATGCATGTATAAATAGACCCTAATAACACCCATAAACACTGGAAGAAAATCAGATTAAGTCAGCCCAAGTAGGTCGGAGAAGACCCTACCAGTTCCCCATACTAAGATAACGTAAACGATCGGGGTTAGAAGATCCGATCGGGTCGTCAAGATGGTTAGGCCAAGGTCGGGATCGGGTAAAATCGTTGATCAGGGGAAACGAGAATGGTCAAGAGAAATAAGCAGTCGGATGCGTGGCACGTGGATAGCACTCAGATTTGATGAAACCATGACCCAAATACGCAAATGGAGAGTCCTATTGAAACAAGACGTCTAAAAGCATGATTTGATAAAGAAGTAAATTTCCTTATAAATATCAAAGTCTAAATCAAGTAAGAAATTCAATACGATAGAAAGACAACCAGCACAGAACATGGAAGAAAGATAATGCGACTCTAATAAGTCAGAGTTTTATTAAACAACAAGAACTTTCCTTACTTTTACACGAAGAATTAGGGCTCCATGCATGTATAAATAGACCCTAATAACACCCATAAAGGGGTTAACGCAAATTGACTAGCAAAAGCGTAAGAGAGATTGAGTGTGTAATCTTCTTTTAACATAGTGATTTTTTCTTGTTGTTATCGGTAACCGTGGACGTTTCCCCACATTGGGGTTTTACCACGTAAAATTCTATGTCTTATTTATTTTCCATTTACTTTTGTATGCAATAAGTTATTATTCTGCATTAATTGTGTGCCGGGAGGTTAATCTAGAAATCATCGTCAACAACGGGTGCTAGAAGGAGGGGGTGAACCTTCGCTAGTATTTGGTTTACGTGATCGATTTTAAAAGAAGTTAGCTAAAGGCGACACTATGGACACCGGTAGAGACAGAAGTTCATCTCCACGCAACGTTGATGTTTCACGTGGTGCCAAGGTCTCTAATCCTGTTGATGTTAGCACCACAGGAGAAGACCCATCCTCAATGACCCCGTCATCCACCAGACCTGACGCTGTTATATCCGCGGGTGTAGTCACTGGTATCTCCCCGGAAGCATTAAAGCAGATCCAGGAGTCCTTGAGAAAAGTCATCGAAGATGCCTCTAGGCAGAGAATCAACATATCAACTACGGCTAACCTAAGTTTTCCATATCAACTTTCCACGCTAATGGTGTCCCAGGATCCCAAGATACGCTCTGAGATAGTAGCGGGCACTCCATGAGTGTTACAGAAATCTGGAATAGATGTGGCCGAGAAAACCGGGAATCCAGGGAACACCGGTAGTCTAGTTCGCGGAAAGACGTGGAGAGGTACAATAGAGCGAAAACCTACCACGGACAATCCATAGATACGATGGCCAGCAAAAATGGTCTCGCTTACATTCAAGTGACAATGAAACAACCCCTAGAAGGTGTAGAGAGCTAACCCCTACAGTTATGCGTGACCCCTTTGGTGCCTAGATCAACGGGCGGGTCCCTAGGGACCCATATGGGCTCATTATCCGTCAAAGGTTTAGCGAGTGTGGAGAGCTTGAAGGGGAGCGAGAGATTTTCCTTAGAAGGACAAAAGCCCTTGAATGAAGGCAAAACCTTGGAAATCCACTGACCAGGAGCTCTAGGAGCGCATTTGCTGATTCTATAAGGCAGACACATTTTTTAGAGAAATTTAGAATGTCACATGTGGAGCAATTCAAAACCAATACTGTCCCACATGAGCATGTAAGGAGGTACAATAGTGCAATGGCGCAATGTGATTATGATGACACATTCATGTGTCAGATGTTTCCGCAAACGTTGGGAGATTAGGGGTCCATATGGTTTGGAGGGCTGTCTGCAGGCTCCATTAGGAATTTTGAAGAGTTAGTACAAGCGTTCACCAGAAAGTTCATAGGAAACATCTAATGAAGGAAATCAATATCAAACTTGTCGACCCTAAAGCAAATGAGAGACGAGAAGTTGAAAGACTACCTAGCTAGATTCCCCGCAAGTGGTGTCAGAAGTGCAAGATCTCAATGATGATGCACTAGTGTCGGCATTCTTCAATAGTTTACAACACAACCATCTGACCCTAAGCCTGAGGCAAAGGGGGCCGACCACGTATGCAAGCATGGTAGACCATGTTGGAGGGTACGTAATGGTAGAGGAAGAACATCTAGCCCATGGTGGAGAACTTATACATGGGGGTCGGCCTAAAAGTAGCCAAAAGCACAAGGATGGTAACCCAAAGAATAGTAGCAATGGGGAGCAGAAAGGCAATGGAGGAAAAGGAAAGGACGGATGAAAGAATGGCGACAAATATGTTAGGCAATTCAAGTAGCAATACACTAATTACACTCCACTAGCCAGACGACAATAAGAAATCTTGAATGTGATAGAAGATAAGAGTTCGTACAAGAAACCCCCAAAGCAGTCAAGTTTTTCCAGAAGAGATACCACAAAATACTAGAGGTTTCACCAGGAGAACTGCCATGAGACCTCCAAGTATTATCAGCTGAGGGACTACCTTGAAAAGCTAATCAGAGAAGGACACCTCAAAGACATAATCCTTAGGAATGGGGATGACCGGTGTAAGAATACCATAGTCGAGGAGCGAGATAGAAGTCATAGGAGCCCCAAGAGAGATTCAGATAATGGAGCAATCAATACCATCTTTGGCGGGTCAAACACCGGGAGTAGTAGTCGGGAGAGGATGTGAAACAAATGTAATGGTGTGTATAATATTAATCTAGAGGGGGGTGAATAGATTTTAACAAATTTTACCCAATTTTCGTTAAAGGTAAAGTTGACGAAAATGCCCCTAGCTAATTACAATAAAATCACAAGTGTCAAAATGCAGAAATATTAAAGACACATGAGATTTACGTGGAAACCCTCCAAATGGAAAAAATCACGGGCTGATGAGTGCGCCACACTAGAACCTTGAATCCACTAATGACAAAGGAATTACAACCTAATCCCGGTTTAAATCCACCACCACTACCTAATCCAGGTATAAGTGAACCTAGTCCATCTTGCTTGCGATTTAAGTTACCTAATCCCGGAAGCAACACAAGTCTTTCTTCTCAATGAAGAGATAAAGTGTTCTATGTGAATATATGATGATATTCAAAGAACAAACAAGACTAGGAAACCCTATATGCTTATCTAGGATAATGAGATGACAATTAATGCAATCCTAGATATCAAGTGCTAAATGACATGTTCAAAAAGCTTAGCTAAACATAGATCAAACAATCCTATGAAGCTATCACAATACAACACACAATCATGTCATCACAACAATCTCTAATTTGTATCTAGAATATGTTCTAAGAGCATACAAATAATTAAAGAGATGACTTAGCAAGCAAAACACTTAACTTGCAAAACACTTAACTTGTAAGAAGATAGTGAAGAACTTACCAAACAAGATGTGATGGAGCAAACCTATCCATAGATGCACTCTAAATGACTTTAGATGATGCAAGATGAAGTTTTTATGCACATGGGAATGCTTTGAGTGATTAAAGATGAGTTCTTGGAAGAGTTTTTCCTTTGAAATGAGTTCTAAGGAAAATATATGATGTTCTGAACTCTTACACGACCTTAAAGCAAAGAGTTATATATATATATATATATATATATATATATATATATATGAGATCCAAACAAAGTGAGGTCGTTTTGGAAAAAACGTTCAAGCTTTCTCTATGTGCGCTGGTGACTTGCGCTGGTGACTTGCGCTGGTTGAGTAGCGCATCACCAGCGCACAACCTAATTTTACAATAGGCGTTGGACGAGTGGCGCAGCCCAGTGGTGCAACACATGCGACAATCCACCAGAATGTTGCGCTGGTGGGGCTGCGCTAGTCGAGTAGCGCACCACCAGCCCCCTACCCACTTTTTTAACTTTACGCGGGTGCAGTGGCGCATGACAAGCGGCACTGGAATGTTGTGCTGGTGAGGTGCACTGGTCGAGTAGCGCACCACCAGCGTAAAGCATATTTTTTTAACACTTTAACACACATTTTCAACAAGTCCTAGAGTGATGAAAATGCATCATATACTAATGCCTATCATGACATGAAATTTTAATTACAAGATGCAAATATATCAATCAAGAGTCATTTAAACCAAAATGCACACAAGTATAAACACTCAACATATATGAATAAGAATTATGCATGAATTTGTGAGTGTGTGCAACTATCTCTTCAAAGCAAGTAAGCACAAGAATTTTACCTTTGGTGCTATTCCTCTTGAGGTCTTAAGAGCCTAAGCTACCCTTACATAATGACCCAAAAATGTGATTTGTTTATGAAATAAGCCAATCAATTAATGAGGACTTTACAATCTCCCCATTTGGCTATTTCGTGACAAAACAACCACTCACATTGATCCTCACAAAAACAAAATAAAACATCGGAAAGATATTCTACATTACAAAGAGATATACATAAAAAAAAACTTCAAATGGGAAAAATCACGGGCTGATGAGTGCGCCACACTAGAACCTTGAATCCACTAATGGCAAAGGAATTACAACCTAATCCCGGTTTAAATCCACCACCACTACCTAATCCAGGTATAAGTGAACCTAGTCCATCTTGCTTGCGATTTAAGTTACCTAATCCCGGAAGCAACACAAGTCTTACTTCTCAATGAAGAGATAAAGTGTCCTATGTGAATATATGATGATATTCAAAGAACAAACAAGGCTAGGAAACCCTATATGCTTATCTAGGATAATGAGATGACAATTAATGCAATCCTAGATATCAAGTGCTAAATGACATGTTCAAAAAGCTTAGCTAAACATAGATCAAACAATCCTATGAAGCTATCACAATACAACACTCAATCATGTCATCACAACAATCTCTAATTTGTATCTAGAATATGTTCTAAGAGCATACAAATAATTAAAGAGATGGCTTAGCAAGCAAAACACTTAACTTGTAAGAAAATAGTGAAGAACTTACCAAACAAGATGTGATGAAGCAAACATATCCATAGATGCACTCTAAATGACTTTAGATGATGCAAGATGAAGTTTTTGTGCACATGGGAATGCTTTGAGTGATTAAAGATGAGTTCTTGGAAGAGTTTTTCCTTTGAAATGTGTTCTAAGGAAAATATATGATGTTCTGAACTCTTACACGACCTTAAAGCAAAGAGTTATATATATATATAAGATCGAAACAAAGTGAGGTCATTTTGGAAAAAACATTCTAGCTTCCTCTATGTGCGCTGGTGACGTGCGTTGGTCGAGTAGCACACCACCAGCGCATAGCCTAATTTTACAATAGGTGCTGGACGAGTGGACATGCGACAATCCACTGGAATGTTGTATTGGTAGGGCTGTGCTAGTCGAGTAGCGCACCACCAGCGCACTGCCCACTTTCTCAACTTTGTGCGGGTGCAGTGGCGCAACTCAGTGTCGCATGACAAGCGGCGTTCCACTGGAATGTTGCGTTGGTGAGGTGCGCTGGTCGAGTAGCGCACCTCCATTGAAAAGCCTATTTTTTCAACACTCTAAAACACATTTTCAACAAGTCCTAGAGTGATGAAAATACATCCTATACTAATGCCTATCATGACATGAAACTTTAACTACAATATGCAAATATATCAATCAAGAGTCATTTAAACCAAATTGCATACACGTATAAACACTCAACATATATGAATAAGAATTATGCATGAATTTATGAGTGTGTGCAACTATCTCTTCAAAGTAAGTAAGCACAAGAATTTTATCTTTGGTGCTTTTCCTCTTGAGGTCTTGAGAGCCTAAGCTACTCTTACATAATGTCCCAAAAATGTGATTTATTCACGAAATAAGCCAATCAATTAATGAGGACTTTACAGGATGTCCAAAGTTAGAGAAGCTATTGATGGTCAGAGAAACCTAGAGGTTAATCTGTTAGGGCCCGATCAAAAAAAATATACAAGGTTGGGACGTAATAATTTTCACCGAAGCAGATGCACATGCATCGGAAGTGAGGCTGAACGACGCGATCGTAGTGTTAGTTCGTGTAAGGCATAGGGAAGTAAGAAGGGTATCGATCAACAATGGAAGCTCAACGGATATTCTAAGTGTGGAAGTGTTTATTCAACCCGGGTTGCAAAGAAAAGACCTCCAACCACTTAAGGTCCCATTTATAGGCTTTGGAAGAGCAGAAGTAAGATCGTTAGGGACAATGAAGTTGCCTGCGGAGATCAGAAGCTTTCCCCATACCAAGACAATATTACTGGACTTTATGATCATGAATGTAGATAATTGTCCATACAATGCCTTATTGAGGCGATATTTCCTAAACAAGACAAAGGTTGTGACCGCCACTTATGCACTAACAGTAAAGTGTCCTACGGAGGCAAGAGTGAGAGTCATGAGAAGCTCACAAGAGTGGGCGAGAAAGGCAAATTTGGCAGTGTATAGAGAGAAAGCAGAGTCATAGGTAATGCAAGTGTGCACCCTTGGGAAGTATGAAGACCAAAAGATGGATGATATGGAGGTTGGAGCGGAAACTCTGACCCGGTTCGACCTGGACCCAAGGGAGACACCTCCAAAAGATAGGAAAAGTCAGGAAGATGAACTGACCATAGAAGTTACAGTTGATGACCATAGTCCCGAAAAGACTATAAGGCTCGGGGCTTGGTTGGCAAAACGAGTGTGGGATGTGATATTTAGCCTACTAAAGGAATATAAAGACGTGTTTGCATGGAAACACAAGGATATACCGGGAATCGATTCGAAGATAATTTTACAATGTTTAGTTGTTAACCCCGACTGCAAGCCGGTTATTCAGAAAAGGAGACGGTTTAACTCGGAGAAAAGTAAGGCCATCAAAGAGGAGGTAGAGAAGTTGTTGGCAGCAGGATCTATAAGGGAAATACTTTGAATGGGTGGCTAATGTGGTACTGGTAAAAATGAAGAATAGCCAGTGGAAGATGTGTGTGGATTTTATCGACCTCAACAAAGCATGCCCAAAGGATAGCTTCCCTCTGCCTCGGTTTGACCAGTTAGTGGATGCAACAGCCAGTCATGAGTTGTTGAGCTTCATGGATGCGTACTTGGGATATAACAAGATCCTGATGTTTGAACCCGACGAAGACAAAACATCCTTTACTACCAACCAGGGGCTATATTGCTAAAAAGTCATGTCTTTTGGTCTCAAAAATTCTGGGGCAACTTACCGGATACTGGTAAATAAGATGTTCACTCGACAGATCGGTAGAAACATGGAAGTATATGTGGATGATATGCTGCCAAAAAGTATAACGTCAAAAGAACATGCAAGAGATCTTAGTGAAACATTCGAAGTGTTATGAAGGTTCGATTGAAGCTAAACCCAAAAAAGTGTCTTTGGAGTACCTTCAGAGAGATTCCTAGGATTCCAAGTTCACCAGAGGGGAATTGAAGTTAACCCAGAGAAAATAAAGGCGTTGGAGGAAATGCGGTCTCCAAGAACATTAAAGGAAATCCAAAGGCTAATAGGGTGCTTGGCATCTCTAAATCTATTCATAAGCAAATCGACTAACAAGTGTCTTCCCTTCTTTAAGGTAATTAAGAAGGGTAAGGGGGTGGGATGAAACGATGAGTGCGAACAGACCTTCAGAAAGATCAAGGAATATCTAGGAAAAACACTGATTCTATCTAAACCCCTTAAAGGAGAATTGTTTTACTTGTACCTGTCAGTAACATCTATAGCAACAGGTTCAGTACTGGTCAGATTAGATGAGGGGATATAAAAACCAGTTTATTACACAAGCAAAGCTTTGTTACCAAATGAGACAAGGTATTCACCAGCCGAAGAGATGGCACTGGCCCTTGTAACTGTAGTAAGAAAGCTAAGGCCATATTTTCAAGCCCACAGGATCGAGGTCTATATAGACTGTCCGATTAAGCAAATTTTATCAAAACCCGAAGTGTCCGGGAGACTGACTAAATAGGCTGTGGAGTTGAGCGAGTTTGAGATAACATATCTACCAAGGGCCACAATAAAAGGGGCAAGTCGTGGCTGACATGATCGCAGAGTTCACCGAACCAAACAACAAGGTGATTAGGATGTTAAAAAAGAATGATGAGTTCGCTTGGAAACTACATATAGATGGGTCGTCAAACGCGCATGGTAGCGGGGTCAGAATAGTCATATCAACTCCAGAAGGTGATCAGGTAGAATATGCCATGCAGTTTAACTTCAAAGCCACTAACAACTTGGCCGAGTATGAGACACTTTTGGCAGGGCTCGGAGTTTGTACGGCTTTAGGGGCGGATAAACTAGAAATATTCAGTGACTCGCAAGTGATGGTAAACCAAATTTTAGATGAGTATCAAACCAAGGACAATAACATGGCCGTATATTTGGGGATAGCCAAAATGCTAAGAAGGTTCAAGACGTATAGGATCACCCAGATCCCAAGGGAGAAGAATGAGAAGGCATGCGTTTTGTCAAAATTAGCGTCAGCTACTATCGGTGCACAATTAAAGACCATCCATGTTGCTTATCTTAAAAGGCCAAGCATCGAGGGAATATTTGGAGGATGGAACACTGCCAACAGAGGTAATTGAAGCAAAATGTCTCAGGTATAGTGCTACCAGGTACTCGATGGTCGGGAGAGAATTGTATAGAAGAGGATTCTCAAAGACCTTACGGAGGTGTGTCTACCTAGTGGAAGGTAGACGGATATTAAAAAGCATCCACATAGGAGTATATGGGAACCACTACGGAGATAAAATCTTGGCACACAAACCTCTAAGACAGGACTTCTATTGGCCGATGCTATTCCAAGATGCTCAAGTAGTCGCGGATCAGTATAGAGGTTGCCAGAGGGTAGCTAATGAAATAAAAAGGCCTCCTCGAGGAGTTGAAGAGCCTGTTATCACCTTGGTCGTTAGCCATATGGGGAATAGACTTGATCGGGTCGATGCCAGCTGCAACCAAAGATGGGGCAAAGCACGCCATTGTGGCTGTAGATTACTTTACCAAATGGGTCGAGGCAGAAACACTGGTGCATATAACCGAGCCAATACGATGAGTTTCATTAAGAAGAACGTCATCTACAGGTTTGGAATCCCAGACATGATAATCACGAACAACAAAACTCAATTTGACAGTGACAATTTCAGAAACATGTGTCAGGATTTTGACATAAATAATTATTATGCCACACCAGCTCACCCTCAGACTAATGGTCAGACAAACAGTAAACAAGATAATCAGCACACCCTGAAGGCAAAGCTAGACGCAAGGAAAGAGAACTGGGCAGACAAGCTGCATGAAGTTCTATAGGCATACTAAACCCCTTATTCACTAGTGTTTGGGACAGAGGCAATGATCCTGGATGAAGTAATTCATAACTCACCAAGAGTGCATCTCTTCCATCTTGAGTCAAATGTTGGTATGCTGAAACAGAACTTAGACGAGTTGGAAGAAAAAAGAGATATGTCAAGGGTAAGGACCGCGACCTATCAACAAAAGGCTGCTAGATACTATAACTTGCATGTTCGAATCAGAAGATTTCAACTTAGAGATCTAGTTCTGAGAAGAGTATCGCCCAGTACAAGAGATAAGTCAGCTGGGCTTTGGCGGATAAATCGGAAGGTCCATACCAGGTGGTCGGGTTGGCCGGACATGGGGTGTACCGGCTTACCCGACCAGAAGGAAGCGAGTTATTCAAGCCATGCAATGCTCAATACCTAAAGATGTTCTACCCCTAGGGGTCCCTCGGTTTTTCTTGTTTGTTTTTATTTCTTTAGAGATTGATTCACTTTGTTAGATAATTGTTTTATGTTTCCTTTTAGCATTCAATAAAAGCCTATTTGAGGGAACAATTTCAAAAATCAAGAATAGTGTTCTAAAACTTTGCTTTCGTACACAAAAGTAGTCTCGGGACACCTAGAAATCGCTCAATATCGATTGGGGGTGCCCGAGAGGCCCAGTGAGGGGGTTAAAAACATGTGTCTCAAAGGCAATGTACACTCACTGAGACTAACTGGGTACAATAAAGCACTGTTATGGCGCCTTCAGGTCATAAGCACCTGATGAGATACGGCAAGGGATAAGTATTTTTACTCAAAAAAACAGGTGCAATTAAAGTACTTGCTAAGTCAGTAAAGCACGAGATGCCCCGTTGCAACAAATCTTGATCAACAAACTATTGAGAGACGTCTCAATGATCAAATTGACATATAAAAGATAAGAGTTTATAAATTAGATACCATGTAAATGGGTTATAAAGGAACACTTCTTGACATAAAAGCAGCGAGATGATCGGGGGCTTGAGTAACCGATCGGCTGATCAGAATGGTTCCCTAGACTCTACCTATGTAAAGGCTATTACAAACCCTATCATATGAAGTTACTTGACCAAAGTCAGGACAATAGACTCAATATAACTTGGGTTAATGAACAGTCCTGGTCAAATTAGAGAAACTGGGTTAGTAATAATGCGTTCGAGTCTAGCATAACCAAAAGCAAACAGACAGCTGACCAAGAAATAGTTGTGACCAATTGCACCAGCATGGTCACAACTGAGTCAGTTATCCCGACATACAATTTAAGCTAACTCGTAGCAATAACCAAGGGAGATTTACGCTAGGCGATAGGATGTGATTGCAACCGAAACAATTAACTTAGACATGGCTTGACATGCATAGTTCAAGTTAATAAGCGGTCACAACTATTCATAAACCATTCAATTTTTAGATAACTATTGTTACCAGCTTAGGGCATGGGTTATCACTAATGCGTAGTGGGACGACCAATTCAAATGAAGTCACTAGTTTACGCAGAAACAACAAAAAGAATAAAGTTTATTTTATTTATAAAATATAGCAATTACAAGGCAGCAGTTACATTGGTAGCAAAACATGAGACTCTTAACATCTGGAGCGTTGGAAGAACCTCCAAGAGCAAAACTGCCTGGAGGGAGATCAACACCATAGTCCTGACTCAAGTCTTCAAAATCTGGCCAAGTGATACCATCCCTAGGCTCATCGGCCATGAAAGGGGAATAGTCCATACCCAGTAAGGGAAAAACATCACCCCTTTTGGTTCAGGCACCACTTTCTTCATTGGCATGAAAAACCACCAAAGAAGACTTTGAAGAAAGCTCCATATGCATGAGGAGAAGATCCTTCCCGATGGACCTGTATTAGGCCCTCCAACGAATCCTTTGATTCCTTATGGCTTCTAGGGACTCATCTTTGTGCCTCTTGATAGTTATTTCCCATTTACGGGTAGCCTTATCTGAGGACCTCCCCTTACCCCTGAAGAAAGCTTGAGTGGTGGTCAGCCCCCTCTCGAATTCCCTCAGCATAATGGTATCAAAGGCTGAGGATCTTTAGTAGCGGTTCACGTTCTGAACTTTGAGGGTCGACCTAGCTTCCTGAGAAAGTACCTCCATACTGACTTGTTGCTGCTCCAAGTCCTTGGCCAGGTGCTTATAGTGGATCTGAGCCTCCTCAGATGCCTACTGCATTTCAAGCATGATTTGTTGGGCAGAGGTAAGGGTGTCTTGGGTAAGCCGGGTCTCCTCCTGAGATTTCTTCCCTGTCGTCTCAGCCAAGATGGTCCTCGACTCAAGTTGAGCACTCTGCAATTCCACTTTGGTGACCCTCTTCTCTAACTCAGCATTCCTCGTAGTAAGCTGCCTGAAGGTTGCCTCAACTGCAGAAGCCCTACCCTGGACGTTGGCTATGGTCTTTATTAGGGGAAGCTTAGTCGTAGCATGGGCCCTCCGCTGCTCTTCGCACTGATTAGCTTTGGAAACACTGGCAGAGGAAGACTTGAGGGCATTATCTTTTTTAGCAAGAGCCTCCCTAGCCTCCCTCTAGTAACCATCGCCAATGTACCCCTCGCCGGTCGATATGGATATAAGCATTAAGAAGGGATCTGCCCGAGAATCTCTTGAGTAAAGGGGATGGAAGGATCCAGAAATTGGAGCATCCAGAATCATTGATAAGTTGAATCGGTCGTGGCTAGAGACAGAAGTAGTCAGAAGCACCACTGGAATGGTCGGGCCAATAATGTTCGGCGTCTTTGAGACCACAACACCCTCACCAGCCTAAGAGGCAGTTACAAGACTAGCTTCAAAACTCTACCCCTCGGGAGCTTGACCTTCACTTACACTATCCTTAGGGAGGGACCCAAGTGGTGTAAGAAGTGGAATATCCCTAGACTGGGCTGCTTAAGCATCCTTAACCAACTTAACTGTAGCACCAGTCCTTGACTTCAACACCGGTCCAAACAATTACTCCTCCGAGACATCGAGCATATCATCATCAATAAATCACTCCTCCGAGTTAAACTCCCCATCATCAGAGTCAGAGTCAGAGTCAGAGTCAGTGAAGACTATTTAGCCTTTATCAGAAAACTCCATTTGGGCCTTCCTTGCATGATGTGCTAGGAGCCCTGTGGGGGAACGATCAGATTGAACCTGAGAAGGTGAGAGACATGTTGGAGGCATTGTTATATTGTCGGCCTTAGTTGATTTAGATGGGACAGAAAAAGACGTCGAAACCATCCTATCACCCCTTTTCTTCTACTGCCGCTCCCTTAGAATCAACTCAGTTAGGGTCCTCTAATCATCCTCATCTTCTTCATCCAAAATAATAGGGCCAACTTCTGACTGAGATGGCAACAGATCAGTATCACTCGGAACCTCCACCCTTTTACTGATGGCCCCGGGGGCAGAAGATCCCTCCTCTATTTTGGCCACCTTGTTGACAGGGATCTTGTCATCAGACTCAGTCCTATAAGATTTGACCAAACTCGGTTCCTCCTGACTTCCCCTGTCCCTAGTGGTCTTATTTCAGCTCGATCTCTCCCTACTGTACCATTCACGGTCAGATCCCTCTATGGAAGATTACACCCGACCAGACCTATCTCTAGATGACCCCTTCCAACCGCATTAAAGGGGAGGGGGATCACTATTGCTTGCCACAATCTAGTCAGCTGGAACCATAGGGAAATCATGATTGGACTCATATACGTGCTCTACAAAGTCATGTTCAAGGGGAGCAGTGTCTTGAGCCACTTGATCAACAACCATTTTCCTACTCACTCGATCAAAATTTTTAGCCTTTTCGGTATAATCCTTTTCGATCTGCTCACCAATGACAATGTCCAGTTCATATACTGATAAGAAAGACATCACAAGAGATAATGAGCAAAAAAGGGAAAAAAATATAAGCAACCACCAGAAAGTTTAGAAACAAAGACTTACGACGCCTGCGTCAAGCAAATATCTCAGGAAAGAGTCCTAGTTCAATCAACTCCTTCTCTGAATATAGGCTGTGGCGGTCCTTGACCTCCTAAGGAGTCAAAGCCGCCTTAACAACCATGTCAGCCTGTACCCTGGTCATAACAGGCGCAATCTTGTTCCATGTTAGAACCCCATTCACCAGTCACGCAGCGGAAATCAATTTTAACATTTTTAATATAGATCGTAAACGATCTGGGACCAATGAACTTTGGATCATAATTTTTCGAAACTAATACATATAATACTATTACACTAATAAAATATATGTATATAAGGAAATTGAAATCGATACTAATCTTGTTAATGGGAAATTTGCTTAGGATGAGAAATTCCTATTAACACCCTCAATACCACTACCACGAAAGTGGTGGCCGGGGTCGGTACCGTTGATACCTGGCCTGTTAAGAGGTAAACGAGAGACTGGATCACAATAACAGTAAACAGGAGCTTTTATTATTGATTACTTGCTTCGAAATACAAATCACTCTCTTATATGCTCACAGTCTCTATTGGATTTAGGAAGGTGGTAACTCTGTGCTTGTCGATTAGTGGAAACAAAGGCGGCCGTGTTCTGAGTACAGAATTTAGGCATTCCCCTCTTCTTTTCTTCCTTTCTTTTATCTGTCATTTTTCTTCTGTTTATTTTTCTTCTGTCCTTTATGCTTGGCCCTATTTATCTTTGATCCAAGTAGATTTGAATTTGTTGATATCCCGCCATGATCCTGTAAATCCGTCTCCTCCTTATCGGGTGGGATCCCTTATTTAAAAGTGGTTGACCCCGAGTAAATTACGAAAACGATGATATTGTTAACGAAAACGAGTGTGTTTCCTTTTAGGAATCAAACTCTTGACTCACACGTATACAAAATTAATTATTGGTTACCACATAGATATGGTCTTGTATGTTATCGCGGCATGGTGTTTCATGGAGGACATCGAGCTAGTTGCCTGTCATCTCGTAGAACGAAGTAGATCCATTCCCTGACCCTTGGGAGCTTGAGGTGTCCCAGTAGACATTCTTGGGAGGTAGCCGAGGTAGTGTAGACTTAGGCGTGATTCCTCTTTTATGTCTAGCAGGGACAATAGGCTTCTTGAGAGGTTGGCAGGCTTCTCTCGAATGTCTCTTGAGCTTAGAGACTCCCCCTGGCATTCACGGGGCGGTTGAGGAGCTCAACCTCAGAGTCGAGGTTCCCCGATAGGTGGCCTGGAGAAGCCCGGGTTCCAGTATTCATGTGGAGGCACGTCCTGGTCGCGTCTAGCTTGTTTTCTGGTAGTTTTGAAGCCGGGCTGGCCCTCCCTGCTCCTGCGGTGTGGCTTTATGGTCTATCTGGGCTTCATGAACGTTGATTATGGGCTTTGACTTGTGGCGGGAAAGTGGAAATTTCTCTTTGACCCTGACCAAATTTTACTATTAACAGAAGTCCCCTCTAACTTGAACACCGGTGGTAGAGTTGGGGTTGGAGTCAAATTCCTTGTTTATTTGGAAAAATTTTCCGTTATAAAAATAATTAATGAGAGCGAAATCTTCTCATTAATTACCCAATATTGAATTTGAAACAGTGTTTTCTTTGAGGAAAAAACGGATTCAATACGGCTCCTTCTGTGGCTCCAGGTGATTTTTCCGAGGATATCGCCGACATCATTCCCCTTAACCTCTATTTAAACCAGTCCTTACTGTCACTCTCTTCACACTTTCTCAAATTTCAAATTTTTAGATTCCTTCTATCCTGCTTTCCTCTGCCGATTTCCCTTTATCTTCCGCTTACTTTCAAGTTCTTATCACCCATCAATGTCGAATTCCTTAGACAATATCGAAGCCTTGGTTGAGGGCACTGAAGGCTCTAACCTAGTTCCTTGTAAACGGGTGCGAGGAATTTTGAGTGACGAGGAATCTTCCTCGGTCCGCCAGCGTCGTCGTTCTAGTAGGAACGTCTCTATTGGCTCCAGCTTCTCGAACCAGCCCGACAACCCTCTAAACTTAGTTGATGAGGATTCTGATGCTGGGGAGAGAGTTGATGCTGTCGGGAAGGTTCAGGTTATAGTGGAGGAGCTTTCTTCAGCGACGACCCTTCCTTTCGAACCCAGGGTCATTCCCGATTCCACCATTGACCCTCAGTCGATTAGCCACCTTCGGGATAAGTACGGTATCCCTGACACCGTTTCTCTCATCATCCCCCACAGAAATTACGTCGTCTTCAGCCCGCCCAAAGGCTTACTTCCCATTCATTTCGCAGCCTTCGAGAGCGGGGTGAGGCTCCCTCTTCATCCTACACATCGGTGGGCTCTTAACGCCTTTCATCTGGCTCTGCTCCAACTAACGCCCTGCTTCTGGAGGCACCTAGTCGGCTTCCTCATGCTATGGAGGGAGCAGTTCTAGATGAGCAGCATAACTAGAGAGCCCGGGGTAGAGAAGCTTGCTTTCCTTTTCTAGATTGGGAGCCTGGCTGGGATCCCTTGGGGTCAATTTTATGCCAAAGCCAAGAACAAATTCAATTTTATCATCTTTGGGGTTTCAAGGAAAGGCCCCACTTGGAAAGAATAGTGGATACTAGCGGGGGGAGATTGGGGGAGTTCCGTTTTCATCGGCGGGCATGAGCTCATGGTCCTCACTGCATTCAGTGACAAACCCTCGTGGAATCGGGACTCCTTGCCCGCTGAGTCTGAGGCTGTGTTGAAGACCATCCTGGCCAAAAATTATTTGAATTTGAAGTTTCCAACTGCTGACCTCTACAGGGTGAACAAGTACATGCGGATCTCCGATGCTACTCCTCGTAAGTATCTTGCTCTATCACGCTTTTGGATTGTTGACTGGTTCAGTTCTGATGGTCTTAATCCTTTTCTTAACAGTGTTTGTTGTTGCCCCAGCTTCTCGTGAAGCCTGGCAAGCTAGGACCCCTCCTCTTCCTTCCAGATCGTCATTGGAAGCTTTCTCGACTACTTCGAAGAAGGGAGGGTCAACCGTTAGGGCTGCTACCTCGCTCGTTCCTGCTTCATCACCTTCTCAGGTGAAGTCCAAGATGGTTATTCTTGCGTCTCGGGCAGTAAAAGCTTTAAACCGAGGAGGGACTGTTTCCCAAGCCGCTGATACGTTTACCTCTACCCCCTCACCAATGGTTCCTGCTTCAACTGATGCTTCCCCAGTTATATTACCCATTTCTAACGATCCAACTGCATCTTGGGTAGTTCAGGTTCCAGGGATCCCGAGGCTGGTACTCTTGAGATCGCCCCCTCTCGCCTCCACCAGCAATCAAGCTCGGTGTGTCAGGACGATGTTCTGAAGCAATTCGTTGCATCCTGTCCATGTGGCGGGCTTTCTAGGAAGACCTCAATACCGGTGGACGACATGGTTACCAAAGGGTATGCTCTTCTAGCCGAGGTAATCGTCGCTTTTACTTCCTCATCCAGTAGCTTGATTTATCATTTCCTAACATGGATTCCCTTTGTATGCCTTCAAGTTTCAAGTAGCCATAGGACATCAAGTGGCTTCTCTCCACGATCGAGCAGCTAAGGCTGAGGCTGAGGCTGAGTGAGCCATGGGGTTGTTTGCACGGGCTTAAACCCTGGTCTAGGAGATGACCTCTAGCCAGAGGGGAATGGAAACACAACTGGCTGAGCTCCAGTGCGACCATGAAAGGTTGAAACGGGTCTTTGATCTGGAAACTCTCTAGTCGAAGTGACGAGCCAGCCAGCGGGATGACTGAAAGGGAGAGGCTCAGGCACTGGATGTCGAGAACCAAGCTCTGCAGCCCAAGTTACCAAGCTCTAGGCCGAGGTGGAAGCCTCTTTCAATGAGGGGTATTTCTATGCCTCCTTTCAGGTTACGGAAGCCCTTCCCCCCATTTGATCTCTTCAGCATCGTCGGCTGGGACAGAAAAGAGGTTATGTCACTGGCTGCAGAGATGTCTCACCCTAAAAATGATAGAGCAGGTCCTTTTACTGGGGAGGAAGCTGGGAAGCTATTTGAAGTGCCAGATCTGCCTCCCCTTATTTCTACTTTCCTAGCGTTTGGTCCTGTGGAATCCTTGAGGGGGGTCCAACACGAGGAGCTAGAAGGAGACCTTGCTGAAGCTCGAGATCCTTCTATGGTGCTCTCAATAGTAGAGTCAACAGAAGGCGGGATTATGCCCGAGTCAGTGGCCAGCCTTCTTGATGCAGCCATACCGCCTGAGGTTATGACGATGATCAATGAAGTCATGGAGGAGGACCCTGTTGATCCTGAAGCAACTGAGACGAATCCCTAGGAGGAGGTGGCGAAGGCGGTTGAGGCGGTAGATGCAGCTGACCAGGATGAGCTACCACCAGAGAGGAAAGCAGGGGACGAGGTTCATTCTATGGAAGAGGAGGCTGAAGGTCATCAGAAAGATGAAGAATTTTGAATTCTCTCTCTCGTAATTCATTTTGAATGCCCGGAAAAAGAGGGTGAGCATCCCATCTTTAACCGTGTTTGATTCTTTATCATTTCATTTTCTATTTTGTAGCCCAAAATCAGTGGTTGGGCTCTTTGCCTAATGTAGCCTTATTGGGGAATAGGCTCCCCCGTACATCAATAAATTTTAACTTTAGATCTAGTTCACACTCCGACTTGAATGTACTTACTTGATCTCCCTCTAGGTCCATCATTTATAGCAAATTGACTTATCTTGGGGGAAATAACAAGATAAGAACATTGTTTAAGCGTGAAAGCAAACAGCTAGCTCGGGCTTTCTGGCTATAAAGACTCGTAGCTCAACGTCTTTAGTCGATAGTCCCATAGTTTGATCGTAGGCCTGTTATAGTAAGCAACCACATATCAAGGGAAATTAGTAACCAGCAATAACTGGAATATTTAGAGTTTAAGTAAATCGAGCCCTCCGTCCCCGAGCCCCTTTAGAGGGTTGTAACCCGAGTAAGGCATCAAGTAAAGAACTGTTTAGCCCTCTTTTAGGCTATGGATCGGGAGGGCTTCCGTGCTTTTAAACTCGAATCTTTCTTGGGGGTGGTAGCCTGGCCAAGGCATCAAGATGGCTATCTTGCTATTTCCTTGTCTCGAGATCTGGATGGCAACTATGCTCTTACACTCAGATCCTTCTTGGGGGTGGTAGCCCGACCAAGGCATCAAGAGGGCTATCTAGCTATTTCCTGGTCTCGAGGTCTGGATGGCAACTATGCTCATATATTCAGACCCTTCTTGGGGGTGGTAGCCCGACCAAGGAATCGGGTGGGCTGCCTAGCTATTTCCTGGTCTTGAGATCTGGAAGGCAACTATGCTCTTACACTCAGACCCTTCTTGGGGGTGGTATCCCGACCAAGGCATCATGAGGGCTAGCTAGCTATTTCCTGGTCTTGCTATCTGGATGGCAACTATGCTCTTATATTTAGACCCTTCTTGGGGATGGTAGCCCGACCAAGACATCAGGAGGGCTAGCTAGCTATTTCCTCGTCTTGAGATCTTGATGGCAACTATGCTCTTACACTCAGACCCTTCTTGGTGGGGGTAGTGCCCGGTCGAGGCATCAGGAGTGGCGGAGGGGCTTTCCTAGCTTACCCCTGGTCTTGAGGTGATAATGTCGAATTTTCCATGTAGACCCAAATCATTGTAGGACATAGTTGAAGATGGAGAAAATAAGAAAAAATAGGCTTTATTGATACGAATGATGGAGTATATTATTATCGGGGATAAAAAGAAAACTAGGTGGAGGACGCCTGCTCACGAGTCCCCTATTTAAGGGTAGAACTTCCAAAAGGGATCTGCATTCCAAGTATGATCGATGAGTCGGCCATTCATATCCTCGAGTTTGTATGCCCCATTGCGGACCACTATTTTAACTAGGTATGGTCCTTCCCAGTTGTGCCCTAAGACCCCGTCTGACCTCCTCCTGGTATTCAATGTTACTTTCCTGAGAACTAGGTCCCCTTTTTAGAAGTTTCGGGCTTTTACCCTCCTATTGAAGTACCTAGCAATCCTGCTCTGGTAGGCTGCCGCCTTTACGACTATTCGATCTTGTTCTCTTCTAGAAGGTCCAAGCTAGCTCGGAGCTTATTTTCATTGCTCCCTGGTTCGAACTGTTAGACTCTAAAAGAAGTCAATTTATGCTCGATAGGTAAGACTGCTTCAACCCCGAAGGCTAAAGAGTAGGGTATTTCCCCGGTAGTTGTTCTCCTTATAGTGCGGTAATCCCAGAGGACCTCGGGGAGCTCCTCTGCCCATCTACCTTTCTTCTACTGTAGCTTTTTCTTCAATAGCTTCTTAATGGTTTTGTTTGTGGATTCCACCAGTCCGTTGGTCTGGGGGTGGGCTACCGAAGCAAATCGAAGGTCGATTCCCAAGCCTTCGTAAAAATCTTTGAACCGAAAATTGTCGAACTATTTTTCGAGGTCAGCTATAATGGCAAGAGGGGTTCCGAACTTGCAGACTACATTAGTCTTGATGAACCTTGTTGTGTTTTCTTTTGATATCTGGGAGAGCGGTCTGGCCTCGACCCATCTTGTGAAATAATCGATTGCCAAGATAACATGTTTGGCTTGACCCGGAGCAGTAGGAAGCGGCCCGATTAAGTTGACTCCCCACATAGCAAAGGGGTATGGTGAGCTAAGGGACGACAACCGCTACAGAGGAAGGTGACTCAAGTTTGCTGCCTTCTGGCAGGCCTGCTCTAAGCTCTTCTCATCTTGATGGATGGTTGGCCAATAATATCCCATGCGGAGAACCTGATATGCCAAAGCCTCCCTACCAGTGTGGCTCCCACATTCTCCGGAATGAACCTCTCTCAAAGCCCACTTGGCTCTTCAGGGTGCAAACATCGGAGCAGGGGAAGGGATCTTCCCCTCCGTTATAGGTGTCCATCCACCAAGCAATACCGGACCGAGAGTCTTTTGACTCTCTTAGCTTGGTCAGGCTCCCCGGGAAGTTTCCCATCCTGTAGATAACCCACTATCGGATCCATCCAGCACGGTTATCGATCCAAGGTTTAAGTTTTCGTACCTGTCATTGTGTTAGGTAGAGGAACCATTTTGAGAGGGACTCCATGGGGCAAGGTCTGGCCTCCATATGCAGCTATCTTGGCAAGTAGGTCAGCTCGATGATTTAGTTGTCGAGGTATCTACTCGATTTTGAATCCTTTAAATATGCTTTTAAGTTGTTGAACCAATTTCAAGTAGGCGATCATATTATCCTCTTTTGCCTGGTAATCCCCGGAGACTTGGTTAACCACGAGCGAAGAGTTGCTCTTAACACTCAGGTAATCAACCTCGGGCTCTACGGCTGCCCTTATTCTAGCTAAAAGGGCTTCGTACTCTACCTCATTATTCATGACTTTAAATTCAAACCTGAAATAGTGGCAGCACTCAGCTCCTTCTGGGTCGATTAGGACTATGCCCGCTCTTCCCACAGCTTGCCCGAAAGCTCCATCAGTGTAGAGGATCCACCACTCGTAACCCTCCGGCCATCTGCCAGATTCTGGAATCCTCTCAGAGGCTACATTTGTTACCGCAGAGGTTGCTTGGCCTTGAGAGCTCTGCCACAAAGTTCACTAATGCCTGAGCTTTTATTGCGGTTCTAGGCTTGTACCTTAAATCAAACTGGGTAAGCTCCAGTGCCAAACCAGCCCTCCGGAAACATCTGGCCTTTGTAAGAATTAACAGAAGGGTTGATCTGTCACCATTGCTATTGAATGGGCGTGGAAGTAGGGGTGAAGCTTCATTGTCGAGGTCACCAAAGCATAAGCGAGTTTCTCCAACAATATATAGTTCTTTTCGGGCTTGGTTAGAGCGTGACTTACGTAGTAAATAGGCCGTTGGACCCTATCCCCGTATTCCTTGACCAAGGCCTTGCTCACGGCGGTTTCTAAAAAGGTCAAGTAGATTTGAAGCTCTTCTCGAGGACTTGGCTTTACCAGCAGTGGAGGGCTTGATAGGTGTATTTTCAAGGCTTGAAAAGCTTGTTCACTTTCCTGATCCCATTTCATGTTTCTCCCATGCTTGATGGCTTTGAAGAATGGTAGACACTTGTCGATAGACCTAGAGATGAATCTATTGAGTATTGCTACTTGTCCGGTCAAGGCTTGAAACTGTTTAAGAGACGTGGGGGATTCTAGATTCAGAATAGCCATGATCTTTTATGGGTTGGCCTCTATGACTCTCTCATGGACATGAAGCCCAGAAAATTCCCTGCAGTTACCCCGAATACGCATTTGGAAGGGTTCAACCTCATCTGGTTCTTCCTTAGGATCGTGAAGGTACTACGAAGATCGTCCAGGTGGCCTTCGGAGGTTGAAGACTCGGTGATCATGTCGTCGAAATACACCTCCATTGACCTCCCGATTTCAGGCTTGAACAACCGATTTATTAGCCGTTGAAAAGTAGCTCCAGCATTCTTGAGCCTGAAAGGTATCACCTTGTAGCAGTACAAGCCTTGCACTGTGATGAAACTGGTCTTTTCCTGGTCCGTGAAGTGCATCATAATCTGATTATACCCGGAAAATACTTCCATAAATCTCAGGAGCTTGTTTCCGGAGGTAGAATCGACCAGCTAATCAATTTTTGGCAGAGGGAAGCTGTCCTTCGGGCATGCCCGATTGAGGTCCGTGTAGTATACACACATGCGCCACTTTCCATTTGCCTTTGTGACCATGACCACGTTGGCGATCCACTCGGGATAAAGTGTTTCTCGAATGAAGCCCCTCCCGGGTTAGTTTGTCCACCTCTTCCTGAACCGTAACATTTCTTTCGGTGTTAAAGTGGCACATTTTTTGTTTAGTGGGTTTGAAGGTTGGATCCACTGCCAATCAATGAGTAGCTAATGCCATTGGGATTCCTGGCATCTCAGCATGACTCCAAGCAAAAATGTCGTTAAACTCTGTGAGGAGCTTAATCAAACCCTCTTTCACTCCCGACTCTAGGGTGGCTCTTATTTTGACAACCCTCGAGTGATCACCCACTCGGACAGGGATCTCTTCTAGCTTATCCTTTGGATGGCTGCTGGCCCATTCCCTTCTCTGTTCCTCTATGTCAGGCATTATGAAGTCGTCTTCAAGGTGATCGGTGGACCCTGCATCTCCTAGGTTTAGTACAGGGGTTTCCCTGTATTGGATTGTTGTCACCTGGGTGAGTTGTTTAGCTAGAACTACTGGGTTGGCCGACACTACGTAGCATCTCCTGGCTACTTGCTGATCACCCCGAACTTCCCCCACCTTGTCTCTTACTGGGAACTTCAGGATGTTGTGGTAAATGGAAATGACCCCTTTCAAGGATGATAAAAATGGTATCCCTAATATTGCATTATAGGTCGATGGGGTATCCACCACTACGAAGTCGGTCATGATATTCTACTGGAGAGGTGTGGCTTCAATGATCACTGGTAGGATTTTTGATCCCACGGGTGTGATTGAGTCCCCAGTTAACCCATATAGCGGGGTAGTGCAGCTATTGTAACACCACTGTTTCAAGTTTAGCTTTTCCAAGGTATCTTTAAATAGGACGTCAACGCTGTTACATGTGTCGATGAGCACACGGTGTACCATGCAGTTGGTAATTTGTAACATCATCACCATAGGGTCATCATGAGGCTACACGGTGTTGTCGACATCTGCTTCGGTGAAAATGATCTGTGATAGTTGGGAGGGGTTGGTCGGTCTCTGGTCGACCTTAAAGATATCCCGTCCTTCGTCCGTACGAGGGACTTTCCACGCATGGTTTTTCTTGGAACTGTTGGAGGTGCCGACCAGAGTAGGCCCCCCGCTGATGGTATGTATTATCTGGATCTGTTGCATCAGGTCTGCCTGCTCCTCTTTCCTTTTCTCGATATGTTCTCGGATCTCGGCTTGCACTTCCCTTCCAATCTGAATACCTTCGGCGAGCAATCGAAGGCCGACGTTTTCTACTAAGGTCACCGCTTGTTGGTCAAGCTTGACCTGATTTCCCAGATGGGGATCCAGAGCCCGTACAATGGCTAGCTGGGCTAGAACCTGGCTATGGATACCGAATTTTCTCCCTTTCTTTGGGACCTTTCGTGTTGACGCAGCAGAAGGTTGTCCTTGTGAGGAGCGGAGCCTCATGATTAAGAAAAATCACAAACTTTTGAATATAAGAATGGTGGTGTGAGAGTTTCCCACATATGGCACCAAAAAGTGTTAACGGGAAATTTGCTTAGGATGAGAAATTCCTATTAACACCCTCAAGACCACTATCAAGAAAGTGGTGGTCGGGATCAGTACCGTTGATACCTGACCTGTTAAGAGGTAAACGAGAGGCTGGATCGCAGTAACAGTAAACGGGAGCTTTTATTATTGATTACTTGCTTCGAAATACAAATCACTCTCTTATATGCTCACAGCCTCTCTAGGATCTAGGAAGGTGGAAACTCTGTGCTGGTCGAATAGTCGAAACAAGGGCAACCGTGTTCTGAGTACATAATTTAGGCCTTTCCCTCTTCTTTTCTTCATTTCTTCTATATGTCGTTTTTCTTCTGTTTTTTTTTCTTCTGTCTTTTAGGCTTGGCCTTATTTATCTTTGATCCAAGTAGGTTTGAATTTACTGATATCCCGCCATGATCCTGTCAATCCGTCTCCTCTTTATCAGGCAGGATCCCTTATTTAAAAGTGGTTGACCCCGAGTAAATAGCGGAAATGATGATATTGTTAACAAAAACGAGTCTGTTTCCTTTTAGGAATCAAACTCTTGACTCACACGTATACTGAATTAATTGTTGGTTACCATATAGATATGATCTTGTATGTTATCGCGGCATGGTGTTTCATGGAGGACATCGAGCTAGTTGCCTGTCATCTCGTAGAATGAAGTAGATCCATTCCCTGACCTTTAGGAGGTTGAAGTGTCCCTGTAGACATTCCAGGGAGGTAGCCGGGGTAGTGTAGATTTAGGCGTGATTCCTCTTTCATGTCCAGCAAGGACATTGGGCATTTGGAGAGGTTGGTGGGCTTCTCTCATATGTCTCTTGAGCTTGGAGACTCCTCCTGGCAATCACGGGGCGATTGAGAAGCTCGACCTCAGAGCCGAGGTTCCCCAATAGGTGGCTTGAAGAAGCCCGGGTTCCAGTATTCGTGTGGGGGTTCGTCATGGTCGAGCATAGCTTATTTTCTGGTAGTTTTGAAGCCGGGTCGACCTTCCCTGCTCCTGCGGGGTGGCTTTATGGTTTATCTGGGCTTCATGAACGTTGATTATGGGCTTTGACTTGTGGCGGGAAAGTGGAAAATTTCTCTTTGACCCCAGGCCAAATTTTACTATTAACAAATCTGGAGAAGATATTAAAAGCTTACCAACGTTAGGAGGCTCATTCTTTTTTTGATATGCTACTGGTCTATACCACTGATCTTCCTCACTATATCCCGGGACTGATAACTGCGTGTGGAAGCGTCACGATCTCAAGAACTTGAATGGAGGATAAAAGAAACTTTAGAAAACAACAATTGTTTTCTTCTTGTAGTTTCACACACAGAGAGAGCTTTTTTCTGTTTCTTAGTTGTGATTTTAAAAAAAAAATCCACGACATGTATCTTTCAACCAACCAAAAATACTCTCTTCTCTCTTTAATATGTGCGTTTCATGCACACACTAATTGCATTTAAGCAAATTGTTCACTGATGTGTTTCACACACACACTAACGATTAATATGATTAATTACCTCCAATTGTTGGAACCCTGTTCACCGGTTACGCAACGAAACTAGGTTTTAATTTTTTTTAATACAGATCATAATCTGTATCTGAGACCAGTGAACTTGGGATTGTATTTATTTTTCAAAACTAATACATACAATATGTAAACACAGGAAATTGAAATCGATATAATCATAAGAAGAAAAACTTACCAACGTTTGGAGGCTCCTTCACTTTACGATGTGCTCCTGTCTGAACCACTCGATCTTCCTTGCTATCTCCCGGAACTGGTAATTACGTATGGGCGTATCACTGTCTCAAGAACTTGAATGGAGGATGTAGAGAGATACCTTAAAGAAAATATTTCTTCAATATTAATACACAACACTTGAACAGTATCACACATATGCGTCTCATGCACATGAAGCTAAAAACAATTAGTTGATGCGTGTTGATGTGGTGTTGTTTCACGTGCACCATCAATTTGCCTTCCTTTAATTGCTTTTATTGATACACGCAAGTTGCTTTTTTTTTTCTTTTTTAAACCAAAAAAACTTGTTGAATGTTTTATGTTTGTATTTCATTGATTCACGCACACACAAGTTTGCATCCTATGAAAATACTGTATGCGTTCTCATCAAAAATTCAAACACCACAAATACAAATTGAATGGCCGATGGTGTCATGTGCATCTCTTTCTTATGTTGATTGTGTTTTATCTTATTTAAATATTTTATATATATATATATATATATATATATATTTATTGATAAAATTAATCAATTTCAATCTTTTAAGATATCATATATCTTTAAAGATATTACTCAATTTATTTTGAATTCAAACTCTTTAAATTCAAAAATTAAATATCTAATTTATTAAAAATAAAATAATCAAATTATTTTATCTTTAAAAAATTAAATATCAATCAACATCCTCCAAATAATGATTAATTAAACAATTAAATAATCTAATTATTTAATTTACATAATCATTAATATTCATTAATTAAATAATCTCATTATTTAATTAATTTCCGAATAAATACGTATCACTTTCGTAACACAATTAATTGGATAATCCAATTAATTAATCGTGACCTTTGTTACCTAAATCGATCGAGCTAGAAAGGGGACCTAATGGACCCACAACATTTTGAGCTCTAATAATGCTCGGAATCATTAATTAATATTCCTTAATTATTAACTCCAGTGTTATTCCACTAAAAACCCGAAGCTGCACTCTCTCAACTGTAGACGCTTTTACATAGACCGATACAACTCGATGTCCATCGATATAGCTATTATACATGATGTGATCCTCTACAGTAGTTCATAATTAGAGTTGGGTCATAATGTCTGCTATACCTCTCTAATTACATATATCCTTTAAGTACCGTTGATTCTCCAATGGACAATAAATCCTATTTCCTTACGGAATTAGGATAGCGCTCATATTGTCTAAGCCCTGAATTAACCCTTAAGGGAATTACCGTCTACTTCTCACAAGAAGAAGTGGATTCCACTATTATGTACAAACCTTCCAAGCCACAAGCCAAACCGTAATCCCAACATACGGAGTATATTGATCAGGAAATGTATCTGACCTCACCAATGGTATATCAAAGACCATGATTTAACCTGAAGGAATCGATAAGACACTCAGGATTAAGATTACCCACATATAGCCATCATTAGTTGATATATATGAATCTCATCGATAAACAGATCTTGGTGAGAGATTCATATAGATCACGACCCAGTCCTATATGATCACATCATACATGGTGCCTCAATTCCTATATCTCATATGAATGATTCAGAATAGAATCATCGTACATTACGAAATGGACTGCAGCTATAGATTAACCATAAATAAAGTATCAAACTTTATTTGCTATCTATGGACTCTTTAGATTGAACGTCTCTTACTGTATCCATCCATATATGACACTCATATACACAGTTCGAGATTACATCTGACAATCTTAGATGTTAAATATATGCACAAGTTTATAAAATAAATAATATAACAAGAATGAATTGAACTTTTCTTTTTATTTATTTCATAAATACATTTACAAATTACATCTTTAGGGCATAAACCCCAACAATCTCTCACTTGCACTAAAGCATGTGATGCATGTCTCGTAACCCTAGACCATCTAGGTAACCCAAAAAGACTTTAGCCGGTAAGATCTTCGTAAGTGGACCAACATGATTGTCTTGTGAGGCTATCTTGGTGACGATCACATCTCCTCTCTGCACTATCTCTCTAATGAGATGATACTTTCTCTCTATATGCTTCCCTCTTTTATGGCTTCTTGGTTCTTTAGAATTAGCCACAGCACCACTGTTATCACAATAAAGTGTGATGGGAATATCCGAATCTTAAACAACTTCCAGATCACTCAAGAACTTACACAACCAAACAGCCTCTTTAGCAGATTCACAAGCGGCTACATATTCGGCTTCCATGGTGGAGTCAGCAATGCAAGATTGTTTGATACTTCTCCATATAATGGATTTCCTAGAATCCCTGTCTGACTGAAAATTAGAATCTGTGTATCCTAACGGGATCAAATCCTGCCTGGAATACACTAACATATAGTCTCTCGTTCTTCGAAGATACTTGAGAATTGTCTTGACAGCGACCGAATGATCCAATCCTGGGTTAGATTGGAATCTGCTGACTACTCCCACTGCATAGCAGATGTCCGGTCTTGTGCATAACATAGTATGCATGAGACTACATACTGTCGATGCATAGGGCACACGTCTCATATCCTCAACTTCTTGAGGTATCTTAGGACACTGTTCCTTAGACAAGTGAACTCCATGCTTGGAAGGTAAATTACCTTTCTTGGAGTTTTGCATCAAAAATCGTATAAGAATCTTGTCGATATATGATGCCTAAGACAGTGCTAATAGCTTGTTCTTACGATCCCTTATAAGCTGGATCCCAAGAACATAACTCGTATCTCCCAAATCTTTCATTTGGAATTGACTAGCCAGCCAACCCTTTATATCAGACAACACTCCCACATCATTCCCAATGAGTAGGATATCATCTACGTATAGGACCAAGAAAACTACTTTCTTGTCAATGATACGCTTGTAGACACAAGACTTATTAACGTTCTACTCGAAGCCATAGGTTTTGATCATATCATCAAACCTTATGTTACAAGATCTAGATGCTTGCTTAAGTACATAAATGGACCTTTGCAACTTGCAAACCTTTTGCTCTTGATCTGGGGACATGAATCCCTATGGTTACATCATATAAATGCTCTCGTCAAGATTGCCATTCAAGAATGCAGTCTTGACGTCCATTTCCTAAATTTCATAATCGAAATAGGCAACAATGGATAAGAGAATCTAATAGACTTAAACACGGCTACTGACGAGAAGGTCTTTTCATAATCGACCCCCTCTTTCTAGGTATAACCCTTGGCTACTAGCCTTGTCTTGAAGGTCTCTACCTTCCCGTCTACTCCTCTCTTTCTCTTGTAGATCCACTTACACCCTATAGGTTTTACCCTATCCGGTAAGTCTATAAGATCCCAGACTGAGTTAGAGTACATGGACTCCATCTCGAGATTTATGGCTTTAAGCCATTCCCCTTTATCAAGATCTTCCATTGTATTCTTAAATGTCAACAGATCATCCACACTATCAGCAGAGACAACACCTTGTCCCTCACATATACCTAAATAATGTTCAGGTTATCTCACAACCCTCTCACTACATCTAGGTGGTAGTGTATCCTGATCAGGAACCATCTGATTCTCAGATGTTTATGGATCAACAACTCTTATTGATGAAACACTAGTCTCACCAGGCTCACCATGCTCCAACTCATTTAATATAATCTTATAACGAGGTTTATGGTCACTAATGTAATTGTCCTCAAGAAACGTTGCATTTGTCGATACAAATACTTTGTTTTCTTTAGGACTATAGAAGTGTCCACCTCTGGTTTCCTTGGAGTATCCTACAAACAGGCAGACAACAGACTTATAGTCTACCTTTCCAGTTCTGTTCTTCAGCACTTGTGCTGGACACCCTCATATGTGGAAATGTCACAAACTAGCTTTACGACCATTTCGCAGCTCTAGGGGAGTCTTAAGAACAGATTTGGATGGCACTACATTCAAAATGTATGCCGCTATTTGTAACACATATCCCCAAAAGGAATTTGGTAATGATGAGAAACTAGTCATAGATCTCACCATTTCCGTCAGGATTCTATTTCTCTTCTCTGCTACACCATTTTGCTGAGGTGTACCGGGAGCTGTGAGTTGGGAAATTATCCCATGCTCAACCATGAAGTCTTCAAACTCTTGGTCAAGGTACTCACCTTAACAATCCGATCGTATTGACTTGATAGTCCTACCTAATTGATTCTCAACTTCAGCTCATAATTCTTTGAACTTTTCAAATTTTTCCGACTTTCGTTGCATCAGGTAGACATATCTATATCTTGAGTAGTCATCTATAAAGGTGATATATTACTCATAACCACCCCTAGCTTTAACATTCATTGGTCTGCAGACGTTTGTATGTATAAGCTCTAGCGGTTCTTTAGCTCTAAGCTCTTTTCCAGTAAAAGGTCTCTTCGTCATCTTACCTTCTAGACAAGATTCACAGACAGGTAAGGTGCCAACCTTTAACTTACTTTAAAGTCCTCTTTTTACTAATCTGTCTATCCAGTCAAGGTTAATATGACCAAGCCTTAGATGTTAGAGATACGTGTCATTATCAGGAGAAGTCTTATGTCGTTTAGTTTTTGGTTTTTCAACCTTAAATATTTCGGTGTTGAGCAGTGTAGTATGTATTAACGGTTTTAACACACAAATTGTTTTCATTAATTCCTGAACAAATATACAGACCATTCTTTCCAATAATAACAGACTTATTATTAAAAGAAACAAAATATTTTTGTTCTAACAACTTAGAAACGGAAATCAAATTCCGTGTAAATCCAGGAATATAAAATACATTGTTCAACAATTTATAATTATTACAAAAATGTAATCTAATTACGCCCACTGCTAGTGCCGACACGACATCCCCTGACCTCATACTCATTGAGAAGGCTTGCTCCTCTAGCTGTGTCCAAGAATCAATCCATTGTAAAGAAGAACAAACATGGTTAGTGGCCCCTGAATCAACTATCAAGGGTAAAGAATCATCTTCCACTAAACACGACTCAAGAACAAGTAAATCATATTTACTTTTCTTGCCCTTCTTTTTCCCAGTGGATCTCTTTCTCTTCTTATTATTAGAGTAAGATGGTTCAACAATATTTGCCTCATCGGTCTTGCCCTTGTTGTCCTTAGTTAAGGACTCAAAGGTAATGAGCTCATTGAGCAACTATGTGAGATTGAACCTTAACTTGTTCATCTCGTAGTTGCTCTTAAACTGATCGAAACTCTTTGGAAGAGTCATCAATATGATGCTCACTTGACTAGGTTTGTCAATGGCCCCGACATTGACTTCCGCCGTGTTGAAGTAGGAAATCATGCTCAAGACATGTTCCCGAACGAATAGCTTCATGTCACTTTTGCTCGGAGGCCTGCCCGAACATAACTTACAATGACTCCATGATTTCGAATGCTAAAGTTATTGCTTCATGCTTTATGACAAGCACGTCTGTCATAGAAGCCAAAAGATATGTTCGGGTCTTCTCATCAGATGAGACCCATCGCTCGTATGCCTCACAAACAATTCGTGTGGCGTTGGCAGTAGGCACTGGAGGACATTCCTCCGTAAGCACAAACTTGAGGTCTTTGGTGACCAATATTGCATTAATGTTAAGTTTCCACTTAGTGTAGTTATCACCAGTTAATTTGTCGTTTGCGAAAATTTGAATTAATGCAGAAGACATTATTGTTGAAGTAAATAAAACATTCATTCATTCATTCATTTAAAAAAAGTGTGAGTGCTTTGACATAAATTTAAACATGATGCATGAACATGTTTAACGAACTACAACTACCCTAAAACTAGTTGCTATACCACGACAATCAAACATACCACAAAGAAGTGCCATATTAGGGTCGGTCAAGTCTTTGCATGTTGGACCGAGACATTCTCAATCAAATAATATTCTAGAATAACTCTTATTCCATATCATTCAGCCATCGTTTATTTAGTCAGGTTTATAATTAACAAACTTAATCAAAACCTTCGTGAGTGTAACCCACCATTTTGGATCTCGCGAGCTTAACTTGAGAATTGCCGCCCCGAAACACCCTTAGAAATCCTATCCGTTAGAAAGTCAACCTTGGTATTGACCTTTGTGGAAACCCTCCTTAGGGAAGACGAAAGCAAAGCTGTCACGAGGCCCCACTCGGATCTCACGGTGTTGAACTAATGATGGAGACCGCGGGATATATATGTCATTTATCCCTCTCCCACTCACTATTTTAAAACCAGGGTTTTCTATTATCCGTTAATGCACCTAGATTCTACAGGATTAAACGACTAACTTTAATCAAGTTATCTAGCAAATTAACTAATTATAACCAAATTCTAATTAACTAATAAATTATTAAAGATTTTTAATAATTAAAAATCTAATCTATTAGTTAACACTCTAAGCTTCAGTAAACTATTTACTAAGGTCATATTATTATGATAGTGTTTACCAAGTTTTAACTATTAAAACTCTAACACTTTATTCGGATCATTTATTATTAAGTTATTAATCAAATTAATCCTAATAAATGACCCTATTAATTTAATTTTTTAAACACTTTAATAATTAAATTAATATTAATGAGTATTGCCAAGTTTTCTATCCATTTAAAAAAAAACTAATATCATTATTCATAGTCATTTATGTATTTATCCATTTTAATCACATTAAAAAAATACATAAAGTATCAGGCTATGATGCATGTATGACATATCAAATATATTTGTGTAGACACATCTAATCTAAATGACATACGTATGTATGACAATACTTTTATCATCACATAATATAAAGCATACATGAATTGACCGAGTTCTGTGGATTATTTAACTTAAAAATTTGGAATCTAAAATTACAAAAAAAAATCCCCAAGGCATTCTTTGGTCTTCTAGTAACTTCAGTTATCTTCCAATCTCTTCAGGTCACTCTGATTCATCTCATGAATCCGAAACGGAAAATCTACACGGAACGCACTAGGCAACACTTAACAACGGAACCGTGCGTGAACAGTACCGTGTGAACAGTGTCAGTGAACAGTGCCGTATGAACAGTATCCAGTGAACAGTGCGGTGAACAATAACGTGTTTTCAGTTCTTCGTTTACAGGTTATAATTATATTTATTTACAATACAATAACAGTAAAAATAAAAAAAATAAAAATTATACAACGTATAAACCCTAAATCCACAGTACCTTAAAAATTTACAATCAACCATGTTTAAATTAAACAATTTAATTATAAACATTCATACAATCATAAAGATGGTGCCTGCACATTCATACCTATAGGAGCATCGAAAACAATTTCCTTTTCCGAAAAATAAACCTGCTTCTAATACCAATTGTTGGAACCCCGTTCACCGGTTACGCAGCGAAACTAGGTTTTAATTTTTTTTTAATACAGATCATTATCTGTATCTGAGACCAGTGAACTTGGGATCGAATTTATTTTTTGAAACTAATATATACAATATGTAAACACAGGAAATTGAAATCGATATAATCAGAAGAAGAAAAACTTACCAACGTTTGGAGGCTCCTTCACTTTACCATGTGCTCCTGTCTGAACCACTCGATCTTTCTCGCTATCTCCCGAAACTGGTAACTGCGTGTGGGCGCGTCACGGTCTCAGGAACTTGAATGGAGGATGTAGAGAGATACCTTAAAGAAACTCTTTCTTCAATATCAATACACAACACTTGAACAATATTACACATATGCGTCTCACGCACATGAAGCTAAAAACAATTAGTTGATGCGTGTTGATGTGGTGTTGTTTCACGTGCACCATCAATTTGCCGTCCTTTAATTGCTTTTATTGATACACGCACGTTGCATTTTTTATTTTTTTTCTTTCTTAAACTAAAAAAAACCTGTTGCATGTTTTATGTTTGTATTTCATTGATTCACGCACACATAAGTTTGCATCCGATGCAAACACTGTATGCGTTCTTATCAAAAATTCAAACACCACAAATGCAAATTGAATGGCCGATGGTGTCATGTGCATCTCTTTCTTACGTTGATTGTGTTTTATCTTATTTAAATATTTAATATATATATATATATATATATTTTGATAAAACTAATAAATTTCAATCTTTTAAGATATCATATATCTTTAAAGATATTAATCAATTTATTTTGAATTCAAACTCTTTAAATTCAAAAATTAAATATCTAATTTTAAAAAAATAAAATAATCAAATTATTTTATCTTTAAAAAATTAAATATCAATCAACATCCTCCAAATAATGATTAATTAAACAATTAAATAATCTAATTATTTAATTTACATAATCATTAATATTCGTTAATTAAATAATATCATTATTCAATTAATTTCTGTATAAATACGTGTCACTTTCGTAACACAATTAATTGGACAATCTAATTAATTAACCGTGACCCTTGTTACCTAAATCGATCGGGCTAGCAAGGGGACCTAATGGACCCACAATATTTTGAGCTCCAATAATCATCGGAATCATTAATTAAACTCTTTAATTAATTCCTTGATTATTAACTCCGGTGTTATTCCACTAAAAACCCGAAGCTACACTTTCTCAACTTTAGACGCTTTTACACAACCGATACATCTCGGTGTCTATCGATATAGCTATTACACATGGTGTGATCCTCCACAGTAGTTCATAATTAGAGCTGGGTCCAAATATCCATTACACCCCTCTAATTACATATATCATTTAAGTACCGTTGATTCTCTAATAAATAATAAATCCTATTTCCTTACGGAATTAGGAGAGCGCTCATATTGTCCAAGCCCCGAATCAACTCTTAAGGGAACTACCATCTACTTCTCCCAAGAAGGAGTAGGTTTCACTATTGTGTACAAACCTTCCAAGCCACAAACCAAACTGCAATCCCAATATACGGGGTATATTGATCAGGAAATGCATCTGACCTCACCCATGGTATATCAAATACAACGATTTAACCAGAAGGAGACGATAAGACACTCATGATTAAGATCAACCATATATAGCCATCATTAGTTAATATATATGTATCTCATCGGTAAACGGATCTTGGTAAGAGATTCATATAGATCATGGCCCAGTCCTATATGATCACATCATACAAGGTGCTTCCATTCCCATATCTCATATGAATAATTCAGGATAGAATCACCGTATATTACGGAATGGACCGCAACTATAGATTAACTGCAAATAAAGTACCTAACTTTATTTGCTTTCTATGGGCTCTTTAGATTGAACGTCTCTTACTGTATCTATCTGTATATGACACTCATATACACAGTTCGAGATTACATCTGGCAATCTAGGATGTTAATATGCACAAGTTATAAAATAAACAACACATCAAGAATGAATTGAACTTTTCTTTTATTTATTTCACAAATCCATTTACAAATTACATCTTTAGGGCATAAACCTTAACATTCCGTAGCTTGGGGCTATAAAAATGCCTTGAGACACTGCTTCGGTTTAGCCGATGGGCAGAATCAGCCACCACGACCTCACCCCAGTCTCCACAGACAAAGAACTAGTTGTTCTTCCAGTACTTGTTGGAAGAGGGAAACCCCTAGATGAAACCTTTGTGGTCTTTATGCATGGGAGGAGCAGGTTTTTCCTTGTAACCATGGGGAATCCAGCTCTTCGGTGACATCGATTGGAGATAAAAAGTCTCGCCCGTATCAAACCGACCCAAAGTATAAAAGTTGCGTATCTCTTGGGGGGTCGGGGGGTATTTTGCCCCAATCTGCTTCCACAAATGCTATAAACTGATCAACACCAGGTATAAGTTGGGGGTCAGCTGAGCAGGGGCAACACCCGCATTTGTTAAGAACTGGGCGATGAAAGGTTGTAAGGGGAAAGTGACCCCAAAAGACAGCATGGCCCCATAAATCGCAACTGTACCAAGAGGCGGATTCCATACTGAGTGTTTTCCACTATAGGATAATCGCACCAAACGAGGGAGGTCGAACCGATCCTTAAACTTCACAAGTTCCTCATCACCATATTTATCTCGAAGTCGAAGGCGCAAGGATGGTCCGTCGTAAATCTTAGCATGCGAGCCCGCCGTTCCCTCGGGACATCCTTCATTTTCAATGTCCGTGAGACTATCATTATGTCGTTCATAAGACGAGTGGTTTCATTGGGAGAAGCCCTGGAAGTTTGCCTTGTTGTCTTTGACATATCTGAATAAACACCAACAGAAGTGGAACCAAGAGGGTTAGCAGAGGAAGGAACAAACCCGAGGAGGGCCATAGAATAATCTACATTCAAATCGATAAGTTGAAATGAAGAAATATAACCGTGAAAACGACCCTAACGTATGGATTCAGGCCTAGCAATATTCTCATTATCACTAGCCTTAATGGCATGCATAATAAGTTCAAAATATCTGAAAGTTCCCTATAAAGTGTATGTCTATAAACCTAGAGAGAATGGGGGTTGAATAGGTTTTAATCAAGTTAATTACCAATTTTTCTTGATTAGTCAGTATTCAAATTCACTCAACAAAACAAATATACAAAATCAAGTGTAAAGTTCGGAATAATAAAGAACACTTGATTTATACGTGGAAACCCTCCAAATGGAAAAAACCACGGGTTGTTAAGTGAGCCACATTCGATCGCAGAAATCCACTATATGAGTGAACAGTTACACCCTCAAGTGATGCTCGGACTCTCACTCTCGACAACCTCAGGCTATGGCCACTACCACTCACCACTCTTGATTCTGTCCCTAGTGATATCCCCTGATCCACTACTCTTGGCGTGAACACCTCCTACTCTACCCATCGGGCCTTTTACAGTGGATACCTGACCAATTGCTTGCCAACCCACCCTTGGTTGCAAGGCTTCTCTTGCTTGTGCAACTACACACCGAAGCCACAAGACTTTGACTCTATGAAGAGTATATGGTCTAAGTGAAATAATCAACGAATGCTTAATGCAAAATATGTTAGACCAAACATACAATGCTTAACTAGATGTAGATAATGCAATACAACAACCTAGTTATCAAACAATGCTTACATGCCTATACATAAGGACTCAATTAGATGCAAAAGGATTCTAGTAACCTAATTGTCAATAAAAGTCCAACCAACACAAGTTGTCACAACATCTAATCAAGGGTAATATTTTGCAATCAATAAATGAAATCAATGAGGCATAAACAATAATGTCTAAATGCAATGCATAAAGACTTAACTAGATATGGATATGCAATATTACAATCTAGTTATCAAACAAAGCCACTTTAACAAAAGTTGTCAACAAACATGGCATGGTCAATAAATGCAATCATGAAATGCAATCAACATGACCTAATTAGCTAGATGGCAAATATGTCCTAAATGCTATATATCAACAAACAAACTCAATCATATTATCAAGACTCATAAATATATGCAATAAAGCAGAGTCTAGGTATTTAATCAAACAATAAATACCTAATCTAGAGTAAGAAGAACAATAAATGATGTTCAATGAAGTTCTTACTTACCTAGTCATGAAACCAAGAACACCCATACTCATATAATGAAGAATGATGCAAGATGGAGATGGGTTTTGGGTTTGGAGAGTTAAAGAATAACTCTTGGAGCTTCTCTCTCAAAGGAAATACTTTCTCACACTAAAAAATGGTTTTGAAGCTTTGAAAAACAAGTGAGGAAAAAGATGGCATGTATATATGAGCAATAGAGAAAAACTATGACCTTTTGAAAATGCCCAGAATTTTTACTCAGTGCACTGGTGAGCTGCGCTAGTCGACAGGTGCCATACCAGCGTACACCTAATGTCCAAGAGGAACTGGAGGACTGGTGCAGCCGAAACAACCCAAAATTCGAGCGACCCAAAACATGACCAAACCACATCGAAACCTTCATATAATATACCGTTGGATATGTATAGAAGTCTACTTTCTACTCCAATTTACAAAATATGTTTTGGATATCCGTAGAAAGAGTTATGGTCATTTAAGTGACCAAAGGTTATAAACGGAAAATAACAGAGTTGCCCTGTTTTTGTGGTCACTTTGAAGATTTCAAAACCAATCCAAACGGTCATGAAATATTACGAATAATATACCGTTGGAAAGGTATGGGTGTCTAGTTTGTACAAAAAATTTCAAAACTCATTTTGAATCATTTTATAAAAAGATATGGTCACAAGACCATACAAAGGTTAGTTTTGAAAAACATTTAAATCATTGAAATACACTCTTTTGAAACTAGACATCTTACTCCATATAACCAAACCAATAAAATAATGAGACATTCTCATATGGTCACTCAACGCGCTAAAACAAGCACACCATCGTGCAAGCACGAACACAACACAATACCACACTTAAATCTATATATGAAGTGCAAGTGTGATTGTGAATAGATGCACACATATAAACAATATCAACACAAATGCAAGATCAACAAAGCATGGATGAGGTGTGTGTGTCCACCTAAACTCTTCAAGAGGCAAAGTCAAGTGAATATACCTTTTGCTCTTGAAGTCATGGAGATGCTTGGAAGCTTGCCAATGAGGACCTAAGCTACCCATTACACAATCATCACCAATTTGGTGTGGTTTGTCATGAAATAAGCCAATCATAAAATCAAGGTCCTTACAATCTCCCCATTTGGCTATTTCATGACAAAACAACCACTCACAAATAAATCCTCACAAAACAAAAATAAAGCTATTGTCCAAGAGATTAATTCTACATTACAAAGGAGATCCTACAATCTAAATCTTCAATATCTTCAATCTCTTTGTAGAATTATCATTGTACTAACACACAATAGCAAGAAGCACTTTCCAAGAACAAGTGCATGTGAGGTGAACAAATATAAAAAGCAATTGCACTCAATAAAGCAATATGAAAAAGTGCATGAGCAATGCTCCCCCTAAATGGGTTACTCTCTTTCATGATCTTTCCCCAAAGCATAACCAATGCTCCCCCTATATTTCTCAAGACTTCTCCCCATTTTTGTCATGAGATAGGCGAATGAGCTCCCCTTATCGGGTTGCTTTAGCAAAGAGAGCTATTGGCACAATTACAATGCATAATCATATAAACGAACTTTATGCAACATAAGTAATTAAGAGATATTCAAGGAGTTTGATTTAAAGAAAAATGGTGTGACAATGATGCTTTGCAAGCAAGACATGTTGTATTCAAATCCAAAACAAATGGTATTTGGCAAAGCAAACATCAAAAGGGTTTCCAAAAGAATTCAAACCAATTTGTACCCGTTTGTCATAAGCAAACTAGATATAGTTTCCAAAATTTTGAAAATAAAGCAACTATATCAATCCTTAAAGGCAAATCAAGATATGAGCGACTATTGTACCATTTTTTATTTTTTCGGATAATTATCCGTATGATAGTAGTCTTGTTTCACCATTAAGAAAAGAGAGAAGACTAATTTGGATATAAAATCCTTATTAATTGCATGGATACAAGATCCTTATTGATTAGTCCTCTCATTTGCACTGACACACATTTGCATTAAAGCAATCAAACTCAATTCATGCATATCATTTTAAAGCATGTCATTAAAAGCAAGTTCACATGTCATGGAGATAAATTATAGGTAATTCAAATGTACTTTCCCAATTAAATCTCCTAGTCCAAAAATGCATGTTTGAACATAAATATGATATGGATTGCAAACAAAGCAATGATGCAGACTTATTAAAAAAACATATAAGCATATGAGTAACCAAGAATCTCAAGCAATTATCAAAAGAGCATAAAACAAATTAACTTTTTACATATAGCAAATCATGTAAGTTCGCTCTCTTTGCTTGAGCTCCCCAAATGGGGTCAAATTCAACCAAGTCAATGGGAGGTATGAACCCTATAGGCTTACCAAGTCCAAATGACCTAGTTGCATCTACGGGTGTTTCATGAGCACTAAGACAAGCAGGTTCATTCTTTCTAACCCACCTAGGTTCCACTTTATCATTTTTAGTGGTCAAAGACATATTTCTAAGTTCCCTAGGTTCATGTAAACTTGCCCTAACATTCAACCATTTTTCTTTCATGCTCTCTAACCTACACCTCTTAATATATTTAAAGCAATTTGGTCTTAAGTGCCCAATCATACCACAAAAATGACAAGTAGGTACAAAGTAAGAATTTATACCATTGCATTGTGATCTTATCCAGGCATCACCATATTGATAATGTTGTCTTTGATGGTGCATCGGTTTGCTTCTCCTTGGAGCTTGAGCCGATTGGTGGCACCTTTATGGTCTAGCTTCTTGAGGTGGTTGAGCTAGTTGATCTTGCCTCATTGGTTGGTCATGCTTCTTGTGGTCACCTCATTTCCTCATAGTTGGTTTGTTGGAGGAGGTGATTGACTTCTCAAGAACTTGTCCTTTCTTCTTGAATTGCCTAAGCTTTGGTTGAGTTGTTAAGGCTTGTGTGGACTTTCCTTGAGTTGAAGATTTCTTAAATGAAGCTTTGATCTTGCCTTGAGCTTGAGGTTGTTTGACCTTGGCCTTCTTTAATTCTTCAAGGCACCTCATCTCTCTTTCCTTGACAATTTTCAAAGAGTTTTCTTTGTTGGCAAGCTCATCTTTCATTGCCTTCATCATTTGGTGGCAATCTTCAATCTTCTTCTCATACTTGGACGCATCAATCTTGTCCATCATCAAGGAGTCATCAATGGAGGTCACTTTCTCCATGGTATTCAATTTGGAGACAATAATGTAGATGTCTTCCATTTGATCTTCCATGATCACTTTATACATATGAAGTTGATTTTGACTATTTTGCTTGCTATTCTTCAAGGGTACGGATCTTTTTCTCCTAGGAAATCTTTCACATTCTCAAAGTCTCATTCTCCTTGGAAAGCTCTTCATTTTTCTTCAAAACTTTAAGAAGGGTCACTTGACATTCCTCAATTGAGTCGATTCCCTCATTAAGACCTTTGTCTTGGTCACTTGTTACCACACCAAAATCTTCCACAAAGGAAGCACCCAAGGCCGTGAAGTTAAGCACATGCTCTTCACTATTCTTGAGCAAGGTCTTCTTGTTTGCCTTCTTCACTTTGGAGTTCATCCTTTTCTCCTCTTTCACATTGGAGGTCATACTTTTCTTGTGAGATTTTTTGAATCTCCCAAATCTCTCAACCATGAGAGTCATCTCCTCATCGGAGTCATATTCCTCCCTCTCAATTTTGGAGGTCAAATCTCCCTCTAACATCTCAATGCCACTCATGGTGTTTAATGAATGAGATGAATGCAAATGAATGCAACAATAAAATGCAAACAAATACAAGACACACAAACAAGAGCTTGGATCACCTAAGTATGTCTAGGAACCCTTTTTCCTACCAATTTCGCGAATTAACCAATATTATCAAATCTATCCCATTCTACCAAAGCATGCATGATGTGTGTATGTGTGTGCACCTAAACTCTTCAAGAGGTAAAGTCAAGTGATTATACCTTTTGCTCTTAAAGTCATAGAGATGCTTGGAAGCTTGCCAATGAAGACCTAAGCTACCCATTACACAATCATCCCCAATGTGGTGTGGTTTATCATGAAATAAGCCAATCATAAAATCAAGGTCCTTACAATATCGATAACAGAGAGTTGGGTCCATACATGGAATATAAACGAATGCGTCGAAAACACGAAAGTTTGAAAGCGGAGAAAAGCAAAAATCTTAAGAAAAAGAAAAACTAGGGTTTTTTTTTACAAAGAAGCTCTATGAAGTCATGAGGGAAAAATAAAAAGTCCTTGAACTATATATAGGAACATATGATGTCATGATAACACATACATGTTACCAGACGAGAGTGGGAGTAGGTGCACATGAAACAAAAAACACGTGCAATTTGAAATTCAAAAAAGTGGTTGGATGATTGTGTCAACCGAAAAGAGCGTGATTGACATTAACGTTCAGCCACGAAGCATTAAATGCGTATTAATGAACGCCACGACAATAAAAAAGAATAAGTTAAAAACACTTCACCTAGTGGGTTCCATTTCGAATGAGATACTCAGTCTTATATGTTTTAGGGGGTGTTGTTATTGACAAATTCTAGACGATGTAACACGTCAGCAAAAGACTAGGGTCGGAGGTGCCACTCAATGGAAGACGATCAGATTGAGTCAGCTTAAGTAGGCCGGAGAAGACCCGACCAGTTCTTCCGACTAAGATAACACAAACTATCATGTTAGAAGATCCGATCGGTTGTCAAGATGGTCGGGGCCAACATCGGGATCGGGTAAAATTGCTGATCGGAGCAACGAGAATGGTCAGGAGAAATAGGCAGTCGGATGCGTGGCACGTGGATAGCACTCAGATTTGCTGAAACCACGACTCATATACACAGAGGGAGAGTCCTACTAAAACAAGACGTCTATAAGCATGCTTTGATAAGGAAGTACATTCCTTATGAATATCAAAGTCTAAATCGGGCAAGAAATTCAATACGATAGAAGACAACTAGCGCAAAACATGGAAGAAGGATAATACAACTCTAATAAGTCAGAGTTCCATTAAACAACACGAACTTTCCTCACTTGTACATGAACTATTAGGGTTCCATGCATGTATAAATAGACCCTAATAACACCCATAAAAAGGTTAACGCAAATTGAATAGCAAGAGCATAAGAGAGATCGAGCGTGTAATTTTCTTTTAATATAGTGAATTTTTATTGCCGTTATCAGTAACCGTGGACGTTTCCCCATATTGGGGTTTTACCACGTAAAATTCCGTGTCTTATTTATTTTCCCTTTACTTTTGTATGCAATCAGTTATTATTCTGCATTAATTTTATGATGGAAGGTTAATCCAGAAATCACCGTCAATAGATATAAATCGAGTTGTTACATACTACGACAAAGTTGTTATGGCTACGACTTTATTGTTACACATTATGTCAGATTTGTCACAACATTAAATCGTTACCGCATACATCTTAATTACAATTTTTTTTATGTACAACTTGTTACATAATATGAATATTTTGTTACCCATTTAAAATGAGTTGTTACATTATACAATAACGTTGTTACAACCTACAACTTTATCGTTACATATCAAACCAACGTGAAATTGTTACCACAAACGTTTTAACTGCAACTTTCCATGTGAAACTTGTTACAAAACACATATATTTTATTACCCAAATAAACCGAGTGGTTACATGTTATGATAAAGTTGTTATGGGTTATGACTTTCTTGTTACATATCACTTAAAATTTGTTACAAAGTTGAAATTGTTACCACGTACATCTAAATTATACCTTTATTTTTTCCAAAATTTATTACATTGTATAAATATTATATTACACGTAACTTATCATAATAATAGTAATAATAATAATAATAATAATAAATATTTAAAATGAAATCTTAATTCAATAATTATTATGTTACAAAATTTTTATAAAATTAAATCAAAAAATATTAATTTCAAAATATAATACATCGAAAATATTTTAAAAATTAAATAAAATATATTATTTTTCATTTTATGAAAATAATAATAATTTAAAATTTACAAAAATTAATTTTAACTACTTTAAATATATTATATTATAAATGTTTAATTAAATTAAATACAAATTCAAATATTAAAAAATATCACATATTTATTTAAACCAATGAAGATTAATCTGATTATCATTTAAAATTATTTAATACTATTATTTTAATTAAATTAAATTATCCTATTACATTTTTATAATAGATTTAAATAAAATATAAAATAAAATAATTTGAAAGTAACTAGCTAAGCGGTTACTTTATAATTTTAAAGTGTTTGGCTGTAACATATTAACAATGTATTGGAGGAATCTTGTAATACTGAAATTTAGGAGTTGAATAGTGCTGAATTATATTGAAGACTGAATAGGGTTTGAAAGCTGAAAACTAAATAACATGTTTGATTTTTTTCACTGAAAACTGAATATAAGTGATACGTTGTTTGTTTTTTTAAGTTACAAATATCTGAAAATAAATACTTTTATATCTATGTCGTTTCAACTATTATTTATTATATATTTATATTTTAACGTGTTCATGTTTATATGTGGAATTATAATAATTTAATTATACATTTATAATGAAATCCATATACTCTGTCAATGTGAACATACTATATAAATATGCTACAAATAGACATAATTCAATTATATATATATATATATATATTAACAAAATGGGTTTTATTAGAAACTAATTCATTTGGGAGGCTCAAGTCAATAACTAACCTCTTTTTGAAAAAATTACAAAACAAACTTTTTTTTTAATATGTAAGTACTGTTATACCCTTACTTACTTTTTCATTTCACTTAACATATCCATTCTATCTATACATATTATCCAACCACAACACCATTTTTTTCCTCTTATTTCCACCTCTCTCTCTCCACCACAACACCCAATTTCGGTTTCTCCCATTCTCCTCTCTCAATTTTTTTTTTGTTATCTCTTCCTTCATTTCGAATTTTAGTAATTATTTACATTCTCCACCATTGAACAACTCAAAAATATTCATCCACAACAAGGATACATTTGTATTCAAGCTTTGAGGTGAGTTTTTTTTTTGTTGAAATTTTTTAGCTGAATCTTGGATTTAATTGTATTTGTGTTAATTTGTTGTGGAAATAGTTTACACTTACGTAATAAAGCATGGGTATTGTGTGAATTTGATGTTATTGTGATCAATTTAAAGTTTAAACATAAATCTAAAGTATATTTCTATTTTTCATCTCTTTTTTACTTTTTTTTTGTGCATTAGGGTTGCTTATTTTTGTGAAAAATGTTTTCATCAATATAATAGAACATGGGTCTTGGTTGAATTTGATGTTGGTGTGATCAATTTTAATTTTATACATAAATTTATAGTTTATTTCATATTTGAATAATTTTTTTAGTTTAATTTGTGCATTAGGGTTGCTTATTTTTATCAAAATAATTTACATGAATGTAATAGAGCATGAGTTTTGCGTGAATTTGATATTAGTGTGGTTAATTATCCATTGTTTGATTGAATCTACACAATTGGTAGCATTTTTTTTAAGTATCCAGCATAGTTTTTCCTAACAGCGTTGAGAATTCCCAACAAAGTTAGAAATTCCTAACTGCGTTAGGAATTCTCAACTGCGTTTGAAATTCTCAATTTAGTTTGGAATTCCTAACCGAGTTGAAAATTCCTAACTGCGTTGGGAATTTCTAATGTAGTTGGAAATTCCAACACAGTTAAGAATTCTAGTGGCATCAAGATTAACATAGTTTGGATTTATAATATTTTGTAAATTCCCTGTACCATGAGTATAGAATATTTGTTTAGGAATTTAATCATGAACTTCTTATTCTTTTTAAATTGTATCTCGTGTTTTAAAAACTAATAATGATGTGTGTTTATTTATAGATACCTGGATGTGTGTTATGTTGGAAGTGTTTCTACATTTTGTCTACATTTACAGGAAGTTTTGTGTAATGTTGATTTGAGTATTGGTTGGTACATTATTACAGTTGGTTGGTATATTTTGTGTATAATGTTGACAGTATTGGTTAGTACATTAGTACATTTGTTTGGTAAATTTTTTGTGTAATGTTGACAATGTTGTGCAATATTTAGATTTCTGTTTTGCAATTCTCAATTACTGTTAGTAGGTAAAAAACTGTAAAAATATACAATGTTTATAAGATGAAAATCTCAAAATTAGCACAATTTTATTATCACAAAACTGTAAAAAAAAACTGCACAATTGAATTCATAACAATTAGATTAAATTCATACAAAAATATGCACTGTTATTAAAATGGAAATCTCAAAATCTGCACAATTTTAATATCAAAAGAGTGTAAAAAACTGGACAACTTCATTCATGTTAGTCAAAATTTGCATAATTCATGGTTGACAACAGTCAAAACTTGCACAATTCCATCCATAACAGTTTCAAAATCTGTGCTTCAAAGCCATCATCATAATTTGTTACATTAACACATTCTGCACATGTAGTTAAATTAACAGGGCAATATGTCAACATCATCAAATTACATAGCAAAAATCATAATGTTTTTCACGCAGCTACTAGAGATCGCCAAATATTTGAACACAAATATGTTCTGAAATACTTGACTTTATCAGGTTGGACCAAATCGATAGATTCACCATGTACCAAATGCTCTAAAAACTTGATGATAAAAAGTCCACAATCACATGCTTTCTATTGCGGCACAAGCTGACAACGCTCCACACACCAATGTGTCATATATCCACCAAGGTGTCATTTTTGCTTAAATAATTATTCAAACCGTATTAGGCGCACAAACTATAGCTATGTATTTGGTAGTTATAACAAATGCAAATCATCTTACTGAACACATTTCAGCTCAAGAGGCACAACTTTATTTCATATTCGATTCAATGATGATAGTCAAAATTTAAAATTCCTAACTATGTTGGAAATTTCCAACAACGTTAGGAATCTCAACGCTGTTGGGAAACCCCGATGCTGTTGAGAATTCCCAACACAGCATTGGGAATTCCCAATTGAGTTAGGAATTGTTGGCAATTCCCAACGTTGTGTTGGGAATTCCCAACAGCGTTGAGATTCCTAACGCTGTTGGGAATTTCCAACACAGTTAGAAATTCCCAACATAGTTCGGAATTTTAATTTTTGACTATCATCATTGAATCGAATATGAAATAAAGTTGTGTCTTTTGAGCTGAAATGTGTTTAGTAAGATGATTTGCATTCCCAACAGCGTTAGGAATCTCAACGTTGTTAGGAAACCCCAACGTTGTTGGAAATTCCCAATATTATGTTGGGAATTCCCAACTGAGTTAGAAATTCCTAACGATGTTGGGAATTCCTAACTGAGTTGGGAATTCCCAACATCGTTAGGAATTTCCAACAGTATTAGGAATTTCTAACTCAGTTAGGAATTCCAATTAGGAATTCTAAAAACACCAACTAGTAAACTGCATTTCATTACACAAACTATGAACCCAACAATATCGAAAATCCAGAACATTTTGATACACCATTTTGAAAAGAAAAACAATGAATCTGCCATAACTATGCATAAAATTTCATTATAGGAACGAAAATCAAACATAACTATGCTAAACTTAAAACAAGATATGCTTGATTTAGGATTTTTCATTAAAACAACACAATCATATTAGGCATCATATCAATTATTTTTTCATTAGCAACAACAATGAATCTGCCATAAAACCACACCAAGAGCAATGTCTCGAGTTAAACCGGATAATGTTTGTACAATGAACGAATTTACTTACCTCAAACGCGTATAAATCCGTTCTAGCTCTAGAAATTCAAAAATTCCTCAAACTTATCAAATATTAAATTTGATTTACTGTTATAATCTCATCATCAGAGCCATTTAAACCAGCATAAACTTCATATAAATTGAACTAAACTTAGAAATCTAATTTTCAGCTAATTATCAAAATTAGCCACCCTCTAATCTATAATTTTTAATTAATTCGTTCCAGCTCCAAAAAAAATTGAAATTATACATAGATGGTATAGACATATGGTAAATACTACAGTAAAATTTACAATTTAATCTATCACTGATAGCATGTCCAAACAATTAATTATAATCTTGTTTATCCTAAATCTGTCCAGTAGAGACCTTAGTTGACCTTAGTCCACTCTAAAATTTATATAAATATTTATACTCATGTATAAATTACGAAACCTTGTAAATTTAATCTAGACATATAAGGTAATATACTGTAAAATTTTATGATCATTATGAAGTTGTTAGAATATACAAAAGCACCGATCTTTCATGGTTTCCTGAAACTGTCTAGCAGAATTCTAATACTGAACTCTATCTAATCCAAAAAGCATAACAATATTTATACATGCTTAAAAATCATGAAACTTTAAAAAATTATACTAGGCATGTACATCTACCTTTATATAAATTTTCATAATTGTTAGACATGAATAACATATTCAAAACAATTTGTTAAATATGGCAGATTTTTGTCAAAACAGGGCATTCCAATACTCTTTGTAATGGTCCGAAGAAAATCCAATAAAAATCATGTCAGTGACAATGAATCCCGGGATGAATATAAATCAATCCCATATATGTCTACTCTCATAAACCATTCTTAAAAATACTAATATACCTAGAGCATCCATGACATGAAAGAAATACAAGAAAAGTTCTCAACTTACCTATAACTAGGAATTCTTCAAGCTACTGTTGATTCTTTATTTCTCCACATATAAGGTTTAGGCTGCTTGAAAAGAAAGGGAGCAATCATTACTTTTTTTTTGTTTCTCTTACACACTCACATTTATATAATGTTATCAAATGATTCAAATGTGAAGAACCAAAATAACACCACAACGTTAATGCTTCCAAATTGTCCAATAACTTGAAGAACAAACTCATTGACAATCAAATGGTAAAACCAACAACTAAAAATACAATTGATTCATTGACAATCAAAATGAAGAACAAACTCATAGTTCATCGCATTCCATAATAAAGATCACATAAAGCAAAATGATAATTTGACTAAAAACAATTACATTTTTAATAAAGAAACCCAACATGAACAACTAAAGAAGAATAGAATTCAAACGTAAGGGAATCATATTGCAATGTTAATTATATATAAAAAAAATTCTGCTCAATACAATCCTGATACAAATAATCAAAAGGAGCCATCATAAAAATTCAAACTAAATCAAATTCAGCTTTAGAAACTGAATAAAAAATCTGATTTTTTTCAACACAAAAATAAAATTTAGGGATTCGAAAAAAATAATTGAAAAGTGAAAATTCAAAACAAATATCACAACACATTGAACATGCATGTTCAGCTTAATTCAATTTATGGATTTTTGAAACTCAAAAAAATAATAATTAGGGTTCCTATTCAAATTAGAGATTGTTTTAAGTACAAAATTGAAGGAGAAAGCAACACCACTGATTTTACAGATCAAAATACAACACCACAAAAAAAATTAGAAAAACCATTCGCTTTATGTTTATTGAACTTTCCTAGAAGCCAAACGGAGTTGCTGACGTCTTCAAGGTTCCGTCTTGCTATCGTGGTTGGAAAGAAGGCTTTCACTGTGACTAGGGATTTGGTCGATTTAGAGAGATTAAGGATTTGACAATTTAATAGAGGTTTTGTCTGTTTGAGAGAAATTAGGGATTTTGCAATATCAGATATGTGTAGTCGATTTGAGAGAGAGAGGATTTAGAGTGTTGTGATATGAATGTAATTTTGAAATTTTAAAAGGGCAATATTGTCACAAAAGAGTTAGTTTTATAAGTTTTTCAAAAAGATGTTAGTTGTTAACATGAGACTCCCAAATGAGTTAGTTCTCGATAAAACCCTAACAAAATTAGTGTCAAATTTGAGAGTATCTTATGAGATGATATTGTGATGTTTGCGACACATGTAAACTGCATGTAAGTTATGGTTAAGTTGGTTTAAGTTTGTTTATAAAACCGGTTAATTTTTTTGAAAGTGCTAATTTTTTCCAAACACATAATATAAAACTAATCAAATTATGATAAAAAAAATCCTTATCGAAATATAAATAGAAGTCGAAATAGGTTTGAATACAATTAAAAAAAATGTTTGATTCAAATGAAGATTTTGAAGTCTTGAGAAAACTAGGTTTTATGGCAGCTAAAATTTTTTAAATGGTGAGAAGAAAAAAATATATTAATATGGTTAAGGGTGTGAAAGAAAATAAAACAGGAAATTAGATAAGATTTGTGAGGATAAATTTGGAAGTTATAAATTAATATATATTCAGTTGATTTGCTGTTAAGTGAAAAATGAAAATTTTTCACTTTTCATAATCAGTGATTTTAAGAGTCCATTAAGTGATTTTATCACTTAAAAATCAAACAAAACAACTTAATGATACATATTAAGGACTTGTTTAATTTTTCCACTTAACACTTAATGACACTTAATGTTTTTAAGTGATAAAATCACTGAATGAGCTCTTAAAATCACTGGTTATGAAAAGTGAAAATTTTTCACTTTTCACTTAACAACAAATCAACTGAATATATATTAATTTACAACTTCTAAATTTATCCTCACAAATCTTATCTAATTTCCTGTTTTATCTTATCTTACACCTATAACCCTATTAATATTTTTTTCTTCTCACTATTTAAATAATTCCAGCAGCAATAAAATCTAGTTTTTTCAAGACTCCAATATCTCCATTTGTCAACGGAAAATTTACTCGAGGTGAGAAATTTCAGCTAACACCCTAGAGACCGCTACCATGGAGGTGGCGACCAGGGTAGATACCTCATACCTACCTTGTTTGAATAAAGGTGGGTGTTCAAGCGTGAACATAATGAAAATGGGAATATATCTCTTTATTATAGATCGTGTATTTCATATAAAAATCTCTCGATCACTCTCAATCTCACTAGGATACAGCAGGATGGAAACCTCGCTCATGTCGAATAGTATAGAATACAACGACGACCGTGTTCTGATTACAGAAATTAGGCCATGACTCATCCTTTTGCTTCTTTTTTTTCTCTATTGACCCCACATTCTTAGTGCATATTTGGGCGTATTTATACACAGTCCAAATAGGTTAAATTTGTGATTCTCCCGCCATGATTCTCTGAATCCCTTCCCTCCTTATCGAGCAGGATCTCTTATTTAAACGTCATTGACTTTGGATTAATGACGGAGTTGAGAATATCTCTATTGGAGATAAGTTTGTTTCCTCTTTGGACTCAATCTTTTGCCCCGCACGTACGTGGCGATTTAATGTTTATTAGGTGTGGAAATGATCATGTGCCTTCATGGCATGATTCTTCTAGGAGGTGGTCAAGTACAGAGTTCACTGTTTCGTGGGGCGAGATAAATCCATGCCCTGGTTGTGGTACTAGGGGCTCGGATCGACCTTTCCAGGTCCCTTGGAGCTTGGGATAACCCCATGGGCCCTCATTGGTGACAGCGGGGCTTTTGGCAAGCTTTCTGCTACCTGTCCATATAGGTCTGAATCTTCTCCCGGCTAGATGAGGCAATTCTGAGGTATAAGCCCATTGATTAAAAAACTCTCACTTAGGTGTGGAGAGGATGGCAGGCTTTTAGGGAGGTTACAAGGTAGTTTCGACCACAGGAAGCCTTGATTTGGTAGAAGAAGCTTGATTCGTTTGTGTCGGGCTTCACCTTGGATGCTTCCTAAGTTCGGTGACCTTTCCTCACTTCTTTGGGGTGGCTCCAAAGCTTGATCCTAGGGCCCGGGGTTCCGTGGTGGTCGATCTCAAGCTTAGAACTGGGCTAGGAGAGTGAAAAATTTCTCTTTGGCCCCAAGCCAAATTTGGCTCCAAGCCAAATTTGGCTATTAACAGAAGTCCCCTCTGACTTGAACATCGGTGATTGAGTAGGGATTGAAGTAAGATTTCTTATTTTATTCAGGAAATTTTCCCTCCTTTCTCATTACCAAAAATCTTGGAGGAAATAATCTTATTAATTGCATGAGTGATGTGGTGAGCATAGACCGGTGTAATTCCCGAAACAATACGGCTGTGTTACGGCTATTTTGGGTTTTGAGGTAATCCTATTGAAGATTTCATCGACATTATTGCTCTCTTCGCTTCTATTTATACCCAACTCCTTCATCATTTTCTTCACGTTTTCTTTTAAACTTCAAATTTTAAAAAATCCCTATCTTCTGCTACCCTCTTCAGCTACGCTTCCGCTCCTTCTCTTTTCATCTGCCTTCGAACCTTATTCCATTATGTCGAAAGTCAGCCATGACTCCGTCGATTCTATTTTCGATGGTGAGAAAGTGTCCAATCTCACCCTTAGGAAGAGAATACGAAAGAACATTGACAGTGATGACTCTCTACCTAGCCCGTAAAGGCTTCAGTCGAATAGGAACGTAGCTATCGGGACCGGGTTTTCCAACAAGTCTGATAACCCCTTAAATTTAGTAGATAAAGATTCTGATGGTGAACCCAAGGATGCTGCTACCGGAAGGGGTCATGTTACAGTTGTCGATCCTCCTCTAGAGAGGCTTCTCCCCTCAGATTTTAGAGTTATCCCGGACTCTACCATTGACCCCAACTAGCTCGATGGTCTGCGGTCGAAGTACGACAACCTCGATAGTGTTTCTCTCTCCGTCCCTCATAGAAATTATTACATCTTCAATCCTTCCAACGGCGTGCTCCCAATTCATGTAGCAGCCATCGAGAATAGGATCAAGCTTCCTCTTCATCCTACTCTTTGACGGGCTCTCGTCGCCTTATAGCTAGCTCCCCTCCAGCTGACGCCTAGCTTCTGGAGGCATGTGATCAGCTTTCTCGTGTTATGGAATGAACAATGCGAGGTAAGTAAAGTTATAAAGATGCCCGAAGCAGAGGAGCTAGCGTACCTCATTCAGATTGGAAGCCTGTCCGGAGCTCATCGAGGTCAGTTCTATGCCAAGGCTAAGAACAAGCTCAATTACACCAACCCTGGTGCTTCGAGGAAGGACCTGCTTGGAAAGATGAGTGGATCCTAGTGGGAGATGACTGAGGAAGCTCGACCTTTATTGGCGGGCATGAGTTTACGGTTTCCACAGTTTTTAATGTTAAATCATCATAAGGTCGGGATTCTTTGCCCGTTGAGTCTGAATCTGTGTTGAAGGCCATCCTTGCTAGGAACTACCTGAACCTCAAATTCCTAATTGCCGACCTTTTCGATTCTCGTCAGGTAAACCGCTATATGCGGATCTCTGATGCTACTCCTCGTAAGTAACACTGAATCATCATATTTTGTTTTGTTGACTAGTTCGATTCTAACGACTTCCCTTTTTTTAATAGTTTTTGTTATTGCTCCAGCTTCCCACGAAGCCTAATAAGCTCGCACCTTTCCCCCCTCAGCCAAATCGAGTTAGAAAATCCCTTTGACTTCCTCAGATAAATGGGGGCCAATTGTTCCAGTTAGGGCTTTATCCTCCTCCCAGCACAGGTCTAAGATGAAGCTCCTCGCATCGTGGGCTACCAAGGTATGGGTCAAGGGGGCCTCTATTTCTCAAGCAGCTGACGCAACAATGATAGCTCCTGCTTTAGTTGTCCCTACTCCTGCTTCTGTTCATGTCACCCCTGCTCCTAACTTGTCTGATGCTTCTGTCTCTCTATCTTCATCCCCAGCCCCTGAGCTTTAAAAGACCCTGAGGCTGATGTTGAAGGGGCCCCCCCTGTTTACCCATAAAATCAGTCCAGTTATGCCATGCTTGAAGAGGTCATGGGGAAATTCGTTGCTTTTTGCCCCGAGAGCAGTCTATCTATGATGGCTTCAATGCCCATAGATATCCTGATCACCAAGGTGTCTGCCTTTTTGGCCGAGGTAATCATCCTCTTTATCTTTTCCTGCAACGGTTTGTTTCATCACTTTCTAACTTGAACTTATTTATAGGCCTTCAAATTCAACGTGGCTATGGGCCACCAGGTGGCATCTCTTCGTGAACGGGCAACCAAGGCCGAGGCTTAAGCTGAGCGAGCCATGAAGTTGTTGGCACAGACTCAAGATCTAGAGCAAGAGATGACCTCTAGCCAGAGAGGATTGAAAGCGAAGCTAGCTGATCTTCATTGTGACAACGAGAGGTTTAAACGATCTTTTTATAAAGAAACCTTCCAGTCTTAACATCGAGCAAGTCAACAGGATTCATGGAAGGTTGATACTAAGATGCTAGAAGTCGAGAACCAGGCCTTGTATGCTCAGGTGGCCAAGTTGAAAACAGAAGTAAATGTCTCCTTCAGTGACGGATATTTTTATACCTCCTTCTAAGTCGCTGAAGCTCTCTATATTCTTTTTGACCTTTCTAGTATTGCCGACTGGGATAGGGAGGAAATCATAACCAGAGCTGCAGAGATATCTCGCCCCAAAGGTGACGGAGCTGATTCTTCTAGCAGGGTTGGAGCAGGGAAGCAAGTAGTCATGATAGATCCTCTCATTCCTCTTTCCGTCTTACCATTCTCAGGTCCAGGGGAAATCTCTAGTGGGATTCAGTCTGCACATCAAAATGGGGACCTACCAGAAGGGCGGAAGGAAGTCTACAACCATTCTGAAGAGCCCTCTAAAGAAGAGTTGAAGGTTGAGCAGAACAAGATTGAGTCTCTGGCAAACCTTTTCGATGCAGCCATCCCTCCTGAGATTATGTTGGTGGTTAATGAGGTTCTGGAGGAGGATCCAAATGAGTAGCAGGCAATGGAGGATCCTCTAGATGAGGGGGTAGCAGGCGAGGACGGCCATGACGAGCAATTACCTGTGGGAGGGATAGCAGGAGAACACCAGGAGGAAGCTGAAGCCTAATACAGCCTGTTCACAATTTGATTTTGCTGCCCAGAAAGGGGGGTGGGCACCCCACTTTACTGGTGATATGTCTAGCTAGTCTTTCCTTTACCATTCTTTTATCTTCTGTAGCCCGAAACCGGGATTTAGGCTTCTTGCTTGATTACTGTAGCCTTTCTAGGGGATAGGCTCCCGTATCATTAATGAAGAATGGCTTTATATTTCATTCGTACTTGTTTCAGTTAATTTTGACTTGGCTGACATCTCCTTGCTTCATTCCTGATCTCGATCTAGATCTGACCTCTGAAATAGCTTGACTTAATCGAATTTGGCGAAAAATAACGAGATCTTTAATTTGTTTTGAGTGTGAAAGTAGACAGTTAGCTCGAGCTCCTAGCTCTCAGTAGAAACTTGGAGCTTGATGACACTAGTGAACAGTCCCCTTATATGATTTCAGGCTAATTTGTACCTGTCACAGTAGGCAACCATATGCACATGGAGGATTAATAACCAGTAAGGTAGGAAAACTTTCCAAGCCCAGGTTTCTCTAGGAGGTTATAGCCCAACCGAGGCATCAAGAAAGCTTAACAACTATTTTGGTCTCAATGACTGGATGGCAACTATGCTTTTACACTCAGACCCTTCTTGGGGGTGGTAGCCCGACCAAGGCACCAGGAGGGCTATCTAGCTATTTCCTGGTCTCGAGATCTAGATGGCAACTATGCTCTTACACTCAGACCCTTCCTGAGGGTGGTATCCCGACCAAGGCATCAGTGGGCTATCTAGCTATTTCCTGGTCTCGAGATCTATATGGCAATTATGCTATTACACTTAGACCCTTCTTTGGGGTGGTAGCCAGACCAAGACATCAGGAGGGTTATCTAGCTATTTTCTGGTCTCGAGATCTGGATCGCAACTATGCTCTTACACTCAGACCCTTTTTGTCGGGGGTGGTGCCCGGTCGAGGCATCAAGGATACCGAGGGGTCTTCCCTGGTTAATCCCTGGTCTTGAGGTGGCTATATCAAGTTTACCCGTGTAAACCCTAACTGGATACAGAGAAATTAATGTAGAATATAATCAAAGATGGAGAAAGCAGACTTTATTGATAAAAAATGAAGTACATTGTTATTGGGGATTTTATGAAACCTAAATTGAGGTAGTTTGCTCACGATTCCCCAGTTTAAGGGTAGTACTTCCTCATGTGATCTGCATTCCAGGTGTGATTGATGGGTCGGCCATCCATGTCTTCAAGCTTGTATGTCCAGTTATGGACCACTACCTTTACCAAGTAAGGTCTTTCCCAGTTGTGTCCTAGGACCTCTTCCTAGTATTCGATGTCACTTTCCTAAGAATTAGATCCCCTTCCTTGAAGCCTCGAGCTCTAACCTTCCTGTTGAAGTACCTTAGGATTTTGCTCTGGTAGATCACTACTTTCCCAACTACCCGATCCTTTTTCTCTTTCAAGAGATCTAGATTAGCTCGGAGCTTATCCTCATTGCTTCCATGTTCAAAGTGTTGTACTTTGAAAGGGGTTAGCTTATGCACGATGGGAAGAACTGATTCAACCCAGAAGGTTAAGGAATACGGTGTTTCTCTAGTGGTTATTCTCTTTGTAGTCCGGTAAGCCCATAGAACCTCGGAAAGCTCCTCGGCCCATCTTCCCTTTCTCTGTTGTAATTTCTTCTTCAACAACTTCTTGATAATCTTATTGGTGGATTCCACCAGCTCATTTGTCTGAGGGTGGGCTACTAAAGCGAACCTAAGATCGATTCGTAATCCTTCACAAAAGTCTTTGAATCGACCGTTATCAAACTGCTTACCTAAGTCGACTACAATGATAAGAGGGGTTTCGAATCTGCAGACTATATTATTTTTGATAAACCTCGTTATATTCTCTTTCGATATCTGGAAGAGTGGTCCGACTTCGACCCACCTTATAAAATAGTCGATCGCCACAATAGCATGTTAGGCTTGTCTAGGAGAAGTGGGAAGTGATCCGATTAGGTCGACTCCCCATATAGCAAATGGGTAGTGCGAGCTGAGAGATGACAAACACTCCAGTGGGAGGTGACTCAAGTTGTAGGTCTTCTGGCACGGTTCACAGGATTGCACAAAGTCATTCACATCTTGATGGATAGTTGGTCAGTAATATCCCATGTGGAGTACCTAATATGCAAGAGCTTCCCCACCAGTGTGGCTTCCACATTCCCTATAGTGAACCTCTCTCAACGCCCATTTGGCATCGTCGGGATGCAAACACCGAAGCAGGGGAAGGGACATGCCCCTCCTGTAGAGGTATATGTCTATCAGGCAATATCAGATAGAGAGCCTCTTAATTCTTCTGGCTTGATTGGGCTCCTCGGAAGCTTTCCTTCTTAAAGATAAACCATTATTGGAACCATCCAGCATGGCTGACGACCTAGGGTACAAATCTCCTTGCCCGTTACTATGCTTGGTTGAGAGATCACTTGAAGGGGGACTCCGCCACCATTCGCAGCTATCTTGGGTAGGACATCAGCTCGATGATTCTGTTGTCCAAGCACATGTTCGATCTTAAATCCCTTAAATTTATTCTTAAACAGTTGAACTAACTTCAAGTAGGCGATCATGTTATCCCCTTTTGCCTGATAAACCCTGGAAACCTGATTGACTATGAGTAATGAGTCACTCATGATCTGCAGGTAGTCGACCCAGAGCTGGATGGCTACCTTCAACCCGGCTAGGAGGGCTTCATACTCCGCCTCATTGTTGGTGGCCTTGAATTTAATCCGAAACAGTGGCAACATTCAGTCCCTTTTGGGTTTGTTATCACTATGCCAGCTCCTCCCTCGGCTTACTCGGATGCTCCATCTGTGTATAGGATCCAGGGCTTACAACCCACCGGCCACCTGTCAAACTCGGGAATCTTCTCATGAGATATATTTGTCGTTGCAGAGGTTGCTTGGCTTGGGGGTGCTGAGAACTCTACCATAAAGTTCGCTAAAGCCTGGGCTTTGATTGTGGTCATGGGTTTGTAATTTAAATCAAATTGGGTGAGTTCCAAGGCCCATAAAACTAGTTTTCCAGATACGTTCGACCTTTGTAAAAATTGATGGAGAGGTTGGCCCGTCACTACTGCTGTTGAGTGAGCTTGAAAGTAGGGATGAAACTTCATTGCTGAAGTCACTAAAGCATAGGAGAGCTTTTCCAAAAGAGTATAATTTTTCCCCGGCTTGGTTAGAGCGTGACTTAAGTAGTAGATAGGTCGTTGGACCCTATCTCTACATTCCTTGACCAAGGCCCTACTCACTGTAGTTTCCTGAAACAGCCAAATAGATTTACAGATCCTCTCCAAGACTTGGTTTGACTAGCAATGGAGGGCTCATCAGATATTTCTTCAAAGCTTGAAAGGTATGTTCGTTCTCCTGGTCTCATTTCATGTTTCTTCCCTGCTTGATAGCTTTGAAGAAAGGGAGACATTTATCGATGGAGCGAGAAATGAACCTGTTGAGCGCTGCTATCTGTCCGGTCAAGACTTGTACCTGCTTGAGTGATGTGGGAGATTCTAGGTCCAAGATAGCCTTGATCTTTTCTAGGTTAGCCTCTATGCCTCTCCCATTAACCATGAAGCCCAGAACAATCCCCGCAGTTACACCGAAAGCATATTTAGAGGGGTTCAATCTCATCTGGTTTTCCCTTAGGATCATGAAGGTTCTGCAAAGGTCGTCCTGATGTTCTTCAGAGGATTGTGACTTTATGATCATGTCGTTGATGTACACCTCCATCGACTTTCCAATCTCGGGCCTGAATAGTCGGTTAACTAACCGCTGGTATGTAGCCCCAACGTTCTTAACACCAAACGACATCACTTTGTAACAGTACAAACCTCGCCCGGTAATGAAACTGGTCTTATCTTGGTCAGCTGGATGCATCTTAATCTGGTTGTACCCTAAGAATGCATCCATGAAGCTCATGAGCTTGTTTCTGGACGTGGAGTCAATTAACTTATCGATCTTTGGCAAAGGAAAATTGTCTTTTGGACATGCCCGGTTGATGTCAGTGTAGTCAACGCACATGCGCCATCTCTTATTTGCCTTCGTAACCATGACCTCGTTGGTTGTAAGGACCTCGATTTTATGATTGGATTATTTCATGACAAACCATACCACACTGGGGATGATTGTGTAATGGATAGCTTAGGTCCTCATTAGCAAGCTTCCAAGCATCTCTGTGACTTCAAGAGAAAAATACATATTCATCTGACTTTGCCTCTTGAAGAGTTTAGGTGTGCGCGCACACACACACACACATACACACACACTTAATGCATGATTTGTATCGACATGCATTTGTGTCCTATTGCTTATGTGTGCATCATTACTCACAATCACACTTGCATTTCATTCTTAATCTTAAGTGTGGTTGTTGTGTGTTTTATTAATTTTCTGTTGTTTGATCGGAAATGTCCACACTTGCACGATGGTGTGCTTGTCCTAGCGTGTTAAGTGACCATTTGAGAAGGTCGCATTCTTCTCTTGTTTTGGTTATATGGAGTAAGATGTCTAGTTTCAAAAGAATGGATTTCAATGATTTAAATGTTTTTCAAAACTGACCTTTGTATGGTCTTGTGACCATATCTTTTTAAGCAATGCTTCAAAATGAGTTTTAAAAATGTTTGTACAAACTAGACACTATACCTTTCCAACGGTATATTATTCGTAATATTTCATGACCGTTTGGATTGGTTTTAAAATCTCCAAAGTGACCATAAAAACAGGGCATATCAGTTGTTTTCCGTTTCTGACCTTTGGTCACTAAAACGACCATAACTTTTTCTACAGACACCTAAATCATGTTTAGTAAATTGGAGTAGAAAGTAGAATTCCATACTTTTCCAACGGTATATTATACAAAAGGTTTGGATGTCGTTTGGTTATGTTTGAGGTTGCTCAAAACTTGAGTTGTTGTTTGTTAGGCGTATACCGCGGTCTAGACCGCTTTTGGTGCACATGCCTAGCCAGAGACCTAGGCAGCGGTAATGTCTAGCCATGCCATGATGTATAGACTGCGGTCTAGACACTTACCTAGGCAATGGCACGCACATCGTTCGTGACGGGACTTTATTTCCCAAGTCCAAAATGATGTCGTTTTGTAAAGAGCATATATATATGTTCTCTTCTTCCCCAAATCATTTTGTGAGCTCAAATAACATATTTTAAGAGTTAAATAACCTCCATTAGAGAGAGAAAGCTTCAAGCTTTGTTTTTGACTCTCCAAATCCCAACCTATCCTCATCTTGCATCATTAGCATCATTCAAAGCATGGGTATTTATTGATTGGTAAGTAGAACCTCCATTATTGTTCATTCATTCTTCTAACATACCAAGACATGTTATTTACTACATAGGTTAGCAAATGTTCATATTTATTGTTTATCTTTTGAAGTTATGATATGTTTAGGGTTTGTATTGTGATAGCTTGCATTATTAGGTCATATTTGCCTAAATAGCTAATTAGGTCATAGTTATTGCATTTGATGATTGCATTTGTTGACCATGTCATGCTTAATCACAACTTGTGTTGATATGGCTTTTGTGATAGCTAGTATATAGGCCATATTTGCCTCTAGCTAATTAGGTCATATTAATTGTATTTTGATGATTGCATTAATTACCATGCCATGCTTAATGACAACATATGTTGAAATGGCTTTGTTTGATAACTAGGATAAAATGTTGCATAACTATATCTAGTTAAGTCTTTATGAGTATTCATTTAGACATTGATATCTAGGAATTGTATATAGTGACATTCTTAAATTCCTATATAAGCATTTAGTGTTTTCCCTAGCATTATTTGCTTGTTTGAATATTTCATCGTATTCACATAGGTTGTTGAACTCTTCATTGAGTCAAGTCTTGTGGCTTTGGTGTGAAGTTGCACAAGCAAGAGAAGCTTGCAACCAAGGGTGGGTTAACAAGCAATTGGTCGGGTGCCACTGTAAAGGGCCCTAGGAGGTAGAGTAGGAGGCGTTCACGCCAAGAGTAAGGTATCAGGGGATATCACTAGGGACTGAACCAAGAGTTATGAGTGGAGGTGTCCATAGCCTGAGGTTGTCAAGAGTGAGAGTTCGAGAATCACTTGAGGGTGTAACCTTTGCTCATATAGTGGATTTCTACGATCGAGTGTGGCGCACTTAACAGCCTATGGTTTTTCCCATTTATAGGGTTTCCACTTATACATCATGTGTTGTTTATATTTTCGCACTTTACACTTGATGTTGTATGTTTGTTTTATTTGGTGAATTTTGAACATTGACTAATCGAGAAAAATTGGTAATTGACTTGATTAAAACCTATTCAACCCCCCCCCCCCCCCCCCTCCTCTAGGTTATTAGACACACGTTTTTAGAGAACTTTCAATTGGTATCAGAGCGGGTTCCTATACATATTTAGGTGATCCAAGCTCTTGTTTGTGTGTCTTGCATTTATTTGCATTTGATTGTTGCATTCATCTCATTCATTAAACACCATGAGTGGCATTGAGATATTAGAGGGATATTCGACCTCCAAAATTAAGAGGGAGGAATATGACTCTGATGAGAAGATGACTCACACGGTTGAGAGATTTAGAAGATTGACAAAATCTCACAAGAAGAGTAGGACCTCCAATGTGAAAGAGAAGAAAAGGATGAACTCCAAAGTGAAGGAGGCAAACAAGAAGACCTTGCTCAAGAATAGTGAAAAGCATGTGCTTAACTTCACGGCCTTGGGTGCTTCCTATGTGGAAGATTTTGGTGTGGTAACAAGTGACCAAGGCAAAGGTCTTGATGAGGGAATAGACTCAATTAAGGAATGTCAAGTGACCCTTCTCAAATTTTTGAAGCAAAATGAAGAGCTCTCTAAGGAGAATAAGACTTTGAGATTGTGGAAGGTTTCCTCGGTGGAAAAGATCCGTACCCTTGAAGATAGCAAGCAAAATTGTCAAAATCAACTTCATCGATACAAAGAGATCATGGAAGACCAGATGGAAGACATCTCCATTCTTATCTCCAAATTGAAGACCATGGAGAAAGTGGCCTCCATTGATGACTCCTTGATGATGGACAAGATTGATGTGTCCAAGTATGAGAAGGAGATTGAAGACTGCCACCAAAGGATGAAGGAAATGAAGGATGAACTTGCCAACAAAGAGAAATCCTTGAAGATTGTCAAGGAAAGAGAGATGAGGTGCCTTGAAGAATTAAAGAAGGCCAAGGCCAAACAACCTCAAGCTCAAGGCAAAAGTAAGGCTTCATCCAAGCAACCTTCAACTCAAGGAAAGTCCAGACAAGCCTTGGCAACTCAACCAAAGCCTAGGCAATTCAAGAAGAATGGACAAGTCCTTGAGAAGTCAATCATCTCCTCCATCAAAAAAACTATGAGGAAAGGAGTTGATCACAAGAAGCATGACTAACCAAGGAGGCAAGATCATCTGGCTCAACCACCCAAGCTATACCACAAAGGTGCCACCAATCAGCTTAAGCTCTAAGGGTATGTAAACAGATGCACCATGAAAGTTCCCTAGAAAGTGGGTGTCTATAACCTAGAGGGGAAGGGGGGTGAATAGGTTTTTAATCCGATAGATTACAAAATTTGTGAATTAGTCAATATTATCGATTCTACCCCATTCTACTAAGTTTTCAAACAAAAGACAACAAACATAAAATAGTAACAACACTCAATATATACGTGGAAACCCTCCAAATGGGAAAAACCATGGGATGTTCAGTGCGCCACACTCGATCCTCAAAATCCACTATTGAGAGAAAGTTTACAACCTAGGTTGACCTCCCGACTAACCCTCCACTTACTAACCCTTTCACTCTACCCAACGGGTCTTAATTGTGATTTTGGATCACCAACCTTGTGCACTAATCACATAGCCATAAACTTAACCAACAATGAAGAGATAATGGCAACCTAAGTCAATATGCAAGAATATTTTATATGCAAGAATATTTTATATGCAAGAATGCTAGGTCAAGACATTCATGCTTATCTAGGATTAATAATGACAATTAAAGCAAATCGTAGATATCAGTGTTCTAAATGCAAAGGCAGGAAGAATTAGCTAGAAGGGTAAAATCGTCCTAAATTCCAGCTATCACAAATTAATGCATCTCGACCAACAATCAATACAAAAGCATGTCATAAAAGCAATTAACCATACAAGCAAGCATTTAATATGCAATAGAGACTAAAACCCTAGGTATACATGTTTTTGTAATGATACTATGAAGTCTAGAGCATGTAGAAGTTACCTAGTCAAGAAGAAGATGATGCTCCATGCTTGGATGATCCTAGAATGAAGCTAGATGATCATGAGATGAAGTTAGGTTGAGTAAAAATGAGTGTTTGAGAGTCCCTCTCTCTCTAGAAAAGCTAGAACACACAAAAATGGCTTCTTAGACTCTTAAGAACCAAAAAGAAGAGAAGAGAACATATATATATATATATGTGTGTGTGTGTGTGTGTGTGTGTGTGTGTGTGTGTGTGTGTGTGTGGTGCCCTACACAAAGTTGCATCTTTTTGGAAGAAAGGCAACAAAATCCTGTCAGGAGCGCTAGCTGTACCGCGGTACAGGCAAGTGTCCAAACCGCGGCATAAAGAGCGGTGCATCGCCTGGACAACACTACTCTGTTGGCCGTTGTGCATGCAAGTGCACGGACCGCGGTCTGGATAGCATGCAACGCCTGTGAAACTCATCTTGAGAGACCGCGGTGCATGCAATAAGCACAGGCCGCGGTAGCCACAACATGCAGCCTCTGGTAAACACTGTTGCGCAGACCGCAGCATAGGCACTGCACAGAAAGCGGTCTGATCCGCAGGCCAGAGGAAAAAATTCCTCTTTATAAGACACAAAAAAAAAGAATTCAACACTCAAATAAGAATTAAGACACACAAGACACACAAGATGGCAAATAAAAATGCATGCAGGATAATTAAAAGAAAATGCATGAGTGTGTGTGTGCACTAATACCTCTTCAACAAAAGTTAAGCAAGTGATTTTACCTTTGATGCTTGAGCTTGGTTACAAACAATGAAGCCCTAAACTACCCTTACATATTGATCCCCAAATGTGGTTGTCAACGAAATAAGCCAATCAAACACCGAGGAACTTACAATCTCCCCATTTGGCTATTTCGTGACAAAACCACTCACTCACAATGTATCCTCACAACAAAACTCATAATAAACAACAAGAGGTCAACAAATGTATTCTATATTACAAGAGATACCTAAAGCTAAATCTTCAAATCTTTAAATCTTCCATCTCTTATAGAATGATCATCCCTAAAAAACAAAGAACCACATTTTCCCATACAAGTGTATGAGAGGGATCAAGAAAAATATAAACAAGTGCAATTTGCATGAATTTAGAAACAAGTAACATGCAATCAACAATGCACATAAGCTAACAACACAAAGTCAACTCCTCCTAAAAACGGCATTCTCCCCTTATATGCAAAAGCAACACAAACTCCCCATAAATCCAAACACTACTCCTTTTTTTTGTCACAAGATAGGAAAATGAGTATTCCCCAACCGGGACCCTATAGCAAAGGGGTATTCCCCAACCCGGACGCTGTAGCAAAGAGAGATATTTACAATGTAAATGCATAATCATATACAACAACTTTATACAATTTAATTAAGAGAGAGAAACTCGTGGAAGTTTTATTTATTGGAACACGTGTGAAAAGATTGCCTTGAATGGAAAACATGCAACATCAACTTCCAAAAGCATGGTATTTGGCAAAGGAAAAATAGCATATGGGGTTCCAAAAGAAGTCAAATCAATTTGCACCAAATTTTCAATAGACATGACATGAGCGACTATCAAGCTTTACAAGTTGAACAAGACATGAGCGACTATTGCACCCTTTTAGATTTTTCCGGACGAGATGCCCGTATGATAGTAGCCTTGTTCAACAAGTAAAGAGAGAGTGATTATTGGATGGTGAAATCCTTGAAATGGATACAATATCCTTATTGAATGAAGTCTTAACAGTCACTTGCACACATATTTGCAATCAGTTTTTAAGCAATCAATAAATTCATCATGCATAACACTTTAAGCATGTCAAGATCAAGTTTTCATAAACATGGAGATAAACTTTGCGTCAATCAAATGTACTTCCCAATCAAATTTCCTAGTCCAAAAATACATGTTTGAACACAAATGAGACATGCATTTCGAATAAGGCAAAAAGACACTTATTAAATGAAAAGTCATTTAATATATGCATCCAAGATACTCAAGCAATTAATTAAAGAGCATAAAACTGAACAATTATTTACTTATTAGAATGCAAGTTCTCTATCTTTGCTTGAGCTCCCCATATGGGTCAAAACACCAAAACTCATCAATGCATATGACAAATCCCAATAGACCTACTAAGAGATTTAAACTTAGTTGAATCTAATGGTTTTGTAAACAAGTCCTCTAATTGATCATTTATTCCCACATGTTCAAGTGCAATGCATTTGCTCTCAACTAGCTCTCTAATAAAATGATATCTAATGTCAATATGATTAGTTCTAGAATGTTGGACAGGACTTTTTAAAATATTAATGGCACTTATGTTATCACAATAAAGGGTTAGAGTACCTTGCTCAAAGCCATAATCCACAAGCATTTGCTTCATCCAAAGGAGTTGTGTGTAAGCACTCCCAGCGGCTATATACTCGGCCTCGGTTGTGGATAATGAGATGGAATTTTACTTCTTACAAAACCATGACACAAGATTGTTCCCTAGGAAGAAGCAACCTCCCGATGTACTCTTCCTATCATCATAATTACCTGCCCAATCTGCATCACTAAAGCCAACTAAACTAGCATTAGTGTCAAAAGAGTACCATATCCCATAGCTGGATGTCCCATTCACATATCGAATGATTCTCTTCACAGAGGAGAGATGAGATTCCTTAGGATTGGCTTGATACCTAGCACACACACCAACACTAAAAGCTATATCGGGCCTACTAGCAGTCAAGTATAGCAATCTCCATATCATATCACGATATAGACTTTAATCCACACCTTTCCACTAGCATCCTTGCTAAGTTTCAATGAGGTACTCATAGGTGTGTCACAATGCTTGGCATTCTCAAGGCCAAATTTCTTCACTAGGTTTCTTGGCATATTTAGCTTGGGATATGAAGATCCCATCATGCATTTGCTTGATTTGTAATCCTATGAAGTAATTGAGTTCACCAACCATGCTCATTTCAAACTCATGAGTCATGACATCAACAAATTGTTTAACTTTCAAGTTGTTTGTTGAACCAAAACTATGTCATCAACATAAATTTGAGCTATGAATAGCTCATCTTTAGTACACTTGATGAACAAGGTCTTGTCAACGCTTTCTCTAGAATAGCCATTGTAAACAAGATAAAGAGTGGGATGCTTATACCAAGCCCTTGGTGCTTGTTTCAACCTATATAGAACTTTTTGAGACGATAAACATGATTGGGGTAATATGGATCCACAAACCCCTTGGGTTGCACAACAAACACTTCATCTTGCAAGAAGCCATTGAGGAAGGCACTCTTAACATCCATTTGATGCAATTTAAACTTGTGCACACAAGAAATGGATAAGAGAAGCCTAATGGACTCTAATCGAGCAACGGGAGCAGAAGTCTCCTCAAAGTCGATACCCTCAATTTGTGAGTACCCTTGTGCTACAAGTCTAACCTTGTTCCGTACAATGTTACCATCCTCATTGGATTTATTCCTATAGACCCACTTTATGCCTATCACATTAGCGTTCTTAGACCTAGGAATTATAGTCCAAACCTCATTTCTTTCAAATTGATTTAGCTCTTCTTGCATAGCAAGAACCCAAAACTCATCACTTAAAGCTTCATCAACCTTTTGGGGTTCAATTTTAGAGGTGTAGCAAGTATAACTAATTTGATTTGCTAATTGATGCCTAGTCCTAACGCCTTCATTCACATCTCCAATGATGTCACTCTTGTTGTGAAGATGTCTAACCCAATGAGCAGGTTCCTTAGAATCCAAGGTAGAATCTCTATCAAGAAATTGAGAGACCTCTTTCTTAAGATTTGACTTTTCATCACTTGAAGTCTCACTAACCTTCTCCAAGGGAGAATCATCAACCATACTAATCTCCTCATCATGGTTACTAACCTTAGGCCTACAATCATTTATGATCACATTGGATGATTCCATAACACTTCATGTTTTCAAGTTAAAAACTCTATACGCCTTACTATTTAGACCATAGCCAATGAAAATGCCCTCATCACTTTTAGCATCAAACTTGCCAAGTTGATCACGGTCATTTAGAATGTAGCACTTGCTTCCAAATGAGTGGAAGTAACTAACATTTGGCTTCCTTCCCTTCCACAATTCATAAGGGGTTTGCCTAGTACCGGGCCTTAAAAACACTCTATTTCATATATAACAAGTTGTATTCACTGCCTCAGCCTAAAGATTCCTAGGAACATTGTTGCTAAGCAACATCACACGAGCCATCTCTTGAAGGATCATATTCTTCCTCTCTACAACTCTATTTTGTTGAGGAGTTAGAGGAGCCGAGAACTCATGGGAAATTACAAGACAATCACAAAAAAAATTAAAGCAAACATTTTTAAATTCTCTCCCATGGTCACTTCTAATTCTCTTAATGCATTTTATGTGAGAATCCTTCTCATTTTGAATTTTAGTGCAAAGGTTTTTAAAAATCTCAAAAGTTTCATATTTTTCTCTAGGAAAGTAGGTCCATGTAAATCTAGAAAAATCATCAACACACACAAAGATATACCTTTTCCCACTAAGACTCTCGGTTTGTATGGGACCCATAAGGTCCATGTGAAGAAGCTCTAGTGGCTCCTTGGTGGCAAGATGTTTACCCTTTTTATGCACACTCTTAGTTTGCTTTCCTTATTGACACGGTCCACACACTCCCTCAATCCTATTTCCAAACTTAGGAAGGCCTCTCACAACATTCAACCTCTCAAGAACTTTCAAGTCTTTGAAATTCATATGACCTAACCTTTGATGCCATAATTCAACTTGGCCACAACTAGACAAATTGTAAGATATGCCATTGGAATCAAGACAATAACAATTGTCACTTGATCTCTTGCCTTTCAATAGAACTTGTCCATCTTCTCTTAGAATAGAGCAACCAACCTTTACAAACAGAACCGAAAACCCTTCATCACTTAAATGTGATATGCTAATAAGATTGGCTTACAAGCCATCTACATAAAGAGCATTAGGCAAGAAGGGCAAACCGGGGATGGATATGTTTCCTTTTCCTAAAACCTTCTTACGAGAACCATCACCAAAAGTGACAAATCCACCATCCTCCATCACAAGAGTTTCAAAGAAACTCTTGTTTCCGATCATGTGCTTAGAACTCCCATTATCAAGGTACCAAGTATTGATAGCTTTGGCTTTTAAGGCTACTTGAGCCACATGACAATAATGTCCATCCCTTCTAGTCCACCTAGATGAAATATTACTATTCCTATGAGCCATGGGTTTATTTTCTCTAGAATTCCTAGGTGTATGCAGTTTGGCTCTTCTAAGCATATTCTTCTCAATCATGCTTTCAAAACGACACAACTTAATAAATTTAAAACAATTCGGTCTTATATGACCTTCAATGCCATAATAATGAAAAATAAGAGTAAAGTAAGAATTCATACCAAGCAAGCATGGAAGGTTTCCCTCTCCTTTGAGTTGTCCTTTAGTGTTGAGCCGAATCCCTTATTTGAACATCCTTTGTGGTTGAGCTGAATTAGCTTCCCTTCTTGGTTGTGGGTGAAGAATCCTTTGTTGACTTTGAGAACTCCTTGGAAGTTGAGGTCTTTTTTGTTGAGCTCTAGCTTTTGGTGGATCAGCTTTAGCTTGAAATTTTGTTTGAGCCTTCGTTTGAGCTTGCTTTGATGATTCTCCAACTTTATTTGATCTCATTTGTTAGTGTGAACCTTAAACCTCTTTAGTCTTTATCCTCTTGACTCTTAACAAAGATGGTCTTTTTCAAAGAAGTAGCATCCTTACCTTCCACATATCATAAGCCCGTTTTATCACTAGAACTCTTCCCACATGATAGCATCTTGTCAAGTTTCTCGGTTCCGGATGTCATCTTGGCAACCAATTCTTTTGCTTCCCTAAGCTCAATCTTCAAGTTCTCTTCACTCTGCTTAGTGATCACAAGCTCCAATTTCAAGCTCTCTTCTAACTCCTTTCCACTATTTACTTTCTCACTCAAGTGAGTTATCTTCACAGTCAACTCTAGATTCCCTTTTTTCAACTCTTGAATCTCCTTCTTCTTTTTTAATCTAGACTTTTCAAAAAACTTCATGAAGTTTACATAGTCCATTTCCTCATCAATCTCAAACCTAGAGTTGGAAAATGTGCTCTCATCACTAGAGTCATCTACTTCTTCCTTATCACTCACAACTTCCTTGCCATTATGAGATGTTGTGAAGGCAATGAAGTTTGCAACTCTATCTTCATCATCCGAAGATTTTTCTTCCTTTTCTAAGTCTTCACTATCGCTCCAAGTGGCCGTCATCGCCTTCTCCTTCCTCTTCCTCTTCCTCTTTAGATTTGCACATTCTGAAGCAGTGTGACCAAAGCCACTGCATTCATAGCATTAAATGCCTTTCTTGAAGTCAATTTATTAAGACTTTTCCATCTTCTTGAAAGGAGTTTTATTTTTCACTTCCTTTCCCTTGGATCCAAATCATTTCCTCTCAAACTTTATGAATTTCTTGAATCTTTTAACCATGAGGGTCATTTCTTCATTCGAGTCCTCCTCCTCTTCTTCAACCTTGGTGGTCTTCAAGGCAATGCTCTTTTGCTTCTTATGAGGTATGAGTGTGGTGTTCCATCTTGACTCATAAGCTAGAAGTCTTCCAATGACTTCACTTGGCTTCATATTCTTATACTCACTATTCTCTTCAAGTGCCGTCACCTTTGATTCGAACCTTGACGAAAGTGACCTTATAATTTTTTGCTTGACTCTCCTATCCGAATAGAGGTTACCAAAGTTGATGGCTTTGGTTGACGATATCTATCAACTTCACTTGAAAGTCATTGAAGCATTCATGCTCCTCCATCCTAATCATCTCAAATTGCATTTGGAGGACTTGGAGATTTAAGTCCTTAACTACCTCGATTCCCTCATGTGCCGTATAAAGAATGTCCCAAGCCTCCTTTGCAATCCTAATGTTTTGGACCAACTTGTATTGATTATCGTCCATGGCACAAAGGATGGCATGCATGGCCTTGTTGTTCCACTTGGATGCTTCAAACTCTTGAGTACTCCAACTAGACTTGGGCTTAAGAGCTTCTACACCATCGTTATTAGTCATTGTTGGAGGAATATACCCATCTTCAATAGCCATCCAAGCACGATCATCTATTTGGCAAAGATAGACTTCCATCTTGCCCTTCCAAGAAGCATAATTCACCCCATTGAGCAAAGGGGTCTTGTGCTTGAGGCTCCTTCATGACTATTACCATTTCCACTCATAGTGTTTGAGGGTAATGGATGTAATGACACGCAAAAATAAAACAATCAAACTAAATGCACTAAGCAAGGCACACACAGAGCAAGGATCACCTAAGTATATCTAAGCACCAGCTCTGATACCAATTGAAAGTTCCCTAGAAAGTGTGTTTATAACCTAGAGGGGGTGTGAATAGGCTTTTAATCCGATAGATTACCAATTTTGTGAATTAGTCAATATTATCGATTCTACCCCATTCTACTAAGTGTTCAAACAAAAGACAACAAACATAAAACAGTAACAACACGCAATATATATTTGGAAACCCTCCAAATGGGAAAAACCATGGGCTGTTCAGTGCGCCACACTCGATCCTTAGAATCCACTATTGAGAGAAAGTTTACAACCTATGTTGACCTCCCGTCTAACCCTCCAGTTACTAACCCTTTCACTCTGCCCAACAGGTCTTAATAGTGATTTTGGATCATCAACCTTTTGCACTAATCACATAGCCACAAGCTTAACCAACAATAAAGAGATAATGACAACCTAAGTGAATATGCAAGAATATTCTATATGCAAAAATGCTAGGTCAAAACATTCATGCTTATCTAAGATTAATAATGACAATTAAAGCAAATCCTAGATATCAATATTCTAAATGCAAAGGCAGGAAGAATTAGCTAGAAGGGTAAAACCGTCCTAAATTCTAGCTATCACAAATTAATGCATCTCAACCAACAATCAATACACAAGCATGTCATAAAAGCAATTAACCATACAAGCAAGCATTTAATATGCAATAGAGACTAAAACCCTAGGTATACATGTCTTTGTAACGAAAATATGAAGTCTAGAGCATGTAGTAGTTGCCTAGTCAAGAAGAAGATGATGCTTCATGCTTGGATGATCCTAGAATAAAGCTAGAAGATCATGAGATGAAGTTGGGTTGAGTAAAAATGAGTGTTTGGGAGTCTCTCTCTCTCTAGAAAAGCTAGAACACAAAAAAATGGCTTCTTGGACTCTTAAAAACCAAAGAGAATAGAAGAGAACATATATATATGATGCCCTACACAAAATGGCATCGTTTTGGAAGAAAGGCAACAAAATCCTGTCAAGACCGCTGGCTGTACCGCGTTACAGGCAAGTGTCCAGACCGCGGCATAGAGAGCGGTGTATCGCTGGACAACACCACTCTGTTGGCCACTGTGCATGCAACTGCACAGACCGCGGTCTGAATAGCATGCAACGCCTGTGAAACTCCGCTTGAAAGATCGTAGTAAATGCAACAAGCACAGGCCGCGGTAGCCACAACGTGCAGCCTCTGGTAAACACCGTTGTGCAGACCGCGGCGTAGGCACTACATAGAGAGCAGTCTAAACCGTGGGCCAGAGGAAAAAAATCCTCTGATAAGGCACAAAAAAAGAATTCAATACTCAAACAAGAATTAAGATACACAAGGCACACAAGATGGCAAATAAGAATGCATGTAAGATAATTAAAAGAAAATGCATGAGTGTGTGTGTGCACTAATACCTCTTCAATGAAAGTTAAGCAAGTGATTTTACCTTTGATGCTTGAGCTTGGTTACGAACAATGAAGCCCTAAACTACCCTTACATATTGATCCCAAATGTTGTTGGCAAACACACCATCAAAGACAACCTATCTACATGGCGATGCCCAGATGAGATCACAATGCAATGGTATGAATTCTTTCTTTGTACCTACTTGTCAATTTTATGGTATGATTGGTCATGTAAGACCAAATTGCTTTAATTACATTAAGAGGTGTAGATTAAAGAGCATGGAAGAAAAACGGTTGAAAAAGAGGGCAAGTTTGCATGAACCTAGGGATTCTAGAAAATTGTTTATGACCACTAAAATTGAAAAAGTAGAACCTAGGTGGGTTAGAAATAATGAACCCGCTTGCCTTAGTGCCCATGAGACACCCTTAAACTCAACTAGGTCCAATGGACTTGGTAGGTCTATAGGGGTTCATGCCTCCCATTGACTTGGTTGGATTTGACCCTATTTGGGGAGCTCAAGCAAAGAGAGCGAATTGGCATGATTTGCTAGAAGCAAAAAGTTGATTGATTTTATGTTCTTTTATTAATTGCTTGAGATTCTTGGTTGCACATATATACTTATATGTTTCTTTTCATAAGTGTGCATCATTACTTTGTTTGCAATTCCTGTCATATTTATGTCTAAATATGCATTTTTGGACTAGGAGAATTAATTGGGAAAGTAGATTTGAATGACCTATAATTTATCTCTATGACATGTGAACTTGCTTTTAATGAAATGCTTTAATACAAATGTGTACAAGTGAAAATAAGAAGACTAATCAATAAGGATCTTGTATCCATGCAATTAATAAGGATTTTATATCCAAATTAGTTTTCTCTCATTTCTTAATGATGAAACAAGACTACTATCATACGGATAATTATCCGAAAAAATCAAAAAGGGTGCAATAGTCACTTATGTCTTGATTTGCCTTTAAGGATTGATATAGTTGCTTTATTTTCAAATTTTTTGAAACTATATCTTGTTTGCTTATGACAAAAGGGTACAAATTGGTTTGAATTCTTTTGGAAACCCTTTTGATGTTTGTTTTGTCAAATACCATTTGTTTTGGATTTGAATGCAACATGTCTTGCTTGCAAAACATCATTGTCACACACTTTTCTTTAAATCAAACTCCTTGAATCTCTCTCAATTACTTATGTTGCATAAAGTTCGTTTATATGATTATGCATTGTAATGGTGCCAATAGCTCTCTTTGCTAAAGCAACCTGATAGGGGGAGCTTCTTTGCCTATCTCATGACAAAAAGGGGGAGAAGTCTTGAGAAATTTAAGGGGAGCATTGGCCATGCTTTAGGGAGAGATTATGAGAGAGAGTAACCCATTTATGGGGAGTATTGCACATGCATTTGTTTATATTGCTTTATTGAGTGCAATTGCTTCTTACATTTGTTCACCTCACATGGATTTGTTCTTGGAAAGTGCTTCTTGCTATAGAATGTAGGTACAATGATAATTCTACAAAGAGATTGAAGATATTGAAGATTTAGATTGTAGGATCTCTTTTGTAATAAAGAATTAATCTTTTGGACAATAGCTTTATTTTTGTTTTGTGAGGATTAATTTGTGAGTGGTTGTTTTGTCATGAAATAGCCAAAGGGGGAGATTGTAAGGACCTCGATTTTATGATTGACTTATTTCATGACAAACCATAACACATTAGGGATGATTGTGTAATGGATAGCTTAGGTCCTCATTGGCAAGCTTCCAAGCATCTCCATGACTTTAAAAACAAAAGGCATATTCACTTGACTTTACCTCTTGAAGAGTTTAGGTACACACATACACACACTTCATGCATGATTTGTATTGACATGCATTTGTGTATATTGCTTATGTGTGCACCCTTACTCACAATCACACTTGCATTTCATTCTTAGTCTTAAGTGTGGTTGTTGTGTGTTTTATTCGTTTTTTGTTGTTTGATCGGAAACATCCACGCTTGCACTATTGTGTGCTTGTCCGATTGTGTTCTTGTCCTAGCGTGTGGAGTGACCATTTGAGAATGTCTCATTCTTCTCTTGTTTTGGTTATATGGAGTAAGATGTCTAGTTTCAAAAGAATGGATTTCAATGATTTAAATGTTTTTCAAAACTGACCTTTGTATGGTCTTGTGACCATATCTTTCTATGCAATGCTTCAAAATAAGTTTCAAATTTTTTTATACAAACTAGACACTATACCTTCCCAACGGTATATTATTCGTAATATTCCATGACCGTTTGGATTGGTTTTAAAATCTCCAAAGTGACCACAAAAATAGGGCATCTCTGTTGTTGTCCGTTTCTGACCTTTGGTCACTAAAATGACCATAATAATTTTTACAAATATCCAAATCATGTTTTGTAAATTGGAATAAAAATTAGACTTCCATACCTTTCCAACGGTATATTATACGAAAGGTTTGGATGTCGTTTGGTCATGTTTGGGGTCGCTCGAAACTCGAGTTGTTGTGTTGTCAGGCATGTACCACAGTCTAAACCGCTTTTGGTGCACATTCCTAGCCAGAGACCTAGGCAGCGGTAATCTTCAGCCATGCCATGCTGTATAGACCGCGGTCTGGACACTTGTCTAGGCCGTGGCACGCATAGCGGTCGTGACGAGACTTTATTTCCCAAGTCCAAAACGATGTCGTTTTGTATAGGGCTTCTATATATATGTTCTCTTCTTCCCCAAATCGTTTTGTGAGCTCAAATAACACATTTTAATAGTTAAAGAACCTCCATTAGAGAGTGAAAGCTTCAAGCTTTGTGTTTGACTCTCCAAACCCCAACATATCCTCATCTTACATCATTAGCATCATTCAAAGCATGGGTATTCATTGATTGGTAAGTAGAACCTCCATTATTGTTCATTCATTCTTCTAACTTACCAAGACATGTCATTTATTGCTTAGGTTAGCAAATCTTCATATTTATTGTTTATCTTTTAAAGTTATGACATGTTTGGGGTTTGTATTGTGATAGCTTGCATTATTAGGTCATATTTGCCTAAATAGCTAATTAGGTCATATTGATTGCATTTGATGATTGAATTTATTGACCATGCCATGCTTAATCACAACTTGTGTTGATATGGGTTTTATGATAGCTAAAATATAGGTCATATTTGCCTCTAGCTAATTAGGTCATATTAAATGTATTTTGATGATTGCATTAATGACCATGCCATGCTTAATGACAACATATGTTGAAATGACTTTGTTTGATAACTAGGATATAATATTGCATAACTATATCTAGTTAAGTCTTTATGAGCATTCATTTAGACATTGATATCTAGGAATTGTACTTAGTGACATTCTTAAATTCCTAGATAAGCATTTAGTGTTTTCCCTAGCATTATTTGCTTGTTTGAATATTTTATCGTATTCACATAGGTTGTTGAACTCTTCATTGAGTCAAGTCTTGTGGCTTTGGTGTGAAGTTGCACAAGCAAGAGAAGCCATGCAACCGTGGGTGGATTGACAGGCAATTGGTCGGGTGCCACTATAAAAGGCTCTAGGGGGTAGAGTAGGAGGCGTTCACGCCAAGAGTAGTGTATCAGGGGATATCACTAGGGACTGAACCAAGAGTTGTGAGTGGAGGTATCCATAGCCTGAGGTTGTCGAGAGTGAGAGTCCGAGAATCACTTGAGGGTGTTACATTTGCTCATATAGTGGATTTTTGCGATCTAGTGTGGTGTACTTAACAGCCCGTTATTTTTTCCATTTGGAGGGTTTCCACGTATACACCCTGTGTTGTTTATATTTCTGTACTTTACACTTGATGTTGTATGTTTGTTTTATTGGGTGAATTTTGAATACTGACTGATCAAAAAAAATTGGTAATTGACTTGATTAAAACCTATTCCCCCCCCCCCCAAGGTTATTAGACACACGTTTTTAGGGAACTTTCATTGGCGATCCACTCAGGGTAGCGCGCCTCTCTGATGAAGCCTATTATGGTTAGTTTATCTACTTCCTCATGAACCGCATTGTTTCTTTCGGTGTTAAAGTGACGCCTTTTCCACTTGACAGGTTTGAAGGTCGGGTCCACTGCTAATCATTAAACAGCCAACGACATTGGGATCATGGGCATCTCATAATGACCCCAAGTGAAGATGTCATTGAATCCTTTGAGGAGCCTGATCAGACCCTTCTTCATTTCCGGCTCAAGGGATGCTCCAATCTGGAAGACCTTCCAAGGATCGTCCATCCGGATGGGTATCTCTTCTAGCTTGTCCACATGATGCCTACTGGCCCATTCCCTACTCTGTTCTTCCACATCTGGCATCACGAGGTCATCCTCTAGGTGATCTTTGGGTTCTATATCTTCCAAGATCATCATAGGCGTTTCCCCTTCTTAGATCATCGTAACTTGTGCAAACTGCTTTGCTAGAGCTATCGGGTTGGCGGATACTACATAGAACTTCATGGCTGCCTACTGGTCATCTCGTATCTCCCCCACCTTGTTTCCTACTAGAAACTTTAGGACATTATGGTAAATGGACAGGACCCCTTCAAGGATGATAAGAAATGTCTTCCTAGTATCGCATTATAGACCGATGGGGTATCTACCACTACGAAGTCTGTCATAACATTTTGCTGGAGAGGTGTTGTTCCAGGGATTACTGAGAGAATCTTTGATCCTATAGGTATGATCGAGTCCCTAGTGAATCCATATAGCGAGGTAGTTCAGCTATTGTAACACCATTGTTTCAAATTCAGCTTCTCTAAGGTATCTTTAAAGGGGATGTCGAAGTTGTTGCATGTGTCAACAAGCACGCGATGGACCATGCAGTTGGAAATCTGTATCGTGACCACTAAGGGATCTTCATGAGGCTGCACGGTGTTGTAGACATCCGCCTCGATGAAAATAATTTGTGCTAACTGAGAGGGGCCAGCCGAGCTCTGGTCGACCTTGAAGATACCTCGCTCTTCATCTACGCGAGGGATCTTCCTCGCGTGGTTCTTTCTAGAATTATTGGAGGTGTCAGCCAAAGTGGGCCCTCCGCTGATGGTATGTATCACCTAGATTAGTTGTATCAAATCCACCTGCTCCCCTTTCTCTTTTTGGCATGCTCACAGATCTCAGCCTGTATTTCCCTTCCGGTTATTATCCCTGACCTGTAGCAAGAACTCTATTAAACATCCTCCCCTAATCAGAGCATCGATCTGATTATGCAAGTTATAGCACTCTGAAGTGTTGTGACCCACCTCTTCGTGGAAGTCACAATAGTTGTACCGATTTCTCCTATCGACGGGGGCTTTCATGGGTACGGGCTTCTATAGTAACCCCTTATTCCGAATGGCAAGATAAATTGTTTCACTGGATGAATTAAAGAGGGTGTAGCGATCATACCCTCTCTCACCTCGCATTACAGGGGCCACTGTCATGAGAGAAGGTGAATCCCGTATGGGGGGTCGCCTTACTGGATACCTTTCTTGCTTGGGTTGAGAAACGAGGAAGGGTATATCGACCTATTGAGAGGTTTATCCTGATTTTTCTGAGCTGGCTCAGATCTGGGAGCTTTCTTCTTCTAGCGCTTCGCAATTTTCACATCGTCATGCTCCATCTTGACCTTGAGATGCTCGTCGATTTCGACTTGCTTTAGAGCCCGATCATAGGCCTCTAGGTAGGTCTCTGTAGGTCGCTTGAAAAAAGATCAGGAAAGTTTTCCCGTCCGCAGATTCTGCCTGAAATTGGCCAGGGTCTCTTTCTCAGTGAAAACCCCCATCTGGATGACTTTCTTATGGAACCGCTCCACATACACCCGGGAGGGTTTCCCCTCTCTCCTGGATCACGTACTGTAGATGGATGAGATCCTTTGACCGGGGTTTGATTCCTTGGAATTATGATCAGAAATCAACTAACAGCTTTGTGAATGAGGAACCACACTGCCAGCAGGTAGCTTTCTAAACCAGGTCTTGGCATAATCTGTTAGCGTAGTTGGGAACATCCGGCACATGGAGGGTATGGTTGTGTTCTGGACTTCCATCTGTTGGACGAAGCTCTCTAAGTGGCTTAAAGGATCCTCCGTGCTGGAAAACTTGTCTGATGGCATCTTAAACTTTGGTGGGAGCTCCGCCTCCCGAATCCTTCTGGTAAAGGGGGCGTTCATCTCGCTTAGGGGGTCCTTTTTGACCTCCTTACCCTTTCTTCTTTTCAACTGCTGGATCTCCTTTTGCATCTTAGCCAGCTGGTCCCTCAGTCACTTATTTTCGTGCTTCTTGGAATCGACCTCGGAACTCTCATTGTCAGATCCTTTCGACTAGCTGGATACCTCCACTTTGTCATTTCCAAGGGAGGGTTTTCCTTACGCAGTTTACCGGCTACCACCGGCTCCAGCTTGAGGTTCCCTTTTGGAAGTTACCGGTCGAGGGGGGCTACGAGGTGCCCTTAGAGAAGCGTCAGCTACCGACTTGACCTGCCTAGGTTGATAGTAGGTCGGCCTGTCTGAGACTGGAGGTATTGGCTCTAGCCTGTCCCAGATAGAAGTTGCGGGTCTTGTCCTATTGTTGGCAGGAACCGGTGGAGGGGTCCTAACCTATCGAATACGGGTTGCCTGACAGAGGATCTGCTCACCTCTCCTCGAGTATCAAGATCTGCCAGCTGAAGAGCAATTCCTTCTACAGCTAGATAGAGGCGGACATTCTCCATGATGGTCACAGCATGCTAGTTGATCATAGTTTGGTTCATTGCCTGAATGGTTGAAACCCGCTTCACATCTGACTGATACGAGGCTGGCTTGTGATGCTTGGATTTCCTTCCCTTCTTCTGCCCTTTTTTGGTCGAGAGGGCAGATTGATGTCCCGAGGCCTCGGGTTGTCCTTGAGATGAGCGAAGCATCATAATCACTTGTTAAACAATAAACTTGTAAATGTAAAAACAATGGTGTGGGTTTCCCACAGACGGCGCTAGAAAGTGTTAATGAAAAATTTACTCAAGGTGAGAAATTTCAGCTAACACCCTCAAGACCGCTACCACGGAGGTGGCGGCCGGGGTAGATACCTCGTACCTACCTTGTTTGAATAAATGTGGGTGTTCAAGCGTGAACATAATGAAAATGGGAATATATCTCTTTATTAAAGATAGTGTATTTCATACTAAAATCTCTCGATCACTCTCAATCTCACTAGGATACAGCAGGGTAGCAACCTCGCACCTGTCGAATAACAGAATACAACGACGGTCGTTTTCTGATTACAAAATTTAGGCCATGACTCATTCTTTTGTTCTTTTTTTCTCTATTGACCCCACCTTCTTAATGCATATTTGGGTGTATTTATACACAGTCCAAATAGGTTAAATTTGTGATTCTCCCGCCATGATTCTCTGAATCCCTTCCCTCCTTATCGGGCGGATCTCTTATTTAAAAGTCATTGACTTTAGATTAATGACAGAGTTGAGAATATCTCTATTGGAGATAAGTTTGTTTCCTCTTTGGACTAAATCTCTTGCCCCGCACGTACGTGGCGATTTAATGTTTATTAGGTGTGGATATGATCATGTGCCTTCATGGCATAATTCTTCTATGAGGTCGTCGAGTACGGTGTTCACTATTTTGTGGGGTGAGGTACATCCATGCCCTGGTTGTGGTACTATGGGCTCGGATCGACCTTTCCAGGTCCCTTGGGGCTTGGGATAACCTCATGGGCCCTCATTGGTGACAACGGGGCTTTTGGCGAGCTTCCTGCTACCTGTCCAAATAGGTCTGAATCTTCTCTCGGCTAGATGAGGCAATTCCGAGGTATGCGCCCATTGATTAACAGACTCTCACTTAGGTCTAGAGAGGATGGCGAGCTTCTGGGGAGGTTACAAGGTAGTTTCGACATCGGAGAGCCTTGATTTGGTAGAAGGAGCTTGATTCGTTTGTGTCGGGCTTCACCTTGGATGCTTTCTAAGTACGGCGACCTTTCCTCACTTCTTCGGGGTGGCTCCAAAGCTTGATCCCAAGGCCCAGGGTTCCGTGGTGGGCGATCTCAGGCTTGGAACCGGACCAGGAGAGTGGAAAATTTCTCTTTGGTCCCTAGCCAAATTTGGCTATTAACACCATTTGGATCCAACGTTTTTTTAATTGTATTCAAACCTATTTCGACTTCTATTCATATTTTGGTAAGGATTTTTTTTTTCCTTATAATTTGATTAGTTTTATATTATGTGATTGGATAAAATTAGCACTTTCAAAAAAAAAAAAAAAACCGGTTTCGCAAACTAACTTAAACCAACTTAACCATAAACTATATGCACTTTACATGTATCGCAAGTACCACGATATAATCTTTATATTCCTAGATGAGATACTCCCAAATTCGATACTAATTTTGTTGATTTACATATATTCATATTAATATATATATATATATATATATATATATATATATATATATAATTAAATTATGTCTGTTTGTGACATATTTATATGATATGTTCATATGTATATTTCATTATACTTGTATAATTATATTATTATAATCCTACGTATAAACATTGAACACATTAAAATATAAATATATAACAAATAATAGTTGAAATGGTATAAATGTAAAAGTATTTATTTTCAGATATTTATAACTTAAAAAAAAACAACTTTCTATTTATATTCAGTTTTAAATGAAAAAAATCAAATATGATGTTCAGTTTTCAATCACTATTCAGTTTTCAATCACTATTCAGTTTTCAGTATAATTCAGTATTACTAAATCTTTAGACGAAAAATCAAATTCAACATAAATGCTATTAAATTTTAAGTGAAAAAATCAAACTGACCATTGATCTTCCAATAATGTAGTCATATTCTATTATTATTATTATTATTATTATTATTATTATTATTATTAAAGGTTCTGTTATTTGTTATAGACGGAGATTAACCTTTACTTAAAAAAACAAAAGAAAGATAAATCTGGATTTGTGATTGACATTTTCCAACTGGGGCAAAAATGGCGGGAGCGAGCGCACCTACACCGTGTGTCTTCTGTGAGATTGCCCGAAATTCCACCTCTACTCCTCTGCTTCACTCTGTCTGCTTCTCTCTCTCTCTCTTCAACTTTCTTTCTTCTTCAATCATCGACTGTTTGGTTGCAGAGAAAACATTTCCAATTAACCATTTTAATCTCACCTAATTCTAGCATTTTCTTCCATTTTTCCAGCAACCAAACGGAGTGTTTCCCTGATCTACATTCTAATTATGTCCTTGTTTGTTTTTTAAACGTTTTGCAGGATGATAAGGTCGTCGCGTTTCAAGACATCAAGCCTTCTGCTTTCAGGTTTCACTCATTATATTTTTTAATCAATATGTGAATAAAATTCTTCAGTATTTGATTTGACATGAAAATTTGTGCAAATGATAGGGTTTATATATGAATTGCTTCCGGTTTCACTGATTGATCTGATTGGCTTCCTATATTTGTTGATTTTGATCGTTATCTGGATAATAGTTTGATCATAATTATTGAAAATTGTGCTTGGATTTACATGCTTGTAATCAGAATATCAGATGCATACATATTGTAACAAATTTATTATAGTCGTTTACAAATCACTTTGTATGTGATTCACTACTGTTTGAGAAATAACACTGATAAAGTAATAACACCCAGCCAGTAAAATTTTAAAATACATCAAAAATCAACAACTAGCAAGTATGCTATATAACCTTATGCCTTCTGGCCTTTCTCTAAAATCACATTCGATTTCGGGTGACCACATTGTAGGCATTACTTGGTTATTCCCGTGGATCACATTCCAACAGTGAAAGATCTACAAAGGAGGGAAGAAGACTACTCATTGGGTAAAGAAGTTCTTAATAGTGCTTAATATCCCATTTCTCTCTTCTTTTCTTTTACTTTTTCTTTTCCTCTTGGTTATCTGTTTCATGGCTAAAATGCAATTTGCAATTTTATCCAGTAAATCACATGTTAAATGCTGGGCAAACACTATTACGCCGAGATGCACCTCATTCCAGTCAATACAGGTATTGGTTCTTGTATATATGAAAATATGGACAGATTTTTAATGCCTCTCGTACTTTCTTTCATGCACAATAACATTGATCAGATAAAGCTTTTACGCTGCTTCGCTACATATTTGAGAGCTCAACTCCCATGTTTTATTGAAATTTATATAAATTGTTCCTGAAACTTGGGTGTCTATAGATCATCCTTACTGTTTCCATCACCTTCAACTCGGCTGATTTTCTGTTTATAGTTGCATTGTGTCTTAAACGTGGGGACTTTCTGGCCATGTCTGCACAGCATCTATTCTGCTTGAACTTAGTTTCTTGCATCTAGCCTGTCCTTTCTGTTTATGCAAACCGTATTGTGACTTTATCTTAAAGTGAAGGAAACTGGAGAGTAGGCAAAGCTTTCATGCTCTATACATGAATTTTTGCTCTCTTATTGATTTTTTGTTAGGATTGGAAATAACTAACTAATTTGAGTTGGATCCAGCATTTATCTATATAAATTTATTTTACTATTCTTCCATTGTTGGTTACTACTACCGTTTGAGCTTAACACCGTAACAAAATAGCAGTGATTTTTGATGCATAATTTGAATGATGAAGGAGGTGAAACTTCATCAAGTTTGCTGATAGTTTGGTTGTTTTAATCCATGACCCCTTTGTTTGCATTCTCCTGAGAGATTTAGGTGATTTTGATTGTGAAATCTAGAATAATTTTAGACTAGAAATTAATAGTAAGGTGTGCCTTAATTTTGAAAATTATAATTTCGGGGTAAACTGAAGCTGCAGAATCTATTGAACAGTAAGATGGCTATGAGAACAAGCTTTATATTGTTTGATCCTCTTTGCTCTTGGGCAGATTTGGGTTTCATCAACCTCCACTGAACAGTGTCGACCATCTCCACCTCCATTGCTTAGCTCTACCCTTCATACCCAGGCAAGTTGTCATATTTGGCAGTTACTTTGTGCTTGAATTCTATATTGTACGTGTTTCCATACCGTGGAAATATGGAAATATCCGTTGGAGTTTCAAAGTACCTAATTCTCAATGGGATTGAACAGGTGGAAACATTTGAAATACCTGTCTTTGGGTCCATTAGGTGGGTTTATTGAAGCTGAGAAGTTGCTGAAGAAGATAAAACCTTTATCGCCTATTGCTCTTTAGGAGTGGTTATTTTCTATTGGCTGTTCATTTTTGTATAGTATTCCAGATTACTTATTTGTGCCCCCTGAAATTCTAGGTTATTCATGATGCTTCATAGTCTAAAAGCATTGACACTTTCCAGTGTTTCTTCTGTATCAGGTAACAATGCTTGATACTGTTGAAAAATGCTGTATATGGTACATATGAAGACTGCTAAGATTGGAGTTAAACTTGGGCCACTTGGCATAATTTGATCTATGGGGCCATTTGAGAAACACTGTTTCAGTTTTCAGGTTATTTTTGAGCTGGTCTTATAAGGACACTCTGGAATTTCACATCTTCATAGCTCTTCTTGATGACTGGTGGGAGCTGTGTCCTTGGTGGTGGGACATAGGAGAATTCCCTGAGAATTATACTTTGTGTTTTGGGCAAAGTGAAAGAGAGAACACTCCTTCTTTCTTCTAGACTTGGTTTTCCAGTCTCGCAAAATCCCCTTTCACATGATTTTAGGAAAGATTCTATATATTCAATGAATCATAGCAACATGGTGAAAAAAATGTTGCGGTAAAGATTTGTTTCTTTCTTTTTTCTCCTGTGACTCGGTCAATGCACAATAGGTTCGTCCTTACTAAGAGAGCTATAGTAAATATGTGAAAATTCACAGGCAGTTTTGTGATATGTAATGGAAGGTATTATCTACTCTAATGGGTTTGGTCATGGTATTTTTTCCTTTCCGACATTTATTGCTTTCATCTTTGATGGATTTTAGATTCAGGTTTCCTATTTAGATGTTCATGACTATGTATCTGGATTAACTTGAAAGATTTAGGTCCAGTTTGGCATTGCTTCTCCGGCTGTTTTTGGGGTCAAAAGTGATTCCGGACCAAAGACAGGGTGTTTGGTAAAATCGCGGGGGAGTTCTTTTGGTCACTTTTAGTTTCTCCCAACTGAGTTTTTGAGAAGCTACAAATACATGCTTTTGGATTTTAGTTTCTGTTTTTAGAAAACGCGTTACAGTAATATTAAATGAAATTTTATTAACTATCTAATTTTATCTTTAACTTTAATAAAATTTACCAAAAAAAATTGGGTTTACATTGTTGTATAAAAAAATTATTGCCATAACTGTAAAAAAAAAAATTGGCTAATTAATTCAATAAAATAGAATAAAAAATAAATAAAGAAATGAAGTCAAATAGAAAAAGAAATAAATAAATAAATAAATGAGGTTAATTAATTCAATAAAATAAAATAAAAAATAAGACTAATTAATTCAATAAAGTACCATAATTATATAACACTTAACATTAAACATAAATAAATAAGAAAAATATTATGTATAGCACATTGGCACCATTTAGATGTCATGTCTTTTTAGTAATTTTATACATTCATAATATTTTTTATTTCAGTTTATCAAACATATTGAAATTGCTTTTAGTTCACACAGCACTTTTGAAAATCAGTTTACCAAACACTCGGGTGATTCTTTCCATAGCAATTCCAAAAACAATTCCCTTCACAACAATTCTAAAAGCACTTCTCCCCACAGCACAACAATATCAAACTGGACCTTAGTTTAAGTGGTGAGATGCGATGGTTTTCGACCTAGAGTAAAAGATTCAAATTCTCTCGGGGTTATCTACTTGGGATACTATATCTCATGAGTTTCCTGACTAATAAGATTGTAGGGTTTGATTAGTTGTCCTTATCCTTAATAGAGCCCACTGACCTAAGAATATCACAGTAGTTCTCAATTTAAAACCTATTTAATAAATAAAGGTCGGGAGGTTTTTGGTATCACAAAAAAATAAATGTCATTATAAAATTGGGGAAATAGACTCTCTTAAAAGTTATCGATTCAATCAATCCCATTATTTTTCGATTTTGTTTTGATCTACTTAATTTATCATTCCATGTCAAAGAATTGGCAATTACATATAGTTCAAGTAGAGATATATCATTTTTAAATTATCGTTTGAATTGGATATTGTATCTGTAATTATATATTGAATTACAAGAATTTATACATTTATTAATTGTAATATGGTTTGACACTTAAAGTAATTTATTACTAATGGCAAAAAATAAATAAGATTATGTTTTAGGTTTCCACAAACTATTATGCTTCCTGGATTCTGAACTTTGGATATTTATTCAATCCGATTGTTATCCAGATTACTTTTTTAGTTCAGACCAGCTTTATTAAATATATCACTATCCTGCTTTTTTATTCCCCTTAAATCAATGTAGAACTATTGAAGTTTATCGTCTATCATTTACTACTTGTGATGATAATGGGGACAAATGACAACTACATTGTAGAAAAAAGCCTAAGGTGCCCCCAATTTTGTTCTTTTTTGAGTTTGACCTGCCCTCAATTAACTTGTTGAAATTATTATTTTTCTTCCTTAGAATAGTAGGGGATACTTCTGGTTTTATCATTCAAGTAAAACGATTTGTTAGATGGGGAACTATATGATTTTGAATGTACCTACTACCTAGGTAGCCTATTGGAATTTTTTTGGGCAATTGCCTAATTTCTCAAAGGAAATTATCTAAATATTAGATTGTTGATATGTTGTAGAATCAAGGTGGATATAACTCCAGGATCAATTTTGACAGATATCATAATAACTGTTCTACGTGGGTTGTATATGCAATCGATCCTATTTTGTGTATTTTGCAATAGAAAAAAGTTTTGGACTATATTCATTTAAGATTGCATAATCTTTTCTTAAGTAGCTGTGAATGCTAGTGTGGAAAGGCTGCAGTCCCAGTAAGTCTTGTCATTTGTATCTTGTGTAATGAGATTGAAGACAGCTTACAGAGCCTGTAAGGTACGTAGTTTGATGTCGTTATGCACTTATGTTACATTCTGTGCTATTAGCTTGAGATAGGATCATAGGAGATAACAAATAGTGAAGATGACTAAAAGTTGCATCATCTTTAACATAATCTGCTCACATGTGTCCTGTGTACTGAGAGGTCTATATAGTGATCTTTGTTCGTAGTTCTTGACATTGTCAATGTATTGGTATTGCAATCCATGCTGTTATCTTGAAACTTTGGTCAGTTATAGGGTTGGTGAGAAGAAAAGGGGAAGTGGTCCATCCGTGTGAGTGTGTGACAATGAATCTGGAATGGGAGGAACCAGTGAAAAAGGCAACGATCGAAAACATGGACAAACATACGTGTGCGTGTGTAGTACAATATTTGGTGTTGAAACATTAGTGTGAATTTAGAGGTATACCCTGCCATGCTTCCGACTTTGCTGAAACCGAAAGTCTAGAGGAATAAGGAGCACTCAATTCATACTATAAAGTATTAACAACCATAGGATTCACGTATCAAGTGTAAAACTGGGGATGAGAAAACCAGATTATTCTTCCAATAATTCATTGTGTTTATGGTCCGTTACAAGCATGGTTAGTTCTACCGGACAGAATGTGACAACCAGCCTTTCATTTTTAAGATAGCTGTCTCATCAACAAGCAGGTATAACAAAGTCGGCCTCGAAAATGCATTGTATTATTTACCAGAAAATACCTGTTTAGACAACTGTGTAATCCAATAAGAAAGTGTAAACCTGATTATCTTCTACTTTATATTAATAATTGGCATTGTTTGGTGACCTCATGTAGCTGGCGCGTACAATAATATGAAAAAGACTTTTGACACACACCATGAACTTCTCTTCCTTATAGTATGGCGCGTCCATGATTCGTCTAAAACATTATATATATGCATGGATGGTTGACCAAAAGAAGTTGTTTTCAATTGTAGTTTTATATATATATACAAAAATTTTAAATCTGCACCGATATAAATTCGTGATGGAATTAGGGAATTGTAAAAAAACTGAAATTCATGTTTGGCTTTATTATATCATACTCCTATTAATGAATATTATCATTCTATTGTTTTGTTCATTCAAGCCAAATATAAGGAGTCACTATTTGAATAAAAAATCTTAATATAAAAATTCTTATAGTATCATAGTATATATTGTGAATAAGGCTATTTTACTTTACCCCTCCTTTGTTTTGTCAATCCTAGTGGGAGGGGTGTGCCTATATCACAATTGTCTGATTAAAATATCTAAGAATGTGTCAATAGTTTTCCATTGTAATCGAATCAAATTATATTTGAACTAAATACTAATCATAAGATAAGTAAGTCGAGAATATAAAGAAAGCAAGGATAAATAAGGGAAACAAGTGAATCAAAAAGGTATTATTTGTCGCCCTAGTCTTCGACATCATAAAGGGAATTTTCCAAAGTTCTATAGTTTTCAATTACTCAATTACTGTATTTTTTGTTGTTTGTAACCGGTCACTTGTGGTTGTTTGGTTCATCGAAATAATGATAAATGACCTATTTAACTCGGTGGTTAGAGTTTTGCTTTCATATGGCGAGAATCATTGGTTCAAATCCAATAGTACGTAGAACCTATTAGATACCACGGTCAATGATATCTAATAAGTGTGAACTATTAGATTTACATACTTTGATTCAAAATGTATGTATTTATCAAAGCTTCTCCATATATATACAACACACTGATATAACTTATATCAGTGCGTTACATGTGGACCACTGATTATGGAGAAATTTTGATAAGTGCATACACTTTGAGTCAAAATATATAAATTTAATGGTTCATATCCAACACACTGATGAAGTTATATTAGTGTATACCGACTTGAAATTTGTTTTATATATATATTGACATAAAGTTTATTTACATATATGGTTGTGGGTTTACAAGTACAGCTATGTAAATTCAGGGGCGGAGGTATTTGTAAATTAACATGGGCTTCAACCCAGGCTAACTTTTTTAAAAGAAAAAGAATTTTTCTTTTCTTTTTCTGTTTTTGTTTTTTGATACTATATTTGTTTCTGTTTTTTTTTTCTGAAAAGAGTAACAATATTTACAATTACATAATTAACACCGCTTAATAATCCATGAAAATGGTCCAGTTTATTATTTAATTTAATTGAGATAATTAATTTCAATATTGTTTCTGTTTTTTTCAGAAAAGAGTAAAAATATTTACAATTACAAAATTAACATCATTTGATAATCCACGAAAATGGTCTAGTTTATTATTTAATTCATTAGAGTGATATGTTGAATATTATATTTATATTTAAACACATTATGGTTTCAATTTCCTCTCCTTTCTTGTTTCATTCCATAAATTAAATAAATAAATTTTGAATTCCTTTATTCATTGGTCCATTTGTTAAAGTTCATACAAGTAAAGATTATTATATTTTTCTCATTTAAGTACATACTTTTTAATTAGTAAATTTTTACTGTAATGCTTACTTAAAGAAACTTTATACTACCGTTAAGTGTGATTTAGTTAATAAATTATATTCAATCCGATAATATTCTAAATTCAAATCATTGTACACAGATGTATATCCAAACAAAAAATTTAATTCAGTCTGCTAAGACGTTTATGTATATCCAAACAAAAAATTTAATTTAGTCCGCTTGGACAAAACGTCTTCCTTCGCCCCTATATGTCATATGATTGAACTCAGAACAGACAAATTATGTACCGCTTAAAAAAACTAAAACCTTAATGGACAAAGTAGCATTTATTTGTGACCACTTAGGTCCAGTTACACATTGCTTTTTCAGTTATTTTTTGGATCAAAAGTGATTCTAGACTAAAGACAGGTGTTTGGTAAAATTGCAGGGAAGTGCTTTTGGTCACTTTTAGCTTTTCTCAACTGAGTTTTTGAGAAACTACAAATACATGCTTTTGGATTTTGACTTCTGCTTTTAGAAAACGCGCTACAGTGATATTACATGAAATTTTATCAACTTTCCAATTTTATCCTTGTCTTCAACGAAATTTACCAAAAAAAATCAGCTTCCATTTCTGTACAAAAAAATGTTGTCATAACTATACAAAAAAATATGGATAATCAATTCAATAAAGTAGAATAAAATAAGTAAATAAATAAATAAATAAAGAAATTGGGCTAATTAATTCAATAAAGTACCGTAATTATATAACACTTAACACTAAACACAAATAACAAAAAAAATGTAAAGTATACCATATTAATATCATTTAGATGTCTATGTCCTTTTAGTAATTTTACACACTCACAACACTTTTTACTTCAGTTTACCAAACACATTGAAATTGCTTTTAGTTCTCACAGCACTTTTGAAAATCAGTTTACCAAACACTCAGTTGATTCTTTCCACAACAATTTCAAAAGCAATTCTCCCCACAGCAATTTCAAAAGCAATTCTCCCCACAGCACAGCAATGCCAAATTGGACCTTAATGGATTTGTCACCAACTTGAGTTTCTACGAAGGTTGAGGAAAAATAGAAATACACGCGGTCTTTCCTAAGACACCAGAGATTTTCCTCTATTTGAAAAAAAAATGTAGTTATCATTCGTCTATATGGATACGTTTGGTATGCGGGACGGGATAGGATAACATGAGATAATTTATTCTTGTTCCACGTTTGACGCGGCCCTAACACGATATATGACGGGACAAGATGGGATAAAAATCATAAAAAATTATCCTACCCAAGACCTTAGGACAACTTGTCCCATGACATGAGACGAGTTTAAATTTTCAAACAATTACAGTCATGTCCAATATATTATATTATATATATATATATATATATATATATATATTAATAATATTGTTATTTGTGAAATTTAGACGATATGACACGACAACAAAAGATGAGAGTCGGGGATGCCACATCACCAGAAGTCAACTTCATCGAGTCAACTCAGGTTGACCATAGAACACTCATCGAACCCTCCGATTGAGATAGCACAAACGATCAGGGAAGGAAACCCAATCGGGGCTACCAAGATGATCGGGGTTGAGGCCATGATTAGTTGAAGCCGTTGATCGGGGGAAAGAGAGTTTGGTCGAGTGTAATAGATGGTCGGTTGTGTGACACGTGGGCATCATTCAGATTTAACAAAGTTACGACTCAAACAAGCAGAGAATGAACCCTACTTAAATAAGGTTTCTAGAAGTACACTTTGGTGAGGAAGTAAATTTTCTTATAGATATCAAAGTCCAGATTAGGTAAGAGATCTAATACAATCAAAAGACAATCAACGCAAAACAAGGAAGAAGGATAACACGACTCCTATAAGTTAGAGTTTCATTCAATTACGGAAACTTTCCTTACTTGTACAACAAGAATTAGGGTTTTATACATGTATAAATAGACCCTAAAACCACCCACAAAGGGTCAATGTCAATTAAGCACAAAAGAGAGTGGGCGAGATTGTGTGTATATTCTTTTGTCAATTTAGTGGATTCTTTTTTCTCTTGCCGTTATCGGCAACCGTGGATGTTTCCCTGCCTTGGGGTTTTACAACGTAAAATCTTGTGTTGTTTCTTGCTTTCTGTTTATTTTGATTTACAGTTTAATTATTCATTCATATTATCTGTTTGACGAGTGGTTAATCCAAAAATCGCCGTCAACAAATATATATTATAATAATATAAATAAATATTATTACATATATAATAATATTATTACCCATATATTATATATTATAAATTTAATATGTAATATTATTATATATTAATATATAATATTATAATATATGTTTTTATATATATAAGAGGGATATTCTGATCATTTGAATCTCTCATCCCATCTTGTCTCAGTCATACCAAACGCATAACAATATAGTTAATAGTTCTATTTCAGACCTTCCAAACACAATACAGAACAACCTATCATGTCTTGTTCTGTCTCGCCTTGTCTTATCTCAATTTCATGCCAAACGCACCCTAAATGTTTTTAAAATGATTATAATACTTCTATCTATAGTCCTTTTTAGAAAGCATTTTAAGTGTTTTATATATCTTAAGAAAATGTTCTTAAATTTTTTGGAGTATTACGTTGTATATATAAAATAGTCAAATATAAAGTATATGTAATAAAATTATAAATTATTTTTCAGTTTTAAAAATTCAGAAACTCCCGTAATAAATTGTAGGACTTAAGACTTAGGAGGAGCCAATTTGTAATTGTGTCGTCGCACGGCTCATGGTGGTAAATGGAGCCATAGAAGATTTTCACGATAAAATAACCTTTGGGTCCAAGTGTGACTACAATAGACTGCTATTTTGATGTAGGTGGCCAGCTCATGATGTCACGTGTCGGGATCTTATGCTTTTGATCTGGCTTAGCTGGCAAGTGTTAAAAACTATTCTCAACTTGGCATTATTGAATCCTCCAAGTATGTCTTTCTTGAGCAAAGAAAATGATCTTTCTATGAAAACGATCCCGAAGAAGCAAGGATTTTGTTATTTGTGGCAGCATTCACCATTCTGTATATTAGCATAACGAGGTACTTAAGGTTCTTACGGCATTGAAATTGATATATTGGTTACAGATTCCTTTCAATTGAACGAAACCAACACATCATTTGTTGAAATTCATGCAAGGTTCGTATAAAAGTGGGAGTAACATATACTATTATATTTTATGTTTATGAAAAGCCGAATTGATTGGATTGTTTAAGTAAACGAGAGTTGACCGGAAAAGCCAGTTTTATTGTGATCAATATTTATTGGGTTCGGTGCACCTTACCTACTTAAATAAATATAAGATATGATATAGGCTATTGTATATATGTGGGCCTAGTATTCCTATTAGGACTAGACATCATATTAGGGTTTTGAGAATCCTTTATGGGTTAAAATTCTAAGAAGTTATACTATATATAGGGGGTCCCTACTCCTCATATAGAGAACGTATTACAGATTTGTCTGAAATGAAATGTTAGTAGAAAGTAGACGACTCTCTATTATTTTAACTATTTTCTCTATTTTATTTCAGGTTGGTTTTCTTGGATTATTTAATGGATTCAAGAATATACGAATATACAAATTCATACTTATGTTGTTAATACGAATATACATATTTAATTACATACAACTCTTACGGTGGTATCAGAGCGTTCGTATTTTTACATAGGCAGGATATTAAAGTCATTATTATTCATCTACCGATACAATATTATGTTGAATCCGTAAAAAATAAAATAAAAATTAAATCGCTGTTTGATGATCGGTATCTAGATCGTTATAGGATTCGACTACTAGATGAACAAGTATTTAGGATTTAGATTTAATCAACCCAGATATAGGTATGTTCTTGATCTCGTGAGGTTTGGGTTCTATAATCAGATCACCTGATCTGGTAGCTGTTTGATCTGACCACGCAAACCTGGGTTTCTCATCAGACCCAGATCCTTCTTGATTTCCTTCTTGGGTCTCAACCCAGATCACCAGTGCCAATCGTGGTCAACGCCACCATACCAGACCCATCTGCCTCCTTCTTGGGTCATACTCAAACCCGGTCGCCGGCCACATCACAACAAACCCATCGTTTCCTTTTTCCAATCCACTTCGCAGGCGAACCAAGTCAATCGGCCAGCGAATCGATCGTTGTTGTTGCTCGTTTTGGCCGCGATTCATCACGGTCAAGATTAGGACCAGATCCGCGCGATGTGGGTCTTGCGCCGCCGTGCGTTGCCTTCAGGCGACAGCTGGGCAGTCAAGCAGCGGCGAACGCATGAAGAACTAGGTTTCCATCGCTGATTTTACTTGGGCCAACTTTTGAGAATTTGATATTCTTGAGGGATTGATTTACAATTAATTTGGGCCTTTTCGTAATTGTTATATAATTTTAGGGTTAATTTGCAGTTACCAAAAATTACTGGACCAGTTTGCAATTTCAAAATAGTTGTGGGGCCGATTTATAATTAATGAAAATTTACGGGGTCATTTTATAATTTTCAAAAAAAAATTAGGCCAATTCATAATTATCAAAACTTACCGGGTCAGTTTATAATTTTTATAAAATTTAGGGGTCAATTTGTAATTACCAAATTTTGAGGGGCCTTTATATAATTTAACAAAATCAGGGCTAGTTTTTATAATTTTCCAAAAAAGGTTTTGGGAAAAAGTGCGGTTGATAATCTTTGTGATTTCGGATGGTTATGTTTCTATGTAGTAGACTAATCATTAAGTTTTCATATCGATTATTTTGTTGAATTAATAATCTGTCTTGTATATTCTCGTTAATCGGATGGTTATGTTTTCACGTAGTGGCTAATCATTTCGATTTTAAGAATTTAGTTGGCTGACAATTATTAATTTGATAGTTTTAATAATTGATTGAATACTCTCGTAATTTGGATGATTATGTTTCACGTAGTGACTAATCATTAAAGATTTTGAGATATTCGTCGGTAATCAATTATTAAATTTGAACAGCAAAGATGAAAATACTTGTGTTAATCATCTCCGTAGGAGGGTTATCACATGTGATAGGTGATGTTCTTCTCCGTAGGAGGTTTATCATCTTGATTTATTCATCTATAGTACTGTAATAATGGAAACTATATACATGTTTGAATCATCTCCGTAAGAGTGTTATCACATGTGATAGGTGATGTTCTTCTCCGTAGGAGGTTCATCAACTTGAGGAATTCATTTATAGAATGTAGTGATCTTTGCCTAATCACATGTTGAATTTTACTTTTATAAATGTTTTGACTTTTATCTTATATGCATGAAATCCTTTGTTTTGATATTCAGTTTTCAATGTCAACAACTTTGCTTCGCAATTGTCTGTCATTAAACCTTTGGATGGGACTAATTTCGAGGAATGGAAAGAGACTCTCACTGCTGTTCTAGCTCTTTGGGGTATAGACATTTCGTTACGTGAAAAGAAACCTTCTAAACTCACCGATGAGAGTACTGCTAAACAGAGGTCTTATCGAAAGAAGTGGAAAGAGTCTAATCGGAAATGTCTGATGATCATGCGTTTGTCCATTGCCAAAACCATTAAGAAGAGTATTCCAAAATGTAAGGATGCAAAAGCTTTTCATTAAGCTGTGAGTGGCAAGTTCAAGAAGTTAAGCAAGGCTAAGAGGGGAAAGTATTTGAGCCAGTTGGTGACAACGGTTTATGATGGTACCGGTGATGTTCGTGAGCATATTATGAAGATGACTAATATGGCCATGAAATTAATTGATCTGAATACTGAGATCTCTGACTCTCACCTTGTATGGCAAGTCCTTGAGTCTCTTCCAAGTGAGTTTGATGTTCTGAAAACCTCTTACAATGCTTAAGAGGCTGAATGGACTTTGGACCAAATGACTGCAATTGTGGTTCAGGAGGAAGAGACTATTCATAAAAGTAAGAAACAAAGTGCTCATATGGTTACTCACAGCAACAAGGGTAAGAAGAAGTTCAATGGGGGTAAGAAGTTTAAACATCATGGAAAGAAAGCTGGCAAGACTAATGGGTTCATTAAGGCTAAGGATGATGATATGAAAGGCAAGTGTTTCTGGTGTAGCAAGAAAGGCCATATGAAAAAGGATTGCTTCAAGTTTAAGAAACACATAGAAGGTACCCATTTAGCTCTCGTATGTTTTGAATCTAATTTGGTTGATGTCCCTTTAAATTCTTGGTGGGTTGATTCTGGAGCTACTATTCACTTTAAGAATTCTTTACAGGGCTTCAGAAGCAAAAGGAAACCAAGGGATAAAGAAGCTGTAGTTTTCATAGGAAATGGAGAGAAGGCTTTAGTTGAGTTTATAGGAGTAGTTAGATTACCTTTAGCTTCAGGAAAGTTTTTAGATTTAGTTGATGTTGCTTCTGTTCCTTCACTCATACGTAATTTGATTTCCATTTCTAAATTGGATATTACTGGCTATCGTTTTGAATTCATTAATAAAGGATTTGTTCTTTATCAGGGTTCTTTTCTCATTGGTTCTGGTTGTTTGTGTGATGGTTTGTATAAATTGAATTTACATACTGATTTAGTTGGTGAATGTTCTCGTTCCGCTGCTGTGATAAATTCTACCATTGGATCTAAACGCAAGAGAGAAAATTGTTCGTCCATGCTATGGCATAAACGTTTAGGCCATATATCCAAAGATCGAATTGAAAGATTAGTGAGAAATTATATTCTTGATTCACTTGACTTTTCAGATTTTGAATCTTATGTTAATTGTTTGAAGGGTAAAATGACAAGAGCTAAAAAGAAAGGGGCTAGCAGAAGTCAAAATTTGTTGGAAATTATCCATACCGATATATGTGGGTCATTTTCACCCGCCGCACTTGGTGGATATAAATATTTCATTACTTTTATTGATGATTTCTCGCGTTATGGTTACATCTATCTCATTCACGAGAAATCCGAAGCCTTAGATATCTTCAAAATATATAAGGCTGAGGTTGAATTGAAATTAGAAAGAAAGATTAAATGTGTTAGATTTGATCGTGGGGTGAATATTATGGTAGGTATGGTGAAGTTAGTCAGAATCCTGGTCCGTTTGTGAGGTTTTTACAAGAATGTGGGATTGATGCTCAATACATTATGCCTGGTGAACCTGAACAAAATAAAGTTTCTGAAAAACGAAATCGTACATTAATAGACATGGTAAGAAGTATGATCAGTACGAGTTCTTTGCCTAAATTTTTATGGGGTGATGCATTAAAGACGGCAACTTACATTCTTAATAGAGTTCCCAGCAAATCTGTGCCTAAGACTCCGTTTGAAATGTGGTTTGGTTCGAAGCCAAAATTAAATCACATGAGAGTATGGGGATGTCCTACGGAAGTGATGCCTTATGATCCTAATTTGAAAAGGCTGGATTTTAAGACAGTTAGTGCATTTTTTGTAGGATATGCGGATAAATCAAAAGGATATATATTTTATTGTCCTACATACTCTATGAGGATAGTTGAGTCTAAACGTGTTGTATTCTTGGAGGAAGGTAATGAAGTTGAGAAGAATATGCAAACTCAGGATATTGAGTTTGAGGAGGACAAATCGGGTGATCCGACATCTTCTACTTCATTGGATGTTGTCATACCACCTATCTTAGAGCATCATGATGATTTTCTATCTGAACAAGAAGATGAACCCTTACCAGTTGTTGTTGAACCTCAAACAGTTATTTATGAGCCCGAGCCAGCTATTGATGAACCTTAGCTAGTCGTTGATGAGCCACAACCAGTTGTTGATGTTCCTCTAAGGAGATCTCAAAGAGTCTGAAGATCTGTCATTCCTGATGATTATATTGTTTATTTACAGGAGCATGATTTTGACTTAAGAGTGGATAACGATCCTAGGAATTATGATCAAGCTGTTCAGAGCCATCAATCGTCAAAATGGATGGATGCTATGATCGATGAACTGAGATCCATGGATACAAATCGTGTTTGGGATTTGGTTGAACTGCCTGATGGTTGCTAGGCCATTGAATGCAAATGGGTTTTTAAGACTAAACGAGACTTTAAATGCAATATTGAGAGACATAAAGCTAGACTTGTAGTGAAAGGGTTCAGTCAAAAGAAAGGTATTGATTATACCGAGACTTTTTCGCCTGTCTCTTCAAAAGATGCCTTTAGGATTATTATGGCCTTAGTTGCTCATTTTGATTTAGAGCTGCATCAAATGGATGTGAAAACTTCTTTCCTGAATGGAGATCTCGTAGAGGATGTATACATGATGCAACCAGAAGGTTTTCAGGCGGTTGGAAAGAAACATATGGGTTGTAAGCTCAGAAAATCCATTTATGGTCTTAAACAAGCTTCATGGCAATGGTATTTGAAATTTGATGAAGTCGTTACATCATATGGTTTTGTTGAAAATTTGAGGGATCATTGCATATACCTCAAGGTCAGTGGGAGCAATTTTATTTTTCTTATACTTTATGTTGATGATATTTTGCTCGCCAGCAATAATTTGGGGTTTCTGCATGATACCAAGAATTTTCTATCTCATAGCTTTGCAATGAAGGATCTTGGGGAAGCCTCTTATGTCCTTGGAATTGAGATACAACGTGATAGGTCATGTGGTTTGCTTGGATTATCTCAAAAGGCTTACATTGATAGGGTACTAGAGAGGTTTAACATGAGTGCTTGTTCCCCAGGTGAAGTACCTATAGTGAAAGGAGATAAACTTACGAAGCTACAGTGTCCCCAGTTTGAGCTAGAACATTCTCAAATGAAAGATGTCTCATATTCATCTGCGGTTGGCAGTTTGATGTATACACATGTTTGTACACGTCCTGATATTGCTTTTACAATTAGTGTACTTGGTAGATTTCAAAGTAATCCTGGCATTCATCATTGGACAACAGCAAAGAAAGCTATGCGTTATCTGCAACGAACAAAGGATTTCATGCTCACTTATAGGCGTTCAAACCTATTGGAAGTTGTTGGCTATGCAGATACGGATTTTGCTTGTTGTACATATGATTTAAAATCCACTTCAGGTTTTGTGTTTATGTTGGCTGATAAAGCCATTTCGTGGAAGAGTGTCAAGCAGACACTTACAGCTTCAATTACTATGCAAGCAGAGTTTGTGGCATGTTATGAGGCAACAATCCAAGCAATTTGGTGAATTTCATTTCAAGGTTATAGATTGTCGATTCCATTTCAAAGCCATTGACAATCTATTGTGACAATTCTGCTGCAGTTTCTTTCTCTAAGAACAATAAAAGGTCTTCAGGGTCTAAACATATAGAGATCAAGTATCTTGTTGTTAGAGAGAAAGTTCAAGAGTTGCAAACTTCTATTATTCATATTACCACGGAATAGATGATAGTTGATCCCCTAACCAAGGGACTATCTCCGAAGGTTTTTAAAGGGCATGTTACCCATACGGGGTTGGTAGATAGTTATGATATGCTTGGTTAGTGGGAGTTATGTTTTGTTTTTAAATTAATTGCAGTTTTTTGTTTAATAAAATTTTATTTATTCTCGAGAATATATTTGTACATTGTATATGTATGTTATTTGCCATGATATACGCGCATGTATGTTTTTATTGTGGCAGGATTGTTGGGGTTTATGCCCTAAATATGTAATTTGTAAATGGATTTATTAAATAAATAAAAGAAAAAGTTCAATTCATTCTTGTTGTGTTGTTTATTATATAACTTGTGCATTTATTTAACATCCAAGATTGTCGGATGTAATCTCAAACTGTGTATATGAGTGTCATATACAGATGGATACAGTAAGAGACGTGCAATCTAAAGAGTCCATAGATAGCAAATAAAGCTGAATACTTTATTTGTGGTTAATCTATAGCTGTGATCCATTCTGTAATGTGCGATGATACTATCCTGAATCATTCATATGAGATATGAGAATGGAAGCACCTTGTATGATATGATCATATAGGACTGAGTCATGATCTATATGAATCTCTCACCAAGATCTGTTTACCGATGAGATTCATATATATCAACTAAAGATGGCTATATGTGGGTGATCTTAATCCTGAGTGTCTTATCGACTTCTTCAGGTTAGATCGTGGTTTTTGATATACTATGAGTGAGGTCAGATGCATTTCCTGATCAATATACTCCGTATGTTGGGATTGATGTTTGGCTTGTGGCTGGGAAAGTTTGTACACAATAGTGGAATCCACTCCTTCTTGTGAGAAGTATATGGTAGTTCCCTTAAGGGTTGATTCAGTGCTTGGACAATATGAGTGCTCTCCTAATTCTGTAAGGAAATAGGATTTATTGTGTATTAGAGAATAATAATGTCTATGTAGCTCAAGTGGGAGAATGTAAGGTTCTTATAAAATTGTGAGCAACATATGCCATTATATTTTATGTTTATGAAAAACCGAATTGATTGGATTATTTAAGTAAGTGAGAGTTGACTGGAAAAGCCCGTTTGATTGTGATCAATATTTGTTGGGCTCGGTGCACCTTAGCTACATTAAATAAATATAGGATATGGTATGGGCTATTGTATATGTGTGAGCCTAGTATTCCTATTAGGACTAGCCATCCTATTAGGACTAGCCATCCTATTAGGGTTTTGAGAATCCTTTATGGATTAGGATTCTAGGAAGTTATACTATATATAGGGCGTCCCTACTCTCACTCATATAGAGAACGTATTACAGATTTGTCTCCCCATTAGGCAATCTGAGAAAGGTGAGTAGAGAGTAGAAGACTCTCTATTGTTTTAACTATTTTCTCTGTTTTATTTCAGGTGTTGGTTTTCTTGAATTATTCAATGGATTTAAAAAAATCATGTATGAATTCATGCTTATGTATTTATTATGAATATACATGTTTAATTACATACAACTCCTACTATTCAAACTATAATTTATTACATTATTCAACTATATTGTTTGATCCTGGAAAAAAAATAGATTAAAAATCTTTAAAGCAAAGTAAAAAGTGTGTGAAATGCAGGGAATGTGTAGTTGTCATGAGATAGAATTAATAACACTTTTGATGTCGTTTAAGTATGTCGAGGTTTGTGCTGCTTCTTTTATTCTTGCAGTAGAGTTAATGTGCACTCTTAATTAATAACCACTTTATTATTATAAATAGAAATATAAATATTTATTTAAAGTAATAAGGTAGAACACATATTAACACTATTTTTTAAATAATTATTCTTCTTGTATGAATAGTTTCCTGAGGATTTATGGTTCTACCAAGTCAACCTGTAGCAAGCAAATAATGAATGGACCCCATTACAAAAATCAATGTCTCTTGTTTGAATTGTCCACTTGCCCTGGACAACTGGACAATTCCTTCCAACTTGATGAAGTTTCTGCTTGTGCTAACCACTACACCATAGAACCCCAACTTTAAGAGAATTTAATGAAATAAATTATTTATTTATAATAAATGACGATGAAATTTTGTATAGCTTATAAATGAGCTAGATTCATTTAATTTTGCCATTTCTAAATGTAGGGTTGAGGCTTGTGAGTTTTTTTTTTTAGATTAAGTATCTTTTAAAAGCTTTTTTTTACTATCGATAGAATTTGAATCATTATCTTAAGACTTATTTATCTAAGCTTTAAACTCATCAATATGCTAGTTGAGTTACGTGTGAGACTTTTGAATTATCTCTTTGTTTTTAGTGAGATTCGTTTTCAAATTTAAAACATCGTTACTCTTTTCTATTTTATTCTTCTCTCGTGAACACATCAATGAAAAAAAAAACATGAATGACCTTCTCCTAAAACCAAAAACTGAAAATGAACCAAATAATTTGAAGGATTGTGACATTTTTCCCTGAAGTATTGGATTTGCAATTTTATGATTCAAAACTTTATTTATTCAAGGTTATTAGTACAGGTGTCATAATGTAGAAGTAACATACCGCCTTGACAGTTGTCAAAATATTTTTATCCGGTTGTATACTTAAAAAAACTGTATAGTTTTATTTTAGTAACGGTTTAATCCGGTTGTATATTTAAAAAAAAAACAGTATAGTTTTATTTTAGTAAAATCGTATGGTCTGGTCCGGTCTATGGTCCAAGTATTTTAAACCCGGATCGAACCGTAAACTACTTTTAGTATTACAACTATATGTCACACCTAAATTTTTTTAATAAAATTTTAAAAATAAAAAGTTAAAGTCAAAAACCCTAATTTTTTATTTCATAGTTGTTTTTTTCGACAGCAACTCGACAAGTTTATGTAAAGCGAAAACCTCAATTTATTAACAAAACTCCAAACATAGGATGATAGATGATTTTAATACATAACCATTATTTTATGAAGTTATCACTAATAGTAAAAAATATTAATATTATTAAACTAAATTAGTGTTGTTGTCATGATTTAGTTGATTTCATTTATTAATATTTTTTCTATTTCCAGAATTTCGATACACTACTTCATTTTTATTTTTATTACTATTTTAGGTCCCGTCCTGTAGCTGTTTTTCAGTCCGTTTTCGTTTTTACTTTTCAAAAACGATTCTGAAAACGCGTTCGTTAACCGTTTTTCATTTTATTTTTGAAAAAAAAAATGAAAAACAAAACCAGTGTTAAAAGTGAAAGATTTGAAAAATACAAAATACTTATTTTTTGTTTTCATTTTTGTTTTTCATTTTGTTTTTCACTTTTTTTATATAAAAAAAATTAAAAACAATTAATTGTACTGTTATGCGTTTGATATGATTAGGACAAGACGAGACAAGATTTTCAAATGACCAAAGTACCCCTCTTATATATATATATATATATATATGATACAGAAGAAGGAAACAATTATGATAGTGATGACCCCACCACTTATTTCGTCCATGAATGATCTTTTAATTTGTTGCTTTATCTGACAAATAACTCCAATCACAGATTAAGACTTATCATCCAGAATAGTACTTTTACTACAAATTTATTAAACAAAAATAGTTTAAATCATTACAACAAAATTGGTTACAATGACATGCATATTGGGAGTGTCCAAGTGGACATTAAACCCTTATCAAAAATAGGTCTTAATAACTCTTTATTAATTGTGTTAAGAGACAAAAGAATAACTGATTATAAAGAATCTATTCTTGGAATGACGGAAACCACCATGACTTATGGACCTATATATTTTCAATGCTACCCCAATTTTACTATTGCTCTAAATACGGATGAGCATAAAGAAAAATGTCTCGTTATAGATATACAGACCCATAATTACAAATTTTTAGAAAGATCCAGTGCTTACAAGCTAGTATACAAAGTTCATTATCGTGTCTTAACTTCTAGTCTTATACCTAGTTTCATACCCTCATCAATCCCAATAGGACAAACCATTTGTTTTAATGCTTTCCCTTCTGTTAATGTCCTCGTGCTTGTACCAGTCAAATGGGAAAATATTAATTTCCCTGATGATTGGGTTAAAGAACAAGTTGACCAACCCAGTTATAAACCACCTATGAGAAATCTCCATGACTGTGTTACTGAACAAGATGGAACCCTTAGAATACCCTTCAGAAGAAGAATTTCTTGTAGAGAACATGACAATTCCAGAACCATATATGATTTCCAAACAACTAGAAATTCTTTATCCAGTTTATCCAGACTAAACATTGCTCAGCAAATCCCTAGTATTTTTCCTAAACAACATCAGACCCTTAATTTAGCTGATAAATACAACCCTAGTTCTAGTGAAACATCTGAAAACATAAACCTTATCACTAGAAGAAGAAGGCCTGCTAATATAGAAATTACTACCCATATTACCAGTATACATAAAACACCAGAACAAGTAGATCAACCTATTCACACTTATAACAATGAAGGACAAACTTCTCATACTCCTTCCCAAGTTCTGACTAAGATTATTGAACCTGAACCTCAAGTAAGATCCATTAATGTGATAGACCGAGAAGTCCAAGTCCATATCAATTATAATCTCCTCATGACTGATTATCTTTCCCTCGGGATCAAAGTCTAAGAGAAAAATATGAGAACAATTATAATGAAAAGAAAAGAAAGCAATTCCATAATAGATGGATTGAAAACCTTAAAAAACTTAACAAAGAAATATTGTTCTTTGAATGGTATGCCAAGAGGAAAAATCTTGAACAACAATGTCTTGTTATTAATCAATCCAATATCAGAACTTATAAGACAAGAAGAGGAGAAGAGAAACAGGTTCATCCTCCTCCTAGACATTTTGAAATAGAATTACCGAATGAAGAATCCTGACAATGACAATAACACTACAGAATGTACCCTTTTCATTATATATGATGACCCCTTATCACCTTCTATTCCATCCTCATCACAACAAATTGGGATAGTTATGAGACAAAACAATTATACCAACTTTTTTCTGAATTCTTTAGGGGAAGAACTAGAGAAAATCGATCTCAATATTTCTAAATCAACAATCACCTCATTTCCAAAAGAAACACCTCAGGTTTTTGTTCCTCAAGAGACAATTGATAGGAAATTAAAGTCTAAAATTCCTGAATATGATTCAGAAGTCCTCTTATTCCCTAACTGTATGGGTATTGAAAAATGTTTTGACCATTTAATTAATGAACAAGATTTGATAAAAGCTTTGGAAGAAAGACATAAAAAAATTTCCCAAGCCTGAAGTTCAAACCCTAGAAAAATCTATGGTATCCTCTCCAAGCGAAGAAAATTTTGATAATACGGTCCAGAGAATAACCATAAGTGATAAAGCAGATAGTCACAATTATACCAGATTTTATCAAAATACAAAACCTTATTACCCTAGACCTACTCCTCCTGATTTGCAATATGAAGAAACTGTCTCTTACCGGACCTACACCGGTAATGCTTGTTATCAATTCAACATTGATGGATTATCAGAATATCAAGTCATTACAGTTCTTAGACAGGTGCACATTATATGGTATATCTATATTAAAAAACAAAATATGACCCACGCTGACGCTGTCACACATCCTTAGCAACGGGGTTCGAATGTCAACTATTTGGATGGTGGACTCATACTCTTAGTCTAAATGCCAGAACCACTATCATAAATCATACCAAAGAAATAGTCACAACTACTCTCACAAGGACTTCCACTGACCCTGCATCCTTTATACCTTCTACATCCACAACTACTACCACATCCCAGCCAGATGGAAATGATGTCCTATGTTATACCATATTAATCCATTTCGTAGAAAACCCGATTAGACTTCAAGGAAAAGAGTTTTCAAAACTCCAAAATCTTAAGTGCAAAAAACTTAGTGATTTCAAATTGTATAAAGATATATTCTTGACCAGAGTCCTCTAACGCACTGATAATGCCAACTCTTACTGGAAAGAAAAATTTATTTCAGGATTACCAAAACTTTTTTCTACTAAGGTTAGGGACAAAATGGTAGAACAAATGGGTATTTCTGATTGGTCTCAAATAGACCTAAACACCTGGACTTATGAAGAAATCATAGCCACCATTAATATGGTCGCCTTACAATTGTGCAATGATATTAGACTTAAAAGCCAACTGAAAAAACAAAAATTGACTACCAAGAAGGAGCTTGGTTCATAGTGTGAACAATTGGTTTTGACAAGCTTCCCAATCCAAGGAAAAGAAAATTCCCCAAAGAAATCAATAAATACAAAAAGAACAAATACAAGACAAAAAGAAATTATAATTACATACCAGGAAAGACTGTTAATTATTTTCCTAATAAAAAAAGGATATACTAAAGAGAGAGAAAATTCTAAAAAAATTAAAAAATCAACGAAATGTTTTAAGTGTGGAAAAGAAGGACATTATGCGAATATATGTCCAGAACAAAAGAATAAAATTAGAAGTTTAGATATAGAATATGACATTAAAGATAAGATACTTCAAGTTCTTTATGAAGATTATGATTCCAGCATAGGAACGATTAGTTCTACATAAGAAGGAGTCTTAATTTTAGAAGGATCTTCTGACGAAACATCTTATGATTCCTCTTCTAGAATTAACACCAATATACAACCTTGTGTTTGTAAAGAAATCAATGTCCTCGACCAACATGATTATTCTCTTATACTTGGCATGATTGACAACATAGAAGACCCTATACAAAAATCAAAACATATTAGACAAATACAACAAAAGATTCTTAAAGAAGAAACCCCCAGTAGTTCGACACCATCCTCTGAACATAATAAACCTTTTAAAAATGCTCAATTCCAAACACCTGATTTTGATGAAAATGTCTTAGGATACTTCCAAAATTCCAAATCAAGAAAGGTTAATATTACTGACCTGCAAAAAGAGATCCAAAACATTAAAGAAGAAATAAAAATTATAAAGAAAAATATCCAAGACATACAAATCCAAAATAGCATAAAATACCATACTCATATTCCCAAACCTTCCCCTATTTCTAAAGAACCTAGTTTTAATAGTTCTGATGATTCTGACACGACCCAACCTGATCAAGAATTAGTTGCTAATCTGACTTATTCTTGTCAAGTTAATATTGCTAGAGAAGTCAGAATTCAAAAATGATACATTGAAATAGACATTAGAATCTCTTCAGATTACAATCTTAGAGTTAATGTTTTAGTAGATACATGAGTTGATCTCAATTGTATAAAAGAAGCACTTGTGCCTACAAAATATCTTGAATTGACCACCGAAACTTTACATGGAGCAAACAAACAACAATTAGAAATTCAGTATAAACTCACCAATGCTAGAGTTTGTAATGAAGGGATATGTTACACCAATGATTTCCTTATGGTAAAAACTCTATCTCAAAATGTGATATTAGGATTACCATTTCTATATTTGATATCACCTTTTAAGGTCACTAGTGAATGACTTGTTACCGAATATCTAGGAAAGAAAATTCTTTTCCCTTTCATTTTCCCTGTTTTGGTAAGAGATTTGAATATTTTGAAAAAAGAATGTATTCATAAAGACAACCCAGCCAGTCTAGAAAATTGTATTGCAAATCTCAATCAAAAACAGACCCAACTTTCTTTCCTTAAAAAAGACTTAGTTTTTAAAAGACAATAAAAACAACTTGAGAATCATGACCTCCAAAACAAAATTAGCCATTTCAAAACCAAAATAGAAAAAGAAGTATGTTCTTTGGTCCCTAATGCCTTTTGGAATAGAAAAAAGCATATTGTCACTTTTCCTTATAACAAGGATTTCAATGAAAAATGAATTCCTACTAAAGCTAGACATATCCAAATGACCTCTGAAATGGTTGAATATTGTAAAAAAGAAATCCAAAACTTATTACAAAAACAACTCATCAGGCCTTCTAAATCACCTTGGAGTTGTTCTGCTTTTTACGTTCAAAAGAATGCTGAAATAGAAAGGGGAGTTGGTAGGCTTGTTATTAATTATAAATCTTTGAATGATTCACTCCAATGGATAAGAGATCCAATTCCTAGCAAATCTGACTTATTAAAAAGACTTTATAATTCTATTATATTTTCCAAGTTTGACATGAAATATGGGTTTTGGTAAATCCAAATTGTTGAAAAAGACCGTTATAAGACAGTTTTTACTGTACCTTTTGGACAATATGAATAGAACGTTATGTCCTTTGGTTTGAAAAATGCCCCTATCGAATTCCAATGTATCATGAATGAAATCTTTAATTCTTTTACAGAATTTTCAATAGTCTATATTGATGATGTTTTGTTTTTTTCTAGTAATATTGATCAACATTGGAAACATCTTGGTATTTTCCGTAAGACAATAAAATCCCATGGCTTTGTTATTTCTGCCCCAAAAAATCATCTATTTCAAACGCATATCAGATTCCTAGGACACAACATAAGAAGAGATACTATCATTCCCATACAAAGAAGCATTGAATTTGCTGACAAATTTCCTAACGAAATAAAAGACAAAAAACAACTACAAAGGTTTTTAGTATGTTTAAACTATATTGCCAACTTCTACAAAGAATTAAGGCTTATTTTCAAACCTCTTGTCCAAAGATTAAGAAAGAATCATTTACCTTGGATAGAAAAACATACATCTGCCGTCACACAAGTAAAACAGCATGTCAAAAAACTTCCTTGTATGTTTATATGTCATCCCAACACCCCAAAAATTGTTGAAACTGATGCTTCTGAATTAGGGTATGGTGGTATTCTAAAATTATTAATGGCAAAGAATGCTTAGTCTGATATGTTTAGAGCTCATGGAACGACACTCAACAAAAATATTCTACTATCGAAAAAGAAATTTTGGCTATAGTTCTGACTATACAAAACTTACAAGATGATCTTATCAACCAAACATTCGTTTTAAAAGTAGATTGCCAATCTGCCAAATTCATTTTGAAAAAGGATGTTAAGAATCTTGCTTCCAAACAGTTTTTTGCTAGATGGCAAGCGTTATTATCTGCTTTTGATTTTGATATTGAATATATCAAAGGAACTGACAATAGTCTTTCAGTTTTTTGACCAGGGAATTTTTGCAGGGAAAAATCCAAGAGTAGCAGCAGAGGAGGAATAAGAGGTGGCCGGAATATTAGGCCATCAATATCATCAGATAAAAAACCGATAATCAATTATGACTTATCTCATAATTATCCAATGCCAAGTCACAAAGACAAATATGTCTTATCTTTGATATTTCAACCTATCCACCCTCAACCTCAACAATTCACAGGATCATCGTCACAACAATATTCACCAAATCAATTACAAATATCCAACGGCTTTTCTCCCTTAAAAGCTGATAGGTGCTCCTTCAAAACCATTACTTCCTCACTTGTTAGCCCACATTCTAAAAAACAGGATAAACCAACCTCTAGCAATCCTGGTTATCAAGCCATCTCCCCTACTCTACCCAAAATCAATAACCAAACATATCCTTATGTTCTTAAACCTTTCTTTGACAGATTTTTCCCCTTAGAAACAACCTCTAGCAATCCTGGTTATCAAGCCATCTCCCCTACTCTACCCAAAATCAATAACCAAACATATCCTTATGTTTTTAAACCTTTCTTTGACAGATTTTTCCCCTTAGAAACATCATTATTATTAGACCATTATTTTAAGGAACCCAAAAAACTTGCGGATTATCTTATTAATCCCTTGTTTGTCAGAGTTCCTGAAGACTTATCAAAAAGACATATTTTCTATGAATTCATTTTGGTAGACACCAACTCTATTTTTATCTCAGATGTTTTTGACAAAATCGACAAAGAAAAATTGATCTTCAGAAAGATTAAATTGTGTAAAATTATTACTCTTGACCGGGAGGGGGGAAGGGGGGGAAGGGGGGGAATCCTAACCAAACTAGAATTTTTTCTAGGATTTTCCATGTCTTTGAATTCTCTTATTGGGATTATGTAGATGCTTGGAAAAAAATTATTTATGGTCAAAACCCTGGTAATTCCTTATCATGGTTTATTTATTTTGACAAGAACTTCCCACTCTATATTCCAATCTGGTTTCTTGAGTGGTGGGATAAATATGGACACACTATTGATTTCCTTCCTCATCTAGTTAAAGAATGATATGGTTTATGGTTATCACTACTTTCCAAGCCATATGACGAGGAATTTATCCCCGACTTATTACTATATTTCGTCCATTTCAATCTAACATGGATCCTCATGTTAGAATATTTTATTGTTTACAAACTCATTGGAAATGTTCATGTTCCATACTTTGGCAGATCCATACTTTGGCAGACGGACAAAAATTAAACAGTGGAGTGGTATGAATCTTTCCGAACATGGCAATGAAAGAGTCTCTAAGTGGTTCTCTGATAATCCATCATTTAGTAACAAATCTTCAGACCAATCTCCATTTCTTATGGCTAAATCACAAAACCAAGCTAGAATTGTTGTTGCAAGCACTCCTGATGAATTATTAAAAATAGTTGAAGAGATGAAGAAGACAATGGCTAGTATGTCCCAGGCGGATACCGAATCAGACAATCAGGATAAAGTAGATGATACAGAAGAAGGAAACAATTATGATAGTGATGACCCCACCACTTATTTCGGCCATGACTGATCTTTTCAATGGTTGCTTTATCTGACAAATAACTTCAATCACAGATTAAGACTTATCATCCAAAATAGTAAACTGTCGGCATATGAAGACAAATAGTAAACTGTCGGCATATGAGGACAAACTTGTTATATTTTAATGTAATCATGGTTAGGTAACTGGATCATGGTTTGGTTACTTTTCCAGAGCCTGTATATATATATGGTTTGTTTTCTTTAGAGTAGTAGGTTCAATTTTCTGGTATTAAGCTTACACAGAAAGCTTTGTAATTTTCTCCCTCTCTCTTGTAAAAATTTATTGAATCTAAATAAAGATTGAGACTTATCTTGTTTATCATTTTCTGTCAGACTATTACTGCCTTTGTAAGTCTTCTATTTCCTATGTTTATTAGTTTGCTATATTTTGTCTTGTACATTTTATTTTATATCATCTGTTTACGTTTTGGTATCATATATATATATACATATCAGAATAATTTATTTCTAACTAGAACTAAAAATATTCATACAATAATATATATATAATAATTTATTATAATAATTATTATTATATATATATATTCTAATATTACATATTATATATTATAATATAGTTAATATATATATATATATAATAATATTTATATATATAATATATATACAATTAAATTTTTATTATATAATAATATATATATTATAATTATTTATTTATAATTTAAGAGTTTAGTTTTGATTAATTGATTTTTTGATATGTTTTTTTGAATTAATTTTTTATGTGTTACTTTTGTTAAATTTAAAAAATTATAACACAAAAGTTATATTGGTTAATTATTTAATCAATTTGTTTATAGTTGTAATAATATTAAACAAAATACCAAAATTGATATTTCACTTTTTGATAGTTTTTGGTTAACCTACCAGACGCGTTTTTTCCGTTTTCATTTTCAAAATACAGCTTTCAGTATATATTACTAGACGCGTTTTCAGAATTTGAAACTGAAACAAAAAATACTGTTTTTATTTTCATTTTCATTTTCATTTAAAAAAACAACAACTGAAAAACGTTTGCAGGACGGATCCTTATCTTTTTTTAATTTGATGAACCGTACGTAACAATAACTTGCATGTCTCCTTAATTGCTAACCTTATCAAACCATATATATTTTTAAATAGTCAAATATTTAGATTTCAAATCAAAAACCGTTAGATCGAACCAAACTGAACCAAATAAAATAATTTAATCTATTAATGATCCAAATTGATCATAATTTGTAAACGATCGACATTTTTGGTTTGATCCGGTTTTAACCGGATCATGCATAGCCCTACCCTGTATGGCTATATCAATGCACCCTCCAAAGTCCAAAGTCCAAAGTCCGAAGTCACACTAAAAATAAAAATCAAATTCCACCGACCCCATATCCTCCTCTGCTCTGCTGTCTGTATTCATTCATGGCCAATTCCTCTGCTTTTTTGTTTTACCAACTCCTTCTAATTATATTCTCACCATTAATCCTCTCCTCACCGTCTTCATGTCAAATGTTACTCCTCCCACTCACTCACTCCCTTTCCAAAACCCAGTTCACCTCCACCCACCATCTTCTCAAATCCACCACCGCCCGCTCCGCCGCCCGCTTCCGCCACCAACAAGTCTCTCTGCCGCTCTCACCAGGTAGCGATTACACTCTCTCTTTCACTCTGGGTGGCTCCTCCTCTGTTTCCCTCTACCTCGACACCGGCTCCGACCTGGTCTGGCTCCCTTGCCACCCATTCGAATGCATTCTCTGTGAATCCAAACCCGAAAAACCGGACCCACATAACATTTCCTCCACTGCTTCCTCTGTTTCCTGTCAATCACCTGCATGTTCCTCTGCTCACTCCTCTGTTCCTACCTCCGACTTATGCGCTGTTTCCAAATGCCCACTTGACTATATCGAGACCTCCGATTGTCAATCTTTTTCTTGCCCTCCATTTTATTACGCTTATGGTGATGGTAGCTTGGTTGCAAAACTCTATCGAGACTCTCTGTCAATGCCCGTTTCTTTGAACCGCTCTTTGGTCCTCCAAAACTTCACTTTCGGCTGCGCACACACCACTCTCGCTGAACCCGTCGGCGTCGCCGGCTTCGGTCGCGGCCTCCTCTCTCTTCCGGCACAACTCTCTACTCTGTCTCCACACCTTGGAAACAGATTCTCTTACTGTTTGGTCTCTCACTCCTTTGACTCAGACCAAGTTCGCCTACCGAGTCCACTCATTCTCGGTCGCTACGAAGACAAAGAAAAGCGTGTGAAAACTGACGAAGCTGAGTTTGTATACACAGACATGCTAGCTAATCCAAAACATCCTTATTTTTACTCTGTCGGTCTTGAAGGAATCTCTGTCGGAAAAAAGAATATTCCGGCACCTGGATTCTTGACAAGGGTCGAAGGGAAAGGAAACGGAGGGATGGTGGTGGATTCCGGTACTACTTTTACGATGTTGCCGGCGAGTTTGTACAACTCAGTGATGGACGAGTTCGACCGCCGAGTCGGGCGAGTTCATGAGCGAGCGAGTCAGATTGAAGAGAGGACTGGACTAAGCCCGTGTTATTATTTTGATAACGACGTGGTAAATGTGCCTGTTTTGAAATTGCATTTTGTTGGGAACGGATCCAGTGTGGTGCTGCCTAGGAAGAATTACTTTCACGAATTTACGGACTCGTCGGCTTTGAAGAAGAGGAAAGTAGGGTGCGTGATGCTGATGAACGGTGGTGATGATGAAGAGTTGAGTAGTGGGCCCGGAGCTACGCTAGGTAATTACCAGCAGCAGGGTTTTGAGGTGGTTTATGATCTGGAGAAGGGGAAAGTTGGATTTGCCAGGAGGGAGTGCGCATCTTTGTGGGAAAGCTTGAACAAGAACTAACGTGCGCATGGGTTCACCTTCTTAGAAGTAGGCACGTCATTTTTTGCTTTGAGGACTCCACAACTAATGTTGATACAATGATACTCATACTTGATACTTTTATGAGGTGGATGTCTATAGCAAAATATGAAGTGCCCATAAGAGAAAATGTGTCAATTGGAAATGCTTCCTCCATCACTGTATTGTCATATTTGCATATATTTATACCTTAATCCCCATATATGTATTTATTTTTATTCTTTTGAAGGGAGATTCCCTAAACAAAACCCCTTAAGACTTAAACAACCTTGTAGTTTCAAATTTTGATACACAATTATAGGGTTTATTCAATTAATTTTTTAAATTATATGTTGTTTTTAGCACACAATAAGGGGATTTTTTTAATTTTTTTTAATTCGAAACTTCAAATGTTATTTTTGGGAAAAGTATCGAAGCTCAAGAGGGATTTTGCAAATATCCCTTCATTGGCACTGGGCTCTTACATAAACGTTGGAGTTAAATGAATGTTAATGGTGTGATTAAGATTTTATATGTTATAATTGTTGTACAACATTAATATATACTTGTATTTTATAACCGTCCAAGCTAAAATCGGAATTACAATCCAATTAAGTAAACAGCTTCCTTGAATCCTTGAAAATATTAAGTTGTGCAAAATGAGGCTACGCAGTTGCTAATTTCAATAGTGCTTCGCTCAAATCATTCACTTGAAAACCTGGCTCCGTAGACTGTACACTGGACCTTTCAATCTGAAACAATCCATTATTTTCATTCAAGTGTTTAGCCCTTTATGTTTCCACTGTAGCTATTGACAGTAGCCGTGAATTAGGATGGAGAGGGGACCATAAATTTGATCAGATTTCTCTTTAGTCTATACGCTACTTATTTTCCTTTCAATATATATAAATCATGTGTCGCGAGATACATGGCTTGACTTTGAATCTTTGATGTAGCAGCATCCTTAAAAGTTAAAAGCTTGTAGCGTGCACCCTGGGTAGTCAAGAAATGAATAAAGTAGTGATGTTATCAATTGTCATGTAGAGTCGTGACATCAATACATTTGTTTGGATTACGAGCCACGCTTCACCGATGACTCGATCACATATAGTTTGATAGACCATAGATCTGGTCTCCTACTCTCCATCCTCCATATACATCCTCTGTTTTTGCTTCTGGGTCTACTGCATTCATGTGGAGTTCGTTCAACTACTTTGATGACAATATGTGTGAGATCTTTGCAACATAAAAATGGTTTAAATCAAAGATGTTTTAAGTATTCTTCGCACGGTTTAAGATCAATTATTGGAGAATGAAGACCCTATATATATCTAATCAATATCAAGATAAAATATTATAATCTATCTAATTAGTATCATTTTATTTTTATTTTTATTTCAATATATAATTGACTCAAGGGCATGCTGTTTTAACTAATCAACTAATCATATTCAAAAAGTTCAAGTTAATAAATCCATTAAAGCAAATCTGCTCGAAACTTTCATGTATTAGAGAGCTATGAAGGTTTTAAATTCAATGAATTTTTATTATGTATCCTAAAAGATAATATATTTATAAGAAAAAAACATTTTATAACAAGTATTCACCTTACAATATGAGGTTGGTATGTTATATGATTTTTACGCTTAGACAATTAAGGTGTTTGAATAGTATTTCATTTTTAGGTTAATAGCACCAATGGCTCCTAAACTTATAGCGTAATTGCATAGTGCCTTCTGAATTTTTTTTCTTGACAGTTTACCCCTTGAACTACCATAAATTTACAAAATTGGACGGATTACTAACTTCTGTCCAAATTTCGGTCATGTGTTGCTCACGTGCAAACAGACGTGGGGGCAAATTTGGAAATGAAAAAAAAACTATATAATAATAATAATAATAATAATAATAATAATAAATATTTAAAAAATATATAATAATTCATTAAACTCTCTCAAAACCAATCTCGATTTCAAATCTCTCTCAAATCTCGATCTCAAATCTTTTTCTGAATCTCTCTCAAATCTCTTTCACCATTCATCAAACCCAATCTCGATCTGTAATTCATCATCAACTTGTGTTTCCCCAGACGATTCTCTCTCTCGCGAATCACTCACTCTCTCTCTCACTACAAACCGAATCGAACCTCAATCGACGTTGTTGGTGGTTGTCGTCGTGTGGGTGTATGGGTATTGGTGAACGAAGAACTGTTGGTGGGTAGTTGATTTCAATTAATGTTCTGGATTGGGGCAATGGCTTGATTAGTTTGGGTGGTGGTGTGGTGGCTTGATTAGTTTAAACAAAACCCTTGAACTTGATCGTTTAGTTGGATTGATAATTCTGGTGTGATTTGATTTGGCTGCGAGGGTAATTGATTCGGTTGCCTCTTGATCTTCGTTTGGTGTGGATTTAATTCGGTCGATGGTTGTGATTTGTGTGGGTTTGATTCGGTCACCGTTGTTTTGTGTCGGTTTGACTATGGAGGTGTATGGTGGGTGTGGTTGATTGTGGGATTTGGTGATTGATGTTGAATGTGGGTTTGTGATGATGAATGTTAATTTCTAGGTTGATGATTTTATTTTCTGGGTTGTTGAATTGATCTCTCATTTTTGTTCTTTATTTTGTTTATTGTATTTGTTGTGATATTTTTAGAATCAAATTTCAGTTTTTTTTTCATTTCCAAATTTGCCCCCACGTCTGTTTGCACGTGAGCAACACATGACTGAAAATTGGTCGGAAGTTAGTAATCCGTCCAATTTTGTAAATTTATGGTAGTTCAAGGGGTAAACTGTTAAAAAAAAATTCAGGGGGCACTATGCAACTGCACTATAAGTTTAGGAGGCATTGGTTCTATTAACCCTTCATTTTTAAATCCCAAATTATGCGTAATTATCCAAGAAAAAAAAAATCAATTGAGCTATATGTGTAAATCACTTCTTAGTAGCATCTCGCAATGTCATGTTGCCACGTCTTAGCATGCCCACCAAGTATAGGTTTATCACGCTCTTCACTTTTAAGATTTATTTTGGATCACGGGTTACACGTAGACATGACCGCGAATCGGTTTCAGTTCCAAATCACAAGTTCTGGTTCTTCGGTTTTTGTTTTTTTAACCCAATATCAGTTAATCCAAATCTCAATATCTCCCCAACCCAGATTTTTCCCATATCTATCCAAATCTCAAAATCTCTAGCTATATATATCAACCCCAAATCTCCCCAACCAAATCACTTTCATCTCTCTCAATCTCTCTGTCTCACACAAATCAACCTCAAATCACAAATCATCCATCATCGGTCCACCATCACTATCATCTTCTTCTTTCTTCTTCGTCTTCTTCAGCTTCTTTGGATCCGTGGATTCTGTAATGGAATAAAGACGGGAATAGATGCACGTGGATGGAATCAATCTGTGGATCGAGGATGCATCTGTGGATTCTGGAAAGAAGAATGAAAGAAGGAAAGAAAGATAGATGGAAAGATCAGAAGAAAAAAAAAATAGTGAGAAAAAAATGGCAAAAAATAAAAATATATATAAAATTGGGTGGAACCGGTGGTTCTAAACCGGAACTGAACCGACGGTTTCAATCCAGATTTTTTTTAAGAACCGTAACCGGAACCTTAAGCCTCACGGTTCCAGTCCGGTTCTGAAATCGAACCAAAATCCCAATTTTGGTTCCGATTTTTTACCTACGGTTACGATTCGACGGTTTGAACCGAACCGCTGTCATATCTAACTTCATATAAACGTCATTCATCCATGATCGAAACACATCGACTTATTTATGAGAGACCAAGACTTATATTCAAGTTATAGACACACTTCCTAACGATGTGACAGATATACCATCTCCAAGAATCTCTCATAGTTTACATATCTTACAAGTTACTACAATCTTATCAACCATTTTGAAGGGACGAATTGTAAAATTATTATTAGTAAACCAATCACATAAAAGTTAAAAAACTAAGGGCAATTACCAATTTAGTTATGAACTTTTTCTAAAATTTCAACATGTTTGTAACTTTTACAAAAGTGACTAAATTGGTCTTCACAATTTTTTTCAAGTGCCAATTTTGTCCCTCTATTTTAAGAAGTGACCAAATTGATCCTTCAAACGGTTTAACAAGGTTAAATATAACTGTTGACTTTAACAATTTTGATTAAAGTACGTAAATACCCTTTATTTTTCATATTAGAATATTTTTTTTTGTCTTTTGTACATTAAATTCACCATTATAATTAAAAAAATCAAAATATTATTAATGAAACATCATTTGTACATTTTTAATTAAAAATTTATGCAACAAAATATAAAAATATTTTAATAAGACAATGTCAATTATACCTTTAGTTACTATTTATTTTAAGTTTAGTCTTTTACCATTTTTATATAATTTTTTTAAATACTATACGAGCATTGTTGTCAAAATTATTCAAAAATCAAAACCCACAAATAAAATAAACAAAAATATACATGGTTAAAAAAAACTGTGCATGTGTCATTATTATATTGTTTAGGAGTAAAGTACACTTTTATCCCTACACAATTAAAGTTGACTGACGAAACTTAGGTTATGTTTGATTTTTCGTATTTCATCCGAAGACTGGATAATAACTAAAAACTGAAAACTTAATAATATGTTTGACTTTTTTCATTAAAAACTAAATATAAGTAATAAATTGTTTATTTTTTTAAGTTATTAATATCTTAAACTAAATACTTTTACATCTATATTCTTTCAACTATTATTTATTATATATTTATATTTTAATGTGTTTGATGTATGTGAATAATATAATTATACGAAATCTTAAAACTAAGGGTAAATTGTAATAAAATACCCCGACATTTGGTGTATGTGCAAGCAAATCTTACTTTTACTAAAATGACATGATAGTACCTTGACTAACCTGTTGACCGTTGGAGTTACGGTTGATCTGTCCAATATTACGAAATGTCACAATTACCCCTAAACATTAATAATACAAATTCACAGTGTCCAATAAAAAAATGCCACATCACTCAAAGATAATAAACAAATTTATCTTTAAAAAAGAAAGGATTTTTTTTTTTAAAAAAAAAACAGATCTCCATTTCAGGAGATTCTCTTAAGGGAGGAGATCATCAGAAACAGATCTTCTCAAAGGAAACTTGATCTCCTCGGAGCTTGCCATGGCGGCGCCACGCGAACGTAACAGGGGATGGAAGACGGTTGTGTCAGCGGCGGAGCGTATGGAGGGACGAGGGCAACGGTGGTGAGGAGTTTGGTGGGTGAAGATATCCATTAATGGAGATTTGAGTTTTTTTTTTGTTGGTTTGGTGTGTTGAGATCTCAGTAATGGTGATTTGAGTTTTTTTTGTTGGTTTAGTATGTACAGATCTCCAATGGATATTCCGATTTTTTGTTTGAGATTGAACAAGATTTTATTGGTGATGATGATTGAAAAAGATCAGGGTTCTTCAAACAAAATGCTTTACTTCTTGTGTCTTATGATGGAGCCCAGATCTTAAAACAAAAAACCTGTCTTTATTTTTATTTCTTTAAACAAAAATTTCTTTATTTTTTATATTTTGCTGTACATAATGATGATGGAGATTTCTGGATCTCATATATATATTCATACTTTTTTTTAAGAATTCTTTAATTTCTTTATTTGATAATGATGAAAGATCTGATTTTGAATTCACAGATCTCCCATCAAATATACACAATAAAAAGAAAATTTCTTTATTTGTTTCCCGTTTATTTTATTTTTTCTCTTTTTAGGATTTTTTTTTCCATTTTTAACAGAAAATGACCTCATTAACCTCTGTATATTCTGATCACTGTTAACTTTTAACGGTCAAGGGTTAGTCAAAGGTACTTTTATGTAATTTTGATAAAATACGATCTTGTTGCACTTTCACCAAATTTCGGGGTAATTTATTGCATTTTCCCTAAAACTAATAACAAATCGTTTTCACTTTTCATATTTGATGCCCGCCCATCCAATTTGGGGACGCCTTGACGGAGTACTGACTCCGACTTGGCTGCCACACCACCGCTACTCACTCATGCAAACCAGCTGTACACCAAATTAGCTTGCCTTCTTCTATTTTGTGTGGACCCCACTTTGCCTTTTTTGGTCCCACCTAGTACCTACTAGCCTTCGTGGTCATCACTTGTAATTGTACCATCACTATTTTAGTGCAATATGTATGTTCTGTCCTGATAGCAACCGCTTTTGTTTTGTTTGTGAAAGCTGATATTTTATAAATATTTATTTAGTACAACTTTTTACGGTCTTAAAGAGGAGTTGTTTTGATGAGATTGTTTATTTTAAATTGATTCGAATAAACCGATTAGATTTCGGTAAAGTTTAAACCTTTATCTAAAAAATTATCGAGTCGCTGAGAAGTATTTTTAAATAGAGTTTTTTTTTTAAATTTTTTTTATTATTAACTAAATAATTATAATTTTTTTCTTTTAAAAACTCTATTCTTAATAGATATACTATAACTATATCTTTGATTTAGATTTTTTTTTCTTTTTTTAAACATTTGATCTAGATTTTGTAAAAGTTCAATTTTGAATTATTTCAAAAATTAACTAATATTTTTTTAGCAGCCGAAAGTGCTTTTGCTTCGATTAAAGCTTAGAACTTCATCATTTTCAGCTAAATTTATGGCCATTATTGTTTTGGCAGGTGGAGTTTATAAAAATAAATCAGGATAGATATTAATAGATTATGATGTTCAAATTTTATTCTTTAAAACATTGAAAGTTAACAAAAATGTTGCGGTTATTCTCTTAAAATATGTACTAAGGTGATGTTTGATTCCATGGTGGAATAGGAATTGAAATGGTAATGAGAATGAGAATTGGAATGAAAAAGAATGGAAAACTGATTTCTTTGTTTGGTTGATACTTTAAAATCAATATCTGAATCTGTAATATTTTCTTTGGTTAACAACCGAATGAAATGGAATCAACTGTATTTTAACTAAAATACCTCTAATTATAAAACAATTATGAAAGTATATATAATTATAAATTATAATATATAATATATATTTATATATATATATTATTTTTATAAATGAGGGTATTTTTGGAATAGAGTTGGAGATAGAGGGTTATTTTTGGAAGAGAAAATGTGTTAATAGAATGGAATGAACATTCCATTGGATTTTGGATGGAATACTCATTCCACCACAAATACCGGTTTATTACTTTAAAAAGAAATAAATATCGTATTTATTATAATAAAATAATAAATATTTGTTAATTTAATTATTTAAATAAATAAATATAATTTTTAGAATTAAAATAAAAAAATAGTTTCAATAAAATTGTACGATTTATGTTGAGAATATAAATATATATTATTATATTATAATTTGATGTATAGACCAATCCATTGACGGTATTATGCTATGCATCTCTTTCATGCGTGAGCTCTTGGAACGGCCTATTATCTCTCGAGTAACTTTTATCTGTTAGATGATGGCCCGAAGAAATAATTTCAATGGCACAGATTTACTAATGGATGGATAAACATGAACTCGAGTTTGTCACCAATTATATTTTAATTAGCCTATTAGGATAAAGTTAGTGGTCGAATCCACGTCATCAAAGCTGATGGGGTCCACTATTACAGGTTGCGAATACGACGAACACGCCGCCGTGAAGTTTTTCTTTTTGTTTGGACATGACGTCAACGTGTTTTGAATTCCAAAGAGCTAAATTGCGTGCCCGAGAACCGAGACTCTAGATTGTGAACGAAGCTAGCTGTCGGCTGTCGCCATACGTGCGCTTCCAGATGCTTCTCCATAGTTTTCATTTTGTGTGGGGTCGTTACTTACGCGTGTGGGTTCCACTCTCCTGTCCCATTGGCCTTTGCTTTCCGACAGAATAAAATATTATTATGCACAGCACTGTTGCATATAAAATTAATTATCAATTTATTTATTTATTTATTTATTTTTACTACACTTAAGGTGGACACTAGGTTCGAAACCGAACCGAACCGATTCGAACCGAGCCAAAAAATAGATGTTCGGTTCGGTTCGGTTCATCGAATTAAATCGGTTCAAACCGATATAAAATAAAAAATAAAAAACAAAAAAAATTATGTTTAAACCGGTTTGGTTTATCAAAAACCGGATTGAACCGCTGAACCATATATATATATATAAGTTAAAAAAACCCTAAATGACTAAATCCCTAACCCTAACATTTTTCATTTGTTTCATTCTTCATTTCTTTGAGTCGACCACTACTCTCTACTCTGCTCTGCTCAACACACTTCTCAGTTCTCACCGATTCTCAGTTCTCTTCCGCTAGACGTCTGGATCGGTGCTCGTCTATCTCTCTTCCTCAATTCCTCCACTGCTTACCTCTGTCGGTCATCTCCGCAGTCTCTGATCTGGTCATCTTCGTCAGTTATCTCAACTGCTCTGCTGCTCATCTCCATTGTTCAACAACCGATCTTCACTAGTCATCTCAGTTGCTCATCTCCGTCGAAGTGCCGTTCGTCTTTGATCTGGTCATCTTCGCCAACTGACTCTCTGCTCGTCTCAACTCAAACCTCAAAGAAGGTTTGTCACTACTCTCTCGACTCACTCTCTTATTGTTTTCTTATTTTGCTATTTTTTTTCTTCTTCTAAGTTCAAACAACTATTTTTTTTGTCTTTTTTTTTTCACATTCGATGACCACCGTCGACTGATGTGGTCTCTGCTCAACTGATCCGGTACTCTAGCTAAAGCTTCAACGTTAGCTCCTTCATTCTGCTCGTTTGAATCGTCTGAATCGTCTAAATCAGACGGTCTGATTACTGATTTGCTTATTTGGTTAGTTGTTGTCTTCTTCAGCTATTCTTTCTTTATTTATTCTGGCTTCAGCTGAAGCTTTTTTGTTGTGGACTTGTCATTTTGGATATTACCTTTCTCTGATATGTTTCTTATTGCTGGTTAATTGGTTATACTGTTATTTATTATTTGTTTGAAAACAAAAATATGTGTTGTGGGTTGTATATGTGCCGTGGATTGTGGATAACTTGTTGAGTTTTTGATATATATGTAATATGTGATGTAGGCCGTGGATATGGATTATGGTATAAATTGGGTTGTGGTCCTTGTGGATAATTTATTGAGTTGTTGATATAAATGTGTTGTGGGCTGTGGATATGGATTATGGTATAAATTGGGTTGTGGATAACTTGTTGATGTGTGGTAGTGATATGTGGTAGCTTGAAATGTTTGAGTATAGTGGAATATTTATTTGTTTTGAGCAGATTTTTACTGTGAGAGATTGAGAGATACTTTGATATGGATAATCGATAAAAGTGGATTCTATTTATTATATGTTTAATTACATTATACTTTGATATGGATAATTGATAAACGTGGATTCTATTTGATATATGCTTAATTACATTATCTCACAATTAGTAAATATAATATTCTATTGGTTTTAATTATTTTACTTATTTTAGTTTTTATTTGTATATAAAATTGTGGATAGATGGAGATTGATCATGTTGATTCAATGGAGGAGAGTAGTGACTCGGGTCCTGAGACCTTAGAGAATTCTAGCTCCATTGGAAAGGGGAAGGTTTCAAAGGGTATACGGATAGGTGGTAGGAAAGGGAAAAAAGTCACAATGTTTGTATATGCATATAATTGTTTGATAGCATGGATGCAACTTATTTAACTGACATTACTAATTATTATTTTATTTATGAATACAACCATGCAGGAAAGCCTATCAGCTTTGTTTATTATTTATTTTATTTTATTAAGCCTAGCAGCCTTTATTTGGATTTAGATTTTAATTTTAAGTTTGGATTTGGATTGTAATATTTATTTGGAGTTTGTATTTGAATTGTAATATTTATTTGGAGTTTGGATTTATGATTATGTCACTTGTGAAGTGCTGTATTTCTTGTGTAGAGGTATGCTTGTGGTATGTCTTTGAAAATTGAATTTCATTTTTATTTAATTTGTGATTTTTTTGAATGAAGTATAGCTTAAATATTATTAGTTATGTTTGATTTGGGCTTGGGCTATTAAAATTTATGAAACTTTATTCAAAATTAGAATCCAACAAGGTAACAACAGTCCATTAAAGGTAAAAATATATTAAAAAAACTCATTTAGCCCATCAAGTAAAAAAGGCCCATTAGGTCCAAAACCGAAATGAACCGAACCGAACCGAACCGAACCGAATTGATTCAAATCAGTTCAATCCGGTTACCATTTCTTATTCGGTTTAAACCGGTTCAATTTTAAGTAAACCGAAATATTTTCGATTCAGTTCGGTTTTAGTCAAAACGGAGCTGAACCGAACCGTGTCTACATTTCTTGTTTTTAAAATCTAAAATATACATAGCTGTCAAAACTCTCAATCTTGCAGGTATTTTTCTCTTGTTTTACTTAAAAAAAAACCCTCAAGATAGGAATACCATGTAAAATTTTTATAAAATTATAAATAACATATGACATTATATTTTGAGTTTATGAAAACCGAATTAAATGGAATGTTTAAGCAAAAGAGAGTTGACCGGATTGAGCCTGATTGATTGTGATCAATATTTGTTGGGCTTGGTGCACCTTAGCTACATTAAATATATTTAGGATATGGTACGAGCTATTGTATATGTGTGGACATAGTATTTCTTTTAGGACCAACCATCCGATTAAGGTTGAGAATCCTTTATGGGTTAAGATTCTAAGAAGTTATACTATTTATAGGGGGTCTCTGCTCTCACTCATAGTGTGTGTTACAGAACTCTCTCCCCATTAGGCAATTTGAGAAATGTGAGAAGAGAGTAGAAAACTTTTTATTGTTCTTTACAGGTTATTGCGCTATTATGAATTCGGGATTAAGACTCTCTACGAATTGGATGGTTTCGGTTTCGTTTCCATGTAAGCGTCTATTCATATTTATACATACAATATGAGATTTAATTATTTTTATATATAATGTTTACAATGGTATCAGAGGAGATCGTATTGTTGCATAAGTTGAATGATTTTGATATTGTATGTGTGTGTTCCTTTTATAAACATCGGACGAATTGGATTAATTATTGCGACCATAATAAATCTATGTTTGCATTCTAGAATGTGTATGTCATGTGATTATAACGATTAACGTTTTGAACTGTATTGAGGTAAGACTATACATGCGTTGATCATCTGCTTAAGAGAGATATCACTTGTGTAAGATTTGTGAGCATTGAAGAGTAAATAGTGATATTCATCTCCCAAAGATGTTAATCACTTGTAGAAAAGTTTTAACATATGCGTTGTTGTCTTTGTCCAAAAGACAGATCATGATGTTGTGTTGGATTTCCATGAAGGTTAAATCATCATTTATAATGATTATGGAAATCGATAAGAGCATGAGTAAATTGTAATTTAATTCCTTTTTAAACATCTCTACTATTTCTAAATACATGCCATTAAGATATTGATTGATGGACATTTTTAATGGATTAGATGAGACACTACAATTGGTTTTTACCTTAACGAGGATTAAGGATAAATGAAGTTTAGTGAACCCACTGTCGAAAGTTTTGTTAAGGTTTATTGCCTTAGGTTTATCTATTCTATGAAGTTATGTCTTTTGTTTGTTATCTTGATAAAGGTGATAGGGTACAAACACCATAGGAAGTAATTTAGAAATTTTAGCAGTTCAACATAGCAAGGCAAAAGAAAATAATGAGGATATAAAATAATTTGTTATCGTAAGAAAAGGTACCGATTGATTTATGTTTTGAAATATTTGATTGATTAGCTATTAAGCACTTAGTGAGTTGTTTCTTGTGATACATTTTATATTATAAATTCTTCCAATGGACTCGGTATTTAATAGGAACCAAGTAGTTTAGAGGTTTTATTAGATTTCAAATGAATTCATGGTAATATTTAGATTATCTTTAACCTCTAAAAATTTTATTGGATGATATTTTTGATTTTGGTCATGTAATGTATAATATTACAGGACTGCGAATTAATATCTTGAAGCTTATTCAAGATAATAGATTTTTGTTTATGATTTTCACCTAGTGAGTTATATAGTGATTTTTATAAATAATAATCTTTATGGATCTTCGAACTCTTCTCGTATTCTAAATTCTACTTTTTGGTTTTAGAATTATATTGATAATTATTCTTATAGTTTAGTTATAATTATTTTAATCACATGACCAAAGGTAGAATGAAGATAATTGATTTCTAGGGCATTTTGATTATTTTTAAATTCTCAGTTTTAAGTCTTTTGATTAATTGTATTAAAAATGATCTCATAAAATATAAGGATATGACTGTAAAAGTTAGAAACTATCGGTAATAGTTTATTGAACTTGTCATGCTTTATTTATGAGAATTGATGTATCTATGCATTATACATTCTTATGGAGGAGAGTGAAGTTGTGTTGTTAAGAATGCATAATTTCAAAGACTTGCATTTAAGGAAAAAATTGTATGCTTGTGATATTTATGTTGAATAAATGTCATGTTGTTGAATTACAATTTTAGATGTCATTGGAGTTTGGTTTTTTTATGTTGAATAAATGTCATGTTGTTGAATTACAATTTTAGATGTCATTGGAGTTTGGTTTTTTGACTTAATTATCAAATAGTTGCAAACTAATTGGTTGAAAATGATTTTTCAAAGTAATAATATTTTCAACTTAAATGTTGAAAGTTATGTGGTCATATTTATAGCTTGAAGGTTTTATATGAAAAATACTGTTTGGTTTGCATACTTTAAAACTTCATTGACATAGTTAATCAAGTTTCCAGACAAATGGTGTTTAGTTTAACAAAGTAGTGGCATTTTATGACTTTGTTAAAATGTTTTATTTTGCCATTAGATATAACTGAGGGTCAGTGGGAGTAAGTTTTGAAACAAATATTCTGGTGTGTATAATATTAATCTAGAGGGGGGGGGGGGGGGGGGGGGGGTGAATAGATTTTAAACAAATTTATCCAATTTTCGTTAAAGGTCAAGATTACGAAAATACCCCTATCCATTTACAAAAATACCACAAGTGTAATAAATGCGGAAATAGTAAAGACACTTGAGATATACGTGGAAACCCTCCAAATGGGAAAAACCACGGGTTGATGAGTGTGCCACACTAGAACCTCGAATCCACTAATGGTAAAGGAATTACAACCTAATCCCGGTTTAATCCACTACCACTACCACTACCTAATCCCAGTATAAGTGAACCTAGTCCATCTTGCTTGTGATTTAAGCTACCTACTCCCGGAAGCAACACAAGTCTTACTTCTCAATGAAGAGATAAAATGTCCTAAGTGAATATATGTTGATATTCAATGAACAAACAAGGCTAGGAAACCCTATATGCTTATCTAGGATAATAAGATGACAATTAATGCAATCCTAGATATCAATAGCTAAATGACATGTTCAAGAAGCTTAGCTAAACATAGATCAAACAATACTATGAAGCTATCACAATACAACACTCAATCATGACATCACAACAATCTCTAATTTGTATCTAGAAAATATTATAAGAGCATACAAATAATCAAAGAGAAGGTTTAGCAAGTAAAACACTTAACTTGTAAGAAGATAGTAAAGAACTTACCAAACAAGATGTGATGAAGCAACCCTATCCATTGATGCACTCTAAATGAACTTAGATGATGCAAGATAAAGTTTTGATGCACATGGGAATGATTTGAGTGATTAAAAATGAGTTCTTGGAAGAGTTTTTACTTTGAAATGTGTTCTAAGGAAAATATATGGTATTCAGAACTCTTACACGACCTTAAAGCATTGAGTTATATATATATAAGATCCAAACAAAGTGAGGTCATTTTGAAAAAATGTTTCAGCTTCCTCTGTGTGCGCTGGTGACGTGCGCTGGTCGAGTAGTGCACCACCAGCGCACAACCTATTTTTACAACAGGCGTTGGACGAGTGACGCATCCCAGTGGCGCAACACATGCGCAGATTCTCTGAAATGTTTGCACTGGTGAGGTTGCGCTAGTCGAGTAGCGCACCACTAGCGCACACCCACTTTTCTCAACTGTGCGCGGGTGCAGCAACGCAGCTCAGTGGTGCATGACTAGCGGCGTTCCACTGGAATGTTGGGCTGGTGAGGTGCTCTGGTCGAGTAGCGCACCACCAGCGCATAACCTGATTTCAACACTCAAACATACAATTTCAACAAGTTCAAGAGTGATGAAACATGCATCCTATTCTAATGCCAAACAAGACATAAAACATTTAATTACAAAATGCAAATAAACCAATAAGAGTCATCAAAATGCACACAAGAAAACACTCAACATATAAGAATTAAAGTTATGCATGAATTTGTGAGTGTGTGCAACTATCTCTTCAAAGTAAGTAAGCACAAGAATTTTAACTTCGGTGCTTCTCCTTTTGAGGTCTTGAGAGCCTAGGTTACCCTTACATAATACCCAAAAAATATGATTTGTTCACGAAATAAGCCAATCAATAAATGAGGACTTTACAAGTTTATTTTCTATGTGCTTTATGTTGTTAACTGTGTAACATTAAGAATTTATCTCTAATATTTCGAGGTGAAAAATCTCAAACAAACATATTTTGATAATGCTATTGAGAATATATATTAAAGGAGCACTTAAAGGATTGATATGATTATAAGTTTACTTATTTGAGGTACCTATTGGTAAAAGTGATAAACTTACATAAGTTTTAATTCTTCAAGTAAATTGAAGCGTTCTCATGAGAAAAATGTCATATATGTATCTATAAATGATAGTTTGATGTAAGCTTGATATATATGTATTGATTCTATTATTACATTAGTAGACTTTGCAGATTTCAAACCAATTGACATGTATTATTGGATAGTAAAAAAACAAAAAAGGTTTCATAGTATTTGTAGAGGTTAATTGTTTCATGCTCACATGTATGTATGAATACGGAAATGTGTGGCTTATTATGTGATGATTTCACTGTATTTATCTTATCTAAATATGATAAGAGATCTCGGAGGTTTAATCGTATGAATATTGTCGTGAGAGAAAGATTTAAAAGTTGCGAGTTTCTAATAGCCACAAGTAAAATAATTCTTAATACACTAACCAAGATATTTGACTCCGGAGGTTTTGTGGAGCATGTTATATCCTGCAGTAAATGATAAATTTTTTGATGTGTTTGGTTAATGGGAGTTGTTTTTTATTAGATTAACTGCATTTATCTTATGCATGTTTGTATTGTACATGCATGTTAAGATGTTTGTCATATTTGTTATTGTGTGCACACAGATGTTTGATTGTGGCAGGAAATCTCAAACTTTTAGCTTTGAGGGGGGAGTTCACTCATAAGGTATAAAGTTTCAAACGATGAGTAAACATTACTTAAGACAGAAAGATTTACCTATCTTAAGGGAGGTTTAACTCATGGTCAAAATGTTTGACAAATGAGTGTAAAATGCTTAAGACATTAAGTTTCTCGTCTTAAGCTACTTCACTTGAAGCGAATGTGGACCTATATACAAATAGGCATGACGGTCACATTTGCATGTAATTTTCCATACCACAGATACATATCATTTTACCTGGGTAGATAGAGTTAAGGGTATTTTGATTATATATGGTCCTATGTCGATTCAAGGATGTAATGATCTTTGTAGTTGGATACTTAAGGTTTTATTGGACTAAGGGGAAGGAAGGTGTTACTCTCTTAAACATTCTTTGTGGCCACATATAATTGTTTATCAATTTGGAGTGTCTTTTTCTAAAATGAATTTTTAAATATAGAATAATAATGTCTATGTAGCTTAAGTGGGAGAATGTAAGATTTTTATAAAATTGTGAGCAACATATGACATTATATTTTGAGTTTATGAAAACCGAATTGACCGGAATGTTTAAGCAAGAGAGAGTTGACCGGATTGAGCCCGATTAGTTGTGATCAATATTTGTTGGGCTTAGTGCACCTTAATTACATTAAATATATGTAGAATATAGTATGGACTATTGTATATGTGTGAACCTAGTATTCATTTTAGAACTAACCATCCTATTAGGGTTGAGAATCCTTTATGAGTTAGGATTCTAGGAAGTTATACTATTTATAGAGGGTCCTTGCTCTCATTCATAGTGTGTGTTACAGAACTGTCTCTCAATTAGACAATCTGAGAAAGGTGAGAAGAGAGTAGAAGACTTTCTATTGTTCTTTTTAGGTTATTGTGCTGTTATGGATTCAGGATTAAGACTCTGTAAGAATTGGATGGTTTCTGTTTCATTTCCAGGTACGTATCTATTCATATTTATGCATACAATACTAGATTTAATTATTTTTATATATAATGCTTGCATACCATGCTCCTTTCGGTTTATTAAAATGTTTTTCAAGAAATTTAATATATATATTTTAAAACACATGTTAATTCAATTTTTAATTTAAAGATGTTAACAAGCCATTATTAGTCGGTCTCTAACTTTTACTGTATTATTGCTAAGTGTTAACTTTTACCGACATTATCTCTGTATAATTAAATCTTGTTTTTAGTGCTAGTTTAAGCTGGCATTATTATATTGTGTTAGTGTGCAAATAAATATCTTATGATTATATGATTAATGGGATTGGCTATGATGTTGTTTTGGGTAATGTTACCGTATAAATTCATGACCGTTGGATAACTCACAAATAATCCAATGATTTTTATTAAAGAATTTTAAAACAATTAATTAAAGAATATTAATTGGTAACCGGTTAAATCGGTTTTTTTTATGAATAGGGTTAAACAATTAAAGAGTTTCAAAATCTCAAACATCTCCTTACGCCGCTTTAACATTCACAATCTATTACATCACATATTTTCACTTGTGTTTGGCAATATCAAAGGAATTTTATTTTTTTGGCTACAACATTATTGAAGATTATTGATCGTTTGGATTGTCATATAAAATTGAAGATTATTGAAGTTGGAAAGCCACAAGTGATTATCATATTAACGTATAAGTTTTTTGAATTTTTATATTGTTATATTATTTGTGTCAAAGTTTAATAATAAATCTTAAAAAAAAAAATCTACAATTTGTGTTTTTACCTTTGAACCTTGTTTATTGGGTAGATCAATGAGAGCATAAAGGTTTTTTTTTTCCTTAATATTTCTGACTCCGTATATAATAGGATTTTGGTAACATAAATTGTTTTTTGTTGTTGGAGGCAACCCGATGGGGGGGGGATGGGGGTTGAGGGGAATTGGGTTTCTAATCAAAAACCTAACCACAAAAATGCAATGCTAATATGGATGCAAATATCAAGCAACTATAAAATTAAATTAGCAAGCTAATAGAAGAGATAAGACATTAGAGAATCAACACCGAATTTACCGTGGTTCAGCCAACACTTGCCTTCTTCCACCCTTCTAAGCTTCTTCAAGCTTGGATTCCACTATCAAAGGTTCTTAAGAACCAAACTTCTTTACAATACAAGAATGGTGACCCACTCACCACTTCTTACCAAGTGGCTCTCTCACTAGGATTTCCAGCACTTGGTGTTTCCTCAACACTCAATTTACAAGGGAAATAATTGAAATTACACAAAGCAAACTCTTCAAGAGTAGATATAAAAGTTAAATGCTATAGGCTATGCTCAAGAGATTCAAAGGTTTTGGTTTTAAAGCCAAGAGAACAATAAAATCAATGAATAATCAAGATGGGACTTTAAAGCACTTCAATAATCGTTGTTCAGAGCTATTAAGAATGAATAGGGCTTGCTTTTATAGAGAAGAGATGAGAACTAGCTGTTTAGACACAAAAATTATGTCAGTCAACTGTTCGGAGCAAGGGCAGAAGATGAGAGAAAGATGAGAGGAAGATGAAAAACTAGCCGTTATAACCTTTTTGAAGCTCAACGGAACATGAGGGGAAAATGAGGTTCATAGTTTGCCAGAGAGCATGCATGTTCCGGTATAAAGAGGGATATGAGCGGATAATGTACTACATTGTCCTCACATGGTCCTCTACTTACGAAATTTGGAATCTAAGGTTGCTTTGAAGGTCCTTTTTCACAAAACTAATATCTAAGATATTAGAACCTATATGAGAAGAGCATGGGGCTAATTTGATTTCTTAAACATCTTGAGCAAGCCTTTGCACTAAACTTTAAATAAAATACATAAATCATATAAAACTAAATAATCCTAGCTTTTCAACAAGCTTCCATGATGATGAAACTTTCTTCCTTAATTGTTTGTAGAGCTTTGACAAACCATGTTATCTCACATAAAGAAACCCATTAGCACAAAATCAATTGTTTGTTATCATCAAAATTAGGTAATGAAACCTTAAGGCTAACATTATTTTTATATATTTTTTAATGACATACATTGATTCTAAGATTTTAAGGTAAAAAAATATGTATTCTCAGAATTTTAATATCAGTTTTTTTAGTCAAAACATTACAAAATTTTTTAGTTTGGAAACTATTTGATAAAAAATCATATAAAATTAAATAATACTGAAGTTGTAACATAACAAATGTTTGATAAAAGTTCACATAGAGCATTATTATTTATATGTTCCAAGTAAAGTTGTCAAAAACAATTGATACAAGTCTTCATAGAACACTAATAAATAAATATATTAATTGACTCTTAATTAATTGTTCAGTGTTCATCCTAGGAGGTTCACACATCCTTAAACAAGCAACTGTCCTTAAGCATAATTTTTCAGAACATGGTTTGTTTTCTAAATCACATTGAAATTTTGTTTGAAATAGAAAGTTGCACTCTCATTTTTATTTTATTTTTGTTTATAGTACATTAAAACCCCTATAAAATAATATTGGTGGGACCAAGAAAAAATATTATTTTAGAGGGGTTATTTATTTATCGATAAGTGAATAATTTATTAATTTATCGATAAATTAATATTTATTAATTTAAAAATAAGTTCTACGTTTTTACTACTTTTTTTAAAGTTTTTTGTTTTTACTTGTATATATATTATACATATTTTCGACCAAGATATATAAGTACATAGAAGTTAATAAGTACTTATATATTAAAGGTTATCGAAGGTTTGACAAATGTTGAACTATTTTTCTTACCTTCTACTACAACATCAAAGATTCAACCATACGATGCTGAGATTATTCGAGTACTAAAAATTCATTATCGACGTCGTTTCTACTCTAGCATCTTGGAGTGCTACGAGTTAAGAGCAACAAATCCCAATAAAATTAATATATTGAATGCTATAAAATTTATTAATGCGGCTTCAAACATTGATATGAAGACAATAACCATTGTAAAATATTTTCGACATAGCAAGGTCTGTTCAGATGAAGATATGCCACTGATATGGCTTATAAACCATAAGTTGGTGAAAATGAAGACATCAATGGATTACGTGAAGCCATTTCTGGTCTACACTATAGAAATGTATTTGATGTTAATCACCTTTTGACTTATCATAGTGAAAATGATATAAAAAATTATATAAGTGGTAATGTATATGCATACTGATGATCATGATCAGGATGACAACAATGTTTTACCAAGCGTTTCTCAAAAAGAGGCATTTCAAGCAATATTAACATTAAATAGTTTCTTACTACAAAATGAATATATATATATATATATATATATATATATATATACCAATATGGTGTATGATTTGCAAAAAATTAAGGATCACATTGAGTTCGTTTCAGTACAAAGAAAAGACAAACGACTTTGGATGCATATTTTAGGAAAAATTTGAATCGAGAAAATATAAGTTGTTAAGTATTTTTTTTTAAAGGAAGTTGTTACGGTAAAAGTTTATTGATATATATTATGAATTTTTATGTGTTATATTTTTATGTATTTAATAAATTATTAATTTATATATTCGTTGAGACCTAAAAAACTTCAAAAAAAAAATTATCTAATGTATTTAGTGAGGTTATTATTTTACTACATAGACCCGAGTTAGGATCAAAAGATTTTATTATTTTAGCGGGATTAATTTATCGAATATTCTTTTATCGAGGTTTTATTGTAGTAGTTAAGTAACATTAGTAGACTTGTATATTCTATGAACCTTATTAACATCACTGTTTTTGTTTTTTTTTTTCTCAATATTTTAGGTGTTTGTTGAGATGCATTATACAATTTTTTTTAGTATCAAGATGTATTGTGTATTATCACAAACATCGTTGAATCATTATGTAATTGTAACAAGATACACATGAGATATATATATATATATATATATATATATATATATATATATATACATTTTCATTTAATGCTGTTATAATATTGAGCTATCATGTTTCCATATTCGTGGCTTTGATAATGGCATGTCCTTGAACAAGTTCAATATTATTCAATTTTAAATGGCAAGATCAGAGCAGATATGGGAAGACCAGAGGGAAAATGTTAGCCTTCTCATCAAGGTAGATACATGCAGTAGAAACCCGATTGGCCCTCGCCACTTCATAATCATGAAAGTAGTGCCCCACCTTGTCCAACCACTCATGTGGGTCTCCACCATTAAATTGTGGAAAATCGATCTTCGAATTTCTAGGGCCTCGACTATGGTGCCTCTCTCTTCGCCTATCACCTTCATATACTGAAACACCTCTCCACGGTTCCCTTTGCTACCCATAAATTGGCATTCGGCCGCGAGGCCTCCTGTCCTATCTCACATCTTCCTCAGATCCATCATCCATCTCCCCCTAGAAACCTCATCATGCAACCAACGCTCCGCCACTAATGGCCCACGTTTCACTCGTCCTCCTCACTTTAACCCCTCAAGATTTTCTATCGGATTGGGCTTGTCTGCCTCACCTGTCAAGAATTCTATCTCACGCCACAAACTACGTGATCTCTGTCCATCCCCTTAAGTCTGTCCGCCTACCATTTCCTGCCCCTTGTTTTCAGCCAACTGACGTTCAAGTCTCTCAATTGCATAATTGTTTGACCTAATCAGATGCGTTATGGATGTCGTTAGGTCTAATAAGGACTTGAAAATTCGATCTTGATTCTCCTTCAAGGCTTCAAACCGTTGCTTGTTAGTTTCCGATCCACTCATTTGAATAATAGAATCCTCCCTAGATCCCATGGCTGCTGATTTTTTTTTCCTCTCTCTCTCTCTCATTTTTTTAGTAGGCCGTCGAAACCTCTCAATAAAAGCACCAAATTGTTAAGGACCTAGATTGAGATCCAACAACAAAATCTTAACTTGTACCCAAAGATAGATAGATATGAATCAAACCACTTTCAGAATTGAGCAATCGACTCTTTAGAATCAGATAACATAATTTACCTAACCCTAACCCAAGCCTTTCTAAGCATTTCACTGAGAAAAACCGAATAAAAAATAAATTGGATGAACCTTAGCAGAGCCAAATTTATTGATAAAACATTTAAAAGATAACAACCCTAAAAATAATAGTTCTATTTATAATAGGACTAGTTTTCTATTTTCCTATTCTGTCATAATCAAAATAGAAACTAATCTAAAACATAATTAAAATAAAAATAGGACTAGTTTTCTATTTTTCTATTTTGTCATAGTTAAAATATGAAACTAATTTAAATCATAATTAAAATAAAAATGCAATCCTAATTAAGGTCGTAACATAATCTTCCTCAGCATTCACTTCCACCCAAGAATGCTAACCTTTCTCAAATTCTTTTAGATTTTCTAATGGTCTCAATAGAATGATAAGGATCAAATTGGGTGATGTCAATGGCATTCTAATAAAAACTATTTGTTTTGTTCGGCCATAAAAAAACATTATATCAACTAATAATATGTTCAAATATAGTCTATTAATATTGTTACTTCTGGAGAATATTTAAGGCATGAAGAAATATAATTATTATGTTTCATTCGATCATGTCATTTCATGTGATGATCAATCACTATTCTTATCAAATCAAAAAGACTATTGGATCTTTACCGTGAAATATTTATTCTTTTAATTCATCATAAACAAAAATAATGATACTATATAACAAATCAATATGATTTGGTTAAACAATAAAAATCTAAACAAAAAACATATATGACCTCAATAAAAAATGCTAGATATCATAACAATTATAAGTATGTAATATATTAACCAACAAATATATTAATTGTTATCGTAAAATATTACTTTTTTTTTATCGTAATAGAAGAAATTTGTTTAACAATTGTTCAACTCAATTTGTTTTTATCATAATAGAATATCATAAATGAATGAATTATAGTAAAAATAATACTAGTTTTATCATAAAATATTTTAATAAGAGATGAACAATTAAATAAAAATATAATTCATAAATAATCTCTATCACGTATTAGATTTCTAAATCATGAAAACAACTTTATGTTATAATAATTCAAAACTACTAAAAGCAATACAAAAAAATAATTTTAGAAAACTTACGCACCAGAAATATCATATTATATTAATAAGACCATGTGAATGCAAATTCAATTAATAATAAAACCACCAATTTTAAAAATCATAAAATTTAAAGATCATAAATTAAATATCGCACAGTGAATTCATAGGTCGAATAATAGACAGTTTTTGATTAATAGATGTGAGAAATATCAAAACTCATATTGTCTCTTATGTATAAATATAAACTTTTACACTTTACATACCTTGATAAGTAAGAGCAATCACATTGTTGAAGTCTTTTTATATGAAATATAAACAATGAATAAGAGATAAGAATATCATAACTTCAAGAACTCAAGAGGCTAGTCAAATTAATTTTGAATCTACTTATATCATAACTTTATGATTATGATATACGAATTTAAAACTTCAAGTTTTAAACAAAATTCATATTTGATTAAAAGTTTGAATTTCATTGGAACTTCAAGTTTATTTATAAATTTTATGGATATAATTAAAAATATGAATTTAGAAATTCAAGTTCCAAATAATAATCACATAAATTGAAATTTAAAATTTTAAGTTCTAATTTGATTTAAAATCAGAATTTCATAATTTGATTTTATTATAATTCATAATTAGATCGAGCGTTTTAGCTCTTCATGATTAACATCAAATTGAGCTCTAGCTCATTGATTTTGTAATCTCACATTTGATTGAGTTTTATGCATTTTAATTTAAGCAATTTTTAGATTGCAAAACGTTCACTACATTTTTGCAATCTTCGGGTTGCAATACAACCATCTAAATTTTCATTTCGTTACTTCACAACCAAAAATCAAAATATTGTGAACAAAATAAAAGAAAGAAATGAAAGAAATACTTTACAATTTGTTGAAACTTCTGGTCTCACCATGAGATTGTGATATACTATTTCAAGATGTTAGGTTCTTAATAAAATCATATTACCTATTGAAACTTCTGGTTTGTCTTCAAATTTAGAACTTCAGGTTCTCAATTTGATGCAAACCGAGTTGGATTTGAATACAGAACTTCTAGTTCCATATACATCGATCAATTCTAATCACATTATCGAAATAAAACTAAATTTATCTTCTGATGTGGAAGATCCAACATATAGTGGCAACCACAGAACATACTCATAAAAATAGTTGTATAAATAATTAAATCTAAACAACAATAAAGTAAATCATATTGAAATAGTTGGATCGTGTTCAAAATTTGATAAAATATATTTACCCCTTTTCCAATTTCTGGATTTTATCTTATAGTCCATATCCTCAAAAATAAATCACAAAAGTGGCTGCATAATATCCATTAACAAATAGATATTTGGTTATGATTATATCTTAAAACTAAGTTCATAATTTACCATTTCAAGAACTTCGAGTCTATAATAAAATTCATTTTTATAGAAGTTTAAAACCTCATTATGATTTCATGTTCGTATATAAACATCGAGTTTATACTTTAGAATAATAGGTTTTGGAAATTTAGATTCCAAAAATAATTGTCACTTTCATTGGAATTCAGTACTTCAAGTTCTGATTCAATATAAATTCATTATTTCATAATTTGATTTGATTGCAATTCATAATTTTAAATAAGATTTTGATAACCTTTAGACTTTTTTATTTCCCAATCTTTAGAGACATTATACCAAACTTCAGGCTCTTTGATTCCATAACTTTCAAATCACATTGAGCTTCAGGGCTCTTTGATTTTACTATTTTTGGGTTGCTATTCATTCACTCTATTTTGCAATCTTTAGGTAACAATACAATTTTATTTCATGGCAACCCAAGTAAAATTTGTAAACAAAAACAAAATGGAAGAACAATAAAAACCAATAATTAATAATAATAAACTAGGAATACTTTACAATTTTCCAAATAGCTCGATCTCATTAAGAAATTGACTTTAATCACATATCGAATATTGATCATATGGCATCTTTTCTCCAAGGTAAGACACTTTCAAATCTGAAGCTACAAACAAATTGTTAGAAACTCGTGCTGATAACGTATTATAAATTGATTAAGAATAAACCAAAATATAAAACTTAAACTTATAGAAGAAAAGAAATAAAGAATAACTAAAGAGAGAAATATTTTATTCCTCAATTGTTCTCATCACAAAGTGTATAAAATACAATGATTGGAGACTCTTTATATAGCCTCACAATCCCACATTACATTAAGTATATATAAATTACATTATAATGAATAATAAAATTGATCATTATGATAGAGCTAGTGGGAATACAAAAGGATGAAAGTTTCTTTCATGGATTGATGAATATTTATTCATATAAATTGTATTATATTTATAACAAAATATTAATTTTACTTCCTACCCTCTGTAAAATACCAAAGCTATCTTTAAGTATTTTTTTTTTAATAAAATTAAACATATATTTTTCTCATTTTACCAATTTTTCTCATTACACCCATAGTTTCAGAATTTGTAAAAACAAGTTTCAGATTTTATAGAATGTTCCTATTGTTAATTTGATTCAATATTATTTTAAACATTTAATTCATCACAGGTGATTAGAGGGGAAATAAATGTTTTTTTTAATTCGTTGTGGTTAGAGAAGATACAAATGTCCAAAAAAAATAGTTCATCACATGTGGTTTTTGGAGCAATTCATGGTTTCAAATCTTAATATTGGGATTAGAAACAATTTTTTTTTCTCCTTTCAAGATTTGTTTTTCTGTATCTTATTCTGTATTATAATATCCTTGATTGAAATATTGATTTTGATTTTGAATATAATTTAGGGTTTGTTATAAGTAAGTACGATTAGTGGGTGCTGAAAACTTTTATTTTAATTAAATAATTGTGTCTATTTTGGTAATTTAAAATATGAATTTTTTAGTCAAAATATGGGTGTGGGAAGAATTTTTTTTGTGGCATGGAGCCACCCAAACCAAAATTTTCTTCGGGTCAGGGGAAAATGAAGAACGTTTAAAATTCAATTCCAAAAGGAAAAAAAACATTCAATTTTTTTTTGTTATTTCTACCATATCAGCGAGACCCTGCTTTTACGATAAAAATGTACAGTCTACAACTCTACTATCTCTCTCAGAAGTCAAAACTAGCACACGAACAATGCCACCAACCTCCTCAAGTCCAATCCTACCATCAATCATCGTATCTTCACTACCACCGACTAAATTATCAACAACAACATTATGCTTATTACCACTAACAGAATTAATGAACCACGTCACTCGTCAACACCCACTCAACTGCAAACCACGTATTCTCTAGGGTTAAACCTAGCGGCCGTCGTGGCGGTGGATGTGTTGTCGCAGTTGACACAATTTTTCGGTATGATGGGCACCCTAGAGAGGGCAATTGCCGGTTTGCAAGCTACGGTGCATCCACATATACTGTTTTTGGACCCCTTTGTGTAGATATCACTGTTTGCAATAACTATTGGCATATTCTAGGGTTCATATTATGCTTGCCGTAGAAATGTGTGTTGTTGCCTGCCTTTTTAGACTTTTTTGCTTTTTATGATGTCTAGTGAATTATTGAACAAGCAGTTTGTTGTTGTTTGAAAAGCCTTGCTTTCTAACTTTGACAGCTTTAATCTATCATTTATGAGCTCGATCCCTTGTCTTGTAGGTTGATCATTGCATTGATTCTCATTTGATTGGTTTTTTTTTTTTGCAAGAAAAGTCTGCATGGATGTTTCTCATTTCCTTGTTTTGCTTTTAGCAAGTTAATTTGGTTGAGAATAAGCATCAGTCTGTAACAAGTTTATTGTTCTGACCTATTCCATAGTTGTTGAGGTGGGTTTCATAAATTGTTAAAGGCTCGACTGACTCGATTGACTCGATTGGGAAACGTTAACAAACTGCATGTTGTTTGGCTACCGAAATCTACTTAGAATTAAGGGTTAGATTGAGTTATAGCGACAGATGCTGTTAAGTGATGTAGTTTGCACCTTTGAGTGTCTTATATTTTGACGTAAGACTTCAACATCATAGATACTTCCTTCTAACTAAAAGCTTCTAGCTTGAAAATTCCCTTTTATTTTCTTCGTTGTTTATTGGAAATATGTGTTGAATTGTTTTATTTTGTGCACATCCTAGGCTTGGTTTTCATTGTAAGATTTTTATAAAATTGTAAGCAATATGTGACATTATATTTTAAGTTTATGAAAATCAAATTGATTGAAGTGTTTAAGTAAGTGAGAGTTGACCAGATAAAGTCCGTTATTAATGTGATCAATATTGTTGGGTTTGGTACACCTTAGCTACATTATTTATGTAGGATATGGTATGTGATAGGCTATATTATATGTGTGGACCTGGTAATCCTTTTGGGACTAGCCATCCTATTAGGGTTGTGAATCCTGTATGGGTTAGGATTCAAGTAAGTAACAATATATATAGGGCACCCTATTACAGTGATTCAAAATAATGTAGCCTCTCTATTGGGTTATCTGAAATAAGGTGAGTAGAGAGTAGAAGACTCTCTATAAGTTGGATGGTTTCCGTTGCGCTTCAGGTACACATCTATTCATACTTATGCATATAATATGAAGTTCGATTATTTTTTTATAATGCTTACAGTGGTAATAGAGCCAATCATGTTGTTGCATATGTTGAATGATTTTGATTTCGTATATGTATTTTGTTTTTTTACAAACCGGAAGGATTGAGTTAAATTATTGCTATCATTAATTAAATCCATATATATGAATTAAGTGATAATTATACATGTTGTCAAAGTTAGGTATCGTTGTATTTGAATGGAGACTCCCGGTCTCACTTGCTATGAACAACACACACAATTGTAATATGGTATCTGATTGTACGAATCATTAAAATTGGATTTTTTATTGAATTATTTTATAATTGTTTTTACTCTGTTTGGTATACGGGATAGAATATAATTATTTTCATGGGATTGGATAGGATAGGATTGGATGGGATATGGTAGGACTAAATTTAGTGTTATTCTGTGTTTGGTGCGACATACGATGCGATTAAAAATAAATTAATCCGCATTTATTGAACGTATGATAAGATTAACAATTTATAGATGAATTCCAAAAACACAAATCAATAATTCATAATGTGCTTGTGCTTTTCATTTTTGATTTTTTTTCTCCTTTGTGGTCTGCTTTTTTGTTTTTAATTCATATCTTTTTTGTTTTGCATGATGTTTTTGTTTCCCAAACCTTGTTATGTTTTTTGTTTTTGTTTCCTAGGTCTTGTTTGGGTGCCTTTGCTTCATTGTTGCTTGCTCTGTTTTTGTAATTCGGTCATCTTCTTGTATTAACTCCAAAATGAACTTCATTTTCTTATCATCCAACAATTCCAAAATCAAAATAAAGATCACCCAACTTCATATCATCTTCTTCAATCAACTTCATATCATCCAACTTTATTGCTTTCCTCTCTTTTCTCTTATACGTATGTATTAATAACATATCCCCGTTTTCATCTCTAATCAACGATTTCCATTCAAAATATCCAACAATCAACTCCATCTCTATCCAACTTCTCATTTTACATCCAAAAAATCAATCAATAAAAACATAACATTGCTCTCAATAAAATCATTATCAGATCCATAAAAAAACAAACAAAAAAGTTCATCAGTTTCTGGGTAGAAGTAAACCTAGAAACCAAAATCAAAATTTGGTTGTATTTTTTGTTCTCAATCTCGTGTCGATTGAACCCACCCACCTACCAAAACAAAGGTTGTCTTCTCTATTCACTCTCATATCTTGATCGATCAAACCCATCCACCCATCAAAACAGGCCAATTGAAGAAGATGATGATGATTTTAGGATGAAGAAGAGATGTGATTCATTTGAATCCCATCAAATTTGTTAGGACTAATTTATCCCAGGTCAATGGGATAAAAAAGTCAAATAGGACTAATTTATCTCATCTTGCTGCCAAGAAAAACACCTGAAATAGTTTATTTCCCATCCTATCCTAACTGCCAAACATAGCCTTAGTGGATGAGGTTGTCTATACAGAGGTGCTCCTATGGCGTGTGTTCTGATGCTAATTCAATTTAGTGTTTGAAGAATTGGTATGATTGTAATATCGTATGTAAGATTGCACCAGAACCACACAATGAAGCAGGTCGTTCTTCAAAGACCAGTGTGTAGGTGCGGGTCAACCATTCCTTACCCACCATCGAAACCACATTTAGGTGTGACTTTGTTTGAGTCGATGTTCGAAGTCGCTTTCCCGGTGAAAGCTTGGGTCATCGTCAAGCTAGAGATCCGTGTGAAATGGATTTGTCTTGGGTCTTGAAGATCCATAATTTTTCACGGATTGAACGAAATGGGTCGTTGTTTTCGAAAGATTCGAACCTAAGTCCAGGTACCGACCGATTTGTGTGGCACCTCGCTGGAAACGGTGTGGGTTTTGTCCGTCGGCGCTTTAGTGGCAACGAAGCAAATTTTGGGCGACGACATATGCAAGAAACCTATAGTTTCTTGAATTGATTTTGGTATGGGCCACTTATTGTAAATTAGATTAAGTTTTGGGCTGTTTTGTAATTTTTCCTGGCCTTTTAGAATTAATAAAACATTGAGGTATCTATATGTAATTGGGTATGTGTTGGGGTAGATTTATAAATTCAGAAAGTAATTTGGGCCAATTTAATATTTTGATAAATATAGGGGCCAATTTGAAATTTATCAAAGTCTTGAGGCAATTTTAAAATTTTTCAAAAATTTTATGAGAATAATTGCAGTTCATAAATAGTTATTATGATTTCAGATGATTATGTTTCACGTAGTGACTAATCATTAAGTTTTCATAATAATTATTAGTTTGTTTAAAATTATTAATTGATAGAATTTTCTCATGAATCAGATGATTATGTTTTCAAGTAGTGAACTAGTCATTAAGATTTTTAGAAATTCATCGGTTATCGATTATTGTTGAGGTTAAAATTAATAATTTTTTTCTAAATATTCTCGTGAATCGAGTGATTATGTTTCACGTAGTGACTAATCATTTCGATTTAGAGAATTTAAATGGCTAACGGTTATTAATTTGGTAAGTTTCAATAATTGATAGAATTTTCTCGTGAATCAGATGACTATGTTTCACGTAGTGACCAGGGGCGTAGCTGGAATTTTTTTTTTGGGGTGGGCTAATCTAATATTTGTTTCTTATTTAAAAATCCTAAAAAAAAAATTATTTAAAAATCTTAAATTTTTCTTTGTAATAATCAAATCAAACGATACGGGAGAAAATTCATAATAAGAAAAACATCAAGGATATACATAGTGGTAACACAAAATAAAAAAATTCAATGTATATTTTGCTTTTCAAATCCTCAAAAGTAAAACAACCCTTAGTTTTCTTAGATTTTTCTTCTCTTTCCTAACTTTGCTGTCCCACAAGAAGACACATTAATCTACAAAACCTAAATCTCAATAATAAAATACAATACTTAAATATCAATCATAAAATACAAAACCTAAAATCAAATTCATTATAAGTAGGTAAATAAAAAAAGATTAAAGCTTAGAGAATTTATTATCAAATTGAGAGATTTAAGATAAGAGAGGACTCAGAGAAGTTAGAGTTTGAGATTTGAGAAAGTGGGAAAATATAAATGTGAGGGATTTGGGAATCCGTCGAATGATGATTGCTGAAACAATAGGAGTTATTTTATTTTATTTTATTGTTTTTCATTTAGGCCGATATATTTAACAAAGTTTTTGGATTAGTTAAACATATTTTATAAAATTTTATTTATTGGTCTTTAGTAAATTTAAAATATTTTTTTATAGTTTTATTTATTGAGTTTTAGTAAGTTTAACACTAGAAATCAAAGTTTGGTTAATAAAACAATACTTAATTTTTTTTTTCAAAAAACTTGGGTAGGCTACAGCCCACCAAAGCCCTTGAAGGGCTCCGCCCCCTGGTAGTGACTAATCAGTAAGATTTTGAGAAATTCGTCAGTTATCGATTATTGATGAGGTTAAAATTAATAATCTGTTTTGAATATTCTCGTGCTCACGTAATGACTAATCATTTCGATTTTGATAATTTAGTTGGCTAACGGTTATTAATATGGTAAGTTTCAATAATTGATAGAATTTTCTCATAAATCAGATGATTATGTTTTATGTAGTGACTAATCATTAAGATTTTAAAATATTCGTCAGTTATCGATTATTGATAAGGTTAAAATTAATAATCTGTTTTGAATATTCTCGTGAATCGAGTGATTATGTTTTACGTAGTGACTAATCATTTCGATTTTGAGAATTTAGTTGGCTAACAGTTATTAATTCGGTAAGTTATAATAATTGATAAAATATTCTCGTAAATTGGATGATTATGTTTCACTTAGTGACTAATCATTAAGATTTTGAGATATTAGTTATTTATCAATTATTAAATTTGAACTGCAATGATGGAATTGTATGCATGTGATGAGTGATGTTCTTCTCCGTAGGAGGTTCATTATCTCGTGGTACTCACTTATATAATATGTTGTGAATGTTAGACACGTGTGATGTGTGATGTTCTTCTCCGTAGGAGGTTCATCTTCTTGAGGTATTCATTTATATAATGAGATATAAATGTTAGAAATTTTGGAAGTTGCCTTTAATATATTTTCATTTAATTGAATGAAAGTGCCCAACACTTAATGACGCTTACATATTCTATATGCTCACAAATAATATCTACTCAACATAAATTTAAGAAGGTTATATATTTCTCATTATTTTACATATTTTTTAAAATAAAAATTATGTGTGACCGTATTAGATTGATTAAGAGAAATGTATAAATTTATGTTAGGTGTAACGATATTGGATTTGTAGTTCATGTTTTACAAATGTATAACAAATGAAATTATTATGGAATTAGATGGTTACGTTTCTACGTAGTAAACTAACCATTAAGATTTCATTATAATTTGTTTATTTCATTGAGAACATTAATTGATTATATTAGAACTTATTATAAAGTTGGATGGTTATATTTCTATGTAGTGGACTGGCCATTAAGATTTTATAATATAATCAGCTGTGTTTGGAATATTTATGGGGTTGTATAACTAAGTCTTCATGTTATTGAACTAGTCATTAAGATTCCACAATATTTGTTGGATTATCAGTGATTAAGGTTTTGAACCGCACTGAGGTAAAACTACACATGTGTTGATCATTTGCCTAAAAGAGTCATCACTTGTGTAAGTTTTATGAGCATTGAAGAGTAAAGAGTGATGTTCATCTCTCAAAGAGGTTAATCACTTGTAGGAGAGTTTTAACTCGTGCGATGTGGTCTTTGTCCAAAAGACAAATCATGATGTTGTGTTGGATTTCAATGAAGATTAAATAATCATTTATAATGATTATGGAAATCGATGTGAGCATGAGTAAATTGTGGTTTAATTCCTTTTTAAACACCTCTACTACTTCTAAATACATGCCATTAAGATATTGGTTTAAGGACCTTTTTAATGGATTAGATGAGACACTCCACTTGGTTTTTACCTTAACGAGGATTAAAGGATAAACAAAGTTTAGTGAACTCACTGTCGAAAGTTTCGTTAAGGTCTATTGTCTTAGGTTAATCTATTCTTTGAAGTTATGTCTTTTGTTTGTTATTTTGATAAAGTTGATAGGGTACAAACACCATAGGAAGTAGTTTGAAAATTTTGACAATTCAACATAGCAACAAGTCAAAGAAAATACTGAGGAAATAAAATAATTTGCTATCATAAGAAAATGTACCCCTTGATTTATGTTTTAAATTATTTGATTAATTATCAATTAAGCTCCTAGTGGGTTGTTTCTTGTGATATATTTTGTATTATAAATTCTTCCAATGAACTCAGTATTTAACATGGACAAAGTAGTTTAGAGGTTTTATTAGAATTCAAATGAATTCGTGGTAATATGTAGATTATCTTTAATCTCTAAAAGTTATATTGGATGATATTTCTGATTTTAGTCCTGTAATGCATAGTACACTTTTCATAATAGGATTGAGAATTTAAAGCAATATCTTAAAGTTTATTCAAGATAATACGTTCTTACTTATGATTTTCACTTAGTGAGTTATATGGTGATTTTTGTAAATAATAATCTTTATGGATCTTCGAACTCTTCTTGTATTATAAATTCAACTTTTGGGTTTTAGAATTATATTGATGATTGTTCTTGTAGTTTAAATATAAACTTTCAATCACATGATCAAAGGTTAAATGAAGATAATTGGTTCTTAGGACATTTTGATTATTTTAAATTCTTAGTTTTAAGTCTTTTTATTAATTGTGTTAAAAGTGATCTCATAAAATATAAGGATATGACTACAAAATGTTAGAAACTAAGTTTTATTTATGAGAGTAATTGCATATATGCATTATACATTCTTAGGGGGAGAGAGTGATGCTGTTAAGAATGTATAATTTTAAAGGCTTACATTTAAGGAAGAAATTGTATGCTTATGATATTTATGTTGAATAAATATCATGTTTGTTGAATTGCAATTTTGGATGTTTTTGGAGTTTGGTTTTTGACTTAGTTGTCAAATAGTTGCAAACTAATTGGTTGAAAATGATTTTTTAAAGTAATAATATTTTCAGCTTAAATGTTGAAAGTTGTCAAATTTATGGTTTGAAGGTTTTACATGAAAAATACTATTTGGTTTGCATACTTTAAAACTTCATTGACATAGTTCATCAAGTTTCCAGACAAATAATGTTTAGTTTAATAAAGGAGTGGCATTTTATGACTTTGTTAAAATGTTTTATTTTACCATTAGACGTAATTGAGGGTCAGCGAGAGTAAGTTTATTTTCTATATGCTCTATGTTGTCAGTTGTGTGATATTAATAATTTTATCTCTAATATTTCGAGGTGAAAAATCTCAAACAAATTTATTTTGATAATACTATTGAGAAAATATATTAAAGGAGCACTTAAAGGATTGATATGATTACAAGTTTACTTGTTTGAGTTATCTATTGGTAAAAGTGTTAAACTTACATAAGTTTTAATTCTTCAAGAAAATTGGAGCGTTTTCATAAGAAAAGGTTATGTATGTATCAGCAAATGATATTCTGATGTAAGTAGGGATTTCAAACTAATTTGGCATGTATAATTGGATAGTAATAAAAAAAAGGGTTTTATAGTATTTGTAGAGGTGTAACCATAAGGATATTGTGGTTGTAGAGAAGATTTAAGAGTTCCAAGTTTATAATTGCCACAACTAAAATAATTTCTAATACACTAACTAATATATTTGACTCTGGAGGTTTTGTGGAGCATGTTATAACCTGCATTGGATGATTGATAATTTTGATGTATTTGGTTAGTGAGAGTGGTCTTTTATTAGATTAACTGCATTTATTCTATATATGTTTGTTTTATATTCTCGAGAATATATTGTATATGCATGTTAAGATGTTTGTCATATTTGTTATTGTGTGCACACGGATGGTTATGACAGGAAATCTTAAAGCTTTTAGCTTTGAGGGGGCAGTTCACTCATAAGGTATAAAGTTTCCACCGATGAGTGAACATTACTTAAGACAGAAGGATTTGACCGTCTTAATGGAGGTTTAACTCACGGTCAAAGTGTTTGGCCAGTGAGTGTAGGATGCTTAAGACACTAAGTTTGCTCGTCTTAAGCTATTTCGCATAATGTGAATGTGGACCTATATGGAAATAGGCATGACGATCACATTTGCATGTAATTTTTCATACCACACATACATACCATTTTACCCAGGTAGATAGAGCTAAGGGTATTTTGATTACATATGGTCTTATGATGATTAAAGATGTAATGATCTTTGTAGTTGCATACTTAAGGTTCTATTGGACTAAGGAGAAGGAATGTACTACTCTCTTAAACATTCTTTATGGCCACATATAATTGTTTGTCAATTCGGAGTGTCGTTTTCTAAAATGAATTTTTAAATCTAAAATAATAATGTGTATGTAGCTCAAGTGGGAGAATGCAAGACTTTTATAAAATTGTGAGCAAAATGTGATATAATATTTTGAGTTTATGAAAACCAAATTGATTGGAGTGTTTTAGTAAGTGAGAGTTGACCAGATACAGTCCGTTATTAATGTGATCAATATTGTTGGGCTTGGTGCACCTTAACTACATTATTTATGTATGATATGTTATGTGATGGGGCTATTGTATATGTGTGGGCCTGGTAATCCTTTTGGGACTTGCCATCCTATTAGGGTTGTGAATTCTCTATGGGTTAGGATTCAAGTAAGTAACAATATATATATGAGTCCATACTCTCGCTCATGTATCACACAATGATTCATAATAATGTAGTCTCCCCATTGGGTTATCTGAAGTAAGGTGAGTAGAGAGTAGAAGACTCTCTATAACTTGGATGGTTTTTGCTACGCTTCCAGGTATGTGTCTATTCATACTTATGCATATAATACGAGATTTGATTATTTTTATATACTGGTTACATTTGTCTCCAAATGGGGGAAGCAAATATGCTTTTACAGCTTGCACATTGTGACATTGTTAACTCTTGTAGTTCATAAATACTAATATTGATTTACAGCTGCATTTTTTAGGATTTTTTTCTGTAGCATTTGAAAAGGTATATTTCATTCCTTGGAGTGCATTAGATCGGTTTTAGTACTTTGGTAAATTAGTTTGTCATATTGAGAATTTTGGTAAACTTTGATTGGTTAAGTAATTTTGATTATACAAGAGACGATGTGCCACATTGTTTATAAGAATATGCTTGAAGTAAATTGCAGTTAACAGTGCTAAATTTTCAATTACCTGATAGAGCGGTTAGAAACTCTCTTTAATAGAAAAGTGGTATATTTGCAGTTATTGTCCTGTGGAGGTCAAAACAATAGCCATGAATGGATAAGTAGATTACTGTTTTATGATATATACATTTTTGTAGGACATAAAGTTAATAATATGCAAGAGATTGTTGTCACCAAGAAGTGTGGGAGAGCTAGTAAGGGAGATTGAAAATGTTGTGAGAGATAAGAGCATCCTGACCTTCACTTACCTAAAGTTGGTCAATTCTTAGTTTGATCATGTTTCGGCTGTTGATGGGGTCTTGAATTGATCCCATATGATTATATTTAACAATCACCGTTACTTTTTTGTAGATGTGAAGCTTTATGCTTTGTTTGTGATTGCTTTTGATTGAGAAATAATCATTTATTTCTCAAGTTTTGAATAGATAGGTGTTTGGTAAACTTTCAAAAAGTAGATTATTTTACAATTTGTTTATTCGATAAACAACTTTGGAGAAGTTGGTTAGGGGTTGCTTTTCAAAGCTGATTATTGGAGAAGTTGACTTCTTATCATTAAAATATCTATAATATCCCTACTATTTTAATATAAAGATAATAATACCATTCTATTTAATTGTGATAATTTTTTGAATTAATAATATTTTAAAAAACTAAAATTATGAAATTTAAAAATAATATTTTTTTAAGAATCAGTGGCCACTGCCCACCAGTGTTGTGTTGGGATTTTACTCGATAGTAAGAGTGTAATAATGTATTTGACAATCTTTTCATATTAATACAGTGATTTCTAGTTTAACAAATCTTATAGCATTTATAGTTTAATTATTAAATTTGTCAAAAGTAAATAATCATAAGGTCAAAAGTCTGTGAAAAAAGAAGAATTGTTCGTACATCTGGATATGTATGAGGTAGACACAATTCTTTAGTTAGTCTAGAATAATATTCACAACTTAAGTTAAATGTTGGACACTTTTATCTTGTCAAAGTTGTAGATTCTTTTGCTAGAATTTGAGTATGATCAAATGTGTTATGATGAGTCTAAAATCATCAAAGTGTGATGTCTTTGGACAAAAGAATCTAGTGCACTGGTGCATTGAATAAGATCACAGTGAAATATTTTATCCAGAACTGTCAATAGATAAAAGTTTTTGTTTGAAGACAATCAGAGAGTCTATCTCAATCTTGAGATAAATGATGAACTTATGGTTGCAATTGTTATCATTTGAGCTATTAATGAGTACGATTATATAACATAGTCTGTCATCGATAGTTTGGTGGTATTAATTTGTTAATCAATAGAGAACTTCATTTTTAGATATGAACATCGTGACTCCATTTATTAAATGAGAGTAAAATATCATCATATGGATGTTTTGAAGTATTGGATATTAAATCTTAACGTTAAGTTTTTAATAGTGTCTATTGAAATATGGTTTCTGGACAAGTCAAAATATCCAAGTTCAAAATATGGTTAAATGAGTAAATATGGAAACTTGGAGAGCTATAGACGGTCTATGAGCTCTTGGCGATGACTTGTATTCTTCACGAGAATACACTATCTCCATTAAGATTGTCTAGGGTATGAATGATAAATGTTAAATTAAGAATTCAATTTTAGTTATTTAGTGGAAAGAACTAAAATTAATAGATCGAACATAAGTGAATCATTTGTCGATTGTGATTAGGTTATGTCTATTGGGCTTAAATTTAGATAGCGCGCCAAAATCCCCAATCCATACGAACTTGCATGGATCACTTGATATATTCTACTGGACCAATTTATGAGTCCATCTAGAATTATATTAAGGCATGTGGACTTGTTTATTTTAAGTAAGAATGAGTTTAGTTCACATGTTGACCTTTTGTTAAAGTTCATTGAATTTAATAAAATAGAAAAAACAGTATTTGGACTATATTTATATACCTTGGGCAGCAAGGGACTATATAATAACCTTATATATTGTTTTTTTATTTTATTATTTATTTAAATGGAAATTAATTAATTAATTAATTAATTAATTAATTGTTTAATTAAAAGTCAAAATCTTTTTCCTATTAGGAGATGGTCTCTTAGAGTCATATTATTGTTGGTAATAAGATAAGTATCAAATACTATATTTGATAAGTAGATAAATAATAGGAGTTTATTTATCTAGTCAAATTAGGAAGTATTTGATTTCTATTAAAACTCTAATTGATAATTGGTTAAATTATGAAGTTTTAATATAGTCACAATTTGACTATATTCAATAATTGGTTATTGAATAAATACACTATTTGAGTTGGATTAGGAGTCTTGGTGAGGAAAAAAAATCTTTTTTGAAAATGATTCTTTGTCACCAAGTAAATCAACCAAGAGATAGGATTTTTACCTATCAAGTAAATCATCCTTAGGAGAGGATTTGATAAACCTATATATATATATATATATATATATATATGGATTGAATTCGGCCAAGGTATTATTTTTACTAGAGAAAATTCGGCCAAGACAAGTTTTCTAAGAGTAAAATTCGGCCAAGAGAGAATTTTGAGTGTAGAGAATCCGGTTCTTGTTCTAGATAAATTCTTCCAATTCTAAAGATAGGTGTGTGAAAATTCAGCAAAGATAAAAATGAAGAAAGAACGTTTTGTTTTCGATAGTGCACTAGTAGCCTTTACATCAAAAGGTTTTATATACAACATCGAATTAAGGTTCACGCGAGTTTCAATCAAATTGATTGATAATTCACAAGTGACATAACGTTCTTTTTTTTTTCTCTTGGAGGATTATTGTAACTAACAAAAGAAAAAGATTTTATTTGTTTCCATCCTCAGATATACAATTTAAAGAAAGGGAGCCCACACTCCTAGGTGATTCACGTTCGTGATTGGATTGGAAGATCTTGCAAATTCAATTCAATGCTAGTTCAATCGTCATGAGGAAAAAAGTACGATACTTTAATTTTATGTCAATTTATCTAGGGTTAAGAACCTTTTTTTTAAAGGGAAAATTTTTAAAATATATCAAACCCTAATTTTACACTTCCGCCGCTTTTTGAATCGATTTTCCCTACATGTTGGCCACTACCAACGATGAAGGCCGGAGGACAGCTGGCCACTTCTGGCAGCGTCGAAGTCGGAGGAGGAATCCGGTCATCCTCCGCCAGTGAAGGAGGCAAACCGATTCCGTCTGTTAAATTACTCTATGCTTATAGTTCCATTTCGTGATTGCAATCGCAAATCCTATCGACGAGATTTTGTTGTGATTCAACCTCGATCCCGTCAAGCCAGAGATGTCGGTTCGGCGATGGAGGAGGAGGAGGAGGAGGAGGAGGAAGCCTCCTCCATTTTTGCGATGATTCCGAGATGAAATCTCCTGATTTTGCTCAAGACAGTGGTGGATTTCGTCGTGATTTGATGCCGGTTTGCTCCTCCATGATGTAACTAATCGGCTACAGAATCTCGCGAATTCAACGTCGGAGTTGTTGATATAGAGGTTGGTGCTGGAGTTATTGAAGTTTGATGGAGAAGATGACTGAGTTGACTCAGTTTTGTTGAGGGAGACTGGGCTTGAGTTGACTCAATCATTTTTTTTTAGTTGACTCAGTTTTTTAATTTTAAATATTTTATTAAATAGCAATGAAAAAAATGGAAAAAAATATATATTAGAAAATACTGTAAAAAAGAAAAAAAACTGGAAATAATAATAACAAAATAATTACATTCTCTTTTATTAGCTATTCTTTAATAATATATATTATATTTTAATAATAAAAGTCCATTTTGGTCATTTTCCTTAATCAATTAGAGTTTACCAAATATTTTTTATTTACTTTTTTTCTAAGTTGATTATTTATAAAATCAATTTACCAAACACCTATCAACTTATCTTGTAAGTTGATTATTTCTGAAGTTAAGCTATAAGCAGATTATTTTTAAAGCAAAACAATCCCAAACATAGCTTTAGTATATTATTCTTTAAACGTGTTCCTTCAGAATTATGAACTATTTTTTAATGAACACATTGTTGGATCTGTTTTTATTATGATATTTTACTTTTTTATTTAAAAAATTTATCTATATATACTTGTTTATGTAATGAAACCTTTTTTTTTCCTTTCAACTTATTATGAGCAATATGGTTGGCTGATTTTGCTTTTGATACTTTGATAACACTTTGAAATCTAGTTTGTAGGTTCACTACAAGGACGGTGACAGACGGGTTGAAGAGCCATTTTAAGGCGGTGGCCGCAGATGTTTTTACCACCATAATTCCAGGCCTAGTGGTTTTGGCCCATTTTCCATGGAATAGGACACATTTGAGGCAGGGGTGGTCATAAACACTTTCAACCATGTGGTACATCGTTAGTGTCTTCGTGTCCTGAATCTTCAGTTGCTGAGGGTGCAACATTGAAATGAAAAGGGTGACAAAAGCATCTCAATTGCTACCTGGGTCATCAATATCTGCTATAGCATCATGGTAGGTAATGCCAAACCAGAGACCAACACAGGCTGCCTGTTGTGAACTTTGCAGATTTGACTGCACTAGTTTGGAAATTCTTGAACAACACAAGAATGGAAAACGACATAAAAAGAACTTGCAGAAGGTTGAGGAGTTGAGAAAGGTTGTCATACCAACGGGGCTAATGAATAGAAACCTATAGCTGAGTCCAACTCAAAAAGTCTCTCAGCAGTTTGAGTTTACATAGGTTTGTATAGAGAATGAGACAGCAGGGTATAACTTTCAATAGTGAAAAGGAAATGGAAACTAGGTATCAAAACAACATAGAAAAACAACTTGAAGTTCTTGTGAAGGAGTCTTCTGACCTACAAGTAGAGAATCTTATGATGGACCAGTTTGATAATTGGAAGCTATGAATGGGATTACAGGGTCCTTTGGTTCAAGCAGCAACCACAATTGAATATGGTGGATTGAATGCAGCAACTGGAGCTGGGCAGTCGTGTCATGCAAGCGACAAAGTTACTAGGCTTCCGGGTTTAATTGAGTATAAATTCTACAACATCATATTGACTTGGCATGCTAGCAAATAAATGCAAGTTTGGCTGATTGAGAGCATCTCCAATGGTAATGTGGTTTATATTTGAAAAAAAAAATGATATGTCAACATTGTCAAGCCAATTGCTTCATATGTGGCATGTTACAAAACATGATAGACATCTAAATGAAAAAATGGTCTCTAATGCTTCACTTTTAAAATACATGTTTTATATGACATGTCAATTTATTATTGATCTATTTTAATATACTTTAGAATTGTTGAATAAAATAAAGTAGAAGACAAGAGTGGTTGCTGACTAGACCAACAAGATGACTGACCAATAGACCCTCTGAAATCAGAGAGTCATATCGACAGTCTCTAAAAAAAAAGTTGCCACCTCAACTTGAAGTTAAGCTAGAGAGGTTGCATTAAAGATGATTTTTTTTAACAAAGTGGATGATCATCCTACGTGGCATTTAATTTTTCCATAACCCACATTAGCATTGGAGATGCTCTTTTTGGGATTTGTGAAGCCAGAAACTAGCAGAAAAACCAGTTCCAGCAGGTGGCGCGGTGTAGACCGCTGTAGAGGCAGGAGCTAGGACCGTGGCACACACCGCGGTGGTGTCTAGGAGTGACAAGCTGTACAGAATGCAACGCGGACATAGTGCACAAACCGTAGCCTACGGAACAAAATTCTCCAGTGGTGTCAAGCGATGAGGACCGCGGTGCAGACACATGCCTACACAGCGGTCCAGACCACGGACATGCGGATTTCACGAGAAAATAAGGAAATTTTGCCTGTATAAGCAATTGGAAAAATGAAATAGATTTCAATTATGATTTGACTAACCCTAGTGATCCCATATAATATTACCATTATGTGTACTTATAAAAGAGTGAGAGAAAAATGCGTAATGTGTGAGAAAAAATACTAGAGAGAGAGAGAGAGCAATTGTAGAGAGACAGAGAGATTGTAATCAACTCTGAGAAATAGTGGATTGAGTGAGGTGCGCTCCGTGGACGTAAGCAAATTTCTGAACCACGTAAAATCTTTGGTGTCTTCTTTCTTCTTATTGCTTTATATTATTTGTGTTTGTGATTAGATTTATGTGTGTACGATTTTTTCTCACTTACAATTTGTATCAGAGCTCCGGGTTGTGGCATATTATTTTTCACACAAATCTAGGTTTCTCGAGGTCATCTATTTCATCGTGTAGATGGAGTCAGAGAAGGAAACACACAAGATTGAGAAATTTAATGGATTGAATTTCAGCTTCTGGAAGATGTAGATGGAGGACTATCTGTACCAGAAGGATCTGCATTGGCCTATAAAAAAAATACCAAAGGATATGCCTGATAAGAATTGGGAAAAGAAACAGAAACCGAAGAACATTGATGATGATGATTTTAAACTTCTGGACTAGAAAGCATTGGGTGTAGTTCGTCTCAGTTTGACAAAGCAGGTCGCCTTCAACGTAAAGGATCAACAGATTGCCAAAGATCTAATGGATACCCTATCATACCTATACGAACAGCCTTCCGCGGTAAGGAAAGTCCATCTTGACAAGAAGTTATCAACCTTGAAGATGGCGGAGGGTTAGAACTTTAAAGATATTCTGAATCAGTTCAACGAAGTGGATGATGGGTTGTGATCTTTGTCTATGGGTTTTGATGAGGATTTTATGGCCGCGTTTCTACTCATCCAATTGCCAGAAAGTTGGAAGACGACAAGTCAGTCGATTGCTAACTCGTTCGGGAAAGAAAAATTGAATCTTCAATAGGTTGTAAACATGATCATGATGCGTGAAAAGGGATTATGGGCCTCTACATCTTCAGCATTGAATTTGGAATGTAGGGAAGGAAGAAGCAGAAATCAGAACATAAATCAACGGGGAAGATCAAAGTTAAGAGGAAAACCCAAATCCAAGAATCAGGCTAACTATTCGGAAAACCAACAACGAATCAAAAAGGATATAGAGTGCTGGAATTGTGGTAAGAAAGGTCACATCTCGTATGAGTGTAGATCTGAGAAGAAAGATAAGGGTAAGAGTAGTGCAAATTATGCATCAGAGGAGTCAGATGACTGCCTTATCTACTCGTTGGAAAGCAAGATGGAGTCCTGGGTCCTGGATTTAGGAGCGTCGTCCATACCTAACAGGGAATTTCTCGAGAACTACGTCTCCGAAAATTTGGGTAAAGTGTATATCAAGCATGCAACATTACTTGGAAGGGAGATATGAAGATTTAACTGCAAGGGTCAGTTTGGAAGCTCGACAATGTGAGGCATATACCAAACTTAAGGAAGAATTTGATCTCCATTGGGCAGTTGGCGTCAGACGGTTATGTGACAACTTTCACAAGAGATAAGTGGAAGATTTTGAAAGGAGCTACGACGATCACCCGAGGAAGTAAGACTGGGTCGCTTTACATAACCAATGATGGTCATGGTTCAGTTGCTATGACGGAAGGTAAAGATGATCCGAACTTGTGGCACCAGAGGTTTGGACACATGAGTACTCAGGGGCTGAAGTGTCTACATTCGAAAGGAAAGTTGCCAGATTTGAAGAGATTTAGGTTGATTTCTGTGAGAGCTACATATTAGGAAAACAAAAGCGAGTGAGCTTCAAGAGGACTGGAAGAACACCAGTAAATGAGAAGTTGGAATTAGCGCACACCGATGTTGGGGGTCCAGCTTCAGTCTCGTCAACCAAGGGTAAACTGTATTTCATCACTTTCATCGATGATCATTCCAGAAAGGTATAGGTTACTTCTTACGACACAAGTCTGATGTGTTTGAGGCTTTCAAGAAGTGGAAAGCCATGGTTGAGAACGAGACATGGTTCAAGCTTAGTTTTCTTGTGTTATTTATTTATTTAGTTAAATAAAGTCAGTAGAACATTATCAAAGAACAAAAAAAGTATGTAGTTTAGTGTAAAATAGTTACTCTTACACAAATATATAAGAATATTTTTGGTTTTTTTACTAATAGATAGATTATATAAAAAATGTACACTATGCCGAGCTAGTTGATAAAGAAACTGTTAATACGCAACATCAAGCAACTGATGTTAAAGTTAAGAAGTCTACCATTAGCACACGATGTACACCTGATCGTTTCTAATTTATTGCGTCAAAGCTTTCTGAAGAGAAATTGGATGACGTGGGAAAGATAGGGTTTGGAAGCTTGCTTGAGTTGTGTTGTGGTCGCCTTCATCGTGAGTTACGCAAATATCTTATCGAAAACTTTGATATTACAAATCATTCTCTCAACATTAATGACATCAAAACTGTGTTTCACTCTGGTATGTTTGCAAAAACAATGGGTATTGTTTAGGGAAGCTAAAAGGTAATAGCAATGACATTGAAAAGCTTAAGTCTTTTCAGTCCAAGTATGGCATTCCTTTGTATAAAATAGAGAAAAAACTCATCAACTTAATCACGACCGATGAGGAATTTAAAGAGACATTTAGCTTGTATGCATTACCTTCATGTGTTAAGTGATGTAAGCATCATTCCAAAGCTAAGTTGGGCCACATAGTGCTTTAATATCTTATAGAACGGAATAAAAAAAATACAAGATATGTCGGAAATGGTATGTGGTCTAGTTGTATCCTTTTTCTAGAGGTAAACGAGTAATTAATTCTAACTGACCATATTTAGATTTAAAAACTTTTACATTATTTCAGTAGGTTGTTATATTAATAATATTTTCACTTGCTGCGGTTATTTTACATAGATTATGTATATAGATAAGTCTAGAGTTGACAATTCTGTTATTCCAGTCATTCAATTAAGAACACCATGAAAGTTATAAAGCAACAAGGAGAGCTCAATTGTGTGAAGGTATGACATAGTTAAAACATTAATATATAATTGAATTAATGCTAAATCAACATAATTCAATTAATTGGTTCGTCTATTTATTTAATATATATATATATTTCTCATATTTAGATTTCAGATCAAAAAATTTCTGTCACAACTAGTAGTTCTAATGTACCCGATTCACCTAGTAAATCAGGGGGAGAAAAATTCGACACCATGTACTATATGTTGTGCCTGATGTTAAAAAGATCAAGCATCATTTGAATCTCAATGATTTTGAGCAAAATAATCATCCAAAAAAGCAAATCGAGGGACTGGTAATAAAAGATGAATCAAATGCCTCGGCATCCAAATAGCATCCTTTAACTCCCCCAATAATAGGATAATTCATCAAACGACATCCCTTCAAGATTTGATGCTAATTTGGAGAAAAATGTATATAGTCCTGGTGAGGCTACTAACTTCGACTTTGGACACCAATTCTTACTGCAAAATAAAGCTACATTGAAAAAGGAGCACGATTGTTTGATCCTATGTCTCTAAGTGATGAAGAAATTCATAAATCTTGTTGTATTTGATTCGCGTGGCTTACTAATTCTTGTGGACAAGGTAATATTTAAATGAGTTTATTAGTTTATTTATTTATGTTGCTGATTTTTTGTTGTTGTTTGTATAGTATGATAATGTTGTCGACAAAGAACTAGAAGCCCAATCATTCAATGGTTAGAGCCGAGTCAAATTCCGTTCATCGGATAAACGAAGGCCTAGCAAATATCAACTATCACCATATGATGATGTGTACCGACATGAGGGGAAGTCAATGAACAAAAAAATTTCATTTAGACTTAAATTCATAATATGTGTTTCTACTTCTTATATTTTAAATTATAATAGCTTATTATGATTTATATGTATTTTCAAATACCCTATATATATAAAAAAAAAAAGAGAACACGGATAAATACCACCATTTGAGTGAATCACTCCTTTAATAACCTAAGTTCAAATAACACCTAAAATGAGTTCCTTAAAAAATACCTGATAGTAACTAATTCTTCTCAATTCTATATTGTTTTTTTTATTTACCTTTTTGGATCGACCTCCATTGGAGGTCGAAAAGTTAAAAAAAAAAAATCAAAAGTCTTGGAAGAAGAAGATGAAAAAATAAAAATAAAATAGAAAAAATTATTTTTTTTCCAATAAATCTCGAAAATTATAAAAATACATAATAACCCTCGAAAAATATAAAATAATTCTCGAAAATACCCGATAGTCTTGAAAAGTACTTGAAAAGTTTCAAAAATATCTAAAAAGTCTTGAAAATTATATGAAAAGTCTCAAAAATTATTTAAAAAGTCTCAGAAATATTTTAAAAGTCTCGAAATTACATGAAAATTTTCAAAATTTACCTGAAAAGTCTCAGAAATTACATGAAAAGTCTTGAAAATACTCAATAAGTCTTAGAAATGCCTGAAAGTCTCGGAATTACATGATTTTTTTTCCTTCTTCATCGACCTCTATGGAGGTTGAATAGACCCCCCAACGGAGAAACGGAGGTCAAACGACTTTGACCTATATCGAAGGTCGATTTTGACCCCCATTGGAGGTCGATTTCAACCTCTAATGGAAGTCGATTAAGAAGATGAAAAAAAATGAAAAACTAAAAACTAAATAAAAATTATATGTAAAATAAGGGTATTTTTGGAAGTTCACTTATTTTGGTATCTTTGAAACTTAAGTCACTAAAGTGATGATACCCTTGAAAGTCAAAGTCAAGAGTGTCATTCATCACCATTGCCACCCAAATCCACATACCTTGACTTTTGAAACTAACACTACTTTAATAGCTCTTTCTTTTTTGAACCAAAGTTGGCCGTGGGACCAAAATGTGCCCCCCACTTATTCCTCCCCTTTCACATGAACTCACATGACTATGTTTTTTTTTTTCTTTTCAAAAACCTCAATTGATATTCATCAATAGAGATTGAAATGACCTCGACCTCCAATGGAGGTCCGTCGATGAAGAAAAATATATAAAAAAATGAGGGGAATAAGCTTCGGGTGCCCTGCTCGAGACTTATTTCCAAAGGTAATAAGTCTCTGGTAGGGCACTCGAGACTTATCATCCAATTTTATTTTATTTTTTTGCATTACTCTAGCGAGTCTTGAAAATACAAAAAATAAGTATTGGATAAAAAAATTGCGAGATTTTTTTTTAAGATTGTGTTTTAAAGGTATTTTTATTAGAAACACATTTTTTTTGTTATTAAAACTCAAATTATTAAATTGGTGATAGTCTCAAAAATAGATGAGTAAAGAGTGTTAAAATTTTTTAGAACCCTAAAACAATGTGTATTTTCACAACCGGTTTAAGAAACTAGTACTTGTAAAATATTAGTACGATGTAATTTCGCTTTTGCGGACAACAATATATGTTTTTCATTTTTTTTGATGTCATAACTAATTTAAATAATCTATGAGTAATGTTAGAGATCTCACATATAATCCCATATTTCCCATTCTATGTTAGTGGTGTAAATATGGGCCCATTTTTAATAGGTCGGTCCGTTTAGCCCACAAACAATCGCGGGCCGTGCCTGACACTGCCCATCAAGGAGGCAGCCTGGACCAAGCACGACACGTACACGGGCCGCGTGCCTGGCCTTAGTGGTCAGGTCCGGCAGACTGACCCGCCACGACACGCCTGACAGGCATGCTAAACCTGAATATGTTTAGTTAGTAAATTATGATTTTTAAGTGTAGTATTATTTTTAATATTTGTTGTTAGTATATTATGAATTTTAAGTGTATTGGTTAATTTTAGTATGTTTTGTTAGTAAATTATGATTTTTAATTGTAGTATTATTTTTAATATTTATTGTTAGTATATTATGAATTTAATTTATATTAGTGAATTTTAATATTTGTTGTTAGTAAATTTATCAATTTAATTTTTAATATTGATTTTTAAAATTCATAATTTACTATCACAAAATTTTAAAAATCAATAATATAAATTAAATTGATAAATTTACTAACAATAAATATTAAAATTCACTAATATAAATTAAATTCATAATATACTAACAACAAATATTAAAAATATTACTACACTTAAAAATCATAATTTACTAACAAAACATATTCAAATTAACCAATACACTTAAAATTCATAATATACTAACAACAAATATTAAAAATAATGCTACACTTAAAAATTATAATTTACCAACAAAACATATTCAAATTAACCGCTACACTTAAAATTCATAATATACTAATAGCAAATATTAAAAATAATACTACACTTAAAAATCACAATTTACTAACAAAACATATTCAAATTAACCACTACACTTAAAATTATAATATACTAACAACAAATATTAAAAATAATACTACACTTAAAAATCATAATTTATTAACAAAACATATTCAAATTAACCACTACACTTAAAATTCATAATATACTAACAACAAATATTAAAAATAATACTACACTTAAAAATCTTAATTTACTAACAAAACATATTCAAATCAGTAAATTATGATTTTTAAATTTGGTATTATTTTTAATATTTGTTGTTAGTATATTATGAATTTTAAGTGTATTGGTTAATTTTAGTATGTTTTGTTAGTAAATTATGATTTTTAATTGTAGTATTATTTTTAATATTTATTGTTAGTATATTATGAATTTAATTTATATTAGTGAATTTTAATATTTGTTGTTAATAAATTTATCAATTTAATATGTATTATTGATTTTTAAAATTTTGTGATAGTAAATTATGAATTTTAAATGTAGTAGTTAATTTTAATATTTGTGGTTAGTAATTTTGATTCTTACGGGTAGTAATTAATTTTAAAAAAATTTGTTACTAAATTTTGATTTTAATGTGACTATTAATGGCTATAGTGTTCATATTTGTATTTCAGGAAATGGATCATAACCAACAGCCTTATTTTCCGGACGGTTTCAACATGTTGAACAACGAATTTGATATTTTCGAGCTGACCCATACCCAAGTGGGACTTTTCGGTTCCGCGGTTACACCAACATCACGTCCCAAAAGATTAACATCAGAAGTCTGGTAGTGTTTCGACATAGTCCAAATGACACTCCCAGTCGGGACGACTGAGTCCAGAGCTAAATGTAAGTTTTGTAGTAAGGACTATGCCACAAGTAGGAAGGGAACCGGTCACTTGAGAAGGCATATACTCAAATGTATGCCTGCACATGGATAAGTAGACACTACAACCCAAACACAACTACAATGGCACCTAGAAGAGTCCGTTACGACATGGCAGTACGATGAAGACCACGCTAGAGATTGCTTGACACGATACATTGCACAAACTAATCAACCGATCAATGTTGGTGACAATGTTTTTTTTAAGAACACATTTGCATTCAGCCCTCAATTTAAAACTGTTTCTAGAACCACCACTAGAAACGATATGATAAGATTGTTTGAAACCCAAAAAGATGACTTGATTACTGATATACAGCATATGAGTGTCTCTGTTGCATTAACTTCTAATATTTGGAACGCATATTCCAAACAGAACTATTTATGTCTCACAGAATACTATTTAGATTCCGAATGGAGGATAACAAAAATAATTATTGGTTTTCGTTCTATGGATTTTGTACATACCACAAAAAATATTTTTAATGTCATTATTTCTATTTTAGAAACTTATGAAATCACGAATCACATCCTTTCTATCACATTAAATAATACATATGCAAATACTAGCTCTATTGCATTGTTTGTAGCAAGAAATATCCTACAAGATGGAGGTTATTTCTTCCATTAACGGTATGCATATTATATTATAAATTTAGTTGTACAGGCTGGTTTAAAAAAGGTAAGCTACCAAATAGATTGCATCAGATATGCCATTTCTTGGATTAACAGTTCTAATCTTAGATTCCAAGAATTCAAGAGACACTGTAAATTAAACGGTCTCAAACCCCAACGATTCCAAACTGATATGTCGCTAAGGAGGAACTCCATTTACTTAATTTTGGATAATTGTTTGGATTATGATATAACAATTACATGTTTTTATAACATGAAATTGGTCGAAACTAATCGTCCTAAAGTAAAAACACTTACCTCAGACGATTGATATGTGACAAGGGTTTTTGTTTATTTTGAAAGATTTTTTACATTGCCACTGTAACTCTTTCCGGGGTCTATTAACTCACATCTTCCCAAGCAATAAATGTCTGAAGCGTTAAATAGTTATAGAGAAGATGAACATCTAGGCCCTGCAGTTGTTGCTATGGATACAAAGTTGAAAAAATATTGGGCTAACATTTCTCTACTTTATGCCTTAAGTATTATAGTAGATCCTAGGGTTAAATTATCCGGTTTAGAAGTTTTGTTTGATTTTATCGGTACTAATTTGGCAATAGATTATTCAGAATAGGTTACTGACATTTGAAACAAGTTCGAAATTTTTCATACTTATGAGTGCAGGTTTGACAACATTGACACCCTACAATCAACAGAACTAGAGACAACCAAAACAAACAAGTTGGAGCCTTCTCAAACGACGAAAAAAAAGGATAAATCAACAAATACTTCTTCTGGGCAAAGATCTGGTCCATCTTCTTGTGCCGAACTGACTAGGTACCTTGAAGCACAGTTCGATGTCGTTAAAGACAAGAAAGAGTTTGATTTATTCTTATGATGGAAGACCTATACGTACAGGTATCCGGTTCTGTCACACCTAGCATGTGACGTAATGGTTATCCCTGTGTCCACGGTGTCCTCAAAATAAGCTTTCAGCACCAGTGAATGTATAATTGAACCAAGAAGAATTTGTTTGTCTTCGGAGATGGTGGAGATATTAACATGTCTTTGGGATTGGGAGCATGCTAAAAAAAGGTTGCAAAATCAAACTGTAGATAACGAACTTATTCTAAATTTCAACAATCTATATGTTGATGAGCCTTCCGGTAGTGGCCAGGGCTAGAACTAGGTTATACTTTTACATGTGTATTTACTTGTAAGTTGTAATACGATTACACTCTTTTTCCTTTACCAAGTTTTTATCCCATTAGGTTTTTGTTGGTAAGGTTTTTATTAAGGCAATCATGTAAATATATAATACTGAATTCCACAAATTATTCATTTCATATTTTTGTAATTACATCTATTTTTATTTTTTTGTATTACTTTATCTTTATTTATTTTTGGTATCATGAATATTAAATCTATGATCTACCAAACTAATACATTTGGAATTGATTATTATTTTTTATATTAATTATTTCAGAAGATAAACAAATAAATTTAAAAATTACATATATATAATTAAATTGTTAAATTGATATTTTATAATTTTTAGTGTATTATTGTATTTTCCGAAAATCCTAAACCCTAAACCTAAAAATTTAAGAAAAGTTAATATTTTAAAATTGGATTCGAAATTGGAAATGGACCTGCTCGTGGATCACAGGCGGACTAGGCTTGAGGGTCGGCCCGCCTGAGGTAGGCCACCGTGCCGTGCCGTTCCCCTATTTTTTAAAACGGGATCGGCCTGGTCCGGCACAGGACCAGGTCCGACCCTTTTTCGAATACAGACCTCAGTGGGCCGTGCCAAATGGGCCGGACCAATCCAATTTTACACCTTTATTCTAAATCACAACCTATGTGACAACTGAGATGTTACCTGATGAGTGAATATATATTAATCGGTAAGTATATATATGTATAAGTGAGATAAATCATAATTAATTTGTATCTATTTATAAAGTGACCCTGCCATCAACTACTACATGGATAGAAATGGAAATTAAGGAATTATAGATGGAATCTCTATTGTTGCTCATGGACTCATGGACTATATTAATGTTGTAATTCTGGACCAGGTCCGGCCCATTAGGCACGCCCTGGCTAGGCCCGTCGTTATGCATACCAGACCAGGCCCGACCCGTTTACGAAAACAGAGGCACGACATGGCCCGGTGGCCTACTTCGGGCGGGCTGTGCCGACAGGCCGTGCCGAGCCGGTCCACGGGTCAGGTTCACCGGGTCGGTTCGGTCCACAAGCCTGGTCCGCTGAGCCGGTCCACGGGCCTGATCCATAATCATTCTCGAAACCAATTTTTAAAAATTAATTAATTTTTTTTTGAAATTTGGGTTTAGTGTTTAGGGTTTATGGAAAATAAAGTAATATACAAAAAAATTACTTGTTCTATCAATTTAACAATTCATTAATATAAATGTAATTTTAAAATTAATTTGTTTATCTTTTGAAATAATTAATATGAAAAATAATAATTCAGTAAAGATAAAGTAATACAAAATAATAAAAATAGATGTAATTACGAAAGTATGAAATGAACAAGTTTTTATTTATTTAATTATTTTTCACTTATGGAATTCAGTATTACATATTTACATGATTGTCTCATTAAAAACCTTATCAAGAAAAAACAAGTGAGATGAAAACTTGGTAAGAGAAAAATAGTGCAATCGTATTACAACTTACAAGAAAATACAAAATACATATGTAAAAGTATAACCTAGTTCTGGCATGACCACTACCTGCAAGTTCATCAATATATAGATTGTTGAAATTTAGAATAAGCTCTTTATCTACAGTTAGATTTTGTAACCTTTTTTTAGCATGCTCCCAATCCCGAAGACATGTTAATACCTCCACCATCTCCGGAGATAAACAGCTTCTTCTTGGTTCAATTATGCGTCCACTGGTGCTGAAAGCTTGTTCTGAAGACACCGTTGACAAGGGAAATAACCAGTACGTCACGTGCTAAGTATGACAGAACTGGATACCTGTACATGTAGGTCTTCCACCATAACAATAAATCAAACTCTTCATTGTCTTCAACATCATCAAACTGTGCTTCAAGGTACCTAATCAGTTCGGTACAAGAAGATGGGTCAGATCTTTGCCTGAAGAAGTACTTGCTGATTTGTCCTTTTTTAGCTGTTTCAGAAGGCTTCAACATGTTTGCTTCGACTCTGTCTCTGGTTGTGTTGATTGAGAGGTGTCAATGTTGCCAAACCTGCTCTCATAAATACGAAAAATCTTGAACAACTTGGTTCGAATGTCAGTAATTTGTTCTAAATAGTATATTGACAAATTAGTATCAATAAACTCAAGCAAAACATCTAAACCAAATAATTTAACCCTATGATCTACTATAACACTTAAGGCATAAAGTAGAGGAATGGTAGCACAATATTTTTTCAACTTTGTCTCCATGACAATAACTGCAGCACCTAGATGCTCATCTTCTACATAATTGTTTAACACTTCAGACATTTCCACTATCTGATGGATTGCCGGGGAAGATGTGGGGTAATAGACCCCAGAAAGAGTTACAATGGCATTGTAAAAAAAATTTAAAAATTTAAAAATTGAACAAAAACCTTTGCCACATACCAATCGTCTGTGGTAAGTGTTTTACTTTAGGACGACCTGTTTTGGCCAATTTCATGTTATAAAAATATATAATGGTTGTATCATATTCCAAACAATTTTTCAATATTAAATAAGTAGAGTTCCACCTTACCGGCATATCAGTTTGGAATAGTTGGGGTTTGAGACCGTTTAATTTACAATGTATCTTGAATTCACTGAATCAAGAATTAGAACTGCAAATCTAAGAAATGGCATATCTGATGCGATCTATTTGGTCGCTTACCTGTTTTAAACCAGCATGTACAACTAAATTTATAATATGACATGCACACCGTTGATGGAAGAAATAACCTCCATCTTGCGGGATATTTCTTACAACAAACAATGCAATATAGCTGGGAATGTCATTTGGACTATGTTGAAACACTGCCATACATCTGATGTTAATTTTCTGGGACTTGATGTTGGTGTAACGGCGGAACCAGAAGGTCCCGCTTGAGTATGGGTCGGTTCCGAAATATCAAATTCATCGTTGAGCATGTTCAAACCGTCCGGAAAATAAAGCTGCTGGTTATGATCCATTGTTTGAAGTAAAAATATGAGCACTATAGTCATTAATGGTCAAATTAAAAATCAATATTTACTAACAAAATATTTTTAAATTAATTACTACCCTTAACAATCTTAATTTACTAACAATAATTAATAAAAATAATACGACACTTAAGAATATTATTTTACTTCAAAAAAAATTAAATAAACAAAAAAATGATAATTTACTAACAAAAAATATTAAATTACTACTACAAATTAAATTGATAAATTTATTAACAACAAATATTAAATTAAATACTACACATAAAAATCTTAATTTACTAATAAAACTTATTAAAATTAACCACTACACTTAAAATTTATAATATACTCACTAAAAATATTAACATAAACAACTACATTAAAAATTCGTAATCTACTAACAAAAAATATTAAATTCAATACTACAAATTAAATTGCTAAATTTACTAACAATAAATATTAAATTAAATACTACACATAAAAATCTTAATTTACTAATAAAACTTATTAAAATTAATCACTACACTTAAAATTCATAATATGCTCACTAAAAATATTAACATAAACAACTACAGTAAAAAATCGTAACTTATGAACAAAAAATATTAAACTTAACTACTACACTTAACATTTATAATTTACATATTAAAAAAATTAAATTCAATAATACAAATTAAATTCCTAAATTTACTAATAACAAATATTAAAATTACTACTAAACTTAAAAATCTTAATATACTAAACAAATAATATTAACATTAAAGCCCAAAAATTGATAAACCAACTAACTAAAGAAAAACGTTTTCATTTAGTAACTACAGTCTAAACATAAAAATATAAATTTACTATCAAAAAATGTTTGAGCAAAAGTAATAAGAAAATTGTACCTTTAAAATTTGGTGTGTTGGTGGAAAATTTAGAGAATTTCGTAAAGAGAGTAAAAATGAAATTGAATTAAAAAGTGTAGAGAATTGGAGAATGTAGAGATTGAGATTTGAAAGAATGATAGAGAGAGTGAATGAAAAATTAAATGGATGAAAGTATTTATAGAAAAATTTGATTTGTGGGGCAAAATTTAATTTGAAAGATTTCAGGGGTTTTTTTATAATTTTCAGAGCCTCCAACTGCTGGAATTCAAAATCCAGCCGTTTGAGGGAATATTAAAAAAAACGGTTGAATTGCCAGACTGGAGTGCCGGTCTAGGGGCCTGGTATGCCAGCTAGGCATGCCGTGGCGGGCCGGCCCACCGGATTAGATACCAACGGCCCGGCACGCAGCCTGTCACGGACCGGGCCTCGGCCAGACCTGCCTCCTTCACGGGCTGTGCTTGGCACGATCCGTTTTGCTTTGCGGGCCAGCCGGACCGGTCTGTCTCTGGCCGGTCCATAATTACTGCACTAGTCTATATATAGTTGTAGTGTGCGATCCAATCTTTTTTTTTTATTCAAACAATATCTATGAAGGACTCAAAATCCAATGTTGATTATGTATCCAATGATTCAAAATCCAATACCCATAAACAATTGTTCAGATTGTGTTTGTTCTCACATTGTTGTACTTGTGATCGAATGGAATCAACTCAAGTTGCTTTGTCTTCAACTTCAAGGACGATGCTAGAGCGGAATTGCAAATGACGATCGGATCTGCACGGATTTTTTTTTAGGAGAAATTACACGTACGGCGACCTGAGATTTGATAAAATTATATAAATATGACAATTTGGATTATATATATATAAATTTCTCTCAATATTTAAAAATTGTTATACAAACATCTCATATCGTTAGATGGATCCGTTAGTCAATTATCAAAAATATAAAAAGTTTAAAATAATCTTTATTTTTATTTTAAATAAAATAAAAAAAAATCAAAATAAGATAAAAAGTATTAAAAAATCTTTTAGATAATATGAATGTATCTTAAATCTAAAAACTGGATAAAAATTCATCTTAAAAAAAAATATATAGTTTGTGTAATTCCCCATTGACTTTAAATAAATTTAAAATTTAAAATTTATTTATTATTAAATTGTTTAAAAAACCTATTTTTTTTTATTTGTAAAGAGGAATTTATTTCAAGTTTCAGATTTAAGATGTATTCATGTTATCTAATATATATATATATATGTTGACGTCAATTTCTCGATGGATGACAACAAGATTGGATTTAGTTGTGACCTATCAAAGAGAAAGAGAAAGAAAATGTAATTTGTAGGGAACAAGACACAAGTTTACGTGGTAAAACTCCGATGATCGGAGAAACGTCCACGGGTGGTTGAATAAACAACCAAGCCAAATCCACTATTGAAATAAAGAATTACACCACTCGATCTCTTTTTTCTCTCTCTGCTATTGATTTCGTATCTGTTCTATTCCTCCCTCTCAACAATGAGATTATGAGTCTATTTATGTATGCATATAACCTTAATCCTTGTTGTACAAGTAACGAAAGAATTCGTATTTAATTACAATTGGTTGCTTGTTGGAGTCGTTTTTAACTTCTTTCCTATTTTGGAGATTGCATAGATATCATTTTGGACTCTGGTGATATAGTTCGTTTAGGACTTATTTCCTTATATATATGCAGTCTTCTCGAAGTAGAATTGTTGCCTGATTTGGAACCTGTTTCCTGTTTGGTCTTTTATTCTTCTAGAAATTCTTCTTGATATGGATGTCTTTACGTATTTGAGCATGACTCTTGGTTCTCCCACGTGTAATTCACGTGCTGTATTTCTTTATTCAGGTTTCTCGTATTTGTCCCGAGTAGAACATGTCATCACTTGGTCCCGAGCAGGTCATGGTTTTTCCGAATACTTGTTTTCTCACTTACTCGGGTTCCTATTCCTTTACGATGTCTTGAAGGGTACTTTCTAGATGCCTATTCGGATATCTACCTGGCAATTTTTTAAAGGACTATCCACCTTGTCAGTGACGTGTACATTCGAGAAAAGTATACATATAACAATACCCCCTTAAAATATTTTTACCGAGTAGCAATTGGTTCTTGGCAAAAGTATTTTAATCGAATTCCTGACTAGTTTTTTGTCTTCATTAATACTAGAATAATTAATTCTTAAACGGCGCTTCGTATTAATGACGTGTCTTAATGGCTACAATGTATGTGCAATTTGTCTCTTCACACGAAATCCCAGTGATTATGATGTTTTGAAATTCTGACGGCTTGGTCAGTTCTTTCTACGACACGTGTCCTTTAACCGCTCGGTTTCTCTGGTAGAATTTTTGAGACGCGACTGATGGGTTACTGATACGCCATTTTAGTTCTAGCTCTGAATCTTCTTCTAGTTTTGAATCTCCTGTTTCTGATCATAGCAGGGTTCCTTTGTGATCGAGGATTGGAAAACACCAGAGTAAACGTGTAGTTCACAAACATGGATCAATCAGTTTCAGAATCAATAGGAAAATAATTGATGAAAATGATGTTGAGAAGGAACACAGCGTATCTCGTATCCCTTTTTCTCTTGATCGTCCGAGCGGATATGATGCCGAGCCAAATATGGTTGGGGAAGATAAAATCGAGAAGGATCGTGCTTGGTTTGATTTAGATGACTCGGTCATATTGACTCCTGCTGGTGACAGGGCCGTATGGAACCCACCTCCAAGTATGGTGGCGATTTATGGGTCTATGCTTTGCTGTGGTGTAACTCTTCCTCTCCAGTCGTTCATCGCTTGGTTCCTTACTGAGGCAGGGATTGCTCTGGCCCAACTTGCCCCGAACAGTTATAGAATACTAATGTGTATGTGGCATATGTGGAGTCGGATGAACTTGTTGCCACCCTCACCCAGCGAGATCAGGCATTTCTTCACACTAAGGCAATCTGGTCGGACTGGGACTTATTTTCTTATATCCAACCCGCCAAATTGTTGGGTCCCTGAAGAGACAAAAGTGAATCGGGGAGTTGATATCTTCTCTGATGCCAAGAAGAGAGGCTTTGTGTAGGGATTCCCTTCTTTGAACAAGCATTGGAAGAACAGCTGGTTTTTTGCTGCGGGGAACTTAGGACTTGAGATCAATCTCTCATCTGGGGAAAACCAGGAGGTGCTAAGGGTTCCCCATTTTTTCTGTTCCCCTGACATCTGGAACAAGAAAAAACTCATTTTCACTGACGCTGAGTTGACTAGACTTACTTGGGCGGTTGTGCGCACTTTGGAAAAGAGAAGCAAGTCCTATCTTTTCAACGAAATGAAAATGATTGAACTTTGCTTCTTTGCTCAGATTTTAGATTATCGCAGGCGATGTAAGTAGAACCTCTTATTTCTATTTCCTACGTTATCTGACTTGGTTTTTCTTCTCTAACATGTACAGTATATGACTCTGATATTGTTGTATGTAAATTTTACCAAGCATACACGTCATTGACAGGAAGGAAAAAATAGCCAGGTGGATGCTTAGATGGGCATCCGGGAAATATCCTACGATGCATCATTAAAGAGAAAAAAAGCCCGAGTACGCATATGTAGAATGAAACCTACTCGGGATCAGTTAACAATACTCGGGATCAGTTAACAACACTCGGGATTGGTTAAACAACGCTTCCACTCGGGCTCAAACGACGCTACTCGGGACCATCAGGTATTATTCTTACTCGGGAATAAATACAACTCGAGTAAGAACTTGGTGCTTATTTCACACGGATTAAGTCATTAAATTCGCGAAGATATCCATCAGGAAGGAATCCCAAATAATGGAACTTTAAGTTAGAAGAGTCCCCCAATCAGGAAATAACTTGATTTCTTTACGAAGACTACATTCTTATAAGGAAACAAGTCCAAATTGAACTACACTATTAGAATCCCACTCGATTTCCGTAAGGGATTCCGAAACAGGAAAGAAGACAAATCAACCTCAAGCAGGTAACCAAATCACAATTAAATACAAATATCTTGTATTACTTGTACAAAGCAGATTAGGGTTCTATAAGCATATAAATAGACCCATAATCTGACTCCAAAAGAGATAGGCAATATAGCATACGGTAATCACAATTAATACAGAGAGAAAAAAAAGAGATCTAGAGCTTGTAAAACATCTTATTCTCTTAGTGGATTTTGGCTTGGTTGATCTTTCAACCACCCGTGGATGTTTATCCGGCCGTCAGAGTTTTACCACGTAAAATTTGTCTTTATTACTCTCTCTGCATCTCTCTCTCTTTGAATCAATAGCCAAGATCTAGTCCTTGTTGGCTTTTCTGGCATAATCCAGAAATCGTCGTCAACAATTGGCGCTAGAAAGAGGGTAGAACCTCCGAACTTATTAGAAAGCAATGGCTGGAAGCAGAAGTAGTTCAGGGAATGACCAAAGATCACCAGACGATTTCCATACTAGCAATACGTCACAAAATCCTGTAACAAACACAGAAAACCAACCTGCGCACCTGGCAGGGATCCAACAAGTTCCTCCAACCAGCAGAGATCTTACTTTGCGTTTCCAAGAGGCCCTGCAGCAATTGGTGGCGGACGCAGCAAATGAAGGGATTGACCTACTGGTCGCAGGAGCGCATACTCCCTATCCTCCACCCGTGAGGCTCCGTTCAATGGTGGTAGGACCAGGAATAACTATGCCAGAAACCAGAAGAAACTCTTCCTCAATCAATTCAGTTGGACAGAAAACACTAGAGGGGGAGAATCACCAAAAGATAGATCGCAATCAAACAGTATGTGCCAGACATCATAAATACGATCGGCGCAGAGGACGATCATCATCAGAAGATGGTGATCAACACCATCGTAAACATCATCATGGAGTCACACGAGGGTTACGGCATCAGAGTGAAGAATCTGAGGAAAGAATGACAGTCACCCAACGGTACAACCGTCAAGGAAGCCCGATAGGGGACAAAGATATTACAATCCAGAGCCTAACTCGAGAAGTAGAGAGTAATAGACGACATATGGAGGCACTTGTCAGACGTTACGGTTGCAACGATCTATCCGACGATGACTCCGACAGTCCATTTACCAGGGAAATTTTACGGGCCTCTTTCCAGAAAGATTCAGGATGCCGCATGTGGAGCAATTCAAAAAATATGCTCGCACTGTCTCAACTTTCCACAAACACTGGGGGACACAGGCTCAAGATGGTTCGAAAGACTACCCCAGGCAAGCATCTGAAATTTCAGCTAGTTGAGCAGGAGCTTCTCAAGGCAATTCCTGAGCAACGTTCACAGAAAGAAGTCGGTGGCCTACCTCTCTCAAATAAAACAGGGGAAGGACGAGTCATTAAAAAAATACTTGGGCCGGTTTGGCCAAGCAGTATCAGAGATTGGCAGCGCTAATGATGAAACCATTATTGCTGCCTTCACCAATAACTTGCAGAATGGACGATTATCCTTCGATTTGAGAAGAGCACGACTGACAATGTATGCCGACATGATGGATATGGCGGGAGGATACGTTTTGGCCGAGGAAGAAGAGTTAGCTACAGGAGGAAGCTATATGCATGGAGGAAAGCCAGAACAGAACAATACCGAATCCAAGGGGCAGAATCAAAAAGAAAAACAGAAAGGAAACAGAAAGGAGAAAAATAAGGATGGGGGTAATGGGCTCAATGCCTAACGGTCCACAGAGAAATACAGCGGCAGATATACCAATTACACCCCTCTTCGGAAGAAACAAGAAGAAATTCTAGCCATCCTGAAAGAAAAGAATATGGTGCAAGAACCGCGGCGACAATCACAGTTCGCACGGAGAGATTCAACCAAGTATTGCAGGTTTCATAAAGAGACTGGGCATGAAACTTCGAAGTGTTTTCTGCTCAGAGATTAAATAGAAACCCTTATTCGGGAAGGGCACCTGCGGGATGTAATCTTAAAAAAAGACGAGAGATCAGAAGTCAAGAAAGCCAAGGCTGATCACAACCTTGGTCAAAACCGAAGAGCCAGCCCCGAAGCCAATCAAGTAATACATACAATCTTCGGAGGACCTTCTACTGGGAGGAGCAATCGAGAACGGACTCAGGAAGTCCGAGAAGCAGTAGAAGCCAGGAATAACTTCGACTTGAATTCGGTTGAACCAGACCCAAAGAGGGTAAAGGAAGGATGGGACCCGATAGTCTTCACAGAGGCAGATTCCCACGGCGTCGATGTTTGACCTAATGACGCTTTGGTTATAAGTGCCCGGATTGGCCATAGGGAAGTCCGGAGAATTTTAATAGATTATGGAAGTTCAACAGACATCTTAAACGTGGCCGTATACGACCAGCTAAGATTGGACCGAAAAGATTTACAGCCTTTCCATACTCCATTAAGAGGATTTGGGGGAATAGAGGTCAGGTCACTCGGGACTGTCAAATTACCTGTGAAGATTGAAATGGCACCATGCCAGAGGACTGTCCTGCTCGATTTCGTGGTAGTTGATTTGGATAATTGACCGTATAATGCGTTATTGGGTCAGCCATTCCTAATAAAACAAGAGCCGTGACGGCCACTTACGCATTAATGATCAAGTTCTTAACAGAACAAGGGGTTGGGATAGTCAAGGGATCCCAAGAGATGGCCCGAAGAGCAAACCTGTCGGTATACAGAGACAAGTATGATGCCGAACAAGTGTGCAACATAATGCAGCTAAATAAGTGTGAAGAATCCTTGGCATTCGAACTAAATCCAAGGGAGGGCTTGAATGAATACAAGACAGAAGTGGTTGAAATACTACTCGAAGAAGACAAACCGGACAGGAAAATCAAGATCGGGGCCAACTTGGAAGAAAAAATCAAGCGAGAATTGACCAATTCGCTCAGAGAATACAAAGATGTATTTGCCTGGAGTCACGAAGATATGATCGGAATAGATGCCTGAATAATATCCCACCATCTTGCAGTTAGCCCGAATGCCAAACCGGTAGTATAAAAGAGAAGATCGTTCAATCATGAAAGCAGTCAAGCAATCAAACAAGAGGTGGAAAATCTACTAGCGACGGGATCAATCAGAGAAGTCAGCTACCCCCAGTGGGTCGCCAACGTAGTCCTTGTCCAGAAGAAAAATAGACAATGGAGGATGTGCATAGATTTCACGGATCTAAACAAGGCATGTCCAAAGGACAGCTTCCCACTCCCAAGAAAAGATCAGCTGATGGATGCCACAGCAGGTCATGAACTGCTCAGCTTCATGGATGCTTACTCGGGATACAATCAGATCCGGATGAACAAAGCTGATGAAGAAAAAACAGCTTTCACAGCGGATCAGGGTTTATATTGCTACACAGTAATGCCCTTCGGTTTAAAAAATGCAGAAGCCAAGTACCAAAGGTTGGTCAACAAGATCTTCACTCGGTAAATAGGAAGGAACATGGAAGTGTACATTGATGACATGTTGACTAAAAGCGTCTCAGCAGATGACCATACCCGCGACCTCCGAGAGACATTTGATGTATTAAGAAGATATAAGATGAAGTTAAACACAAACAAATGTTTATTCGGAGTCCACTCGGGAAGATTCTTGGGTTTTCAAGTCCATCAAAGAGGAATTGAAGTTAATCCAGAAAAGATCCAGGCTTTGCAACAAATGACTTCACCTAAAACATTGAAAGAGGTACAGCGCTAAACAGGGTGTTTAGCCTCCTTGGGAAGATTCATCTCAAAGGCTACAGACAGGTGCGCGTCTTTCTTCAAAGTAATCAAAAAAGGGAAAGGCCTGGAGTGGAATAAAGAGTGCGAACATGCATTCTTAAAAATAAAAGAATACTTGGGGCAAGCTCCCATCCTCTCAAAACCATAAAAAGGGGAAATACCTCAGCTATATCTGTTAATAACCGAGCTTGCAGCAAGTTCAGTTCTAGTCAGGATAGAAGATTGTTGACGTCGTTTTCTGGATTATGCCAGAAAAGCCAACAAGGACTGGATTTTGGCTATTGATTCAAAGAGAAAGAGATGTAGAGATAGTAAAAAAGACAAGGTTTTTGTGGTAAAACTTGTCTTTTTTACTATCTCTGCATATCCACGGGTGGTTGAAAGATCAACCAAGCCAAAATCCACTAAGAGAATAAGATGTTTTTACAAGCTCTCGATCTCCCTTTTTCTCTCTATATTATTTGTGATTACTGTATGCTATATTGTCTATATCTTTTCGAACCAGATTATGGGTCTATTTATATGCTTATAGAACCCTAATCTGCTTTGTACAAGTAATACAAGATATTTGTATTTAATTATGATTTGGTTACTTGTTTGAGGTTGATTTGTCTTCTTTCCGGTTTCGGAGTCTCTTTATGGAAATTGAGTGGGATTCTAGTAGCGTAGTTCAATTTGACTTGTTTCCTTATAAGAATGTAGTCTTCGAAAAGGAATCAAGTTGTTTCCTGATTGGGGGACTCTTCTAACTCAAAGGTCCATTATTTGGGATTCCTTCATGAAGAATATCTTCGCTTATTTAATGACTTAACCCGTACGATAAGTTTTTATTCGGGTTGTATCTGCTCCCGAGTAAGACTGATACCTGATGGTCCCGAGTAGTGCCGTTTGAGCCCGAGTGAATGCGTTGTTTTAGCCAGTCCCAAGTAGGTCTTTCGGTATATGCTTATTCGGGCTTGCTCCTCTTTAATGATGCCTTGTAGGATATTTCCCGGATGTCCATCTAAGCATACACCTGGTTATTTTTTCCTTCCTGTCAATGACGTGTATGCTTGGTAAAATTTACATACAGCAATACCCCCTTAAAATATTTTTGCCGAGAAGACTTTATTTTGGGCTAGAATATTTTAATCGTTTTGAATTCCTTTTGTCAGAAAAACCGTATTGCCATAATGATGTATTTTAATGGTGACTCTGTAATTTTGATTTGCTTTGTCATGCAAGATCTTAAATGATAGCGACGTTTCAAAGTTTTGACGGTTGAGGGCTACTTGTTCTCTTGACACGTGTCCCTTGTCTCTTCGTTTTTCAATATCGTTTATAAGAAGTGACTTTTGCGTCTATCCAAACGCTGCCAACGTCATCTGGTTTCGTCATAACTTTTTCCCGCTTTGAAACTCTAGGGTTTCGTGCCATCTCGCCTTTAAATCCTTCGTTGAGCGACTATTGGTTTATTTTAAAAAATCCAGTAGAAATTTCTTTAAACTCAAATTTCTTTCTTCAGAAGTTCGTGACTTTTCGCTTTAAAGATCTTGCGTCAGTCTCAATTCAAGGTTAGTTTAAACGGGGCCATCTTCCTGCCATCGTCTCTTTAAAATTGCTTTTGATGCATTAGAGCGTGGGGATTTCCAGTTAGTATCTTGCATTAGACGATTACTGAGGGATTTCCCAATAGATGAACCCCCCTTTTTTAGAGGTTGATGTTTCTGGGCTTCACCCTGACGTCACTTTCAGTCCCGTATCGAGTTCTCCATCTAGTTCTGATTCTGATATTTCTGATCACAGGGTATCTTCTCGAAGGATGGGTAAACATCAAAGCACAAGCAAGGTATACAGGCATGGCTCGAGCAGTGTTCAGACTGGGGAGCAAGCTGTTAATGAGGGGGACGCTGATGTACACAGGGCGTCTCGCCTTTCTTTTTCTGACACTCGTCTGAGTGGCTTTGATATTGAACCGAATGTAGTCAGGCCAGCTGAGATAGAGAAATACCGATCCCGATTTGATTTACCCGACTCAGTCACTTTGGTTCCTCATGGGAATAGAGCCGTATGGAATCCTCCTGAGGGGATGGTCGCTATTTACCGATCGATGCTTTGCTGCGGCATCACACTTCCCCTTCAGCCTTTTATTGCCCGATTTTTAGCTGAAGCAGGGATAGTCCCAGCTCAGTTGGTCCCGAATAGTTACAAAGTCTTAATGTGCATATGGCATATGTTCAGCCGAATGAACCTTTCACTGCCTTCCCCGAATGAAATCAGACATTTCTTTACGCTGAGGTAGGTTAGTAAAACGGGGACCTACTTTCTTACGTTTACTCCTTCAAAAAGTTGGATCCCTAAAGAAGTGAAGGCGAATCGGGGGGTCAAGGCTTCTGATGATCAGAAAAAGAAGGGCTTTATATGGGGATTCCCCACATCCAACAAGTTCTGGAAGAACAGTTGGTTTTTTGCTAGAGGGGCTCTCGGGCTGGACGTCACTGTTCGATTTGGGGATTCCCGAATGGTGCTGAATGTTCCCCGCTTCTTCTGTTCCCCTGAGGCATGGAATAAGAAAACAATTGATTATAACGATTCAGAGTTGAAGAGGCTGGCCCGGGCTGCTATCCGTACTCTGGAAAAGAGAAGCAAGAACTATCTTTTCAAAGAGGACGACTTGATCAAACTCGGTTTCTTTGAACAGGTTTCGAGCCATCGCAGGCGTTGTAAGTAACCCAGTGCCTTTTCTGCTGTGTTTCTCAGTTTTCCATTTCCTTTTCTAACCCTCTTATTACCTTTTTTTTTAATGTTCGATACGGATGTTGTCTGCGATTTTCAGGCTCGTCAGGTGAAGGTAATTCTTCAAGCGAGCAGGAAGGAGGCTTCCCGTCAGGGCGATGAGGGTATTGCTCCACCCGAGCCTGATGAGGAAATTGATACTGCTGAGCAAATTCCCGACTGTGTTGATCGGGGTGCTCAGTCTTCTGCTCAGGATCTCGCTGGTTCAAGTGGCCAAGGCGAGCCGACCGTGACACAACTGCCTGAAAATAGGGAGAGGCAGTGTGAGAGTCCAAGTGGACAGCCTGTTGGACTGTCTGAAGCTGGTGATGGTGGTAGCGCCCTGTCGGATCATATGCCTGTCATTGCCGAGCTTTTTAAGTCTTTTCAGGATGGTTTGCTGGAAGATCCTCCTGCTGATCTCTTCCACCGTTCTCGGGGTGAGAAGCGAAAGGCAGTTAGTTCGCCTCCTCGTCTTCTCAAAGTTCCTCTGATAGTCACTTTCATTGACTCCAGCGACGAAGATGTTGCGGATGAGATTGCCCTGAGTGTAGGTGCCAGAGTATCGGCAAATGTCACTTCAGGTCCAAGTAGGACTTCCTTTACCCCTGAGGTTGGAGATATGGGGGCTGAACCTTCGGAGGTTTCCTCTCCATCCCCAGAGCCAAATAGAGCTTCTCCTGTCCCCGAGTTTGGAAATCTGGGAACTCAACCCTTGGGGGTTCCCTTATCCCTTTCTCCGAATGATATGCTCCAGGAGATGTCATCTGGTCGGGCATATATCGGGGAAGACCGTTGGAGCGGCTTTAGAGATGGTTCACTGCCCGAACGTCTCCAAAACGTTTTCAACGGCGCATCTTATGTAAGTAGCTAATTCCGAATCCTTTACTGTTTTGCCTTCGTTGGATTTCTAAGTATATTTTTTTTTTTTTGCAAATGGTGGTCGAATTTGCTGAGCTTGTTCAGGCGCAGCAATGTCAGGCTGATCAGATAAAGCATCTGGAGGCTCAGCTAAAGGCGAGTGAGGAGGGTCGTGCTCGAGCTGAGCAGGCTTACCAGCAAGAGGTTGGTTTGGTACAGATATTTACCGACAATTGCCTGGCAAAGCAGGTTGAAGATGAAGAGAAGGCATCTTTGGTAGAGGAGAAGGTTGCTTCACTTCAAAACCTTCTTTCTTCTACTGAAGAGTCTATGCTCAAGGCCGAGCAGGAGGCGGAGTAAGCGAAGTCGGCTTATGCCCAAAAAATTGAAGATTTGGAGTTCCAAGTGCTGATAGTTGAATCCTTTTCCCAAGAGGCCAGGCTGGAGCTGGAAGTTCAATGGGTGGATCGTTTTAAAAGATCCCCTGCTTACGATGCCCTACTTCTTCGGGAATTTCAACGTGGGCTAGTTTCGGCCAACGAATTCTTCAAATTGAAGAGTAGGACAATCGAGAAAGCCTGTGCTAACTGGGAGCTATCAATCAAACACCATGTGGACCGGTCCTTGGAATATCTTCGGATTCAGATGAAGGAATGGAGAGCCTACTGCCGTAGTCAAGGCAATGAGCCCCATCCTATGCATTTAGAGATTCCGTCCGAGCACTCTCTCTCGACCTTTTACGCAAGTCGAGAGTCTGTCGAGGGTGTAATCCCGGATGTCAGGCCAATCCCGGGTAATGATTACAGCCAAGGGATGGACGACATTGTTGATGACTTCACTTGGCCGTCTAATGAGAGCCTGCTTCGTGAATATGAGATGGTGCCAGACCCGAGTATTGGCAAAGGCTCGAAATCCTCGCAACCTTGATTTTATAAATTTATAGGAGATTCTGATAGATTTTTTTATTTTTTGCTTGTGTAAAGAATCATTTCTTTGAACTGTAACCATCCTTTTTAAGAGCAATAGAATACGATTTTCTGAGTTTGAATGGTTTGCCTTTATTTTTGTTGCCGGAGGCTGTATTAAACCGGCTGATGGTCGGAATCATAACCGAGTATCTTATTTAACCGGTTATCCAAATAACTTCAATTGCCAAGTGTCTTATTAAATTGGCTGGTGGTCGGGTAACTTAACCGAGTATCTTATTAAAATGGTTGTTACCCGAATAACTTCAATTGTCAAGTATCTTATTAAACTAGCTGGTGGTCGGGTAACTTAACCGAGTATCTTATTAAACCGGTTGTTACCCGAATAACTTCAATTGCCAAGTATCTTATTAAACTAGCAGGTGGTCGGGTAACTTAACCGAGTATCTTATTAAACCGGTTGTTACCCGAATAACTTCAATTGCCAAGTATCTTATTAAACTGGCTGGTGGTCGGGTAACTTAACCGAGTATCTTATTAAACCGGTTGTTATCCGAATGACTTCAATTGCCAAGTATCTTATTAAACTGGTTGGTGGTCGGGTAACTTAACCAAGTATCTTATTAAACTGGCTGGTGGTCGGGTAACTTAATCGAGTATCTTATTAAACCGGTTGTTACCCGAATAACTTCAATTGCCAAGTATCTTATTAAACTGGCTTCTTTATTATTAATCGAGTCATCTTGAAACAGGAAAGTTTGCACTTATGTTTCATACCCGGTTGCTACCCGAACGTTATATCAAGGCTCACCATGATTATGCGTTCGAGTCCTTACGCAATACCAAGGACGTCTCTCTAGTTTTTATGCGCAAGGGTTTGCCGAATCGTTGAGCTCTTTTTTAAAAGTTGCTTCAACACAGCTACGCATTTCACCGGAATTTCTCCCGATAGCATCCCGAGCATTTTTCCAGTTTGGTGCACCGGGTTTGCCTTTTTGCGAAGATCATTTTGACCCTGCTCGGCTGGCATGCTCCTACGAGCTTCTCCGCCTTTTCGTGATTTGATTGTCCCGAGAATTCTATTTGCATGTTTTTATTATCATGCTCTTCTTCTATTTCATATTGTCGTATGCTTTTTGGAGATCTCGAGCTAGGTGCTTTCCTTTTGGAAATTCTTAGTTTTATTTATTACTGTGAAAAACCAACAAAGATAAATATTACAGTTTTAGTAATTATTCTGACTAATACTGTCTTGACTAGAAAAAGAATAAAATATTTATGTAAATATATGTTTAAAGGATAGAAAATATTCAGATATTGGGCATTGCACGGTCGGGGTAACATCCCTCCATTGGGTCGAGCAATCCAATAAGCTCCATGGCCAGCTATCCCCTCGATCTTGTGTGGACCTTCCCATTTGTCAGCCAGGGATCCCGCATCTCTATTCTTGTGTTTAGTGACACCTTCCTGAGCACCAGGTCTCCTAACTGAAATTTCCTGATCCGAACACGAGAGTTGTAGTGCTGTGCCACTCTTTGTTGATAAGCTGCATTTCTTATTCAGGAATTTTCACTTTTTTCTTCTAGCTCATCCAAACTTTGTAGCAGTGTATTGACGTTTTTTCCTTCATCATATAGCCTGACCCGGGGGGACGCATACGATGTTTCTATGGGGATGACAACTTCTGTTCCGAACGCTAGGCTGAACGGAGTTTCTCCTGTTGAAGTCCTTGCTGTCGTCCGATATGCCCACAATACTTCAGGAAGCATTTCAACCCAGCTTCCTTTTTTGTCATCTAATTTTGCTTTGATTGTGTGCTTGATAATTTTATTTACTGCCTCTACTTGCCCGTTTGTTTGTGGATGAGCTGGTGTTGCATAGTAGTTGGCAATATGATACTTCTCGCACAATTGTCTGAACCTTTGGTTATCGAACTGAGTGCCATTGTCGGTGATTATAGTGTCCGGAATTCCAAACCTGTAAAGTATGTTTTTCTTTACAAAATTCGTGGTGTTGGCTTCCGTGATATGCACCAACGCTTCAGCTTCAACCCATTTTGTGAAATAATCGACAGCTACTATGGAGTGCTTCGCTCCACCCCTGTTCCAGCTGGCATTGGCCCGATCAGGTCTAGGCCCCACATGGCGAATGGCCACGGGGCAGTGAGATTTCTGAGCTTTTCTGGGGGTTGTCAGATATCGTTGGCAATTCTTTGACAGGTATTGCAACTTTTCGACCATTGCTGTGCATCTGAGAAAAGTGTAGGCCAATAATAGCCTTGCCTGAGTACCTTGTGCGCCAGACTCCTACCCCCAGTGTGGTTCCCGTAAACTCCTCAGTAGATCTCTTGAAGTACTCGATGTGCATCTTCTTCTGGTATACATCTCTGGAGAGCTCGAGAAAACCCTCTTTTGTATAATTCTCCTCCGATCATGGTGTACCTAGCCGATCGATACCTGATGCGCTTTGCTAATATAGGATCTTCCGGGAGTATGCCTTCTTCCAGGAACCTTCACATTTGGACCATCCAACCGTCTTGCGGTGTTCGGATTTCTAAAATTTCCAAATGCTTAAGTTCAGCCGTACTCGGTTTAAGGAGGTGTGCAACTGGAATGGTTTTTGGTCTGATCGAGGTTGTTGGGGACGCTAATTTAGATAAAGCGTCTACCTTTTCATTTTCTCCTTTGGGGATCTGAGAGATCTTGTATTCTTTAAATTTTTGGAGGAGCTGTTTTGCGATGTCACGGTAGGCAACCATTCCTTCATCTTTAGCCTGGTATTCATCCATAACTTGGTTGACAACTACCTGTGAATCGCTAAATATCTCCACTTCGTCTGCCCCAAGAGCTATGCAGACTCTGAGTCCAACTAACAATGCCTCGTATTCAGCCTGATTATTAGTTACTTTGAAAACGAATCTCATGGCACATTCAACATCATCTCCTTCTGGGGTACGAACTACGATCCCTGCCCCGCTGCCATGAGTATTCGAAGATATAATTTCCATTGGAAACTTCTATCCAACAATTTTTTTGCTTCCAGGTTCGGTTCTGTGAACTCGTCTATGAAGTCTCCACTGCTTGTCCTTTGAGGGAAGTTCTGAGGACATAATATATATCGAATTCACTCAACTCGATTGCCCATTTAGTAAGTCTTCCTGATATCTATGGTTTTTGTAAGATTTGTCTTAATGGGCAATTGGTGAGAACCTGGATCGTATGAGCCTGAAAGTATGGTCTCAAATTTTTTACAGCTGAAACCAATGCTAAGGCCATCTTCTCTACTTGTGAGTATCTGGTCTTGGCCGGTAGAAGTGCCTTGCTTGTATAATACACTGGTTTTTGTACTCCATCTTCTATCCTGACTAGGAATGAACTTGCTGCAAGCTCGGTTATTGATAGATACAGCTGAAGTATTTCCCCTTTTTGTGGTTTTGAGAGGATGAGAGCTTGCCACAAGTATTCTTTTATCTTTAAGAATGCCTGCTTGCATTCTTCATTCCACTCCAGGCCTTTTCCTTTTTTGATCACTTTGAAGAAAGGTGCGCACTTGTCTGTAGCCTTTGAGATGAACCTTCCCAAGGAGGCTAAACACCCTGTTAAGCGTTGTACCTCTTTCAATGTTTTAGATAAAGTCATTTGCTGCAAAGCCTAGATCTTCTCTGGATTAACTTCAATTCCTTTTTGATGGACTTGAAAACCCAAGAATCTTCCCGAGTGGACTCCGAATAAACATTTGTTCGGGTTTAATTTCATCTGATATCTTCTTAATTTATCAAATGTCTCTCGTAGGTCGCGGGCATGGTCATCTGCTGAGACGCTTTTAGTCAACATGTCGTCAATGTACACTTCCATGTTCCTTCCTATTTGCCTAGTGAAGATTTTGTTGACCAACCTTTGGTACGTGGCTCCTGCATTTTTTAAACCGAAGGGCATCACTGTGTAGCAATATAAACCCTGATCCGTTGTGAAAGCTGTTTTTTCTTCGTCAGCTTTGTTCATCCGGATCTGATTGTATCCCGAGTACGCATCCATGAAGCCGAGCAGTTCATGACCTGCTGTGGCATCCACCAGCTGGTCTATTCTTGGGAGTGGGAAGCTGTCCATCGGACACGCCTTGTTTAGATCCTTGAAATCTACGCACATCCTCCATTGTACATTTTTCTTCTGGACGAGGACTACGTTAGCGACCCACTGGGGGTAGCTGACTTCTCTGATTGATCCCGTCGCTAGTAGCTTTCCCACCTCCTGTTTGATCGTTTGACTTCTTTCAGGATTGAACGATCCTCTCTTTTGTACTACCGGTTTGGCATTCGGGCATACTGCGAGGTGATGGGATATTATTCGGGCATCTATTCCGATCATATCTTCATGACTCAAGGTGAATACATCTTTGTATTCTCTGAGCAAATTGGTCAATTCTCGCTTGATTTTTTCTTCCAAGTTTGCCCCGATCTTGACTTTCCTGTCTGGTTTGTCTTATTCGAGTAGTATTTCGGCCACTTCTGTCTTGTATTCATTCGAGCCCTCCCTTGGATCTAGTTCGAATGACAAGGATTCTTCAATCTCATTTGGCTGCATTATGGTGCACACTTGTTCGGCATCATGCTTGTCTCTATATACCGACAGGTTTGCTCTTCGGGCCATCTATTGGGATCCCTTGACTATCCCAACCCCTTGTTCTGTTGGGAATTTGATCATTAATGCGTAAGTGGCCGTCACGGCTCTTGTTTTATTTAGGAATGGCCAACCCAATAACACATTATACAGCTAATTATCCAAATCAACTACCACGAAGTCGAGCAGGACAGTCCTCTGGCATGGTGCCGTTCCGATCTTCACAGGTAATTTGACTGTCCCGAGTGACCTGACCTCTATTCCCCCAAATCCTCTTAATGGAGTATGGAAAGGCTGTAAATCTTTTCGGTCTAATATTAGCTGGTCGTATACGGCCACGCTTAAGATGTCTGTTGAACTCCCATTATCTATTAAAATTCTCCGGACTTCCCTATGGCTAATCCGGGCACTTATAACCAAAGCGTCATTAGGTCAAACATCGACGCCGTGGGAATCTACCTCTGTGAAGACTATCGGGTCCCATCCTTCCTTTATCCTCTTCGGGTCCGGTTCAACCGAATTCACGTCGAAGTTATTTATGGCTTCTACTGCTTCTCGGACTTCCTGAGTCCGTTCTCGGTTGCTCCTCCCAGTAGAAGGTCCTCTGAATATTGTATGTATTACTTCATTGGCTTCGGGGATGACTCTTCGGTTTTGACCAGGGTTGTGATCAGCCTTAGCTTTCTTGACTTCTGATCTTTCATTTTTTTTTTAAGATTACATCCCGTAGGTGCCCTTCCCGAATAAGGGTTTCTATGTAATCTCTAAGCTGAAAACACTTCGAAGTTTCATGCCCAGTCTCTTTATGAAACCTGCAATACTTGGTTGTATCTCTCCGTGCGAACAATGACTGTCGCCGCGGTTCTTGTACCATATTCTTCTCTTCCAGGATGGCTAGAATTTCTTCTTGTTTCTTCCGAAGAGGGGTGTAATTGGTATATCCGCCGCGGTATTTCTCTGTGGACCGTTCGGCTTTACGCCCATTACCCCCATCCTTATTTTTCTCTTGCTGTTCCCTTTCTGTTTTTCTTTTTGATTCTGCCCCTTGGGTTCGGTATTTTTCTGTTCGGGCTTTCCTCCATGCATATAGCTTCCTCCTGTAGCTAACTCTTCTTCCTCAGCCAGAGAGTATCCTCCCGCCATATCCATCATGTCGGCATACCTTGTCAGCCGTGCTCTTCTCAAATAGAAGGATAATCATCCATTCTGGAAGTTATTGGTGAAGGCAGCAATAATGGCTTCATCATTAGCGCTGCCAATCTCTGATACTGCTTGGCCAAACCGGCCCAAGAATTTTTTTAATGACTCGTCCTTCCCCTATTTTATTTGAGAGAGGTAGACCACCAACTTATTTCTGTGAACGTTGCTCAGGAATTGCCTTGAGAAGCTCCTGCTCAACTCGTTGAAATTTCCGATGCTTGCCGGAGGTAGTCTTTCGAACCATCTTGAGCCTGTGTCCCCCAGTGTTTGTGGAAAATTGAGACACAACAGGGGGTCACTACGGGCATATTGAGCCATGGCACTTTTGTAGCGCCTAACGTGCTCCTTTGGATCTGTATCTTTTTTGAATTGTTCCACATGCGGTAACTTGAATCTTTCTGGGAAAGGGGTTCGCAAAATTTCCCTGGTAAATGGACTGTCGGTTTCGTCGTCGGATAGATTGTTGTAACCATAACGTCTGACGAGTGCCTCCATCTGTCGCCTATTATTCTCTACTTCTCGAGTCAGGCTCTGGATTGTAATATCTCTGTCCCCTACCGGGCTTCCCTGACTGTTGAACCGTTGGGTGAATGTCATTCTTTCCTCCGATTCTTCACTCTGATGTCGGAACCCTCGTGTGACTCCATGATGATGTTTACGATGGTGTTGATCACTGTCTTCTGATGATGATCGTCCTCTACGCCGATCGTATTTACGATGTCTGGAACGTACTATTTGATTGCGATCCAGCTTTTGGTGATTCTCCTCCCCTAGTGTTTTCTGTCCAACCGGATTGATTGGGGAAAAGTTCCTTCTGGTTTCTGGCATAGTTATTCCTGGTCCTACCACCATTGAACGGAGCCTTACGGGTGGAGGATTGGGAGTATGCGCTTTTGCGGCCAGTAGGTCAATCCCTTCCTTTGCTGCGTCCGTCACTAATTGCTGCAAGGCCTCTTGGAAACTCAGCGTAAGATCTCTTCTGGTTGGAGGAACTTGCTGGATCCCTGCCAAGTGCGCAAGTTGGTTTTTTGTGTTTGCTGCAGGATTTTGTTACATATTGCCAGTATGGAAATCGCCTGGTGATCTTTGGCCGTTCCCCGAACAACTTCTGCTTCCAACCATTGCTTTCTAACAAGTTCGGAGGTTCAGCCCCTCCTTCTAGCGCCAATTGTTGACGTCGTTTTCTGGATTATGCCAGAAAAGCCAATAAGGACTGGATTTTGGCTATTGATTCAAAGAGAAAGAGATGCAGAGAGAGTGAAAAAGACAAGGTTTACTTGGTAAAACTCTGATGGTCGGAGAAACATCCACGGGTGGTTGAAAGATCAACCAAGCCAAAATCCACTAGGAGAATAAGATGTTTTTACAAGCTCTCGATCTCCCTTTTTCTCTCTATATTATTTGTGATTACTGTATGCTATATTGTCAATATCTTTTCGAGCCAGATTATGGGTCTATATATATGCTTATAGAACCCTAATCTGCTTTGTACAAGTAATACAAGATATTTGTATTTAATTATGATTTGGTTACTTGTTTGAGGTTGATTTGTCTTCTTTCCGGTTTCGGAGTCTCTCCATGGAAATTGAGTGGGATTCTAGTAGCGTAGTTCAATTTGACTTGTTTCCTTATAAGAATATAGTCTTCGAAAAGTAATCAAGTTGTTTCCTGATTGGGGGACTCTTCTAACTCAAAGGTCCATTATTTGGGATTCCTTCATGAAGAATATCTTCGCGTATTTAATGACTTAACCCGTACGATAAGTTCTTATTCGGGTTGTATCTGCTCCCGAGTAAGACTGATACCTGATGGTCCCGAGTAGTGCCGTTTGAGCCCGAGTGAATACGTTGTTTTAGCCAGTCCCGAGTAGGTCTTTCGGTATATGCTTATTCGGGCTTGCTCCTCTTTAATGATGCCTTGTAGGATATTTCCCGGATGTCCATCTAAGCATACACCTGGCTATTTTTTCCTTCCTGTCAATGACGTGTATGCTTGGTAAAATTTACATACAACAAAGATGGAGTGCAGAAACCAGTGTATTATACAAGCAAGACACTCCTACCGGCCGAGACCAGATACTCACAGGCAGAGAAGATAGCCTTTGCATTGATTTCAGCAACTAAAAAGCTGAGACCATACTTTCAGGCTTATACGATCCAGGTTCTCACCAATTGCCCATTAAGACAAATCTTACAAAAACCAGAGATATCAAGAAGACTTACTAAATGGGCAATCGAGTTGAGTGAATTCGATATTCATTTTGTCCCCAGAACTTCCCTCAAAGGACAAACGGTGGCGGACTTCATAGCCCAGTTCACAGAACCGAACATGGAAGCAAAAAGACTGTTGGATAAAAGTTTCCTATGGAAATTATATGTTGATGGTTCTTCAAACACTCATGGCAGCGGGGCAGGGATCGTAGTTCGCACCCCAAAAGGAGATGATGTTGAATGTGCCATGAGATTTGATTTCAAAGCAACCAATAATCAGGGCGATTACGAGGCATTGTTAGCTGGACTCATAGTCTGCATAGCTATTGGGGCAGATGAAGTGGAGATATTCAGCGATTCACAGGTAGTTGTCAACCAGGTTATGGATGAATATCAGGCTAAAGATGAAGGAATGGTCGCCTACCGTGACATCGCACAACAGCTTCTCCAAAAATTTAAAGAATACAAGATCGCTCATATCCCCAGAGAAGAAAATGAAAAGGCAGACACTTTATCTAAATTAGCATCAGCAACAACCTCAATCAGACCAAAAACCATTCCAATTGCACACCTCCTTAAACCGAGTACGGATGAACTTAAGCATCTGGAAATTTTAGAAATCTGAACACCGCAAGACGGTTGGATGGTCCAGCTGAGAAGGTTCCTGGAAGAAGGCATACTCCCGGAAGATCCGGTATTAGCAAAGCGCATCAGGTATCGATCGACTAGGTATACCATGATCGGAGGAGAATTATACAGAAGGGGGTTTTCTCGAGCACTCTAGAGATGTATACCGGAAGATGATGCACATCGAGTACTTTAAAAGATCCACAGAGGAGTTTGCGGGAACCATACTGGGGGTAGGAGTCTGGCGCACAAGGTACTCAAGCAAGGCTATTATTGGCCTACACTTTTCTCAGATGCACAGCAATGGTCGAAAAGTTGCAATACCTGTCCAAGAATTGCCAACGATATCCGACAACCCCCAGAAAAGCTGAGAAATCTCACGGCCCCTGTGGCCATTCGCCATGAGGGGCCTAGACCTGATCGAGCCAATGCCAGCTGGAACAGGGGTGAAGCGAAGCACACCATAGTAGTTGTCGATTATTTCACAAAATGGGCCGAAGCGGAAACGTTGGTGCATATCACGGAAGCCAACACCATAAATTTTGTAAAGAAAAATATACTTTACAGGTTTGGAATTCCGGACACTATAATCACCGACAATGGCACTCAGTTTGATAACCAAAGGTTCAGACAATTGTGCGAGAAGTATCATATTGCTAACTACTATGCAACACCGGCTCATCCACAAACAAACGGGCAAGTAGAAGCAGTAAATAAGATTATCAAGCACACAATCAAAGCAAAATTAGATGACAAAAAAGGAAGCTGGGTTGAAAATCTTTCTGAAGTATTGTGGGCATATCGGACGACAGCAAGGACTTCAACAGGAGAAACTCTGTTTAGCCTAGCATTCAGAATAGAAGCTGTCATCCCCATAGAAACATTGTATGCGTCCCCCCGGGTCAGGCTATACGATGAAGAACAAAATGTTGATACACTGCTACAAAGTTTGGATGAGCTAGAAGAAAAAAAGGAAAATTCTCGAATAAGAAATACAGATTATCAACAAAGAGTGGCTTGCCACTACAACTCTCGTGTTCGGATCAGGAAATTTCAGTTTGGAGACCTGGTGCTCAGGAAGGTGTCACTGAACACAAAGAATATAGCCGCGGGATCCCTGGCTGACAAATAGGAAGGTCCATACAAGATCGAGGGGATAGCTGGCCATGGAGCTTATTGGATTGCTCGACCCAATGGAAGGGTGTTACCCCGACCGTGCAATGCCCAATATCTGAAGATTTTCTATCCTTAAAATATATATTTATATTAAATATTTTATTCGTTTTCTAGTTAGGACAGTATTAGTCAGAATAAATATTAAAACTGTAATATTAATCTTTATTGATTTTTCGCAGTAATAAATAAAACTAGGAATTTCCAAAAGGAAAGCACCTAGCTCGAGATTTCCAAAAAGCATATGATAATAAGAGCAAATGGAAAAAGAGCATGATAATCAGAACATGCAAATAGAATTCTCGGGGATAATCAAATTCCGAAAAGGCGGAGAAGCTCGTAGGAGCATGCCAGCCGAGCAGGGTCAAAATGACCTTCTTAAAAAGGCAAACCCGATGCACCAGAATGGAAAAATGCTCGGGACGCTATCGGAAGAAATTCTGGTGAAATGCGTATCCGTGTTGAAGCAACTTTAAAAAAAAAAAGAGCTCAACGATTCGGCAAACCCTTGCGCATAAAATCTAGGGAGACGTCCTTGGTATTGCGTAAGAACTCGAACGTATAATCATGGTGAACCTTGATATAACGTTCAGGTAGCAACCGGGTATGAAACATAAGTGCAAACTTTCCTGTTTCAAGATGACTCGGTTAATAATAAAGAAGCCAGTTTAATAAGATACTTGGCAATTGAAGTTATTCGGATAACAACCGGTTTAATAATATACTCGGTTAAGTTACCCGACCACCAGCCAGTTTAATATGATACTTGGCAATTGAAGTTATTCGGGTAACAACCAATTTAATAAGATACTCGGTTAAGTTACCCGACCATCAGCCAGTTTAATAAGATACTTGGCAATCGAAGTTATTCGGGTAACAACCGGTTTACTAAGATACTTGATTAAGTTACCCGACCATCAGATACTTGGCGATTGAAGTTATTCTGATAACAACCGGTTTAATAAGATACTCTGTTAAGTTATTCGACCATCAGCCAATTTAATACAACCTCCGGCAACAAAAATAAAGACTGAAACCATTCAACTTAGAAAACCGAATTCTATTGCTCTTACAAAGGATGGTTACAGTTCAAAGAAATGATTCTTTACACAAGTAAAAAATAAAGAATCAGAATCAGAATCAGAATATTCTGCAAATCTACAAAATTAAGGTTGCGAGGATTTCGAGCCCTTGCCAATACTCGGGTCTGGCACCATCTCGTATTCACGAAGCAGGCTCTCATTAGACGGCCAAGTGAAATCATCAACAATATCATCCCTCCACTGGCTGTAATCTTTACCCGGGGTTGCATAGGTTGTGGCTCATTGCCTTGACTACGGCAGTAGGCTCTTTATTCCTTCATCTGAATCCGAAGAGATTCCAAGGACCGGTCCACATGGTGTTTGATTGACAGCTCCCAGTTAGCACGGGCTTTCTCGGTTGCCCTAATCTTTACTTTGAAGAATTCGTTGGCCGAAACAAGCCCACGTTTAAATTCCCGAAGAAGTAGGGCATCGTAAGCAGGGGATCTTTTAAAACGAACCACCCCTTGGACTTCCAGCTCCAATCTGGCCTCTCGGGAAAATGATTCAACTGTCAGCACTTGGCGCTCCAAATCTTCTATTTTTTGGACATACTCCGACTTCGCCTGCTCGGCCTTGAGCATAGGCTCTTCAGTAGAAGAAAGAAGGTTTTGTAGCGATGCAACCTTCTCCTCTGCCAAAGATGCCTTGTCTTCAGCTTCAACCTGCTTTGCTAGTCAATTGTCGGCAAATATCTTCACAGAACCGACCTCCTGCTGGTAAGCCTGCTCAGCTCAAGCACGCCCCTCCTCACTCGCCTTCAGCTGAGCCTCCAGATGCTTTATCCGATCAGCCTGACATTGCTGCGTCCGAACAAGCTCAGCAAATTTGGCCACCATCTGCAAAAGAATATACTTAGAAATCCAACAAAGGCAAAACAGTAAATGAGTCAGAATTAGCTAAACTTACATAAGATGCGTCATTAAAAACGTTTTGGAGACGTTCGGGTAGTGAATTATCTCTAAAACCGCTCCAGCGGTCTTCCCCGATATAAGCCAGACCAGAGGATATCTCCTGGAGCATATCTTTTGGAGAAAGGGATAAGGGAACCCCTGAAGGTTCAACCCCCATATCTCCAACCTCGGAGGTAAAAGAGGCCCTACTTGGACCTGAAGTGACTGCATATGCCGATACTCCAGCACCTACACTCGGGGCAATCTCATCCGTAACATCTTCGTCGCTGGAGTCAATGAATGTGACTACCCGAGGAACTTTGAGAGGATGAGGAGGTGAACTAACTGCCTTTCGCTTCTCACCCCGAGAAGGTTGGAAGAGATCATCAGCTGGATCTTCTAGCAAATCATCCTGAAAAGACTCAAAAAGCTCGACAATGACAGGCATTTGATCCGTCAAGACGTTACCACCATCGCCAGCTTCAGACAGTCCAACAGGCTCTTCACTTGGACTCTCACACTGCCTCTCCCTATTTTTAGGCAGTTGTGTCACAGTCGGCTCACCTTGTCCACTTGAACCAGCGAGATCCTGAGCAGAAGGCTGAGCACCCCGATCACTGCACTCGGGAATTTGCTCAGCAGTATCAATTTCCTTATCAGGCTCGGGTGGAGCAATACCCTCATCGCCCTGACAGGAAGCCTCCTTCCTACTCGCTTGAAGAATCGCCTTCACCTGACAAGCCTGAAGATCGCAGACAACGTCCGTATCGAACACAAAAAAAAAAAGTTAGAAAAGAAAATGGAAAAACGGAGAAACAACGCAAAAAAGGCGCTGGGTTACTTACAACATCTGCGATAGCCCGAAACCTGTCTAAAGAAGCCGAGCTTGATCAAGTCGTCCTCTTTGAAAAGATAGCTCTTGCTTCTCTTTTCCAGAGTACGGATAGCTGCCGGGTTAGCCTCTTCAGCTCTGAATCGATATAATCAATTGTTTTCTTGTTCCACGCTTCAAAGGAACAGAAGAAGCGGGGAACATTCAACACCATTCGAGAATTCCCAGATCGAACAGTGACGTCGAGCCCGAGAGCCCTGCCAACAAAAAACCAACTGTTCTTCCAGAACTTGTTGGACGTGGGGAATACCCATATAAAGTCCATCTTTTTCGGGTCATCAGAAGCCTCGATCCTCCGATTCACCTTGACTTTTTTAGGGACCAAACCGTCCGAAGGAGTAGACGTAAGAAAATAGGTCCCCGTTTTACTAACCTGTCTCAGCGTAAAGAAATGTCTGATTTCATTCGGGGAAGGCGGCGAAAGGTTCATTCGGCTGAACATGTGCCACATGCACATCAAGACTTTGTAACTATTCAGGGCCAACTGAGCTGGGACTATCCCTGCTTCAGCTAAAAACCGGGCAATAAAAGGTTGAAGGGGAAGTGTGACACCGCAGCAAAGCATGGATCCGTAAATGGCGATCATCCTCTCAGGAGGATTCCAGACGGCTCTATTCCCCACAGGAACCAAAGTGACTGAGTCGGGCAAATCGAATCGGGAGCGGTATTTTTCTATCTCTACGTGCTCGACCACGTTCGGGTCAATATCAAAGCCACTCGGACGAGTGTCAGAAAACGAAAGGCGAGACGCCCTGTGTACATCAGCGTCTTCCTCATTAACAGTTTGTTCCCTCGTATGAACGCTGCTCGAGCCATTCTTGTATACCTTGCTTGTGCTTTGATGTTTACCCATCATTCGAGAAGATACCCTGTGATCAGAAATATCAGAATCAGAACTAGATGGAGAACTCGATCCGGGGCTGAAAGTGAAGTCAGGGTGAAGCCCAGAAATGTCAACCTCTAAAAATGGAGGTTCATCTATTGGGATATCCCTCAGTAATCGTTTAATGCAAGATACTAACTGGAAATCCCCACGCTCTAATGCATCAAAAGCAATTTTAAAGAGACGATGACGGGAAGATGGCCCCATTAAAAATAACCTTGAATTGAGACTGATGCAAGATCTTCAAAGCGGAGAATCGCGAACTTCTGGATGAAGAAATCTGAGTTTAAAGAGATTTCTGCTGGATTTTAGAGAATAAACCAATAGTCTCTCAAAGAAGAATTTAAAGGCGAGACGGCACGAAACCCTAGGATTTCAAAGCTGGAAAAAGTTTTATGACGAAACCAGATGGCGTGGGCGGCGTTTGGGGAAATGCAAAAGTCATTTCTCAGAAATAATATTGAAAAACGAAGAGACAAGGAACACGTGTCAAGACAAAAAGTAGCCCTCAACCGTCAAAACTTTGAAACATCGCTATCATTTAAGATCTTGCGTGACAAAGCGAATCGAAATTACAGAGTCACCATTAAAATACATCATTATGGCAAGACGGTTTTTCTGACGAAAGAAAATCAAAATGATTAAAATATTCTTGCCCGAAATAAAATCTTCTCGGCAAAAATATTTTAAGGGGGGTATTGTTATATGTAAATTTTACCAAGCATACATGTCATTGACAGGAAGGAAAAAATAGCCAGGTGGAAGCTTAGATGGGCATCCGGGAAATATCCTACGATGCATCATTAAAGATAAGAAAAGCCCGAGTACGTATATGTAGAATGAAACCTACTCGAGATCAGTTAACAATACTCGGGATCAGTTAACAACACTCGGGATCAATTAACAACACTCGGGACTGGTTAAACAACGCTTCCACTCAGGCTCAAACGGCGCTACTCGGGACCATCAGGTATTATTCTTACTCGGGAATAAATACAACTCGAGTAAGAACTTGGTGCTTATTTCACACGGATTAAGTCATTAAATACGCGAAGATATCTATCAGGAAGGAATCCCAAATAATGGAACTTTAACTTAGAAGAGTCCCCCAATCAGGAAATAACTTGATTTCTCTACAAAGACTACATTCTTATAAGGAAACAAGTCCAAATTGAACTACACTATTAGAATCCCACTCGATTTCCGTAAAGGATTCCGAAACAGGAAAGAAGACAAATCAACCTCAAGCAAGTAACCAAATCACAATTAAATACAAATATCTTGTATTACTTGTACAAAGCATATTAGGGTTCTATAAGCATATAAATAGACCCATAATCTTGCTCCAAAAGAGATAGGCAATATAGCATACGGTAATCACAATTAATACAGAGAGAAAAAAGAGAGATCGAGAGCTTGTAAAACATCTTATTCTCTTAGTGGATTTTGGCTTGGTTGATCTTTCAACCACCAGTGGATGTTTCTCTGGCCGTCGGAGTTTTACCACATAAAATTTATCTTTGTTACTCTCTCTGCATCTCTCTCTCTTTGAATCAATAGCCAAGATCCAGTCCTTGTTGGCTTTTCTGGCATAATCCAGAAATCGACGTCAACAGATATCATTTGTGACGTCCAAGCTCGCCAAGTGAAATCGATCATTCAGGCGAGCCAAAAGGAAGCTTCTCGCCAAAACATGGAAGGTATCGCTCTGCCTTATGAAACAGATGAAGAGTTTAATGAGGCTGATGAGAAAATTCTCGAGTACATTTCTAAAGAGATCATTCAGTCGACCATTGGGGAATCTAAAGGTCCGAGTTGCTCTATCGGGACCGACAATGCTCAGAAGGTGTATGAGGATGAGGACAGACAATAAGGACTTCTGGGTGGGTGGTGTGTTGTTTGGCGAGCCGAGTTCTTTGGTCAAGGATATGCCTGCTAAGCAGTTTGTGTGTGGGGATGGAGCTAGGGTTGTCCCAGATGAGCACATTAATCTGGATCCTGGTCTTTTTGAATCCTTTGAAGATATCACTAAAGATCAGGAAGATCCTATGGTTGATCTCGACTTTCATCGTACTCAGGCTGAGAAAAGGAAGGCGGTTGATTCTCTTGTTCATCCTTAAAAGATTCCCCGGGTGGTGTCATTTGTTGAATCAAGTGATGATGACGCTGATGCTAGAGTTTCCTCGAGTGTTCAGGCTGAGGCACCTTTGGGAAGAGCAGACTCTTCGAATTTGATTAGGGATTCTTTACGCCCAGAGGTTGAAGATGTAAGGGTGGAATCCTCAGAAAACCCTTCCTTTCTCACTCCCCAGGATATGCTAAGGGAAATGTCATCTGGTTGGGCCTTCACTGGGGATGATTATTGGAGCTGCTTCAGGGGTGGATCTCCAACAAGTCGTCATCAAAATATTTTCAACAGCGCGTCCTAGGTAAGTCTTCTATCTTAACTGTTATCTTAATGCCCGTTAGAATTTTAACTCAAATCTTTCTTACAGGTGGTAGCCGAGTTTACTGAGTTAGTTCAGACGCAACAACATCACGCTGATCGGATAAGGCATCTCGAAGCTCAACAGAGAGTGAGGATAACAGTGCTCGGGTTGAGATGGTCTATCAAAGGGATGTGAGCTCTACCTAGGAATTAGTCGATCATTGCTTGGCTAAACAGATAGAGGCCGATGAGAGAGCTTCTGCGGTAGAAGAGGTGGCTGTGTCCTTCCAAAATTTACTGTCTATTGCCTAGGAATCGATGCTCAAGGCCGAACAGAAAGCTGAACATGTCAGGTCATCTAACGAGCAAAAATTGAAGATTCGGAGCATCAAGCGTTGACGGTCGAATCCCTTTCAAAGAAGGTCGGGCTAGAACTTGAGGTCCAGGGGGTTGATCACTTCAAAAGGTCTCGTACTTATGATGCTCTTCTCTTTAGGGAATTCCAGCGAGGGTTAGTTTCAGCTGGTGAATTCTTTAAGGTCAAGAATCGGGCAACTGATAAAGCTCGAACCAAATGGGGAGCTGTCAATCAAAAATCATATGGACCGGTCCCTGGAGTCTCTTCATACTTAGATGAATGAATGGAGAGCTTATTGTCACAGCCGAGGTAAAGAGCCTCATCTTATGCATCTAGAGGTCCTATCAGAGCACTCTCTCTCTACCTTCTATGCCAATTAGGAATCTGGTATGGATGGTTCGATGACTGATATTGGTCCAATTTCTGGGACGGATTATAGTGAATTGATGGATGACTCAGTCGACATAATCTTCTGGCCTTCAAATGATAGTCTCCTCCATGAATATAAGATGGTGCCCAACCTGAGTGTTGGCAAGAGCTCCAAATCCTCATCTCGGCCTTAGGCATTTGTAAAATTTTGTATTTGTATTAGAGAATAGAATTGTGATCAATGAAAATTCCATATTTTCGCTAACTGCTTTGTTTGGAATGCCAAGTATTGTTAAACCGGCAAACTCAATTACCCGAGTAACTTCACCAAGTATCTTTTTTAGTTGTTTCGTTACTCGAACAATTTCTAACTCCAAGTATCTGATTAAACTGGCTAACTCTACTGCCCGAGTAACTTCACCGAGTATCTTATTTAACTTAGTTTCGTTACCCGAACAATTTTTAATACCAAGTATCTTATTAAACTGGCTAATATTAACCGAGTCATCTCGAAACAGGTAAACAAATTTAGCTTGTGTTTCATACTCAGTTGCTACCCGAACATTACGTCAAGGCTCACCATGATCATATGTTCGAGTCCTTACGCAGATCACTGAGGACGTCTCATAGTTTGTCTGCACAAGAGTTTACAGAATTGTTAAGTTTTTAGTTGCTTAACACAGCTACACATCTCACTGGGATTTTTCCTGATGGCACCTTGAGCCGTTCTCCAGAATCTAATACATCGGGTTTACCTTTTGGCTAAGATCGACTGACTTTGCTCGGTTGACATGCTCCTTCGAACTTCTCTTTTATGGAAATTAACAGTCCCGAGTATTCTATCAATTTCATATTCTTATTAACAAGTTTCTTTCACACGTTCTTATTATCATATGTTTGCTCAAATTTCTGAAATCCCATATCGGGTTTTTATTCATAACTGTAAAATAAACAATATGATAAATGCCAAGCTAAAAATATCATGACTAGTAAAATTGTCCTAACTATAAAAAGGAAAAAATATTTCAAGGATGAAAAATCTTCAAGTATTGGGCATTGCATGGCCGGGGTAAAACCCCTCTATCTGGTCGGGCAATCCAATATGCTACATGACCAGCTACTCTTTCAATCTTGTAAGGGCCTTCCCATTTGTCGGCTAAGGAGCCTACAACTTTGTTTTTTGTGTTCAGTGACACTTTCCTGAGTACCAGATCTCCTAGTTGGAATTTTCTGATCTGAACATGAGAGTTGTAGTGGCGGGCCACTATTTGCTGATATGCCATATTTCGTATTCGGGATTTCTCCATTTTCTCTTCTAGCTCATCTAGGTTTTGTAACAACATATCAACATTCTGGTTCTCATCATACAGCCTGACCCTAGGCGACATGTATGAAGTTTCTACCGGGATAACAACTTCAGTCCAAATGCCAAAGAAAATGGAGTCTCTCCTGTAAAAGTCCTTGCTGTTATCTGATATGCCTATAATACTTCCAGAAGTTTTTCAACACAGCTGCCTTTCTTAGAATCCAACTTTGCTTTGAGTGTGTGCTTGATGATTTTGTTTACTGCTTCAGCTTGCCCATTGGTTTGAGGGTAGGCAGGTGTGGCATAATAATTTTCTATTTGGTACTCGTTGCACATATGTATGAATTTTTTATTGTCGAACTGGGTGTCTTTGTCAGTAATAAGAGTACTCGGGACTCCAAACCTATAAAGTATGTTTTTCTTTACAAAGTTTATGGTATTTGCCTCCGTGATGTGTACTAATGCTTATGTTTCCACCCACTTCGTGAACTAATCAATGGCTACTATCGCATGTTTTGCTCCACCCTCTATCCCTACCGGCATTGGGCCAATTAATTATATGCCCCACATGGAAAAAGGACATGGGGATGTGAGGCTTCTAAGTTGTTCAGGGGGCTGTCGGATATCGTTGGCTATCCTTTGGCATGTATTGCAACTTTCTGAACATCACTGTGCATCCGAGAACAAAGAGGGCCAATAATAGTCTTGCCTGAGTACCTTGTGTGCTAAACTTTTGCCCTCTGTATGGTTTCCGTATACTCCGTCGTGGATTTCCTGTAGTATCCGATATGCATATTCCTCTGATACACATCTTTAGAGTGTTCAAGAAAACCTCATTTTGTATAGTTCTCCTCAAATCAACGTGTATCTTGCTGACCGGTACCTGATACATTTGGCTTCTAGGGGATCTTCCAGGAGCATGCCTTCTTCCAGGTATCTTTTTAGCTGAGTCATCCAACCGTCTGGCGGTGTTTCGATTTTTGAGATTTTCAAGTTTTTTGGCTCAACTATACTCGGTCTGAGGATATGTGAGACCGGAATAGTTTTTGGCCTGATTGTGGTTGTTGTTGATGCTAGTTTGGACAAAGCATCTGCCTTTTCATTCTCTTCCCTGAAAATCTGGACAATCTTATATTCTTTGAATTTTTGAAGGAGTTGTTTTGCTATGCCTCGATAAACTATCATATCTTCATCTCTAGCTTGGTATTCGTCCAGGACTTGGTTAACGATTACCTGCGAGTCACTGAATATATCGACCTCATCTACTCCGAGGGCTATGCATACTCTGAGTCTAGCTAGTAATGCCTCGTACTCGGCCTGGTTATTTGTTGCTTTGAAGTTGAATCTCATGGCACATTCAACATCATCTCCTTTCGGGGTGCATACTACGATCCCTGCCCCCGCTGCCATGAGTGTTCGAGGAACCATCAACATATAATCTCCACGACAAATTCTTGCCCAACATCCTTTTTGTATCTAGGTTTGGTTCTGTAAATTCTGCTATGGATTTCTTTATTTGGGTTTCTCGTATCTGTCCCGAGTAGAACATGTCATCTCTTGGTCCCGAGCAGGTCATGGTTTTTCTGAATACTTGTATTCTCACTTACTCAGGTTCTTATTCCTTTGCGATGTCTTGAAGGGTACTTTCTGGATGCCTATTCGGATATCTACCTGACAATTTTTTAAAGGATTATCCACCTTTTCAGTGACATGTACATTCGACAAAAGTATACGTATAGCAATATATATCTTATTTTTTAATTTTTAATTTTATTTAAAATAAAAATAAAGTGTATTTTAGGCATTTAAAAATTTTAACCGTTGACTAATAGATCCATCTAACGGTAGGGGATATACATACATATATATATATATATATATATATATATATATATATATATATATATATATATATATAACAATTTATATATGTTAAGGAAAGTTTGTATGTATATAGTCAAAATTATCATATCTATACAATTTCATCAAACCTTAAGGGTGTTTATACAATTCCCCCTTTTTTTAATATACAACCTGCGGACTGCAGTTGGGTAATGGTGTAATTCTAGACCAGGCCCGACCCGTTTACGAAAACAGAAGCAAGGAACGGCCCGGTGGCCTGTTTCAGGCGGGCCGTGCCTACAGGTCGTGGTGGACCGGTCCAGGGCCTGGTCCATAGTCATTTTCGAAACCAATTCTTAAAAATTAAGTTTTTTTAGAATTTTGGTTTAGGTTTTAGGGTTTAGGGTTTATGGAAAATAATGTAATATACAAAAAAAAAATTGCTTGTTCTATCAATTTAACAATTCAATTATATAAATGTAATTTTAAAATTAATTTGTTTATCTCTTGAAATAATTAATATGAAAAATAATAATTCAGTAAAGATTAAGCGATACAAAATAATAAAAATAGATGTAATTACGAAAGTATGATATGAACAATTTTTTATATATTTAATTATTTTTCACTTATGGAATTCAGTATAACATATTTACATGATTGCCTCATTAAAAACCTTACCAAGAAAAAACAAGTGGGATAAAAACTTGGTAAGGGAAAAAGAGTGCAATCGTATTACAACTTACAAGTAAATACTAAATACATATGTAAAAGTATAACCTAGTTCTGGCCTGACCACTACCTACAGGTTCATCAATATATAGATTGTTGAAATTTAGAATAAGCTCTTTATCTACAGTTAGATTTTGTAACCTTTTTTTAGCATGCTCCCAATCCCGAAGGCATGTTAATACCTCCACCATCTCTGGAGACAAACAACTTCTTCTTGGTTCAATTATGCGTCCACTGGTACTGAAAGCTTGTTCTGAAGAAACCGTTGACACAAGAATAACCAGTACGTCATGTGCTAAGTGTGACAGAACTGGATACCTGTACGTATAGATCTTCCACCATAACAACAAATCAAACTCTTCCTTGTCTTCAACATCATCGAACTGTGCTTCAAGGTACCTAATTAGTTTGGTATAAGAATATGGGCTAGATCTTTGTCCTGAAGAAGTACTTGCTGATTTGTCCTATTTTGGCCGTTTCAGAAGGCTCCAACTTGTTTGCTTCGGCTCTGTCTCCGGTTGTGTTGATTGGGAGGTGTCAATGTTGCCAAACCTGTTCTCATAAATACGAAAAATCTAGAACAACTTGGTTTGAATGTTAGTAACTTGTTCTGAATAATCTATTGACAAATTAGTACCAATAAACTCAAGCAAAAAATCTAAACCAGATAATTTAACCCTAAGATCTACTATAACACTTATGGCATAAAGTAGAGGAATGTTAGCCTAATATTTTTTTCAACTTTGTCTCCATGGCAATAACTGCAGCGTCTAGATGTTCATCTCCTCTATAACCATTTAGCACTTCAGACATTTCCACTATCTGATGGATTACCTGGAAAGATGTGGGGTAATAAACTCCGGAAAGAGTTAGTGGCATTGTAAAAAATCTTTAAAAATTGAACAAAAACCCTTGCCACATACCAATCGTCTATGGTAAGTGTTTTTGCTTCAGGACGACCTGTTTCATCCAATTTCATGTTATAAAAATATGTAATGGTTGTATTATATTCCAAACAATTTTCCAACATGGAATCGTCGGGTTTTGAGACCGTTTAATTTACAGTGCCTCTTGAATTCATTGAATCTAGGATTATAACTGTTAATCCAAGAAATGGTATCTCTGATGCGATCTATTTGGTCGCTTACCTGCTTTAAACCAGCCTGTACAACTAAATTTATAATATGACATGCACACTGTTGAAGGAAGAAATAACCTTCATCTAAAGGGATATTTCTTGCAACAAATAATACAATAGAGCTAGTATTTACAGATGCATTATCTAATGTGATCGAAAGGATGCTATGCGTGATTTCATAAGTTTCTAAAACAAAAATAATGATATTAAAAATGTTTTCTGCGGTATGTGCAAATTACATAGGACGAAAACCAATAATTCTTTTTGTTATCCTCCAGTCAGAATCTAAATAGTGTCATGTGACACATAAATAGTCCTGTTTAGAACATGCATTCCAAATATCAGAAGTTAATGCAACAGAAACACTTAAATGCTGTATTTTAGCAATCAAGTCATCTCTTTGGGTTTCAAACAATCTTATCAAATCATTTATAGTGGTGGTTCTAGAAACAGGTTCAAATTTGTGATTATATGCAGATGTGATTAATTCTTTATAAAATGGACTCTCACCAACACTGATCGGTTGATCAATTTATGCAATGTATCGTGCCAAGCACTCTCTAGCGTGCATGGCGTCGAACTGCCACGTCGTAACGGACCCGTCTGTGTGTCGTTGTAGTTATGTCTGGGTTGTAGTGTCTACCTATCCATGAGCAGGCATACATTTATGCATATGCCTTCTCAAATGTCCGGTTCCCCTTTTACTTGTGGCATAATACATTTATGCATATGCCTTTAGCTCTGGGTCTGGACGTCCTGTCTGGGATTGTCATTTGGACTATGTTGAAACACTGCCACATATCTAATGTTAATTTTCTAGGACGTGATGTTAGTGTAATGGCGAAACCAGAAGGTCCCGCTTGAGTATGGGTCGACTCCGAAATATCAAATTCATCGTTGAACATGTTCAAACAGTTCGAAAAATAAGGCTACTGGTTATGATCCATTTTCTGAAGTAAAAATAGGAGCACTGCAATCATTAATAGTCAGATTAAAGATCAATATTTACTAACAAAATATTTTTAAATTAATTACTACCCTTAACAATCTTAATTTACTAACAATAATTAATAAAAATAATACGACACTTAAAAATATTATTTTACTTCAAAAAAAAAACAACTACACTAAAAATTCATAATCTACTAACAAAAAATATTAAATTCACTACTACAAATTGAATTGATAAATTTACTAATAGCAAATATTAAATTAAATACTACACATAAAAATCTTAATTTACTAATAAAACTTATAAAATTAACCACTACACTTAAAATGCATAATATACTCACAAAAATATTAAAATAAATAACTACACTAAAAATACATAATCTACTAACAAAAATATTAAATTCACTGCTACAAATTAAATTGATAAATTTACTAAAAACAAATATTAAATTAAATACTACACATAAAAATCTTAATTTACTAATAAAACTTATTAAAATTAACCACTATACTTAAAATTCGTAATATACTCACAAAAATATTAAAATAAATAACAACACTAAATATTCATAATTTATGAACAAAAAATATTAAACTTAACTATTACACTTAACATTAATAATTTATTTATTAAAAAAATTAAATTCAATAATACAAATTAAATTTATAAATTTACTAATAACAAATTTTAAAATTACTACTAAACTTAAAAATCTTAATATACTAAACAAATAATATTAACATTAAAGCACAAAAATTGATAAACTAGCTAACTAAATAAAAATGTTTTCATTTAGTAACTTTAGTCTAAATATAAAAATATAAATTTACTATCAAAAAATATTTGAACAAAACTAATAAGAAAATTGTACCTTTAAAATTTGGTGTGTTGATGGAAAATTTAGAGAATTTTGTAGACAGAGTAATAATAAAATTGAATGAAAAAGTGTAGAGAATTGGAGAATGTAGAGATTGAGATTTGAGAGAATGAGAGATTGAGAGATTGAAAGAATGATAGAGAGAGTGAATGGAAAATGAAATAGATAGAAATATTTATAGAAAAAATTGATTTGTAGGTCAAAAATTAATTTAGAAAATTTCAGGGGTTTTTTGAAATTTTTAGAGACTCCAACGGCTGGAATTCAAAATCCAACCGTTGGAGGGAATATTTTTTTAAAAAATTAACAAACTGTTGAATTGACGGACCGACCAGCCGGTCTGACGTGCCGGTCCAGGGGTCTGGCACGCCGGCTAGGCGTGCCGTGGCGGGCCGGCCAGCCGAACCTGGTACCAGCGGCCGACACACGACTTGTCACGGACCAAGCTTAGACCTGGCCTGCCTCTTTTATGCACGACCCATTTTGCTCCGCGGACCACCCAGACCGGCTTGTCTCGGGCCGATCCATAATTACAGCATTACGGTTGGGTCTTAGGTGACTCACTAAGAGTATTGTTTTAGTTTTTTATTATAAACTTGTGATCATTGTTTTTTTTTCTAATATTCGGATAAAATTTCCGGTATTTTGACTTGTGACCTGTGAGTTAGGACTTTATTTTAATAATTTTTCTCTATAATATATTAATACATATTATAACATTTTTATTATGTAAGCAATATAACTTCAATCTTAATAATACACGTGATAAAAGGGTTGTAATATTTATTAATATACTATAAGTATATCTAAATCACGTGTCTATGAAAGAAAAATGACATGTTTTATAGTTGCAGACCTTCCACATTTGGTCACATGAGCAAACTTATGATCCATACAAAACAATGTGTATCCGGGCCTGGGTTGTATTCACAATGACAACGGACAATCAGACAAATGCCCGAAGCTTAGTTTCATTCCCCACATGTCTATAACAAATAAATTAGGGATGGTAATTTGACCCACACCCGTGGGCACCCATCCGAACCCGACCCTGTAGGATCGGATGTGGATGGTGAATTTATGACCTGCGAACCCATTTATTGAAAAACTCGGTGGGTTCGCGGGTATGTGCGGGTAAGAAAAACGAACTCGCGGGTTGAACCCTCGAACCCGTATAAATAAAATACTTGTATATAAATATACATAAACATTTGAATTATTTTTTATCGTTTTATTTTTATGGTTATTATTGTTTTGTAATGTATCAAGTAGGGAATTAGAAATATAAATTTAATTCAATTAAGTATCAAATAGGTGATTACATGTAAAAATTTACAAATGACAAATCGCGGGTTTGCGGGTTCATGGGTTGCGGGTTTGTGGGTATCCCGCGGGTGAAGCATCCACCCGTGAACCCGTATTGTTTCGTGGGTGAGGGTATGGGTGCAGCCATAACCCGTGGGTTCAAACTCGCCTGCAAACCCGCTTACCTACGTGGGTTCGAGGGTGGGTGTGGGTGAGAAAAAATTTTACGGGTGAGGGTTTGGATTTTACAATACCCACCCGAACCCGACCCTCTACCATCCCTAACCACAATTGCTATTGCACGCATTTAAAACAAATCTGTTAATTATTTGAACTATCCTTTTAATTCTAGTGGAAATTGCCAAAAATAATTACATATAACATAAAAATTCATTTTTAACCGCAAACTAAAATTTATTCATTAATAACCTTTTTTTTAGAAATTACTTGAATGCCCTCATATGAAAACCATCCACAAACACTCTCCTTCTCATTTTCGTTTTTTCTTTCTCTCTCCCCGATCTCTCTCTTTCCCTGTCAGTGAAGTGTCGGCGAATCATCGTTGGCATCGTTGCGAAGGCCGAGGAATCGTCACTGATCTCCTCTCACTCTCTCACTGAACCTCTCTTTCTCTCTCCCCGCACCTCTATCTCCTTTCTTTCTCTTTCACGTACCTCTCTTTCTCTCTCCTCTCCTCTTTCTCTCTCACACGATGTCACCAGCTTGCTGACGTGCCGGTGTGATGTCGTCTGGGCTTCACGGCCACCCAACAGCACCGTTGAGCTCCCTTTCCGTCGGTGATGTGATCTGTAGAAAAAAGGAAAAGAAAACGAAAAACTTATGGCCCGTCCTGTAAGCGTTTTTCAGTTGCTGTTTTTCGAAAATAAAAATGAAAATGAAAATGAAAACGAAAACAGTGTTTTTGGTTTTAGTTTTAAATTTTGAAAACGCGTCTGGTAGCATATACTGAAAGCTGTATTTTGAAAATGAAAACGGAAAAAACGCGTCTGGTAGGTTAACCGAAAACTATCAAAAATTGATTACATAATTAACCAATATAATTTTTGTATTGTAATTTTTAAATTAAACAAAAGTAACACATCATAAATTAACTCAAAAAACACATCAAAAAATGAATTAATCAAAACTAAACTCTAAAATTATAAATAAATAATTACAATATATATATATATATTACTATAAAATAAAAATATAACTGTATATATGATATTAATATATATATATACATATTATAATAATATATAAAAAATATATTAATTATTATTACATATATTATAATTTATATTATAATAATATATTATAATATTATATATTATTTTATATATATATATTTTTTATTAATATTATATTATATTTTTATATATAATATATTACAATATATATATATATATATATTTATAATGTTATACATATATTATTATATTTAATAATATAGAATATTTATATACTAATTATATAAATATTAATATTCTATAGTATTATATGTTATAAATAATATTATAATATTTATATATATTGCATGAATGCTTTTAGTTCTAATTAGAAATAAATTATTCTAGAATATATATATAGGGGAACATTGGTCGTTTAAAAATCTTATCTCGTCTTATCTTAGACATATGAAACGCATAATAGTACAATTATTAGTTAATATATATATAAAGTGAAAAACAAAATGAAAAACAAAAACAAAAACAAAAAACAAGTATTTTGTGTTTTTAAATCTTTCACTTTTAACACTGATTTTGTTTTTCATTTTTTTTTTCGTTTTTTGAAAATAAAATGAAAAACAGTTAACGAACGCGTTTTCGAAATCGTTTTAAAAAAAATAAAAACAAAAACGGGCTGAAAAACAGCTGCAGGACAGGGTTAGAATCCCATAATATTTCAAGTTTCAACATTTCAATTTAGTCAAGATTTCAAGTTTCAAAAATTCATGTTTTAAAATTTGAAAACGAAAAACCTAGAAACCTAGAGCATTTCAATTGAGTAAAGATTTCAAGCTTCAAAATTTCAATTGAGTAAAGATTTCAATCTTCAACATTTCAATTTAGGTAAGATTTTAAGTTTCAAGATTTCATGTTTTTAGTCAAGATTTCAAGTTTCAAATTTTTAGTCGTGATTTCAAGTTTGGTTCCAGATTTTAGTCCTGATTCAAGTTTGCTTTCAGTTTTATTTATAAAAAAAAAATTCAAGGGTTTTTTAATATTTATGGATATACACTGATTTTTTTTTAAAAAATAGTTATTAATGATTAAAGTTTCAAAAGTGGTTACTAACAAAAGTTTAATATTTCCAATGACTATTTTTTGTTTTCTCTCTTTAATTCTATGGCTAACAGTTGAGCACTATAAGGAACACAAATAATGAAATAAATAATGCAATTTCATTATTTATATGAACTATCCTATAAAAGATGTTTGCTTGGATGAAAGTCAATTAACAGACGGGATATTTGTGTAATTTTTTTAAAAAATTCCATACCTGTGCTATTAAACCTAAACTTGGTTCCGTTCCCCATGAAATGCAATTGTTGTCTATGAATTTTACCAAGCATACAGGTCATTGACAGGAAAGAGAAAATAGCCAGGTGGATACCCAAATGGGAACTCAGGAAATATCCTACGAGGCATCATTAAAGAGAAGAAAAGCCCGAGTACGCATATGTAGAATGAAACCTACTTTGAATCAGTTAACAACACTCGGGACTGGTTAAACACCGCTTCCACTCGGGCTCAAACGACGCTACTCAGGACCATCAAATATTATTCTTACTCGGGAATAAATACAACTCGAGTAAGAACTTGGTGCTTATTTCACACAGATTGAGTCATTAAATACGCGAAGATATCCATAAGGAAGGAATCCCAAATAATGGAACTTTAAGTTAGAAGAGTCCCCCAATCAGGAAATAACTTGATTTCTTTACGAAGACTACATTCTTATAAATAAACAAATCTAAATTGAACTACACTACTAGAATCCCACTCGATTTCCGTAAAAGACTCCGAAACAGGAAAGAAGACAAATCAACCTCAAGCAAGTAACCAAATCACAATTAAATACAAATATCTTATATTACTTGTACAAAGTAGATTAGGGTTCTATAAGCATATAAATAGACCCATAATCTGGCTCTAAAAAGATATAGGCAATATAGCGTACATCAATCATAGCAAATATAAAGAGAAAAAAGAGAGATCGAGAGCTTGTAAACATCATATTTTCATAGTGGATTTTAGCTTGGTTGATCCTTCAACCACCCGTGGACGTTTCTCCTATCATCGGAGTTTTACCACATAAAACTTTTGTCTTCGTTACTCTCTCTGAATCTCTTTCTCTTTTTCTTTGAATTAATAGCCAAAATCCAATCCTTGTTGGCTTTTCTGACGTAATGCAGAAATCGACGTCAACAATTGGCGCTAGAAGAAGGGGTTGAACCTCCGAACTTGTTAAAACCGATGGCAGGAAGCAGAAGTAGTTCAGGGAATGGCCAAAAATCACCAGGCGATTTCCATGTTGGTAATACATCACAAGATCCTGCAGCAAACACAGAAAACCAGCCTGCGCACCTGGCGGGGATCCAGCAAGTTCCTCCAACCAGCAGAGATCTTTCGCTGCGTTTTCAAGAGGCCTTGCAGCAATTGGTGACGGACGCAGCAAGGGATGGGATTGATCTACTGGCTGCAGGAGCACATACTCCCAATCCTCCACCCGTAAGGCTCCGTTGGATGGTGGTTGGCCAAGAATAACTATGCCAGAAACCAGAAGGAACTCTTCCCCAATAAACCCGGCTGGACAGAAAACACTTGAAGAGGAACATCACCAGAGGCTGGACAACAATCAAACAGTACGTGCCAGACATCTTAAAAACAATCGGCACAGAGGTCGGTCATCATCAGAAGACAGTGATCAACACCATCGCAAACGTCATCATGAAGTCACACGAGAGGACCGACATCAGAGTGAAGAGTCTGAGGAAAGAATGACGATAACCCAACAGTTTAACCGTCGGGGAAGTCCAATGGGGGACCGAGATATCACGATCCAGAGCCTAACTCGAGAAATTGAGAATAACAGGCGACAGATGGAGGCACTGGTCAGACGTTATGGCTATAACGATCTATCTGACGATGACTCTGACAGTCCATTCACCAAGGAAATTTTACAGACCCTTTTCCCAGAAAGATTCAGGATGCCGCATGTGGAGCAATTCAAAAAAGATACATATCCAAAGGAGCATGTTAGACGCTATAAAAGTGCCATGGCTCAATATGCCCGCAGTGACCCCCTATTGTGTCTCAACTTTCCGCAAACACTAGGGGACACAGGGTCAAGCTGGTTCGGAAGACTACCCCCGGTGAGCATCGAAAATTTCAGCGAACTGAGCAAAAGCTTCTCAAGGCAATTTCTAAGCAATGTTCACAGGAAAAAGTCGGTGGCCTACATCTCTCAAATAAAGCAAGGGAAGGACGAGTCATTAAAAAAGTACTTGGGCCGGTTCGGCCAAGCAGTATCAGAAATTGGCAGTGCTAATGATGAAGCAATTATTGTTGCTTTCACCAATAACTTGCAGAATAGACGAATGTCCTTTGATTTGAGAAGAGCACGACTGACTAAGTATGCTGACATGATGGATATGGCAGGAGGATACGCTCTGGCCGAGGAGGAAGAGTTAGCTACAGGAGGAAGCTATATGCATGGAGGAAAGCCCGAACAGAAGAATACCGAATCCAAGGGGCAGAATCAAAAGGAAAAACGGAAAGAGAATGGCAAAGAGAAAAATAAGGATGGGGGTAATGGGCTCAACGCCGAACGGTCCACAGAGAAATACCGAGGCAGATATACCAATTACACCCTTCTTCGAAAAAAAAACAAGAAGAATTTTTAGCCATCTTGGAAGAGAAGAATATGGTGCAAGAGCCGCGGCGACAATCACAGTTAGCCCGAAGAGATACAACCAAGTATTGCAGATTTCACAAAGAAACCGGAAATGAGACTTCAAAGTGTTTTCAGCTCAGAGATTACATAGAGACTCTTATTCGGGAAGGGCACCTGCGGGATGTAATCTTGAAAAAAGATGAGAGATCAGAAACTAAGAAAGAAGTCAAGGTTGATCACAACCCGGGTCAAAATCAAAGAACCAGCCCCGAAGCCAATCAAGTAATACATACAATTTTTGGAGGACCCTCTATTGGGAGAAGCAACCGAGAACGAACTCAGGAAATTAGAGAAGCAATAGAAGCAAGGAATAACTTCGACGTAAACTCGGTTGAACTAGACCCGAAAAGGGTAAAGGAAGGATGGGACCCAATAGTCTTTACAGAGACAGATTCCCATGGTGTCGATGTTTGACCTAATGACGCTTTGGTTATAAGTTCCTGGATTAGACATAGGAAAGTCCGGAGAATTTTAATAGATAATGGGAGTTCAGCAGACATCCTAAGCGTGGCAGTGTACGATCAGTTGGGACTAGACCGAAAAGATTTACAGCATTTCCATACTCTATTAAGAAGGTTTGGGGGGATAGAGGTCAGGTCACTCGGGACGGTAAAACGACCCGTAAAGATCGGAACGGCACCATGCCAGAGGACTGTCCTGCTCGACTTCGTGGTAGTTGACTTGGATAATTGGCCTTACAATGCATTATTGGGCCGGCCATTCCTGAATAAAACAAGGGCCGTGACGGCCACTTATGCATTAATGATCAAGTTCCCGACAGAACACGGGGTTGGGATAATCAAGGGATCTCAAGAGATGGCCCGAAGAGCAAACATGTCAGTATACAGAGACAAGCATGATGCTGAACAAGTGTGCACCATAATGCAACCAAATCAGTGTGAAGAATCCTTGTCATTCGAACTGGATCCAAGGGAGGGCTCGAATGAATACAAAACAGAATTGGTTAAAATAGTACTTGAAGAAGACAAACTGGACAAGAAAATCAAGATCGGGGCCAACTTGGATGGAAAAGTCAAGCAAGACTTAACCAATCTGCTTAGAGAGTACAATGATGTATTCGCTTGGAGTCACGAAGATATGATCGGAATAGATGCCCCGAGTAATATCCCACCACCTCGTAGTTAGCCCGAATGCAAAACCGGTTATACAAAAGAGAAGATCGTTCAATCCTGAAAGAAGTCAAGCAATCAAACAAGAGGTGGAAAAGCTACTGGCAACTGGATCAATCAGAGAAGTCAGCTACCCTCAGTGGGTCGCCAACGTAGTCCTCGTCCAGAAGAAAAATGGACAATGGAGGATGTGCGTAGATTTCACGGATCTAAATAAGGCATGTCCAAAGGATAGCTTTCCACTTCCAAGGATAGACCAGCTGGTGGATGCCACAGTAGGTCACAAATTTCTCAGCTTCATGGACACTTACTCGGGATACAATCAGATCCGGATGAACAAAGCTGATGAAGAAAAAACAGCTTTCACAACGGATCAGGGTTTATATTGCTACACAGTAATGCCCTTCGGTTTAAAAAATGCAGGTGCTACGTATCAAAGGTTGGTCAACAAAATCTTCACTCGGCAAATAGGAAGGAACATGGAAGTGTACATTGATGACATGTTGACTAAAAGCATCTCGGCAGATGAGCATGCCTGGGACCTCCGAGAGACATTTGATGTTCTAAGAAGATACCAGATGAAATTAAACCCGAATAAATGTTTATTCGGAGTCCATTCGGAGAGATTCTTGGGTTTTCAAGTCCATCAAAGAGGAATCGAAGTTAATCCCGAGAAGATCCAGGCTTTGCAAGAAATGACCTCACCTAAAACATTGAAAGAGGTACAGCGCTTAACAGGGTGTTTAGCCTCCTTGGGAAGATTCATCTCAAGGGCTACAGACAGGTGCGCACCTTTCTTCAAGATAGTCAAAAAAGGTAAAGGACTCGAGTGGAATAAAGAGTGTGAGCAGGCATTCTTAAAAATAAAAGAATACTTGGGACAAACTCTCATTCTCTCAAAACCCTAAAAAAGGGAAATACTTCAGCCGTATCTGTCAATAACCGAGCTTGCAGCAAGTTCAGTCATAGTCAGAACAGAAGATGGAGTGCAGAAACCAGTGTATTATACCAGCAAGGCACTCGTACTGGCCGAGACCAGGTACTCACAGGCAGAGAAGATGGCCTTAGTATTGGTTTCAGCAGCAAAAAAGCTGAGACCATATTTTCAGGCCCATACAATCCAGTATGTTGATGGCTCTTTAAATACTCATGGCAGCGGGGCAGGGATCGTAGTTTGCACCCCAGAAGGAGATGATGTTGAATGTGCCATGAGATTTGATTTTAAAGCAACCAATAATCAAGCCGAGTACGAGGCATTGTTAGCTAGAATCAGAGTCTGCATAGCTCTCGGGGTAGATGAAGTTGAGATATTCAGCGATTCACAGGTAGTTGTCAACCAGGTTATGGACGAGTACCAGGCCAAAGATGAAGGTATGATAGCCTACCGTGACATAGCGAAACAACTCTTCCAAAAATTTAAAGAATACAAGATCGCTCAGATCCCTAGGGAAGAAAATGAAAAGGCTGACGCATTGTCTAAATTAGCGTCAGCAACAACCTCAATCTGACAAAAGACCATTCCAGTTGCACACCTCCTTAAACCGAGTACAACTGAACCTAAGCATTTGGAAATTTTAGAAATCCAAATACCGCAAGACTGTTGGATGGTCCAGCTGAGAAGGTTCCTGGAAGAAGGCGTGCTCCCAGAAGATCCGACATTAGCAAAGCGCATCAGGTATCGATCGGCTAGGTATACCATGATCGGAGGAGAATTATACAGAAGGGGGTTTCCCCGAGCTCTCCAGAGATATGTACCGGAAGAAGATACACATCGAATGCTTCAAGAGATCCACGGAGGAGTTTACGGGAACCACACTGGGGGTAGAAGTCTGGCTCATAAAGTACTCAGTTAAGGCTATTACTGGCCTACGCTTTTCTCAGATGCACAGCAGTGGTCGAAAAGTTACAATACCTGTCAAAGGATTGCCAATGATATCCGACAACCCCCAGAAAAGCTCAGAAACCTCACTGCCCCATGGCCATTCGCCATGTGGGGCCTAGACCTAATCGGGCCAATGCCAGCTGGGACAGGGGGTGGAGCAAAGCACGCCATAGTAGCTGTCGATTATTTTACAAAATGGGCAGAAGCTGAAGCGCTGGTGCATATCACAGAAGCCAACACCACAAATTTTGTAAAGAAAAACATACTTTATAGGTTTGAAGTTCCGGACACTATAATCACCGACAATAGCACTCAGTTTGATAACCAAAAGTTCAGACAGTTGTACGAGAAGTATCATATTGCTAACTACTATACGACACTAGCTCATCCACAAACAAACGGGCAAGTAGAAGCAGTAAATAAAATTATCAAGCACACCATTAAAGCGAAGTTAGATGACAAAAAAGGAAACTGGGTTGAAAAGCTTCATGAAGTATTATGGACATATCGGACGACAGCAAGGACTTCAACAGGAGAAACTCCGTTCACCTTAGCGTTAGGAACAGAAGCTGTCATCCCCGTAGAAACATCGTATGCGTCCCCCTGGGTTAGGCTATACGATGAAGAATAGAATGTTGATATGCTACTACAAAGTTTGGATAAGCTAGAAGAAAAAAGGGAAAAGTCCCGGATAAGAAAAACAACAAATCAACAAAGAGTGGCTCGCCACTACAACTCTCGTGTTCGGATCAGGAAATTCCAGCTAGGAGACCTAGTGCTCAGGAAGGTGTCATTGAACACAAAAAATAGAGCCGTAGGATCCCTGACTGACAAATGGGAAGGTCCATACAAGATTGAGGGGATAGCTGGACATGGAGCTTATTGGATTGCTCGACCTAATGGAAGGGTGTTACCCCGACCATACAATGCCCAATATCTGAAGATTTTCTATCCTTAATATATATATATATATATATTTATATTGAATATTTTATTCTTTTTTCTAGTCAGGACAATATTGGTAGGATAAATATTAAACTGTAATTTAAATCTGTCGATTTTTTGCAGTAATAAATAAAATTACTTGGAATTTTCGAAAGGAAAGCATCTAGCTCGGGATTCCCAAAAGAAAGCATATGATAATAAGAACATATGGAAGAAAAGCATGATAATAAGAACATGCAAATAGAATTCTCGGGACCATCAAATCCCGAATGGGCGGAGAAGCTCATAGAAGCATGTCAGCCGAGCATGGTCAAAATGACCTTCGCAAAAAGGCAAACCCGATGCACCAGACTCTGGAAAAATGCTCGGGACGCTATCGGGGAGAAATTTCGGTGAAATGCGTAGCTGTGTTGAAGCAACTTTTTTTTTTAAAAAAAGAGCTCAACAATTCGGCAAACCCTTGCGCATAAAAACTAGGGAGATTTCCTTGGTATTGCGTAAGGACTCGAACGTATGATCATGGTGAACCTTGATGTAACGTTCGGGTAGCAACCGGGTATGAAATATGTGTAAACTTCTGTTTCAAGATGACTCGGTTAATAATAAAGAGCCAGTTTAATAAGATACTTGACAATTGAAGTCATTCGGGTAACAATCGGTTTAATAAGATACTCGGTTAAGTTACCCGAACATCGAAGAAGCCAGTTTAATAAGATACTTGGCAATTGAAGTCATTCGGGTAACAACCGGTTTAATAAGATACTCGGTTAAGTTACCCGAACATCGAAGAAGCCAGTTTAATAAGATACTTGGCAATTGAAGTTATTCGGGTAACAACCGGCTTAATAAGATACTCGGTTAAGTTACCCGAACACCAGCCAGTTTAATACAGCACTCGGTAACAATCAGCAATGAACAGATCAAGACCATTCAATTCAGAATAAAATAAGAATTTATTGCTCCTAAAAGAATGGTTACAGTTCAAAGAATGGTTCTGAACAAGTAAAAAATAATCAGAAATTTCTACAATTCTACAAAATCAAGGTTGCGAGGATTTCTAGCCTTTGCCAATACTCGGATCTAGCACCATCTCGTACTCACGAAGCAGGCTCTCATTAGACGGCCAAGTGATATCGTCGACAGTGTCATCCATCCACTGGCTGTAATCTTCACCCGGGACTGGCCCGACATCTGGGACTGCACCATAACCGACTCTTGACTTGCGTAAAAGGTAGAGAGAGAATGCTCAGACGGAATCTCCAAATGCATAGGATGGGGCTCTTTGCCTTGACTACGACAGTAGGCTCTCAATTCCTTCATCTGAATTCGAAGAGATTCCAAGGACCGGTCCACATGGTGTTTAATTGATAGCTCCCAATTAGCACGGGCTTTCTCGGTCGCCCTATTCTTAACTTTGAAGAACTCGCCGGCCGAAACTAGCCCACGTTGAAATTCCCAAAGAAGTAGGGCATCATAAGCAGGGGATCTTTTAAAATGATCCACCCCTTGGACTTCCAGTTCCAAATGCCTCTCGGGAAAGGGATTCAACTGTCAGCACTTGGCGCTCCAGATCTTTAATTTTTTAGTCATACGCCGACTTCTCCTGCTCCGCCTCCTGCTCGGCCTTGAGCATGGATTCTTCAGCAGAAGATAGAAGATTTTAAAGTGAAGAAACCTTCTCCTCTGCCAGAGATGCCTTGTCCTCGACTTCAACCTGCTTCGCCAGACAATGGTCGGCAAATATTTGTACAGAACCGACCTCCTGCTGGTAAGTTTTCTCGCCTTCAGCTGAGCCTTCCTCACTCGCCTTCAGCTGAGCCTCTAGACGCCTTATTCGATTGGCTTGATGTTGCTGCGTCTGAATAAGCTCAGCAAATTCGGCCACCATCTGCAAAGGGATATACTTAGAAATCTGGCAGAAGCAAAACAATAAAGGAGTCAGATTTAACTGAGTCAGATTTAACTTACATAAGATGCGCCGTTGAAAACGTTTTGGAGACGTTCGGACAGTGAACCATCTCTAAAACCGCTCCAGCGGTCCTCCCCGATAAAAGCCCGACCGGAGGATATCTCCCGTAGCATATCCTGGGGAGAAAGGAATAAAGGAACCCCCGAGGGTTCAGCTCCCAGATTTCCAAACTCGGGGGCAGGAGAAGCCCTGTTAGGTTCTAAGGATGGAGAAGGAACCTCTGAAGGTTCAGCCCTTATATCTCCGACTTCGGGGGTAGAAGAAGCCCTACTCGGTTCTGAAGCAGCAGCATATACTGATGCTCCAGTGCCAACACTCGGGGCAATCTCATCCGTAACATCTTCGTCACTGGAATCAATAAATGAGACTACCCGAGAAACTTTGAGTGGACGAGACGGCGAACTAACTGCCTTCCGCTTCTCACCCCGAGAACGGTGGAAGTTAAGATCAACAGCAGGATAATCCTACGGATCATCCCAAAAAGACTCAAAGAATTAGGCACCTGCAGGCATTTGATCCGTCAAGACGTTACCACCGTCGCCAGCTTCAAACAGTCCAACAGGCTCTTCACCCGCACCTTCATATTGCCTCTCTCTATTTTCAAGCAGTTGGGTGTCAATTAGCTCACCTTGGCCACTTGGACCAGCAAAATCCTGAGTAGAAGGCTGAGCACCCCGATCAACGCACTCGGGAATTTGCTCAGCAATATCAGTTTCCTCATCAGGCTCGGGTGGAGCAATACCCTCATCCCCCTGACGGGAAGCTTCCTTTCTACTCGCTTGTAGAATCGCCTTCACCTGGCGAGCATGAAGATCGCTGACAACGTCCGTATCGAACACTAAAAAAAAAATATTAGAAAAGAAAATGAAAAGCAGAGAAATACAACAGAAAGGGCGCCGGGTTACTTACATCGCCTGCGATGGCCCGAAACCTATCTAAAGAAGCCGAGCTTTATCAAGTCATCCTCTTTGAAAAGATAGCTCTTGCTCATGTTCTCCAGAGTACAAACAGCTGCCCGAGTCAGCCTCTTCAACTCAGAATCACTATAATAAATTATTTTCTTGTTCTACACTTTGGGGGAACAGAAGAAACGGGGAACACTCAGCACCGTTTGGGAATCCCCAGATCGAACAGTGATATCGAGCCGGAGAGTCCCTCCAGTAAAAAACCAACTGTTCTTCCAGAACTTGTTGGATGTGGGAAATCCCCATATAAAGCCCTTCTTTTTTGGGTCATCAGAAGCATCGACCCCCCGATTCACCTTTGCTTCTTTGGGGACCCAACCGTCCGAAGGAGTAGATGCAAGAAAATAGGTCCCCATTTTGCTAACCTGCATCAGCGTAAAGAAATGCCTGATTTCATTCGAGGAAGGCAGTGAAAGGTTCATTCGACTGAACATGTGCCACGTGCACATCAAGACTTTGTAACTATTCGGGGCTAACTGAGCTGGGGCTATCCCTGCTTCAGCCAAAAACCAGGCAATAAAAGGTTAAAGGAGAAGTGTGACGCCGCAGCAAAGCATGGATCCATAAATCGCGACCATGCCCTCGGGAGGATTCCATACGGCTCTATCCCCGCAGGAACCAAAGTGACTGAGTCGGGCAAGTCGAATCGGAAGCGGTATTTTTCTATCTCAGCTGGCCCGACCACATTTGGCTCAATATCAAAGCCATTCGGGCGTGTATCAGAAAACAAAAGACGAGACGCCTTGTACACTTCATCAACGTCACCCTCGTTAACAGTCTGTTCCCTGGTCTGAACGCTGCTCGAGCCATGCTTGTATACCTTACTTCTGCTTTGATGTTTACCCATCCTTCTAAAAGATACCCTGTGATCAGAAATATCAGAATCAGAACTAGATGGAGAACTCGATACAGAGCCGAAAGTGACGTCAGGGTGAAGCCCAGAAACATCAACCTCTAAGAATGGAGGTTCATCTATTGGGATATCCCCCAGTAATCGTTTAATGCAAGATACTAACTGAAAATCCCCACGTTCTAATGCACCAAAAACGATTTTAAAGAGACGATGGCGGGAAGATGGCCCCATTAAAACTAACCTTGAATTGAGATTAATGCAAGATCTTCAAACGGTGAATCACGAACTTCTGGGTAAAGAAATCTGCGTTTAAAGAAATTTCTACTGAAATTTTTTGAGAATAAACCAACAATGTCTCTCAGCGAAGAATTTAAAGACGAGACGGCACGAAACCCTAGGATTTCAAAGCGGGAAAAAACTTATGACGAAACTCGATGACGTAGGCGGCGTTTGGGGAAATGCAAAAATCATTTCTCATAAATGATATTGAAAAACGAAGAGACGAAGGACGCGTGTCAAAACAGGAATTAGCCCTCAACCGTCAGAACTTCAAAACGTCACCATCATTTAAGATCTCGGGTGATTAAGCAAATCGAAATTACAGAGTCACCATTAAGACAAGCCATTATGACAAGACGGCTATTCTGACAAGTGAAAATTAAGACGAATAAAATACTCTTGCCCGAAATGAAATTTACTCGGCAAAAATATTTTAAGGGGGTATTGTTGTATGTGAATTTTACCAAGCATACACGTCATTGACAGGAAGGAGAAAATAGCCAGGTGGATGCCCAAATGGGCACTCAGGAAATATTCTACGAGGCATCATTAAAGAGAAGAAAAGCCCGAGTACGCATATGTAGAATGAAACCTACTCGGAATCAGTTAACAACACTCGGGACTGGTTAAACAACGCTTCCACTCGGGCTCAAACGGCTCTACTCGAGACCATCAGGTATTATTCTTACTCGGGAATAAATACAACTCGAGTAAGAACTTGGTGCTTATTTCACATGGATTAAGTCATTAAATACGCGAAGATATCCATCAGGAAGGAATCTCAAATAATGGAACTTTAAGTTAGAAGAGTCCCCCAATCAGGAAATTACTTGATTTCTTTATGAAGACTACATTCTTATAAGGAAACAAGTCCAAATTGAACTACACTACTAGAATCCCACTCGATTTCCGTAAAAGACTTCGAAACAGGAAAGAAGACAAATCAACCTCAAGCAAGTAACCAAATCACAATTAAATACAAATATCTTGTATTACTTGTACAAAGCAGATTAAGGTTCTATAAGCATATAAATAGACCCATAATCTGGCTCCAAAAAGATATAGGCAATATAGCGTACAACAATCATAGCAAATACAGAGAGAAAAAGGACAGATCGAGAGCTTGTAAACATCATATTTTCATAGTCGATTTTGGCTTGGTTGATCCTTCAACCACCCGTGGACGTTTCTCCGATCATCGGAGTTTTACCACGTAAAACTTTTGTCTTCTTTACTCTCTCTGAATCTCTTTCTCTTTGAATTAATAGCCAAAATTCAATCCTTGTTGGCTTTTCTGACGTAATCCAGTAATCGACGTCAACAACAATTTATATGAATTATACTAATGGCAGTTAACAGTTGGCTAGTGAAAATGAAAGGTGGTTCATTTAATTAACGAAATATGTTGCAAAATGCATGTAGTTTCTGACTTTCAGCTAAAGAGAGGATAAATTAGTTCAATTTTCCTGTCATTTTTATTTGAATTATATCGATACAATACCTTCCTAACGGCACACCTTAACAGAAAATAATTATATATATATATATATATATATAATGTATATATATATATAATGTTAAATAACACCAGCAGCGGGTATTTATAAGACATGTGTAGCCTAATTGACAAAATGGGGATTATTTAGTAGTCCGTAATGGTAAGCTTTTCACACTTACGTTCAAAAAGCTGTGGGTTCGAGTGATCTTGATGTAGGAAGCGAGGAACATGCAGCTGTGTAACTGGAGGTTACAACTGTGGCAGCTGTAGGAATCAGACATACAGAGTCCTTACAAGTTAAAGTTCTTTTAGTTACCGGTTTTTTTCTTTTAGTTTTCTTGTTTAGCAAGTCTTTAGGTTTTGGTGTTAGAAATAAAATCAAACTTGTTTGCTTGATCTTTGTGTTTTAGTGGAATTAGGAGTCTAATGTATTTTCTTTTAAGGAAGAGTTAGGAAAGTTTTTTAGGGGCCTTTTGAATAATCAATAAATCTTTTTGTTGAACACAAATTCTCTCGTGAATTCGAGAATACTAAGCTTCGGCTACGTCAAGTGGTATCAGAGCGGTTTTCAGCAATTTCTCTGATGGCGGAAATCGTTCGATTGATGAAGATCAGCGAATAAGGGCAATAGCAACCGGGGTTGTTAATGCCGCCATCAACGACATTCGTCCAATACTCGATGGAGTTCCGTTCTGCAAGCACAGCTTGAGGAGGTTCTTCAAAGGCTAGAGGCGTTGTCTCCTAATGGAAACAGGGTGGCCGATCGCCGACGTGGAGGGGCAGATGAGATCACTCGTGGCCCGACGTCCTTGGTGCGTAATCCTGATAACATACCACAATTCCAAAACTGGTAACTAAAAGAACTTGAACTTGTAAGGACTCTGTATGTCTGATTCCGACAGCTGCCACAGTTGTAACCTCCAGTTGCACAGCTGCTCGTTCCTCACGTCCTACATCAGATCTCTTGTTCGGTTTTCCTCCAATCTCAAAATATTATAATAGTCTTTTTTTAAGACGGCTAATTTATTTATTTATCTGATTTGGGGGAGAGAGATTTGAATTTGGGACCTCAAAGATGTGATTAGCACCTGGATGAGACATAATTGGGAGGTACAGTTAGATTATTTGAAGCCTTACCTGACTTGACAAGTGGACACAGTTGGCACTTGGTTGTTGGGTATGGGCCCTTTTCCCGCCGAGTGAGCAAACTTGATTCTACTCGTGCTTCTAACTTTTCCACCATCTTTTTTATGTTGTTGCAGGAAAATGGAATTGCTTTTTTTTTTTTTTATCAGAGTTTCTTGGTTCTCAATCATTCGACAAATGTCAGAATAAAATCATTTCATTCGATTCTTAAACATTGCTTCAACCTTTTCACTTTATTTTCTTCTGGGTAAATTCACACGATTCTGCTCACTATTCTGAATGGGTCTGTTTCTCTGTCGTGAAAATCGTAATCCTTTCTATTTACAATATCAACAGAATCTTTTTCACATGTTTATCGTTGTGGCTTTTTTTTTTTTGACCTTTTCCTTTCATGCTATTCAATTTGTAAAGAAACTTCTTTGTGGTTTATTCTTTTGCTTTTTTATGAGACAACTTGGAGGAGACAGCATAACTTCTATCATTTCAATCTTATGCAATAATTTCTATTTAGTGAAAGAATTGAAACAGAAGCATTGGAACTGGATTCTTTAATGACATGTTGTGTCCTGTGTACAGCATTTCTATTGGATACTTTTGTTGATAGTATGCAAATTGGATTGGTGCAGAAAGTAGCAGAGAAATAACTATATCTAGATGAGAACATATGACTTCGATAAAAGAAAGTTGCAGGGATATAACAATATCTAGAGAGAGTGAAGAAGGTGAGGAATTGAGTACTTTGAAAAAATCGGGCTCAAACGTTAGGAGGACTAAATCTATTCATCCCCCAATTGAAGACCATTTTCATCTCCCTACTCAGAAAGAAGACAAGCCTCCTCCATCATCAAGTTCAACCTTCAAGTCATTGCTAAATTACCCGGCTAAGGTTCGTGATTCATTCAAGAGGATTGGAAGGTGCAAAAGCATGAAACTTGTCCTGGAAGAAACTCATAATCTGAAAGATGAAAAACTCGTTGATTCATTGCGTGATCAACTCTTTCTTGAGGGTCAGTTATCGCCCAAGCACAATGACTATCATACACTTCTACGGTAAGATTAATGGCAACATTTCTTACGGAAAAAAATGTTGTGTGATTTTGATACATCTCTTAAGGTATAATTTCATGTCACTTTCTGCATATTTGAGCTGGTAGGTGTATCACAATATTGTACTTTCCATGGTTTCAGATTTCTACGATTGAGGGATTTTGATGTTTCGAAATCAAAAGAGGTGTTTCTGAATTATCTCAAGTGGCGTGAGGATTTCAGGGTTGATGCAATTTCCAAGGTGAATCCTGATTAACTCATGATCCAATATAATTTAAGTTCTTTGCCTTAATGAATCCTGTTGAACTTGAGCTGAGATACTATGAAGTTGTTTACGGTTGTATTCAGTTGGTCTGCCCATAAAATTTTGGTTTTGAACATTTTGCAGGAATTTAAGTACGATGAACGTGCAGCCGTTAAAAACTGCTATCCCCATGGATATCACGGGGTCGATAAATGTGGTAGACCAATATACATCGAAAGGATTGGGAGGGTAGATTTAAATGCCTTACTGCAGGTGACTACAATTGAAAGATTCGTAAGGTATCATGTGTCCGAACAAGAGAAGACATTAAATTTGAGATATGCTTCGTGTTCAATGGCAGCCAAGAGGCACATAGCATCCACAACTAGTATCTTAGATGTGAAGGGAGTGGTAATTAAGCATCCATTTGCATCTTTTGAACTTTATAATAGGATTATATGATCCGTCTCCTTTAACCATTAATGTCTCCTACGAGTTGTCATCTAGTCAATAATTTTTTATCAGAAATTTTAAGAGTTTCTACTGTTGCCTTTACTCAGGGAATGTCTAATTTCTCAAAGCCTGCAAGATATCTCTTTATGGAAATTCAGAAGATTGATAGCAATTACTATCCAGAGGTATGCGAATTCCATCTTCTTTCCAAGTGTTTGATGGATAATCTTTAAAGCATTTCAGGGTTAATTGGTGAGCCAAGATGTGATTTTGATTAGCTCATCTTGATTCATTGATCAATTACTATTCTTGGTCAGCTTAGATACAGGGATGGTAAAAAGATAGACTTTTTGTTGTAGATAATTGACTTGCTATAGCTCTAAGCTTCTAACTTTGAGTGACTCATTTTTCAATTTTTTTTTTATTCCTGGCCTACAATATTACTGGTATTAATATAACTTAACCATGAGTGAATGAGTGAAAAGAGGGAAAGAATATAGTATCATCACACAAGTGTAAAAATTCCTTTGCAAATGTGCTTTTTTTTAACTACAAATTTCTTTTATTCATATTATTGCATTAATTTTATGATGTAGAACAAATGTAAAACTTCCTTTTCAAACATCAAAGTCTTGTTTTTATTTGTCTGCAAGCTGCAATTGACCAGGTAAGTACTTTGGCCAATATTAGTTGAAAAGGTGATCAGTGAGCTACATTTATACAGTGAAGGACAATGGCCATAAATTTGTGTTTGTGCATCAGCTTGCATTATAGATGATGGCATGTCTAATGTATCAGTTGATCCAATTTCACCTGTCAATTTTATCACAGACTTTACATCAACTCTTTATAATCAATGCCGGATCTGGGTTCAGGATGCTATGGAAAGTAATCAAGGCATTTCTTGATGCACGTACACTAGCGAAAATTCAAGTACGGATTCTTTCTTACTAATAATTGTGAATTTCATGTTTTTTTCTGTTGAAATAGTACTATCTGTACTTGTTGCTTGCTTCTCTTTGAATGTTCCATTATTATTTTGGACACTCAGAATTGTTACCTTTTTCAGGTGCTGGGTTACAACTACCTCAGTAATCTGACTGAACTTATTGATCCATGGTAACATGTCCAGCACATATCCATTTTCTATGTTGAAAACAGTACACATTGTTGCTTATTTAATTATCTGATTCATTGCTGCAGTAATTTGCCAAATTTTCTGGGTGGAAACTGCACATGCTCTGATTACGGTGGTTGCCTGTTAAGTGACAAAGGACCATGGAATAATCCAGAAATTAGAGAAATGCTTCAGGTCAATTTCCCAGTTCACTGAAGGACAGCATTAACTTGATATCACACATTAGTACCTATTTTGTTACCTTAGTTGAAATAGATTTTCACTAATCTACAGGCAGTTTCTGCAACAGAAGAGATTGATGATGGAGTAAATGGCGGTGAGCCTTCAGGAGATATTTTGTTGGGAAATATTGTGAGAAATCTTATTTAGTTCACTTACATGATCATATTTATTTCATCAACTGACCTCCAAAACCTCATTTGTGGTTCATGGAACATCGAAAGCCTCATGAATTAGGATGAATGACCAAGTTCGTGTGGCATTTAGGTTGCTTAAGCTTAACTACTCTTATCACTCAACACATTTGAAAATTAATGGACCCATTTTGTTCTCTAATTAGAGCTCCTTCTTCAGTTAAAAAATTACCTGCAGTTATGGATTATTTAACACAATGCAGGGCAAAGTCCAAGATCAAGATGATTCGACAAATGAGGAATCACAGAAGATTGTGGCACTGGAAGCTGCACTAAGAGACACCAAGATGGTCAGTTGCATGCAATGATACATTTTTATGCTTCTTGTTTCTAACAATCGAAAGCTTAATACAATCAAATGTTAATGATTCTTGCATCTTAGAAAATTGAAGCATTGGAAGTAGCACTGAAGAAGACAAAGGCGGTGAGTTTCGAAACATACATACATACTCATTGTTTGTTGCCTACAAGCTATAAATGAATTCTTTTCAATCCTCTCTTTGCTTTCCCCTCACAGGTCTTGAATGGACTTGCGCAGCATATAGAAGAACTGAAAATTTGAACCAATTACATTGACAGGTATAAGCAGAGATAAATGGTTTGATTTTGATATATATCACTATTGAAAGTTGCAGGGAATGCTGACCTATCTTATCCTGTTGCAGTCTTGCAGAATCCATATTCGACTACTGCACCTTCAAATCATGTTAAGCTTCCATTATATGTGAATCATTGAATTTCACTATCATGCAAATCTGTTGTGTTGATAATTCAATTTTCAGATATCTCCGGTACTCAACATTCAGATTTTAGAATTTGGAAGGCATTGTATGTGATTCTTGCTTGGTGGGTGAAAAAGTATTTAGTTGGATCTTTTTTGTTCTCTAAATCTGAATGCAGCAATAGAGATCCTCTTTTACATTATTATATGTGAAAATCATGGTTCCCAGGCTTTTTATTAGATGCGTATTATCTTTCCTGAAACTATGGAGACAAATATCAGCATTTTAGTTTACATTTTGAATTGAATATATAAAACCCAAATAAATAACCCAAATAACGTAGTAAGTGAGTTTCCATCACCACACACAACATGAGATAATGTGGTTAATGAAAATGTGTAATACTGGACAATCAAAAAATTCATCACAAAATTCATCACAAAATTCAATCCAAATGATGTGGTAAGTGAGTTGTCATCATCACCAGGGAACTGAAAATCGATACATATACCGAAATATCCACCGATATATTCATATTTTGGAGGTACCGATATCGAAACAGGCAAATATCCAATGTCCTGCAGAATATCCGTAAAAAAAATTCGATATTCTCGAAATATCCCGATATTCTCGAAATTTTACGAATTTCACCCCGAAAGTACATGGATATTTTGCATATTAGTAAAAAAAAAAATTAATCTTAAACAATGAAATTATTGTTAAAATAATTTATACTGAAAATTATTTTAGGAGAAACATTAACAAATTTATAAAAAAATTTAATATAATAGTTAATAGTAAAATTATTAAGGACTTGAAGTAAAATTGGACAAAGAATCAAAAAGTGGATATGTAAAATATGTAAAACTTTGTGAAAGCAATAAAAATATGTTCGGGACTCAAATGTGTAAAACTAATTCCAAATAATATTAAATGATTACAATCAATTTATAAATCTATAGAATTGGTTTTTTTGTAACTTTGTGCCTACATTCCAAATAAAGGAATATCAAAAGTGTTTGTGCAAAACGTGTAAAAATCCACAATTGTTTCTATCGCAAATGAGGGAGGTTTGTAAAAGGGAGATAGTGCGACCTGGTGCAACTCGATTTGCGACTAATCATATTGCTCTTGATAGTCTTTTGAAAAAAAAAAGGCAAATTTAAACAATTATTTACCAATAATGCATGAGCTTCAAATCGATTGAGTAGAACAACAAATGGAAAAGGAATAGAACGTTGTATTTTAGATTTAGAGTTTTGAGATAATGTGGCTTCTGTAGTTAAAATATATGAGCCAATGTACCATGTTATGAGATTGGTTGATACAGAAGCTGTACCCACTATGCCTATCGTGTATGAGTTAATGTGTGTTATGCAGTAAAACAACAAAGATGGAGTAAATAGTTTCTAAACATTATATCATCATCATCTTCTGCATGTGAAAGAAATTGGTTCACATTTGCTTTATTCCACACAAAACAAAGGAACCGTCTTGCCTATTCTAAGATTGAACTACTTGTTTATTGTTATTACAATATGAAGTTGAAACTTAGAGATATAGCAGCTGAAAAAGATAAAGTAAATGAAACTGATTTTATGGATCTACTTCAAGTAATCGTTGAAGCAGGAGATGATAATGATGATCCTATTTTTGATTGGGTTAGACCTACCTCCTTGAATGATGATGAGGGAAATCCTGATCCACATATTGTTTCTCACGCTCGAGACATAGGAATAGATGTTGAACAAGTGATTAGAGAAGAAGTTGGTGTAGATCATGGAGTTATTATTTCCAACTCTTCCGATGACCAACATACCTCTGATGGAAATAGTGGAGGAAAAGATGATAGAGATAATGGGGATGGTGGGGATGAGGCAAGAGGTTGGGATTCTGATGCAGGAGGTTAGAATGATGGTGCAACAAGTTGGGATGTTCGTGCCGGAGGTTGGGATGCTAGTGCAACATGTTGGAGTGCTAGTACGGCAGGTTGTGATGCTCATGCAGGTAATTTTGATCAAAATTGTGGTAGACAACATGGAGGAACAAGTCAAATTGATGAAGATTCTTTGACTATGACTCTCTCCTCAATGAGTATAGACACGAAAAATAGTTCTTTGGGTGATTCGCAGACAAGGTTAGGTTCTCATGTACCATATATTTGATAGTTATGGTGGTTGCAATATATTTGATTATCCTTTTTCATGAATGCCATATGCAATTCCTATGCATGTAGATCAACAATATCCATCAAGTTGGGTAAATCCAAACTACCCAATTCATGGATCAGTTGGAAGATATCAAGCAACATACACGTGACATATTAATAACTACCTATCCATCAAGTTGGGTAAATCCAAACTACCCAATTTTCGGATTGTCTAGTAGTAGTGTTTTGAATTTTGAGTTGGTCATCCTTTCTTCTTATTAAAAGAAAAATGAGCATATTATGCCAAAATATCCTATTTGAGGGTCTGAATTGCAAATATATCCTCTGATTTTTTTTTTTTGGCAAAATTGACCTAAAAGACTAAAATGCCCTTAATGATACATTCTTTTTCGATTGGAGAAATCACAAAATCAGTTGCCCACTTGCCATAGCCATCCCGATACCACCCAACCATGAGCTTCATCGTCGCCGTCAAGCCTTCTGGTAGCCGTCGCAGAGTTGTCCCCGTCCGTCCGATTTGTAGCCGTCGCGCCGCCCCGTCGTTTCCGTTTCCAAGCCGCGCGTCTAATATACTCGACGAAACGGCCAACATCGTCTCCGAGTCGTCCTCACCGTCCTTTCGTCTGCTGCCGGCTGCAGGCCCACCGCACCACCGCACTCATACCCGGTTCTTCATTTCACAATAATAGTTGAAAAAGGTTAGTTAGTTGAAATTGAAACTGTTGGAAGTTTGATTTTGTTGAAATTGTTACCTTTTGAGTTTAATTTGAAATCGAAAAAACTAAGCTTAAACAAGTATCGGGTCACCCAAGAATGCTTGGGATTGTCTGACCCGAAGCATTCTATACTACGCAAATGGCCAACCCAAAGCACAAGTTTGTGCTTGGGGTCGATCATGATTCCGAGATTTTTTGGTACCTCCATCTTTTTGCTATTTAATTTTGTTTGTTTGTTTGTTTTTTTTTTTTTTTGTGATTTTTAATTTTCGATATTAATACGTTAGTTTCAAATATAATTAAAGAAGGTATTTATTTAGGTACTCATATGGTTCGAAAGAAAATACGTGAGTCACTCAATTAAGGAAGTAGATCGACCTCTATCTCGAGTCAGTGGATACTGCAATTGGGAGAGTATTAGACTTATTAAATAGCATCTTTCACCAAAACAACTCGATTTGTTTAGGGCAACATGTTTTGGTCATTTTTTTAGATGCAAGTGATATGATATTGTCGGGACAGTTGTCACCAAATCTTGCTTAGGAGTGTCATGTAATGGATGCCGATGACATGCCATTGGCTTTGTGGTTCTGTGTTGGAAACGGGGTAATAAGATTTAGTGCAGTAGAGTTTTGTTTGGTTACTGAGCTTACCTTTAGAGATTACTCTCGATCACCATTAGAGATTGCCAAACACTTGGATGAAAGGCTATGTCGATCCTACTTTCAGGATAATAAAGTTCTTATAAAAATGTTTGCTGACTGGTTTAGGAATCTTGATCCAAATAATAAGGTTAGTGATGATGACATTGTGAGGTTAGTGATGATGACATGGTGACATTGGTTTTGTACTTTTTTTGGAGATGATCTTGGTTGGCAAGGACAATAGGAATGCCATTCAATATTGGGTATTACAGTTCGTGGATGACTTGGATGACTTGGATGATTTTAATAAGTTTCAATAGGGGTCATTCATATACACTAGAACATTTAACTCCCTTTCTCCTTGTCTTGTTAGCTGTGATGACAAGTTCAAGGTGTGTCTCGAGTCTCCAGCGAAGCGGAAAATAGAGAGGTACAACATTTATGGGTTTGTCACAGCCTTCCAGGTGATGTGTGATACTTGATGATTTTATTTAAATTTTGTAATGACATCATGCATGTTTCCAATTAACTTAACTCATTTTTATCATTATCAGGTTTGGGCAATTGAAGCAATATCCAAATGGGCCATGCTTAACCATACCTCAATGTGAACAATGTCACCCCTGGAATTTTAAATTGGAAATGCATAGGGATTCCCTTCCCTCATACATAGAGTTATATGATAACATGTTTAAGTATAAAAATGTAAGCATGCATTATTGTTGTTTACATTAAAATAACTTTATTTTATTTGTTAAATTAGATTTATTTTATCTTTCAGATCACCATCTACAAAATTCTTGCCCCCTTCGATGAAGAAGCATGGAAACCCTATTGGGTGGGTATCGATCAAAGTCGATTTCCAATTGATCTGGTGACTGTATCATCAAAGGAGTACGATTGTGGCATTGATGATAATGTTCAGAATGATGTTGAGGATAATGTTCTTGACAATGTTGAGACGTGAGAGGGATGCTAAACGGAAATTTGGTGACGGTGGAGATCATATACGACATTCACAGGTTAGTGGTGACATGAAAAACGGGGTTAATCCCACAACAGTTAAAATATACCGAGTTGGAAGTAAGAAGAAAGAATGGAAGAGATTGAAGGAGCTAGAAATATGATTGGAGAAGATGCAAACACAACAAGATGAGTGTTGGCATAAAGTACATGGCGAGATGACTTCTATGAAATGTTCACTAATGAACGAGATGCGTATAGGATTCCTTCGGTTAACCGAGCTTATATGCAAGTCAAATAATGAAAAGGTAAATTGGGATTCAAATGCCGTAATGAACATTACACATTATGGATTAATTATTACTAGTTTCTGACTATTTGTATGAAATTGAATGCAGACATGCAATATGTGGCTACTGATTTTGTTGACGTCGATTTCTAGATGAATGGAAAAAGTCAACAATGATCGAATTTTAGCTGTGATTTCAAAGAGAGAGAGAAGGAAAAAGTAATCGAACGCAAGTTTTATGTGGTAAAACTTCGATGACCAGAAAAACGTCCACGGGTGGCTGAATAATCAACCGAGCCAAAATCCACTATTGAAAAGATTTACAACCCTCGATCTCTTTTTTTCCTCTCTGTATTTTTTTATATTTTTGTGTCTATACTTATGACGAGATTATGGGTCTATTTATATGTTTATAGAACCCTAATCCTTTTTGTACAAGTAATAAAAGATCTTTGTATTTAACTATGATTTGTTACTTGTTTGAAGTAGTCTGTCTTCTTTCCTATTTCGGAGATTTGTATTGAGATCGAATGAGACTCGAGTGATGTAGTCTAGTTAGGACTTATTTCCTTATAAAAGCGTAGTCTTTTTGAAGAAATAAAATTATTGCCTGATTTAGAACCCTTTCTGTTTGGTATTTTACTCTTCTTGGAATTCCTCTTTGATATGAATATCTTCGCGTATTTTAACGACTTGACTCATGTGAGCTACGCGTTAGGCTTTTTTATTCTGTTTTCCTCATGTTTGTCCTGAGTAGAACACGATATTAGCTGGTCCCGAATGATGTCATCTGATCCCGAGTAGTATATGACGTCAGTTGACCCCGAGTATGTTTTGTTCAATACTTGTTTACTCGGACTTCTCTTTTTTGGTGATGTCTTCCAAGATATTTTCTGAATGCATATTCGGATATCCACCTGACAATTTTATCCTACTTGTCAATGACGTGTACGTCTGATAAAATTTACATACGACAATACCCCCTTAAAATATTTTTACCGAATAGGGTTTCGTTCCGGGCAAAAGTATTTTAATCAACCATTCAAGTTTTTTGACTCTGTAACTTCAGGGTAAATGTCTTGTCATAATGACGTGTCTTAATGATGGTCCTGTAAATTCAATTTGCTTCTTCACGCGAGATCTCAATGATTACGACGTTTTAGAGTACTGACTGCTTTTAGCCAGTTCTTCTCTTAACACGTGTACTCTACCGCTTCGTTTCTCGATGCCATTTATGAGAAACGACCTACGCGTCTCCTAGTGCGCCGCCTACGTCATCAAATCTTGTCATTAATTTTTCTTGCCTTGAGACCCTAGGGTTTCGTGCTATTACCCCTTTAAATTCTCCTCTAAGGAATTGCGTTGGTTCATTCTCATAGACTCAAACCAGAAGCTTTTCCAACCCAAATTTCATTACGCAGAATAGTCGCTATTCTCTGTTGAAGATTTTGCATCAGATTTCTTCATTCAAAGTTAGTTTTAATGAATCCGACTTCCCGTCATCGACTTTTTACTATAGCTCTCGAGGCGCTTGATCTTGGGGATTTTCAACTGGTATCTTGCGCTCCAAGATTATTGGGAGAAATCCCCCCAGACGAACCTCATTTTTTAAAAGTCGACGTTTCTAGGCTTTACCCTAACGTAACATTATAGTTCTGTATCCAGTTCTGATTCTGATTCATCTAGTTCTGAATCTGTCGTTTCTAATCACAGGGTACCACTTCGATCAAGGAATGGAAAACATCAAAGTAAAAGCGAAGATCACAAGTACAACTCGGGCAGCGTCCGAATCAGGTAGCAGATTATTAACAAGCAGGACGTTGAATAGGAGTTTAGAAAATCTCGTCTTTCCTTCTCTGTTGATCGCCCGAGTGGGTTTGACGCCGAACCGAACGTGGTCTGGATAGAAGAGATCGGAAAATATCGTGCCCGATTCGATTTGGATAATTCGGTTATTCTGGTTCCTGCTTGTGATAGAGCTGCGTGGAACCCTCCCCCGAGCATGGTGGCCATCTATGGGTCCATACTTTATTGTGGCGTTACTCTTCTTTTGCAACCGTTCATTGCCTGATTTCTGGCTGAAGTGGGGATCGCTCTGGCTCAATTGGCCCCGAATAGCTATAAGATCTTGATGTGCATGTGGCACATGTAGAGCCGAATGAACCTGTCGCCGCCTTCCCCGAATGAAATCAGGCACTTCTACACGCTAAGGTAATCTGGTAAGACAGGGACCTATTTCCTCATATCTAATTCGTCTGATTGTTGGGTCCCCAAGGGGACAAAGGTGAATCGAGGAGTTGACACCTCTGATGAAACCAAGAAGAGGGGCTTCGTATAGGGATTTCCTTCGTCCAACAAGTACGGGAAGAACAGTTGTTTTTTTATCGGAGGGAATCTAGGTCTTGAAGTCACTCTCTCGGTTGGGGAAACTCGGAAGGTGTTGAAAGTTCCTCGTTTTTTCTGTTCCCCCGAGGTATGGAACAAAACTTGCTCGGGCAGCAGTTTGTACTCTGGAGAAGAGGAGCAGAACTTATCTTTTCAATGAGAAAAAGATGATAGAACTCGGCTTCTTCAACCAGATTTCAGGCTATCGCAGGCGATGTATGTGATCTTTATATACTCCTTTATGTATATATATATGCTGACGCGATTCCCATTTTTCTTCTAAGTGTATGATTCGGACATAGTCTGCGACCTTCAATCTCGTCAAGTATTCTTCAAGCGAGCCAAAAAGAAGTTTCTCGTCAGAGAGAAGAAGGCGTTGCCCCACCTAAGTCAGATGGGGACCCTGATGAGGCTGACGAGCAGATTCTCGAAAATGTCCCCGAGAAAGTCATCTGGCTGACCGTAAGGGAGTCAAGTGGCCCGAGTGGCCATACTCAGGAGTTGCCTGTCGACGGAGGGAGTCAGAGTGATAGTCTTGGTGAGAGGCCTGATGGATCGAGCTCCCCGATTGCAGTCCTTACTGAGCGGACGGACGCCGGTGATGGAGGTAAAACCTCTAAGGGACAAGTAAATACAGATCCCGACTTTTTTGAATCTTTTCGGGAGGATGTTCAGAAAGATCCCTCAGATGATCTCGGCTTTCATCGCTCTCGGGCTGAGAAAAGGAAGGCGGTCGATTCTCCTGCTCGCCCTCACAAGGTTCCTCGGGTGGTTTCATTCATCGATTCCAGTGATGAAGACACTAGAGCTGAGATTCCCCCGAGTATTAATATTGAAGCATCGGTGGGTACGGAGACTTTGGACCCGATCAGGGGCTATTTCCTCCCCGAGGTTGAAGATGACAGAGCTGAACCCTCGGGAGGCTCTTCATATCCTTCCACTGAGGATCTGTTGTGGGCGATGTCATCCGATCGGGCTTTCATCAGGGATGATCGCTGGAGCTGTTTTCGGGATGGCTCTTTAACGGAGCGTCTTCAGAATATTTTCAACGGCGCATCTTATGTAAGTTATTCCTAATTCTTCAATCGTCTTGCTTGTTCGCCAGTTTTTTTAATTAAAATCCTTTGTAGATGGTAGCCGAGTTCGCTGAGCTGGTTCAGACGCAGCAACATCAGGATGATTGAATAAGGTGTCTTGAGGCTCAGCTGAAGGAAAGTGAGGACAGCCGTGCTTGGGTTGAGGTGGCTTATCAAAAAAAGGTGGGCTCTGCCCAAGTGTTTGCCGACCACTGTTTGGCGAAATAAATGGAGGCCGAGGAAAGGGCTTATTTGGCAGAAGAGAAGGCTATGTCACTTCAAAACTTGTTGTCTTCTGTCCAGGAGTCAATGCTTAAGGCCGAGCAGGAAGCGGAGCAGTCCAAGTCGGCATATGAACAGAAGATCGAAGACTTGGAACGCCAAGCTTTGACAGTCGAGTCTCTATCTAAAGAGGTCAAGCTGGAACTTGAAGTACATGGGGTTGATCGTTTTAAAAGATCCCCTGCTTACGACGCTCTTCTCCTTGGGGAATTTCAGCGAGGACTAGTTTCAGATGGCGAGTTTTTCAAGGTCAAGAATCGGGCAACTGAAAAAGCCCGAGCCAACTGGGAACTGTCAATCAAGAATCACGTGGATCGGTCTCTGGAATCTCTTCGGGTTCAGATGAAGGAGTGGAGAGCTTATTGCCGTAGTCGAGGCAAAGAGCCTCATCCCATGCATTTGGAGGTTCCATCCGAGCACTCCCTCTCGACCTTTTAATGCCAGTCAGGAGTCGGTCGTGGAAGGTGTGGTGTCTGATGTCGGACCGATCCCGGAAGAAGATTACAGTAAATGGATGGATGGATGATTCAGTCGACACGGTTGCTTGGCCTTCCAATGAAAGTTTGCTCCGCGAATACGAAATGGTGCCCGACCCGAGCATCGGCAAGAGTTCTAAATCCTCCTGACTGATTTTGTAGAAATTCATTTTGTAGAGAATTCTTTGTAACGATTCTTTGTAACAATTCTTTAGTTCTTTGTAACAATTCTTTGTAAAGATTATTAAAGAAATTCCGAGTTAACTCTAATTCTGAAAACCGAGTGGTCTGATCTGATTTATTGCTCTAGGAATTTCACCGAGTCTTCATTAACTTGATTCTATTGTTGTCGAGTATCTTATTAAACTGACTATTGTAATCTTTAAGTCAAGTATCTTATTAAACTGACTATTTCTGATGTTCGGGTAACTTCACCAAGTATCTTATTAAACTTGTTTCGTTACCCGGATAATTTTTAGCGCCAAGTATCTTATTAAACTGGCTAATATTATTAACTGAGTCATCTTAAAACATGCAAGTAAATTTGTACTTAGTGTTTCATACTCGGTTGCTACCCGAACATTACATCAAGGCTCATCATGATCATATGTTCGAGTCCTTACACATTACCGAAGATGTCTCCCTAGTTTTTCTGTGCAAGGGTTTGCCGATTTGTTAAGCTTTTAGAACCGCTTAACACAGCTACGCATTTCACCGAAAAAAAATTTGATAGCGTCTCGAGCTTTTCTTCCAGAATCTGGTGCATCGGGTTTGCCTTTTTGCTAAGGTCAATTGACCTTGCTCGGTTGGCATGCTCTTTCGAGCTTCTCCGCCCATTCGGGAATCAATAGTCCCGAGTATTGTATTTGCATGTTCTTATTATCATACTTGTCTTTCATATGTTCTTATTATTATATGCTTTATTTTTCAGAAATCCTAAGTTTGATTTTTATTTATAACTGCAAAACCAACAAAGATTTAAGTTCCAAAGCTAATATTTAACCTAACTAAAATTGTCCTGACTAGAAAAAGAAAACAAAAAAAATAATTTAAGGATAGAAAATTTTCAGATATTGGGCATCATGATCGGGGTAAAACCCCTCCATTGGGTAGTGCAATCCAATATGCTCTATGGCCAGCTATTCCTTCGATTTTGTACAGGTCTTCCCACTTATCAACCAGAGAACCTGCAACTTTAATTTTTGTATTCAATGACACCTTCCTGAGTACCAGGTCTTCTAGTTGGAATTTCCTGACCCGAACATGAGAGTTGTAGTGGCGAGCTACTATTTGCTGATATACCATATTTCGTATTCGGGATTTCTCCCTTTTCTCTTCTAGTTAGACTAGACTTTGTAATAGCATATCAATATTTTGTTCTTCACTATATAGCCTGACACGTGGTGATGCATATGACGTTTCTATGGGGATAACAACTTCTGTTCCAAACGCTAAAGTGAATGGAGTCTCTCCTATTCTTGCTGTCGTCCGATACGCCCACAATACTTCGGGAAGTATTTCAATCCAACTTCCTTTCTTAGCATCCAGCTTTGCTTTGAGCGTATCTTGATGATTTTGTTTACTGCTTCAGTCTGCCCGTTTGTTTGAGGATGGGCAGGTGTGGCATAGTAATTGGCAATTTGGTACTCCTTGCACAGCTGTCCGAATTTCGGGTTATCAAACTGGGTGCCGTTATCAGTGACGATAGTGTTTGGGACTCCAAACCTGTAGATTATATTCTTTTTCATGAAATTTGTGGTATTTACGTTTGTGATGTGCACTAATGCTTCAGCTTCTGCCCACTTCGTGAAGCAGTCAACGGCTACTATGGCATACTTCGCTCCACCCCTTATCCCAGCTGACATTGGGCCAATTAAATCCAAACCCCACATAGCAAATGACCATGGGGATGTGAGGTTTCTGAGTTGTTCAGGGGGTTGCCGGATATCATTAGCAATCATTTGGCAAGTATTGCAACTCCCCGAACATCGTTGTGCACTGAGAATAAAGTAGGCCAATAATAAACTTGCCTGAGTACCTTGTGTGTTAAACTTTTACCCCCAGTATGGTTTTCGCAAACTCCCCCGTGGATTTCCTGTAATATCTGACATGCATCTTCCTCTGACACACATCTTTGAAGTGTTTCGGAAAACCCCCTTCTGTATAGTTCTCCTCCGACCAATGTGTACCTTGTTGATCGATACCTGATACGTTTTGCTTGTAGGGGATCTTCCGGGAGTATGCCTTCTTCCAGGAACCTTCTCAGTTGGGTCATCCAACCTTCTGACGGTGTTCAAATTTCTGAAATTTCAAAATTTTTTGGTTCATCCGTGCTCGGTTTGAGGAGATGTGCAACCAGAATAATTTTTGGAGGAGCTGTCTTGCAATGTCACGATAGGCTATCATGCCTTCATCCCTAGCTTAGTATTCGTTCTGGACTTGGTTGAAAACTACATGTGAATCGCTAAATGTCTCGACTTCATCGGCCCCGAGAGCTATGCAGACTCTGAGTCCAGCTAGTAACGCTTCGTACTCGGCTTGATTATTGGTTGCTTTGAAGTCAAACCTCATGGCGCATTCGACATCATCTCCTTATGAAGTGCATACTACGATTCCTTCCTTGCTGCCGTGAGTGTTTGAAGAGCCATCAATATACAATTTCCATGGGAAATGTTTTCCCAACATTTTTTTTGCTTCCAGGTTTGGCTTTGTGAATTCTGCTATAAAATCTGCCACTGCTTGCCCGTTGAGGGATGTCCTGGGGACGTAGTGGATATCGAATTCACTTAGCTCGATTGCCTATTTGGTTAGTCTTCCTGGAATCTCTGGCTTCTATAAAATTTGCTTCAATGGGCAGTCGGTGAGAACCTGGATTGTATGAGCCTGAAAGTATGGCCTTAGCTTCCTTGCAGCTGAAACCAATGCTAGGGCCATTTTTTCTGCCTGTGAATACCTGGTCTCGGCGGGTAAAAGCGCCTTGCTGGTATAATACACTGGTTTCTGTACTCCATCTTTTGTTCTGACTAGGACTGAGCTTGCTGCTAGTTCTGTAATTGATAAGTATAAATGGAGTGTCTCTCCCAGTTGTGGTTTCGAAAGGATGGGAGCATGCTCTAAGTACTCTTTGATTTTAAGAATGCCTGTTCGCACTCTTCATTCCATTCGAGTCCTTTTCCTTTTTTGATTAATTTGAAAAAGGGTGCGCATCTATCTGTGGCCTTTAAGATGAATCTACCTAAGGAGGCTAAGCATCCTGTTAGGCATTGTACTTCTTTTAGTGTCCTTGGTGAAGTCATTTTCTACAAGGCTTGGTTTTTTCAAGATTGACTTCGATTCCCCTTTTGTGAACTTGGAAACCTAGGAACCTTCCTGAAGGAACTCTAAATATACACTTGTTCGGATTTAGCTTCATTTGCTATCTCCTCAAAATATCAAATGTCTCTCGTAGGTCTGAGGTATGCTTGTCTACCGAGATGTTCTTGGTCAGCATGTCATCAATATATACTTCCATGTTTCTTCCTATTTGTCGTGCGAAGATTCTGTTGACCAACCTTTGATATGTTACCCCTGCATTTTTTAATCCGAAGGGCATCACTGTGTAACAGTACAAGCCCTGATCGGTTGTGAACGTTGTTTTTTCTTCGTCAGCCTTGTTCATCCGGATTTGGTTATATCCTGAGTAGGCGTCCATGAAACTGAGCAATTCATGGCCTGATGTAGCATCCACCAGCTGGTCTATCCTTGGGAGTGGGAAACTGTCTTTTGGGCATACTTTATTCAAATCTGTGAAATCTACGTACATTCTCCATTATCCATTTTTCTTTTGGACGAGGACTACATTAGCTACCCATTGGGGGTAGTTGATCTCTCTAATCGACCCTACAGCGAGTAGCTTTTCCACTTCTGGTTTGATTGTCTGACTTCTCTCGAGATTGAATGACCTTCTCTTTTGTATCACTGGTTTTGCATTCGGGTCTACCGCGAGATGATGAGATATTATTCGGGCGTCTATCCCGACCATGTCTTCATGACTCAAGGCGAACACATCCTTGTATTCTTTAAGCAGATCAATGAGGCTTTGTTTGACTTTTCCTTCCAGATTGGCTCCGATATTGATTTTCTTATCTAGTTCATCTTCTTTCAAGATAATTTCTTCTACCGGTTCATTTTTGGACTCATTCGACTCTTCTCTTGGATCAAATTCGAATGACAGTAACTCTTTGTTCTGACTCCGTTGCGTTATAGTGCATACCTGTTCACTATCAGTTTTGTCTTTGTATACTGACAGGTTAGCTCTTCGGGCCATCTCTTGGGATCCCTTGATTACACCAACCCCCTGTTCAATCGGGAACTTGATCATCAATGCATAAGTGGTTGTTACGGCCTTAGTTTTATTTAAGAATGGCCGACCCAACAACGCATTATACGGCCAATTGTCTAAGTCTACCACCACGAAGTCGAGCAATACAGTTCTCTGACAAAGTGCCACTCCAATCTTTACGGGTAGCTTTACCGTTCCGAGTGACCTGACCTCAATTCCTCCGAATCCTCTGAATGAAGTATGGAAAGGTTGTAGATCCTTTCGGTTCAACCTGAGTTGATCGTAGACTGCTACATTGAGAATGTCTGCCGAACTTCCATTATCTATCAGGATTCTCCTTACTTCCCGGTGACCAATCCGAGCACTTATGACCAGGGTGTCATTTGGCCGAACATCGACCCCATGTGAGTCTACTTCTATGAATATTATTGGGTCCCATCCTTCCTTTACCCTTTTTGGGTCTGGCTCGACAGGGTTCACGTCAAAGTTATATCTTGCCTCCACTGCTTCTCTGATTTCCTGCGTTCGCTCTCGGTTACTTCTCCTAGTAGATGGTCCTCCAAAGATTGTTTGTATTACTTCATTAGCCTCTGGGCTGGCCCTTTGATTTCGACCAGAGCTGTGATCGGCCCTGGTCTCTTTCTTTGTTTCTGACTTATCATCCTTTTTCAAGATTACATCCTGAAGGTGTCCCTCCCGAATGAGGGTTTCTATGCAATCTCTGAACTGGTAACATTTGGAAGTCTCATGACCGGTTTCCTTGTGAAATCTGCAATATTTGGTTGTATCTCGCTGAGCAAACTGAGACTGTCGGCGTGGTTCTTTTACCAGATTTTTCTCTTCCAGTATGGCCAGAATTTCCTCCTGCTTTTTCCAAAATGGGGTGTAGTTGGCGTATCTATCTCGAAATTTCTCCGTGGTCTGTTCGGCGTTACGCCCGTTTCCCCAGTCCTTGCTTTTTTCTTTATTGTTTCCTTTCTGTTTTCCCTTTTGGTTCTGCACCTTGGACTCAGCGTTTTTTTTGGGTTTTCCTCCATGCATATAGCATCCTCCCGTGGCTAATTCTTCTTCTTCGGCTAGTGCATATCCTCTCATGCCCATCATATCTGAATATCTGGTTAGACAGGCTCTTCTTAAGTCGAAAGATAGTCGTTCATTCTGTAGATTGTTGATGAATGCAACAATTATCGTTTCGTCGTTTGCACTGCCGATTTCTGATACTGCTTGACCGAACCTCCCAAGGTATTTCTTCAACGACTCATCTTTTCCTTGTTTTATTTGAGAAAGGTAAGCCACTGATTTTTTCCTGTGAATGTTACTCAGAAATTGCCTTGAGAAACTCCTACTTAGTTCACTGAAGCTTTCGATGCTTGCTGGGGGCAATCTCCCGAACCATCTTGAGCTCATGTCTCCTAGAGTTTGTGGAAAGTTGAGGCATAGTAAGGGATCGTTGTGGGCAGACTGGGCCATAGCACTTTTATAGCGTCTGATGTGTTCTTTAGGGTCTGTATCCTTCTTGAACTTCTCCACGTGCAGCATCATGAACCTTTATGGGAATGAAGTCCATAAGATTTTCCTAGTGAATGGATTGTCAGAATCTTCGTCAGATAAATCGTTGTACCCATAACGTCTGACCAGTGCGTCCATTTGTTGCCTATTGTTTTCGACTTCTCGAGTTAGGCTCTGAATTATGACATCTCTGTCTCCCACTGAACTTCCATATGGTTAAACCGCTAGGTGATTGTCATTTCTCTCTCTGGCTCTTCACTTTGATACCGAGTTTCACGGGTTGATTCTTGCAGGCGTACGGTTCCATGATGACGCTTGCGATGGTGCCGATCGCTATCTTCTGATGACGATCGATCCTTGTGCTGGTCATGTTTGCGGTGTTTTGCATGGGCTGTTTGATCATGGTTCTGCTTCTGGCGTGGTGTTTCACGTCCAGCCTGATTAATTGGAGCAGAGTTCCTTCTGGCTTCCGGTGTATTTAGTTCTGGCCCTACTACAACCGAACGAAGCCTTACAGGTGGGAGGTTAGGAGGTTAGGAGGTTGCGCTTCTTCTGTAACCAGTAGATCAACCCCTTCCTTTGCTGCGTCTGCCACCAACTGTTGCAGCGCCTCGCGGAAGCTTCGCATTAGGTCTTCGCTGGTCTGAGGGATTTGTTGAATCCCTGCCAGGGATGTTGGTTGGTTGGTTATGGCGAGATCTCGTGAACTACTGCCATTATGGACATTATCTGGAGATCTTTGGACATCTCCATAACTGTTTCTGCTTCCCGTCATTACTTTTAATTAAATCGGAGGTTCACCCCCTCCTTCTAGCGCCAATTGTTGACGGTCAATTTCTGAATGAATGGAAAAAGTCAACAAGGATCGGATTTTAGCTGTGATTTCAAAGAGAGAGAGAAGGAGAAAGTAATCGGGCGTAAGTTTTACGTGGTAAAACTCCGATGACCGAAGAAACGTCCACGGGTGGCTGAATAATCAACCAAGCCAAAATCCACTATTGAAAAGATTTACAACCCTCGATCTCTCTTTTTTCTCTATGTATTTTTCTATATTTTTCTGTGTCTATATTTGTGACGAGATTATGAGTCTATTTATATGTTCATAGAACCCTAATCCTCTTTGTACAAGTAATAAAAGATCTTTGTATTTAACTATGATTGGTTACTTGTTTGAAGTAGTATGTCTTCTTTCCTATTTCGAAGATTTGTATTGAGATCGAATGGGACTCTAGTGATGTAGTCCAGTTAGGACTTATTTCCTTATAAAAGAGTAGTCTTTTTGAAGAAATAAAATTGTTGCCTGATTTAGAACCCTTTCTGTTTGGTATTCTACTCTTCTTGGAATTCCTCTTTGATATGGATATCTTCGTGTATTTTAACAACTCGACTCGTGTGAGCTACACGCTGAGCTTTTTTATTCAATTTTCTTCATGTTTGTCACGAGTAGAACACGATATTAGCTGGTCCCGAATGACGTCATCTGATCCCGAGTAGAAAATGTCATCAACTAGCCCTGCATCTTTAACTGACCCCGAGTAGTATATGACATCAGTTGACCCCGAGTATGTTTTGTTCAATACCTGTTTACTCAGGCTTCTCTTCTTTGGTGATGTCTTGCAAGATATTTTCTGAATGCATATTCACATGTCCACCTGACAATTTTATCCTCCTTGTCAATGACGTGTACGTCTGATAAAATTTACATACGACAGATTTAATAAACTTGACTCAAGATGACAACATTCAATTTGAATCATTTACAATTCACCGTGTTCTACAGTCTCCCGAATTGAGCAAGTTAATTCGGAACCAAGATATGATGTTCAACAACTAATAAGGCCACCCAAGCTTACCATAAAAGTAACCATAGATCGAAAGCGGTCGACCTATATTGATATTGATCCCACGGCTAAGAGACCCAAGAAACTCAAAATGCCAAATTTTGGTAGAGATAGCCTGTTAGATGAGGACGTTGCACGTTTAATGAACTCATGGATCAACGACAACAAGAACACTTGGTATGTGCTATTATGCTATTATGTACTCACAGATCAATTCTTGGTCTCATTTAAACATCATGTTTTTATTGTTGAAAATTCACAGTATGTATGCAAAACCTCATTGGTTTGAAATACTGATATCGGAAATTGGATGGTTAGATGGAGCTGTAAGTTATATTCTACAATTCATGATTTCTATTGTAAGCATCAATCATTTCGGTAACACATTTGTTTTTTTATAGCATATGGAGACATATTGTCGTCTCATTCGGCGGCGTGCATTTTTCATTCTTAAGTATACAACCACAACATTGTGTTACTGGATTACACAATTATGGTAATTCTATCTATTTATATTATGAAATCTATTCACTAATTCTAACTATAATTTACAAGTGTTCCAGATGAAAATTCAAGGCAGGTGGTCACTACATGTGCAAAGTACAAAACAGTTCAAGCATGAAACCTACAAATGGGACAATGAAATGACAGATTATGTGATCGGTAAGAAACTTGTGGAAGCATGGGAACATTGACGGAAAGCCAATGTTGTAAGTAATTTTAAATGTTAGCCAAATCTAATATTTTGCTATTACAATATTGTAGTTTAGATCATGGTCATTTGTTGCCATGTTTAGATTTTGTTTCCGACGAAAGTGAACGAAAATCATTGGGTTGCAATTGTCATCGACTTGAAAGAGCGGGTCATTAAAGTGTATGATTCATTCCCGTCAATCAATAGTGTAATGGAGATTACAGAGTCGATATCTTGTCTTAGAATGATGTTGTCATCTTTGTTGATGCATACAATGCCGGATATTTATACTAATGCTTCGCCATTTGTTGTACGAAGACATGAGAAAGACATTCCAAATCAAGAGAATAGGTTTACCACAAACGAACTTTTGTAATCTTTTACTACATTTCATAATTTAGTTATTTAACCGTGACTTATATCGAATATGTTTATTTATTTTTATAAAATAGGTCAGACCGTGGGATATTTGCTCTCAAGTTCCTGGAGTATTTGTGGGTCAGGAAACAGTTCGACTTTGAAGCAAATGATAGAGCAACATCGCAACTGAAATTTTTAAAAGTTCTAAACAAGTGCCATGTAATAATGCTGTTGAAGGTAACTTAGATAAAAATGATGGAAATTAACACGGTCATTTTGATTAATGAGATTTCTGTTGTAATCGTTGCGGTAATAGATGCGTGTGAAGTGAAATGTTGTGAGTTGAGAATTGTTATGAATATTGGAATAGTCTTGTTTGTAGGTATAAAATATAGTAAGGATTTGTTGAAAATACAAATATTACTTTGCCAAATTTCCATAAATCTGCAACTTGTTGCCTATCTCTTAATATATATATATATATATATATTCAAGTCAGTACGCACTGATATAAATTCGTTAGTGTGTTGGATATGAACCATTAGATTTACATATTTTGACTCAAAATGTATGTACTTATCAAAAAATTTCCAAAATAAATGGTTAACACGTAACGTACTTATATAAGTCATATCAGTGTGCACTAACTAGAACGGATTAATTATTTGAGTTGTATAACATTATTAATTATAATAAATTGTTATTTTTAAAATAATAATAATAACAATAATAATAATTAACTGTTAATTGTTTTTTGAAACTACTTAATTGTTAATTGCTAATTGTTTATATACTATATAAAAGTCAACCCTCTTGACGTCGTGAGAGAGCTTTGATATTAAATTCACCTATTCTTCTTCTTTCTTAATTCTATATTAATACCTATTTAATTGAAGTTTAATTGAATTACAATGAAATGTCACTCTAAATATATATATATATATATATAGTCATTTTTTGCTCGGTGCGTAGTTGCGTAATGATATATAACTTATATCATTACGTTGTATGTGGACCACTGATTATAGAGAAATTTTGACAAGTGCATACACTTTAAATTAAAGTATATAAATCTAATGGTCCACATCTAACACACTGATGAATTATATATATATATATATATATATAACGCTTTAATTTTCAATGACTTAATTAATTGAAGTAAATTGATTGGGCATTAAGTCATTATACTAAAAGGACCACAATCCAAAACTTAATATAACAATAACTTTAAAATACTTGAAATTTAAATGTTATGTCTCTTTAGTTCTTATTGTTTTCAACTAATATTTGTAATAGGCCCTTAATTTTGTCCCTTCTTTATCACCATTCCTTTTCCCGTCAATGTAATAAATTGAATACACAATTACCCATTATTCCATTAATTAGTGGTATTCATAAAGAATCATGAACTCAAGCAATATACGATTTATATGCCTATTTTAGTGTCTCGAAACATTCATAATTGAAAAAATAAATTAATTTAAAAACATAATTGAATCATAATCATATATAATAATATAAAATTAATCATATAATTAACTCTATATCTGTATGCCTTTCCATTTTCCGTTATATATATTTTTGTATTCCTCTCTTTTAACTATATATATATTTAATAGGTAGATATCATTCCTTCGACCATTCATAAAAATGTGCATTCTTTTTTATATAGGTAAATTCTTTTGATATTAGAGCATCTCCAATGCAAATATACATTTAGAGAAAATTGATTGCCACATATGATAGATAGTTAAAAAGTTAGAAAAACTATCTCCAATGCAATTATCTAAATTCAATATGGAGATGATATGACGAACAAAAAGTTAGAAATTATGGAGTTGAGTTTCTAATTGTAGAAACTCTCCTGGAAATGCTGACTAGGATTTCTAACCCATTCAACTAATAATATTAAAGCTCATTTAATTGTAAAATAAAAGATGAGAGAGAATGTAATAATTGTTTTATCATGATTGGTCATAAAATGGATGTATATTTGACTTTATATAATTGCATTGGAGATGTGAATTTGTATTTCTCTAATTTTTTTTCAAAAGTGGACCCATAATAAATAGAAATGCTGATGTGATACTATTTGGAAACTCAAAAATATATATTTACATTGAAAATGCTCTTATTTTGTTTTGTTTTTTTTTTCATTTTTTAAGGTATTCATACATGTATAATTGTTGTTCAATTTTATGTAGGTTGATATTGTTCAAGTATCCATTCATTGAAAAGTACATTCTTTTGTTTTTGCTTGTTTTTTCTTTTATATGTTTATATATACAAAATTCTACTATACTCCTTTACACTTCAGAGTTTTGAAGAAGAATGTGACTACTTATTGGTATGTATGCCCTAACATATAAACACCAATACTCAATAGCCCTTGAAATCATATATATTCTTTTAATTTTCTACTTAGTTATGAAACAACTCATATTCATGATTAAATTATGTACCGCTCATCGAATTTTGTTGGATGCATAATTGCAAGAATTAATGAATGTGGATCATGAATCAAAAGTTGAGGACGATATTCTTCTCATATTTCATAAAGGAGAGGTTAGAAGCTATGTAATTGAAGATTTTTATAGTTCTTAATGTTTTATTAGTTAGTGCTTTTTAATGAAATAGAAATCCTTTTGCTCCTTAGATGTGTTTCGAAATGAAATTGTAACCCATATGATATGCTATATATTTTGTTTGTCTATAATGGAATCCTTATTTACCACATGTGTTATTAAATTTTGGTACATGAAGTTATTGAATGTGTACGTTTGTTGACAACAGTGATAACTTTCCATTTGATGGCTTTTCATTTGCAACCAATGAATCTAAATTTAGGTATCTGAAGTTATTTTTATTATTTATTTTTTGGATAAATGTACGTGAAGTTATTGATCGTGAGTTCATAGCTGTTATGACTTTTCATTTTTTTTTCACCTTAAATATATCTTCTAATCTTCTTCCCTGTACATAAACTATCGATCAAATAGTATTCCATTATTCATGAGAATCGTTTCTCTTTTTTTCCCTTTGAACTATGTCTGAATTTGCACCTTATCTCTTATAAAAAAAAAATTCGCTATTACTATCGAAAATTGACAATGGTTAACTGTTTGTCATGGAAAATTACATTAAGAATCCCTTATTATATATATAATTGTATTAAATCGAAAACAATATAATAATACAACTCAAACACCCCTCTGACTAACTTTTAAAAATCAAATAGAAATAAATAGAAGTATATAAATATATAATAAAAAATAAATTTAAATGTGGAGATCCATATTGGATCCCCAGATTGGATCTCCAATATCCATTATTAAAATGGTATCCATATATCTCCACCTAAAAAATATAAAAACAAAAAAAAACAAAAAAAAACAAAAAGACAATTAAAATTAAAGAATTCTTTTTTGATTTGGTAGAGATCCACCGTCCATCACATGAGATGAATGATGGAGATCCAATTTGGATCTTCACCTAATAAATAAAATTAAAACTTTAAAAACAATTCACCTTCTCCATGAAACCAGGAAACCACTCAAAATAAATGATAGTCATCTCCATCGTCCATATCCATAGATTCCATAGATGGACGGTGGAGATTCAAGCTGGATTTCCACCATCTTATCTCCATTAATGGAGAACACCACCACCACCTCAACTATTCCCAGAAGTCCAGAAGACCATAACCACTTGAACCAAACCCAAAACACCACTACCAGCCACCAAACCCAGAACAAACCTATCAGGAATCCAAAAAACCACCAAATCAAAGAGAAAAAACAAACCCAATAGCCAATTCAAAACTCATAAAGCAAAAAAAAGTAAAAAAAATCCTAACCTTGAAATCTTATCTCCAAATCGAAACTGAAGTCCAAATCGAAACCAAACCCAAAATTTCCCACAAAATCTAGAACAATCGAACCTATAAATCACCATCGATTCTTTCTCTTCTCTCTCTCTCTCTAACACCACACAAACAACAAACTCCCATATTTCACCATCACTGAAACCAAACCCTCCACCTCCCAAGACAGAAACCAAACCCAGTAAACCCTAACCCTCTCACCAACTAAATCGGTACCGTGCCATAGGGAAATGGGGAAAAAGATAGATGAGAAACACAATTCACTATTTCACGCTGATCACCGTGAATAGAGAGCTCAGGAAGAGAGAGACGGGTTGACGAGAGAGAGAGAGAGATTTTTTGGTTTTTTGTGTGAGAGAGAGAGTGTTATAGAGGTTTATTCATTTTTAAAAAATATTTATTTTTTATGTTAATATTTTGTGAAATCTAATATTGATGAAGGATGTGTGTTTGGATATGGATTGATGAAGGTCTCTATTTGAATTTTTTTTATGGAATTTGATTGGATATTTGGATTTATTTTTTTTGTTTCTAGATTGAAGAATTTTTTTCATATAAAGAATATGTTTCGGAATTTTGAGGAAGAAATGAGTTTCATTTTTTCATTTAAATTTAATTTTTATTATATATATATATATATATATATATATATATATATATATATATTTATTTATTTCTATTTGATTTTTAAAATTTAGCCAGAGGGAGTTTGGGTTATATTATTATATTGTTTTCGGTTTGATACAATTGTGTATATAATAAGGGGCACTTAGTGCAATTTACCATGACAGAAAAATGGACGGTGTTTTTCAAAATTTTCATTTTTAACTCTGGTTTTGTTTTGTTTTTTTCTAAAATAAAATGAAAAACAGTTAACGAACGCATTTTCGAAATCGTTTTTAAAAAATAAAAACGAAAACGGACTGAAAAACAGTTACAGGACGGGGCCTTATACTCCGACTTCATTGTTTGTCAGTTGAGAATTTGCAGAATAATTCAATATAATGTTTCATATGAAACTAATTAGAATGATTTATTTATAAAGATCATAGTGCAGATCTGCAATTGTATTTGAGCTTCTGAAAATTGGAGAAGCGATACATATTAGGATTACTGATGTTGGGACAACATGAGATTTGCTTATGCGATTGTGACCATAATAAAAAGTTACAACTGTATTATTTTTTATTTAGAAGATTTTTTGTATTATTTTAATTATAATATTTTTCTTCATTAAAAAAAACTCTATATTTTCAATTGATATTTTACGATGCCTGCACATCGTGAATGCTGCAATCTAGTTTGCATCCGGCATGATGTGTAGGAACCGTAAAACGATATAATGTAATCGTTATCAAATTTATACTGTAATTTTATTTTCATTTGTATTCTTCTATTTTTTACTTTCAATGTTCTAATTTTTTTCAAACGTTTCTTATATCAATCTTTTCAACTTGAAATTGTGATTTTTTTTTCATTTTTGATCATTTTGTTTACAATTTATGTTATAAACAACTTGATTTTGTGAGAGAGGAATAAATAAAAATAAAAATAACATAAAATAACTATTCTTTTATTGAACTACTAATATAATATTAATATAATATAATGTAATATAATAGAAAGAAAACAAAAGCATTAAAAATCAGTTAATTACAGATTTCTACAATTACATTTGAAATATATAAAATAAAGTTTTCAACCACAAATTTAACAATTTATCAAAATTTCTAATTCAAATTATCAAAATCATTGCTTTACACTCTCTAAATTGATGTTCTAATGCAATCTCAAGTCTCTGACGAAATAAGACTGTAAAGAAGATCAAGTTAAACAAATCTACCGTAATTTAAAAATAATAATAAAATAAATAAGAATTGTATATATTAAAACCTATCTTATTAGTATAAATCCTTAGCAAGTGAGTGTAGCACATATAGATTTTGATAATTAAGTTTCAAGATTTAATTGTAAAAATAATTTATAAAAAAACATTTCATTATTATTACCTCTTTTTTACGTGATCATGTGACATTACGGCTTAATCTTTAAAACTGACTGACCAATCACCTAAGCAAGTAAGCATGTTGAATAAATATATCAACACTATAGTTTTAATTAAAACAGAAAAAAAAAGTTACATATAAATTATAAAAATACCAAAGTGATTTTGCGATGAGCAATACTTGAAATCGTTTCTTTGATTGTTCTGACCGACTTGAATTTGAAATTTTAAACAAGAAGTCAAACAGATATGATTCAGTACAAAACAAATAAGCGATATTACATAGAAAAAAACATGACAATGTGTTTCAATTTGTATTACATGAACTATACATAGATAAATAAAATAAAATACACAGACAATGTGTTACAATTTGTATTACATGATAATAATTAATTTATTCTTTTTGTATCACAATTTGTTTTCTAAAAAAAAAAAAAATAGATCAGTTTTTTATTTATTTGTTTACTATTTTGATACAATATGAGGTAATGATTTCCTATATTATTTGAGACTAAACACAAGATTTTAAAATTGTTGTTAAAATGTTTGTTGTTGTATTTTATAAAAGAGTAACATTATATGTTCTAACTTTTTTTTCAATTTTTGTCAAAGTGATGTTGCATGTGATATGTCAATATCATATCAGTCACCACATAATCTCATTATTTGTAAAAAGTTGACACCTTACATGCCACATCATTTGAGAAAAAAAATTAAAACATATAACATTACTGTTTATAAAATCAGTTTATGTGAAAAAGATTAGGAAATAATTTGGGACATCTAGCTTTACGCTTAATTTATTAGTTATTGTATCAAGATCATTTTATATTCCTTTTAAATAATTATGTTGATGCCAAAATGTGCAATATGATAAAGAAGACGATATCGGGAAAGTAAGTCATTTAGCTTTAATTGTTTTGACTTTTAAATCTCCTTCCGGTCTTAACATTTGAGATTATGAAAACCATAAAAGTAATGCATTAACATGAGATTCATTTATAAACATATAACTATCTTATTTTTAATTATTTTAAATACAGTACAATATCTTTCATCATAAGAAAAATCTATAAATATTATATATACATTAAATTTTATCTTACCCTCACAACATGCATGCTATAAACTAGTAATCTATAAAAGTCAAACATGACGCCGTGAGGTAGCTTTATATGTAATTGTATTCATTTCCATAATAAAAATTTGAAAATTCAAAAATACCGTGTTCCATACAAATTAGGTAAAACATTTTGTTGTTTCACCATCCTGCTCATTTAATAGTCACGCTCTACTCTCCATTTGGTATATCCTCACTCAAAATCATTTTAAACGATTTGTTACCTTTCATAATGATAACTACATAAACATTAATATTAATTAATCGATTATGGACAATTTTTATTTTTTTTTTAGAATTAGAAAGATAAAACGTTAGAATTTGTTACCTTACATCCATGGAATGTAAAACGTTTTTTTTTTTTTTTTTTACCATCATACTCATCTAATAGTCAGACTCTTCATTTAAACTGTCCTACTCATCTGCAAAACCCAATATCTATTACTACATTTTCCCCTTATGTTTTATTCATTGGACTGTATTTGTCACTCTCATTTAAACACAAATGAATCTCTTTTCTTCTCATCTGGAAATCTATCTGGGTTTGGGTTTTTTTTTTGTGTGTGTGTGGTGTGAATGATTGGTTTTGTAGGCGTTGATGAATTTTGTATGTTGGAAAGTGAGGTGTTTATAATGGGAAACAATGGAATTAATATTTTGGCAATGGTTTTATTTGAATATCGAAGATTAATCATGTGAATTCCCAATTATGAGGTACTAGATAAGATTGTTGTGTTTGTTTACCCAAGTTTTATTGTTAGTATTTGGTTAATTAACTTTAGTATAGTTTGGAACAAAAAAAAATGTTGAACTTCTTATGGTATTCTTTGAGGCCAAATTGAGTCATAAATATATTGTTTCAAGATGGAGTAGGTTGTGATATATTATTTTCTTTGCGTTTTTTATTCATATTGTTTATAAAAAAAAAAAAAAATCATTTGGTTTTGTGCTTTTTTAAAAGAAAAGATAGTTAAAGAATCATTTTAAAGATAACTTTTGGATTCATCGAGAGTTTAAATTAAAAAGTGCTTATCTTTGTAGTATACGGTTTGGTCGTATTACATAATGTGAGTTACATGTTATTTATATTATATTACATATGTCCCTTTATAATGATATAATATATAGAATTAAATTCATATTAATTAGTTATTAACTAATATTATAATAAATAAATTCATAAGCCTGTTACTATAAATTAAATTCGTATTAATTAGGTACTATTTAGTATTTACTCTGCTTTGATTAATAAAACAATGAAAGTGAAAATAATAAAATTACAATATAAATGTTTCAAAAACTTGGGAGGTGAGCGTTTTGGGGTTGGGAAGTGAAACACTGCCAATTTGTAACACTTGAAATCCCAGGAAAAGTTGTTCTCACGATCCATAATGATTCAGGCAAGAAGAAAAGAGTTTTCTATCTTTACGGGAGATATTAATTATGTATAGACATATAACATAGTTATCTTGGAAGAAACAAGCAACAAAGAGTTTTAAGTTAGGTTAATTATTATTCCTTGTTAGATTTCTTTTTAGGTCTGGAAAAAAATTGAGATTTCATTCTCTTTTCAGGATTAATACGATCATGTAAGCTTGATTTGTGTGAGTTAACGAATTTTGTAGAACTTTCCATTTACGATTATTTTTTTAATATTTTAATTATAATATTTTCCTTTTTAATAAACTCCCTAAATATATATTATGATCACCAAAATCTAAACGGATTTCATAATTAATGGGATAATAATTGAATTCTCTTAATCAATATCATAGAAAATAAGTAAAATGAAAAAACCTTTCCTAATCTAAGATGGCGTTTGGTTACCATGGTGGAATGAGAATTGGAATAGAAAGGAATGGAAAACTGATTTCTTTGTTTGGTTGGGACTTTAAAATCAATATCTGAATCAGTAATATTTTGTTTGGTTAACAACTGAATGGAATGGAATCAACTGTATTTTGACCAAAATACCCCTAATTACAAAACATTTATAATAACATTATATATTATGGATAATAAAAAAAAATATATGAAAGTATATATAATATTATATTTATATATAAATATTATAATATAAAAAATATATTATTACAATATATGTTATATATTTCTATATTATATATTTCTATATTATATATTATTATAATATTTATAATATATATTAGAAATATTGATATTATTAATATTAATATTATTAAATATATAAATATTATATATAATTATATAATGTGTATAAATATATATATATATATATATATATAATAATAATAATAATAATACATATAATTAGAAAATATAATGTTCATTTTGGATAATAATAATAAAATATAAAAGTATAAACTATATAATTATATATTATAAATATTATATATTATATATTAGGAATATTGATATTATTAATATTAATATTATTAAATATATAAATATTATATATAATTATATAATGTGTATATATATATAATAATATATATAATTAGAAAATATAATGTTCATTTTGGATAATAATAATAAAATATAAAAGTATAAATTATATATATTATAATATTATATAATGTATATAATAATATAATATATATATTTTGGATAATAATAATAAAATATAAAAGTATAAATTATAATATAATATAAAAGTATAAATAATATAATATAATATATATATTATAATATATGAAATAATATATATTATATAATATTTATAATATATATATATATATATTATTTTTGGAAATGAGGGTATTTTTGGAATTGAATTGTGGGATAGAGGGTTATTTTTGGAAAAAAAAAATGTGTTAATGGAATGGAATGGGCATTCCTTTGGTTTTTGGATGGAATGCTCATTCCATTGGAATTTAACAAACCAGACAAATTGAATGAATTTCTTTCCATTCTATTCCATTCCATTTTACCCAACCAAACACCACCTAAGGTTTTCTCATTTTTCTTTTCTTTTCTTTTCTTTTAAATGGACTGCGTTAATTTTTTATTTTTTGAAAATGCAAAAGACACTATAGTTTTTGATGTCTTTTAAAAGGATGCTAATCTTTGATGAGTAAGTATCCTCCACCATCATGTTAACATAAACACTACCAACCCATAAAAAGGTCAAAACTTGCTCTAGTTCTCTCTTGCTCTTAGTCATCTTCTTTTTCTTTCTTTTTTTGTTAATGAAAATTTGGCCAAAACATAACAGGTTCGTGACACAAGAAATAAAGGAAAGTCAAATTGGTTGAAGGCATTCCTCAGACTTCAGACCAAGAACAGTCATGCTCCCTTGTTCCCTCCTCTTCCGGCCACCGTCTGACCAAATTCCTACAACCCACCAAGTCTTCCAAGGTCCATCATATATGATTTCTCTTTCCTCTTTTTCATTTTTTTTTATAACACTTATATTTTTGTTGTGTCCTTTTTTAGTGCTTATTTAGGATTAATGGATAATCATGGTAGGTTGTGAGAATGAACATGTGATTTGATTTGCATATTTGTTATTCTATTTTATTTACCTTATGTACCCGTGCATAATTTATGTAATTCATTTGAATCTATTTTAGTTAAAATTATAGTATTGTTGATGTATGTATTTAACAGGCTTAAGTGATTGATCAATTACTATAAAATTAGGCCAAGAATCGTGACCACAAGAAAGGAAGTAATATTCATGAACTATTTTGTTTTTTATATATATAATTTATTTTATAATTAAATCTTGAATTTGAACATTTATTTTTGGTATTGAAATATATACAAAATATATTCTCTTCTCAAAGATTTGATTATGTCCAGAACTATATATTTATAAATATATATTATTATTATTATTATTATTATTAGAGCATCTCTAATGATGTGCCAAATCCGTGTGCTAATATTAAAATTTAGTACAAAATGTAAAATCATTCCTCAAATGTAGTGCCAAATACTGTACCAAATTTGACATATGATATATTGTGTGTCAAATTCGGCACACAATATAGTATATGTCAAAGTTGACACAACAATAAATGTTACTTTTTTAATTATAAAAATACCATTATATCTATTTTTTAAATATATAAAACAATTTAAATTTAATGTACATTAATGATGTTTCAATCAAAATCTATTTCAACCAATTATTCATTAGTAATTAGTGGTGTAAAAATGGGCCGGCTGGCCGGCCCAGGAAGTTCACGGGCCGTTCTGGGAACGGCTCGTGAAGGAAGAGGGCCTGGTCGCGGCCTGGCCCGGGACGGGCCGCGTGCCAGGCCGCTGGGAGGAGGCCCGGCAGGGCGGCCAGCCTGGCACGCCAATCCGGCGTGCCAGGCCTGTCGGCCCGGCCCGACGGACAGATCAGCCGGTCCGTTCGGCCCAATTTTTTTTTTATTTTTTTTTTTCAAATAACCTCCAACGGCTGGAATTGATTTCTAGCCGTTGGAGGAAATAAAAATTACCAAACCCCCCCTACAATCTTTTAAATTACATTTTGACTCACAAATCAAATTTTTCTATAAATACTTCCATCCATTTCATTTTCCATTAACTCTCTCTATCATTCTTTCAATCTCTCATTCTCTCAAATCTCAATCTCTAATATATTCTCCAATTCTCTAAACTTTTTCATTCATTTTGGTTATTACTCTCTCTACAAAATTCTCTACGTTTTCCACCAACACACCAAATTTTAAAGGTACAATTTTGTTATTACTTTTGGTCTAACATATTCTCATAGTAAATTTATATGTTTACTATGAGAATATGTTATCTATTTAGTTAGTTAGTTTATCAATTTTTGGGCTTTAATGTTAATATTATTTGTTTAGTTTATTAAGATTTTTAAGTTTAGTAGTAATTTTAATATTTGTTATTAATAAATTTAGAAAGTTAATTTGTATTACTGAAATTACTTTTTGTAATAAGTAAATGATGAATGTTAAGTGTAGTAATTACGTTTGATATTATTTTTTTCATAAATTAAAATTTTTCATTTGTAGATTATGATAGTAAATTTAAGAGTAGTGGTTCAAATCATCAATTTTATGTTAGTAAATTTATCAATTTTATTTGTAGTAGTGAACTAGTGAATTTAAACTTTTATGTTAGTAGATTATGATTTTTTTTGTTTATTTAATTTGTTTTTTAAGTAAATAAATTATTGTAAGTGTCGTATTAGTTATAGTAATTATTGTTAGTAAATTAAGATTACTATTAGTAAATATTGATTTTTAATTTGACTATTAACTACTATAGTGCTCATATTTTTATTCAGATAATGGATCCTAACCAGCAGCCTTATTTTCCGGACGGTTTGAATATGCTCAACGATGAATTTTTATTCAGATAATGGATCCTAACATTCCCCTACTTTATGCCTTAAGTGCTATAATAGATCACAGGGTTAAATTATCTGGTTTAGAAGTTTTGCTTGAGTTTATTGGTATTAATTTATCAATAGATTATTCAGAACAAATTACTGACATTCGAACCAAGTTGTTCGAGATTTTTCATATTTATGAGACCAGGTTTGGCAACATTGACATCCCCCAATCAACACGACCGGAGACAGAGCTGAAGCAAACAAGTTGGAGCCTTCTGAAATGAAGAAAAAAAAAGACAAATCAGCAAGTACTTCTTCAGGGCAAAGATCTAGCCCATCTTCTTGTATCGAACTTATTAAGTACCTTGAAGCACAGTTCGATGTTGTTGAAGACAAGGAAGAGTTTGATTTGTTGTTATGGTGGAAGACCTATACGTACAGGTATCCAGTTCTGTCACACTTAGCACGTGACGTACTGGTTATTCCAGTGTCAACGGTGTCTTCAGAACAAGCTTTCAGCACCAGTGGACGTATAATTGAACCAAGAAGAAGTTGTTTGTCTCCAGAGATGGTGGAGGTATTAACATGCCTTCGGGATTGGGAGCATGCTAAAAAAATGTTACAAAATCTAACTGTAGATAAAGAACTTAATCTAAATTTCGACAATCTATATATTGATGACCCTTCAGGTAGTGGCCAGGGCCAGAACTAGGTTATACTTTTACATATGTATTTATTATTTACTTGTAAGTTGTAAAACGGTTGCACTCTTTTTCCCTTACCAAGTTTTTATCCCACTGGGTTTTTCTTGGTAAGGTTTTTAATGAGGCAATCATGTAGATATGTAATACTGAATTCCATAAGTGAAAAATAAATAAATAATTAAAAAATTGTTCGTTCTCTTTATTCATTTCAAATCCTAATAATTGTCCGTTCTCTTCATTCATTTTAAATTCTAAACCCTTAACCATAAACTATAAATCCTAAACCCTATACCCTAAATCCAAAAAAACGTAATTTGAAAAAAAAAATGGACCAAAAAACTAGCCCGCTGGACCAGGCCCGTTAGGCCTGGCCCGCCCGACCCGCCAGAGGGGCCCGACGGGCCGGCCTGGCACGGCCCGCCTGAGGCAGGCCGGCGTGCCGTGCCTGGCCTGCTTCTCTGGAAACAGGCCGGGTCGGGCCGGCCCGCGACACCGTCGCGTGCCAGGCCCAGCCAGGCCTGTTTCCAAAAATGGACTGGCCAGGCCGTCCCTAATGGGCCGAGCCAGTCCATTTTTACACCACTATTAGTAATTTAATAAATTTATTAATGGTAAGTGTTGACTTTAATAATTTTAATTAATAAAATAATAAAAATAGCAGGTTAAATACAACTGTGCATTGGAGCAGAATGCTAAATTGTTGTATCAAATATAGGATTTTACACTTTTGTACACCAAATTTAGTATTAGCAATAGCACATGCATCGGAGATGGTCTTAAGTTGTGAATGATTTGTTGACCTTGATTTCTTTTTTTCTTTTTCTTTTTTTGTAGAAAGTTACATCGGTACAAATTCAAGGAGTTTAGTGCAAGAACATACCTTGGGTAGGGGTGGACATAAAAATCAAAACCGAATTGAACCGAACCGAAAAAGAGTGTTTGGTTCGGTTCATAATTTCTATTCGGTTCAAACCGATTTGAAATTTAAAAACTGAATTGAATTCGGTTCGGTTTTTGTTTTGGACATACAAAACCGAACCAAAGCGAATAAACCGAATTGTCTTAATTAATTATTTTGTTAGGTTCAATTTTATTATGGATTGTTTGTTGATGATGTTTTATTTTTGGACTACATATATATACTACATTGTTTTACTTCTATTTATAGAAGTTACGATGATTTTATATTTTGATTGAGTATGTAGACCGAATATGATTGAAATTTTAAATTCGGATTCAAAATTGGATTGTATTCTGTTTAAATTAATTTTTACATATTATGCTTTCTTAAAAAAGTTTAAGGCTATATGCCAAAAATGCAACTTAAAAATCTAAAAAATTAAAAAAACATATTAAAAAACATTTAAAGCCCATTATGTCCAAAACCGAATTGAACCGAACCGAACCGAACTGAGATAAAGGTGTTCGGTTCAATTTGGTTTTCAAGTTCAAACGGTTCAAACGGTTCAAACCGATTCATATTTTAAAAAACCGAATATATGTCGGTTCAATATGGTTTTTGTCAAAACCGAACCGAACCGAACTATGCCCACCCCTAACCTTAGGTTTGAGCCCACCCTAGCATTTTCAAAATAAATTGATACGTTTTTAAAAATACATATAATTCATATTTTTCCAATTTTAAATATAAAACATGTAGGAATAGTATTGAGTGGATAAAGAGTAATACTAGACATTCCATCTACAATTCCATCTTTTCCATCCTAACACGCATGACAGATGATGTGTCAAATGGTGAGTGGATACAAATTAATTGTAATGTTTCTCACTTATTCATGTATCAACTCAACAATTAATGTATATCCACTCACCAAGTGATACATCAACTGCTATATATGTTGGGATAAAAAAATATGAGATTGTAGATGGGATGTTTAGCATTACTCATTTATAAAACATTTCATTTATAAAACATTGTTGAAGATTTTTTTTCAACAATCAATTCATCACAACTCAAAGGCAACAAACATTTTTATTTATTTATTATTATCTCTCTCACACTCTCACAATTTTCCAATTTTACTTCAATTTGGTCCAATCTCATTACCAATCTGAAGAATTGATTTTTCAAATGGATATGTTTTTGTGAATATTAATTTAAATATTCTGTTTTCTATTGACAATTTAGGATTACTATAATTTTTATTTTATAAATTTTAAGATTAATTTAATTACCAGTTATTCTAATTTTAAATTTACAAACTAACAATATTGTTTAACGAATTTTTCTTTCTACTTTGGTTGAAATCTATATGTATATTTGTTAATTTAGTTTTTTTTTTAATTATTCTTTTGTTTTTAGATTTGTTAGTAAATAGTAATATACATGTATATTTAATTCCATATATGACATGTATGGTCCATCAGAACTAAACTAATATAATAATCAAGTAAATTAGAATTTTTTTAGAAAGTAATAAATTAGAATTTTTTTTAACATTGTATTTATATAAATTTGATCTTTTAAAAAATCGAAGGATACAACTTAATTAATATTTGATTGTATTTGTATTTTAATGTGTTAATTTTGACTTTATTTATTTATTAATTTTTTAACATATTTATTTAGAATATACATTTACAGGGTAAGCTTCGTTATATCTTCTTGATTAGGTGTATTTTTATTTTTAATTAATACAATTTTCTCGTATTGTTAATTATCAGTAAAAAAAAATTCTAACCAATCCTAGTGTTTAATCCTGGTTACACCCTGGTTTAGTGAGATAATTTATGTTCATCGGCTTATCTTTAAGATACGAGATGCGCTCCATTTCTAAAAGATAGATTTGAAGTTAATATATGGATTGAACATGTGAGAACAATTTTTAAATATTTCGGTTGTAAAATAATGGTAGGCTTTTGCAAGGAATTCATATACAGAAATTTGTAGCCAAATTATTTTTTAGTGTCTTTTCTTTATAATTTTTTGTTAATTTCAATTGTAAGATTATATTTGTATAAATAGAGTGAGTCTCTCATAATGGTTCCTTTGTTTTAATTTCGGTAATAACCTAAGAAATCACATTGATTTTATAAATTTTGATATAAATTTATTTGTGGATGATAAGTTTATTGAAATCTATCAAATTTGAAAATGATTCAAGCTCTATAACTATTTTTCTTATATCTTATATTTCACATATTTTTCTTGTGCCTTCATATTTAATAAAATCTAGATAAATAGTTTCAGGGTTTGAATTTTTTTAAAATTTTATTTAGAGGTAGATTTCAATTAATTTATCATTAAAAAAAAATCAAGTCAAAAATCATAAAAATTGATGTGATTTCATTAAGGTCCTCACCGAAATTAAATTGAGGGATCCCTTATGACAGACTCACTATATATATATATATATATATATATTAAATAGTTGTTTAGTAAAAGAAGAGTTGTTTTACTTGCTTCCTTTTTCTTTTGTTTATTCCCCTCATAGAATCAAGCAATTTATAACATAGATTGGAAACCAAATGAAAAACTGTCACCATTCAGGTTGAAAGGTTGATATATGAGACAATTGAAAAAAATTAGAGCATTGAAATAAAAAAATAGAAGAATATAAAATATTTATATAATTTTTTTTATAACAATTACATTATTTTTTACCATACCCGCACATCGTGTAGACCACAAACTAGTATATAGTATTTTCGTGTAAATTGGGATATATTCAGAGGTTTTAAAATTTTAATTTATTAAAATGAAATATATTAAAAAATAAATGTGAAATAATAGATTGTAGATATCTAATCTCAATAGTTATTTATCTCTATATAATTATAAATATTTATAATTCTTTTTATGTTTTTACCTTTTTGTTTTGTTTTCTTTTAGATTGTGTTGTTTTATTTTAGATTGTTTAGAATGTATTACCTATGCATCAGATACAATATGATTATTTCTAAAAATAAAAGTTTTGAATTTTAATTAATCTTATAAATGGCGATAAATAAATATTTTACAAAGCAAATTAAGATATTAATTGTATTACCAAATCAATGGTAATGTGTTTTTTTATGGAATTAATGATAAATTTTAAAAGCATATCAATGGAAATATATTAATGATAACATAACAAAAAATAATAATTTGTTAGAGCATCTCTGATGCAAGCGTAGCTTGTGAAAAAAAGAGATGCTGCGTATGATTAATAGACATTTTGTTAAAAAATCTTTCTCCAATGGAGCTGTGTATATTCAACCTCAAACTAACAAGACAAAAAAATATTAGACATTGTCTACATGACTGTCCACTTTCAGACGATCTGATACATAACTCTTTTTTAGGTTAACTCAGCAAACATTTAAAATTAACATTAATTTTTTATCTATTTTTTATAGGGGTGGGCATGGTTCGGTTCGGTTTGGTTTTACCGTTTTGGATAAAACCGAACTGAACCGAAAATATTTCGGTTTATCCAAAATTGAACCGGTTTAAACCGAATAAGAAATGGTAACCGAACTGAACTGATTTGATTTTAATCGGTTCGGTTCAGTTCGGTTCATTTCGGTTTTGGACCTAATGAGCCTTATTGCTTTGATGGGCTTAATGATTTCTTTTTAATATGTTTTTAAATTTGATGGATTGTTGGATTCTAATTTTGGGCCAGAGTTTTAATATTTTTAATATCCCAAGCCCCAAGCCCAAAATAAAAAACAAATCAAACCTAACTAATAATAATAAAAGAAAAGTTAAAGAAGTTTGTTAGGTTTTTTTTTTAGTTATACTTATATAGGTGGTTTAATCGGTTCAAACCGGTTTTTAGGAAACCAAACCGGTTTGAACCGATTTTTTTTTTGTTTTTAATTTTTTAAACCGGTTTAAACCGAATTCATTTGATGAACCGAATCGAACACCCTTTTTTTTGTTTGGTTCGGAACTTAATGCCCACCTCTAATTTTTGGTAAGGATATAAAATAAAAAATAAAATAGAAAATAAAATTAGACACACCATTAAAACAAAATATGTTTTGAACTGATGCATTGAAGACTAAATTTTAAATTAATCGTCTATCAATCCATATTTATGGTATATAGGAAGCAAGTCTCTTGATATTGTTGTTATGTTGACAATAATTCATATGCAAATCATTTTTACATTAGAGATGCTCTTAATAAATAAAAAAAAATATATATATATATATATATATATATTGCTAAAGATAGAGAAATTTTCAATTAATACATAATATAATTTTTAATATGTTCATTTAAACTGGAATAATGGTGATAGAAATTCTGTCTATTAATGATATAAGAGACCTAAGAGTTTCCTTACAGTAACCGTTATTATAATTGACAATGATTTAATTAAAATCATATTCATTAACTACTAAAGAAAATCTATTCATCTAAACTGAAATGATGGTGATAGAAATTCTGTCTATTAATCAGGGTCGGCCATGGGCATAGGTTCAAGAGACGGCCGCCAAGGACTCCTGTTTTTCAGAGGGGCCCTAAATTCATTTTACTGTGTAATTCTATCTTTAAGTCCGAGTGGAGTATTTTCTTCTTAAAAATTTCAGCACATATGTCAATTATCACTTAAAAGGCCCACCAAAAAAATATTTATATGCGGCTCATATGCTTTGTTGTAAAAAAAAAGGTCCATTAAAGAAGCAAAATAATTATCAAATTGTAAATTGCAATTCACTATATCCGAGTCAGATATTTGAAATCTTTTTAGAGTTCTTTGACACTTGGCACTTGGTAACTCTGTTCTTACGAATATTGTGAAATTGGGAATTAGTGGGAAAGTAATTGTTCTTCAGTTCTTAGATTGGAATTTGGAAGCTTTCTTTTTGAAATCAACCGTAGTTGTTTTATAATATAATTTAACACCTCTTTTCCTCCTTCTTTTAATCCGAAAAAGCGCTTTTCGTTTATTTTAGAATTTTGTATGTACTATATATTATGGAACCCAAAAGTCAGGAACCCAACTACCCAATGAAAACAATTGTTCTTGAATTTTATATATGTATTGTTAGAATTGTTCTTGAATTTTGTATGTATTATGTTAGATTTTTTTTTTCTAATTTAGTTTTGTTAGAATTATAAATTTTGAAAGATGGTTTATAAAAAAAAAAAAAAAGGCAATTGAAGTGTTGAATTATCTGAAAGAAATGGATGATTGCTTCCCAAATGCATGGATTGCTTATAGAATTTTGTTAACTATACTGATCACAGTTGTCTCAGTGGAATGAAGCTTTTCAAAGTTGAAGTAGATTAAATCCTATTTTCAGTTAACTATGTTACAAGAAAGATTGAATGACTTAGCTATGTTATCTATTGAAAAAAATATGATTGAAAAACTTACTTATGTAAGTTTAATTAGTATTTTTGCTGTTAAAAATGTGAGATGAGTAATATTTAAGTGATATATTATTTGATATAATTATAAAAAAATTATTTCATTGACTTTTTATTTGTTATTTTGTTGTGTTGCAATCCTGATTTTTAGTTATTAAAATGATTTTCATATGATTTTCATATGATTTTCATAAGTATTTAGTAGATAACAAAATCATGTAAACATATATGGAAAGTCGAGATTCGGGGGCCTCAATTTTGTAGTTCGCCTTTAGCCTCCGAAATCTTAGGACTGACCCTGCTATTAATGATATTGGAGACCTAAGAGTTTCCTTAACGGATTATTAGAGAAAAAAACCATTATTATAATTTACAATGATTTAATTAAAATCAGATTCATTAACTACTAAAGAAAATTTGTTCTTCATAATATAATTAGTTATTTATTAATAATATCATAATTCAATCATTAACAAATTTAACATTTATTCGATAGAAAATGTTTTTTTAATTCAAAATGTAATTAGTTTACTTAATATTCATAAATAATGAATTTAACATTTACTATTGAATAAGAAAGGGTTTTTTTATAGTTTTTTTTTATCGAAATATAATTAATATTTTTATTAATTGAGTGATGCTATTAACACCCCTATATTGACCTAATAGTACCTCATATATATATTTTTTCTAAAATTAGACCGACCTAAAGGAAAATCATCACAAAAGATCATATGCTGAAAAACTCTAATTAGTATCCGAATATATAACAGTACCCCATTTGACATTTGTTTAATAAGATATTTATATCTCTTACCAAAATTACTTTAAGAGACATCCAATGCAATAATAAATATTCTAATCAAACCCCCATCTACAAACAATATTTTTACTTGAATTTTTTTTCTTTAAAAAAAAAACTTATAAACCAAAAAATTCATATATATTTTTTTACATACAACTTTTATAACGAAAAAATTGAGAAATACATCATCCATTTAGAAATAGTTATTTTTTATTTAAAAGTAAGTCAAAATTATTTCTTGTAATTTTTTCCTTCAAAATACCGGTTGAAGCATTACATTGAGTTCCTTATATTGATACAATAAATTGAATTAGTAGATTTGATATACTTTTTCAAACCTTTATAAATAATAGTGGTGATTACTTTTTTCATTCATGAAAATTTTAATTATATATATAAAAAGTGAAAATTATAGGAAATAGTATTTCCCAATATTAACTTTCTAGGAAATAACCCCTTGTAAAAAAAATTGCATATCTAGTCATTTTGCCAATCCCATTTACCACTATGCCCTTAAGAGGGCCTGTCATTGAAATCCCCTAAATACCCTCCTTAAATTTTTAAACAAATAAAACATAATCAAGTTGACTAAATTACCCTCACAATCTAATTTCCCACAAAATGATCAAATTGCCCTCTGATTTCAAACAAAACTTCAATTAGCAACACGAAAACAATTTTAATTCAAACGATCCCTTGCTCTGTGCCTAACACAAGAGCAACCAGACCCGAAAGTGAAAGGAAAGAGAAGCAGAAGGTCGCCGCTGTCATCGTCGTCTTCGCCATCGCCATCGGCATAGAACCAAGCAGCTAAACCCTAAACGATACGCAAACCCAAACAACAACAAACCAGAATTAGAGAGAGGAAGGAGAATCACAAGCTCGTTGTTGTCCTTATCATCATTGTCCTCGTCGTAGTTGTAATCGTCGTTGTCATTGTAATCGTCATCGTTGCCATCACCATTTAGCGAAGCACCCAAACCCTAAAAAAAATACAAACCAATTTAAAGGTATTAATTTCTTCAAATTTCTATTTTTTATTGGAATTTGTTATTGTTTGTGTTTTGGGATGAATATCCGAGTTTGATACTAATTGTGTTTTGGGATGAATATTGGAGTTTGTTATTGTTTGTGTTTTATATTTTTCTCTTGTTTGTGTTTTTAACGTGTTTGTAAGTGTATTTGGAGGTTGTTTGTTCTGTTTGAATGGCAATCAATTATTCATTGATTAATTGATTGCTGTGAACTATACTAGAAATTTATAGTGGGAAGGAAGAAAGAAAAACTTTTACAAAATAAATGACTGATGTTGCATGTAATAGTGAATGCATATGTTTAGGCTATGAACTATTGTCATAAGTCTAGGGCCGATAGATGGATGATGCATGTATTATTTTGAGCCTAAGACTGATGTTGAATATGTTTTTTTAGCCCATGAGTCTAAGAATATTTTTTATAAGCCTGGTACTAATTTTGAGCTTAAGACTGATGACACAATCATATTTTTCAGCATAAGATTGATATTTTCTTAGCCTATGAGGCTATGAATGTTTTTCCTTAGCCTAGTACTAATGTTGATCCTGAAAATGGTGCTAAATTCTTAATTTTGAGCCTATAACTTATTTTAATAAGCCTAGGACTGATGCATTCATAGCCTATGAGTCTATGAATGTTTTCATATGCCTAGTACTGTTGTTGAGTTTGGGACTGATGATACATCCATAATTTTGAACCTAAAAGTTATTTTTATAAGTCTAGGACTGATGTTTCCTTTCTATTTTCATTGTTTAGATACCGAAAAATATGAATACATACCTGTGATGGTTCCCAAAACATAAGAGTTGGGTTTCCGTCAAAGTAAACAATGGAAGTAAAAAGTCTATGATTACAGAGTTGAAGTCGGTTCTAAAAAAATTGGGTTGGAGCAAAAATTCAAGGAGGGCCCCTTCGACATATTTTTGGAATTGAAAGAACCGTTGACATTTTATAGGCAGCTTATCCACAATATTTTAAAAAGAGAAATCATTCACCCCAAAGGACAAAGAGAATATGAGATGTGGTTTGGGTTTGGGACCAAGAACAGTTTTCTTTATGCAGCAGACAAAATATAGGACAACTGCCCGAAGGTTTTGCTAACAACAATGAAGTACCAAAGGATTCAATGCTTAGTAGAATTTTCAAAGGTAAAAGGCCAACTGCAGAGGTATTGTACGCCACTTTGAGCAAAATGACGTCCGAACAGAGTTAAGATGCGTACAAGATGTTGAATATATATGGTGAGCCAATTCTTTGGCACGGATGACGGACAGACCACAACTATCTCTGGGTGGTTGTTTTCATTAGTTAAAAATGAAGAAGAATTCAAAAAGTTTTCATGGGGTTCATATATCTTCAGCTTTACACTATATTTTTGAAGAGTGTACTGAAGCAACGATTGTCCCAACTGAGAGGTGAAGCAATGAAGAAAGAAAAGAAGGGAAAGGGAAACGGAAAGAGAAAAGGGACAGGGAAAGAGAAAGGGAGAGGAGAGGAGAGGAGAGAAGAGAAGAAGGAAAAGAAATCAAAGTATTATACTTACAATTTGTTCGGGTTCCCTATAGTATTACAGGTAAGTTTTTAAAAAATTTAGCATGTTATCAAACTTTGTTTTAGTGTTTGTCGTTTCATACTTTGTTTGATTGAAAAATATTGATTGATATTAGTTAGTTTAAATTAAATAGGTATCGGCCATGGAGAGGATAATTTGTCTTGGTAATAACGTGGGAAAGTGAGTTGGTACGGGTTATCCACGGTTCACTAGATGGGAATTTTATGCAATGAATCAAGATTCAATGCATCCGTGTGTAAATAATGACCCTCTGTTTTTAGTTAATTATTTGTAGAAATTCGCTAACAAGTGTTTGTTCTTGATATGCATCTAGGCTTTATTTCCTTTGGGAGTTGAAACCTATGATAATGGAACAGATTACTTCAAATCATTGAACCTGAAATACCTTTGTGATCCACTACCTGAAAAGAAGAGGGAAAATTTGGCTCTGGGTCTACATCCAAGTGAAGAGGAACAAGATCTTGGTTATGACGATGGAGTTGATAATTATTAGCCAGGCAATGAAAGTGATAGGATCGCCACTTATGTTTCGAAGGAGATAGGATGCTTTATGGGGACAAATATAAGCATAGTTTCTAACGAATATTCCCCCCATTCTAAGAAGTGTTTATTCTCCGATGGAAAATCTAAGGTATGGTTGCATCTACACTATTTGGTTTTAGACTTGTAGTATGTTATTCTATTATGCAATGTATTAATTATTGCATAATTCATGTACCATCCACAATCCCAGAACTATATGATGCTATACTTGCTAGCGAGAAATGTATTATTGCCTTCTATACAAAAGAATTTTCAAAGATTAGAAAATACATGAGGTTGTTGGTGACAAAGGTGTTGGTGATGAGACTGTTGGTGAACAAGATGATGAGCAAGATGATAAGGTTGTTGCTAAGGAGGCTGATGATGAGCAAGATGATAAGGTTGTTGGTTAGAAGGGTGTTGGTGATAAGGCTGTTGGTGATAAGGCTGTTGCGGAGGATGTTGGTGAGGATATTGGTGAAGATGATGTTGTTGTTAAGGAGAATGTCAGTGAAGATAAGGTTGTTGGTGAGGATGTGGTTGTTGGTAAAGGTGGTGACGAAGATGGGGTTATTGTTGAAGGTTGTAAGACTGTTGGGTCTACTGCAATCGAGGGTGATGGGATGGCCGAGGTACATTCTATAAATAATAGTGATTTTGTCATGTATATCTACAACATAAGAGTGGTTATGTCATGTATATAGTTGAGGCATAGGAACAATTCTATTCTGGCTGGAAACAATTTGTTAGGCCTGAGAACAATTCCCTTAGGCCTGGAAACAATTTGTTAGGCCTGGGAACAATTATGTTATGCCTGAGAACGATTTGTTAGACCTGGGAACAATTTTGTAGGCCTGATAGGAATTTGGTAGGCATGAGAATAATTTGTTAGGCCCGGGAATAATTTGTTAGGCCTGGAAACAATTTGGTAAGCCTGGGAATAATTCTCTTAGGCTTGGGAACAATTCTCTTAGGCCTGAGAACAAAACAATTATAGTGTTTTTGTGATGTATATGTTTTCATATCAATGGTTTGTACTTAAATACATATTTATTTTTATGTAGGACTCGGGGGAAAAATCTATTGTTGGTGAGGAAGAATATCCATCCTCGTCCGTGTGTTTTATTGGCCAGAAATTGTCCAGTAGTGTGGTAGAACTTACTCAGGCCGACTCTAATGTTGAATACAGAGACGTCAACAAACAGAGGGGTTGAAAGCGGTCAGGGTGGCTTGAAAGCCCATACACAAATCCGATGCCTAAGAATTCAAAGAAATCAAAGTCAAACGAGGAAGATATATACTTAGTTGAGTTCACGTCTTTCCTCAAGAACGATGACCAAGATAGGTAATATTCTATCCCTGTACGTTGTTATATTGCCATGAGTTTCAATGTATTAAATTTTGAATATTTGTCATAATGTAATGTATTCATTTTTTAATAGTTTTTATACGGGTCAAATCCTTCCCATGACGCGTCAACATTTTCAAGACCTGGTCAACGTCAAAAAGTGGATATCATATATGGTAACATAATTAACTATCTATTTCTCCCTACCTATTAAAGCTTTATGTAACTTATTTCTTAACGTACATCACTGCATTTACACAACACATTCATAGTTACTTTGACATTCCGTGGAGGAGGCGTTCGAGCCCTGAGCTGAGTTACCTGCAAAATATTAGATTGGTCAACACGTCTTTCTTCGTAAGTATCACTCTAGTTATATGATATGATATATGAAAATATGTTTATGCATATATCTGAAAATGTGTTATAATGCATGTGCTTTTTGAGCCTATGATTGATTGATATAAGCCTATGACTGGCTGGCATAAGTCTATGAATCCTTTTAAATGATTGTGTTTTTTGATGACAGACTAGCATAAATATTAAGTGGGCAATAAAAATGAAATTGCTGGACAACTTGAGGGAAATAACATAATTTGATAAGGATGAGGAGGAAAGAAGTCAACCGAAACAAACTGGTTTTCCTCCTTCTCCTCAACAGAAAAGAGATAAAAAAAAAGGGCCAACAACAAGATCAATGTTGCGAAGACTACCTAGAATTCGTCCTTATAGATTACCAACCAAGTCCAGACGTCCTCAGACATGTAACAGGGCATGAAATGTTATACCCTCAACCTTGGTGGCAAATGGATTCAATAAGTTGTTGGTAATGATGTTGCATTGTCATTATTTATTCTTTAAATAATTTTGATCTATTGTATATACAGATGCTCATTCCATGCCATCTTCTCGGCCATTGAGTGTTATGTCATGTACTTCTCAAGGAAGGAAAAGTTTTGTTATTTGACTCATTGAATGAACGGAGGAGCGGACATAATCAACATCTAAAGGAAATTCGTGGCTTGCTTTACCTATTGCCATCTATCCTGAAGCATGCTGGTTATTACCAAGAAATGAAAATGGAACCTCATGCCACCCCATTCACAGCTGAAAGCATGCACATTGATCTCATTCCATAAAAAATGATGGGTATGTCTGATCTATTTATTTACTTTCTATTTACTTTCCTAAAGATATTTATGTAATACATATCCTATCATCTTACATGAACAGTTGTGGTGTCTTTTAAATGAAGTATGTCGAGTTGATTATGGCTGGAGTACCAACTCCATGGAAATCAATATTTAGACAAAAGAATATCAAAAACATTTGTAAGGCCATTGCAATTAACATTGTCAGCAATGGTCAACTCCGTAATTCCCCATCAAGTAGACTTGTATAGCTTGATAATCATGTATTTAGGCTGAGAATGTTTTGTGCACTTAATATTTATAGGGAATCTTTATGATGTATTTTGCGTCTAGGAAAATTCTGTTAGGCCTTGGAACAACTCTTCTATGCCTAGGAGATTTGTTCCCAGGCTTAGGAGACTTGTACTAATCAACAATGGTCCCAGTCACCAAGTTTATTACTTGATGTATATTTCAACTTTATCCAATATTGAAAATCATTTTGACTGTAACGAGAGACTCATTCACTTTAAATGCATACATATATATATATATAATAAAAAAGTGAAAAATTCTGTTAGGCCTTAGAACAACTTGACAACTCTTTTAGGCCTAAGAGATTATGGAGATTCTGTTAGACTTAGTCACATTAGATGCATATATATATATATATATGTATGTATGTATATGCCTAACACATTCCTCCTAAACGATCTCTTAGGACTGGGAACTATGTTCTAAGGACCGTAATAAACTAGTGGCTTTTCATTTTCAGAAAGACCTGTATAATAAACTGGTGGCTTTCCAATAACAAAATAATTGTTCATTTAAGACACAATGGTACATTTAAGCCACATTGGTTCATTTAAAATGTAAAGGTATTTGAAAGGTTATGATGGTTCATTCTTCAATGAAATAGATGTAAAGGTGACATCAGTTTTCATTGATATGGGTCATCTTGTTCTACTATAAAAACCTTATGGGGTTTCATATTGGTCACAAAAGTTTTCAGTTCAGTTTAGATATTTGTTTGTTTCATCACTTCATTTTTACAAGTTGAAATGGAAGTAAACAATCACAGAAGCAGTCATAGGAGAAGTGTCATTTTTGAAGTGATGCATGAAAGAGTTGCAATCGTAGAGGAGACCGTCATCAAGAAGTGTGAAAATGTAAAAAGGCTACGTGATGATTATACTGTTTTGATGGGGAGATTTCAGAATCTGGAAGCTGAAATCATTAACTTAAATGTTGAGATTGAAGCAAGGGGCAACGAACTCAATGGACTCTACCAACTTGTTGAACAACTGCAGAAGAATTTGATAGAATTCAACATTCCACCATCACCCTGAATAAAAGCACATCGAATATGCCTTCTACACAGAAACAAATTTCAATATTACGTTTTGTTTTGTTTGTTTTCCACATGGTGTACTGTCCAATAAGTAACTAAAAGCTATTGGTTTTGTTTTCATATGCTGTATCGTCCAACAAGTAATTGAAAGTTAATATCCAGTTTGGTTTTCACATGCTTTATGCATTTCACATGCTGTCATTATGTTTCTTCATTAAGCATATCAGCAGAACGGAACAAATAAAATTTACAATAAACTCATACAAGCAGAACATAACAAACAAAATAAAATAAAATGCTCCTTTATTACTACAGAACAAACAAGATCTGTCAAACAATATTGCCTACTATAACTCCTAAAATAAACATGAATACAAATAGAAACAACATCACACCACTGCTTTCACTCTGCTCAGATACATTCTCACCAACATTCACAAAAGATTGAGGCCAAGAATGACTTGAATATATGGAAGGGCTACTTATCTCCTTATATGCTTTATTGGCTGAGTTAAACTTCTTGTAAGATGCTCCTAAAAAACCATCTACTTGTTCATGACAGCCAGGCCAAGAACTAAACACACCTGTTTTCCTTTATTTGAAAACCAAATAAACAAAATTCTTCCTTATTGGTGTTCCAACACTTTACAGATATTTGTAAATCGAAGAAAAGTGAGGAACGAAATTAGGTTCCTAAAAAAATGGGTATATGTCGTGGCTTTAATGTACGAAATCGATGAAGGATGCTGAAAACATGTATATAAAGCAAAAAAAAATAGAAGAAGCCTAAGTTATCTTGTTTTGGAACATGAGATAAAGTGAAGAAGAAGAAGATGTGTTTGCGTGTTTGACTAAGGAAGAAGATGAATGATTGGTGGCAGTGGGATCCAGACTGTAATCCATTTGTATTCCACTACAAATTGATGACATGGTGAATAAACATGTGGGATCCTATGTGACACATGTACATGAGCCTAGTAAAGATTATACAGGACGAGGAACGAATTAGTTTGGGCCTAGGAACTGTTCCCGGGCCTTACAGTTTTTCTCTAAAGAAGAAAATTTGGTGGCCGACACTAATCTCAACAATCGACACCGTCCAAAGGTGAAGGGGTATCAATGGAAATCTACACGTTAACTTTCAAGATTATCGAACGGTCGAACAAAGTGAATCCCTACCCATTACACTAGATGTAGCAAACAACCCTTTCAAATATAAACCCCTGATTGCCTAAGAATTTTTTCAAAAACTTGTGAGTTGTACTTGTTGCTTGAATCAATCTCCCTTATTTGATTTACACTTCCGAAAACGATTCCAATGGGTGCACACCGAGTTTTAAAAACATTCCGTGGATCCTAAAAAAATAAAAAATAAAAAATAAAAAATATATATTTAAATCAAAATTAAATCCACCATGGGCTTAGGAGTTATTCCTAAGCCTAAAGTATCGATTCTTAGGTTATAAACCTCTTGGGCTTAGTTCCTTCTTATCAGCCTTAACACTGATGTTGAGTAAATGTGTGGGCTTCTTCGTGACACGTGTCACAACCGAACGGTGCTGACGAAATACACCTGAGCCTATGAAAGATTTTACAGGTCTAGGAACGAATTAGTTTGGGACTAGGAACTGTTCCTGGGCCTTACAACTTTCCTCAAAGGATATAAATATGGGGGCTCGACACTAAACTCAACGATCGGCACTGTCCAAAAATGAAGGGGTATCAATGGAAATCTGTACATTAATTTTCGAGATCATCGAACGGTCGAACAAAGTGAATCCCTACCCATTACACCAGATGTAGCAAACAACACACCCTTTCAAATATACACCCCCTATTTACCTAAGAGTTCTTTCAAAAACTTGTAAGTTGGTCTCGTTGCTTGAATCGATCTCCCGTATTTGATTTACACTTCCAAAAATGATTTTGATGGGTGCACACCACTTTTTAAAAATATCCCTTGGAACCTGGAAAAATAAAAAATAAAAAATAAATATTTAAATTGAAATTAAATCCACCATGGGCCAAGGAGTTATTCATAGTCCTAAAGTACCGATTCATAGGCCTTAAACCTCCTAGGCTTAGTTCCTTCTTATCAGCTTCAATACTAATGGCGAGTAAATGTGTGGGCTCCTTCATGACACGTGTCACAAACGAACGGTGCCGACAAAATACACATGAGCCTAGCAAATATTTTAAAGGCCTGGGAATAAATTAGTTTGGGCCTAGGAACAGTTCAAGGCCTTACATTTTTCCTCTAAAGAAGAAAATATGGGGGCCCGACACTAATCTCAACGATCGGCACCATCCAAAGATGAAGAGGTATCAATGGAAATATGTACGTTAATTTTCGAGATCATTGAATGGTCGAACAAAGTGAATCCCTACCCATTACACTAGATGTAGCAAACTATGAACTCCTAAGTGCCTAAGAGTTCATTCAAAAACTTGTAAGTTGTTCTCGTTGCTTGAATCGATCTCCCGTATTAGATTTACACTTCCCAAATCGATTCTGATGGATCTACACACTGATTTTGAAAAACATCCCGTGCAACTGGAAAAAGAAAAATTTCAAAAAACTATATTTAAATCGAATTAAAATCCACCCTGAGCGTAAGATCTGTTCCTAGGCTTACCGGTTCCTAGACCTTCACCTTCTTGGGCTTAGTTCCTTTTTATCATATCAGCCCCAATACTGATGTCGTGACGATGAAAAATACCTGGGCTTAGGACTAATTTTACAGGCCTAGGAACAAATTAGTTTGGGCATACGAAATGTTCCTAGGCCTATAACTTTACTCCCAGGCTTAACCCATCTTCTGTTTTCAATATCAATAACAGCCGCCTCAGCCAATAACAACAGTAATATCAGTAGCCAATAATCCTAAACCTATTTTGGTTCAGCAGCCATCAATACAAACACAAACATATATACATATACCATAAACCTTCACAAAAAGACATATAAAATAATATTTTCAATAAACACAAATGATATATAAACCTGTTGAGGTTGGTTCAGCGGTGTTTAACACAAACAAATATACATACACCATCCACCTGAGCCTAGAATAGGTTTACTTGTTTCCTAAAACAAGATCCAATGTTTACAACTCCAGGTCACATACAAGACACTCAGATGACTGTAGGCCCAGCAACATTCTCTTCGTCCATGTCAATCAAGGTAGGTTCAGGTGGCTTGTCTGGGCACTTCAGTCTATTGTTTCCTTTTTTTCTTACAAATGCTACAAGATTGAGTTTTTTTTTGTTGGTTTGCTTGTGCTAGATGATGGTTCTGGGCAAGTTATTTTTTTGTGTCCTTTTTTTACACCCTTTGAACAAGAATGTAACTTTTTTTTTCTCCCCAGCAGACGGTATCATCAGCTTCTTTGGTCTTCCCGGTAGATTTTTTTCTTCCATGACAATACAATATGGTTCCGAATTACATCAGGAATGTCCTAAAAATCAGGATCCAGAACAGGGTTGACACCCATATAATAATAAGCATATTTAAGAAATCCAATTGTGTAAAGGTCGGAAGCAAGTGTGTTGATTGACAACCCTTTGAACCTAGGCCATAACACACTAACAAATAGAAATTTAAGTTTATAAAATCAACTACAACAGATAAATGTACGGAGTTAAAAGATTGTGAAGCATACCTAGCAACTGCTATTGCATAAGAATACGATAAGTCATCTAAATGCCATTCATAGCATGAGCAAGAACGTTCGTCAAGGTCGACGGTTGTTTCCTTCCATTATCGTCTACCTTAAATTTATTGAAGTGAATGGGGTGAATCTCACATCGTTGTGCTGTATCTGTCCTATCTTTGATGTGTTCGTCTGCAAACGTTGTTAAGTATGTAAACATTTCACGTGCATTTGTCCGATGATCGTAAAGCCATCTTTACAACAAATCTCTGATACATTTTGTCATTGCTGTGATAGACAATTTTCGGATTGCAAGTAGACAATAAATCATTGACTCAACAATGTTGGTAGTCATCAAAAAGTACCTCTTTTTAGGACAATGTACAAGTAAAAACTTCTTTATCCCAACGCCCTGTAAGTCATCGTAAACTTTACAATAGGTTTCTTTCAACTCAGCCATTAAACGGTCAAAATCCTCGATACGGTATGCATACGTAGCACTGTAGTAAAGCGAAATGATGTCATTCCTCTGCTTGTAAAATCTTTTGAGATTTTGTGCCAAGTGGTATACACGAATCCCATGTGCTGCATATGAGAATATGACTTCCATTGCATTGAATATACCAGTGTGCAGATCCAAAACTAGAATCACATGGTCCAGATTTTGGATCACTTTATGGAGTTTCTTCAAAACCCAAGTCCAAGACTTTGTGCATTCAGAGTTTGCAAACCCAAATGCCAAAGGGTATATCATCTCGTTTTCGTCTTTGCACACCACAACTAACAAAACACCTCTAGTCCTAGCCTTCAAGTGGGTAACATCAATAAAGATAATTGGCCTAATAACAGAATTGAACCCATCTATAGAGGCTTCAATTTCCATAAATCCATATTTAAAATGGTTTTGCGAGTCGGTCTTGATCTTTGTCATAGTCCCGGGGTTCGATTGTTCAAATACATAAAAATAAGACGGTAACCTCTGAAAGGATTCCCACGGACCACCGAATACCTGATTCAAAGCGTGCTCCTTCGACTTATAGGCTTTGTTGTACAAGAGGTGTATGCCATGTTGTTCCCTCATCTTAAAAACAATATCTTTAGGACGGATGATGCGCCCGGGGATCACGATATTTACTTGCAAACAAATCCTCTATCACAGCGACACTTACACGTTTAAATTCAACATTGCAGTTGTCATTTCGACACTTACACGTTTAAATTCAACATTGCAGTTGTCATTTCTCTTACATGGTGCTCATTAACAAATGCCTTCACATTCCAATAAGTCCCCCTATTCGACTTCCATGCCTAAAGAACCCATCCACAACTTCTCTGACTACATTACATAGTGAATCGTGTATTGGAAGATCGTGAAACCCTATACTCAAACCTCTCTCCAAATGCATACGACCCTACAACTTGCTTCAATGTAGGTTTGTCCCTGAACATCTATCTTTTGTATAATGGACAGTGATGTACTGAATTGTCAAACACATCCATTAATCAAACGGTTTTAATTGAGTAAAGCTTTGACCCTGATACTGTTCACCGTGTGTTCATAGAAGGTGAAAAATTGTTGGGTGTTCAACTCACCCCTCATTCTTCTGTTCCAAGAACTGTTTCCGCTTGCCTACCATCATCATCACCACCACTCTCATCTTCTGTATCACTGATTTTTGAACTATCAGATCTTTTGGAAGTATTGATGCTTTCAAAACTATCATTGTGACTCATTCCTACATGCTTGGTTGTAGATACTAGCGTCGCTTGGTCATTGCATGTTGACGTTGAAATTCCCTAGACAGTGTGTGTCTATAACCTAGAGGGGAGGGGGGGTGAATAGGTTTTAATTTGATAGATTACCAAATTTACGAATTAATCAATATTATCAATTCTACCCCATTCTACTAAGTGTTCAATTAAAAGATAACAAACATGAAAAAATAACAACACGCAATATATACGTGGAAACCCTCCAAATGGGAAAAACCACGGGCTGTTCAGTGCGCCACACTCGATCCTCAAAATCCACTATTGAGAGAAAGTTTACAACCTAGGTTGACCTCCCGTTTAACCCTCCAGTTACTAACCCTTTCACTTCACCCAACAGGCCTTAATAGTGATTTTGGATCACCAACCTTGTGCACTAATCATATAGCCACAAGCTTAATCAACAATGAAGAGATAATGACAACCTAAGTGAATATGCAAGAATATTCAATATGCAAAAATGCTAGGTCAAGACATTCATGCTTATCTAGGATTAATAATGACAATTAAAGCAAATCCTAGATATCAATTTTCTAAATGCAAAGGCAAGAAGAATTAGCTAGAAGGGTAAAACCGTCCTAAATTCTAGCTATCACAAATTAATGCATCTCAACCAACAATCAATACACAAGCATATCATAAAAGCAATTAAACATACAAACAAGCATTTAATATGCAATAAAGACTAAAACAGTAGGTATACATGTCTTAATAATGAAACTATGAAGTTTAGAGCATGTAGATAATACCTAGTCATGAACAAATAAGAGACCCAAGCTTGAAAGATGCTTGATGATGCTTGATGATTGTGATTTGAAGTTTGGTTGAGTAAAAAATAAGTTCTTAGAGCTCTCTCTCTCTCTAGGATTCAATTTCTCTCTCTTGGATTCATCTCTCTTGGAGATTCAATTTCAGAGCTCTAGGTCTGATTTGGGAAGAAGATGATATATATATAAGGTGTAAAAACGAGCTGCACAAGAAAAGACGTTTTTACCCAAACAGGTTTTTTGCCCCTTGAGGGGGCAAAATTTTTGGGTGTGAAAAGGGCTGCCACATTTTTCGCTGCTGGTTTCGCCCCCTCCAGGGGTGAAACGTTGAGCGAAATATGCTCTCAGCACTCCACCTTGAAATTCAAGCATATCAAAACATGACCAAATGACTTCGAAACCTTTCGTATAATATACCGTTGGAAAGGTATGGAAGTCTACTTTCAACTCCAATTAACAAATGTGATTTGGATGAATGTAGAAAATGTTATGGTCAAATTAGTGACCAAATGTCAGAAACAGACAACAACAGAGATGCCCTATTTTTTATGGTCACTTTGGAGATTTCAAAACTAATCCAAACGGTCATGAAATATTACAAATAATATACGTTGGAAAGGTATGGGTGTCTAGTTTGTATAAAAACTTTCAAAACTCATTTTGAAGCAATGTATAAAATGTTATGGTAACAAGACCATACAAAGGTCAGTTTTGAAAAATACTTTTGAAAACCATTCTTTTGAAACTAGACACATTACTCAAAATAACCAAACCAAATCTAACTCAATGCACACAATAAGTAATCATATGATTAAAAGCAATGCATGATCATGGAAACATAAATGCAATCATAGATGCAATAAAAAAATACATGAAGTACAAGTGTGATTGTGAAGGAATGCACACATGAGCATTGAGAAACAAGGAATAAATGCATGTCAATACAAATGCATGTTAGTGTGTGTGTGCAACTAAATCTCTTCAAAGAGTTAAACAAGTGATATACCTTTGAAGTTTAAACTTGATCACGAGCAAAGCCGACCTAAACCCCCCTTACATAATTATCCCAAAATGTGGTTTGTCAATCAAAATAAGTCAATCAAAAACCGAGGAACTAACAGACGTAAATCCGGGTAAAACCTGAGATGCAAACGGATTATTGCTGCCACTAACTGATTTATAGTTTGGAGTACCAGTCGGATACCATGGAATATCGATGGTTTAATAGGAGAGACCGTACATGCTGATTGGATTGGATTTGGTGGAGGTCAAAATTCAGGTTTGTTGACAAATTCAACATCAATTGCGGCCCAACCTTTTTCCTTATGAATAATCTCAAACTCTACATCGTCGTCACTCATAAACAGAAAATGTAACTTTATCAACCCCCGTTTCCACATGTAAGGTTAGCTTCAACTCAATTTGGTCTCTACTAACCTCTGTCCACTGGTATATGGTTTCCACCAATTCATCGTACACTCCGTTGTCATTTTTTTTTGTTAGTCGTACTGAAAATGAAATAGGACTAGTAAACGTGTTACCCTTCCAATGCTCACCACATTGAACTAACAGCCAAGGCATGGTATCCTTAGACCCTGACAATAAAAAAATCCACTCAATAACAGTATAACAATTGTTGTAATTCAGTTTAGTTCAGAGCCTAGGAAAAAAATTGAGCTTAGGAATGGTTCCCAAGCCTACAATATTTCTCCCGAGCTTAGCCTATCTTCTGTTTTCAAAATCAATAACATCCTGCCAATAACAAAAGAAAAATCAGTCAATAACAAAGCTGATTTTGGTTCAACCAACCAACACAACCAACACCATAATCGTAAATTGTAATTCAGTTTAGGTGAGTGCCTAAAAACAATTGCTTTAGGCATATGAATGAATGGTTCCCAGGGCTACAACATCCCCCCCGAGCTTAGCTCATCTTCTATTTTCAAAATCAACAACAGCCAAGGTTCCCTAACAATAGCAAAATCCTAAACCTGTTTTGGTTCAGTAGCGATCAACACAAACAAATATACATACACCATCAACTCTTACAAAATCATATACAACCCAAATTCCCTAAACCTTTTCCCCACCAAACCATACAATAAAATAAATTTACAAACAAACCATAAAATACTATTCACCATAGTGCATTTCCAGTTATTCATGTGATAGTGAGGACGATGCGTTTACACCCAACAATACTACATACACCTCTTAAAAGCTTGATGTAACATTTCATCAAACACCTTAACTAAATCCAATAATACTACATACACAAACCCAAATTTATGGGCAACAAATCCAAAACCCTTAATCCCTCATTATATAAAAAACGTCTCAAACTTAAACAACAATAAAAAACCGAGAGATTCAATGGCATTGGAAACTTAAGTGTCATTATGGGACTTATATTGACTGTGTATGTTCGATTTCAAACTTGATAGTGAAGCTCGATTGAAGGAGATGGCGACATTGTCAAGATTCTGGTCGCCGTCGAGATTACGGTCGGTAGCAAGATTCCAGTGGAGAGAATTATGAGATTTGAACAACAATGGATTCTGGTTGATAGTGAGGACGATGTGATTTGAAATGGAAAGAATGAGTGACCCAACTTCTATGGAGTGGATTCCGGTCGATAGGAGACTGATGGAGAAAATGACCCAATTTTTGAAAGTTTTGGTTTTCTTCAGTCAACTGAAGGAGAAGAAAAGAAGGGCAGTTTCATCCCTACACAATGTAAGAAGGTAATTTAGTCATTTCACACGGTTTTGTTGTGGAGGATATTATTGTCTTAAAAATGCTATTTCCTAGAAAGTAAATATCAGGAAATGTTAGATATACACATTTTTCTCAATAGGCTATTTTCTAAAATGATTGTTGGGAAAGACTATATTTACAAGGCATCCTATAAAAAAAATATTAAAATATTAAAATATGACATTAAAATCTTGAATCGGAATCATACTAATTTAGCCCATGTCCTGCAACTGTTTTTCAGTCCGTTTTTTTTTTCTATTATTTAAAAAAGATTTACGTATGTTAACCGTTTTTCATTTTATTTTTAAAAAATAAAAACAAATTCAGTTGTGTGTTAAGACTTAAGAGTCAAATATTTGAAACATTTAAAAGATGTTTTCTAAATTTGAAAAACAATTTGAAAATCAAAATAAAAAAATAAAGTCCAGACTTCATTTGAACACTCGTGTTACTCGACACTCTCAGCTCGCAACTCTTCTCAGCTTTCAACTCTTTCTCCATAGTTGATCTCTGTGGATTTGACTCAAGGTATGTCTTCTTCTTCTTCTACAGATATTCTTCTTCTTTTTCTTCTTTTCTCAGATCTTCTTCTTTGTTTCCTTCTTTTTTTTCTTCTTCTTTTGATAATTGTCTTCTTCTTATTCTTATGCAGATCTTCTTCTTCTTCTTTTTTTTCAAATTTTTTTCATTCTTAAACCGAAATTAGTATTGATTTACTTAGATTTATATAGATCTAGGTAGATGTACACTGCTTCTTGCTAATTTAATTATATGTAATCCTTAAAAAAAATTGTAGTGATTATTGGAAAAAATAGCTGTGGAAGCTTTGAGCAAAATTCCGGTTAGAAGCTTTGAGCACTTTCGAAATGTAAAATTTTACACTTCAACTTACCCAATTTAAGGTGATTTTCTGGTTTAGAAGCTGTTTAGCTGTTTATTTCTAAGCTTCAAGTTACGGTTCCTATCCAGATTTACTTATGCTTGCGTCTGGCTGTTTGATGAATGATGCTTTGGTTTCGTGTTATGATTGTTGTTAGCTATGTTTATTATGCTCTGTTTTGTCACATTGTTTTATCAGATATGTTTGCCAAGTTGTAAAATTCACTAAAAGCATCAAATAATTTAAAGTCTTTGCAAATACCATTTAAAATTTCAATCAACAGTGGAGAAAACAGACCTAATTTACTTGTTTATTCTATTCTTTTGGCCTAGATCTAATTGCTCATCACTCATCATCAACTAACCAATCAATGATTTGGTCCATGAGTGCCCTCTTTTCATTTATTTTAGTCAATAATTATCACAATATCATGACATATGCATGTGTTCTTGTCAAACACAATGGATTCTTTCTTAGCTGATATTATTCTAGCTGGATCAGAACATCTACTTGGCAAACTAAGTGATTTTTTTTTGTTTTGTTTTATCATATAAATGTTCGTTTAAAAGAGAAATAAAAAGAATGAAACGCAGTAAAGTTTTATTTGTTCTAGTTAATTTTATTCATATTTTAATTGATTACGTTGATTTTTAATTAATTTTACAAAGATTAATTGAAATGGCACATGTTCTTTGATAACTACATATAGAAATTCAGTTTAAGGTTGGATTGAATTTGATTTAATCGTTCATCCAATCGCAAATTTAATTATTTGTCAACTTACTCCACATATATTACATCAAAATTAACCTAGCTAGTATCACTCCTTACAAAGAAGATTAAATTATGTGTAATCATATGATCGAGATTTGTGGAATAAGCAACCATTTATGTAAAATATCTTAGCCATTTTCTGTAGTAGACATATTTCATCCATTTATGATATTCGGGGTTACTTGGGGTATCTCGGAGGCACTTTGGTGGCTTATAACTCTAGTGTGACAAATGCCTTTGAAAACAATCTAGCAAAGATGGGTTCTAGCATGGCAGGGGACTTCATTGAATGGGGAGATGTCTGATACCGGTTTTGGTGCTGTTGTGTTCTGTTGTAGGTTCTGTGTTTGGTTGTTGTTTGGTTGGGGTTTGCTTTGGTTTAGCTGGCTGGTTGTATTTTTATTTGCCTGGCTTTGCTGGCTTCTCTCCTGTTTTTGTTTGTGCTTTGTCTTTGGGTCTATCTTTTGTGTGCCTCGTTTGGGGTGTAGGCTTTGCTTCTTGCTGTGCCTTATTACCTCTTTTGTTGTTAGTGGTTTGCTGGTCATCCTTCGTCTTTTTGAATAAATTTGCTGTTCAAAAAAAAAAAAAAGCGTAGTAGACCAGCTCTTGCCTCACTTAAATATATACATGTACATTAAAATTCAATTATAAATCCCCACCACAAGGAGCTGTTTCTTGTTTATGGTGTGTGTAAATTAACTGGATGGATGTTCAGGTATATTATTCGTTTATCCTCCCATAATTTCATATCATGGTATATAAGTTGTTGATTCTGTTTTCATCAAATATAATGACATGTTGATAGCACAAGATGAGATTCCATCTTGAAGTTCAAGTGAGTAAAGAACAATTTGTGGTGATAAGTTTTTTCATTAAATTAAGCATCATATTTTGTATAAACCTTGTGAATAAATACATGAATTTATTTCAATGCTACCAGGGACAATGACGACGTGATACGAAGGGCAAATGCAACGTGCTTTGGTCTGGCTGCTGGAGTTTTCACTAGGAGCCTCGAAACTTCCAACACCATGATGAGGGCATTGCAGAGAAAAGGGCATCAACAGCCTTAACAGTTACTTGCAAGTGAAGGCTGTTGTTTCTCCTTTGAAAAATCCTGCTTGGTTGTAATTTTTGGTTCGACATTTTCTTCACCATGTCCAGAACTTTGCCTTTTTTTCTGTTCAAAATAAGTATAATAACAAACAAAGATCAGTTTGTAAGTATGGATAAAGCGATGATGATTTCTCAAGAAAACTTGCTGCTTACTTTCTTCTCACTTGGCTAATCAAAAAAGTTATATTTACTTTTTATTGGATCTTCAATTTTTTATAAATCAAGGATGAAAATGTCCACGGATATATCAGTACTATAATTTGGTGGCAATATTGGTGGATATATCAATATCGACGTATTATCAATATTTTCTTTTGCTTGTTTTGGTGGTTTTGACCGATTCGATTTGAAATCGAATCCTTCTGTATTGTTCTTATGGGTACTTATACATGACTGAAGTATATTTGATCGACTTGTTTATTATATTTACAATAAAATATTGTTTTTAGTCTATTTTATGCTCACTTTTTCAAGTTTACCAATGAAACCGAATCGGTCGACACTATCAAAACAAACAAATACAAGTATTGTTTATGTTTTCATTTTATAGTTTTTGCTACAAGTAATCTATGATGATGGAAATTGATAGTTATATAATTTTTATTAATGCGAACAAATCAAATATCGTATAATCATTTTTATAATTCAATTAAAAATGATCGAATGGTTCGTAAGAAATGATTAAGTTCATATTATTATATTATTATGAACATAATTACTTCATATATATATATATATATATATATTAAATTATAAATGTAGACAGATGAAAATAAATATTACAACCTTATAAAAATATTTTAGGGATATTAAGATTTTAGTTCCTCTAGTTTGTTAATCTGGGTTTGGTCCACTAGTTTTTTGAATTACTAACTTTAGTCTATCGGTTCTCTGACAATACCGAATCCAGTCCCTACCGTTCAATTCTATTAGTTTTCCGTTGACTTCCGTTAGGTCAACAAAGGTATTATGGGAATTTTGATAAAAGATTCTAGAAGCTTTTCATTAATAAGGGTAAAAATGGTATTTCATTTAAAAATTTAAAATATATATTAAAATAATTAATATCAAAAATTAAAAACATAATTTTTTTTTAAAAAGACACAAATATCCTTCATAAATACATATAATTACACTTGATAAATTTATATAATTATATATCTACCCAAATAATAATTAAACAATAACCCCAAAACTTTAAGAATTAAGAAATTGACCCCAAAACTTTAGGAATTAAGAAATTGACCTCAATCTCTTTCTCACATTCTCCAGATCCCTTCATCTCCCTCTCAGTCTCTCTCCCTCGTTCAACACCACCACCACCACCACCACTAAAAACCAAACGATCCGAACCACTACCACCACCAAACCCTCTCTCAAGATCTCATCTTTCTCTTTCTTTCTCTCTTTCTCAATCACTCTAATCTCTCTCTCTCTCTCTCTCTCTCGATTTGGTGATTTCATGGAAAACGTGCTCGTGAGAGGCTGGAATGGGTGGGAAACGAACCGGAGAACAGTCGGCCGTCGATCTGGACAGAAAACGGTCGGAAACGAGGTCGAAAACGGTGTAGAACAGCCGGGGTTCATGTCGGGTCAACCGGGTCAAGAACCAGGTCCGGGTCGGGTCGTCGACGGGTCGCTGGCTGAGGAAGACGACATGACGTCACACTGATGTCGAGCTGATGCAATGGGGTATACTCAACAATTTCTATATAAAACAATAACCAGTTCTTATTGCCCATTTTTTATTATAATAGTTTACTGAAAGTGCTTGTGTTTTGCTTCCACAGTTCTTTGTGATTTTCTTGTGTATTCAGTCCAGAGTTTCTGTTGCGTCACTTTTGGCAGAGTATTTGAACACATGTAGCTCTCTTGATTTTGCATTTTTAATGTTTTTGCTTTGTATGGTTCTGCAACTTTCTGAGGCCATGCCGTCTTCTGTTCCTCACTTTAGTTTTTCCATTTGAAATTGCTATTTAAGGAGACAGGTAACCCTTTGATTGATTACATTTTTTTTTTGGGATATATCTACTTTTGTATTGCTAGAGCAATTCAACTCAGTCTAGCTGATAGCAGTTGTTGGCCTCTTTGTATAGAAGATTTGTTTTTGTAGTATGAGACAGTAAAAAAATGGAAAGGTTATTGCTTGCCACAAATATGGTTATACTTTTGATATGCCCTTTGTCTTGCATCATCCCGATTCTATTTTCATGAACTTTGAACTGTGGGAATTGCTGAAAAAATCATAAGCATATATGCCCTAGTATAGTTTTTGCAAAATATTGGTCCTTTAATTCCCGCTCATCCCCGATTCAATGAGCCAAGACTGTGATGTTTTGATAAGCTGTTAGCTTTGTGGAATTTAGCAAGACTTGTTTAGGCGGAGATCAAATTATGATTTATGTGTAACGAGGAAGGGGAACAGAGAAAGCATCAAAATATTCTATATGTGGGCAATTTCCCGGCATTAATGCTTGAAATGGCTGGCTACATGATAAGCTTATTATGTGTAAATATATAATTGCAAGTTTAGAATATGAACAATGTGGTGGTTACAAATGTAATTTTATCACTTGTTCAAAAATTAAATTAATGTATGGGCCACAAACCATAAGGACGTTGTTGGGTCCATTTTCTAGAACATCTCTGGAAGCTTCTCCACGCATTTGCGATGCTTATAAATGAAACCCTCCTAAGCCCTAAACCCACAACCTTCGTTGAAAATGGCATCGTCAATTGCTCTAAGAAGGGCCTCCACTCTCTTCTCCAAGCCCCTCAGCCCTTCCTCTGTCTTCCGGTCCTTGAACACCAACGCTCAACTCTCAAACTTTTCTGACGATCGCTCTGTCTCCAGCCGCCGTGATTCTTCTCCTAGATTCCTCCCAGGTTTCATCCTGTTGTTTCCATTGTCAACACTCAACAGTTTGTAAAATCTTTATTATGTTTTGAATTTTGATGTACGGAAAACAGAGCCATCTGTGATGGACTAACTAATTTTTTATTTCTTGAATTACAGACGTGTTTGGTCCGTTTTCACCAAGGAGCCTGAGCCAGATGCTGAACTTGATGGATCGATTCATGGAGAACCCATTTATCTCTCGTGGAATGGGAAGCTGGGACCTGAAGGAAGACGACAACACTCTTCTTCTGCGAATGGACATGCCCGGAATCAGCAAAGACGACGTCAAGATATCAGTTCAAAGCAACACTCTCACCATCAAAGGAGAGGCTCAGGCTGAACCAGAACACGAAGAGAGTGCGAGGAGGTACTCTGGTAGAATCGATCTGCCTCCAAGTTTGTATAAAGTTGATGAGATCAAAGCTGAGATGAAGAATGGTGTGTTGAAACTTGTTGTGCCTAAAGTCAAGGAAGAGGTGAACGAGGGTTTTCAAGTGAAGGTTGACTGAAGTTTGGTCTGTTATAACTTATTAGATTCAACTAGATGAGTCGACTCATGTGTGTTTTCCCGATGCTAGTTAAATAAAGGGGTATATTATTGATTTATCCTTTATGTTTTTTTTGATTGTTTTTTTTTACTCGTTTATCCGGTTTTTATCGGATTGGATCCTATATTTTTTAAAACTGTTCATTTTGGTCCCCATAACTAAAAATTTGATAATCAACCCTCACAGCAAATGATTAATTTGTCCATGGAATCAGTTTTAGTTCTACCGTTTATAAATTTGATAATTATAAATAATTTATATAAAAAAAATTGAGATGGATGATGATTATCAAACCAACAAAAATTAAAAAATTGAGAAAAGAACAAATGAAAAAAAAGAAGAAAAAAAAACAAATAAAATACGGTTAATTTAATAAAATGAAGAGCAACCTATTTTAATAAATAAAAAAGAAAATTTGTAAAAGAAAATGTAATATATGTTTCGGTTCAAATAAATTGAAGAATAAATCTAAGATATCTTTGGATTCTAGTTTAAATAAATTGAAACACGAAGAAAACCCAAAACCTCTTTCATTTTTGCTTTCCTTTCCCTCTCCTTGTTTTCTTTCTCTCTCTCGTCTCCATATGCCACCTCTACCATCGTTGAAGATGGACGCCGGAGATAGAGCAAACTAATTAAGGAGAAGCGGATATGCTGTACCAGTTTGGAAGAAACACAGATCTCCTCCACCAACGCGTGAATATGGAACACCGTGTAAAGAGTAGAACGCCGAGCAAGGAACGTTGTGAAGATGGAACGTCGATCGTAGTGGCGAATGAGCAGATGCTGGAGGCGTGATGGATTGTTGGTGGGTAGATTAGAATAGAGTTTCTCCATTTTTTTAATTAGTTTTTGGGTTTTTCTTCTTTTTTTTGAATTTTTTGTCGTTTTAATTGAAGGAGAATACATGGATCATTAGAATTGATTTGGGTTCTTTTGTGGAATTGATTTGTAGATTTTTATTATGGAATTTAGTTTGAAGTAATTTATATTGTGTTTAGGGGAATGGGAAAATTTAAGAATCCTGATATTTGTTTATTAGTTTTTTAATTTTTAATTTTTAATTTTCGGTGTTGACTTGTAACCTTGATCATTGTCTGAGGAAGATGTTTATGAATCTGAGTTTGTTGTGTTGATGAATATGTGGTGATGGAGTTGAAAAAATTCTGGGTTTTTCTATCGATTGTAGAAAAAAATTCTTCCTGATCTTTGTTTATTAGTTTTTTAATTTTTAATTTTCGGTAGTGATGATTTGTATCCTTGGTTATTGTCTGAGGAAGATATGTGATGATTATTCTGAGTTTGATGTGTTGATGAATAAATGGAGTTGATGAATTTGTTGTGTTGACGAATACATGGTGATGGAGTTGAAAAAATTCTAGGTTTTTTCCATCGATGGTTGAAAAAAATTCTTTAAATTTAGTTATCTTTTTTTTTTTTGATTTTTTTTTGTTAGATGGAGATCCACCGTCCATTTGAATAAGATGGACAATGGAGATCCAATCTCTGAATTTAAATTTGATTTTTATTATATATATTTCTATTAATTTATGTGTTGACACGTGACATATCAATGTTTAAAGATAAAAATACCCTTAGGACTGTTTAATTTGATTAACGGTTGACCAACAGAAGGACCCAAATGAGCGGTATTGAAAAATATAGGGCTCAATCCAGTGAAATTTGGATAAGTGAATAATAAAAAAAAACATAGGGACTAAATCAATAATACCCCTTAAATAAATTAGGGAAAATCATTTTCCTTCCTGATTTTTGTCATATTGTTAAGACGAGGACAGGGTTTCGTTATATTAGTTGTTCTTCCCTTTAAAAACAAACGTTAAAAACGTCTCTTCTGTCACATTTTCCATCCATTTATGGCTTTGACCGTTAAAATTAAAGGTCAAATAACCATTTTATCCTTCAGTTTACACCATAGAATTACCATTTAATCCTCAAAATATTCATTAAATATAAAATATATTAAAAAAAAACAATATAACTACATTTCTTCTCCACCAGCAATCATCATCATCATCTTCATCTTCTCCACCGTAATTTAATTTGTATATAAGTTGCTGGAATTCAGATCTATTTATGTAATTGAATAATATAATTACATATTTTTTATTAAAAAACACAATTGATTTTTTTTATAAAAATCTAGTAAAGATCATTTGCACAATTTCCATCTCTTTGTTATCATATTTATCATCTTCTCCACCAGACCACTACCATCTCAAACACCAAATCCTAACATAATCCATCACAACTCAAACACCAAATCCTAACCACCAACACACCTCAAAGACCAAACCCCACAAACTCTAGCCACCACTGTGAACCACCCATCACCACCCCCAAATCAAGATCCAACTGTGAACCGCACATTGCCACCCCTAAAATCCAGGCAACCACCACCCCATCCACGCAACAATCCATCAAAAATCCATATTCGAAACCAAATCGACCCAATTTGAAACCAAATCGAAACCGATTCACCACACACACACAACATATCCATGAATCGAACCCAAAAACCCTAATATGGATATTAAAAATAAAAATAAAAAGAAAAAAAACCCACCAATTCACCTTTTTTCAGCCATAAAACCCATAAATCATCAGTAAACTGATCTAACCAAATCATCATCTCAAGATCGCACCAGCCAGCCAAATCACCAATAGTACAACACCCACCCACCCACCAACCAAGCCCAGAAACCAAAAACCAACCTGCCACCATTCATCTTCCCTGTCGTCGCCAACCATTCTCAGCGACTTAAACCCCACAGTCGCCATGAGAGAGAGAGGGATTCAAGATAGAGAGATAGAGAGATTCGAGATAGAGAGAGGGATTTGAGAGATCGAGAGAGAAAAAGAGTGATTGGAGATAACATACCATTTCGTGATCTGGTGGAGATAAAGATTTTTGTTTTTGGTGATGGTGATGGTGAGGTTGAAGGTGAATAGACGAGGAAGAGATGTTGGCTATGGATGAGTGGTGGTCGATGATGTTAAAGATGAGGATGAGTGGTGGATGATTAATAGTTATTAAAGCTTGGTGGTGGTGGATCTGATGATCTAGGTTTAATTTGGGTTTTCTTGATTGGGTTCATGGATCTGTGTTTAAATGGTTGGGTTTTTTTTGTTTAATTATTTCTCTTGTTTTTAATTATTTGTTTTGTTTTTAATTTTCTAATATTTTAATTATTTGTTTAAGATCTGGTTGGGTTCAATTACGTTATTACACTTTCTATTTAAGGGTCAACATACCAAATGGATGAAAAGTGTAACAAAAGGGGTATTTTTAACGTTTCTTTATTTCTGTGGGGAAGAATGACCAATATGATGAAATCCTATCCTTATCTTATCAATATGACAAAAGTCGGGGAGGGGGAATGATACTTTCCCAATAAATAATTCTATTTAGCATGTGTATTGCTGCCTTTTCAATTTCACCTTTTGTTTTTTTCTTTGGAAGAGATTTATAATCTCATATTCCCATTCCAATTAAATTTAATTGAAAATTAAGGGTTAAAACAACGGTGCCTTCTGAAATATATATCGGCACTAAACCTCTTGAACATTATAAAAGTTGAAACAAGTGAAACGGTTGTTGAGAAAAATTACATTTACACACCTTGATTCTAAGAATAATTGTATTAAAACTGAAAATATAATAATATCATATAATTATCCATTAAAAAAGGGTAAATTTAGAAGTTAATAACGTGAAAAAAAATTAATTGTGTTTATATTAATTTATTAAAAAAAATCCATCTCCATCTTAACCTCATCTTCCTTAAAAAAAAAGATCATTTTCAACATTAAATTAAAATTCATTATATTCTTTTTATCACCAATTCTCTAGATTTCAATAACAATTTTCCTCACAAAAATTCCAGATTTCAATAACCATCTTCTTCCACTTCATCTTTTTTCTCCAAAATCCTATACCTTTTCATATTTATAAAATACAATCATCAAGCCACAAACAAAATATTTATTAGTAACCCCTAATATATATATATATATATATTTCCTTTCATTTTCTCACTCTCCAAACACAATCCAAATGTCTACAATCAAATTCTACAAACAAAAAGCAAAAATCAATCAATTCCAATAATCCAAATCGTATGCAATAATCCAAACCACGTCAATTTAAAAAAAAAACTAGAAATTCAATCTAAATAAATAGAGCAGAATGTTTCGTCTTCGACAATAACAAGCGTTCGCCGTCTGCCTATCTTAACTCTATCACACCTCCATCATTTTCCAACACGTTTGAACCCTACCAAACCCACATTGTGACCTCGCCAAAACCACAATCGATCTCCAGAAATAAACATTAGACCATCCACACCATTAATAACCAAAAAATGAATTCCTAAATTCAACCAACACCACCAACAACTAGCCCCACTAGTAATGATCACCACGACACCACCAGCATCGATCACTTCTCTGTAGAGGAGATCAGTGCTCGAATCATCACCGATGGCCAGCAAGATTGGCTCGAATCGGGAGAGAAAGAAGAGAGACTTGGGAGAGAAATAGAAGCTTGAGAGAAATAAGAAAGCCAATCTCCTCTTAACGAAAGAGATTAGTGCTTCTCACCAGCGACGAGATGAAGAAGAGAGAGTGAGATCAGAGAGATCAAAGAGAGAGGAAAGAGAGAGAGAGATCAAAATATCAGATAATGAAGAGAGAGAATGACAGTTATTTCCATTTTAATTTATTTTTAAAAAAATCGTCATTTTTTAATTTTTTTTTTAAATGGATCCGGTGGATTTCCAATATCTATCTCATGAGATGGACGGTCTGAATCTCCACCAAATTCATTTTTAAAATTTAATTCATTTAAATATTATTTATTAATAATTATTATTAATAATATTAGTATTACTATTTTTTATTTTTTAGACATTAGTCAAACATGTTAAAGGGTGTTTGTATGATATTATTATATTTTTTCAATTTTAATATAATTATTCAAATAATCAGGGTGTGTAAATGTAATTTTTCTTTAACGTCCGTTTGATTCCTATCAACGTTTGTCGGTAAATGAAAGTTCAAGGGGTATAATAATAAAAAAAAATCAGGGGAGAACATACGATTTAATGTATAATTCATAGGCCACTGGTTTTATTAACCCGAAAATTAATAATAACAATAAGGGAGAGCAAGGACAAAAATAAGATCCAGCTTGACTCTGTATTTTTTTTTAAAGGGACAACAAAAAGTAGAATTTGCAAAATAATCTAAATTTGAAATCATGAAGTTATTCTTTTGATGTAAAACATGCAAATTTTAAGTCCGAGTTTTATTTTTCTTTAAGAAAAATATCAAATTAACATGTTCTGGAATTTTTCCCCTTCGAGGATTTTCACTTTTCAGAGACGAAACACACAGTAGTGGGATACGTTCTACTTGTTGAAATCAGTTCTCTCTCTAAAAAAACCTTTAATGGCAATTGCACTTTCATTATGGAAAAAATAAAACATTATTACATTTTTCTCATTTGAATACCAATAATTCTAAATAAAATATTGATGATAAGCAGTATCTTCCATTGATTTTGGATCCAATATAGGACCATCTTCAGAATATTATAAGCCTTTTTTTTTTGTAGCCATGTAACCATGTCAGGTGAGGTAATTTGCTCAGAAATTTTTGGAGAAGAATTGTAGTGGATAACATGTACTCTTTATTTTGTTCTCTGGAGATTTATCTTCAAAGTTTCTACGAAATCCAAAATCCCCTTTCACAATCACCTGTCTATTTGGTACATCCACTGTATACTCTTTCAATCCTGAAATGGAGAGACTGCTATATGTAGTTTACATGACATGAGGAGAACAATCTAACATTACTTTAATTTTATTTATAGAATTATATTAAAAAAACGTTTATGAATATAATCCTCTTTAGTTTTTGTATTAACAATGTAAATAATATTCGATATAATCAAAACGAATTCGGATTACCGTTCACCATCCGGAAATCCGAATTCCAACGGAAGTAGGGATCGAACACCTGGAACTGAATCACCGGTCGGAGGACGATCACATCATCAGAAAGTCCCCTCTGATCACAATGCATGTTACCCACACTTGGATCTTGGATGGAAGAAAATTCTACAGATTTTCTCCACATCTCTAACTTGTATTTTCTCTGTATATTGTTCTATGATGAACACATGCACTCTATGTTCTTTTGCACCGAAAATTCACATATTACACAACTCTCATATTTGTTGCCTTTGCATATATGCTACCAGAATACACAAATATTCACTCATACTTTCCCATACATGCCTTGCATTTCACATGTACAAACACATGCCTTGCATTTGCACTGCCCATTGCTATACATTCCATGCATTCCTTTTTAATACACGAATTGTATATATTCTTATGTTGCTTGTCTATATCCAATCAGTTTCTAAAACTGATATATATATATATATATATAATAAAACTGCTCATGCAGTTATACAAGTTGACACATGGGCTTCACATGTATTGGGCTAGGTTGCTTGGGCTTTGCATAAATTTCATGGGCTTGGGTTTGGTCCACTTGGGTGTATAATGGGTCTCCAACCCATACCCAAATATACCAACATCTCCCACTTACACAAGTGGGGCCAACACAGTTAAGTTACCACAAGCTCATCATAGGTGCAACCTTATTAATCAACATCTGCCACTCCCCAAATGGCGTAAGATGTGATATATATAGATGAGCCTTTAAAAACATTTAAACACAAGTATTAACATCATTATCAAAAGTGTTCATACGGGTAAATGCATCGTGTGACCTATGAACAATCAATATATATATATATATATATATATATATATATATATATATATATAAAAGGGAGCTAACAATCTCAAATGTAAATTCTCTATTTACAAGAGATAATTTTGTTCATTATTATATCCTAGATTTAATTTATAATTTTTATCAGTCTAAAACATACTTGATCCCTCAAAAGCTATGCTTGATTTTATCACATTTCATGTATTCACAATTGTAACAAATACAATTGGTCGACCGGTGAATACATAAGTCAAATAAAAATTCATTAAATCTTCCCATTTCATCTCTATCTTTCCGTCTCCAGAACAACTGCTACCCTAGACGTGCCCCATAGGCTGAATTAGCATAGCCATAGAAATAACACGCTAAAGGTGCTAACATTATCCTGTCACTTCAAGATAAAATGAATGGTCATAAGGACACTGCTTGAAGTTAACGTAAAACTTCAATGGAACTTACATAATAAGGAAGTAGGGATTCATTTTCTCATTTTCCACATTGGTCACAAATAGTACACGTGGTATGAAATATGTGTTACAGTGAATTTCATTCTAAATAAGAATGCATATGTCTTTATATTATTCATTGTACAGATCTTAGTCTAGCCACAACTCTTGTGACTAACCTGAGTTCTTAAAAGCTTGCCTCTCTCTAACGCCATATTAAGATCTCATATCTGGCTTGAATCAGGTATCAATGATAGTGGGGTCTATCATGATCGGTTCTAAAATCTATTTGTATAATTATTGTGAACCTCATCTTGTCAAAGTCAAGACGACATATTCATATATACTAGCTCCGCGAGAATATATCCTACATATTCTCTAATATATATATATATATGTGTGTGTGTGTCTGTGTGTGTGTGTGTGTCTAATCTCAGCTTGCTATCTCAGTAACTGAGGCGACCACACGTTTAAGAATGCTGGTCTCAACCTGACGACATATTTCTATTTCATTATGTGTGTAAATATGCTAGCATTAACGGTAAATTCCCTTACTATTGAAGTTAATCATAATCCTCTCAATCTAGGATTATTTTGATATACATTTGCCAATTTTTGTAGCATAATTTATATTAGGCCTTGTACATATCACAATGTACACTAATTAGTTAGTCATACTTTCAAGGTATGTCATAATCCTCTTGACAACATCTCAATGCTGTAATCAAGGATTATATTGGTGTCCACTCACCAATCTTACGACGTAACTAATGATAGACTTTGTTTATATAATAATGTACATGAGACTCTGTATGGTACTAATATGAGGAACTTGTAATTAATGACTTGATCTTATGGAGTTTCAATGTACACATTGATGATAAGAGTTTGTAATTTCACAATAGGAGTATCTATGAGCCTATAATTGCTCATTTCGAATCAACTATTACTCCTAATAAATATAAGCCATATTGCTCATATAAAATCTCAAAGAAATTTGAGAATTACCATTTCATTATGGTTTTACAAATTCTTCATTATTTCTAGCCAAGACATATAGTTCACATATATAGATAATATAAAAATTATGCTTAACCTGTTTAGTGTACTTACCATGACTATCTTTAGTCGTCAATAATCTGTAAGACATTACAGCTTGATGAAATAAAAGATACCACTAAATCTAGAGGATTGTTTCAAACCATACATTAATCAATCAAACACACTTATGCGCTCTTGTTCTTTTGAAACGAAAAATTTACAGACAACTCCATGTAAATCTCTTCCTCTAGTTCTCTATCGAGAAATACAATCATTACATCCATCTGATGTAATTTCAGGTTCAAATATGTGACTAGTGCTAAAATAAGGCGTATAGAAGAAAACTTTACTTCCAAATAATAAGTTTCTTCATCTGCGATTAATCGCGCCTTATACCTCTCATTAGTACTTTTCGCCTTACATATGATACATATGGAATCCATACGTTCATAATGGGCTAATGACCAGGCGGTAAGTGAATCAAGTCCCTGACATGATCACTTTTCTATACTCTATCTCCCCTTCCATTGCTTTCATTCATATATTCACTTAGTAGATGTAAGTGATAGCTCAATTCTAAAATCTTTGGCTCATCACTGTCAAGTGAAGTAATCATCGAAAATTCCCTTTCAATCTCCGAAAGATGAAATGGGATAATTTGGTGATTATGTCCACGAGTTGGTAAATTATTACAGTGGCTGATTTAACAGCTATTTCACTTCCACTAAGGATGAAAGATCCATGAGGATTTCTACTCCTACTAGGGTGTAGATTTCCACTTCCACTTCTACTAGGGATGAAAGATCCATTTAGAATTCCACTCTCACTAGGGATGGAGGATCAAGTTAAATTTTAATTTACCGCCACTCGTATATTAACACAGATCATCTAATTCTAAAATTAGATATCTATATTAAATTCATTTCTACTAAGAAATTCATTCTCTAATAATGACATCTTGTGATTCAAATTCAGTCACACTTCTATCTAATTATACACCATCGTTTATTTAATCATTTGGAATGCACAGAGTATCAAATAAAGATACAAATTCTCTTCTTGCATCCAATTTCTCATTTCTATAAGATGGATTATAAACATAATCTGCATACCCCTAGGGCTGTAGATTAATCAGACCAAGCTACCTACCTGTCCAGAATTCATATGGTGTAGAAGTGTTTGATTAAATGGAACATGATTAAGAAAGTTGGTAGCAATTATCATATCTTCTAGTAAGATACTAAATAATTCACATGTACCATCACAGACTTAACCATTTCCAACAGTATTTAATTCCTTATTTCCGCTACACAATTTGTTGCGAAATCCTAGGAATAAATAAATATCTTTTTATATCTTTCTTATTAAACAATTTCTTGAACTGTTCAGAAAGATATTTATGTACTCGATTTATTCTTTAAAACTCAAAAAGTTTATCATCTAATATGATCCTCAACCAAATAATCTGAATGCAATCCAATGCTTTCGATTTATGAGAGATCAAATAGATATGACCGAGACATCTAAAGATATTAATGAATGTAACTAGATATGAAATTTCAAACTAGTCTTTACACTCATTCAATCACAAATGTAATTATGAATTAGTTGCAATGGAATTCCTTATCTAGTTTCTTATTATATGGTTTTCTAGTTGTTTTTCTTGTTAGATAATTTGCATGACCTTTAAGATGAATAAGTTCAATTAGTCCTCTCTGACTAATATACTCATTTTATCTAGTCCAATATGACTTAATCTAGCATGCCAAAATATCAGCACCATTACCATTGTAATGATTGAAAAACAAACAAAATTATAACCGTCTCTACTGACGTATAATTCCATAAAACCATTAAACTATCAAGTACCATATGAATATAATTTGCTAAAATTATATTCATATAACCATCATGATCATTAATGATAACCCGAATCAATGAGGATAACCACGGACATTAAAATCCAGTTAGATCTCAAGTGTATATTAGAACATCATGGAGTCTAAATTTAGGCTACCATGCAAACTCAGTTTGTAGGTACTTAACTCCAAAATTGTTCTAACACATATACATCTTGTCTCTTATAATCTAACTTTACTCAACGAATGCTTTACAGTTTCCTATTGGATGGTATATCTTTGCTTATCTACTGTCCACAAAAGACGAGATTCAAAAGAAAATACCTAGCCAAAAACTTAAGCATAACTTAACAAATTCTTGAGTTTGGATTTTACTCTTTTCAACTCAAGGCTTTTATGAGTGAAAAAGACTCGGCTTGTCACAACCGTAACAAGTTATTTTAGTTTTTCCTTTCCTCAATTCGTTATCTCTCAACTTCTTACATATTCCGATCTAAGATTAAGTGGTTATGCCTAGATTCTCTTCTTCTTTTGGAAATAACTATTTCCACTAATATGCTCAAAACTAAAAGTTTTATGCAAGTTGGAATCTTTCATATAAAATTGGCTAGAATCCTAAGCCGCCTTTAGGCGCTCATCTTCTACTACCAAAATGACGCGATCGAAACGTGTCATATTAATTTTATATATTCCAACTAGCAAAAGAGATCAGATCATTTAGTTGGTGTATCATGTTTTATATTCTTATTGGAGGCTGCCACTAATTTTGACGCTTCTTATAAGTACTCTAAAACTTGATACCGTACATACTAAATTTTAGTACTCAAAATCGTACTAAAAATTTCCCTTCAAGACAAAACTCTGAAAGGTAAACCACTTTACTTAAATCATATTGTACTTGTAAAACATACATGTAAAATTACTATTTAACTTACTCCGCATTATGATGCGAGTAATTTAACTTATGGCTTGATAAGCCTTTACATCTTGTATGTCGAGCAATAAGTACTATGCCGAAGTTCAATCATGATTCATGTTATAGTCTCAAGAGTTTCATACTCTTAAAATACACAAAATCTTTTCGTATCTATTCCCTAGATTACAAGACTTAGTTTATCACAATCAAATTGGCCACAATATTATAGATATATAATCTATATTTTATGCTAATTTATGTAGAGACATACAATCTACTATGCAAGCATATTAATTTTAAAAAATATACATTTAATTTTGCTGCAAATGCTGACCGAACAAATGATGAAACAATTTAAGGAACATAATCGAAAAAGTCGTCAAAACGTCTAATTACCATCCGTTTCAAAAAATTTAATCATCATTAATTTAGTACTTTGCGCAAAATTCTAATTCTAATATTATACTCAACAATTTAGAATTCCCAAAATAAGTGATCATATAAATAACAGAAGAATACAATGCACAAGTCCCAACAAAATATTTTATGGGTCAAACCGTTTTTACTACAAAGTAAATAAACCAATTTTTTTACTATAGAACGGTTTATGAAAACCACAGTATTTTCTCAAAATACGTGACTTTGCAGCTATCCATTCTATACGTTTCATATTTATATCGATCATCACTGAGAAAGAATCTCTGATTCTTCACAACTCATCTAATTGTCATTTTCTCAAAATATTTGATCATCTTTCGCGTGTGCAATAACTCATGTGCCTAGCACTATGAATATTCATTGCGGATGTAGTAGATCGCCTCACATTCCCAAGAATGTAACGCTTCTCTACGATTTCTAGTTCACAAGCTATATGGCCAAAATACATCGTGGTACCTTACTCTAGCTTTTCCAACCTTATAGATCTATTAACTCTTCGGGAAATTTCATTAAAAGACTATCTACTGCAGCTCTCCACATAAAAGCACGAGTCATTGACTACATCTATATGTCATTAATAAGATTCATGAAATCTTCTCCATTAAGACATATGAGATAATGTAGATTTATTCTAAAAAATTTCTAACTCATTTAGAAAAAATTGTCTTTTAATAACCTTATACATTTTCAATGTATATTCCAATCAAACTTCTTTTTCTCGATTGCACAATTAATTAGATAGAGAATTTTAAACGAAGGCCTTTCAATATACATAGCTCCCACTGAAGCTAAATTTCGGTGGCCAAATGTTTCGCAGGAAAATTCCATGACCGTTAGAAAACAGTGCTAAAAGTCCTACTGGAAAAATCCACAGTGGCCGAAAATACCACCGGAAACCGTCTTTGACATCCGCATCGAAAACTGTTACCAGAAACCTCACAGGAGACTGTCATTAGAAACCGTGTCAGAAGCCGTAACCAGAAACCGTCACCGAAAATCATACTAGAAACTGTCGGTAGAATCCACAACAAAAATTGTCATAATTCGTGCTTGAATCCGTCTTATTAAAAATCCCATTCGGAATTTATAGAGCATTAATTCAGCTCCCATTGGAGTGAAACACATCGATGAAATCAATAAATAAATAAAAAAATTGAAATTTTAAAAAAATAAAATTTAAAAAATATTTTTTTGCCTGAAAACTGCCATCGGTCGCCGGAAAACCACTTATGATCGCCGGAAAACCACCTTTGGTCACCGGAAAACCATTTATTGGTCGCCAAAAAACATCGCAGAAACTATTCACCGACCGCCGAAAACGTTGCCAGAAAATGTGCCGATCGGAGTATTGGAACAGGTCTGGTCGGTGATGACGTGGCACCGGTAACTGTTCCGGACGTCTGAAACTGTCGCCGAAAACTCCCCGGGTGGCCGGAAACCGTCAACGGTTTCCTTCGTCCACGTCGATGACACGTGTCGTGTTGTCACCAGGCCACATGGCGAAATGACACACCACTTGACATGTGGCGTTTACTGAGAGATCCACGTGTCAACATATTAATCACTCAAGCCTTTTGTTCCCAACGCCCACTCGCGCCGGCGGAGAGTGCGATGCACGTGCCGTTTTCCCAAAATTTTCCTATCACGGGATTACCACTATCCGACTCTAAATTCAATTTTAATTCCATTTATGCCCTTAATTATGACGTTTGGGTTAGGGGTGAAACACACTCTCCGATCATTGGAGAGTGGATCATGTTCTTCATGTTCTTCACCCACATTCAAGAATAAACATATTTTAAAAATCCACCGCATGAAATTTCGAAATCGTTTTTCTCCCTCGTTTCTGAACCAAATTATGCAAATGACCTATTGTTGGAAAGCTATCGAAAGACTCTGTCTAATGATACCACGATCACAAAGAAACAAAAAAATGATAATAAAATTCGAACCCCATAACAGTCACGGGTTTCGTTTTTTATTCTTCAAAATTCTCTTAATTTTGAAGTTAAATCATGGCAAGAATCTCCAGAACATATAATCACATATATGTATACAATCATGCCATCTAAAACGAAATATAACAAGTGTGTGGTGTTATGCCATTATTGAATTGTGAAGCAATCAAAACGTGAAAGACAATTCCTAAGCATGGAATTTCTAGCAGAATACAGTCCCAATCATGCTCTGATACCAATGTAAATAATATTCGATATAATCAAAACGAATTCAGATTACCGTTCACCATCCGGAAATCCGAATTCCAGCGGAAGCAGGGATCGAACACCTGGAACTGAATCACCGGTTGGAGGACGATCACATCATCGGAAAGTCCCCTCTGATCACAATGCATGTTACCCACACTTTGATCTTGGATGAGAGAAAATTCTACAGATTTTCTTCAAATCACTAACTTGTATTTTCTCTGTATATTGTTCTATGATGAACACATGCACTTTGTGTTCTTTTGCACCGAAAATTCACATATTACACAACACTCATATTTGTTGCCTTTGCATATATGCTACCAGAATACACAAATATTCACTCATACTTTCCCATACATGCCTTGCATTTCACATGTACACACACATGCCTTGCATTTGCACTGCCCATTGCTATACATTCCATGCATTCCTTTTTAATACATGAATTGTATATATTCTTATGTTGCTTGTATCCAATCAGTTTCTAAAACTGATATATATATATATATATATATATAAATGCTCATGCAGTTATACAAGTTGACACATGGGCTTCATATGTATTTGGCTAGGTTGCTTGGGCTTGGGTTTGGTCCACTTGGGTGTATAATAGGCCTCCAACCCATAACCAAATATATCAACAAACAAGAAAAAAAAAATGATTTTGAAAATTAGTAGCAATGTAAATCGTAATTCGTAAAAAAGAAAACAATTTCAAAACAGTGTTGGATTGTTGTTGTTTCTTTACGTGTGAAACTAAAAACAGCGATTGAATTGCTCACCGGTCATCTTAGAAATAACTTGGGATACTCTGTGCCTACATCGAGCACATCCCATGTTTGCAGTCATCACTATCACCTGAAACTGATAATTCGCCACCATTTCAAATCTGAATATTTGATTCCAAAAACATTTTCATTTTGCAATCATCTAGTTGAAAACGGAAAAGCTAAAAGAACAACAAGAGAGGACCTGATTGAGGATGAGATAATCTTACCGAGGGACGGGTCAGATTCTCAGAATATAAGAGAGAGTTGTTGGTTAACGAAGCCATTGTAGAACTGCATACAACAAAGCTCTTTCTTCGAGCAGGGATGATCAGATAGATGAGAGCTAATAAACTTGGTCTTCTTGGCTTATTTGGTGTCAACTCATGATGATGAATTCAAACTTGGAGATTGGAAAATATCCACAAATTTAGTAAATTTATATTCTTCAAAACTCAAAAGGGCACTTCTTGTTTGACATGTTATGGCCACCAAAGAACCTACCACTCGTGCCTTGCTCGCTATATGTTTTTGTGGGCTTCATGTTCTAATCAACACTTATAAATTAGTTTTAAATTGGAAGATAAGGGTGGGAATCAAAATTGTTAGTTATTTGATAGATAAATATTTGTTGATCTAATTGAGCGGCTGTACGGATATGGACAAAATTATACTTTAATTCTTCAGGGAAGGTAAACAGAATACTTTGCGGACTTGGTTGTTAGCTTTGTTTCTATGCTACCTGCAAATTGAAAAAATAATAGGCAAAATAATGTAATTAACTAACATAATCTCTGTAATTGGATCAGGGTCACCATCGTGAGCCCCACTGACTTGGTCAGCTGCTCAACCACCTCCGGCGGCAATAACAGATTTTACACATCACAATAAACAAGAAACTAATGAAATACTTTAGTGAATAACGTGTCAATAATCATCATTGAAATCTTCTTCAGATTTCTAATTTGGAAGATTCCTTGCACTCGAACAAAGAACTGAGCACAAAATGGACGATTCCTAGTAATTTTTCTAATATTTAAAGCCTTACAGGCATCACAATCGGGTTTGCAGACAATACTGACCATCGACATGTATGATATAGGCATGTAGCCGGTCCGGTCTCCAATTGTATAGCAGATCTTTATTGATTCTGCAGCAGTCCACTGTCCATATGAGGACAGAACTGTGTACCGTACACAAGTTTTGGAAGAAAGCCTTTCATCAATATCTTATACTATTAATATCTCTCACAAGCCTAGAATACATGGTTTTGGATGTCACAATCAAATTCACAGCAAATAGATCTTGGTGCGGCCAATTTACCAGGACCCGATCAGAAAATAAAATCACTGAGCTTAACATGCTGGTCTTTCTTGGTGGCGTTCCTACAGATGATATATGCTGTTTCTTCTACATCTGCATATGAACAATTCATTCTGTGCCTGTAATGGTGAAAAGCCAACCGGTTAATAGGACAGGTATATTGAAGAGTGGCAGAACTGTTACTAGACTTACCACTCAAAATGATCTTCACAGCAAATTGAATTCCATATGATTGAAAGTCCAGGTCCTTTCCTGCAATAAAAAAAAAGAACATGCACGTGCTCAATTAATTCATAAAAAGGAACTTCAGAACTTTAATTCAAAGATAACAAAACCCAATTGGATGACTAACCTCGACCATTATCTTACCTATGTAATGACGACTAATCCAACAGTTCAGATAAATGAAGAGCATCATGTCAACTAGAAATGTTTCCTTTAATCTTATTAATAGATCACAATGTCCTCTCTCCTCATAAACCCCATTACCAAAATTAAATAAGAAAAAAAAAATGAAATTCAGTAAAATAAATATGTAAATGAACATTCACTTTGTCCTTTAACATTGCTTTCTTTGTAATTTCCTTTTTGATATAGTAAAAAAGAAAAAGGAAAAAAGAATAACAAAACACAGAAGAAAATGCTAGCCTCACTCCATCTAGGTTTTCATACAAAGTTGATAGAAATTAAAAAAATGATAGTTCTTGCATTCTAAATCCACATACCAAGTTGCAGTGTGCATATCATAGAACTTGTCATAGCCTTTACTAAAACAGTAGTGGCAAACCAAAAGATCTGTGATGTCAGTTACTTTGCATGTTGATTTACAGCATTTCACCTATATCAATAGCATTTTCCATCAGTGGTTACATACACTAAAGCATCATTTATCCAGAGTCCAAACACGACAGATATGTGCATACTCTTACTATACAGCAGCATTTGCTTTTTTAAATCAGTACACAGTATCTCAATAAAAATACTCACCAGGCGCTTGAGTTTATGAGAGTAATATTTTCGATGCAAAGAGTGTTCCCTGATGTGATCGTTCAAATGCCCTGAACTGAATTTCAATACCGATTAAGTTTGCCACTCAAAGCACGAAACAACCAATCGTCATTAAATAAGAGCTTCTTACTTTATCCCCTTTCTGGATAACTATAAACATTTTTTTCTTTTCTTTTGATAACATGGTTTTGTATAGGAGTTATAAGACTTATCCTTGCCTTATATTTATCTTTCATCTTATGCATATAAGTATACAATGCAAATAAACAAACAAACAAAAGAAAGGAAAAAAAAAAAGCCTCATCTTAGTTTATATATAACTCAAGCAGTAACCTTCTCCACAGAGAATTGCTAATGCTCAAAAACTAAATTTAGGATGATGTACTTGAAACAACACTTAATTTTGAGTGGACTAATGGACTATATTAACTTGGGTATGAAAATGTACAATCATGTCCATGAGATAGATAGTACCAATGGAACAGAATTATAAAATGATAGGATAACTACATCATAGTTTACTGCTATTTTGCTGCTTACTTGTCACAAAGTACAGCCCTGCAATCAAGGCAAGTGGCCAAACTTAAGGAGCCGCAGCATGCATCACAATTTGCTGTTGACAAGCTCTTGCCAATCTGGTGGCATCTACATTTACAAAAAAGACAAAAAGGGACACTGAGTTTCTTGTGTCTTGCATGTTGTGATCTCCAACATAAAGCTATTTTCCAGCTTATTGACAAAAGCCAACAAGCTTTTTAGGATATGCCAAGACATGACACAAGTTACTTATAGCCAACTAACTTGACGACTAAATCTCAATATTCATGGCCTAGGGATCAGCAGAACAAAATTCACAGCCCTCTGCCAAATTATTGGATGAACGTAACTGCGAGGAAAAATCAACTACAGTACATTAGAGTGCTTAATTACTATGACTATTGGGTCAAGCTGTTACTAACATGGTATCAGAATCAAGTAAACTAAGAATGCCTGCGTTTGGGTCCTTCCCACGCGATTATCTTTGAAATTGATAAAAGTTCGTTTTTGGGATTAGCTACATGACAAGTGTGCTGATCTTACACGTGAGGGGTTGTGTTAGAGTGCTCAAATATTAATATTAGACCATTTCCTAACAACTTAAACTTTTGGATATAGCGGTTACTAACAAACTAATATTTAGTTTTGTTGTCCACAAACCTATTGTGCATCTGTCCCATCAAGATTCAAGACACCTGAAAATCTCTTTATGTTATGACTTATGAAAATACTTAAACTGAGACACTGATGATAATCATAGACTAAAATTTATTACTCTTTTTAGTACAAGAATCCATACAGCCTTGCATTACAGCGGTGAGGTATAGCTTAACATTCCATATTTTGGTATAAATGTTACAACACAAAAAAATTATTTATCTGTATCATGCACAGAAAGATAAGTGTACAAATTAAAACGAACTTGGTATGAGAGGAAAACAAATGAAATTTTGTTTGACCAACCTTCTATACAGCTCAATGAGATCTCTGGATATGGAATTGGACTTTTTCTGCCCCAAAGCCGCCTACATGCAAAAGTAACTTCAATAAAGCTAAACTAATGTACTGCTACTAGTCTACTACATAAGTAATTCATGTTTTTTCTGTAATTTCAGGTTAAGCATAAATAACCAACCTGGTCACTTGCCATCATCAAACAGTCTTCAGCAAGATGCCCAGGCCTCTTACATTTCCAGCTACAGTGACAATTTAACAGTAAAAAATTGAACTCATATTTTTCAGAGCATGCAACAACACAACTATCTAAACTCGTTAAAAAAAACCCAAGTACACATTCAATATATAAGAGTGGTGTTTGGTAAATGACTGTACCATTCATAAGTACAGAGATTAGATCTCTTTCTGGACCAATGGTTGCGGTTATAATCCCAAAATTCCTCCTCAAACTCAGGCAGTGGTAGGGTACATTCATGTCTTGAAGAGGAGATATGTGGAATTTGGTTGCTTGAAGTTGAGGGCTCCTGAAAACACAAAAAGGTGGTTGGAAATTTGTAAAACAATAAAACCAAGGCATCTTTTTCTTTTTTCAGCTGGACAGATAATACTGCTAAATATCATGATAAAGTTGAACAAAAGCACACTGAGAAAGATAGATGCTACTAAAACAAGACAATTATTGCAGGTTTTCTGTAAATTGAGAAACACCTCAGCAGTTATAAGACTTTTCAGAAGCTCAGATTTGCACTCCAGGCTGCAGATATCATCATCAGTCTATCAACCCAGACACAAATCAATACAAGTTCATTAGGCAGATAAAAAATGATAACAGGGTGAGCAAAGATATGATACATATAACATAATGTTCACACAACCCACCTCATTGCATATATATTCTCCGTATTTACCACATACTACACAAACAGGTTCCCCTGGAACAGGATAGCGTTGCTCACTTCTGCTCTTAATGTGATCAGCTTCACTTATGTTACCTAAAAATGAATGAAGTAAATCAGTGCAAGTAACTTAATTCATTTTACAAGCGTCACACCCTAGCTCTATACTTGCTCTATAGGAAAGGAAAAAGATTGTTATAAGTTTTCTGCTTATATGTTAAGAACCTTTAAATGAATGGAAGTGGTTTGCATCAATTTATCTAACTAAGTCAGATCAAAACACTAAGAGATGAAATCATCCACAATTCTGATGACTAAAATAACTTTAAGTCATAACTGAATTTATTTGCTACACAGCAATTAATTTATGACTGATAGAGATTCAGAAACACACCAGAGTCTGGAGGATCATTCTTTTCTTCACATTCCGAAGGAGCACTTTGATCACCTGGGTTTTCAACATGACATTAGGTTAACAAGAGAACAAATGAACAGTACAATATTCATTGCATAAGATTATAATGAAAAATAAGCATCACTCTTTAGTAACTGTGGAAATAAACAGGTATAATAAAAACTACGGAGAAAATTGATATAATGGGGGTGTACAAACTCATTGCTTAGTTTCATAGATAAGCAATTATAACACTCTCTTGACTTCTTATCTACACTATTAAATGTGCTGCAGCCAGCAGCCGATTGTTTGTGTCCAGGGTATCAAAATCAAATCCATATTTCTTCCTAGTAAATCGAAGAAAGTATAACATTGAATGTCAAGTTTGGTGTTGTATAGTATCAAAATTCAAAAGTTCAAAGTGAAGTATAAAATGCCACTTACTTTCATAACCCACCAAATTGATACCCAAACTAGAAGTTCCCTGCCAGAAATGAAACCAATATTTACAAATATAAACCACAGGAAAATAAAAATTGCACACAAACAAAACCGTAAAAATCAGCACTACCAAAGCATCAGCGGTTAATCTCTCATGGGACTGGATCGAACTCAGTTCCTTCCTGCTCAAGCCAACAAACCACGAAATCAAACTGTCAACATTTGAGAATAATCAATTGCAACAATAACAGCTTGATGATCAAACTTAATTGCCTTGTCTTGTAAATGTAATCATGGTGAGACATAGGCCAATCGTTGCCCTCAGTTTCATCACAATTCATACATTGCTGCGGCTTCGACAAGCGACGTCGTTTGAAGGTGGGCTCTGGCTTTCTCCCTTCAGCCGTCGAAGCATTTCCAGTGACGGTATTATAAGCTACATATAAATGAATAAATAATAAGAAGTTGTATAGTGTATACAATTCAATTGACTGAAAAATTGGATATGTTATATGTACCTTTCAAGTTTTGTAGAACGGAAGAGAGATTCAAGTCCTTTTTATAAGAGATGGAAGTATTCTTGTACAAATTGCTTCTCGTCCCCATTTTTCACTTCTGCACTTATGCACTTCTGCGTCTGTGTTTGATAATTTCAACAATTTTACTATTAGACCCTGGTTGGTGCGAGGGTTTGAAATCGGACCTTATAATGGGATCGGATTGGATTAAGATAAGTTTGAGATTATATGAGATTGGATTGGATTGGATTGGATTGGATTGGATTTGACTGTACTAAATTAATACTATACTGTGTTTAAAGAAATACGAGACCAGACTAAATCAATACCGTATTTTATTTGATGAAATATGAGATTGGATTAAATATAATAATTTATTTTTAAAACGAAAATAACAATAAAATAAACTAATTAAAATAAAAATATAAAAAACTATAAAACCTTCTTTTTTCCTAATACGCTATCATCATCACTATTTCTATGTTTGAGTTTTCATCAGAACTCTATTTTCTCCACCTCTCATCTCTCTTTCGCTCCTCCCAACTATTTCATCGCCGGTGAGGAGAGCCGATCTCTTCCGTCGAGAGAAGATCGACTCCTCTTCCCATTTCTCTCTCCCTCTCTTTTCTATTCAGCCGGTTGTGTGTAAGTTTGGGTTTGTTTGGCCATCGGAACAGTGTTATGGATTTGAGTGTTAGCTGTTGATTTTAAGGATGGTTGTGGTTGAGTTTTGTTTGGCCGCCGGTTGTTGTGGTTGGATTTAAGGGTGGTTGTTGATTTTAGGAATGGTGGGAGGTAGTGTTTGGGTTTTGTTAAACAAAAATTCCAGATTTTGTTTTGTTTAAACAAAAATTACATATTTTATGTTAATAGCCAAATTTAGTTAGGACCAAAGGTAAATTTTCCATCTTCATTCTTCCTAGCAGGGGTCCAAATCCCAACTTATGTAGCAATGTACCAGGGTTCATGGGTCGAGCTACCATGCGACCCCGTAGTAGTAAGGCGAGGTTGCCCATACCCTTGGAAGACCTTGCAAGCATTCAGAGTCACCAGGAAAAGCCCGATGTGATCAAATCAAGTTCCCTACATTGAAACACAAACCCGAAGCAAGGCCAATAAAGGAGGACCTAAGCTCTCTGAGGTTGAAATATCTCGCGGCCTCCCTAGAAGCACGCTATCCTTTCTAGTTGCATAAAGAGACCTTCATGACGACAAGTTCGCCCAACAGTATCTCTCCGTTTCACCAGGGGATGAACCTCAATTGTCTAGGCCAGAAGGAGGAAGCACGTAAAGCTCTGTCGCCATTACACCAACACAGTCATGCCAAGCTCCAAAAGGGATCTGGAAGGGTTAGATCCAGCTCCAGATGTCAAGACGGGTACAGAGAAGTACCTCGTTATTCCATGTAGCAAGTGTCGTAGTTGACGACTTCTATGAGACATCTCACCATGACGACACACATGATCACATCTACACTCCAACATATGTTAAACCACTACATACGTGCAGATCAAGTCATTGAGTTAAAGAGGAAACAAACTTATCTCCCTCCATAATATCCTCGAATCAGTTGATTAACAAAAGTCAATGACATTTAAACAGAAGATCTCGCCCGATAAGGGGGGATTTTATTGAGATATGCATGGCGAGAAAATGACGGGTTTAACCTAATTGGACCATTTATAAAGCAAGCCTAGGCATGCAAGGAGGAGGGGACGTTTGAACGAGGCACAAAAAGAGAGCAAGAGAAGACCAGTGAGAGAAATAGATAGGGACTCGCCACCAACAAAGAACAGAACTCCATTATCGCCTAAATTCTCTACGGAGAACACGATCTTTACTTTCTACTTATCGACAGGCACAATGCTGCCACCTCCATTGTGTCCTAAAGAGATTGAGTATTTTGAGTGATATTTATACTTTGTATTTCAGTCATTTAACAGTAATAAAACAATGCCATTTTTCTTTACATATCTTTAATACATAGTGTTATCACCCATCTTCAACTCCACTATCACACGTATAAGCAAGGTACCGAAGGTAGCATCCCTGATCTCGACCTCCGAGGTATTGGTCTCAAGGGTACTAGCTGAAATTCCTTACCCCGAATGAATTTTCAGTTAACACTTTCTGGCGCCGTCTGTAGGAACACCCACACCCAATTTATACAAGGTTTACGTGTTATTTATTTTGCAAGAACTACGAAGCTTCGATCTTCCTAGGGACAGCCCGAGGCTTCGGGGCAACAATCTGCTGCATCAACCTAAAAAGTTCCAAAGAAGGGTAGAAAGTTCAGGCATCATAGCCAGGCTCCAGTACAACCTATCCCTGCGCGGGCTTCAACCCCCTAGTGATAAGCCAGACCGAGCTCGGTAAACAGCCAGCGGCCTTCGTGGACAACGTCCACCTTCATTTGCTAGCTAAAGGAATCATGACTCAACTGGCAAGCCCTCATATCCAAGGGGAAACAAGCATACCTAGAGCCTGGTAGCATGTCTTTGACTGGTTAGGACCTCCCCCACCGGTACCGGTCGGTAACAAGACGGGAACTCAACCCTCGATCCGAGATAGGTTAGGGCTAATGCCCTCGGTTCCTTGCAGACCATCGTGCTACCAACCCTGACGGGTCAAATCTACAGTGGATATCCTGCCGCGAGAACAACGTGATCCCACTCACCTGACAGCCTCCAAGAGAGAAGCCCAAGCTAGAGAGGGAGGCAACCTACCAAACCCCAGTGCAGATCCCCCTCTTGAAGAAGACCGAGTTGAAATCTCCAATTCATCCGAGGTGTTTGACAGTGAGGGATTCGAGGTTGATTCCAAGAAGCATGGGAACAAACGTTTGAGAGATCAATTGGCAAAGCTACAGAAAGAGATCCAGCAAATAAAGAAGAGGAAATATAAGAAATCCAAGAAAGATCATTTAAGTGAAATAAATTCCCCCTTCGCCAGAAGGATTAGGGAAGCCAAGCTCCCGCCAAAATTCAAGATGCCGACAGACAATTTTTCTTGTACAGAAGACCCTCTGAGTAATCTGGAGAGCTTCGTCTAGCAGATGGAAGTCCAGATACTACCAGGGCTGCCATGTGTAAAATGTTCCCTACCAGCTTGACCGACTACGTAAAAACTTGGTTCAGAAAGTTGCCCACTGGTAGCGTAGATTCTTTCACAAAGTTGTCAACGACTTTTGTTCACAGTTCTAGGGTGTCAAACCACGTCCGAAGAATCCCATACTCCTTCAATATGTGATCTAAGAGTGAGGAGAAATTCTCCGGTCTTATGTGGAGCGTTTTCACAAGGAAGTCATCCAAATGAGGGTCTTTACCGAGAAGGAAACCCTTACCCACTTCCATCGGAACCTTTGGGCAGGTAAGTTTTTTTGATTATTCGCCAAGCATCCTTCAGAGACCTACCAGGAAGCCTAAGATCGGGCTCTCGAGCAGATCGAGATTGATGAATAGCTCAAGGTCAAAATAGAGCATGATGATATGAGAGCGACAAAACGCCAGAAGAAGGAGGTGCCCAGACATGCGCCAGCTTAGAAAACCCAGAATAAACCCCCCAAAAGGTTAACTTATCATCTTCTCCCTTCCCAACACAGGCAAGAACAATACCCAGCTAGGTGACCCCTTCCGCGAGCTTTGCCTCCTCCAAGGACCTTCACCCCAGTAACACGAGATAAAAGAGGGTACGATCATTATACCCCTTTAAATGCATCTTGCGAGACAATATGCCTCGCCATTCAGAACAAAGGGCTACTCCAGAAGCTGACACCCATGAAAGCTCTGGCGGGTAGGAGGAACCGATACAAGTACTACGACTTCTATGGAGACGTAGGGCACAACATATCTGAGTGTTATAGCCTGCGTAACCAGATTGAGGCTCTTGTAAGGGGAGGAAGCTTGGTTGAATTCTTACAGCAGGTCAGGGATAACATCTAGACCTGAAAGAAAGTATAAAAGGAGATCAGGGACCATGCCAATAAAAGAAATGGAGAACAGAAGAACCTGATGCAACAAATCCAGGTCATACAAACAATTAGTATAGGAAACACCATAGCTAACACCTCCAACAACTCTAAAAAGAACCATGCAAGGAAGATTTCCCGCGTTGATGAAGGTTGGGGTATCTCTAATGTAGACCAAAGCTCGGCTGACCAGTCTCAATCGGCCTAGATTATCTTCGCCGAGGCAGACATCTACAATACTGTATAGCCTCACGACGATCCCATGGTAATCACGGTGCAGATTACAAATTGTGTACTTTACCGTGTGCTCGTCGACACAGGCAGCAATGCATATATTCTTCTTAAAGATACTGTTAATAACTAAATTCGGTTAAGGACTAAAGGAAAATTTTCCACTCTTCAAGCAAGGGTTCATATCCCGGATCACATAGCGGGGTACCAAGGTTCCTAGGGTCGAGCTACCATACAACCCCACAGAAGCAAGGCGAGGTTGCCTACATTCAAGGAATACCTCTGGTAAAGATCTATGTGATCAAATCGATTTTCTTAAATAGGAGCCCGGGGCATGGCCGATAAGGGAATACCTAAACTTCATGAGGTCTGGATATCTCGCGGCCCCAAAAGCTTGCTACCATTTCCGCTTGTACAAAGGGACCTTTAGGGCATTGAATTCATCATATAATGTCTCTTCGTTTCGTCGAGAGAGGAACCGAATCTATCAAAGCAGGTAGGAGGAAGCTCACAAAGCTCAGTTACCACTAAAGAGCGCCAATACAGTCATTTCAAGCTCTAAAATGAACCTAGGAAGGTCTGATCGAGCTCCTAGCGCCAAGACTGGATCATAGATGCACCTCACCATTCAAGATAGTAGACACCATATTTGAAGACCTCCATGATACACCTCACCAGGGTAGCATACGGGATCGCATTCGCTTTCTAACGAGCATTAAAACACTACATACGTGTATGACAAGTGATTGAGTTCAAAGAGGAAACAAACTTACCTCACTCCAAGATATTCTCAAATCCGTTATCGAGCCAAAGTTAATGATATTTAAAATGGAATATCTTGCCCGATAAGGAGGGATTTGATTCAGAGATCCGTGGCGAGAAGATGACAATTTTAACCTAATTAGACCGTGTATAAAACACGCCTAGGCATACATGTAAAAGGAGACGTTTTTTGAACTACCCATAAGTAGAGAAAAAAAAATTCGCTAGTAGCAAAGAGAGCTTTATTCTTGCTTAACTTCTATTCATAGAACACGGCCTTGCTTTATCTGCTTCTCGACAGACACGAATCTGCCAACCCCATTGTACCCAGAGAGATTGAGAGTTTTCAAGTGATTTTTATATGTCACATTTGATTCATTTGCGTGAACAAAAACAATAAGATTTCCATTACATATCTTATATGTATCTTATCATCACCTAATTGAATCATTCCTCAAATTATACATATAAACCCGGTACTGAAGGTACCACCCCCGACCGCGACCTCCGAGGTAGTGGTCTCGAGGCCGCTAGCTGAAATTCCTCACCATGCATGAATTTTCGGTTAATAGATACCTTGGAGAAACTCAATCTAAAGCATTGGTGCTACAATAGCTGCACAACTCTACTGTACAGCTTCACTGGTGCTAAGGTCAAAATGGAGCATGATGATATGAAAGCGGCGAAACGTCAGAAGAAGAATGTGTCCAGACCTGCGCTAACTTAGAAAACCTAGAATAAACCCCCCAACAGGTTAATGTATCATCTTCTCCCTTTCCAACCTAAGCAAGAACAGTACCCAGCAAGGCGAACCCTTCCGCGAGCTTCACCTTCTCCAAGGACCGTCACCCCGGTAATAGAGATGAAATAGGGTACCATCATTATACCCCTTTAAATGCGTCCCACGAGACAATATACCTCGCCATTCGGGACACGGGGTTACTCAAGAAATCGGTACCCATGAAAGCTCCGGCGGACAGGAGGAACCGATACAAGTACTGTGACTTCCGTGAAGACGTAGGGCATAAAAAATGGGAGTGTTATAGCCTACGTAACCAGATTGAGGCTCTGGGAAAGGGGAGGTTGTTTGGTAGAATTCCTGCAACAAGTTAGGGATAATATCCAGATTGGGAAAAAGGTATAAGCGGAGATCCACGACCATCTTGAAAAAATAGAAAGGGAACAGAGGGATTTGATGCATCAAATCCAAGTTATACATACCGTCAGTGGAGGACCCACCTTGGCTGGCACCTCTAACAACTCCAGAAGAACCATGCAAGGAAGATTCCTCACGTTGATGAAGGCTATGGTGTCTTCAAGGTAGACCAAAGCTTGGATGGCCCATCTCAATCAGCCTAGATCAACTTCACCGAGGCAGACGTCTATAACATTGTACATCCTCACGACGATCCCATGGTGATCATAGTATAGATAGCTAACTGCGTGGTCCATCGTGTGCTTGTCGACACAGGCAGTAAAGTAGACATTCTCTTCAAAGACCCTTAGAGAAACTCAACTTGAAGCAGTGGTGCTACAACAGTTGCACAACTCCGTTGTATGGCTTCATTGGGGACTCGATCATCCCAGTGGGGTAAAAGATCCTTCCGGTTGTCGCGGGAACTGTACCACTTTAGCAGAACATCATGACAGATTTCATTGTAGTTGATACCCCGTCAGCCTATAACGCTATACTAGAAAGACCGTTCCTATCAGCCTTGAAGGGGGTCTTGTCCATCTACCACATTGTTTTAAAGTTTCCGGTTGGGAACAAAGTGGGTGAGGTGTGCGAAGACCAACAAGTTGCCAGAAAATGCTATACAGTGTCTACCAACCCTACAGCTTTGGCAAAGCAATTCACCCATGTTGCCTTAGTTTGTGAACATGGATTGCTTAAAGAGGATCACGAGATCTTAGAGCCCCGAGGGAGATCCTGAGGATAACGTCCAAGACGAGGACGAGGTAGAGGAAAATCGGAAGTGGGCCAGCGGACACCCCGTATATGAGTTAAAGGAAATACCAATCAGAGATTATGACCTCTCCAAGGTAGTCAAGGTTGGAGCTACCCTAGAGCCAAGAGTGAAGGAGGGTAAGCTTCTTTGAGAATTTAACGACATCTTCGTTTGGAGCCACGATGAGATACCGGGGATCCCAATATCTTTGGCAGCTAATCGTCTAGCAGTAGATACAACCTTCAAACCCATCAACAGAAGATGCGTCACTTTAACAATGAGAGGAACTCTGCGGTTCAAGAAGAAGTTGACAAGCTGATCAAAGCTGGTTTCATCAAAGAAGCTCGGTACCCTGAGTGAATTGCCGAATGGGAAATGGCACATATACTTCGACTATACCGATCTCAACCGGGCATGCCCGAAAGATAACTTCCCTCTACCAAAGATTGACCAGCTGGTGGACTCCACTTAGACATGACCATGGTTCTGGTATGGTCCTGTTCTGGTTCCAAACAGCCGGTTCCGATTCTAGAGGGACTTAGAATCAGAACCGGAATCGATTTCAGCCGGTTCCGGTTTTAACTATTTCAGCCGGTTCAATTTCTTAAAAAAAATCCCCTTTGATTATTCATAACTTCATTACACAGATCAAACCAAAATCACAGATCAAACCCTAAAATATCTTTTACTCGTATTTCATCACACAAATCAAATCCAAATACAAATCAAAACCTAAAATCTAAATCATCCACCATTTCACCACCACCACTCACCAGTCACCACTCACCAGAGATCGAAGAAAAGATTCAAGGACTCATGGAGAGAGAGAGAGATCAAAGAGAGAGGAATTTTAAGGGAAGATTGATGCCGAGTGAACGATCTAAGAAGAGGTCACCAGCGATGAGCCGACGAGGTGAGAAATCGTCGACGACGATGAGGGATGAAAGAAATCGCTGGTGAGAAGAAAGAATCAAGAAAGAAAGAAGAAAGAGAGAGATGAGAGATCGTGGAAGAAAGAAAAGAGAGAGAGATTTCTGAAATTTGAAGAAAAGAGAGAGAGAAAGAAGAAAAGAGAGAGAGAGATGAGAGAACGTGAAATAAAAGAAGAGATAAATGTCTGAGAAAGAAGAAAAGAGAGAGAGAAAGTAGAATGATTCAATGAGTGGATATTTAAAAAGAAAAAAAATAATAAAAAAAAAGAGTATGGAACCTCAGGTTTAAAACCGGAACCGAACCTACGGTTCCATACCGATTTTTTTTTTGACGAACCGGAACCAAATCTTAAGGTCTACGGTTCTTGAACCGGTTCCACAGTTCCGGTTACGGTTACTGTTACGGTTCATTTCATATGGTTACGGTTCGGTTCTACAGTTCGAACCGAACCGTGGTCATGTCTAACTCGACTGTCGAAAACAAGCTTCTAAGCTTTATGGATGCGTTCTCGGGGTATAATCAGATCATGATGCACCACGACGACCAAGACAATCAATTTCTCCATACCCTAGGGGAGGTGGAAAGAGAGAGAGGCAGCCCTCGCTATACTTCCTATGCTTTCTTCCTGTTTAAGTCTGTGTCCATCGGGCTGTATGGATACTCTAGAGTTCTCAAGTCCCACTTATGTTCTACTTCACGTAAATGCCCATAGAATTCATATTCTATTTTCTCGTGTATCACATTACGTTAGTTGCATATGGGCCAGGGTCTGTACTGCTACAAGGTAATGTTATTTGGCCTTAAGAACGCTGGGACTACATACTAGCGGTTTGTCAACTTGTTGTTCAAGCTAAAAATTGGGAGGTCGAATGAGGTATACATCGATGATATGATCACCAAGTCCCAAACAGTGGAAGAACATCAAGATGACCCTCGTAGAACTTTCTTAATTCTAAAGGAAAACCATATATGATTGAACCCCTCTAAGTGTGCTTTTGGGGTAACCGCAGGAAAGTTTTTAGGCTTCATGGTAAACGAGAGAGGAATAGAGGCAAACCCATAAAAGATTCGAGCTATCCTGAACCTAGATTCTCCGACCACTCTCAAACAAGTTTAAGTCATGATAGGGCATATAGCAGCGCTCAACCGGTTCATTTCACTATCCACGGATAAATGCCTTTCCTTCTTCAAGGCCATCAAGCAGTTGAGGAACATGAAATGGGACCAAGACAACGAGTGAGCTTTCCAAGACTTAAAGAATTATCTCGCCAGCCCGTCGCTGCTAGTTAAGTCCATACAGGGAGAGGAGTTACAGATCTACATAGCTATGTCTGAAATGGCTGTAAGTAGGGCCTTGGTCAAGAAGTGTGGGGATGGGATCCAACGACCTATCTATTACGTCAACCATTCACTGTACAAGCCCAAGAAGAACTACCTCCTCCTTGAGAAGCTCACCCTTGCCTTGGTTACCTCGACTAGGAAGCTTTGTCCCTACTTTCAAACCCATTCAATGGCGGTGGTGACAGATCAACCAATTCTTACAGATGCCAAACGTATCCTGAAGACTAGTCTTGTGGGCCTTGGAGCTCACCCAGTTTGATCTGAAGTGTAAGTCTCGAACAACAATCAAAGCTCATATCGTAGCAGACTTTGTGGCATAGTTCTTAACCTTCTCAAATGAAGAGACCCCAGCGTCGTCGAATTTGGTTGCTGAGAAGCTTTCAGAGAGCGGTAATTGGCTAAAAGACTGTAACACATGGATCCTCTACACATATAGAGCATCCAGAAAAATAGGGGCGAGAGCCGACATAGTCTTGACTGACCCAGAAGGAACGGAATGTTGCCACTATTTTAGGTTCGAGTTCAAGGCAACCAGTAACGAAACAGAGTATGAAGCTCTCCTAACTGGGATGAAGGTTGCCATTGAACTCAGAGCCGACCATTTCCATGTTAAGAGTGACTCATTACTCATTGTCAACCAGGTTATAAGGCTTTACCAAGCCAATGGTGGTAACATGGCTGCCTACTTGAAGCTCGTCCAACGACTCAGGGAAAAGTTCATAGGGTTCAAGATTGAGTTGATACCTTGACAACAAAATCATTGGGTATACGTCTTAGCAAAGATAGATGTAAATGGTTAACAAGCCTTGCCTAGGGGAGTGCCCCTCCAGGTGATGTCTCAATCAAGCATAACAGTAGGCAAGAAGATATGCCTCGTTGGCTGGCTGTCATGTTGGATGGACCCAGTAGCTGCCTATATCCAAGAAAGAAAGCTTCCCAAAGATCCTAACCAAGCTCGAAAAGTTAAAAGGGTCATAGTCCGATACTGCCTGGTGGATGGGTATCTCTACAGGAGAGGAAGGTCATTTCCCCTGTTTCTCTGTCTTCATCCCGACGATGCCAGTTGGGTGTTAAGGGAGGTCCATTCTGGTGACTGTGAAAACCACATTGGCGGAGAGTCTCTAGCCTATCAGGTGCTTCGCATGGGGTACTACTTGCTAACTACACATCAAGATGCTAAAATGTTTGTCCGGCCATGCGAACCATGCCAAAGGACCTCGAACCTAAACCACTTTCCTCCTGACTGGTTATCCTTAATTAGCTCACCATACCCCTTCGCCATTTGGGGAGTCGACTTGATCGTTCTGTTTCCCACCACTTCTGGGCAGGCTAAGCATGCTATAGTCACCATTGACTACTTTACCATGTGGGTCGAAGAAGGACTACTTTTCCAGATTTTATAAGAGAATACGACTAAGTTTATTAATTCTAATTTGGTCTGCAGGTTCGGTACCCCTCTCATCATAATCACCGATTAGAGCAAGCAGTTTAACAATGCCCGATTTAGGGATTACTATGAAGGTTTGGGTATTCATCTCCGCTTCGGGTCAGTAGCCTACCCTCAGACTAATGGGCTGTTCGAATCTACCAACAAGACCATCAAGAAGTTGTTGAAAAATAAATTACGGCAGAAGAAAGGAATATGGGTCGAGGAGCTCCCCGATGTTCTCTGGGCATATCGAACCACGGAGAGGACAACTATCGGAGAATCACCCTACTCTCTGGCTTTTGAGGTCGAAACAGTCATTCCCATTGAGCATAAGCTGACCTAGTTTAGGGTACATCACTTCGAGCCACAGAGCAACGATGTCAAGCTTCAAGCCCGTCTAGACCTCCTAGAAAAGAAACAAGACCGGACAAAGTAGCAGTTTACCAAAACAAGACTGCCAGGTATTTCAATAGAAAGGTTAGAGCCAGGAGCTTTAAGGAAGAGGACTTGGTTCTATAAAAGGTGACCCATAATCCCCGGGTAACATCGGATGGGGTCTTAGGACCTAATTGGGAGGGGTCATACTTGGTGAAAGTAATGGTCCACAATAGAGCGTACATGCTTGGAGACATGGATGGTCGACCCATCGACCACACCTGGAATGCCGATCACTTGAAGAAATTTTATCCTTAGTCATGAGTATAGCTGGGTGCCCACCCCTTTTTCCGGGCAATCAAATCAAATTCTGGCATCCTCATAGCCTCTTCCCATCGCTCCTCATTCCTTCTGGTCTCTATTTTCCTCCCATTCATCCGGTAGTGGATCAACTTGATTGTCTCCTCTTATTACTTCTTCACCCGGAGACTGCTCGTCTTCTTGCTGGTTGGTCTGGTCCTTCTCCAGAACTTCATTAACAACAACCATAACCTCAAGGGGAATGATCGCATCCTGAGTGGTAGCAGTTTCCTCCGTTACCATCGACGTAACCTCTAACTCTGCTCCAGCGAGCTCCTTAAAGCTATTTCCAGCTCTCTCATAAACCTCAGGTAGCCTTTTCCTACCTCCGCTATCGCAGGAGAATCTCCCTCAAGTTGGACTCAGCCGGAAGACACCCTTGGTCCTGAGCTTGGAAGGTTTGGAGGAGGGAGAGAAGTATTTGCTTTAATTACTTGTTTCCTGGTTCCAGTTGTGTTTGAGGTGTCCGTTCCATCACCAACAGGAAGGGACATCTCCATAACCTTAGCCATAATCTCGTCTTTGTCCTAATTATCGATGATGGAGAGGTCGAAGGTGAAGGCGGCACTTCAGTAACCTGGTAGGAGGCATAGAAGTACCCATTCCCGAATAAGGCCTCCGTCTTAGTCTGCAGCTTGGCCACTTGAGCATGTAAGCTCTGGTTTTCGACATCTAACATCTTGTCATCTGATTTCTAGGAGTCTCTCTCAGTGGCCCGGTTTTTGGACTTGTGGCTCTCTTGGTCGTAGGTCTGTCTTAGCTTCATTGAAGCTCGGTAAGCTCTTTCTATATCACCTTTTGGCTGGTAGTCATCTCCTGTACCAAAGTCTGGGGTTGAGCGAGAAATCCTATGGCCATTTCAGCTTCACCATCAGCTTTTACAGCGCGGTCACAGAGAGAAGCCATCTGATGCCCCATAACAACATTGAATTTGAAAGCCTGCAGGTCGAAAAGTTAAAGTTAGTAAAAAACCAAACTAGCTACCTTGATTATAGGTGAAAGAAGGTGGTTACCTCTACCAAGAGAGCAGATGATTTGGTGATCAGGACATCAATGGGCATCGAAACCATCAGAGAGAGGTCACCTCCCCGATAAAAAGTGACGAACTGCTCCAAGACCTCGTCTTATCCAGTAGAACTTAGTTGATGTCGTGTAAGAGGCAGAAGGACCCTCCGTAACAGCAGTCCCGATACCCCCCGGAGCTCGAGAAGCTGGGGATATGGGTGGAAGCGCAAGAGTAGAAGATAGGCTAATCATGGGGGTAGCAGAAGTAGTAGCGACAACAGGAGGGGAATAGAGGTAGGAGCAGTGGCGGCTATAGCAGCTGCAGGAGGGGTAGTGGTCCCCTTGCCCCAAGCCTTAGAAGCCCGAGATGTGAAGACCTTCATTAGGGACCTAGGATGGGAAGGAGGCGAGATAGGAGTAGATGGAACCCTGGCTGGAGCGGATGGCACTTCTTTCTCTGGGGTGGTCAAGGAGGCCTCCTAGATTTGTCTGGCAGAAAGATGAATGGTGTGAGCACGCTGAACTTCATGGGCAACTGGAGCAACAACAGAAACTGTTTGAAAAAAAGAGAGGAGTCAGAATCAATGTGACTAGTATAAAGGAAGTGAGTTAGTTCAAATTTCTCTTTCTTACAGGGAGAAGCAGCAGAGATGCGCAGGTATCGGTTCACCATACGTGGATCAAAAGAGTCAGCAGTGGGAAAATTTAGGTTTAGATAGTTGTTGGAGATGATAGCCTTCAAAATTGTCTGACTCAGTAGGCAGAGAATCCATGTCCCACGAGGGCTAATCGTTGAAAGCAGTAGGAACCTTGAATTCATGCTCGAGCTTCCCCAATCTCCTTCCACCAAAATCCATTCTTCCTTCCAGGTGGAGGCTTTCTTGGAAGCACCGAGAACGATGAAGTAAAGCTTGTTCTTAGCTTTCATGTATAACTAACCTCTAGGGCCACCGGGTAGGCTGCCAATTTGGAAGATGTAAGACAGTTCTTCCGTTCTGGGCTCTCTGGCTACCCTACTCAACTCGTACTGCTCCCTCTACAGCACGAGGAAGCCAATTAGATGTCTCCAAAGCTAGGAGTTTATTGGAGAGGGGCCAAATGCAAGGCGTTGAGAGCCCGTTGGAGGAAGGGGTGAAGAGGAAGTCTTACCTCGTTCTCAAGGGTTACGACGTAGATAAAGAGCAGGCCTTTAGGAGGGAAAAAGACATTGTAGTTCTTGGAAGGAGCGGAGACGATGACGCTATCAGGAATACCGTACTTGGCCTTCAAACAACTAGTTGACTTCGGATCAGTAGTAGAATCGACTAGTTGACAGCGTGGTACCAAGGTTCCTAGGGTTGAGATACCATACAACCCCGCAAAGCAAGGCGAGTTCGCCTACATTCTAGGAATACCTCAGGTTAAGCTCGATATGATCAAATCGAGTTTCTTACATAGAAGCCCGAGGCAAGGCCGATAGGGGAAGACTTAAGCTTCCCGAGGTCTGGATATCTAGCGACCTCCTTAGAAGCCTGCTACCGTTTTTGCTTGTACAAAGGGACCTTTAGGGCCTCAAATTTGTCCTACAATGTCTCTTTATTTCATTGAGGGAAGAACCGAATCTAACCAAGCAGGTAGGAGGAAGCTCGCAAAGCTCTGTTACCACTAAAGAGCGCCAACACAATCATTTCAAGCTCCAAAAGGGACCTATGAAGGTCAGATCAAGCTCCTAGCGCCAAGTCTGGAACATAGATGCACCTTGACATTCAAGATAGCAAACGTCGTATTTGAAGACCTCTATGAGATCACATTCACTCTCCAACTTGCATTAAAACACTACATACGTACAGGACAAGTGATTTAGTCCAAAAAGGAAACAAACTTATCTCACTCCAAGATATTCTCGAATCCGTTATCGAACCAAAGTCAATGATATTTAAAATGAAATATCCTGCTTGATAAGGATGGATTTGATTCAAAGATTCGTGGCGAGAAGATGACAGGTTTAATCTAATTAGAATGTGTATAAAACACGCCTAGGCATGCATGAAGGAGGAGACGTTTTTTGGACGACCCACAAGTAGAGAAAAAAAAATTCGCTAGTGGCAAAGAGAGCTTTATTCTTGCATAACTTCTATTCGCAGAACACGGCCTTCACTTTATCTACTTCTTGACAGGCATGAAGCTGCCACCCCTATTGTACCCAAGAGAGATTAAGAGTTTTCGAGTGATTTTTATATGTCACCTTTGATTCATTTGTGTGAACAAAAACAATAAGATTTCCTCTACATATCCTATATGTATCTTATCATCACCTATTTGAATCATTCCTTGAATTATATATATAAACCCGGTACTGAAGGTACCACCCCCGACCGTGACCTTTGAGGTAGTGGTCTCAAGGGCGCTAGCTGAAATTCCTCATCATGCGTGAATTTTCGGTTAACAGATACCTTGGAGAAACTCAATTTGAAGCATTGGTGCTACAATAGCTGCACAACCGTACTGTATGACTTCACTGAGGATTCAATCGTACCAGTGTGGTCAAAGATCCTTTCAGTGATCGTAGGAACCGTACCCCTTCAACAGAATATCATGACGGATTTCGTTATGGTTGATACCCCGTCAGCCTTCAACGACATACTAGGAATGCCATTTCTGTCAGTCCTGAAGGAGGTCTTGTCCATCTACCATAATGTCTTAAAATTTTCAGTTGGGAACAAGGTGGGCGAGGTAAGCGGAGACCAGCAAGCTACCAGGAAATGCTATGCATTGTCTGCCAACCCCGTAACTTTGGCAAAGCAATTTACCCAGGTTGCCGTAGTTTGTGAACGGGGATTGCCAGAAGAAGATCTCGATATCCCAAAGCCAGAGGGAGATCTTGAGGATAACGTCAAAGACGAGGGCAAGGAAGAGAAAAATCAGGAATGGGCCAGCGGATACCCCGTAGATAAGTTAGAGGAAATACCAATCAGAGATAATGACTTTTCCAAGGTAGTCAAGGTTGGAACTACCCTAAAGCCAAGGGTGAATGAAGGTTTGATCAAGCTTATTCGAGAATTTAACGACATCTTCACTTGGAGTGACAATGAGATGCTGGGGATCCCAATATCTTTGGTAGCTCATCGCCTAGCAGTAGATCCAACCTTCAAACATAAGAGGCGTTACTTTAACACTAAGAGGAACGTTATGGTTCAAGAAGAAGTTGACAAGCTGATCAAAACTGGTTTCATCAGAGAAGCCCGGTACCCTGAGTGGATTGGTAATATGGTCATGGTCACCAAGGTAAATGGAAAGTGGCGCATGTGTATCGACTACACCGGTCACAATCAGACATGCTCAAAAGATAGCTTATCTCTACCAAATATCGACCAACTGGTGGACTCCATTGCTGGAAACAAGCTCCTAAGCTTCATGGATGCGTTATCAGGGTACAATCAGATCATAATGCACCTCACCGACCAAGACAAGACTAACTTCATCACGGGTCTGGGTCTGTACTGCTACAAGGTATTACCTTCTTGCCTTAATAACGTAGGGGCTGCATACCAGCAGTTGGTCAAACAGTTGTTCAAGTCAGAATTTGGGAGGTCATTGGAGGTGTACATCGACGGTATGATCACTAAGTCCTAAGCCACGGAAGAACATCAAGATGACCTTCACAGAACTTTCCTAATCCTAAGGGAAAATCATATGCGATTACACCCCTCCAATTGTGCATTCGGGGTAACCGCGGGAAATTTTTTAGTCTTCATGGTTCACAAGAGGGGTATAGAAGCCAATCTAAAAAGAAATTCGGGCTATCTTGAACCGAGATTCTCTAACCACTCTCAAACAAGTTCAAATGCTGACAGGGTGTATAACAACGCTCAACCGGTTCATTTCGTGTTCTATGGATAAATGTCCTCCCTTCTTCAAGGCCATCAAGCAGGGGAAGAACATGAAATGGGACCAAGACAGTGAGCGAGCTTTTCAGAACTTAAATAATTACCTCGCCAGCCCACCGCTACTAGTTAAGCCCATACCGGGAGTGGAGTTACAGATCTACTTTGCCATGTCAGAAACAGTTGTAAGTGAGGCTTTGGTTAAACAGTGAGGGGATGGGATCCAGCGACCTACCTACTATGTTTGTCATGCACTGTCCAAGCCCGAGAAGAACTACCTCCTTCTTGAGAGGCTCGCCCTTGCCCTGGTTACCTCGACCAGAAAGCTTCATCCCTACTTTCAAGCCCATATAGTGGCGGTGGTGACAGATTAACCCTTCTGCCAATTCTTACAGAGGTCGGACGTATCTGGAAGGCTTGTCTTGTGAGCCTTAGAGCTCACCTAGTTTGATCTGAAGTATAAGTCTCGAACAACAATCAAAGCTTAGGCTCTAGTAGACTTTGTAGTTGAATTCTCGACCCTCTCAAGTGAAGAGACCCTGGCAGCATTGAATCTAGCTCCTAGAAAGCTTCCAAAGAACTATAATTGGTTGAAAAGCTGTAATGCCTGGATTCTTTACACCAATGGAGTATTTGGACAGGCAGAAGGAGGAGCTGACATAGTCTTGATTGACCCAAAAAGGACTAAATACTGCCATTATTTTAGGTTTGAGTTCAAAGCGACCAATAATGAAGCCGAGTATGAAGCTCTCATTGTAGGAATGTAGGTTTCCCTTGAGCTTGGGGTCGATTATTTGCACATAAAGAGTGACTCGTTGCTCATTGTCAACCAGGTTACAGAACTTTACCAAGCCAGGGTGACAACATGGCTGCCTACCTGAAGCTGGTCCAACAACTCATACGTCTTAGCAAAGATAACCGCGAATGAGGGTCAAGCCTTACCTAGGAGATTGCTCTTCCAAGTGATCTCTTAATCAAGCATAACAACGGGCAAAGAAATCTATCCGTTGAGCGGCTACCCTGTTGGATGGACCTTATAGCTTCCTACCTTTATGAAGGAAACACTAGAAGAAAAATGATCAAAGATAACAACATATTAACAACGGGCATTAAAAGCTTGTTGCAGAAATGATTATCTACAACGGGCCTTTAAAGGCCCGTTGTATATATTTACATTAACAACATACCTTTATTGTCTGCTGTAATAAAATATACATTGAAAACGGGCAAATAAAGGTCCGTTGTAAAAGTTTTACATTTATAACAGACATAGTCTGTTGTAGATTATAATAAATTATTACGGATAATGTCCGTTGTTAAAGATAATTGGTGGGAAAAAAAATTTAATTTTTCATTTCCTGCTAAAATTAAAAACTTTTCATTTCCCACCAATAACAAAAACTCTTTTATTTATACTTCTTCATTCTTTAAACAAAAGTTCAAAACTTTTCTTCTCCCACCAATAACAAAACTCTTTTATATATATTTATTCATTCTCTAAAACTATCATTTTCTTCATGTTATCACACTTTTGCCTCTCTCATTTAATCATTTCTTTTTTATTTTCACCAAATTATGTTTCAATTCTATATTTCTATTGTTTTGATTTTCTTGATGTGTAATTAAAAGTTAGTTCTATTATTTTGGGTTTATGTTCTTCGTCTCCTTTGTGTCTTACTCTAACACATATGATAATTTTTATAGTTTGGTTTTTAAGATGTTTGCTTAATTAAAAAGAAATCTTATTTTTTCTTGGTAATTTATTGTATAAGTTTATTTGTTTTATATATAATTGCTATTAATTCTCTTATTTTTATATTAGTTTTTAATTTATCATTTTATTTTAATTATGTAAGTGTTAATTTTGGTTTTATATAATTTTTTTTATGAGTGTGATAATTATTATTTCTTCACTTTTTTAGATATTTTTTTTCTTTTTATGTAACACACAAGATTTCTACAAAAAAAAATATTGATATTGAACTAGAGAAACAATGGGTGAATAAAATATGGATTCTAGAAGCATATAAACTTCTCCATAAAAAAAATCGTATATATTTCAACAAAAAGCAAAAACAAAAATAATTAAAATTTCTAGAATTTTCGGATGGACAAAATATGAATTCCCCCAATATTGTTTTTAAAAAAAAAACGTAAGAGTTTCTAAAGCAGACAAAACCTGTTATTAATAAAGCATTAACAACGCGCGTTAACTGTGGTAACTACTTCATTTACTACAGTTGTTATCCATTGTAGATGACATTATTTATTACGGACAGTGCCCGTTATCAAAACATGATATTTTCCATCACTGCTAAATAGATAGAGGACGTTGTGTTCGTTTTAGATACACATCTACAACGGGCATTGCCCGTTGTAGATGAATGATTTTCTAGTAGTGAAAGCTTCCTAAAGTTCCTGACCAAGCCTGAAAAACCAAGAGGTTATTCCTCTGGTATTGCCTAATAGATGGGTACCTCTATATGAGGGGCAAATCCATTCATTTGCTTTGATGTCTGCATCCTGATGATGCCAGCTGGGCATTAAGAGAGGTCCATTCTGGGGACTGCAGGAATTAAATTGGTGGGGAGGCTTTAGCGTATCAAGTGCTTCGCATGGGGTATTGCTGGCTAACTATCCATCAAGACGCGAAGGTGTTTGTACATACTATGAACAGTGCCAGATGACCTCGAACTTGAGCCACCTTCCTCCAAAGCGGCTATCATCAATCAGTTCGCCCTGCCCATTCGCCATGTAGAGGATCGACCTAATCGGTTCGCTTTCCACCGCTCCTATGCAGGCTAAGCACGTTATCGTTGCAATTGATTATTTCACAAGGTGGGTCAAAACAGGACCTCTCTCCCAGATTTTAGAAGAGAATACAACCAAGTTCATCAAAACCAACGCGGTTTACAGGTTCAGAACTCCACTCATCATAATAGCTGACCTAGGTAGACAATTCAACAATGAACAATGCACAATTCAGAGGCTTCTACGAAGGCTTGGAAATTGACCTCAGGCTCGCTTCAGTAGCTCACCCTCAGACTAATGGGTTGGTTGAGTTTACAAACAAGACCATCAAGAAGTTGTTGAAAAAGAAGTTACAGCAGAAGAAAGGCAAGTGGGTCAAGGAGGTCTCCAAGGTTCTTTGGGCATATCGAACCACGAAGAGGACAACTACCAGAGAAACATCTTACTCTATAGCATTCGGGGTTGAAGCAGTCCTTCCCATTAAGCATAAGCTGACCTCGTTCAGGGTACAACACTTTGAGCCTGAGAACAACGATGTCAAGCTCCGAGCTAATCTAGACCTCATGGAAGAGAAACAAGATCGGACAATTGAAAAAGTAGCAGTTTACCAAAGCAAGATTGCCCGGTATTTCAACAAAAAGTCAGAGCCAAGAGCTTTAAGGAAGGGGACTTGGTTCTCAAGAAAGTGACCTAGAATACCTAGATAAGATCGGATGGGGTCCTAGGACCCACTTGGGAGGGGCCATACTTGGTGAAAGTAGTGGTCCGTAATGGAGTATGCAAGCTTGAAGACATGGATGGTCGACCCATCGACCACACCTGGAACGCCCATCACTTTAAGAAGTTTTATCCCTAAGTAGGAGACTCCTTAGCAAACAACCTCCATTTAGGTGTCAATAAGTTTCTCAACAGCAATGTATTCCATCTTGATCATCAATGAAGTCTGCTGTTAATTTCTCCATCTCCGATTATATTCTCCATAAATAAATTTGCCATGAACCAAGGAAAGCTAGATAGCCTTCTTGATGCATTGGTCGGGCACCACCCTTCGCCAATAAGGGTCTGAGTATAAGAGCATAGTTGTCATCCAGATCTCAAGACCAAGATAGCTAGATAGCTGTCCTAATGCCTTGGTTGGGATACCACCCCCAAGAAAGGTCTGAGTGTAAGAGCATAGTTGTCATCCAAATCTTGAGACCAAGATAGCTAGATAGCCCTCCTAATGCCTTGGTCGGGCTACCACCCCTAAGAAGGGTATGAGTGTAAGAGCATAGTTTCCTCTCCAGACCAGGATAGCTAGATAGCCTTCCTGATGCCTTGGTCGGGCTACCACCCCCAAGAAGGGTCTGAGTATATGAGCATAGTTGCCATCCAGATCTCGAGACCATGATAGCTATATAGACTTTCTGAAGCCTTGGACGAGCTACCACCCCCCAGAAGGGTCTAAGTATAAGAGCATAATTGTCATCCAGATCTCGAGACCAAGATAGCTAGATAGCTTTCCTGATGCCTTGGTCCGGCTACCACCTCCAAGAAGGGTTTAAATGTAAGAGCATAGTTGCAACTAGACCTCGTGTTGTGGTTTATGCCCTAAAGATGTAATTTGTAAATGGATTTATTAAATAAATAAAAGGAAAAGTTCAATACATTCTTGTTGTGCTGTTTATTATATAACTTGTGCATAAATTTAACATCCAAGATTGTCGGATGTAATCTCGAACTGTGTATATGAGTGTCATATAGAGATGGATACAGTAAGAGACGTGCAATCTAAAGAGTCCATAGATAGCAAATAAAGCTGGGTACTTTATTTGTGGCTAATCTATAGCTGCGGTCCATTCCGTAATGTACGATGATTCTATCTTGAATTATTCATATGAGATATGGGAATTGAGGCATCTTGTATAATGTGATCATATAGGACTGGGCCATGATTTATATGAATCTCTCACCAAGATCCGTTTACCAATGAGATTCATATATATCAACTAATGATGGCTATATGTGGGTGATCTTAATCCTGAGTGTCTTATCGACTCCTTCAGGTTAGATCGTGGTCTTTGATATACCATGGGTGAGGTCAGATGTATTTCCTGATCAATATACTCCGTATGTTGGGATTACGGTTTGGCTTGTGGCTGGGAAGGTTTGTACACAATAGTGGAATCCACTCCTTCTTGTGAGAAGTAGATGGTAGTTCCCTTAAGGGTTGATTTGGGGTTTGGACAATATGAGCGCTCTCCTAATTCCGTAAGGAAATAGGATTTATTGTTCATTATAGAATCAACGGTGCTTAAAGGATATATATAATTAGAGGGGTATAACGGACATTATGACCCAACTCTAATTATAAACTGCTGTGAAGGATCACACAATATGTAATAGCTATATCGATGGACACCGAGTTGTATCGATCTGTGTAAAAGCGTCTACAGTTGAGAGAGTGCAGCTTCAGGTTTTTAGTGGAATAACACCGGAGTTAATAATTAAGGAATATTAATTAAAGAGTTTAATTAATGATTCCGAGGATTATTAGAGATCAAAATACTGTGGGTCCATTAGGTCCCCTTGCTAGCCCGATCGATTTAGGTAACAAGAGTCACGGTTAATTAATTGGATTGTCCAATTAATTGTGTTACAAAAGTGATACGTATATATTCGGGAATTAATTGAATAATGAGATTATTTAATTAATGAATGTTAATAGTTAAATTAATTAAATAATTAGATTATTTAATTATATTGATAATTATGAATTATGAATTAACTATTAATTGGAGGGGTTAGTTGATATATGGATTTAGGTGAAGATAAAATAATAGGATTATTTTATTTTTACTAAATCATTTATATAAGTATTTGAATTTAAATTTAAATTTAAAATACTTATTATCACTTTTAATATATTAGATATATTTGAAAAAGATAATTTAAAAAATATATATCAATTAATTACACAAGAGATTATATTGAATGTAAATTGATGTATATACATATCAATTAATTACACAAGAGATTATATTGAATGTAAATTGATGTATATACATGAAACAATAGTCAAAAGAAGAATTTACATAAGATGTATATACATGATACATATATGATTTATATATGGAAAGCAAGCAGTGGCGTGTGATAAACATATAGATTTGTGATAAAAGCAAGATGAAGCAGTGCAATGATAATATATGCAATATATAAAAGATATTGATTTTGTGAAAACCATGCAGATGCATGATATTGGTTTATTGGTGCAGGCGATATAAATATATTATTGGTGCAGGCGATATAAACATATTTTTGTGTAGCCATATATTTGATATATTAAAAAAAATGAAGAAGCAGCAGCACGATATATATTATATATATATTTTGTTTCATGTTTTATGTGTTTTGAAACACATAGAAGAAAGAGTTTCTTCAATTCTCTCTACATCCTCTATTCAAGTTTCTGAGATCGTGACGCGTCCACACGCAGTTACCAGTTCCGGGAGATAGTGAGGAAGATCTGAAAGACTATAAAAGTAGTATCCTTTTGTTCCTTTTGTTCCTTTTGGATACCCTACAAATATGCATGTTTCTGAACGGGACTCCATCTTATCTGTCTTTCCTTTTAACACATGCACATGACATCCAAATATCCTTATATGTTGTAAACTAGGCTTTCGCCCAGTCCACAACTCATGCGGTGTTTTAGGAATCGACTTAGATGGTACATCGTTTAGAATATACATGGGAGTTTGCAAAGCATATCCCCAAAAAGAACTAGGGAGCGTTGAATAACTCAACATAGACCTAACCATATTCAAAAGAGTTCTATTTCTCTTTTCTGCCACCCCATTTTGTTGAGGTGTGCCTGGTGCAGAAAACTGAGAAATTATTCCATTATCAATAAGATATTGCTGAAACTCACTAAATAGATATTCTCCACCACGATCAGACCTCAAGATTTTTATACGTTTCTCAAGCTGATTTTCCACTACAGCTTTAAATGCTTTGAACATATCAAAAGCATCCGACTTATGTCTCATGAGATACACATAGCCAAATCTTTGAGTGATTATCCGTGAAAGTGATGAAGTACTCATATCCACCTCTAGCTTGAATGCTCAGAGGTCCACACACATCAGTGTGTGTCAATCCTAAACATTCGATGGCTCTTGCGCCTTTGGTCATAAATGACCTTTTTGTCATTTTACCTTCCAAACAAGATTCACAAGTTAGTAGATCATCAACCTTTAAGTCACTTAGAGGTCCGTCACATACCAATCTTTTAATCCTATTATTAAGGTTGATATGACCTAGGCGCAAATGCCATAGGTAGGTTTCATCTTTTGATAATTTTACTCTTTTATGATTGGGTTCCGTTGATTCCGTGTCTAACAAGTGAGAGATATTTTCATGCAAATAAAATAAATCGTTTTCCAATGTACCTTTGCAAACAAATTTGTTATTCTTACTAATAATAAAGCCTTTATTAAAAGTAACCGAATATCCAAATTTATTTAGACAATAGACCGAAATTAAATTCCTCTTGAATATTGGTACATAATAAAAGCTTATTAATACTAAATGCCTATAAGAATCGAAATTGATTCTAATATCTCTCACTACACTAGTAGACACCAACGCTCCATTGCCTAAATGCAAGTTGAATTCATTCTTATCCAGTCTATTTCTTTGACCCTTTTCACCACAAAATAAAAACTTTCCTTTGATCTTGGTTACTTTCTTGGTCTCCTTCTAAGAAGGCTCAAGTTGCTTTTTCTTCTGTTATCTCTTGACCTTCTAACGGGTCTTAACAGTAACAACTTTACCAACCATATGAATCCTTGTCTAGAGACATCATAATATCGGTAGCAGTCTCAATTCCTTCATGTTGCTGTTGCAACATGTTGGAGATGATGGCCATAATATAACGTACATTTAGCCATCTCTTCTAAAGACTTCCACTACTGATACTCATCTCTTTGCTTCTGAGTAGATTCATTAGTTTGGTGGTTAAGGAATATACAGAATGAACTTACACTTTTCATCTTGCAACAACAACCAATATTCCTTTTCCATGTGACATAATTATCACCAGTTAAAGTATTATCTTTTAGGATATTGATTAGGGATGGGGTCATGATTTCTTTTTAATAACAAAAATTATATAAGTAAACAATCATGATATAACACTTTTGAATATTTATCTTGAATTAAATAAAATAAATCAATCGAAAAAATTCAACGGTGATCCAACACCCATAAATGTCACGCCTCCTTTGGGAGTTCGCAATATTTACTAGTTAGACTAGGTCCCATCTAATTGTTAACATAACAACCAACATTTTATTTTTAGCCTTGTGATTTTATTAACAAGAACTCTTGGGAGGATATTAATAAACTCACATTGAGTGTGTTACCAAGTTATCGACCTTCAATATAATCCCTCACGAATATCCCTCCTTTGGGAGTAGATATCGTTTGGGCTAATTGTCTAGTCTATCCTTGTAAGGAAGTATCTTGCTAAATTCCATTCATGAATACCTCTTGGGAGGTTATTCACGAAACATAAAGCTCAACTAAACTTGGAGGCCGTAGGTGTTCCAAAACACCTTCTTCCACTCAATTGTTTAAGGCGTGTGATCGAATTCCAAAGAATGATTTACCAAGTTATCTAGATGCCAATTTAGATACTTAAACCATTCAATGCATGTTCATACCAAAAGAGATATATGAATAGCACTCCTATTCTATATGACATGTTATCAAACAATGACAAACATTGCAATATTTACAAAAAATATAAATAGCTACAATTTTGGTCCATCCTAGAAAAATAAGTAAATTATATATATCTTGGAATACAAGAATTCTTTTCTTGGCGAACAAGTCTTCACGAGATCTTCGTCGTTCAGACTCCCTTGGTTACCTCCCATGGGCGTGCACACCCCTTGCCCTTACCCATGGGTGTGCACATGTCACAAGCCCATAAAGGGCTGCCATGCGCAGTCCATGGCTACAACAAGGGCTGCCGTGCGCAGCCCATGCCACAACAAACGTGGCTGCACGCTCTTCGCACGCACGTTCATTGTTACGGCTCGCTCGGTCCCAAACTTGTTTCGGTTACTCCTAATTCTTCAAACCTTCGAGTTTTCGAAACTTGAATGTATTACAGAAGAATTTACATAACAAAATACTGCAGTTTTTTTTTTATTACAACAACAAAATAAAAAAAAAAACTTATCAACTACCAAAAAGGAAATTATGGTGGTAATAGACCACCCTTCTTGTTACAATCCCAAAACAAAATTACATTGAAATTCTAGTACCAAAATTGAGCAATAACAATCCACATATAGAACATATATATATCCATACATTCTAATGTAAATATATATGTGAATACCTAGAGTGCCATCTCTTTCTAAAATATGCATATATACAATAAAAGAAAAAGATTCACGAACACATACATCAATTAATCAAGGGTACAACCAAGGCTCTGATACCAATTGTAGGGAAAAACGGTTTAGAAACGCAGCGGAAGCGTGTTAAAAAATGAAATTAGGGTTTGCGTATAAATAAAAAATTTCCCTTTTATGCAACGAGAACCTTAACCCTAGATTAATTGATGTATAAAAAAGTATCGTACCTTTTTCGCGTGACGATTGAACAAGCGCTGAATCAATTCTGCAAGATCTTCCAATCCAATCACGAATGTGAATCACCTAGGAGTGTGGGCTCCCTTTCTTTAAATTGTATTCCTGAGGATTGAGACAAAACAAATATCTTTTCTTTGTTAGTTACAAATATCCTCCAAGAGAAAAAATCTAAGAACGTCCGGTCACTTGTGAATTATCAATCAATTTGATTGTAACTCGCATGAACCTTGATTCGATGTTGTACACAAAACCCTTTTGATGTAAAGGATATTAGTATACTATCGAATACAAAAACGTTCCCCTTTTTCTCTACTTGGCCGAATTCACACACTATTGCTTAGAGAAGATTGAATTTTGTCTAGAGTAAAATCAGATTTTTCTCCCTCAAAATTCTATGATAGCCGAATTCTTCACTAAGAAAAATATGGCTTGGCCGAAATTCCTCTCTAATTTTCCTTGGTCATGACCGAAATTATTCATACACATATATATAGGTTCATAAATCCTTTCCTAAGAAGGATTCACTTGGTTGGAAAGAATCATTTCCTTAGGTGGATTTATTTGGTAGTTAGAATCCTTATCTAAAAAGAAAACTAACTACTCCTTTAACTATATATTGTGTTGGTCGAATTTTTGGTCTTTTATATAGGTTAGGAGAGTTCAATCTTTCCTAAGAAGGGTTACTTGATGGACAAGAATTCTATCCATAGGTAGATTAACTTGGTGGTTATGAATCCTTTTCAAATAAGAATTCTACCACTACGTAGTTTTACTTGGTGACCAAGAATCCTTTTCCAAAAAGAATTCTTTCCTACACCATGACTCCTAATCCAACTCAATAGTGTATTTGTAACCATATTAAAGACTTCTAATTTGATTAGATAAATAAATCCTTTTATTTATCTACTTATCAAATATAGTCTTTAACATTAACTATACTACAAACAATAGTATAGTTTTAGGAGACCATCTTCTAATAGGAAAAGATTTTGACTTTTAATTAAATAATTAATTAATCAACAAATTAATTAATTTCCATTTAATTAAATAGTAATAAAATAAGAATAATATATTTAAGCTATTGACCATAGCCATTGCCGCCCATACCTAGTATAAAGGCCATATATCATTTTTCTTATTTTATTAAATCCATCGGACCTTAATAAAAAGTCCACATGTGAACTAGACCTATTCTTACAAAAAGAAACAAGTTCACATGCCTTATTACAATTCTAGATGGACCCCTAAATTGGTCCGGTAGAATATATCAAGTGATCCATGCAAGTTCGTGTGGATTGAAGATCTTGGCGGGCTATCTAAATTTAAGCTACAATAGACACAACCTAATCACAATCAACAAATGATTCACTTAGGTCCGATCTATTTAATTTTAGTTCATTCCACTAAAGAACTAAAATTGAACTCTTAAATAAAGATAGAATAAGTTAATATTACTCATTCATACCCTAGACAACCTTATTGGAGAAAGTGTATCCTCGTGAAGAATACCAGTAATCGCCAAGAGCTCATAGACCGTCTCTATAGCTCTCCAAGTTACCATATTTACTCATATGACAACATTTTGAACTTGGATATTTTGACTTATCCAGAAGCCATGTTTTAATAGACACTATTGAAAACTTAATGTTAAGATTTAATATCCAATATCTCAAAACATCCATATGATGGTATTCTACTCTCATTCAATAAATGGAGCCATGATGTCCATATCTATAAATGAAGTCATCTATCGATTAACAAATGAATACCACCAAACTATCGAGGATAGACTATGCTATATAATCGTACTCATTGATAGCTCAAATGATAACACTTGCAACCATAAGTCCATCATTTATCTCAGGATTAAGATAGACTCTCCGATTGTCTTCAAATGAAAACTTTTATCCATTGACGGTTCTAGATAAAGTATTTTATTTTGATCCTATTCAATGCACCCAGTGCGCTAAATTCTTTTGCCCAAAGACACCACACTTTGATGATTTTAGACTCATCATAACACATTTGATCCCACTCAAATGCTAGAAAAAGAATCTACAACTTTGACAAGATAAAGGTGCCCAACCTTCTATCTTAAGTTGTGAATTTTATTCAAGACTAACTAAAGAATTGTGTCTACCTCATACATATCTAGATGTATGAACAATTCTTCTTTTCTTATAGTCTTTTGACCTTATGATTATTTACTTTTTACAATTATAATAATTAAACTATAAATGCTATAAGATTTGTTAAACTAGAAATCATTTTATTCATATGAAAAGATTGTTAATTACAATATTACACTCTTTCTATCGAGCATAATCCTAACAAAGGGTTGATTCGGGGCTTGGACAATATGAGCGCTCTCCTAATTCCATAAGGAAATATGATTTATTGTTTATTATAGAATCAACGGTGCTTAAAGGATATATGTAATTAGAGGGGTATAATAGACATTATGACCCAGCTCTAATTATGAACTACTGTGGAGGATCACACCATGTGTAATAGCTATATCGATGGACACCGAGTTGTATCGGTCTGTGTAAAAGCGTCTACAGTTGAGAGAGTGCAGCTTCGGGTTTTTAGTGGAATAACACAAGAGTTAATAATCAAGGAAAATTAATTAAAGAGTTTAATTAATGATTTCAATGATTATTGGAGCTCAAAATACTGTGGGTCCATTAGGTCCTCTTGCTAGCCCGATCGATTTAGGTAACAAGGGTCACGGTTAATTAATTGGATTATCCAATTAATTGTGTTACAAAAATGATACGTATATATTCGGGAATTAATTGAATAATGAGATTATTTAATTAATGAATGTTAATAGTTAAATTAATTAAATAATTAGATTATTTAATTATATTGATAATTATGAATTATGAATTAACTATTAATTGGAGGGTGTTAGTTGATATATGGATTTAGGTGAAGATAAAATAATATAATTATTTTATTTTTATTAAATCATTTATCTAAGTATTTGATTTTAAATTTAAATTTAAATTTAAAATACTTATTATCACTTTTAATATGTTAGATATATTTAAAAAGAATTATTTAAAAAATATATATATATATATATATATATATATATATATATCAATTAATAATATAAGAGATTACATTGGATGTAAATTATTGTATATACATGAAACAATAGTCAAAAGAAGAATTTACATAAAATGCAAATACTTAATACATATATTATTTATATACGGAAAGCAAGCAAGCAGTTGCGTGTGATAAACATATAGATTTGTGATAAAAGCAAAGATGAAGTAGTGCAATGATAATATACGCAATATATAAAAGATATTGATTTTGTGAAAAACCATGCAGATGCATGATATTGTTTTATTGGTGCAGGCGATATAAATATATTATTGGTGCAGGCGATATAAACATATTTTTGTGTAGACATATATTTGATATTTTTTTAAAAAAATAGAAGCAGCAGCGCGATATATATATATATATATATTTTTTTTTTTGTTTCATGTTTTATGTTTTATGTGTTTTTGAAACACATAGAAAAAAGAGTTTCTTCAATTTTCTCTACATCCTCCATTCAAGTTCCTGAGATCGTGATGCGCCCACACGCAGTTACCAGTTCGGAGATAACGAGAAAGATCAAGTGGTTCAGAAAAGAGCATATCGAAAAGTGAATGAGCCTCCAAACGTTGGTAAGATTTTCTGCTTATGATTATATTGATTACAATTTCTCTTTGTTTACATATTGTATGTATTGATTCCGAAAAATAATTACGATCCAAAATTCACTGGTCCCAGATACAGATATGATCTGTATAAAAAATTTTAAAACCTAGTTCCGCTGCGTGACCGGTGAACGGGGTCCAACACCTCGAGACTAGGTTGGCTGAGGAACTTTCCCGACACCTTAGCCGGGTTACCACCCACTATGCAGGGATCGAAGCCTGACTATATAAAAGTCTACCAAACCAAGGTCTCTATGGAAGGGTACCTCCTATCCCCGATACGAGATAATGAGGGACGTGGTTATGAAAGCCCGCTTTGGAAACTTTGTAGAAATACATCAAGTTAAAGGTGAGGACAAGGTCGATAATTGTCAACCTAGACTCAACGGATTAGAGGTCCTTAATTGCCAGATTTAATTAAGTCAGGATTACCTTGAAATTTGCATCTAGGTCGAGATCAGAAGTGAAGCAAAGAGTCTCCAACCATGGCAAAAGTTCATGATCAGGGGTCAAACAAGGCAAGTTTGAAGAAAATCATAACAGACTTTCATTAATAACAATAAGGGAGCCTATCCCCTTAAAATGCTGCATACATCAAGTATGGAGCCCAACCCCTGATTCTGGGTAATGTCTGTAAAAAAAAAAGAAGAACTAATCATGAGTATAGCAGGGTGCCCACCCCCTTTTCTTGGCAATCAAGATAGGTGGTCAAAGGGATCATATCAAACTCCGGATCCTCCTGGCTTCCTCCCACCGCACCTCCTTCCTGCTGGTCTCTGTTTGCCTCCTCTCCTTCCAATGGTTGATTAACCTGATTGTCCCATCTTGCTACTCCTTCATCTGGGAGCTGCTCGTCTGCTTACTGCATAGCATGGTCCTCTTCCAGGACTTCACTTACCACAGCCATAACCTCAGGGGGAATGATCGCATCCTTAGTGGTAGCAGCTGCCTCCGTTACCATCTACTCAACCCTGACTCTGCTCCGGCTAGCCCCTCAAAGCGATCTTCGGTTCTCTCATAAACCTCAGGTAGCCCCTTTCCCACCTCTGTGACCGAATGAGAATCTCCCTCAAGCCGAACCTCGTTGGAAGATTCCCCTGGTCCTAAGCTTGGAAGGACTGGAGGAGGGAGATGAGGATCTTCTTCTACCACTTGCTTCCCAGCTCCAACTACATTTGAGGTGCTTGCTCTATCACCAACAGGAAGAGACATAATCTTAACCTTTTCCATGATCTCCTCCCTGTCCCAGTTAGCGATGACAGACATATCAAAGGGAGGACGAAGAGCTTCTACAGCATGGTAGGAGGCGTAAAAATATCCATCACTGAAAGAGGCATCCATCTCGGCCTGCATCTTGGCCACCTAAGCATGTAAAGCTCTAGTTTTCAACATCCAGCATCTTGGCCTCTGCTTTCCAAGAGTCTCTCTCCGTGCCCCGACGTTTGGACTTGAAGCTCTCTTGGGCGTAGGTCCGCCTCAGCTTCTTGTGGTTGTATTAAAGCTCGGCCAGCTCCTTCTCCATCACCTTCTAGCTGGTGGTCATTTCTTGCACCAAAGCCTGAGCTCGAGCAAGCAATCCCATGGCCCTCTCAGCTTCGCCCTCAGCTTTTGCAGTGCGATCACGAAGAGAGGCCACCTGGTGGCTCATGGCGACGTTGAATTTGAAAGCCTACATGATGCAAACTCAAGTTAGAAAATAATCAAACTAGCTACTTCGATTGCAGATGAAGGAAGATAGTTACCTCGGCCAAGAGAGCGGACCCCTTGGTAATTAGGATGTCGACGGGCATTGAAGTCATCAGAGAGAGGCTACCACCTGGACAAAACAAGGTCACAAGACGTGATACACCGCTCCATGACCTCGTCTTGTCCAGCGGGGCTTGATTGATGTTGAAGGCGGGCATGAGGACCTTCCACAATAACAGTCCCGAGGCCACTGGTGGGTTTTGTTTGGCCACCGGTGGTTGTGGTTGGATTTGAGGGTGGTTGTTGGTTTTAGGAATTGTGGGAGTTGTGTTTGGGTTTTGTTAAACAAAAATTCCAGATTTTGTTTTGTTTAAAAAAAATTACATATTTTATTTTGTTGAACAAAAATTCTTGATTTCGTTTTGTTGAAATAAAAATTCTAAATTTGATTTTGTTGAATGAAAAATTCCAAATTTTATTTTGTTAATTATTTTTTCCAAATTTGTTCCATTAAAACAAAATTTTGATTTAAAAACAGAAACAATATAATCTCTTCTCCACCCATTAATGTACAAGGTCAACCAAAATGACAACGTCGCGTACAAGATGTACCGTTTTTTATGTTAAAATATCAAACGACATGTCGTTTATAAAGATGTTAATATTTTCAAGAACTCAATCCATCAATAATTGCCAATAGTCAAGAGGTCAGTCAGACTTGTAGAAATAACCTCAACCTCAAGTTTCAGCTATTTTTTAAAGCGAAGCAAGTAAGCAACGTAAGCTTGAGGATATTTAAAATACATCCATGAGATTGTTTAACTAAATTATTTGGCGTTTCTAGTATTTGAAAGAAAAGTAAAATTCAATCAACTTAATTATATCTGCATCAAGTTCGTCACCTCCTAACACATGTTAAATATCTTCTTTTCAAATTGATGATCAGAGGTTGAAGTCCTACCATAAATATAAAAACAGCACATATCTAGACCGTAAATATATTGTCTCGATAGATTTTCAAGATCGTAATTGTAATATTAGAAAACAAAGTCCCGAGAATCTTGCTGTAATAGTCTTAATATTTGAAAAAAAAGGACACATGATTTTATTGATTATTACAACTTGCAAGTGCTTTCAGCTTCCACCAAGTAAATGGGTCTACCATTAAAACACACAATTCAAAAAGCACATGCCAATTCATTCTACAAAACATTGACATCCGGCTTACTGTCCAATTACAAAAAGACAAAAGCTTAACCTGCCCTCAAGAACCAAAAACCAATTCTATCCATGGCGGCTCCAAAATTTTTGTTCGACAGTCGTCTTTGTTCGTGTCAAATGGTAACTAAGTAAAAGCATAGACAACCTGATCAAACAATTTGGAAGAAAAACAAACCCGGAGCTCTTATTAGCAATCAAGAAAACGAGAAGTCTGAAAGATGGGGAGGCTAGGCTGCAGCATCGACGGGAACCTTAACGAAGCAAAGTTCAGTGAGCCGATGCCGTGGATTGGCATCTATGTAGCAGCAGCAACTATTGCCTGTGCAATTGCAATGGCTTTGGATGCCATCTCTGGTTTTCGCAATCGAAAGTTGTGGTTCCCCTGCAAATTCTTCTCTCTTAATGCCACTTCCTTGACCATAGTCGCTGTAGCAATCAAATTCTCAGTGGATCTCAACACTGCTATGCCTCGCAAACAGGATCAGCTTGCAAAGCTTAGCAGTGCAGTCTTTATTTGCACTGCAATGGGTAATTCTATGCCTTCTCTTGGAACCATGGAATCCAATGATCTTTTTATGAATATTATGGCTTTGGCGATTCTAGTTATTACTGTCATCGCTAACGTCTGCATACAGTTAGGTACTGGTGTGATTTTTGTTTTCTGGAAAGAACATGCTTTTATCATGTTTCTCATGATTGTTTTGCTTGTAATCTTGAGTTTTTCGTCTCTGACTGTGCCGACTAATAAGCAATATTTAGAGTTCAAGTACAAGAAAAAGTATGAATTAGCTCTCAAAGAAGGATCAAAGGAAGCCGACGACAGACCAGTGGCTAAGCAACTCAAAGAAGATCTAATGAAACATTGGATGATGGCTCATACCTGCAGCCCCCAGTTTGTTATTGGTCGTTCGGTAACGTGCACCGCCTCAGGCGCGTTGTGTCTTCTAAGTGCTATGACTTTAGCAGAAGTCATGCTTCGATCCTACTTGATGCCCTGGTCATTCCAATTTTGCATTGGAGAATCTGACTATAAGTGGTCAACCACTTTAGTTCTCATTTCACAATGCATTGCAGTAGGAGTTGGAACTATTGCCCCGGGGATTAGATGGTTCAATGCTGTGAATTTCAGGTGCCCAACCAGAAGGATGAAAATCCGCAACCAGACCTTCAAAGTAGAAAAGTACTGGATCCAAAAGCTCTTGGAGATTAAAGAATCCCCATTAGTTTACAGAATCCAAAATCGGCCATGCAGGAAGTTTGCCCATTATACTACAAATCAATTTCTTAACATTTGTATCAGAATGCAAACTGGGATTGTGGTTGCAAGCAAAGTAATCCAATTCATATCCATTTACTTTGCAAATCAGATTCTATTACTTTGCGACTGTTGCAGAGAGTTGATGAAGAAGTTCAAACCCAACAACAGCATTTCGAATGACTCAATATCAGAAATGCAGTCCAGTCCTAAGCTTTTAGATCTCAGCCGTTTTGTTTTATACCTTGAAGGTGAGGATCAACTAGTTGAGATAATGACGAAGAACAATTGTGATGCTACTGATCACTGGAGGCAGATGGGAAAACGGATGCAGCCAAAACATCTAATAAACTTGATGAAACAGTCAACATCTTCACAAGGATTCAAGGGAATGCAAGACATTGACAGTTACCTTGTTCCCCATCTAGATCTTGATGAGCCTCCAAATTCTTGGGCTCTTCCCATAGTGACTCTCACAAGCATTGTAGTTGCACTTCCAAGCATCAAAAGCTGTTTAATTAAACAGTTGATACATGGCGTGCATGAAAGCCTTTCATATGTTAAACTCATAGAAGAAACCCAGGATGTAAAAGGAGATATGCTTAACATCAGGAAGGCCGCGGACATTGTGTGGGTAGGAGTTGATCTCTATCACAAGTGGCTGGACATAGATCTCCGCAAACTGTCCCTACAAGCAAACAGCCCAAAGGAAATACTCGAAGCACTTGCTGAAGCTGCAAAAAACATGTTTTTGCAACATAAGAAGACATATATGGATAAATGTGCATTCAAGGATAACCCTTCAAAGTGGCCAATCAAGGTATTGGCATCCAATTCCATGTATAGAATAAGCCAAACTATCCTGCTAAACTACAAAAGCGAAACCAACCAGACAGGAGAAATATTGTTTGAATCGCTTGCTGTCATGATCTCTGATATTGTAGGTGCCTGTCTCACCAACTTACCACATGTGATCTCCATGAAGTGTTTGAGGAGCGCCATTGAAGAAAGGGAAGAAAGTGTCCGACACGCAGTTTTCCTTCTTGGTAAAACTAAAAAGATTATGAAAATTCTAGACCAAAGGGGGACCCCAAGTTTACATCCTGATCAATTGGCAAGTATAAATGAATGGCGTTCATTACAAAAGCTTAACGACAGTCTGCTTTCCATTCCGTCTTCATCAGAGAGTGACGCTGTTTCTTCTACTTCCAGTGACTTGTATATAACCATCGAGTAAAATACACAAGTACGGAATGGGAAGATGGGTAGATTATGATTTATATATCACTGTAAAATTAGATTCTGGGAGAGTAACAAAAATGCAGCTGCAAGCATTATGTTTATATGTATATATTATGATTTGTATATATCACTGTAAAGTTACTTTCTGGGAGAATAACAAAAATGCAGCTCTAAGCATTATGATTATATATAGATATTACAATGAAGCTAATGTGAGTGATATAGAAGTAGAAACTAAATCCCCTAATATTTACGAAACAGAAAACTCAGTTGTATCCATAATTCTGTGGCCTCCAAGCAGTCGATGTAAATGTGTTAATGGCATAACATGATGGCAATATAGGGTATGGGGCAAACAATAGTAATAAGTCTAAGTGTCTAACACATCCCATCAGGTGTAAGACAGTAAGACCAATAAGTTTACTAGGGAGTCCGTGAATCTAGCTCAAGCTCAAATACACATTCAAATGTGAAACAAATTCATAAACAAACACAAATATAGTCACATGACAGGACATGAAGTGCTGAACCCAAGAGTTTTAATTTGTAGGTAAAACCAAACAATACTATTAAATTTGTATGTATGTCTGTAACCTAGACCCACAAAGTAGACATTGTCTGCTTTAGGCTTCATGCACATGACAGATTTGTTTTGGCTCACGCAAACGTTCTTCACTCATGGCCCGAACGCGTCTACTTAGTTAAGAGAGACCAAGGCTTCCCAGACCTCACTCCCCACACACACACACACATACTTATATATATATATATATATATATATATATATATATATATATATATGAATATATGAATTCACCCTTATCACAGCAATGATGAATCAAGATATGCATAATCATAGGATATAAAGACCACTACTTATGCATAAATGAGGCCATCAGAACCACAAAAACATCTCTTTACAGATAACTCCAAGTGTGTATTAGGATGCAAATATATGGAACTGAATGGGGAACTTCGATGCAGCTTAAGACAACATAAAATTGAAGTCAAGAAATAAAGAATCCAAAATGTTCAGTCTAACATCTTGAATTCCATAAATTCCAATTTTTTGAACAAACGTATTAAATTCCATAAAATCTGTTTTTTTTTTTTTTCCAGAGAAGTGCCTTACCTCAGTTACAAAAGATGTCAGTATACTAAGCCTTCTTGATTTGCAGTGTCAAGAAGTATGATATTTTCTATTTCCACCATAGTTGAATACTATTTAAAAGATATGTAACTCTACAAATGGAGCTTGTGATTAGATCATTATTTCAATTTCAAGTTCAAAAAGGTTTAATGTCAATATGTTAGGTATTTACGATTTATGACAGCTGAAGTGTTATAGAGAAAGTTTTGTATGTTAAAAAGAAAACGAGCAAGCAAGAAGGTCTAGGTTCTTATTATGGCATATTTATCATGAGCATAAGGAGATGGTCCAAACACCCAGAAACACCTAAGACTAGAGGGTGAAAAAATCATACATTCAAGTCTTTAAAACTGAACCTCTTGTCCCTAAAGATCGAAAGCTGTAACCAATATAACAGGTGCAGACCCAAGTAATTTCTTTAAAGTGACAGCTCTATCCATATCACAAGGGTTAGGTTTAAGAATGGTAAGTCAAATACAAGTGTTTCAATCAAAAAGAGTCATAGTTAGACCCAAACCAAATATCAGTAGAAGCTATGTGATGATGTCTAGGTAACCTGGAAGTTCGTAACATAAATACAACCAATACCTTGACAATGTTTGTAACTGAAGTATTACAAATACAATTTTAGCTTCCCAACAAAATTCTTTAAATTATCAACTTATTGAGAAAGAAAAAAAAAATGTATGCCAAGAAATTCAAGTGACCCCTCCATTTACCTCCAGATAGTTATAACATGTTCATCGACATTATCCTCATCATCAAGTTTGCAAATCAAAGTCTTCTGTATCCCGATTGATCATGAGTCCAAATGTATCTTAGGTATCATCACTAAATGATCATGATGACTTCTAAATTCAATACTGGTCCTGGATGGTTTGTCCTTACATCTATATGATTGATTAATTATTGGGTTCTACATTAACCTATTATGTTCATATAATCTAACATTCAGTCCACCATATTAGGTGGTTAGTAGAAAAATGGAGTAAATACTTATTAACCTATTTTTGCAGCAAAGAAACCAAAACAAACACATTGTTCAGAAATCGAAATAATATTTCAACCAAAATTCATTAGCGGCTAAAGAAGTCCCAAACTAATTTCGTATCTTCAACACATATTCATGACAATGCTAGCAACGAAGTTGAACAAAATCTAGATTATGACAGCAAAATTGATTTAAGTAAATGAACAGCAAATTAATGCGTTGAAAAGCAAACCAAACACAAATCGGTGGTATAGCAAATTTTGATATTTCCAATAATAAGTTAGAATTCCAAATATAGTGAAAGCAAAACCCGTCCCTATAAAAATCCTAAACCCTCCCAAAAAAAAATCAATGAAGTTGTACAGAGAACCTGATATCTAAGGTGGAACTAATCGTCACGGTCGGTCTTTTTGGGCTTGCGATAGGTTTCCTCGATGTGTTTGGCCATCAACATGCCAGTGCCGGCAAGCTTCTTGATGTTGGGGACGTTGTAGTTCTGGGCAATGTAGACGCCGAAAGCAGTGGCCACCATGAACGTGAAGGAGCTTCTGATTATACCCATTGTTGAGCGAGTGAGGAGGCTCAGGTGAAGAGAGAAAGAGGAGAGATTTTATAGGGGGTTTTGTTCTTTAAATTAAGATTTTATGTTCGTGTTGCCCAAGGCTTCGTGGGTCCCAACATTACTTCTTCTTCTATTTTTTTTTTTTAAATCAACTTTGAAATTAGGGATGGGCACTAAGTTTGAAACCAACCAAACCGAACCGAACCGAACCGAACCAAAAAAAGGGTGTTCGGTGGTTCGGTTCGTAGATCCAATTCGGTTCAAACCGGTTTAAATAATTAAAAATCGAAAAAAATCCGGTTTAAACCAGTTCAGTTGTCCAAAAACCGGTTTAAATCGTTTAAACCATATATAAATATAAGTTAAAAAAAAACCCTAAATGCTCTTAATATCTTATTCTTTAGTCGACTTCTCTCTCTGCTTCTCACTTCTCAGATCACTTCTCACTTCTCAAAATCTCACCTCTCATTCTCAGACTCTGACTCAACTCCTTCGATTGGCATCTCCGTCGCTCATCTCCAGCTCTCCGCTGCTCATCAGTTGTCACCGCTCTACTCATCTGCTCACCTCCGTAACTCATCTCCGTTGCTCGTCAAGCCGTTTCTGATCTGCTCATCTGCTCATCTTTGTCACTCATTTTCGCTGCTTGTCAACCGTCTCCGATCCGATCATCTCCGTTGGCGTCTCAACTCCGTTCCTCAAAGAAGGTTTGTCACTCACTCAGTCACTCGAGTCCTCCACAGTCGACTCAGTCTTTTCTTTTTGTTCTAATTTTCTTCTTCTTTTTTCCTGATTTTGTTTTTGTCCTTTTTATTATTATTTCACATCAGATACCACCAATCTGGTCTCTGCTCGTCTGATCTGGTTTCTTTCATCTCCAGTCAAAGCTTCAACACAACCCAGACAGCCTTCAGCTCTTCTTTATCTCGTACGATTGCTTCTGTGGTTAGTTGTTATCTTCTTCAGTTTTTTGTCTTTCTTTATTTGATTATTTATTGTCTTCAGCTCGTATGATTTCTTCTTTGGGCGTGTGGTGTTGCTTGTCTGAAAGATTTGAGTGTTAAATTTTGAAAGAATTGAGTGCTAAATTTGAAAGGCAAAAAGCGCTAAGCTATACACCATGAATTGGTTTCTTTTGGTCACTTTTAAGTTTTTAACAGTCAATTATGGTTCATGAATCAATTTAATTTATATGTAAAGTCAAAGTGCATCTTTTCAGAATGAAATAGATGAAATAATTGTGTCTGCAGGTTATACAAATTCCTCATTTCATATTGTAGTGTATACCAGTGGAGTTTGGAGAATTAAGGGCATAATTCAGGTATAGTGGGCTCTTTGTTATTGGTTTGATTTGCTTCTTCCATTTCTTGGTAGAATCACTTCTTAAGTTCTACTCAGTAACTTTTAACTACAGTTTTGGCATTTGAGCATGAATTAGTTCCGGGTGCGTTTCTGTGTTTCAATATTTAGTAATACGTCGTTTAAGTAATTCCATTGAGTCATGTTCGTTTTAGAGGTTGGTGTGTGACATTTGTCTGATTGCTTTAAGTTATTTATGAATCAATTTGATGTGCTGTTACATCCTCGTTCCCTCTGAATGTTTGGACAAATGTTTACTGGTAGCGAGGATGATGTTTCTTGCCTCTTCGCATACAGCTAATCATTTCATGCATAGTATTGAGGCCTTCAATGAATTGTTTCTTGCGGCATCCTCTTTATTGGTTTGAGCTTGTTACTCTTTTAATGAAATTCCCTAGAGCCTGTGGTTTCCTTTTTTGTAAGTTAGTCCAATTATTGATCGCTCAGTGCCCTGGTGTATTGTGTTATATCCTCTGATTTTGACAAGTTGACAGCTACATTTTCCTGTAGTATAGTTTTGTATTGTTTCATTGTTTTTTGATGCTTCAATTTTTTTGAAGATAAATAATCTATATTCTGATTTAATTAACAGCGCCCGTGTGTAGAAACGAATTACATTGACTGATTAAATGGCATGCACCGATGCAAGTGTCCTAGCATCTTCCATCATGTCAGTGTCTTTGCATTTTATTCTTTGACAGTATTGAGCAGGAAGTTAAGTTGGTCATCTAAAACTTTCTAGTTAGGTTTATAATTTAAATTAGAGATGATGTGAATGTTTAGAATAAAGTTTGTGGAGAATAATGTGTATATGGAGGTTGTGGTTACAATGGAATGTTTATTCTTTTAGTTTGGCTGTGGTTCTATTGGTTTTATATTTACTTACATATTTTAGTTTTTCTTTTTATTTGAAATGGTTTGTAGATGGAAATGGATCTTAATGTTGATTCAATGAAAGGGAGTAACGACTACGGGTTATAAGACCTTAGAGAATTCTAGCTCCATTGGATTTGGGTTGTAATTTTTATTTGGAGCTTGAAATTGGATTGTAATATTTATTTGGAGCTTGGATTTGTGATTTAGAGTTTTTATTTGGATTGTAATATTTATTTTGGAGTTTTCAAGTTTATTCAATTTGTGATTTTTTTTATGAATTATAAATTAAATGTTATTAGTTAATAGTTATGTTTGATTTGGGCTTGGGCAGTTGGGCTATTACAATTTATGAGACTTTGGTCCAAAATTAGAATTCAATAAGGCAACAACAAAATATATTAAAAAAAACCCATTAAGCCCATCAAGTCAAAAAGGCCCATTAGGTCCAAAACCGAAATGAACCGAACTGAACCGAACCGATTTAAATCTGTTCAGTTCAGTTCGGTTACCATTTCTTATTCGGTTTAAACCGGTTCAATTTTAGATGAACTGAAATATTTTCGGTTCAGTTCGGTTTTATCTAAAACCGAACCGAACCGAACCGAACCGAACCGCGTCCACCCCTATCTGGAATTTCATTAGCTTGTGTAAAGGGTTTGGTTGATCGGATCGGATCGGATGTAGCTCTACCTGAAACTCGGTTTATTTTTCGCCCCAAACCCTACCCAAAATGAACTTTTTTTTTTCTAAAAAAAAAATCTTTAACCACTAAATATATAAATTATTTTACTATACAATTCAATTTTAAGACACCGATATAAATCGTAATATTCAATTAAATTTTACAATGCATTTAAATATATATATATATATATATATATATATATATATATTGCAAATTTAAATATACACTTAAATACATATATACACAATAGAAAAACATTTTAACATACACTTAAAAATCATACATAAATTTAAATTTAGTAAAACACATCCAAGCTTAATAAACTTTAAATTCAAACATAAAATGCAATTAGGTAACCAAACAAAGAGATTAAAGATTTGTTTTTTACTTTATATTTTTATATTCTTAAAAATAATTATATAGATATTGGGACAAACGGGTCGGGTCGGATAGGGACATAAGAGGTTGACCCATATCTGATAAAAAATCGAGTCAAAAAAGTTTGATCCATACCCGATCCAAATCCTGTTTTAAGTGCTGAAAACCAATCCCGAACGGATTGGAGCCCCACTGGTTTTAGGTGGGTCAAAGATTTTTGCCAGCCCTACTTTGGACTTTGGACTTTGGATGGTTTATTTAATTATGAATGGTAATCGGAATTTCATTTGCGTGAATTATATTTATTTAGCTACCGTAGAGAAATGGTATAATGGTACAGATATTAAAACGTATAAAATTTATTATTATCCTCATTTTTATAAGTACATCCATATCTAAAATTTAAAAAATAAATATTACTGTATGCATCCATCATAATGCCAATAGTACCCTCATTAAAATAAATATATTCATTTTAATAGATATTATTTATAAACACTCTTAATTATTACACCCAATTTATAAAAAATCATATTATTTTTGGAATCAAATTCTCTTTTAATGATAGCCTAATTTACTTTTAGAAATATCTCGAATGTAAACGCCTTATAAAAGAGAATATGTGGAACCGTGAGGTCAAGAGATTTTCAATATGTAACTCTCTTATTTATAAAACTATCTTTAAAAATAAAAAAAATTTATTGATATCTATGTCTATCTTATAATTATTTTTTTGATGATATCTACAACTATCGTTAAATATATATTTTTTGTTTATTGATAGAGTTCATGACTATATGTAAAAGAAAGATAAAAACAATATGATAATCATGTGATAATGAGAAAATTTGATACTTGAAATAAAATTAGAGTGTAATTAGGGTTTATCATAAGTTTTTTTTTTTTTTTTTTGAAAAGTTAGCTTCTTTTAATAAAGAAATATAGTTGAAGATATAAGTGTAATTAATGAATGTATATAATATTTGGTTTATTTTTAATTAAAGCAATTTGTCCTTATTGGTAAATTAATATTGGGATGTTTTTGTAATTAAATTTGTAATAAAATATGGGTGTACTAATAAGTTTTATGGGTGGTAATATTGACAACCATAGTATTATAATTGATAGATAATTAAATGAGAAATAGTTTTTTATTTTAGTTTTAATTTTTTAATTTTTGATTTTTATAAAACATTGGATTGAAATCCAATAAATATAATCTAACCCAACAACTATATAATAGCTAAACCCGAATTATAAATACACTCTTCTGCCAAATTCATCATATATAGATTAAATCGATCATTTACCAAATTTTTTAATATATTACTGCGGTGAGTGGTGACGATAATTCAAACCTGAAATATTATCATATTGAATGATCATTAAACTATATTAGGTTGTCTATAATCTATTACCTGACATTTGAGACAAAAATACTTTCCAATTAATTTTTCTTTTCATTTTGGTTCTCCTTCCGTAAGAAAACACATAGCATGAATTACATTCGTCTATAGATAATTAATTTCTCAATGTAAACCTTCAATAAATCAAATTTTAAACAAGGTTCATGTTTACCTGAACTTGGCCAAATCAGTTCAAAGCAAATTTGTAAAGCACGACCCTTAATGTAAATCATGTTATAAGAGAGGGGTCATATCCTCACAATGTGCATTTTGTTGGGATTATGCTCGATAGTAAAAGTGTAATAATGTATTTGACAATCTTTTCATATTAATAAAATGATTTATAGTTTAACAAATCTTATAGCTGTTATAGTTTAATTATTATAATTGTCAAAAGTAAATAATCATAAAGTCAAAAGACTATGAGAAAAGAAGAATTGTTCATACATCTAGATATGTATGAGGTAGACACAATTCTTTAGTTAATCTTGAATAATATTCACAACTTAAGATAAAGGTTGAGCGCCTTTATATTGTTAAAGTTGTAGATTCTTTTGCTAGCATTTGAGTGTGATCAAATGTGTTATGATGAGTCTAAAATCATCAAAGTGTGGTGTCTTTAGGCAAAAGAATCTAGTACACTGGGTGCATTGAATATGATCACAGTGAAATACTTTATCTAGAACCACCAATGGATAAAAGTTTTCACTTGAAGACAATCAGAGAGTCTATCTCAATCCTGAGATAAACGATGGACTTATGGTTGCAAGTGTTATCATTTGAGTAATCAACGAGTACGATTATATAGCATAGTCAATCCTCGATAGTTTGGTGGTATTCATTTGTTAATCGATAGATGACTTCATTTTTAGATATGGACATCGTGACTCCATTTATTAAATGAGAGTAGAATATCATCATATGGATGTTTTGAGGTATTGAATATTAAATCTTAACGTTAAGTTTTCAATAGCGTCTGGACAAGTCAAAATATCCGAGTTTAAAATGTGGTCATATGAGTAAATATGGTAACTTGGAGAGCTATAGGCGGTCTATGAGCTCTTGGCGATTACTGATATTCTTCACGAGGATACACTTTCTCCACTAAGATTGTCTAGGGTATGAATGAGGAATATTAGCTTATTCTATCTTTTTTTAAGAGTTCAATTTTAGTTTTTTAGTGGAATGAACTAAAATTAATAGATCGGACCTAAGTGAATCATTTGTTGATTGTGATTGGGTTGTGTCTATTGGAGCTTAAATTTAGATAGCCTGTCAAGATCCCTAATCCACACGAACTTGCATGGATCACTTGATATATTCTACCTGGACCAATTTAGCGGTCCATCTAGAATTGTATTAAGACATGTGAACCTGTTTCTTTTTGTAAGAATATGTCTAGTTTACATATGGATTTTTTATTAAGGTCCAATGTGTTTACTAAAATAAGAAAAATGATATACTGGCCCATGTATATGTGTTGGGTGGCAAGGCTATATAAAATAGCTTAATATATTATTTTTTATTTTATTATTTAATTAAATGGAAATTAATTAATTTGGTAATTAATTAATTATTTAATTAAAAGTCAAAATCTTTTTTCTAGTAGGAGATGATCTCCTAAAATTATACTATTGTTGGTAGTGTAATTAATATTAAAGACTATATTTGATAAGTAGATAAATAAAAGGAATTATTTATCTAATCAAATTAGGAAGTTTTTAGTATTGTTACAAATACATTATTGAGTTGAATTATGAGTCTTGGTGTAGGAAATGATTCTTTTTGGAAAAGGATTCTTGGTCACCAAGTAAATCTACCTAAGAATAGAATTCTTCTTTGAAAAGGATTCTTAACCACCAAGTAAATCCACTTAAGGAAATGATTCTTAACAACCAAGTAAATCCTTCTTAGGAAAGAATTTGAAATCCTAATAAATTTCCAAGAAGGATTTCGGCCAACCCTATATATATATATATTTATATATAATTTCGGCCAACCATGTAGTTGGACTAAGAGAAGAATTCGGACAACCCTAGTTATATATTGAAGGAGAATTCGGCTACCATAGAATTTTGAAGGAGAAAAATCTGTTTTTGTTCTAGACAAAATTCGATCAACTTTAAGAAATAGTGTGAGATTCGACAAAGAAGAAAAGGAAGAAAGAACGTTTAGTTTTCGATAGTACACTAGTAGCCTTTACATTAAAAGGTTTTGTGTACAACATCGGATCAAGGTTCATTCGAGTTTCAATCAAATTGATTGATAATTCACAAGTGATCTAACGTTCTTTGTTTTCTTATTGGAGGATAATTGTAACTAACAAAGAAAAAGATTTTGTTTGTTTCCATCATCAGGTATACAATTTAAAGAAAGGGAGCTCACACACCTAGGTGATTCACGTTCGTGATTGGATTGGAAGATCTTGCGGATTCAATTCGGTGCTTGTTCAATCGTCACGAGAAAAAGGTACGATACTTTATATACATCAATTAATCTAGGGTTAAGGTTATTGTTATTATAAAGGGAAATTTTTTATTTATATCGAAACCCTAATTCTAATTTTTCACACTTCCATTGCACGTCTTTTCCATTCAATTGGTATCAGAGTCTGGTTGTACCCTTGGTTAATTGATGTATGTGTTCGTGAATCCTTTTCTTTTTATTGTATATATGCATGTTTTAGAAAGAGATGACACTCTAGGTATTCACATATATATTTACATTGGAATGTATGGATATATTATGTTTTATATGTGGATTGTTATTGCTCAATTTTGGTCATAGAATTTCAATGTATTTTGTTTTGGGATTGTAACAAGAAGGGTTGTCTATCATCGCCATAATTTCCTTCTTGGTAATTGCTAAGTTTTTTTTAATTTTGTTTTTGTAATAAAAAAACTGCAGCATTTTTATTTATAATTCTTCTGTGATACACTCAAGTATCGAAGACTTGAATTTGAAGAATTGGGAGCAACCGGAACAAGTTTAGGACCGTGCGAGTCATAGCAACAAACGTACGTGCAAAGAGCACGCAGCCACGTTTGTTGTGGCATGGGCTGCACACGGCAACCCTATGGAAGCCTTGGGCTGCGCATGGCAGCCCTTTATGATGTTGTGGCATGTGCACGCCCATGGGAAGGGGCCAAGGGTGCGCAGACCCATAGGAGACAGCCGAGGGAATCCAAACGACGAAGGTCGCGTGAAGACTTGTTAGCTAAGAAAGGAGTTTTTTTTTTGTATTCCAAGACATGCAATTTACTTACTTTTCTAGGATGGACCAAAATTGTAGATATTTATATTTTTGTAAATATTGCAATGTTTGTCATTGTTTTGATAACATGTCATATAGAATAGGAGTGCCATTCATTTATCTCTTTTGGTATGAACATGCATTGAATCGTTTAGGTATCTAAATTGACATCTATATGACTTGGTAAATCATTCTTTGGAATTCGATCACACGCCTTAAATAATTGAGTGGAAGAAGGTGTTTTGGAACATTTATGACCTCCAAGATTAGTTGAGCTTTATGTTTCGTGTAATACCCTCCTAAGAGGTATTCATGAATAGAATTTAGCAAGATACTTCCTTACAATGATAGACTAGACAATTAGCCCAAACGATATCTACTCCCAAATGAGGGATATTCGTGAGGGATTATATTGAAGGTCGATAACTTGGTAACACACTCAATGTAATTTTATTAATATCCTCCCAAGAGTTCTTGTTAATAAAATTGCAAGGCTAAAATTAAAAACGTTGGTTGTTATGTTGACAATTAGGTGGGACCTAGTCCAACTAGTAAATGTTGCGAACTCCTAAAGGAGGCATGACATTTATGGGTGTTGGATCAATGTTGAATTTTTACGATTGAATTATTTTAATTCAAGATAAATATTCAAAAATGCTTTATCATAATTATTTACTTATATAATTTTTGTTATTGTTCAAAATTCATGACCCCATCCCTAATCATCCTAAAAGACAATACTTTAACTGGTGATAATTATGTCATGTGGAAAAAGAAAATTGGGATTTTATTGCAATCCGAAAAGCATAAGTTTTTTCTGTGCACTCCTAAACCTCCTACTCCTACTAATGAATCTACTCGGGAGCAAAGAGATGAGTATCAGTAGTAGGAGTCTTCTGATGAGATGGCTAAATGTTACATTATGGCCACTATCTCCGACGTGTTGCAACAGTAACATGAAGGAATGGAGACTGTTGCCGATATAATGATGTCTCTAGAGGAGATGTTTGTTATGAAGTCTAGGACGACTAAGAGAGAGGCAGTGACTACTTTTATGAATTTTAGGATGAAACCTGGACATGATGTGAAAGAACACATGATGAAAGTCATAGCACATTTCAACATTGCTGAACTGAATGGTGCTGAGATAGATGGTGAGACCAAAATTGACATGATTGTCAACTCACTGTCGGATTCCTTTGATCAATTCAAGTTGGACTACACCTTGAATAATAAGGAATACACCTTGCAAGGCCTGATGCAAGATGTTCAAAGCGCGGAAAAAATCCTTGCGAAAGGCAAGGGTCAAGAGATTCACACCGTAGGTAAAGTTGCTATTGTTAAGACCCGTAAGAAGGTCAAGAAACAACAGAAGAAAAAGAAACTAGGTGTAAGGAAAATCAGCGCAACGGAAGTGTAAAAAATCCAAAATTAGGGTTTCGGTATAAATAAAAATTTTCCCTTTTAAATAACAAGAACCTTAATCTTAGATTAATTGATGTATATAAAAAGTGTCGTACATTGATTCGATGTTGTACACAAAACCTTTTTATATGAAAGGCTACTAGTGCACTATCGAAAACAAAACCTTCTTTCTTTATTTTCTTCTTTTGTCGAATCTCACACTATTTTTTAGAGTTGATTGAATTTTGTCTAGAGGAAAAACAAATTTTTCTCCCTCAAAATTCTATGGTAGACGAATTCTCTCTCCAAAAAGAACTAGGGCTGGCCGAATTCTTCTCTTGGAAAAACTATATGGCTGGCCGAAATTCCCTTCATATATATAAGGTTGGCCGAAATTATTCTTTGAAATATATTAGGATTTCAAATCCTTTCCTAAGAAGGATTTACTTGGTTGTTAAGAATCCTTTCCTTATGTGGATTTACTTGGTTGTTAAGAATTCTTTCCTTATGTGGATTTACTTGGTGGTTAAGAATCCCTTTCAAAGAATAATTCTACCCTTAGGGAAATTTACTTGGTGACAAAGAATCCTTTTCCAAAAAGAATTCTTTCATATACCAAGACTCCTAATCCAACTCAATAGTGTATTTGTAACCATATTAAAGACTTCCTAATTTGATTAGATAAATAATTCATTTTATTTATCTACTTATAAAATACAGTCTTTAATATTAATTATATTACCAACAATAGTATAATATTAGAAGACCATCTCCTACTAGAAAAAGATTTTGACTTTTAATTAAATAATTAATTAATCAACAAATTAATTAATTTCTATTTAATTAAATAATAAAATAAAAAACAATATATTAAGCTATTTTATATACTCTTGCCGCCCAACACATATATATGGGTCAATATATTATTTTTCTTATTTAATTTAAATTCATTGGACCTTACCAAAAAGTTCACATGTGAATTAGACCCATTCTTACAAAAGAAACAAGTCTACATGTCTTAATACAATTCTAGATGGATCCCTAAATTGGTCCGGTAGAATATATCAAGTGATTCATGCAAGTTCGTGTGGATTGAGGATCTTGGCGAGCTATCTATTAATTTTAGTTCCTTCCACTAAAGAACTAAAATTGAACTCTTAAATAAAGATAGAATAAGTTGATGTTACTCATTCATATCCTAGACAACCTTATTGGAGAAAGTGTATCCTCGTGAAGAATATCAGTAATAGCCAAGAGCTCATAGACTGCCTATAGCTCTCCAAGTTACAATATTTACTCTTATGACCACATTTTGAACTTGGATATTTTGACTTGTCCAGAAGCCATGTTTCAATAAACATTATTGAAAACTTAACGTTAAGATTTAATATCCAATATCTCAAAACATCCATACGATGATATTATACTATAATTTAATAAATAGAGTCACGATGTCCATATCTATAAATGAAGTCCTATATCGATTAACAAATGAAAACCACCAAACTATCGAGGATAGACTATGCTATATAATCGTACTCATTCATAGCTCAAATGATAACACTTGTAACTATAAGTCCATCATTTATCTTAGGATTGAGATAGACTCTCCGATTGTCTTCAAATGAAATTTTTTTATCCATTGACGGTTCTAGATAAAGTATTTCATTGTGATCCAATTCAATGAACCAAGTGCACTAGATTCTTTTGCCCAAAGACACCACACTTTGATGATTTTAGACTCGTCATAACATATTTGATCCCACTCAAATGCTAACAAAAGAATCTACAACTTTGACATGATAGAGGCGCCCAACCTTTTATCTTAAGATGTGAATATTATTCAAGACTAACTAAAGAATTGTGTCTACCTCATACATATCTAGATGTATGAACAATTCTTCTTTTTTCATAGTCTTTTGACCTTATGATTATTTACTTTTGACAATTATAATAATTAAACTATAAATGCTATAAGATTTGTTAAACTAGAAATCACTTTATTAATATGAAAAGATTGTCAAATACATTATTACACTATTTCTATCGAGCATAATCCCAACAATGCTATAACATATACAAACAATATTGTGTGAGGAAGTCAACTTACATATAAAGTTCTATCCATAATATTCAAATAACAATTGCCAATATAAGAGAGACAAGGATAGAGAAATGTTGACACAAGATATAACGTGGTAAACCTCCGAAGAGGAAACATCCACGGGTTAGCAACCACTGGCAAACAAAATCCAATAGTAGATAAGAAAAGTACAATCTCTCAAGTGACCCCTTCACCTAGAAACTACCCTCCTATCCTACTCACTAAGATGTCGCTCTCTTGCTCAAGAATCCGAGGGCTCACACCTCTTGTCAAGATTTCCTCGCTCACCCTTTCGGATCCTCACGACCCTAGGCAAGACTTCTTGCTCAACTATCCGAGTCCTCCCGACTCTAGTCAAGACTTCCTCGCTCACCCTTCCGGATCCTCACGACCCTAGGCAAGACTTCCTTGCTTGACAATCCGAGGTCTCCCACCTCTTGCCAAGACTTCCTTGCTCAACAATATAGGTCTCACACCTATTGTCAAGACTTCCTTTTCACAAGGCATCTAGATGATCATGAATGTAAAATACAAACAAGCACGAAAACATAGAATAAGATGATCAACAAATTCTATGGAAACTAGAATTAATCAATGAGCGCACAAAGTATATTTTCTAGTTTATAATCCAAAAATGACACCACACAAGATGATACATGAGCATATGAAATGTATGGATTAGGTACACTCCATAAAGATCTAGACATAGACAATAAAGTTCATAAAACAAGATTGTCTAGATCTTATGCATGAATAAAAATCTAGAGCATGCCAAATTTCCAAACACACACTTTAAACCTAGATTTTATTCATGTTACTAAAGCTTGAAATAAACATGTTCATGAAGTACATATTCAAGACTTTAGTACTAACACAAAAATGCTAGAAACACAAGATATGATCAATCAAATCTCTAGCAATCATTTAGAGCATATATTCACAAAATAGTCAATTAAACTCTAATAGACTCTAAATATAAAATCAAATGTGCTAATCCTAGATCTATTCAACAAATGAGTTCTAGCACATGATGAGACTATTAATCATGAAAATAAAGTCAATCAAAGCACAAATAGTCCTAGATAAGATGCTAGCACAATACAACTCACAATCATGTGAAAACAAAGGTTTGATTGAAACCTAACTCACAATCAAGTATCTAATTAAGCACAACTAGCATTTAATTGAAGATCTGTCACTCATCAACATATTTTCAAGTCAAATACACACAAGTAGGAAGAAGAGCCAATGTATTTGAACATTAGAATCAAGGAAATCAAAAGATAAACCAATACTTTGTCAGTTTCGAGTATAGTCACAAAAATGGTGCGATCCACCAGAAAACGTGAACAAATGACTTCAAGGTTGCTTGGAGATGATAGATGACTTCAATACGAAACTTCTCCAACTTGAATAACTCAAATCGGATAAGAAATGAGAGAGATATGGTGATTCAAAGTTGAGAGAAAAAACCTGGAAATTTTCTGCACTACATTTTCTTCTTCCTTTGATTCAAATGAGAGAGAGAAGAGATATATAAAGGAGAAGGAATGAAAGTGCATGAAAGGACCAAAATACCCCCTTTGAGAGTGCTTCCACGAGATGGAGCGTGGGCATCTCGGGGAAGCAAGGAGTTGTGGCCGAGATGGCCATGCGCCATCTCGGGCTTGCACCATTTGATGGCCTTTGGCCATGGTGCACCTCCCTTGCACTCCTCTCGCGTTCTTCGACCGTTCTTTGGCCTCCGAACTCGGAATTTGAATCTGTTTGCGGATTACAAACCGTAACTCTCTCATGGATATAGAAATATAAGATACTCAACCCAGAAAATAAGAATTTGACTCAATATACAAAGACGAAGACAATGTTCGCAACATTACTGAAAAGTATCATAACTTTTGACTCGGAACTTGAAATCAATAGTATGAGTAACCGAAATGACCGGAACTCAATCAAGAATGTTTTAAGACTAAAATCAAGTTCAATACCCATGTTATACAAATATATAAACATATAAACATAATCCACACTAGAATGCAAACTACATAGAGATAGTCTCCAATCATGCATTTTCCAAAAACATGTTATTTTCATACCAATGCATGAGCATTCATCTTCAAGTGTGTGAATGTGTTATACATGGTGCACAATGATGTAGGGACACAAATGTATGATATACGTGTGTGCCTAAGCCTTGAAAGAGAAAAGAAAGGTCTTAATATACCTTTGTAGAATCATGAAGCACTTTTCCCTTTGAAGACTTGAACTCGCTTGAATAGTTGTCATTTCTTCTTTGAAGCTTGAATCATCATGAATCCTAGACAACTAAACAATACAAAGGAAATGTTGTTTTGATATAGAATAATGCCAACATAACTCACAAACCTAACACCTAGACAAGATTTTATCTATGTATGAAGCTTGGGATAATGCAATCGTTATATTCTTTCTATCCCTTATGACTTGGATACCAAGAATATAACTTGCTTCTCCTAATTCCTTCATATCATATTGTTTTGCTAACCATTCTTTTATTAATGTCAATACACCTATATCATTTTCAATGAGTAGTATATCATCAACGTAAAGAACTAGGAAAACCAACTTGTCGCCTTTAATCCTTTTGTATACACAAGGTTCATCAAGGTTTTGAATAAATCCAACAAATTTCACGGCTTGATCGAACCTTATATTTTAGGATCTGAATGCTTGCTTTAATCCATATATGGATCTTTGCAACTTGCATACCCTTTCCTCTTGGCCTTTTTCAATGACTCCTTCTGGTTGCATCATGTATATGCTTTCGTCAAGACTTCCATTAAGGAAAGCTGTCTTGGCGTCCATTTGCCAAATCTCTAGGTCTAGAGGTGCCACAATGGATAATAGTATCCTAATGGATTTAAGCATGGCCACATGAGAGAAGGTTTCTTTATAATCGATACCTTCCTTCTGTGTATAATCTTTGGCTACCAATCTAGCTTTAAAGTTTTCCACCTTTCCATCCATTCCTCTTTTCCTCTTGTATACCCACTTGCACCCGATGGGTTTTATCCCTTTAGAAAAGTCTACAGGAGACCAGACTTTGTTTTTGAACATAAATTCAATTCAGATTGCATTGCCTGGTGACAATCAACATCTTTCATTGCTTCCTTGTACGTATAGGGATCATCGTCACCCGAAAGATTCTTTACAGATTCCCCTAGACCGATGTATCTTTCGGGTTGTCTACTAACCCTTTCACTACGACAAGGTATGGTAGATTATTGATCTTGTATTGGTAAGAAACTTACAATTGGGCTTGATTGTGAAACCTCTTGTGGAATTTTATCTCCTGAAAGCTCATTCAGGACAATTCTACTTTTAGACACAAAATTATTCATATAGTTCTCTTCTAGAAATTTAGCATTTGTCGAAACAAATACTTTAAGATTTGAAGGACTATAAAAACAATATCATTTTTTTCCTTTTCGATACCCTACAAATATGTATGTTTCTGAACGGGACTCCATCTTTTCTGTCTATCCTTTTAACACGTGCGTAGAATGTCCAAATATCCTTAAGTGTTATAAACTAGGCTTTCACCCGGTACCCAACTCATGCGGTGTTTTAGGAACCGACTTAGATGGTACATCGTTTAGAATGTACATTGTGGTTTGTAAAGCATATCCCTAAAAAGAATTAGGGAGTGTTGAATACCTCAACATAGACCTAACCATGTCCAAAAGAGTTCTATTTCTCCTTTCTGCCATCCCATTTTGTTGAGGTGTACCTGGTGCAGAAAACTAAGAAATTATCCCATTATCAATAAGATATTGCTGCAACTCACAGTATAGATATTCACCACCACGATCAGACCTCAAGATTTTTATACGTTTCTCAAGCTGATTTTCAACTTAAGCATCCGACTTATGTCTTATGAGATAAACATAGCCAAATCTTGAGTGATCATCTGTTAAAGTGATGAAGTACTCATATCCACCTCTAGCTTGAATGCTCATAGGTCCACACACATCAGTGTGTATCAATCCTAAACATTCGATGGCTCTTGTGCCTTTGGTCGTAACGACCTTTTGGTCATTTTACCTTCCAAACAAGATTCACAAGTTGGTAGATCATCAACCTTTAAGTCACTTAGAGGTCCGTCACTTACCAATCTTTTAATCCTATTAAAGTTAATATGACCTAGGCACAAATGCCATAGGTAGGTTTCATCTTTTGATAATTTTATTCTTTTATGATTATGTTTCGTTGATTCCATGTCTAATAAGTGAGATATTTCTATGCAAATAGAATAGACCGTTTTCCAATGTACCTTTACAAATAAATTTGTTATTCTTACTAATAATAAAACCTTTTATTAAAAGTAACAGAATATCCAAATTTATTTAGACAAGAGACCGAAATTAAATTTCTCTTGAATTATGGTACATAATAAACGTTTATTAAAACTAAATGCCTATAAGAATCTAAATTGATTCTAATATCTCCCACTACACTAGTAGGCACCAACGCTCCATTGCCTAAATGCAAGTTGAATTCATTCTTATTCAGTCTATTCCTTTGAATCTTTCCACCACAAATGAAACACTTCCCTTTGATCTTGGTTACTTTCTTAGTCTCCTTATAAGAAGGCTCAAGTTGCTTTTTCTTCTGTTGTCTCTTGACCTTCTTATGGGTCTTTAACAGTAGCAACTTACCAAGCATATGAATCTCTTGACCCTTGCCTTTCACAACGATTATCTTGGTGCTTTGAACATCTTGCATCACGCCTTGCAAGGTGTATTCCTTATTATTCAAGGTGTAGTCCAACTTGAATTGATCAACGGAATCTGATAGTTAGTTGACAATCATGTCAATTTTGGTCTCACCATCTACCTCAACACCATTCAGTTCAACAATGTTGAGATGTGCTATGACTTTCATCATGTGATCTTTCATACCTTGCCTAGATTTCATCCTAAGATTCATAAAAGCCGTCCTTGCCTCTCTCTTAGTCGTTGTAGACCTCATAGCAAACATCTCCTCTAGAGACATCATTATATCGGCAACAATCTCCATTCCTTCATGTTGTTGCAACACGTCCGAGATGGTGGCCATAATGTAACATTTAGCCATCTCATATGAAGACTTCCACTACCGATACTCATCTCTTTACTCCTGAGTAGATTCATTAGTTTGGTGGTTAAGGAATAGACATAATGAATTTATGTTTTTCAGCTTGCAATAACAACCCAATTTTCCTTCTCCATGTGACATAATTATCATCAGTTAAAGTATTATTTTTTAGGATTTTCATTAGGGATGGTCATGATTTCTTTATATTAACAAAAATTATATAAGTCAATAATATGATAAAGCACTTTCGATATATATCTTGAATTAAATAAAATAATTCAATCGTAAAATTCAACAGTGATCCAACACTCATAAATGTCACGCCTTTTTTGGGAGTTCGTACCATTTACTAGTTGGACTAGGTCCCACCTAATTCTTAACATAACAACCAGCGTTTTCAATTTTAGTCTTGCAATTTTATTAACAAGAACTCTTGGGAGGATATTAATAAAATCACATTGAATGTGTTACCAAGTTATCGACATTCATTATATTTCCTCACGAATATCCCTCCTTTAGGAGTAGATATCATTTGGGCTAATTGTCTAGTCTATCCTTGTAAGAAAGTATCTTGCTAAATTCCATTCATGAATACCTATTGGGAGGTTATTACACGAAACATAAAGCTCAACTAAACTTGGAGGCCGTAGGTGTTCCAAAAACACCTTCTCCCACTCAATTATTTAAGGCATGTGATTGAATTCCAAAGAATGATTTACCAAGTTATCTAGATGCTAATTTAGATACCTAAACCATTCAATGCATGTTCATACCAAAAGAGATATATGAGTTTCACTCATATTCTATATGACACGTTATCAAACAATGACAAACATTGCAATAATTACAAAAAAATAAATAGCTATAATTTTGGTTCATCCTAGAAAAACAAGTAAATTACATATGTCTTGAAATACAAAAACTCCTTTCTTGGCGAACAAGTTTTCACGCGACTTTCGTCGTCCGGACTCCCTCAGCTACCTCCCATGGGTGTGCGCACCCTTGGCCCCTTCCCATGGGCGTGCGAATTCCACAACCCCATAAAGGCAGCCATGCGCAGCCCAGCGCAGCCCATGGCTTCTATAGGGCTGCCGTGCACAGCCCATGCCACAACAAACGTGGCTGCATGCGCTTCGCACTCACGTTTGTTGCTACGGATCGCACGGTCCCAAACTTGTTCCGGTTGCTTCCAATTCTTCAAACCTTCGAGTCTTCGATACTTGAATGTATTACAGAAGAATTTTAAATAAAAAAATACTGCAATTTCTTTTTTATTACAACATAGTGCATTTTTTTTATTACACCAACAAAATAAAAAAAAATTAACAACTACCAATAAGGAAATTATGGCGATGATAGGCCACCCTTCTTGTTACAATCCCAAACAAAAATACATTGAAATTCTAGGACCATAATTGAGAAATAACAAACCACACACACACACACACACACACACACACACACACACACACACACATATATATATCCATACATTCCAATGTAAATATATATGTGAATACCTAGAGTGTCATCTCTTTCTAAAATATGCATATATACAATAAAAATAAAAATAAAAATATTCATGAACGTACACACTAATTAATCAAGGGTACAACCAGGCTCTGATACCAATTGTAAGGAAAATCTGCGCAACGAAAGCGTGAAAAATCCAAAATTAGGGTTTCGGTATAAATGAAAATTTTCCCTTTTAAATAACAAGAACCTTAACCAAAGATTAATTGATGTATATAAAAAATGTCGTACCTTTTTCTCGTGACGATTGAACAAGCGCAGAATTGAATCCGTAAGATATTCCAATCCAATCACGAACATGAATCACCTAGGATTGTGGGCTCCCTTTGTTTAAATTGTATACATGAGGATGGAAACAAACAAAATCTTTTTCTTTGTTAGTTACAATTATCCTCCAAGAAGAAAACAAAGAACGTTAGATCGCTTGTGAATTATCAATCAATTTGATTGAAACTCGCGTGAACCATAATTCGATGTTGTACATAAAACCTTTTAATGTGAAAGGCTACTAATGCACTATCGAAAACAAAACGTTTTTTCTTCCTTTTCTTCTTTTACCGAATCTCACACTATTTCTTATAGTTGATTGAATTTTGTCTAGAGCAAAAACAATTTTTTCTCTCTCAAAAGTCTATGGTAGTTGAATTCTCTCACCAAAAAGAACTAGGGCTGGCCGAATTCTTCTCTTGGAAAAAACTATACGGCTGGCCGAAATTCCCTTCATATATATATATATAGGGCTTGCTGAAATTCTTCATTGAAATTTATTAGGATTTCAAATCCTATCCTAAGAAGGATTTGCCTGTTTGTTAAGAATAATTTCCATATGTGGATTTACTTGGTGGTTAAAAATCATTTTTAAAGAAGAATTCTACCCTTAGGTAGATTTAATTGGTGACCAAGAATCCTTTTTCAAAAAGAATTCTTTCCTACACCAAGACTCGTAATCCAATTCAATAGTGTATTTGTAACCATATTAAAGACTTCCTAATTTGATTAGATAAATAATTCCTTTTATTTATCTACTTATCAGATATAGTCTTTAATATTAATTATATTACCAACAATAGTATAATATTAGGAGACCATCTCCTACTAGAAAAAAGATTTTGACTTTTAATTAATTACCAAATTAATTAATTTCCATTTAATTAAATAATAAAATAAAAAATAATATATTAAGCTATTTTATATAGCCTTGCCGCCCAACACATATATATGGGCCAATATATTATTTTTCTTATTTTATTAAATCCATTGGATCTTAACAAAAAGTCCACATGTGAACTAGACCCATTCTTACAAAAGAAACAAGTCCACATGCCTTAATACAATTCTAGATGGACCCCTAAATTGGTCCGGTAGAATATATCAAGTGATCCATGCAAGTTCGTGTGGATTGGGGATCTTGGTGGGCTATCAAATTTTAAGCTCCAATAGATATAACCTAATAACAATCAACAAATGATTCACTTAGGTCCGATCTATTAATTTTAGTTCATGCCACTAAAGAACTAAAATTGAACTCTTAAATAAAGATAGAATAAGTTAATATTGCTTATTCATACCCTATACAATCTAAATGGAGATAGTGTATCGTCGTGAAAAATATCAGTAATCACTAAGAACTTATAGACCGCCTATAGCTCTCCAAGTTACCATATTTACTCATATGACCACATTTTGAACTTGGATATTTTGATTTGTCCAGAAGCCATGTTTCAATAGACACTGTTAAAAGGTTAACGTTAAGATTTAATATCCAATACCTCAAAACATCTATATGATGATATTCTACTCTCATTTAATAAATGGAGCCACGATGTCCATATCTAAAAATGAAGTCATCTATCGATTAACAAATGAATACCACCAAACTATCGAAGATAGACTATGCTATATAATCGTACTCGTTGATTGCTCAAATGATAACACTTGCAACCATAAGTCCATCGTTTATCTCAGGATTGAGATAGACTCTCTGATTGTCTTCAAGTGAAAACTTTTATCCATTGACGGTTCTAGATAAAGTATTTCATCATGATCCAATTCAATGCACCCAGTGCACTAGATTCTTTTGTCCAAAGACACTACACTTTGATGAGTTTAGACTTATCATAACACATTTGATCCCACTCAAATACTAGCAAAAGAATCTACAACTTTGACAAGATAAAGACACCCAACCTTTTATCTTAAGTTGTGATTATTATTCAAGACTAACTAAAGAATTGTGTCTACCTCATACATATCTAGATGTATGATCAATTCTTCTTTTCTCATGGTCTTTTGATCTTATGATTATTTACTTTTGACAATTATAATAATTAAACTATAAATGCTATAAGATTTGTTAAACTAGAAATCATTTTATTAATACGAAAAGATTGTCAAATATATTATTACACTCTTGCTATCGAGCATAATCCCAACAGTCCATATCTATTAATGAAGTCATCTATCGATTAACAAATGAAAACCACCAAACTATTGAGGATAGACTATGCTATATAATCGTACTTATCGGTAGCTTAAATGATAACACTTGTAACCATAAGTCCATCATTTATCTCAGGATTGAGATAGACTCTCTGATTGTCTTCAAATGAAAAACTTTTATCCATTGACGATTCTAGATAAAGTATTTCATTGTGATCCAATTCAATGCCACTATATTATTTTGCCCAAAGACACCACACTTTGATGATTTTAGACTCATCATAACACATTTGATCCCACTCAAATGCTAGCAAAAGAATCTACAACTTTGACAAGATAAAGGCGTCCAACCTTTTATCTTAAGATGTGAATGTTATTCAAGACAAACTAAAGACTTGTGTCTACCTCATACATATCTAGATGTATGAACAATTCTTCTTTTCTCATAGTCTTTTGACCTTATGATTATTTACTTTTGACAATTACAATAATCAAACTATACATGCTAAAAGATTTGTTAAACCAGAAATCACTATATTAATATGAAAAGATTGTCTAATACATTGTTACACTCTTGCTATCGAGCATAATCCCAACACTAGGACCTACTAAGCAGGAGACAAAGAAAGTAATCAAGATCAAAGGGAAGTGTTTCCTTTGTGGTGAAAAGGGATATTGGAAAAGAAATTGCCCAAAGTCTCAGAAAAAGAAGAAAGAAGGTAATAATAATTATCTTGAAACATGTTTTTTGGCGGATTCTATGGATTATTCGAACATAGACTCCAGAGCCACTAATCATGTTTGTTTTTCCTTACAGGGGTTCAAGGAAAGGAGAAGGCTTAATGAGAATGAATTCAACTTGAGTTTAGGCAATGTAGCATTGGTGTCTGCTAGTTCAGTGAGAGATATTATAATTAATTTAGATTCTTATAGGCATTTAGATTTAATAAACGTTTATTATGTACCTCAATTCAAGAGGAATTTAATTTCAGTTTCTTGTTTAAATAAATTTGGTTATTCAGTTACTTTTAATAAAGCTTTAATTATTAGTAAGAATGACAAAATTATTTACAAAGGTACATTGGAAAATGGTTTATTCTATTTGCATGGAAATATCTCTAACTTGTTAGACACTGAATCAACGGAACTTAATCAAAAAAGAATAAAATTATCAAAAGATGAAACCTACCTATGACATTTACGCCTAGGACATATTAACCTTAATAGGATTAAAAAGATTGGTAGGTGACGGACCTCTAATTGACTTAAAGGTCGATGATCTAACAACCTGCGAATCTTGTTTGGAAGGTAAAATGACCAAAAGGTCATTTACGACCAAAGGCACAAGAGCCATCGAATGTTTAGGATTGATACACATTGATGTGTGTGGACCTATGAGCATTCAAGCTAGAGGTGGATATGAGTACTTCATCACTTTCACAGATGATCACTTAAGATTTGGCTATGTGTATCTCATGAAACATAAGTTGGAGGCTTTTGACATGTTCAAAGCATTTAAAGCTGAAGTTGAAAATCAGCTTGAGAAACATATAAAAATCTTAAGGTCTGATCGTGGTGGAGAATATCTATCTAGTGAGTTTCTGTAATATCTTATTGATAATAGGATAATTTCTCAGTTTTCTGCACCAGACACACCTCAACAAAATGGGGTGGCAGAAAGGAGAAATAGAACTCTTTTGGACATGGTTAGGTCTATGTTGAGTTATTTAACGCTCCTTAATTCTTTTTGGGGATATGCTTTACAAACTGCAAAGTACATTCTAAATGATGTACCATCTAAGTCGGTTCCTAAAACACCGCATGAGTTATGGACCAGGCAAAAGCCTAGTTTACAACACTTAAGGATATTTGGATGTCCTGCGCATGTGTTAAAAGGAAAGATAGAAAAGATGGAGTCCCGTTCAGAAACATGCATATTTGTAGGGTATCCAAAAAGGAACAAAAGAATATTATTTTTATAGTCCTTCAGATCTTAAAGTATTTGTTTCGACAAATGCTAAATTTCTAGAAGAGAACTATATGAATAATTTTGTGCCTAAAAGTAGAATTGTTCTGAATGAGCTTTCAGGAGATACAATTTCACAAGAGGTTTCACAGGAGGTTTCACAATCAAGCCCAATTGTAAGTTTCATACCAACACAAGATCAATAATCTACCATACCTCGTCGTAGTGGGAGGTTTAGTAGACAATCTGAAAGATACATTGGTCTAGAGGAATCTGTAGAGAATCTTTCAGACGACGATGATCTCTATACGTACAAGGAAGCAATGAAAGATGTTGATTGTCACCATTAGCAAAAGGCAATGCAATCCAAAATTGAATCTATGTTCAAAAACAAACTCTGGTTTCCTGTAGACTTTCCTACAGGGATACAACCCATTGGGTGCAAGTGGGTATACAAGAAGAAAAGAGGAATGGATGGAAATGTGGAAACCTTTAAAGCTAGATTGGTAGCTAAAGGTTATACACAGAAGGAATGTATTGATTATGAAGAAACCTTCTTTTCTGTGGCCATGCTTAAATCCATTAGGATACTATTATCCATTGTGGAATCTCTAGACCTAGAGATTTGACAAATGGATGCCAAGACAGCTTTCCTTAATGGAAGTCTTGACGAAATCATCTACATGATTCAACCAGAAGGATTCATTGAAAAGGGTCAAGAGGAAAAGGTATGCAAGTTGTAAAGATCCTTATATGGATTAAAGCAAGCATCCAGATCCTAAAACATAAGGTTCGATCAAGCCGTGAATTTTTTTGGATTTATTCAAAACCTTGATGAACCTTGTGTATAAAAAAGGATTAAAGGCGACAAGTTGGTTTTTCTAGTTCTTTACGTTGATGATATACTGCTCATCGGAAACGATGTAGGTGTATTGACATCAATAAAAGAATTGTTCTTCCAAGATCGAGTCAGCAGATAATCTAGTTGATCCCTTTACAAAGGCACTTCCACAAAAGAGATTTGATGAGCATCTATAGAACATAAGGATGAGAGATATGACACATTTCCTATAGAGCAAGTGAGAGATTGTTGGGATTATGCTCGATAGCAAGAGTGTAATAATGTATTTGACAATATTTTCATATTAATAAAGTATTTTCTAGTTTAACAAATCTTATAGCGTTTATAGTTTAATTATTATAATTGTCAAAAGTAAATAATCATAAGGTCAAAAGACTATGAGAAATGAAGAATTGTTCATACATCTAGATATGTATGAGGTAGACACAATTCTTTAGTTAGTCTTGAATAATATTCACAACTTCAGATAAAGGTTGAGCGCCTTTAACTTGTTAAAATTGTAGATTCTTTTGCCAGCATTTGAGTGGGATCAAATGTGTTATGATGTGTCTAAAATCATCAAAGTGTGGTGTCTTTGGGCAAAAGAATCTAGTGTACTGGGTGCATTGAATAGGATCACAGTGATATACTTTATCTAGAATCGTCAATGGATAAAAGTTTCCACTTGAAGACATTCGGGTAGTTTATCACAATCCTGAGATAAATTATGGACTTATGGTTAGAAGAGTTATCATTTGAGCAATCAATGAGTACGATTATATAGCACAGTCTATCTTAGATAGTTTGTGGTATTCATTTTTTAATCGATAGAGGACTTCATTTATAGATATGGACATCGTGGCTCCATTTATTGAATGAGAGTAGAATACCATCATATGGATGTTTTGAGATATTGGATATTAAATCTTAACGTGAAGTTTTCAATAACGTCTATTGAAACATGGCTTCTGGACAAGTCCAAATATCCAAGTTCAAAATGTGGTCATATGAGTAAATATGGTAACTTGGAGAGCTATAGGCGGTCTATGAGCTCTTGGCGATAACTGATATTCTTCACGGGGATACACTTTCTCCACTAAGATTGTCTAGGGTATGAATAATGAATATTAACTTATTCTATCTTTATTTAAGAGTTTAATTTTAGTTCTTCAGTGGAATGAACTAAAATTAATAGTTCGGACCTAAGTAAATCATTTGTTGATTGTGATTGGGTTGTGACTATTATAGCTTAAATTTAGATAGCCCGCCAAGATCCACAATCCATACGAACTTGCATGGATCACTTGATATATTATATCGGACCAATTTAGGGGTCCATCTAGAATTGTATTAAGACATGTGAACTTGTTTCTTTTTGGAAGAATAGGTCTAATTCACATGTGGACTTTTTATTAAGATCCAATGGATTTAATAAAATAGGAATAATAATATGTTGGCCCTTGTATATGTGTTGGGTGGCAAGGCTATATAAAATAGCCTTATATATTGTTTTTTATTTTATTATTCAATTAAATGGAAATTAATTAATTACTTAATTAAAAGTCAAAATCTTTTTTCTAGTAAGAGATGGTCTCCTAAAATTATACTATTGTTGGTAGTATAATTAATATTAAAGACTATATTTGATAAGTAGATAAATAAAAGGAATTATTTATCTAATCAAATTAGGAAGTCTTTAATATGGTTACAAATACACTATTGAGTTGGATTAGGAGTCTTGGTATAGGAAAGAATTCTTTTTTGAAAAGGATTCTTGGTAACCAAGTAAATATACTTGAGGATAGAATTCTTCTTTGAAAAGGATTCTTAACCACCAAATAAATCCACCTAAGGAAAGGATTCTTAACAACCAAATAAATCATTCTTAGGAAAGGATTTGAAATCCTAATAAATTTCCAAGAAGGATTTCGGCCAGCCCTATATATATATAATTTCAGCCAGCCATGTAGTTGGACTAAGAGAAGAATTCGGCCAGCCCTAGTTATATATAGAAGGAGAATTCGTCTACCGTAGAATTTTGAGGGAGAAAATTCTATTTTTGCTCTAGACAAAATTCGATCAACTCTAAGAAATAGTGTGAGATTCGACAAAAAAGAAAAGGAAAAAAGAATGTTTAGTTTTCGATAGAACACTAGTAGCCTTTACATTAAAAGGTTTTGTGTACAACATCCAATCAAGGTTCACGAGAGTTTTAATCAAATTGATTGATAATTCACAAGTGATCTAATGTTCTTTGTTTTCTTCTTGGAGGATAATTGTAACTAACAAAGAAAAAGATTTTGTTTATTTCTATCATCAGGTATACAATTTAAAGAAAATGAGCCCACACTCCTAGGTGATTCACGTTCGTGATTGGATTGGAAGATCTTGCTGATTCAATTCGGTGCTTGTTCAATCGTCACGAGAAAAAGGTACGATACGTTATATACATCGGTTAAGGTTCTTGTTATTAAAAAGGGAAAATTTATTCTAATTTATCACGCTTTCACTGCACGTAATTTCCCTTCACATTTTAACAAACAAAATGGGTGATAATATTAACGATACTGAAATTCAAACTATGTAGAGGCTCTATGAAGTCTCCAATAACTGGGCTACTTGAGTCTCGATAGTAGAAGAAGGCACTTATTTGTTTGTTTGTTCTTTTTGTGAGATCACAATGGCGTATGTAAATATAATAGTGATAGAGAGTTCAACTTATATAAAGTAATCATGTAATATTCTCATTTAGCACCATAGTAAGAGACGACCATAAAATTGATGATGATTGTAGATAGTCGATCTACAATTAATTTGAATTGGGTTGGGTTCGAGTTAGACCCAAGCAACTTGGACTAACCTAAGTCGAACCGAATAGTCATACATTCCTGCACCTGTAAAAAAGAGATGAAAACTTATAAAAAGGAAAGAAAACAAAGTAGGCGGGGTTTGTTATGAGCCTTAGTTGCACTTGGGCTAAGCGAAAAGGTAAAGATGATCGTGGGTTACAAACTGATGGATTTTATGATCGGAGTTGTTTGTAAGTTCCTCGGTTTTTGATTGGCTTATTTCGTTGACAACCACATTTTGGGATCAATATGTAAGGGTAGTTTAGGGCTTCATTGTTCATAACCAAGCTCAAGCATCAAAGGTAAAATCACTTGCTTAACTTTATTGAAGAGATTTAGTGCACACACTCACACTCATGCATTTTATTTTAATTATCTTGCTTGCATGTTTATTTGCCATTTTGTGTGCCTTGTGTGTCCTATTTTTATTTGAGTGTTGAATATATGTTTGTGCCTTAAAGAAGAGGATTTTTTCCTCAATACCGCGATCTAGACCGCTCTCTGTGCAGTGCCCATGCCGTGGCCTGCACAGTGACGTTTGGCAGAGGATGCACGCTGTGTCTACCGCGGTCTGTGCTTGTTGCCTACGCCGCAGTCTCCCAAACGGAGTTTCACGGAGGATGTATGCTGACCAGACCGCGGTCTGTGCACACTGCATGCATAGCGGCCTATAAAGCGGCGTTATCCAGACGATACACCGCTCTTTGTGCCGCGGTCTGGACACTTGCCTGGACCGCGGTACAGCCAGCGGTCCTGAAGCGTTTTGGTTGTGTTTTGCCAAAAACGATGCAGTTTCACTTTAGGCTTCATATAAATGAACCATCTTCTCCCCAATTCATTTTTGAGAGCTTCAAAACCTAATTTTAAGAGTGAGATAAGGTTCTTTAGAGAGAGAAGCTCCAAGCAGGCATTTTTACTCAACCATTCTTAAAATCCAAAGCATCAAGCATCTTTCAAGCATGATTTTCTTGTTTGTTCTTGGCTAGGTATTCTCTACATGTTATAATCTCTGTGTTTTCATTACTAAGACATGTATACCTAGGGTTTTAGTCTTTATTGCACCTTAATTGCTTGCTTGAGTGTTTAGTTGTTTTTATGACATGCTTGTGTTTTGATTGTTGGTTGAGATGCATTAATTTGTGATAGCTAGCATTTAGGACGATTTTTCCCTTCTAGCTAATTCTTGCCTTTGCATTTAGAACATTGATATTTAGGATTTGCTTTAATTGTCATTATTAATCCTAGATAAGCATGAATGTATTGACCTAGCATTTTTGCATATTGAATATTCTTGCATATTCACTTAGGTTGCCATTATCTCTTCATTGTTGTTTTAGCTTGTGGCTAAGTGGTTAGTACACAAGGCTAGTGATCCAAAATCGCTATTAAGGCCCGTTGGGTAGAGTGAAAGGGTTGATAACTGGAGGGTTAGACAGGAGGTCAACCTAGGTTGTAAACTTTTACTCAATAGTGGATTTTGAGGATCGAGGGTGGCGCTCTAAATAGCCCGTGGTTTTTCCCATTTGAAGGGTTTCCACGTATATTTTCTGTGTTGTTATTGTTTTATGTTTGTTGTCATTTAATTGAGCATTTAAGTATAATAGGGTAGAATTGTTAATATTGATTAATTCTCAAAATTGGTAATCTATCGAATTAAAAAGTATTCACCCTTCTCTAGGTTATAGATACACACTTTCTAGGGAATTTCAATTGGTATCAAAGCTGGTGCCTAGATATACTTAGGTGATCCGTGCATTGTGTGTGTCTTACCTTGTGCATTTTGGTTGTTTTCATTTTGTGTGTTGCATTACATTTGCATCTTCATATCATTCATTACCCTCAAACACAATGAGTGGAAACAGAAATAGTCATAAGGGAGCCTCAAGCACAAGACCCCCTTTGCTCAATGGGGTGAATTATGCTACTTAGAAGGGCAAGATGGAAGCCTATCTTTGCCAAATAGATGACCGTTCTTGGATGGCTATTGAAGACGGTTATACTCCTCCAACAATGACCACTGGCGATGGTGTAGAAGCTCCTAAGCCCAAGTCTAGTTAGAGTACTCAAGAGTTTGAAGCATCCAAGTGGAACAACTAGGCTATGCATGCCATTCTTTGTGCCGTGGACGATAATCCGTACAAGCTGGTCCAAAACACTAGGATTGCAAAGGAGGCTTGGGACATTCTTCAAATGGCACATGAGAGAACCGAGGTAGTCAAGGACTCAAAGCTCCAAGTTCTTTAAATGCAGTTTGAGATGATTAGAATGGAGGAACATGAATGTTTCAATGACTTTCAAGTGAAATTGATGGATATTGTCAACCAAAGCCATCAACTTGGTGACCCCTATTCAGATAGGAGAGTCAAGCAAAAGATTATGAGGTCACTTCCGTCAAGGTTCGAATCAAAAGTGATGGCACTTGAAGAGAATAGTGAGTACAAGAACATGAAGCCGAGTGAAGTCATTCGAAGACTTCTAGCTTATGAGTCTAGATGGAACACCTCACCCACACCTCCAAAGAAGCAAAAGAGCATTGCCTTGAAGACCACTAAGGTTGAAGAAGATGAGGAGGACTCAGATGAAGAAGTGGCCCTCATGGTTAAAAGATTCAAGAAATTCATGAAGTTGGAGAGGAAAGGTTTTGGGTCAAAGGGGAAGGAAGTGAAAAGGAAAAATCCCTTCAAGAAGATTGAAAAGTTTCAAGTAAGTGACTCTAAAAAGAGCATTCAATGCTATGAATGCAGTGGCTTTGGTCACATTGCTCCAGAATGTGCAAATTTGAAGAAAAAGAAAAAAGGGGAAGGCAATGGCGGCTACTTGGAGTGATAATGAAGACTTAAAAGAGGAAGAAAAGTCTTCAGATGATGAAGATCGAGTTGCAAACTTCATTGCCTTCACAACATCTCATAATGGCAAAGAAGTTGTGAGTGACAAGAAGAAGTAGATGACTATAGTGATGAGAGTACCTCTTATAACTCTAGGTTTGAGATTGATGAGGAAATGGACTATGTAGACTTCATGAATTTTTTTGAAAAGTCTAGATTGAAAAAGAAGAAGGCGGTTCAAGAGTTGAAAAAGAAGAATCTAGAGTTGACTTTCAAGATTACCAACTTGAGTGAAAAGGTAAAGAGTGGAAAAGAGTTAGAAGAGAGTTTAAAGTTGGAGCTTGTGATTACTAAGAAGAATGAAGAAAACTTGAAGATTGAGCTTAAGGAAGCAAAAGAATTGGTTGCCAAGATGACATCCGGAACCGAGAGACTTGATAAGATGCTATCATGTGGGAACAGTCCTAGCGATAAAACGGGACTAGGATATGTGGAAGGCAAGGATGCCACTTCCTTGAAGAAGACCATTTTTGTCAAAAGTCAAGAGGTCAAAGAGACTCAAGGTTCACATCAACAAATGAGATCGAATGAAGTTGGAAAATCATCAAAGTAAGCTCAAATGAAGGCTCAAACAAATTCTCAAGCTAAAACTCATCCACCAAAAGCTAGAACACATCAAACAAGACCTCAACTTACAAGGAGCCCTCAAATTCAACAAAGAAATTTTCACCCACAATCAAGAAGGAAAGCTAATGTGGCTCAACCACAAAGGATGTTTCAAAGAGGAGATTCGGCTCAACACCAAAGGACAACTCAAAGTAGAGGAAAGTCTTCAATGCTTGCATAAGGATATGGTATAAATGCTTACTTTACTCCCATTTGTCATTATTGTGGTGTTGAAGTTCACATAAGGCCGAATTGTTTTAAATTTATTAAATTGTGTTGTTTTGAAAGTATGATTGAAAAGAATATGCTTAGAAGAGCTAAAATGCATGCACCTAGGAATTTTAGAGCCAATGAACCCAAGGCTCCTAGGAATGACAATGTTGCTACTAGGTGGACTAGAACTAATGAGTATGTTTTCCATGTGGCATAAGTGGCGTTGAAGGCGAAAGCTTCTAACACTTGGTACCTTGATAGTGGATGTTCTAGGCATATAACCAGAAACAAGAGTTTATTTGAAACTCTTGTGATGGAGGATGGTGGATTTGTCACATTTGGTGATGGTTCACGTAAGAAGGTTCTAGGAAAAGGAAACATTTCCATCCCCGGTTTACCCTCCTTGCCTAATGCTCTCTATGTATATGGCTTACAAGCAAATCTTATTAGCATATCACATTTAAGTGATGAAGGTTTTTCGGTCATGTTTGGTAAAGTTGATTGTTCTATTTTGAGAGAGGATGGACAAGTCCTAGTGAAAGGCAAGAGATCAAGTGACAATTGTTATTGTCTTGATTCAAATGGCATCTCTTGCAATTTGTCTAGTTGTGATCAAGTTGAATTATGGCATCAAAGGTTAGGTCATATGAATTTCAAAGACTTGAAAGTTCTTGAGAGGTTGAAAGTTGTGAGAGGTTTTCCTAAGTTTGGAAATAGAATTGAGGGAGTTTGTGGACCATGTCAACAAGGAAAGCAAACTAAGAGTGTGCATAAGAAGGGTAAGTATCTTGCCACTAAGAAGGCATTAGAGCTTCTTCATATGGACCTTATGGGTCCCATGCAAACTGAGAGTCTCGGTGGCAAGAGGTACATTTTTGTGTGTGTGGATGATTTTTCTAGATTTACTTGGACTTACTTTCTTAGAGACAAATCTGAAACATTTGAAACTTTTAAAATGCTTTGCACTAAAATTCAAAATGAGAAGGATTCTCACATAAAATGCATCAAGAGAATTAGGAGTGATCATATGAGAGAATTTGAAAATGTTAGCTTTGAAAACTTTTGTGATAGTCTTGGTATTTCCCATGAGTTCTCAGCTCCTCGAACTCCTCAACAAAATGGGGTAGTAGAGAGGAAGAATAGAGTCCTCCAAGAGATGGCCCGTGTGATGTTGCATAACAACATTGTGCCTAGGAATATTTGGGCTGAAGCTGTCAATACGGCTTGTTATATAGGCAATAATGTGTTTCTTAGGCCGGGGACTAGGCAAACCTCCTATGAATTGTGGAAGGGTAGGAAGCCAAATGTGAGCTACTTCCACTCATTTGGAAGCAAGTGCTACATTCTAAATGACCGTGATCAACTTGTCAAGTTTGATGCTAAGAGTGATGAGGGGATTTTCATTGGCTATGCCCTAAATAGTAAAGCCTATAGAGTTTTTAATTTGAAGACAAGAAGTGTTATGGAATCATCTAATGTGGTCATAGATGATTGTAGGCCTAAGGTTAGTAACCATGATGAGGAGATTAGTGTGATTGATGATACTCCCTTGGTGAGGATTGATGAGATTTCTAGTGATGAAAAATCTAAACTTGACAAAGAGATCACTCAATCTCTTGATAGAGATCCTACTTTGGACTCTAAGGAACCCGCTCCTTGGGTTAGGCATCTCCACAACAAGAGTGACATTCTTGGAAATGTGAATGAGGGAATGAGAACTAGACATGAATTAGCAAATCAAATTAGTTACACTTGCTACACCTCTCAACTTGAACCCAAAAAGGTAGATGAAGCTTTAAGTGATGAGTTTTGGGTTCTTGCTATGCAAGAAGAGCTAAATCAATTGAAAGGAATGAGGTTTGGACTCTAGTTCCTAGGCCTAAGAACACTAATGTGATAGGCACCAAGTGGGTCTATAGGAACAAATCTGATGAGGATGACAACATTGTGCGGAACAAAGCTAGACTTGTTACACAAGGATACTCTCAAATTGAGGGTATCGACTTTGAGGAGACTTTTGCTCCCGTTGCCCGTTTAGAGTCCATTAGGCTTCTCTTATCCATTTTTTATATGTACAAGTTTTAATTACATCAAATGGATGTTAAGAGTGCCTTCCTCAATGGCTTCTTGCAAGAGGAAATGTTTGTTGAGCAGCCTAAGGGGTTTGTGGATCCACACCACCCCCATCATGTTTATCGACTCAAGAAGGTGCTATATGGGTTGAAACAAGCACCGAGGGCTTGGTATGAGCGCCTCACTCTTTATCTTATTGACAATGGCTATTCTAGAGGTAGTGTTGACAAGACTTTATTCATCAAATGCAATAAAGATGAGTTATTCATAGCTCAAATTTATGTCGATGACATCGTTTTTGGTTCTACCAACAACTTGAAAGTTCAACAATTTGTTGGTGTCATGACTCATGAGTTTGAAATGAGCATGGTTGGTGAACTTAATTACTTCCTAGGCTTGCAAATCAAGCAAATGCATGATGGGATCTTCATATCCCAAGCTAAGTATGTCAAGAACCTAGTGAAGAAGTTTGGCCTTGAGAATGCTAAACATTGTGACACACCAATGAGTACCATTTTGAAACTTAGCAAGGATGCTAGTGGGAAAAGTGTGGATCAAAGTCTATATCGTGGCATGATAGGGAGCTTGCTATACTTGACTACTAGTAGACCCGATATAACTTTTAGTGTTGGTGTGTGTGTTATGTACCAAGCAAATCCCAAGGAATCCCATCTCTCCTATGTGAAGAGAATCATTCGATATACAAATGGGACATCCAACTATGGGATATGGTACTCTTTTGACACTAATGCTAGTTTAGTTGGCTTTAGTGATGCAGATTGGGCAGGTAATTGTGATCATAGGTAGAGTACATCGGGCAGTTGCTTCTTCCTAGGAAACAATCTTGTGTCTTGGTTTTGCAAGAAGCAAAATTCCATCTCATTATCCACAGCCGAGGCAGAGTATATAGCAGCTGGGAGTGCTTGCACATAACTCCTCTAAATGAAGCAAATGCTTGTGGATTATGGCTTTGAGCAAGGTACTCTAACTCTTTATTATGATAACATAAGTGTCATCAATATTTCAAAAAATCCTATCCAACATTCTAGAACCAAGCATATTGACATTAGACATCATTTCATTAGGGAGCTAGTTGAGAGCAAATGCATTGCACTTGAACATGTGGGCACAAATGATCAACTAGCGGATTTATTTACAAAACCATTAGATTCAACTAGGTTTAAATCTCTTAGTAGGTCTATTGGGATTTGTCATATGTATTGTTGGGTTTTGGTTGTTGACCTCATATGGGGAGCTCAAGCAAAGAGAGCGAACTTGATGAGAACAAGGCAGCTGCATCAAATGATCCATTGTATGTTCCGGTTGGGCCAATAACAAGGGCAAGAGCTAAGAGATTCAAAGAAGCACTAAATGGCCTAATTCAAGACACTTGGGCTGATTTTGAATTGTTGAAGTCCAAGATAAGCCCACATGAAGACCAATGCATAATTAATGTCATCAAGGCAATTGATTGGGCCGAATAAGGAAGACTTGGGTGTGTGGCACAAGCTAGGAGAAGTGTCAACTTTGGCTGATTTATTCCCTTTTAATTTTCAAAGAATAATAGTTGATTTGTTTCCCAAATTAAGGGGCTGATTTGTTTCCAGATTTAGCTTTCCAATTAGGGAGCAAGTCAATAGTTTCTCAAATTAGTTTTCTTCTGATTATAAGGCCTTAATGGTGGAATTATCTTGTTTCCTTTTAGGATGGCTTATAGCCTTTCTTTTCGTTTAGGGTTTTAGTATATAAAGGAACGAATTGGATGTAATTGGACAGACTTGAATTGAATAAAAAAAATTGTGAGAGTTCATCTCTTTTTGGTTATGAAAACTTGACTTATCACTCACATCTTCTTCTTGTTCTTGAGTGTGGCGTCTTCAACTTCTTGATACCGTTGGTTCTTACCTCCTTATAGGTAACGGGTCGCGGTCCGATAACGTTCTTGTTTATAAACTTGGTTAGAAAACGATCCTTCGTTACCATATATTGGTTCCGGGTCTCACTGCTCTTGGTGAGGTTCATATCAGTTGGTATCAGAGCTTAGGCTTCTAAATCAGGTTTAATCTATCCTTATTCTTTCTCTTCTCTGTATTCATTTGTTTCAACAAAAAAAAAACGTTTGATCAAATCCGGTACCAAAAAAAAAAAAAAAAAGTACCAAAAGCTTGCTTGTGTCCACTTGGTTAAGGTTGGTAAAAAAAAAAAAAAATACGTTTGATCAAATTCGGTACCAAAAAAAAAAAAAAAAAGTACCAAAAGCTTGCTTGTGTCCACTTGATCAAGGTCGGTAAAAAAAAAAAAATAATAATTTTTTTTTTGGGTCGTGTAGTTGAACCTATATCAACTATTTCTATTCATTATCTTGATTTCGTGCATTGATATTCAAAAAAAAAAAATTAATAGCTAAAGAATTTCGTCTTCATTATTCTTATCCTTTTGCTTAGTTACTTCTATTTTTCTTGCACTTCTTGTGAGTGTCCGTATAAGTCAAAAAAAAAGGAAGAACTGAAAGAGTTAACAAAGAGTGGAAAAAGGCAATAGTGTGTGAGCTCATCAAAGGGTAAAAGCCAAAGAATTGAGTGAAAACACGAGTGTGAGTGCCACCATCTTTGAGAGTAAACACGTGAGGGAGTGTTTGTGAGGCTTACTAATTTATTTTTCTTTGCAGGTTTCAAATATGTCACGTTATAAAAGTAGAGACTTATCTGATGATGCACCAGAAACGATAGATCTTAATTTTTTGTATAAAGCCATACAAAAAAACATGGAGCGAATGGAGATTAAGATTGGTGAGGTGCATGATAGGATAGATAAGGTGGAGTCTAGTTCACAAAGGGTGCAACCAATTAGGGTTCCTAATGTGGAACGAAGAGAAAGAAACCCACCTAGAGACGATTATGAAGATGATTATGGGAATGACCTAGAGGAGGGTGATCGCATGTCCAATGTGGGTACAGGTAGATTGAGGCGTGAAATGGGAGGTAGAGGAGTTAGGTATGGGAATATAGAAGATAGGTATGGGTATAGAGGAGATAGGTATGGAGAGAGGGCTGATAATAATTTGGGTAGTATAAAGGTGAAAATCCCAACGTTCCAAGGTAAAACTGATCCCGAAGCTTATTTAGAGTGGGAGATAAGAATAGAATTGGTATTTGACTGCCATGACTATTCTGAATTAAAGAAGGTAAAGTTGGCTGCTATAGAATTTACTGATTATGCTATCGTTTGGTGGGATCAATTGATTGTGTGTAGAAGACGAAATGGAGAAAGGCCTATTGAGACTTGGGAGGAGATGAAAGCTGTCATAAGGAAGCGTTTCATTCCGAGTCACTATTATAGGGGTTTGTTTCAAAAATTACAAACCCTTACTCAAGGGTCTAAGTGTGTTGAAGATTACTACAAGGAGATGGAGATAGCCATGATTCGAGCTGATGTAGAGGAAGACCGAGAGGCTACTATGGCTAGGTTTTTAAGTGGACTAAACCGAGACATAGCAAATGTGGTGGAGTTGCAACATTATGTTGAATTGAGTGACATGGTACACATGGCAATTAAGGTGGAACAACAGTTGAAGAGAAAGAGTTCCACACGGGTTGGACAAAATTCGGGTTCTTCATCATCATGGAAACCGAATTGGAGCAAGAGGGATGACCAACCTAGTTTCAAGGCCAAGGCCGAACCTTCCAGAGATCATAAAGTCGGAGGCACATTAAAACAAGGTACATCAGATTCTCAACCTTTTAGAAATCGTGACATTAAGTGCTTTAAGTGTCTGGGAGCAGGTCATATTGCATCTCAATGCCCAAACAAGAGAGTAATGGTTTTGAAGGATGATGGTGAGATCGAATCTGAAGGTGAATCTGATGATGAGTCCATGCCACCTTTGGAGGATGCAAGTGATATTGAATATCCGGTGGACGGAGAGCTTTTGGTGGCTAGAAGAGCTCTTAGTGCTCAAGCCAAAGAAGATGATGAGGTACAACGTGACAACATTTTTCATAGCCGCTGCCATGTTAATGATAAGGTATGTAGCATGATCATTGATGTGGGGAGTTGTACTAATGTGGCCAGCACTAATTTTGTGGAGAAATTGAATTTAGCCACTTTGAGGCATCCAAAACCATATAAGCTACAGTGGTTAAATGATAGTGGGGAAATCAAGGTGACTAAACAAGTGTTGGTGACGTTTTCAATTGGAAAGTAAAAAGATGAAGTCCTTTGTGATGTGGTACCAATGAATGCGGGCCATATCCTTTTGGGGAGACCATGGCAGTTCGATAGGCATGTGACCCATGATGGGTATACCAATAGATACTCCTTTGTACTCAATAAAAAATCAATCACTCTTGTACCTTTAACCCTAAAACAAGTGTATGATGATCAAGTAAGGTTAAGAAAAGAGAGAGATGTAAAAAAAGAGAGTGAGAGTGAGAGTTCAAAAGAAAGAGAGAGAAAAGGAAAAGATTCTGAAATAGCAAAAAAAGAAAAAAAAGATGAAAAAGAAAAAGTGGTTGTTGAGAAAAAGAGAGAGAGAAAACAAGTAAGCTTTTATGCAAGGGAGAGTGAGGTCAAAAAGGCTCTATTTTCAAATCAGCCAATGATTGTACTTTTGTACAAAGAGGCTTGTTTTAGTACTAATGAACTTAACCCTTCCTTGCCTAGTGTTGTTGTTTCTCTATTACAGGACTTTGATAAAGTGTTTCCCGAAGAGATGCCTATTGGTTTACCACCAATAAGGGGGATTGAGCACCAAATTGACTTTGAACCCAGAGCACCCATCCCAAATAGACCAGCATATAGAAGTAATCCTGAGGAGACAAAGGAACTTCAAAGACAAGTTAGTGAGCTCATGGAAAAGGGGTATGTACGTGAGAGCATGAGTCATTGTGCTGTTCCCGTATTGCTTGTGCCAAAGAAGGATGGAACATGGAGGATGTGCATTGATTGTCGTGCCATCAACAATATCACTGTAAAATATCGACATCCTATTCCTAGATTAGATGATATGCTTGATGAATTACATGGTTCTATTGTTTTTACTAAAATTGATCTTAAAAGTAGATATCATCAAATTAGGATCAAGGAAGGTGATGAGTGGAAAACTGCTTTCAAAACAAAATATGGATTATATGAGTGGTTAGTTATGCCTTTTGGATTAACTAATGCTCCAAGTACTTTCATGAGATTAATGAACCATGTTTTGCGTGCTTTTATTGGAAAGTTTTTGGTTGTTTATTTTGATGACATTTTGATTTATAGCAAAAACTTGGATGAGCATGTTGAACAGTTAAAACTTGTTTTAGGAGTTTTAAGAACAGAAAAGTTGTTTGCTAATCTCAAAAAGTGTACCTTTTGCACCGATAAACTTGTATTTCTGGGCTTTGTTGTTAGTGCTAAGGGAATTGGGGTTGATGAAGAAAAGGTTAAGGATATTAAGGAGTGGCCGGAACCTACCAATGTGGGACAAGTGAGATGTTTTCATGGGTTGGCTAGTTTTTATAGGAGGTTTGTGAAAGATTTTAGTAGTGTAGCTGCACCTTTAACCGAAGTTATCAAAAAGAATGTGGGTTTTAAGTGGGGTAATGAACAAGAAAAGGCATTTAACTTGATTAAGGAAAAATTAACTAATGCACCTTTGCTTGCTTTGCCTGACTTTGCTAAAACTTTTGAGATTGAGTGTGATGCTTCAGGAATAGGTATTGGAGCTGTTCTAATGCAAGAAGGTCGTCCCATTGCATATTTTAGTGAGAAGATAAGTGGAGCAGCCTTGAATTATCCTACCTATGACAAGGAGATGTACGCTTTGATTAGAGCATGGAAACTTGGCAACACTACCTTTGGCCAAAAGAATTTGTGATTCACACGGATCATGAGTCCTTGAAGCATATAAAGGGGCAACACAAGCTAAATAAGCGGCATGCCAAGTGGGTGGAGTTCATTGAAACGTTTCCATATGTGATCAGGTACAAAAAGGGTAAGGAAAACGTGGTCGCTGATGCTCTGTCAAGAAGGTACGTTCTACTTTCTACTTTGGATGCTAAATTGTTTGGTTTTGAATACATTAAACAATTGTATGTGGAAGATTCTGATTTTGGTAATGAGTTCAATGCATGTGAAAAGGCTGCATTTGGTAAATTTTATAGGCATGATGGATTTTTGTTTAGAGAAACTAAATTATGTGTGCCTAAGAGTTCTTTGTATGAATTGCTTGTTAGAGAAGCTCATGGGGGAGATTTGATGGGGCATTTTGGTGTAGCTAAGACGCTAGATACTTTGCATGAAAATTTGTTTTGGCCTCATATGAAACGTGATGTAGAAAGAATCTGTGAGAAATGCATTACTTGTAGACAAGCCAAGTCTAGGATTAAGCCTCATGGATTGTATACTCCTTTGCCTATACCTAGTGGACCTTGGATTGATATTTCTATGGATTTTGTGTTGGGTTTGCCTAGGTCAAAAAGGGGTAGGGACTCTATATATGTGGTTGTTGATAGGTTTTCAAAAATGGCACATTTCATTCCTTGTCATAAAACCGATGATGCATCACATATTGCTGATTTGTTTTTCAAAGAAATTGTAAGATTGCATGGCATGCCTAAGACCATTGTTTCGGATAGAGATGCTAAGTTTAAGCTACTTTTGGAAGACTTTGTGGGGTAAGTTAGGCACTAAACTTTTATTTTCTACTACTTATCATCCACAAACTGATGGTCAAACTGAAGTAGTTAATAGGACTTTATCTACCTTGTTGTGTGCTATAATACAAAAGAACTTGAAAACATGGGAGGATTGTCTGCCGCATGTAGAGTTTGCTTATAATAGGAGCGTGCATTCTGCAACTCATTTTTCGCCTTTTGAAATTGTGTATGGTTTTAACCCATTGACTCCTTTGGATTTAATTCCTTTACCTGTGAATGAGCATGTTAACTTGGATGGAAAGGAAAAGGCAGATTTTGTTAAGCAAATCCATGAAAAGACTCGGGAAAACGTAGAGAGACGAACTAAGCAATATGCCAATCAAGCAAATAAAGGGAGTAAGAAGGTTGTGTTTGAGCCCAGTGATTGGGTGTGGTTGCATATGAGGAAGGAACGATTCCCAGCCCAGCGGAGTTCTAAACTACTTCCAAGGGGAGATGGCCCATTTCAAGTGATTGAAAGAATCAATGACGACGCATACAAGTTGGATCTTCCAGGTGGGTACAATGTTAGTGCAAGCTTCAATGTTTCTGATTTGTCTCCTTTTGATGTAGGTGACGATTTGAGGACAAATCCTTTTCAAGAGGGAGGGAATGATGAGAACAAGGCAGCTGCATCAAATGATCCATTGCATGTTCCGGTTGGTCCAATAACAAGGGCAAGAGCTAAGAGATTCAAAGAAGCACTAAATGGCCTAATTCAAGACACTTGGGCTGATTTTGAATTGTTAAAGTCCAAGATAAGCCCACATGAAGACCAATGCATAATTAATGTCATCAAGGCAATTGATTGGGCCGAATAAGGAAGACTTGGGTGTGTGGCACAAGCTAGGAGAAGTGTCAACTTTGGCTGATTTATTCCCTTTTAATTTTCAAAGAATAATAGTTGATTTGTTTCCCAAATTAAGGGGCTGATTTGTTTCCCAAATTAAGGGGCTGATTTGTTTCCAGATTTAGCTTTCCAATTAGGGAGTAAGTCAATAGTTTCTCAAATTAGTTTTCTTCTGATTATAAGGCCTTAATGGCGGAATTATCTTGTTTCCTTTTAGGATGGCTTATAGCCTTTCTTTTCGTTTAGGGTTTTAGTATATAAAGGAACGAATTGGATGTAATTGGACAGACTTGAATTGAATAAAAAAAATTGTGAGAGTTCATCTGTTTTTGGTTATGAAAACTTGACTTATCACTCACATCTTCTTCTTGTTCTTGAGTGTGGCGTCTTCAACTTCTTGATACCGTTGGTTCTTACCTCCTTATAGGTAACGGGTCGCGGTCCGATAACGTTCTTGTTTATAAACTTGGTTAGAAAACGATCATTCGTTACCATATATTGGTTCCGGGTCTCACTGCTCTTGGTGAGGTTCATATCAGAACTTGCATCTTAATAAACAAATAATTGTTCAATTTTATGCTCTTTAATTAATTGCTTAAGTATCTTGGATGCATATATTATTATATGTCTTTTTATTCAATAAGTGTGTTTTTTCTTTATTTGAAATGCATGTCTCATTTATGTTCAAACATATATTTTTGGACTAGGAAACTTGATTGGGAAGTACATTTGATTGACCTAAAGTTTATCTCCATGCTTGTGAAAACTTGATCTTGACATGCTTAAAGTGTTATGTATGATGAATTTATTGAATGCTTAGGAAATGATTGCAAATCTGTGTGCAAGTGTCTTTTGAGACTTCATTCAATAAGGATTTTCACATTCCTATAGTCTCTCTCTTTACTTAATTGAACAAGGCTACTATCATACGGGCATCTTGCCCGGAAAAATCTAATAGGGCGCAATAGTCGCTCATGTCTTGTTCAACTTGTAAAGTTTGATAGTTGCTCTTATGTTTTTGGTTGAACTATATCTTGTTTTACATTGTCAATTTGGTGCAAGTTGGTTTGACTTCTCTTAGAACCTCATGTGTTATTTTCCTTTGCCAAATACCATGCTTTTGGAAGTTGATGTTGCATGTATTTCATTCAAGGAAAAATCTTTCGCACATGTTCCAATCAATAAAACTTCCATGAATTTCTCTCTCTCATAATTAACCTGCATAAAGTTGTTGTATATGATTATGCATTTACATTGCAAATATCTCTCTTTGCTACAGCATCCCGGTTGGGGGATACTCCTTTGCCTATCTTGTGACAAAAAAAGGGGAGTAGTGTTCGATTTAGGGGGAGTTGATATTGGCATGTTTTAAGGGGAGATTGACCTATTGTGGGGGAGATTGACCTATTGTGAGGGAGTTGACCTATTTAGGGGGAGCATTTGCTTTGTGCATTATTGATTGCATGTTATTTGTTTCTATTTCATGCAAATTGCACTTATTTTTATTTTTCTTGATCCCCCTCATACACTTGTCTTGGAAAGTATAGTTCTTTGTTTTGTAGGGATGATCATGCTACAAGAGAAGAAGATTAAGATTTAAAGATTTAGCTTTAGGTATCTCTTGTAACATAGAATGGTTGTTTGTTGACCTCTTGTTGTTTTTTGTTGTTTGTTGTGAGGATACCTTGTGAGTGAGTGGTTTTGTCACAAAATAGCCAAATGGGGAGATTGTAAGTTCCTCGATTTTTGATTGGCTTATTTCGTTGACAACCACATTTTGGGATCAATATGTAAGGGTAGTTTAGGGCTTCATTGTTCGTAACCAAGCTCAAGCATCAAAGATAAAATCACTTGCTTAACTTCATTGAAGAGATTTATTGCACACACTCACACTCATGCATTTTATTTTAATTATCTTGCTTGCATGCTTATTTGCCATTTTGTGTGCCTTGTGTGTCCTATTTTTAATTGAGTGTTGAATGTATGTTTGTGCCTTAAAGAAGAGGTTTTTTTTCCTCTATACCGCGGTCTAGACCGCTCTCTATGCAGTGCCCCCGCCTCGGCCTGCACAGTGATGTTTGGTAGAGGATGCGCACTGTGTCTACCGCGGTCTGTGCTTGTTGCCTACGCTGCAGTCTCCCAAGCAGAGTTTCACAGAAGATGCACGTTTTCCAGACGGTCTGTGCACACTGCATGCACAGCGGCCTATAAAGCGGCGTTGTCCAAACGATACACCGCTCTCTGTGCTGCGGTCTGGACACTTGCCTGGACCGCGGTACAGCCAGCGGTCCTGACGCGTTTTGCCAAAAACGATGCAGTTTCAGGCTTCATATAAATGAACCATCTTCTCCCTAACTCATTTTTTAGAGCTTCAAAACCTAATTTTAAGAGTGAGATAAGGTTCTTTAGAGAGAGAAGCTCTAAGAAGGCATTTTTACTCAACCATCCTTAAAATCCAAAGCATCAAGCATCTTTCAAGCATGGGTTTCTTGTTTGTTCATGACTAGGTATTCTCTACATGTTCTAATCTCTATGTTTTCATTACTAAGACATGTATACCTAGGGTTTTAGTTTTTATTGCACATTAATTGCTTGCTTGAGTGTTTAATTGTTTTTATGACATGCTTGTGTTTTGATTGTTGGTTGAGATGCATTAATTTGTGATAGCTAGCATTTAGGACGATTTTGCCCTTCTAGCTAATTCTTCTTGCCTTTGCATTTATAACATTGATATTTAGGATTTGCTTTAATTGACATTATTAATCCTAGATAAGCATGAATGTATTGACCTAGCATTTTTGCATATTGAATATTCTTGCATATTCACTTAGGTGGCCATTATCTCTTCATTGTTGTTTTTGCTTGTGGCTAAGTGGTTAGTGCACAAGGCTAGTGATCCAAAATCGCTATTAAGGCCCGTTGGGTAGAGTGAAAGGGTTAGTAACTGGAGGCTTAGACGGGAGGTCAGCCTAGGTTGTAAATATTTACTCAATAGTGAATTTTAAGGATCGAGGGTGGCGCTCTAAGTAGCCCGTGGTTTTTCCCATTTGGAGGGTTTCCACGTATATTTTCCGTGTTGTTATTGTTTTATGTTTGTTGTCATTTAATTGAGCATTTATGTAGAATGAGGTAGAATTGTTAATATTGATTAATTCTTAAAATTGGTAATCTATCGAATTAAAACCTATTCACCCCCCCCTATAGGTTATAGATACACACTTTCTAGGGAATTTCATTGTTGAATGAGTAGATTTTTGGCACACTAAGGCTCGAGGAAGAGTGAACGAATAATAATCCTTTCTTCATGAGAGAACTTTTATATTTATAGAAGTTTAAATGCAATTGAACTTGATTTCATTGAGTATCTGATCCCTGAAATCTTGGTCGGATTTCACAAGATACTCAGTTACCAGTTCAAACTCCTATTCTATTAATAGCTTTATCCATTAAAATGACCAAGTCAAGCCAGAACTCTAATAAGGTTTCTTGGGACGACCCAGATCCAATGGGTTTGGACTGGATTTGATACAAGGTTGGTTAATGAGCTTGAAAGTTAGATATATGGGCCATTTTTGGCTGTCACAGTTTGTCACCCAGTCTTTTGAGAAGAGAACTTGGAATTAGAGAGTGACTCTTATCGATTCGACTGTGGGTTTAACTATATGTCAAAGTCGGACCAAGAGTTCGGGCTAAGAGGCAGTGAAACCTTTGCACTGGGCGTCTTATGAAGCGACATGGTGTCGACTGCCCTAAGTGCCTTGAGGATAGAAAGTTCAATCTATGGGACTGAAGCGGTTCAGTTCCCTAGAGCTGACGTGGAGCCTCTTTTTTGGCACGATTTTGATTAGTTTGAATTTTAAACTAACTGGGGCAGTTAACCAAGTTAACTAGTATCCACAACGGTTACGACACGTGGCAATTATGGTTAAGTCTCGGTTTATAAACCAAGCTTCTTCACCAAGCCTTTCCACTACTCCACACTTTTTGCAACAAAAACATCAGCCTTCGAAGTAGAAACATCTGATAATCTTTGTCAAATCCGATTGATTTTTTCTTTTGTTGATTCCAGCTCAAGTCTTCCATGAGGTAAGATTTTTTTTTGCTTTGGTTCATTTAAATATGTGTGAGACTTACTTTTATGCACATAGGAAACTTAGCGAAATTGCGTTTAGGGATTTACCCAGAAACTGTGTTTGCGCTTTGTTGTTCTTCGCGTTTGGTTTTGAAAAACTGATTTAGTGATGGAATAGATCCACTAGAGTGATATGTTGCATAATTTGTGTTGTTCATAGCCTATTGTGTCATTGTAAGACTCTAGATCTGTCATCGATCGACTCAGATTAACTGAGGTCTCAGCGGATCGATCCTACCCTTATATTTAAAATTTTAACCCTAGGTTTTGATTTTAGATCTTAGTTTGTGCTTGAATTTTGCATTTTTTGCATTTGTCAGCTCTTGGAGATATCATGGCGAGTGAGGCTACGACTTAAGAACAAGCTTACTCTTCATCCCCTAGTATTTTGGGAGGTGGTGTCGAGAAGGATGTCTGGTTCGACATCAATAATGTTGAACGGCAAGTCTCTGTAGCTAACCCGTCAGAAGTTATTCAAATAAATAGATCAGACATGTTAGAGATGAGGGTCGTAGGCACCGTTGCGCAGCTAGTCCTAGAGTATATAAATGTCGAGGAGCCATCATGTTCAGATAGACCACTAGGCTTCTTGGCATGTGAAAACCCTAGGAGCATGCTTACTGATGACGACATTGATCATCTAAGGACGATGTATGGAATCCATAAATTTATCAAACTGTGAACTGTGAAAGAGCATGAATTAGCATACTAGGATATTCTTGGGTGGACATGTTTCTAAGAATACAACCTGCGATAGGGGTTTAGATTCCTGGTTCCTTCTTTAGCTCGAAGGTTGTTGGTGTACTATGACATTGCCTTTAGCCAATTGATGCCAAACTGTTGGTGGATTCTTATAAGCCCAGGAGCTGAGATTTGAGTTAGGCTCTCTTCTACATAATTATTTTTTGAAGCAACTTACATATGAGAAGGGTCGATTCACGTTGTGTTTGAGGTCCGTTGAGACACATTATTATTGAATCTCACGATAAACGACCAGAGATTGAAGGATACTTTCTTCTTCGCCAAGGTTCCCCTAATAGATAGACCCTTTGGGAATGAAAAGTATGTCTACCCACACATTTGGGGTCAATTTGGTGAGTGTCCATTTTTAGTGCCGTTCGGATTAGTATAAGTTTTCCTTAGTTTTGACAAGTCTATTTGTCTTTGTAGATTTACTAAGCGAGGAAAGTAATCCACCGTGTTCTGATCCTGATAGGCATACTGACATTTTGTTAGCAATTTCTGACCAAGAAAGAAGTTGAAAGATGTTAATGCAGAAAGGTAATCTTAGACCTAGTACCCTATGGCTTCATTCGACATGGAATATACACAGACATCATATCCATTTTTAAAAAATATCGTTTAGTGCGCCTAGATTAGGAGAAGTTTTAAGATTCTTTATGGTACAAAATGTTTAGCCCATGTAATTGATGTTAAACGTTGTTTCATAGCCAAATCGATAACAGACATGAAGTTCAACATTTCCGATCCTGAAGAAGAGTTGAAATTATAGAAGGAGGCTATGGCAAAGAAGAAGGCGACTGCACTTGTCAAGAAGAATAAACACAGGAAGAATCATCGATAGATAATTTAATTGTGCTTGTCGAAGAGCTAGCCTTTGCCTCATCCCCGGAGTTGTATCCTACAAGGGTGCAAAAGAAGAGGAAGACCTCTGAAGCTAGTGATAAAGAAAAGACGGTCAAAGTTGACCTGAAAGAAGTGTCTATCGAGGTCGCGTCAAAGAGGCCCAACTTGACACTGGTGACATTTCCTCCGTGAGTGTTGCCTTTCAAGGAGTTGGGTAGCTTCTTGAGGAAGTCAGACGACCTCTTCTTCCCAGTTGATGTTGAATATCTCAAGGGGAATAAGGCGGAGCAAGTGGTCGAGACGGGTCTTCTTTCCACTATTCAGATAAGTTTTTTTTCACTACTATTATTTATTTTATTGTAGTCGTGTCGAATACTCATGGTGACTATTTTTGTTTTGTAGGCTTTGTAAGCACAATTGTTCTTGAAGAACAGATTCTTGGTCAATCGAGAAAGGTGCGCAAAGCTTTATAAAGGAAACGACACGTTCAGGCAAGAGCGCGACAGGCTCGACAAGACCAAACAAGAAATGGAGAAGAAGGCTTTAGCTTAGGAAAAAGAGTTAGAGAAGTTGAAGGATGCCCTTGTTGATAGGAATCAACAATTGAAGAAGGCTAAAAAGGATCTTACGGAGAGAGATAGATTATATGCTAGTCTAAATGAGCAACTTATGACCATTTCGGTCAAAGCCATATGTGCTGTGAGAGTCGATCTCTTTAGGCCATATTTGGCCAACGAGCATTCGAAATGGGACCCCAAGTTAGAGATTGCAGAGTGGGAAGAGGTCGAACGCCTTAATACTGAGGATTCTCCAGTTAATGTCAAAGACCCCTCTAGGGAGATCGACAAGGGCCCTGGTGTTACTACCAAGCCAAATGCTTAGACAGCCAAATCGACTCAGGATTAGCTTTTTCGATTAGTATTTCTTTAACTTCATTTGTATTTTTTTTTTCTGTCGAATGGGTATAATGTATTGATTTTCTTTTGTTGACGTCTATACTTGAATTAGATACTGATACATTTTTTATTTCTCTTTTATTGAATGAATGAAGGTCAACTCGACTGATTATTTCGTTTTTGATTGCGTAGTTTTGTTTTTATCATATGCGAGGTTTTTCGATATATTAGGGGTCGACAACCCTCTACTCGTTGATAACTGAATTGAGGTTGAGAGACTTTTGGAACAGAGTAAAGGTCGACAAGGCCTGCTACTCACAATTATATGGATCTTAAGGTCGATAGACTTTGAATGGATAAAGCAGTAAGATTGATTTGAGTCGGTAAATAGTTCTATTAGATAAACTTGTTGAATATAATTTTATTGATAATATAAAGGTCGTTCGACCAAACTTCAATAATTACATAGATGCATTTTTGTATGTGAGGTCAACTCAACCATTTTAATCACAGTATTAATTGCATACTTACGTAATTTAATTACATTGGGGGTTCGATTTGACCATTTGGGTACAATAGAAATCACGTACTTTAGTAAATTGATTACATCGAGAGGGTTGACTCGACTATTTTGAATACAATAGAAATCACGTACTTGCGTCTTCTTGACAATGGGTTGTCCCTAGTTCGACAAAGGGGTTATCCCCAGTGTTACTCCCATAACTTCTAGTGTGTAGAGTCCAGTGTGGACATTGGGATTTGTAGCTGTAGATCCTGGAATACAGGATGTCTAATTGTATGTCCTTGAGTGTAGGAAGTCATTTGTTGATTCTTTGGGTTCCTGTGGAAACTCTTTTTATGGCTTGTTGATATCGACAGTTCTCAATTGTAAGTATTTGAAACTTTGAAAAAAAATTGATGAGCTTAGCTTTGAACTTAACTTCACTTAAGACGTCATCATTGCTATTGAGTCGATTTGTTAATATCAAGATTGTAGAAGTCGAATCGAATACGATTAATGTAGTAGAAAAAATGACATAGATAAAAGGTTAGAAATGATACTATTTTAGGTGTAGAGCGTTCCAGCTGTTGTATATCTCTCGACCGTTGAGGTCTTGTAATTTGTATGCTCTTCGCCCTTTCATGTCTACTATCTGGTGGGGTCCTTCCCATGTCGGACCCAGGTTTTCAGCTCCTTGTTCCCTGGTATTTTGAAAGACTCGTCGTAGTACCAAATCGCCTATTTTGAAAGTTCTGATTCTCACATTTTTGTTGTAGTGTCTTGCTATCTGCTGTTGGTATGCTTGTATTCTAAGGGTAGCTCGCTTTCGACGTTCGTCGAGGTGATCTAGCTCAAATGCAAGCTCTTGGTTGTTCTGTTCTTGTGGCGATTTTCGCTTCAAGAGGTCGTTAGTCTTGTTATGATAGGAATCACTGCTTCTGAGCCGTAGACAAGTGAGAATCGTGTTTCTCTTATCGATTTACGAGGTGTTATCCTATACGACCAGAGAATTTCAGGGAGTTTTTATGCCCATTAGCTATTTTCAGATTCTAGGCGTTTCTTCAATGTGGTAATAATGGTTTTGTTGGTCGACTCTGCTTGTCGATTGTCTTGAGGGTAGTGAGGAGTTGAAAACTCAATTTTATCATGTACTTGTCGTAGAAGTTTTGAAAATTGAATGAAATGAATTGGGCACCATTATCGGTCATTATATCCTTAGGTATTCCAAACCTGCAAATTATGTGTTTCCAAATGAAATTTTGTACCTCCATATCGCGTACATGTTGGAATGCTCCTGCTTTGACCCATTTCGTGAAGAAGTCTGTTAACACGAGCATGTAGACTACTCCGTCAGGAGCTTCTGGAAGTTTACCTACAATATTCATACCCCATTTTATAAAAGGCCAAGGGACAAAAATAAAGTTTAGCATACCTGAGGGGAGATAGACACTTATGCAAATCTTTGGCATTTGTCGCAGGTTTTCACATGTTTTTGGGAGTCGGACGACAATGTTGGCCAGTAGTACCCAGCAGTAATCGCTCGGTTTGACAAGTTCATGCTACCATTCTTTTGTCTTTAGCTTCGTACGTCAAGTTCATTTGTTGTATGACAAGTTGAGAGTCGCTTTGTACCTGTATATTTTTATTTCCTAAGCTTTTTGCTAGGTCTAGCACGATGATCAATGCTTTATATTCAGCTTCGTTATTTGTCGTACGAAAGCTAGAATGGACCGACTGTTCTAGATTTTATCCTTATAGAGATTTGAGCACAAATCCGAGCCCACTTCCTTTGATGTTGCTAGAGCCGTCGATAGACAGAGTCCCCGTCTAATTTGTCAGACTCTCCGTGAAAGCCATTAACTTCTATTCAGCCTGCATGTTTTTGTTAGGGGTAAAATCAGTAACAAAGTCAGTGAATACCTGTGATTACATTGTAGTTCGCGGTTGAAAGGTGATTCGCAGAGTTCGACCGTCCACTTTGTTAATCGACCTGAAAGTTCAGACTTATACAATATATTCTTGAGTGGGAAGGAAGTTAGTGCCTTTATAGGGTGGCATTGGAAGTTTGGCATCAATTTGTGTGCCGATACTACAAGTGCTAATACCAATTTTTCTATTTGATAGTACCTGGTTTCAGGGTCGAGTAAAGCTTTACTCACGTAGTACACTGGATGTTGCTAGTTTTTTTCCTCCTTAACCAACACGATGTTGGAACCCCATTCATTGGTAACGCAGCGGAAGTAGTCTTAATTTTTTTTTATACAGATCATAAATGACCTAGAATCAGTTAATTTAGGATCGCAATTATTTCGGAACCTATACATATAAAATTATTACGATAATAAAATATACGTATATAAGGAAATTGAAATCAATACTAAGAAGAGGATTTTAGAACCTTACCAATGTTTAGAGACTCCTTCACTTCTTGTAGTGCTCCTGGTCTGAACCACTTGATCTTCCTCGCTATCTCCCGGGACTGGTAACGGCGTATGGACGCGTCACGTACTCAGGAACTTGAATGGAGGTTGATGAGAACTTAAGAAAACAACACTTGCTATTCTTCTTTTTTCACACACAAAAACACATAAAAAACTCTTCGACCTGATCTCTTTCATGTATGTTCAAGTAGCCCACGCTTCAACTGCGTTCAAAAATAATTTAAGAGACTTGATATTGTGTTGTTTCACGTGTACCAATTTGCATCTTATGCAAACATTGTGTTTATGTGTGTTTCTTATCTATTCTATTTGTGTTCTATACAAACACTGATAATGTGTGCATAGATATCTTGTAAGGTTAGTCAAAATATATAAAACTCTTTTATATCTTTCAAATAACTGCACCTTATCTCTTTTTTTTTAAATAAATCTATATTTTATTTATTAATTAATATATTACGAATATTTTAATTTAAACAATTTAAATTCAAATATATATCAATTTATGTTATTTAATAAATGAGATAATCTAATTATCTCACCATTCAAAATAAATAACAACCAGAACCCTCCATATATGACTAATTACATTATTAAATAATCTTATTATTTAATTATCATAATTGTCATTTTAATCACTTAAATAACCCAATTACTCAATTAACTCCTGACACGTGTCACTTTCGTAACACAATTAATTGGATTGTCCAAATTCCAATTAATTATCTGTTACCCTAGTTACCTAAATCGATTGGGCTAGCAAGGGAACTTAATGGACCTACAGTATTTTGAGCTCCAATAATCCTCGGAATCATTATTAAATTCTTTAATTAATATTCCATGATTATAAACTCCAGTGTTATTCCACTAAAAACTCAAAGCTGCACTCTCTCAACTGCGGATGCTTTTACATAGACCGATACAACTCGGTGTCCATCAATATAGCTATTACACATGGAGTGATCCTCCACAGTAGTTCATAACTAGAGGTGGGTTATAATGTCCGTTATACCTCTCTAATTACATATATCCTTTAAGTACTATTGATTCTCTAATGAACAGTAAAATCACAGAATTATGAGAGCGCTCATATTGTCCAAGCCCCGAATCAACCCTTAAGAGAACTACCAAATACTAATCACAAGAAGGAGTGGATTCCACTATTGTTTAGAAACCTTCCTAGCCACAAGTCAAACCGCAATCCCAACATGCAGAGTATATTGGTCAAGAATTGCATCCGACCTCACCCATGGTGTAACAAAGACTACAATCTAACCTGAAGGAGTCAATAAGACACTCAGGATTAAGATCACCCACATATAGCTGTCATTATTTGATATATATGAATCTCATCGGTAAACGGATATTGGTGAGAGATTCATACAGATCATGGCTCAGTCCTATATGATCACATCATACAAGCTGCCTCCATTCACATATCTCATATGAACGATTCAAGATAGAATCACTGTACATTACGGAATGAACCGCATCTATAGATTAACCACAAATAAAGTGTCTAGCTTTATTTGCTATCTATAAACTCTTTAGATTGCACGTCTCTTACTGTATCCATCTGTATATGACACTCATATATATAGTTCGAGATTGCATCCGACAAACTAGGATGTTAATATGCACAAATTATAAAATAAACAACACAACAAGAATGAACTGAACTTTTCTTTTTTCACTACAAGAAAAAAAATATGTTTTATGAATGCAAAAAACCGTCATAAATGACTGTTTATGACGGTTAAAAAATATCATTAATCTCAGCGTCAATAACAGTTTCTTGACGCTTTTCAAAGCATCATAATTTTATGACATTTTAAAAGTATCATTATTTTATGACGTTATTTGACATCATAAATTTTTGATGGCTATAGATTATCATCAATTTGCTTTAAAAAATATATATATATATAATAAAAAATATTATAAATTTAATTATTTAGAAAATAATAATTAATTTCATAATTTAAATAATAATAATTACTTTTATTTCATTTATAAATAGTAAATAAATATAATATAATATAATTGAAATTGTATATTACTAATACAAAAACATTCATAAATAAAAACTATCAAAACAATATGCAATTTCATTTAAGCTCAACAGAAATTTCATTACAAATATTCTTAAAGAACATAAATATTTTTACATAGGTTTTGATCACATCATCAAACTTAATGTTCCAGGATCTAAACGCTTGCTTAGGTCCATAAATTGACCTCTATAGCTTGCAAACCTTTTGTCCTTGATTTGGAGACACGAATCCCTTTGGTTGCATCATATAGATGCTCTCGTCAAGATTGTCATTCAAGAATGCAGTCTTGATGTCCATTTGCCAAATTTCATAATCGAAATAGGCAGCAATGGATAAGAGAATCTGAATAGACTTAAACATGGCTACTGACAAGAAGGTCTCTTCATAATCGACCCCCTATTTCTAGGTATAACCCTTAGCTACTGGCCTTGCTTTGAAGGTCTCTACCTCCCTATGTATTTCTCTCTTTCTTTTATAGATCCACTTACATTGAGATTCATGGCTATAAGCCATTCCTCTTTATCAGGATCTTCCATTGCATTCTTAAATGTCAATGGATCATCCACACTATCAGTAGAGACAACACATTATCCCTCACCTATACATAAATAATGTTCAGGTTGTCTCATAACCCTTTCACTACGTCTAGATGGCAGTGTATCCTGATCAGGAACCGTATGACTCTCAGATGTTTGTGGATCAACAACTCTTGTTGATGAAACACTAGTCTCACTAGGCTTCAACTCATTCAATACAATCTTAGAACGAGGTTTATGATCACCAATATAATTGTCTTCAAGAAACTTTGCATTTGTTGATACAAATATTTTGTTATATTCGGGACTATGGAAGTGTCCACCTCTAGTCTCCTTAGAGCATCCTATAAATAGACAGACCACAGACTTGGAGTCTAGCTTTCCATTTCTTTTCTTCAGCACGTGTGTTTGACACCTCTATACATAAAAATGCCGTAAACTAGCTTTACGACCATTCCACAACTCTAGGAGAGTCTTAGGAACAGATTTGGATGGCAATACATTCAAAATGTATGTAGCTGTTTCTAACGCATATCCCTATAAGAAATTTGGTAATGATGAGAAACTAATCATAGATCTCACCATTTCCATCAGGGTTTTATTTCTCATCTCCATTACACCATTTTACTGAGGTGTGCCGAGAGTTGTGAATTGGGAACTATCCCAAGCTCCACCATGATGTCTTTAAACTCTTGGTCAAGGTACTCACCTCCACGATCTGATCGTAGTGACTTGATAGTCCTACCTAATTGATTCTTAACTTCGGCTCATAAATCTTTAAACTTTTCAAATGTTTTCAACTTTCGTTGCATCAGGTAGATATATTCGTATCTTAAGTAGTCATATATAAAGGTGACATAATACTCATAGCCACCCATAGCTCTAACATTCATCGGTCTGCATACGTTTGTATGTATGAGTTGTAGGTAAGCCTTTTTCCAATAAAAGGTCTCTTAGTCATCTTACCTTCTAAACATAATTCGTATATAGGTAAGGTGACAACTTTTAACTCACTTAAGGGTTTTCTTTTTACTAGTCTGTCTATCTTGTAAAGGTTGATATGACTAAGCCTTAGATGCTAGAGATACATGTCATTATCTGGAGAAATCTTATGTCGTTTAGGTTTTCAACCTTAAACATTTTGGTGTTAAGCAGTGTAGTATGTATTAACTGTCTTAACACATACAAATTGTTTTCATTAATTCCTGAATAAATATTCAGACCATTCTTTCCAATAATAACAGACTTATTATTAAAAGAAACATAATACAATTGTTCTAACAATTTAGAAACGAAAATCAAATTCCGTGTAAATTTAGGAATATAAAAAGTATTGTTCAATAATAAAAAACTATTATTATTATAAAATTACAATCTTATTGCTCCCACTGCTTTAGCCAATAAGATATCCCCCGACCCTACACGCATTGAGAAGGCTACCTCCTCTAGTCATGTCCAAGAATCAGTCCACTGTAAAGAAGAGCTAACATGGTTAATAGCCCCCAATCAACTATCCAGGGTAAAAAATCATCTTCCACTAAAGTAGATTCAAGAACAAGTAAATCATATTTACCTTTCGCTTTCTTCTTTTTGGCTGCCTCCTCTAGATATTGAGGATAATTCCTCTTCCAGTGCCTGACCTTGTCACAATGGAAACATTTTCCCTTGCCTTGGTCGGTAAAGGCGCCATTCTTTTTTCATTGGGCTTTCTTAGGTTTGGGCTTACCCTTCGCCTTCCTAGCATACCTCTTCCTCTTTTTATTATTAGAGGAGGAAAATGGTTCGGCAACATTTGCCTCACAGGTCTTACCCTTGTTATCCTTAGTCAATGACTTAAAGGTAGCAAATGTGTAAGACTGAACTTTAACTTGTCTGTCCCGTAGTTACACTTAAACTGATTGAAACTCTTTGGAAGAGTCTTCAGTATGATGCTCATTTGACAGGGTTCGTCAATGGCCTCTCCATTGACTTCTGCCGTGTTGAAGTATGACATCATGCTCAGAACATGTTACCAAACTGTCATTTTTGCTCGGATAGTTGCCTAAACATAGCTTTCAATGACTCTATGATATCGAATTCTAAAGTCATTGCTTTGTGCTTTGTGACAAGCACATCTGTCATAGAAGCCAACAGATATGTTTGAACCTTCTTATCAGATAAGACCCATCGCTGGTATGCCTTAAGAACAGTTTGTGCGACATTAGCAGCAGGCGCTAGAGGACATTCCTCCGTAAGCACAAACTTGAGGTCTTTTGTGACCAATATTGCATTAATATTAAGTTTCCACTTAGTGTAGTTATCACCAGTTAATTTGTCATTTGCGAGAATTTGTAGTAATGAAAATTACATAATTATTGAAATAAATAAAACATTCATTCAGTTATTTATTTAAAACAAGTGTGAGTGCTTTGGCACAAATTTAAACATGATTCATGAACATGTTTAACGAACTAGAACTACCCTAAAACCAGTTACTATGCCATGACAATCCAACATACGACAAATAAGTGCCACCTTAGGGTCGGTCAAGTCTATGCATGTTGGACCGAGACATTCTCAATCAAATGATATCTAGATTAACTCTTATTCCATAACATTCAATCATCATTTATTTAGTTAGGTTTTTAATTAACAAAAATTAATCAAAACCTTCGTGAGTGCAACCCACCATTTCAAATCTCATGATCTTAACTCGTGAATTGTCGCCTTAGGGTCAGTCAATCCCGAAATACCTCAGAAATCATATCCGTTAAGAAGTCAACCATGGTATTGATCTTTATGGAAACCCTCCTTAGGGAGGACGAAAGCAAAGTTGTCACGAGGCCGCACTCGGATCTCACGGTATTGAACTAAGGATGAAGACTGCGGGATATATATGTCATATATCCCTCTCCCATTCACTATTTTAAAATTAGAGTTTTCTATTATCATTTAATGCATCTAGACTTTACAGGATCAAACAGCTAACTTTAATCAAGTTATCTAGCACATTAACTAATTCATTATTAGAAACAAGTTCTTATTAACTAATAAATTATTAATAATTTTTAACTATTAAAAATCTAATCTATTAGTGAATAATCTAAGCACTTGTAAACTATTTAGTAAGGCGGATTATTTTGTTAGTGTTTACCAAGTTTTAACTATTAACTCTAACACTTTATTCGGTTCATTTATTATTAGATAATTAATCATATTTATCCTAATTACAATAAATAACCCTATTAATCTAACTTATTAAACTCTTTAATAACTAGATTAATATTAATAAGAATTATCAAGTTTTCTAACCATTAAAAAACTAATCTCATTATTCATACCCATTTATGTATATTGCCCATTTTAATCACATTAAAAAAAAATACATAAAGTATTAGGCTATGATACATGTATGACATATACAATATATTTGGATAGGCAAATCTAATCGAAATGACATAGTATGCATGTCAATGCTTTTATCATCACATAATATAAAGAATACATGAATTGACCGAGTACTGTGAATTATTTAATCTATAAAAAATTAGAATCCAAAATTACAAAAATATCCCCATGGCATTCCTTGATCTTCTTGTAATTTCCGAGTCTTCCATTCTCATTAGGTCACTCCGATTCATCTCATGAATCCGAACTAGGAAATTCGCACGGAACTCACTAGGCAACACTTGCCAACGGAACCGTGCAAGTCGATGTGAACAGTGCCAATAAACAGTAAGTACCATGTGAACCGTGCCAATGAACAGTAAGTACCCTGTGAACAGTGTCGGTGAACAGTACCCCCCCGTATGTTTCCAATTCATCATATACAGGTTGCAATTTTATTTATTTACAGTATAATAACAGTAAAAAAATTTATACAACCCATAAACCCTAAATCCACAGTACCATAAAAAATTACAATCTACCATGTTTAAATTAAAAAATAATAATTATAAACGTTCATACAATCATATAGATGGTGAATACACATTCATACATACAAGAGTATTGAAAACAATTTCCTGTTCTGAAAAATTGGCTCTGATACCAATTGTTGGAACCTAGTTGGTAATGCAGTGGAAGTAGGTTTTACAATTTTTTATACAAATCATAAATGACATGGAACAAGTGTACTTAGGATCGCAATTTTTTTTGGAACTTATACATATAAAATTATGATGATAATAAAATATCGTATATCAGGAAATTGAAATCATTACTAAGAAGAAGAATTTAGAACCTTACCAACGTTTGGAGGCTCCTTCACTTCTTGCAATACTCTTGGTCTGAACCACTTGATCTTCTTCGCTATCTCCCGGGATAAGTAACAGCATGTGGACGCGTCACGTACTTAGGAACTTGAATGGAGGTTATTGAGAACTTAAGAAAACAACATTTGTTATTCTTCTCTTTTCACGCACAAAAGCATACAAAAAACTCTTCGACCTGATCTCTTTCTTGAGTGTTCAAGTAACCCATGCTTCAATTGCCTTCAAAAAAAATTTAAGAGACTTGATCCTGTGTTGTTTCACGTGTACCAGTTTGCATCATATGCAAGCACTGTGTATATGTGCATTTCTTATCTATTGATTCTCACACCACCTGTTTGCATCCTATACAAACACGGATAATTCATGCAAAGATATCTTGCAAGGTTAGCAATAATCTATAAAACTCTTTTATAACTTTCAAATAACCGCACCTTATCTTTTTATATATATATATATAAATAAAATCTATCAATTAAGATATTATGAATATTTAAATTTAAACAATTTAAATTCAAATATATATCAATTTATGTTATTTAATAAATGAGATAATCTCATTATCTCACCATTCAAAATAAATAACAACTGTAACCCTCCATATTTGAGTAATTACATTATTAAATAATTTTATTATTTAATTGTCATAATTATCATTTCAATTAATTGAATAACCCAATTACTCAGTTAACTCCTAACACGTGTCACTTTTATAACACAATTAATTGGACTGTCCAATTAATTACCTGTGACCCTTGTTACCTAAATCGATCGGGGCTAGCAAGTGGATCTAATGGACCAACAATATTTTGAGCTCCAATAATCTTCAGAATCATTAATTGAACTCTTTAATTAATATTCCTTGATTATTAACTCCGGTGTTATTCCACTAAAAACCCAAAACTGAACTCTCACAACTGCAGATGCTTTTACTCAGACCGATACAACTCGGTGTCCATCGATATAGCTATTACACATGGTGTGATTATCCATAGTAGTTCATAATTAGAGTTGGGTTATAATATCCGTAATACCCCTCTAATTACATATATCCTTTAAGTACCATTGATTCTCTAATGGACAATAAATCCTATTTCCTCACGGAATTAGGAGATGTCTCATATTCTCCTCGTGTACAAACCTTCCCAGCCACAAGTCAAATCTCAATCCTACCATATGGAGTATATTGATCAGAAACTGCATTCGATCTCACCTAAGGTATATCAAAGACCATGATCTAATCTGAAGGAGTCGATAAGACACTCAGGATTAAGATCATCCACATATAGTCATCATTAGTTGATATATATATGAATCTTATCAGTAAACGAATCTTGGTGAGAGATTCATATAGATCATGGCTCAGTCCTATATGATCACATCATACAAGGTGTCTCCATTCACATATATCATATGAATGATTCAGGATAGAATCACCGTATATTAGGGAATGGACCGTAACTATAGATTAACAGTAAATAAAGTACCCAACTTTATTTGGTATTTATGGACTCTTTAGATTGCACATCTCTTACTATATCCATATGTATACGACACTCATATACACAGTTCGAGATTACATCCAACAATTTAGGATGTTAATATACACAAGTTATAAAATAAACAACACAACAATAACAAATTGAATTTTTATTTTTATTTATTTCATAAATTAATTTATAAATTACATCTTTATGGCATCAATCCCAATACACGATGCTCGCTACAGTGTCGGACATCTCTAGGTATAGGTATAGTATTTCTTTATCTTTTGGCTTCGACGACAATGTGGGTGAGGCTAGATATTCCTTTAAGGTATTGAAAAAGGGTATACATTCGCATACTTCATTCCACTTGGACACTTTGATTTTCTTTAAGTTATTGAAAAAGGGTATACATTGTTCAGACGACTTAGAGATGAACATGTTCACTACTACACGTCATGTGAGCTTTTAGACATCTTTGATGCACTTTGGTGATTCGATTCCTCTAATTGATCGGATCTGGTTGTGGTTGGCTTCAATCTCTCTTTGGGTTATCGGATAACCTAAAAAAATTCTAAAGGATACAACGAAGGAGTATTTGGTTGGGTTTAGTTTTATACCGTATTTATCGAGCATGTCGAACAACTGCTTCAAGTGATTAATATGTTGTCGAGCGGCAAGTGATTTGACCTGTATATCACCAATGGAAACCTCCATTGTTGACCCAAGCATATCGGTAAACATCTTATTGACCAACCGTTGATAGGTCGTACCTGTATTTTTCAAACCAAAAGACATAGCTTTATAACAAGAAATACCTTATTTCGGTGATGAAGGAAGTATTTTCTGGTTGTTCGGGGTGCATCAGGATCTTGTTGTATAAAAAGAAAGCATTTATAAAGATGAGAAGTTCATGTTCTACAGTGGCATCGACAAGCATGTCGATATGAGTGAGTGGGAACAAAACTATGGGTCACACCTTGTTGAGGTCTGTGAAGTCGATACAAATGTGCCACTTCCCAGTTTTATTCTTGACAACTACGACATTTGCTAACCAGTCTGGGTACTTCACTTCCCTGACCGAGCTGATGTCAACTAGTTTTTAGATTTCCTCATTGATTATTTTATTCCTTTCTTGTACGAACTTCCTCCTCTTTTGCTTCAAATATGGATGATTATGGTCTAACTGTAAATGATGAATAATTACCTCTGGATCGATTCCAACCACATCTTAATGCGACCAAGCAAAATTATTGCATCATTCTTTTGTGAAGTCAATCAACTGCCCTCGTATCTCTTCGGGTAACCTAGACCTAATAAAGACTTTATGTTACGGTTGTGCTGGGTTGATCGTTACCTCATTGAGTTCTTCCATCTTTGGTGTGCTTGGAGTCGACTCGATCCTCTGTCGTTCAATCCACTGTAGTGGGACTGGTTGTCACATTGATTTTCTATTGGATAGGGTTCGACCCTCCTGTCAATTGACCTTCGGTCGACGCGATCATTTCATCTATTGTAATTGCTAGTCTTTTCGACATTGTTCGCCTCGTCCTCTTCCCATTTACTCTTGGCCCATATCTTTGCCAATACTGTAAACCCATAGTCACGTAGTGGAAGAGATTTCAAAACCTTTCAGAAAATATATTTAAGCAACTTTATAAACCGTGTACAATATATAAGAATAAATAAAAGGTAAGATTTCAAATCATATATATAGGCTAACTCTTTTTTTCTTTTTCTTCTTGATATTGCTTTCCAGTTTGTACCACCGGATCTTCCTCACTAGCTCTCAGGTTCCGGTAACTTCGTGTGGACGAGTTACGGGCTTCAGAAGGTTGTATGGAGGTTCGAGAAACAACACATTACAACTCTTGTTTTTGTGTATATAGAATTAGGCCACTTGAATAATAAAGAACAAAAAATAAAAACCTTTTTATTTTATTTTTTATCTTGTTGGTCGCACCCCCTTTTTGTTTCTTCTTTGATGTTGTTGTGTTTCAACATTTTTATCAAGATTGCTACTACTTGTTTTTTTTTTAAATATATCTTTATATATATCTTTAAATATATCTTTATAAGATAATTAGTATATTAGTGTCCAAGTTAGTATAGGATTCTAAATCTCACATAACCCTAGTTCACTAAGACTTGAATACTTGACCTAGATAGGAAATAAAATAATCTTATTATTTTGTCCTTTGTCTAGTCATGGTTTGAACCTGTAACCTCCAATTAATAATTAATTAATAATTCTTAATTCTTAATTTATTAATTCAATAATCTAATTATTTAATAAATCTAATTATTAATATATTAATTAAATCATCTCATCATTTAATTAATTCCCTAAATAAATATATTGTTACTTTTGTAACATAATTAATTGGATCATCCAATTAATTAACTGTGACCCCTTTACCATCAACATTCCGGGCTAACAAGGGGACCTAATGGACCCACAGTCTTGAGCTCCAATAATCATTAGAAAAATTAATTAAACTCTTTAATTAAAATTTCATGATTATTAACCTCGGAGTTACTCCACTAAAAACCTGAGGCTATACTCTCGTAACTGTAGATGTTTTTACACAAATCTAAATTCATTGTCTACCGATATAACTATTAAATATGGTATGATCCTCCGCAAGTAGTTCATAATTAGAGTTGGGTCAACTACAAGAAAAGTGGCATATAGTGACACATTTCTTTGTGACAAAGTTTGATTTTATCATTGTATATATTATTTTGTGACAAATTTTATTATTTGTCATTGTTTTTTTTTTCAATTCAGACTTTTTTTTAAAAATTGTCACAATTAGTTAAATTTTGATAATTTATGACAATTAATATAATTAGTCAGAAAATTACCTTATAAAAAAAGGAAAGATGTTTTTCAAAAAAGGGAAAGAATTTATTCTGTAAATACTTGTAATTTTCTTTTCACTTTTTTAGATTTCTTGAACCATATCATGAATCATATTTCCTAATTTTATTAAAATTCTCAAGTTTATGGTGGTTTGCTCAAGGTATAGTATCTCTGAAATTTTTTGATTTTATTTATAAGGTTTCTGATATATTGGGTTTTAATTTATTTTAGAGTTGAAAATAGGAACTTTTGTGAAAAGAAAGAAAGAAAAATCAACTTTTTTATCCTCTCTTGCCTCTTTAATATGTCATTCACTTTAACAGTGGGAATTCAAACTGCACGTGATTTCCGTCTACAACAATCCTTCAATTGATTTCTCTTCGTTATATATTAAGGTATATTTCTCTCCTCTCTAATCTCTATTTTTTTTCTCCGACATAATTTCTCCATAATTTCGTTTCAATTGAATTCAATATCAACACCGATGACGAGTACAACAACAAAGACATAAGCTCTCAAGTTGCTTCCATCGTCAAGCCTAAGGTGATCGTCATCCCAACCGATGAAAACAGTGAGGAAGAGAATATCGTCACCATCTGTCAAGCTCAACAGTTACTTCAATTTGAAGATTTTCTCCCATAAGCCATATCTCGGTCTGTTATCTGATTATTTGCTTTTTATGGGTTTTTGGATATTTTTCGATGCATATGAAAAAGCAATAAAAGCAATCACTAACGATAACTAATTAGCCTGAGTTGACTACTAGGTTAAACAGTTTTTAGGGTGTTAGTATATCTGGTGGTGTATTTTTTGCAAAAACACATGAGATTTATTCAATTTCATGAAGACAATTTAGTACTTTGTAATTGAACATTACTTAGCTTGATCTTGTGTTACTATATGACTTTCATTGTGTCATCTATTTAGATGAAATTTTGAGTGAATAATGTGAAAGGACTTATATACAATTCTTCTTGATTTTGTCTATACACACATACAACATATGTATGATGTATAGTAATTTAAAAAATTGATGTATTCTTGTTATGATGTATGGCAATGTTTATTCTTGTTGTGATTTATTGTTTTTGAATGTGAAGTTTAAGGACGGAGATTACAATTATATATATATATAATATTTCTTAATCGTTTATTTATTTCTTATTGTTTGCACAACCTAAACATGTTAATAGGAATTGTTAATAGCCAAATATGGTTAGGAACCAAAGGAGAATTTCCCACTTTCCAGCCTTCTTGCAAGGGTCCAAGTTCAGGCTTATATCAAGGTCCCTGAGGTCGAGCAACCACGCAATCCTACAGGAGCAAGGCGAGGCCACCTATACCATTTGAGCGTCTTGCACGCATCCAGGCTCACAAAATAAATTCTGACGTGACCACGTCAACCTCCTTATGCCAGGATAGAAGCTCGAAGCTAGGTCGACGTGGAAGGACTTGGGTTCCTCGATGTCGGGGTATCTCGTGACACTTTCCTGGAGCATACTACCATCTCTACTATCACCAAAAGACCTTCAAGGTGCCAAACTTGTCCTACAAATGCCCTCTTGCCTCATCAAGGTATAGTCTCAACCTGCCCGAACAGAAAAGGAAGAAGCCTCTAAAGCCCTATCATCACCAAAAAGCTCCAAAAGGATTAGGGCAAGGTCCATTGTAGATCCCGGCATGGTTAAATCAAGTCTCCAGTAGCAAGAGCAGTACTCGAGCGTACCTCAATACTAGATAGGCCAAGCGTTACCCTAGGTAACCTTCATAAAGTACCTCACCAAAGTGACATACAAGTTCTCCTCCAAACAACATAGAAAGAGAGGGTTGACTTTTATGACATTTACGATACCATTAATGAAGTCAAACCGTATTAATAGAGGTAGGCAACCCTATTAATGAGGTTAAACCGTATTATTGGAGGTAGTCAACCCTATTAATGTGGTCAACCATATTAATAGGGATAGTCAACCCTATTAATGAGGTCAATCGTATTAATGAAGGTAGTCAACCCTATTAATGGAGATAATCAATGACATTAAATCAATCAACTCCTTAATAAAGCCATGAACAAGTCAACTTAATTATTACCTCCTATGATTACGAATTGATTGGCTAAATTAATGGAGTGGGAAACAAGAAAGAGTCTAAAGAGGGAACACACACATCTAATCCAAGATATTAGCTACAAGATGATCAACTACATTAAATGAAGAATCGTGTTCAATAAGGAAAGGAGAACAATTCAAGAATCCTGGACTTGCATGCCAAAGTAATTACATCATGTATAAATACACCTGTAATAGCATCGACTACAAATCTCATATCTCATATCTCATATCTAACATCTTATCTCTAATCCCAAAATCGACCAGTCCGAGGCAAGCCTAAATACTTCGTCTAAGTTCTCCCGATATCATCATTGTATGTGTACCTTTACCAGGAACGTGCCGGTATCGGTTAACACTTGATCACTATTGTAAGCTCTCCGAAGCACCATGGTTGTATTATTTCTCCATTGTTGTAAGCTCCTAGTAGCATCGCTTGATATATATATACACACACAAGGAAGGGTCTTTCTCTTTCCTCTGGATACTACCTCGGGGTTTTTCAGCATGTGATCATTCGTGATGATTTTTCCCCCTTGGTCAGTCCACCTCCCTCTATATAAGACTTATCTTTTTCCTATTTATCTCTTGTATTATGTTTGTATGTTTGTGTGTGAGCTAGACTCTTACCCTACTAGACCTAGCGGTCCTATCCACCTATCTGCTTGCCAATTCGCATGTCAAGCACCCATGCCCGTTTGAAGGGAGTCGAGAGGCTCTTTTGTACCCTCTATGTGGGAGTAGACAAGGATCGAACACCGGAGCTGGATAAGACCCCTCCTTACTCGACATATAGGTTAGGGAACTTTAGGAAGAAACCAGGGTCTAAGACCGAGCTCTGGGTACCTAAAGGTGGAGAATGGTTACTGGGTAGCCCAATCTTCCACGAATGCATCTACATCATCCTGAAGCACCAATCCTACCTTCTTGCTCACTATCTGGATCGAGAACACCTAGAGAGGAAACCAAATACTAGAACCAGGACCAGGACCAGGACCAAGACCAGGATCAGGACCGGGATCAAGGACCAGGGACTAGGATCATCCCCCTTTTACACCAGCAAGAGAACCTCGATCTCCCCATATCTCCTTTATGTGCGTGAAGCCCGATGGGCGGGATTACTTGTCTCCTACCTACCAAACCATTCTTCTTTATATTCACACGTATAAGCTAGGTACCAAAGGTACCAACCCCGATAGCAACCTTTGAGGTAGTGGTCTCGAGGGTGTTCACTGAAATTAATCACCCCGAGTGAATTTTCGGTTAACACTTTCTAGTATAGTCTGTGGGCAGTTTCCACAACCCTTTTGAAAGGTTTCATGTCTCTACATGAGCATTCTTATACTATTGAGGTAATAGATTTATCAGTCATTGTTTATGATATTCTTTCTCCATGTTTGTCTATATCGCCTACGCACCACGTGTGGTGCTCATTTTGTGGTTTAACAAGCTATGTTTATTGTGGAGAAAATATAGTACGTGGGACTCCTAGTGGAACTGGTTTATTATGTTGCTTCTATAAAGCAAACATGCTCATATAATCATGGAGCTCAAAAATAGTAGCTCCTTACCTGAAGATCTCCTACACAGTTGAACCACACTGATGCATCGAGAGCTCTTATACAATAGAGTTGCACCTTTCTTGCTTCCTTACAGAAGATTTGCTCTGCTACCGTTAGACCTTTTATCCAGCAGATCTATTAGACTTGTACCTGGTCATACGGATCGCCTCATGTCACCGGATCCACCATTCAGTATCTCCTAGGTAGCGAGAGCAGGTCAACTCATCAATCTGAGAAGCCAACTCATTTGTCTAGCCTATGTAGCAGCACGACCAGTAGAAGACTAGTAGCTCCACACCTCGTATACCAGGCCGATCAATGTCCAAGTGAGCCACTAAGCTCCCGATTTGTTTCAGCAGGGTCCAGAGCCTTCTCTCAATTGTTGAGAACTTCTAGGATCCCAAACATACTTCTAAACCAGTACCAGACCGGTGGCTTCACTTCATGTGTACCGGGCCATTCGTCGCCTTATCAAGCCACCAAAACTCAATCTGATCGAGGAAACCCCTGAGGCTTCCCACATTCGCTGAGGTCTGCTACGTGCTTAAGCAAGCCTCTGGAGTAGCAACACCGCTGCAAGACTTAATGGATCCTCACTTTTTATATCGGCCTGGTCAACGTCAAAGTGAACCACTGAGGTCTCGATTCATTCTAGCAGGGTCCAAAGCCTTCTCTCAGTTGTTGGGGACTTCTAGGATCCCAAGCATGCCTTTGGACCTGTACCAGACCTGGTGGCTTCGCTCCATGTATACCAGGCCATTTATCGCCCTAGCAAGCCACTGAAGCCTGATTTGATCAAGGAGAGCCTAGAGGCTTCCCACATTTGTAGAGGCCTTCTACATGCCTAAGCAAGCCTCTGGAGAAGCAGCACAATTGCTCCTCACTTTTTATACCGGGCAGGTCAATGCCCAAGTGAGCCACTGAGCTTTCGGTTAGTTCCAGTAGGGTCCAGAGCCTTCCCTAAATTGCTAGGGATTTTTAGGATCCAAAGCATGCTTCGGACCAGTACCTGACCGTTGGCTTCTCTCCATGTGTACCGAGCCATTTATCGCCCTAGCAAGCTACCGAATCCCGATCTGATCGAGGAATGTCCAGAGGCTTCCCACATGTGGTAATGCCTTCTATGTGCCTAAGCAAGCCTCTGGAGCAATAGCACTGCTACAAGACCGGTGGCTTCGCTTCATGTGTACCGGGCCATTCATCGCTCTAGCAAGCCACTCAAGCTCCAATCTGATCGAGAGGGTACCCAGAGACTTCTTATATTTGTTGCGGCCTCCTATATGCCTAAGCAAGCCTCAGAAGTAGCAACCCCGCTGTAAAGTCCAGTGGCTCCTTACTTCTCACCGGGTCTGTTAACGCCCAAGTGAGCCATTGAGCTCTCGGTTCGTTCCAGTAGGGTCTAGAGCTTTCTCTCAATTGCTTGGGACTCCTTGGATCCTAAGCATGCCTTTGGACTGGTACCAGACAGGTGGCCTTTGTCCATTTATATTAGGCCATCTAATGCTCAAGGGAGTCACCATGGTTTATACTCATTCTAGAGGGGTCCAGAGCCTTTTCTCAGTTGCTGGAGACTCCTTAGATCCCAAACATGCCTATGGACGGGTAATAAGTAGGTGGCCCTTCTCCATTTATATTGGGCCATCTAATGCCTAAATGAGTCACCATGGTTCCCACTCATTCCGGGTCCAGAGCTTTCTCTCAGTTGTTGGGGACTCCTTAGACCCCAAGTATGCCTCTAGACCAATATCATTCCAGTGGCTCCTTTCTTCTTGCATCAGGCCATTCATCACCCTAGCGAGTCACCATGATCCCCGATCCACCTCCCTAGTTAGTCTTCTCGACAGTATCAACTCCTTCTCCCTAGTCCAGCTACTTATTTTGAGGAAGGGTCACCATCCCTTAGCGCCGCTACTTTGGAGTTAGCTTCCACCACCTTGGTTGGATCAACTTGAGTCAGCTTTAACCACCTTCTCTTTAGCTGGATCGATCAAGACCTCTTCCACTGTTATGGTATCAGTATGAACTTCCCTTTCCTTGGTGAGATCAATCTAGATCTCAACCTTCTTGACAGATTCAAATGAACAGATACTCATGTTTGAAGCTTCTCCTACATGCCAAACTTCTACAGCGGCCCACATCAGCCAAACCAGTTCGGACCTCTCTATCCTTGGTAGGATCAATATGAACCTCTACCTTGACAAATTCAGATAGAGAGGTAAGAAAGTTTAAATCTCCTCATACATCTCTTACCTTATAGTAGAGGACTTCGAGACATGTTCTACCCTAGTGCGGTTTGGCATGAGAGCAGAAATAGGTACAAAGTCCTCATCATCATCTGCGCACCGATCAACTCAAGAAGGTCCGGCTTCAGTCAAAGCTGACCCAGGTAACACCCAGCTTTTTCCATGATCTACTCAAGGTATCCATCCTCCAATGATGATCAGGTTAGAGGGAAGAAGAGCTCGAGCTACTTATAAAGCAGCGTAGAAGTGTCATTCAACAAATGAAGTGCCCACATTGGCTTTAAAGGTAGCCACACTGTTATACAGAGTTTATACCACTTCTTCTAGATTTTTCCTCCTCTTTCAAAGCAATCCTCACAAGGCACGACACATGGACTCGAGTCTCTCCAGATTGTACGTATGCTAGATCCATTCTCTATCTACCTACGCTTAGCCACGATTGCCTCAGTTCTGGTCAGGGTTTCGTTCAGAACGACTGCACCTTTAGCTACAGTGGTCAGCTCCTCTTTCTTCTAGTTTGACCTCCTCTAAGAGAGTAGTTTCCCTATCCAAAACACCTACTTCTAGATCACTTGGAGGCTCACATGCCACTTGCATATCCACCTCAGTTGTAGCCTTTATTTGAGCAGAGCCAACAGGGATATCTTCCACCTTTGCTATACCAGCATGAACCACCACCCTCATTATGGTTAGGTCAACCTGGGTATCTCTCTCTTTAACTAGACTAGTCTGAATTTCCCCCTTATTGGTAGTTCCAGTCTGGTCCAATACCTCCTTAGCAGGTCCATATGGAGAAGTAAGATGATTTAAAGCTCCCTATTTGGATTGATCCTCTACTGTAACATGGGAGTTCGATCCAGAGTATGCTTCAACAACCCAATACTTGCCAGTTACAGTTGGAGCATACACATCCATCTCAACAACTTTCTTCTTGATCCATTCCCTTTTCCTTCCATCAATTACACTTAAAGGGAGAGGTAGAGCCTGATCCACCTGGTAGGTTATAAGGAAATAGCCATCCTCATTGACTTGCACGAGCTCGGTCTTAACAACATCAGCTTGCTCCCGAAGATTATCACACTAATGGCTCTTTTCCATTTGTACTGGGTCATTCAATGCCCCAGTGAGCTATCGATGTCCCGATCCGTTCAGTGAATACCCAGAGGTCCCGATTCGCTCACAGTGGGGTCTTGAGCTCCATTATAATTATTGAAGATTCTTATCTACCCCAAACATTCCTCTAAACCAGATACATCACTTGAGGACTAGGAGCTAATTATTCTCTCTAGTACCCCTGTAAAAGGAGCGGTGACCCCAACATGGGATGATTTCTCCTAGTGACCGGTTCATAATGACAAATGCCTTTTAGGGAAGGTCAATCTACCATCTACACCCATAACTCAGATCGTTTCAAGAGATTCTACTAGTGAAAAAGCTCCTAGAGCGAGGCTGGTTACCAACTGGTATCACCTTGCATTGATACAACCTCGTATTGGTAACACCATGAGTTTGTATCTCCTTTGATTTCCATCCCCGTGATAGTTCTCTTGTAATCACCATTTTCCTATGATCGAGATACCCTAAATCGGATTAAATCCCTCTAGGAGGATCACCATTACTAGGAGAGCTACACAGTACTCTTGATGCCCTGGATAGGAATAATCCCTCTAATAGGATCGCCATGGTATTTCGATAATGATCGCCTCGAGACCAGGGATTAGTTGGGGAAGCCCCTCACTACCCATAATGCCTTAGCCAGGCACCACCCCCCACTAGGAAGGGTTTAAGTGTAAAAGAATAATTGATGTCTAGATCTCGAGACCAGGATAGCTAGCTAGCATTCCTGATGCCTTGGTCGGGCTACCAACCCTAAGAAGGGTCTGAGTGTAAGAGCATAGTTACCGTCCAGATCTCAAGACAAGATAGCTAGCTAGCATTCCTAATGCCTTGGTCAGGCTACCACCCCTTAAAAGGGTCTGAGTATAAGAGCATAATTGCCATCCAAATCTCGAGACCAGGATAGCTAGCCAACATTCGTGATGCCTTGGTCGGGCTACCACCTCTAAGATGGATCTGAGTATAAGAGCATAGTTGCCTGCTAGATCACGAGACCAAGATAACCAAATGGTCATACTACTACCTTGGCCAGGCCAACCCCATTAGGTAGGATCTGGATGGCATAGTTTCCTACCAGGATCATTTCGCCAGTTCACCTAAGTAATGTGATTCCTGGAAAAGGAACGCTAGGTACCCAGACTAGCCATAGAAGTTTCATCCCACATGATCGAACAGTACGGTTTGTCATATATTACCTCTCTTACTTATCAAATTTTACACTGACTAGAGAGTGGGAAATTCCCCCAAGGGAATATCCCCATCGGTGGTCCCCTACCGCTCAATAATTTTACAAGTCTGGATTCACCTACATTTCGCTCATGTATAAAGACCTGGTGTAAAAGTGGCCCTAGTTGCCTACCAAGATCTTTTTGCCTAAATGCCAGGATTCCTAAAGCAGGAATGCTTGTACCATGATTCGTCTGAGCCAAGCATACTGAGAACGATTTTAATTTCAAGTAATTGTAAGAAGAGATAAGAAAATTCTTCAAGTGTTACATATCCTGACTCTAACCTCAATTATGTACCGGTGTTAAAGTCAGGGGGACTTCTGTTAATAGACAAATATGGCTAGGGACCAAAGAAAAACTTTTCCACTTCCCAGCCTTCAAGCAAGGGTCCAAGTTCGGGCTTATATCAAGGTCCCCAAGGTCGAGCTACCACGTGATCCTACAGGAGCAATGCAAGGCCGCCTATACCATTTGAGTGGCTTGCACGCATCCAGGCTCGCCAAATAAAGCCCGATGTGACCACTTCATGCTCCCTATGCCAGTATAGAAGCTGAAGTTAGGTCGACGTGGAAGGACCTGGGTTCTCTGAGGCTGAGGTATCTCGTGACACTTTTCTAGAGCATACTACCATCTCTACTATCACCAAAAGACCTTCAGGGTATCAAACTTGTCCTGCAAATGCCTTCCTGCCTCATTAAGGTATAGTCTCAACCTGCCCGAGCAGAAAAGGAAGAAGCCCGTAAAGTCCCATCATCACCTAAAAGTGCCAACATGATTAGGGTAAGGTCCATTGTAAATCCTGACATGGTTAAATCAAGTCTCTAGTAGCAAGAGCAGTACTTGAGCGTACCTCGACACTAGATAGGCCAAGAGTTACCCCAGGTAAACTGCATATGCCAAAGTGACATACGAAACCAGAGTTCTCCTCCAAACAGCATAGAAAGAGAGGGTTGACTTTCATGACATTTACGATACCATTAATGAGTTCAAACCGTAATAATGGAAGAGGTCAACCCTATTAATAAGGTAAAATCATATTATTGGAGGTAGTCAACCCTATTAATGAAGGTTGGAGATAATCAACGATATTAAGTCAGTCAACTCCTTAATAACGCCATTAATAAGTCAACTCAATCATTACCTTACAAGATTACGAATTGATTAGCTAAATTAATGGAGTGGGAAACAAGAAAGAGTCCAAAAAGGAAACAAACACATCTTCTCCAAGATATTAGCTACAAGCCAGTCTACTATATTAAATAAAGAATTGTGTTCAATAAGGAAAGAAGAACAATTCAAGAATCCTAGATATGCACGTCAAGGTAGTTACACCATGTATAAATACACCTGTAATAGCATCGACTACAGATCTCATATCTCATATATCATATCTAACATCTTATCTCTAATCCCAAAATCGACCGGTCCGAGGCAAGCCTACATATTTTGTATAAGTTCTCCCGATATCATCATTGTATGTGTACCTTTACCAGGAACGTACCGGTATCGGTTAACACTCGATCACTATTGTAAGCTCTCCGAAGCACCATGGTTGTATTATTTCTCCATTTGTTGTAAGCTACTAAGAGCACCGCTTGATATATATATACAAGGAAGGGTTTTTCTCCTTTCTCTGGATACTGCCTCGGGGTTTTTCAGCATGTGATCATTCATGATGCGTTTTCCCCTTGGTCAGTCCACCTCCCTCTACATAAGACTTGTATTTTTCCTATTTATCTCCTGTATTATACTTGTATGCATATGTGTGAGCTAGACTCCTACCCCGCTGGACCTAGCGCTCCTATCCACCTATATGCTTGCCAAGTGGCATGTCAAGATGGGGAGAAACCGCCCAGACCCATTTAAAGGGAGTCAAGAAGCTCTCTTGTACCCTCTCTGTAGGAGCGGACAAGAATCTGACACCGGAGCTAGATGAGCCATCCTCCTTACTCGTCATATAGGCCAGGGAACTACAAGAAGATACCAGGGTCCAGGAACGAGCTCTGGGTACCAGGATGGGTTTCAACCCTGAACGAAAGTACCTAAAGGTGGAGAATCGATACCGGATGGCCCAATCTTCTATGAATGCGTCTACATCAACCTGGAGAACCAATCCTACATCCTTGCTTACTATTTGGATCGAGAACACCTAGAGAGTTGACCAAATACCAGGACCAAGACTAGGATCGGGACCAGGGACTAGGATCATCCCCCCTTTTACACCAGTAAGGGAACCTCGAGCTCTCTGTATCTTCTCTATATGCGTGAAGCCCGACGGGCGAGATGACTTTTCTCCTACCTATCGCATCATCCTCATATATATTCACACGCATAAGCTAGGTACCGAAGGTACCAACCCCGACCAAGACCTTTGAGGTAGTGGTCTCGAGGGTGTTAACTGAAATTTCTTATCCCGAGCAAATTTTCGATTAACAGAAATAATTATTTTATTACTATTTTTTTATAGAAACAAATGGGTGAGCTTGTTTCAAATATCAGGATTTACGTCATGTTTCAACAACAAAAGGAGACAAATACATCTGGAGCTTCCTAGTTTATAACTTTTTTATGTTGTTTGATAGTTTACGTCTTTATAGCTTAGGACATAAGCTAATTTCACTCATAATTTTGTAGACAATTCTTTATATTGTTTCAACAAAAAAAGAACATCTATCTTGTTTTATTGTTATTTTTTATTTTTAATATTATAATTGGCATATATATATATATATATATATATATATATATATATATATATATATGTATGTATGTATATTTGTATTCAATAAATTTGTTTATTTTCCGATTTATAAAAACAAAATTTTCAGAAGCTCCATTATAAATTGAGAATAGTGACCAATTTTCATATGGTTATTTGTCACTAGATTTGTTTACAATTACAAAATTTTCAAATGAGTAATTGTCACTAGATTTGCCTAAAGTGACACAATTTTCAAACGGTTAATTGTCACTAAATTTGCTTATAGTGACAAAATATTCAAACGGTTAATTGTCACTAAGTTTGCATACAGTGACAAAATATTCAAACGGTTTATTGTCACTAAGTTTGTTTATTGTGACAAAAGATTCAAACAGTTAATTGTCACTAAGTTTATGTACGGTGATAAAATATTCAAACAGTTAATTGTCACTAGGTTTATATACAGTGACAAAAATTATATTTCCTCACTCGTTGGGGTCTAATAAAAATCTGTCACTAAAAGTCATGGTTTATGACAACTACAAATAATTGTCACTAACTATAGTGACAATTATATTATAAGTGTCAAATACTTTTAGTGACGGAGGTAAAAGTGATGAATTGTTAGTGACATTTGTTTTGTCACAATTTTGATATTGTGACAAATTTTCCACTTATTGTGCACATATTTTTGTCACTATATATCATTTTTGTTTTAATGGTCATGAAGTCTATTATACCCTTCTAATTATATATTTTCCATTAAGTGTCATTGATTTTTTATTGGAGAAGGAGAGCGCTCTTATTCGTTCAAGCCCCGAATCAACCCTTATGAGAACCACTTCTCCACTTCTCACAAGAATGAGTAGATTCCACTATTGTGTATAAACCTTCCCAACTATAAGCCAAACTGTGATATCAAGGTATGAAGCTATTGATGGGGAATGCTACTCTGATCTCACCCACAGTAAATCAAAAACTACGATATAACCTAAAGGAGTCAGTAAGACACTCATGATTAAGATCACCTAAATATAACCATTAGTTGTCGATATATATGAATCTTCCCATGTAACGGATATTGGTGAGAGATTCGTATAGATCGTGATCCAATCCTATATTATCACATCATATAAGGTGCCTCCATTATTATATCACCATATGAGTAGTTTAGAATAAGACTAATGTACATTGTAGAATGAACCGTATCTTTAGATTAACCACAAATAAAGTACCTAACTTTATCTGCTCTCTACGAACTCTTTAGATTGGAACTCTTTAGATTGAAACTCTTAAACGGAATTCCTCTGTATATGACACTTATATACTCAGTTTGAGATTACATCTGGCATTCTTGGATGTTAAGCATATATAACATAAAAGTATGAGACATATGAATTGAATGAAAATATTACTTCTTTTATTTATAATTTATCATCATTTACAAAATACATGCTTTAGGGAAAAAATTCCAACAATCTCCCACTTTCACTAAAGCATGTGTGACATATCTTCTAATTCGAGACCCTCTAGGTGACCTTCAAACACTTTGACTGTTAAGGTCTTCATTAATAGATCAGCATGACTGTCCTGTAAAGCTATATTGGTCACGAAAACATCTCATGTCTGCACTATCTCCCAGATGAGATGACATTTCCTCTCTCTATATGAATCCCTCTTTTATGGTTTCTTGGTTCTTTGGAATTAGCCATAACACCACTATTATCACAACAAAGTGTGACGGGCTTATCGAGATCTAGAACAACCTCCAAATCACTTAAGCTTGCGGAACTATACAACCTCTTAATCTGTTTTACAAGTGGCTACATATTCGGCTTTCGTGGTGAAATCAGTAATACACGATTGCTTGGTACTCCTTCATACTATAGCTCCACCATCAAGAGTGAATACTGACCCATATATAGATTTTCTAGAATCCCTATCGGACAAAAAGTCAGAATCTGTATATCCTAATAAGATCAAATCATGTCCTTAATATACTAGCATATAGTTTCTCATTCTCCAAAGATACTTGAGAATAGTCTTTACTACAACCCAATGATCTAATCCTGAGTTAGACTGAAACTTGCTAGCTACTCCCACTGCAAAGCAGATGTCCTGTCTTGTGTATAACATAGCATACATGAGACTACCTACTACTGATGCATGAGGAATTTCTCATATCCTCAACCTCTTGAGTTGTCTTAAAAGACTGTTCTTTAGACATGTAAACTCCATGCTTGGAAGGTAAATAATCTTTCTTAGAGTTATGCATCGAGAATCATACAGGAATCTTATCGATATACGGTGCTTGAGACAATGCCAAGAATTTCTTCTTACGACCCCTTATTAATTGGATCCCAAGAACATAACTAACTTCCCCCAAATCTTTCATTTGCAATTGGCTTGCCAACTAGCCTTTTTACTTTTGATAACACCCCTATAACATTCTCAATGAGTAGGATATCATCTACCTATAGAATTAAGAAAACCATCTTCTTATCAATGATCTGCTTGTAAACATAAGGTTCATTAACGTTTTGCTCAATGCCGTAGGTTTTGATTACATTATCAAACCTGATGTTCTAAGATCTAGATGTTTGCTTCAGTTCGTAAATGGACCTCTGTACCTTGAAAACTTTTTGCTCTTGATCTTAGGACATGAATCCCTCTGGTTGCACCATATAGATGCTTTCATCAAGATCGCCATTCAAAAAAGCAATCTTTTCATCCATTTGCCAAATTTCATAATTGAAATAGGTAGTAATGGAAAAGAGAATCCTGATTGATTTAAACATAACCACTAACAAGAACGTTTCTTCATAATTGACCCCTTCCTTTGGGGTATAACCCTTTTACCACTAGCCTTACTTTGAAGGTCTCTACCTTCATGTCTACTTCTTTATTTCTCTTGTAGATCCACTTACATCTAATGGGTTTTATCCTATCTGGTAAGTCTACAAGTTCCCAGACTGAGTTGGAGTACATAGACTCCATCTCGAGATTCATGGCTTTAAGGCATCCCTCTTTGTCACAATCTTCCATTGCATGTTTAAATGATAATGGATTATCCTCACTTTCATCGAAGACGACAACATATACCTCCTCAATACTAGTAATCAGGTTGTTGTACAACCCTCCCACTACGCTTAGGTGGTAATGTGCTTTGACTAGGAACCGTCGAACTCTCAGACGTAGGTGGAACAACAACTCTTGTTGATTGTGCACTGGTCGTACCAGGATCTAACTCATGTAATACAACATTACTTCGAGGTTTATGATCATTAATATAGTTATCGTAAAGAAACGTTGTATTTGTCGATACAAACACTTTGTTCTCTTCAGAACTATAGAATATCCACCTCTAGTCTTTTTGGAATAACCTATAAAGAAGTAGACCATAGATTTAGGGTCTAGCTTTCCAATTCTGTTCTTCAGTACATGTATTGAACACCCCTCTATAAGAAAATATCACAAATTAACTTTAAAACCATTCCACAACTCTAAAGAAGTCTTAGGAACATATTTGGATGAGACTTCATTCAAAATATAGGCTACTGTTTGTAGTGCATATCCCCAAAAAAAAGTTTGGTAATGGTGAGAAACTAATCATGGATCTTACCATTTCCATCAAGGTTCTGTTTCTCCTCTTCGCAACACCATTTTGTTGTGGTGTTTTAGGAGCTGTGTGTTGGGATACAATCTCATGCTCAACCAAGTAGTCTAAAAACTCTTGGACAGGATACTCACCTCCACGATCAGATCGTAGAGCCTTGATTGTCTTGCCTAATTGGTTCTTAACTTCAGCTCGGAATTATTTGAACTTTCAAAAGTTTTCAACTTTCATTGCATTAGGTAAACATACCTGTATCATGAGTAGTCATCTATAATGGTGACATAATACTTATAATCATCTTTTGCTTTAACATTCTTTAGTCTGCAGACGTCTGAATGTATAAGCTCTAGTGATTCCATAGCTTTAACCTTTTTCTAGTAAAAGGTCTCTTGGTTATTTTACATTCTAAACAGGATTCCCAGACAGGTAAGGTGTCAACCTTTAACTGATGTAAAGGTCCACTTTTTACTAGTCTGTCCATCCCGTTAAGGTTGATATAGCCAAGTATTAGATGCCATAGATACGTTTCATTACCATGAGAAACTTTTTGTCATTTTGTTTTAGGTTTTCCAACTTTAAACATTGCACCATTAAGCAGTGTTGTATGTATTAACGACCTTAATACATACAAGTTGTTTTCAATTAAACCTTAACATATACTTAATCCATTTCTAGAAACAATAACAGATGTATCATTCAAAGAAATAGAATAAAATTGTTCCAACAACTTAGACATAGAAATAAGGTTTCTAGTAAATCCAAGAAAAAAATAAACATTGTTCAAACGATAAAACAACTATTAAATTGGAGTCTAACTACTCTTACTACTCTTGCTGACACGATGTCCCTCAATCCAACACACATCGAGAAGGCCCCATTCTCTAGCTTTGTCTAAGATTTAATCTACTTCAAAGAAGAACAAACATGGTTTGTAGCCACTGAATCTACTATCCAAGGTGAGGAATCATCTTCCACTAAACATGATTCAATAACAAGTAAATCATATTTACTTTTCACCTTTTTCTTCTTAGCGACCTCCTCAAGGTACTGCGGGGAGTTTCTTTTCCAGTGACTGACTTTATCGTAATAGAAACACTTCCCTTTTGCTTTATATGTCAGGTGCTATTTTTCTTGCTTTGGGTTGGTTTCTTCTTAGCTTTGTTTTAGCCATGCCAACAAACCTCTTTCTATTTTTTGACCGAGAAGAATAAGGTTTGATGACATTTGCCTCACCAGTCTTACCTTTGTTGTCCTTAGTCATGGACTCAAAGGTATTGAGCTCATTCAGCAACTGAGTCAGGCTAAACTTTATATTGTTCATCTTGTAGTTGCTCTTACACCAATCAAAATTCTTCGGAAGAGTCGTCAGTATGATGCTCACCTGGCTTGCCTCATCAATGGTCTCGCCATTGACCTTAGCTGTGTTAAAATGGGACATCATGCCTAGGACATCTTCTTGGACTGATGAACCCTCATTCATCCTAGCAATATTGCGGAACGAACATCTTTGTGACAATTTTGCTTAGATAACTACCTAAATATATGCTGCAATGACTCCTTGATTTTGAATGTTGTAGTCGTTGCCTCGTGCTTGGTGACAAGCACATTTTTCATGCTGGCTAACAGATATATTTAAGCCTTCTCATCAGGTGAAACCCATTTCTGGTGTTCCTCACGAACATTTCGTGTGGCATTAACAGCAGGCTCTGGAAGACATTCCTCCGTAAGCATAAATTTTAGGTATTTAGTTACCAGGATTGCGTTAATATTATTTTTTTCACTTGGTATAGTTTTCTCCGGTTAATTAATCATTATGGAGAATTTGTTCATCTCATACATTCATGACATGTAAATATTTGATATAAAATTAAACGTGATGCATGAACATGTTTAACAAACAATAAATAAATCCTAAAATTGTTACTAAGCCACGACAATCCAACATACCACAAGCAAGTGCCGCTCCAGGGTCGGTCAAGTACTTGCATGTTGGATCGAGACATTCTCAATCAAATGACATATTAGAATAACTCTTAATCATAAACCATTTGACCATCATTTATTTCGGCCAGGATCTTAATAAACTTATCTTATTAAATCCTTTATGAATGTGACCCACCATTTCAGATCTCATGAACTTAACTTGAGAATTTCTGCCTTAGGGTCAGTCAATCCCAAAATATATTCAGAAATCCTATCCGTAAGGAAGTCAACCTTGATATTGTCTCTCAAAGAAACCTTTTTTAGGGAGGATGAAAACAAAGCCGTCTCGTGGCCCCACTTGAATCTCATGATGTTGAACTAACGATGGAGACTGCCAGACATATCGTGATATATCCCTCTCCCATTCACTATTTTCCGGATAGGGTTTTCATTTATTAATGCACCTAGATTATACTCAGAATTAACGGCTAATGTGACTTAAAGTGTATAGGGCATTTTAGTAGAATCTCATTGTTTAAACTATTTATTCAACTATCATATTAGTTAACAATTAAAAACATCTTATTTATTAATCAAATTCTAATATATGTAAATCAATTTACTAAGACTAGAAATAATAATGTGATTTACCGAGTTTTAGCTATTAAAACTAAAACACATTTTTTAGTCCAATTATTATTAGGGACTTAATCAAATTAATCCTAATAATTGAAAGAGGACCTAACTAATCTAACTAATTAAACAATTTAATTAATAGACCAGTTATTAATAAGAATTATCAAGTTTTTACTCATAAAAACTAATCTCATTATTTAATAGCCAATTATGTGAATTGCTAATATTTTTATTAATCATATTAAAAATAAAATAAAACACATAATATAATTGGATATTATGCATATATGACATTTAATAAAAAAAACTGCATGTGTAGGCATTACTAATCTATATGGTCCGTGTATGCATGACAATGCTTAATTATCATATAATAAAAAGCATGCATGAATTGACCGAGTACGATGAGTTTATTTAACTTAAAAAAAACTAATTACAAAGAATTAATTCAAGGCATTCATTGGTCTTCTTGTAATACATCTTTTTTTCAAGTCTATCTGTAATATCTTCTACATCTTTGGGACCCAAAATCAAGTCCAACTTAATTTATTTTAAAGGATCCATCACATGGATTAAACCCCTAAAGCCCAAGTGTTACTTTAACACTTTTCGGAGACCCGGGATTTCCAAAATCAGCCCAAACATGTTTGCATACACACAACCGTAGTGCTTTCGAACGTGCAACCCTAGTTCATTACGTGTGTGGCCTCATTCACACACATGGGCCGCGTTGCTGCACTGCCGCTTGGGCAAAGTGGATCCTTGTGTTGTGCCAAACGCGTACGGCTGCTACACCATGCATAACAACTACACATCGTGCATGGACCTTGTTGTGCAACGCATATGCATGAACATGTTATGCAACACTGGCATATTGAAGTGCATGACAACACAATCAATTGCATGTTGCTTTTGAGTGACAATTGTAAACACAACAATTGTATGGTTCTTTTGCATGACAATTGCACATGTGTAACTACGCCCTTGCACAACAGGTCTGTGCAACTGCTGTGCTTTGTCTTTCGGATCATTTTTTTCATCGATTTACATCAATAAAAATAAAATAACAACATATAAAAAAAAACAATACAACCTGAAATTAATATTACATCAGAAAAATAATATTATATTTAATATCTAAAACCCTAAAACTCACCGTACCATACAATTAACGATCAATCGTGTTTTTTTTTTAAATTAAAACATCATACATTCGATAGATTGTGTCTACACATATATACATGCAATTAATCAAGAACAAAGAACAAAGAACCATTTATTTGAATATATCGTACTAGGGATCTGATACCAATTGGAAGCCCTAGAGTCACGCATCGGAAGGGATTTCAAAACTTTTTAGAAAATATATTTAAGCAACTCTATGAACCGTGTACGATATATAAGAATAAATAAAATGTAAGATTCAAAATCATGCCTACAAGCTAACTCATTTTGAAAATAAATTAAACCCGTGTGTCTAAATAACATAGAAGGGGTGAATAGGTTTTAACCAAATTAATCACCATCTTTTAGTTAGTCAAAATTAATCACACAAACAACCATTGTCATAGAAGCTGCGGAATTTAAAACATGACACAAGGAGTTGTTTTACGTGAGAAAACACTAATAGGGTACAAAAACTCACGGGCCTAATCGTCAATCGAACCCTCAAATCTACTATTTGTAAAAACGATTACAACCTAGATTGACCACATCGTACCTAAATGGTTATTAATCCGTTTTTGCTACCCGTAGGCCTTTAATAGTGATTTTAGTCCCTTGCTTGTATAATACTCACGGTACATACAAGACTTAACTCTCAAAAGAAGAAATATGCAACCTAATGTGAATATGAGAATATTTTAAATGGACAAATGCTAGGTCAGCACATTTAATACTTAACTAATAGTGGATGAATGATTCAAACAATCATAGATATCATGTTGCTATATGACATACATGTAACTTAGCTATTTTAAATAAATACAAACCTAGATGCAATAGCTATCACAATACAAAACCAAACAATCAACACAGAAAAATCTCAACTTGTAGATAAAAACTTAGTCTAGATGCAAACAAGTCATAAAAGATATTTCTAGTTAAGTAAGAACACTAGAATTAATGGAGATGGTGTTCTACTTACCAAGTAATGTGTGTTGACCCATGCTGAAACACATCCTAGAGGAAGCTAGATGATGCTTGATTCATGAATGAATTATGGGTGTTCGGATTTTGGTCAAGAAAAATGAATCTTGACTGTTTTTCTTGCAAGTCACTCTTGAGCTCTATAAGTGGAGTAAAAATGAAATCTGAAGCTCTAAAGAGGCTAAGAAGGGGAAAGAATATATATATATATATATATGAAGCCATATATCAAATGATGCCGTTTTGAACAAAGCCAACAAAATCCCGTCATTACCGTTATGTATACCACGACTCGGGCAAGTTGTCTAGACCATGGTAAGCACAACGGTGCACACACTAGAAAACATTACGGTTGAGACCGCTGGATAGAAACAGGCACACGCCGTGGTAAGGCAACAGAGACCTTTTAAAAAAGATGGCGGTAGGAACTGCTATGCAACCATATGCACCAGCCGCAATACCTTACGCGTGAAACCTATGAAACCATTTGTTGTTGGGACCACGGTTTAGATAGGTGCATAGCCAACGACCTGTACAACGGCTAAGAGAAAAAATCTCTTTTCCAGGCAATTAAAACACACAAGCCCAAATGAATGTTATGCAAGTGTGGAGTGTGATGAATGACATAAATGCATTAAGAGAAAGACATACAAATAACATGTAATCAATTAAAATTCAATGCACAATAAGTAGTAATGCATGCAAGTGAATGTGTGCAACTAATTCTCTTTCAAGTAAACTACCTTTCTTGAAGCACTTGATGTCTAATGGCATTGATGATGGGTATTCTTCAAATCCTAAGCTACTCTTTACAAGATTGGAATCCAATTGTGATTTTATCAATGAAATAAGCCAATTATAAAGTGAGGCACTTACAATCTCCCCATTTGGTTATTTCGTGACAAAACCACCACCCACAAAGCAACCTCACAAAAAAAAGAAGGAAATTTCTACAATACAATAAGGCTTATAATCTAGGTCTTGAACTTCTTCAAGTCATTCCAAGGCTTGTAGAAAATTCCAACCTACACACAACCAACAAGAAAGTACCTTCCAAGAACAAGTGTGTGTGAGGTGCTTACAATAACAACATTTGCCATAGCCTTAGCAAATTAAACCAATACAATCAAATAATGTAATCATGCAATGCAACATGAACCCCCTAAATGGTTACTTCAACTCCCCCAAAGAACAAACAACACTCCCCCTAAATATGATACCTAAGACCACAAAAATCCTCACAACCTTTCTCCCTATTTTTGTCAAGAGATAGGCAAATGGAGTCTCCCCTAGTAGGAAAGCATTGGCAATGAGAGCTTATAACAAAAAACATATGCATAATCTTATACGTAAATTTGTGCAACTTAATTAAGTAAGAGAGATTCAATGATTTTTATTTTACAAAAATTGTGTGAAAAGATGCTTGGCATGCAAGACATGTTGTATTCTAGATAAAAAAAAACATGGTATTTTGCAAAACAAACAACAAGGGTTTATAAAAGAATTCAAACCAATTTCACCATTTGTCATGGACTTAAGCAAGATATAGATTGTAAAAAAAAATCATTTTAAGGGGCAACTATATCAAACTTTAAAAGCAAAACAAGACATGGACGACTACCCTTTTTGATATTTCGGGTGAGAGAGACTTTGGATTGTAAAATCTTTTGAATGGAAACAAGATCCTTGTTGATTAAAATCTCAACATTGCTTTCACACACAATTTTTGCTTCAAAATTAAGCATTCAAGAGTTTTGTCATGCAAATCAATTCAAAGCTTGTCGTTGATAAGATCATCATCTCATGGAGATCAATCATAGGTCATTCAAAATGTACTTCCAAAGTACATTTCTAGTCAAAAAATGCATGTTTGATCATAAACAAGACATGGATTGCAAGTAAAGCAATGTTGCACACTTATTAAGAAAAATATATATATAAGCATATGTACAACCAATCATCTCAAGCAAATAATATAGACGCATAAAGATTATCAATGAGTACAATGCAATTTTATGCCAATTTGATCTCTTTGCTTGAGCTACCCATATGGGGTCAAGACAAACCATTTCAAGTCAAATGAAAAATCCGAATAGACTTATTAAGGTTACCAAATATAAGAGTGTCTAGGGGCTTTGTAAACAAGTCGCTAGTTGGTCATTAATCCCCACATGTTCTAATGCAATAGTTTTGCTCTCAACTAGCTCTCTAATGAAATGATGTCTAATTTCAATGTGCTTGGTCCTAGAATGTTGTATTGAAATGTTAATGGCAATCATATTGTCAGAAATTAAAGTGAGAGTACCTTGCTCTAAGCCATAATCGGCTAGCATTTGTTTCATCCAAAGCAATTGAGTGGGCAACGTATTCCACCTCGATCATGGATAGAGAAATTGAGTTATGCTTTTTGCTAAACCAATACACCAAAATGTTTCCAAAGAAAAAGCAATGGCCCGATGCACTCATCTTATCATCACAATTTCCCACCTTCGACATTACTAAATCCATAAAGACTTGGATTATTGTCAAATGAGTACCAAATCCCATGATTTGAGGTACCATTCACAAGCCGAAAGATCCTCTTTACCCTAACAAAGTGAGATTCTTTGGGATTAGCTTAGTACCTAGCACAAACACCCACACTAAAAAAAATATCGGGTCTACTTTTGGTCAACTAAGGTAAGCTACCTATAATGCCCCAGTATAAGCTTTGATCAACACTCTTACCACTGACATCTTTACTTATCTTCAAAGTAGTACTCATAGGTGTGTTACAATGTTTGACATTATCAAGGTCAAACTTCTTCACTAGGTTCTTTACATACTTAGCTTGGGATATGAAAATCCCATCATGCATTTGCTTAATTTGTAAACCTAAGAAGTAATTAAGTTCACCAAACATGCACATCTCAAATTCTTGAGACATAACCTCAAAACATTGTTGCACTTTTGACATGTTAGTGGAACTAAACACAATGTCATCAACATAGATTTGAGCTATGAAAAGCTCATCTGTGTTGCCCTTGATGAACAAGGTCTTGTCAACACTACATCTTGAGTAGCCATTGTCAATAAGATAGAGAGTGGGGCACTCATACCAAGCCTTTTGTGCTTGTTTCAACCCATAAAGAGCCTTTTTAGGCGATAGACATGATTGAGGTGGTGTGGATCCATAAACCCCTTAGGTTGCTCAACAAACACTTCCTCACGTAAGAAACAATTAAGAAATGCACTATTAACATCCATTTGGTGTAATTTGAACTTGTACACACATAAAATGGATAAAAGAAGCCTTATAGACTCAAGATAGGCAACGAGAGTAAAAATCCCCTTAAAGTCAATACCCTCAATTTGAGAGTAATCTTGTGATACAGGTCTAGCCTTGTTGCGCATATTGTTGCCATCTTTATTTGATTTGTTCCTAATCACCCATTTGGTGCCTATCACATTGGTATTCTTAGGTCTAGGAACTGGAGTTCAAACCCCATTTCTTTCAAATTGGTTTAGCTCTTCTTGCATTATTAAGAACCCAAAATTCATCATTCAAGGCCTCATCGACCTTCTTGGGTTTTATCTGAGAGGTGTAACAAGTATAGCTAATTGGATTAGTTATTTGAAGTCTAGTCCTAACATCCATATTCACATCTCTAAGAATATCATCCTTATTGTGGAGATGACTAACCCATGGAGCAGGTTCTTTAGAGCCCAAAAGTGGGTCTCTTTCAAGATGTTGATCATTTTCTTCAGTTTGCTTTGACATCACATCACTTGAAGTCTCACCACATTCCTTCAAATGAAGGTCATTATTCTCACAAACATCCTCCTCATGGTTAAAATTTTTGGGCCTACAATCATCAATAACAACATTTTATGATTCCATGACACTTCGAGTTTTTAAATTGAAAACTCTATAGGCTTTGTTATTGAGTGCATATCTAAGGAAAATTCCCAAATCACTCTTGGCATCAAACTTGCCAAGTTGATATCGGTCATTAAGAATATAACATTTGCTTCTAAATATGTGGAAGTAGCTAACATTGAGTTTTCTACCCATCCATAACTTATAGGATGTTTGTTTGATCCCGGGTCTAAGGAATATTTTTATTCCCTATATAACAAGTCGTGTTAACGGCTTTGGCCCAAAGACTCCTAGGAACCTCGTTGCTATGCAACATCACCCGAGCTATCTCTTGTAAGACCATAGTCTTCCTTTCTACAACTCCATTTTAATGAGGAGTTTTAGGGGCCGAGAATTCATAAGAAATACCTAGACTATTGCAAAAGCTCTCAAAGTTACTATTTTCAAACTATTTCCCATGATCAATTCTAATTCTCTTAATGCTCCTAATGTGAGAATTTTTCTCATTTTGAATTTTGACACATAGCATTTTGAATTTTTCAAAAGCCTCGGACTTCTCTCCAAGAAAGTAGGTCCAACAAGAATATACACTTTTCCACCTAAACTTTCGATTTTGATGGGACCCAAAAGGTCCATATGGAGGAGTTCCAAAGTGAAATTAACTTAAAAGCATGTGTCTTAACCTAAGGGTGAATAGGTTTTAACAAAATTAATCACCATCTTTTGAATAATCAAAATTAATCAAACAAACAATCAACGTCATAAAAAAGTGGAATTTAAAACAAGATACAATGAGTTGTTTTACGTGAGAAATCTCCAATAGAGTAAAAACTCACGGGCCTAATTATCAATCGAACCCTCAAATTCACTATTTGCAAAAACGATTACAACCTAGGTTGACCACATCACACCTAAACGGTTACTAATCCGCTTTTGCTACTCGCATGCCTTTAATAGTGATTTTAGGCTCTTGCTACATATAAGACTTAACTCTCAAAAGAAGAGATATGCAATCTAATGTGAATACGAGAATATTCTAAATGATCAAATGCTAGGTCAACACATTAAATGCTTATCTAATCATGGATGAATGATTCAAACAATCCTAGATATCATGTTTCTATATGACATACATATAACTTAACTATATGAAATAAATGCAAACCTAGATGCAATAGCTATCACAATACAAAATACAACAATCAACACAGAAAAATCTCAACTTGTAGATAAAAACTTAGCCTAGATGCAAATAAGTCATAAAAGAGATTTCTTGTTAAGTAAGAACACTAGAATGAATGTAGATGATGTTCTACTTACCAAGTCATGTATATTGATGAAGACCCATTCTAAAACACATCCTAGATGAAACTAGATGATGCTTGATTCAAAAATGAATGATAGGTGTTTGGGATTTGGTCAAGAAAAATTGAATCTTGATGGATTTTTTTTGCAAGTCACTCCTGAGCTCTATAAGTGGAGTAAAAATAATATCTGAAACTCAAAAAAGGCGAAGAAGGGGAAATGATCTATATACATGAAGCCCTAGATCAAATGACGTCGTTTTGAACAAAGCCAATAAAATCCAGTCATTACCGCTGTGTATACCAAGGCTCGAGCAAGTTGTCCAAACCGCGGTAAACGCAACAATGCCCTCACTGGACAACATCGTGGTTGAGACCGCTGGATAGGAACAGGCACACACCGCGGTAGGAACGACTGTGCAAGCATGTGCACCAGTTGCGGTACCCTACACGTGAAACCTCTGGAACTAACCGTTGTCGGGACCACAGTTTAGACAGGTGCATAACCAACGACCTGTACCGTTGTTAAGAGAAAAATTCTCTTTTCTAGGCAATTAAAACACACAAGCCTATATGAATGATGTGCAAGTTTTGAGTCAGATGAATGACATAAATGCATCAAGACGAAGGCATACAAATAACATGTAATCAAATAGAATTCAATGCATAATAAATAGTAATGCATGCAAGTGAGTGTGTGCAACTAATTCTCATCAATTAAGAGTATAGTCAAGTAATCTACCTTTCTTGAAGCAGTTAATGTCTAATGGCATTGATGATGGGTATTCTTCAAATCCTGAGCTACCCTTTCCAAGATTGGAACCCAATTGTGATTTTGTCAACGAAATAAGCCAATTATAAAATGACGCACTTACACCTTGGTTCTTTTTCTTCTTGATATTGTTCCGGTTTGTACTAGCGGATCTTCCTTGCTATCTTCTAGGTTTCGACAATTGGGTGTGGACACGTTACTGGCTTCATGAGGTTGTATGGAGGTTAAAGAAACAACACAAAAAAACTTTTGTATTTGTGTATATAGAATTCGGCCACTTGAATAATAAAGAACAAAAAATAAAAACCTTTTTATTTTATTTTTTTACATTGTTGGCCGCATTCCCTTTTTGTTTATTCTTTATTGTTTTTGTTGTGTTTCAACGTTTTTGTCTAGATTGCTAGTACTTGTTTTTTTTTTAATAATATATCTTTATATATTTTTTACAACAAGATCCTAATCCTTTTCCAAATATCTCTATATATTTTAAATAAAATAATTAGTATGTTAGTGTCCAAGTTAGTATGGGATTCTAAATCCCACATAACCCTAGTTCACTAAGACTTGACTACTTGACCTAGTTAAGAAATAAAATAATCTTATTATTTTATCCTTTGTCTAGTCATGGTTCGAACCTGTAACCTCCAATTAATAATTCTTAATTCTTAATATATTAATTAAATAATCACATCATTTAATTAATTTCCTGAATAAATATCTTGTTACTTTCGTAACATAATTAATTGGACCATCCAATTAATTAACCGTGACCCTTGTTATCATCAGCGTTCCGAGCTAGCAAGGGGACCTAATAGACCCACAGTCTTGAGCTCCAATAATCTTTAGGAAAATTAATTAAACTCTTTAATTAATATTTTATGATCATTAACCTCGGAGTTACTCCACTAAAAACCCGAGGTTGTACTCTCGTAACTGCAGATGTTTTTACACAAACAAAAATTTAGTGTCCATCGATATAACTATTACATATGGTATGATTCTCTACATGTAGTTCATAATTAGAGTTGGGTCATAAAGTCCGTTATACCCCTCTAATAATATCTTTTCCATTAAATACCATTGATTCTCTAATAAACAATTATATCCTTTATTCCTTTACGGAATAGGGAGAGCGCTCTTAATTGTTCAAGTCTCGAATCAACCCTTAAGGGAACTTATTCTCTACTTCTTGCAAGAAGGAGTAGATTTTACTATTGTGTACAGACCTTCCCAACCACAAGCCAAACCGTGATTCCAAGATACAGAGATATTGATCGGGAATGCTACTCCGATCTCACCCATAGTAAATCAAAAATCACGATCTAACCTAAAGGAGTCAGTAAGACACTTAGGATTAAGATCACCTATATACAACCATCAGTTGTCGATATATATGAATCTTCTTATGTAGGTGAGAGATTCATATAGATAGTGGCCCAATGCTATTTGAACACATCATATAAGGTGTCTTCATTCTCATATCACCATATAAATAGTCTAGGATAAGACCACCGTACAATATGGAATGGACCGCAACTGTAGATTAACCGTAAATAAAGTACCCAACTTTGTTTGCTCCCTACGGATTCTTTAGATTACATGTTTCAAACTGAATTCCTCTGTATAAGACACTCATATACTTATTTTGAGATTAAATGTGGCAATCTCGGATGTTAAGCATATATAATATAAAAGTATAAGACATATGAATTGAATGAAAATACTACTTCTTTTATTTATAATTTATCGTCATTTATAAAATACAAGCTTTAGGGTGAAAAACCCAACAAATACGTCTTTTGTTGTCTTGAATGGATATTTGGTGAGTTTTTTGTAGAGGTCGGATTCAAACCGGAGTCCTTTTTTAAAAGTGGAGATCGTGGTAGCTTGGTTACAGTGTGGGATCTACACTTTCTCCCTGTTGAATCATTCGATTTACACCCTTAGGTTCTTACTGTATCTCTGGGTTATGGTATACAGGTCGTCTGACTGTTATTCAAGCTTTTGTTTGCTTGTAAATTGCTCCACTAACGTATTTGTAAGCTGTGTAAAAAGAAGTAATAGAGTTATTAGGTAAGCTAGTGTACCATTGTAAAGCGGGACCGCCAAGGCTGGTCCTGAACGCTTTACATATGCATTCTTCTTTGAGGTCATGTGGGATCTCCACGGTAAATATACGCTACTTGCATTGCATTATATGGTCATCTGAATTTGTTGTGCCTTCAAACTGTTTCATATTTGGGAAGCTGAACTTTCTAGGCATCTCGATAAGTGCAATCACGTTAACAAAGAGCGAGTCCGCGAAGCTGTTACCATGTTTTTCTTGATAGTTGCTGGGACTCTTGGAATCCCTTGAATAAAGGCTTCCATTTCTTTAAACCTGAAAGAAAGTTCAAGGTAAGTAAAGACATGTAGACCCGAATTAGATTTTACCAAATATGGAGTCGATTGGAGTGACATGGGGATCCTAAAAGCGTTTTACTGCTACGGGCCACCATCCTGGTTCACTTCTCAGGGAGTTTCTTGTAGGATTGACATATTTAGTGGATCCACTTCGACATGAACTGTCTGGGTCGTGCCATATGGGTTGGACTCTTCATCAAGGTTCATTTATGGTCCTTGAGGATTTGCAATTGTCTAGGATTTGCGATTGTCTCAACTGGGTCGTTCAATCGATGTCTTACGTGGCATCGACCATTGGGATCGAGGGTGTCGGTGGTGCATTGATAGGTGCACCCTAGATTATGGCTCTTAACTCAATTACGAGTCTGGACTGTTGTATTTTCTGCCTCGAGCTCTCACAACTTTTCAGCATTGGTAGTCATTTGTGTAGTTAGTACGAAAAGCTGCACTTCGACGATCGGTATGTTTCCATCCCTTACATCTTAGAAGTTGTTTACTCGATTCAACTGGTTCGTTTGTGAAGCTACAATGGGCCCCATAGTGGCCTTCAAATTATAGATGGTCAATCTATAATTAATTTAAACTGGGTCTGGTTTTAGTTAGGCCCAAGCAACTTAGACTAACCTGTAAGTTCCTCAGTTTTTGATTGGCTCATTTTGTTGACAACCACATTTGGAGATTATTGTGTAAGGGTAGTTTAGGCTATCATTGCTCAAGACCCAGCTCAAGCTTTAGAAGGTAAATCACTTGCTTAACCTTTTCTGAAGAGTTTTTAGTGCACACACACACTCTCATACATGTCTTTGATTATCTTGCATGAATGCTTAATTACCTTAATTGTGTGTCTCTTTGCCATAAATCTTGCTTGGGTGTTTGTTGCATTTAGTTTGCCCTTAGAAGAGTTTTTTCCCCTTGACAGCGGCCAGGACCGCTCCCTGTACATTGCCTCCGCCACGGTATACACAGTGGTGTTCTCCAAGCGTTGCACACTTCTGCTACCACGGCCTGTGCACGTTGCATGCACAGCGGTCTCCCAAGCGGAGTTTCCTAGTGATGCACCGCTGGCTCTACCGCGGTCTGGACATTGCTTGTATCGCGGTCCAGACAGCGGAGATTCCCAGGTGATGCACCGCTCGTGATGCCGAGGTCTGGACACTTGCCTAGGCCATGGTATGCACAACGGTCATGAAGGAAATCAGTTGCCCTTTGTCTAAAACGATGTTGTTTCATGTAGGACTTCTTTATATATGTTCTCTTTTTCTTCCTTGCCTTCTTAGAGCTCAAATAACACATTTTTAGTGAGAGAGAGAACCTCCCTTAGAGAGAGAAAGCTTCAAGCTTTGTGTTTGACTCTTCAAACCCCAAACCCCAAACCCATCTTCATCTTGCATTCAAGTATCATTCCAAACATGGGTTTTCATTGACTGGTAAGTAGAACCACCATTATTGTTCATTTATTGTTCTAGCTTACCAAGACATGTCATTTATTGCATAAATTAGCATTTCTTCATATTAATTGCATATTTATTGAAGTTATGACATGTTTGGGGTTTGAATTGTGGTAGCTAGGGTTTGTGACTATTTTGCCCTTATAGCTAAATCTTTATGCTTTGTATTTAGATATTGTTTAGGACTCATTGATTGCATTTTTTATGATTGCATTTTATGACCATGCCATGCTTAATGACAACATATGTTGAAATGGCTTTGTTTGATAACTAGGATATATTGTTGCATAACTATATCTAGTTAAGTCTTTATGAACATTCATTTAGACATTGATATCTAGGAATTGTACTTAGTGACATTCTTAAATTCCTAGATAAGCATTTAGTGTTGCCTAGCATTACTTGCATGTTTGAATATTTTATCATATTCACTTAGGTTGTGTTTGACATTTCATTAAGGTTAAGTCTTGTGACTAAGTGGTTAGGGCACAAGCAAATAGATCAAGAATCACTATTAAGGCCAGTTGGGTAGAGTGATAGGGTTAGTAACTGGAAGGTGTGACGGGAGGTCAACATAGGTTGTAAACTTTCATTCAATAGTGGATTTGAGGATTTAGTGTGGCGCACATATCAGCCAGTGGTTTTTCCCATTTTGAGGGTTTCCACTTATACATCTTGTGTTATTTATATTTCCGCACCTTACACTTGATATTGTATGTTTGTTCTATTGGGTGAATTTTGAATATTGACTAATCAAGAAAAATTGGTAATTGACTTGATTTAAACCTATTCACCCCCCCTAGGTATAGACACACACGTTTTTAGGGAACTTTCAATTGGTATCAGAGCCGGTGCCTACATATACTTAGGTGATCCGTGCTCTGTGTGTGTCTTGCTTGTGCATTTGTGTTGTTGCATTGCATGTACATTGATATAACCCAAAACACCATGAGTGATTTTGATAGACTAGATGGTGCTTTGATCTCTGAACCACCAATGCTCACCAATGATAACTACTCCTCTTGGAAAGTGAGAATGGAAGTTTTTGTGTGTGACCTTGATGAGCATGTGTGGATATGTGTGGAAGAAGGGTATTTACCACCCACGGAGACACAAGAGAATGGGGCTTCTATGCCTAAGCCCAAGCCCAAGTCCAAGTGGACAGTTGACGAACTCGAGGCTACCGAATGGAACTCAAAGGGCCCCCGTGCCTTATATTGTACAGTAGGTGAGAGTCATGCAAAACTCATCCAAACAACTCAAGATGTTTGAGAAGCTTGGGAGATTCTAAGAGTCATCCATAAAGGTACTGTGAAAGAAGAACGCCAAAAAATTAGGTACCTCAAAGATCAAGCTTAAATGTTTTGATTGTAGTGGCTATGGGCACATTTCCACGGATTGTGAAAATTCAAAGAGCAAGAGTCAAAGAGGCAAATCAAAGGCCTACTCTTCTAGTAAAAGTGAAGAATGCTCTTCGAGTTCCAAGGGATGTGAAAGGAATCACATAGCCATGTATGCTTTACACGATGACAACTCTAAAGCGGCCACAATACACCCATCGCTCAAGGTCGACATTGAAGAAGATAGTTTAGATGATGATTGCCACGAGAGTAAAAGTGGTAGAAGCTTCGATGAAGAATGTTCAAGCTCCAAGAACTTGAGTGATTAAGAGTTTGGTTACGAAGACTTCATTAAAATTCTTCAAAGGTCTTTGAAGAAGAAAAATAAAGAAATCAAGAAGTTGAAGAAAAAAAATCTTCAACTAAGGACCAAGTTAGATGACTCCTTGAAGATGGACATAGTTGATGTGTCCAAATATGAGAAGGAGATTGATGATTGACATCAAAGGATGAAGGCAATGAAGGATGAACTTGCCAACAAAGATAATTCCTTGAAGATCATCAAGGAGAATGAGATGAGGTGCTTTGGAGAATTGAAGAAAGCCAAGGCCATGCAACCTCAAGCTCAAGGCAAAAAAAGAGCTTTACCTCCACAACATCCTAGGAGGAAGATTGATCTTGGAGAGACATCCAAGAATGGCCAAGTGAAAGGGCCAATAAAGAATGGAGCTAATCCTCAACAATCAAGATCTCCACCTCCAAGCTTTCCTCAACTAAGGAGGCAAGCCAAGAAAGCTCAACCAAGGAAGCAATCTTCTCCAACTCGACAACAAAGGAGAATAGAATCAATACCACACCAAAGGAAAGCTCAAAGACATGGGAAAGCACATTTGTCCTCACAAAAGAATGGTATGACCCCTTATTTTATCCCTTCATGTCATTTTTGTGGTGTTGATGGTCATATTAGACCAAATTGCTTCAAGTACATTAACATGCGTAGAACTAAGAGCATGATTGAAAGAAAAAGGGGTAGAGCCAATATGAATGTGCCTAGGAAAGCTATTGTTAATGATCCTAGGAGTAATATGATGATGTTGACCACTAGGAATGACAATGTGTCACCTAAGTGGATTAGAAAAGATGAGCCCACATGCCATTGTGCTAAGGTTTCACCCATAGGCTCAACTAGGTCAAATGGACTTGGTAAGTCTATAGGGACTCATATCCCCTCTTGACTTGTTTTGATTGACCCCATATGGGGAGCTCAAGCAAACAGAGCAAATTGGCAATGCATTGTGCTCATTGATAATAATTATGCTTCTTTATTAATTGCTTGAGATGATTAGTTGTACATATTTTTTTTAATAAGTGTGCAACTTTGCTTTACATGCAATCCATGTCTTATTTATGACCAAACATGCATTTTTGGAATTGGAGAATTGATTGGGAAGTACATTTTGAATGACCTAGAATAGATCTCCATGACATGTTGATTCTTTATATGACATGCTTTAAAGTAATATGCATGATGAAATTGTTGAATGCTCTAAAATGAATGCAAAAATGTGTGTGAAAGCAATTATGAGACTTCAATCAATAAGGATCTTGTATCCATTTCAAGGATTTTACAATCCAAAAGTCTCTCTCTCTTTACTTGTTGAACAAGGCTACTATCATAAGGGCATTCCACCCGGAAAAATCGAAAAGGGCACAATAGTCGCTCATGTCTTGTTTTGCTTGTAAAGTTTGATATATTTGTTCTTAAAATGAAGTTATTTTACAATCTATATCTTGCTTACTCCATGACAAAGGATGAAATTGGTTTGAATTCTCTTGGAAACCCTTGTCATTTTGCTTTGCCAAATACCATGTTTTGATCTTGAATACAACTTGTCTTGTATGCAAAGCATTCGTTCACACATTTTTTTTAATAAAACTCCTTGATTCTCTCCTTTTAATTAAGTTGCATAAATTTGGTTATATAATTATGCATATGTCTTGTGTCATAAGCTCTCCTTGCTAATGCCTTCTTAAGGGGATACTCATTTGTCTATCTCATGACTAAAAGGGGGAGTAGTATGGATTTAGGGGCAGTTGAGAGTTGCATATAAGGGGAGTTTGATTCATTGAGGGGGAGTTGACCTATTTAGAGGGAGCATTTGCATTTGCATTGTTAATGCATATTGCTTGTTTCTATTGTATTGTTTGCAAATTGCTCTTGTTTTTATGTCTTTGATCACCTCACATACACTTGTCTTGGAAAGTGTAGTTATTTTATTTTGTAGGGATGTAGATTCTACATGAGATGGATGACTTGAAGATCTAGTTATTAGGCATCTCTTTGTAATGTAGAAAAACTTTGTTGATCCCTGTCTTTTGTTTGTTTATTGGTGAGGATGAATTGTGAGTGGTTGTTTTATCACGAAATAGCCAAAGGGGGAGATTGTAAGTTCCTCAGTTTTTGATTGGCTAATTTCGTTGACAACCACATTTTGGGATTATTGTGTAAGGGTAGTTTAGGTCATCATTGCTCAAGACCCAGCTCAAGCTTTAGAAGGTAAATCACTTGCTTAACCTTTTCTGAAGAGTTTTTAGTGCACACACACACTCTCATGCATGTCTTTGACTATCTTGCATGAATGCTTAATTGCCTTAATTGTGTGTCTCTTTGCCATAAATCTTGCTTGGGTGTTTGTTGCATTTAGTTTGCCCTTGGAAGAGTTTTTTTCCCTTGACCGAGGCCGGGACCGCTCTCTATGCATTGCCTCCGCCACGGTATGCACAGTGGTGTTCTCCAGGCGTTGCACGCTGCTGCTACCGAGGCCTATGAACGTTGCATGCACAACAGTCTCCCAATCGGAGTTTCCCAGTGATGCACCGCTGGCTCTACCGCGGTCTGAACATTGCTTGTACCGCGGTCTAGACACCGGAGATTACCAGGTGATGCACCGCTCGCGATGTCGTGGTCTGGACACTTGCCTAGGCCGCGGTATGCACAGCGGTCATGACTGGAATCAATTGCCCTTTGTCCAAAACAATGTCGTTTCATGTAGGACTTCTTTATATATGTTCTCTTCTTCTTCCTTGCCTTCTTAGATCTCAAAGAACACATTTTTAGTGAGAGAGAGAAAGCTTCAAGCTTTGTGTTTGACTCTCCAAACCCCAAACACATCTTCATCTTGCATTCAAACATCATTTCGAGCATGGATTTTCATTTATTGGTAAGTATAACCACCATTGTTGTTCATTTATTGTTCTAGCTTACCAAGACATGTCATTTATTGCTTAAATTAGCATTTCTTCATATTAATTGCATATTTATTGAAGTTATGACATGTTTGAGGTTTGAATTGTGATAGCTAGGGTTTGTGACTATTTTGCCCTTATAGCTAAATCTTTATGCTTTGTATTTAGATATTGTTTAGGACTCATTGATTGCATTTTGATGATTGCATTTTATGACCATGCCATACTTATTGACAACATATGTTGAAATGGCTTTGTTTGATAACTAGGATATATTATTGCATAACTATATCTAGTTAAGTCTTTATGAACATTCATTTAGACATTGATATCTAGGAATTGTACTTAGTGACATTCTTAAATTCTTAGATAAGCATTTAGTGTTGCCTAGCATTACTTGCATGTTTGAATATTTTATCATATTCACTTAGGTTGTGTTTGACTCTTTATTGAGGTTAAGTCTTGTGACTAAGTGGTTAGGGCACAAGCAAATAGATCAAGAATCACTATTAAGGCCCGTTGGGTAGAGTGAAAGGGTTAGTAACTGGAAGGTGTGACGGGAGGTCAACCTAGGTTGTAAACTTTCATTCAATAGTGGATTTGATGATCTATTGTGGCGCACATATCAGCCCGTGGTTTTTTCCATTTGGAGGGTTTCCACATATACATCTTGTGTTATTTATATTTCTGCACCTTACACTTGATGTTGTATGTTTGTTCTATTGAGTGAATTTTGAATATTGACTAATCAAGAACCCCCCTCTAGACACACATTTTTAGGGAACTTTCATAACCTATGTCGAACCGAATAGTTGTACGTTCTTATACCTGCAAAAAAGAGATGAAAACTAACAAAAAAAAAAAGAAAGAATGTGGGGTCTATTATTAACCTTATTTGTACTTGGACTGAGCGAAAAGTTAAAGATGATTGTGGATTACCAACTGATGGATTCCGATGACCGGAGTTGTTAAATGATAAGAGTTTTGGCACGTGAAGGCTTGAGGGAGAGTGAAAGAATCAGAATCCTTTCTTCAGAATCCTTTCTTCATGAGAGGACGCTTGTATTTTTAGGAGTTTGAAAGCAGTTAAACTCGAATTCATTGAGTATCTGATCCTCGAAATATTGACCGGATTTCACGGGATACTCAATGACCAGTTCAAACTCCTCTTCTGTCAACAGCTTTGTCCGTTAAAACGACCAAGTCAAGCCAGAACTCTATTAAGGTCTCTTGGGTCGACCCAGATCAAGTGGGTTTGGACTGGATTTGATATGAGGTTAGTTAATGGGGCTTGAAAGTTGGATATATTGGCCATTTTTGGCTACCACAGTGATGAACCACAAATCAAGAAAGAAAATCATATTGGAGCTGGGCTGCATATTGGGCCTTTTGCAGGTTATTTGGAGATGCTATACATTTTGTAATGAATTGGACTCCAAAGGAGAATTTGCAGAAAAACTGGAAACTTGGCCCATGTCAAGTATCTCTTTGAAAAAGGCAACAGTTTTGGATGAACAATTAGTGCAATTTGGATGATGAACAAATGTATAAAATTGCAGTCACCACATCCTTTAAAATGATATTGAATAAGAGGAGAATATTTAGTATTGATAATTGTTTGATCTGTATTAAACAAGTTGGTATATGTAATTGAAATTTAAGAAAGTAAAAAAATTGAATTTATATTTAGCAAGTAATGATGGTGTCATTGGAAGTGCTTATCATTTACATTCCTTAAATTGACATTCGAATTGCCATTTTTAATGTCACCATTTTGATATATGATGACTGACCGCTGTTCTCAAAACTTCATTCTGAATGTATTATGATCTCATTACAAGAAATGGCATGCTGAAACGAACCCACTTTGTCTCCAAATTAAGTTCTTTCGACACGGAAGAATTTTTAACTATCAAATCACGGTGGTAGCTAAATTCACATCCCAAAAATAGCTACTACAACCAAATGAATGTCCTCTAGCAATGTCGATCATGCACAGCCATCTGTTTGGTAGCAAATGCCCTAAATGTTTGTCTTAAATTTGTGCCTTCGCCTGGGAAAAAGTTTATTTTCATGGGGCACTGAACTATATATATACCAACAATCCGGACGGAGTCAGAAATTCAATATAGGGGGCAGTATGAAAAAAAGTAATGGGGTCAAAGCCAAAAAAATTAATAAAATTTAATTTTTGAGGATATATTGATACTTATAAAAGTTATTAGTACACTTATTTTTATAAATATATCTATGTCTAAAATTTTAAAAATAAATATTACTATAAACATTTATTCTAATGTTAATGGTACCCTAATTGAAATAAATATATTCATTTTAATATATATAATTTATAAACACTCTTAAATTATTATCGCACCTAATTTATAAAAAAGTCATATTATTTTTAGAATCAAATCCTCTTTTAATGATATGGAAATTGTACAAAATGTCACCTTTTATTTGTTCTCTTGCGATGATGTGACCATATTAATAACTTATGTTTCAAAGGCACCTATTATGGTGAACTACCAAAATTGCCCTTAAAAGTTGTATTTGTGCTTTCATCTTCGGTTTCAGAAAGATAAGTTTATTTCTCTCTCCAAAAAAGTAGTGTGTTTTTCAAATCTGCAGGTAACTGATTTTTGTGATCTCCCTAATGTTTTGTCATACTTTTGCAAATGATTTAAGATGTATGCAACAAATGTATGAACATTTAGTCTCCAGAATGTACACTAGGTTTATTTTCTTACTTTCCGAAAATATAGGTTGAGCTTGTAGGTTTGTTATAAAAGCTCGAGCTTCTGTAAAAGCTCGAGCTTCTGTAAAAGCTCGGGGTTTTTAAAAAAAGCTCGGTCCGATCTTATAAGAGTGGTCTAAGCTTTTATAACAGCTGCGAGTTTTTATAAAAGATGCAAGCTTTTAAAAGCTCGATCCGAGCTGTTATAAAAACTCGGAGTTGTTATATAAAAGCTCGCAACTCTTATAAAAGCTCGAACATAAAAACGCTCGGACCGAGTTTTTATATAACTCCTCCGAGCTGTTATAAAAGCTCGGATCTAGCTTTTGTAAAAGCTCGGAGCAGTTATATAAAAACTCAGTCCGAGCTCTTTTACTATGCTTATCCGAGATATTATTGAATGGATCGAGATTTTATTTTGTTTTTTTTTTTAGATTTAAGTGTATTGGCTCGAGCTTGTACTTTGATTATCCTAGTATTTTTTGTTCCGAAGGAATTTTTTTAATTCCGACATTTGTTATTATTTTTGAGCTTTTTTATAACATTCATTTGGTTTTTTAATTGTTATTTGAAATTGAGTTTAGATATTGTTAATGTTAATAATGGTTTGTGATTTTGATTTTGACAAGAGAATGAATCGGGTGAGAATAATCATCTTTTACAACGGTCGATGAGAGCGGTTTTCGGATGGAAGTCAGGTTTTTAGGTGTTGATAATCAAGGAATGTATGTCTCAAAGAGTATAACTTACCAAGAGTTGGTGTCGATCGTGGAAACCATTGTGAAGTATGATGTCAACAAATATAGTGTTGATCTACTGTGTATATCAATGGTTCCTAGGACTACATGTCGCACGTTTATAAGAAACGACGATGATGTTCAGTTTATGTTGGGGGAAGATAGGGTGATCCCTCAAGTATGTGTCAGTCTAATTGAGAGGGTAACAGAAGGTGTCATTGGTGAAGAAATCTCTCCTCGTGATAACACCCAACAATTTCAATTTTCAGGCGGAAGCAACCAGTTGTTCATAGAAAGAAGTTGGAATAACGGTAAGGAAAACCTGTGTGGTGTCCCACCAGAAGTAGCCTACCACGGTGAATTAGTCAGTGGCCAATTCGACGATGCGTTTGGATGTCAAATTGAGATGAATGATGGGCAGTTGAACCACCATTATAATGACTTCTACAATGACATAAACAATGAGTAGAACAGTTAACCGAATGTTGGGCCGACACAACAGATGGATGATGAGAAAAATTTGCATCCGGTTGATAATGTAGCTAACAATGAGGATGAGGAAGAGAAAGAGGCTGTCGAACCGGAAAGACGTGCAACACGTGTACAAAGATTTACTTGCAGTGTGACAGAAATAGCTGGGACTTCCGAGGTCCGGCCTAATTTAACTCCATTTGATTCTGATAATGTCAGAACGTGGGTTATTCTAGGAGTACAATCATACTCGTTTGGTAATGGTGGAAACAGGAACTCAGTTGGAGAAGAACCTATAAGCATGATATATAAGGGGTAATTTTTTCCTACCAAAAAGGATTTGAAGAGACTCGTTAGGCATTTTACAATGCGGCAGAACTTTGAGTTGAAGGTGAAAAGGTAAAATAAGACAACGTTACATTTGGTTTGTTTGATGGACAATTGTACATGGAAATTAAGAACGGTTGGGAGAGATAAAGGGGCATACTTCCAAGTAAGAAGTTTTGTGAACGAACAAACATGTCCTTTGGAGGAGATTCACCGCCATCACCGACAAGCTAGTGCAGTCATAATTGGAGAAGTGGTTACACCTAGACTTCAATAATAAGATGGTCGACTAATGCGTCCGAAGGACATAATAGTCGACATGAAAACAATGTATGGCATCCAAATCTTGTACAGTAAGACACAACAAGCCCTGCAATATGCGTTGTCATAGACCTATGGAACACATGAGGAAACCTTCAAACTACTTCCATCATTTGGCTACGTGTTAGAGCAACAAAATCCAGAGACAATAACTGACTTACAGTACGACGAAGATGGTAGATTTCTCTATTTTTTGGGTGCCTCACTCTTAGGATTTCGGAGGTGTATGCATCCAGTTATTGCTGTAGATGGTGCCCATTTAAAGGGAAGATTCGGGGGTACAATGTTTGTTGCAACTGCACAAGATGGGAACGAACAGGTGTATCCAATTGCTTTTGGGTACGGTGACTTAGAAAACAACCTTTCATGGGATTGGTTTTTGAATTGCTTGAAGGGTGCCATAGGCCATATTGATGATCTGGTTTTCATTTCTGAACTGCATGCAAGCATTGAAGCTGGGATTTCTAAAGTTTTTCCTGATTGAACCCATACGATATATTTGCTGGCACTTTTCTAAAAATGTGAATAAGCGATTTCACAGAAAGGATGTAGCAGCCATAATGGATAAATCAGCTAGATCGTATACTGAGTTAAAATATAATCGCCATATGGAAGAGCTACGTAACCTGCACCAGAATGTATTCAATTATGTCATTGAAGTTGGTCCACACAAGTGGTCCCGCATACATTATCCAGAAAGAAGGTATAGGGTCATGACAACAAATGTTGCTGAATGTATAAACTCATGCCTCAAATTAGCACGGCAACTGCCCATGCTGACACTGGCAGAGTTCATAAGGAATATACTACAGAGGTGATTTCATGATTGCCATCGTATTGCACAGTCCATGTGTCATCATTTGACCGATGCAACACATCTTGTGATCCTCAAACGTGTTGAAAAGGAGCGAAACTTGGATTACACATATTTATGTGTGGACTTCTACAAGAGACAGACACTAATCGATGCGTACTCGGGTTCTATTATGCCTGTCGGCCATCCGTCTTCATGGATAGTCCCCACTGACATCGCCGATCGTGTGGCGTTATATCCATTGTCGAGGAGGCAAGCAGGACATCCCAGGGGAAGCCGGCATTCGTTGTCTTCGGAAAGGACAACCACTCAATCGTGTAAAAGATGTGGAGAATCAGGTCATAATGCTAGACGATGCCATAATCCACCTTTGATTAATGATGGTCCGAGCAAAATTGTTCCGCCAGAATACCGGTGCAAGTGTAACATCTGTCATTCAGTTGGACACAACAAACAGACGTGCCCTGATAATGAACCTGCCGTAGTATGACTGAGCACATTTGGAAAGAACCCATATTTATTAGTTGTAATTGCACGATGTGATAATGTTGCGTTATTATTTTAAGATTAAATAGGGATGATAATTTTTAGTTTCCTATTGAAAAACGGAATGTAAAATTTGTCAATGCTAGACGATGTCATAAAATATGCATAAATTACATAATTTAATGAATTAATATTATTACATCATTTACTGAATGAATATTATTACATAATTTAATGAATGAATATTATTACATAATTTAATACAACTCCACTACTGTACAACATTCATTCCTCGAATTTGTGGTTGGGAGTTACAAAACACCTCCATTGCCATCTTCTCTTGTATAGTGGGCATATCATCTTCTGTCCAATCGTACTGGATCCTGCCTGCCAGTATGTACTTTATCAGCCTCAACGTATGTGTTCCACAGTTACCGCTGCAATGCATGACATAGACACTCGTTACAAAGATAATATTTTTTATTGGATCGTGTGTACGTACTATTATATAATAATACATTTGTTGTTGTTGCGGCAGAGCTATTTTCGACAGTAGGCTCACCCCAAAAGCCCTATTCTCCCTCTTGAACTTCTCCTAACCAAGTGGCTTGTCGTCGTGAAACCCAAACTTATGCAACATGGAAGGGAGAAACCACCTGAGTGGCTGTACCTGGCGTTTCCTTATGCTGACGGGGACCTCCTGTGTGAAGAGGTCTAGGATTTGTATCATCCTGGTAATCAAGTCCATGCCGACCACAAGCCAATGTTGGCATCCAATGTTGCAAGGAATAAGAACTTGTACCAAGGAATAACACAACTTATGTTCACCACACATATGGGAGAAACAAAATATGGAAATCATTTTATAACACTTACCATATCAACCTCGTGCCAGGGCCGGGTTCCTACCAGGAGAAATCCAAGTACGGTCATAAGGTCTTTCGCAGTCCACCTGTACTGCAAGACCTTCCACCCCTGCGTCTTGACTTCACCATCATCACCGCTAGGCAATATTTTCTCCTACTGGTACTACAATAATGGTTGTGGACAAACAAATTGTCATTCATAAATAAGTACACACAAACCAACCAACACTTACAAAGAACTGAGTTCCTAGAATGTTTATCCTCTGGTTGTAAACATTGGGGTATGCTCGTTGACGCTTCCGTAAGATGGCTAGGTACACGTCCATATGCTGTAAAAAGATTTGGAAACATTGTTACAAATCAAGCGTAGAAAAATTCAAACCAGATAAATTTAGTTGTCTACCGAGTCAAACAACTCCATATAGTTCTCTTCGAATTTGTGGAACCAACCCACGTCTACTAGCTTCATGATATCAACATCGCGCTTGTATAAACCAATTTTTTGAATATCAGATAAATTAAATATATTAACGTTGGTGCAAAAATAAAGTAACACATTTGATACTTACAAACCCCCTGTTGAACTGTTCTCCTTATATGCTTTGTAGGCCTCCAACTGCCCAGCATCTACCAACGCTGTAGGATTGAATGTTGACTAGCTGCCACCCGTGCTTAAGTGCACGGGGGATACAGAGGACGCTGGGTGTGTCGGTGGGAGGAGGAAGGATCCCGTGGGATGAACTGGGTATGATGATGGGAGGAGGAGGAGGGATCCCGTGGGATGATACGGCTGTGACAGTGGGAGAAAAAGGGGTCTCATGCGGTGTAACTGCAGAGCCAATTCCGGTGGAAAAACCCTAAAACAGTGATTTTGTTCGGACGAAGTCTCATACACCTCCATAAGCAGGGGAAACTTAGGTGTACTGTCAATACGAGTCTCCTGGTCTCGGTCAGTGCCTCTAATGTCTATATCGGTACCCTATGTATCAGGTTCAGCCACCAGTGTATCGGGTACGGTACCATATGTCTTTGGTCCGATACCCTGCATACCACCTATGTCTCTGGCTGGGTCTGTCCTGTCAATAGGACTAAGTCTACCCACGAAGTCTCTGTATGATTCATCTCGATAATGGGACTGTGGGTCCTCTCGTCATGTCTGTGATGTCGATCCCCACAAAGCTTGTACTAAGTCCATCAGTTGTTGATGCTTCCTGTTTCATTCTTCATCACTTCTCCACAGATTATCCCGTAAAGCTAGGACTGAACCCTCCAATGCTTGGATTCTAAGCTCCAACCGGTCCTGAAAACAAGTACACAATGTCAATCATGCACACGTACATGCGTTTGAAACAAATAAATACAGAACAACAATTTTAACATACCTCGCGCACCCCTACATCGTCTCCTCGTGACTTATCTGTAGCAATGTTTCCCATCATCGTAAATCGTACGTGCTGCCGCCTCCGGGATCTCTCACGGGGCAACTCTGTGTCCATATGCATCTCTTCACTGACACGACGTTGTTCTACCTCTGGTATAACATCCTGGTCACTCGGACTCGCCCTCACTGAACCGGTATACCTTCTTGTCTGCCACCCAAAGGATCCTGTATCACCTCCGCTATGCCCGTATAATAGGGTTCACCCCTCTCAGCTTGGGTTGCCACCAATTCCGTCCTTGCAAACATCTGAAAACGTTGTTAAACCGTTGTGTAATTGAATTTAGCTATTAACATTAACAAGTTAGACACTTACATAATCTGTGAATATATTCAACAACCTATCCCCTCTCGATTGTATCTTTATCGCCCACTTCAGAATTCAGAAAGACATATCGGTAACCACCAGAGTCCCGAATTGGGTCCCAAGCTCGGGGATCACCTCGAAAGCAAAAATCTACAAATAAATATATGTTATTTCCAAATTCCGTATAGACGATTACAAACGTAAATAATTTTATTCATAAAACGCTTACCAAAAGGGCGTAAGATAAACAATAAATGTTGTTATACGCCTCTACCATATGTTTGTCACGTCCATTTGCTTGTTGGCGCCTCTGGATCCGCTCCCGTCGCCCGTCAAGCGCATGCTTGAATAAAATTATGGAATAACTGTACACGTGTGCACCCCACGGGAATGCATCAAAACCATCTAGATCATCCACCAACTGTAACTGCCAAACTGGAATTTTGACTCTCTCGTCCAACCTCATAAGTATCCAGTTCAACATATAGATGAGGTATAATTTCACACTATCGTATGCCTGCTGAAACTCACCTTGTCTCAGGATATCTCTCAACTCGAAGGACGAAATATCATCCTTACCACCAAAGTACCAGTTATGTAGGCCATTATCCACGCTAGTATAGCTGCTCGTATCCGGTACTACTCCAAACCTTAATCTGGTGATTAGGCAGAATTCTACCATGGAGAACCTCACCTCATGAGTGCCTAACAAAAATCACATCTCGTCTGAGGGCCCATCATGATTCATCTCCCGTAAAAGTAGCTGGTGGATAATACCACCCGAAAACTTCACCGGGCGGGGCATGGTCAACAAATGCCCAAAACATGACGCCCTTAACCGACGTCGGTCTTCCTCAGCCCATTCTACAGGGATCCGGTTAATGGCGTCGTCTATCTGGCCAAGGGCATCGAAATGGTCATGGCGAGTGACTTTGCGCTCGTACCACTCTTCCACTGGAGTTTTAAAAGACTCCCTCAACCCATTCGCCATATGAAATTAAACAACAACATAATTAATTTTTTGGCCCTGTGAAATCCTCAGAAATAACAAGCTCTAACCTTAACAAAAGCTCGGATCGAGCTTTTGTATAAAAGCTCCAAGCTTTTGTATAAAAGTTTCGAGATTTTGTACAAAAGCTCAGATCGAGGTTTTATAAAAGAGTCGAGCTTTTATATAAAACCTCGATCCGAGTTTTTGTATAAAAGCTTCGAGAATTTGTACAAAAGCTCGGAGCTTTTATAAGAGCTCGATCTGAGCTTTTATATAAAAGCTCGACGTTTTTATAAGAGCTCGGATCCAGCTTTTGTAAAAAAGCTTCGAGCTTTTATATAAAAGCTCGACGCTTTTATAAAAGCTCGGATCGAGCTTTTGTATAAGAGCTTCGAGCTTTTGTATAAAAGCTCTAAGATTTTATACAAATGCTCGAAGCTCGATTTCATCTTCCTCAACAACTTTTTTACAAATACAAAACCCTAACCTAACCCATTTTCATTCTCAGATCCATTTTCATTCTCAGATCCACAAATAAAACATAATCTAACATTTCATTCAACTAATCAATAACCAAAACGATACAAATTCTAGCTCAACTAACCTCGATCGATTGCAATATTCTGTTCAACTATCCAGATGACACTGGTTTCCAAGTTTCGGTACCGTCGCCTTGAACACGAAGCCGTCGATTCATTTTTTTTCTTTTTACTTTTTACTTTTTCTCTTTTTACTTTTTACTTTTTCTCTCTTTCTTTACAACGAAAGTGATGGCATGGGTATTTTGGTCTCCACACTTTAAATAGTGTCTTTTAAACATGATTTATTACTGTGGTGCTATTTACACAACAGCCCCCCAAAAAGGTGTTATTAACTTTTTGAACCCTTTAATAATGGTCCAATTTACTGATGGAAATATCTCAAATGTAGGAGTCTTATTAAAAAAAAATTGTGAAACCGTATATGGGGTCAAAAAAATTTCAATATGGAATTCTCTTGTTTATACAGTTATTTAAAAAAAAAAAACTTACCGATATTACGACTACTTATTTTTAAAAAAAAACCTTATGGATAACTACAACTATAGTTAAAAAATATATTTTTTGTTTATTGATAGAGTTTATAACTATACGTAAAAGAAAGATAAAAACAATATGATAATTATTTGATAATGAGAAAGTTTGATATTTTAAATAAAATTAGAGTTTATCATAAGTTTTTTATTTTTGAAAGGTATATTTTTTTTTATAAAATAATATAATTTAAGATATGGGTGTAATTAATATGTGTATATAGTATTTGGTTTATTTTTAAATAAAGTAATTTGTCCTTATTTGTAAATTTCTATTAGAATATTATTATAATTAAATTATTTAAAAAAATATGATTGTACGAATAAATTTTTTATGGGTATCAATATCGGCACTTAATTTTTTAATATGAACTTTAGAGATTTTTTTTTAGGATGGGGGTGGCATGGCTCCACCAGCCACCGTCTCTCTCTACACCTTAAAAACTATAGTTCAACTACCGCCAAACTATATCGGATGATGGTATTCTATTTTCTCTCTACTTTTTGAATGAATGTTGATAGCAATATGTTATTGCTGGTTAAGTTTTGTTAGAACTTGACGAGATTAGATTCTATAAACATAGTTTTGAATGCAATTCGCACTTAAAGGAAAAAGATCTTCTCACACTTTGTGATTCAAAGGTGGGATTAGATTTACAATACTATGACTTGAATGGTGAAGTTTTATTTTAAAATCTTCGACCATCAAAAAAATGTACGATTGTTCTCTATTTTCTCCTTTAAATATCAGCATGTTTGAACTTTGGTCTTGCTTGCTTTTCATCTTATTGACATACATGATTATTGATCATCGTTTTATTTGTGTTGTATAATATTACTGTCAAGTGTCAAGTGTCAAGTGTCGGTTTGGTTTTTGTTGGATGACAGGACAACGTGCTCATAAATTGGTCCTCCTTTTTTAACCCTGATTTAGCTGTGTTTGATGACATTCATTACTTGGTTTTTGAACCAATAATATAAATGATAGTTTATAAAAAGAAAAAAATTGTTATTTGTTGGAAAAAGTAGAAAAGTGACCATCAGATTGATCTTGGTTGGTGGAAAAAAAGATATTGGCTAGCCAAGTAATTACTAATTAGTAACTAGTAAAGGTTAAGGTGGTGATGACCCACTAGCTATTATCACAACCGGCTATTGCTTTGAACAACATAATTGAATGATAATTTATTTATTTATTTATTTATTTATTTATTTTATAAAAGAGGAAGAAACTACAGAACAGAGGAATCAGAAAACAAAAAGGCTAGGGTCGAGCCACAAATATCCTCTAGCGGAGGAGAATGCCGACGATGCTAGATTATATGTCAAGGCATTATCCGCTCTGGGAATGGTTTGGCACAAGATACCAAAATCAAGGAATAATGCCCTGATATCACTAACGATAAAATTGGCATCACCTAAAAAAAGTCTCTGAAGAGTTTAGGATAGAAGCCACATTGGAGGCATTCACTTCTACGATCTGGACAGGAATGTTGTAGAATTTTACAAGCAGAAGACCCTCACGTAGAGCAATGAACTCCCCAACCTCAGCAGTGAAAGAACTCAACCAGGTGGTGTTAGAAGAAGCCAGGATCACTTTGCCTTTGTCATCACGAATGGCAACACCAAGACCAACATACAGAATTTTTGCGAAAGGCGACATCAGAATTGATCTAGACAGTGACTTTCGAAGTAACCTGAAGAGTAGGGGAAAGCACACAGGGTGTCACGGAACTCAAACAACAGAGACATTGCCCATCCCACCAGCTGCTCGGGATTCTTACCTTCGTCTCTTCTGAAAGAAGAGTAGCGATTTCCCCAAAGAGCCCAAGAGGTGAGACGAAAAAGGGCAATTTCATCCGAGAGAAGAGACATAAGAAGACCTCAATAGTTGGGATTTCACAGAGGCTATCAAAGAAGCTATCAAAGCGGGAAGCACCCCACACTTTCTTGGCCTCGCCACACCAAAACAGAACATGGCCAGTAGTTTCCAACTCGGAACCGCACCTATCATACCGAGGGTGGGCCACCATTTTTCTTTTCCACAAGTTGGCCATGGAGGGAATAGCATTCAAACAGACTCTCAAGACAAAAAGTTCAATCTTGGGAGGCAAATGCAAGGACCACAAGAAATTCCACCATTTTCGGATCATCAGAGAGTTAGAAACCAAAACTTTAAGCTTTTCATTTAGAGCCAGGCGGTATCCACTCTTCACTGAGTACACATCATTCCTCTCGAAATGCCAAGAGAGGCAATCTTGGCCACCTTTCCAGCTAACAGAATAGCATCCCTATCAATAGGAAGCAAGAGAGATCAAGTTTATTCACGTCATAGCTCCGAAAGTTTATATTCTAGAGATCAGCACACGTAAATCAGAATCAGGAACTGAGGTAATTGTTTTGAAAGTGCTAGGTCTTAGGATCCACTGATCTTTGAAGACACAAATATTGTTGCCATCCACCACTTTCCATCTCAGGCCTTTAGAGAGCAGTGATCTCCCTTATAGTAAACTTCTCCATCTATAAGAGCATCCCGGCTTGGCCGAAGCAAAAAGGAAAGCATCTTTTTTACAGTATTTTGCATTGAGAATCTGTACAGCTAGGGAATCCGGGCAATTCAGAAGCCGCCAAATTTGTTTGGCTAAAAAGGCTTGGTGTAAAGGGATAAATTTTTGAATCCGAGACCCCCATGACTTTTTGGGAGGCAGATATTGTCCCAGCTAAACCAACTATTTTTTCTCTTACCATCTCTAGAGCCCCACCAGAATTTAGAGGTGATAACGCTCAAATTGTTACATAGGTCGACTGGAAGTTGGAAGATGCTTATGGTGTAGGTTGGAAATGCTTCGGCCACAATCTTGATGAGGATCTCATTTCCTCTAAAGGAGAATAGATTGCCCTTCCAGCCACGAAGTCTCTTTCAAACCCGTTCTTTAATATTATTGAAGGTAACCCATTTATTCCTGCCAACAAGGGTGGGAAGGCCAAGATTCCTATCTTAAGAGCTACCATCTGTAAGCCCAAAAAACAGTTGAATCTCTTTCTGTTGGAGATTTTTTGGATCGATGATCGCGGAATCGTCATGCCTAATATATACCTATAACTCATAGCAATTAATAATGTCAATAGTAGAAAAAATAAATGAGAAAAAATAAACCAATCACAACATAAGATATACGTGAAAATCCCAAATCGGATAAAAAACCACAGGCTGTCAGGACGATAGAGAAAATTCCACTATATGATAAATTGTTACAACCATATATTCTATTATTTTCTCTCACACCCAAATCTCAAATCATGCCCACAAGATCCTTACCAAAAACCCCACAATATCCCCTAGGTCTCCCTTGAATATCACCCACATATATCTTACTTGGTCCACTGATATTCCCTTAGATTTCTCCACGGATATTCCCACAGGTCTCTCACCCAGATCTCTCCACTACTCTCTGATGTTACATGGTGTTATTGACTCCACACAAAATAACCTAGATACAAGGTTCAATTTATACTAGTTACAGGGAGTTTAAAATAAGAGGAAATCCTACTCCTAAACGTACAAGAATTACTTGTTCCATATAAATACTATTTCCTATTTATGACAAGTTTTCTTGTTAGGGATAAATCCTTCTCCTTTAAGCACATGACTTTCCTATTCTTCATGAAGAAAAACTCTTTTCTTTTCCGATTAGCACAAGAACTTCCAGAAGAAAACATATTTCCTATTTTCCCGTGCAACATTCCTGATCTGGGCAAGATACATCGTTTCCGCGGTTTGGTCACGGTGTGCACCCCGCTTTCTATACAGCGAAAAGCCACTGTCAACCACCAATCTCTGTGTTGCGGTACATGCCTTTGCCTCCGTCGCAGTCTACACCGCTCCTGATCTCCTAGACACGACCACTCTCCGTGCCGCGGTCTGTGCGTCTGTCTGTACCGCGGTCTACGCCGCGGAACTCACCAGACTTCGTTTCTTTAGTTCTTCTTTGCCTTCAAACTCCCCTCAAACATCATCTTCAACTTCTAAACGTTATCTCACGTCTTCAAGAAGCTCCACATTAGTTGAGTCTTATTTAATTAACATTGGGTTAACTTGAGAATATGAGTCAAAACCTAACAATTCTCCCCTTTGACTTGAATTCTCAAGACCTTTGTCCACAACCACGATTCTCATCACCAAGAATCAACATACCCCACCACAAGGTATAACCACTTAGGAACGAACCATCTTAAGATTTTTTTTTCTTCCTTTTGCTTTGTATTCGTTGTTCCGGCACCATGTCGAAAATTACCTGTTGAAATTGTGGTGCAACTCCTCACGTCAAATTATCAGGGAGTTCATCAGCCATCGACATTCTTGTCCACCACACATCTTGCATCACTTTCTGACCAATGCTTTGTGCACAATTATAGACCACTAGCAGCAACATATCTTCTTCCATGGCTAGTGGGGAAAACTGCCAAAAGGATAAACCTGTCCTTACATCACCAAATCCTGTGAAAGACCTTTCGTCCTTGTATCACATACCTAGTGAAAGACTTGCTACCAGTACAAGGAGTGATTTGCCGGATAAGCCCCACACCATCACCAGAGACTTCGAGCTTTCAATTTTTTTTTAATATTCAATTTGTGCCTGTGTAACCCAGATTGGATCTCCATGACTTGTACCTGCCACCACAAGCCAAAAAAAAAAACTTCTCCTCCATCTCTATTTTTTATTTTCATCAAACCCACCGAGTTCGAAACCACTTTCAATACGTATCTCCTTTGCTAAACTATACTAGGCAACCATCATCATCATCTCAATACCACCAAGTCCTCCATACGATCTCCCGTAAAAAGTAAAAAAAAATGCCATCGCCAAACCATAGGCTTTGTAACAATTGTTGGAGATTTTCTGGATCGATGATCGCGGAATCGGCGTGCCTAATATATGCTCATAACTCATAGCAATTAATAACATCAATAGCAGAAAAAATAAATAAGGGAAAATAAACCAATCACAACATAAGATATACGTTAAAACCCCAAATCGGGTAAAAAACCACGGGCTATCAGGACGACAGAGAAAATTCCACTATATGATAAATTGTTACAACCATATATTCTAGGATTCTCTCTCACACTCAAACCCCAAACCACACCCACAAGATCCTTACCGAGAACCCCACAATATCCCCTAGGTCTCCCTTGAATATCACTCACGGATCTCTTATTTGATCCACTGATATTCCCTTAGATCCCTCCACGGATATTCCCACGGGTCTCTCACCCAGATCTCTCCACTACTCTCTGATGTTACTTGGTATTTATTGACTTAACACAAAATAACCTATATACAAAGTTCTATTTATACTAGTTACAGAGAGTTTAACATAAGAGGAAACCCTACTCCTAAACGTACAAGAATTACTTATTCAATATAAATGTTATTTCCTATTTATGACAAGTCTTCTTGTTAGGGATAAATCCTTTTCCTTCAAGCACAGGACTTTCCTATTCTTTATGAAGATAAACTCTTTCCTTTTCCGATTAGCACAAGAACTTCCAGAAGAAAACATATTTCCTATTTTCCCATGCAACATTTCTGATCTGGGCAAGATACATCGTTTCTGCGGTCTAGGTCACGGTGTATACTCCGCTTCCTATACCTTGAAAAGCCACCGTCAACCACCGCTCTCTGTGCTGCGGTACATGCCTTTGCCACCGCCGCGGTCTACACCGCGTCTAATCTCCTGGACACGACCGCTCTCCGTGCCGCAGTTTGTGCGCCTGTCCGTACCGTTGTCTATGCCGCAGAACCCACCAGACTTCGTTTCTTTAGTTCTTCTTTGTCTTCAAACTCCCCTCAAACACCATCTTCAAATCCAAACGTTATCCCACGTCTCTAGGAAGCACAACATCAGTTGAGTCTTATTTGGTTAACATTGGGTTCACTTGAGAATATGAGTCAAAACCTAACAATTTCTTGGTTCTGGGCACCACATTAGGGCTAAAGGTAATTTTGGACTTTTAGAGATTGATTTGTTCACCAGAGCCACGCTCGTAAATCTGAAGGATTCTCCGAATGTGGGCACAGCTCTCCTATCATCCGTGAAGTAGAGGTGGCTGACAAGAGGGCTTCTTCTTCAACATCATATGCCTAAATCCTTCTCTTTTCTCTCTGATTTCGAGATAAGGCTGAAAAGAGCTTCAGGACAGAGGAGAGAGATGTAGGGGAAAGAAGGCACCTCTGTCTTAAACCTCTAGAAGGTGCCACATTACAGGTTATATACCCATTAAGAAAGATAGAAAGACCCGAGGTTGAAATACATTCCATAATCAAATCAATCCACTTGCCCGGGAAATTCATCTTTATCATCACCATCCGGAGAAAGCCTCACTCAACCCTATCATAGGTTTTGTTCATGTCCAATTTTAGAGCCATCATACTTTTCTTACCGGTTTTCTTCTGCTGAGTGAAATGCAGGATTTCAAAAGAAACTAGAACATTGTCATATATCTACCTACCTGAGACAAAGGCTGACTGGAAAGGGGATATGATAGAGGGGAGGCATCTCTTTAACCTGTTGGCAAAGACCTCTGTAATTGTTTTATTGATGACACTGAACAGAGATATAGGGCGAAGGTCTTTATGAGAGGTGAGATGCTGCACTTTTGGAATCAAACCACAATGGTATTATTAAAATCTCCGACAAACAATCCACCATTCAAAATCCGCAAACAGATACTCCCCGCCAATCACATTCCAAAATTTCTAGAATAAAACAGCATGGAACCCCTCAGGACTTGAAGCTTTGGTAGGACCCAACTCAAAAATAGTAGACTTGATTTCCTCTGCAATGAAGGCTTCATTCAAACCAAAATTTTGCTCATCATTTAGAAAGCCCCTAATCCCCCCAGTAGCTTGACAAAGATCGTGAGGAGACGGGTTTGAGGTCTAGAAAATATTGGTAAAATACTCACCCAATACCCGAGCCATTCCAACATCATTCTCCTGAGTCTGAACCTCCTCATCGTTAAGTTTTGAGATGAGAATTTTCTTTTTTCTAGCCTTAGCTCTCGCATGAAAGAAGCTAGTGTTGCGATCCCTTATTGCCAGCCACTCAGTTCTGGACCTCTGCTTCCAGTAGATTTCCTCCTGATCAAGAAGACCTTCCACCTCTATTTCTAAAGTTGTAATAGATGGCATAATACTTGCTTCATCAGACCTCAAATACAACATCTCAATCATCTTAATTTTATCTTCAATAAGCTTGTGAATGACGCTAAATCGAACCTTGCTCCAATTTAATTGAACTTTGCACTCGGCTCCTTAGTTGTTAGGAAGTGCCTTTTATCTTTCAGTGTCTTTCATAACATTGCTGATATCTTTTTTCCTTAAGCCAAAAAGGTTCGAACTGGAAGCCACTGTTACCACTCTTGTGGATGGGATGATCCAAAGAGATAGTCAAAAGAAGAGGACGATGATCAAACGAGTTAAAGCCTAAATGATTCACCTGACATTGTGGGAAGCTATCCCTCCACCTCTTATCGGCCAAAACCTATCTAGTCTCTCTTGAATATTTTGAGCACCTTCTCTCTTGTTATTCTAAGGCATCCTATAACCAGAGATAACTAGATCGATGAGATCACAATCGTCCACCACTTGCCTAAACCACAGAATACATGAAACAGATTTAAAAGAGCCCCATACTTTCTCATGCATACTACGAATTTCATTAAAGTCTTCCCCACAAACCCACGGGAGGTTGTACACCGCCCTAAGACATCGTAAGTGTTAAGATTATGCTCAATAGTAAGTTGTAATATTGTATTTGACAATCTTTTCATATTAATAAACTGATTTCTAGTTTAAAAAATCTTATAGCATTTATATTTTAATTATTATAATTGTCAAAAGTAAATAATCATAAGGTCAAAAGACTATGAGAAAAGAAGAATTGTTTGTACATCTAGATATGTATGAGGTAGACACAATTATTTAGTTAGTCTTGAATAATATTCACAACTTAAGATAAAGGTTGTGTGTCTTTACCTTGTTAAAGTTGTAGATTTTTTTGCTAACATTTGAGTGGGATCAAATGTGTTATGATGAGTCTAAAATCATCAAAGTGTGGTGTCTTTAACAAAAGAATCTAGTGCACTAGGTGCATTGAATAGGATCATAGTGAAATACTTTATCCACAACCGTCTGTGGATAAAAGTTTTCACTTGAGGACAATCGGAAAGTCTATCTCAATTCTGAGATAAATGATAGACTTATGGTTACAAGTGTTATCATTTAAGCTATCAATGAGTACGACTATAGAGCATAGTCTATCATCGATAGTTTGGTGGTATACATTTTTTAATCGATAGAGGACTTCATTTATAGATATGGACATCGTGGCTCCATTTATTAAATGTGAGTAGAATATCATCATATGGATATTTTGAGGTATTGGATATTAAATCTTAATGCTAAGTTTTCAATAGTGTCTATTGAAATATGGCTTCTGGACAAGTAAAAATATCCAAGTTCAAAATGTGGTCATAAGAGTAAATATAGTAACTAAGGGAGCTATAAGTGATCTATGAACTCTTAGCGATTACTGGTATTCTTCACAAGGATACACTATCTTCAATAAGGTTGTCTAGGGTACATATGAGGAACATTAACATATTTTATCTTTATTTAAGAGTTTAATTTTAGTTCTTTAGTGGAAAGAACTAAAACTAATAGATCAAACATAAGTGAATCATTTGTTGATTGTGATTAGGTTATGTCTATTGGAGCTTAAATTTAGATAGCCCGCCAAGATCTCTGATCCACACGGACTTGTATAGATCACTTGATATATTCTACCGGACTGATTTTGGGTTCATTTAGAATTGTTTTTTTTTTTCAGAATCCAAAAGTTTTGGAGAGGTGCGCTCATGTGTGATCAAGACACACAGTAACTCTTCAAGTACCTGGAATGGGCGGCCAAGGATGTGGGAATCCTTAGGCAGCCCTAATAGGGAGCGATTAGCATTCCATTAATACATTAAGAATATAATTTACACATTTTAATTAAATGGACTGTTTAAATTATATTAATGTCTTAATTTAAGGTATGTAGACTTGTTTATTTTTTAGTAAGAATGGGTCTAGTTCACATGTGAACTTTTTATTAAAGTCCAATAGATTTAATAAAATGGAAAAACAACAAACTGCCCATATTACAGGCTTGGGCGGCAAGGCTAAGAATATTAGTCTAATATATTATTTTTATTTTATTATTTTATTAACTAGAAATTAATTAATTTAATAATTATTTAATTATTTAATTAAAAGTCAAAATCTTTTTCTAAATAGGAGAAAGTCTTATAGTGTTATACTACAGTTGGTAGAATGATAAGTATCAAAGACTTTATTTGATAAGTATCAACGACTTTTATTTATCTAGCAAAATTAGGAAGTCTTTGATATCTATCAAAACTCTAATTGACAACTGGTCAAATTAGAAAGTTTTTGATAAAGTTATAATTTAATTTATATTCAATAATTTGTTATTGAATAATACACTTACGAGTTGGGAAAAGGATTGAATCTGCAAGTTGATAGGAGTCTCGGTAAAATAGAAATCCTCTTTGTGTGAGGATTTTGGCCACCTATATATACACCTATCATGCAATTTGGCCAAGCCTTGGTTTTGGGTCTTGAGAGAATTTTTTTTTTATTTGATCATTTGCCTAAAAAATAAATCACCCAACTCAAAGAAATGTGTGAGAATTCGGCCAAGGGGAGAAGAAGAAAGGGAGCGTTTTATTTTTGATAGTGCACTAGTAGCTTTTATATCAAAAGGCTTTGTGCACAACATAGAATTGGGTTCACGCTAGTTTTTGATCACAAGATTAAGAATTCAAAAGTGACCAAACGTTCTTTGTTTTTCTTTAGGAGGATTATTGTGACTAATAAAAGGAAAAAGTTTTTGTTTTTCATCCTCAGGTACATAATTCAAATAAATGAAGCCTACACTCCTAGGTGATTCACGTTCGTGATTGGATTAGAATATCTTGTGGTTTTAATTCGACGCAACATCAATCGTCACGAGAAAAAGGTACGATACTTTTATTATATGTTGATTAATCAAGGGCTAAGGTATATTCTTTTAAAGGAAAATTTTTTTTGAAATATCCCAACCGATATTTTTCGCTTCCGCCACGTGTTTTCTCCTACAGCAAGAGCGCTCAAGAATTGTCCTATTGGCTAGGAATAGTATTACCATAAAAGCCAGAGAAACACCAAACAATACCATCCTCCATTTGAATTCTAGCATTGATATGCTCTATTGAGAAAGAGAGAACAGAAACCGATAAACTGTCACTCCAAAGGAGTAAGAGACCACCACTTCTACCCTTATAATCAACACCAAAATTGCCATCAAAACCAAGTTGTTGCCTAACCCACTAGCCCTGCTCCCAAGAATTTTGGTTTCAGACAGGAAAACAAGGCTGGGGAATGTTTCCTTAGCAGCCTTCGCAAGGCAATGAACACATGTGGATTTCCCATTCCCCATACGTTCCAGCTAAAGTCAATCATCGCTCCCAGTGGACCTAGAGATTTGAAAACAATGGAGGAAACTAAAAAAGATATAATGGCAAAGCATCTATAAAGGACACAATCAAAAGTTTGTGTGATTAGTTAAAAAAAAAAAAGTTTTCATGCGATGAGTGATCACAACCTTAACTTTTCCTACACAAGTATAGCAATCAAACCCAATTCTTCTTCTTATATATATATATATATATATATATATATATATATATATATATATATATATATATACCACAACTAGCAGGGGCAGAGTCAGAAATTCAATATTAGGGGCAGTATAAAAAAATGGTCAAAGTGCAAAAAATTAACAAAATTTATTTTTTTAGAATGCAGATATTGACATCTATAAAAGTTGTTAGTATACCCATTTTTATAAATAAACATGTCTAAAAATTTAAAAATAAATATTACTATAAGCATCCATCCTAATGTCAGTAGTACCCTAATTGAAATAAATATATTCATTTTAATACATATAATTTATAAACACTCTTATATTATTATCACACCTAATTTATATATAAAAAATCATATTATGTTTAAAATCAAATCCTCTTTTAATGATGGTCCAATTAACTTTTGGAATATCTTGAATGTATGAGCCTTATAAAAAAGAAAATGAGAAACCTTATATGGGGTCAAGAAATTTTCAATTTAGAATTCTCTTATGTATACAACTATTTAAAAAAAAAAAAACTTACTGATATTACGGTTATTTTTTTTTTAAAGAAAAACTTGTTGATATCTACCGCTATAGTTAAAATATATATTTTTTGTTTACTGATAGAATTTATAACTATACGTAAAAAAAAACAAAAACAATATCATAATCATGTGATGATGAGAAAGTTTGATACTTGAAATAAAATTAGAATTTAATTAGGATTTATCATAGGTCTTTTTTTAAGGTAAGCTTTTTTTTTATAAAGTAATATAATTGAAGATATGAATGTAATTAATGAGTGTATATAGTATTTGGTTTATTTTTAATTAAAGTAATTTGTCCTTATTTGTGAATTTATATTAGGATATTTTTATAATTAAATTTTTTAACAAAATATGACTATACTAATAAATTTTTTATGGATATCAATATCGACATCTAATTTTTTACTATGAACTTTAGAGATTTTTTTTTATGGGGTGGTATGGCTCCACCAGACACCATCTACCCATTGACAACTATAGTTTAATTACCACCAAACAACATTGGATAATGGTATTCTATTTTCTCTTTATTTTTTGATTGAATGTTGATGTCAATATGTCATTGCTTGTTAGTTTTACTAGATCTTGATGAGATTAGGTTTTAAAAGCATAGTTTTGAATGCAACTCTCATTTAAATGAGAAAGATCTTCCCACACTTTTGTGGGTTCGAAGGTGGGATAAAATTTACAATACTATAATTTAAATGTTGGGTTGTGAAGCCTGAATCCTATTCTGTTTAGGATTGGTTCTCTATTCTATTTGGGAGTGTTTTATTATTTTATTTAGGAAAGAATTCCTACTAGCTTTAGGCTAGACCTTATTATAAATACTCATGTAATTCTTCTATGTAGTGTGTACTGCATAGAGAGGAAAGAAAAGAATATGGAGACCGTAAGGAGAGAGATATTGCTTCACAATTGTAAACACCGATTTCATAGTGGAAGTTGAGTGCAGGTGCGCTCCGTGGACGTAAGCTTACGCTGAACCACGTTAAATATCATGCCTCTTTTATTTTCTTTTGGTTGTGTTTTTGTTTGTGTATATTCCCTAAGCCGATACACCAACAACAACTAGTATCAGAGCCTAGGTTTCAAGGCTTAAGGTGTACTAGGGTAGGATCCAGAGTTGAGAATTCTCCAGCACAAGGTTCCAGGAGTCAAGAACAGCAGCAGTGCCGCCGGAGCAGCCACCACCGGAACAGTAGCCGCCGGAGAAATCGCCACCGGCCACGAAGAGTGAGTTGTACCTCCCACACCATTAGGATCGAAAAGGGCCAATCTACAAGTTTCTCTTCTGGGTCGTCGTCAAAAGATCACCGAAAGTGGTCAAATCAGCCGACGAAGGTTGAAGATGAGTGGTTTCACCGCCCAATTGCCACCGACGTGTTGAGAAACACCACCCCCCCCCCCCCCCAAAAAAAAAAAGAAGCGGAAAGAGACGATATTTAAGATTGTCTTCTGGGTCATCATCAACCGAGCATCAGAAAGTCCTCAAATCAGTCGTCAAAGTGTTGAAGAGCTGAACGGTTATTGTATATTCTAGGTCGATCCGTCATGAATCTAAGAAAATTGACACCACCAGCAGACTCAGCGTGGTGAAATCTTCTAGATCCAGTATTTTTTACGTTGAAACGGAAAGTTTCAGATTTTGACCAGATTCTGTCCCGGTTTGATTTTTCGTTGACCAGTTTAAATTGCTTGTCGTTCGTGGTTTGAGTGGGAGCAATGGGGTCTGAGAAGGATACATACAAGATAGAGAAATTCAAAGGTATGAATTTCAACTTCTGGAAGATGCAGATGGAAGATTATCTGTACCAGAAAGATGTGCATTGGCCGATAAAAGATAGACCAAAGGATATGACCGAAGAAGATTAGGAAAAGAAACGGAAACCGAAGAACATGGATGATGATGATGATTTTGAACTCCTGGACCGAAAAGAATTGGGAATAATTCGTCTAAGTTTGACAAAGCAAGTCGCCTTCAACGTAAAAGATCAACAGACAACTAAAGATCAAATGGATACTTTATCATACCTATACAAACAGTCTTCTGCGGTAAGGAAAGTTAATCTTGTCAAGAAGTTATCAACTTTGAAGATGGCGGAGGGTCAGAACTTCAAAGATTTTCGGAATCAGTTCAAAGAAGTGAATGACGGGTTGTGTTCTTTGTCTATGGGTTTTGATGAAGAGTTCATGGCTACGTTTCTACTCACCCAAATGCCAGAAAGTTGGAAGACGACATGCCAATCGATTGCCAACTCATTTGGGAAAGAAAAATTGAATCTTCAACAGGTTATAAATATGGTCATGACCAAAGAGATCAGGATACCTGAAGAGGGATTAGGGGCGTCTACATCTTTAGCATTGAATTTAGAAAGTAGAGAATGTAGAAACAAGTATCATAACAGAAATCAACAGGGTAGATCAAAGTCAAGAGAAAGATCCAAGTCCAAGAATCGTCAGGGCAACAATTCGGGTAATCAGCAACGAAGTAAGAAAGATATTGAGTGCTGGAATTTGGCAAGATGGGTCACTACTCAAGTGAGTGTAGGTCCACCAAGAAGAACGATGGCAAGAGCGATGCGAATTGTTTTTCAGAGGATTCAGATGACTGTCTTATCTTTTCATTGGAAAGTAAGACAGAATCTTGGGTGTTAGACTCAGGGGCGTCATTCCATGCCACCTCACACAGAGATTTTTTTAGAACTACGTCTCCCAAAATTTAGGTAAAGTGTATCTTGGTGACGATCAAGCATGCGACATTATCGGGAAGGGAGATGCGAAGATTCAACTAAATGGGTCAGTTTGGAAACTCGACAACGTGAGGCACGTACCAGACTTGAGAAAGAACTTGATTTCCATAAAGCAGTTAGCGTCAAACGGTTATGTGATGACTTTCACAGATGATAAGTGGAAGATATAGAAATGAGCTATGACAGTCGCCTGATGAGCTAAGAACTGGTCACTTTACACGACTACCGATGGGTATGGTCTGGCCGCAGTGGCGGAGGGTAGAGATGATCCGAATCTATGGCACCAGAGGTTTGGGTAAATGAGTAGTCAAGGGCTGAAGTGTCTGCATTCGAGAGGTAAACTGCCATGGTTAAAATCCGTTGAGATTGATTTCTGTGAAAGCTGTATTCTTTGAAATAAAAAATGAGTGAGCTTCAAGAGGATCGAAAGAGCACCGGTAAAAGAGAAGCTGGAACTAGTGCACACCGATGTTTGGGGTCTAACTTCAGTCTTATCAAATGGGGGTAAACAATATTTCATCACATTCATCGAAGATCATTCCAAAAAGGTATGGGTTTACTTCTTACGACACAAGTATGATGTGTTTGAGATTTTCAAGAAGTGGAAAGCTATGGTTGAGAATGAGACAGGTTTGAAGATCAAGAAGCTGCGTTCAAACAATTGTGGAGAATATGAAGACAATGAGTTCAAGAAGTTTTGCTACCATATTGGGATAAAGCTCATACGGACGGTTCTTGGAACGCCACAGCAGAATGGTATATCAGAACAGATGAACAGGACATTGACTGAGAGAGCCAGAAGCATGCGTCTATAATCTAGGTTGCCGAAACAGTTCGGGCAGAAGTAGTCAATACATCAGTATACTTGATCAATAGAGGACTATCAAAACCTTTGAACCTCGCTATACTAGAAGAGATCTGGATTGGGAAAGAGGTAAAACTTTCTCATTTGAAGGTGTTTGGTTGTGTTTCTTATATACATGTAAGTGATCAATCAAGGAGCAAGTTGGACGCCAAATCAGTGAAGTGCACCTTAGTAGGTTATGGTGAAGACGAGTTTGGTTATAAACTTTGGGATGACCAAAACCGGAAGATGATCAGAAGTAGAGATGTTGTCGAAGGTCATGTACAAGGATAAGAACACATATATGTCTGAGCAAGAAGAGCCAAACTACTTTGAGCCAGAGGATGTATCGGGTGGTAGGATCGTGGAATGTGGTAGTAATCAGAAAGTTGAAGAGCAAGCTGTGCAATCCTAGGTTGAAAATCCTATACCACAAAATGAAGTTTCAGCACCACAGAGTCTGATCGGTCAGAGAGTCCTGAATCCACAAATTGTGAATGCTTTGAGAAGATCCCCACAAGCATAAGGTACACCATGAAGATCCACTCGCCTACATGTACCAAATAGAAGGTACTTGCATTACTTGTTGCTGATAGATGTAAAAGAACCTGAATGCTATGAAGAGGCATGTCAGGGTGAAGATGCAAGCAAGTGGAAGCTTGCAATGACGGATGAGATGAAATCGCTTGTGTCTAATCAACCTTGGGAGTTAATCGAGTTGTCTGAAGGAAAGAAAGCCCTACAGAACAAGTGGGTGTTTCGAATCAAGGAGGAACATGATGGTCCCAAGAGATACAAGGCGAGACTAATGGTCAAAGGCTTTCAACAAAAGGAAGGTATTGATTACACCGATATTTTTTCTCCTGTTGTTAAACTAACTATGATCCGGTTAGTGTTCAGCATTGTCACAGCAAAGAGGTTATATCTTGAGCAGTTGGGTGTGAAGCTTTCTTCCTTCATAGAGACTTAGAGGAAGAGATATACATGCAGCAACCAAAAGGGTTTACGGAACAGGGCAGAGAAAAGATGGTTTACAGATTGATGAAGAGCTTGTATGGTTTGAAACAAGCTCTCCGACAGTTGTACAAGAATTTTGATGGGTTTATGCAACAGAATGGTTACTTTAGATGCAATGTTGACCATTGATACTACTTCAAGAAATTTAAATCGAGCTTTATAATATTACTACTTTATGTTGATGACTGTTAGTAACTAGTGCAGAGTTGGAAGAGATTAACAACTTGAAGATGCAACTATCGAGTGAGTTCGAGATGAAGGACTTAGATGCAACAAAGCAAATCATTGGAATGAGGATTAGCAGAGACAAACAGATGGGTACTTTGTAGCTATCTCAGGCAGAGTATGTTCGTAAGGTGTAGAGAGATTCAACATGGGCGATGCAAAGCCGGTCAGAACACCATTAGCTAGTCATTTCAGATTATCCAAGGAGCAATGTCCAAAGACTGACGAAGAAAAAGACTTCATGGCTAAGGTACCATATGCCTCAGCCATTGGAAGCCCGATGTACGTCATGGTTTGAACTACACCAGATATTTCCCAAGCAGTAGGAGTTGTGAGCCGATACATGTCTAATCCAGGCAAACAACACTGGGAAGCAGTGAAGTAGATCCTAAGGTACCTGCGAGGTACGACAGAGAAATGTCTAACCTTCAAGAGAGATGAACTCAAGCTGGAAGGTTATGTGGATTCTGATTTTGCTGGAGAGATGGATCACATGAGAAGCACCACTGGATATGCGTTCACAATGGGGAGTACCGCTATTAGTTAGGTTTCTCAGTTGCAGAAGATAGTGACAATATCTACAACTGAAGCAGAGTATGTGGTTGTGACAAAAGCTAGCAAGGAGCTTATATGGTTACAAGGGTTGTTAGCAGAGTTGGGATTCGAGCAAGTGATAAATGCGTTGCACAATAATAGTTAGAGTGCGATATACTTGGCCAAGAATTCAGCGTTCCATTCTAGAATCATGCATATAGGACCGCGGTATCATTTCATTCGGTTGCTAATCGACGATGGAGTATTAAAGCTTGTGAAGATCGCAGGGAGTAAGAATCCAGCTGATATGTTAACCAAGCCAGTCACTACGGAGAAATTGGAGCTATACGCAACTTCAGTATGTCTTCAAGGTTGAAGACAGAGGAGGATGAGCGCACCGTACCTGTCCACTAGTCATCAAGGAAGGAGGAAGAAGTATACTCTAGTTTAAGTCTTCAAGTGGGAGATTGTTGGGTTGTGAAGCCTGAATCCTATTATGTTTAGGATTGGTTCTCTGTTCTATTTAGGAGTGTTTTATTGTTTTATTTAGGAAAAAAATCCTTCTACCTTTAGGCTAGACCTTATTATAAATACTCATATAATTCTTATATGTAGTGTGTGCTGCATAGAGAGGAGAGAAAAGAATATGGAGTGGCGTAAGGAGAGAGATATTGCTTCACTATTGTAGACACCGATTTCATAGTGGAAGTTAAGTACATGTGCACTCCGTGGACGTAGGCTTACACTGAACCACGCTAAATATCGTGCCTCTTTTATTTTCTTTTGATTGTGTGTTTGTTTGTGTATATTCCCTAAGGTGATACACTCACAACAATAAATAGTAAAGTTTTATTTTGAAATCTCCTATCATCAAGAAAATGTACCATTGTTCTATATTTTCTCCTTTAAATGTCAACATGTTTGGACTTTGGTCATAATACTTGTCATCTTATTAAATGCATGATTATTGACCATCATTTTATATGTGTTATATAACGTTACTGCCAAGTGTCGGTTTGGTTTTTGCTGAAATGACAAGACAAGATGCTCATAAATTGGTCCTTCTTTTTTAACCCTGATTTAGTTGTGTTCGATGACATTCATTACTTGGTTTTTGAACCAATAATATATTAATATACGTTTTAGTAAATAAATAAATAAAAGGTACAACTGATGGGACCTGACAAGGTATGACTCTGCTAGTAGAGTCCAAACTACTACTCCCACAGTAAAGGAGACGGTACCCACACTCAGGGGCGGACCACCATGAAGGCCAGCAGGGGCCATGCCCCCTACCCCCCAATTTTGTCACTCTAGTTCCGCCCCTGCCCACACTTGGAATTAATGGCCAATGAGCGACAAATAATATATATATATATATACATGCACCCTAGGCGTTGAACTACTCCCACCTGCCCACACTTGGAATTAATGGCCAATGAGAGATAAATAATATAATATATATATATATATACATGCTATATATATATACATACATGCACCCTAGATGTTGAACTACTCCCACATTAGAGGAGACGATACCCACACTTGAGATTAATGGCCAAGGAGGGACAAATAATATTTATATATATACATGCACCTTAGACGTTGAACCGTGGTGGTGGAGACTCCTAGGGATAATATATGTTCTAGTAAATAAATAAAAAATTAAGGTACAACTGATGGGACCTAACGAGATATGACTCTGCTAGCAGAGTCCAAACTACTACTCCCACAGTAAAGGATACAGTACTCACACTCAGGGGCGGACCACTATGAAGGCCAGCAGCGGCCATCCCCTAGCAGAGTCCAAACTACTACTCCTACAGTAAAGGAGACAGTACTCACACTCAGGGGCGGACCACCATGAAGGCCAGCAGCGGCCATCCCCCCCCCCCCCCCCCCCCAATTCATTCCGCCCTTGCCCACACTTGGAATTAATGGCCAAGGAGGGACAAATAATATGTGTGTGTGTATATATATATATATACATGTACCCTAGGCGTTGAACTACTCCCACCTGCCCACACTTGAAATTAATGGTCAAGGAGGGACAAATAATAATAATAATATATATATATATATATATATATATATATATATATATATATATATATAAACAAGCACCCTAGACGTTGAACTACTCCCACATTAGAGGAGGCGATACCCACACTTGAGATTAATGGTCATTGAGGGACAAATAATATTTATATATATACATGGACCTTAGACGTTGAACCGTGGTGGTGGAGACTTCCAAGGGAGAGTCCAACCATATTGACAAGAGGTCTTGTGTAGAAAAAAAAATGTTATTTGTTGGAAAAAAGTAAAAAGGTGATAATCAAATTGATCTTGGGGGGTGAAAAAAAAAGATATTGACTATCCAAGTAACTTAGTAACTAGTAAGGGCTAAGGTGGTGATGACCCCACTAGCTATTGCTTTGAACAACATAATCGAATGATAATTACGAAAGGCTAGCTGGTTCATGTCTCATAAGGGTATCTATGTATGTTCGTCTACATAAAATCTCAGAGTCTAAGTAGTAAGGCTTTTTTCATTACCAAAGCATTTTTATTTTTTTTTGTAAAATTTTAGAGTTTTATTAAAAGGGATGACTCAAACCCACAATCTTATAATACATATATAAAATATTTACCACCGAACCAAATTCATCTCACCGCTTACAATAAAAATTGCTTTTGTCTCTATAATTAAATTATATATGCTCTTCTTGAAATTGTTTTGAGAGTAGAGTACTAAGATGCCACTTTTTTAGTTCATTTTGAGTCACATGAAACTTAGTTACTAACCTTTCAAGACCCGATTCTAATTATAATCGTTTACATGAATAAATAGGGAACTTAACCTTTTATTTCAAAATATGAAGATTCTTTACTTTCTCCATTACATTTATAATTTATTGGCTCATTGGTCTGTAATTATTACAGTTTCTTCCGAAGATTGGCTATTTATTTTCATGATTAAATCGAATATGATTTCGCTCGAAATATTGGCATTATTTTGATGTCTAAAAATACATAAATATAAAACCCTCATAACAATAAACGCGTATAATATATCATAGTGAACACTAAAATCGAAGGCACGGACATATTTGGTTTTTGCCTTTTTGGTAATGGATTGAATTTTGTTTAAGATGACAAATAAATAAATAAATAAAATTTAGTGAATGGGGCAGGGGTTCCAGCTTAACAACCATGAAAACCTGTTCCCAATTCCCATAAAAATGAAAATATTCTTCGTTTTGTGTTTGCTTGTTTGGCTTACATGCCATTATGTGTAGTATGTCACTTGAATTGAAATCTCCATTTCATTTTGTGTAACAAATTAAGATTTGTTGCAGGGGCGTAGCTAGAAAAAAAAATGGGGGTAGGTTGGTCTAAATTTTATTTTCTTATTTAAAAGTTCTAAATTTTTGAACTAACTGTTAAACACCCTCAATTTATTACTACTAATTTAATAAATTCAATATAAAAAAAATCACAACTTTCTCCTTCTGCAAACAGGCTCGTGCCCAACCTCAATTTTTTTTAATTAATAATTGTTAACAAATAGATTTGTAATGACCTCGATTTTATGATTGACTTATTTCATGACAAACCACACCACATTGAGGATGATTGTGTAATGGGTAGCTTAGGTTCTCATTGACAAGCGTCCAAACATCTCAAGAGCAAAAGGTATATTCACTTGACTTTACCTCTTGAAGAGTTTAGGTGCACACACACCTCATGCATGCTTTGTTGATCTTGCGTTTGTGTTGATATTGTTTTTATGTATGCATCTCTTCACAATCACACTTGCACTTCATTTATAGATTTAAGTGTCGTATTGTGTTGTGTTCGCGCTTGCATGATGGTGTGATTGTTTTAGTACGTTGAGTGACCATATGAGAAGGTCTCATTCTTCTCTTGGTTTGGTTATATGGAGTAAGGTGTCTAGTTTCAAAATAGTGTATTTCAATGATTTAAATATTTTTCAAAACTAATATTTGTATAGTCTTGTGACCATATCTTTTTATAAAATTATTCAAAATGAGTTTTGAAAATTGTTGTATAATCTAGACACCCATACCTTTCCAACGGTATATTATTCGTAATATTTCATAATCGTTTGGATTGGTTTTAAAATCTCCAAAGTGACCACAAAAATAAGGCATCTCTGTTATTATTCGTTTTTGACCTTTGGTCACTTAAATAACTATAACTTTTTCTACAGACATCCAAATTATATTTTATAAATTGGAGTATAAATTAGACTTCCATACCTTTCCAACGGCATATTATACGAAATGTTTGGATGTTGTTTGGTCATATTTTGGGTCGCTCAAAGCTTGGTTGTTGTGCTGACAGGCGTGTACAGCTGTCTGAACCGCTTTTGGTGCACATGACTAGCCAGTGACCTAGGCAGCAGTAATGTCCAGCCGTGCCATGCTGCCTGGATAACTGCCTAGACACTTGTCTGGCAATCGGTATGCACAACGGTCATGACGGGATTTTATTTTCCAAGTCCAAAACGACATCATTTTGTCTAGGGCTTTTACATATATATTCTATTCTTCTTTCTTGCCTCTTTAGAGCTCAAAGAATACATTTTTAGAGTGAGAGAATCTCCATTGGAGAGAGAAAGCATCAAGCTTTATTTTTTACTCTCCAAACCCAAAACTCATCTCTATCTTGCATCATTCTTCATCATATGAGCATGTGTGTTCTTGGTTTCATGACTAGGTAAGTAAGAACTTCATTGAACATCTTTTATTGTTCTTCTTACTCTAGATTAGGTGTTTATTGCATGATTAAATACCTAGACTCTAGTTTATTGCATATATTTATGAGTCTTGATAACATGATTGAGTTTGTTTGTTGATAGTTTGAATTTAGGACATATTTGGGTCACTATACATAATTATTTAGGACATGATTTAGGACACTATACATAATTATTTGGGTCGGGTCACCGGGCTACGGGTGACACTAGATGAATTTATTTGGGCCGGGTCATCGGGCTACTGGTGACAGTATTCAGTATTATTTGGTCTTAGATGACTGAATTATTAGTGATTCTATTTTGATTCATTTGGGCCAAGTCGACATACTACTCCCTGAGTTGTTTTAAATGTTATTTGATATTTATTATACTGCTTTATACGTTTGAAAAATCTCTATATGATAAGTATTTTATCAGTTAATTACACGTTACCAATTGTTTGTTGTAGTTCATGATTTATGCAAAGTAACATCTCCCTAAAGTAGTTAATTTCTTGATTTATTAAATCGTCGTGTTGTGTGAAATTACATATCAAATTAATAGCTCACCCATTGTTGTTATTGTTTTGCAGAGTAAATTTCAATATTAACGAGAAGATGAGTTATTAGGGATTTGGTGTTGCTCCAATTATTAGAGACTATATTCTCATTTCATTAGTCTTTAGAGCAGAATAATCAAGTTTATCATTTGTTAGAGCATCAAACTGTGATGATTGGATTATGTTATTTTTTTTGTTATTATAGATTTTCATGAGGATTTTTAATTGTTGAGATGCTGATATCTCTATGATGGGTGAATAATTATTGGCAATTAAAATTTGTGTCATTAACACACTAAATTGATCAAATCAAATTTGGGGTGTTAGAATGATCTTTATGGATCAAATAATTTTTGGGTGTACTTAGAGAATTGCCTCATTAAAACCTTATCAGGAAAACTCAATGGGACAAAAAACCCGATTGGAAGGAAAAATAGTATAATGCACATATGCCATAATATAATTAATATACTTTATTTTGATATGTTCCCCCTGATTAAAATTATGTTGAAACAATCTTCTTGATTGCTAAGCTGACACATATAGATGTTTATTTCATGAAATAACATCATAAATGATTGGGGGAGTATGAACAAATACTTGCTTTATGGAGTAATATCCACATTGAATTTTTTCATAATCTTTTCAACATATTCTGATTGATAGACAAACATTTCATTTTATCTATGCTCGATCTTCAGGTCGAGACAATATTTTATTTCTCATTTCTTTATGAAGACACATGAGTATATTATATGATTTATTATATCCTTATCTTATCGTATATTAACTAAGAGGTTATACCAAATTCGTTCATATTATTTTTAATCCATATAATGATTTTTGTATGTTCATCAAATACATATTAAGATATCTTGATTTACATGCTTTCAGCGTTTTAAATCCTTCGGAGATTATAAATGTCTGCACTGAGTGAATCATATATAGATAAATGATTACTACGGTTAGAAGACACATTTCAAACCTTTCAAGGGCAGACAAATTTATTAAAAATTTGGAACGTAATCGTATTCATCAGTAATGAATACCAAGTTTTCTATAAGAAACCTTTTACTACGAGCCATGTCTCATAGCTCACAATCTTGTTTTTCTTATTACGTTTTCGTATAAAGACTCATTAGTATCTATTTAGCTTGATATCTCTAGGTGTCTAAAGTACTATTGGTCTAAATATTTTATGTTTGGCTTATAAAGTCAATTCTTTTTTAATTGTTTTTTTTTATTTAGGTCAATCATGTCTTTGTCTACAATCATTGTTATCATGAGTTTCATAATCATCAATTATAATTTCAGTTGCACTACTGTGTATAAAAATATATCATCAATAATTGTTTCCTTATGATCTCACATTTCTCTTATATGATTTTCTTAATTTCTATATTCTTGTATCTCTGTTTAGATTTCTTCCATATCAATGGATTTAGTCACTTTATAGACTTGTATAGAAATGTTCTTAATTTCAATATATTTGCATCTTTGTTGAGATATATCAAATTCTTATAGAGTTGATTTGAAGAAAGTTGATTTATTCATAACTCAAGTTTATATTAAGATCATGTTAACAATATCACGGCTCTTCCAAAACTTTCTATAAAATCCGTTGGACCTGATACAAGATCTCTGAGCAGAGTTAAATTCATAAAATATTTCTATCTTCGTAAAATTATATCGGTCGTTGCACTATCAGCAAGACATATATTTTTCCTTCTAAGAATTTTATAGACATTATGTGTAATGTCATTTTATATCTCATCTGAAATGATAATAATCTCCCCATTTTGTAAGCATCGCTTTCAATTTTACAATAAATGTATGGAATATCAATAAGTGATAAGAGAGAGAATAGTACAAACCTTATGCTCTATTCGACTTGTGTATCTCTCTACATAAACTTCCGATTAACAATCCAACCATTAGATTGTAGAACAATGAGTGAAGAGGTCAATCATGTCTTTGTCTACAATCATTGTTATCATGAGTTTCATAATCATCAATTATAATTTCAGTTGCACTACTGTGTATAAAAATATATCATCAATAATTGTTTCCTTATGATCTCACATTTCTCTTATATGATTTTCTTAATTTCTATATTCTTGTATCTCTGTTTAGATTTCTTCCATATCAATGGATTTAGTCACTTTATAGACTTGTATAGAAATGTTCTTAATTTCAATATATTTGCATCTTTGTTGAGATATATCAAATTCTTATAGAGTTGATTTGAAGAAAGTTGATTTATTCATAACTCAAGTTTATATTAAGATCATGTTAACAATATCACGGCTCTTCCAAAACTTTCTATCATATCCGTTGGACCTGATACAAGATATCTGAGCAGACTTAAATTCATAAAATATTTCTATCTTCGTAAAATTATATCGGTCGTTGCACTATCAGCAAGACATATATTTTTCCTTCTAAGAATTTTATGGACATTATGTGTAATGTCATTTTATATCTCATCTGAAATGATAATAATCTCCCCATTTTGTAAGCATCGCTTTCAATTTTACAATAAATATATGGAATATCAATAAGTGATAAGAGAGAGAATAGTACAAACCTTATGCTCTATTCGACTTGTGTATCTCTCTACAGAAACTTTCGATTAACAATCCAACCATTAGATTGTAGAACAATGAGTGAAGAATGTTCTGACCAAATTTCAACCTGATCGGACCACAGATCAAAGAAATTTCACTCTTTGATGAAACCTGTGCAATATTGGAATTTCCTCCCTTGTTTTGTGTTTAGCCCTGTTTGGAACTGTAGAACTCACTATATGGAATTTCGATTTGCAATCCCACCGTCAAGATTCAAGAACTACAAGAGTAAAACATGAATTGTAGCCTAAACCGATCTCAAACGAATGAGATATCAATGTTTGATCAAGATTGTGCAATGGTGTTCTTCACACAATTTATGCACACACACCTCCTTTTGCTCTCTCTTTTCTAGTATGTATGATATAGATAAATTATTTCAAATTTCATTATACATGATATTAGGATCTTAAATCATTTTTATGATACTCACAACATCCTGTTGGATGTGTATGAAATAGATAAAATATTATTTCCAATTTCATTATTCATGATATTAGAATCTTACTTTTTTATGATACTCACAACATCCTGTTGGATGTGTATGAAATGAAGAAAATATTATTTACAATTTCATTATACATGATATTAGGATCTTAAATCATTTTTATGATACTCATAGCATCCTGTTGGATGTGTAGATCATTCTCTGAATATTGCTCTTCATGAGCATCAAACATGTATATAGCAATGGATCTAGAACTCCAGGTTTTCATCGGTTTTCAAAACCGTGCCTTATGGCATGTATATAACACTAGATCTAGAACTCCAGGTTCTCATCGGTTATCAAAACCGTACCAACTTAAAATATCATAAATCTAGAAACTTTAAATTCTAGTTAGTCAGTCTAGCCGATCTCATATATTGCATATAAATAAATAATATGAATATTTTTAAAATGTCATAATAAATAAATCCAGAACTATAATAGGTTCTGTCGACACAGTTGTAGCCAGTCTTTGTTGACATAGCCGCAGCCAGTCTTATATATTGCATAAAAAAATGATTTCAAGGACATGAGTTCATCTAACATGTGTATAAAAATAAATGATTTCAGGGACATGAGTTCATCTGATATGTGCATAAAAGTAAATGATTTCAGGGACATGAGTTCACGTGATATCTCATCTGATATCATGTGTATAAAAGTAACTGATTTCATAGACATGAGTTTACCTGATATGTGCATAAACGTAAATTATTTTAGGGACACGAGTTCATATGATATGTTCATAAAAATAAATGACTATAAATAAACAAATTTAGAACTATATATATGGGTTTCATTGACGGCATAAGCCATCTTAATATATGGAACTGTATATAGATCCAGAATGTTGAGATATAAGTAAATCACTCATCAGGAAATCCTTTTTGCTTACATGCAATCGTGTTGATAACATGTTGTAAATCAATTGAGATATTAAAGAAATAAACATAGAAATATGTGAGAAAGAGAGATGAGAGCCTGCTCTTTTTATATTATATATTTGGAACTATTTTTACAAAGCGATAGATCACTTATGCCACGTTTGGTGTGTGGGATTAGATTGGACTATTTTATGGTTTTGGATTGGATTAAGATAGGATTGAGATTATATGGGACTGGACTAGACTGAACTAAATTAATATTAATACTAAATTAATATTAATACTAAATTAATACTATATTTTGTTTGGTGAAATATGGGACTGGAATAAATATAATATTCTTTTAATATATAAAAATATAATATATATATATATATAATTAGAATTGGTATGAATTCTTTTTTCTTTTCTTTTTTTCTTTCTACTTTTCTCCAGAACTTTCTACTTTCTCGTTCTCTTTATCTTTTTCTTGTTCTCTTGCTCTCTTTTTCTTGATCTTCACCAGATCGCCTTCTACTCTTATCCAAATCTTCTTCTCTCAACTCTCAGATCTTCTTCTCTTAGAATCTCTGAAAAGATCGTCAGTCGCCTTCGCGAAGGTCGATTGTTACTTGACATCATAGAGGTTGTCGGCCTCCTCTCCTCCATCACCAAGGTTGTCAACAACCACCATGCTCAAACAAGTGCCCATAATTTAAAAATAAAAAATAAAAATAAATAAAAATAAAAAAACTCTATCTTGTCTTTCTCTCATCTCTTCTCTCCTTCGTCCTCTCTTTCTCTCCTCTTATCAGGTTTTATTTTTCCATTAATTTTGTTTTGGTTTGCATTTAATGGATTACGTTTTATTTGTGAAGTGATTGTGAATTTGTTTGAACCTGCGTGGTTGTGGTGGTGTTTCTAGGTTATGGGGTTTTTTCTGGTTATGGTGTTGGTGGCGATGGTGTCGGGTGGTGGCAGTAGCCATGGTGGTTTTGAAGATCTGGGTTTGGTTTCAATTTGAGTTTGTTGAACGATACTGAGAAACTAAAATGGGTTGGTGAAAATAATCCCAAACAAGTAAAGGTGGGGTGGGGGTTGGGTTTATTTAGTCCCACAATCATGAGACTAAATTTACTTCTGAGAATAGTAATCTCAAATCTAAAATGGTGCTAAACACCAGATTGGGATTAAAAAATTTCAACCGATGTGTCAAACGGTGCCTTACTTATAGTGGCTCAGAGAACCGCTTGGTTCACTTGATGAGAAGATCAAGCTTGGATATTGATGAAGATAAGGTTGTGAGCCACTTGACAATGGTTAGCATCATGGTCAAAGCAAGTGGGGAGATATCTTAAAAGTAGAAGATATGTTTAGGCGGTGCTTCATGCATACAGTGTAAGTGGAGTGAATCCACGTTATTTATAACAAGATTACCCTCTATCTTTGTTTTTTGTTGGGAAAGAAAACAATTAATTGGACAAAACTGTCACCAAATCAATACCATGACATCGACCCCATGACCCGTCCAATAGTGTTGGGCGCACCCCATCCTTGTTACATGGGCCTAGAGCCCAAAACTTTTCACATTACACTCACTTGTAACATGCTATATTTATACCTTTATTTTTAGGGTTTTGTTTGTTTGGGACATACTAAAATCAAGCTTTAAATATGTGACACAAATATCTTTTCTGACAATAAGGATTATTTTGTAAGGTTTTGTTTCCTTTGTTAGAGTTCTCGAAACTTGTTAAGATCAAACACTGACCACACATACCAATGATACGTATAGTGTATTAATGAGATTTGAACCTCCATTACAAACGTGGAAAGAAAGATATATTATCCTCCTCAACCAAACATGTATGTGTGAGCGTTTTATAATAAATGGGCATGATTCTTGAACCTTCAAACGAAAAAATGTTAAGATGTGAAAAAAAGTCTGTCACATGAGCTAAGAGAGAACGTGCTAAATTTTGTTTATAAGATGTTGATTTCTTTGAACTATTAAGTTACAATTTTATGGATACCGACTTTATTAAACATGTTTACCCGTTTACCGGGACTTTCCTACTTAAATGAATCACATTTCAAGTGTGCCCCACTGGAAAGAGATGGTGCGTCAATTTATGTTTTTTTTTATTTTTCTTAAAAATAATTTTGATTCAACTTTATGTTATATCTAATAATTTATATAAAAGCTATTGCATAATCAACTAATTAATTAATCGTTTACTTCAAATCTATAACGACTATCAGGGTTGTTTGCAGGGATTTTTATAGGAGTTCGTTTTCAACTAAATCGACGTTTTAATTTATTTTAATATTTTAGCGAAATAAATAAACCCATATAAGCTGTGATTAATCTTTGTCGCTGTCTATGCCCAGCATGTTCTCGTGATTAAGAGGTGTATTGGATTGAGATTTTAATGGACAATTTTATGGTGTAATAATTTTATAGATTTACAAGGCTATTATGATTGTACTTTTAGTATTATTATGATTATATATACTAGACTTTTATTAGAATTATGAAAGAGTTTTTGGACTTTATTTATAGACTATTAGGATTATCTTGACTTTATTTCAATATTTTTTATACTTTTATAAATATGGATTTTTAAGAGTCGATTGTAATATTCAATTTTCTTCACACATTAATGAATACCCACACCCAATATGACACCCAATATGAATGTGTGACTGTGATGGAACACCCTTTAGCTTATAATTTCAGGACTTCCTTACTAGAGAACCACAATATATATTATAAAATAGCTATAGCTTTATCAACACTAGTCATTACAATTTATGTATAAATAAACTATTAGTTACACCTATCAAATGAGCATGAACAATAATAAATATATCACGATTAGGTGTCATTATTCAACATATGTTCTATGAAATTTAAGTTAAAATAAAACCGAAGTAAATTTGTTGCACTACTCCACCCTTCTATCTCCAATCTCCAGTCATCAATCATCCATCCGTGGACCACAACTCGTCCAAGTTAAAGATCTGATGGGGTATGGAAGATCTGATGAGGTATGGAAGTTGAGGAAACTGAAAATTTATAATGAAAATTTGATAGAGGTGTGGAGGTTGAGGAAGTTGGAGATGATTTTGAGTGTGAGAGAAAATTCTAGAAAGTATTGAGAAAGATGACAAGACAATTTTAGGTTCAAGTTGTTTATAAATATTACTAAAAAGTCTGTAAAATCTATTTTGTCATGAAATCCTAAAAATCTTGATCTCAATCCAATACCACCAGACAATTTATTGTCTTTTGAAAGTCTAGATCCAATACCACAAGATAATATAGACTTTTAAAAAAAATCTTAAAAGTCTAAGATCTAATACCACAAGACAATATGGACTTTTTTCAAAAAATCTTAAAAGTCTTGATCGAATACCATCAGACTTATCTAACTTGTTAAAAAATCTCAGTCCAATACCACTAGACTTTTACTTTCCCAAATTATCTAATAAAATCTTTAACCAATACACCCCTTAAATTTTTCTTTATGTTTCTACTCTTTTTTCAAACAAAATTCCATTCATTGTAACGGTCGAAAAATTATATAGCACTTTTTGGGAGTAGATTTGTGCAATTAGCACTACATTAATAACTCTAGTTTAAATAGCACTAAAGATGGGATTTGGACAAAAATACCCCCGCTCATCTATTTTTTCTCTTACCTATCCTTTTCTTTTTTAATTCAGAAACAACCATTGATGGAGCTCAGAGCTCCTCCGAGCTCCATCAATGGAGTTGTCGCCGTCGATCGGTGAGTTGATGGATAAAATCATCGGAAAAACGTTCGTCCAATGCCAATCGTTGTAACTGTAGTGTTTGTTTTCAGTTTCGAGCTGTGTGGAGAGAGAAACGAAGCCAAACCCGAACCTTCATCGATCCTTCATCGTCAGATCTATGACAATCCCTTGTGAATCAGATAGAACCGATGGCACCAACAAACTCGGCGTTGTCCGATCTTTCAGATCTGACTATCTCCGAAGTCGATGGGCACTGTCGTCGGCTCGTCGCTTTCACCATTGATGGAGGTCGAACAGACCTCCATCGCGATGAAGAAGAAGACGTAAAATGAATTAAGTCTCGAAAAAGCATGAATAAGTCTCGAAAACGTATGAATAAATCTCAAAAATGCATGAATAAGTCTCGGGTATTCATAAATAAGTCTCAAAATGGAGCAAATATGTATTCATAAATTAAGTCTCGAATAAGAGTAATAAGTCTCGGGTATTCATAAATTAATTCTCGAATAAGTGTAATAAGTCTCGAATAAACATAATAAGTCTCGAGTATTCATAAATAAGTCTCGAAACGGAACAAATAGGTCTCGAAACTAAAAAAAATCTCAACATCGGCTACTGTTCATCTTCTCCGATTTGACAAACCTAAATCCAAACCCACCAACTCAAGATTCAAACAAACACCATTCAGATTCAATAAACTCATCATTCATATGGAATTGACCACAAATTCACAATAAAAACTCAAAATCAATCAAAACGAAATTAATATCATAAAATCAACAAAATCAAATTTGAAAACAAAACCCTAACAAAAGAATTTTTTTCAGAAATATGGTATTGGACTCCTAACTACAACCAGCTGCTTCTTCAACCTTCCTTTTCTCCATATCTAGGTTTGTTGTCTTGATTTATATTCTTATTTTTATAAGGTTTTGTTATTTTTAAAGTTAATTGAGATTAAGATTTTTTTGAATGAGAACAATTCATTAATGAAATGTAGAAATTCGTTCAAATGAGAGGAAGAGAAAAGAGATATGTGAGAACGTAAGAGAGAAATGAGAGGAAAAGAGGAAGAAATTCAGTGAAATGAGAGAAAGAAAGGGAAAGAAAAAGACATGAAATAAAAAGGTAAAAAATCAAGATAAATAGACAAATGAGGGTATTTTGGTCTCATCACTTATTTTGGTACCATTAAAACAAGAGCTATTAATCTAGTGATAGTTTCAAAAGTTTAGATGGATTTAGTGTTATTTAGGCTCGTTCCCTCTTCAATGTAATTTATTAAACTAAAGTAATTGTTTTTAAAAATGGATTAAAATAAAGATTTTCAAGTGGTGAGTACTCTATAAGACATGGGCCATGTGGGTGGATTAAAAGATGTCCAATAATTAATTATATAAAAAAAATTAGGAAATTCAATGAACAATAAGACAAGGATTGTAATAATAATAGACCTATAATAATCTAAAATTTGCTACATTAAATATAAAAAATAAAATAAAGAGGCAATAATTAGGAGAATGATGCGTTACGTGTTTGGTGTAATACATGCAAGTGGAGACAAAAAAGTTTTGGGATACGGCATGAGAAGACAAAACCGAGGACAAACCATGTTAATGTTAACAATGAATTAATATTTGTTGCAAGAAAATGAAATAATGTCAATCTCAGTTGTCTCTTGTGTTTATTGTCTTCCAAAGGCTATGCAAAACACTTTCCGATACTTTCTCACAACTCGGAGTTTAACTCTATATATTATTAGGTCTTTTTTTCGGACCATCTGAATATTTATTCTTCGAACGTTAGATAAGATACTCTATAGAATTGTCTATAAAATATGTATGTTATTTTACAAATTTATTATAGTTGAGATATATTAAATTAATGGGTTATTATCATTTAACTCCTTAGGTTATTCTAAAAGATCAATTTTTTAAACGATATTTTTTTATCAAAATTTTCTCAACCTGTTGAAAATCATATCAAATAGGTCTTTCTAACATTTTTTATAATGGTCAAATATTGCAGAAAATATATATTATCCATTTTACCCCTGAATGACATATTAATGGATGAAATGACTATTTTACCCCTTGACATTTTTTTCTTTAAAAAACAAAATAAAAAAAAATTTACATAAAACAAAAGAAAAAAATAAATTGGAGATTTGGATCTCCACAATCACTAGTTCATCAGTAAAAATCAATCCAACAACAATAAAATTCAATAAATTCCATACACGTGTTTGATTTTCCAAATCTCATCTACAACATCAATAACTTCAAAACTTCAAATCTTCAAACTATAAACCCATAAAATCAAAAACAAACACACTACCCCCACCCAAAATAAAAAAGAAACACACAACCCCCATCCAAAATCAAAAAATAAACATTCAACATCTGCCCCAAAACATATCAATCCACGATAAAAAAAAATCCAGAAGGAGATGCTCTCTTTTGCGGCGAACGGAGCCACCACCCCGTTCTTCGTTCCAGATCCACAATTTAGGGTCAGAGTGAAAGAAGCGGCAGTGACTGATGTGTAAGAGAGAAAGACGGTGGTGTTCTTCGTTCCAACTCCGTGAATTAAAGTGAGAGAGAAATAAGCAGTGGTGATTGGTGTGTGAGAGAAAGAAGGTGGTGGTGACTAGTGAGAGATAGGCGAGAGAAAGAATCGAGAGAAAGAGATAATTAGAGAAAAGAGTGAGGGAGAGAGAGTCTGGGTTTAGTTGTGGCTGATGGATTGTGTATGATGGTTTTGGGTTTTTATTTTTTTATTTATTTGGATTTGGTTGGCTTTCCACTGAATCCAAACCCTAGAAACAAACACCACCACTACCCCAAACCAAACCCAAATTAAAAACCCCAAAATCGAGATCGGCTGCTGGAGGGAGAGAGAGAGAGAGAGAATAGATGGGAAGAAAGAGAAAAGGGATCGGCAACGATAAGTGATCGAGCAACGACAGTGGTTGTTGAGGTGGTGGTGACGCGAAGCAGAAGTTGAAGAAGAAGAAAATGTGGGTTGGTGATGGTTTTTCTGGGTTGATGATGGTGGTTAGAGGTGGCTAAGGTTTTTGGTGGATTGGAGAGATAGAGATGTTATAGATTTCATGTTTATTAAAATTTTAATTTATGTTAATATTTCTTAATATTTTATTATTTTTTACATTGTACAAATAATTATATATATATTATTTGGTGTTAACACGTGTACAACTTAACACATCATAAATGAAATGATAAAAATAACTCTCTGGTAATTAATATTGACAAACTTTTAACAGACAGATAAACCTATTTGGTATACTTTCAAAAGTCAGGGAAAATTAGTTAAAATGCAAACTCATTTAAAAATATGATATTTCAGCAATATTTATGGACCAAAATTATAATAACCCTAAATTAATTGGAATGTGTTTTAAATACTTAACTAAAAGAGTACTTTTTAATACTTTTATAAAAATGCTTTCTAGAAAAGCACATTCATTATCAATTTATCATAGAGAGCAAATTGTAAGCTAAATAGCAAATGCTCCGGAGACAACCAAAAATCTTTTCTTTACACTCTTTTATCCTAAGATTTATATATTCTACTTCTTTATTCTGGTTCATTTAGGGAGCTAGTTGATGCTTTAGAGGATGAATCTAAGCTTTTCTGCTGATATTTTTCGTGATTGTACTCTTTAAGTAATCTATCTAATTCTTTTATCTTATTTTCACTGTTAGATTTCATGTATTCTAAATCATGCAAATCTTTTTCGAAATAGGTACACCTATGATTTGTACTAAGGTATATATTGTCAAACACTTGATATTTATCTTTAAGAGCTTTATTAATTCTATCCACCATGCCAACATGATGTTTCTTTAACGATTCTAAGCTTTCGGGATCATTTATAGCTAAATCTATTAACTTATCATCTATAGCACTCATAATGTCAATAATACTCATAATAACAGAAATATTATCATTTTTTATAAACAAGTAAAATTTATTTATATTAATAACCGGTTGATACTTGGCGTTGTATCACACGTGTACTCTACCGACACAATCTCGGGTACGAGTAAGTCTGTGTTTCCAGTCGATATACCTAACTTAGTTCAAATTTTTCAATTAACAAACTTATAATAAGTAATATTAATAATATATGAACGATTATCATAGTTACTAACAACAGGATTAATAAATTGGAGCATCGAATATTACAACGTTTTATAAAAACATAGATCATAAAATTTTTTCTAGAAAACAAGAGATGTAATTAGAAGTCTGTCTTTCTGTAACTACTCACTAGACCAAATTATTAAATTTAAAAGTAACTAGGCTCTGATACCAGCTCTTAAGAAAGGGTTTCTGATCACACAGGTCTTTCATATTCCCATGGTTTCTACAGACACAAAAAGGGTTTTCAAAACCTCTCAAAGCCTTCTACTGCCTTTCATCAAAAGGACTTACACAAGGTCACTAGAGAGTTTTTTCACAGAAAACAAGATGTGAAAACAAGATTTTGTTTCATATAAAAACAGGAACCTTACTAGACACGATTAAAGTATGATTAGCACAATAACTCTTAACAAAGTTCCATGGGCCTCGTTACTATATAAATTTAATAACCTCTTCTAGCTTTTGTTAAACTGGCTAGACTTCTTTGGTGTTAAAGATAATATTTAATTAAGATAACGATGAAAATACAAGATACTTACTGAATATTCACAGCGCTTTATTGATCTTGAGAAATATTATACATGAAAACAGAGAGTGTTTACAGAGAGATTGTTTTTTGATGAGAGATGTGCTTGCATAAGGTTGTCTGTCGATCATAATTACAAAGACAGAGGAACTACGTATAGGACAGGAAAAGCAAAGGCCTAAACAATTGGCCGACAAATTTTTACAAGGTCAAAAGATAAACAGTAAAGGTTCTGCCAACATAAACAGTAAAGCTTTTGTTTTCTTTTAATAATGCAATCTCTAATAATGCTATCTTTTTACTATTCTTGATAATGTTGATCTTTATACTATTTTTGATAATGCTGATAATGTTGGCTGACGATGCTATCCTTTCTATTGCTTGGCTTTTTCTACCGACACTTTTGTCGCTTTCAAGCATCCAGATTATGGATAGCCTCCTCATCTAACTCATATTCTTCATCTTCTAGAAGAGGGTCTTCTAGCCTTAGTATCTCCTGCTCTTGAACTTCTTTCAGATAATCATCTGTTTCTGGGCTCAAGAAAACCCAAGGAATTGGATACTTGAACCAGACATGCTGATCTCTGATGAAAATTGACATGTGAGGAGTCTGACCGATCAACTTTGGTCTGATCAGATTAATGCTGATGTAGTACTTCTGAGCTCTGTATCTCTGCAGATACTCATGACATATATCATGGCAATAAGCAGGAAAACTTTCTTCTCTCATAGTCATCCCAGGGGAAATTAGTGGTACCACCACACTGTAGTGGTAAGCTGGTAGATAACTAGTCATTCTGTAGGGTTGACTGATAATCCAATCACATGGTATGGAATCAATGTCAAGGCAAAAGCCGTGCTTTCCTCCAAACATTCTGATAGCCTGCTGGAGTTTTTCAGGGAGAAAAGAGATCTTTATGATACTAAATACACTTATAGCATCAATAATTCCATAACTAAATAATTCTTCAATACCAACTTGTCCAAGCTCAGGAACTTCAAAATTCATCGGGGAATCATCCAAATGGATCTGGGCAGTCATGAACTTGAAGGGATATTCATAGTTTATATTTCCTTGGTGAAAAAGTGTAGTCATACCCTTAGGTAATCCTATTGCTTGAGAAAGAAACTTTTGGATTTTTAAAAATCGCTTCAGATTATCATCTCCGGCATTGCCAAAGATGCTCTGCTTTATATCATTAGGTAGAGTCTCTACCGCTTTATAAAGATTTTTTGCTTGGTCCCTCATTAGGGTAATATTAATAATATCTAAGGGTCTTTCCATTTTTTCTGTCTCATCCATTTTTTGTCTCATCCATTTTTTCTTTGCCCTTTTCTTTTCTTTTTTGTTTTTCTTCATTTGTTTCCATCTTCTGAAACTGCGCTATTAACTGTTCAGCTCTAGCCAAATCTTGCTTTAGTACTGTATTCTTTTGTTGAAGATCTACCAAGAGATCATTCATAACCTTTTTACAGCTCTCTAATTGTTCAGAAATCTTATTTTTTGCTTCATTGATATTTCTAAAATGATTCATAAAACTTTTTACTTGATCTCAACTGTAAGTACAACCATTAAATTCTAAAACAGGCTCGAAGCCATCTTGGTTTGAAAAAAAACATTTTTAAAGCTTTATGGGCTTCTTCGTAAGAGAAATAACCTTTAAAAATGGGATTAGGAAAACCTTCAATACATCCAGCAGTCTCCTGCCATGTAGAAAAGATTCTTGTCCTTCTACCACTAAAAACCACATAAAATCCGAACTTATTGCTTTCTGAAAAATGCTGACTTAAAATATTTAAAGACTGAAGAAAACCTTTGTTATCATTTCAGAAAAACCATACATTATTTAAAAGTGCTTGCTGAACTTCAGTAACCATGTCCTTCAGCTGTGCTAATGGCTGAAATGGAACACCTGGACAATAGTTAATAATATGAGATCCTATGTTAATCTTTTTACCACTATTGCTTTAAGAAATGGCTTTCGAACTTTTTTGACTATCTTTCGAACTTCCTACCATACCTGTAGATTAATCAACAATCTATTAGCCTTGACAGAATATCTGTTATAGTATTATCTTTTCCACTTATATGTTCAAAATATGCTTTATATCCTCTTCCTGTTAATGTTTCTAGAAACCCTATCCATCTTTTGCTAACAAATGAATTTTTCTTTTCAAAATTCTTTTTCTATACCTTTTGATAAAATTCTACTATATTGTTACAATTAGTTCTTACTGTAAAGGATTCATTCTGTATATATATATATGAAACTGGTTTAAAGAATTTATAATTCCTAAAATTTCTAATTCGGTACTGGATCTTCTAGATTCTACTTCTGAAAATTTTCCACTAGCATACATAGCTATTTCTTATGTATTCTTTAAACTATTCTTTGTGGGCTTTTGAATTAATATGCCAGCTCATCCCTTGCTACTAGCATCTGTTTGTACTATCTTATAGTAGCTATCTATTGGTAAAGTTATTGGGCTTAAGTTTTGTGCTATCTTTTTTATCTTCTGTAAAGCTATTGGGCTTAAGTTTTGTGCTATCTTTTTTATCTTCTGTACTAGCTTCACATCTTCACTATTAAAGTATTTCTGACCATTTTTACTAACTTTATTATAAAGGGGCCTAACTAGGGTACTTAAATTAGGTATAAATTTTCTACCATAATTTAACAATCCTAAAAAAATTTGTAGTTCTTTAGTCTCTTCTATCTTGTCAGGGAATTCTAAAATCTTTGTAACTATATGAGGCTGTAGCTCTATTTTTCCTTTGTCTATAATTAATCCTAAGAATTCTATTTTATTCTTGAACATTTCTATTTTTGACTTTGATATGATTATATTATTCTTTTTAAAGGTTTCTAAAACTTGCCTAACATGGTTCATGTGTATGTACCTATTATTCTTTTTAAAGGTTTCTAAAACTTGCCTAACATGGTTCATGTGTATGTACCTATTATTACTAAAGATAAGAATGTCATCTATATAAACAATACAGAAACTTGAAAGCTTTTTAAAGATCTTATCCATTTTTTCTTGGAAAACTTGTGGAGCATTCTTTAGTCCAAATGGCATAACTAACCATTCAAAGTGTCATTCTGAACAACTAAAAGCTGTCCAATTTACTGATTCTTCATCTAATTTTATCTGCCAAAATCCACTCTTACAATCAAACTTTGAGAACCAATTAGCTTTTTGTATACAATTTATCAATTCATCAATTCATCAATTCATCTTTATTAGGGAGTTTATAACTATTTCTTAAGGTATTATCGTTTAATCTTTTGTAATTCATTACCATTCTACTCTTTCCTCTTTTCTGCTCACGATGGCTAAATACTATAAATGCTGGGCTTCTATGCCTACTTGTGCTTTTTCTTATTACATTTAATCCTAACAGATCTTCTATATGCATTTTACACTGTTTCCTATATTCTAGACTGTATGGTAAATCTTGGGTGATTATTGTAATATCTGGATTTATTATTTCTATTTTATACACTTCTATGCTATCTTTATTTTAAGGATTATCACCTATTATTTTTAATTCTTCTAATTCTTCTATCTTTTGTCTTATCTCTATTGGCCAGTCCTTATAATCTTCTTCTGCATCTACTTTCATACAAACTCCTTTATGATATTCTATCATCTCTTCACTGCTTAAGGCATCTATACTAGGTTCTTCATCTAAGGCTTCTAGTATCGAGTTTTCATATTCTAATTTTAGAGGCTCTTCTATGTTAGTAACTTTCTTTATATAGGGGAAATTACTAGTCTCTAGCTTGGGCTGAACAAAAGTTGACTTTTTAAATAAGTTAACACCATTGGATGTAATCAGCATGCTTCCATTGTTTCCTAATATAAAGTTTAAACCTAAAACAAATTTATAGCTTGCTGGTTGATTTATAATTAATGTTTGGGGTAAATTATGAGTTTCCCCATTAATCCTAATAGGTATGTTTATTAAACATTCTGTTATCTGAATCGTACTTTCACTAAAAGTTCTTAATCCTATATAAGCTCCTAACTTAGTCATATGTTCTTCAGGGGCTAAACTTTCATGGATGATGCATTTGTTACCACCAGTATCTATCATTGCTTTAGTTTTTACTGGTCTTGTCTTATAAAGAATTTCTACATCTATCAAAATTAACTCACTTCTATCTCTATTTATTTCACTTTCTTGGCTACTAACTTTACATTTCTCACAATAATAATTCGCATTATCTTTATAACCTTTATTAAATTCATTATTACAATTATAGCAATATTTTCCTAAAAAGGATATAATTTCTATCATATTGACTTCGGATTCACTACTTGGCTCTTCTTCACTATGGCTTCCTTCTTATTCTAGTTCACTAACTGATTCTTCTTCTGAACTATCTATTATACATATACTTTCATCTTCATATATTTCTTCTAGATTGTAAACTTCTTCTAGATTTTCCAAATCTTCTTCTATTTCTACTAAATTAGCTTTTTCTTTATTATCTGGGCAATTTGGCTTAATATGACACATCTTTCCACATAAATAGCATTTACAATCTTTATGATTTTTTCTCTTATATATCTTTTTCCTATACTTGAAGGCCTTTTTTACTACATTCTTTTTATTATTTTTATACTTAAAAAAATTTCTTGGCTTAGATTTTTCATGGTAAGGTTTACTATAAGGTATACTATAAGGTTTATAAGGAGGGTTATATCTCTTTCGCCTTTCCTTATACCTTTTCTTATAACTCTTTGAACTACTTGTAATTCTTTTTCCACATCCTAATGTTGGTACTTCATATAAATCCACACATATTTTGCTAAATTGCATTTGAGCTTGCCTTCTAAGCTTTTCTTCATCACACATTTCTCTTATTCGTTTTCTAACAAATTCTACCATTGGTATAAATGACACTTGCCAAAATAATCATTCTTTCGTTTTTTCTTTAAACCATTTGTCTACATATTTATATAACCTTTCACCTATTTTTCCTGGTAGCTTATTGACGAATTTCATCAATAGATTTTCATCATAAGGCCTACCTATCTGACTCTAATATTTGTAAAATAAATCTACCTAACGATCAAAATAATGTAAGTCACATATCTTTAATTGTTCTAAACATCTTATTGCCTTTACTTGCTTATGAGTATCTTCTGCTTCTTCCATTGAGGTTCCTAATACACATTTTCTTATTCCATCTATAAAACTTTGAACTGTAATATTGACCTCAAATTCTTCTAATTCTAGTTTTCTTTCTTCATCTTGTTTCATAAATTCTCGCCATCCTAAGTAAGTTTGTTTCTCATTATAACCTAAGATACTTTCTAAATATACTAGCTTATATTTATAGTCCACTATACTACTAAGTGCTTCCATTGAATGTCTAATTAAATTTCCTTCCTATTTATTAAAAATATGCTTCCATTCATCAGGTTTATGTCATTGTAGACTTAAAATTAGTATATCCTTGGCTTCTGGTGATTTTCTCCAACTTTCTAACTTTGTTTTTGCTTTATAAATCCTTTCTTTGTCCTTAAAATCTCTATATTCTTCTTTTGAATCATGTATTCCTCTTTTTTCTAGATAATCTTCTATCCTAGAGGTAGTTGGGAGACCTTCTATATCTGGTATTTTAGATCCACTACCTTCTCCTATTTCGATTTTAGCTTTGTCTTCACCTACATATATCTCATCTTCTACGTAGTAAATGTTTATTGATTCTTCTAGTCTTAATTGTTCATAATCTATGCTTTCTTCAAGGATGTTATCAATTTCTTTGTCATCTAATTCTAGATTATTACAAATTTCTTCAAATATTTCTCCTGCTAAGTACTCTGCGGGCTTACTAAATATTAGATCTATAATAACTTCCTTATTTCCTATTAGTGTTTTTTCTTTATTAATGGCTTGATCCATTGCTAATCTTCAAACTCTTCTTCAGTTATTTCTATATTACCTTGTTCCTTATAGTCTTTAAATTGTTGGAATGCTTGCTTATTTTTGTCAATGTATATACTACTATCTTCTGGGATTTCTATGTTTTGTATTTCTAACTCGGGTAATTTCCATTCCAACCCTTTTAACTCACTGTTATTTAATTTCTTAGGTATTTGCATTCTTACGTAATCACTATGGAAATGTTCTACTATGCTTTTATTTATGAATCTAAACTTCTTATGATACTTATTGTAACATCTTCCTAATACAAATATTTTTATTCTAAGATTCTTGTATTCTACATTCATGTCAAAACCTTTAGTTTGTATACTTAATTTTATCTTACTACAAAATTCACTGACATCTATGTCTATATCTGGGAGACATCCTACTACTGCTACTTTATTTCTGAGATCTACTTCAGCTGTTGCCAACTGAGCTTGTTCATGATTGCTAAACCTACCATCATATAAATACAAATGTGCTTTTGTATCTAATCCTGCTCTAGTCTGGCTAAGTATTCCAATTATTACTACTCATAAGTGTATTGAAGAGAATCCACTCTTTTTAATTGCTTTTGTGCTTTGGGGACTTATTAATGTAACTTCTTCTCTGTTCTTGACTACAGCTATTGTAAATTCATCTTTATAAACATATAAACTACTTTTTAGGCTATCAAATATTCCTTCCCTATAGAGGTTCTTTTTCTGGACTTGCCTTGACATTGATTCCATACCATGTGAGTGGATTATCAGTCAACCCTACAGAATGACCAGTTATCTACCAGCCTACCACTACATTGTGGTGGTACCACTAATTTCCCCTGGGATGACTATGAGAGAAGAAAGTTTTCTTGCTGATTGCCATGATATATGTCCTGAGTATCTGCAGAGATACATAGCTCAGAAGAACTACATCAGCATTAATCTGATCAGACCAAAGCTGATCGGTCAGACTCCTCACATGTCAATTTTCATCAGAGATCAGCATGTCTGGTTCAAGTATCCAATTCCTTGGGTTTTCTTGAGCCCAGAAACAGATGATTATCTGAAAGAAGTTCAAGAGCAGGAGATACTAAGGCTAGAAGACCCTCTTCTAGAAGATGAAGAATATGAGTTAGATGAGGTCAACTATATAAATCTTGTTTCCTGGATTTCAGTTGAAAACCAAAAAATCAAAGGCAGGAAAGAAACAACATGGGATTGACTTGTGGGATGTGGTTTTCTTGTGTCTGATGAAAAAGTAACAACATAGACAGTTGAGTACTTGAGTTAGCATGTAATAATAATTTTAAGGGATATTATTAATTTCCCCCCTAATGTTGCATCAACATCGTTCTCCCCCTACCACCAAAAAAAAAATTCTCATTTTATCTCTCTCTCTCTCTCTCTCTCTCTCCTCCCCCGGGGTTCTCCAACTGTTAAAAAGTATAGGTTGACTATTAGGCTGAAAGGTATATTAGATATTTTAATAAAATAATATATTTTACCATTTAAAAAATAAAATAATTTAACTCTCCTTTCATTTCTCTCTCTCTCTCTCCTCCCTCCGGGGTTCTCCAACTGTTAAAAAGTATAGGTTTACCGTTAGGTTGAAGGGTATATTAGTCAATTGATAAGGAAAATTAGATATTTTAATAAAATAATATATTTTACCATTTAAAAAATAAAATAATTTATCTCTCTCTCTCTCCTCTCTCACTCGATCACCATCACTTTCATACATCCCACCATACACCATCACTCTCGCACAATATCTCTCCAATTAACGATACAGATCAGGTGTTCGAACTCCCCTCCTCCGCCTATTGTTGTTGCCGCCGTCGCCACCATTGCCATCTCCATCGCCACCATTGCCATCTCCCACTTCCCTCGCTTCTATCTTCCCGTCGTTGTATTTGAGTGATGGGTGTGGGTTTGGAGGAAACGATTTGGGTTTGGAAGCGGTGGCTGTGTGGGTTGAAAACGGTGGATGTGGTATGGGTTTAGAGGTCGATTTGGCTGATTTGGAGATTTGGATTTAGTTATCGATTCAACGAATTGTAGGTGATAGAGGTGTGGGTTTGGTGGTATAGGAGGTGTGGGTTTGATGGTGGTGGTGATAGGCTTGGATGTAATGGTATTCGGCATATCGAAGGTAGGTTTGGAGGTTGTGGATTTGGTTGTCGATCTCCCACAATATTGGAGGTATGGGTTTGGCGATGGTAGATGTTTTGGAGGTGGTAGATTTGGTGGATTTTGGTTTTTTTTTTTGTGTTTTTTTTTTAAAGATTAATATGTAGTAAAAGTTAAAATTTAAAATATTTATTAAAATTTAAAATGTTTACTGAAATTTAAAATGTTAATGATAAAAGCATTTCAGTAATTCTACCCACTATCAGGAATTAACATTTTTAACGGTTGATTGATGGTGGAGGGAAAATAGGGATTTTTAAAAACCAAGGGGATAAAACGATATTAACTTAAACGTGTGAGAGGGGTAATTAATAATATCCCTAATTTTAATGTTGCTACTTGCTGTATCTAATGAACTTTGGAACTGTAGCATACGTAGCATCTAACCAGTTTTTCAATCAAACAGTGGACAATAAATACTTAAATATTAAGAGATTTAAGGATCCATTTATTACCAAACTGATGATTTGGATAATGTTTAAACAAAGCAGTGGCTGACCTAAATCTCGGTGGCATAATATCTTAGGGTTGCCTGTTGCATACTTGCATGTACTGAGAATCTGAAGATAAAGTATTAACAAATCAAGTCGTACTATCTTCGACACCATCAGCAATGAAAACAGACATTGCACCATCAGCATTATAGACCAACAAAGACACCAACTGGTCTGTACCATCACTTCAAAATGAAATTCAGTGTCACTATAAAGAGCCTGGAGTCTTGTTATGAGAGTACATGCATAACACAAAGTAGCAGAAATATGTTGCATGATTTAAAATCTAGTGTCCAGTTATAATTGACCTGCAAAAATCATCAATAACCTATATGAGATATCTAGCTTCTTGTAATGGAAGCATGCAAATCATTGCTTAGTGTCGTACAAGATTTTCATTGAGTTAAAAGCTACATATTATTCAACTCCATAGCACCACGAACAACACAATAAGTCCTCTAAAGAAAACAAGCTGAAGCTGTACAGCCTGTACTACATATCTACATTGTAAGATCGGAGAAATGAGAACAGGCCTTAAATTCTCTAAACTAAAATCCTTAATCCTACAATACCTGCAGCAGTTAAAAGTCAAGTCCAATTGCCGCAGACATTCACCTACATACATTTCTTGCTTCCGTGTCTAATATTTTACCTCTCCCATCTTAAAACAGCTAACATCATTAAAGTTTATCATTGGCCTAACTTTCAACAGTGGAATAACTAGTAAATTAATTATACTAATATGAGAAAAACCAGTTCTTACCGGAAACTAGTTTTTTGTCTACAGAACGAAAAGCACTAGACCACGTAAAAGTAAACAACTCTACCACAATAAGGAGTGGGGATATAGACTTTACATATCAAAACTAGCATGCAAAATTCTGGGAAAGTTCAAATTCCCTTCATAATTCACATTGTTGTCAAGTATACAACAATCACCTCACCTTAACCAGAAGAAAATGGAGATACTCATAATGAAAACATGAAAATACCATAAAGCAACAATGTTCATGTCCAAAACTCTACTGAGACTTCCCAGCTGGGTGTTTTTTACTACTGGGCATACAGGTCTTGTATATAGACTGGATAGATACAAGCAAAGAAGAGTCACAGGGGTGGCTCAAGGTTATATGAAGCCGTAGGTGAAATCTAAAAGTCATTTATCCTTGCTGTTAGAGTTACTTTGGAACAATAGAACCTAGAAATATACGCTTTTTTTTCGGTATTTGTGATATATGATCAGAGTGAATTTGATCAAAGACAACCAAGAGAAGATTTTGGGAAAGTTTGATAAGTGATAAAACAAAAAAAAAAAAAAAAGTTTTGAACATGGATAGCATTATGTACTACTTGTTATAGAATTAGGTAACTATTTGTTTAGGTAATGTGGAATTAGAGTTTTATAGGAATCAAGAAAGTTATTAAATTGGAAATTAATTAAAGGGTGAGAACTTTAAATTACTTTTGATATAGAAAATGTAATGATATGAAAAATATATTTTTCAAAAATATAACTATAAAGATAAAGAGTTACAAAAATTTTAGAGCTTGGATGTAGGGGAGGGCTTAGGTGACCGGTCAGGGTTTAGGCAACCGCCTCAGTTGCCTAAGGCACCAGCCGAGTCTGGAGACTCACAAGCATAACCTTACATGGATTAATTCGTAAATGAGGTGCCAACAACACAATTCATATGCTTATTAACTTGATAACAAAACAGAGCAAGTTAGAACCTCTATTGTAGGTTGAGTTACTACAAATCAACTGCCCTTCAGCACCTCCAAGCAGATGCTGAGATAAGCTCCCGCCTCTGCCAACAAAGCACAAGCGATCCCTGGCGCTTCTCCACATGAAACTCCCTCACTGGAGTCCTCTTCACCACACATTCGGCCTGAGTTTCCGTGAAGTTACTAAATGTTACAGGGGAAAACCCAGCAGAGGCAAAGAGAGTTCTCCAATGGGGCATTTTTTCCAATGCTCTGACCCTCCCCAATACAGTGCTTTCAATCCTAGGCTGAAGAAGAAACTTCTCAATCTTGTTCACAGCATCTGGAGTAACAGTAACAGCATCAAGAGATTCCAATAGGTTTATATATGATTGGAGGGCATGAAGAATATGTTCCGCAAATGGAAGATCACTTCTAGCGCATCCTCCATCCAATGACATCACAATTTTCGGTGAAAGCTGCTTCACAAAGCGAAGGAGAGAACGCAATGCAGAAGGTTGATTTACAAAAGACCAAATAGGGAAATTCACTGCAACAGCCTCATTTTCGTTTGATCGAAATATGGGTAGCATGTAAGAGGTTTGATCCAATGAATCAAAGTTAACAATATCAAGCTCAAAACTTACACCAATCTCATTAGCAAATTGTGCCAAATTCTCACGCATGAGCGCAAGCTCAATAGGATGGTGACTAGAAGGAGAGGCCAAGGCGGTGATTTTCAGTGAAGGAGCAACCCTATTACCTCTCATTGAAAGCTCCTGCATAAATGAAGCCCACTGAGCACCAAAACCAATATCAAAATCCACAATGTGAATTTTATCAGCATCGTCAATGGCCTCTAGAAGAGCTTGGTTGCAAGTAAAGTTAATAAATTGAATGAGAGGAGACACTTCAGAGAACACTTTATAAGCTCCCATCTTGAAGATAACATCAAGCGGGGTCGGGCTACGTGGTGGGTTTGTGACTTGATTGTTGTTCATGAGTAGTAACAATTGCAGAGCCTCCTTGAAGTAGAAAGCAGCCCTTTGAAGGGGCTTACCTATAGGAGAGAGCTGATGATTGAGCCGCGCCAATATCACTTGCGCGTTGTTGAAATTCCCAGTCCCTAACAGCTCTGCTGCTTTATAGAGCTGGTCGAGCAAAACATGATGTTGATGATGAGCCATTTCTTCGCTTCCTGCTGGAGCAGACAACTTCTGCTTCGCTGTTGTTGCCATCAAAGGCTTTTGTTCAAGATGATGAGGAAGAAATTCCACATTTTGAGAAAACCCCATTTGTGGTTGTTGATTACTCAACAAAAACTCATGCGCTGGATCAGAGAACGGTGATTTGGGAACATTAATAGAAGAAATCTCTAAACTTCCTCCCGAGTTATGACGCTTCGGTTGTGGTTGAAGCAAGTGGTGGACCTGGTGATGGTGCTGGTGGTTTTCTTGTTGTTGATGAGGAAAAGTTAACGGCAACAAAAAGTTTGCATTTTGATGGTGTTGCCGTTGTTGGTTCATCAACATCTGCGGATTAACAATTTGTGGTTTCTCTTTTGGGGTTTCAACAAAGTTTCGAGACATCACACTAGCCAGAGGCATATTCTGTGAACTAAAAATTGCATTTTGCTTTCCATCGACATTGTTGAAATTTGACACAAACCCAGGACCAGGAAAAGCACCTAAATTGTTAACACAAGTAGAAATTACATTACCACCAAATTGCTGGAAATTTGGCCATTGATCAACAAAGCCCAAGCCACCGACACCAGCATTGGAATTAAAATCAACAAGAGGGTTACTTTGCAACAGCTGCTTTAGAACAAAGGGTGTGTCTTCAACATCCCCAGCGATCCACCGCATAATCGACTGTTCTTGACTCGATTCTGACAACATCGTCTCCCAATCTTCTGAACCAAAACCGCATCTTTCACTGCCTGTAGCAATCAACTCCAAGCCACCTGGAATCGTTTGCAAATCACTTGCCCACTCATATTTTCTTTCGTTATTAACCAAAGATGCCACCGAATCTTGCGGGATTGTTGCCGTGTTGTTGTTGAGAGAGGACGAGAGAGTGGAAGCTGAAGTGGGTGGGCTTTGGCTTCTTCTCATATGAAGAACAGAAGTTGGTTCGTTGTTGCTACAAGAAAAAATGCTGCTGCTGCTGATTCTGCTTCTGTTGTTGAAAATTTCTTGCAAGTGAAAGGCAACTGATGATGTACCTCTCAGAAGCCGAAATATATGCTACAAAGGCTATACAGAGATCAGAAAAATATCTATATTCTGCAAGCAAAATTTGTTAGACCCAGTAGCCATTCGATCAAACATACCATGAATGTCGATAATTAAGCTCCATGTTTTTCTGTCTTTTTATTTTTAATGGATATTGTTCTTGGCTCTTCTTCTTCAACTACTACTACTCTTGCGTCGAGCAGAAGTCTGTTCTGCCATGGATGCGTGCATCATAAAAAAGGTGAATAAAATGTCTCACCCTTCTCCATTCCTCTGTCTCTCTCTATTCCCTATCTGTATATTTATATTTTTCTTTCCAATAATGTTCTCTTTTTTATTAAAAAATGATATTAAACTCACACTCACCGAGGTATTTCTCTCGACTTTTTAATGGGCAAAAATGTCATCTCCCACTTTCCGTTGAAAGGCACTCGCCAGGCCAATCAAAATTACACTGCAGTCCCTGTCACAAGTTGATAAATCAAAATTGGTCAAAACTTTCTCAAATAAAAAAATCTTCATCGCACCGCCCGTAAAGTCCGACTATATATATATATGTCCCATCACTTTGATAGTAAGATGTGATCTTAATACTCGATCACTGAAGTAATAGTGACAAAAAATACATTTTCTTTTTACTTTATACGATGTAGATAAAAACGAAGGGAAAAACCGTTTATGTCCAATAATTTCTTTATTTTTTTATTTTGTTAATTTGGATCTTTTCTTATTTAATAAATTTATTTATTTTAGTTTGATTAGAAATTAAATTTAGGTTTTAGAAATAAATCAAAATTACTTTTTGGATAAGATTTGATCTTTGTTTTCCAGTCAAGTTAGGAGTCATGAATCTTAGAAGATTCTGATCAGTTTTAATCTTTTCTTGTTTAGTTTTTTTAAAGAATGTCGTATTCGAGTCGTATTCGAATCGTATTATGATCAGTTTATTATAAATAGTCTTATTATTTTCAATTATTGTAACTTTTAAACCTTTGATTGATTTTAATAAAATCGTTCCTTTGGAACATTTATCTGTCGTGAATTCGACATGCTCTTTGAGGATTCGAGAGCACCATTTTCTAACAAAGATTAGGGAATGATGGCCTCTGCATGGCTGGTCATGCTTAGGTAACTACCGGTCGGCTGCGCCAAGGTTCGTCTGAGTGTGCATCAGGGTTTGACAAAGTGGTCATTCTTATTTTCACCATACCCTGCTGCGTCAATTGGTATCAGAGCGACCGAGTCTACCTCTGTGCTAGGCTCAGCGTCCACGGACCGCAACCAACTACCTTCTTAAACACCATATATTCACCCTCCATATCCTCTCATAAAAAAAATATAACGAAACGAAATTGAAAAAAGAAAAAGAATGAGAGTGTTTGTGTGATAGTTCTGAGAATTAACAATCAGCCTCAGAGACGGCATAAATTGTGGATCAGCCTTAACAGTGCCAGAAATTTTAGATTCGCCTCACGAGTTTTAGATATTTCAGATTTCAGATATCGCCCACTATCACACTCATTAAAGTCACACTCGTCACACACACCTGAAGCCGCGAGTGAATTTATTTTTCGTAAGCAGTTCTTAGGGTTCAAATTTTGGTACATTTTTTTTTCGATCTCTGATTTCGGTTCTCAATGGGTTTCAATGGCTCTCTTGGTTCCAATAATTATTTTTCAAGCTTTAATGATTATCAACCAAGACTTCGAATTTTTTTCTAGATATATGAAAACTGAAGAATTTATTAATCGGTTGAAAGAAGTTGAAGAATATTTTACATATCAGAAAACTGAAGAAAGTCTAAAAGTTTTACTTGTAGAAATTTATTTGAAAAACGATGCATTATTTTGGTGGGAAGACTTTCAAAAGGATCGAAAAAGATTTGGAATTGATAGGATCCAATCATGGCCTATGATGAAACATGTAATGCAGGAGGATTATCTTCCAATTGATTATTTTGAAGATTTTTGTAATGTAGAAGATACAGTTGAAGATATTTCGTATGAAGTGAAAATTGTCGAAGTAATTGAAGATGAGCCTAGGATCTTAGAAGTTAAAGAATACGATCCAACCATTGATATTGATTGCACTTTAGATGTGGTTAAAGCAAAACTGGAAGCTAAATCAATTTCTATTGATAAAGTTTCCAAGGGTGATAACTTATTTGAAAATCCACACAATTTTTATTGGGGTAATTTGAAGATTATTTTTCTTGATTTGGATTTTGAAGATCCAACATTGTTCTTGTCATCTGAAGTATATTTGTTCAAGCCAGTGATTGACAAGATGGTATATTTGAAGTATTATCCACCCAAACAAAACCTTGCCAAACTCGATGACGAGTTTATTTTAAGAGAAGGAGAATACTATGTGGGATGGGAAGAGTTGCAACGAGGAATCGCTATTGTCTAAACCTCTACAGGTGTCCAGCGGTCCAAGCCGCAACCAATAGGCATCGCCAGTGGCGAATAGCTTGGACATCTTCTGCATCCGTTGGACGATTGTTGTGGTGCTGTTGTGGATTTGGGATGAACTACGGAGAGATTTTTTTGTTGGTGTTTACCACTTCCACAAGACAAATATGGGTTCTTCTTTGTTTATCTGTCTTTCCGCGTGTTTCAATCGAACTCGAGGACGCGTTTTTTTTAAGAAGGGGTGACTGATGTAGGACAAAGATGAAGGAATCACGGTCCATATCGAACAATTTCTTTATTTTTTTATTTTTTTTATTTAAATCTTTTTTTATTTAGTAAGTTTATTTATTTTAATTTGATTAAGAATTAAATTTAGGTTTTAAAAATAACCCCGCTGCGTTAGTATGTTACATCTTCAACACCAACCGATGAATGTGAATGAAATACAAAATAGGTATTTAAATTCAGTCACATTATTAAGAAGAATCCATACAATTCGGTTTTTAAAATTTTATCTTAATCGGTAAATGAACGAAGTTACGAACTTAAACCCTGAATTTAAATAAATGATTTTCAAGTTAATGTTTTAAAAAATAATACATTACCTAGATGGTTGGAAAAAAATCTATCCTGCAGAGTTTATGTGAGTGATTGACCATGGCTGATGGGTAGCCGTAGTACTCACATGACTTTAGTTGGAGTCATAAATCATAATGCTTTGAAAAACACAATCTAATATCTAGCCCGGAGATCTATAATGGAGTTTACAAGCTGAAACGTGGACCTAAAAAGATAAGGTTCCCAAATATCAATGACATGTTTTCATTACAGTGAGTCAGAGACTGGTAACTGGTTCCATTACAATGCTAAACCCAAACAAGCCAGGTCATCTTTTTTCCTTTATTGCCCTTAGAATTTTCTGTTTACTACTACTGATCATTCATATGTATAATGTATCAACTCCACGGTCCACACGGACCACATAACAATCATTTTAATTCTAGTGAAACTGATTGATTTTACTCTACTATATATTTTTCTTGACCATCTTTATATTTCGACAATATTCGAAGATTATTAAATTAAAGTTTTCATTAAAAAAATGTATATCAGCTTCTGTTCTATTTGACCAAGGTTATCTGTAGCAGTCTCGGTACTTATCAAGTTTTAAGTTTATATACGATTTTTATAAAATCGTGAACAAAATATAAAATTATATTTTGAGATTATGAAAACGAATTGATCGGAATGTTTAAGTAAATGAGAGTTGATTGGATAAAGCTCGTTATTAATTTGATCAATATTGTTAGACTCAGTACACCTTTGCTGTATTAAATATTTATATGATATGGTATGAGTTATTGTATATGAGTGAGCTTTGTATTCTTTTCATAACCAGTCATCCTATTACGGTTTTGGGAATTTAGGATTCTAGGAAGTAATACTATTTATAGAGGGTTTCTACTCTTACACATAGCGTATGTTACAGAACTGTCTTCCTATTGCGCAATCTGAGAAAGATAAGAAGAGAGTATAAGATTTCCTATCGTTTGTTTTTATTTTCAGGTTATCACTATTGCACTATTATGGATTCGGGAAATTATTAGCACTATTTGAAGGGGTGTTGTGCAAATATGACAACTTTACTTAATGTATGTTTAAAAGGCACTATTTAACGTGTTCAGACGAAAATATCCCGAAATATTAAAACATGGAGGAATTTGTCTTTTCCAAGTCAGAGAAAAGCAACAGTCAAACCGACGGGAAACTAATCGACGGTGAAATGACCGGAACGAGATTACACGAGGACAACTACAATTGAGAAAGGTAAAATTAGTTTTTTTTTTCCTCGTTTTTGTTGTTGTTAACTTGCATTACATGTTAGAATTGAGTTTTATTAATAGAAATTGTAGAAACAGGTTAAAATAGAGATCTGAGAATGGTTGTGGTTTAGGTTAGGGTTTGTAATTTGGTTGAATATCTGTTGATCAAGATGAAATCTGTGTTATCAAGATTTTTTGCAGGAGAATCGAGATTATTTTGGTGAGTCGAGCTTTTATTTTCGTGAAAATTAGGTTTTGGTAAGTCGAGTTTTTTTTGTAAGATTTCTAGTTTTTTTAATGGGATCGAGCTTTTTTGAAAAGGAATCGAGTTTTTTTCAATAGGGTCAAGCTTTTTTTTCATTTGATCGAGCTTTTTCATCATGACATCGAGCTTTTTTTAAATAAGATCAAGTTTTTCTTACATTGGATTGAGTTTTTTTGTTATGGGATCGAACATTTTTTTCATAGGATCGAACTTTTTTTTAAATGGTTGACCTTTTTTGTATGTGAGTCGAGCTTTATTTTCGTGAAAATTAGGTTTTTGTGGGTCAAACTTTTTTTATAAGGGTTCGAACGTTTTTTTTAATAGGTTCGAGCTTTTTTGAAAGGGATCGAGCTCTTTTTACATTTGATCGAGTTTTTTCATCATTGGATCGAGCTTTTTTTTACATAGGATCAAGCTATTTTGTTATGGGATTGAGCATTTTTTTTCATAGGATCGAGCTTTTTTTTTTAAGGGTCGAGCTTTTTGGTCCTTGAATCGAGCTTATTTCTTATAGGACCGAGCTTTTTTATAATTGAACCGAGCTTTTTTGTTATGGGATCGAGCTTTTTTGTTATGGGATCGAGCTTTTTTGTCATAGGATCGAGTTTTTTTTTAAAGGGTCGAGCTTATTTCCCCTAGGATCGAGCATATTTTTTTGAGACCGAGCTGTTTTTACATTGGATCGAGACTTATAATTTTGGTTACTATATTTTTTCTGTTTAATGATGTTGTATTTCTGTTACATTGCAGATGAGAAATAGGTTAAAGAATTTGCTTAAAACTCCAGAAGGAGATTGGTACGAGGGCAAATTGACTCGACACAACCATTTTGATGCCCTTGCCCATATAGACGACGCGCTGAACCGGGTCCCTGTAAATTTACAGATGAAGATCGGCGTCGGTTCATGGCGTCATGTTTCAGGCATTTCCTGACGATCATCTGGAGATGAAGTTCTCGGGTGGTATTATCCATCGGTTGCTTTTGAGGGAGCTGCATCATAACGGCCCAACAGATGAGATGCAGATCATGTTAGGGAATCAGTCAGTGAGGTTTTCGAAGGTGGCATTTTACCTGATCACCGGATTACGGTTTAGAGTTGTACCAGACACGACCAAGTATGTAGCAGTGGAGAATGGCATACATCAGCGGTACTTTCCTGGAACCGATGAGGTCTCGTTGGAGGAGATAAGAGGTGTTGTCACCGTCACAGAGTTTGGAGAGACGTACGATGTTGTCAAGCTCTGCCTCATATATATGCTGAACTAGATACTGATAGGGGTGGATGAGAGATTCAAGATTCCAGTTTGGCAGTTTCAGCTGGTTGAGGATCTCGATGTGTTCGACGTGTTCCCGTGGGGTGCCAACGTGTACAGGCATTCTATTTACTCATTCAAGCATGCGTTTGATGGGGGACGAGACGGGTTCGAGCTACGCCAGCAGAAAAAGGGCGCTGACGTACACACGGTAGAGACCTACAACATATACGGTTTATCTCATGCCTTATTGGTAAGAACTTCGAATTACAAGTTGTACTTTATTGGTGTTGTCCTCAATGTTATGGTTAGTTATCGTACTTATCTTTGATGCAGATATTTGATTTCGAGGATATCCCTGATTTGGGCAAAGAGTTCGGTGCCCGGAGGGTTACAGATCTGACTCCCCGTATTTTAAAGTGGGAGTTGACCAAACAACCGAGAGGGAAGAAGCTGGCAAAGATTTTCAAAGCCAAGGTATGTATTTAATTTGTTAATGTTTATATTAGTTAGTATTTGTACAATTACATTGTTCTAACTAATATTTCAGATGTTTGCGAGAAAGGAACCGGTTCCCACACCAGCTGAGAGACAGGCACTGTACTTTATCAGGCTAAACGAGGGGGGAGCCTGTATGTAGAGGAGGACAGGCTTCATATGCCACCTCCGGTCCCTGATCAGACTACCTTTGATGGAACAGTTGGACAGAGGGTGGGGGTTTGACAGACAGGACCAGTGACAGTGAAGGATCTGAGCCCGCTGCTGGGGGTTTAAGGCCTAGTGACAGTGAGGGATATGAGGCAAACATTCAACGAGAAAGGCATAGGCATAGGCATAGGCATAGGCGAGTTCGGTTTACCACCCCCGGACATGGTACATCTACAGGGGATTCCCGCGGGGGCGTTGGACGTGATGGATAGGTAAGTTGAAAACAAAGTTTAGTGTTTTTTATTAACACGTGTTGATAGTTTTATACTAACAATGTAGACATGATTTCAGGCTCCATGAGAAGATCTGTTGAATGATGTGCGTGAAACCCTTCGAAAGAGTGAGGAGGATAGACATCATCAACACTTGGAGTTGGTGGATATGATCCGGAAGAGTGATGAGGATCATCAGCAACAGCATCAAGTGTTACTGAATATGATCTGGGGGCTTCAAGGGTTGACCATGCATACACACAGGGATGGTCCCCCACTTCCTGATCTAGACTTTAGTCCCGGAGACAGAACTGATAGGTATACGGGGGGATAGACAGAACATGTGGAAGTAGTGAGGACCCGTCTACCAGGGGGTAGGTCTGGAGAGTCAATCTCAGTCGTATACCAGCGATAGTAGGCTTGCTACACGTACATCAGTCCGGTCGGACCTCCTAGCTGTCCTATCTGTCCTATCTAGGTCCACCCAGCCTCAACGGTCCCTCTCACCACCCAGCACATCGATTAAGCCACAGCGGTCCCCTCCCCCATCCAACATATCGGCTTCGGCACAACGGTCCCCTCCCTCACCCAGCACGTCGGCGTCGGCCCTGTCCCTTCCCCCACCCAGCATGTCGACCCAGGCTCAGCGGTCCCCTCCCCCGGCTAGCATGAAGACCCAGGGTCTGTGGTCCCCTCCACCGCCCATCACATCGATTTAGCCGCAGCGGCCCCCTCTACCGCCCAGAACATCGACCGAGCTCCAGAGCTCATCTGAGGCTGGAGTACCGTACATGAAGTGTATAGTTAAGCGCAGATGGTAGTTGATGAGCTCTTACACAGATCCATGCTAGCGGAAGAGGTTGAGGACACGTCCCGAGTCTGTGGAACACATATTTGACCCCCACAGACTTGTGGACGCTGACCAGATTGCGGCATACAAAGCCTTCAAGAGGAACATCAACGGGGAACTGTGAGTCCAACTTTATCTAATAAAAATGTCCAACTTCATCTAATAAAAATGGTTATATATTTAATGTTTATTCAAATTTACCTAAAGCTAATTCAGTCATTAAACAGACGTGATGTGGACGTGTTGGCACCAATGGACGCCGGATGGTTCATCCGTATGCAGTCCAACTTCATTGACTTAGAGGACACGGTACATACTTACGTGATTTTCATATTAACGTTTGTGTAAGTAATGTTGTATTGTTAACAATTCATTAGTTTTATTGTCTGTCAGCATATGGACGCATACCTCCATATTCTTCGCAAGCTTCAGCGAGGATTCCCCACTATATACAACCAGAGGATCAACATATTGGATACACAATTTTATGTAAGTAGTTATAAATTATTGGAATCGAATCGTATTTTATGGTTTTGTATTATTAATACGATATTATCAATGATTGTATGTACAACCACTTATGTTGTTACAGTGGGAGAGGATGATGCCTCGTGATTAGCATGGGGCTGTGACCACGGCAAGGTGGAATGTGTTACAATCCCGATGGTTGGAAGGAGACATTCATACGGTCCGTGGAGCAACCACAAGTGGAAACCGCCCATGGCACGAGGTTGACCTGGTAAGTGTTAGACGATGGAAATGATTTAAAATATAAAATGTTCATATATCCTGACCTAACACCTTATGCATACTATTATAGGTCTTGATTCCGTGCAACGTTGGGGGCCAACATTGGCTGGTGGTGACCTTCGACCTTATTCTCAGGAAGATTGAGATATTTGACCCCTGGAGATAGGAAGTCCCTTATTATATCAGGAAGCAACAGGTCCGACCATTACGATGGTTTTTACCGTCCATGTTGAATGACATGGGGTTCCACACTACACGACGAGGTGGTCGTCGGCCTTTCCTTAAGGAAAATAAGCTCTTCTCGATCTGCGTGGTCCCCACTTCTACAGTCCCAAAAAAAAATCGTAAGACATTCTATTTCATTCACGTGCTTAGATATTATTTAAAAACGATTTGTAACAGTTTTTAATGTGTCCAATTGCAGAGGTTATTGTGGTTCCCATACTTTGAGACTTATCGAGTACTTACTGGCGGGTCGAAGCCCTTTTGATTGGTCAGAGGACGACATGGGAATCATTCGGGAGAAAATAGTTGTGGAGATTTTTTGTAACTCCATGCTCACCTAGTGATTGGTTGTATATGTCCTACCATTTTTTATGTACAAAGACATTGTAATTCATTCATTAATATCAATTCATTCATTAATAAGTTATAATTGCAATTTCAAATTATTACAATCTGAAACAATTCCAAATGTTTACAATGTGATCAAAAATTTGTCATTCATTCCCTATTAGAGTTAATGTTATGGCACATCTGTTTGTTGTGTCCAATTGAATGGCAGATGCTACACTTGCGGCGGTATTCATCGGGAACACCTCTGTTTGGACCTTCATTAATCATAGGTGGATTAGAATATCTCCTGGAATTATGCCCTGGTTGTCCATATCTTTTAAACGATTGTGTAGTTGTCATTTTCGAAGACGAGACATGGTGACCCGCCCTCGGGCGTCCTGCTAGTCTCCTGGAGATTGGATTCAAAATCACCCTATGAGCAATGTCAGATGGCATAACCCAAGTGGAAGGATCTCCCACCGGCATAATAGGAACCGAGTACGCATCAATAAGTGTCTGTCTCTTATAATAGTCCAAACACAAAGTTGTCAAATCCAAGTTTCGCTCCCTGTAAAAAACATTGAAAACGATGAGCTTCATGTTTCAGTAATAATCACCTCACAGTAAAACTTGAAAGTAATGCACCGTGCAGCCGCAAGAGCGTGAGAACATGGAAAATGATCCATTTGGAATTTGTTGCAAGTACAAGTCTTCCGAGCTAAGTCAACAGTCCACTATTTTCCAGACTGCTTGACCGAGAAAGTATTCCAGTCTACTGGATTTACAGTCATAAAACCACACGTCTCCACACGTTTTAAGATCACAAGATGTGTTGTGTTGGTCAACTGATGACACATAGTTTGTGCAGCTCTATAGCGATCGTGAAACCACCGTTTGTAGCATATTCCTAATGAATTCAGCCTGAGTCAACATAGGTAGTCGTCTTGAAAATTTTAGGCATGAGTCTATACATTCTGCAGCATTTATTGCCATCACCCTGTACCTTCTTTCTGGGCAGTGTACATGGGACCACTTGTGTGGACCGACATCAATTACATAATCATATACATTCTGGTGTAAGTTTCTTAACTCTTCCATATGCTGGTTATATTCAAACTCGGTGTACCTGCGGACTGCTTTGTCCATTATTGCGGCAACATCCTTCCTATGAAATCGCTTCTTAATATTTTCAGCAAAGTGCCAGCAACATATGGTATGGGTGGCATAAAGAAACACTTTAGAAATCTCTGCTTCAATGCTTGCATGTCTATCGGAAATGAAAACCAGCTCATCAATATGACTTAGGGCACCCTTCAAGCAATCCAAAAACCATTCCCATGAAATGTTGTTTTCTGAGTCGCCGTACCCAAAAGCAATTGGATACACCTGTTCGTTCCCATCTTGTGCTGTTGTAACAAACATTGTACCCCAGAATCATCTCTTCAAATGGGTATCATCAACAGTAATTACTGGACGCATACGCATCCAAAATCCTCTAAGTGAGGCACCAATCGACATGAAAAAGTACAGAAATTTACCATCTTCGTCGCACTAAAGCCAGTGATTGTACCAGGATTTTTTTTGTTCCAAAACGTAACCAAATGATGGAAGCAGTTGGAAGGTTTCATCATGCGTTCCATATGTCAGTGACAACGCATAATTGAGGGCGGCATGTGCCTTACTGTACATGATTTGGATTCCATACATTGATTTCATATCGGTGATTATGTCCTTCGGACGCATTAGTCGACCATCTTGTTGTTAAAGTCTAGGTGCAATAACTTCTCTAATTATTACTGCACTAGTTTGTCGGTGGCGGCAGTGAATTTTCTCTAACGGACAAGTGTGTTCGTTGACAAAACTTTTACTTGAAAGTAGGTCCCTTCATCTCTCCTCACCGCTATTAACTTCCACGTACAATTTTCCATCAAACAAACTAGATGTAATGTTGTCTTATTGGACCTTTTCACCTTTCACTCGAAGTTATGCCGCATTGCAAAATGGCTTACTAGTCTCTTTAAATCCTTTTTCGTTGGAAAAAATTACCCTTTATATATCATACTTGTAGGTTCATCTTCAACCAAGTTCCTGCTTCCATCCATACCAAACGAGTATGATTCTGTTTCTCGAATAACCCATGTTGTGGCATTATCAGAATCATCTGGAGTTACATTAGCCCGGACCTCGGAGGTCACAGCTATATCTGGTGCACTGAAACTAAATCTGTGTACATGTCTTACATGTTTTTCAGTTTGGACAGGTTCTTCATCATCCTCAATGTCCTCTACATTTTCTACTGGATTGAAATTGCCCTCATTATCCACCTCATGAATCAACCCAACATTTGGTGCTGTATTCTGCTCATTGTTGATGTCATTGTAGATCCTATTGTATTGGTGGTTGTACTGCCTACCATTCATCTCAATTTGACAACCAAAGACATCGTCGAATTGAGGTCCCAGTGTATTATCATAGGCGGCTACTTTCAGTGGGACAACACATATGTTTTCCCGACCATCAATTCCAATTCTTTCTGTGAACAACTGGTTGCTTCCGCTTGACGATCGAAATTGTTGGGTGTTATCATGATGAGGGATATCTTCACCAATGACACCTCATGTTGGCCTCTCGATTAGACTAACACATACTTGAGGGATCACCCTATCTTCCCCTAGCATAAACTGAACATCATCATTGTTTCTTATAAATGTACGACATATAGTCCCAAGTACAATTGATATAGATTGTGGATCAACACTGTATTTGTTCTCATCAAACTTCATAATGGTTTGTACGATCGACACCAGTTCGTCGTAACTCAAATTCTTTGACACATACAAACCTTGGTTATCGGAACCTAAATACCTCTGATTTCCGTCGGGTAATTGCTCTCATCGACTGTTGTAAGATATGACTATTCTCACCCTATCCATTGTCCTGTCAAAATCATCATCAAAAACCATTATTAAGAAAATAATATTTAATATTGAATTTACAATTATAAAGGATTAAACAAAAATCAAAAGTGTAAGCGATCGAGCTTTATTTTACTGTTCGAGCTTTTTTTGTACATGATCGAGCCGTTTTTGTACATGATCGAGCTTTTTTGAACGAGATCGAGCTTTTTTGAAAGAGAGATCGATCTTTTTTTGTTCAGGACCGAGCTCTTTTTGTACATCATCGAGCTTTTTTTAATATGGCTCGAGCTTTTTTCAAATATGACACGAGCTTTCTATTTTAGGGATCGAGCTTTTTTTATAAGGAATCGAGTTTTTTTTCTAAGGGATCGAGCATTTATTTTTTGAATCGAGCTTTTTTATAATTTGGTCGAGCTTTTTTTCAAATGTTTCAAGCTTTTTTAAAATGCTTTCCAGCTTTTATGTCCAAGATTTTAAACTTGTTTGCACCACTTCAAATCAACTTGGCCAAATATATATACAAAAAAAAATGCATACATGTTCATTCATTATTTTTAAAAAGTTTACAACTCCTAGACATAATCAAAAAAAATTGAGACAACGTGTTCATAAATGTTCATACATTGTTATACCACACAAAACTACAAGAAAAAAATGAAAAATGAAGATCAGAAATATTAGTTTACCTTCTTGTGCAATATCTGGAATGAAGCTCGTTTTTTGAAGAGATACCCAGAGTAGTTCATTGATTTTCAGACAACTTTTTTGGACGAGAGAGGCTTTTAAAAAATAAAGAATCGATTATTTAAGGGTAATTTCGGTAGTTCACCATAATAGGTGTCTTTTAAACTTAACTTTTTATAACGGTGACATCATTGCAACTCACCAAAAAAAGGGTGACATTTCTCACCATGTCCATATTATGGATTCGGGATTAAGATTCTTTATAACTTGGATTGTTTCCGTTATGCTTCCAGATACACGTCTATTCATACTTATACATATAATACGAGATTTAATTATCTTTATATAATGTTTATAATCTACACTTCAACTGAATAGCTAGACGTATACTTATATTCTTATTGAAAAAATGGGATTCACAATTTCACATGCTCGTTTTTTGTTTTAATAATAAATAATTTAAAACGGAAAATAGAGAGACAAAGTATTTTGTTTTTTTTTTTAAATCTAAAATTGGATCGAGTTCAGGGAAAATTCACATAAAATAGGGATATTAAGATTTTAGTCCCTCTAGTTTGCGTTTATCTAGGTTTGATCCACTAGTTTTCTGAATTACTAACTTTAGTCCATCAGTTTTCTGACAATACCGAATCCTGTCTCTATCGTCCAATTTCGTTAGTTTTCCATTGACTTTCGTTAGGTCAATAAGGGTATTATGAGAATTTTGATAAAAGCTTCTAGAAGCTTTTCATTAATAAGGGTAAAAATGGTATTTCATTTAAAAATTTTAAAAATAAAAAATATATTAAAATAATTAATATCAAAAATTAAAAACAAATATTATTTTTAAAAAGACACAAATACCCTTCATAAATACCTATAATTACACTTGATAAATTTATATAATTATATATCTACCCAAATAATAATTAAACAATAACCCCAAAACTTTAGGAATTAAGAAATTGACCCCAATCCCTTCCTCACATTCTCTAGATCCCTTCATCTCCTTCTCAATCTCTCTCCCTCATTCAACACCACCACTGCCACCACCACCACCACTAAAAACCAAACGATCCGAACCACCACCACCACCATCAAACCCTCTCTCAAGATCTCATCTTTCTCTTTCTCTCCCTCTTTCTCAATCATTCTAATTTCTCTCTCTCTCGATCCCGACATTCACTGATTGAATGGTTTTTTTTGTGTCAATTCAATGGTTTCTTGATTTGGTGATGGTGGTTGAGTGATTTACGATTCATTAGGTGTGGTGGTTAGTTGATTTCAGTGGTGGGATGGATTTTTGGGTTGGAATTTGATGGTGGGAGGGTTTAGTGATTTCATGGAAATCATGCTCGTGAGAGGCTAGAATGGGTGGAAAACAAACCGGAGAACGGTCGGCCATCGATCTGGACAGAAAACAGTCGGAAACGAGATCGAAAAAGGTGTAGAACAGTCGGGTTTCATGTCGGGTCAACCTGGTTAAGAACCAGGTCCATGTCCGGTCGTCAACGGGTCACTGGCTACAGAAGACGACATGACATCACACTGACGTCGAGCTGATGCAATGGGGTATACTCAGTAATTTCTGGGGTGCGCTCAATGGCCCAAGGTGGCTTGGTTCATGGTGCAGTTAGATCTAGGCTAAGGTGCGCTTAACAGGCACAACAATCCACTTCATGAAGGGCATAAAGGTCTTTTCACATGTACCAGAGGCAGTATGGTCATTTTGTCCTCTGATGTTGTCAATAAACGGAAACCGTGATAGAATGACTAAAGTTAGTAAATAAAAAAACTAGTAGACCAAACTTATATTAACGCTAACTAGAGGGATTAAAATCTTAATATCTCCATAAAATATCAAACAATAATGGTACAGATCCGAGAACAAAAAGATAGCCACACAAACCTCAAAAAAGTGAAAAATAAATATTTAATAAAAAACGAAAAGATTCACCACCCATACAATTATCGTCGATCAAAGAAGCAAAATGAAGACAAGTGAAGAAATATCTCGTTTATATAAATTGTAAATCGTCGACTCTAGAAAATAAACTTTAAAATGTATAAAATTAAATTAAATTTATAATCAAAATATTGTATTTATTTTTCTTCCAATACGGAAATATATTTTTCTTTTTATAAAAGGTATATATATATATATATATATATATATATATATATATATATATATATATATATATATATATATATGGGTCAAGCTAAACCAACTTAAATTCTGACTTCAACATCTCAACCTCTCACATGCTTTTAATCAAGTGATTAAGATTTGAATGCATTTACAACTCTTAGATTAAAGATATATGGATGGTTGAGATGTTTAAAGTTAAAGTTTTAAGTCATAAATTTAAATTGGTTTAGTCCGATCATATATATATATATATATATATATATATAGCTTTGAAAATAAGGAAATTTATAGTTTAAAGAAATATTCATAAAACAAGAAGATATTAAAAAAAGAAAAAAGAAAATAGGACTCGATGAGAGATTTGCCAAAAGCACTGAAGTGTAATCCATCTACAAAAATAACCCTATATTATGGAATATTGTGGATTTTCTCAACACATCACCATACACGTGGAGACAAACATGGAAAACACTTGGAGACAAATCGAAGATTGACTTATCGTCTTAATGACAAATGGTAAGCTTGATCTCTTTGTCTAATCGGGTGTTTAACATTATAAATAGACTCCCATTTTTTGGGTATCGGTAATCCAAGAAACCTTTCACTGTGTAATCTTTACACAATCAATACAAAGCTTTTACAATTGCAATGTATATCTCGTCTCTCTCATGTTCTCTCTTTTTGCTTTTGTTTATTTTATGATTATATATTGTTATTAATATCTAATGCTTTATCTATTTTTCATTTAATTATAACACGTTATCTGTCCGATACTGTTATTTTCAGAACCTGAAGTTTCTGAATTTTATTTATATTGGAACCTGTAGTTCCTAAATTTATTTTCAGAACCTGAAGTTTTTGAATTTTATTTCCATTGGAACCTGCAGTTCCTAAATTTATTTTCAGAATCTCAAGTTTTTGAATTTTATTTCCATCGGATTATATAGTTCCTAAATTTATTTCCAGAACCTGAAGTTTCTAAATTTATTATTACTAGAACCTGAAGTATTTCCATCGGAACCTGTAGTTCCTAAATTTATTTCCAGAACCTGAAGCTTCTAAATTTATTATTACTAGAACCTGAAACTTCTAGATTTTTATTTATCAATACCAGAACCTGTAGTTTTGAATTTCGTTTCTCGCATTTTATTTACTTTTACGTAATTTACTTTCTCGTAATTTTTATTAAAACAATTTGGTCACTAATCCAAAAACCTAAAGTTTATGGATTTATTTATCATTACTAGAACATGCAACATTTGGATTTATTTACTCACAAATATTCCTTTATATATCTGAAAATTTAAATTTCTCGGATTTTTATCGGACCAGAAGTTCTGACTCTGTTTGTGATTTTCATATAACCAAAAGCAACAAAAATGTCAAAACTTACAAGTTTGAAGTTTGCTGCACTAGAAGTATCTGGGGACAACTACATGTCCTGGGTAATTGACGCTAAATTATTGTTAAAATCATAAGGCTTATATTACACCATTGAAGAAGGGACTGATGCAACTGAACAAGACAAGTCCACTGTTATGGTCATTATTTGTTGCCATTTACATGAAGATCTAAAAGCCCAGTACCTAACTGTCACGGAACCAGAAGTTCTGTGGCAAGAATTAAAAGACCGTTTTGATAACTAACCTGATGTTGCATTACCAAATGCCAAGTATCAATGACAACATTTATATTTTCAAGACTATAGATCAGTTTTTGAATATAACTCTGCTTTATTCAAAATAGCTACACAGCTGAAATTGTGTGGTCAGGAGGTAACAGAAAATGATATGTTGGAAAAAATATTTACAATATTTCATGCCTCAAACATGATATTATAGTAACAATATCGAGAACGTCGATTCTTAAAATATTCAGAGTTAATCTCATGTCTCTTGGTTGCAGAGAAAAATAACGAACTGTTAATAAAAAATCATGAATCACGCCCGACTGACTCAACAACATTCCCAGAAGTGAATTTTAATATTGTTGGGTGACAAAATAGTGGTCGTAGTCGTGGTCGCGGTCCTTACCGTGGTCGTGGTTGTGGTGGTTGTCGTGGTCAGGGTCGCCTAAGAGCATATGATTATTCTAATCCAGTTGGTTATAATCAAAACATTCCCCAGAAGCAGAATGTTAATAAGGTCAAGCCAGATAAAGGAAAGAGTATCCAAAGGGATCCTAAGAAAGGTGATGGTGTATGTTTCAGATGTAACTATCATAATCATTGGTCACATACATGCTGCACACCCAAACACTTGGTTGAGCTTTATCGAGCATCAATCAAAGGAAAGGAAAATGGGAAGAATCCTGAAACCAACTTCATGGAGGATTCAGATTTTATAAATATTGCCCAGTTTAATGTTTCTGATTTTCTAAATGATCCAAATGACAATGTGACCACTTTAATTGGTAATGGAAATATCCATACCAATTAAGTATTATTTGTAATATTTTTGTTAGCATATGAAATACTTATGTAAATATTCCTTATATAATATATACTTTTGATCACTCCTTCTAATATGCATTTTATTTTTTCTTTGTGAAGCACAACAAATATGTCTCTAAACGATAAATTGAGTATTAGTGAAAAGCAATGTACAAGAGATATATGTCTAGCCGACAGTGTAACTACACATACGATTTTACAGAATTAGAAATACTTTCTGAATTTAACTTAGTTTAAGGCAAATGTTAATACAATATCAGGTCCAACAAATCTGATAGAAGGCTCCGGCAGAGCCATGATATTGTTACCAAACAATACTAAAATATGTATCAAAGGTGCTTTATATTCAAGTAGATCTAAAACAAATCTACTAAGTTTCAAGGATATACTGTGTAATGAATTTCACATAGAAACCATAAATGATGAGAATATTGAATATCTGTGTATTACTTCCCATAATTTAGGCTAGAAACTCATTCTGGAAAAGCTACGTGTTTTATCATCTGGATTATATTACACTCTTATAAGGGGTGTAGAAGTTTATGCAGTTATGAACCGGAAGTTCTCAGACCCAAAAACATTTATGCTCTAGCATGATCGTCTTGGTCATCCAGGATCTACAATGATGTGTACAATCATTGAAAATTCTCATGGGCATCAATGAAAGAACCAAAAGATTCTTTTATCCCATGAAAAATTATGTACTGCATGTTCACAAGGGAAATTAGTAATAAAACCATCACAATCCAAGGTTGCTTTTGAATCCTCATCATTCTTATAAAGGATTCAAGGGGACATATGTGAACCTATTCATCCACCAAGTGGACCGTTCCGATATTTTACGGTCCTAGTTGATGCATCCATCAGATGGTCACACGTTTGTTTATTATCAACATGTAATGTTGCTTTTGCAAGATTACTTGCACAGATTATCAAGCTTCGAGCACATTTTTCCGATCATCCGATTAAGTCAATACGCCTAGATAATGCTGGTGAATTTACTTCCAAGACATCTGATGAATATTACAGATCATTTGAGATTGATGTTGAACATTCAGTTCCACATGTTCATACTTAGAATGGATTAGCAGAGTCGCTTATCAAGCGTCTCTAGGTAATTGCAAGAACTTTATGTTGGGGTTTATACCCTAAAGATGTAATTTGTAAATGGATTTATGAAATAAATAAAAGGAAAATTTCAATTCATTCTTGTTGTGTTGTTTATTTTATAATTTGTACATATATTTAACATCCAAGATTGCCGGATGTAATCTCGAACTGTGTATATGAGTGTCATATACGGATGGATACAGTAAGAGACGTGCAATCTAAAGAGTCCATAGATAGCAAATAAAGCTGGGTACTTTATTTGTGGTTAATCTATAGCTGCGGTCCATTCCGTAATGTACGATGATTCTACCCTGAATCATTCATATGAGATATGGGAATGGAGACACCTTGTATGATGTGATCATATAGGACTGGGTCATGATCTATATGAATCTCTCACCAAGATCCGTTTACCGATGAGATTCATATATATCAACTAATGATGGCTATATGTGGGTGATCTTAATCTTGAGTGCCTTATCGACTCCTTCAGGTTAAATCGTGGTCTTTGATATACCATGGGTGAAGTCGGATGCTGTTCCTGATCAATATGCTCTGTATGTTGGGATTGCGGTTTTGCTTGTGGCTGGGAAGATTTGTACACAATAGTGGAATCCACACTTTTTTGTGAGAAGTAGATGGTAGTTCCCTTAAAGGTTGATTCGGGGCTTGGACAATATGAGTGCTCTCTTAGTTCCGTAAGGAAATAGGATTTATTGTTCATTATAGAATCAACGGTACTTAAAGGATATATGTAATTAGAAGGGTATAACGGACATTATGACCCAACTCTAATTATGAATTACTGTGGAGGATCACATCACGTGTAATAGCAATATCGATGGACACCGAGTTGTATCGGTTTGTGTAAAAGCGTTTGCAGTTGAGAGAGTGCTATTTCAGGTTTTTAGTGGAATAACACCAGAGTTAATAATCAAGGAATATTAATTAAATAGTTTAATTAATGATTCCGAGGATTGTTGGAGTTCAAAATAATGTGCGTCCATTAGGTCCCCTTGCTAGCCCGATCGATTTAGGTAACAAGGGTCACGGTTAATTAATTGGATTGTCCAATTAATTATGTTATAAAAGTGGCACGTATATATTCGGGAATTGATTGAATAATGAGATTATTTAATTAATGAATATTAATAGTTAAATTAATTTCATTAATTAAATAATTAGATTATTTAATTTTATTGATAATTATGAATTATTAATTAACTATTAATTGGAGGGTGTTTGTTGATATATGGATTTAGGTGAAGATAAAATAATAGGATTATTTTATTTTACTAAATCATTTATCTAAGTATTTGAATTTAAATTTAAATTTAAAATACTTACGATCACTTTTGATATATTAGATATATTTGAAAATGATAATTAAAAGATGTATATCAATTATAACACAAGAGATTGTATTAGATGCAAATTGGTGTGTGCACATATATAAACGTCTGTATAGGATACAATGATATATATATAAAAGAAAAAAAAGGGTTGATTTTTGTTTGTTTGTACCTGATACACGTGAAACAAAGAAAAAAAAAGGTTTTTTTTTTTCTTTGTACCTGATAGGCGTGTAACACAAAAAAAAAGGGTTGATTTTGTCTTGTTTTGGTGTGTATCTGATACACACGAATCAAAGAAGAAGAAAAAAGGTATAAGTTTTGCATGAGATGCAATTTATGTGTACATGAAATCAATACACCAAACTGAGAAGAAAGAGGTTTCTTCAAGTATTTCTCTACATCCTCCATTCAAGTTCTTGATACCCTGACATTTCCACACGCAGTTACCAGTCCTGAGAGATAGCTAGGAAGATGGAGTGGTTCAGATAGGAGCACATCATAAAGTGAATGAGTCTCCAAATATTGCTAAGATTGATCCAGACAGGAGCATATCATAAAGTGAAGGAGCCTCCAAATCTTGGTAAGATTTTCTTCTTCTGATTTTATCGATTTCAATTTCCTGTGTTTAAATATTGTATGTATTAGTTCCAAAAAATAATTACGATCCCAAGTTCACTGGTCTCGGATACAGAGTATGATCTGTATTAAAAAAATTTAAAACCTAGTTTCGCTGCCTGACTGGTGAGAGGGGTCCCCAACACTTTATTGCTGCGAACACAATTACCAATTTTTGTTTGGGGACATGCTATTTTACATACTGCTGTATTAATTCGTCTTCGTCCCACTACTTATCATCAATATTCACCAGTACAAATTGTATTTGGCCATCAACCAGATATTTCTCATCTGCGTACTTTTGGTTGTGCAGTATATGTCCCAATTGCACCTACACATAGAACTAAAATGGGACCCTAACGACGTTTGAGAATATATGTGGGTCTAGATTCACCATCAATTATTAAATATTTAGAACCTTTAACTGGTGATCTTTTTACTGCATGATTTGCTGATTGTCATTTTGATGAAGGAAATTTCCCATCATTAGGAAAACCTTCTCTTGAAGAGAAGCGTGAACTTTCTTGGAAAGTCCCTAGTCTAATTCATCTTGACATATACACATCTCAATGTGAGAATGAAGTCTGTAAGATAGCCCATAATCAAACAATAGCAAATCAGTTACTAGATGCATTTATCGATGCTACTGGGGTAACAAAATCATACATCTCAACGGTTAATGTACCGGCACGGGTGATTGTTCTAGAAGAACGATCTAAACAAATGTTAGCAAAAGATTCATCTACTGCACGCCAGAAGCGTGGTAGGCCACTTGGTTCAAAAGATATTATTCCTCGAAAAAGGAAAAGAAATTACCAGGATCATGTTCCTGAGATTGTAAATAAATCCACTTTATCAAAATCGGCTCCATAAGAGTTAGATGTCTCTGAAAGAACACAAGTCGCTAAAGTGTCTGAAACCCCTATAGGGGAAGGAATCCCTGAAGAGATTCAAGAACATAGAAATGAGGAAATTTTTATAAATTATAAAAGAGAAATGTGGAATCATGAGGAAACAATCATCGATGATATATTCTCATATACAGTGGCTACTGAAATTATAAATGATGATTATGATCCTTATAGTGTTGATGATTTTAGGCAAAGGTCTGATTGACCTAAATGGAAAGAAGCAATTCAAACTGAATTGAATTCATAATTCAAACTGAATTGAATTCATAATTCAAACTGAATTGAATTCATTAGTCAAGCCTAAAGTATTTGGATCAATAATCCAGTCGCCTGGAGACATCAAACCTGTTGGATACAAATGGGTTTTTGTACGAAAACGTAATGAGAAAAATGAGGTTGTATGATATAAGGCACGACTCGTAGCACACGGTTTCTCATAGAGACTGAGTATTGATTTTGATGAGACATACTCACCAGTAATGGATACAATTACGTTTCGATTTCTAATAAGTTTGGTTGTCTTAAAAAGACTTGAAATGTGTCTTATGGACGTCGTAACTGCCTATCTATATGGCCCACTCGACTCAGATATTTATATGAAAATCCCTAAAAGGTATAGAATGTCGGAAGTACACAACTCGAGACCTCGCAATATATACTCGATTAAATTACAAAGGTCCTTGTATGGATTAAAGCAATTTGGGCGCATGTGGTATAACTGCCTTAGTGAATATTTGATTAAACAAGGATATATTAATAATCCTATATACCCATGCGTCTTCATAAAGAAATTAGAATTTGGATTTGCTATCATAGCAATTTATGTTGATGATATGAATTTAATTGGAACTCCAGATCTGGGAAAGACAAAATATTGTCTCGGTTTAGAGATTGAACATAAATCATATGGAATACTTATCCATCAATCAGGATATGTTGAAAAGATCCTGAAAAGATTTCATATGGATAATGCTCACCCATTGAGTACTTCTATGGTTGTTAAAACTCTTGATCCTAAGAAAGATCCATTCCAACCACTTGAAGATGGTGAAAAGATACTTGGTCCTGAAGTACCATATCTTAATGCAATTGGTGCTTTGTTGTATTTGGCTCAATGTAATAGACCAGACATTGCATTTTCAGTAAATTTGCTTGCTAGATTTAGTTCAGCACCAACTCGAAGGCATTGGAATGAGATTAAACATATTTTTCGTTACCTTCGTGACACAAAAGATTTAGGATTATTTTATTCGAAATATAACAATTATTCAGGTTTACTCGGTTATTCTGATGTCAGATATCTCTCTGATCCTCATAAAACTCGTTCACAAATGGGATACGTTTCTACATATAATGACATATCAATCTCATGGCGCTCCACAAAGCAAACTATTGTTGCTACATCCTCTAATCATTCAGAGATCCTTGCACTTCATGAAACAAGTCGAGAATGTGTTTGGCTAAGGTCAGTTATTCATCATATTCAAAAGACATGTGGATTCTCATTATCTATAGAAATGCCGACACCGATATTTGAAGATAATACGGCTTGTATTGCTTAAGTTAAAGGAGGATATATCGAAGGAGATAGAACCAAACATATTTCTCCTAAGTTCTTCTATACTCATGAACTTCAATAGAACCGACAGATCGATGTTAAACAAATTCGGTCTATAGATAATCTTGCAGATTTGTCTACTAAGACATTGCCTATATCAACTTTTGAGAAACTGGTATATAAAATTGGCATGCGTCGGCTCTGTAAATTACATGATTAATCCGGTAAAGAAAAAAGAGTACAGTATGTCCATTCAAATTTTGCTCTCCCTGAACAAATGTTTTAATGAAGCAGTTCTGAACATGTCCAATATAACTTGATCCAAAAGATCACTGTATATATTTTGCCAAGGTTTTTATCCCACTGGATTTTTCCTAACAAATTAAAATACACGTGATAAAAATTCAAGGGGGAGTATTATGGATTTTTCTCAACACATCACCATACATGTGGAGGCAAGCATGGAAAACACTTGGAGACAAATCAAAGATTGACTTATCATCTTGATGACAAATGGCAAGCTTGTTGTCTTTGTCTAATTGGGTGTTTAACATTATAAATAGACTCTCATATTTTGTTATTTTTGGGATAATCCATGAAACCTTTCACCATGTAATCTTTACACAATCAATACAAAGCTTTTACAATTGCCATGTATATCTCGTCTCTCTCATGTTCTCTCTTTTCGCTTTTGTTTATTTTATGATTTTATATTGTTATTAATATCTAATGCTTTATCTATTATTTCATTTAATTATAACATCCTTTAATTTTTAAATTTTAGTGGAAAACCTACTAATAAAAAAGTTGATGCTGCATAAAAATAAATAAATGTCTTTTTTTTTTTTTGATAACGCTCGAAGCAGAGCCGAAAGAACAGTGGCAAAGCCCATAAACCAGCACATGGGTTTCAGAGCTAGCCCTGAGGGGCCTCAACAGGGGCGTCCGTCTAAGGCCCAAGAAAAAAGAGCCCAAAAAGGAGTTTAAATTTTGTATATTTAGTATTGAATTGAATGATTTTGGTTAAGATGAAAATGGCACCAAATAATTTTTTTTTAAGTCCAAACATTAATAATAATAATAATAATAATAATAACAATAATAATAACAAATGATCCAATTATCAGAGATCAAGATCTCATATCAAGGTAATTAAAGTTTTTTTTTTTTTTACAAATCGATTTAAAGTTTTTCTTTTCTTTATTTATTCTATTTCGAATTTTTTTAGTAATGTGCTATGTTTCATGTATGCTCAACCTCTCACAAGGGGTCCATTTTTTAGATTGTACCCGGGGGACCTCCGAAAAATCAGGACCGACTCTGATGTGTTTTCCTTTTCCTTTTTCTTTGTCTTTTTATTTTTTTTAGGATTTTATTTTTTATTTAAAATTAAATGTTAAAAAAATAAAATTCTCGTATATAATTATGCTAACATACTTTATAAAAGTTAATTGACTATCACCACCGCCGTTCAATATAGATAGATGACAAAGGAAGCTCATTTGACTTTAAAATATTTTAAGTTGAAGTATCACATTTGTTTCATCACTATTAAATAAAGACGTGAAGATGGCCACCTAAATAAATTCAAAACCAGAACATTGATTTTGGAAATGGTCCAACCACAGATGGCTGGTTGCAAATCTCAAAAAAAAAAAAAAAAAACAATTGCCCTATGAAAAGTGAAACTGCGGTCCCGGGTGAAACTTGAAAGTTAGTCCCCCGTTCGACGCACTACAAAGAGAATACATAACACGCGCCAATCAATAAGAAATTAAGAATGAAAGCTACTGTATGATACGGGGGCCATATGAGCGCATGGTCCGTGTGGGTCGATTTTTTATTTTTATTTTTAATTCAAAGGGATAATTACCTCGGTGGTTATTAAATCGATGACACAATCAAAATAGTTATTAAATTGAAAAGTTGTTTCAAAATATTCACTTTAGATGAATTCTGTGACACTAATGACCATTCCATCAAACACTGTTAATTTTGCGGTTAAATAAATTGATATTTTAGTAACTTTATCTATAATTACAAAAATAAAATATAAAATATAATACTTCATGAAAAACTTTCTATAAATATCAAAATTTTGAGTTGAAAACAAAAGTATTATATATTTACTCTGTTGTTGGTTTTCGTATTCGGGTAATCTGGAGATATTTATCTTCCATGATTGATTCACTTCATAAAAAGTATTTTTGGAATTTGTTTTAAAAAGGGGGAAAAAAAAATTGTTGTTGGTTTTCGTATTCGGGTAATCTGAAGATATTTATCTTTCATGATTGATTCACTTCATAAAAAGTGTTTTTGGAATTTGTTCTAAAAATGGGGAAAAAAATTGTTCAATATGCAGATCTAATTTTAAAGCTGAAATGTCCATCTATTTAACCGTAAAGTTAACAGTGTTTGATGGAATGGTTATTGATGTCATAAAGTTCGTCTAAAGTGGTCATTTTAGAACAACTTTTCAATCTAGTGACCATTTTGATAGTGTGTCATCAAAATTAACTCTTTTATCATCTGTTCGTATCGTTATATTCTTACTTTTTCATTTTTTTTTCTTTCTACCTTATCTACGTATTTTATACCTCTTATTTTCATTATTTTCATTATTTTCCTCGTATTTCCTCCTCTCTCTCTCTCTCTCTCCACCACAACACATTCAGCCTCTCTCCTTCTCCTCTCCAATTTTTTTTTCTTTTGTTCTCTTTTCCTTCATTTATCAAATTTTTAGTAAATATTTACCAACTCCACATTTACCAACTTCCATTATTCATCAACCACAAGGGTTCTTTTTATTGAAGATTTGATGTGAGCTTTTTTTTTTGAACTTTTATATTTTATACTTGTATTTAATCTCCGATTTACTTGAATGTGTGTATTATTTTGTGAAAATAGTTTACATTTGCATATTAAAACATAGGTCTATTTTGAATTTGATGTTGTTGTGATCGATTTAAAGTTTATATATAATTTTTATTTTTATTTCTTGTTTGAATCTCTTATTTAATTTGATTTGTGTATTAGAGTTTTTTTTTTTGGTGAAAATAGTTGATATGAATATAATGAAGCATGGGTATTGTTTGAATTTTATATTGTTGTGATCGATTTTCCATTGTAATATTGAATCGAGACAATTGATAGTTTTTTTTTTTTGAAAATGTGTATTCTCAACAGTGTTTAGATTTCTCAACTAAGTTATGGGAATTGCAAACTGAGTTTAGAGTTCCTAACGTCGTTGGGGATTTCTAGCGGCATCCGGAATTTCAAACATCCTTTGTATTTTGCTAATGGAGATGGAAATTCCAAATATCGTTAGGATTTCCTAACGTCATTGAGAATTTCCAACGTCATCCTGAACTCCAAACAGCGTTTGTATTTCCTAACGAAGTTGGTAATGCTAAATATCATTAAGGGTTCCTAACGGGTAGAAATTTCCAACGGCATCCACATTTCCAAAAAGTGTTTGGATTTAGAATATTTTTATTGTAAATTCATTGTACAATGAATTTAGAATATTTGTTTAGGAATTTAATCATTAATTTCTTATTCATTTGAAATGTGAGTTGTATGGATAAAGTTCAGTTTGTTGTTTTATATGATAGTGAATGGAATAAAAGTGGTGGGAAGTTCAAATATCAATCTAGAAATTCAAAAGTAAATTTAGTTTCAAGGGAAACTTTGTATGAATCATTACATGTTTATTTGTAGGTAGTTAGATGGTATGAGACGTTATTTATGTAGTATTCAAAGGTTACAGATCAGACATTTATGAGTAGGGATAACAATGGATTGGATTGGGGCCGGATCGACTCGCCCCAAACCCGAAACCCGTTTTTTACAGATTACCCCAAACCCGACTCATAACCTGAATATGTTTTCGATTTTCACCTCAAACCCGATCCGATTGGGGCAAGGGTGCCCCAAACCTGACCCCGAATAACCCAATTCGTTTTATCCTTAAAAAAAATAAATATAAAACCACTAAATATACAAATTATTTTACCATATAATTGAATTTTAGGACATTGACTTAAGTTTTAACATTAAATTTAGAGGGGTGCTATTGACACACCCATTGCTGAACTATTAACACCCAATTTTTAAAATTATTTAGTATTCATTTTTTTCTTTATCAAATTACTTAAATAGACGTACAATTTTTATTAAAAAGAATACTGTACAAAATAAAACTAATAAAACCCTCACTTTCCTTATTTTAAAACCCTCAATATCATATTTTCCATGTTTAGTATCACTTTCTTTATTTCAAAACCCTAATAACATAGATTATTTTAAATCATTGAATGTTTACTATTTTTGTTTATTTTTTTTAGATCTCAATCTCATATTTCCTATGTTTAGTATTTTTTCATTTTATTGTTCCACATGTTTGTTTTGTTTTGTTTTTCTTTTCAAAATTTAGATCAATGTTTGTTATTTTTTTTCTCTCGGTTTTTTTCTTTCAGAGTTTTTATACATTCAATGATTTGTATCCATACCAAGAATCGCAACCAAGAAAACCTAATCTATAACGAAACGAAACCACATCGAAATCCTAATTCAATCGCTAAAAAAAATCATGAAACGATCAATATCACACTCACAATCTATCACCAACAATTCAATCGATTACAAAAAAAAACCTCGTTTAATAAGAATGGATTCACCATGATAATAAGAAGAAAAAACAAATATGAATGTGAGAAAACTGTATATAAATATTATAAAAGTATATTTTTTTTGTTGGAAAAGATATGTGGTGTATTAAGTTTGAAAATATGTAGAAGGGTAATTCAGGAAATAAATTAAAAAAATTAATAAAACAATTTAATTTATATAATTTTTTTTTTAAGTTGGGGTATAAATAGTTAAGTAGTGGGGGTGTCAATAGCACCACTATAAATTTAAGTGTGTATATATATATACAATTTTTTGTTCTTTTTTATTGGAAATTTAAATATACACTTAAATATAAACATGTATCATAGACAAATATTTTAAAATAAACTTAAAATTCATACGGATAAAGAGATTAGAGATTTGTTTTTTACTTTATATATTTTTTTATTTTAAAAATTGCTTATATAAATACCAGATCAAACGGGACGGGTTGGGACATAAGAGGTTGACTCATACCCGATCTGATAAAAACTCAGGTCAAATTTTTTTGACCCAAACCCTGTCCCAAACGGATCGAAGCCCGACTTGTTTGAGGCGGGTCGGGGATTTTTACCGTCCCTATTTATGAGTCATGGAATGCGTGCGAAGAACAGATTGACAATGTTATGTAATGTTGATATTGTTATATAATGTCAACTAGTGTGTTGCTTGGTAAATTTGTTTGCATTCGTGACTTAAATTGACAGGGAAATTTTGCAGTATTATTAAAAATGACTTGAACATTTACTTGTATTGCTTGGTACATTTGTTTGAATTCATAACTTAATTGTATTGTTGTGATGTTTATTGCTTGCTATAAGAGTATAAGGTATATGTATATGACAGTTGAAACAAGTATGCACTTGCAAAAATCTTTTGGCAAGGCGCAATATTGCAGATGTCACCGTTATAAATGACATGCTTTTGGCAGCCATCTCGACAGTCATTGTTATTACAAATATATAAACATATCTATAACTTCTCCATGGCTAAACAAATAAATTATATCAATTAATATTCAAGTCACTGCCATTAATTAATAATTAACACGACAGAGGCCAAAATGTGGACCAGAGCCACGCTCTAAAACCGTGATAAGATAAAATTCTTGAATAGAAAAATAAATTATATCTCATCGCTCTATATCCGTGATGAGATAAAATTCTTGAATAAAAAAATAAAATATCTTGCCACCTATTGTAAACCATATCTCAGACTTAGGGGTTGTTTGTTTTTTTATTTGGAGACTGAATAGTCCTGAAGTTTTTTGAGAACTGAATAGAGACTGAAATCTGAACCTGAATGATATGTTTATTTTTTTTCTCACATCTGAATGTATTGTTAACACATTTGTTTTTTAAAAGTAAAATTGTCTAAAAAATAAGTAATTTTACATTTTTACATATATTAAACAATTATACATATAATATAGAATAAAGATAATCAAAAAACAATTATTATATATGAACACATATGATCACGATCTTATTTTTCGATTACAAATAAACTTTATTTTTACTAAGAAAAGAAAATGTTTATTTTTTCTTTTAAAAAATGAGAGGGGTAGCAGTAAAAACTAACACAAAACATTATTATATATATATAAATACATCACCCTAATATCAAGTATTGATATTAAACACCAATATGAGAAATGATTAGGGTTCTTTTTTATTTTTAAAGCTATTTAAAATAAGCAATATATTAAAATAAAAGATTTATATACCATATATAACTATGATGAAATTGGAAACATGTTATATATGGGGGATAGTATCGGAAGAATTTTTTTTGAATTGCATTTAATGCGATTCAGTGATTTACAATTAAGTGAAAAGTTAGAATTTTTTACTTTTTATTTTAAGTTGTTTTTTATGATTTTTAATTTGTTTGACCACTTAGAAAAACAAACATAACAACTTAATAATTATGATTCAGACCCATTAAGTTTTAAGTGAAAAAAACAAACGACCCCTTATTATGAGACCGTATTTGTCTAAAGAGTAGATGATGTACCAGTTGCCCGGAAAACTTAATCTCATGCATCTTTAAAAGTTTCCTGAAGCATGTTGTGCGGAATAGAGATAGTTGTACCTTCGTCAACTTTTCCTTAATCTTTTCCTTAATCTGCTTTATAGCAATCGTTGATGAAACACTGTTTATCTTCGTCGGGAAATGTTCTGAAACCTTTAGTAACAAATCAACATCTTCTCCCATTTTATTATTTAGAAATATAACATAAAACCATAAAAAAAAATTAAAACCAATAAACATGTTTTAACTAAAGTCTTTCTTATCAAATAAATAAATAAACATTTTAAGGAGCAATTAGTAATTCTTATTGCAGTTAAGAATTTCAAGCACGGTTTGGAACTCCGACTGCAGTCCAGAATTTCAAATACAGCTAGAAATTCCGGCTGCTGTTGTGAATTCCAAACACAGTTAGAAATTCACAATACAGTTGAGAATTCCAAACATAGTTATGATTTCCAATCTACACAACCACTACAAGATCCAAACATTATTGTCATCACCAAACACCATATACAACCATAACAAGTATACTTGTTGTAATTTCATTTACGGGAACTCTAAACCCAACGATATAGAAAATCAAACATCACTATACCAAAATTAAAGCAAAAGATGCATATAGTAACCAACCATCAACCATCAACCAAGATAATTAACTCCATTAAAATAGAATAGAGGCTGGAAATTGGACACTATGGCTATGCCAACTTGATAGTAGTTTTGAACAACTTGATCAATCAATTAAATCAAAATTTTACAGTATTCTACATATTGAATTTGTAAGGGAATAATATTCTCACATTCTAAGCAATTGAATATCTGCTGCCATGCCACGTTACAGGGAATGTAAGGTTATTTTTTTTAAGGGATTTATAGTTCAATTTAGGGAAAATCTAATCAAAAGAATAAAATTTTGGGGATTTTTAATTCAATTTATGGATTTTTCAAACTCAAAACAAATTAGGGTTCTAAATCAAATTATGGATTTTGCAAAGTACAGAATTAAACATAAAGAAAGGCTAGTTTGGCCTTGGTCAAGAAATCTCTATCATTTTAATAAAATAAAATAAAAAACGTGTCTCACTATCGAACTATAGTACAAGCTCAATTATCATATTCAGTTCAAAAGTAGATATTACAAATCAACGAACCAGTGGATAGAGTAAAAGAAAGTGTAAATCGTATAGTACACGATTTTTTTGAATTGTAACTTTTAGTCCATCCTTTCTATGACGATATGTATTTGAGTACCTACCGTCTAATTCTGTTAGGGTTCCGTCAAATCAACGGATGTCAACGAGGGTAAAAAAGTAAAATAACATAAGATGTTCTAGAATCTTATATAACTAATGGGTATAATAGTAATTAATAAATTAATTTTAAAAAATAAATAAATTTATTTTAAAATAAAATAAAATAAAAACAAAACAAAACAAAATCTCATCTATATCTCATATGTTTCTCTCTCCTCTCTCACGATATAACATCTATTTCTCTCATCTCTCTCTGTCATCTGTTCATCTCTCCTCTCTCACGATCTAATGTCGATCTCTTTCTTTCTTCTTCTTCTTCTTTTTCTTCTTCTTCTTTGCTTCTTCTGTCGATTGGGTTTGGCTTCTTCTTTTTCTTCCGTCGATTGGGTTTAGGTATGGGTCTTTTCTTCCGTCGATTGGGTTTGGGTATGGTCTTGTTCTTTCGTCGATTGGGTTTGGTTTAGGTGTAGATGTCGGTGTGGGTATGAGTGGTTTGGTTCGATTGGTTTGAGGTTATTTCGGGGTATGATTTTGATTTTTGTTGTTGGTTTTGACTTAAGTTTCTAGGTTTTATTTTTTTCTTTTGGTTGCTTGTTGAGCTAGGTTGATTCTTGGTGGATGTTTGGGTTTGGTGGGTGTTTCGAAAATGGGATTGATTTTTTTTTTTCCAGATTTTTTGGTTTGGTAGGTGTTTCGAAAATGGGATTGGTTTCCAGGTGGGTGTTTCTTTTTGTTTCCATATTTTTTTCCAGATTTTTTTTAGATTTTTGATATCTTTTGGTTTTTTTGTTGATTCGATTCATTGGATTGGTTTGGTGATGATGGTGGATGATTCTGGTTTGGGAAAGAAAGAGAATGAGAGAGAAGAGGGAGCATTGGGGCGTGGGTTTGGATTCTGGGTTTGGTTGTGTTTTTGGTGTATGGATTATGGGTTTGTTTTAAAATTATTTGGTGGTTGGTGATGATTTGGATAGAGATATTGGGTATGTGATGAGATTTTGGGTTTAATTTGTGGGTTTGATTTCGGTTTGATTTCGAGTTTATTAGGTTTGTGCTTGATGAAGATGAAATGAACCGATAAAGATGAAATTAACTGTTGGAGAAGATGATGATCAAGATGTATTGGAGAAGAAGATAATTTGGGTTTCCAGATGTTCTTGATTTGGATCCACCATTTTTTTTTAAATTTTTTTTTAAACATTTAAATAAAAAAATGTAAAAAGAGAGATATTTCCACCGCCCATATTTGAGATGGAAAGTGAAGATCCATATTTTTTTTTGTGTTTTTATATATATATATTTTAGTTTTTTTTAATACATAATAAGGGTAAACTGGTAATTTCATATAAAGTACTTCATTCATAGAAAAAAGATAAAAATAAGGGTAAAATGGTCTTTTTCTTATTGTCAGCACCCATTAGGGGGTATTAAGGTCATTTCGTGTAACTGACATGTCAGAAAGTGTATTTTAACGGATTCTGTTACAGATGGACTAAAAATTACAATTTTAAAAAACTGTGGACTAAACGCAGATTAAAACAAACTACAGAGACTAAAATACGATTTACCCTAAAAGAAAACAAGAGACTTGTACAGAGATTGATTGAACAAGAAATCAAGTAATCCTAAAGCAAGCAGAAATGTTTCCCCGATATGTCGAAAAGAACCAAAGGGACTGTCAACCAAAAAGCATATAATCCCTTAGGACCTTATACCCATGTATCATACACAAACCAAAATTTAAACTAGTTAGAGAAACGACAAGGATAATTAAAGAAACAACTTATTTCAAAACAAAAATAATGTTTCAAACGTGAAGAACCAAAACAACAACATAGAGGGAGTTAAAGAACCAAAACAACACCACTGATTATACAGATCACAAAACGACACCAAAAATATATATTCAAAAATTGAAGAACCATTCACCTGATTTTTATTGAACTTTCCCAGAAAACAAATGGAGTTGCGGACATCTTCAACCTTCCATCACGCCGTCATCATCTTTAAGCTTCAGAGAGGTTTGGTCAATTTGATAGAGATTAGGGATTTACAAATTTAAGTGAGGCTTGGTTGTTTTGAGAGAGATTATGGATTTAAAAATTGTTAACAGGTTTGGTTGATTTGAGAGAGATTAGAGATTTTCCAATTTGAGAGAGGTTAGGGATTTCCAATTTGACAGAGGTTTGATCGACTTCAGAGAGGTTTGGATTTTAGAGTGTTAAGTTAGGAATGTAATTTTAAATTATAAAAGGGCAATATTGTCTTTCAACAACCCTAAATGAGTTAGTTTTACAATTTTTTTTTAAAAAGGTTGATTGTTTAACTTAAGACTCTCAAATGTGTTGACTCTCAAACCCTTTAAGTATTACACTGCTGTATAAATTTTGGGATTCATTTTTAACAGTGGTAGAATTCAAATGTGTAACCTCATAGTAAAGGTGTGAGAGATGTATGACCAAACTAACTTCATCTTCTTATAAGTGTCAATTTTTGTTCAAGTAATTAGCTATGTTATATGTATATTTTACCGAATGTATGCGTCACCGACAGTTAAGACGATCCCTTAAAAGATTGCCAGATGGGCATCCGAGTTGGCATCTAGAAAATACCCTTCAAGATATCACAAATGGACAGGAACCCGAGTAAGTCTGAATGCGAGTATTTTGCACGTTGTGCCCTATTCGGGACATAGTACTTAGCATATTACGTTATACTTGGGACAATACAGGAAAACCAAATAAAGAGATCCAACACACAATTCACACGTGGGTGAACCAAGAAACATGATCCAATACGCAAAACATCCGTATCAAAAAGAATTTCTAGAAAAATAAAACACCAAACAGGAAACAGATTCCAGATCAAACAACAACTCTACTTCTTTGAGAAAACAATACATCTGTATGAAAATAAGTTTTAAACGGACTATACCACCAGAGTCCCGTTCGATCTCCGCACGATCTCCGAAATAGGAAAAAAGATAAAAGACGACCTCAACGAGCAATCATCGTTGATTAAAATACAATTCCTTTTACTTGTACATCAAGGATTAGGGTTGTATGCATGTATAAATAGACCCCCAATCTCACTATTAGATATATAGAACGTGTATACAGAAAAAATATCTAGAAGAGAGATGCAAAAAAGATCGAGTGGTGTAATCCTTCATTAAAATAGTGGATTTGGCTTGGCTGAGTATTTAGCCACCCGTGGACGTTTCTCTGATCACCGGAGTTTTACCACGTAAACTCGTGTCGTTATCACTCACATTACATTCTCTTTCTCTTTATATTTTTGATAGGTCATAACCAAATCCAACATTGTTGACTTTCTCACAAATCGAGAAATCGACATCAACAATTAGCATTAGAAGGAGGGGGGCTAAACCTTCGATCTGATTAAGCAATGGCTGGTAGTGGAAGCAAAGACAGTTCCAGAGGTATCCGAAAATCTTCAGATTATACTCATACAGGCGGGGTCACTAAGGATCCCACAACAACCACCGAAAATCGACCAATATCCCTGGCTGGTATCCAGCAAATCCCTCTTACCAGCGAGGATGTAGCACATCGTTTTCATGATGCACTGCAACATCTATTAGCATATGCGGCATACGAAGGAATATATCTATTGGCTGCGGGAGAGGCGCATCCGCCAAACCCTCCACTTACAAGGCTCCGTTTGGTTATAGTTGGGATGGAACTAGATGTACCAGTAGCTGTTAGGAACTCAGGTCAAATCAATCAAGCTGGGGGTATAACACGCAACCAAGACAAGGATCACGAAATGCCCGAAGAAGAACTACCACGCCAAAGACAGAGTCACGGTCAGACGGGCCATGATATACAACATAAATTTAACCGGCGCAGGGATCGGTCATCGTCATCAGAGGATAGCGATCGACACCATTGCAAACATCATCTTGGAACCATACGCCTGTAAGGATTAGCCCATGAGACTTAAGAATAGACTGAAGAGGGGCAAGAAACAGGTATGACGATCACCCGACAGTTTAACCATCATGGAGTACCGGTGGGGGACAAAGATGTTATGATTCAGAGCTTGACCCGAGAAGTCAAAAACAACAAACGTCAAATGGACGCGTTGATTAGGCGATATAGATATAATGAGTTGTCTGATGACGATTCTGATAGTCCTTCTACCATGGACATCCTATGAACCCCATTCCCAGAAAGGTTCAAGATGCCACACTTGGAACAGTTCAAGAAGGATATAGATTCTAAAGAACACGTCAGACTATATAAAAGCGCTATGGCTCAGTATGCCCACAACGACCCTTTGCTGTGTCTTAATTTTCCACAAACTCTAGGAGACACAGGCTCAAGATGGTTCGGAAGATTGCCCTCGGCAAGTATTTGGAGTTTCGACGAATTGAGCAGAAGCTTTTCAAGACAATTCCTAGGCAATGTGCACAGGAAAAAGTCAGTCGCTTACCTTTCTCAGCTAAAGCAAGGGAAGGACGAGTCACTGAACAAGTACCTGGGGAGATTTGACCAGACGATCTCAGAAATTGGCAGTGCAAATGACAAAGCAATAATTGCTGCATTCATTAACAACCTGTAGAATGGACAACTGTCTTTTGATCTAAGAAGGGCTCGTCTAACCAGATATGCAAATATGATGGATATGACTGGAGAATATGCATTAGCCGAGGAAGAGGAATTATCAACAGGAGGTTGCTATATGAATGGAGGGAGACCCGAACTAAAAGATACCGAGTCAAAGGTACCGAACCATAAAGGAAAACAAAAAGGAAATATCAAAGAAAAGAGTAAGAATGGGGGAAGTGAGTATAGTACTGACCAGACCACGGAAAAATTCTGAGAAAAATACACGAACTACATCCCACTCCGAAAAAAACAGGAAGAAATCCTGGTAATACTAGAAGAAAAGAATCTGGTAAAGAACCACATCGGTAATCTCAATTTGCTTGGCGAGACACGATGAAATATTGTAGGTTCCATAAGGAAACAGGTCATGAGACCTTCAAATGTTACCAGCTTAGAGACTACATAGAGACCCTCATTCGGGAAGGATACCTGTAAAATATAATCCCGAAGAAAGATGAGAAGCCAGAAATTAAGAAAGAGACCAAGACAGATCATAACTCAGGTCAGAACAAAAGGGTCAGTCCCGAGGTAAATGAAGTGATACAGACTATCTTCGGAGGACCATCAACTGAGAGAAGTAACCGGGAGCGGACTTAGGAAATTCGAGAAGCGGTGGAGGCAAGGTAGAATTTTGATGTCAACTCTGTCGAGCCAGACCCTAAGAAGAATAAAGAAAGGATGGGACCCGATAATATTCACGGAGGCTGATTCACATGGGGTCGACGTCCGACCAAATGATGCCCTCGTCAAAAGTGCCCGAATTGGCAACAGAAAAGTCAGGAGAATTTTAGTAGATAATGGTTGTTCGGTAGACATTCTCAATGTGGCTGTTTATGATCAGCTTAGGTTGGATCGAAAGAATTTGCAACCTTTCCATACCTCACTTAGAGTATTCGGGGGAGTCAAGGTCAGGTCTCTTGGAACAGCGAAGCTGCCCGTAAAAATCAGAGTATCTCCTTGTCAGAAAACAGTATTACTCGACTTTGTAGTGGTAGACCTGGACAATTGGCCTTATAATGCGCTATTAGGTCGACCATTCCTGAACAAAACTAAGGTAGTAACAGCTATCTTCGCTCTAATGATCAAATTCTGAACAGAATGAGGGGTAGGAGTAGTCAAAAGATCCTAGGAGATGGCCAGAAGAGCTAATCTTTCGGTTTACAAAGACATGGACAATAATGAGCAAGTATGTGCCATAACTCAACCAGATCAAATCAAGGAGGAATCACTGTTGTTCGAGTTCGATCCAAGGGAAGAACTGAAGTTATCTAAAAATGAATCAACAGAAGCGGTAGTCTTAAAGGAAGATGAACCATGTAATAAGATCAAAATTGAGGCTAATTTGGAAGGAACAGTTAAGAAGGATCTTATTAATTTTCTTAGAGAATACAAAGATGTGTTCACTTGGAGTCATGAAGACATGGTAGAGATAGATGCTCGAATAATATCACATCATTTGGTGGTGGATCCAAATGCGAAACCAGTAATACAAAAGAGAAGGTTATTTAACCTCGAGAGAAGTCAGGCAATTAAGTAGGAAGTGGAGAAGTTACTCGTTGTAGGGTGGATAAGAGAAATCAGCTACCTTCAGTAGGTAGCAAATGTGGTTCTGGTCCAGAAGAAAAATGGTCAGTGGAGAATGTGCGTGGACTTCATGGACCTGAACAAGGCCTGCTCAAAGGACAGTTTTTCACTTCCGAGAATAGACCAATTGGTCGATGATACATCGGGCGTAGTTTAATGAACGCTTACTCGGGATACAATCAAATCCGAATGAATAAGGCTGACAAAGAAAAAACAACATTCACGATCGATGAAGGCTTATACTGTTATACAGTAATGCCTTTTGGGTTAAAAAATGCTGGAGCAACATACCAAAGATTGGTCAATAGGATTTTTGCTCATCAAATAGGAAGAAACATGGAAGTTTACATAGACGACATGTTAATCAAAAGTCTTTTCACAGACGAACATACTTCGGACCTGCGGGAAACATTCGACATCTTGAGAAGGTACCAGATGAAGCTAAATCCGAACTGTTGGGGTTTATGCCCTAAAGATGTAATTTGTAAATGGATTTATGAAATAAATAAAAAGGAAAGTTCAATTCATTCTTGTTATGCTATTTATTTTATAAATTTGTGCATTTACTTAACATCCAAGATTGCCAGATGTAATCTCAAACTGTGTAAATGAGTCTCATATACGGATAGATACAGTAAGAGACGTGCAATCTAAAGAGTCTATAGATAACAAATAAAGTTGGGTACTTTATTTGTATTATTTGTGGTTAATCTATAGTTGCGGTCCATTCCGTAATGTACGGTGATTCTATCCTTAATCATTCATATGGAAATATGAGAATGAATGCACCTTGTATAATGTGATCATATAGGACTGGGCCATGATCTATATGAATCTCTCATCAAGATCCGTTTACCGATAAGATTCATATATATCAACTAATGATGGCTATATATGGATGATCTTAATCCTGAGTGTCTTATCGACTCTTTCAAGTTAAATGGTGGTCTTTGATACACCATGGGTGAGGTCAGATGCATTTCCTGATCAATATACGCCGTATGTTGGGATTGCAAATTGGCTTGTGGCTGGGAAGATTTGCATAGAATAGTGGAATCCGCTCATTCTTGTGAGAAGTAGATGGTAGTTCCTTAAGGGTTGATTCGGGGCTTGGACAATATGAGCGCTCTCCTTATTCCGTGAGGAAATATGATTTATTGTCCATTAGAGAATCAATGGTACTTAAAGGATATATGTAATTAGAGGGGTATAAAGTGACTGGAAGATATATGAAGTTACTAGAAGACCAATGAATGCCTTGGGAAATTTTTGTAATTTTAGATTCCAATTTTTTAGGTTAAATAATCCACAGTACTCGGTCAATTCATGTATGTTTTATATTATGTGATGATAAAAGCATTGTCATGCATACATATGTCATTTAGATTAGATGTGTCTACACAAATATATTTGATATGTCATTCGTGCATCATATCCTGATATTTTATGTATTTTTTTAATGTGATCAAAATGGGTAATATACATAATTGACTATGAATAATGAGATTAGTTTTTAATGGTTACAAAACTTGGTAATTCTCATTAATATTAATCTAGTTATTAAAGAGTTTAATAAGTTAGATTAGTAGAAGTTAGATTAATAGGGTCATTTATTGTAATTAGGATTAATATGATTAATTACCTAATAATAAATGAATCAAATAAAGTATATAGGTTTATGTAGAAAGAAAAAAAAGATATATATATATATATCAAAAAAAAAAGCACGCCTGTTAGTGAAACAAGCAAAAAAAAAAAAGTCAAAAGAAAAAGAAAATTGAGAGGTGCGTGAAGCGCAAAAGAAAAAAAAAAGAAACAAGAAAGAATATTTTTTTTGAGTGCTATGCAATCGTGCACCGTTTTAGATATATATATATATATTTAAGAATTAGAATTGTTCTAGTTAGTTTTCTCATAAAAGAAAGAGTTTCTTCGATTCTCTCTACATCCTCCATTCAAGTTCCTGAGATCGTGATGCGTCCATACGCAGTTGCCAGTTCCGGGAGATAGCGAGGAAGATCGAGTGATTCAGACATGAGCATATCGTAAAGTGAAGGAGCCTCCAAACGTTGGTAAGATTATTATTTTTTCATATTATATCGATTTCAATTTCCTGTGTTTACATATTGTATGTATTAGTTCCGAAAAATAATTACGATCCCAAGTTCACTGATCCCAGATACAGATTATGATATGTATTAAAAATTTTAAAACCTAGTTCAACTGCATAACCGGTGAACAGGGTTCCAACAATTGGTATCAGAGTCAATTTTATTTTCGGAACATGAAATTGTTTTCGATGCTTTTGTATGTATGATTGTGTTGGTACGATTTAAATTGTCTGTATGATGTTTTTGTATGTATATTAAATTTTTTAATTTACAAAAACATGATTGATCGTTAATTATATGGTACTGTGGAGTTAGGGTTTATGAGTTGTATTATTATTATTATTATTATTATTATTGTTTATTATTATTAATAATTTTTACTGTTATTGTATTGTAAAAAAAAAAATTTAACCTATATTGATGACCTGGAAAAATCGCGAAGAAGGATTCATGAGATGAATCGGAGTGACATGAAGAGACTGGAAGACTCGGAAATTATAAGAAGACCAAGGAATGCCTTGGGGGTATTTTTATAATTTTAGATTCTAAATTTTTTATTTTAAATAATCCACAGTACTCGGTCAATTCATGTATGCTTTATATTATGTGACGATAAAAGCATTGTCATGCATACGTATGTCATTTAAATTAGATGTGCCTACACAAATATATTTGATATGTCAAACATGCATCATAGCCTGATACTTTATGTGTTTTTTTTAATGTGATTAAAATAGGTAAATACATAAATGGCTATGAATAATGAGATTAGTTTTTTAATGGTTCGAAAACTTGGTAATTCTCATTAATATTAATCTAGTTATTAAAGAGTTTAATAAGTTATATTAATATGATCATTTATTTTTATTAGGATTAATTTGATTAATAACCTAATAATAAATGAACCAAATAAAGTGTTAAAGTTTTAATAGTTAAAACTAGGTAAACACTAACATAATAATCTGATCTTAGTAAATAGTTTACAAAAGCTTAGATTATTCACTAATAGATTAGATTTTTAATTGTTAAAAATCATTAATAATTTATTAGTTAATTAGAATTTGTTTCTAATTAGTTAATGCGCTAGATAACTTGATTAAAGTTAGTCGTTTAATCCTGTAGAATCTAGGTGCATTAACGGTTTATAGAAAACCCTAATTTGAAAATAGTGAGTCGTAGAGGGATATATGCATATATATCCCGCGGTCTCCATCATTAGGTAAACACAGTGAGATCCGAGTGGGGCCTCGTGACGACTTTGCTTTCATCCTCCCTAAGGAGGGTTTCCACAAAGGTCAATATCAAGGTTGACTTCCTAACAGATAAAATTTCTGAGGGTATTTCGGAATTGACCGACCCTAAGACTGCAATTCTCGAGTTAAACTCGTGATATCTAAAATGGTGGTTACACTCACGAAGGTTTTGATTAAGTTTGTTAATTAAAAACCTGACTGAATGAACGATGGTTGAATGATATGGAATAAGAGTTATTCTAGAATATCATTTGATTGAGAATGTCTCAATCCAACATGCAAAGACTTGACCGACCCTAAGACGGCACTTCTTTGTGGTATGTTGGATTGTCGTGGTATAGTAACTAGTTTTAGGGTAGTTCTAGTTTGTTTAACATGTGCATGCGTCATGTTTAAATTTATGCTAAAGCACTCGCACTTGTTTTAAATAAATGACTGAATGAATGTTTTAATTATTTCAGCAATAATCTCTTCTACATTACTTCAAATTCTCGCAAATGACATATTAACCGGTGATAACTACACTAAGTGAAAACTTAACATTAATGCAATATTGGTCACCAAAGACCTCAAGTTTGTGCTTATGAAGGAAAGTCCTCCATCACCTGTTGCCAATGCCACACGAACTATTCGTGAGGCATACGAGCGATAGGTCTCATCTGAAGAGAAGACCCGAACATATCTGTTGGCTTCAATGACAGAAGTGCTTGTCACAAAGCATAAAGCAATGACTTCAGCATTCGAAATCATGAAGTCATTGCAAGCTATGTTTGGACAGCCCTCCAAGCAAAAGCGACACGAAGTTGTTCGTTTCTCTATGCTCACTCGCATGAAGGAAGGTACCTCAGTTCTGGAATATGTCCTAATTATGATGTTCTATTTCAACAAGGCAGAAGTCAATGGCGGGGCCATTAACGAACCTAGTCAAGTGAGCATCATACTGACGACTCTTTCGAAGAGTTTCAATCGGTTTAGGAGTAACTACGAGATGAACAAGTTAAGGTTCAATCTCATACAGTGTCTCAATGAGCTCACTACCTTTAAGTCCTTGACTAAGGACAACAAAGGCAAGGTTGGTAAGGCAAATGTTGCCTAACCATTTTCCTCCAATAATAAAAAGAGGAAGAGGTCTGCTGGGAAGGCGAAGGATAAACCCAAACCTAAGAAAGCCCAAAGAAAGAAGAAGTCCAAGAAAAGTAAATATGATTTCATTGTTCTTAAGTCATGTTTAGTTGAAGATGATTCTTCACCCTGGATAGTTGATTCGGGGGCCACTAACCATGTGTGTTCTTCTTTACAATGGACTGATTCTTGGACACAACTAGAAGAGCAAGCCTTCTCAATGCGTGTGGGGTTAGGGGATATCGTGTCGGCACGAGCAGTGAGCGTAATTAGATTATGTTTTTGTAATAATTATATATTGTTGGACAATGTATTTTATATTCCTTGATTTACACGGAATTTGATTTCCATTTCTAAGTTGTTAGTACAAAAATATTATGTTTCTTTTAATAATAAGTCTGTTATTTTTGGAAAGAATGGTCTGAATATTTGTTCAGGAATTAATGAAAACAATTTGTATGTGTTAAGACCGTTAATACATACTACACTGCTCAACACCAAAATGTTTAAGGTTGAAAAACTAAAAACTAAACGACGTAAGATTTCTCTAGATAATGACACGTATCTCTGGCATCTAAGGCTTGGTCTTATCAACCTTGACCAGATAGACAGACTAGTAAAAAATGGACCTTTAAGTGAGTTAAAGGTTGGCACCTTACCTGTCTGCGAATCTTGTCTGGAAGGTAGGATGACTAAAAGGCCGTTTACTGGAAAAGGGCTTAGAGTAAAAGAACCACTAGAGCTTATACATACAGACGTCTACAGACCGATGAATGTTAAAGATAGAGGTGGTTATGAGTATTTTGTCACCTTTATAAATGACTACTCAAGATACAGATACGTCTACCTGATGCAACGAAAGTCGAAAACATTTGAAAAGTTTAAAGAATTCTGAGCTGAAGTTGAGAATTCATTAAGTAGGACTATCAAGTCACTACGATCGGATCGTGGAGGTGAGTACCCTGACCAAGAGTTTGAAAACTTCATGGTTGAGCATAGGATAGTTTCCCAACTCACAGCTCCCAGTACACCTCAGGAAAATTGTGTAACAGAGATGAGAAATAGAATCTTGATGGAAATAGTAAGATCTATGATTAGTTTCTCATCATTGCCAAATTTCTTTTGGGGATATGCGTTATGAAAAACTGCATACATTTTGAATGTAGTGTCATCCAAATCTGATCCTAAGACTCCCTTAGAGTTGTGAAATGGTCGTAAAACTAGTTTACGACATTTTCACATATAGGGGTGTCCAGCACACGTGCTGAAGAACAGAACTGGAAATCTAGACTCTAAGTCTGTTGTCTGCCTGTTTGTAGGATACTCCAAGCAGACAAGAGGTGGACACTTCTATAGTTCTAAAGACAACAAAGTATTTGTATCGATAAATGCAACGTTTCTTGAGGACAATTACATTAGTGACCATAAACCTCGTTCTAAGATTGTATTAAATGAGTTAAAACTTGGTGAGACTAGTGCTTCATCAACAAGAGTTGTCGATCCACAAACATCTGAGAGTCAGATGGTTCCTGATCAAGATACACTACCACCTAGACATAGTTAAAGGGTTGTGAGACAACCTGAACGCTATTTAGGTATAGGTGAGAGACAAGGTGTTATCTCTGCTGATAGTGTGGATGATCCATTGACATTTAAGAATGTGATGGAAGATCCTAATAAAGAGGAATGACTTAAAGCCATGAATCTCGAGATGGAGTCCATGTACTCTAACTTAGTCTGGGATCTTGTAGGGTACCGGATAGGGTAAAACCCATAGGGTGTAAGTGGATCTATAAGAGAAAGAGATGAGTGGATGGGAAGGTAGCGACCTTCAAGGCAAGACTAGTAGCCAAGTGTTATACCCAGAAAGAGAGGATCGATTATGAAGAGACCTTCTCACCAGTAGCCATGTTTAAGTCTATTAGGATTCTCTTCTCCATTGCTGCCTATTTCGATTACAAAATTTGGCAAATGGACTTCAAGACTGCATTCTTGAATGAAAATCTTGTTGAGAGCATCTATATGATGCAACCAGAGGGATTGGTGTCTCCAGATCAAGAGCAAAAGGTTTGCAAGCTGCAAAGGTCCATCTATGGACTTAAGCAAGCATCTAGATATTGGAACATTAGGTTTGATAATGTGATCAAAACCTATGGCTTCGAGCAGAACGTCGATGACCCTTGTGTCTACAAGCGCATCATTGATAAGCTGCAAAGGTCCATTTATGGCACTGTCTCAGGCATCATATATCGACAAGATTCTTGTGCGATTTTGGATGCGGAACTCCAAAAAAGGTAATTTATCTTCCAGGCATGGAGTTTACTTGTCTAAGGAATAGTGTCCTAAGACACCTCAAGAAGTTGAGGATATGAGATATGTACTCTATACATCGGCAGTAGGTAGTCTCATGTATGCTATGTTATGCGCGAGACAGGACATCTGATATGCAGTGGGAGTAGTCAGCATATACCAGTCCAACCTAGGATTGGATCATTGTGTTGCTGTCAAGACAATTCTCAAGTATCTTCCAAGAACGAGAGACTATATGCTAGTGTATTCCAGGCAGGATTTGATCCCGTTAGGATACAAAAATTCTGATTTTCAATCAGACAGAGATATTAGGAAATCCACGTCTAGATCAGTATTCACCCTGGGTGGTGGAGCCATTGTGTAGAGAAGTATCAAGCAATCTTACATTACTGTCTCTAGCATGGAAGCCGAATATGTAGCCGCTTGTGAAGTTGCTAAAAAGGCTGTTTGGCTTCGTAAGTTCTTGTGTGATCTGGAAGTTGTTCCGGATTTGGATATGCCCATCACACTTTATTGTGATAACAGTGGTGCGGTGGCTAATTCCAAAGAACCAAGAAGCCACAAAAGAGCGAAGCATATAGAGAGAAAGTATCATCTCATTAGAAAGATAATGTAGTGAGGAGATGTGATCGTCACAAAGATAGCCTCACAAGACAATCATGCTGATCCATTTACAAAGATCTTACAGGCTAAAGTGTTTACGGGTCACCTAGATGGTCTAGGGTTACGAGACAATCCTCACATGCTTTAGTGCAAGTGGGGGATTGTTGGTGTTTATGCCCTAAAGATATGATTTGTAAATGGATTTATGAAATAAATAAAAAGAAAAGTTCAATTCATTCTTGTTATGCTATTTATTTTATAAACTAGTGTATATATTTAACATCCAAGATTGCTGGATGTAATCTCGAACTATGTATATGAGTATCATATACGGATGGATACAGTAAGAGATGTGCAATCTAAAGAGTCCATAGATATCGAATAAAGTTGGGTACTTTATTTATGGTTAATCTATAGTTGCGGTCTATTCCGTAATGTACGGTGATTCTATTCTGAATCATTCATATGGAGATATGAGAATGGAGGCACCTTGTATGATGTTATCATATAGGACTGGGCCATGATCAACATGAATCTCTCATCAAGATCCGTTTACCAATAAGATTGATATATATCAACTAATGATGACTATATATGGGTGATCTTAATCCTGGGTGTCTTATCGACTCCTTCAGGTTAAATCGTCGTCTTTGATATACCATGGGTGATGTCAGATGTATTTCCTGATCAATATACTCCGTACGTTGGGATTAAGGTTTGGCTTGTGGCTGGGAAGGTTTGTATACAATAGTGGAATCCACTCATTCTTGTGAAAAATAGATGGTAGTTCCCTTAAGGGTTGATTTGGGGCTTGTACAATATGAGCGCTCTCCTAATTCCTTTAGGAAATAGGATTTATTGTCCATTAGGGAATCAATGGTACTTAAAGGATATATGTAATTAGAGGGGTATAACGGACATTATGACCCAGCTCTAATTATGAACTGCTGTGGAGGATCACACCATGTGTAATAGCTATATCGATGGGCATTGAGTTGTATCGGTCTGTGTAAAAGCGTCTGCAGTTGAGAGAGTGCAGTTTCGGGTTCTTAGTGGAATAACATCGGAGTTAATAACCAAGGAATATTAATTAAAGAGTTTAATTAATGATTACGAGGATTGTTGGAATTCAAAATACTGTGGGTCTATTAGGTCCCCTTACTAGCTCGATCGATTTAGGTAACAAGGGTCACGGTTAATTAATTGGATTGTCCAATTAATTGTGTTACAAAAGTGACACGTATATATTTGGGAATTAGTTGAATAATGAGATTATTTAATTAATGAAAGTTAATAGTTAAATTAATTAAATAATTAGATTATTTAATTATATTGATAATTATGAATTATTAATTAACTATTAATTGGAGGGTGTTAGTTGATATATGGATTTAGGATAAGATAACATAATAGGATTATTTTATTTTACTAAATCATTTATCTAAGTATTTGAATTTAAGTTTAAATTTAAAATACTTATTATCACTTGTAATATATTAGATATATTTGAATAGGATAATTAAAAGATATATATCAATTATAACACAAGAGATTGCATTGGATGCAAATTGGTGTGTGCACATATATAAATGTTTGTATAGGATACAATTACGGATATATATATATATATATAAGCGTAGGTGGTGGCGTGAGGATTAGTTGAAAAGAAAAGAAAAAATATAAAAAACAAAAAGAACCCACCAAGTGTGCGTGATTGATCAAAAAGAAAAGAGGCGTGTGATATATATAAAAAAGAAGCAGGCGTGATTGTTATATTATGGATGCAGATTGGTGTGTGCACATATATAAGTGTTTGTATAGGATACAAATAAGGATATATATATATATGTATATATATATGTAAGCCTATGTTGTGGCATGAGGATTAGTTGAAAAGAAAAAATATATATATAACAAACAAAAAGAACCCACCAAGTGTGCGTGATTGATCAAAAGGAAAAGAGGCGTGCGATATATATATATATAAGAAGCAGGCGTGATTGTTATATTATGCTTCGTGTGCAGTGGAAATATATATATATATATCAAAAGCAATATATTTTTTCCTTGAGATGCAATTCATGTGTTCATGAAATCAATACAGCGAATTGAAAAGAAAGTGTTTCTTAAAGTATTTCTCTACATCCTCCATTCAAGTTCCTGAAACCGTGACGGGCCCAAATGTAGTTACCAGTTCCGGGAGATAGCGAGAAAGATCGAGTGGTTCAGACAGAAGCATATCGTAAAGTGAAAGAGCCTCCAAACGTTGGTATGGTTCAATAATCTTCTACTTATTTATATCGATTTCAATTTCTTGTATTTACATATTGTATGTATTTGTTTCGAGAAGAATTTACGTCACAAGTTTACTGGTCCTAGATACAGATTATGATCTGTATTAAAAAATTTAAAACCTAGTTCCGTTGCGTAACCGGTGAACGGGGTTCCAACACGAACAAATGCCTATTTAGGGTTCCTTCGAGAAGGTTCCTTGGTTTCCAAGTTCACCAGAGGGAATCAAAGTGAACCCTAAGAAGATCCAGGCCCTTCAAAAAATGACTTCATCAAGAACGCTAAAAGAAGTGCAACGCTTAACAGGTTGCTTAGCTTCTCTAGGCAGATTTATTTCAAAAGCCACAGATAGATGTGCTCCCCTTTTCAAAGTTATCAAAAAGGGGAAAGGGCTCGAATGGAATGAAGAGTGCGAGCAGGCATTCCTGAAAATCAAAGAGTACTTAGGGCAGACTCCCATCCTTTCGAAACCTAAAGTGAAGGAGCAGGCATTCATGATAGAATCACCGTACATCGCGGAATGGCCACAACTATAGATTAACCATAGATAAAGTGCCCAACTTTATTTGTTATCTATGGACACTTTAGATTGCACGTATCTTACTGTACTCATCTGTATATAACACTCATATACATAGTTCGAGATTACATCCGACAATCTTGGATGTTAAATATATGCACAAGTTATACAATGAACAAAACAACAAGAATGAATTGAACTTTTCCTTTTATTTATTTCATAAATCCTTTTACAAATTACATTTTTTGGGCATAAACCCCAATAATCTCCCACTTGCACTAAAGCATATGAGGCATGTCTTGTAACCCTAGACCATCTAGGTTACCCAAAAACACTTTAGCCGGTAAGGTCTTCTTAAAAGGATCAGCTTGATTGTCTTGTCAGGCTATCTTGGTGATGATCACATCTCTTTTCTGCACTATCTCTCTAATGAGATGATACTTTCTCTCTATATGCTTCCCTCTTTTGTGGCTTCTTGGTTCTTTGGCATTAGCCACAACACCACTGTTATCACAATAAAGTGTGATGGGCATATCCAAATCCGGAACAACTTCCAGATCACACAAGAACTTACGGAGCCAAACAACCTCTTTAGCAGCTTCACAAGCGGCTACATATTCGGCTTCCATGGTGGAGTCAGTAATGTAAGATTGCTTGATACTTCGCCACACAATAGCTCTACCACCCAAGGTAAATACTGATCTAGACGTGGATTTCCTAGAATCCCTGTCTGACTCAAAATCAAAATCCGTGTATCTTAACGGGATCAAATCTAGCCTGGAATACACTAGCATATAGTCTCTCGTTCTTCGAAGATACTTGAGAATTATCTTGAAAGCAACCCAATGATCCAATCCTGGGTTGGACTGGTATCTGCTGACTACTCCTATTGCATATCAGATGTCCGGTATCATGCATAACATAGTATACATGAGACTACCTACTTCCGATGCATAAGGTACACGTCTCATATCCTCAACCTCAATTTCTTGAGGTGTCTTAGGACACTGTTCCTTAGACAAGTGAACTCTATACCTGGAAGGTAAATTACCTTTCTTGGAGTTTTGCATCGAAAATCACATGAAAATCACATAAGAATCTTGTCGATATATGATACCTGAGACAGTGCTATAAGTTTGTTCTTACGATCCCTTATAAATTGGATCCCTTATAAGTTGGATCCCTAGAACATAATTTACCTCTCCCAAATCTTTTATTTGGAAATGGCTAGCTAGCTAGCCCTTTACATCAGACAACACTCCCATATCACTCCCAATGAGTAGGATATCATCTACGTATAGGACCAAGAAAACTACTTTCTTATCAATGATGCGTTTGTAGACACAAGGCTCATCGACGTTCTGCTCGAAGCCATAGGTTTTGATCACATCATCAAACCTAATGTTCCAAGATCTAGATGCTTGCTTAAGTCCATAGATGGACCTTTACAACTTGCAAACCTTTTGTTCTTGATCTGGAGACACGAATCCTTCTGGTTGCAGCATATAGATGCTCTAATCAAGATTGTCATTCAAGAATGCAGTCTTGATATCCATTTGCCAAATTTCGTAATCGAAATAAGCAGCAATGGATAAGAGAATCCTAATAGACTTAAACATGGCTACTGGCGAGAAGGTCTCTTTATAATCGACCCCCTCTTTCTGGGTTTAACCCTTGGCCACTTGTCTTGCCTTGAAGGTTTCTACCTTCCCGTCTACTCCTCTATTTCTCTTGTAGATCCACTTACACCCTATGGGTTTTACCCCATCAAGTAAGTCTACGAGATCCCAGACTGAGTTAGAGTGCATGGACTTCATCTCGAGATTCATGGCTTTAAGCCATTCCTCTTTATCAGGATCTTCCATTGCTTTCTTAAATGTCAATGGATCATCCACACTATTAGCAGAGACAACACCTTGTCCCTCTCCTATGCCTAAATAGCGTTCAGATTGTCTCACAACCCTTTCACTACGTCTAGGTGGTAGTGTATCCTGATCAGGAACTATCTGACTCTCAAATGTTTGTGGATCAACTACTCTTGTTGATGAAACACTAGTCTCACCAGGCTCCAACTCATTCAATACAATCTTAGAATGAGGTTTATGATAACTAATATAATTATCCTCAAGAAAAGTTACATTTGTCAATACAAATACTTTGTTATCTTCGGGACTATAAAAGTTTCCACCTGTGGTTTCCTTGGAGCATCCTACAAACAGGCAGACCATTGACTTTGAGTCTTGCTTTCCACTTCTGTTCTTTAGCACGTGTGCTAGACACCCCCATATGCGGAAATGTCGCAAAGTAGCTTTACGATCATTCCACAACCCTAGAGAAATCTTAGGAACAGATTTGGATGGCACCACAATCAAAATGTATGCCTCTATTTGTAACACATATCCCCTGAAGTAATTTGGTAATGATGAGAAACTAATCATAGATCTCACCATTTCCATTATGGTTATATTTCTCCTCTTCGCTACACCATTTTGCTAAGGTGTACCGGGAGCTGTGAGTTGGGAAACTATCCATGCTCGACCATGAAGTCTTCAAACTCTTGGTCAAGGTACTCACCTCCATGATCCGATCATAGTGACTTGATATTCCTACATATTTGATTCTCAACATCAGCTCGAAATTCTTTGAACATTTCAAATATTTCCGACTTTCGTTGCATTAGGTAGACGTATCCGTATCTTGAGTAGTCATCTATAAAGGTGACATAATACTCATAACCACCCCTAGCTTTAACATTCATCGGTCTACAGACGTCTGTATGTATAAGCTCTTGCGGTTCTTTAGCTCTAAGCCCTTTTCCCGTAAAAGGTCTCTTAGTCATCTTACTTTCCAGACAAGATTTGCAGACAGGTAAGGTGCCAACCTTTTACTCACTTAAAGGTCCACTTTTTACTAGTCTGTCTATCCGGTCAAGGTTGATATGACCAAGCCTTAGATGCCAGAGATACGTGTCATTATCTGGAGAAATCTTATGTCATTTAGTTTTTAGTTTTTTAACCTTAAACAATTCGGTGTTGAGCAGCATAGTATGTATTAACGGTCTTAACACATACGAATTGTTTTCATTAATTTCTGAACAAATGTTCAGATCATTCTTTCCAATAATAACGGACTTATTATTAAAAGAAACAGAATACTTTTGTTCTAAAAACTTAGAAATGGAAATCAAATTCCGTGTAAATCCAGGAATATAAAATACATTGTCCAACAATATATAATTATTATAAAAATGTAATCTAATTACTCCCACTGCTCGTGCCGACACGACATCCCCTGACCCCACACGTATTGAAAAGGCTTGCTCATCTAGTTCACATGTGGTTAGTCTATAGCTGCGGTCCATTTTGTAATGTACGATGATTCTATCCTGAATAATTAAATGGAGATATGAGATGGAGGCACCTTGTATGATGTGATCATATAGGACTGGGCCATGATCTATATGAATCTTTCAACAAGATCCGTTTACCGATGAGATTCATATATATCAACTAATGATGGCTATATGTGGGTGATCTTAATCCTGAGTGTCTTATCTACTCATTCAGGTTAGATCGTGGTATTTGATATACCATGGGTGAGGCCGGATGACGTTCCCGATCAATATACTCCGTATGTTGGGATTATGGTTTGGCTTTTGGCTGGGAAGGTTTGTACACAATAGTGGAATCCACTCTTTCTTGTGAGAAGTAGACGATAGTTCCCTTAAGGGTACACAATAAGGGTTGATTCGAGGCTTGGACAATAGTGTACACAATAAGGGTTGATTCGGGGCTTGGACAATATGAGCGCTCTCCTAATTCCATGAGGAAATAAGATTTATTGTCCATTATAGAATCAATGGTACTTAAAGGATATATGTAATGAGAGGGGTATAACGGACATTATGACCCAGCTCTAATTATGAACTATTGTGGAGGATCACACCATATGTAATAGTTGTTGGGATTATGTTCGATAGCAAGAGTGTAATAATGTAATTGACAATCTTTTCATATTAATAAAGTGATTTTTAGTTTAACAAATCTTATAGCATTTATAGTTTAATTATTATAATTGTCAAAAGTAAATAATCATAAGGTCAAAAAACTATGAGAAAAGAAGAATTGTTCATACATCTAGATATGTATGAGGTAGACACAATTCTTTAGTTAGTCATGAATAATATTCACAACTTAAGATAAAATGTTGGGCACCTTTATCTTGTCAAAGTTGTAGATTCTTTTGCTAGCATTTGAATGGGATCAAATGTGTTATGATGAGTCTAAAATCATCAAAGTGAGGTGTCTTTGGGCAAGAGAATCTAGTGCACTGGGTACATTGAATATGATCACAATGAAATACTTTATCTAGAACCGTCAATGGAAAAAAGTTTTCATTTGAAGACAATCGGAGAGTCTATCTCAATCTTGAGATAAATGATGGACTTATGGTTGCAAGTGTTATCATTAAAGTTATCAATGAGTACGATTATATAGCATAGTCTATCCTCGCTAGTTTGATGGTATTCATTTGTTAATCGATAGAGCACTTCATTTATAGATATGGACATCGTGGCTCCGTTTATTAAATGAGAGTAGAATACCATCATATGGATGTTTCGAGGTATTGAATATTAAATCTTAACGTTAAGTTTTCATTAGTGTCTATTGAAACATGGCTTCTAGACAAGTCAAAATATCCAAGTTCAAAATGTGGTCATATGAGTAAATATGGTAACTTGGAGAGCTATAGGCGGTCTATGAGCTCTTGGCGATTACTGGTATTCTTCACGAGGATACACTTTCTCCAATAAGGTTGTCTAGGGTACGAATGAGTAACATCAACATATTCTATCTTTATTTAAGAGTTAAATTTTAGTTTTTTAGTGGAATGAACTAACATTAAATAGATCGGACCTAAGTGAATCATTTGTTGATTGTGATTAGGTTGTGTCTATTGGAGATTAAATTTAGATAGCCCGCCAAGATCCCCAATCCACACGAACTTGTATGGATCACTTGATATATTCTACTGGACCAATTTAGAGGTCCATCTAGAATTGTATTGAGGTATGTGGACTTGTTTCTTTTTGTAAGAATGAGTCTAGTTCATATGTGGACTTTTTATAAAGGTCAAACGGATTTAATAAAATAAGAAAATAATATATTGGCCCATATATATGTGTTGGGCGGCAAGACTATTTAGAATAGCTTAATTATATTATATTATTTTATTATTTGATTAAATGGAAATTAATTAATTTAGTGATTAATTAATTATTTAATTAAAAGTCAATTTTTTTTTTTCTATTAGTAGATGATCTCCTAATATTATACTATTGTTGGTAGTATAATTAATATTAAAGACTGTATTTGATAAGTAGATAAATAAAATGAATTATTTATCTAATCAAATTAGGAAGTCTTTAATATGGTTACAAATACACTATTGAGTTGGATTAGGAGTCTTGGTGTAGGATAGAATTCTTTTTAGAAAATGATTCTTAACCACCAAGTAAATCTACCTAAGGAAAGAATTCTTAACCACCTAGTAAATCCTTCTTAGGAGAGGATTTGGTCTCATATATATACTACTTGTAAATTTCATCCAAGCCTTAGTTTTTGGTGTGAAAAGTTGTTTTTTTATTGTTATAAAAAAAAAACTTCGTCCAGCTCATTGTATGAAGAATTCGACCAAGCATAGAGAAAAGAGGGAACATTTTTGATTTCGGTAGTACACTAGTATCTTTTGCATCAAAAGGGTTTTGTGTACAACATCGAATCAAGGTTCACGCGAGTTTCAATCAAATTGATTGATAATTCAAAGGTGATCGGACGTTCTTGGTTTTTCTCTTGGAGGATTATTGTGACTAACAAATAAGAAGATTTTGTTTGTTTCCATCCTCAGGTATACAATTTAAAGAAAGGGAGCCCACACTCCTAGGTGATTCACGTTCGTGATTGGATTGGAAGATCTTGCGGATTCAATTCGACGCTAGTTCAATCGTCACGAAATAAAGGTACGATACTTTTTACATACATCAATTAATCTAGGGTTAAGGTTGTTGTTATTAAAAGGGATTTTTTTTATATACGCAAACCCTAATTTTCTAATTTTCTCACGCTTCTGTTGCGTTTTGAACTGTTTTTTCCCTACAATAGCTATATCGATAGACGCTGAGTTGTATCGGTCTGTGTAAAAGTGTCTACAATTGAGAGAGTGCAGCTTCGGGTTTTTAGTGGAATAACACCGGAGTTAATAATCAAGGAATATTAATTACAGATTTTAATTAATGATTCCGAAGATTATTGGAGCTCAAAATACTATGGTTCCATTAGGTCCCCTTACTTGCCCGATCGATTTGGGAAACAAGGCTCACGATTAATTAATTGTGTTACAAAAATGACACGTGTTTATTCAGAAATTAATTGAATAATGAGACTATTTAATTAATGAATGTTAATAGTTAAATTAATTAAATAATTAGATTATTTAATTATATTGATAATTATGAATTATTAATTAACTATTAATTGGAGGGTGTTAGTTGATATATGGATTTAGGTGAAGATAAAATAATAGAATTATTTTATTTTACTAAATCGTTTATCTAAGTATTTGAATTTAAGTTTAAATTTAAAATACTTATTATCATTTTTAATATATTAGATATATTTGAAAAGGATAATATATATATATATATATATATATATATATATATATATATATATATATATAAATTATAATACAAGAGATTACATTGGATGTAAATTGGTGTGTGTAAATATATAAATGTTTGTATAGGATAAAAACAAGTATATAGGTTTATGTAGAAAGAAAAAAAAGATATATATATATATCAAAAAAAAAAGCACGCCTGTTAGTGAAACAAGCAAAAAAAAAAAAAGTCAAAAGAAAAAGAAAATTGAGAGGTGCGTGAAGCGCAAAAGAAAAAAAAAAGAAACAAGAAAGAATATTTTTTTTGAGTGCTATGCAATCGTGCACCGTTTAAGATATATATATATATATTTAAGAATTAGAATTGTTCTAGTTAGTTTTCTCATAAAAGAAAGAGTTTCTTCGATTCTCTCTACATCCTCCATTCAAGTTCCTGAGATCGTGATGCGTCCATACGCAGTTGCCAGTTCCGGGAGATAGCGAGGAAGATCGAGTGCTTCAGACATGAGCATATCGTAAAGTGAAGGAGCCTCCAAACGTTGGTAAGATTATTATTTTTTCATATTATATCGATTTCAATTTCCTGTGTTTACATATTGTATGTATTAGTTCCGAAAAATAATTACGATCCCAAGTTCACTGGTCCCAGATACAGATTATGATATGTATTAAAAATTTTAAAACCTAGTTCAACTGCATAACCGGTGAACAGGGTTCCAACAATTGGTATCAGAGTCAATTTTATTTTCGGAACATGAAATTGTTTTCGATGCTTTTGTATGTATGATTGTGTTGGTACGATTTAAATTGTCTGTATGATGTTTTTGTATGTATATTAAATTTTTTAATTTACAAAAACATGATTGATCGTTAATTATATGGTACTGTGGAGTTAGGGTTTATGAGTTGTATTATTATTATTATTATTATTATTATTGTTTATTATTATTAATAATTTTTACTGTTATTGTATTGTAAAAAAAAAAAATTTAACCTATATTGATGACCTGGAAAAATCGCGAAGAAGGATTCATGAGATGAATCGGAGTGACATGAAGAGACTGGAAGACTCGGAAATTATAAGAAGACCAAGGAATGCCTTGGGGGTATTTTTATAATTTTAGATTCTAAATTTTTTATTTTAAATAATCCACAGTACTCAGTCAATTCATGTATGCTTTATATTATGTGACGATAAAAGCATTGTCATGCATACGTATGTCATTTAAATTAGATGTGCCTACACAAATATATTTGATATGTCAAACATGCATCATAGCCTGATACTTTATGTGTTTTTTTTAATGTGATTAAAATAGGTAAATACATAAATGGCTATGAATAATGAGATTAGTTTTTTAATGGTTCGAAAACTTGGTAATTCTCATTAATATTAATCTAGTTATTAAAGAGTTTAATAAGTTATATTAATATGATCATTTATTTTTATTAGGATTAATTTGATTAATAACCTAATAATAAATGAACCAAATAAAGTGTTAAAGTTTTAATAGTTAAAACTAGGTAAACACTAACATAATAATCTGATTTTAGTAAATAGTTTACAAAAGCTTAGATTATTCACTAATAGATTAGATTTTTAATTGTTAAAAATCATTAATAATTTATTAGTTAATTAGAATTTGTTTCTAATTAGTTAATGCGCTAGATAACTTGATTAAAGTTAGTCGTTTAATCCTGTAGAATCTAGGAGCATTAACGGTTTATAGAAAACCCTAATTTGAAAATAGTGAGTCGTAGAGGGATATATGCATATATATCCCGCGGTCTCCATCATTAGGTAAACACAGTGAGATCCGAGTGGGGCCTCGTGACGACTTTGCTTTCATCCTCCCTTAGGAGGGTTTCCACAAAGGTCAATACCTTGACTTCCTAACAGAAGGATTTCTGAGGGTATTTCGGGATTGACAGACCCTAAGACGGCAATTCTCGAGTTAAACACGTGAGATCTGAAATGGTGGGTTAAACTCACGAAGGTTTTGATTAAGTTTGTTTGTTAAAAACTTGACTGAATGAACGATGGTCGGATGAAATGGAATAAGAGTTATTCTAGAATATCATTTGATTGAGAATGTCTCGGTCTAACATGCAAAGACTTGACCGACCCTAAGACGACACTTTTTTGTGGTATGTTGGATTGTCGTGGTATAGTAACTAGTTTTAGGGTAGTTATAGTTGTTTAACATATGCATGCATCATGTTTAAATTTATGCTAAAGCACTCGCATTTGTTTTAAATAAATGACTGAATGAATGTTTTATTTATTTAAGCAATAATGTCTTCTACATTACTTCAAATTCTCGCAAACTACATATTAACCGGTGATAACTACACTAAGTGGAAACTTAACATTAATGCAATATTGGTCACCAAAGACCTCAAGTTTGTGCTTACGGAGGAATGTCCTCCAGTGCCTGCTGCCAATGCTACACGAACTGTTCGTGAGGCATACGAGTGATGGGTCTCATCTGAGAAGAAGGCCTGAACATATCTGTTGGCTTCAATGATAGAAGTGCTTGTCACAAAGCACAAAGCACAAAGCAATGACTTCAGCATTCGAAATCATGAAGTCATTGCAAGCTATGTTCGGGCAGCCCTCTAAGAAAAAGTGACATAAAGTTGTTCGTTTCTCTATGCTCACTCGCATGAAGGAAGGTACGTCAGTTCGGGAACATGTCCTGACTATGATGTTCTATTTCAACAAGGCAGAAGTCAATGGCGGAGCCATTAACGAACCCAGTCAAGTGAGCATCATACTGACGACTCTTTCAAAGAGTTTCAATCGGTTTAGGAGTAACTACGAGATGAACAAGTTAAGGTTCAATCTCATACAGTTGCTCAATGAGCTCACTACCTTTAAGTCCTTGATTAAGGACAACAAAGGCAAGGTTGGTAGGGCAAATTTTTCCTAACCATTTTCCTCCAATAATAAAAAGAGGAAGAGGTCTGCTGGGAAGGCGAAGGATAAGCCTAAACCTAAGAAAGCCTAAAGAAATAAGAAGTCCAAGAAAGGTAAATATGATTTCCTTGTTCTTAAGTCATGTTTAGTGGAAGATGATTCTTCACCCTGGATAGTTGATTCGGGGGCCACTAACCTTGTTTGTTCTTCTTTACAATGGACTGATTCTTGGACACAACTAGAGGAGCAAGCCTTCTCAATACATGTGGGGTCAGGGATGTCATGTCGGCACAAACAATGGGTGTAATTAGATTATGTTTTTGTAATAATTATATATAGTTGGACAATCATTTTTATATTCCTGGATTTACACATTTTTTTTTTACATTTCTAAGTTGTCAGAACACAAATATTCTGTTTCTTTTAATAATAAGTCTGTTATTATTAGAACGAATGATCTGAATATTTGTTCAAGAATTAATGAAAACAATTTGTATGTGTTAAGACCGTTAATACATACTACACTGCCCAACAAAACTAAACGACATAAGATTTCTCCAGATAATGACACGTATATCTGGCATCTAAGGCTTGGTCATATAAACCTTGACCGGATAGACAGACTAGTAAAAAGCAGACCTTTACGTGAGTTAAAGGTTGGCACCTTACCTGTCTGCGAATCTTGTTTGGAAGGTAAGAAGACTAAGAGACCTTTTACTAGAAAAAGGTCTAAAGAGCTAAAGAATCGCTAGAGCTTATACATACAGACGTCTATGGACTGATAAATGTTAAAGATAGGGGTTGTTATAAGTATTATGTCACCTTTATAGATGGCTACTCAAGATACAGATACGTCTACCTAATGCAACGAAAGTCGAAAACATTTGAAATGTTCAAAGAATTTCGAGCTGAAGTTGAGAATCAATTAGGTAGGACTATCAAGTCACTACGATCGGATCGTGGAGGTGAGTACCTTGACCAAGAGTTTGAGGACTTAATGGTCGAGCATGGGATAGTTTCCCAACTCACAACTCTCAGTACACCTTAGTAAAATGGTGTTACGGAGAGGAGAAACTAAACCCTGATGAAAATGATGAGATCTATGATTAGTTTCTCATCATTACCAAATTCCTTTTGGGGATATGCGTTACAAACAGCGGTATACATTTTGAATGTAGTGCCATCCAAATCTGTTCCTAAAACTTCCCTAGAGTTGTGGAATGGTCGTAAAGCTAGTTTATGACATTTCGGCATATCGGGGTGTCTAACACACGTGCTGAAGAACAGAACTGGAAAGATAGACTCAAAGTCTGTTGTCTGCCTGTTGGTAGGATACTCAAAGAAGACCAGAGATGGACACTTCATAGTCTTAAAGATAACAAAGTATTTTTATCGATAAATGCAACGTTTCTTGGGGACAATTACATTAGTGACCGTAAATCTCGTTCCAAGATTGTATTAAATGAGTTGGAGCCTGGTGAGACTAGTGCTTCATTAACAAGAGTTGTTGATCCACAAACATCTGAGAGTCAGATGGTTCTTGATCAGGATACACTACCACCTAGACTTAGTGAATGGGTTGTGAGACAACCTGAACGCTATTTAGGTATAGGTGAGGGACAAGGTGTTGTCTTTGTTGATAGTGTGGATAATCCATTGACATTTAAGAATGCAATGAAAGATCTTGATAAACAAGAATGGTTTAAAGCCATGAATCTCGAGATGGAGTCCATGTACTCTAATTCAGTTTGGGATCTTGTAGACTTACCAGATGGGGTAAAACCCATAGGGTGTAAGTGGATCTACAAGAGAAAGAGAGAGTAGACGGGAAGGTAGAGACCTTTAAGGCAAGGCTAGTGGCCAATGGTTATACCCAGAAAAAGGGTGTCAATTATGAAGAGATCTTCTCGCCAGTAGCCATGTTTATGTCTATTAGGATTCTCTTATCCATTGTTGCCTATTTCGATTAATTTTTTTTGCAAATGGACGTCAAAACTGCATTCTTGAATGGCAATCTTAATGAGAGCATCTATATGATGCAACCAGAGGGATTCGTGTCTCCAGATCAAGAGCAAAAGGTTTGTAAGCTGTAAAGGTCCATCTATAGACTTAATCAAGCATCTAGATCTTAGAACATTAGGTTTGATGATGTGATCAAAACCTATGGCTTTGAGCAGAATGTCGATAAGCCTTGTGTCTACAAGCACATCATTGATAAGAAAGTATTTTTCTTGGTCCTATACGTATATGATATCCTACTCATTGGGAATGATATGGGAGTATTGTCTGATGTAAAAGGCTGACTAGCTAGCCAATTCCAAATGAAAGATTTGGGAGAAGCGAGTTATGTTCTAGGGATCTAACTTATAAGGGATCATAAGAACAAACTCATAGCACTGTCTTAGGCATCATATATCGATAAGATTCTTGTACGATTTTTGATTCAAAACTCCAAGAAAGGTAATTTACCTTCCAGGCATGGAGTTCACTTGTCTAAGGAACAGTGTCCTAAGACACCCCAAGAAGTTAAGGATATGAGACGTTTACCATATGCATCGATAGTAGATAGTCTCATGTATGCTATGTTATGCACGAGACTGGATATCTGCTATGCAGTGGGAGTATTCAGCAGATGCCAGTCCAACCCAGAATTGGATCATTGGGTTGCTGTCAATATAATTCTCAAGTATCTTCGGAGGACGAGAGACTATATGCTAGTGTATTCCGGGCAGGATTTGATCCCGTTAGGATAAACAGATTCTGGCTTTTAATCAGATAGGGATTTTTAGAAATCCACGTCTGGATCAATATTCACTCTTGGTGGTAGAGCCCTTGTGTGGAGAAGTATCAAGCAATATTGCATTGCTGACTCCACCATGGAAGCCGAATATATAGCCGCTTGTGAAGCTGCTAAAGAGGCTGTTTGGCTCCGTAAATTCTTGAGTGATCTGGAAGTTGTTCCAGATCTGGTTAAGGTCATCATACTTTTTTATGATAACAGTGGTGCTGTGGCTAATTCCAAAGAACCAAGAAGCCACAAAAGAGGGATGCATATGGAGAGAAAGTATCATCTCATTAGAGAGATAATGTAGAGAGGAGATGTGATCGTCACAAAGATAGCCTCACAAGATAATCATGTTGATCCATTTACAAAGACTTCACCGGCTAAAGTGTTTTCAGGTCACCTAGACGGTCTAGGGTTACGAGCATGCCTCACATGCTTTAGTGCAAGTGGGAGATTGTTGGGGTTTATGCCTTAAAGATGTAATTTGTAAATGGATTTATGAAATAAATAAAAGGAAAAGTTCAATTCATTCTTGTTGTGTTGTTTATTTTATAAACTTGTGCATATATTTAGTATCCAAGATTCCCGGATGTAATCTCGAACTTTGTATATGAGTGTCATATACTGATCGATACAGTAATAAACGTGCAATCTAAAGAGTCCATAGATAGAAAATAGAGCTGGGTATTTTATTTGTGGTTAATCTATAGTTGTGATCCATTCTGTAATGTACGGTGATTCTATCCTGAATCATTCATTTGGAGATATGAGAATGAATGCACCTTGTATGATGTGATCATATAGGACTGGGCCATGATCTATATGAATCTCTCAACAAGATCTGTTTACCGATGAGATTCATATATATCAACTAATGATGGCTATATGTGGGTGATCATAATCTTGAGTGTCTTATCGACTCCTTCAGGTTAGATCGTGGTCTTTGATATACCATGGGTGAGGTCGGATGAAGTTCCCGATCAATATGCTCCGTATGTTGGGATTGCGATTTGGCTTGTGGCTGGGAAGGTTTGTACACAATAGTGGAATCCACTCATTCTTGTGAGAAGTAGACGATAGTTCCCTTAAGGGTTGATTCGGGGCTTGGACAATATGAGCGCTCTCTTAATTCCGTGAGAAAATACGATTTATTGTCCATTTGTGAATCAATGGTACTTAAAGGATATATGTAATTAGAGGGGTATAACAGACATTATGATCCAGCTCTAATTATGAACTATTGTGGAGGATCACACTATATGTAATGGCTATATCGATGGACACCGAGTTGTATCGGTCTGTGTAAAAACGTCTACAGTTGAGAGAGTGCAGCTTCGGGTTTTTAGTGCAATAACACCAGAGTTAATAATCAAAGAATATTAGTTAAAGAGTTTAATTAATGATTCCGATGATTATTGGAGCTCAAAATAATGTGGGTCCATTAGGTCCCCTGGCTAGCCCGATCGATTTAGGTAACAAGGGTCACGATCAAATAATTGTGTTACAAAAGTGATACGTGTTTATTCGGGAATTAATTGAATAATGAGATTATTTAATTAATGAATGTTAATAGTTAAATTAATTAAATAATTAGATTATTTGATTATATTGATAATTATAAATTATTAATTAACTATTAATTGAAGGGTATTAGTTGATATATGAATTTAGGTGAAGATTAAATAATAGGATTATTTTATTTTACTAAATCATTTATCTAAGTATTTGAATTTAAGTTTAAATTTAAAATACTTATTATCACTTTTAATAAATTAGATATATTTGAAAAGGATAATTAAAAAATATATATCAATTATAACACAAGAGATTGCATTGGATGCAAATTGGTGTATGCACATATATAAGTGTTTGTATAGGATACAAACAAGTATATAGATTTATGTAGAAAGAAAAAATAGATAAATAAATATATATATATATATATATATATATAAAAGCACGCCTGTGTGTGAAACAAGTAAAAAAAAATAAAGTCAAAAAAAAAAAAACTGAGAGGTGCGTGAAGCACAAAAGAAAAAAAAAAGAAAAAAAAAGATTTTTTTTGAGTTCTATGCAATCGTGCACGGTTTAAGATATATATATATATAAGAATTAGAATTGTTCTAGTTAGTTTTCTCTTAAAAGAAAGAGTTTCTTCGATTCTCTCTACATCCTCCATTCAAGTTCCTTAGATCGTGATGCGTCCACACGCAGTTACCAGTCCCGAGAGATAGCGAAGAAGATCGAGTGGTTCAGACAAAATCATATCGTAAATTGAAGGAGCCTCCAAACGTTGGTAAGATTTTCATTTTTTGATTATAGCGATTTCAATTTCCTGTGTTTACGTATTGTATGTATTAGTTTCGAAATATAATTATGATCCCAAGTTCACTGGTCCCAGATACAGATTATGATCTGTATTAAAATTTTTAAAACCAAGTTCCGCTGCGTAACTGGTGAATAGAGTTCCAACAAATTTAACCTGAAGGAGTCAATAAGATACTCAGGATTAAGATCACCCACATATAGCCATCATTAGTTGATATATATGAATCTCATCGGTAAACGGATCTTAGTGAGAGATTCATATAGATCATAGCCCAATTCCATATCTCATATGAATGATTCTGGATACAATCACCGTACATTACGGAATGGACCGCAACTATAGATTAACCACAAATAAAGTACCCAACTTTATTTGCTATCGTTGGAATCTTTAGATTGCACGTCTCTTACTATATCCATCTGTATATGACACTCATATACACAGTTTGAGATTACATCCGACAATCTTGGATATTAAATATATGCACAAGTTATAAAATGAACAACACAACAAGATTGAATTTAACTTTTCCTTTTATTTATTTCTTAAATCCATTTACAAATTACATCTTTAGGGCATAAACCCCAACATAATTGAGCAGAAAGACTCCGAAGTCTCAGAAATCCGAACACCGTTAGACGATTGGATGACCTAGCTTAGAAGATACCTGGAAGAAGGTGTACTCCCGGAAGATCCCTTAGAAGCCAAACGCATTAGGTACCGGTCAACAAGATACGCATTGATTGGAGGAGAACTGTATAGAAGAGGGTTTTCCCGAACACTCCAGAGATGTGTATTAGAGGAAGATGCATATCAGATACTACAGGAAATCCATAGCGGGGTATGCGGAAACCATACTCGGGGCAGAAGTTTAGCACGCAAAGTACTCAGGCAAGGTTATTATTGGCCCTCTTTGTTCTTGGATGCATAACGATGTTCAGAAAGCTGTAGTTCTTGCCATAGGATCGCCAATGATATTTGGCAGCCTCCTGAACAACTTAGAAGCCTTACATCCCCATGGCCATTCGCTATGTGGGGACTAGACTTAATTGGTCTAATGCCGGCAAAAACAGAGGGTGGAGCTAAGCATGCAATTGTGGCTGTTGATTATTTCACAAAATGGGTAGAAGCTGAGGCGTTGGTACATATCACTGAAGCAAATACCACGAACTTTGTGAAGAAAAATGAACTCTACAGATTTGGAGTCCCAAGTACTATTATCGCTGACAACGACACCTTGCTCGATAAATAAAAATTCAAGCAAACTATTATGCCACGCCTGCCCACCCTCAAACGAACGTGCAAGCTGAAGCAGTAAACAAAATCGTCAAGTACACACTCAAAGCAAAGTTAGATGCCAAGAAAGGCAATTGGGTTGAAAAACTTCCTGAAATATTATGGGCATATCGGACGACAACAAGAACTCCTACAGAAGAGACTACTTTCTCTTTGGCGTTCAGAACTGAACCCGTATTCTCGGTAGAAACATCGTATATGTCGCTAAGAGTCAGGCTATATGATGAAGACCAGAATGTTGATATGTTGTTACAAAGCTTAGATGAGCTGGAAGAGAAAATGGAGAAATTCCGAGTACGAAATACGGCATATCAGTAAAGAGTGGCCCGACACTACAACTCTCATGTTCGGATTAGGAAATTCCAGCTAGGAGACCTGGTTCTCAGGAAAGTATCGCTAAACACAAAGATCAAAGCTGCATGCTTATTTGCTGACAAATGGGAAGACCCGTACAAGATTGAAGGACTAGCTGGCCATGGAGCATATTGGATTGCCCAATCAGATGGATGGGTTTTACCCCGTCCATGCAATGCCAAATATTTGAAGATTTTTTATTCTTAAATTTTTTTCCTTTAGTCAAGACAATTTTGTTAGTCAAGATATTTTTTAGCTTTGAGATTTTATCATATTGTTAATTTTACAGTTATGAATAAAGGCCCAACATGGGTTTTTAGAAATTGGATTTCAGAAATCTAAGCACATGATAATAAGAACATGCGAAAAAGCATATCATAAGCATAAAAAAAAAGATACAATGCTTGAGACCACTAATTTGGCGAAATTCCCGAATGGGCGGAGAAGCTCGAAGGAGCATGCTTGCCGAGCAAGGTCAGTCGACCTTAGCCAAAAGGCCAGCCAGATGCACAAGATTCTGGAAAACGGCTCGGGGCACCGTCGGTGAAAAATCCCGGTGAGATGCGCAGCCGTGTTAAGCAATTTAAAAGCTTAACGATTCGGTAAACCCTTGCACAAATAAAACTAGGAGACGCCCTCAGTGACTTGCGTAAGGACTCGAACGTATGATCGTGGTGAGCCTTGATGTAACGTTGGGTAGCAACCGAGTATGAAGCACAAGTATAAATCTACTTGCCTGTTTCAAGATGACTCGGTTAATAATATTAGCCAGTTTAATAAGATACTTGGAACATGAAATCGTGTTAGCCAATTTAATAAGATACTCGGCGATTAAATGAGTTAACAATAGCCAGATTTGGAATTTCAAATTCAAGACAACTTGGCAAAATATGAAACTTCATTGATCATAATCCATTTTTACAAACGCAAAATTTTACATTGACTAAGGCTGAGATGAGGATTTGGAGCTCTTGTTAGTACTCGGGTCAGACACCATCTCGTATTCATGGAGGACACTCTCGTTTGACCCAGACGATTGAGTCGACCGAGTCATCCATCCACTCACTATAATTCGTTCCAAGAATCGGTCCAACGTTAGGTTTCGACCCATCCACACCAGCCTCCTGACTAGCATAAAAGGTCGAAAGAGAATGCTCCGACGGGACTTCTAAATGCATAGGATGAGACTCTTTGCCTTGGTTTCGACATTAAGCTCTCCATTCCTTCATTTGAGTTTGAAGAGACTCTATGAACTGGTCTACATTGTTTTTAATTAATAACTCAAAGTTGGCCCGAGCTCTATCATTTGCTCGATTCTTGACATTAAAGAATTCGCCAGCCGAGTCCAGACCTCGTTGGAAATCTCTGAGTAGTAAGGCATTATAGGCCGGTGACCTTTTGAAATGATCAACCCCTCGAATTTTAAGTTCTAGCTGGGCTTCATTCGAAAGGGATTCAACAGTTAAGACTTGGCGCTTAAGATCTTCAATTTTCTGCTTGTATGACGATTTGGCTTGCTCAGCCTCTTGTTCAGCCTTGAGCATCGACTCCTGGGTGGCAGATAGTAAATTTTGGAAGGATACAACCTTCTCTTCCACTGTAAAATCCTTCTCTTCGGCCTCCATTTGTTTAGCCAAACAGTGGTCGGTAAATTCTTGGACAGAGCTCACCTCCATTCGACAGATCGCCTCAATCCGAGCACGACTATCTTCACTTTCCTTTAACTGAGCTTCAAGACGTCTTATCTGATCAGCTTGATGTTGTTACGTCTGAAAAAACTCAACGAACTCAGCAACCACCTACAGGGTATAGCGAGTTAAAAATCTAAGTCAAAAGAGCATTAAGACCAAGTTCAGGAACAAAGACTTACGTAGCTCGCACTGTTGAAAATATTCTGAAGACGATCTATCGGGGAACCATTCCTGAAGCAGCTCCAATGGTCATCCCCAATAAACGCTTGACCGGATGATATCATCCTTAACATAACTTGGGGAGTGGGACATATAGGATCACTCGAGGAGCCTATCTCTGTATCATCGATTTCAGGGGGGAAAGAATCCTTGTTCAGATTATCCGAAGATTTTGCTCCCCCTAAAAGTGCCTCGACCTGGGCACTCGGGGTAACTCTAACATCATCATCATCATTGTCACTTGATTCAACAAATGACAACACCCGAGGAATCTTTTTAGGATGAATAGGAGAATCAGATGCCTTTATTTTCTCAGTATGAGTACGGTGGATGCCGAGGTCAGCTGTTAGATCCTCCTAATCTTCAGTAATATCTTGAAAGGATTCAAAAAGTTTAGGATCGAGGTTAACTTACTCATCTGGGGGTATCCCAACTCCTTCCATATCCCCAACAGTAAACTGTTCGGTGGAAACTTCAACAACCAAGGAACTAGGCTCATTAGGATGACCGTCCTGCCTGCCTTCATCTTTAGACACCCTTTGAGCATTGGCAGCTCCAATAGAACCATTAGGATTGCTTGATTCCCATACGGTTGGCGGAATGACTTTAGAAATGTACTCAGGAATTTGCTTGTCAACTTCATCAAAATCTTTATCCGAATCGTGATCGGGCGGAGCAACCCCTTTCTTATTTTGACGAGAAGCTTCTTTATGACTTGCTTGAATAATCGATTTCACTTGGCAAGCCTGGACATCGCAGACGATATCTATGTCATACACTGAATACAAACAGGTTAGAAAGTGCCAAATTTTTACTTACGTCGCCTACGATAATCAAAAATCTGAGTGAAGAAGCCAAGCTCTATCATTTTTTTCTCAATAAAAAGATAGGACCTGCTCCTCTTTTCTGGAGTACGCACAGCCGCCCGAGCAAGATTGATCAACTCGGTATTAGTATAAGTAAGTTTAGACTTGTTCCAAAGGTCAGGAGAGCAAAAGAAACGGGGTACCCTTAACACTTCCCGACCTTCCCCGGCTGAGAACTCGATCTCAAGACCTAAGTTTCCTCAAACAAAAAACCAGCTATTCTTCCAATGTTTGTTTGAGGTGGGAAAACCCCACAAAAAGCCTTTCTTCTTGGCGTCAGAGGAAATATCAACTCCCCGGCTCACTTTCGTCCCATCAGGGATCCAACTATCTGGCTGACTGGACATGAGAAAATAAGTTCCAGACCGACAGGACTGCCTTAGTGTATAAAAGTGCCTAATTTCATGGGGGGGGGGGGGAGTGAGGTGACAAGTTCATCCGACTCCACATATTCCACATACACATTAGAATTCTATAGTTGTTCAGGGAAAGTTGGGCTGGAGCAATCTCCGCCTCAACTAGAAACCAAGTAATGAACGGCTGAAGGGGAAGAGTGATGCCACATCAGAGCATGAATCCATAAATCGCGACCACGCTCGGGGGAGGGTTCCACGTGGCCCTATCACCAGCAGGAACCAGTAAAACTGAATCATTTAGATCGAATTGGGTGCAGTATTTTTCGATTTCATCTTCCCCGACCACATTCGGCTCGACATCATAAGCACTTGGGAAATCGAGCAAGAAGAGGATTCGAGATACACTGTGTTCCTCTTCAACATCCTTCTCATCAACTACTTGCCTTCCGATTTGAATACAGCTTGAACCATGCTTGTGAACCACACGGTTACTCTGATGCTTTCCCATCCTAGATCGAAGAGGAATCCTTTGATCAGAAACGATAGACTCAGAACTGGATTTAGATTAAGAACTAGAGCTTAAACAAACATCAGGGTAAAGCCCAAAAACATCAACCTTTAAAAAACCAGACTCATCATGAGGGATTTCCCCCAATAACCTACGAATATAGGAAACCAATTGAAAATCTCCACGCTCAAGCACTTTGAAAGCTATAACAAAAAGGCGTGTGGTGAAGCAGGATCCATCAGAACTGACCTTTAAAGTAGATGCGAAGAGCTAGGAAAATATTCAATGAAAAATCCTCCGTGCGCAAGAAAATACAACTTCGTTTAAGTTTAAATAGGCTATTCAAAAGTCGAAGACACGAAACCCTAAGGTCTCAAAAAGCGGGAAAAAGGAAAAAGAAGGATTTGATGACGTAGGCGGCGTATCAGGAGACCCATAAGTCATTTCTCATAAATGCTACTAGAGAAGTTGAGCAGTTGAGGGGCACGTGTCATGGAAAGAGCTGACCAAGTCGTCAGAAATCCACAACGTCTCAATCACTGAGATTTCGTGTGAAGGGGCAAATTGCATTTACATGGTAGCCATAAAGATACGTCATTAATGCGAGGCACTATTTTAAGGATTATTATTCCTGTATTAATGAGGCATAAAAGGCTAGAAGGTTGATTAAAATACTTTTACCGAGAACAAAATCCTACTCGGCAAAAATATTTTAAGAGGGTATTGTTATATGTATATTTTACCGAATGTATGCGTCATTGACAGTTAAGACGATCCCTTAAAAGATTGCCAGATGGGCATCCAAGTTGACATCTAGAAAATAACCTTCAAGATATCACAAAGGGACAAGAACTTGAATAAGTCCGAAAGCGGGAATTCAGCTCGTTGTGCCCTATTCAGGACAGAGTAATTAGCATATTACGCTATACTCGGGACAATACAGGAAAACCGAATAAAGAGATCCATCACATGATTCACACGTGGGTGAACCAAGAATCATGTTTCCATACGCAAGACATCCGTATCAAAAAGAATTTCTAGAAGAATAAAACACCAAACAAGAAACAAATTTCAAATCAAGCAACAACTCTACTTTTTCGAGAAAATAACACATCTACATGGAAATAAGTCCTAAATGGACTATTACACTAGAGTCTCGTTCGATCTCTGAAATAGGAAAGAAGATAAAAGTCGACCTCAACAAGCAATCAACCTTGATTAAAATATAAATCCTTTGCAAGGATTAGGGTTCTATGCATGTATAAATAGACCCCAAATCCCACTATTAGATATATAGAACGTGTATACAGAAAAAATCACTAGAAAAGAGAGGCAAGAGAAATCGAGTGGTCTAATCCTTCATTAAAATAGTGGATTTAGCTTGGTTGTGTATTCAGCCACCAGTGGATATTTCTCCGATAACTGGAGGTTTACCACGTAAACTCGTGTCGTTATCACTCACATTACATTCTCTTTCTCTTTATCTTTTTGACAGGTCATAACCAAATCTAACATTGTTGACTTTCTCACAAATCGAGAAATCGACGTCAACAAGCTATAAATACTAGCATTATTGATATTTATTTGGATCCTCTACTGATCGGACTATATAGATTTACTGACATGCATAATTTATGGTTGTAATTTATTTCTTTTATTTATTTCAATTTTAATATTTTTAAATACAAATATTATTTTTAAGTGCTTTAGATTAGAAAAATTATCAGTAGAGCAAAGGATCTTGATCTGATTGATCTATGGCTTAATTAACTTTTTTTAAAACATAATCTGTTGGATAGGTTGGTGAAAAAGCATAAAAGCTATTTTACACTCAATTAGTTGGGTCTAGAGATGCACATATTTCCCCAGGGCTTCAATTCCCCGTGTCCCCATCTCTATTTGGGGATTTGTTTTAAGGAAAATGGAGAAACTGGGTTGGGGGGGGGGGGGGAGATGGGGATGAAAATCATCCCTAAATTGAAATGGAAATGGGGATGGGGATGGGGATGGGGATGGGGATGGGGCCCATCCCCCTTCCCTATTTTCCCATTTCCCCCAAGCATATATAAATATAATTATAATATATATTTTTAATATCTTAATTTTATTCTTTGAAACCCTAAGTATATATACACATTTATTTTTTTTTTCTTCATTAATGACTTTTATTTTGTATTTGTAATGGAAAGTTTTTTTTTTTAGTTTAATTTATAATTTTTAGTTAAATGGGAAAATGGCGAACCGAGGTAAACGAAAAAACGGAGAAAAACGGGAAAAATAGGGAACTGAGGTTGGGGTTGGATATACGTCCCCCCCAAAATCCCCTCTCTCTATTTTCCCCAAATGGGGAAATGAAAGGGGAGGAGGGGGGGGGGGTCGGATGGGGGAAGGGTCTAGGAAGTGGGGATGGGGATGGGGATGGGGATGGGGGGGGGGGACCTATATCAACCCCATTCCCCAAACGTAATATGTTGTTCCATACAACATAACATTTAATATATCTGAAAGGAGAAAAATAAATAACACAATGTTTTTACTTGATACCTATTATACCAGTTCAACCCAAATACATATAATAGTGTTTCATTCTTTCTCCTCTCACTTTTTTTTTGAACCGGTACATGCCCTCATCTCTCTTGCTTTAATCGTGGTCTCTCCATCGACTTCGTATCCATCTCCACAGTGTCTCTCCAGCTGGCTCTTCTCCATCTCGACGGTTTCTCTTCAGCGGCAACGGTGTCGTCCACTCCCTCTTCGCTTCAGATGCCATATCCACAGTTGTAGAATCGCAATCATCAATTTGGCTTCAAGTGGAAGGTGAGTTACTCTTGTTTGAAGATTAGGTTTTCCTAAAATTTGTATATTTTGATTTGTGATTGGAAACCTATTTCTATTACTATGAAGATTAGGGTTTATTCATGGCAAGTGTAAAAAATTATCTTTGTATGCTATTTGTTTTGTTTAGGGTTGTTATATAATTATGTTGTGTAGAGTGTTGAAATTGGTATTGGGATTTTGTCGTTCATAGAATCTTAGTGTTAGCTGTGAAGCTTAAGAATGTAAATACATTATATATATAGATATATATATATATATATATATATATATATATATATATATATGGAATTATAAGTGAAATGAACAGAATGGTACGGGAATTGAAAATGCAATAATTCCACTTGTTATATTATTATTTGTGAAAATGTTAAATTCGGGTTACGGTTTTAAGTTTGATAGTTTGTAAATGTAGCATTCGTGTTTGATGTTAGGGTTGGTTTTAGTTTTAAAACGTATAAATTGAAAAATATTTGAAACCGAAGTTGACAATACAGTAGGTTGATATAAGTTGGAAATATATACAATTCAGAAAATGAGATTGGTGGAATGTAAGCTATTTACAACTACATCTATAAGTTCGTGGATTGGAATCGTGTCGCTCTTCATGAATTTTTTTAATATAAGGTTAGTGGGGTAAGGTTATTTTTATTGTTTATTTAGTCGTGGTAATTCCCTTTACGGGAGGTGTTCATGTCAGAATTGCAACCATTCTCAATCTGATGTTATTCTTGCAATTTTAGGTTTTGTTGCCGAATACCGGTGGACCTACGTTTCCCTAAAACACTGCTGATAAGGTACTGAACTACGCATTGAGTTATTTTAGTGTTCTTTTAGTTCCAAGATGTGTACTGATTCAATAACTATTATGTCACGGTTCAAAATTATTAGATGTTGGATCTTGTAATATAAAGTGACCATACTAGTTAATAGAATTTGCAGTTTTGTTTTATGTTCTGAATTTCTTTGTGCTGAACGGTGGAGTAGCTTACGTCATATTCAGTAGTGGTTGAACCAGTGTGTAGTGTGATTGGTTTACGATCCAACTATGGACAATTTGGTCACTACTATTGTAAGCAAAAGTTAATTTGTGATATACATTTTGGGTGACTTAGATTGGGATGTATTTCCTAATGTTGGATATTTTAATTATTCAATGATGTAAATAATAAATTTTGTTAAGAGCTTAAGTAGGTGAAAGGGAACATGAAGATTGAATATCCACAATTCAATCTTTGGGTTGTTAGATATATTGTCTGGCCTATACTTATGACAATTTGTTTAAGCAACACAAAACTTATAGAGTTAATAGAGTAGAAAGTGCACCACACTACATGAGTTAAAAAAACTTGCTATATACGGTGAAAATGGCAGAAAACAGGAGCTATGTTGCCAACCAAATGGTTGGTAGAATAGTTTTGTCTAGTAGCTGCTTGGTTTCCTATGGTCCAATTGCTTGCAAATTTAAAGAAGTTCAATAATGTACTCCTTCTTTTATGAACACATGAGCCTTGTAGAATTTGCACAACAATGAACTTGTCTTATGAAGCTCTCTTATTATTGTATTACTATATTCTTTATTGGTCACAAAGTATACCAGCTAGAATACTCAGACTTAATCATACCCGAAATGGTGCCGGTAGAGTATATTTGTGAGACAATGCCACTTATTGAGTGTCTATTTCTTTTTCCTTGTATGCTATTCATTTTTCTGTATATACTGTCTTTTACATTGTAATTTATATATTACAGATACCTTTTCATAGCCGTATTTTGTAAGTTGTTGTAATCTAAAGTTATGTTATTATTCTATATTATGTTTCGGGCATAAGGTATATCGGCTGGAATACTCAAACTTACTCATACCCGGAATGGTACCGATAGAGTACACTTGTGAGACAACGCCGCATACCGAGTGTCTATTTCTTTGTTTGATGCTATTCATTTTTGTCTATATACTGTCCTGTACTTTGTAAGATATATATTGTAGCTACCTTTTTCATAGCCACATTTTGTAAGTTGTTGTAATCTTAATTTATGTTACTATTGTATTTTATGTTTTAGGCACAAAGTTTATCGGCTGGAATACTCAGACTTACTCATACTCGGAATGGTGTCGGTAGAGTACACTTGTGAGACAATGTAGCTTACTGAATGTCTATTTCTTGGTTTGATGCTATTCATTTTTCTCTATATACTGTCTTGTACATAGTACATTATATATTATGGCTACCTTTTCGTAGCCGCATTTTGTAAGTTGTTGTAATCTTAAGTTATGTTATTACTGTATTTTATGTTTTGGGCTCAAAGTATATCATCTGGAATACTCAGACTTACTCATACCCGGAATTGTGCCGGTAGAGTACACTTATGAGACAATGTTGTGTACTGAGTGTCTATTTCTTCATTTGATGCTATTCATTTTTCTATATATACTGTCCTATAGATTGTATATTAGAGCTACTTGTTCCTAGCTGCATGTAGTATATAAGGCATATTGGCATTTGGGTATTTGAGTTTAAGCAGAAATAGGCACCTATTCTTTGGACACACGTGAACAAGGTGGGTTACAAGAAGAGGAACCTTGGATCCCGTGCCCTTGACATTTCAACACTCGTTGTAAGATTCCAAGTATGATTCCTACTTTTTGTTTCCATGATAACAAATGTAACATTTTAAGTGGTCAGGGAAACAACTTGTTTTTTCGATAAAGATATGCATAATATATTACGATAAGGAACATTACCTTCTATGCCCAATAGTTTATATATCCAATCATTTCCTTATCCATGTTATTTACTAAAAAATTATTACCCTTGATTTACAGGCCCAAAGTGAAAAAAAGGAATCGTGAAAAGAGGAATGTAGCTATCGATACAACAACATCTACAACCACGTTGTCAAAACTGAAGATTGGAAACATGGGCTAGATGAATTATTTGTAACTAAACATTTGCATATGTTTACTTTGAATTTGCTAACTTCCTTTTTAGACCATATGAACATAACATCTGGGTTTCTTATTTGTAGCAAATTGGAATGCAAAAAAATAGATTTTACTGGGAACCTAAAGGTTATATTCCTTTGCAACAAGTAATACCATTCATTTTGCTTGAATATTCTGCCCACTGAACTAACATTAGGTCATGTTTTGTTTTTGCAGTCCCGAAGTGAAATTGCAAATACATAGCGACTGTTACCAATAGAAGAGAAGGAAAAATTTAGAAATCATTATCAAGTTTCGCAAGACGTGCACCCTGACCATTATTACAATGACATCCCTAACAACTCCGACTTGCCTTCAACAGTAGAAGATATCGCAGGCACAAAAAATGTCATAGGCCTTGAAGAAACCATTAGCACATGGTGTACGCCCTTTTGGTGGTGTCAAATTGTATAGAAACTTTTAGAAGAGCAGAAAAACGTAATTCGTGCATTGGGGTTTGGGCACTTACTTGCCCTGATCTGTGGACATCTACGGCTGAAGATGTGCAGATGGCTAGTTGAAAATTTTGACACAACATCTTGTTCACTTCATATCCACGACCAGAGGTTTGTGATCAACTCTTCTATGTTTGGTCGAGTTTTGGCGATTTCTGACTAAGGAGATCAAATATCTATATAGGGAGATGTCCCAAACAAAGATTCTGGGAGTCAAATTTTTCCATTACATCTTGTAGCATCTTCTAGAAAGACATTGAACATTCCTTGGAGGAGATGAGCATGGCCGATAATGAATTCAAGGTGACTTTGTGCTTATTTCTGTTGGGCACCATCCTCTCTCCTGCAGCTACCGATTATGTTCAGACGGGGTACTTGATCCCTTTACAGGATGTTGGAACTATTTATAGGAAAAACTGGTCCAGTTGGTGCTTATTCTCACTCTGTGAAGGGATTGCTAAGTTTTAAAAGAACCGGCAACGTATGAAGACATGTTACATATCCGGATGTCTGTTGTTTCTTTAGGTAAAAACAATTGATATTCTTTCATACATTGTAGTTTGGAATTTCACTTTTTCATGTCATATTGAATGTACTGTTAACCATGTTTATTTGTTGAAGTTGTTTTACTTCCATTCACTACAATGTGAGCCTCTAATCGTGGAAAAAGATGCAATACCTGTCGTTTGCTGGACAACCGTCAAGATAAAGAAGTACATACTCCTGCTGCACACCGACGGAGGTGTTAGAAGTAATCAGGTTCATACAAAAATCTATACCTACTCAACTTATTTGTCAATTTATTACATTTTTTTGCATGCATCATCACATAGCTGTTTGCAATAAATGATGTAGATTTTGGTTAAGGATTGTTTCAATCAATCAACACCATCAATAGGACAATTTCATACTGCTGCCTATGTGCCATCCGGTCATGGCAATCAAGAACCTGGTACTAGCTATGATGCCCATATTAAAGGTATTAATGATGTCCTCCAGATTGTTAAAAATATTCAGGTATCATTGAAGAACGAACTTCATGATATAAGAACAAAGGTTAATTTGCAATATGCAAAGGAGGACAACAACTTGAATAACGACATACCTAATACAAACATCCATCAGAATTCCATAACTCAGGAGCTGCCAAATCCCTCTCCACCTTCTCCACTACCACCACCATCATCATGACCTCTTTCGATTCCTACACAACAAAATCCAACTGTTGAGGTTTCATCCACTAACACCGGAACATTACCCCAATATCAGCAGACAATTTCCAAATCACCCTGAGTTGGATGAATGCACATATTGACCCACCATTACAAGATATGATGGCACCTGATTTACTGATGGAAGATCAGAGAACCGATGATCTGTATGATATACCTCCGATCCTTACCATTCCCACTTTATTAGATGAGGTTTGATTCTGTTTATTTTAAACATTTACTATATCAACATATTCGTTATTCTCATTTAAGCTACAATTAGATTTGACTACCAACTATTTTTCAGGTCCCTACACTGATGATACTCTCCAACATTAGTCACAATCTTCCAACAAGCGAAGATTAATCAAAACAAGATCAATGTCGAAATGAAAGCCGAGCCAGTATCAAATTTCACCGTACATTACCAGACCTGTAAATGCTTCGACAAAATACCGATATGGCCCTTTCTGAATTGGCATTGCACTAAATACATATGCTGAGAAGTTGATAACCTACATTTTCTCCAAAAATCTACTTGAAATGTAAGTATGCTTTCTGTACTCATTCCTCGTCAATTTAAAACGGCGTTTACTTATTGGTTTGGTGTCTCCAATATTGCAGCGAGGTTATTGTCGACCTTGGACATTTACGTGTAACCCATACAAGTTTTAGAACATTAGAACCTTCACCCTTTATTGATTGTGAGGTTGACTGCTTATCACTTTCTCATCAATAACCGTTTCAATGTTGTACATTCTATATAATAAAATCTTGTTTAATGTTGGTAACTTAACATCTAGGAGTTATATTTTCTTTCTCAGATTATTAATCTGGTTCCTGAGTACCAATCCATGATATTGAAGTCCAAAAGGTCACAACTTTCCTGGTTCTTTCCTTTGCATAATATGGTATACTTCTATTCATTCTTTGCCTAAATGCTTGTAGTTGTCCATATTGATTATATGGAACATGTACCCACGTATTTTTCACGTTTGCTTTTGTAGTACACTGTTTTGGATTGTACAGAGGGGAAACAATATTCTTTAAAGAAATTATTTTCAAAATTACTAGAAGCTTACATGTACAATCTTCATTCATGTGAAAAGGTGACTGCTGATTAGCGTTGTTCTTTTATATCTTGTATACCTACTTTTCAGCATGTGTGTATTTTGTGAAGTTTACTGTTAACACCATTTCTATGCACATATTAGATTTACGTTCCCTTCATTGATCTACGCAACCATTGATATCTGTTTGTAGTTGACCTTACCACACAAGACTGCCAAATTTGGGACTCCAATCCGCCTCGTAGGAAGGGTGAGGGGACGTGATTGAACTAGGTTCGAAAAGTGGTATGTCCCTAACTTATGTTGTTTGACCCCCTTATTGATCCCTATTTGTCCCTTTGTTATCACGAATTGCATTACTGTACGTGTTGCTTTTCATGTTGATGCAGTCCCTTGACATCGTTCTTGCCGAAGATATGGCCATTGCCTTCCCAACATCATTCTCATTCACAACATTTAGTACTTCAAATGTGAAAGCACCCAGTCAACGCAATGGGTTTGATTGTGGACATTTTCATTGCATGTTCATGGATGTCAATTACCCTACACCGGTTCAAATGAAATCGATATGGTAGCCAAAATAAATTCATAGTTGTTCTTACATGTTCAGTTTATCAGGGTTTACCTAACCGTGATATATATCCATTTATGTTACAGTTTCAGTCTGACTAGCAACAGTTGTTGTTGGCTCGTTTCCTTACACTCTTCCCTGATAACACCAATCTTTCGGCTCTAAAGACAAAATCCGAAGAGCACTATAACAATTTACTTTCCAGGAATGAAGTCATCCCCACTGCGAAGATGCAAAGGCCCTCAATCCGAAAGTTGAGAGGTAAAACAGTGACTCTATTGGATTGAATGTTGTATAGGTTGCATGCAAAGAAAGTTGTAATTGTTTTTGTAAATGGCATTATAATGTTAATGTGGTGGGTTGCATCCCTGGAAAATTTCCATGATTATATGTCTTTTGTAAATGTCCCACTACGTAGGAGACCTTGCAAAAGGGTGGCCAAGGTCTTCCATTTTTCAAGTGGAAATGTGAACACACTTTTTCCGTCGTTAAGAAATTATGGATTCAAAAGATATTTTTAAAGTTGTTCCTACGCAATTTGCTCTAAAGTTTTAAAAACTTATTAAAACAGTAAGCGAGGGTATCGTCCACATGGAGGTGTCATCCAATGATTGTCTCATGTTTTAGTGATTATTGAAAGCAATGTAAATAAGAACATGGCAATGGTGAGAGTGATGTGTGTGAAATGTAACATGTTGAGTGTGTGTGTGAGAGAGAACATGGAAATAAAGATAAGAAAAATGAGAGAACGTGGAGAGATATGAATTGTGATTAAAGTGATAAGCATAAAATGGATGAATAGGAGAGATGCAAGATTATGGATACATAAGGTACTCATGACCATCACAACATTCATGCCACTTAAAATAACTAACCGTAATAGCAATCTTTTAAGAACTAGTAGGGCTAATCTACCTTTTAAGGTGACTTAGAATCAATAGCTCTCACTCGCGACTACTTGGCCGGATTTGGAGAGATAATGACTCTTATCAATCAACTCTCTACTACACAACTACTTGGTTGGCTTATGAGAGAGTCACCTTTGAAGCCTAGATAGATTCTAATGGTTAGGGATGACTTGGAATGGCATGTTCACAAATCACCCTTTTCCATTGAAGCCAAAATGTATAGGAATGACTTATTTACTACACATTTATTCCATTCAATTTAGCTAGTTTTAATCACCTTAAAAGTAGGTGACAATTCTTTAGTTAGTACATCTAGATATGTATGAGGTAGACACAATTCTTTAGTTAGTATTTAATAACATTCACAACTTAAGATAAAAGTTTAAGCGCCTTTATCTTGTCAAAGTTGTAGATTCTTTTGCTTGCATTTGAGTGGGATCAAATGTGTTATGATGAGTCTAAAATCATCAAAGTGTGGTGTCTTTGGGCAAAAGAATCTAGTGCACTGGGTGCATTGAATAGGATCAAAATGAAATACTTTATCTAGAACAGTCAATGGATAAAAGTTTTCATTTGAAGACAATCAGAGAGTCTATCTCCATCCTGAGATAAATGATGGACTTATGGTTGCAAGTGCTATCATTTGAGCTATCAATGAGTACGATTAAATAGCATAGTCTATCCTCGATAGTTTGGTGGTATTCATTTGTTAATCGATATAGGACTTCATTTATAGATATGGACATCGTGGCTTCATTTATTGAATGAGAGTAGAATACCATCATATGGATGTTTTGAGGTATTGGATATTAAATCTTAATGTTAAGTTTTCAATGGTGTCTATGAAACATGGCTTCTGGACAAGTCAAAATATCCAAGTTCAAAATGTGGTCATATGAGTAAATATGGTAACTTGGAGAGGTATAGGCAGTCTATGAGCTCTTGGTGATTACTGATATTCTTCACGAGGATACATTTTCTCCAATAAGGTTGTCTAGGGTATGAATGAGTAACATCAACTTATTCTATCTTTATTCAAGAGTTCAATTTTAGTTATTTAGTGGAATGAACTAAAATTAAATAGATCATACCTAAGTGAATCATTTGTTGATTGTGATTGGGTTGTTTCTATTGGAGCTTAAATTTAGATAGCCCGCCAAGATCCCCAATCCACACGAGTTTGCATGGATCACTTGATATATTCTGCCGCACATATTTAGTGGTCCATCTTGAATTATATTGAGGCATGTGGACTTGTTTCTTTTTGTAAGAATGGGTCTAGTTCGCATGTGGACTTTTTATGAAGGTCAAATGGATTTAATAAAATAAAAAAAATAATATATTGGCCCATATATATGGTTTGGGAGGCAAAGATATTTAGAATAGCGTAATTATATTATATTATTTTATTATTTAATTAAATGGAAATTAATTAATTTGTTTGATTAATTAATTATTTAATTAAAAGTCAAAATCGTTTTCTATTAGGAGATGGTCTCCTAATATTATACTATTGTTGGTAGTATAATTAATGTTAAATACTATATTTGATAAGTAGATAAATAAAAGGAGTTATTTATCTTATCAAATTGGGAAGTCTTTAATATGGTTACAAACACACTATTGAGTTGGATTAAGAGTCTTGGTGTAGGATAGAATTCGTTTTTGAAAATGATTCTTAGCCACCAAGTAATTCTACCTAAGGAAAGGATTCTTAACAACCATGTAAATCCTTCTTAGGAAATGATGAATTTCGGCCAGCCCATGTGTATATAGGTGAGGATAGAATTCCTTTTAGATAAGGATTCTTAACTAACAAATAAATACACCTAAGGAAATGATTCTTGCCAACCAAGTAAATCCTTCTTAGGAGAGGATTTATAATCCTATATATATCTCTTGTAATTTTCGGCTAGCCTAAGTAATTCTAAGGGTGAATTTCGGCCAGAGCTAGCATAATTTCAAGAGAAGATTTTGGTTAGCCTAGGCAATTCTTTATGGAGAGAATTCGGCCATCATAGGAATTCTGAGGGAGAAAAATCTGATTTTGCCCTAGAAAAAAATCGATAAACTCTAAGAAATAGTGTGTGATTTGGGAAAGAAGAAATAGGAAGAAAGAACGTTTGGTTTTTGATAGTACACTAGTAGCTTTTACATCAAAAGGTTTGTGTACAACATCGAATCAAGGTTCACGCGAGTTTCAATCAAATTGATTGATAATTCACAAGTGACCTAACGTTTTTTGTTTTCTTCTTGGAGGATTATTGTAACTAACAAAGAGAAAGATTTTATTTGTTTCCATCCTCAGGTATACGATTTAAAGAAAGGGAGCCCACACTCCTAGGTGATTCACGTTCATGATTGGAATGGAAGATCTTGCGGAATTGATTCGGCGCTTGTTCAATCGTGACGAGAAAAAGGTACTGCACTTTTTATATACATCAATTAATCTAGGGTTAAGTTTTTCGTTACATAAAAGGGAAAATTTTGTATTTGTACGCAAACCCTAATTTTCATTTTCTCACGCTTCCGTTGCGTTTTTGAACCGTTTTTTCCCCTACAGGTGGATGAATGGATGATTAGATTGATTGAAAGATTAGATCTCAGGTCCTGTGGTAAAAGTGATGTATTTATTGGTTTGAGAGGCTAGGGCACGAAATAGGCATGAAAAACGGCTTTCCCTTATGAAAACGTGACATTTGCTTAGCTGGAATGCGCAGTGTGCGGGTAAAGACCCGTGCAGTAACCTGTTGCTTGAAATCTCGCTCTTGGGTTTGACGCGATGAGCGGTGGTGCGCTGGTTGTGCGGAGGTTAGGACCCGCGCATTGACCCGTGCACTGGTCCCCTTTTCTTGACAAATTATGCTCGTCTGCCCTTAAAATTCTTTGTTTCTACCTCCAACATCAGAAATCCATTGAATGTCTGTAATCACTATAAACCAAACCATTAGACACAAAAATATGCTCGGAAACAAGCTAAAGGAAATGGAATTGAGCGCCAAAATGTATGGAATTTTTGGTCCAATCAAATACCCCCAAACCAAACCTTCGCTCGTCATCGAGCAAACAAAAAGACACAAGACACAACAAACATTACTCTATCTAAAAGTTTCCTAACACAAAGAAAATACTTCTAGTGTCACATTTCCAACTATTATTGGGATGCAAGGATGCATGATAGAGAAGAGTAAACACATGCAAAATGTTCTAAGGCAACTCGAAGTCACTCATGGGAACTTGCACAATCATGAATCCCACACCTAAAAGTTCTCTCATATTAGGAACTACTCACTCTCACACCTTGAGCGTAATTCACTTCGACTTTAAGCCTAATACGCTTCGAATTTAAGCCTCACGTGGATACTCTCTTTTCTTTCCACTCAGAGTCATATGTTCACACTCAAACAAAGTATGCAAGATGGAATTTATGCATAGGAATCTAATACATTGCATACATTTGTCATTGAAAGAACGCTAATCTCTTGGTGAACTAGGAATTGAATCAAATGTCATGGACGTGGAAAATCATGCTTCAACAAACATTTCCAATTTAGATTTCTTCGTAAATCACTTAGGACTTCCCTTTGGTTGTAATGGGGCCATTGGGTAAAATGAGGTGTTGAGTTCAAAAATCACCAATCATGCTAAGAAACTTACATTACACACCTATACATTTAGCTATACTTTCTTCCCATTTATGAACACTAGCACCTAGGCTTTACTTTCACATCTATTGTGCTACACATGAGTACTCTACTTGTGAGTACTTGACATTTAACATTCAAGACTCTTTGTGCATTTTTTTTTCTTTTGCACATTTCACAGTTTTACAATTTAAGCTCATAAGTGCACATTTTTTTTTGCACTTTTATATTTGTGAGCCATTGCCTTACACATTTACAAATATTGCCTAACTACACGCTATATTTACAGTTTAGAGCTTTTCACCTTTCAACCACCACACCTACACATCCTCACATGATTGGCAACAAGGGAAGACATGCGTTTGGCTATGGGCTACATAGTGATATTATGGTACCAAATGAACGGGATATGTGCTTGGCTTAAGTTGGCTTTAGAGCACACAATAGGGACTTGGAAATATGTTTAAGCTATATAGGTAGTTAATGCACACACTGCCTAAGATCATTTCCACAATTCCATCTATCACGGGAATGTAAGCATCCATCACGTAGTCCACACAAATATAATGCAATATAATGTCCTATGGCAACTGATGGGCGTGATGAGAAAAGTGTTTAAGATAAAACAATGGTAACACTCAATATGCTCTTTAAGGCTTGTGTTTGTGAACTCTCTAGGTAGTCTCCTCTATTAGAACAAGGTGTTAGAGCACCGAGTCCCCTCGACTTGAACACTAAAAGGATAAGACTAGCCCATGAAGTGCAAGTGAGACTTTAGAGTGACTAAGAGATACAAAAGCATACAAAGCATAAATAAACTACCATAAGAACATACTCAAGGCATCAAACCCAAGCTAAATAAAGCTCGAAAATTGTGTCCATATGACAATTTGAAAAAAATAAAACTAAAAAGACCCAAGACTAAAAAAAATACTCAAAAAGGCGTCAACACCCCAAACCAAAAATCAACATCGTCCTCGATGTTGGACATGAGAGTCCGGCCTAGTGGTGCGCATCTAACACAACTCAATAATGACTCAACACATAAAACAAGGCAAACAATGCACCTAGCAACTAAGAAAAAAGGCACATAGTCATGCTTAAACCTACATCACACATTTACCAAAATTGATGGAATCAGGGCAAAACGACCCCCAAACCGAATCTAACTATATGCATCAAGACCTCTATAAAAAAAATGCACGCAAGCAAAACCCCCTAAACCAAATTGGGCTATTTATGGCAATTAATTCTGTACACTCACATGCAATCATCCATAAGAACCTTTGGCTCATTCAATCAACAAAAGAATAAATCAATTAATCCAAAAATCAAATATCATCAATTACAAGTGAACTATCAATACTGTGAATAAGAGCCTTCAGCTCATTCATCATGAAAGGTAATCAATAAAATCAAGAATATATACTCCAAAAATATTCAATCATGCACAAGTATACCATCCACACAATATTCACAAAAATCTTCACCAATTATTTACTAAAGGAAATAAAAAAAATGAAAAGGAGAAAAAGGGAATTAGAAATGCAAACTTAGGTGGGTTGCCTCCCACAAGTGCTCTATTTATTGTCTAGGCAAGATGTTGTTGTGGCATATCGACACTTGAACTCCACATTGCATCCTCCCTTCATAAGATGGGGTTCTTGCTCTTTTCGTGAGCACTCTTGGCTTGCTTGCCCATCCCAAACTTGTAAGTGGCTAGTGTGTCGATTCCATGAGATAGAGAAACCTCATTTTAAGCACAAGCTGTAAAAACATGCTTCCTAAAGAAGCTATAGACAATATGCACACTTATAGTTCCATTAAAATGTTCAGGCAACTAAGAATGAATCAATGCCTGCAGTTGCCAACAAGAGCTCAAAATACCCCTTATTATAGAAAAATAAACTCAAACAACTAAATAATTCCAAAATAGATTCCCTCTCACCCACCCACCCCAAACCTAGGTCTTCCCAAACATTGAAGCACATAATAAAAAGTTAAGAGATAAGAACTTAGTTTGCAAGAGAAAAAATAAATTGTGCAATCTTAAAAGTAAACAAAAATTAAAACAAGCATATCATTTTTATCATGAAGCATATAGGCGGTTTACGCCTTATCCAACAACCATACACATAAGCACAATTGATAACATTAAACCCTTCCTAAAGCAATTATGCACATATATCGATGTACTCTTATAAAATCACTCACACATGCTTCGACAATACACATATTACCCATAACATTTAAGCTATGCCCTCATAAGGATGGTAATATAAAAAGGTAGAAACAGTGAGAGGAATCGGTTTCGAAATCATTTTTAGGAAAAAGCTTGTAGAGATACCACCTCTAGCTGCGCTATGACTTCGATGCTCTTCACGGCCCTACTCGCGTCCTTGGTTGTATCAACCCCTTAGGTCAACTTGGCATTGCCATTTCACTTGGTGAAGTTGTCGTGGTCCAATAAATGCACTCATTGTTCACTTGAGTTGTTGATTTTGGCATCTTTGATTGTCAGTCCCTACTCCAACATTGAGTGATAACTCACCAACTTGAAAATTTGTCTTGCCTTGCACAAAAACAACTCAACCAACATCACATGCATATGCTTAAAACAAAAGAGGAATAATGAACAAACATAAGAAAAACAAACACAAGACTCGCACCCCTAAACCAAGCATAAACATTACATACCCACCAATGAAAAGATTGACTTCGTGAGGAGATTATTTTCACCATACAAACAAACTCAATAAAGGCAAACAAATAAAAAAACTAGAGAAATATTTACATTACTACATTATTTGATAAAACTAGAAACAATTAACGAATAGGTCACCTCCTCGGCAGTGGCACCATTTTTGAACACACTTTTTCTGTCGTTAAGAAATTACAAATTCAAAAGATATTTTAAAAGTTGTTCCTACACAATGTGCTCTAAAGTCTTAAAAACTTAGTAAAGCAGTAAGCGATGGTATCGTCCACAGGGAGGTGTCATCCAATGATTGTCTCATGTTTTAGAGATTATCGAAAGCAATGTAAATAATATCATGGAAAGGGTAAGAGTGTGTGTGTGAAATGTAACATGTTGAGTGTGTGTGTGTGAGAGAACATGGAAATAAAAATAAGAAAAAAAAGGGAATGTTGAGAGATATGAATGGTGATTAAAGTGATAAACATAAAATGGATGAATAGGAGAGATGTAAAATTATGGATACATAAGGTACTCAAGACCACCACAACATTCGTGCCACTTATAATAACTAACCGTAATAGCAATCTTTTAAGAACCAATAGGGCTGATCTACCTTTTAAGGTAATCTAGAATCAATAGCTCTCACTCGTAACTACTTGGCTGAATTTGGAGAGATAAGGACTCATATCAATCAACTCTCTACTACACAACTACTTGATTGGCTTATGAGAGAGTCACCCTTGAAGCCTAGATAGATTCTAATGGTTAAGGATGGCTTGGAATGGAATGTTCACAAATCACCCCTTTCCATTGAAGCCTAAATACATAGGAATGACATATTCAATACATATTTATTCCATTAAATTTAGCTAGTTTTAATCACCTTAAAGGTGGGTATCTAACTTGCCTTGAGAGATGGCATTTCTACCCAATCCAAGAAGATATATATTCCGTTCAAAAACTATGAATAAATTGATACTCATCATTAACTAAGAGATGACATATCTACCTAATCCAAGAAGCAATCAATTGCATTAAAAACATTGGATGAAGATATATTGAAAAAATTAAATGCTAGTCAATAAAATAAAGGGCACTAGTGTTAGGGTTTATATATTTCCCAAATGGGGATACACATCAAAGAAGAAAATAACAAGAGAAGAGTAAATAGATGAAACCCAAGGTTGTCAATCCTGGATCTCTAGGCTCGGAGAGGTGCCCAATTGTCATCTAGGATCTCTAGGCTCAGAGTGATGCCCAATTGTCATCTCGGATCTCTAAGCTTCATTGAAGCTGCTCCTCCTCATAGACAAGGTAGGGTGCTCTTTCCTTTTTAAACTCCTCCGTGATTGGGTGGTTGAAGGTAGAAGGTGATGGTGATGAGGCATCCATGGAGGAAAATCCTCCATGGATGCCTTTGGAAGCTCCTCTCTATCTTAATTTGGTGGAAAATGTGATGTGTGTGGATGAATGGATGACTAAATTGATTGAAATATTAGATCCCAGGTCCTGTGGTAAAATGATGTATTTATAGGTTTGAGAGGCTAGGGCATGAAATAGACATGAAAAGATGGCTTTGCCCTTTTGAAAAATTAACATTTGCTTAGCTGGATTGCACAGTGCTCGGGTAAAGACTCGCGCAGTGACCCGTGCATTAATCTGATTGCTGAAATCTCGCTCTCGGGTTTGATACAATGCGAGGACATATACACGGTGGTGCACTAGTTGTGTGCGGGTAAGGACCCGCGCAGTAGGCCTCTTTCCTTAACGAATTATGCTAGTTTGCCCCTAAAATTCCCGGTTTCCGCCTCTAGCATCATAAATCCATTGAATGCCTGCAATCACTATAAAATGAGCCATTAGACACCAAAAATATGCTCGAAAACAAGTTAAAGGAAATGGAATTGAGGACAAAAATGTATGACAATTTTGGTCTGATCAAAGTGTACTATAACCATACAAATTTATGTTTCTGACAGTTGCCAATAGGTGCGTATATATATAATCTAATGGGTTTTTTTTCCTTCATCCCTATATTGATCTCCATGTTTATGTGTTTTCTTTTATTTTAAGTGTTTCAGAAATTTATAATTGAAGTCACTGTAAACAAAATATAACTTTACTCAATTTTAACTAAAGTTACTCCACATGTTATTCCAATACCATCAAATGTAATTGATGTTACTCCAATATAACACAATACTTCTATTCGGTTATGTTTCGTTGTTTAATGCATTTGAAAGCCGCATTTGTAACAATATTTTTACTCAACGTTGGATAACATAGCGTTGGCACACCAATCTTGTTATCCGTATCCATTACTAATCAATTACTCAGTCTACATTTGTTGTACAAATGGAATCACATTTTCTCACCAGACCTCATTCTTTTAAGCGCTTTCTGTACAGTTCAAACAAGCATTGTCCCTCGTGAGAACGTACTACTTTTACTTGCCATTCTTACCTGTATGTGTGTATGTCAGTACCCAACATTCGAGAACATTGCAACACACAGGCAACCATACGGAAGGTCGCCTTAAAATCGTGACTAACAGAAATGACAAACATGAGACCAATAAGCTGTCCAGGCGACAACTTACTTGGTCGCCCTAAAGTTGCATAGGTCGATGGTTTGGCATTAACTCGACCAACTTTAAATTCTAGGATACACCTTTCTTCTACTGACTGAGGTCATGGTTGCACAATGGTCGCCGTAGGTCGATTTATGTTGTAGTTGAGACGTCCTTAAGTGACCAACAACAAAAATTACACACTTGGTCATATTGTCAACAAAGTAGATTACATTCACAACTATACAAGTCACTACAATGTTCCTACTGACTGCCAACAAACTACAAGAGGCAGAAAAGGTGCTACACATAAAATACATGTCTCCAACCACAATCCATAAGCGGTTCGTTACAAAGCAGAATACAACTGTTTTTGTAGGAAGCTCATGATGTCATAAACTTAAGCGACACAGTCTCACGCCAATCTATGATATGAAGTTTTACAGAGTCCACCAACGGTTTTGTTGCATGTACATAGCTGGTGTTGAGCTTGTTATGGAAAAACCTTCATCATTGAACTGGTTGGTAAACATAGTCATTAGAACTTCACTAATATGAAAAGTAAAAGGTTGACAACGACCATCACTATCTAGTAGATATTGAGAGTCGCAAGACTGTAATAGGTCTGCATACGCGGTTGGGTGTAATGTGGTCCTCGCTCCTACACCCCCATCGCTTGCCATTGTACTGTTGTTGTTTTGGCCTTTGGCATGACAAGTCTTCGCTGTGTGGCCAAGATGTCCACAGTTGCCACATTTTTGGGCTTTCCCACCTGATTTTCTATTCTGTCTGACAGACACTTTAGTCACTGCTATCACTGGATCTTTAATGCGAATTGATGATTCTTCTCTTGTACTATGTACATTCTCGTCCGTTTCTGTAGTTGACGGTGGCAATGATCTCTTCATTTGAATGGTTAACTTTTCAATCGCCACGTTTGCTTATTTGTACCCATCAATTGACATTGATGCATAATAGCTCATTTTGCTACACTTTAAAGTCAATGCCCCATATCTACATTAACAACATGTGCAAAAAGTTTAACTTTTCAAGTTATAATCATATTACTAGCCACAATTGATACGAAATGATCAATCATTTCGAACCAATGATCATTAACTGAAAGGAATAAATTATGTTGTAATAAGTATGGTAGGATGCAAACCTAGCAAGTTGTATTATAGTTGGAGTAGTCCGGTTGGAGACAATTCGACTTCTGAGACATCTTTCACAGTCTTTATCCACCGTTGCATTATGAGTTACTGAGGTATGTTGTGCTGGTTCATGACTTTCCTAACACTAAATGCATGACAACACGGAATGCCTGTTTGTAGAAGGTGTGTACCTCACAGTCCAGGTGGTATCACCACCAACAAACTTTCTGAATGTATACATCACATTATCCATATCATCAATGCAATTGACTATGCTCAGTTTTGCTTCTGAATTGATTTCATCTCTTACCCAAGCAAATGTGTGTCGTGTATAAACTTTGGCAGCATATTTTTCCAGTTGTAACAATTGTTTTAGTAAGACCAGATGCTCATTAATGCTATCAAAATCATCCTTCAATTTGTTGTTTTGGAGACGCGACATTTCCCTATCGATATAGCTTATGAATTCATACAATTTTAGCCTACTATTCAGGAAAAGATTCAGGAAAGCATTAATACTCTCTGACCGTTGGGTGCTCCATAAACCACCAAAGAAAGTACTTCATAAGAAAGTTTCTGCCAATATCTTATGTTTATAATACATCGTTTTGTTGTCAACCAAACCTCTCAATGACGTTTAACCAATGCGACTCGAACTCAGCCTCCGTCATGTATGTCAACATACAGTGGGTAAAAGCTTGAGTAAACCCTATATCACACACGTTCATTTGTACATTCCGCTCAAGGTGCCAACAACATAGATGTTGTACGGTTGAAGGCAGTACTAACCGTATGGCCTTACTCATAGCTTTATCACCATCCGTCACTACCGTTATCAGACTTTTACCATGCATAGCTTTTAAGAATTTCTGTGATATCCATCGGTAAGTATCCACCATCTTATTAACCAACAACCCAAACCTAAAAATTACCGTTTTCATATGATGGTTCACCTCGATGAATATCACTAGCGACCTATTATAAGCATTAGTTCGGTACATTGAGTCGAATGACATAACATCACCAAAGTATCTGTAGTCGCATCGTGACATTTCGTCAGACTAAAATAAGTTGCCCATGCTCCCATCTTCAAGAATACTGTATCGAAAGAAAAATGCTGGATCCATTTTCGCTGTCATGTAAGAGATAATTGAATCAATATTGAAATTATGGGAACCAGACCTACATATGCTATCTAGCCAGTTTTGTAAGTCTTTTCTCATGTGTCTCACTACCGCATAACTACCAGACTGATCCAACTGGTGATCCATCACTTGGGAGGTTTTCACTCCAATTGATCTCAGTGATTGCGCTTGTGCTAGATCGCACTCTTTGACATTTCTATGAGAATGAAGGAATTGGCTGTGATTGCCAAGTGATAACTTATGACTGTGCTCACTCACAAACTCCGTAACAAGCTATAACATTTTCTCCCTGTCAAAATTTATTTTTGATGCTGCCTGGCAATCTTCACGAGTCTGCCCTCTAGGTTCACGAACCCTATAACATATTTTTTTTGCTCTATACCCTTGTTAGGAACAAACCCACTTACGAATTGTTATTAATCCATGTGAGTCCTGACACAACCAGTCCTTACTCATATTGATCCCCATAACATATGAATATTTCTTGTAAAACTCTTTAGCATCAGTAATAACCTCTTTCCCCATAAAATCACTGCCTTATAAATTTATAAGTTCACTATTTAACCGATCATCGGTCGGTTGGACCAAATTATCACCAGACAAACATGAGGGTGTGGAAATATTACCTTGACCAAACGGAACATGATATGGCCGTTCATTATTGTTGGATGTGTTAGTTGGTTTCAACTTCTCGTTGTCTGTATGTGTTATGTCTGCCTCATGCCACCTTGAGTATTTCACTCTTCAAATCTAGATGTCCAGTTCTAGTGCTAAACATTCCAATATGATTATCCATAAAAATACCTACAAATCAAGAACATTTAACCGTTTCGGAGGAAACATTCTAAGAGAAGCATTTTTATCATCTTAAAAACAATTTGAAAAAAAATGATGTGAGGATACAGTTATTTCAATACTGAACACTTACTTATCAAGTTCACTTGGGCTGAGAAGTTTCAGAGGCAGCTCATACATTAGCTATTTCAAAATCTTCTGCTGTAAGTTGAATCTTTAGAAGAATGACTTTACTATCCTTACAAAAATGGAGAAAAATAGTTTTGTGCAGAAGTGATGCGTGACTAAGGGTAGGAAGGCAGTAGTGGAAACCTTTAAATTTGAAGGTGTTGAAGGTGGGCAAGTGGGATAATTGAATGGGTTGGTTGACCCCATTAATAACGTATGAAGTACTTAACTGTGATACAACAATTTGGTGGGATTTAACGGTAGGTCAATTAGAACACAATTTTAAGCTTACTTAGGCAATAACGACGTACTCGTGACCTAATAGATATCGCCTGAAAGTCGCTTTACATGTAAGAAATGTATCGCACCACTCCAGCAACGACTTAAAGGTGACTTTTTTAATGGCTACCGCCTAATCACTATTTCCTCGGTTCTAGCCTATTTCATTCCTTACAGCTAAGTGACCTCAAAGCAACACACGGTACATCACCTTGAAGTCGCTATTATTCATGGTTGGATACCAACAAATCTGAGACAATCACGATTAAAGGGCGAAAGTTGTAATAGTCCCCACAATTTCACAATCGCCTCGTTTCTTGAAACGATAATCCAAAGAAATAGCGATATCAAGACGACTTATCTTCTAGTCACGTTCAAGTCGCTATTTCCGTTAAAAAACAATGGTTCAAACTTGAGACGATAGTGACAATTTGGTGACCAAGGTCATAGTCGCCTTAATTTTGCTATAACGTCGGATCAAACCCCAAGCAATTCAATAGAAGAGCGACTTCAAGGTGATATATGTATAAGTCACGTTGAAGTCGCTATTGCCTCCGGAAAGACTTAGTTCATACCCAAGGCGATAATGATATTTAGGCGACCGTGAGAATTGTCACCCCATTGTCGCTATAGGCTCGTATCACATAGCAATAATGTCGAGCCAGTAGCGACCTCAAGGTGACTTTTCTGTACGTCATCTTGCAGTCGCGGTTGTCTTTGTTTACCCAGCAGTTATGAAGCCCAAGAGGAAAGCAACTTGCTGGCGACCATTACTTGGTCACCTTGAGATCGTAACAGTCTCTGGTTTTGGGCAGAATGACAAACAATAAAGCGAGCTTGGGTTCTGCCAATTCAAGGAAAAGTTAATAAACAACAACTGGATCTGTTTGCCCCTGACCTAATGCGTGCCAATATAAATAACCAACCAATTTGTGCACAATACCAACCACCACTCTAAAAAATCCTACAGTTCTACCACACCAACTCGTCACACCCATCATCAGTACTTGTATGTGGATAAAAAAGGAGTTGAAGAAATATTGAAGGAGAAATGGAAGTACGAGCGACACCACACTTTGGGTAAGGATTCATGTTAACCCGTTCTATTTCTTTATTGTTGTAGGACCTAAGGTGACCTCAATTGAAATGTGATGCGTACGATCTCCAATTACTTCTTAAGTGTTAAGGTTTCATGAAAACAAATCCCAAAGTTTGCTGATATAGCCTATCTATTTTATGGTTTTATGCATCTTGTTTTGTAAGGGTATGTACGGGGTAGGACCCCGTATAGAGTTGGTGCCTATGGATCCATCGATTATGGAATTGTTTTGTTTTCATATAATTGTCATTTGTTTAATATCCGTGTATGAAGTTTTAATTGTAGGGATAATTAAATTATATGAGGAGAAAGAGGAAGTAAATGTTGCAGTATTACGTAACGAGAAAAATGATTTTGACAAAGGTTCTTAAGCAACCAAATTCAGTCAATTTGCTATTACAAGTTCGACATCATATAAAAATATTGACAATAGATAACGATAAAATTTAAAATTACATTTTTGTAAAGCCAATTTTTTTTTAAAAAGACTACATGTAAACATAGTCCGTGTAATGTGCTACGGAAAATGAGGGGAATGGTGGGGCTTGGAGGTGCCTGCTTAGATGAGCCTTCCGGTCCGCTGGCTGAACGATCAATAGGCCTGTTACCCATAAATGGAATCATGATGCCAGTGTCACCCAAACCTCTCTGAAAAGCATCCATCTTATCATGGATGTACGTGAACTGTTCCATATAGGTACGGTGGTTGGCATCCATCCGTAGGCTCATATCGTCAATACCGTATAAAATTTGATCCATCACTGGCCCATCATCTGCTTCGACTGCTAATCGGTCACTCTCCACATTGTAGTCTGGAACATTTAGGTCATCATCGAACTCATCCTCGTCCGACTGATCTCCAAGCAGTCTGGCTCCTCTATGCTTGGCAAGATCATTATAAACCCTTTTCCCCATGTCTGACATAGGATGAAACATTGTCCACCCTCCCCCGTGCACGTTATTCCCGATTGCCTAACAAAAGTGAGTAATAAGGCAAGGGAAGGGCAATGAGCCTTTGGAGGAGTGGCCACTCTTGAAATGTGATTCATGATGATTTGGCTTATGTCTATGGGTAAGCCATTTAGTGCATAGTATAGGAAGCGTGTAGCATCGTACCCAATTTCGTCCGGTGGGTGCTAAGGAGAATGTGAAGAACACGTACAAAACCCCTCATCTAACTTCAGCTAGTTGTTCAATAAGGGATGTCGGTAGTCATTTCAAGCATGATCACTGTTCATTCTCAAGTCTGCTGCTAACTCCGCATTCCATGGTTCAAAGTGTTCTTTTTGGGTAGACTATCCACCAGGTGACCAAGATCCCTAGGAGTGCCCAACCACTAATTAATTTCGTCAGCTTTGATTTAGACCCGTTTCCCTTGACCCATGACAGGGACCCCTCCAGAAGAAACTGATACGGGACCATGGCATAGTAAAATTCCATAACTAATTAAAGTGCCACCATGTTGGGTGTCCTTACATATCGATGCCACCCCATTGTATTTACTATTTTTGGGATGAATGTGGTGCCAAATACTGGCATGTTGATCCCTCTTTCAGGTCAAATCCTCCTACTACCGAATAGTGCCCATTTCTTCGGATTCAACGGGGTTGGAAAATATGTAATCAAATATCCTTTTCCTTTCCCCCTTACCGGCGGCATTGCCGGAGCCTGTGTCCTCTTTTTCGATGGCCTACTGCTATCCTTAGCAACTTGATTTCCTTTTTATACCTACAGACATTCTCAATTTATCTCAAATTCAAATTGGCACAACAACAGTTTCACACAAAAACCCCTAACCACCCTTAATACTACCAATAACCGATCAACAACGTGTAACCACCCTTAGTTATATCTATAATGAATCAACAAACTTCACAACACTTACAACTACGTACTACACAATGGTAGTTGCACAAAATGAAAAAAATTATGTGTTACCAACAACTAATCCCAAAAAAAGTATCAAATAACTTTTCAATGTCATAAAACCTAACAATGTAGAGGAAAATATGCCTTACACAAGAACTTGACGATGATTGTAGGAGTTTCAGTTGAGGATTACCTTTGGAGATTACGAAGCACCGTTAGACATTGCTTGAGAGAAATTTTTGTGGTGCTTTTTATGTTTCAATCAACTTTCCACGACTTAGGGTTTCTAAAGCAAGTTTCACGTAGATGCGACTTCAGGGTGACCTTTATGTCACTTTTATAGGGTCGTTTTATACAAAAATAGTGCCGTTTCACTTAAAGATTAGGAAAATGTGACCTGTAGGTCGCTCTAATTTATTTCCCAATAGTCGCCTTGAGGTCGCTTTTGTCTCTGTCTTGGTCATGTATAGCAGAGTCAGATGCTATAACAGGGTGACTTTGTGTTTGGTCACCTCACTGTAGAAATCGCCTCTATTTTGAAACAAGTAGTCCGAGGAGATAGTGACTTTAGGGCACCATCGTTATGCTTGACCCATGGTCGCGACAACCTCAGCTTTGTCATATCTTCCTATCTCGGCTGACTTGTTCATCTAAGTAAAGAGGAATGTCAAACTTGTTTTTAAAATACCAATAATTGAAGTAAATCACAACAAAATAAGCGGTTCAAACAACCATATGTGTTGGGTATAGACTAAAAATTTGGTTACCTTACATTCAACTTGTTCAGGGATATTTATTTTCACTTATTCAACGAACAAATTGAACGTTTATATGAGCATTAAACTAATTCTATCTACGTTGAACATTTTCACTACGGTTTACTTAAACTTGTTCAGCGAACATTTTGAAGATTCAATTTAACGTTCAACTTATAGAACTTACGTGTAAGTTGTTTGTGAATTTCAACGTTCACCTGTACATCGAACAAGTCAAACGTTCAAAGCAACGTTTAACTTGTTCCCCCTACGTTGGACTTGTTGTTAACGGTTTTGGCATACACTTGTTCTCTGACCAACTTTAACATTCCGATAAACGTTGAAGTTGTTTAACATACGTTGAATTTGTTAACGACGGTTGTAACGTTAATTGGTTCATTGAACATGTTCGATATTTAGATCAACGTTAAACTTGTTCACCCAACCTTGTACATGTTAATAACCTTTTTTCTTTAATATGTTCAATGACTAAGGTTAACGTTGTCAGTAACGTTAAACTTGTTTGTACTACTTTGAACTTGTTCATAACGTGTTTTACATAAACTTGTTAAGTAAACAACTTTAATGTTCTCATTAACGTGAAATTTGTTCGTACTACATTGAACTTGTTCCTAACGTGTTTTACACAAACTTGTTCAGTAAACAACTTATTAACATTACAGTTGTTCGTACTACGTTGAACTTGTTCATAATGTGTTTTACACAAAACTGTTCAGTAAACAACTTTAACGTTCTCATTAACGTTAAACTTCTTCGTACTACTTATAACGTGTTTTATACAAACCTGTTCAGTAAACAACTTTAACGTTGTCATTTACGTTTAGCTTGCTGTACTACGTTGAACTTGTTCATAACATCTTTTACACCAACCTGTTCTATAAACAACTTTAACGTTCTCATTTACGTTAAACTTGTTCGTACTACGTTGAACTTGTTCATAACGTTTTTTACACCAACTTGTTCACTAAACAACTTTAACGTTCTCATTAACGTTAAACTTGTTCGTACTACGTTGAACTTGTTCATAATATCTTTTACACCAACTTGTTCACTAAACAGGTTTAACGTTGCTTTTAACGTTTGACTTGTTCTTTTAACAAGTCAAACGTTAATATGAACGTTAAACTCTATTATACTATGTTGAACCTGTTCGTGAAGATTTAAGTTGACTGGTTCAAAGAACGAGTTTAACGTTATCAGATGGATGAAAACTCATTCAACTTACGTTGAACATGTTCATGAAAATTTACGTTGACTTGTTCACAGAACGAGTTTAATGTTCATTTGAACGTTAAACTTGTTCAATCTACGTTGAATTTGTTTACAACGATTTACGTTAACTTGTTTATGAACGAGTTTAACGTTCGTCTAAACGTTAAACTTGTTCAACATTCCTTCAACTTGTTCTTGAAATCCAAATTTAAAACATTTATTTTATTTTATTTTTTTCATATAATAAAATAAATAATTTTCATGTGTTTTTTCATTAATTTTTTTATAAAAATAATATTTTATTAATTCATATGTAATATAGTATAATAGAATATTATATAATATATATATATAATATATATAAAATATATTTTTTATTGACCAACCGGTTGCTCAAATTAGTTATCACCCACTTTCTATTTTTTTTATTTGTTTAATACCTTTTTGTTGTACTGTATGGTACAAAACATAAGATCATCTCTAACATTGGCTCTAATCTCTAAATTGGAGCCAAAAAACACTCCAACCTAGCTCCAATTCTTGCGCCACTTTGCCTCTGTCGAATTCTTTGCACCAGAAGTAGCGCAATCTGGAGATTGTGCTACTTTGCTGGTTTTGATTGTTACTTTTTTTAATCCCTCCTATTTTTGTAATTTACAATTTAAACAACAATGTTTCATTTTTTTACGATTTGATCCCTCATTTTATACGATTAGTTAATTACAGTTTTACCCTATTAAATATAATTTATTACAATTGTATCCTTATAATTATCTGATGCTTTTGGTTAATATATATTTGTTTTAATTGATTTTTTTATATTAATATTGATAATAAACTAAAATAAATTATATAATGCAATAATTACTAAATGTCATTAATAAGATAAGGCGGGAAATATTAAACAAAACAATTCAAGGAACATTAATTTTAATAAAAACATTAAAAACATTAATGACAAATACAATAAAAATGATAGCAACAATTTAGTAATCTGGAATGTAATGTTTGTAATTTCTTTTATGGAATTTAATGTTTTTAGTTAATTATCATCATTTTAGTTAATTAAATTTAGTTTCAGAAATTATTAAATGCAATATTAAATACAATATTTTAGTTAATTCGAAAAATACTAAATGCTGTATTTTAGTTAATTTGGAAAATATTAATGAATTGATGAACTTATTGTAATATTATGTTAACTGAGAGGTGAAATGTTAATTCTTGATAATCAATGAAAAAGAGAATATTTAGAGAATATTTGTTTTAGAGTAAAATTTGCTATAATGAATTGGTCATGTTAGAGTGGAAGTTGCTGTATTTTGCTGCAAAGTTGCAATAAAATAGTGCCAAAGGTTGGAGATGGCCTAAGGGTGCTTTGCACCATAGCCGACCCCTAATTAGTTATATACTCTTTTGTGTCATATGACATCATTCTAGTAAAAGTTTTAGGATAAGATCATTCAATCCATGTTTTTGAATAAAAATATATGTTAAAGGGATTGATATTCTTTTTTATATTAACCTCAAACGGTTTAAATAAGGACTCAAATCGTTTGTTCAATATTGGTATCCAATTTGTATCTAACCAATTAAATTGAGACATGTGTTTATATTTAATTATTAATTTTCAACTTCTTACATAAATATAAATATATATCTCAATTTGGTTTGTTTGACACAAATTGAAACACCAATTTTAGACAGAGGATCGATTTGAGTCTTTAAAATAAAAATAAAACTCCATATAGAATTTCAATTCACATCGAAGATCCAATAAATTAACAGAAGAACCTATTTATCATTTGTGATAAGTAACATGTTAATATACAGTTGAGTATGTTTCATGCAAACAATAACATGACAACTTGTGCAAAAATAATTCGAATTAATTGTTTACCGTCAAATACCTTTCATCACAAAGAGATGAAAGAACACGTTATTGTGCTGTCTACTATGGTGTTAGAGATTCAATATACAAATCCATAATTGGTCTTGAGAATATGATTTCAATTGAGCTCAAATTAAATTGATCAACCTCAACACCAGGACTTTTGGTATATGTAATACGTGGGTCATATAGTATTAATATGTTCTTATTACTGACTCTATGAGGAGCAAATTCTTTGTTTTCTAAATATATATACCGGAGAGATAAAAGAAGTAAATATTATTCTATATATCTTTGATCACTACAAGAAAAAGGTGTAACAACGACAAAATCTTTAACAACAATCAAATATTTGTCACAACAATGCACTTGCAGCGAGGAAAAGCAATCATCGTTACTAGAGAATTGGTGCGACAATATCTTTATCAACAATCTAATATTTATCTCTAGAAAGTACTTTTTGTGAGAAAAACCAAATTTCGTTACTATAGAAATCAGTTATTGCGACAATATTCAATCAATCAACTGATTTGGTTTAGAGTGATTATAGGCAATCATAATGTAATAATGTAATTAGCAAGCAATTAGCATTTACCTACAATAGATTTCAGTGAGTGTATAAAGTCTTTGTTTTACTGTACAATCGTTACACAACAATATATAGAAAATTTATCTACCATTTGTTTTCTCCATCTACCATTTTTTACATGGTATCGAAGCACCGATTCTGGTGACTCCTAAAACCTAAACACCTTCTGCTAAAACACAACAAAATGGATGATGAAAAAACCACAAAGAAATCAATTAATACCTCAGATTCATTCGCCTTGCACCACTTAGATCATCCGAAAATCATTTTGGTCTCCATGCTCATTGAAGGATGCAACTACGGGCAATGGAGTCGTGCTATACAGATCGGTCTTAGCGTAAAGAATGAGATTGGATTTGTCAATGGGTCCATTAAGGCCCCAACATCTACAGATATAAAATTTTCCATTTGGCAGCGACGTAATGACATGGTATTGTCATGGATCCTGAATTCAGTTCATCCAGACATAGCTAGCAGTGTTATTTATGTTGAAATGGCGAGCGAAGTTTGGAATGACCTGAAGAAGAGATTTTCATAAGGAAATGATTCTAAAATTTTCCAAATTCGACAAGAAATTGTTGAACATAGATAGGGGCAACAATTCGTCTTTATTTATTACACCAAGATGAAAGCACTTTGGGACGAATTGGCCTCATACCATGATCCTATATCATGTAAGTGTGGGGGATTGAAGAGCCATGCTGAAAGAGAAGAGAAGGAGAGGGTCATGCAATTCCTCATGGGACTGAATGAATCCTTGCTACCTTCCAAGGATCGATTTTGATGATGAGTTCCCTTCTAGATACGTTCAAGGCCCATGGCTTGGTGCTTCAATAAGAGAGGCAGATTGATGTAGCCTCCCAACGTGAGACTAATATTGGTCATCATGCGATGCAAGTCACCCATCCACATCACACGATGCAAGCCGTCTAGTCAAGCAGACCTCCTGCGGCACAGGGAAACAGGACTCCAAAAAAGCTGTTCAAGTGCAGCTATTGTGATCTAGAAGGCCGTATCATTGATCGTTGTTATTACCTTCATGGGTTTCTAGTGTGCAATAAATTACATGGCAAGAATGTGAAGCCAAAAGGAAAGAAACCAGTTGCACACAATACTCAAATAAATGTAGTTGAACCAGCCAAAACACTGACTAATGATGGACCTACATTCACCACTGAAGAGTATAATCAGCTCACGGCCTTGCTTCAAAAAGGGAACGGTAATGTCCAATCATTTGCAAATAGCACAGGTATAATCACACCCACTTGTAATACTACTCATATTGGAACAAATTCAACATTATATTGGATAGTGGATAGTGGTGCAACGAATCACATATCCAAGTCGTTACCAAAACACAATAAATCTGATACTCAATATGATTTTGTGGAATTGTCTGATGGTGGTCAAGCTGAGATTAAATCTATTGGGTCCATTAAGTTGTCACATGATTTAATTCTTGATGGAGTGTTACATGTTCTGAAATTTCGAGTTAATTTGTTATTAGTTAGAAAACTTACTCAAGCATTGGGATGCATCGAGATATTTTTCCTTGAATTTTGCTTTGAACAGGACATGGTTACGAAGAAGATGATTGGCCTGAGCAAGAAACATAATAGGTTGTATTATCTAACGCCTAACCAGAACTCACATCTAGCACACAGTGTCAACCGTACCTCAAGTCTTTGGCATCGACGTCTAGGGCACCCATCATTTGCACCTCTTCAAGAGTTATCTAAGACCATTCCAAATATAATGTTTGATTCTCAACATGTTTGTGACATTTGTCACTAGCGAAACAAACCCGTTTATCTTTTTCTCGTAGTTCAATTTCATCTACTGTATTTTTTAATTTAATCCATTGTGACATTTGGGGACCACACAGAGTTAATTCTCATTCTGGGGCAAGATATTTTTTTGACTATCGTAGGCGATTTCTCTTGATTTACATGGATTCATTTTATGTGTTTTAAATTTGAGATGCAAACATTGCTAAAATCTTTTTTCTCTTGGGTCAAAACTCAATTTAATTGTGACATTAAGGCCTTACGTGCTGATAATGGGGCTGAATTCACATATATGTGTTCCTTTTTCAATGAGCATGGTACCATTTTTCAAACTTCTTGCCCCTCCACACCTCAATAAAAACGGGGTTGTGAAACACAAACACAACCATCTTTTAAATGTAGGACGTGCTCTTCGTTTTCAAGCAAATTTGCCTTTGAAATTTTGGGGAGAAAGTATACAAACAACTTGTTACCTTATAAATCGTCTACCTACGCCTTTATTGTCTCATAAATCACCATATGAAATTTTAAAGGGTTTTCCACCTAATTACTCTCACATACATGTTTTTGGATGTTTATGATATGCAACCAACCTCACACCCACTCACAAAATTGATAAGCCTGCTCATCGGTGCGTTTTCATTAGCTATCCTCTTGGATAAAAAAGTTATCGGGTATATGATCTAGATACAAAGAATTTTTTCTCCTCACGGGATGATGTTTTTCATGAATACACTTTTTGATTTTCTACATCACCATAAGAAAATCTATTTGACTATTGTGTTTTACCCATACTACATGATGATGTCATGCCATCTCTCTCAAATAGTTCCCAGTCAATGCCACCAACTCAAACTTATGCCCACTCATCTAGTCCACACTCTCAATCCATTATTAATCAGTCCAATGATCACTCGATCTTGTCTACTCCTCAATATGTAATCATGGCCAGACCTCTTGATACCCAATCAAATACAGAGACTGCATCACTGTCTCCAACTCTATTGGTCGACCAGTGCACCATGAATATTCCCACTTTTCCTAATAATGTCGACTCCGTATCAGTTTTAACACAAATTCAGACTTTTCTTCCTTGCTCTAGTTGATCTACATGGGCTCCTACACATCTTAGTGATTAACATGTCAACAATGCATCATTGCTCGCTCCAGGTGCTATTATTTCTTCCATGTCTTGTACTCGGTATCCTCTATATCAATATGTTTCTTATTCTAATTTTTCTTCTGCTCATCAGAAATTTATGCACAATATTTCTCACTTGGTGGAGCCAACATCTTATGAACAAGCTAGTCATGATCCTGGGTGGGTTGAGGCGATACCGACAAAAATACGTGCCTTAGAGGACAACAATACATGGACCATGGTTCCTCTTTCTCCCGGTCATCACCCCATTGGCTGTAAATGGATATTCAAGATCAAATACCATTCTGATGGCACTGTCGAGCGTTACAAAGCATGACTTGTTGCTAAAAGTATTTCATAACATGAAGGCATCAATTATAAAGAAACTTTTACCCTGGTAGCCAAACTCATTACTGTGAGTTGCCTTTTAACGGTTGCTGTTATTCGTAATTGGGGTCTCCACCAAATAGATGTCCAAAATGCTTTTCTTCATGGGTATCTCCCTGAGGAAGTCTATATGCATCCACCACCTGGTTTCTGTTGACAAGAAGAGAAAGTTGTGTGTCGCAACAAGTCCTTATATGGACTCAAGCAAGCTTCTCGAAGCTAGTTTCATAAGTTCTCCTCTAAATTCGAAATGTTGGCTTCAAACAATCACATGCGGACTATTCTTTATTCACCAAGGTTCGTGATAATTCTTTTACTACCATATTACTTTATGTCGACAACATGATTATCACAAGGAATAACGAAGAGGTAATCAACGGCCTAAAGAAGTTTCTAAGCACTTGTTTTTGAATTAAGGACCTTGGACCCTTGAAGTATTTTCTTAGGGTTGAAGTTGCACGTTCAAAGGCTGGAATTTCATTTGTCAACAAAAATACACCTTGGATATATTTGAAAAAGTTGGGTTGCTTGGTGTAAGGCCTGCCAAGTTCCCAATGGAACAAAACTTGAAATTGACTTCAACTGATGGTGATATTCTCAAGGACCTAACTCAGTATCGTAGATTGGTTGGGAAATTGATTTATCTCACAATCACAAGACTTGAAATCACATACTCTGTCTTAACTCTTAGCCAGTTTATGTAACAACCAAGGAAACCTCACCTTGATGCCATACATCGCATTCTTCTGTATTTGAAAGAAGTACCGGGCCAAGGACTACTCTTTCCGTCACATGGCGAACTGAAAATAATTGAATATTGTGATACAGAATGGGCTGGATGCCTAACAACACAACGATCAGTCACGGGCTACTGTGTATTCCTTGAAAAAGTACTTGTGTCTTGGCAGAGTAAGAAACAAACAACAGTATCCAGGTCTGCGACTGAAGCCGAATATCGGTGTAGCTCACTTGGCTAAGGTACTTGTTACATGATTTACATGTTGATCACCATGAATCAATAAAACTGTTCTGTGACAATCAAGCGACCATATACATTATGGCAAACTCGGTATATCACGAACACACCAAACATATTGAGTTGGATTGTCATACAGTCCGTGAACGAATCCAAAAGAGAGAGATTGAAACTGCTTATGTGCAGAAAGGAAAACAAGCTGCCGACATATTTACAAAACCGTTGGGTCAAGTAATTTTCCAGTCACATGTTAGCAAGTTGGGTGTTCTTGATATCCACACTCCATCTTGAGGGGGAGTATTGAAGGAAAGCAAATCCATCAAATAAATGCAATCAATCAGTTGATTTGGTTTAGAGTGATTATAAGCAATCATAATGTAAGTAGCAAGCAATTAGTATTTACTTATAATAGATTTCAGTGAGTGTATAAAGTCTTTGTTTTACTGTACAATTGTTACACAACAATATATAGAAAATTTATCTACCATTTGTTTTCTCCACCCACCATTTTTTACATATATCTTTGTTATTGTAGAGAAAATCGCGTAAAGGAATCATGAAAATTAAAAATTAGGGTTTCGGTATAATTTTTTTTCCCTTTATAATAACAAGAACCTTAACCCTAGATTAATTGATGTATATAAAAAGTGTCATACCTTTTTTCTCATGACGACTGAACTAGTGCTGAATTGATTCCGTAAGATCTTCCAATCCAATCACGAACGTGAATCACCTAAGAGTGTGGGCTCCCTTTCTTTAAATTTTATACTTGAGGATGGAAATAAACCAAATATTTTTCTTTGTTAGTCACAATAATCCTCCAAGAGGAAATCCAAGAATTTGGAATGTTCGGTCACTTGTGAGTTATCAATCTACTTGATTGAAACTCGCGTGAACCCGATTTGATTTTATACACAAAACCCTTTTGATGTAAAGGATACTACTGTACTATCATAAACAAAAAATTTCTCTTTGGTCGAATTCTACACCTCTTATCTATGAGTTGATCGAATTTTGTCTAGTGCAAAAACTAAATTTTTCTCCCTAATAAATCCTCTCTCTCTTGGCCGAATTCTCTCTTGAAAATTCCTTAGCTTGGCCAAAATTCACTCATAGAAAACCATTAGGCAGACCGAAATTCACTAGGTTGTATATATAGGATCACAAATCCTTTCCTAGGAAGGATTTACTTAGTGGGTAAGAATCCTATCCTTAGGTGGATTTACTTGGTGACTAAGAATCCTTTTCCAAAAAGAATTCTTTTAAACACCAAAACTCCTAATCCAACTCATTACTGTATTTGTGGCAATATTAAAGATTTCCTAATTTGACTAGATAAATAATTCATTTTATTTATCTACTTATCAAACATAATCTTTAATATTAATTATACTACCAACAATAGTATAATATTAGGAGACCTACTCCAATTAGAAAAATATTTTGACTTTTAATTAAATAATTAATTAATCACCAAATTAATTAATTTCCATTTAATTAATATAATAAAATAAAAATAATATAATTATGCTCAACTATATAGCTTTGTCGCGTAACACCATATATGGGCCATTATATTATTTTTTCTATTTTATTAAATCCATTAGACCTTAATAAAAAGTCCACATGTGAACTATACCCATTCATACCAAAAGAAACAAGTCCGTATGTCTCAATACAATTCTAGACGAACCCCTAAATTGGTCTGGTAGAATATATCAAGTGATCCATGCAAGTTCGTGTGGATTGGGGATCTTGGCGTGCTATCTAAATTTAAGCTCCAATAGACACAACCCAATCACAATCAACAAATGATTCACTTTGGTCTGATCTATTAATTTTAGTTCATTCCACTAAAGAACTAAAATTGAACTCTTGAATAAAGATAGAATAAGTTAATATTTCTCATTCATACCCTAGACAACCTTATTGGAGAAAGTGTATCCTCGTGAAGAATATCAGTAATCGTCAAGAGCTCATAGACCGCATATAGCTCTTAAAGTTACCATATTTACTCATATGACCACATTTTGAACTTGGATATTTTGACTTGTCCAGAAGCCATGTTTCAATAGACACTATTGAAAACTTAACGTTAAGATTTAATATCCAATACCTCGGAACATCCATATGATGATATTCTACTCTCATTTAATAAATGGAGCCACGATGTCCATATCTATAAATGAAGTTCTCTATCGATTAACAAATGAATACCACCAAACTATCGAGGATAGACTATGCTACATAATCGTACTCATTGATAGCTCAAATGATAACACTTGCAACCATAAGTCCATCATTTATCTCAGGATTGAGATAGACTCTCCGATTGTCTTCAAGTGAAAACTTTTATCCATTGACGGTTCTGGATAAAGTATTTCACTGTGATCCTATTTAATGCACCCAGTATGCTCTTTTGCCCAAAGACACCATACTTTGATGATTTTAGACTCATCATAATACATTTGATCCCACTCAAATGTTAGCAAAAGAATCTACAACTTTGACAAGATAAATGTGCCTAACCTTTATCTTAAGTTGTGAATATTATTCATGACTATCTAAAGAATTGTATCTACCTCATACATATCCAAATGTACATACAATTATTCTTTTCTCATAGTCTTTTGACCTTATGATTATTTACTTTTGAAAATTATATTTATTTTGCTATAAATGTTATAAGATTTGTTAAACTAGAAATCACTTTATTAATATGAAAAGATTGTCAAATACATTATTACACTCTTACTATCGAGCATAATCCCAACAGTCATAACATATCTATAGTGACAACGCATTTTATGTTGCTGAAATGCATCAACGACAATCAATATCGTTGTTACAACATAGTTATAGTGATGTTAAATTTTTCGTTGCTAAAATAGGTGTTCTACTACACAAACAATCAATATCGATTTTTTCTGTCTTTAAAGAAAAATTTCAAAGATAAATATTATTCGTTACTTAAGGTTTTAATAATAATTTTAAAATTAAGATTGCAATAAAAATTGTGATATGGGGATAAAAAAAAAATTCGTCGTTTCTAAAAAGTGTAAACCCATCAAGATATTTAGGGATGAAAAAAATCTTAATCAATTTTTTTAAAATTGTTCATACTAAGAGACACGTTAATAATTCAATTACCGTATAAATTAGGAATATAAGTATTACATTTGTTTATTAAATGGCAAGATATAGAGAAATATCTCATATGTAATGAGAGATGCATTTCGAATCATGCTTGTTACAATTATATCACTAGTCTCCTATAGACTCCTAACTCGAATATATATGATTTAAAAAATGTAATTGTATTAAATGTTCCAATAAATAATTTTTAATATATATTTGTCGTAAAATTTAAAATTTTGATTAGTGGAATGAGTTTAAATTTACGTAATAAGTTTTTTTTTTAATTTCTAATAACTCGTACAGACTATATATAAATATTGTGCAATTATTAAAAAATCAAATATTAAATATCGAAAGGGCAATTTTGAAGTTCGAACATTGTTTTGGTGACAATAAATATTGTCATTAAAGTATACGTATAGTAACGATATATATTTCGTCGTTAATACATTTCTTTTTGATTGTAACACTACCCATAATATATTTATTGTAACGATATAGTTTATGTCGCTCAAACTTATTGTTTTTACGAATAAATATTGTTGTCCAAAATAGTTTTAGCCACATAATTGATTTATGGGTAAAGATTCTTATGGTAACGAAATCACACTTTGTTGTATTTGGTCGATCAAATGTAATGAAATACGTGATAAAATTATTTTGTTGCTAAAGATGTTTTATGATAAATTAAATGCTTTCATGGCAATTTTGATTCGTTTTTATGTTTCTTGTAGTGAATATTTTTCATATTTTAGGGAATAGGTATTAAATTTATTCTTGATATTATGAGATTGGCAATATTATATTATGATATGTGTGAATGTTACTTAGCTAGTTAGCTTTATCTTAAAACAAGGACACTAACTATCATGGTAATATATATTATCAATTTGGATATGTACTTCTCTTACAATATGTTTTTTATTCCTTGAGAATGAGAAATAACTTTATTAAATTGAAGAAAAACTATTACAGTCATCCCTGATAATCTTTATATTCATCAATGATCTTGCATGTAGAAGTCGTAGGAGACTTAAATCGTAATTCATAATCTATCCTCTTTTATAAACCCTGTCCTTCTTTCAATTAAAACAATCATCTAATTTTGAATTGGAAATTAAAAAAAAAATTATATGTGAAGAAAGTTTTTGGTACATATATAATTCACGACTCGTTTTTAATAAATTTTGGTTGTTTTTGATACTTACTAATGAAAGGAGAGTTTTCATCTAGACCTAAAAATAATGGGTTGTTTTTTATTTTAAAGGAAAGAAAAGAAAAAGGGAACCTTGCCAAAATTATTAAGACCATGTGATATGGTTACTAATTTCAATGATTTAAATTTAATAATGATGTGGAATTATTGTACAAGTTCATTGGTGTAAGGTGACGTCCAAGTGTTTAAGCATTAAGATGCAAGGTGGCATCCATGTGGCTGAACATCAAAGCTTCGTATGGCTGAAAAATCTGAATAGTCTTAGTTGGTTGCTATTTATAGACTTTATTATAGGTTGTTGTTAGTAAGTGGTGCATTAATGCTTGGGTTTGATTGCCAAGCATGAATGCTTAGTTTTATTTGCTTTTTTTGTGTGTAATAATTGTATTGGCTTGTTTTTGTGAAAACGAAGGTCTATTGGAGTTACCTAGCTTGAAGTGTTTCATGCTTATATTAGTGACGAATTTGGAATGAAAAGGGCAGATTATCTTTGATATATATATATATATATATATATATATATATATATTTAACTTGATGAGGTTATGCAATTTTTTCGTTTTTGTCTTGGTGGATACTAAGATAACTTTGAAATCTAGAGTTTCTATATCATTAAGGTGGTGATTACTATATCCTTACTGTGTGAGCTCTCTCCTACCCTTTTTGGTGTCTTTTGAGTGGCGGTGAATTTATGTATCAATAAGAAAGGTCCCAAGAATCGATTCATTTCATGTTTTCCTTTGTTGTTAATTTTCTTTGTTTTTCCAACGTTAAAGATCCTATATCAAATTGGTATCAGAGCGTATAGGGCGTTGGTGTTGTTGATTACTTAAAAAAATGAGGAGAATGGCTGCTCGGGGAAGACAAATTCCAGATGATGAACAAGTGGATGAAAAAGACCTTCAAATCGATGAGTTACAACGTGTGGTTGAGAAATTTCAAAGAAGACTTAAGAGGCAAGATGATAGTAACCAAATGAAAGGAGGCTACAAACAATAAGGTGGAGAAGAGTCTGATGTCAATCCATTCTATGAAGAGGATGAATATGATCCAAATAATGCTCCATGTTATCGAAGAAGGAACCAGTAAAGGCCTCATAGGAGAGCACGTGATGGGGACGTAAAGGTCGAGATTCCGGAGTTTGAAGGTAAAGCAAGATGGTGATATTTTCCTTGATTGGTTATATATTGTAGAAAGAGTGTTTGATTTTAAAGAATATTCTGATGATAGGAAAGTGAAACTGGTGGCCATTAAAATGAAGGGTTATGCATCCTTATGGTAGGAAAATCTGAAGAAAGAACAAGCGCAGAGAAGGAGAAGATTATGACCTGGGATAAGATGATAAGGGAGTTAAAGAAACGATTTTTGACTGAAAATTACAAGCAGGATAATTACTTAAAGTTTTACAACTTTAAGTAAAGAGATCTCTCAGTAGAAGAATACATTAAGGAGTTTGAGTATTTGATGTTGCATTGTGATGTGGTAGAATCAGAGGAACAAACAATAGCCCGCTTCTTTGGGGGGGGGGGGGGGGGGGGGGGGCGCTGAGGGAGGAAGTTTTTAATACAGTCCGGTTGCAACCTTTTTGGACCATCACTGATGTTAGGAAATTAGCTATTAATGTAAAGAAGCAAATATAGGTTAAGAGGATTTTTTATAAACCGTCCTGTAAGCCAAACAAATATAAACATAACATCTCATCTTCAACCAAACCAACAACCTAAAAATAACCCCTTAAACCTGAAGTTAAGAGCGGAGGTGGAGCTACACCAAAACCCTTCCTTAACCCTAATTCCACTAGAAAATGTTTCAAATGCCAAGGCTTTGGTCACATAGCCTTAGATTGCCCAAATCAAAGCATAGTCACCATTATTAAAGACTGGCCGATTCAATTCAACGAAGATCCAAATGAAGACTTGGAAGAGAAGGATGGAGAAGTCATTATGTATGTAGATGAAGGTGAGACTCTTGTGATTAGAAGGAGCCTTAACGCTGTTTTGAGTAATGATGAAGATTGGCTGCGGGAGAGTATCTTCTTTACTAGGTGTACTTCTGAAAGCAAGATATGTAAGGTGATAATTGATGGAGAAAGTTGCACAAATGTGATGGTAGCCACTATAGTGGAGAAATTAGGCCTGCAAACTCACCCCCACCCCTACCCCTACAAGCTGCAATGGTTCCAAAAGGGAAATGGATTACTTGTGGAGAAAATGTGTCTAGTAAACTTTTCCATTGGCAAACATTACAAGGATGCTATTTGGTGTGATATGGTGTCCATGGATGCATGTCATTTGCTGTTGGGTAGAACATGGTAGTATGATAGGAGAGTGGTACATGATGGGTTAAAAAATACACATTATTTCCTTAAGGATGGGGTTCAAATCACATTGGCCCCAATGAAACCTGATTATAACGAATCTAAAAAGGAAGGGAATTCATTTCTGACCGGTTCACAAGTAGAGAATAAAGCTGTAAAAGGTGGGGAGATTTTTGCTCTTGTGATATTGGAAGTGGCCGAGGAAAGAGAAAGCTCTATGCATCCACTTGTGCAACCTATCTTAGATAAGTTCAAAGATGTAATTCTTGAAGAAATTCCTCTTGGAATTCCTCCAAAGAGATCAATTCAGCATAACATTGAGTTGATACCCGGTGCTTTACTACTAAATAAAGTTGCTTATAGAATGAACCCTACTCAAAGCATGGAGTTGCAGAAACAAGTAGGCAAGTTGATAGTTAAAGGAATGGTGAGGGAAAGCATGAGTCCTTATGCAGTTCCCGCTCTTTTGGTACCAAAGAAAGATGTATTGTGGCACATGCGTGTTGAGATCGGCTCTATCAATAAGATTATAGTCAAATACTGTTTTTCAATTCCTAGATTAGATGATCTCCTTGACCAACTGTACGATTCTATGATCTTCTCAAAAATTGATTTACGAAGTGGCTACCATCAGATAAGGATAAGAGAGGGCGACGAGTGGATGACAACCTTTAAAATGGGCAAGCGACTCTATGAACGGCTAGTTATGCCATTTGGCTTATCCAATGCTCCAAGTATTTCATGCGACTCATGACTACCATATTTAAACCTTTCATAAGTAAGTTTGTCGTTGTCTATTTTGATGACATTCTTATTTATAGCAAGAGTATGGAGGCCCATGTTGCTCACTTGGAACAAGTTTTTATAATTCTTAGAAAGGAGAAGTTGTATGCTAACCTGAAGAAGTGTCACTTCTATACGGATAATATTGTGTTTTTGGGATATGTAGTGACTAGTGAAGGAATTAAGATGGATCCAAGAAAGGTGGAAGCCATAGTGACTTAGCCGATTCCAAGATCCATTCATGATGTCAGGAGCTTCCATATAATGGTGTCTTGTTACATGAGGTTTATCAAGGGTTTTAGCACTTTTATTACTCCTATCACTGAATGTTTGAAGGGAGGTATGTTTCAGTGGACTGATGAGGCCCAAGTAAGCTTTGAGAAGATTAAGAAGAAACTTATCGAGGCTCCAATTTTATCTCTTCCATATTTTGAGAAAGTGTTTGTAGTGGATTTTGATGCATCTAATGTAGGAATATGCACCGTTTTGAGCCAAAAAGGCAGGCCCGTTGCTTACTTTAACGAGAAGCTCAATGAGACAAGGATGAGGTATTCTACTTATAACATGGAATTCTATGCCATAGTGAGGGCACTTACACATTGGAGTCCCTACTTGCTGCCAAAAGAATTCATTCTCTATTCAGACCATGAAGCTTTGAAGTACTTAAGTAGTCAACATAACCTGAACTCTAAACATGCCAAATGGGTGGAATTCCTTCAAACATTTACTTTTGATCTCAAACACAAGGCAGGTAAAATCAATCAGGTTGTGGATGCTTTGAGTAGAAGACATGTTCTTGTTTCTAGTTTATAGACACATGTTTTGGGATTTGAAGTGGTGAAAGAATTATATAAAAATGATCCTGATTTTGGCTTTATTTGGGCGGCTTATTTGGAGGGACCCATGGATCAGTATTTTTTGGATGTTGGTTATCTTTTTAGGAGAGTTCAACTTTCTTTGCCCCACAGTTCCTTAAGGGAGGTTATAGTGAGGGAAGCCTACGGTGGAGGATTGGCTGGACACTTTGGAAGGGAAAAGACTTTAGCTCTTGTTCAAGAACACTTTTGTTGGCTAAGATGAACCGAGATGTTATGAAAGTAGTATCCAGGTGTGTCATTTGTGTCAAGGCTAAAACACATTGTCATAATATAGGTCTTAACACTCCTCTTCCAATTCCAAAAGCTCTTTGGGAAGAAGTATGGATTTCGTGCTTGGGTTGCCACAAACTCAACGGGGCAGAGATTCAATTAGGGTGGTTGTTGACAGGTTCTCTAAAATGGCTCATTTCATTGCTTGCAATAAGACTTCAGACACAACACATATGGCTAATCTTTACTTTCGAGAAGTGGTGAAACTTCATGGAATTCCAAGATCCATTACTTCGGATAAGAATTCTAAGTTCTTAAGTCACTTTTGGAGGACTCTTTGGATGAAACTGGGGACTAAGTTACAATTTAGCCCTTTTTGCCATCCTCAAACCGAAGCTGTTAATCGTTCATTAGGCAATCTTGTACAAAATTTGGTGAAGAAAAGCAACAATGAGTGGGATCCCATGCTTAATCATGCTGAGTTTGTTTTCAACAAGTCTAAAAACCAGTCGACCGGTGCTAGTTCTTTTTGCTATTGTGTATGGACAAAGCTCTATCGGTCCTTTGGATTTAACTTCTTTCCCTAAAACACAATTTTTTAGTAAAGATGCAGAAGATCAAGCAAAATTTATAAAACAAATCCATGAACAAGCAAGGAGTAAAATTTTGAAGCAAACTGAGAAGTACAAGCAACAAGCCAACAAGCATCGAAGACATGTCACTTTCAAAGAGGGAGAACTTGTGTGGATTCAGTTAAGAAAAGAAAGATTTCCACATAGAAAGTTTGCTAGGTTGTTACCAAGAGTTGATTGACCATTTAGAGTTCTTGAGAAAATTGGAGATAATGCCTACAAAATTGAACTGCCGAGAGACTACAGAGTTTCAGCAACATTCAACGTGTCAGATTTGTCTCTTTATGTGGAAGATGATGATCCTCTAGACTCGAGGTCGAGTTCTCTCGAACAGGGGCAGAATGATACGGTTACTGATTTCAATGATTTAAATTTAATAATGATGTGGAATTATTGTACAAGTTCATTGGTACAAGGTGGCGTCCAAGTGTCTAAGCATTAAGATGCAAGGTGGCATCCACGTGGCTGAACATCAAAGCTTTATATGGCTGAAAAATCTGAAGAGTCTGACTTTTTTTATAGGCTGTTGTTAGTAAGTGGTGCATTAATGCTTGGGTTTGATTGCCAAGCATGAATGCTTAGTTTTATTAGCTTATTTTTGTGTAATAATTGTATTGGCTTGTTTTTGTGAAAAAAAAAGATCTGCCGAAGTTACCTAGCTTTAAGGGTTGTTTCATGCGTATATTAGTGACGAATTTGGAATGAGAAAGGCATATTATCTTTGATATATTTTTTTAACTTGATGAGGTTATGCCTTTTTTTCGTTTTTATCTTGGTGGATAGTATGATAACTTTGAAATATGGAGTTTCTATATCATTAAGGTGGTGATTACTATACCTTAATGTGGTGAGCTCTCTCCTACCCTTTTTAGTGTCTTTTGAATGGTGGTGAATTTTTGTATCAATAAGAAAGGTTCCAAGAATCGATTCATTTCCCATTTTCCTTTGTTGTTATTTTTCTTTGTTTTTCCAACGTTAAAGATCCCATATCACCATGTATAACATAGCATACATTAAATTTGAAGACATCAAAATGACAAACAATAGAAAACCTAAGTGCATTGTAGGAAGCAAAAGGATCGAAACTAAAAGGAGTGTTTTCTTGTGTATTCATGTGTAAACATAAATAAATAATAAAGAGAATAAAAAATATGTGTGGAAGACAAGTGAGATGGGTTTGGTCTAGTATTACGAATTTACGATATGAATATTGAATAGTACTTAGATCAGAAACCTTGATTTGGACATGTCAGGAAAGAAACCCAAACCAGACCAGCCCCCATGTGAAGCCTAACGTATTTATATATTTAATGTAAATCTCCTCCAGTTGTCCTCCTCCATTAATCTATATGTAGATTCTAGTGGGAAAGTGACACAACACAAATCCTCTTTGCCCTCACTAACAATTTCATCGTCATCATGACCATCGATCTTCAGTTTCCTCTTGGTTTTTAGGACAGTCAAAACAAAGTTGTATAGCACTGTACTTCTCTTTTGTCTGGTTTTAAGGCCAAACAGTACTGCCAAATCAATATGATCCCAATTCCCACATGTATAGCCATTTTCAGAATCATAAGATCGAATTCATTTTTACGCAAGGTCTGAAGGTCCTTTTCTGCATGCTTTTATATTGATAAACTTGTGTTTTCTAATATTAACCTGTAAAAAAGACGAATTAAATCAAGAGTACATGAAAACAACTACTTTATTTTTATAAATAAAAATAGAAATACATGTCAATGAATGCATTTATTATCTTGTTACAATAAATATAGGTTTTTATTTCCATTTATGCAAAAAATTCAAACCACATATTAAAAAAGTTTCTCGATTTGTGTTTAACCATTCAAATCGGATAATGTGTACATATTTTTTTAATAAGTTATGTTTTAAGACGAGATTTGTCTAATGGTAAACTTCTCAAACATGTATTATAGGAGGTTGCGGGTTTGAGTAATTCATTTTAAAAAAACCTCTGAATTTATGTAATAATGTAATATTTTAAAAATAAATAAATAAGTTGAGTTTTAATACTTCTTAAAAAATAATAATAAGTTGTGTTGTAACGGCATCAAAGTAATAAAACAGACTAAAATACTTTTACTTGTCCTTTTTTCCTTATGTAAATACTTTTAGTTGTATATCTGAAAAGACCAAAAGCTTGAAAAAAAAATACAAGACTTTAATAAATGAAATTTGTATTTTTATCTATATAAATATTATTTTTATCGTAAACACATTTTCGATGCTATTAAAACTGATAAAGTTATTTCTTTAGAAAAAGAAAGTTATTACTAATATTTACACAAAGCAAGAGGTGAGATTGGTCCGTTGGTATACCTCTCACATATATACCACGAGATTGTGAGTTAGAGTCCTTTCCCTCCCTACAAAAACCCGAATTTATGTAAATACTTGAAATAAAATTAAAAATCCAATAGGTGCAACAAGTTAAAAAAAAAAATAAACTTAACAAATTTGTCAAGTTGAATCTAGGGTTAACTTTCTCTAATAATTATATTTGCTCCCGTAATTACAAATGTTGGCTTGATATATATATATATATATTATCCTCGGCTCCTCGCCATATATAAAAATGAATAAAACGTTTTGCATGTAATATATGTTTGATTGGGGTTTCTATATCTCCATGATAACATGATTGTTAACAACTTATCTGGTCTGGTTCTTTGAATAAAGCCAAAAGTTGATACGTACGTTTATCAGATTTTAGAAAAATGGTTTCAAATAATCAAATTTCTTATCTTCTAACATCTAATCAAAGATTGGGTTGTCAACAATTTTCACAACTCATGAATTGTTGAGTGGATACATAGACAAAAGCATATATACAGAGTCACATCCAAGTCAATACAAGTGAATTGTTGAGTGGATATATAGACAAGTGAGATAAATCATTATTAATGTGTATCCACTTACTAATTGACACATCATCTACCGCATGTGTTTTGATGGAAGAGTTATGATTCTAGGTGTGATATCTAGCATTACTCTATTGTTAATTGTCAAATGCCCCTAATTGATTTGGTGGCTAGAGATTCCTTCAACCCACATGCCAAGATTCGAGCCAAGGGATGGAAACGGGTTGGATTGGGACCGGATCAACATATCCCGTACCCGAAACCCAATTATGTAAGTTGCCCTAAACCCAACCCGTGACACGAATGGGTTTTTGATTTCCGCTCTAAACCCAATCCAAATGAGTTGGGGTGCTCCAAACCCGACCCGTTTCATTTATAAAAACAATTGTCAAATAATTAAATTTACAAATTTTCCCATACATTTGAATTTTAGAATAGGAATTTAAATTTGAATATCCAATCAAATTTAAAAATATGCTTAAATTGAAAAATAAAATTTAAGTTTAAACATGCTTGCACTTGAATTTAAACATAAATAACACATAAATATTAAAATTTAAAGTTTAGCGTATACTTAAAATTCATATATAAATTTAAATCTAATAGAATATAACATCTAAATTATATAAACCTTAAATTCAAAAATAAAATACAATTAGATAAATAGATAAAAAGATTAGAGTTAGTTTTTCCTTTTATATTTTTAATATTTTTTTTAAAATTATATAAATACTGAGTCAACCAGGGTGAGTCGGGTTATAGTGGTTCGAACCACACCCAACTCGATTTAAAACTGGGTCAATAATGTTTGCCCTATATTTGACCCGAGTCCCATTTTAAGTGCTCTAAACCCGCCCCAAACGGATAGGATCACCTCAGGTTTGGGGCGGTTCAGGGATTTTTACTATCTCTATTCGAGCCTTGACACGTTATGTATTTTGCCTAGCCACACAATTAATTGCCCATAAAATTGTAATGAGAGTAGAGATGCCTTTCTTGATATTGAAAGTCAATTTCTTCTGATTATGAAAATAGACATTCGGATCATATTGTATTGTTTTCTCTAAAGACTAAGACATGAAATCAACAAGAGCAAAGCTCTGTTTTATAGAGAGAACTTAATAATGAAATTTTTATTGATTTTCTTTCTTAATCGATTCAATCGGTTACAAGCTATACTATATATATACAAGATGATTTTTTAGATTCTAACAGAATCTGTGTTTGTATAATTGATGATAAGATGGTTTAACAGAATAGCTAACCTAGCCATGCTGACTCAGCTATTCTGTTATAAATGGTAGGAAGCTTAAGCCTTGATGACGCTGAATTTCAACCACATGAACAATCTTTTACTTTTGCACTCCCCCTCAAACTGGACTGATTTAAGTCAATTAGTTTGAATTATGTTCTTGAATGTTGATCATCCTTTTTAGCATCATCACTCCCTCCTCAAGCAAAAATGCTCTTTGTCAGCAATGAGCTTGGATGCAGCAACTGAAAATGATTGATGGCAAGCAATTTTGTAAAGATATTAGCTGTTTGAACCTCTGCCAGAATGTATTGAATATCAAGTTTACTTACAGCAACCAGATCCTTGAGAAAGTTGAAGTCTATTCTATGTGTTTGGTTCGTGAATGAAAAACAGAATTGTATGCTAATGCTTTAGCACTTAGATTGCCACACCACAACACAGGCACACAGGTTAATGAGAGCTATAATTTCATAAACAGAAACTAAAACAAAAGAATGTCCGTGGCAGCTGAGGCAGGAGACCTGTATTCGACCTCTGTACTAGAATGTGCCACCACTATTTGCTTCTTAGAAGACCAACAAACTAAATTGCCACCCAAATACAAGCAGTGACTGTTGGGGTTTTTTCCCTAAAGCTTGTATTTTGTAAATGATGATAAATTATAAATAAAAGAAGTAATTTTTCATTCAATTTATAGGTCTCATGCTTTATATCATGTGTGCTTAACATCCATGATTACCAAATGTAATCTCAAACTGAGTATATGAATGTCATATATAGAGGAATTCAATTTGAGACGTGCAATCTAAAGAGTCCGTAAAGAGTAAATAAAGTTGGATACTTTGTTTGTGGTTGATCTATAGTTGTGGTTCATTCAGTAATGTACGATGATCTTATCCTAGACTACTCATATGGTGATATGCGAATGGAGGCATCTTATATAATGTGATCACATATCACCAGACCACGATCTATATGAATCTCTCATCAATATCCGTTACATGAGGAGATTCATATATATCGACAAACGATAGCTTTATATGGGTGATCTTAATCCTGAGTGTCTTATTGGCTTCTTCAGGTCTGATTGTGGTTTTTGATTTACCATGGGTGAGATTGGAGTAGCATTCTCGATCAATATCTTCGTATATTAGAATCGTGGTTTGGCTTGTGGCTAGGAAGGTCTGTACATAATAGTGGAATCTACTCCTTCTTGCGAGAAATAGAGAAATAGTTTCCTTAAAGGTTGATTCAGGGCTTTAACAATTAAGAGCGCTCTCCTTCTTTCGTAAAGGAATGAGAGAAATAATTGTTCATTGGTACTTAATGGAAAAGATATAATAAGAGGGGTACAATGGACTTTATGACCCAACTCTAATTATGAACTACTTATAGAAGATCATAACATAATGAATAGCTATATCAATGGACACTGGATTTCGGTTTGTGTAAACACATCTACAGTTATAAGAGTGCAGTCTCGGGGTTTTTAATGGAGTAACTCTAAAGTTAATAATCGTGAAATATTAATTAAAGAGTTTAATTATTTTTTCTAAGGATTATTGACGCTCAAGACCGTGGGTTCATTAAGTCCCCTTGCTACCTCGAAACATTGATGGTAACAAAGGTCACGATTAATTAATTGGATGGTCCAATTAATTATATTATGAAAGTAACAATTAAGACAATTAATTAAATAATATGATTGTTAATTTATGGATTAATAATTAATTAAATTAAATAATTGTGATTATTTAATAATTATTTATTTCATGGAGGTCAAGGGTTCGAACCAAGACCAAAGCAAATATATGAAATAATACTGATTATTTTATCTTTAGCACGTCATGAGTTCAAGTCACAGTGCCATCATTAAATTAAATAAGATTTAGAATCCTATTTGATTTAGGTCACTTGTAACCCTAACCTGATATAATATATTAGGATATTTTGTTTTTAAGATTTTGATGTTTAAAAACAAGATCAAAGATATTTTATGTTTGAAATATTAGATATTTGAAAACCTAATATATCTATAAGAGTGATTTCATTCTAGAAAACTACTCTTAACCTAAAAAAAAAAAGAAACAAAAGGGGGTGCGACAATTGTAAGAAATCTAGAAAACTACTTTTAACCTAAAAAAAAAAAAGAAACAAAAGGGGGTGCGACAATTGTAAGAAAAGAAAAAAAAAGTTGTTTTCTTCTTCTTCATCATCTAGGCTGGCCGATTTCAACATATAGAAAACAAGTTTTATTTTCTTTTGTTTCTTCTACCTCCATATAACCTTTTGAAGCTCGTGCCATGCCCACACTCAGTTGCCAAAATCTAGGAGATAGCGATGAAGATCTGGTGGTACAAATCAGAAAGCAAATCAAGAAGAGATAGAATGAAGAAGTTAGCCTTGAGGTGTGATTTTGAATCATACCTTAGTTTATTCTTATATATCGTACATGGTTATTAAAAGTCGGCTAGATATTTTTAAAAAAGTTTTAAAATCTCTTTCGCCGCACGACTTTAGGGCTTACAATGACCAGCTGTCAATTTTCTATCATCCACATCACCAGCCTAGTTTGCATCAATAAAGCATTCTAGGGAGATTGTTGAGCATGCCAAAATACTATACCAACATTTGGAGTACCCCTGATATACTTGAGAATACTTTTGACAGCAAGCCAATGAACTTGAGAAGGACATGATAGAAATTGACTCAGCTTATTGATGACCAAAGCTATATCTAGTCTAGGTGAACTAGAAAATATGACTATTTTTGCTATGTGGCTCAAGTAGCCTTGGAGGCCAAAGCCTCCAACACTTGGTATCTTGATAGTGGTTTTTCTAGGCACATGATCAAAAATAAGAGTTTCTTTGAGACGCTTGTAATGGAGGATGGTGGATTTATCACATTTGGTGATGGTTCAAGGATAAAAGTTATAGGAAAGGTAACATATTCATTCCCGATTTGTCCTTCTTGCCTAATGCTCTTTATGTAGATGGCTTACAAGCTAATCTTATTAGTTTATCATATTTAAGTGATGAAAGGCTTTCGGCTATGTTTGGAAAAGTTGATTGCTTTAGTCTAAATGGAAGTGGGAAAGTTTTATTGAAAGGCAAGAGATCAAGTGACAATTGCTATTGCCTTGAATCTAATGATATCTTTTGTAACTTATCAAATTGTGAGCAAGTTGATTTATGGCATCAAAGACTTAGCCACATGAATTATAGAGACTTGAAAGTTCTTGAGAGGTTGAATGTTGTGAGAGACCTCCCCAAGCTTGGGAAGAGGATTGAGAGAGTTTGTGGAAGCAGACTAAAAGTGTGCACAAAAAGGGAAAATATCTTTCCACTAAGAAGCCATTAGAACTCCTTCATATGGACCTCATGGGTCCTATGCAAACCGACAGTTTAAGTGTTAAAAGATATATCTTTGTGGTGGTTGATGACTTCTATAGGTTCACTTGGACCTACTTTCTTAGAGAGAAGTCAAAAGATTTTGAGAAATTCAAAATGCTATGTGTCAAAATTCAAAATGAAAAAAATTCTCATATTAAGAGCATTAAGAGAATTAGGAGTGATCATGGGAAAGAGTTTGAAAATAGTAGATTTGAAATTTTTGTAATGATCTAGGTATTTCCCATGAATTCTCGGCTCCTAGAACTCCTTATTAGAATGGATTTGTGGAAAGAAAGAATAGGGTCTTACAAGAAATGACTTAGATGATATTGCTTAGCAACAAGGTTCCTAGGAATCTATGGGCTAAAGCCGTCAATACGACTTGTTATATAGGGAATAAAGTCTTCCTTAGACTCAAGACCAAACAAACATCCTATGAGTTATAGAAGGAAAGAAAACCCAATGTTAGCTATTTCCACATCTTTGGAAGTAAGTGTTATATCCTTAGTGATCGAGAACAACTTGGCAAGTTTGATGCCATGAGTGATGAGGGTATTTTCATTGGATATGCACTCAATAGCAAGGCCTCTAGAGTTTACAACTTAAAAACTCGAAGTGTCATAGAATCATCAAATGTTGTCATTGATGATTGTAGGCCCAAAAGTGATGTTCATGTGAAGGATGTTTGTGAGAATGATGACCTTCCTTTGAAGGAGTGTGGCGATACTACAAGTGATGTGAAGTCAAATCATAGTGGAGAGGATGATAAACCTTTTGATAGAGATCCACCTTTGGACGCTAATGAACCTGCTCATTGGGTTAGGAAACACCATGACAAAAATGAATCATTGGAGATGTCTATGAGGATGTTAGGACTAGGTAAAAATTGAACAATCAAATTAGCTACACTTGTTACACCACTCAAATTGAACCCAAAAGGGTTAATGAAGCATTGAATGATGAATTTTGGGTTCTTACCATACAAGAAGAGCTAAACCAATTAAAAAAATGAGGTTTGGACTCTAGTTCCTAAACCTAAGAACTCTAATGTCATAGGCACCAAATGGGTGTTTTGGAACAAGTCGAATGAAGATGACAACATTGTGCGTAACAAAGCTAGACTTATAGCACAAAGATATTCTTAAATTGAAGGTATCGATTTTGGGGAGACTTTTACTCTGGTTGCCAGTCTTGAGTCCATAAGGCTTCACTTGTCCATATCTTGTGTGCACAAGTTCAAATTGTACCAAATGGATGTTAAGAGTGCCTTCTTCAATGGCTTCTTGCATGAGAAAGTGTTTGTTTATCAACCTAAAGGGTTTTTGAATCCACACCACACCAACCATGTGTATCGCCTTTAAAAGGCATTATATGGGTTGAAACAAGCACCAAATGCTTGGTGTGAGTGTCTTACTCAATATATTGTTGACAATGGCTAATCAAGAGGTAGTGTTGACAAGACCTTGTTCATCAACTATAAAAAAGATGAGTTTTTCATAGCTCAAGTCTATGTTGATGACATTACTTTTGATTCCACCAACAAGTCTAATGTTCAACAATTTGTTGATGTCATATCTCATGAGTTTGAGATGAGCATGATAGGGGAATTGAATTACTTCCTATGTTTGCAAATTAAGAAATTGCATGATGGGATTTTCATATCCCAAGCCAAGTATACAAGGAACCTAGTGAAGAAGTTTGGCCTTGAGAGTGCAAAAATTGTGACAGACCCATGAGCACCACATTGAAACTTAGCAAGGATGCTAGTGGCCAAAATATGGCCAAAAGGCTTCATCATGGAATGATTGGTAGCTTACTTTACCTAACCGCTAGTAGGCCCGATATAGCTTTTACTGTGGGTGTATGTTTTAGGTACAAAGCAGATTCTAAGGAGTCTCATCTATCTGTTATGAATAGAATCATTTAATATGTGAATGAGACATCTAACTATGGGATATAGTACTCTTTTGACACTAATGCTAGCTTAGTTGACTTTACTGATGCAGATTGGATAGAAAATTATGATGATAGGAAGAGTACATCGGGAGGCTGCTTCTTCCTAGGGAACAACTTGGTGTCTTTGTTTTGTAAGAAACAAAACTCCATTTCCTTGTCCACAGTCGAAACCAAGTACATTGCAGCTGGGAGTGCTTGCACAAAACTCCCGTGATGAAGCAAATGCTTATGGATTATGGCTTTGATCAAGGTACTCTAACCCTTTATTGTGATAACATGAGTACAATTAACATTTCAAAGAATCTTGTTCAACATACTAAGCATATAGACATTAGACATCACTTTATTATGGAGCTAGTTGAAAACAAATGCATTGCACTTGAACATGTTGACACAAATGATCAACTAGCAGATTTATTTACTAAGCCTTTAGACTCAACTAGGCTCAAGTCACTTAGTAGGTCTATTGGGATTTGTCATATGCTTTGATTGGTTTTGGTGGTTGACCCCATATAGGGAGCTCAAGTAATGAGAGCAACCTTGCATTGTTGAAATGAGCAAAAAATTTATCAGTTTTATGCTCTTTAATTAATTGCTTGAGAATCTTGGCTATACATATATAATTATATGGCATTTTTTTTATTCAGTAAGTGTGCATTTGCTTTGTTTGTAATCCATATCACTTTTTGGTTCAAACATGCATTTTTAGACTAGGAGAATTGATTGGGAAGTATATTCGATTGACCTATAATTTATCTCCATGACATGTGAACTTGATTTTGACATGCTTAAGTATTATGAATGAGTTATTTGTGTGCAAATATGTGTGAATGCAATTTGACAAGGCTAAACTCAATAAGGAACTTGTGTCCATTCAATAAATAAGGATATCTCATCTAATTTAGCATTGTCTCTCTTCTTATTGGTTGAGTAAGACAACAATAAATAGAGATTTCATATACATTCAATGAATAAGGATTTTATATCCATGTCTTGATTGGCCATTAAGATTTGATAAAGTTTCTTGTGTGCCTTAAAGGTTTTCAATGCTATATCCTGTTCACTTTTGACAAAAGGTACAAATTGGTTTGACTTCTTTTGGAATCTCTGTTGATATTTGCTTTGCCAAATACCTTGTCTTGAACTTTGATGTTGCATGACTTCCATCCAAAGCAATAATCTTACACATTTCCTTAAAATCAAACCTCCTTGCTTTTTTCTCACTTAATTAAGTTGCATAAAGTTGTTGTATATGATTATGCACTTATCTTTGAAGCAAATAACTCTCTTTGCTAAAGTGACTCAATTGGGGAATGCTCATTGGCCTATCTTGTGACAAAAAGGGGTAGAAGTTTAGTGTGATGTTTTTTGAGAAATGCATGTTTTGGGGAGATTGACTTTTTTGAGGGGGGGGTAACCTATTTAGGGGGAGCATTTGCATTTCCTTTGCTTGTTGCATGTTGTTTATTTGTCTTCTATGAAAATTACCTTTATCTTTTGTTTTCTCTTGATCACCTCACAAAAACTTGTCTTGGGAAGTGTAGTTTCATTGTTTTGTAGGGATGACTATTCTATAAGAGCTTGAAGGATTAAAGATATAGTATCTAGGTATCATTTTGTAATGTAGAATATCTTTTGTGACCTCATGTCATTATTTATTTGTGAGGATGATTTATGAGTGGTGGTTTTGTCATGAAATAGCCAAAGAGGGAGATTGTAAGTTCCTTATTTTGATTGGCTTATTTCACTGACAAACCACAATTGGGGTTTAAAAGTGTAAAGGTTGATTAGGCCGACTTTGTCCATGGTTAAGCTTCAATGGCATCGTCAAACCCAAGAGCACTTCAAAGGTATATCTCTTTCTTAACCTTCTTTGAAGAGATCTATTTGCACACACACACACACACATCTCATTCTCTTTATCCTTGTGTGTTTTTTTTAATGTGCATACTCATGTTATAACTCTCTTATTGCATGCTTATTTATTTTTCATATTGTTTGGCTTGCCTTAAGGTAGAAGTCCTTGCATGTTTTTCTCTTTGCTTGCATGTTACTTGAAGTGCGCAGGTTAATGCGCGGCCCCTACCAACGCATTGCGCGGGTGGTGCATGGTTTGCATAGTGGCATGCACCGTGAATATTGGTAGAGGTATTGGTGCCCTGGAATGCACGGGTGGTGTCCAGTTTGCACTGTGGAATTCGGCAGAGGTGTTGGGTGCCCTGATGTGCGCGGGTGGTACGCATGTCACCCAATCGTGCATTGCGCTGTTTTTGGGCATATTTTTCTTTTTACGTAGTGTCATGGTTCACCCTATAAATACATCATCTTCTCTTTTTTTGACCTAGAACTCTAAATTTAAAATCTTTAGTGAGAGGAAATGTCTTCAAGATGGAGAAAGGTCCAAGAATCATTTTTTCACTCAACCAAACATCAATCCATGAGCATCTAGCCTCTTACAAGCATCATCTTCATGGATTCTTCTTGTTTCTATTGACTAGGTAATCAGAACATGCCTGAAATCTTCATTGCATCTCTTGTGTTCTTTGTTGCCTAGGTTTAGTTTTACATTTTAATTTATATGTTCATTGATATCTAGCATTTAGGATCATTTTGCCCTTTGTTCTAGGTAAAAATGCCATACATTTTAGCCCTTGAATCCAATTCCTTTGTCTTGTTTTCGTGCATTTTTGGTTATCTTATGGCTTGTTTTTTATGTTTGTAGGCAATTCGGTACAAATTGGAAGAAAGGATGGAAAAGCACAGAATTGTGCAAAAAAAGGACCAAAAACTAATGAAGGGAAGAGCTCAGTGCGTTGATCCTACGCAGGTCCTTACCCGCACATTACCCGTGTACATGAAGAAGAAATTAAAAGAAGGAGAACACGTGGGTAGGACCAACACTATGGTTGCACATTTGCCCGCACACCGAAGGTGAATAATCTGGTATCAGGTCCTTACGCGGGTAACACTAGCGCTACGGTTGCGCTTGTGCCCACACACTGGAGATGAAGAATTTGGTTCCAGGTAACAGCATGGGTCTATACCCGCGCTATGCTCGCACATTTTACGTGATCAGTCTATCCACATCAGCATTTTCAAACCTAATATCGAGACTTTATAAATATATTCTTTCAACGAAATGGGGGGGGGGGGGGGGTCTTAGAATCATCTCTTACACCTATTTTTTCCTCTCTTACACTTTCTCATAACTATAATTATTAACCTCGATTTTGAAAACATTCCCCACCAAATCTGACCATCCTTCATCATTATCTACTCGAGGACACTTGGAGATTGGATCAAGATTCAAGAAAGGAGGAATTCCACATGGATTTTCTCTATCTCTCGTCTCCTTGTTATTTTAATGTATTTATCATGAGTAGCTAAACATCCCACTAAGGGATTGATGTGAAACACTTGTGGATATTGGGCTTCATAACAAACTCTATTTTATTCTATTAAATCTATCAATTATGCTTTATTCATTTTATTAATTGCTTCCCTTAAGTGGTTTGTTTTTTATTGTACATTCCTCTCTTTGCTAATTGATTGAGGGGATTAATTGAGTAGTTGACTAGGTATACATCTATTTAGTCTTCTTAAGCTCATTTGAATTGAAGGGTTAAACAAGAGTATATCCTCAAGTGAGACCCGAATTTTATAATCTCAATTTTTATCTAATCTTGAATGGGTAATCAGTTATATACATCTAGGTTGATTGCTTGTGATAGGTTTAGCATCAATTCTATACATCTAGGTTGATGATTTTATTGAGAGATTAGTCCCTTAACTTGATAGATGTGCATTCAAGAACAATAACTTATGAATGGCCAATACTATACATCTAGATTGGAAGCTCATGAGGGAATACAACAACACTATACATCTAGGCTAGTTACAATCCATTTATGTGCATTCATTTCATAAAATTTCGTACATGCCCATAATTCACATGTTGGATCCATCATATTTTAACTCGCACACTAATTGCATGTTAGATTAACCAACCTAATTATAGTTTGCATTTTAACAATTAACCTATCAAAAACCAAAATCATATATTACTTTTTTATGCATTGCTTTAGTTTTATATTATTTAACTAGTGTTAGCCATTTGATTTCCCTTTCCTTGTGGATGACACCCGACTTGCCATTGTACTTGTTTTGTATACATTTGAGGCATTGTTTTGGGTTCTTTATAAATTTGGTTTTGACGTACGATTTTCAAGTGACAAAAACGTCCACGTAAAAAATGGTACCGCTGCCGTGGATTGGCATACGTTGCTATGACTAGATTGTGCTTTAGTTAGTAGTTTAGATAGTAGTATCACATTTAGTTTTCAATTTCTTTATGGTTGTTGTTTGATAGATTTGTAGGTATTTGTCTTAGTAGTATTTTAGTTCCTTTAGTTTCCTTTTACTTCTCTTGGTATTCTTGTTCCACTTTGTTTCAGGAGTTATGGATTATTTTTGGCAAGATTCAAGGCAGAACTATGGTCAATGTGACTATGCATATGATCAAGTGTGGGGAAGTAGGTCTGAATTTCAATGAAACACTTGTGAGATTAGGGCTTTTTCTCTCGAAGACATTGTGAATAATTTTATAGAATCTACTAATCGGTTAGGTGAAGAGCTTAAGGCACCTTGGCAGAGCACCAACTAAGTTAGGCAAACCCTACAACCATTATATGAGGAGTGTCTCCAATGCCAAGTTAATAGTAATGCTTATCAACTAAGTATGAATCTTCTTGAAGAGCAAATGAGAGATTTCATGCAATTGACACAACAAGCAACATCAAAAGAAATTGAAGAGGCGAGAAGAACCGGAGAGAACTTATAAAGATATATCTGGGAGAATGATAGAAGACTGATTGGGTTAGACAATTCTATTTAGAATATTGAGAGGCATTTAAGACAATTAGCAATAATTCTGAGAGAAAAGAAGAATGGAAAATTCCCCAACGAACCTGAACAAGCAAGAGCAATCCATAGAAATGGACGTGTACTAGGAGGTGTGAATCAAGAGAGCACTATAAGAGAAAGAGAAAACACTTAGGAAGAAGACAAGAGTAAGAATAAGGATGAGGAAGAAGACAAGGATGATGTGACTCAGCTGGAGCCGAAGTCACTACTTCACAAAGCACCTAACCCACCATTTATTGGGAGAATGAAGAGTTCCAAAATTGAGAAATCTTTCCAAGATATCTATGACATTCTCTCCAAGGTGAATGTGAACTTGCCTCTGTTGGATGCTATTTTGAGAATGCCTGCATATGGGAAGTTATTCAAATAACTAAGTAAGGACAATTAGAGGGTTAAGCCAAAGCAGCAGTAAAGGCTGAACGAGAATGTTAATGCAGTAATTTAGAAGACTTTACCGCTAAAAATAAAGGATCTTGGGAGTTTGATTATTGACATCATCATCGGAGAAACTACCTGTAGAGGGCAATGCCAAACTCTAGGGCAAGTATTAATCTCATTCCATTTTCTATCTATCAGAAGTTAGGTCTCATGGATTTCAATCCTACCACCATGTCACTTGTCTTAGACGGTTCATCTTTTAGGAGTCCGAAGGGAATAGTGGAGGATGTTTTGATTCAAGATGAGAAATTGATATTCCCGATCGATTTTATAGTGATTGATATGGAGGAAACGAGAAATAAGAAGGATGTGAAGCTTCTATTGGGGAGACCGTTTATGGCTATAGCACAAGTTGTGATAGACATGCATGAAGGAAAGCTCTACATGAAGGTTCTGGAGGAAAATGTTGAATTTAACATCTTCGATTGTATGACTTATCTCGTGGGATCAAATAATTCCCACAAAGTGAATGCATTAGATGATGAGTTAGAAGAAACAGCTGAAGAAAGGTTAAGAGGATCGAACATTAGGGAAGAAGTGAGCCTAGAAGACAATGATGAGGATTCAGAGCAAGTCATAGAAGAATTGAGAGCTAATTTGGAAGGTTTGAAAGAGGTGGAGATGGGAACAAAAGGAGCGAAGCCTTCAAACTTGGAACTTAAACCATTTCCATCTGGGTTGAAGTACGTTTACCTTGATGAGGATAGAAGACACCCATTGATCATTTCTGTAAGTTTGGATTAATTTTAGGAGAGCAAAGTATTAAAGGTTTTGGGAGAGCAGAATGAGGCTATAGGATGGACCATAAAGGATATAAAGGGGATTATCCTCACTATATGTATGCACAGAATTATGTTGGAGGAGGACACTAAGCCATCTAGGGAAGCACAGAGGATACTTAATCCCATTATACAGGAGGTTGTCAAGAAGGAGATATTGAAGCTATTGAATGTGGGGATCATATACTTAGTATCGAATTACCGATGGGTCAGTCCAATTCATGTGGTGCCGAAGAATACTAGGATTAGAATAGTAGAGAATGAGAAAAAGAAGTCAGTGGCTAAGAGGCTTTAGAAAAGATGGTGTGTGTGTATAGATTGTAGGAAATTGAATTCGGCATGCAAGAAAGACCATTTCCTATTACTTTCATCGATCAGATGTTAGAGTGGTTAGCGTGACAAAGCTCTTACTGCTTTCTAGATGGGTATTCAGGGTACAATCAGATAGTGATAATGCTAGAGGATCATGAGAAGACAACCTTTATATATCCATTCAGTACTTTAGCTTACAAGAGGATGCCTTTTGGGTTGTATAATGCTCTATGGACGTTACAGAGGTGCTTGACTTCCATTTTTTTAGAGATGGTAGAGGCGATCATAGAGGTCCTTATGGATGACTTCTCAGTTTTTGGTGATTCTTTCAGTCTGTGCTTAGAGAACCTGTCTTTAGTTCTGAAAAGGTGCAAAGAAAACAACTCGGTCTTGAATTGGACAAATTCCACTTCATGGTGTAACAAGGAATAGTTTTGGGACATGTCATCTCCAATAGAGGGATTGAGGTAGACAAGGGAAATGTTGAAGTGATCAAGAGCTTGCCTCCACCTTGACCTGTTGAGGACATACGGTCTTTCTTGAGACATGCAGGCTTCTCTAGAAGATTCATCTGAGATTTTTAACAGATAGTCAGGCCATTATATGAGCTTTTCCAGAAAGACAAGGAATTTGTTTTTGATGATAAGTGTTTGGCGGCATTTGAATCACTGTTGTCCTTGATCACAAACCAGTGAAGGCACCAGCTAATTGGAACTTACCATTTAAGTTGATGTGTGATGCTTCAGATTATGCAATTGGTGCAGTTTTGGGGCAGAGGGTTGACAGAGTCCTTCATGTGATATACTACTCATCATAGACCTTGAATGATGCCAAAATAAACTATTCAACAATGGAAAAGGAGCTGTTGGCGATTTTATTTGCATTGGAAAAGTTCAGGCAGTATCTGGTTGGTGCAAAGGTGATAGTGTACTTAGACCATACAACTCTTAGATACTTATTGCAGAAGAAGGAAGAAAAACTGAGGTTGATCAGATAGGTTCTTCTGCTACAAGAGTTTAATTTGGAGATTAAGGATAAAAAAAAGGGTTCGAAAATGTAGTGGCGGACCACTTAAGCAGACTAGTTCAGTAGTGTTTGCTAGGGACATATGAGATACCTTCGAGAGAGAACTTTATAGATGAGCAACATTGGGCAGCGTAGGCTAAGGGACCATGGTATGTAGATTTGGCTAATTATTTGACTTACAAGGTGTTCCCACCAGAGTTAGACTCAAAAGGAAGGAAATGGTTCATAGAAAAAGCAAGACAGTGTTGGGAAAAATTGGTTCAAAACGTGACGGAAGCGTAAAATTAGGGTTTCATAAATTTTACAAATTTTCAATTTAAAAAAAAACCTTAACCCTAGATTAATTGATGTATAATTAAAGTATCGTACCTTTTTCTCGTGATGATTGAACTAGCATTGAATTAAATTGGTAAGATCTTCCAATCTAATCACGGACGTGAATCACCTAGGAGTGTGGGCTCCCTTTCTTTAAAATGTATACCTGAGGATGGAAACAATCAAAATCTCTTTCTTTTGTTAGTCACAATAATTCTCCAAGAAGAAAAATAAAGAACGTTAGGTCACTTGTGAATTATCAATCAATTTGATTGAAACTCGCGTGAACCTTGATTCGATATTGTTGATGTAAAGGCTACTAGTGCACTATCGAAAACAAAATGTTCTTTCTTCCTTTTCTTCTTTACCGATTTTTTACACTCTTATCTTTAGAGTTGGAAGAATTTATCTAAAGCAAGAAACGGATTTTCTACACTCAAAATTCTCTCTTGGTCGAATTTCTTTTTAGAAAATAATGCCTTTACCGAATTTTCTCTAACAAAAAATTATGCTTGGCCGAATTCAACTATATTAATATATATATAGTGGCCGAATTTTACCTTTTTTTTTTAATTTAGGAGACCAATTATAATAATTAAACAATAAATGCTATAAGATTTGTTAAACTAGAAATAACTTTATTAATATGAAAAGATTATCAAATACATTATTACACTTATCGAGCATAATCCTAACAATCTCCCACTTGCTCTATAGCAAATGTGTCATATCTCTTATCCCCATATTCTCCAGGTGCCCATCAAAACTTTTTTGTGGAAGTGCCTTTGGGAAGGGATCCGTTAGATTTTTTGCTGACGCGATCTTGATTATTGTCACTTCTCCACTATGCACAATTTCCCTTAAAAGGTGATAATTTCTTTCAATGTGTTTCCATTTCTTATGACTTATTGGTTCTCTCGAATTAGCCATTGTTCCACTATTGTCACAATAGATAGTGATCTACTTATTTGCATCAGGAGCCACTTCCAAGTCAATCAAGAATTGGCGGAGCCAGACAACCTCTTTACCAGCTTCGCATACGGCAACATACTCAGCTTCCATGGTGGAATCAACAATACAAGAATGCTTGATACTCCTCCTTATGACTTCCCCTCCTCTAAGTGTAAACACAGATCCAGATGTTGATCTTCTAGAGTCAGAATTCGATTGGAAATCAGAATTTGTATACCCTGCAGGAATTAAATCCCTTATAGAGTATACAAGCATATAATCTCTTGTTCTTCTGAGATACTTGAAAATATGCTTGACTGTCGTCCAGTGATCAGGACCAGGTTTTGATTGAAACTTGCTAACTATGCCAACAACAAAACAAAAATCTGGTCTAGTGCAAAGCATTGCATACATGAGACTCCTAACTGCCAAGGCATATGGAACCTCACTCATGAATTGCTCTTCATGCTCATTCTTAGGAACCTGTTACTCAGAAAGATTGATTCCATATCTGAAAGGTAACATACCTTTCTTGGAATCTTGCATGGAAAACCTTGACAATATTGTATCTATGTATAAAGTTTGGGATAAGGCAATCGTTCTATTCTTTCTATCCCTTACGACTTGGATACCAAGAATATAACTTGCTTCTCCTAAGTCCTTCATATCAAATTGTTTTGCTAACCATTATTTTACTGATGTCAATACTCCTACATCGTTTCCGATGAGTAGTATATCTTCAATGTAAAGAACTAGGAAAGCCTGTTGGAACCTCGTTCACCGGTTACGCAGGGAAACTAGGTTTTAATTTTTTTATACAGATCATAATCTGTATCTGGGACCAGTGAACTTGGGATCATAATTATTTTCGGAACTAATACATACAATAAGTAAATACAAGAAATTGAAATCGATATAATCAGAAGAAGAACATACCAATGTTTGGAGGCTCCTTCACTTTACGATGTGCTCCTGTCTGAACTACTCTTACCAACGTTTGGAAGGTCCTTCACTTTATGGTATGCTCCTGTCTGAACCACTCGATCTTCCTCGCTATCTCCCGGAACTGGTAACTACGTGTGGGCGCATCACGGTCTCAGAAACTTGAATAGAGGATGTAGAGAAATACTTGAAAAAACTCTTTCTTCTCAGTTTGGTGTATTGATTTCACGCACACATAAATTGCATGTCATGCAAAACGTTTTTTCTCTCTCGTGTGTATCAGGTACACACCAAAACCAAAATCAACTTTTTCTTTTAAAAGAACCAAATTACCTTGCACCTTGTGTTATAATTGATATATATCTTTTAATTATACTTTTCAAATATATATAATATATTAAAAGTGATAATAAGTATTTTAAATTTAAACTTAAATTCAAATACTTAGATAAATGATTTAGTAAAATAAAAAAATCATATTACTTTATCTTCACCTAAATCCATATATCAACTAACACCCTCAAAATAAAAGTTAATTAATAATTCATAATTATCAATATAATTAAATAATATAATTATTTAATTAATTAAACTATTAATATTCATTAATTAAATAATCTCATTATTCAATTAATTCCCGAATATATACGTGTCACTTTTGTAACACAAGAAATTGGACAATCCAATTAATAAACCGTGACCCTTGTTACCTAAATCGATCGGGCTAACAAGGGGACCAAATGGAACCACAGTATTTTGAGCTCCAATAATCATCGGAATCATTAATTAAACTCTTTAATTAATATTCATTAATTATTAACTCCGGTGTTATTCCACTAAAAACCCGAAGCTGCACTCTCTCAACTGTAGACGCTTTTATACAGACCGATATAACTCGGTATTCATTGATATAGCTAATACACATGGTGTGATCCTCCACAGTAGTTCATAATTATAGCTGGGTCATATTGTCCATTATACCCCTCTAATTACATATACCCTTTGAAGTACCGTTGATTCTATAATGAACAATAAATTATATTTCCTTACGGAACTAGGAGAGCACTCATATTGTCCACGCCCGGAATCAACCCTTAAGGGAACTACCGTCTACTTCTCACAAGAAGGAGTGGAATCCACTATTGTGTACAAACCTTCCCACCCACAATGATGAGAACAAGGCAGCTGCATCAAATAATCCATTGCATGTTCTGGTTGGGCCAATAATAAGGGCAAGAGCTAAGAGATTCAAAGAAGCACTAAATGGCCTAATTCAAGACACTTGGGCTGATTTTGAATTGTTGAAGTCCAAGATAAGCCCACATGAAGACCAAGGCATAATTAATGTCATCAAGCCAATTGATTGGGCCGAATAAGGAAGACTTGGGTGTGTGGCACAAGCTAGGAGAAGAGTCAACTTTGGCTGATTTATTCCCTTTTAATTTCAAAAGAATAATAGTTGATTTGTTTCCCAAATTAAGGGGCTGATTTGTTTCCAGATTTAACTTTCCAATTAGGGAGCAAGTCAATAGTTTCTCAAATTAGTTTTCTTCTGATTATAAGGCCTTAATGGCCGAATTATCTTGTTTCCTTTTAGGATGGCTTGTAGCCTTTCTTTTCGTTTAGGGTTTTAGTATATAAAGGAACGAATTGGATGTAATTGGAGAGACTTGAATTGAATAAAAATTGTGAGAGTTCATCTTTTTTTTTTGGTTCTGAAAACTTGACTTATCACTCACATCTTCTTCTTGTTCTTGAGTGTGGCGTCTTCAACTTCCTGATACCGTTGGTTCTTACCTCTTTATAGGTAACGGGTCACGGTCCGATAACGTTCTTGTTATAAACTTGGTTAGAAAACGATCCTTCGTTACCATATATTGGTTCCGGGTCTCACTGCTCTTGGTGAGGTTCATATCAGTTGGTATCAGAGCTTAGGCTTCTAAATCAGGTTTAATCTATCCTTGTTCTTTCTCTTCTCTGTATTCATTTGTTTCAACAAAAAAAAAAGTACCAAAAGCTTGCTTGTGTCCACTTGATCAAGGTCGGTAAAAAAAAAAATACGTTTGATCAAATTCGGTACCAAAAAAAAAAAAAAGTACCAAAAGCTTGATTGTGTCCACTTAATCAAGGTCGGTAAAAAAAAAACATTTTTTTTTGGGTCGTGTGGTTGAACCTATATCAACTATTTCTATTCATTATCTTGATTTCGTGCATTGATATTCAAAAAAAAAAAATTAATAGCTAAAGAATTTCGTCTTCATTATTCTTGTCCTTTTGCTTAGTTACTTCTATTTTTCTTGCACTTCTTGTGAATGTCCGTATAAGTCAAAAAAGAAGAAGAAGGAAGAACTGAAAGAGTTAACAAAGAGTGGAAAAAGGCAAGAGTGTGTGAGCTCATCAGAGGATAAAAGCCAAAGAATTGAGTGAAAACACGAGTGTGAGTGCCACCATCTTTGAGAGTAAACATGTGAGGGAGTGTTTGTGAGGCTTACTAATTTCTTTTGCTTGGCAGGTTTCAAATATCTCACGTGATAAAAGTAGAAACTTATCTGATGATGCACCAGAAACGATAGATCTTAATTTTTTGTATAAAGCCATACAAAAAAACATGGAGCGGATGGAGATTAAGATTGATGAGGTGCATGATAGGATAGATAAGGTGGAGTCTAGTTCACAAAGGGTGTAACCTATTAGGGTTCCTAATGTGGAACGAAGAGAAAGAAACCACCTAGAGACGATTATGAAGATGATTATGGGAATGACCTAGAGGAGGGTGATCGCATGTCCAATGTGGGTACAGGTATATTGAGGCGTGAAATGGGAGGTAGAGGAGTTAGGTATGGGAATAGAGAAGATAGGTATGGGTATAGAGGAGATAGGTATGGAGAGAGGGCTGATAATAATTTGGGTAGTATAAAGGTGAAAATCCCAACGTTCCAAGGTAAAACTGATCCCGAAGCTTATTTAGAGTGGGAGAAAAGAATAGAATTGGTATTTGACTGTCATGACTATTCTGAATTAAAGAAGGTAAAGTTGGCTGCCATAGAATTTACTGATTATGCTACCGTTTGGTGGGATCAATTGATTGTGAGTAGAAGACGAAATGGAGAAAGACCTATTGAGACTTGGGAGGAGATAAAAGCTGTCATGAGGAAGCGTTTCATTCTGAGTCACTATTAAAGTGGTTTGTTTCAAAAATTACAAACCCTTACTCAAGGGTCTAAGTGTGTTGAAGATTACTACAAGGAGATGGAGATAGCCATGATTCGAGCTGATGTAGAGGAAGACCGAGAGGCTACTATGGCTAGGTTTTTAAGTGGACTAAACCGAGACATAGCAAATGTGGTGGAGTTGCAACATTATGTTGAATTGAGTGGCAAGGTACACATGGAAATTAAGGTGGAACAACAGTTGAAGTGAAAGAGTTCCACACGGGTTGGGCAAAATTCGGGTTCTTCATCATCATGAAAACCAATTGGAGCAAGAGGGATGATCAACCTAGTTTCAAGGCCAAGGCCGAACCTTCCAGAGATCATAAAGTCGGAGGCACATTAAAACAAGGTACATCAGATTCTAAACCTTCTAGAAATCGTGACATTAAGTGCTTTAAGTGTTTGGGAGCAGGTCATATTGCATCTCAATGCAAAAACAAGAGAGTAATGGTTTTGAAGGATGATGGTGAGATCGAATCTGAAGGTGAATCTGATGATGAATCCATGCCACCTTTGGAGGATGCAAGTGATATTGAATATCCGGTGGACGGAGAGCTTTTGGTGGCGAGAAGAGCTCTTAGTGCTCAAGCCAAGGAAGATGATGAGGTACAACGTGACAACATTTTTCATACCCGCTGCCATGTTAATGATAAGGTATGTAGCATGATCATTAATGGGGGGAGTTGTACTAATGTGGCTAGCACTAATTTTGTGGAGAAATTGAATTTAGACACTTTGAGGCATCCAAAACCATATAAGCTATAGTGGTTAAATGATAGTGGGCAAATCAAGGTGACTAAACAAATGTTGGTGACATTTTCAATTGGAAAGTACAAAGATGAAGTCCTTTGTGATGTGGTACCAATGAATGCGGGCCATATCCTTTTGGGGAGACCATGGCAGTTCGATAGGCATGTGACCCATGATGGGTATACCAATAGATACTACTTTGTACTCAATAAAAAATCAATCACTCTTTTACCTTTAACCCCAAAACAAGTGTATGAAGATCAAGTAAGGTTAAGAAAAGAGAGAGATGTAAAAAAAGAGTGTGAGAGTGAGAGTTCAAAAGAAAGATAGAGAAAAGAAAAAGATTCTGAAATAGCAAAAAAAGAAAAAAAAAATGAAAAAAAAAAGTGGTTGTTGAGAAAAAGAGAGAGAAAACAAGTAAGCTTTTATGCAAGGGAGAGTGAGGTCAAAAATGCTCTATTTTCAAATCAGCCAATGATTGTACTTTTGTACAAAGAGGCTTGCTTTAGTACTAATGAACTTAACCCTTCCTTGCCTAGTGTTGTTGTTTCTCTATTGCAGGACTTTGATGAAGTGTTTCCCGAAGAGATGCCTATTGGTTTACCACCAATAAGGGGGATTGAGCACCAAATTGATTTTGTACCCGGAGCACCTATCCCAAATAGACCAGCATATAGAAGTAATCCTGAGGAGACAAAGGAACTTCAAAGGCAGTTAGTGAGCTCATGGAAAAGAGGTATGTACGTGAGAGCATGAGTCCTTGTGCTGTTCCTGTATTGCTTATGCCAAAGAATGATGGAACATGGAGGATGTGCATTGATTGTCGTGCCTTCAACAATATCACTGTAAAGTATCGACATCCTATTCCTAGATTAGATGATATGCTTGATGAATTACATGGTTCTATTGTTTTTACTAAAATTGATCTTAAAAGTGGATATCATCAAATTAGGATGAAGGACGGTGATGAGTGGAATACTGCTTTCAAAACAAAATATGGATTATATGAGTGGTTAGTTATGCCTTTTGGATTAACTAATGCACCAAGTACTTTCATGAGATTAATGAACCATGTTTTGCGTGCTTTTATTGGAAAGTTTGTGGTTGTTTATTTTGATGACATTCTGATTTATAGCAAAAACTTGGATGAGCATGTTGAACATTTAAAACTTGTTTTAGGAGTTTTAAGAACAGAAAAGTTGTTTTCTAATCTCAAAAAGTGCACCTTTTGCACCGATAAACTTATATTTCTGGGCTTTGTTGTTAGTGCTAAGGGAATTGGGGTTGATGAAGAAAAGGTTAAGGCAATTAAGGAGTAGCCGAAACTTACCAATGTGGGACAAGTGAGAAGTTTTCATGGGTTGGCTAGTTTTTATAGGAGGTTTGTGAAAGATTTTAGTAGTGTAGATGCACCTTTAACCGAAGTTATCAAAAAGAATGTGGGTTTTAAGTGGGGTAATGAACAAGAAAAGGCATTTAACTTGATTATAGAAAAATTAACTAATGCACCTTTACTTGCTTTGCCTGACTTTGCTAAAACTTTTGAGATTGAGTGTGATGCTTCAGGAATAGGTATTGGAGCTGTTCTAATGCAAGAAGGTCGTCCCATTGCATATTTTAGTCAGAAGATAAGTAGAGCAGCCTTGAATTATCCTACCTATGACAAGGAGATGTACGCTTTGATTAGAGCATTGGAAACTTGGCAACACTACCTTTGGCCAAAAGAATTTGTGATTCACACAGATCATGAGTCTTTGAAGCATATAAAGGGGCAACACAAGCTAAATAAGCGGCATGCCAAGTGGGTGGAGTTCATTGAAACATTTCCATATGTGATCAGGTACAAAAAGGGTAAGGAAAACGTGGTCGCTGATGCTCTGTCAAGAAGGTACGTTCTACTTTCTACTTTCTACTTTGGATGCTAAATTGTTTGGTTTTGAATACATTAAACAGTTGTATGTGGAAGATTCTGATTTTGGTAATGTGTTCAATGCATGTGAAAAGGCTGCATTTGGTAAATTTTATAGGCATGATGGATTTTTGTTTAGAGAAACTAAATTATGTGTGCCTAAGAGTTCTTTGCGTGAATTGCTTGTTAGAGAAGCTCATGGGGGAGGTTTGATGGGGCATTTTGGTGTAGCTAAGACGCTAGATACTTTGCAGGAACATTTTTTTTGGTCTCATATGAAACGTGATGTAGAAAGAATCTGTGAGAAATGCATTACTTATAGACAAGCTAAGTCTAGGATTAAGCCTCATGGATTGTATACTCCTTTGCCTATACCTAGTGGACCTTGGATTGATATTTCTATGGATTTTGTGTTGGGTTTGCCTAGGTCAAAAAGGGGTAGGGACTCTATATATGTGGTTGTTGATAGGTTTTCTAAAATGGCACATTTCATTTCTTGTCATAAAACCGATGATGCATCACATATTGCTGATTTGTTTTTCAAAGAAATTGTAAGATTGCATGGCATGCCTAAGACCATTGTTTCGGATAGAGATGCTAAGTTCTTAAGCTACTTTTGGAAGACTTTGTGGGGTAAGTTAGGCACTAAACTTTTATTTTCTACTACTTGTCATCCACAAACTGATGGTCAAACTGAAGTAGTTAATAAGACTTTATCTACCTTGTTGCGTGCTATAATACAAAAGAACTTGAAAACATTGGAGGATTGTCTGCCGCATGTAGAGTTTGCTTATAATAGGAGCGTGCATTCTGCAACTCATTTTTCGCCTTTTGAAATTGTGAATGGTTTTAACCCATTGACTCCTTTGGATTTAATTCCTTTACCTGTGAATGAGCATGTTAACTTGGATGGAAAGAAAAAGGCAGATTTTGTTAAGCAAATCCATGAAAAGACTTGGGAAAACGTAGAGAGACGAACTAAGCAATATGCCAATCAAGCAAATAAAGGGCGTAAGAAGGTTGTGTTTGAGCCCGGTGATTGGGTGTGGTTGCATATGAGGAAGGAACGATTCCTAGCCCAGTGGAGTTCTAAACTACTTCCAAGGGGAGATGGCCCATTTCAAGTGATTGAAAGAATCAATGACAACGCATACAAGTTGGATATTCTAGGTGAGTACAATGTTAGTGCAAGCTTCAATGTTTCTGATTTGTCTCCTTTTGATGTAGGCGACGATTTGAGGATAAATCCTTTTCAAGAGGGTGGGAATGATGAGAACAAGGCAGCTGCATCAAATGATCCATTGCATGTTCCGGTTGGGCCAATAACAAGGGCAAGAGCTAAGAGATTCAAAAAAGAACTAAATGGCCTAATTCAAGACACTTGGGCTGATTTTGAATTGTTGAAGTCCAAGATAAGCCCACATGAAGACCAAGGCATAATTAATGTCATCAAGGCAATTGAATGGGCCGAATAAGGAAGACTTGGGTGTGTGGCACAAGCTAGGAGAAGAGTCAACTTTGGCTGATTTATTCCCTTTTAATTTCCAAAGAATAATAGTTGATTTGTTTCCCAAATTAAGGGGTTGATTTGTTTCCAGATTTAGCTTTCCAATTAGGGAGCAAGTCAATAGTTTCTCAAATTAGTTTTCTTCTGATTATAAGGCATTAATGGTCGAATTATCTTGTTTCCTTTTAGGATGGCTTATAGCCTTTCTTTTCGTTTAGGGTTTTAGCATATAAAGGAACGAATTGGATGTAATTGGAGAGACTTGAATTGAATAAAAATTGTGAGAGTTCATCTCTCTATTTTTGGTTCTGAAAACTTGACTTATCACTCACATCTTTTTCTGTTTCTTGAGTGTGGCGTCTTCAACTTCTTGATACCGTTGGTTCTTACCTCCTTATAGGTAACGGGTTGCGGTCCGATAACGTTCTTGTTTATAAACTTGGCTAGAAAACGATCCTTCGTTACCATATATTGGTTCCGGGTCTCACTGCTCTTGGTGAGGTTCATATCACACAAGTCAAACCGTAATCCCAACATACGGAGCATATTGATCGGGAACTGCATCCGACCTTATCCATGGTAAATCAGAGACAACGATCTAACCTGAAGGTGTCGATAAGACACTCAGGATTAAGATCACCCACATATAGCCATCATTAGTTGATATATATGAATCTCATTGGTAAACGGATCTTTGTGAGAGATTCTTATAGATCATGGCCCAGTCCTATATGATCACATCATACAAGGTGCCTCCATTCCCATATCTCATATAAATGATTCAGGATAGAATCATCATATATTACGGAATGGACCGCAGCTATAGATTAACCACAGATAAAGTACCCAACTTTATTTGCTATCTATGGACCATTTAGATTGCACGTCTCTTACTGTATCCATCCGCATATGACACTCATATACACAGTTCGAGATTACATCCGGAAATCTTGGATGTTAAATATATGCACAAGTTATAAAATAAACAACACAACATGAATAAATTGAACTTTTCCTTTTATTTATTTCGTAAATCCATTTACAAATTACATCTTTAGGGCATAAACCCCAACAATCTCCCACTTGCACTAAAGCATGTGAGGCATGTCTGGTAACCCTAGACCATATAGGTGACCTAAAAGTACTTTAGTCGGTAAGGTCTTTGTAAATTGGTCAGCATGATTGTCTTGGAGGCTATTTTTGTGACGATCACATCTCCTCTCTACATTATCTCTCTAATGAGATGATACTTTCTCTCTATATGCTTCCCTCTCTTATGGCTTCTTGGTTCTTTGGAATTATTCACAACACCACTGTTATCACAATAAAGTGTGATGGGTATATCCAAATCTGGAACAACTTCCAGATCACATAAGAACTTACGGAGCCAAATAGCCTATTTAACAGCTTCACAAGCGGCTACATATTCAGCTTCCATGGTGGAGTCAGCAATGCAAGATTGCTTGATACTTCTCCACACAATGGCTCCATTACCCAGGGTGAATACTGATCCAGATGTGGATTTCCTAGAATCGTGTATCCTAACGGGATCAAATCCTACCTGAAATACACTAGCATATAGTCTCTCGTTCTCTAAAGATACTTGAGAATTGTCTTGACAGTAACCCAATGATCCAATCCTGGGTTGGACTGATATCTACTGACTACTCCCACTGCATAGCAGATGTCCGGTCTCATGCATAACATAGCATACATGAGACTACCTACTGCCGATGCATAGGGTACACGTCTCATATCCTCAACTTCTTGAGGTGTCTGAGAACACTGTTCCTTAGACAAGGTAACTCCACGCCTAGAAGGTAAATTACCTTTCTTGGAGTTTTGTATCGAAAGCACAAGAATCTTGTCAATATATGATGCTTGAGACAGTGCTATGAGTTTGTTCTTACGATCCCTTATAAGCTAGATCCCAAGAACATAACTCGCCGATCCCAAATCTTTAATTTGGAATTGGTTAGCCAACTAGCCCTTTACATCAGACATCACTCCCACATCATTCTCAATGAGTAGGATATCATCTACGTATAGGACCAAGAAGACTACTTTCTTATCAATGATGCGCTTGTGGACACAAGGTTCATCGACATTCTGCTCGAAGCCATAGGTTTTGATCACCTTATCAAACCTGATGTTCCAAAATCTAGATGCTTGCTTAAGTCCATAGATGGACCTTTGCAGCTTGCAAAAATTTTGCTCTTGATCTAGAGACACAAATCCCTCTGGTTGCATCATATAGATGCTCTTATCAAGATTGCCATTCAAGAATGCAGTATTGACGTCCATTTGCCAAATTTTGTAATCGAAATAGGCAGCAATGGATAAGAGAATCCTAATAGACTTAAAAATAGCTACTAGATAGAAGGTCTCTTCATAATCGACCTCTTCTTTCTGGGTATAACCCTTGGCCACTAGCCTTGCCTTGAAGGTCTCTACCTTTTCGTCTACTATTCTCTTTCTCTTGTAGATCCACTTACACCATATGGGTTTTACCCCATCCGGTAAGTCTATAAGATCCCAGACTGAGTTAGAGTACATGGACTCCATCACAAGATTCATGGCTTTAAGCCATTCCTTTTTATCACGATCTTCCATTGCATTCTTAAATGTCAATGGATCATCCACACTATCAACAAAGACAACACCTTGTCCGTCACCTATACCTAAATAGCGTTCAGGTTGTCTCACAACCCTCTCACTACATCTAGGTGGTAGTTGTAGGGAAAAAAACAGTTCAAAACTCAACAGAGGCGTGAGAAAATTAGAAAATTAGGGTTTGCGTATATGAAAAAAATTTCCCTTTTAATAACAAGAACCTTAACCTCAGATTAGTTGATGTATATAAAAAGTGTCATACCTATTTTTTCGTGACGATTGAACTAGCGTCGAATTGAATCGCAAAGATCTTTCAATCCAATCACGAACATGAATCACCTAGGAGTGTGGGCTCCCTTTCTTTAAATTGTATACCTGAGGATGGAAACAAGCAAAATCTTCTTCTTTGTTAGTCATAATAATCCTCCAAGAGAAAAACAAAGAACGTCTGGTTACTTTTGAATTATCAATCAATTGATTGAAACTCACGTGAACCTTGATTTGATGTTGTACACAAAACCCTTATGATGCAAAGGATACTAGTGTACTATCGAAAACAAAAACGTTCCCTCTTTTCTCTATGCTTGGCTGAATTCTTCACACAATGAGTTGGACGAAGTTTTTTTTTTTTTATAAAAAAAAAACAAATAAAAAACAACTTCTCACCCCATAAACTAAGTCTTGGTCGAAATTTACAAGTAGTATACATAGGAGACCAAATCCTCTCCTAAGAAGGATTTACTTGGTGGTTAAGAATCCTTTCCTTAGGTAGATTTACTTGGTGGTTAAGAATCCTTTTCTAAAAAGAATTCTATCATACACCAAGACTCCTAATCCAACTCAATAGTATATTTGTAGCGATATTAAAGACTTCATAATTTGATTAGATAAATAATTCCTTTTATTTATCTACTTATCAAATATAGTCTTTAATATTAATTATACTTCCAACAATAGTGTAATATTAGAAGACCATCTCCTAATAAAAAAACATTTTGACTTTTAATTAAATAATTAATTAATCACCAATTTAATTAATTTCCATTTAATAAATAATAAAATAAAATAATATAATTAAGCTATTCTAAATAGCCCTTGCCGCCCAACACATATATATGGGCCAATATATTATTTACTTATTTTATTAAATCTCTTTGACCTTTATAAAAAGTCCACATGTGAACTAGCTCCATTCTTACAAAAAGAAACAAGTCCACATACCTCAATACAATTCTAGATGGACCCCTAAATTGGTCCGGTAGAATATATCAAGTGATCCATACAAGTTCGTGTGGATTGGGGATCTTGGCGGGCTATCTAACTTTAAGCTCCAATAGACACAACCCAATCACAATCAACAAATGATTAACTTAGGTCCGATCTATTTAATTTTAGTTCATTCCACTAAAGAACTAAAATTGAACTCGTAAATAAAGATAGAATAAGTTCATGTTACTCATTTGTACCCTAGACAACCTTATTGGAGAAAGTGTATCTTCTTGAAGAATATCAGTAATCGCTAAGAGCTCATAGACCGTCTATAGCTCTCCAAGTTACCATATTTACTCATATGACCACATTTTGAACTTGGATATTTTGACTTGTCCAGAAACCATGTTTCAATAGACACTATTGAAAACCTAATGTTAAGATTTAATATCCAATACCTCATAACATCCATATGATGATATTCTACTCTCATTTAATAAATGGAGTCACGATGTCCATATCTATAAATGAAGTCCTCTATCGATTAACAAATGAATACAACCAAACTATCGAGGATAGACTATGCTATATAATCGTACTCATTGATAGCTCAAATGATAACACTTGTAACCATAAGTCCATCATTTATCTTAGGATTGAGATAGACTCTCTGATTGTCTTCAAATGAAAACTTTTATCCATTGACGGTTCTACAAAGAGTTTTTCATTTTGATCCTATTCAATGCACCCAGTGCACTAGATTCTTTTGCCAATGACACCACACTTTGATGATTTTTGACTCATCATAACACATTTGATCCCACTCAATTGCTAGTAAAAGAATCTACAACTTTGACAAGATAAAAACGTCCAACCTTTTATCTTAAGTTGTGAATGTTATTCAAGACTAACTAAAGAATTGTGTCTACCTCATACATATCTGGATGTATGAACAATTCTTCTTTTCTCATAGTATTTTTACCTTATGATTATTTACTTTTGACAATTATAATTATTAAAATATAAATGCTATAAGATTTGTTAAACTAGAAATCACTTTATTAATATGAAAAGATTGTCAAATACATTATTACACTCTTGCTATCGAGCATAATCCTAACAATAGTGTATCCTGATCAGGAACCATCTGACTCTTAGATGTATATGGATCAAAAACTCTTGTTGATGAAGCACTAGTCTCACTAGGCTCCAACTCATTTAATACAATCTTGGAACGAGGTTTATGGTCACTAATGTGATTGTCCTCAAGAAACGTTGCATTTGTCGATACAAATACTTTGTTGTCTTCAGGAATATAGAAGTGTCCACCTCTGGTCTCCTTGGATTATCCTACAAACAGTTAGACAATAGACTTGGAGTCTAGCTTTCCAGTTCTGTTCTTCAGAACGTATGCTGGACACCTCCATATGCGGAAATGTCACAAACTAGCTTTACGACCATTCCACAACTCTTAGGGAGTCTTAAGAATATATTTGGATGGCACCACATTCAAAATGTATGCCATTGTTTGTAACGCATATCCCCAGAAGAAATTTGGTAATGATGAGAAACTAATCATAGATCCCACCATTTCCATTATGGTTCTATTTCTCCTCTCCGCTACACCATTTTGTTGAGGTGTACCGGGAGCTGTGAGTTGGGAAACTATCCGAAGCTCGACTATAAAGTTTTCAAACTCTTGGTCAAGGTACTCACCTCCACGATCCGATCATAGTGACTTGATAGTCCTACCTAATTAATTCTGACTTCTGTTGCATTAGGTAGACGTATCTGTATCTTGAGTAGTCATCTATAAAGGTGACATAATACTCATAACCACCCATATCTTTAATATTCATCGGTCCGCAGACATCTGTATGTATAAGCTCTAAGCCCTTTTCCAGTAAAAGGTCTCTTAGTCATCTTACCTTCCAAACAAGATTCACAGACAAGTAAGGTGCCAACCTTTAACTCACTTAAAGGTCTGCTTTTTACCAGTCTGTCTATCCGGTCAAAGTTGATATGACCAAGCCTTATATGCCAGAGATACGTGTCATTATCTTGAGAAATCTTATGTCATTTAGTTTTTGGTTTTTCAACCTTAAACATTTCGGTGTTTACCAGTGAAGTATGTATTAACGATCTTAACACATACAAATTGTTTTCATTAATTCCTGAACAAATACTCAGACCATTCTTTCCAATATAACATACTTATTATTAAAAGAAACAGAATACGATTGTTCTAACAATTTAGAAACGGAAATCAAATTCCGTGTAAATCCAGGAATATAAAAAACATTGTTCAATAATAAAAAACTATTATTATTATTACAAAATTGCAATCTTATTGCTCCCATTGCTTTTGCCAATACAACATCCCCCAACCCCACACGCATTGAGAAGACTCCCTTCTCTGGCTGTGTCCAAGAATAAGTTCACTGTAAAGAAGAATAAACATGGTTAGTGGCCCCCGAATCAATTATCCAGGATGAAGAATCATCTTCCACTAAACAAGATTCAAGAACAAGTAAATCATATTTACATTTCCTCTTTTTATTCTTGGCTACCCCTCCAGGTATTGAGAGCAGTTCCTCTTCCAGTGCCCGACCTTATCACAATGGAAACATTTTCCTTTACCTTGGTCAGTTGAGGCACCCTTCTTTTTGCTTTGGGCTTTCTTGGGTTTGGGCTTACCCTTCGCCTTTCCAGCAGACCTCTTCCTCTTTTTATTATTTGAGGAGGAAGATGGTTCGGCAACATTTGCATCACCGGTCTTACCCTTATTGTTCTTAATTAAAAACTCAAAGGTAGCAAGCTCATTGAGCAACTGTGTAAGACTAAACTTTAACTTGTTCATCCCGTAGTTGCTCTTAAACTGATCCAAACTCTTCGGAACGGTCTTCAGTATGATGCTCACTTGACTGGGTTCGTCAATGGCCCTACCATTGACTTCTACCGTGTTGAAGTAGGACATCATGCTCAGGACGAACTGATGTACTTTCCTTCATTCGAGAAGCCAACAGATATGTTCAGGCCTTCTCATCAGATGAGACCCATCGCTCGTATGCCTCACCAACAGTTCGTGTGGCATTGGCAGCAAACGTTGGAAGACATTCCTCCGTAAGCACAAACTTGAGGTCTTTGGTGACCAATATTGCATTAATGTTAAGTTTCCACTTAGTGTAGTTATCACCAGTTAATTTGTCATTTCTAAGAATTTGAAGTAATGCAGAAGACATTATTGCTGAAATAAATAAAACATTCACTCAATCATTTATTTAAAACAAGTGCGAGTGCTTTGGCATAAATTTAAACATGATGCATGAACATGTTTAATGAACTAGAACTACCCTAAAACTAGTTACTATACCACTACAATCCAACATACCACAAAGAAGTGCCGCCTTAGGGTCGGTCAAGTCTTTGCATGTTAGACTGAGACATTCCCAATCAAATGACATTCTAGAATAACTCTTATTCCATATCATTCAACCATCGTTCATTCAGTCAGGTTTTTAATTAACAAACTTAATCATAACCTTCGTGAGTGTAACCCACCATTTCAGATCTCACGAGCTTAACTCGAGAATTGCTGCCTTAGGGTCGGTCAATCCTGAAATACCCTCAGAAATCCTATCCGTTAGGAAGTCAACCTTGGTATTGACCTTTGTGTAAACCCCCCCTTAGGGAGGCCCCACGCGGATCTCACGGTGTTGAACTAATGATGGAGACCACGGGATATATATGTCATATATCCCTCTCCCACTCACTATTTTAAAATTAGGGTTTTCTATTAACCGTTAATGCACCTGGATTCTACAGGATTAAACGACTAATTTTAATCAAGTTATCTAGCGCATTAACTAATTAGAAACAAATTCTAATTAACTAATAAATTATTAATGATTTTTAACAATTAAAAAACTAATCTATTAGTGAATAATCCAAGCCTTTGTAAACTATTTACTAGTGTCAGATTATTATGTCAATGTTTACCAAGTTTTAACTATTAAAACTCTAACACTTTAATCGGTTCATTTATTATTAGGTTATTAATCATATTAATCCTAATTACAATAAATGACCCTGTTAATCTAACTTATTAAACTCTTTAATAACTAGATTAATATTAATGAGAATTACCAAGTTTTCTAACCATTAAAAACTAATCTCATTATTTATAGCCAATTATGTATATTGCCTATTTTAATCACATTAAAAAAATACATAAAATATCAGACTATGATGCATGTATGACATATCAAATATATTTGTGTAGGCACATCTAATCTAAATGACATATGTATGCATGACAATGCTTTTATCATCACATAATATAAAGCATACATGAATTGACCGAGTACTGTGGATTATTTAACCTAAAAAATTGGAATCTAAAATTACAAAAAAATTCCTAAGGCATTCCTTGGTCTTCTAGTAACTTCAGATATCTTCCAGTCTCTCTGATTCATCTCATGAATCCATCTTCGCGACTTTTCAGGTCTTCAATATAGGTTACAATCATTTTTTTTTACAATACAATAACAGTAAAAAATAAAAATAAAATAATAATAATAATAATATAACCCATAAACCCTAAATCCATAGCACCATATAATTAACGATCAATCATGTTTTTGTAATTTTTTTTTAAATATACATACAAAAATATCATACAGTCAATTTAAATTGTGCCTACACAATTCATACATATAGGAGCATCGAAAACAATTTCCTGTTCCGAAAAACAAAATTGGCTCTGATACCAATTGTTGGAACCTCGTTCACCGGTTACACAACGAAACTAGGTTTTAAAATTTTTATGCAGATCATAATCTGTATCTAGGACCAGTGAACTTGGGATCATAATTATTTTCGAAACTAATACATACAATTTGTAAACATATGAAATTGAAATCGATATAATCAGAAGAAGAACATACCAACGTTTGAAGGCTCCTTCACTTTACGATGTGCTCCTGTCTGAACCACTCTTACCAACGTTTGGAAGCTCCTTCTCTTTATGGTATGCTCCTGTCTGAACCACTCAATCTTCCTTGCTATCTCCCGGAACTGGTATCTGCATGTGGGCGCGTCACGGTCTCAGAAAATTGAATGGAGGATGTAGAGAAATACTTGAAAAAGCTCTTTCTTCTCAATTTGGTGTATTGATTTCATGCACATATAAACTTTTTTTTTCTTTCTCTTGTGTATCATGTACACACCAAAACCAAAATCAACTTTTTCTTTTAAAAGAACCAAATCACCTTGCACCTTGCGTTTTTACACACACACACACACACACACACACACACACACACACATATATATATATATATATATATATATATCACACCTCTGCTCACTTTTTTCACAAATATATATATATATATATATATATATATATATTTCTTTCTTGTTTCACGCCATATGTGTTAGGTTCTAGTTTTATGTTGGCTTGATTCCATAACAAAACTTCATTTCTTTGTAATGCTTAGTTGCTTAAGTGGTTCGTGATGATAAGAGCTTCAAGGAAGAAAAGCAACTTCTCGTGATGCAAAGTTCATCTTCAAGATGATTGGTACTATTCTTGGATGCTAAGGTATCAAGATCCTTCTTCCTCTTGCAAGACGTAGGCGCACACACACACAATTCATATATTTGTGTCCCTGCATCGTAGCGCATCATTAGGTATAACACATTCACACACTTGAAGTTGAATGCTCATGCATTTGGTATGAAAGTAACATGTTTTGGAAAATGCATGATTGGAGACTATCTCTATGTAGTTTGCATTCTTGTGTTAAATGTGTTTGTTTGTTTATATGTTTGTATAACATGGATCTTGAACTTAATTTTAGTCTTATATTGTTCATGATTGATTTTCGGTCATTTCGGTTACTCATTCTATTGATTTCAAGTTCTAAGTCAAAAGATACTACACTTTCAACTTATGTTGCATACATTGTCTTCATCTTCATATATTGAGTCCAATTTTTATTTTTTGGGTTGAGTATCTTATATTTCAATGTCCATGAGGGAGTCCCAGTTTGTAATCTTTAAATAGATTCAAATTCAAAGTTCAGAGGCCAAAGAACGGTCAAAGAACGCGAGGAGAGCGCAAGGGGTGAGGTGCAATGGCTTAAGCCATCATCATGCACCAACCCGAGATGGCGCATGGCCATCTCGACCCTAAGAGTGCTCTGCCCCGAGATGCCCATGCTCCATCTCGGGGAGACACTAATGAAGGAAGGGCAAAAAATTCTTTTGGCAATTCTCTCTGTAAAACCTCTCATTCCCTCACATTTCATAAGATAAGAACAAGTTGAGAAATTGAAGAACAAGTGCAGAATTTTTCTCTCAACATTTTGATTTTTGTTTATGTGATAACCTCTTCATTTCTACTCCGAATCACTTGATTCAAAAACCGATTTCGAGTGTCTTGAAGAGTTATACAAACCCCAAGCATTTACAGAACCAAATGATGTCTACATTTTTCGTTGTGATCTGATCTTCAGTTCGTGATTGCATCCTTGTTGGTAAAATCATCTTCTTCTTACTTTTCTTCTTAGATCTTCTTATTGATTGATGTTATTTGATTAAGAAGAATGACTAGGATGATTTTGATATCATTTTGTGGTTTGTTGATTTGATTTTCAAGTTTAGCTATATTTGTGATATATTGAATTATTTATGCTAAACTTGATAAACATGAAATTGTTTCTAGAAATTTTTTGTTCTTATGCTTGATTGATTGTTTCTAGATATAATTTCATTTTTCTAAGAACTAGGTTTTGTTTCAATTGATTTCAATATTTTCATATCTATGTTTTTAGTTGATAACATGCTTAAGTTGTCTAGATGCATTTGTGATAGATCTTTGAAAGTATAATCTAGTCATCTAATTGCATGTCCATAGAATTTGTTGATCATCATTTTCTATGTTGAGTGCTTGTTTGCATTTTGCATTCATGATCACTTAGATGCCTTGTGAAGAGGTTGAAAGTCTCATATCTTAGAGTGAACCTTTGATTTGAGCAATTGTTAGTCTTAACTAGAGTCGGGAGGACTTGGATAGCTAAGCAAGAGGAAGTCTTGACAAGAGGTGTGAAACCTCGAATTGTTGAGCAAGGAAGTCTTGACTAGAGTCGGGAGGACTCAGATAGTTGAGCAAGAAGTCTTGCCTAGGGTCGGAAGGATCCAGATAGGTGAGCAAGGAATCTTCCTAGAGACAGGGGATCTTGGATAGGAAGTCGGCTTAGTAGATCACTAGGTTCAAGATAGAGTGAGAGTGAGAGCTTGTAGAGCATGTGTGATTGCTTGAGTGTGTAACTCTATTTGAAATAGTGGATTTGCTTTTGCCGGTGGTTATGGTATCAACCTGTAGATGTTTTCTCTTTGGAGATTTTACCACGTAAATATTGTGTGTCTTTGTTTGCAATTTTCATTAAGCATTGTTAGAATTGCATTGGTTTTAAAAGAAGATAAAAATTGGAGTATATACCTATTCACCCCCCTCTAGGTATATTCACACTATAAAGATGAAGGGAATTTCAATATGCATATGTTTTACATAAACTCAACACACATTTTTCTTTTTTAATATATAAAACATATATATCATATGTATATATATATATATATATATGTATATATATATATATATATGTATATATATATATATATTTTTCCAAAAATTTATAATTATGGGTCTGTATGTCGATGACTAGGCATTTTTCTTTATGTTCGTCTGTATTTAAAGCAATAGTAAAGTTAGGGTATACTTGAAAATAAATTGGTCCATAAGTCAAGGATGTTTCTGCCATACCAAGGATGGATTCCTTATAGTCAGTAATCCTTTTGTCTCTTAAGACAATTAAAAGTGAATTATTTAAACCAATTTTTGAAAGCGGTTTCACTCCAACTTGGACACTGCCAATGTGTAAGTCATTGAAACCAATTTTGTTATAATGGGTCAAGCTATTTTTATTTAACAAATTAGTTGAAAAAGTATTATTTTGGAATTTAACATTTATTTCTTTTGTCTTTTGACCTAATAAAGTTCTAAAATCCAAAATTTTTTTTTATAAATACTATTTTGTTGAATATTAGGCAATTGCCAATTGACTAAGTCTTTATCACCCCAATTAGTTTCAAAATTGGCTACAGATTGGCCAGTACTACTGTTAACATCATCGGGTTCGATCCCGGGTCTGGAACTACTTGCAGACATGGTGAAGAAAATGAATAGTCAAAAACCCTAGGTTTTAACTCACAGCCTAGTCGGGCGGGTCAACAGCTACAACACTCTAGCCAACGGCAAACACCCTATAGACCTACTGACTTTTGCACCTAAAGTTTGTAACTATAAGTCTTCTTCAACAAGCCTCAAGGCTCTGATACCAAGTTATATACCACCATCTATTCCAGTTGGCCAAACTATATGTTTTAATGCCTCACCATCTGTTAATGTCCTTGTTCCTGTACCAGTCAAATGGGAGAACATTAAATTCCCAGACGATTGGGTCAAGGAAAAGGTTGACCAACCATCTTATAAACCACCAATGAGAAATTTGCATGACTGTGTAACTGAACAAGATGACACATTAAGAATATCTTTAAGGAGAAGTTTATCAATAAGAGAAACTGATAGTGACCATTACAGATCATTAAGTGATTTTCAATCGGCTAGAAATTCACTTTCCAGTTCCTCTAGAAGGAATATTGCCCGACAAATTCCAAGTTTAACCTCTAAAAGAATTGATAAACAACCCATGTTTTCAACACCTAACTATAACCCAGATGATGAGTCTAGTGAACCTATTAACCTTGTACCTAGAAGAAGAAGACCAAAACCTCCTACACATGTTGCTCATGTTTTAAAAACCCCGGAGCAAGTAGCCCAACCAATTCATACATATGACCATGATCAACAAACTTCACCTACCCCATCACAAGTTTTGACTGAAATATTAGAACCAGAACCTCTAATAAGAACTATTAATGTTATCAGTAAAGACAAATTTGATGGCCTTATTGCAGAATATTATTCAACCCATAATCAAACTTTAAGGGAAAAATATGAGAAGAATTATTAAGAAAATAAAAGAAAACAATTTCATGATAGATGGATTAATACTATGGAAGAATTTGATTTAAGTATTTCATTTTTTTGATTGGTATATTCACAGAAAAAATTATGAACAAACTTGCTCTGTCATTAATAGACAAAACCTTAGAAATTATAAAACTAAAAAAGGTATAGAAAAACAAGTCCATCCTCCTCCTAGAGATTTTGAGATAGAAATGACCAATGAGGAACACCCAAATGGAAATAACACAGCTAAATGCACCCCTTTTATCATATTTGATGAACCTATGTTACCAACTGTCACGTCATCCTCTCACCAGATTGGTATGGTTATGAAACAAGGAAATTACACAAACTTCTTTCTAAATTCTATAGGTGAACAATTAGAAAAAATTGATCTTAATTTGACTCAGACCAGTGTATCACCAATAAAAGAAGAAGTTCCTCCACAAGTATATGTCCCCTATGACTTACCATCCTCTTCCAGTAAAAGTAAAGGCAAAGGTAAAGACATAATATTAAAATCCGAACCTATCTTATTTCCTGACCATACTTGGATTGAAAAATGTTTTGATAATCTAATTGATGAAACAGAACTTCTAAGAACATTAGAAGAAAGACTAAATAGAATCCCACATCCAAATATTCAGACTATTAACCAAAAGGTCCCTTCAGATTCCTCTGATGAAGAAGAGGAAATTGATTTCCAACAATTTGTACAAAAAATCACTACCAATGAAAAAACTGACCGTTATAACAAGACCAAATATTTTCAAAATACTAAACCTTATTATCCTAGACCTACTCCCCCAGACCTTCAATATGAGGAAACTGTCCCTTATAGGGCTTATACAGGCAATGCATGTTATCAATTTAATATTGATGGACTTTCAGAATACCAAATTATCACTGTTTTAAGACAAATGCATACTATTGGATATATTTATATTAAAAAACAAAATATGTCACATTCTGATGCTGTTACCTCATTAACCATTGGTTTTGAAGGACAGTTGTTTGGATGGTGGACACACACCTTAAGCCAATTAGTAAAAACTTCAATCATAGAACATACTAAAACTATTACCACGAATTATCCTGCAAATATTAACCTATCTAATATAGAATCAACATCAACACAGACTCATACCACTACCACTACCTCTGAACCAGATGGTATTGATGTTTTATGTTATACTATATTAATGCACTTTGTAGGAAATCTCAATATTAACCAAGGTAAAGAGTTTTCAAAAATACAGAATTTAAAATGCAAAAAATTAAATGATTTTAAATGGTATAAGGACATTTTCTTGACTAGAGTCTTCCAAAGGCCTGACAATGCTAATGCTTATTCGAAAGAGAAATTTATATCAGGACTTCCTAAACTATTTTATACTAAGGTTAGAGATGAAATGGTTAGACAAATGGGATGGTCTGATTGGTCCTAACTTGATTTAGACACATGGACTTATGGAGAAATCATTGCATCTATCAATGTGGTTGCTATGCAACTATGCAATGACCTCAGACTTAAAAGCCAACTCAAGAAACAAAAACTAACCACTAGAAAAGAACTAGGATCCTGGTGTGAACAATTTGGATTTGACAGATTACCTTCTCATAAAAAGAAAAAGAAATATAAAAGTCTTTCCAAAAAATATCCCTATCGTTTTAATAGAGATTATAAGGCTAACAAAGAAGGAGATACTATTTGGTCTCCAAACAAAAAATCAAGAGAAATCGCTAGAAGGAAAAACTTTAGGAAAACCATCAAAAGACATAAAAAGAGAAATGATTATAAATGTTTTAATTGTGGCAAAAGTGGACATTATGCCAACAAATGTCCTGAACAGAAGAAAAAGATTAATAGTCTAGATATAGATGAACAAACCAAAGAAAAAATTATCCAAGCCCTTTGCACAGACTCTAAAACTCCCAGCTCTTGTAGCTTTACATCATCTGACAATGAAGTATTAATAATAGTAGAATCATCATCTGACTCAGAATCATCATCCTCATCATATAGTACAGAGCCGGACACACAACCTTGTTTTTGTAAGGAAATCAACGTCCTTGACAAATATGACTATTCACTAATGATAGGCATGATAGATAGTATAGAAGACCCAGTCCAGAAGGCACAATACATTAGACAACTATAAAAAAGAATTACGGAACAACCTTCTACTAGTAAAGAAAAACCTCTTCAAAATGACATTAAACCTTTTAAAAATGCTCCTTTTGAAGCCCCAGATTTTGAACAAAATGTATTAGGAAAATTTAACAGCAAAAGAAAAGTCACCATTCCAGACTTACAAAAAGAAATTACACATATAAAAGAAGAAATAAAAATCTTAAAATTTCAAATAAAAGAACTTCAAGTATCCAACACCATTAACAAACAATTTACTAATATAGATCACAAAGAGGCAGAATTTAATAGTTCTGATGAAGAACTTGACAACCAAACTGACGTTAAAGAACCACAAGACTTATTAACTATAAGCCAAATAAATTATATACAAGAAGTAAGAATCCAAAAATGGTATGTTGAGATTGACGTTAGAATAGCTTCTAATTATAATATAAGAGCCACTGCATTAATTGACACAGGAGCTGACCTAAACTGCATTATTGAATCTTTAGTCCCTACCAAATATTTAGAAGCAACAACTGAATCTTTATATGAAGCTAATAAAATAAGACTTGACATAGATTACAAACTTACTAATGTAAAAGTTTGCAAGGATGAGTTTGTTATAATAATGACTTTATTGTAGTCAATACCCTTTCACAAAATGTTATCCGCGGTTTACCTTTTTTATACCTTATATCACCATTTAAAGTTATATCTGAGGGTTTAGTTACGGAATATTTAGGAAAGGAAATCCTATTCCCTTTTCTTTTCCCTGTGTTAGTAAAAGACCTTAATACCATAAGAAAAGAAAATATCAGTAGAGAACCTCTAGACAATTATATTGCAACCTTGACCAGAAAACAAAATCAGTTAGCTTTTGTTAAAGATGATTTAAATTTCGAAGACAAGATGAAAAAATTAAGGAACCTAAACTCCAAGAAAAAATCACAGAGTATAAGAAGAAATTAGAAGAAGAGGTGTGTGCCACTATTCCTAATGCTTTTTGGGATAGAAAGAAACATGTAGTATCCCTACCCTATACCAAAGATTTCAATGAAAATGGGATTCCCACTAAAGCAAGACCTATTCAAATGTCTGCTGAATTAATGGAATATTGTAAGAAAGAAATACAAGACCTAATCAATAAAAAATTAATTAGAAAATCTAAGTCTCCCTGGAGTGGTCCTGCTTTTTATGTTTAGAATAGAAAGAGGAGTCCCTAGTCTAGTAATAAATTATAAATCATTAAATGATGCCTTACTTTGGATTAGGTATCCTATTCCAAACAAATCAGACTTATTAAAAAGACTTTATAATGCCATCATCTTTTCAAAATTTGACATGAAATCAGGCTTTTGGCAAATACAGATTAATGAAAAAGATAAATATAAAACTGCTTTCACTGTCCCATTCGGACAATATGAATGGAATGTAATGCCATTTGGGTTAAAAAATGCTCCCAGTGAATTCCAATGCATTATGAACAATATTTTTAATCCTTTTTCGGAATTTTCTATTGTTTATATTGATGATGTTTTGATATTTTCTAATAACATAGACCAACATTTGAAACATTTAGAAATATTCTACAAGACTATTAAATATCATGGACTTGTATTATCTGCACAAAAGATCAGTCTTTTCCAGACTAGTATCAGATTTCGAGGACATAACATCAAAAGAGGAACCATTGTTCCTATTCAAAGAAGTTTAGAATTTGCAAGTAAATTTCCTGATGAGATTAAAGACAAAAAACAACTCCAGAGATTTCTAAGATGTCTGAATTATATATCTAATTTTTACAAAGAACTTAGTATTATCTGCAAACCCCTTTTTCAAAGACTTAAGACTAATCCTCATCCTTGGACAGAAGAACATACTAAGGCAATATTACATGTAAAAAACTATGTCAAAAAACTCCCTTGTTTATCACTTTGCCACCCTGATGCTCCTAAAACTGTTGAAACTGACGCATTAGATTTAGGTTATGGTGGGATTTTAAAACAAAAAATTAATGACTAAGAAAGACTTGTCAGATATGTATTAGGATCATGGAATGACACACAAAAGAAATATTCGACAATAAAAAAGGAAATATTGGCAATTGTATTAACCATTCAAAAATTACAAGATGATTTAATCAATCAAAAATTTTTACTCAGGGTTGACTGCCAGTCAGCCAAATTTATTTTATAAAAGGATGTTAAAAACCTTGCATCAAAATAGATTTTTGCTAGATGGCAAGCATTATTATCTGCATTTGATTTTGAAATTGATTACATAAAAGGATCAGAAAATAGTCTCCCTGATTTTCTGACCAAGGAATTTTTACAGGGAAAAAATGACCAGTAATCTAGGCAGAGGAGGCCGAAGCCCTGGTGGCAGAGGTTCCAAGCCTGACTTATTTGACTTATTTGACAAAAGGCTCGAGAGGTCAGACTTATCATCATCATCGACTTATCAATCCTCTCCGAGAGGAAGCCATAAGGACAAATATGCGATATCAATGGTATCACAACCTAGCTCACCACACCAACTGCTAATAACCTTTCCTCCCTTACCACCTACTGGGCCTTCATCTAGTCGTAGCCCTAGCCAAAGCCCAGTCCATCTAAATAATCCTTTTTCCCCATTAGCAATTGACAGCATTCCTTTTAAAAAGGTCCTATCCTCCAATATCAGCCCACACTCCAACAGACAGGACAAGTTGCAGGTCTAACAAAATACAGCCCAATTGCAAGCCCAAACACAAGCCTCAGCCCTTCCAAAAATAAACAACCAGACTTATTCATACATTAACAAACCTTTATTTGATAGGTTTTTTGTTCTAGAAGATCCCTATCTAGAAGACCAATACTTCAAAGAACCCAAAAGATTAGCAGATGAACTCATTAATCCCCTTTTTGGGAGAATTCCTGAAGATTTGACCAAAAGACACATTTTTTATGAGTTTATTTTGGTGGATACTGATTCCATATTTATCTCAGATGTCTTTGACAAAATTGATAAAGAAAAATTAATTTTCAGAAAAGTAAAGATCTGTAAAATTATCACCTTAGAACAATGGGGTGGTAATCCAAACACAACCAGGAACTTTAGTAGGATTTTTCATATTTCTGATTTTTCCTACTGAGATTATAGGGATGCTTGGACTAATTTTTTCTATGGCCAGAACCCTAGAAACTCTCTTTCCTGGTTCTTATATTTTGACAAAAAATTTCTCATTGACCTACCATATTGGTTTCTTGAATGGTCGGACAAATATGGCCCTATTATTGATTTCCTCCCTCCTCTAGTCAAAGAAAGCTATTCATTTTGGGTAGCTAATGTAGAAAGACCAGATAATTGGGAATTTTACTTAGACTTATTTTTATTTTTTGTCCAATTTAATTTGACTTGGATTCTTATGTTAGAATATTATATCCAAGAAAAAATAATTGGAAATGTAAATGTACACTATTTCGGCCGACAAATCAAGATAAAATGGTGGAGTGGCATGAATCTTGCCAACTTAGGAAAGGACAAAGTAACCAAGTGGTTAATAGACAACCCAACCTTTTGCATTACAAAAGCCAATGATCAGACCAATTTTTTAATGGCCAAGTCACAAAATCAGGCCAGGATTGCTGCTGCCTCTTCCCTTGATGAATTAATGAGAATAGCCAAAGAGATGCAAAACACTATGGCTAGCATGTCACAGGCTGGATCAGCAGGATCAGACGACAACAATGGAGGTTCAGACAATGACCCATTCAATAGCTAAGACCCTTCAACATATTTCGGCCTTGATTGACTAGAATCTTATCTCAGACAAAAGCAGAAAACAAAAAAGAAAAAAGCAAAAAAGAAAGCCCGACAAAAGCAGAAAGCAAAAAAGAGGAAAGTAATGTAACCTGACCATGGTTACCGACAAACAAAAGTAACCATAGTTGACAAAAGTAACTCAACCAGAAGACAAAAGTAACCTAACCATAGTTTGCCGACGGCTTACCATGGTTTATTTTCCTTATATATATGTTGTATCCTTCCATTTGGAAGGTAGGTTCTATTTTATCAACATCTATTTTCCAATTTGCTCTACGTAGCAACTATCTCTCTTCTCTTCTTTCTACTGTAAATTTCTGAATCATTTTAAATAAAAGAGTGACTTATTTCTTTTGACTTCATTACTGTCAGACCTAAGTTCTGTAATAGCATTGTAAGAATACTATTGCTCTATCTCTTATAAATTTCATATGCACTATTATATTCTGGTATCTGGTCTGGGTATATAGGCTGGAAACCAAGACTTTTCCCTATCAATCTAGCTTTTTACAACTGTTTTGAGGAAAGACATTGGTGTAACAACGCCACGTACTTATAGGACCATTGCTATTATTGAAGTTAGTAATTGTTATTTTGATTATTATCTCTGTCATTTCTATTATGCTCCTTATATCCTTATTTGTATACTATACAAATACTTATATATGTGCACACACCAATTTACATCTAATGCAATCTCTTGTGTTATAATTGATATATATATTTTAATTATCCTTTTTAAATATTTCTAATATATTAAAAGTGATAATAAGTATTTTAAATTTAAATTTAAATTCAAATACTTATATAAATGATATAGTAAAATAAAATAATCATATTACTTTATCTTCACCTAAATCTATATATCAACTAACACCCTCCAATTAATAGTTAATTAATAATTCATAGTTATCAATATAATTAAATAATCTAATTATTTAATTAATTTAACTATTAACATTCATTAATTAAATAATCTCATTATTCAATTAATTCCCAAATATACACGTTTCACTTTTGTAACACAATTAATTGGACAATCCAATTAATTAACCGTGACCCTTGTTACCTAAAACGATCGGGCTAGCAAGGGGACCTAATGGACCCACATTATTTTGAGCTCCAATAATCATCGGAATCATTAATTAAACTCTTTAATTAATATTCTTTAATTATTAACTTTGGTGTTATTCCACTAAAAACCCGAAGATGCACTCTCTCAACTGTAGACGCTTTTACACAGACCGATACAACTCAGTGTCCATCGATATAGCTATTACACATGGTGTGATCCTCCACAGTAGTTCATAATTAAAGCTGGGTCATAATATCCGTTATACCCTTCTAATTATTTATATCCTTTAAGTACCATTGATTCTATAATGAACAATAAATCCTATTTCCTTACGGAACTAGGAGAGCTCTCATATTGTCCAAGCCCCGAATCAACCCTTAAGGGAACTACCGTCTACTTCTCACAAGAATGAGTGGATTCCACTATTGTGTACAAACCGTAATCTCAACATACAGAGCATATTGATCGGGAATTGCATCTGACCTCACCCATGGTATATCAAAGACCACGATCTAACCTGAAGAAGTCGATAAGACACTCAGGATTAAGATCACCCACATATAGCCATCATTAGTTGATATATATGAATCTCATCGGTAAACAGATCTTGGTGAGATATTCATATAGATCATGGCCCGATCCTATATGATCACATCATACAGGGTGCCTCAATTCCCATATCTCATATGAATGATTCAGGATAGAATCATCGTACATTACGGAATGGACTGCAGCTATAGATTAACCACAAATAAAGTACCCAACTTTATTTGCTATCTATGGACTCTTTAGATTGCACGTCTCTTACTGTATCCATCCGTACATGACACTCATATACATAATTTGAGATTACATTCGGCAATCTTGGATGTTAAATATATGCACAAGTTATAAAATAAACAACACAACATGAATGAATTGAACTTTTCCTTTTATTTATTTCATAAATCCATTTACAAATTACATCTTTAGGGCATAAACCCTAACAAAACCAACTTGTCGTCTTTAATTCTTTTGTATACACAGGGTTCGTCAAGGTTTTGAATAAATCCAAAACTTTTTATTGCTTGATCAACTCTTATGTCATATATGGATCCTTGCAACTTGCATACCTTTTCTTCTTTGCAATTTACAATGAATCCTTCTGGTTGCATCATCTAGATGCTTTCGTCAAGACTTCTATTAAGCAAAGTTGTCTTGACGTCCATTTGACAAATCTTTAGGTCTAGAGATGCCGTAACGGATAAGAGTATCCTAATGGATTTAAGCATGGCCACAAGAGAGAAGGCTTCCTCATAATCGATATCTTCCATTTGTGTGTAACCTTTGGCTACCAATCTAGTTTTAAAGGTTTCCACCTTTCCATCCATTCCTCTCTTCCTCTTGTATACCCATTTGTTCCCAGTGGGTTTATCCCTTTAGGCAAGTCCACAAGAGACCAGACTTTGTTTTTGAGCATAGATTCAATTTTGGATTGCATTGTCTTTTGCCAATGGCGACAATCAACACCTTATATGGGTTCCTTGTACGTGTAGAGATCATCGTCGTCCGGGAGATTCTCTACTGATTCTCCTAGACCGATGTACCTCCCGGGTTGTCTACTAACCCTCTTACTATGACGAGGAATGGTAGATTGTTGATCTTGTTTTGGTACAGAACTTGTAATTGGGCTAGGTTATGAAACCTCTTCTGGAATTGTATCTCCTAAAAGCTCATTCAGGACAATTCTACTTTTAGGCATAAAATTATTCATATAGTCCTTTTCCAGAAATTTAGCATTTGTCAAAACAAATACTTTATGATCTAAAGGACTATAAGAATAATATCCTTTGGTTTCTTTTGGATACCCTACAAATATGCATATTTCTGAATGGGGATCCATCTTTTCTGTCTTTCCTTTTAACCCGTGCGCAGGATATCCAAATGTCCTTAAGTGTTGTAAACAAGGCTTTTTCCCACTCCACAATTCATATGGTGTTTTAGGAACCGACTTAGATGGTACATTGTTTATAATGTATATAGCGGTTTGTAAAGCATATCCCAAAAAAGAATTAGAGAGCATCGAATAACTCAACATAGACCTAACAATGTTCAAAAGAGTTATATTTCTCCTTTCTACTATCCCATTTTGTTGAGGTGTACCTGTCATAGAAAACTGAGAAATTATCTCGTTATCAATAAGATATTGCTGCAACTCACCAGATAGATATTCTCCACCACTATCAGACCTCAAGATTTTTATGTGTTTCTCTAGCTGATTTTCAACTTCAGCTTTAAATGCTTTGAACATGTCAAAAGCATCCAACTTATGTCTCATCAGAAACACGTAGCCAAATCTTGAGTAGTCATCATGAAAGTGATGAAGTGCTCATATGCACCTCTAGCTTGAATGCTCATAGGACCACAGATGTCGGTGTGTATCAATCCTAAACATTCACTGGCTCTTATGCCTTTGGTCATGAAAGACGTTTTAGTCATCTTACCTTTCAAACAAGATTCACAAGTTGGTAGATCATCAACATTTAAGTCACTTAAAGGTCTATCACTAACCAATCTTTTGATTCTATCAATGTTAATATGACCTATGCGCAAATGCCATAGGTAGGTTTCATCTTTGATAATTTTACTTTTTTATGATTTGGTTGCATTGATTCCGTGTCTAACAAGTGAGAGACATTGCCTTTGCAAACAAATTTATCATTCCTACTAATAATAAAAGCTTTATTGAAAGTAACAGAATATCCAAATTTATTTAAACAAGAAACTGAAATTAAACTCCTCTTGAATTGAGGTGCATAATAAACGTCTATTAAATATAAATGCCTATGAGAATCTAAATTAATTCTAATATCTCCCATTGCACTTGCAGACACCAATGCTCCATTGCCTAAACGCAAGTTGAATTCATTCGCATTAAGCCTTTTTCTTTCCTTGAACCCATGTAAGTAGGGGTGGGCATTAAGTTGCGAATCGAACCGAATCGAATCGAAAAATGGGTATTCGAATCAATTCGTAGCATTAATGAAGTTTAAGCCGGTTTAAAAAATGAAAACCAATTTTTTTTTAGGTTCAAACCGGTTTGGTTTTTTAAAAACCTGATTGAACCTAATAAACCGAGTATATAACTTTAAAAAAACCCTAATATTATTTTGGAGTTTGGAATGGATTTGTTATTAACTTATTATTATTTAATATGTTTTTAACTGATTTTTTTTTATATATATAATTTTAAGTTAGGTTTGATTTGGGTTTTTTGGTTTTGGGCTATACAAATATCCAAAATTAGTATCCAACAACCCATTAATGTTAAAAATAAATTCAAAAGACCAATTAAGCTAGCCGGCCCATTAGGCCCAAAACCATATTGAATTGAACCGAATAGAATCGATTAAAATAGGTTCAATTCAAATCGGTTCCCATTTCTTATTAGGTTTAAACCGGTTCAATTTTGGATGAATCGAAATATTTTAGGTTCAGTTGGGTTTTACCCAAAATTGAATCAAATCGAATCGAATCGTGCCCACCTCTACATGTAAGGAAAAACAAACATGATTAGTTGCTCCGGAGTCTATGATCCAAGAATCCATAGAATCCGCCAAAAAACATGTTTCAAGATAATTAATTTATACCTTTTTCCTTCTTGTCCTGAGAATTTAGGCAATTTCATTTTCAATATCCCTTTTCACCACAAAGAAAACACTTCCCTTTGATCTCGGTTACTTTCGTTGTCTCCATCTTAGTAGGTCATAATTGCCTTTTCTTCTGTTGTTTCTTAACATTTCTACGGGTCTTAACAGTAGCAACTTTACCTACCGTATGAATCTCTTGACCCTTACTCATCACAAGGATTTTCTCGGTGCTTTGAACATCTTGCATTAAGCCTTGCAAGGTGTATTCCTTATTGTTCAAGGTGTAGTCCAACTTGAACTGACCAAAGGAATCTGATAGTGAGTTGATGATCTGTAGTCCATCTCATCTGAAGACTTCCACTACTGATACTCGTCTATTTATTCCTAAGTAGATTTATTAGTAGGAGTAGGTGGTTTAGAAGTACACAGAACGAACTTATACTTTTCAGCTTGCAACAACAACCCGATATTCCTTTTCCATATAACATAATTATCATCAGTTGAAGTATTATCTTTTAGGATGTTGATTAGGGATGGGGTCATGATTTCTTTATAATAACAAAAATTATATAAGTAAACAATCATGATATAGCACTTTCGAATATTTATCTTGAATTAAATAAAATAATTCAATCATAAAATTCAACAGTGATCCAACACCCATAAATGTCATGCCTCTTTTGGGAGTTTGTACCAATTACTAGCTGGACTAGGTCCCACCTAATTGTTAACATAACAACTAGCGTTTTCAACTTTGGCCTCACAATTTTATTATCAAGAACTCTTGAGAGGATATTAATAAAATCACATTGAGTGTGTTACCAAGTTATCGACCTTCAATATATTCTCTCGTGAATATCCCTCCTTTGGGAGTAGATATCATTTGGGCCAATTGTCTAGTCTATCCTTGTAAGGAAGTATCTTGCTAAATTCCATTCATGAATACCCCTTGCAGGGTTATTACACGAAACATAGAGTTCAACTAAACTTGGAGGCTATAGTTGTTCCAAAACACCTACTCCCACTCAATTATTTAAGGCGTGTGATCGAATCCCGTAAAATGATTTATCAAGTTATCTAGATGTCAATTAGATACCTAAACCATTCAATGCATATTCATACCAAAATAGGTATATGAGTGGCACTCCTATTCTATATGACATGTTATCAAACAATGACAAATATTGCAATATTTACAAAAATATAAATAGCTACAATTTTGGTATATCCTAGAAAAGCAAGTAAATTACATATGCCTTGGATTACAAAAACTTCTTTCTTGGTGAATAAATCTTCACGAGAACATCATACGTTTGGACCCCTTGGCTGCCTCCCATGGGCGTATGCACCCCACAATGCCATAAAGGGCTGCCGTGTGCAGCCCATGGCATCCATAAGGCTACCGTACACAACCCATGCCATAATAATCGTGGCTGCATGCTTATTCGCACACACGATCGTTGCTTTGGCACGCACGGTACCAAACTTATTCCGGTTGCTTCCAATTCCTCAAATCTTTGAATCTTCGAGACTTGAATATAATACAACAATATTTTAAACCAAAAAATACTTAAGTTTTTTTTTATTACAACAATTAAATAAAAAAATCTTATCAACTACCAAGAAAGAAATTATGGCGATGATAGACCATCCATCTTGTTACAATCCCAAAACAAAAATATATTGAAATTCCATGACCAAAATTGAGCAACAACAAATCACATTATAAAAACATATATATATATATATATATATATATATCCATACATTCAATTGTAAATATATATGCGAATACCTAGAGTTCCATCACTTTATAAAACATGCATATTAACAATAAAAAGAAGTATATTCACGTACATATACATCAATTAATCAATGGTACAACCAGGTTCTGATACCAACTGTTGGGAAAAATTGGTACAAAACACGACAGAAGCGTAAAATTAGGGTTTTGTATATTTTCAAAATTTTCCCTTTAAAATAAAGAACCTTAACCCTAGATTAATTGACATATAATTAAAGTATCATACCTTTTTCTCATGACGATTAAACTAGTGTCGAATTGAATCACAAGATCTTCCAATCCAATCATGAATGTGAACCACCTAGCAGTGTGGGCTCCCTTTTTTTAAATTGTATACCTGAGGACGGAAACAATCAATATCTCTTTCTTTTGTTAGTCACAATAATCCTCTAAGAAGAAAAACAAAGAACGTTAGGTCACTTGTGAATTATCAATCAATTTGATTGAAACTCGCGTGAACCTTGATTCGATGTTGTACACAAAACCTTTTGATGTAAAGGCTATTAGTGCACTATCGAAAACAAAACGATATTTCTTCCTTTTATTCCTTGTTGAATTTTCACACACCTATCTTTAGAGTTTGAAGAATTTTTCTAGAGTAAGAACCGGATCCTCTACACTCAAAATTCTCTCTTGGCCGAATTTTTCCTTAGAAAATAATGCCTTGGCCGAATTTTCTCTAACAAAAAATTATGCTTGGTCTAATTCAACTATATTAATTTATATAGTGGCCGAATTCTACCTTATTTTAATTTAGGAGACCAAATCCTCTCCTAAAGAGGATTTACTTGGTGGACAAGAATTCTATATCTAGGTGGATTTACTTGGTGTCAAAGAATCCTTTTCAAAAAAAGATTTTTTTTCCATACCAAGACCCCTAATCCAACTCAGATAGTGTATTTATTCAATAACCAATTATTGAATATAATTAAATTGTGACTATATTAAAACTTCCTAATTTGACCAATTGTCAACTAGAGTTTTAAACAAAATCAAATACTTCCTAATTTGACTATATAAATAAATTCCTATTATTTATCTACTTATCAAATATAGTTTTTGATATTTATCACATTACAAACAATAATATGACTCTAGGTCACCATCTCCTACTTGAAAAAGATTTTGACTTTTAATTAAACAATTAATTAATTAATTCCGATTTAATTAAATTATAAATTAAAAAACAATATATAAAGCTATTATATAGTCCCTTGCAGCCCAAGCTGTATAAATATAGGTCAAATATTGTTTTTTCTATTTTATTAAATCCATTGGACTTTAATAAAAGGTCCACATGTGAACTAGACCCATTCTTACTAAAAGAAACAAGTCCACATGCCCTAATACAATTCTAAATGGACCCATAAATTGGTCCTGCAGAATATATCAAGTGATCCATGCAAGTTCGTGTGAATTGGGGATCTTGGAGGGCTATCTAAATTTAAGTTCCAGTAGCCATAACCTAATCACAATTAACAAATGATTCACTTCGGCCATATCTATTAATTTTAGTTTATTCCACTAAAGAACTAAAATTGAACTCTTAAATAGATATAGAATAAGGTAATATTGCCTATTCATACCCTATACAATCTTAATGGAGATAGTGTATCCTCGTGAAAATATCAAAAATCGCCAAGAGCTCATAGATCGCATATAGCTCTCTAAGTTACCATATTTACTATTTACTCATGTGACCATAATTTTACAGTTAGATATTTTGACTAGTCCAAAAACCATATTTCAATAAACACTATTGAAAACTTAATGTTAAGATTTAATATCCAACACCTCAAAACATCCATATGATGATATTTTACTCACATTTAATAAATAGAGCCGCGATGTCCATATCTATAAATGAAGTCCTCTATCGATTAACAAATAAATACCACAAAACTATCTAGGATAGACTATGCTATATAATCGTACTCATTGATAGCTCAAATGATAACACTTGCAACCATAAGTCCATCATTTATCTCATGATTGAGATAGACTCTCCGATTGTCTTCAAGTGAAAAATTTTATCCATTGACGGTTCTGGGTAAAGTATTTCACTATGATCCTATTTAATGCACCCAATGCACTATGTTCTTTTGCCCAAAGACACCACACTTTGATGATTTTAGACTCATCATAATACATTTGATCCCACTCAAATGCTAGCAAAAGAATCTACAACTTTGACAAGATAAATGTGCCTAACCTTTATCTTAAGTTGTGAATATTATTCATGACTAACTAAAGAATTGTGTCTACCTCATACATATCCAAAGGTACGAACAATTATCCTTTTCTCATAGTCTTTTGACCTTATGATTATTTACTTTTGACAATTATATTAAGTATGCTATAAATGCTATAAGATTTGTTAAACTAGAAATCACTTTATTTATATGAAAAGATTGTCAAATACATTATTACACTCTTACTATCGAGCATAATCCCAACAGACAGTTCTTTTAGGATGAGTCGAATTTGTTTAAGCATGGTCCTAACCAAGTGATCAAAAGATGTGTTCTACAGTCTGAGTAAAGGGATATCTTGAGATTTTTCCATAAATTGCTATGTTGAGGACAATACAGTTGAAGAAAGACTACTTTAAATTTGTTTCAATCAGGTTTCTTTTAGGAGTCACGTTTTAGAGATTCCTATCAATTTTGTTCAACATGTGATAAATGCTAGGGCACAGGAAATATTGGGAGGGGAATGAGATGCCCCAGACATGGATCTTTATGATGGGGATATTTGATACCTGGGGGTTTAATTTTATAAGGCCTTTTTCGCCATAAAAAAGGAACAACTTTATCTTGGTAGGGGTTGACTATGTATCTAAATGGGTAGAGGTAGTTGCAACAAGGACAAATAACAGTCATGTGGTGGCTAAGTTTATAAAAGAAGATATTTTGGCTCGATTTGGGACTCCACGTGTCATAATTAGTGTTAGAGGTAACCATTTTTGTTATAGAAATATGGAGTCAATCATAAGGTAGCCACCCTATACCATCCATAAACTTCGAATAAGTCGAGGTCAACAACAAACATATCAAGCGGATTTTGGAAAAAGACAGTCAACTCCTCTAGAAAAGATTGGGCAGAAAAAATGAATGATGTCTTATGGGCATATAGGACAACATAGAAAACTCCCATCAGAATTAGTCTTTATATATTGGTATTTGGAAAAGCATGCAATCTTCCCATGGAGTTGGAATACCATGCTTGGTGGGCTATCGAGAAGTTGAATTAGGAATCTAATAAGACAAGAGAAGAGATGAGTATACAGTTTAATAAATTGGAGGAATTCCAAGCCTATAAGAACACAAGAATCTACAAGGAGAGGACCAAGATTATCCATGACAGGAACTTGATTAGGAAAGAGTTTCACTTAGGAAAGCTTGTATTACTTCATGTCTCTCGTTTGAGACTCTTCCTGGGAAAACTAAGATCACGATGGTCAGGGCCACATAGAGTAGTTGACATTTTATCGAATTGAGTGGTGGAAATTCATAGTCTAAAAGATGATGGGAAATTCAATGTGAACGGACATAGATTGAAACCATGCAGGTGTGTTGAGGATGCTTTAGAAGGAGTTGGATCTCTATGCATGAGTGATGATTGAAACATAGAACAATGTCTTACCAAGATGATAATTAAGGAACTTATTGGAGGCAACCCATGGAGGTCCATTCGTTTTAGCATTTCATTTCTGTTTCGTTTAACTTTTCTAGTGTTGTTTAGTTGCTAGGATGCTTTTATTTTTATTTTATTTCATTTGGATATAATTGTTGGATATTATTTTGGGATGCTTATGGATATTATTTTGCTTAGTATCTAGAGACATATTTTTGAACATATTATCTATCTCATTTGTTTTGGTAAATGTTGGCATTTGGTAGTGAAGTGCTGAACGACGGTTTTTTTATCTCTTGGGAAGATCCTACAACAACTTGCAATTCAAGGAGGACAAGCGAGCCAAGAGTGCTCATAAAAAGAGCGAAATGCCCTATCTTCAAAGGGAGTTCCTGCCGCATTTTCCACTTTAAATTTCATTGTATATCTTTGTGAATGCTTTCAATTGTGAATATCTTTAGTGCATGGTTGTGATGAACTTAATTTGTGCATATTTAATACTAATTTGAGTGAATGTTGATTTAATTGATTATATCATTTTGAATGTCATGATGAGCCGAAGGCTCCAGGATATATAAATGAGTGTACATGTGCTTTCATTGCAATATAGTTCCTCATTCGGTTTAGGGGTGGACATTTATTTACACTTGTACAGGGATGTGAATATAGTGTTAATCAATTTGGGGTTTGTGTCCCATTTTGTTCAATTTTGTGATATGATTATGCTTGTTGTGGTTGGTTTTAAAATTTGTGTGCATGTGCTTCAATTTATAGTGTATCGAATTGCCTTTTTGATGATAAGCCTATTTTAAGTCTTTTTGTTTTGTTGGGCATTGATTGTGCATGATTAGTACCTAAGTTGTTTGTTTTGTGTCTTGTTAGGTGTGTGCAGTTAGGCTGGGCTCTCTTGTTTCCAACATTTGGGACAATGTTGAGTTTTGGTTTGGGGTGTAGACGCCTTGTTAGTCGTCTTTTTGATTATTTGAGTCTTTTTGTGTCAATTTTTTAAAAATTCGCTCTTTTGCCAAAGTTTTCGAGCTTCAATTAGATCGGTGAGATACCTTGAGCATAGTGTTTACGGTGAATTTGTGTATGTTTAGTGTGTTGGTTCATAGCTCATCGTCACTTTAGGGGTCTCACTTGCACTGCATGGGTTAGTCCCATCTTTTAGTGTCTAAGTTGATGGGACTCAGTGCATAAGCCCTTTGTACTAATAGTGGAGATACCCTCGTGAGATCACAAACACAAGCCAAAAGCGTATATATTTGAGGGAAATATTCTTTTCAAATCTTAAACACTATTCAAACACCATACATAGTGTCATTATATCAACAATCATCATTTGTCACAGAACATTTCATACATATATATGGACTGCTTGATTGAAACTTTTATTCCCTTGATAAATGGAATCTTTGAAGTGATTTTAGAAATTTCTGTGCATTAACTACTTAAAAATCCAAAACACATTCCTCAGTCCTTTTTTTTTGGGTAAATAAATAGTATCATAGAAAGAAGGAAGGAATGTACAAATACAAGGGGCATACCGCATGAAGAAAGGGACACAAAGCCCAAAAACAACGTTCAAACAACAAACTCTCTAATAAGAGCTAAAACAAAGGCTTTACAAAGAGCACTGAGCACAACACAAGCCCACACCACCTAGGGATAACTATAGATGAGAGGCTAATTCTTTAACTTGAGAGAAGAGAGCCGGCAACGAATAGTATCTGTAATGATCTGGGCAACCTCTCGACTAGACTTTCGAGAGCTTTTAAAAATACGACAATTTCGCTCTCTCCAAATAAAATAAACGGCAGCCGTAAGACAAAGTTTTTTTGTCACGACGGAGGGGGAGCTCCCCTTCCAATGAATGGACACCCAATCAATAAGATCATTCCAGCTAAGATGAATCCCAAGACAACCACATTTATTCAAAAGTTGTGTCCATATGGCTTTGCTATAAAAACACTCAAAGAAAAGGTGAGCATGAGTCTCGGCTTGAGAGTTACAAAGGACACACGTAGTAACAACTTAAGGGTCGTAGCGCTGAACACGATCCAAGGTAGAAAGCCTACCTTTAATAGCCAACCAAAGGATGAAACCCATTCTCGGGATATTCTGCGGGAACCACACAATTTTATACCAAGAAACCAAAGGATGAGGGGTTCTAAGAGACTCCATAGCAGACGCAGCTAAATAAATGCCATTAGAAGAAGGAAGCCACAGAATTCTATCATCCAAAGTTGAGTTTGGGTTGTAATAAGGCATATGACTCCGAATTTCAGCAAGGTCAATGGACATAGCAGCAGGCCATCTCCAATTATCATCAACAACAATGGCATTAACCTTAGCATTGATAGAGAGTCCAGAATCATAAATAACACGGGAGCCCCATTTCGATCGAATAGGGCCATCCGGATGCCAATTATCTAACCATAAGGAAGTTTTCAAGCCATTACCAATGATGTGCTGAATTAAAGGACGGGCAAAAGGCCTAAGAAGAAGAAGAAGTTTTCTCATATTCTAAGAACAGATATGAGGAGCCTTCACCTTCCACAAATTGGTACCTTTGAGGAGATAGGCTTTGATCCAAGAAGTCTAAAGATTACTAGTGCCATAAACCAGAATCCATATTTGTCTAATCATAAGTGCTTTGTTCCACAAAGAGAGTTCCTTGATTCCAAGACCACCCTCTTTCTTTGGAACACAAATATCAGACCAAGCAATCTTAGAGCCTTTGATGTTCACCTCAACCCCATTCCATAAAAAACTTCAGAATTTCTGTTCAATGCTCTTCAAGATTCTCTTTGGAAGATAAAGGTGAGATGCCCAAAAGACTTGAATACTAGTTTAAACCGAGATGATAAGTTGAAGACGACCAGCAAAGGAAAGGCACCTATTTAACCAAGAAGAAAGTCTACTCAAAACCTTATCCACAAGGGGAAAGCAATCACGAAGATTCAACTTTGAAGAGATGATAGGAATTCCCAAATAACGAATTGGAATAGAGACAATCGGGTAACCAAAATGGTTGATGAGCTATTGACTAACAGCAACAGGCACACCCGAAATGAAAATGTTGCTCTTAGCATGATTAGCACAAAGTCCTGAAAGCAAAAAGAACTCATCAAGGGCTGACTTGAGCACAAGAGCTGAATGATATGAACTATGGCAAAGCGTAATCAGGTCATCCGTAAAAGAAAGGTGGGATAGCTTTAATTTATCACACCTCCAATGATATTTGAAGTTAGGAGTGTCCATAATATGGTTGGCTAAATGCTTAGAGAGGACCTTCATAGCAATAACAAAGAGATACGGAGACATAGGGTTCCCTTGCCGAAGGCCCCTCTTTCCAGAGAAGAAACCAGCAAGCTCACCATTAATAGAGATAGAGAACTTAGAAGTAGTAAGGCAAGCTTTAATCCAATTAATGACTTTCAAAGGAAAGTGAAATGCAGCAAGAGTGTCAAGCAAGAAGCCCCAATCCACCATATCAAAAGCTTTCATTAAATCCACCTTAAGAGCTAACTTTGGCATACGATCATCCTTGTGATAATCCCTCATAAGCTCTTGAACAAGAAGGATGTTATCCCCAATTCTTCTACCTGCCACAAAAGCTGATTGGGAGGGGCTAATAATGTCCGGAAGACAAGGCTTGATTCTATTGGCTATGATCTTAGCAATGATCTTGTATAGAGTATTGAAACAAGCAATTGGTCTAAAGTCCGTCATCTTAGAGGGATTAGGGACCTTGGGGACCAAGGCAAGAATCGTCGCATTGAGCTCCTTAAGAAGAATACCAGAATGAAAGAACTCTTGAATAGCATTAATAACATCATCACCAACTAAGTGCCACATCTTATTGAAGAAATGAGCATTAAAACCATCGGAACCAGGAGCCTTATTAGGGTGAAGAGAAAAGCAAGCCTTACGAATCTCATCATTTGTAACTTCTCTACTCATGTAATCAGCTTGATCATTGGAGATGTGTTTATCAATAACATTTCTCAAAGAACGAGAACCATGTCTATAAGGCATTGAGCAACCAAGAATATTTTGAAAGTGACTAATAGCTTCTGATTTCACACGGGTATCTCTTTCAATTAAGGAACCATCTTCACTTGAAATTGAGAGGATCTTACTCCTATTGCGTCTCTCCTTGATTGCTTTGAAAAAATAAGAGGAATTACGGTCACCAGCCTTGAGCCATTGAACTCTAGATTTTTATCTCAAGAAATCCTCATCCGTCTGAAGAGCTAGTGTATAAGAACTCATAAGCTCCTTCTCTTGAATTCTTAAGCTTGCATCAAGAGGCTGAAGATCAAGATTTCTCTGACATTCAACAAGAGCATCCTTGGCTTCAATTGATTTAACGGTCACATCCCCCACCATATTCTTGTTAAGGGATTTTAAAGCCTTCTTCAAATTCCGGAGCTTAGAGCAAAGCTGAAATTGCATGTTTCCATGAAAATTCTCCTGCCAACAACTCTCAACCAAAGGAAGAAAGTCTTCCCTTTCTGTTAAAAACTTGAAAAATTTAAAAGGGCAATTCTTCTTATTACCTTGCAACCCAAGTTTAACCAAAGAGGGGCTATGATCCGAGATGATAGGAGGAAGAAAAAAGGCTTCAGAGTGCTCAAATTGGCCATCCATTCCTTGTTAACTAGAACTCTATCCAACTTTTTAGAGATGCAGCCATTGCTTCTTTTATTACACCAAGTATGGAGGAAACCTGAGAAACGAAGGTCATCTAACTCCACAGACTGAAGACAATTATCAAACTCCTCCATAGCTACTGAAATTTTGGAAGAACCCCCAACCGATTCTTGCACCCTCCTAGTTACATTGAAGTCCCCAACAACAATCCAAGGAGTACCACCATGCTGAAAAACACACATGTTATCCCAAAGAGATCTTCTAGCCCTTTCATCATTAGAACCATAAACAAAGGAAATATTAAATTGATCATTACTATCCAAAATACAAGCTAGACAATGAATGATCTGATCCATTTCACTAATTTTGCTGATCTTGAGAATCCTAAGATCCCATCTAACCCAAATTCTACCAAGATCATGACTGCTGTAATTGTCTAAAATATCCCAATTTTTAAAAACTGAATTGACAACAAGAGGTGTATTGGTCATTCTCACTCTTGTTTCAACTAAACAAGCAAGACTTAGCTTGTGATCCAACAACATCTTCTTAACTTCTAATTGCTTAGGGGTAGCATTAAGGCCCCTAATATTCCAGCAAGCAAAATTAATCATTGAGAGATGGAGAAGACTTTACCTTAGCCTGAGAGCTACTTTCCATGCCTTTCTTAGCAGCCTTTGACAACCGTTTCTTCTTCTTCTTCTTCTTACTAGAAGTTTCAGAGGGGCTAGAGAGCCTAATAATAGGGACCCTATCAATATTCTTGATCTTTGTAAGCCAAAGGGAGTGATCCGGAGAGGCTGTGGCAGGAGAGTCATCTTCACCACACAAATTACCATCATCATCAACAAGAGCTAAAAAATGGTTTGAGGTATCAATGACATTTTCCTTAGAAGGATCAGACACATTGGCATTATGGATAGGAGGCTCAATTTCAGAAATACACCTAGAAGTGGCTTCATCACCTTTCATTGTGGCTTCGAAAAGAGGCAAAGGCTGAAAGGCCTCTAGAGGTGTAGAAACAGAGGTAGCATATCCTCTATTAACCATCTTCCACTCTTGCTTTGGTTTGGAAGGAAGATCCATATAAGAAGGGGATTGCATAGTCTTGAGCCTAAGGCAAGTCATATCAGAATGGCCAAAAGACTTGCATTCCGTGCAGATTTTAGGTTTCCATTGGTATTCAACCAAAATTTCAACTTTTCACCTTCATTTGGATACGTATCATCTCCCATAAAAAGGTCAAAAGAATCAACCAAGTCACAAGTGGCATCTATATCAAAACAAACTCTAGCAAACGAGATTCTCTTCATAGATTCTATTAGACTATCAGCATAGAGAGACTTGCCAACCGCACTAGCAATGTAGCTCAAGCCCTCTTCAGTCCAATATTCATGAGGAATATTGAAGAGCTTAACCCACACTGGGATTTTAGAATAAGTATCTTTTGTTAAAATAAGCCTAGGATGCCATTTCTTAATGAATCAACATCCTTCATGTAAACAACCAAGGGCCTGCTTCCAAAACATTAGAACAAGCTTCATCATCCAAAAATTTGAAAAAATAGAACCCCTTCTCATTAGCTAGAACTTCTAGCAGACCACGGCTGCCCCAAATATGCATGGCAATATTATTGACTAGAGAGAAAGGGAGCTTCTTCTCAATAAAGTGACCTGCCAAGCAATTCTTCCATGCCTTAGAGCTATCATCAGCAACTTCCAAGGGAGGGGAGACACACGTTCTATTTCCCTACTGAAATGGTTGGTAATATTTTAGGTTAATAGGCCTTCTAATGAGACCATCCATATTAGAACCATAGCTGTCACCTTTAAGCACAATACAATAGGAATTAGGAGCTATTACAGGAATTATAGGAGAGGGACATTTAGGTTGACCTTCAGCCTTGTTTGAAACATTAATAACCAAAGGAGAAGTTGTAGGCATGTCTTTACATTTCTGAACATCAGGATGCCCGAATGAGTCAACAACACCAAGCTTGACATGCTGGCATTCAATATTTATGGAGGAATAGGCTCTTCCTTTTGAGGCTAGCTTTTGGGCATTACATAAAGAGGAAAGAGGCACTTGTTGCTGCAGCACAACATGCTTCAGATTTTCAGTAGGCTTTTCAAAGTTGTCACATTGATCCTTGGTCCCTTTCTTCTGCCCTATCACATTCTTGGATGGAGCCACCGTTTTTGAACCTTCTACATTTTTGGAGGGACAAGCTTCCACTTTAGAGGCAGGCTTTTCAGCATTACCAAATGTTGACAAAGGCTGATTAGGCACTTCAGCACCATGAGTAGGTTTCCCAGCCCTATTACCTTGGTCCATAGACCCTTTTTTCTTCCTCATCATGTTCTGGAGAGCGTTCACCAGATTTGAACCTTCAAGAACTCCATTGTTGCCTATAATGGCTGCAGGAGATGAAGGAACCTGGTGTAGTTGGACAGGTCTATGGACATCAAGAGCAGGCTTTTCAGAACTATTACATTGATCCATGGTCCCTTTCTTCTTCCCCAACTCGTTCTTGAGATGTGCAGCACAACATGAATCTTCAAAACCTCCATTGCTGCCTAAATTGGCTGCAATAGTTGAGGTTTGTGGGCTGCTAGATAGGACCCCTTTACCTTCAGCAACAACAGCTCTATTGAGAGTACTATGGCCAGTTCTTGCATGGTTGATAACATTATTTAAAACGAGCTTGGGTATGCTAGAACAATGCCCTCTTTTGGAAGACCCATTGTTGTACTCAAAAGAGTCATTAGCTTTTAAAATGGAAGAAACTATGTGGGGGGAGGGAAAGGGTCGGTTTTGCAAGGAAGGAGAGGGAGGCAGTACACTAGAAATGGAAGAAGAAGGTGCATCCGGGAATGGTGGATTTTCCATGGTAGAACCGGGTGGGAGGACCAAAGAGTTGGGGGTAGAAAGCCTTTTAGAACCAAGGCAAGGAAGAGATGGATGTTTATGAGAGGGATTCATGGAAGGAGAATAAGGGTTGATGGAACCTAAGCATGGAAGAGATGAGTGTCTAGGTGAGGAAGCCATGGATAGAGAAGAATCCACCATGAAAATGGGCTGGGATTAGAAAGAGGCAACAAAGAATTCTAGAGAGAAGGAGGAGCATCTCTCTCTTTGGTTATGTGGTTTTTGGGAGTTTCTTCCACAGTCCTTTTGTGTGCTCCAAAGCCAATTTTGTGGCCAAACACTTATCTTTCACTTGGAACCACATTAAACCATATAACCATAAACCAAATACAAATCAACCCTTGAATTGCCAATCATGTGGGGTGTGTGTGCATTGTGTGTGGTTGAAAGGTATGAGCTCTATTGCAGAATAACATGTATGTAGGTAACAATGTAAATGTGCATGAAATGGTTCAAAAATGTAAAAATGTCTAAAATTGCACTTACGAGCCAAATTGTAAAAAGAAATATGATATTGTGCAAAGAAAAGCAAAGAAAAGAAAGATGAAGCAAAAAGAAAGAAAAAGGAAAAATAAAAAAAAATAAAAAAGAAAGAGCCTTGTGAAATTAAGTTAAGTACTCAAAAAGAATAGTACAATTGTGAAGCATAAAAATGCATGTAAGGAAATCCCTAGTCGCTAAACTGTAATTAATGAGTAATAGAGCTTTGTAGGAGGGGTGTGAGTATCTTTAGACATGAATGGTGATCTTTGAACTCAAAAGTGTCCTATTTCTTTGTTCACAATATTTAACTCCATAACCCCATTGCAACCAAAGGAAAAAGACCTATATGATCTTAGTAGAAGTCTGGATTGAGAATATTAGTCGATGCATGATCTTTCCACGTTCATGACACTTGATTCTTCTATGAGACTTATTCCATTAAAAGAGGTTTCATTCTATATTAAATGTATACAATAAATTTGATTCCATTACATAACTTCATTTGCATACATATTGCATGAGTCTGAACCTAGGTTCTGAGAGGGAAAAAAAGGAGATCCCATCTGAGGACCTAGAATAAAAGTGAATCATGCTCGAGACGTGAGAGTGAGTGGTTTTCAAGGAGAGGGCGCTTTAAGTGTGGGATTCGTGTTGTTCGAGTTTCCTCTTGTGGTGCCCTGAATTCACTTAGAACATTTTGCATTAACCAATTCATCACTCCTACACTCTTGTTTATCTCTCAATCATTTGGTGTTACGGAAATTTTTTTGGGTCATGGAAATTTTAAATCCAGTCATTTTTATATGTGTCTTAGTTGTTTTATTTTAGAGTTTGCTCGAGGATGAGCAAAGGTTTGGTTTAACGGTATTTGATCGAGCTAAAAATGCCATACATTTTGGCCCTCGAATCCAATTCCTTTTGTCTAGTTTTCGTGCATTTTTAGTTACCTTATGGCTTGTTTATATGTTTGAAAGAAATTATGTGCAAATTGGAAGAAAGGATGGAAAAGCACAAAATTATACAAAAAAAGGACCAAAAAATAACTATGGGAAGAGCTCAGTGGTCCTATGCTTTACCTGCGTACTACTTGTGCACATGAAGAAGAAATTGAAAGAAAGAGAATACATGGGTAGTGATGAGAACAAGGCAGCTGCATCAAATGATCCATTGCATGTTCCAGGTTGGGCCAATAACAAGGGCAAGAGCTAAGAGATTCAAAGAAGCACTAAACGGCCTAATTCAAGACACTTGGGCTGATTTTGAATTGTTGAAGTCCAAGATAAGCCCACATAAAGACCGAGGCATAATTAATGTCATCAAGGCAATTGATTGGGCCGAATAAGGAAGACTTGGGTGTGTGGCACAAGCTAGGAGAAGTGTCAACTTTGGCTGATTTATTCCCTTTTAATTTTCAAAGAATAATAGTTGATTTGTTTCCCAAATTAAGGGGCTGATTTGTTTCCAGATTTAGCTTTCCAATTAGGGAGCAAGTCAATAGTTTCTCAAATTAGTTTTCTTCTGATTATAAGGCCTTAATGGCGGAATTATCTTGTTTCCTTTTAGGATGGCTTATAGCCTTTCTTTTCGTTTAGGGTTTTAGTATATAAAGGAACGAATTGGATGTAATTGGACAGACATGAATTGAATAAAAAAAATTATGAGAGTTCATCTCTTTTTGGTTATGAAAACTTGACTTATCACTCACATCTTCTTCTTGTTCTTGAGTGTGGCGTCTTCAACTTCTTGATACCGTTGGTTCTTACCTCCTTATAGGTAACGGGTCACGGTCCGATAACGTTCTTGTTTATAAACTTGGTTAGAAAACGATCCTTCGTTACCATATATTGGTTCCGGGTCTCACTGCTCTTGGTGAGGTTCATATCAGTTGGTATCAGAGCTTAGGCTTCTAAATCAGGTTTAATCTATCCTTGTTCTTTCTCTTCTCTGTATTCATTTGTTTCAACTAAAAAAAAAAAACGTTTGATCAAATCCGGTACCAAAAAAAAATAAAAGTACCAAAAACTTGCTTGTGTCCACTTGATTAAGGTCGGTAAAAAAAAATACGTTTGATCAAATTCGGTACCAAAAAAAAAAAAGTACCAAAAACTTGCTTGTGTCCACTTGATCAAGGTCGGTAAAAAAAAAAAAAAAAACATATTTTTTTGGGTCGTGTAGTTGAACCTATATCAACTGTTTCTATTCATTACCTTGATTTTGTGCATTGATATTCAAAAAAAAAAAATTAATAGCTAAAGAATTTCGTCTTCATTATTCTTGTCCTTTTGCTTAGTTACTTTTATTTTTCTTACACTTCTTGTGAGTGTCCGTATAAGTCAAAAAAAAAAGAGGAAGAACTGAAGGAATTAACAAAGAGTGGAAAAAGGCAAGAGTGTGTGAGCTCATCAAAGGGTAAAAGCCAAAGAATTGAGTGAAAACACGAGTGTGAGTGCCACCATCTTTGAGAGTAAACACGTGAGGGAGTGTTTGTGAGGCTTACTAATTTATTTTGCTTTGTAGGTTTCAAATATGTCACGTGATAAAAGTAGAGACTTATCTGATGATGCACCAAAAACGATAGATCTTAATTTTTTGTATAAAGCCATACAGAAAAACATGGAGCGGATGGAGATTAAGATTGGTGAGGTGCATGACAGGATAGATAAGGTGGAGTCTAGTTCACAAAGGGTGCAACCTATTAGGGTTCCTAATGTGGAACGAAGAGAAAGAAACCACCTAAAGATGATTATGAAGATGATTATGGGAATGACCTAGAGGAGGGTGATCGCATGTCCAATGTGGGTACAGGTAGATTGAGGCGTGAAATGGGAGGTAGAGGAGTTAGGTATGGGAATAGAGAAGATAGGTATGGGTATAGAGGAGATAGGTATGGAGAGAGGGCTGATAATAATTTGGGTAGTATAAAGGTGAAAATCCCAACGTTCCAAGGTAAAACTGATCCCGAAGCTTATTTAGAGTGGGAGAAAAGAATAGAATTGGTATTTGACTGTCATGACTATTCTGAATTAAAGAAGGTAAAGTTGGCTGCCATAGAATTTACTGATTATGCTACCGTTTGGTGGGATCAATTGATTGTGAGTAGAAGACGAAATGGAGAAAGACCTATTGAGACTTGGGAGGAGATGAAAGCTGTCATGAGGAAGCGTTTCATTCCGAGTCACTATTATAGGGGTTTGTTTCAAAAATTACAAACACTTACTCAAGGGTCTAAGTGTGTTGAAGATTACTACAAGGAGATGGAGATAGCCATGATTCGAGCTGATGTAGAGGAAGACCGAGAGGCTACTATGGCTAGGTTTTTAAGTGGACTAAACCGAGACATAGCAAATGTGGTGGAGTTGCAACATTATGTTGAATTGAGTGACATGGTACACATGGCAATTAAGGTGGAACAAGAGTTGAAGAGAAAGAGTTCCACACGGGTTGGGCAAAATTCTGGTTCTTCATCATCATGGAAACCGAATTGGAGCAAGAGGGATGATCAACCTAGTTTCAAGGCCAAGGCCGAACCTTCCAGAGATCATAAAGTCGGAGGCACATTAAAACAAGGTACATCAGATTCTCAACCTTCTAGAAATCGTGACATTAAGTGCTTTAAGTGTCTGGGAGCATGTCATATTGCATCTCAATGCCCAAACAAGAGAGTAATGGTTTTAAAGGATGATGGTGAGATCAAATCTGAAGGTGAATCTGATGATGAGTCCATCCCACCTTTGGAGGATGCAAGTGATATTGAATATCCGGTGGACGGAGAGCTTTTGGTGGCGAGAAGAGCTCTTAGTGCTCAAGCAAAGATAGATGATGAGGTACAAAGTGACAACATTTTTCATACCCGCTGCCATGTTAATGATAAGGTATGTAGCATGATCATTGATGGGGGGAGTTGTACTAATGTGGCTAGCACTAATTTTGTGGAGAAATTGAATTTAGCCACTTTGAGGCATCCAAAACCATATAAGCTATAGTGGTTAAACGATAGTGGGGAAATCAAGGTGACTAAACAAGTGTTGGTGACGTTTTCAATTGGAAAGTACAAAGATGAAGTCCTTTGTGATGTGGTACCAATGAATGCGGGCCATATCCTTTTGGGGAGACCATGGCAGTTCGATAGGCATGTGACCCATGATGGGTATACCAATAGATACTCCTTTGTACTCAATAAAAAATCAATAACTCTTGTACCTTTAACCCCAAAACAAGTGTATGAAGATCAAGTAAGGTTAAGAAAAAAGAGAGATGTAAAAAAAGAGAGTGAGAGTGAGAGTTCAAAAGAAAGAGAGAGAAAAGAAAAAGATTCTGAAATAGCAAAAAAAGAAAAAAAAGATGAAAAAGAAAAAGTGGTTGTTGAGAAAAAGAGAGAGAGAAAACAAGTAAGCTTTTATGCAAGGGAGAGTGAGGTCAAAAAGGCTCTATTTTCAAATCAGCCAATGATTGTACTTTTGTATAAAGAGGCTTGCTTTAGTACTAATGAACTTAACCCTTCCTTGCCTAGTGTTGTTGTTTCTCTATTGCAGGACTTTGATGAAGTGTTTCCCGAAGAGATGCCTATTGGTTTACCACCAATAAGGGGGATTGAGCACCAAATTGACTTTGTACCAAGAGCACCCATCCCAAATAGACCACCATATAGAAGTAATCCTGAGGAGACAAAGGAACTTCAAAGGTAGGTTAGTGAGCTCATGGAAAAGGGGTATGTACGTGAGAGCATGAGTCCTTGTGCGGTTCCCGTATTGCTTGTGCCAAAGAAGGATGGAACATAGAGGATGTTCATTGATTGTCGTGCCATCAACAATATTACTGTAAAGTATCGACATCCTATTCCTATATTAGATGATATGCTTGATGAATTACATGGTTCTATTGTTTTTACTAAAATTGATCTTAAAAGTGGATATCATCAAATTAGGATAAAGGAAGGTGATGAGTGGAAAACTGCTTTCAAAACAAAATATGGATTATATGAGTGGTTAGTTATGCCTTTTGGATTAACTAATGCACCAAGTACTTTCATGAGATTAATGAACCATGTTTTGTGTTCTTTTATTGGAAAGTTTGTGGTTGTTTATTTTGATGACATTCTGATTTACAGCAAAAACTTGGATGAGCATGTTGAACATTTAAAACTTGTTTTAGGAGTTTTAAGAACAGAAAAGTTGTTTGCTAATCTCAAAAAGTGCACTTTTTGCACCGATAAACTTGTATTTCTGGGCTTTGTTGTTAGTGCTAAGGGAATTGAGGTTGATGAAGAAAAGGTTAAGGCAATTAAAGAGTGGCCGAAACCTACCAATATGGGACAAGTGAGAAGTTTTCATGGGTTGGCTAGTTTTTATAGGAGGTTTGTGAAAGATTTTAGTAGTGTAGCTGCACCTTTAACTGAAGTTATCAAAAAGAATGTGGGTTTTATGTGGGGTAATGAACAAGAAAAGGCATTTAACTTGATTAAGGAAAAATTAACTAATGCACCTTTACTTGCTTTGCCTGACTTTGCTAAAACTTTTGAGATTGAGTGTGATGCTTCAGGAATAAGTATTGGAGCTGTTCTAATGCAAGAAGGTCGTCCCATTGCATATTTTAGTGAGAAGATAAGTGGAGCAGCCTTGAATTATCCTACTTATGACAAGGAGATGTACGCTTTGATTAGAGCATTGGAAACTTGGCAACACTACCTTTGGCCAAAAGAATTTGTGATTCACACAGATCATGAGTCCTTGAAGCATATAAAGGGGCAACACAAGCTAAATAAGCGGCATGCCAAATGGGTGGAGTTCATTGAAACGTTTCCATATGTGATCAGGTACAAAAAGGGTAAGGAAAACGTGGTCGCTGATGCTCTGTCAAGAAGGTTCGTTCTACTTTCTACTTTCTACTTTGGATGCTAAATTGTTTGGTTTTGAATACATTAAACAGTTGTATGTGGAAGATTCTGATTTTGGTAATGTGTTCAATGCATGTGAAAAGGCTGCATTTGGTAAATTTTATAGGCATGATGGATTTTTGTTTAGAGAAACTAAATTATGTGTGCCTAAGAGTTCTTTGCGTGAATTGCTTGTTAGAAAAGCTCATGGGGGAGGTTTGATGGGGCATTTTGGTGTAGCTAAGACGCTAGATACTTTGCATGAACTTTTTTTTTGGCCTCATATGAAACGTGATGTAGAAAGAATCTGTGAGAAATGCATTACTTTTAGACAAGCTAAGTCTAGGATTAAGCCTCATGGATTGTATACTCCTTTGCCTATACCTAGTGGACCTTAGATTGATATTTCTATGGATTTTGTGTTGGGTTTGCCTAGGTCAAAAAGGGGTAGGGACTCTATATATGTGGTTGTTGATAAGTTTTCTAAAATGGCACATTTCATTCCTTGTCATAAAACCGATGATGCATCACATATTGCTGATTTGTTTTTCAAAGAAATTGTAAGATTGCATGGCATGCCTAAGACCATTGTTTCGGATAGATTTGCTAAGTTCTTAAGCTACTTTTGGAAGACTTTGTGGGGTAAGTTAGGCACTAAACTTTTATTTTCTACTACTTGTCATCCATAAAATGATGGTCAAACTGAAGTAGTTAATAGGACTTTATCTACCTTGTTGCGTGCTATAATACAAAAGAACCTGAAAACATGGGAGGATTGTCTGCCGCATGTAGAGTTTGCTTATAATAGGAGCGTGCATTCTGCAACTCATTTTTCACCTTTTGAAATTGTGTATGGTTTTAACCCATTGACTCCTTTGGATTTAATTCCTTTACCTGTGAATGAGCATGTTAACTTGGATGCAAAGAAAAAGGCAGATTTTGTTAAGCAAATCCATGAAAAGACTCGGGAAAACGTAGAGAGACGAACTAAGCAATATGCCAATCAAGCAAAAAAAGGGCGTAAGAAGGTTGTGTTTGAGCCCGGTGATTGGGTGTGGTTGCATATGAGGAAGGAACGATTCCCAGCCCAGCGGAGTTCTAAACTACTTCTAAGGGGAGATGGTTTATTTCAAGTGATTGAAAGAATCAATGACAACGCATACAAGTTGGATCTTCCAGGTGAGTACAATGTTAGTGCAAGCTTTAATGTTTCTGATTTGTCTCCTTTTGATGTAGGCGACGATTTGAGGACAAATCCTTTTCAAGAGGGAGGGAATGATGAGAACAAGACAGCTGCATCAAATGATCCATTGCATGTTCCGGTTGGGCCAATAACAAGGGCAAGAGCTAAGAGATTCAAAGAAGCACTAAATGGCCTAATTCAAGACACTTGGGCTGATTTTGAATTGTTGAAGTCCAAGATAAGCTCACATGAAGACCGAGGCATAATTAAAGTTATCAAAGCAATTGATTGGGCCGAATAAGGAAGACTTGGGTGTGTGGCACAAGCTAGGAGAAGAGCCAACTTTGGCTGATTTATTCCCTTTTAATTTTCAAAGAATAATAGTTGATTTGTTTCCCAAATTAAGGGGCTGATTTGTTTCCAGATTTAGCTTTCCAATTAGGGAGCAAGTCAATAGTTTCTCAAATTAGTTTTCTTCTGATTATAAGGCCTTAATGGCGGAATTATCTTGTTTCCTTTTAGGATAGCTTATAGCCTTTCTTTTCGTTTAGGGTTTTAGTATATAAAGGAACGAATTGGATGTAATTGGACAGACTTGAATTGAATAAAAAAAATTGTGATAGTTCATCTCTTTTTGGTTATGAAAACTTGACTTATCACTCACATCTTCTTCTTGTTCTTGAGTTTGGCGTCTTCAACTTCTTGATACCGTTGGTTCTTACCTCCTTATAGGTAACGGGTCGCGGTCCGATAACGTTCTTGTTTATAAACTTGGTTAGAAAACGATCCTTCGTTACCATATATTGGTTCCGGGTCTCACTGCTCTTGGTGAGGTTCATATCAGGTAGACCAGTGCTATGGTTGCACATTTGCCCGCGCACCAAAGGTGAATAGTCTAGCATCAGGTCATTACGTTGGTAACACCAGCGCTATGGTTATGCATGTGCCCGTGCACAGAAGATGAAGAATTTGGTTCCAGATAACTGCACGGGACTATACCCACGATATACCCGCACATTTCGCGTGATCTGTCTGTCCACATTTTCATTTTCAGACCTAATCTCTGAACCCTATAAATATATTCTTTCATGAAACGAAAAGAGGGATCTCAGAATCATCTCTTACACCTATTTTCTCCTCTTTTACACTTTCTCACATCTCTAATTACTAACCTAGATTTATAAAACATTCCCCACCAAATCTAACCATCCTTCATCATCTAGCTTCAAGAAAGGAGGAATTCTAAATAGGTCTTCACTATCTCTCATCTCCTTGTTATTTTAATGTACTTGTCAAGAGTAGCTAAACATCGTATCAAGGGATTTATGTGAAACAGTTATGGATATTGGGTTTTGTAATGCACTATATTTTATTCTAATAAATCTATCAATTATGTTTAATTCATTGTCTTAATTGCTACCCTTAATTGGTTTGTTTTTTGATTGTGCATTTCTCTCATTGCTAATTGATTGAGGGGATTAATTGTGTAGTTAAGTAGGTATACATCTATTTAGTCTTTTTAAGCTAATTTGAATGGAAGCTCAAACAAGAGAATATCCTCAAGTGAGACTTGGATTTTATAATCTCAATTGTTATCTAGTCTGAATGGGTAATCAATTCTATACATCTAGTTTGATTGCCTGTGACATGTTAAGCATCAATTCTATACATCTAGGTTGATGATTTTGCTGAGAGATCAGTCCCTTAACTTGATAGATGTGCACTCATGAACAATCATTTATGAGTGGCCAATACTAGACATCTAGATTGGAAGTTCATGAGGTACAACCAACACTATCCATCTAGGTTGGTTACAATCAATTTATGTGCATTCATTTCATGAGAGTTCATACATGCCCATAATTCAATTGTTAGATCCATCAATTCCTTAGTCTTAACCACCATATTTTAACTCACACACTAATTGTATGTTAGATTAACTAACCTAATTGTAGTTTGTATTTTAACAATTAACCTTTCAAAAACCAAAACCATATATTTACTTTTTATGCATGGCTTTAGTTTAATAGCTATTTTTAGCCATTTGATTCCCTTTTCGCCTTGTGTACGACACCCGACTTGCCATTGTACTTGTTTAGTAAAAATTTGAGGCATTGTTTTGGGCTCTTTATAAATTTTGTTCTGATGTATGACTTTCTAACATCAAAAAAGTGCACGTCACCCTTCTAGCTAAATCTTCTTGCATTTTAATTTAGCTATTGATATCCAGGATTTGCACTTATTATCACATTTAAACCCCTAGATAAGCAATTTCTGTATATTCACATAGTTTGCATTTCTCTTCATTGATTGTTAAGATTTGTGATTAAGTGGATTAGTGCACAAGTTTGTTGATCTAGAATCTCTATAAAGGCCTGCGGGTAGTAGTGACGGGTTAGTGACTGAGAATGGTATCACGAGAGGTCAATTTAGGTTGTATTCATAATTACAACTGTGGATCTGAAGGTCAGAGTGACTAAATGATTAGCCTGTGGTTTTCCCCTTGCTTAAGGGTTTCCATGTAAAAAACCTATTGCTATTTTTATTTCCGCATTTTTTACTCGTATTGCATATTTGTGTATGGGGTAGTGCTAATATTGATTAATCAAGAAAATTTGGTAATTAACTTTAGTCAAACCTATTCATCCACCCCTCTAGGTTAGTATAGACACACTTAGGATTAGTTTCACTCTTTACCCCACTTTTCATCGGGCGCCTTAAGCTTTGTATCTCGTCCCCTGAAGCTGACACTAGGGATCTGGAGGAACCTAGTGGGATTCCTCATGCTATGGAGGGAGCAGTGCAAGACGGATATAAGGTCACTATGGAATAAAGGCTAGATGAGCTCAGATTCCTTTTTCAGATTGCTGTAAATGCTCCCAATCCAAACAGTCAGTTCTTTGCCCAGCACAAAAATTCTCTAACATTCATGTTACCTGGTGCAAGAAAAATGGACAGCTCCTAATGGGAAGAATAGGTCGTCATTGGAGGTGATTAGGGAAGCTCGATTCATATCGAGGGATTCAGGTTCAAGGTTCCCAACCGGTTCAACAGTAGGACCAAATGAGAGAAGGGAAATATCTCAACTAAACTAGGGAAAACCTTAGAGAACATAATTGCCCGGAAGTATCTCAACACGAAGTACCCCACATCTGACCCGCTTGCATCCGACTTCTACCTTAACATCTCCCATGCTTCGGTAGGTAGATAGCTTCTTTGTCTCTGTGTTCCTTGTAATTTTATGGTGAGTGGTAGGTACTAACTTCTTTGTTTGTTACGGTTTCTGCAGTGCCTATACTGATCTCGAATGTGCTCAGCCAATCTGAGGAATGGTCATTTTTCTGAACAAGCTTCTCCTATCAGGCCTCCACCTTCCCGCAATTCCGTAGTATGGGCTAGCATCTCTACTGGACCTGCTAGCCCTGTCAATTCCAGTTCAGGTACCAGCCAAGTCTCTTGCTCATCCCCCTTCTTCACGGTGGTTTTACCTGACAATGATGGTTGTCAAGCTTGCCAAGATCAAGGGCTCTCCTAAGCAGGTTTGGAGCCAGGTTTATGCTGTTTCTGTTGCTATTCCTTCACCATTAGTTCCCTCTCCCCCTCCTACTGTAATGACTAATCAACCTGTCAGAGACGATAAGGGCCCTAATCCTACTTCTGTTTCTCAAATCATTCCTCAGGACCGGTCTCACTCGCGGTCGAAGGGAAGCAGTCAAGACGAGGTCTCGGCCCGGTTCATAGCCTCCTGCCCAGGTCGGGGGTTGCAGGCCTTGACCTCGATGCCCATGGACATCCTGGTTACCAAGAGATTTGCTCTCCTTGCCAAGGTATATTACTTTACTCAACTACTTATTTTCTTATATATATATTTATTAGGTGTCAGAGAGATAACTAACACATGTTTTGTATCTGGAAACCCTTCAAGTTCAATGTGGTGATGAGTTACCAGGTTATCAGTCTTCAGGAGCAGGCTGATGCTGCTAAGGCTGAGCTCGGGTAGGCCAATGTTGAGTTGGCCAAGACAGCTAGAGGGTGATTACTCTAAACAAGGTTCTGGCCCAAGCTGAGGATACCACAACTAATGCGCAGGTTGATGAGGAACAGATCCAACATGCTTATAATACGGAGAGACTCAAGGCCTTCCGCCGTGCCCATGAAAGAAATGAGCTAAAGAAGGAGAAAAGGTAGCTGGCGTAGGAGATCCGGGACCTGCGTAGCAATGTGGCTACTTTGGAGGCCAAGGTAAATGCTTCCTTCACTAATGAATACTTCTTCGTTGCTTACTAGGTGGCACAAGCTCTTATTCTCCCTTTTGACCAACGGAAATATGAGGGGATCATGGAGAATGTTCTGGAGATGGCTACGTTTGCTCCTACTAAAACTGGTCCTTCTCGGGCTGCTGGATCACAATTTGATAAGGATGATTTGGAGCTTATCTTTATCTACATACCGAGCCACTCTGGAACAGATCCTAGATCGAAAGCCCCCATTGTTGCAGAGGTTCAATCTAAAATAGGAGCTTTAAAACCTATCTCTGTATCTGATTCTGCTAAGGAGGTAGATGACCAGGCTGATCCAACCAAGAACAGGGAGACCTAGATTGGTCTGGCTGAGGTGGATGACATTCAGATTGATCCAGCTCAGGTGGAGGTTGATCTTAAGGTGGCAATGCAAGCAATATGTGTAACCCCTATATATCCGATAGTTGGAACCATTGAGGAAGAAGCTGCTCCAACAGGAGAGGCTGATCATGGAGTTGGAGAAAGAGCAAAGAGAGTTAACCAGGAGGAGGTTGCATGATTCAGAGTTTCTTTCTTTGTTTTTTTTGTTTCTCTTACATGTATGTAGCCTGAAATTGGGGAATGGGCTCCCTGATTTAAGAAATGAAACATTCTTCCTTTTTTTTTTGCACACGGTTAACTTCCACCTTGATTCTTTGGTTTTAATTTTATTCCCCTAACTCTGATATAGTTTCGATCTAAGAAGTAGTCCCATCCATATGCATATCTTAATGATTACATGGTAACACAAAAACCCTTAAAATTTGATAACGATAAATATAATGTGAAACCGATAGCTGGTACCAGGATCTTCTAGTACTTAGGTCATGAATCTCGATAATTTTCTAGATAAACATTCTCAACAATTGATTGTCCTATATGGAAGAATCAAGGTACCAGATATTCCTACTAGGGGAATCCTGGTACTTAAGCGAAAATACATCCAAAAGAGTCTAGGTACTAGGTATTCTCATTTTCTAGAATCTCAGCACTTAGGTGGGAAACTCATTTACATATATATATATATATATATATATATATATATATATATATGTGTGTGTGTGTGTGTGTGTGTGTGTGTGTGTGTGGAATCCTGGTACTTAGTTGATAATAAATAGGTGTATCTTGGCACTCCAGTTTTAGGAGCCCTGGTACTTATGCGAAATTGATCCTGGTAAGCAATTATGCCATTTGTGTACCAGATCCTTCCTGACGAGATTTGGTTCTGACTAAGGAATCAGAAATGCCATTTGGTTTTTTTGGTCTTGAGGGAGCGACTAGACCCTTCCTGGTGAGATTGGGTTCTGGCTAAGGCAATAAGAGGGTTGTTTGGCTATCTTGGTCTTGAGGAAGAGATGAGCAACCAGGGCCGCAACTTTACAATCTTAGTTTGGTAGGCAGCTATGTTGTTTATTAACCAAACCTTTCCTAGAAAGGGGTGGGTCTTGTCTAAGGCATCAAGAATGCCATGTGGCTTTCCTGTTTTCAAGTTGATTGTGGCGAACTACCATGGCAATTATTGGTGATAAAATGTAGTCAAATTGGAAGGTGTAAAAGGTGAAAGAGATGCTTTTTTATTGCATATTCAACTGGTGATTCAAATTTTAGGTAATACAAGTACTATGTGATACCTACTGAAGGTGGTACCGGTCGGTGACCACTCGAGTTCCCGATTCTTCTACGGGTAAAATCTTTTAAGATGATCAACATTCTAAGTATGGTCGATGAGACGTTCTTCCATATCTTCTAGCTCGTAGGCCCCGCTACAGACTACCATTTTAACCAGGTATGGGTCTTCCTAGTTGGGTGCTAGTACTCCTCAAATCTCTTCCGGGTGTTTTGGGTTACTTTTGTAAGGAATAAGTCCTTTTCCTTTAAGTTGTAACTCCTTACTTGTTGAAGTACAAGGCAAACTGACTCTTGTAGACTACTAATCTCTCTACCACTCTATCCAGCTTCTCTTCTAGGAGGTCTAGGTTGGCCCTCAACTTGGCTTAAATACGATCTAGTTCGAAATGTAAAACCCTAAAGAAAGTCAGTTTATGTTTATTGGCAGGATTGCTTCTACCCCAAAAGCCAACTAGCAGGGGGTCTCTCTAGTAGTGGTCCTCTTTGTGGAGTATGGTAGGCCCATAACACCTCTAGAAGCTTTTCTACCCACTTCCCCTTCTTCTATTGGATCTTTTTCTTCAAGAACTTCTTAATTATCTTGTTTGTGGTCTCGACCAGTCCATTGGACTAAGGGTAAGCCATTGATGCAAAATGGAGCTCAACTCCTATGTCTTTACAAAAATCTTGGAATCACGTGTTATCGAACTGCTTGCCTAGATCGATGATAATGGCCATCGGGGTACTGAACCTGCATACCACGTTCTTTTTTATGAATTTGGACGTGTTCTCCTTTATTATCTTAGAGAGGGATTCTTCTTCCACTAACCTGGTAATGTAGTCGATGGTTGCTATTTTATGTTTCACTTGACCAGGTGCGATTATGAGCGGTCTGATAAGATCTACCTCTTTAAACATTGAATGAATAAGTTAAGTTGATAGAGGAGAGCCCTTCCAATGGTAGATGATTCAACTTAGATGTCTTCTAGCATGGTTTGTAAGAAAGAACAAACTGCCCTGTATCGCAGTGTAAGGTAGTCCAGTAATATCCCATACGAGGTACCTGGTAAGCCAGTGCTTCCCCCCTTACATGGTTCCCACAGTCTCTTGAGTGTTCCTCTCTGAGTGCCTAGACCGCATCATTAGGATGTAGGCAACTAAATAGAGGGGGGGAGGATCTTCATTTGCGGTAGAGGTACCCTCTTATCAGGCAGTATCGAGTCATGACTCTTTTGAGTTTGCGTGCATGATCAGAATCTTCGGGAAACTTCTCCTCATTGAGGTAGTCCATTATATGATCTATCCAGCAAGGGAAACGATCTACTGAGCTAACCACTTTTCCCTCGGCTATATTTGATTGCGAAATCAACTGGAGTGGTACCCCATTTAGCAGCACATGTCCTCCGCTCACAATTATCTTGGCAAAAACATCTGCCCAATGGTTTTGTTGCCTAGGTATCTGCTATATCTTGACTCTCTTTAACCATGTCATGATTTTGTTGGACCCTCTTAAGGTAGGCCACCATGTTTTCTCTCTTTGCTCTGTACTTCCCAGTTACCTAGCTGACCACCAGTTACGAGTCGATCATAATATAAAGGTAATCTGCCCTGAACTCCTCGGCCACCCTTATTCCTGCTAGCAAGGCTTTATACTCAACTTTGTTATTGGTGGCGCTGAATTCAAACTTGAAGCAATGGTAGAACTCGATCTTCACTGGATCGATTAAAACGATCCCTACTCCGCTGCCTACCTGGCTATGGACTCAATCTGTACGTAGAATCTAGACTTCTCGATCAGTGGGCCAATCTGCAGGTTCCTTTTCATTCTCAAGAACCAAGTCCAAGCTTGGCGCGGTATCGAGGTTGGATTTCATGCTGAACTTGGCTACAAAATCGACTAAATCCTGGGCTTGATTGTGGTTCTAGCTTTATACCCGATATCTTAATAGGGTACCAACCTCCCCGATACATTTATTCTCAAGAGGAACTGTCTTAGTGGTTGATCGGTGACCACCACGATCGAGTGAGCTTGAAAACAGGGTGGAGCTTCTTAGCTATGGTCACGAGAGCAAATGTGACTTTTCCAATGAGGGTATAATTCTTTACCGGTTTGGACAAAGCACGGATTATATAATAGACGAGTCACTGAAATCCATTTCCATACTCTTTTACCATGACCCCACTAACTGAAGTCTCTGATATTTATAGGTATAGTTATAGTTTCTCTTCCGGTACATGGTTGATTAGAAGCGGTGGGCTAGCTTCTTGGTTCCATTTCAAATTTTTCTCGTGTTTGATAGCTTTGAAGAAGGGATTGCATTTGCCAGGAGACTGCAATATGAAACGGTTGAAGGCTAGTATCCGATTGGTTAGTCCTTGTACCTGCTTAAGGGAGGTGGAAGAATCAAGGTTTAGGATGGCACTTATTTTCTCCAGATTGGCTTCAATTCCTTTCTCTTGCACTAAAAATCAAATGAACTTTCCTGTTGCTACATTGAAAGTGTATTTGGTTGGATTCAATCACATCCAGTTCTCCCTAATTACTTGGAAAGTCTGACAATGGTAGTCTTGGCACTGCTTAGCTACATAGGCTTTGGTGATCATATCATCTATGTACGCATTTGTTGTCTTTCCTATCTGTTCCTTGAACAGTTGGTTCATCGGTCGTTGTTAATTAGCACTTACATTCTTAAGACCAAATGACATTATCTTGTAGCAGTAAAGGCTTTGTCTGGTGATGAATTTGGTCTTGTCCTGGTCTGTGGGGTGCATCATGATTTGATTGTACCTTCAAAAGGCATCGATGAAGATAAAGGGCTTGTTTTTTACAGTCGAATCTACCTGTTAGTCGATCTTCGATATAGAGAAACTGTCCTTCGAGCAGGCACAATTGAGATCGGTATAATCAATGCACATTCACCACTTCCCGTTCACCTTTGTCACCATTACCACGTTGGCTACCCATTCTGGGTACCGGGGCTCCCTGATGAACCTAGAATTTATATGCTTATCTACATCTTCCTATATCCCAACATTCCTCTCCAGGTTAAAATGTCACCTCTTCTGCTTAACTGGTTTGAATGTGGCATCGACTACCAACCTGTGAGCTGCCAACGAAATAAGGATTCCTGGCATCTATTCATGGCTCTCGGCGAATATGTCATTGTACTCTCGAAGGAGTCTAGCCATACCTTCCTTCACCCCTTATTCTAGCGTGGCTCATACCTTTACCATCATCGAGGGATCATCCTCTTTGATTGACACCTCTTCTAACGTATCCATCGGGTGGCCACTAGCCCATCCGATTTTTTTCTTTTCCATATCCTTCATAACTGGAACCTCTGCAATAGGCTCCTCCTCGACTACCTCAATCTCTCCTATGAAATCTAGGTTCTCATGACTCCCTCTTGGTAACTCCTGGGCCTGCATGGCAGTTACCTACAAACATTGCTTGGTGGACACCACACAACAATTACGCACTGCTTGATGGTCTCCTCTTAACTTGCCCACCTTGTCACCTACCAGCAATTTCAGAACGTTGTGGTAGATCGGCAAGACACCTTTGATGGTTGACAGATCATACCTTTACCATCTTCGAGGGATCATCCTCTTTGATTGACACCTCCTCTAACTTATCCATCGGGTGGCCACTAGCCCATCCTATTTCTTCCTTTTCCATATCATTTATAACTGGAACCTCTGCATTAGGCTCCTCCTCGACTACCTCAATCTCTCCTATGAAATCTAAGTTCTCATGACTCCCTCTTGGTAACTCCTGGGCCTGCATGGCAGTTACCTACAAACATTGCTTTGTAGACACCACACAACATTTACGCACTGCTTGCTGGTCCCCTCTTAACTCGCCCACCTTGTCACCTACCAGCAATTTCAGGACGTTGTGGTAGATCGGCAAGACACCTTTGATGGTTGACAGAAAAGGCCCTCCCAATGATGGCATTGTAGGTTAACGGGGTATCAACCATGATGAAATCTGTTATTAGGTTTGTTTGATTGACGCTTCCCCTACTATCATAGGCAGGATCATTAACTCGGTAGGTACTAGCGCATCTCCGGTTAACCCATACAGCAGTGTGGTACAACTGTTGTAGCAATGGCACTTCAAATTGAACTTCTATAGATTATACTTAAAGAGAATGTCAACACTACTGTTGGTATCAAAGAATACATCGTGGATCAGGCAGTTGGCTATCTATATAGTGACGAACATGGGGTCATCGTGGGGTGCACCGTGTTGTACACATCATCTTCAGTATAAATGATTAAGGTTGAGCGAGAGAATCCTGGTGACCCCTGAATGATTTTGAGAACGTCCGGACTTGTCTCGATCATGGGTACCTTTTTGGCGTGGTTCTTTCTATAGTTATTGGAAGTTCTTGCTAGGGTGTGACCTCCTTTATAGATGTGGATTACCTGGATCTACTGCAGCAGATCTTTCCATTTTGCCTTCCTTCAATCCTCTATAGCCTTGATGTCTGCATGTACCTCATTCACTACCTGGATTCTCTCGCGTACCTATTGTAGGAATTCGATCAAGCAACTTCCCCTAACCAGTGCTTCGATATGGTTACGCAGGCTGTAGCATTCTATGTGTTGTGTCCTACATCCTCAGAGAGGTCACAATTTTTATAGCAAATTTGTTGTCGGTGTGTGTTTTTATAATAGCTGGTTACCTAGCCCCTTATTGCGGATGGCGAGGTAAGTGGTTTCACAATAAGTGTTGACATAGGTGCAATGACTATATCCCTAATCCTCTCTAGCTATCTGAACTACGTCCTATGGAGAAGGTATTGCTCTAGGAGGTGTCCTCCTAGCTGGGTACTGCTCCTGCTGAGGCTAGAAAGGTAACGGTCGGCACGAGGATCGGTTGGGAGGCCTTTTCTAAACCTTCTGGATCGGTCCATGCTTGGGCACCTCTTTCTTCTTGTATATGGCACATCTCAAGTCATTGTGATCCATTTTAACCTTGAGTTGTTCTTCGATCTCCACCCGCTCTATGGCCATATTATAGGCCTCATGGTACCTCTTAGGTGGGTGTTTCTTAAAGGATCAAAATAGTCTTCTGACCCACAAGTTCCTCCTGAAGTTGGTCAAGGTCTCCTTCTTTACAAATTCCCTCATTTAGGCCACTTCTTTGCGGAACTTCTCCACATAGAACCTTAGTGATTTTGCCCGCTTCTAGACCATATATTAGAGGCGGATAGAATCCTTGGGGCGAGGCTTTATACCCTGGAACTGAGCACATAAATCACTAGTTAATCGGGTAAAGGAGTCGATACTACCTAGTTGTAACTTTCTGAACTATATCTTGGCATAGTCCGTCAGTGTTGTTGGGAACATCCGGCACATGGCTGACCAGGAAGCGTTCTGGACCTCTATTTAATGTACGAAGCTTTTAAGGTGGCTTAGCGGGTCTTATGTCACAGAAAAACTTATCGGTCGGGCTTTTGAACTTAAAGAACAACTCTGTTTCCCTGATTCTTCTTGAGAATGGTGCGTTCATCTCGTCTATGGGATCTTTTTAGTTCTCCCTATGCTTACCTTTCTTCAGCTTTTGGATCTCCTTGGCCAACTTGCCCACCTGGTCTCGTATGCAATTGGATCTACCATTCCTGGACTTTACCTTTGATTCCTCATTGTCATACCCCTCCGATGCCATAGAGGTTTCACCCCGGTTCTCTTAATGAGAGAGGTTTTCCCGGGTGATCCCTTAGTTGTTGGCACTTCCTCCCACGACAGTTCTTGGATGTCTTTCCCCTACTGCCAGCCTGGCCTCGCCTGGCCTGGAAGTAAGACTCTTAGGAGGGATATCAAACACAAACTTCACGTGTCGAGTTTGAAAAGTTCATGGGTCAGTCCAGAACTATGGTAGGGCCTAAGTATATCATGGACCTGTACAAGAGGTACTGGTCCAATTCTGTCAAAGGCAGGTATCCTAGTACTTGGTATGGTGGTATCACCTTTAGTGTCAGGTACAACGGATTGAGGGGTGTTCCTTTCCGTGATCAGTTGGGGGCTAACACTTTCCACGAAAGTTACGGTCTGCTGCTCTATGATGGCCTGGCCAGTTATCGAAGCAACTGGACTTGGGGCATGGCCCGCGCGTTCATTGGAGGTACTAGAACTGGATTGCGATGCTTCGATCTCTTCCCTCGCTTTTGACCTTTCTGGGTTGAAGTGATTGATTAGTGCCCTGACTATTTTGGCTGCCCTTAGGAGGATCGGAGCCTCCTACTAATATCAAAAAATAAGGTTCTACGGGATTTTAAAAGGGTGTGGAATTTTCTACAAACGGTAAAAAAAAGTGTTAACCAAAAATTCGCTCAGGGTAAGGAATTTCAATTAACAACCCCAGGCCATAACCTGGTAGGTTGTGGCGTGGTAGGTACCTCGTACCGAGATTAAAATTAAGCGAATTCAATAAAAGAAATGGTATAAAGGTGTAATATGTATAAGGAGGAGGACTATATTATTTAATATAGTGCTTGTTGGTACAGTAATGATGATTCTCTCTTTTTTCTCCCTTTCTTACACAATTGGCGATGGTGATCTCGTGCTAGTCGGTAAGTGGATATATCCTGTAAAAAAATGGTGTAAACTCACTCTGTGAGTGATAATGGCAAAAATTATCTGTGATGACGAATACTCTTTGGTTTCTGGATTTTTGTTTGGATTTTGTCTCTGCCTTTTCTTTGAATTCTAACGTCGCATTTATCTTCTTTGATCCTTCCAATCCAATCCCCATAACTTGGCCTAATTGATTTATAGTTATCAGAATTCATTGGCACTGATGAAGGCTGTCAATTAACGCAGGAATTGCTCCCTCCAATTACGTGATGGTTTCCGTTTGTATTTGAATTATGAATCAGTTGACCTATTTGGTCTTATTTATAGTGTTTTAATTGGTCTCTTTTCTTCTTCATTGCTAGAGGAGACACGTTGATTCTGTACCTTCTGGGAGCAGTACCCTAGTATACTGTTCTGCTCGTTCTAGCATGATGGTACCTTCAAGGTTTCATTATTCATGCTTTGCGGCAGGATACATATTACAGTTTGATCCCGAACTGATATCGTAGTACTTGGGTACCAGGTTAATATCGCGGTATCTTGGTACAATGCAAGAGGTATCACAATGCCGATTGATACCAGAAGACATGCATGTCTTGGTACTGATTCTTCCAAGAATGTGGTGTAGATTTTTCTTGGTACTTAAATCCCGATCCAGGTTTTACCAGGTGCCAGGTAGGTGGAAAATTTTTCTTTGGTCTTTTGTCAAAAAATGTTGTTAACAGTTGTTGACCAAAAAATCGCTCTTGGTGAGGAATTTCAGTTAACACCCTCGAGACTACTACCTCGGAGGTCGCGGTCGGGGGTGGTACCTTCGGTATCTGGTTTATACGTGAAGTAATAGAGATGAAGATGAGTGACAATACAATATATTATGGATATATAAAGTATGAGGCATTGTTTTATTAATTTAAACGAATCAAGTGTGACTTATGAAAATCACTCAACTCTAGTTCTCTCTTGGGTGCAATGGGGGTGGCAGTTTCGTGCCTGTCGATAAGTAGATAAAAAGCTCGTGTTCTCCTTAGAAAATTTAGGCATTAAAGGAGACTTATCCTTTGTTGACGAATTTTGATCCTCTTTATACGTGGTCCAACTAGGTTTTACTCGGCATCCCCTCGCTATGAATATCTGAATCAAACCCCCCCTTATCGGACGGGATGTTATGTTTTAAATATCATTGACTTTAACGAATTCAAAGATATCTTAGAGGGAGATATGTTTGTTTCCTCTTTGGACTCAATCACTTGATCTGCGCGTACGTAACAATTTAATGTACGTTACAGTGTAAATATGATCCCGTGTGCCTTCATGGTGAGATACCTCATGGAGGTCACCAAATAAGGAGTTCACTTCCTCGAAAGGTGAGGTATGCCTATGTTATTTGTCTTGTTATTAGGAGCTTGACCTGACCTTTCCATGTCTCTTTGGAGCTTTAGATGACTATGTCGGTGCTATTTAATGGCAACCGAGCTTCCATGAGCTTTTTCCTACATATTTAAGTGGACCCGATTCTTCCCTCGGTGAATTGGAGGGACATCATAGTTTGAACCTGATGCTTGCACGGGCTATTTTATATAATTGGTAAAGGTGGCAGGCTTCTAGGGAGGTCGCAAGGTATTTCGTCTTCAGGAAGTCTAGGTCTTGCCTCATTGACCTTACTCTAGTCTCTTATGTCAACTTAAGTGGCTCGATCTGATCATGTCGAGCTTTACCTAGGGTATTCCTAAGGTGTGACGACCTCGCATTGCTTCTACGAGGTCATATAGTAGCTCGACATTGGAAACCTTAATTTCAGATTTAGGCCCTGGCTAACAGAATGGAAAACTTTCCTTTGGTCTCTAACCAAATTTGGCTATTAACAGAAGTCCCCTCTAACTTGGACATCGGTGACTGAGTTGGGGTTGGAGTCAGATTTCAAATTTTAATTGGGAAAATTTCCCTCCTATTTTAGTTGCCAGTATCCGGGAAGGAATCGTCTCATTAAATGTAAGTGAAACGTGGCAAGCAAGGAACGACGAACTTTTCAAAATAATCCAGTTGTATTACATTAGTCCTCGAGAATCGAGGTATCTTTGTCGAAGATCTCGTCTTCCTACTTGCTTCCGTTTTTGAAGTTAGAAGTTACCGGTTACCGTGCCATTCACCCCTATTTAAACCCAGTTGCTTTGTTGTCTTCTACACGCTTTCTTCATCTTTAAATTTTAAATTTTCAAAAAGAAAAAAATCCTTCCTTTCTTCGTTCTTTCAAGAAATGCCTCAATCTCTCTTTCATCTAACTCGAAATCTTTCTCCACCATGTTAAAATCCAGTCGTGATACTATAGACCTTCAGGTAGAGAGTGAAGAGGTTTCTAGCCTTGCGCACGGGAAACAAGTGCAAAAGAACTTTTATAGCGATCCTCATAAACCACAACACCGCCAATCGAATAGGAATGTGACTGTTGGGTTTGGATTCTCGAACAAACCTAATGACCATCTGAACTTGGTCGACGAAGATTCAAATAAGAAACCTGGGAATGTTGTTGTTGGAAGGGGTCAAGTCGTGGTTGTTGGTTCCCTTCCGGAGGAACTTTTCCCCAACAACTTTAGGGTCATCCCGAATTCTACCACTGACCCGAAGTCGATTTATCATTCGAAGATCAAGTATGGCATTCCCGATAGTGTTTCCATCTTCGTTCCTCCTAAGAAATATAATGTCTTCTCTCCTCTGAAAGGCATGCTTCCGATCCATGTCACGGCTCTCGAGAACGGTGTCTGACTTCCTCTTTATCCCACTATCCTATGAGCTCTCAATACCCTACAACTAGCTTATCTTCAATTGACGTATGGCTTCTAGAGTCATCTAATCGACTTCCCTGTGCTGTGGAAGGAACAATGTGAGTTAAGTAAGGTCACAAGGGAGTCCAGAGTGGAGGAACTGGCCGACCTCTTCTAGATTGGTAGTCTATCTGGCGGCCCAAGAGGTCAGTTCTACGAGAAAGCTAAGAACAAACTCAACTTCAGCGTCCCCGACGCTTCCAAGAAAGATCCCACCTGGAAGGAGAAATAGATCCTAGTGGCATATGATTAGGGAAGCTCGGTCTACATCCGCGGACATGAGTTTGAGGTCCCCAATGCTTTCAGTGATAAGCCTTAATGGGATAGGGATTCCCTGCTCACCGAGTCTGAGGCTATCTTAAAGACCATCATCTCCCGTAATTATTTGAGTCTGAGGTTTCCTACCATTGATTATTTTGATACCGGCAGGGTGAATCTATACATGTGAATCTCCTCCGCCACTCCGTAAATGAAATAACACTGAACCATCTTGCTCATTTTCATTAGCTGGCTTGGTTATAACACTTTACTTTTTTTTAACAGCTTTTGTTGTTTCTCCAGCTTCTCATGAAGTTCAGCAAGCTCATACCCCTCCCCCTCCTGCTGGGCCTGCCATGAGAGCCCTTTTGGCTGTCTCAGAGAAAGGGGGGCCAACTGTTCCCACTGTAACTTGACCAACTCCTATTCCGTCTCCTTCGCAGCTTAAGTCCAAGATGGTGCTCCTAGCATTCCTGGGCTTCTACGGTGCGGGGTAAGGGGCCTCTCCTCCACCTGTATTTGTTGCTACCATCGCTGCTTCTATCTTGACTACTCTTTCTGCTGCTACTACTACTTTTGCCCTTCCCAGGGTCAGTCTCCCTAATGGTTGGTGTTTCGGAGGTTCCTCTTTCTTGTTTTCAACATCAACCAATCTCTGCTAGTCAAGACGAGGTCTTGGAGCAAATTATTGCGTCCTGTCTGGGTGGTGGCCTCTCTAGGATGGCTTCGACACCCGTTGACATTCTACTTACCAAGGGATCTGCTCTCATTGTAGAGGTAATCATTTTCTCATACCTTTACTTTGTGGTTGCTAGCTTGATCAGTTTCTAACTTAGGCTTCTTATCCTGCAGGTTTTTATGTTCAACGTGGAGGTGGGCCACTAGGTGGCTTATCCTAGTGACCGCACGATGTAGGATGAGGTTGAAGCCGAGAAGGCTTTAGGATTGGTTGGCCAGGCTCAAACTCTGGTGCAGAAGATGATCTCCAACCAGAAGAGATGGAGATAAAGCTGGCCGAGCTTCAGTGTGACCACGAGAGGCTGAAGTGATCCTTCAACAAAGAGACCCTTCAATCTGAATGTCGGGCTAAGCAGAGGGATTCCTGGAAGTCGGGGGCCAAGGCATTGGATGTCAAAAACCAAAATCTACATGCTCAGGTGGCCAAGCTGCAAGCTGAGGTGGATGCCTTCTTCAATGATGGGTACTTTTACGCCTCCTACCAGGTCAAGAAAGCTCTCTCTCTCCCCTTTGATCAGTCTGTCATTGCCAATTGGGATAAAGAGGAGATCATGGTCAAGGTCGTAGAGATGTCCCATCCTGTTGGCAATGGAGTGGATCCTTTAAAAATGGCTAGAGCTGAAAAACAACAGGTCGTTGTAGATCTTCCTCTTCATTCTTTAGTCCTTCAAACCTTTGGTCCCGGGGAATCTTTAAGCGGGGTCCAGCCTGTATAGCCCATGGGGAATCATCCTGAATCCTGGGAGGAAGCTGGGAATCATTCTAAAGAGCTCGCTAGAGAAGAGTCTAGGCTTGAGTGGATGGCGACAGAGGCAGTGGCTACCCCTCAAGATTTAGCAATTCTTCCTGAGATTATGGCATTAGTTAATGAAGTCTTGGAGGATGATCAGGCCGGGCAACAGGCAGTTGAGGAGCCTTCATAAGAAGAGGTGCTAGGAGCGGCCATCCAGGATGAGCGACCACTATAAGGAGGGGAAGTTGGCAAAGGTTAGAAAGAAGGAGGAACAACTGGAGGGAACCAGAAGGACTTTGGATCTTGAAGTAATCTACTGTCTTGAATGCCCAGAAAGGGGGGGTGGGTACCCTACTTTATTCATGACTAATTTTTACCAATCCTTTCTCCTTTTTATTTACAGATGTTACCCGGAATTAAAGGTTGGGCTCCATAACTGATAAATGTAACCTTGCAAAGGGATAAGCTCCTTTATCATTAATGATTTTTTTATGATTTCCTTCATGCTTGCTTTGGTTGATCCCTGATCATGAAGATCAAAACTGGTTGAAAACTTCTTGCTTCACTCCTGACCTCGACCTAGATGTGACCTCTATTGTAATCCTGATTTAATTTAAACTGGTAAGGAAAAAATTCTAAATCCATTGAGTATAAGCTTACTATCTGGGTAGACGTCTAGCTTCAACTCTTAGCATTTGATAAGAGGGATCATATCTTGGGGAGGAGTCCCCTTGCATTGTGTCTCGCTCCTTTGATGATTCCTCATACAAACTTTAGCCTGGCGATATAGGAAATCACACGTATATGAAAAACCAACGGTTAGTAGCAATCAGGTATTTGATACTTGGGGTGAAAGTTGTGTTGTAAAAACCTAGATACCCCTTCTCCCGACATTCGGGGAGGTATCTTATCATGGTGACCTTAATCCAATAGGAAAACTTGTATTTACACTTGGATAGCAAGTTTTAGGCATCGGGAAGGCTATCTAGCTATCCTGGTCTCGCGATCTGGAGGGCAACTATGCTCTTACACTCAAACACCTTCTTGGGGGTGGTAGCCTTACCAAGACATCAAGAAGGCTATCTAGCTATTCTGGTCTTGAGATTTGGAGAGCAACTATACTCTTACACTTAGACTCTTCTTGGGGGTAGTAGCCCTACCAAGAGTACCAGAAGGCTATCTAGCTATCATGGTCTTGAGATCTGGAAGGTAACTATGCTCCTATACTCAGACCCTTTTTGGGTCGGTAGCCCGACCAAGGCATCAGGAAGGCTGTCTAGCTATCCTGGTCTCGAGATCTGGAGGTCAATTATACTCTCACACTCAGACCCTTTATTTTGGTGGTAGCCAGACCAAGGCATCAGGAAGGTTGTCTAACTATCCCGATCACGAGATCTGGAGGGCAACTATACTTTTACACTTTGACCCTTCTTAAGGGTGATAACTTGACCAATTCATCAAGAAAGCTATCTAGCTTTCCTGGTCTCGAGATTCGGAGGGCAACTAAGCTCATACACTCAGACTCTTTTTAGGGGTGGTAGCCCGACCAAGGCATCAAGAAGGCTATCTAGCTATCCTGGTCTCGAGATCTAGAGGGTAACTATGCTTTTACACTCAGACCCTTCTTGGGGGTGGTAGCCCGATCAAAGCATCAAGAAGGCTGTCTGGCTATCCTGGTCTCGAGATCCGGATGGTAGATATGTTCTTGCACTCAAACCTTTCTAGAGGGTGGTAGCCGGACCAAGGAATCAAGAAGGCTATCTAGCTATCCTAGATTCATAGCAATCATAGCGAATTTATTCGTGGAGAATATAATTGGAGATGGAGGAAATAGTCGACTTTATTGATGTTCGAGATGGGGTACATTGATGTTCGGAAAACACATATTAAAAACCTAGATGGAGGTAATCTGCTAAGAGCCCCCTATTTAGGGGCAGAATTTTCTCAAAAGTTTAGTATTCCAAGTGTGGTCGATGGGCCGACCATCCATGTCTTCAAGCTTGTATGCTATGTTGTGGACCACTACTTTCACCAAGTATGGCCCATCCCAATTTGGTCCAAGGACCCCGCACGACCTTATCCGGGTATTTTGAGTCACCTTCCTGAGGACCAAGTCCCCTTCCTTGAAGCCCATGGCTTTGACCTTTCTGTTGAAATATCTAGCAATCTTGCTCTGGTATACTGCTACTTTTTTAGCTACCTGGTCTTGTTTCTCTTCTATGAGGTCTAGACTGGCTCGGAGCTTGACCTCATTGCTCTCTGGCTCAAAGTCTTGTACCTAGAATGAGGTCACTTTATACTTGATAGGAAAGACAGCTTCGACACTAAACGCCAGAGAGTAGGGTATTTCTTCAGTAGCTGTCCTTTTTGTGGTCAGATATGCCCGGAGAACTTCAGGAAGCTCATCGACCCACTTGCCTTTCTTCTGTTGTAATTTCTTCTTCAACAACTTCTTGATAGTCTTGTTGGTGAATTCAACTAGCCCATTAGTCCGAGGGTGGGCTACTGATTAAAACCTGAGGTCGATTCCCAAGCCTCATATAAGTCTTTGAAATGGGCATTGTCAAACTATTTACCTACGTCAGCTATTATGATGAGTGGAGTTCCGAACCTACAAACCACGTTGGTTTTGATCAATTTCGTCATATTCTCTTCTAAAATCTGGGAGAGAGGTCACTTTTCAACCTACCTTGTAAAATAATCGATTGCCACGACAACGTGCTTAACTTGCTCAAGAGTGGTGGGTAGTGGATCGATCAGGTCAACCCCCACATGGAAAATGGGTAAGGTGAACTGAGAGATGATAGTCGCTCTAGTGGTAGTTGGCTCAAGTTTGAGGTCTTCTGACATGAGTCACAGGTTAGCACAAATCTCTTTGTTTCTTGGTGAATAGTTACCCAATAATACGCTATGCGGAGCACTTGATTTGCTAAAGCCTCCCCTCCAGTGTGATTTCCATGGTCTCCAGAATGGACCTCTCTTAATACCCAACTTGCATCGTTTGGGTGGATACATTGAAAATCTCTTGATTTTTCACTCTTAGTCAGAGTTTTCAGGAAGCTTTCCTTCCTAGATGTATCAGATCCATCCAACAGGGTAGCCACTCTACTGGGAAGATTTATTTACCTGCTGTTATGTTTGACTAGGGGATCACTTGGAGAAGTACTTCCCAAGGTAGAGCTTGATCTCCATTCACGGCTATCTTTGCCAAGATGTTCGCCCAATGGTTTTACCCTTGGCTTTGTAGAGTCTCGTAGCTTGGTTGACAATAAGCAATGAGTTACTCTTGAAGTGTAAAAAATCAACCCCAAGCTCGATGAAGACCTTTATTCCGGCTACGAGAGCTTCATACTTCGCTACATTATTGGTTACCTTAAATTCAAATCTAAAACACTGGCAACATTCCGTCCTTTCAGAGTTTATCAGGACTATACCAGCTCCCCTTACCAGTCTGGATGCCCATTGATGTAAAGGGTCCAGGGTTTACAGTCTTTCGGCCTATTGTTATCATCTGGAAATCTCTCAAGAGTCGAACCTAGTGTTACCAAGGCCTCTTCAGTTAAGAGGGCTAAGAACTCAGCAATAAAATCTTCTATGGCCTGAGCTTTGATTGTTGTTCGAGATTTGTACTTCAAGTCAAACTGGGTGAGCTCTAAAGCCAATAAGATTAGTCTTCCGGATACATTCGACCTCTGTAAATAGGGGCGAAGCTTCCTAGTCGAGGTGACCAGGGTAAGGGCGAGCTTCTTAAGGAGGAAGTAGTTCTTCTTGAGCTTGGATAGTGCATGGCTGACATAGTAGATATATCGATGGACCCCGTCCCCGCACTCCTTGACCAAAGCCCTGCTTATTGTCGTGTCTGACACAGTACATCTATAACTCTTCTCCCGGTATCAGCTTAACTAGCAACGGTGGGCTGGCGAGGTACTTTTTTAAGTCTTGGAAAGCTCGCTCATTATCTTGGTCCCATTTCAAGTTCTTCCTCTGTTTAATGGCTTTGAAGAAAGAAAGACATTTATCCGTGGAACGTGAGATGAACCTATTGAGCACTGCTATACGTCCTGCCAATACTTGGACTTGCTTGAGAGTAGTCGGAGAATCTAGATTTAGGATAGCTTGGATCTTTTTTGGGTTTGCCTCGATAACTCCCTTGTTCACCACAAAACCCAAGAATTTTTCTACTGTCACCCCAAAGGTACATTTGGCGGGATTCAACAGCATTTGGTTTTCCTTTAAAATCTGGAAAGTTCTGCGGAAATGGTCTTGATGCTAGTCTACTTTTAAAGATTTGTTGATCATATCATCTACATACACCTCCATTTAATTTCCTATCTCTGGCTTGAATAATCGATTGACCAATCGCTGGTAGGTTACGTCTGTGTTCTTGAGATCGAAAGGCATCACCTTGTAGCAATACAATCCTTGCCTTATGAAAAAGCTGGTCTTATCTTGATCGGTGGGGAGTATCATAATCTGGTTATGCCCCGAGAACGCGTCCATGAAGCTAAGGAGTTTGTTTTCGGCTGTAGAATCCACCAGTTGGTCAATTTTTGGTTGAGGAAAGCTATCTTTTGGACATGCCCGATTAAGGTTAATGTAGTTGACACACATTCGCCACTTTCCATTTACCTTTTTGACCATTACCACATTGGCAATCCACTTGGGATACCAAGCTTCTCTGATGTAACCTGCTTTGATTAACTTATCCACTTCTTACTGTACCGTAACATTCCTTTCAGCATTGAAGTGACACCTCTTCTGTTTGGTACGCTTGAAGGTTAGATCTACAACTAGTTGGTTAGCAGCCAGTGATATCGGGATCCTGGGCATCTCGTCATGACTCCAAGCTAATATATCAATGAATTCTCGGAGAAGCCTGATCAGACTTTCCTTCATTATTGGCTCGAGGGTAGCTCCAATCTTAACAACCTTGGAGCGGTTGTCACTTCTGATGGGTATCTCTTCTAAGTTGTCCACAAGGTGCCCAATAGCCCATTCGCTGCCTTGCTTTTCCTCATCCAGTACCATGGGATCATTTTCTGGATGATTAGCGGGCTCCACGTCTTATAGGGTCATTCCAGGTGCTTTCATATCTTGGATCGTCGCGACTTACGTGAATTGTTTTGCTAAAGTTGTCGGATTGGTGGACACTACATAGCATTTCCTTTTCGATTGTTGGCCCCCGCGTACCTCACCCACGTTGTTCCCCATCGTGAGTTTTATGATATTATGGTAGATGGACAAAACCCCTTTAAAGGATGACAGGAACGGTCTTCCCAGTATCTCGTTATAGACCGACGGGGTATCAACTATAACGAAATCTGTCACAATATTTTGTTGGAGAGATGCAATTTCGATGATAACCGGGAGGATATTTGATCCCACTGGTATGATCGAGTCCCTAGTGAAACCATACAACGGGTTGTGTAGTTGTTATAACACCAATGCTTCAAATATAGTTTCTCCAATGTGTCTTTAAAGAGAATGTCTATACCAATGCCTGTGTCGATGAGCACGCGGTGAACCATGCAGTTGGTAATCTGTACCGTGACCACCATGGGATCATCGTGAGGTTGCACAATATTGTAGATGTCTGCCTTAGTGAAAATAATTTGTGCTGACTGGGATGGGCCAACCGAGCTCTGATCAACTTTGAAGATACCCTAGCCTTTATCGACACGGGAAATCTTCCTTGCATGATTTTTTTCTAGAATTATTAGAGGTGGTAGCCATGGTGGGCTGTCCACTGATGGTATGTATAACCTGGATTTGTTGCATCAAATCATTCTTATCCCTTTTTCTCTTCTCGGCGTGATCGTGGATCTTTATTTGTACCTCCTTCCCAGTTTGAATGTTATACCTGGCCTACCGTAAGAATTCCACCAAACATCCTCCCCTCACTAGGGCTTCGATCTGGTTACGTAGGCTATAACACTCTGAAGTGTTCTTCCGTATGTTTTCATGGAAGTCACAACACTTATACCTGTTCTCCTGTCTTTTAGAGCTTTCATGGGTGCAGGCTTCTGGGTAGCCCCTTATCCTGCATGGCGAGGTAGATTGTTTCGGGGGATGCATTTAAAGGGTATAATGATTGTACTCTCTTTCATCTCGTGTTACTAAGGCTATAATCCTTAGAGGAGGCAAAGCTCGCGGAGGGTACGCCTTACAGGATACATCTCTTTCTGAGGTTGGGAAACAGAGAAACGGTACGTCGACCTGTTGGAAGGTTCATTCTACATTTTCTGAGCAAGCAAGGGTTATGGCACCTCTTTCTTTTGGCACTTTACCGCTCTCATATCATGATGCTCCATCTTGACTTTGAGTTGTTCGTCAATTTCAAACTGCTCAAGAGCCTAATCATAGGCTTCATGTAGGTCTCTAGAGGTCGTTTGGTGAAAGATCAAAAGAGCTTGCCAACCCACAGGTTCCGCCGAAAGTTGGCGAGGGTTTCCTTATCGGTGAAAACCCCTGTCTGGATGACTTCCTTGTGAAAACGTTCCATATATGATCGGAGTGTCTCAAATCGCTCCTATACCACATATTGAAGGTGAATGGGATCCTTTGTTCGCTCCTAGACCACATATTGAAAGTGAATGGGATCCTTTGGAACTACGAGCAGAAATCGGTTGATTGCTTGGTGAATGAATCAACACTACCAGCGAGAAACTTCCTAAACTAGGTCTTTATGTAGTCAGTAGGTGTTGTAGGGAGCATCCTGTACATGGCAGCTTTGTTGGTATTGTGGACTTCCATTTGTTGGACGAAGCTCCCAGGTGGTCCTCTGTTCCGGAGAACTTGTCTGTCGGTATTTTAAAATTCTGTGGGCGCTCAGCTTCCTGTATCCTTCTGGTGAAAGGAGCATTCATTTCGCTCAAAGGATCCTTCCTGGCCTCCTTGTTTTTCTCTTTCTCAATTTGCTGGATTTCTTTCTACAGCTTCGCCAGTTGGTCCCTCAGGTGCTTGTTTCCATGCTTCTTGGAATCAACCTCGGATCCTTCACTATCAGATCCCTCGAATGAACTAGAGACTTCGACCCGGTCTTCTTCACGAGCGGGGTCTACCTGGGGACTTTGTTGGCTTCCTCCTCCTCTAGCCCTGGTTGCCCTCCTAGAGGCTATCGGGTGAGCTAATTCTAGTTGTTCCTGCGGTAAGCAGTCTGCTATAGATTTGACCCGCCTGGGTTGATAACATGAGGGCCTCCCAGGCACTGGGGAATGGGCCTTAGCCTATCCCAGATCGAGGGTTAAGGTCTTGCCCTATCGTGGACTGGCTCTGTTGGGGGCGGTCCCAATCGATCGAAGGCGGGCTGTCAGGTTTCGGGCCTGCTCATCTCTTCATGAGTGTTACGATTCATCGGCTAGCTAGTGATAACCTCAACAAGCAGGCAAAGGTGGACGTTCTCCACGAAGGTCGCTACTTGTTTGTCGAGCATAGCCTGACTTATCATTGGGGGGGCCAGAAGCCCGCACAGCAGACGTCTGGACCGGAGCCTGGTTTTGGTGCCCAGAATTTCTACCCTTCTTTGGGGTCTTCCGTGTTGAAAATGTAGATGGTTGTCCCGAAACCTTAGGCAATCACTGAGAATAGCGAAGCTTCATAATCCCTGTAAAACAATAATCACGTAAACTTTACGTAAATTGGGTGTGGAGATTCCCACAGACGGCACCAAAAAGTGTTGACCAAAAATTCTCTCGGAGTAAGGAATTTCAGTTAACACCCTCGAGACCACTACCTTGGAGGTTGCGGTCGGGGGTGGTACCTTCGGTACATGTTTTATGCATGTAGTAATGAGGATGAAGATGAGTGATAACATAATATATTATGGATATATGAAGTAGGCGACATTGTTTTATTAATGTAAACGAATCAAGTGTGACATGAAAATCACTCTACTCTCGTTCTCTCTTGGGTATAATAGAGGATGTGGCTTTGTGCATGTTGTTAAGTAGAAAAAAAGTTCGTTTTCTCCTTAGAGAATTTAGGCGTTAATGGAGACTTGTCCTTTGTTGGCGAATTCTGGTCCTCTTTATACATAGTCCAAGTAGGTTTTACTCGGCACCCCCTCCCTATGAATATCTGAATCAAATTCCCCTTTATCGGGCGGGATGCAATGTTTCAAATATCGTTGACTTAAACGGATTCGAAGATAGCTTAAAGGGAGATATGTTCGTTTCCTCTTTGGACTCAATCACTTGATATACGCGTACGTAACAATTTAATGTACGTTAGAGTGTAAATATGATCCTGTGTGCCTTCATGGTGAGATGCCTCATGGAGGTCACCGAATATGGCGTTCACTTCTTCAAAGGGTGAGGTATTCCTATGTTCTTTATCATGTTATTAAGAGCTTGACTTGACATTTCGAGATCCCTTTAAAGATTGAGATAACTATGTCGGTGCTCTTTAGTGGCAATGGAGCTTCTATGAGCTTCTTCCAAACTGTTTAGGTTGACCCAAGTCTTCCCTCGGTGAATCGGAGTGACATCATAGTATGAACCTGATGCACGCATGGGCCTCTTTATGTAATTGGGAAAAGTGGCGGGCTTTTAGGGAGGTCGCAAGGTATTTCGGCTCCGAGAAGTTTAGGTCTTGCCTCATCTACCTTTCTTCGGTCTCTTATGTCAACTTAATAAGCTCGATCTGATCATGTCAAGCTTTATATGGAGTGTTCCTAGGGTGTGACGACCTCGTCTTGCTTCTATAAGGTTTTATAGTAGCTCGACCTTGGAAACCTTGGTATCGTGATGAGAAATCTCGTATTTGAGCTTTGGCTCAGAGAAGAGAAAATTTTCCTTTGGTTCCGAACATTTTATCTTTTTATTTTATTTTTCATAGTTTACTGTGTGGGTTTCTTTTGTTTTAGGTTTCAACAATGAATGCTACTACCGTTGAACAATAACATCAATCGTATCAGACAAGCAACAATCGTATCAGACAAGCAACAATGGCAGATAATGAGAATAGAAATCGCATAGTCCAACAGTATCCAGTGGAACCAGTTTTCCGGGCTGAACCTATAAAGACCGTCAAAGATAGTAGCAGGTCGATTATTGACAATCATCCTTTTTGTATTGCATTGAATGAGGCGGCATGAAATTATGAGCTCAAGAGTTTCCGTTACAATTTACTTAAATTCTTTCTATGGGTTGTCGAATGAAGATTTGCTTAAATTCCTCAGAGAATTCTACATGTCAATTGAAGCTTTTCCAAAAAATAAGGTGACAAAAGACCAGTTGCACATGTGGTGTATCCCACATACTCTGAAGGAAAAGGAGAAAACATGGCTCTTGATTATGCCTCAAGCTTCACTGAGAACATGGGATGAGGTGGTAGAGAAGCTTACCGACTAATACTATTATTCCTAGAAGATCAGTGAGATCAGGTCCAAGATTACTAATTTCTTCTAGAGGGGCCAAGAAACATTCCATGAATCCTTGGAACGTTACAAGATTCTTCTTTTTTACTTTCCTCAACACGGATATCAAACTCCTCGACTTTTTTAGTAGTTTTATGATTGACTAAATGATGTCTCAACACTCCTGGTGAATAATGCCTGTGAAGGATCGATGAATGATAAGACTCCAGATGAATCGCACTTGAACTTCGAAAAACTCTCCAACAATTCTCATCATAAGAGTACTAGAAGAATGAAGGGGATTTATGAGGTAGATGCTAACACAGTGAACTTAATGCAAATGGCTCAAATGTAAAAGTCCATCGAGTTACTGGTCAACAAGGTGGGACAAGTGAGAGAGGCGCGATACATGGGATGTGAATAGCTAGGGTATGGTACTGATTGTCAAACAGGAGGCCCTGATATGGAAGAAGTACTAGCTATGAAATTTTTTAATGAAAGACCACAAAATGATTTTTTTCTCGAATACTTACAATCCAAGGTGGAGAAATCATCTGAAATTCTCTTGGACCAACAATTGGGACACCGTGAACTAGTAGGGAAACAACAACAACAACAACAACACCTATGGCCAGAGACAGTATAATGTTGGTGATCAACAGAATCCTGAATACCAACCTTCATCATTGGAGGACACATTGAATAGCCTCATGCAATTTACTCAGCAAAATCTAAAGGATAGTGATGTCAGGTTTCAGAACATAGAGGCTTCAATGAGTAAAAATGGATAGGCAAACTGGTCAGTTGACTGAAGCTGCTCAAAAGAGAGAGCAAGGAAAGTTCCCAAGTCATACTGGGCAAGCAAAGGCTATCACAGTTCTCTAGAATAGTAAGGCTCTAAATAATGATAAACCTGCTGAATTTTTATTACTTTTATCTAATGTTTCAGGTTTCTCCAAGAAGAACAATGCAAAAGGAGAAGATGAAGAGTTCAAAGTGAAAAAATTCGAGGATACATCTAAGAGTCGTAAGTCTCCAAATCCTTTTATACTCACATTTCCTTTTCCACTAAGAGTTCAGAGGAACAAGCTCAACCAATCATTCAAGAAGATCTATAACATCTTGTCAAATGACAGTGTCAGTTTGCAAACAATGGAAGTGATCCATCAGATGCCAGCATATGCAAAGTAATTAAAGGAGCTCAACTCAAGAAATAGGAAGACTGATTCTCACAAGAAGGTACTAATTCCAGATGAAGTAAGTGCCGTACTCTAAAGGAAATTGCCCCTGAATCCCAAGGATCCTGGAAGTTTCAATATCACTATCACTGTGGGAGAAACAAGAAAGGAGAGAACCACACTGGATCTATGTGCGATCATTAATTTGATGCCCTATGTCGTGTACAAGGAGTTGGGGTTGAGTGATCTTAAACCAATCAACATAGAGCTCTTAATTGCTGACAGATCGATTAAGTATCCTCATGGGATTATTGAAAATGTTTTAGTCCAAGTTGGCAAGCTTATTATACCAGTTGCTAATAGCCAAATTTAGCAACGTTCAAAGGGAAATATTCCACCCGGTTACCACCTGATAGAGATCACCAGACAAGAACCAGGCATGAAGGTTTACCTTGAAGGAAAAAGCCTTGGGTAACCTAGCTACCTCAACATGGTTATAGTAGTGAGACAAAGTCCATACACTCTCGTGGATTCCCCAGCTGGTACCTAGGCACCATGTCAACAAGATGCTACTGTTTTTATACCAGAATGAAAGGTACCCGTATAACTCCTAGAGAATTGCAAGGCTCCAGCAAGATCGACCAAGCACCTCACTACTAGAATGGTAACCCGAGGTACCTCATCATTTCCACCGATCAAGCACCACCTCACCAGGATGGTGCCTCAGGGCACCCTAACAACAGATTGATACCTCAAGGTTCCCTGCCATGTGACTGGGTCAACCGATCCCTTCTCCATTGAATAAATACTCCACCAGCAAAAATGAAACCACTACACCCCTTCATTGATTTCTCAATGAAAGATTGATAGGGGCAGGGGCAAATCAACTCAATCATCCTGCGTGGCTAAAGATGATTCTTCCATGTTGTTCCTGCTATGGCTATCCCAGCAGGCGGGGTTGGGTTGCTCTACAACCTACTTCTTTCCATGTGTATGCCATCAGAGTTGCATAGTTTAAAAAGGAAACAAAAACCTTTCCCACTAAGAAATCCTCTGCTTATCCTCCAGGGTCAACTCCATTAAACAGAGAATCCCGTTAAACGGGGGAGGAAAATCAATCTACTGATCTACAACTTATTCACTAAGGAAAAACCCTAGACTTGAGGTGTAAAAAAAGAGGGCTGAGCTTTCACCATTTAGAGTTATATCCACTTAACGATAGGTTTCGAGTTAACCATCTCCATTCATCAAAGCAAAATACTGAGCGAGTGTGATTGAGTGCGTACTGTACTAGAAATTGTATTTTGATAATAAAAAGATCATTTCTTGTTTTACTATTACCATAGTATTCATTCTTTCGCCATTCTTACACGTGTAACTAGTGCCAAAGGTACTACTTCCCGACCGCCATCCTCCGAAGTAGTGGTCCTGAGGGTGTAAACTGAAATTCCTCAACTATAGTGAATTTTCGGCTAACACTTTTTGGCGCCAAATGTGGGAAAGATTGACACCCGTTTTTCTATCACGTGTTTGAATCACTTTTGTAGAAACGGTCACGCCATGAAGTTTCAATCTTCCCAATGGCAACATGTGGTGTCAGGACGCCAATCCAAAGCCTCCACCCGAAAGGCCTAGAATAAGGGAAAGAAATCAAAACACCCAGATACTGCTCCAGTACCGGTCAATACCGCTCAAGCCCCACCCCCTCCTCCCCCCGGTAATAAGCTAGGCCTTTCATGATTAGCAGGCTACAACTTTCATGGAAAGCGACCGTTTGCGACTGGTTGTAGAGGGAATCACCCCTCAACTAGTAGGAACTAGCACCCGAGAGGGTCCCAACCAACCTAGGGCTAGGACAACCATTTTTGAACGATTGAGGCCACTGCCACTAGTGCCATCTTGTGATAGACTAGGGCCCTTGCCATCTATCCGGGATCGGTTAGGGCCTATACCTTTGAATTAGTGAAGATCGACCGACTACCTACCCTGATGTGCATTCAACTGTTGATATACCACCGAGAAAGCCTAGCCACCTAGGGCAGCCAGAAGACACCAGAAGGGAACCTCTGACCAACGCAGGGTAGCAAGAGAAGTGACCAAAAAAATCCCCCTCAAGAGGACAACTAGGGAGATATTCCTATATAATCGAAGGGATCAGGTAGTGTGAGCTCCAAGGTCGAGTCTAAAAACACAAAGAGCAAACACTTGTGAGATTAGATAGCTCAGAAGCAAAAAGAGATCAGGAGCTTAGAAAGAGCAAGCAAGTGGAGAATCGGAAGAACCCCTAAGACGAGATGAATGCTCATTTCTCTTAAAAGATCAGGAACGCAGAGCTCCCACTGAAATTTAAAATGCCAACGGATAAATTTTTTGGCACTGAAGATCCTCAAAGCCACCTAGAGAGCTACGTCAAGCAGATAGAGGTCCAGAACCTGTCCCGAGCGGTAATGAGCAGGAAGTTCCCAACCACATTACCTGATTCTGCTAAGACATGGTTCAGAACACTATCCCCTAATAGTGTAGAAAGTTTCACCAGACTTCTTTAGCGACTTCTACTCATAGTTCTAAGAAGTCAAATCACAACCCAAGGATCTTATCTACCTTTAATACGTGATCCAGGAGAGAGGGGAAACTTTCCGGTCTTACGTGGACAGGTTCCATAAAGAAGTGATCCTGATAGGGGTCTTCATTGAGAAATAAACTCTGGCCAATTTATGTAGAAATCTATGGGCGGAAAGGTTGTTCCGCTTATTCGCCAATTTCCCTCTAGAAACCTATCATGAGGCCTATGACAAGGCTCTCAAGCAGGTCAAGACAGATGGACAACTCATAGTTAAAATTGAGCACGATGACATAAGGATTGTTTAGCGTCTGAATAAAGAAGTACCCAAACCTGCTCCGATCCAGAAATCCTAGAATATACCTCCTAACAAATCTACATACCGCCCACCACCTTTCCAACCTTAGCGAGATCGATATCCGATTAGGCAAACCCCTCTTCGTGCTTCACCAGCTCCATGTGGCTCCCGTGACCAAGATAAGAGAGGTTACAACCACTACACCCCCCTAAATTCTTATCGTGAGACAATTTACCAGACCATCTAGGATAAGGGCTTACTCAGAAAGTCGGGTCCTATGAAAGCACCGGCTGATATGAAAGAAACGATACAAATACTGCGATTTCCATGAGATTGTTGGGCACAACATATCAGAGTGCTACAACTTACGTAATCAAATTGAAGCTCTGGTATGGGGGTTGCTTGGCAGAATTCCTGCAGTAGGTTAGAGATAATATCCAGACCAGGAAGGAAGTGGAAGCAGAGATCCGAGACCATCCTGAGAAGAGGAAAGGAGAGCGGAATGACCTCCTGCTACAAATCTAAGTCATACAAACTATCAGTGGAGGCCCCACCCTGGTAGAAAACTCTAACAACTCCAGAAAGATCCATATTAGGAAGATACCCCTGTTCGATGAGGGTCAGGGGATTTTCAAGGTCGATCGAGATTCCGATGGGACCTTTCAGTTTGCTCAAATAGTCTTCACTGAATCTGATGTATACAACACTATCCCGCTGTATGTTAATCCTATAGTGGTCACGGTGCAGATCGACAATTTTTTGATCCACTTCGAGTTGATCGATACAGGTAGCAGCATGGACATCCTGTTAAATGGCACCCTAGAGAAGCTCAACTTGAAACAGTGGTGCTACAAAAAGCTTTCCCACTCCCCTGTATGGCTTCACAAGGGACTCTATCATGGCAACGGGGTAAAATTTTTTACCGATAATTGTTGGGACCTCGCCTCTATAACAAAAACTCTATAACAAAACCTCATGATGAATTTTGTCATGGTTGACACCTTTCAGCCTAGAACGCTGTCTTAGGGAGGCCATTCATGTCAGCCCTTAAGGGGGTACTATCAATCTACCCCAACGTCTTGAAGTTTCCAACTGGAAACGAGGTAAGAGAGGTATGAGAAGACCAATAGGTAGCCCATAAATGTTATGCAGTCTCTACCAACCCTACAGTGTTGGCAAAGCAGTTCGCCTAGGTAGTTGTAATCTATTAACATGAATTGCCAAAAGTGGTTCCTGAGACCTCAGAGCCCAAGAGAGGCATAGTAAATGACGTCTAAGATAAAGATGAGGATGAGGATGAGGAAGAGGTAGAAGAAGTTTGAGAGTGGGCCAGTGGCCACCTTATGGATGAGCTGAAAAAGAACCAAATCAGATGTGATGACCCTTTCAAGATGGTCAAGATAGGGGCAACCTTGGAACCGGGAGTGAATGAAGGTTTGATCGATCTACTCCGAGAACTCAATGACATATTTGCCTAGAACCATGACGAGATATTAGGAATCCTAATATCCTCGGCTGCTTATCGAATGGCAGTTGACCCTACTGTCAAGCCGGTCAGACAGAGAAGGCATCACTTTAACACTGAGAAAAATGTTACGATTCAGGAGGAGGATGACAAACTAATCAAAGTAGGGTTCAATAGGGAAGCCTGATAGCCCGAATGGATCTTGAATATGGTTATGGTCACTAAAGCAAACGGGAATTGGCACATGTGTGTTGACTACACTGATCTTAACCTTGTTTGCCCTAACGAATGTTTCTCGCTACCTAAAATTAACTAATTAGTGGACTACACTGTAGGCAGCAGGCTCTTAAGCTTCATGGATGCTTTTTCAGGGTACAACCAGATCATGATGCATCCCGTAAACCAAGACAAGACCTGTTTCATCATCGGGCAGGGCCTCTCCTGCTACAAGATGATGCCATTCGTCCTCAAGAATGCAAGAGCTATATACCAACACCTGGTCAACCGAAAGTTCAATCCTGAGATTAGAAGGATGATGGAGGTGTTTATCGACAACATGATTACCAAGTCCCAGATGGTGGAAGAACACCAGGGTCACCTTTGTAGAACTTTCCAAAGTCTAAGGAAAAACCAAATTTGTTTGAACCCGGCGAAGTGCACGTTCGGATTGACTGCATGCAAGTTCCTTGGGTTCATGGTCAGTGAGAGGGGTATAAAAGCCAACCCGGACAAGATCTGAGCTATACTAGACCTAGAGTCCCCTGCCACACTTAAATAGGTTCAAGCATTGGCTGGTTGTATGGCAGCACACAATCGTTTCATTTTGCGATCGATAGATAAGTGCCTTCCTTTCTTCAAGGTTAACAAGTAGGGAAGGAATATGAAATGGGACTAGGATAGAGAGCAAGCTTTCCAATCCTTCAAGGCTTACCTTGCTAACTAGTCGTTATTGCTCAAGCTAGACCTCAAGGATGGGCTACAGATTTATTTGGCCTTGTCTGAATCAGTTACGAGCAGGGCTTTAGTCAAAGAGTGTAAAAATGGGGTCCAGCGATCTATCTACTACGTGAGCCATGCATTTACTAAGCCCGAGAAGAACTACGTCCCCCTAGAAAAGCTTGTTTTTGCCCTGATAACCTCGGTAAGAAAGCTCTACCCTTACATCCAAACGCAAACAGTAGTGATAGTGACAGACCAACCTCTCCGCTAGTTCTTGCAGAAGCCTGACGTGTTTGGACGGTTAGTCCTTTGGGCCATAGAGCACACCCAGTATGATTTGAAGTATAGAGCAAGAATGACAGTCAAGGCTTAAGCACTAGCGGACTTTGTGGCTGAGTTCTCAGCTCTCCCAAGTCTGGCTCTCCAAGAGCCCCCACAGCTCGATAGTTGGCCAATGGATTGCCTACCTTGGATCCTCTACACAGATGGAACGTCCAAAAAAGTCGGGGGAGGAGCTGGCATAGTCCTAACTGACCTAGAAAAGTCAGAGTGTTACCATTGTTTCAGGCTTAATTTCAAGGCTACCAATAATGAGGCGGAGTACGAAGCACTTCTGGCAGGGATAAGGTATCCGTAGAGCTCGGAGCCAATTATTTGAATGTCAAAAGTGATTCACAACTTATTGTTAACCAGGTCACAGGGCTTTACCAGGCTAAAGGGGACAACATGGTTTCCTATCTCAAGCAAGTTCAACAGCTCAAGAATAGGTTCAAGGGTTTCAAGATTGAGTAAATTCATCGACAACAAAATCACCGAGTAGAAGTCCTAGCAAAGATAGCTATAAATGGGGGTCAATGGATAAATGTTTTTTGAAGATAATCGGAGAGGTTGTCTCAATCCTAAGATAAATGATGGACTTAAGATCACAAGTGTTATCATTTGAGATATCAATGAGTATGATTATATAGCATAGTCTATCCTCGATAGTTTGGTTGTATTCATTTTTTAATCGATAGAGGACTTCATTTATAGATATGACCATCGTGGCTCTATTTATTAAATGAGAGTAAAATATCATCATATGATTGTTTTGAGATATTGGATATTAAATTTTAACGTTAAGTTTTCAATAGTGTCTATTGAAATATGGCTTCTGGACAAGTCAAAATATCCAAGTTCAAAATGTGGTCATATGAGTAAATATGGTAACTTGGAGAGCTATAGGCGATCTATGAGCTCTTAGTGATTACTAGTATTTTTCATGAGGATACACTTTCTCCATTAGGATTGTCTAGGGTATGAGTAATATTAACTTATTCTATCTTTATTTGAGAGTTCAATTTTAGTTCTTTAGTGGAATGAACTAAAATTAATAGATCGGACCTAAGTGAATCATTTGTTGATTGTGATTAGGTTATGTCTATTGAAGCTTAAATTTAGATAGACCACCAAGATCCCCAATTCATACAAACTTTCATGGATCATTTGATATATTCTACCGGACCAATTTATGGGTCAATCTAGAATTGTATTAAGGCATGTGGGCTTGTTTCTTTTAGTAAAATGGGTCTAGTTCACATGTGGACTTTTTATTTAAGTCCAATGGATTTAATAAAATAGGAAAAACAATATTTGACCCATATATATAGGCTTGGGCGGTAAGGGACTATTTATTAGTCTTATATATTGTTATTTATTTTATTATTTAATTAAATAGAAATTATTTATTTATTTATTTATTTAATTAAAAGTCAAAATCTTTTTCCTAGTAGGAGATGGTCTCCTAGAGTCATATTACTGATGGTAATATGATAAGTATCAAATACTATATTTGATAAGTAGATAAATAACAAGAATTTATTTATCTAGTCAAATTAGGAAATATTTGATTTCTATTAGGAAGTTTCTGATTTAGTCACAATTTAATTATATTATGTTAACCGAGAATTTGCTCAAGATGAGAAATTTCGGTTAACACCCTCGAGACCACTGCCACGTAGGCGGTGGCTAGGGTTGGTACCTTGGATACCTAACCTGATTGAATAGAGATGGATGTTTTTTAATATAAGTGCAATGGAAATGGGAATGTAATGGTTTTATTATCAACTGTGAATATCGTACAAAAAAGACTCTTAAACACTTTTAATCTCTCCGGGATACAGTGGCAACCTCGTGCCTATCGAGTAGTAGACAATGACGAAGGCCGTGTTGTGATTACAGAATTTAGGCCGGAGTCTAAAACTTTCTTCGCCTCTTGTACTTTCAATTTTCGATTCTCCTATTTCACTCTTTCCCCCTATTTTCCACTTTTTTTTTCTTTTTCGATCATGCTTGGGCATAATTATACATGACCCAAATGGTTTAAACTTGTGGATCTCCCGCCCTGATTCTCTGAATCCCTTCCCTCTTTATCGAGCAAGGTCTTTTTTTTAATCCTTGACTTTGAGTTAACAACGGATTCGAGAATATCTTTGGTGGAGACTAATTCGTTTCCTTTTTGGACTCAACCTCTTACCTTATGCGTACGCAGAGTTTTTATGTTCGTTAAAGTGTAGAAATGATCTTGTGTGTACCTATGGCATGATTCTTCATGGAGGTCGTCGAGTTAGGCGTTCATTTTTGCATAGAGCGAGGTAGACCGTTACCTTAATTCTGGTCCCAGAAGCTTTGGCCTAACCCTCCCTAGTCCTTTAAAGCTGGAGACGGCCTTGTAGGGGTAGCACATATTAGTCGAGGTTCCTCTTTCTTGTCCAGATAAGTTCAAGTTTCCCTTAGCGAATTGAAGCATAGTTATAGCGTGAATCTAATCCCCTTAAAGGCCCCCTTTTTATGTCTGGAGAGGATAACGGGCTTCTGTAGAAGTTGACGGGCTTTTGGTTAGGCAACGAGTTTATTTTGACCTCGGAAAGCCTTCATTTGGAAGAAGCTCAATTTGTTTATACCGGACTTCACCTTAAATGTTTCCTGAGGTCTATGACCTTTCCTTACTTTCACGAGGCAGTTTCGGTTCCAGGCCCCTAAAGACCGGGGTTTCAGGATAGGTGATCTCGAGAAGCCTGGATAACCGCGCATCGGGCTTTGCCCGAATTCAAGTGTTCGTGTGAGGGGCCTAACCTGGTCGTGTCGAGCTTCATTCCTGGTAGCTTTGGAGCCCGATGAACCTTCCACACTTCTGCAGGGGCAGTTCTATGGCTCGCCCTTTGGGCCCAAGGTCCACTGACTAGCGAGCTCGGGCTGTGACTCGGGTTAGGAGAGTGGAAAATTTATCTTTGGTCCCCTAGCCAAATTTTGTTATTAACAGAAGTCCCCTCTGACTTGAACACCGGTGATTGAGTTAGGGTTGGAGTAAGATTTCTTGTTTTAATTGGGAATTTTTTGCTCTTTTACCGTTATCAGTATCTCAATGAAAATCCTCACATTTAATGCACGAGTTAAGTGGCATGCACAGACCAGTACATCTTTCAAAATAATCCGGCTACGTTACGGCCATCCTCGTATTTCGAGGCGATCCTACCAAAGATTTCGTTGACGTCACTGGCTCTTCCACCTCTATTTAAACCCGGCTTCTTCATCATTTTCCTCAAGCTTTCTTTTGAATTTCAAGTTTTCAAAAAATCCCTCTCTTTGTAAACTTCTTTAGTTATACCTCTGTTCTTTCTCTCCTCAAAACCCTATTTTATCCTGTAGAAGATCAGTCATGACTCCGTTGATTCTCTCGTTGATGGCACAGAGGTTTCTAGTCTTGCCCAAGGAAAGCAAGCTTGATGAGACCTAGACGGGGATGATGTACCTCTGACCCCGTAATGTCGTCGATCGAACAGGAACGTGGCTAGCGGGACTAGGTTTTCTAGTCGACTAAATAATCCCCTGAGCTTGGTTGATAAGGATTTCGGTATGGAAAACAGGAACGGTATTACTGGAAAGAACCAAGTCACAGTTGTCGGTTCTTCTCTAGAGAGGCATTTTCCCTATGACTTCAAGGTCATTTATGACTCCACTGTTGAACCGCAGTCGATCCGTCGTATGAGGTCTAAATATGGCATCCCTGAAAGCGTCACTCTCCCAGTCCTCTATAGAGATTACAACGTCTTCAATCCTCCCAAAGGTGTGCTTTCCATCCAAGTTGAGGCCTTTGAGAATGGGTTCAGGCTCCCCCTTCATCCTACACTTCGGCGGGCTCTTAAAGTCTTACAGCTAGCTCACCTTCAGTTGACACCCTGCTTCTAGAGGCATTTGATCGGCTTTCTTTTGTTGTGGAGGGAACAATGCGAGCTAAACATGTTTACCGGAGAGCCAGGAGTTGAGGAGCTAGCATACGTCTTTCAGATTAGAAGCTTGTCCGGGGCTCCTCGAGGTCAGTTCTATGCCAAGGCAAAGAACAATCTCAATTTCATCATCCTTGACGCTTCGAGGAAAAAACCTGCTTGGAAGGAGGAGTGGATCCTAGCTGGCAAGGATTGGGGAAGCTCGATCCTCATAGGTGGGCATGAGTTCACAGTTCCCATCGCTTTCAATGATAAACCCTCGTGGGGCCGCGATTCCTTGCTTGCCGAGTTTGAGATGGTATTGAAAGCCATCCTTGCTAGGAACTATTTGAATCTGAAGTTCCTGACTGCTTATCTTTTCGATTCACGTCCGGTAAACCGCTATCTGCGAATATCCGATGCTACTCCTCGTAAGTACTTTGAACCATCATGCTTTGTGTCGTTGAATAGTTCAGTTCTGACGGCTCTACCTTTTTTCTCTCTTTTTTTTAACAGTTTTTGTTGTTGCTCCAGCTTCCTACAAAGCCCACCAAGCTCGCACTCCTCCATTTTCTACCAAATCGAATAGAGAAATCCCTCTAGCTTCCTCAAGGAAAAGGGGGGCCTTCTATTCCAGCAGAGTTTTCGTCTACTCTTGCTCCGTCCTCTTCCCAGCATAGGTCAAAGTTGTCACTCCTTTACATCTCGGGCTGCTAAGGTGTAGGGTAAAGAGGCCTCCGTTTCTCAAGCCGTGATGCAGCAACGTCAGCTCCTGCTCTAGTTACCCCTACATCTTCTTATGCTCTTGTCGCCCATGCTACAAGCTTGCCAGGCGCTTCTGCCCTTCCATCTACATTCTCAGCCTCCCAAGCTTCAAAAGACCCCGAAGCTGGTATTGAATGGGGTTTCTCCTGTTCACCCGCCAAATCAATTCGGCTCTACCTTACAAGATGAGGTCATAGGGCAATTCATTACTTTCGGCCCTAGGGGCAGTCTTTCTATAATAGCTTTAATGCCCAAAGATATTTTGATTACCAAGGGTTCTACTCTACTGGCTGAGGTAGTCATCGCTTTTTACTTTCTCATGCAATAGTTTGATTTGTCATTTCCTAACTTGAATTCTTTACATACATTCAAATTCCAAGTGGCCATGCCACCAGATGGCTTCTCTTAGCGACCGGGCAACCAGGGCTAAAGCTGAATCTGAACGGGCCATGTAATTGTTGATGCAGGCTCAAGACTTGGTACAAGATATGGCATCTAGCCAGAGGGGGATGGAAGCGGAGTTAGCTGAGCTTCGATATGACCATGAAAGGTTAAAGTAATCCTTTGATCAAGAAACCCTCCGTTCTCAACGTCGAGCCAGTCAACGGGATTCTTGGAAGGAAGATGCGAATGCAATTGACATTAAAAATAAAGGTTTGAAAGTTCAAGTTGCCAATCTTCAGGTTGAGGCGGATGCGTCCTTCGCCGAAGGATACTTCTATGCTTCCTACCAAGTTATTGAAGCTCTCCCTTCCCCTTTCGACCTATCTGTTATTGCCAACTGGATAGGGAGGAGATTATGACGAAGGTTACAGATATGTCCCATCCTGAGAGTAACGGGGCTGAAGCTGGAAAGCAAGCAGTTGTAATTGATCCTCATATTCCTCTTTCAGTCTTTCCAGTCACAAGTCTTAGAGAGACCTCTAACGAGGATTGATCAGCACAACCTAAGAGGGACCTTCTAGAAGCCCGGGGACAGACCCATAATAACCCAGATGAAACCTCTAAAGAAGGACTAGATGTTGAACAAAGCCAGGTAGAATCTTTGGTAAACCTTCTTGACGTAGCCATCCCTCATAAGATTATGACGGTGGTTAATGAGGTCTTGGAGGGGGACCCCGCTGAGCAGCAAGCAATCAGGAATCCTCTAGTGGAAGGGGTAACAGAAATAGCCAACCAAAATGAGCAACCACCGGAAGGAGGAGCATGAGGGGAGGTCCACCAGGAAGGGGGAGTAGCAGAAGGGAATCAAGAAGAAACAAGAGCTTGATACACTTTATTCACAACTTGCCTTTACATCCCAAAAGGTTGGGTGGGCACCCCGACTTTACTCATGCTTGATCATCATCATCGTCATTCTTTTTTAGCCTGGAACCAGGGGTTGGGCTCCCTGTTTGCTAACTGTATCCTTTCCTAGGGATAGGCTCTCACTTCATTAATGAAAACTGACTTTAGATCTAGTTCATGTTTTCTTCAATGAATTTGGATTTGATTGACATATTCTTGCTTCATTCCCGATCTTGAGCTAGATGTGGCATGTGAAACAACTCGACTTATTCAAACTTTGGAGAAATGTAAAATTTTGTTTAAGTGTTAAAGTAGACAACTCGCTCGTTCTCCCAACTCTCATAGGAAACTTATAGTTTGATGACTTTAGTTGGTAGTCCCCTTATATGATTATAAGCTAGTTTGTAACTGTCACAACAAGCAACCATATACACATGGAAGAATAGTAGCCAGTAATAACTGGATCATTGGAGTTAAAGAAAAAGAACTTTCCACTCATGGGGCCCTTTTAAGGAGCTGTAGCCCGATCGAGGCTGTAGGAGTGCTATCTAGCTTCATCCCAGACTTGTATTCTGGATGGAAACTAAGCTCTTACACTCAGACCCTTCTTAGGGGTGGTAGCCCGATCAAGGCATCATGAGGGCTATCTAGCTATTTTATGGTCTTGTGATCTGGATGGCAACTATGCTCTTACACTTAGAACCTTCTTGGGGTGGTAGCCCGACCATGGTATCAGGAGGGCTATCTAGTTATTTCTTGGTCATGTGATTTGGATGGCAACTATGCTTTTTACACTCAGATCCTTCTTGGTGGGGGGTGGTGCCCGACCGAGGTATCAAAAATAGTGAGAGGGCTTCCCCGGCTAATCCTTGGTCTTGAGATGATTTTGTCGGACTTACCCACGTAAATCCTAGTTTGATGTGGAGAAATTATGGTAGAATATAATTGAAGATGGAAAGAACAGACTTTACTGATAAGTAAGGTAGTACATTGTTATTGGAAATTTTATTGAATCTTAAATGGAAGTAGTCTACTCAAGAGTCCCATGTCAAAGGGTAATACTTACTCAAGTGATCTGCATTCCAGGTGTGGTCGATGGACCGGCCATCCATGTCCTAGAGCTTGTACGCCCTGTTATGGATCACTGCCTTTAGAAAATAAGGTCCTTCCCAATTAGGCCCTAGGACCCTATCTGACTTCTTCCTCATATTCAAGGTTACCTTCAGAAGAACTAGGTCCCATTCCTTGAAGTTTCGGGATTTAACTCTCCTATTAAAATACCTAGCAATCTTGCTCTGGTATATTGTCACTTTCTCAGTTGTCCGGTCTTGTTTCTCTTCCAAGAGATCTAGGCTAGCCTGGAGCTTATCCTCATTGCTTCCAAGCTTGAAATGTTGAACTTTGAAAGAGGTTAGTTTAGGCTCGATGGGAAGAACCGCTTCAACCCAAAAGGTTAAAAAATAGGGTGTTTCTCCGGTGGTCGTTCTCCATGTTGTATGGTAAGCCCAGAGAACCTTGGGAAGCTTTTCTGCCCATCTGCTTTTCTTTTATTGTAACTTCTTTTTCAGCAGTTTCTGGATAGTCTTATTGGTGGACTCCACCAGCCCGTTGGTCTGAGGATGGGCTTCTGAGGCAAATCTAAGGTCGATTCCTAAGTCGTTGCAAAAGTCTTTGAATCAACTGTTATCAAACTGCTTTCCGAGGTTAGCTATAATGATAGGTCCTAAACCTATAGACCACATTGTTTTTGATGAACCTCGTTGTATTCTCTTCCGATATCTGGCCGAGTGGTCCGGTTTCGACCCATCTTATGAAAGAGTCGATTGCCATAATAGCATGTTTGGCTTGTCCATGAGCGGTTGGAAGTGGACCAATGGTTGACCCCCCATATAGCAAAGGGGTAAGGCGAGCTGAGAGATGACAGACGCTCCGGTGGGAGGTGGCTCAAGTTGGAGGTCTTTTGGTATGGTTCACAGGATTGAACAAAGCTCTTTGCATCTTGATGGATGGTCGGCCAATAATACCCCATACGGAGTACCTAATATGCTAGAGCTTCACCACCAACGCGGTTCCCACATTCCCTAGAATGAACCACTCTTAATGCCTATTTTGCATCATCCGGGTGCAAACATCGCAGTAGGGGAAGGGACTTGCCCCTCCTGTAAAGGTATCCATCTACTAGGCAATATATGACTGAGAGCCTCTTAATTCTTCTAGCTTGGTTGGGCTCCTCAGGAATTCTTCATTCTTAAAGATAAACCACTATCAGGTCCATCCAACAAGGTTGTCAATCCAGGGTATAGGACTCTTTACCCGTTACTATGCTTGGTAGGGAGATCACTTGGAGAGGAACTCCATGTCGTAAGGCCTGACCACCATTTGCAGCTATCTTGGCTAGGACATCAGCTCGATGATTCTGCTGTCGAGCACCTGTTCAATCTTAAATCCCTTGAACTTATTCATGAGTTGGGAGATCACTTGGAGAGGAACTCCATGTCGTAAGGCCTGACCACCATTTGCAGCTATCTTGGCTAGGACATCAGCTCGATGATTCTGCTGTCGAGCACCTGTTCAATCTTAAATCCCTTGAACTTATTCATGAGTTGTTGACCTAGCTTCAAATAGGCAATCATGTTATCTCCTTTGGCTTGATAGTCCCCCGAAACCTGATTGACCATGAGTAATGAATCACTCTTGACTTGAAGGTAATTAACCCTGAGCTCGGCGACAACCTTCATCCCAGCTAGGAGGGCTTCATACTTTGCTTCATTGTTAGTGGTCTTAAATTTGAATTTGAAGCAATGGAAACTCCGACCCTCTAGGCCTATCAGAATTTTACCCTCTCCTACCCCGGCTTGCCTATACGCTTTATCAGTATGGAGGATCCATGACTTCCAGCCTATTGGCCAGCAGTAGAACACTGGAATCCTTTCAGGAGTTGTATTTGTCACTAGGGGGTCGCTTGTCCTAAGGGCACTGAGAGCTCTGCCATAAAGTACGCCAAAGCCTGGGCTTTGATTGCAATCTTGGGCTTGTATCTTAAATCAAACTGGTTGAGTTCCAGGGCCCATAAAACCAGCCTTCCGGACACGTCTGACCTTTGTAGGAATTGACGGAGAGGTTGGTCTGTTACTACTGCTATTGAGTAAGCTTGAAAGTAGGGACGGAGCTTCCTGGCCGAGGTTACCAGGGCATAGGCGAGCTTCTCCAACAGGGTATAATTCTTTTCTGGCTTGGTAAGGGCATGACTTACGTAGTATATAGGTCGTTGGACCCTATCTCCACACTCTTTGGCCAAGGCCCCACTCACTGCAGTTTCTGAAACGGCTAAGTATATATGCAGCTCTTCTCCCAGACTTAGCTTAACCAGTAATGAAGGGCTTGAAAAATACTTATTCAGAGCTTGGAAAGCTTGCTCACTCTCCTGGTCCCATTTCATGTTCCTTTCCTACTTGATCGCTTTAAAGAAAGGGAAACATTTATCGGTGGATCGAGAAATGAACCTGTTGAGCGCTGCTATCTGCCCGGTCAAGACTTGAACCTATTTGAGTGATGTGGGGGATTCTAGATCCAGGATGGCCTGGATCTTTTCTTGGTTAGCCTCTATTTTTCTCTCATGGACCATGAAACTCAGAATATTTCCTGCAGTTACCTCGAAGGCACATTTGAAGGAATTCAATCTTATCTGGTTTTCCCTTTGGATCTTGAAGGTTCTGCGAAGATCGTCTTGATGTCCTTCTATGGTCGGTGACTTGGTAATCATGTAGTCAATATACACTTCCATTGACCTTCCAATCTCGGGCTTGAATAGTCGGTTGACCAACCGTTGATATGTAGCTCCCGTATTCTTAAGCCCCAAATGGCATCACCTTATAACAGTACAAACCTTACCGGGTGACAAAATTGGTCTTGTCTTGGTCAGCGGTGTGCATCATAATCTGGTTGTAACCCGAGAATGCCTCCATAAAGCTTAGGAGCTTGTTTTCGAAAGTGGAGTCAACCAACTTATAAATCTTTGGTAGAGGGAAACTGTCTTTTGGACACTCCCGGTTGAGGTCGGTGTAGTCAACACACATCCGCCACTTCCCGTTTGCCTTCATGACCATGACCACGTTGGCAATCCATTCGGGGTAGCACGTCTCTCGATGAAGCATGCTCTGATCAACTTGTCCACTTTTTCCTGAATCGTGACATTTCTTTCGGTGTTAAAGTGACGCCTTTTTTGTTTCAGGCTTAAGGGTTGGATTTACTGCCAAACGGTGAGTGACCAATGATATCGGAATCCCGAGCATCTCATCGTGACTCCAAGAGAGTTAAATTCTTTGAGGAGCCCAATCAGACCCTCCTTCACTCTCGGATCGAGGGAGGCTTCGAACTTGACGACCTTCGAGGGGTCGTTCCCCTGGATGGATATCTCTTCTAGCTCATCCACTGAATGCTCGCTAGCCCATTCCCTGTTCTGTGTCTCTTCGTCTGGAGTTTTGGGATTATCTTCTGGGTGATTTACAAACTCTACATCCTTCAGGGTCATCCCTGGGGTTACCCCTTCCTAAAGTTTCACTAGAGTTATCGGGCTGGCAGATACTGTATAGCACTTCCTAGCTACTTGCAAGTCACCACGTATTTCCCCCACCTTGTCTCCTACTGGAAACTTTAGGACGTTGTGGTAAATAGATAAGACCCCTTTCAAGGATGACGGGAAAGGTATTCCTAATATCGCATTGTAGGCCGATATGGTATCTACTACCACGAAGTTTGTCATGATATTTTGCTGGAGGGGGGCTATTCCTGTGATTACTAGAAGGATCTTTGACCCCACAGGAATGATCGAGTCCTTAGTGAATCCATACAGCGGGGTAGTGCAACTATTGCAACACCATTGTTTTAGATTTAGCTTTTCCTACGTATCTTTGAAGAGGATGTCAACGCTACTTCTTGTGTCAACAAGCACGGGATGGACCATGCAGTTGGTAATTTGTACCGTGACCACCATGGGATAGTCATGAGGCTACACGGTGTTGTAGACATCGATTTCGGTAAAGATAATCTGTACAGACTTAGAGGGGTCAGTTGGGCTCTGGTCAACCCTGAAGATACCTCAGCCTTCATCTACACGAGGGACTTTCCTTGTATAGTTTTTCCTGGAATTATTAGCGGTGCCAGCCAATATAGGACCTCTGTTGAGGGTATGAATCACCTGGATTTGTTGCATTAGATCTGTTTGCTCCCCTTTTCTCTTCTTGGCGTGCTCGCGGATCTCTGGTTATAACTCCCTCCCAGTCTAAATGTTGTCCCTAACTTGCTACAAGAACTCAATCAAGCATCCTCCCCTTATCGAAGCCTCGATTTTGTTATATAGGTTATAACACTTTGACGTGTTGTGACCCACGCTTTCATTAAAGTCACTGTACTTATACCGGTTCCTCCTATCGATGGGGGCTTTCATGGGTGTAAACTTCTATAGTAGCCCTTTATCCCGGATAGCGAGGTAAATCGTTTCACAGGATGCATTTAGGGGGGTGTAGTTATCGTATTCTCTCTCATCTCGGGTTAAAGGGGTTACTGTCCAAGGAGAAGGAGAAGCTCACGGAGGGGTTCGCCTTGATGGGTTCATCGTGAGAGGAGTGAGAGCCCGCTCCACACCTGACTCATGAGAGGCTGGCTTAAGGTGTTTGGATTTCTTTCCCTTTTCTGCCCATTTTAGGTTGAAGGGGCAGACAGATGTTCCGCGGTTTTGGGTTGTCCTTGTAAGGAACGAAGCCTCATGGTTACTACAAAACAACAAACTTGTAAGTGTATAGATTACGGTGTGGGTTATTCCCACAGACGACGCCTGAAAGTGTTAACGAGAATTTGCTCAAGATGAGAAATTTTGGTTAACACCCTCGAGACCACTACCACGTAGGCAGTGGCCTGGGTTGGTACCTTGGATACCTAACCTGATTGAATATAGATAGATGTACGAATATAAGTGCAATAGAAATGGGAATGTAATGGGTTTATTATCAACTGTGAATATCATACAAAAAAAATCTTAAACACTTTTAATCTCTCCGGAATACAGTATGGTGGCAACCTCGCGCCTGTCGAATAGTAGACAATGGCGGTGGCTGTGTTCTGATTACAGAATTTAGGCCGAAGTCTAAAAATATCTTCACCTCTTGTACTTTCAATTGTCGATTCTTCTATGTCACTCTTTCCCCCTCTTTTCCTCCTTTTTTTCTTTTTCGATCATGATTAGGCATAATTATACATGGCCTGAATGGTTTAAACTTCTGGATCTCCCACCATGATTCTCTGAATCCCTTCCCTCCTTATCGGGTAGGATCTTTTATTTGAAAATCATTGACTTTGAGTTAACAACAGATTCAAGAATATCTTTGGTGGAGACTAATTTGTTTCTTTTTTGGACTCAGCCTCTTACCTTACGCGTACGCAGAGTTTTAATGTTCGTTGGAGTGTAGATATAATCTTGTGTGTACCCATAACATGATTCTTCATAGAGGTCATCGAGTTAGGCATTCATTTTTTTTATAGAGCAAGGTAGACCCTTACCTTAGTTCTGGTCCCAGAAGCTTTGGCCTAACCCTCTCTAGTCATTTAAAGCTGGAGACAGCCTTGTAGAGGGTAGCACAGATTAGGCGAGCTTCTTATTTCTTGTCCAGATAGGTTCAAGTTTCCCTTAGCGAATTAGAGCATAACTATAGCGTGAATCTGATCCACTTAAAGGCCCCCTTTTTGTGTCTGGAGAGGATAGCGGGCTTCTGTAGAGGTTGGCGGGCTTTTGGTTAGGCTACGAGTTAATTTTGACATCAGGAAGCCTTGATTTGGAAGGAGCTCAATTTGTTTGTGTCAGGCTTTAACTCAAATGTTTTCTAAGCTCAACGACGTTTCTTTACTTTCACAATGCAGTTCCGGGGCCAGGCCCCTAGAAACTGGGGTTCCAGGATAAGTCATCTCGAGAAGCCCAGATAACCGCGCTTCAGGCGTTGCCTGAATTCCATTGTTCACATGAGAGGCACAACCTTGTTGTGTCGAGCTTCATTCCTAGTAGCTCTGGAGCCCGATGACCCTTCTTCACTTTTATGGGGCAGTTCTATGGCTCGCCCTTTGGGCCCAGGGTCCACTGACTGGCAAGCTCAGGCTTTGACTCGGTTTAAGAGAGTGGAAAATTTCTCTTTGGTCCTTTAGCCAAATTTTGCTATTAACATATTCAATAATTGGTTATTGAATAAATACATTATTTGAGTTGGATTAGGAGTCTTGGTGTAGAAAAGAATTCTTCTTTGAAATGGATTCTTTGTCACCAAGTAAATCCTCCTAAGGAAAGGATTCTTGCCCACCAAGTAAATCCTTCTTAGGAGAGGATTTGTTGTCCTAAATTAAAAGGATGAAGAATTCGGCCAACCTAATTTTCAGAGAAATAAATTTCGGCCACTTCCTTTTCTTAGAGAGAAATTTGGCCAAAACATAAACTATGGGAGAGAAATTTCGGCCAACAGAGAATTTTGAGTGTAGAGAATCTGGTTCTTGATCTAGATAAATTCTCCAACTCTAAAAATAGGTGTGTGAAATTCGGCAAAGAAGAAATGGAAGAAAGAATGTTTTGTTTTCAATAGTGCACTAGTAGTCTTTACATTAAAAAGGTTTTGTGTACAACATCAGATCAAGGTTCACATGAGTTTCAATCAAATTGATTGATAATTCACAAGTGAAAAAGATTGATTGATAATTCGCGAGTTTCTTCTTGCAGGATTACTATGACTAACAAAAGAAAAAGATTTTGTTTGTATCCATCCTCAGGTATACAATTTAAAGAAAGAGAGCCCACACTCCTAGGTGATTCAAGTTCGTGATTGGATTGAAAGATCTTGCAGATTAAATTCGACGTTTGTTCAATCGTCTTGAGAAAAAGGAACGATACTTTTATTATACATTAATTAATCAAGGGCCAAAGTTCTTTCCTTTAAAGGGAAATTTTTTAAATATATCAAACTCTCATTCTACGCTTCCGCCACGTTTTGAACCAATTTTTCCCTACAACTTTTGCTTACCAAGTACTTCGCATGGGATATTACTGACCAACTATTCACCAAGATACGAAGATGTTTGTACAGTCCTGTGAACTGTGCAAGAGGACCTCAAACTTGAGCGACCATCCTCCAGAACGACTATCTTCAATCATGTCACCTTACCCTTTCGCCATTTAGGGGGTCGATCTGATCGATCCACTTCCCACCGTTCATGGACAGGCTAAGCACGTCACCGTTTCTATTGACTATTTTACCAAGTGGATCGAAGTAGAACCTCTCTCTCAGATCTTGGAGGAAAATACAACCAAGTTCACCAAGACCAATGAGGTTTGTAGGTTTGGTACTCCACTTGTCATAATCATCGACCTCGGAAAACAGCTCGACATTGCCTGATTCAGAGATTTCTGTGAAGGTTTAGGAATTGATCTATGGTTTGTTCAGGAGCTCACCCTCAAACCAACGACCTAGCGGAGGCCACCAACAAAACAATCAAGAATCTTCTGAAGAAAAAACTTCAGTAGAAAAATGGCAAATGGGCAGAAGAGCTTCCCCAAGGTCTTATGGGCATATTGGACCACGAAGAGGACAACCACTAGAGAAACACCCTACTCGTTGGCTTTCAGGGTTGAAGCAGTCCTTCCCATTGAGCACAAATTGACCTGGTTCCAGGTACAGCACTTTGAACCAGAGAGCAATGAGATTAAGCTCCGAGCTAAGATGGACCTCTTAGAAGTAAATCAAGATCGAGTAGCCGAGAAAGTAAAAGTTTACCAGATCAAGATCATAAGGTATTTCAATAGAAGAGCGAAGGTCAAGAGCTTCAAAGAAGGAGACAAAGTACTCAGAAATGTGACCTATAATACCAAGGTAATGTCAGACGGGGTCCTGGGACCCAACTGGAAAGGACCATGCTTGGTAAACGTAGTGGTCCACAGTGGGACTTACAAGCTGAAAGATATGGATGGTCGACCCATCGACCATACTTGGAATGCTGGTCACTAGAATAAGTTCTACCCTTAGGCAAGGGACTACTTAGTAGACTATCTCTATTTTGGAATCAATAACAGTAATTCTTTAAAATAGTTATGTACCCCATTTGATCATCAATAAAGTCTTCTACTAAGTTTTCCCTATCTATGATTGAATTGAACATTCTCCATAAGTAAATTTTCCATAATCGCCATGAACTAAGAAAAGCTAGATAGCTTCCTAGATGCTTTGGCCGGGCACCATCCCCCGCCAAGAGGGATCTAGGTGTAAGAGCATAGATGACAATTGGATCACGAGACTAGGGACTGGTCAGGGATGACCTCCCACTACCTTTGATGTCTTGGCTGGGTACCACCCCCCACTAAGAAGGGGAATAGTTACCCGCTGGATCTTGATTATTGCAAGTAATACCTCCTTCCTACAAGGGATAATGGTATTCAAAGTAGATCGACAACATGAAGCCAGAGATGGTGAGAGACTGGTCGGGGACACCTCTCACCGTCTCTGAATCCTAAGTAGAGTACCGTTCCCCGCCAAGAAGGGTCTGGTCAACGAGGCATAGCTGCCCACCAGATCTCGACACCAAGGAATGGTTGTTTAAAACCCATTCGCCATCTCTGATGCCTTGGTTAGGATACCCTCCACCCCCCCCCCCCCCACCACCCCCACCCACACCCCCACCCCAAAGGAAGGATCTTAGTCTAAGTGCATAGTGGCCCACTAGATCGAAATCGCTATAGAACAGTACCTCCCTAGTATAGGGACCAAAGGTATCTAGATCAATTTGACCAAGGTATTTTTCCAAAATGCCAGGATTCAAAAAAATAGGGATACCTGGCACCTAGATTCTCCCAAAGAGGGAAATCATTGTGGTAAGCGGCCCTAGGAGAGGCACCTTGATTAGAGTACCTTGGTAACCTGGTACCTTTAATTTGTCTACTAATACCTAACTTTTCACCAGTTTTTTCGAGTTGCTTTGTATTAAAAGGGGAAAATTACACTAGACGCACACTGGGAATTGGATGGAAATCCATGAGAACCCAGGTCGAGGTATTGTCAAAGTAGCAAGATCTCATACTAGGTACTTGAAAGCAAGGACTCCTACAAAGTGTTAGGATTTGGTGCTCACCCTACCTGTCAAGTCATATCTACCACGTTCCAGAGCCTCACTACTAGGTTTGATTAAATGGGAAGCGTGTTAGGGACTACGACAGGCTCAAAGTTAGGAATGAAGGGGGGCTAACACTCAATCTATGCTTAGCAGAATTTACAATTTTCTTGTATTATCGGGATTAGACATAAGTCAGGTATGTTCAAAGTCAATCAAGTTGGAGACCAGTTAGAAGCAGATAAAGGATAGGAAAATGTTACTCATAGAATCAAGGAGCTAATGCCCTATTTCGAGCTACATCAAATCTATCAGGAAGCCCATCCCCTGGTTTCGGGCTATTAAATGAAAATAATAACAACAATAATTCAAGGATGAGTGAATAATCTTGGTTCATGATAAAATAGGGTGCCTACCCTCTTTTCAGGCAACAGAAATAAAACCAAAATCAAAGTCATACGATAGCCTCCTCCTAGTAATCCCTTTCGGCTGCTCCTCCCTCTGGTTCTTCTGTCCCGCAACCTGTTCTTCAATCAATACCCGATCAACCTCAGCTAGGATTGTAGGAGGGACTATCTCGATCTAGGAAGCTAGATTCACCACTGCCTTAATCTACTCATCTGCTGGTTTTGCCCCAGTCCTAGCTTCCTACAAGGTTTGATCTGTTTGATTTTCCACTCTCTCATTGAAGGCAGGCTGGTCTTCCACCATCTATTGAACAGCAGGCAACACTACTTCTATCACCCCTGGAGCAGTCAAGACCTCTGCGACCCTAAACTGTAGCTTTTCATCGACAGCACCTTCATCAGTACCAACAGTCTTAGAGGGCCTTGCCCCATCACCAGCCAGGGGGACAACTTTTTTGCCCTCTCCAAGATCTTCTCTTTGTTCTAGTCTGCGATGGTGGACAGGTCAAAAGGAGGAGGTAGTGCTTGTGCAGCCTGGTAGGCAGTATAGAATTACCCATCACCAAATGAAGAGTCGACCTTAGCCTCTTAGTTGGTTATTTGAGCACGCAAGGCCTTGTTCTCCTCTGTCTGCTCCCTGGATCTTTTCCTCCAGGAGTTCCTCTCCGTAGTCTGCCATTCTAACTTAAGGGGCTTAGTGTCAAGAGCACGTTTCACTCTCTCCTGGTCGTAGTGTGTAACTAGTGCCGAATGTACTGCTCCTCAACCGTTATCTTCTAAGGTAGCGGACCTGAGTGTGTTAACTGAAATTCCTCATCTGGAGTGAATTTTTTGCTAACACTAGTAGATTTTATCATATTGGATATGGAAGAAGAAAGCACTAGGGAGACTGACTTACATATTTTGCTCAGAAGACCATTTATGTCAACAGTAAAGGCTATCATAGATATGAATAATGGCTAGGTTCCCTTGACAGTGATTGATTAGATAGTTGATGTTGATGTTTTTGAATATAAGAGACATCCTATAAGGGCTCTTGATTGTTTCAATGTGGAAGTAGTAGATTTAGGAGTTTGTTCAGAAATTCAACATATCAAAAGAAACAAGATCTCACCCATCTAAAATTATTGCTCAAGCTATGAGAACCTGATTGAGCAACTAAAAGAAGAAAAGAAGATGGTTATCTCTCTCAATTTCGACTTGACAACAAAGATTATTGAGCAAATGGAAGAAAAAGAGTCTTTCTTGGGAAAGTCTGTAGAATTTTCCCAAGAAACGGAAAAGCTCAAGGATGAGTTGCTCAACAGATAAAGCTAATGAAGGTGGAGATCAAGCAAAGGGAAAAAGCATTAGAGATCACAAATATTAAGGAGCTTAAACATATTGTGAGGCTTGCAAAGGCAGAGCAAGAGATCAAATCATTGGCAGAGAATGTGAAGAAGAAATTGCCGGAAGTCAAGATCAAAGTGAATAATGATGAATCGAGTGATTCCATCATCCAAAAGGTCTATCCAATTCTAAAAAGAAAAAGAAGAAACTGAAGGAAGCAAGTTCTACCATTGAACAACAGCTAACACGGAGGTAACTTTCAAAGATTTGTTCCAATTTACCATTTTTGTAATAGGAAAAGGTCACATTTGACCAAGATGCTACGAGTATATCCAACAATGCAAACAAGGGAGAATGAATCAACAAAATGTGAAAAAAGTATGGATCCGAAAAGATGAACTCAAAAAAGTTGAGAGTGGTGGAACTGTTGGGTTAAAGAAAATTAGTGAAGAATATATGGTTATTACTTCACCATCATAGCCGTATTACTCTCATCCGTCTCACCTAGACGTTAAATGAAGCACTTGGTGGGAGACAACCTACCTAGGTTTAATTCTTTTATTTTTTTAATTTTTTTATCATTTTAATTTTGAGTCATAATTAGTGTGAGTCTCATGTACCCTTTTAGCTATAATGGAACATTGTCATATTATTATTTTTGAACTTTATTGAACGATAATGTTAAAATTCAGGTTTGGGGGTATCTTGAAGTTTTCAATGATAAGAAAAGATGCTTTTAATGTGTGCATATCTGAGCTGTGCAGATCAGGTTTGGAGACAAATTCTATCAGCCACCACCGGGTGGACCGCTCCATAAACCATCTACACATACCACGGCCTCCATAGCATCTCATCCTTTATTGTTCACCGCAACGTGTACCGCCCCTCAGTCACATGGTTTGCACCTCGGACCTCCAAACAGAGATTAGCTAGAGCTTTACACTGGACATACTAATCTTTCAGTAATGTGTTCGTATCGTGGTGCCCGTTACATTGATATTCTAGAAATCATCGTTGGCTAGACCGCTCCCAAGTCCAGCTGTCCGCACTGCTCTCTATGTAGCGTGTCACCACTAGACAACACTGCTAGACGTACCGCTTGATGGACAATGTCGTAGCCGTGATCCAAATCATGATCTTTTAAGTGAAACGTTATGTTTTACTAGCTTAGGTAAGTAAAAATAGGCTTCACCGCTACATAGACCACGGCCCAGGTAAGTTACCCAGGCCGCGGTAGGGAACAATTTTGCACTCCTGTATAAGTGTGCAACTTTCTTTTCTTTTCTCCTCATTCTTTTGTTGCGCACGACCAAATTCTTCTTCTTCCTATATAATTTTAACTTTTCTCTCATTTTTGATTTTCTTCCTTACTTCTCCATTCCTTTTCATCAAAGGTCAAATATGGCAAAGACTAATTTGGGAAAAAGACCTCGAATAGACAACACTTCTTAAGGAAAGGGACTGCTCTCCCACGTCTTGCCCAAAAATAAAGATTTTTGAGACCAAGTCTCCAAGTTTCAGAGTGGCCTTGGATTATAAAGAAGGGCATTGATGTGCCGAGATTGATTGATACACCTATGTCTGAGGTGAAGGCTACACGCTAGTGGGTTGGGTATGTTTAATGGCCTTCAAAGTCCAACAAGATTAAAATGGTAGAATTCTATACAAGTATGATACCAGAGAGATTTCTTAGTGGAGGACCGGTTTTGGTTCAAGGCGTTGAAGTTCACATCTCACCGAATGCTATCAATTAATATTTTCCGGCCCCAGATGTGTATATCAATACCAACAGTAGGATAAGTGATTGAGAAGGTTGATCAGTTCCAGGGGAGGATGGTTGTTATGCTTCGTTTGGATGGATGTGTGGAAGGGAACCAACTGGTCCGTTTATATTAGAGGGATTTGAGAGTTGATTTTGCATTCTAGAATATTGTTTTCATCTTATTCATTGAGGCCTACACAGCATCGGATTGAGCTATTTAATGAGTTTGCCCCGGCTATTGCATCATATAGAGATTGGCCAACCAATTGATATTGGTTATGTGATCTTCCGAGCGATTTATAATAGTGGTAGTGAGGAGGCATCTTCGATGGTATTTCCACGCTTGATCACTGTTTTTTGTCGAGAGACAGGTACTACAATGGATGCCAGATTGGAGAAGCATGCACTGGGTATGATAGCATTGATGCATTGGAACAAATTGTTAGACTCTCGAGGCTTACCTACTATAGGACAATATAGAGAGTGGAGACGTCGCTGTGTGGCACGAGACATTCATCCAACTCAGATAATGGAGAAACAGTTACAAATTAAGGAAGCAACACCGATTCCTGATGCTCAGCTAGATGCTACGTAGCCAAATACCGCTTAGCCATGAGTTGTATCATTTGATTCTATTTTACAGGTAATGTAGGACCATATGGATCGGCGCTTTAGATAGATGGAAGGAAGATTGAACAGACATTTTGATGATTTTCACACGATTATTGATGAGTTACTGACAGAACCCACCCAGACTCATCTCTCTTGAGTACGAGGGAGGCCCTCTGGGCTGCCCCGACTCCTCTCTTGAGTACAAGGGAAACCCTATGGGCTCTACATTCTCTAGCATAATAACAGGACTTTCTGCTGAAATCTCCATATAAGAAATACTTGTTTGAATCAAATAAAATGTGAGGAGAATACTGGAGAGTACAAAATGTACATATTTATAATTTGTTTACATATATTTTCGTCCGTTACAAAAAGTCTATCACAAATGACAGTTCGGACCAAAAACCAACAACTTTAAAAACTAAATAACTAGTCATCCCGAATGGAAAATGAAACAGGCCGAGTAAGAAACCGAGTAGGCCGAGTAGACCGAATAGGCCATGGGGGCCGAGTAGGTCAAGTGGCCGAGTAGGCCGAACAGACCGAGTAGAAATCCGACCACGTTCTGACCATGCCTACCGTCCCGACCATGCCTACCTCTTATTTCTAAATATGTACATGAAAATTTAAAATGCATGATTTTTATGCTTCTTGATGTCATCGAGTGGCCCACCTCAAAACTTTCGAGTCCGTACAACCGAGCAGCTACCTGGATAAATTTTTAAGAGTGAAAAGATGAGCGCTAACGTCCAGTGAGTGAATGAAAACTTTTAAAAACACTTTTCTAAACCACTTTACAATAAGCATTCAGCAATACATGGTATAAGATAATATATCTACTTTCGAGCTGAATAAACTGAATGCTTCTCTTTGCTGAATAAGAATAAATGCTTTATAAAATCTTAATCTTTATAAAATCTTAATCTTCACCAAATTCGTACCGGGGATATCCTCCAAACCTAAGTTGAACTACTTTGGACAAACGCCGAGTCATGAATAACTTCTGGTCATACCCGAACAGAGCGACTCGATTACTCTTTCTCTGGTCATGCTCGGACAGAGCGAATCTTTGGTTATACAAGTGCAGAGCGACTCTATTACTCTTTCTCTGGTCATGCACATGCAAAGCGACTCATGACATACACGTGTAGAACGGCCCCAAAAGCGAACCATAATCATAACTGGAGAAGGGTACATGGTGCTTTTATAGAAATCATAATCTCTTCTTGATAATTCATAAAAATAATATACTGTTTCTAAATGCTAATATAAGCATAAATATATATTTTTGGTTCTCTGTATACTCACCATCAATCATAAAAAGCAATAAAAAACTTAAAATGATTTGCAGCAATTAAAGCATAAAACTGTAAACTAGAGTTAAAACAAAACTGAAACTTAATTCACTCACAACTTAGTCGTCAAGCTTATCTTAGACTGAGTATGCTAGGTTCTCTTCATCTTCTTTCCCTATCAATCACAAAATCCACTTAGAAACTGGATTTCAAAGAAGAACTGAAATCTGAAATTACGAGAGCTTCACTGACTTTTCTCTTTTCTTCTCTTTCCTTTCTTCCGCTTGATTCTACTGCTTTCTAGCTCTCACAACATTTATCCTCATATATATGTACTTATGAAAGGACACAGCTGAAGTTGTGAGCTAATTAACCAAGCTCACAGCTGCCTGTCAGCCATGTAGTTCACTTGGCTTACTCACCTGATGCCTTTTCTGCTTCACGCTTATCCCATTTTTTTTTTTCAAATTGGGCCTTTCAATTGGGCCTGAAAAACTGGGTGTTACAATTCACCCCTCCATATAAAAATTTCGTCCTCGAAATTTACTTACTTAGCCGAAACAGATGGGGATACTGAGTCCGCATCTGATCTTCATGTTCCCAAGTCACCCCTTCCACTGCATGATTTCTCCATAACACTTTTACAAGAGGAATGACCTTTGTACGTAATACTTGTTCCCTTCTATCTAGAATCTCAATAGGTTCCTCTTCATAAGTTAAATCTTCTCTTAACTTCACTGGTTGCTTGGTTAAAACATGCGTAGGGTCGACTATATATTTTCGAAGCATAGAAACATGAAATACATCATGAATTCTTGAAAATTCTGAAGGCAACGCTAAACGGTATGCCACTACTCCTACTCGGGCAATGATCTCATACGGACCAATGTATCGTGGACTTAACTTACCACGTCTTCTAAATCGAAGTATACCTTTCCAAAGCGAAATTTGTAGGAATACATAGTCACCTACTTTAAATTCAAGTTCCCTTCTCCGCTTATCTGTATAGCTTTTCTACCTATCTTAAGCAACCTTTAATCTGTCTCTGATTATTCTGATCTTTTCTGTTGTGACTTGAACAAGCTCTGGACCTATCAACTTTCTCTCGCCTACTTCATCCCAACACACCGGTGTTCTGCATTTTCTTCCCTACAGAGCTTCATAAGGTGCCATTTCGATGCTAGCCTGATAACTGTTATTCTAGGCAAATTCTATCAAAGGTATATGTACATCCCAACTACCTTTGAAATCCATTACACAAGCCCGAAGCATATCCTCTAATGTCTGAATAGTACGTTCCGATTGACCATTAGTCTGCGGGTGAAAAGCAGTACTAAAATGCAATCTAGTTCCCAAAGCTTCTTGTAAAGTAGGCCAAAATCTAGATGTAAACCGAGGATCTCTATCTGACACTATGGATACTGGTGCGCCATGAAGACGAACTATTTCATCCAAATAAATTTTGGCTAATCTGTCAAGAGAGTAAGTAATTCCGATTGGCAGAAAGTGTGCAGACTTTGTGAGTCGGTCAACGATCACCCATATACTGTCGTGACCACTTTGACTACGAGGGAGTCCTACCACAAAATCCATGGTAACATGTTCCCATTTCCATTAGGGAATAGGAAGTGGTTATGATAGTCATGTTGGTTTCTGATGTTCTGCTTTGACTTGCTGACAAATCAAACATTTAGAGACGAATTCTGCTATCTCTCTTTTCATACCTTGCCACCAGTAATGCTCTTTTAAAGTACGATATAGCTTAGTACTTCCTGATGCATTGCATAAGCTGAAGAGTGAGCTTCCTCTAAAATTTCATTCTTGAGTTCCCTAATGTTTGGTACACACAGTCGGTTACCGAGAACCAATGTACTATCACTTTTCACTACAAAATCAGCTCGTAAACTTTTCTGTACTTCTTCCTTTAATTTAACTAAATAAGAATCTTGAGTTTACAATTCCCGTATACGATCAATCAAAATAGGTCTAACCTGAAAGGTAGCCAGTAATGCTCCACAATCTCGTGCTTCCAGCTTAACTCTCAACATTCTTAATTCAGCTAATAATGGAAGCTGAAGATGATTTACCTTCCAATTCATCCTCAAATGAGCCATAGAACTTGAAGACTTTCTATTGAGTGCATCTGCCACCACATTTACCTTACCAGGATGATATTCAATCGTACAGTCATAATCTTTAATCAACTCAATCCATCTTCTTTGTCTCAGATTCAGTTCTCTCTGAGTGAAAAGATACTGTAAGCTTTTATGATCTGTATAAATCTGACAAGTGACCCCATATAAATAATGCCTCCAAATTTTTAATGCAAACACCACTGCAGCAAGCTCTAGATCATGGGTTGGGTAATTCTGTTCATGCTTCTTTAATTGTCTTGATGCATAAGCTATCACTTTCCCATGTTGCATCAAAACGCAACCCAAACCATGTTTAGATGCATCACTGTAAACCATATATCCATCACTTCCGGTTGGAAGAGCAAGTATTGGAGCAGAAGTCAATCTCTCCTTGAGTTCTTAAAAACTCTTTTCACAAGCTTCTGACCACTCACACTTCACATCCTTTTGAGTCAATCTTGTTAATGGTGAAGCTATTTTAGAAAATCCATCTACAAATCTTCGATAGTAACTTGCTAAACCCAAGAAACTTCTAATTTCTATCACACTAACTGGTCATTCCCAATTCCCTATAGCTTCAACCTTTTGAGGATCAACATAAATACCATCACCAGAATCACATGGCCTAAAAATGTAACTCTATCTAGCCAGAATTGACACTTACTAAATTTGGCATAAAGTTGATTCTCTCTCAAGACTTGTAGAATAATCTATAAATGTCCTGCATGCTCCATCTCATCTTTAGAATAGATCAAAGTGTCATCAATGAACACGATAACAAATTTGTCTAGATAAGGATGAAATACCCTATTCATCAAATCCATAAAAACTGCTGGAGCATTTGTTAATCCAAAAGGCATAACTAGAAACTCAAAATGCCCATAACTAGTTCTGAAAGCGGTCTTTGGTAGATCACAATTTCTAATCCTCAATTGGTGATAACCTATTCGCAAATCTATTTTGGAGAATACCTTTGCTCCCTGAAGTTGATCGAATAAGTCATCAATACGTGGAAGTGGGTATCTATTACGCACTGTTGCTTTATTCAATTGCCGGTAATCGATGCATAAACGAAATGTTCCATCTTTCTTCTTAACAAATAGAACTGGCGCTCCCCATGGTGACACACTAGGTTTAATAAAATTCTTGTTCACCAATTCTTCTAATTGAATCTTTAACTCTTTCATTTCTGTTGGAGCCATTCTATAAGGTGGAATAGAAATCGGAGTTGTGCCTGGGACCAAATCTATCACAAACTCAATATCTCTATCTGGTGGTAATCCATGAAGATCTTTAGGAAATACATCTGGAAATTTCCTTACCACCGATATATCTTCTAGTTTTACCTCACTATCCCGAGTATCAATTACATAAGTCAGATAAGCTGAACATTGTTTCCTGAGCAACCGTCTAATAGTAATAGCAGATATAACACAAGAAGGAAGAATCCGACGTTCACCACAGAAAATAACATCCGATTCTCCTTGAAGTGTAAATTTTACCTCTTTTCAAAAACAATCTACAGTAGCATGGTGTATAGCTAGCCAATCCATTCCCAAGATAACATCAAAATCATGTATATCAAGCGGAATTAAATCAATATGTAGCTCATGTTTACCGACTATAACCTTACTGTTTCTATATATATTCTCAGCCAATAAAGATTCACCAGTAGGTGTAGCCACTACCATACTAGAATCTAATGGTCTTAATTCTACATCCGCATACACCATATAAGATCGAGATACAAATGAATGAGTAGATCCAGGATCAATGAGAACATGAGCATCGTGGCCAAAAATTGTTAACATACCTGTAACGACATCTGGAGTGGTCTCGGCATCTTGCTGAGTCATAGCAAAAACCCTTGCCTGAGTACGAGGTCTACCCGACTGACCTCTCTGTTGGTTGCCTCCAATCCCTGCTGCGCTAGCTTGGGTTTTCCCTATAGTTGTAGATCCTCCTACTCGGGATCCTCTTTGTCCTTGCATCTGACTAGTGCCACTTTGCATTGGTTGAAAACCTATCTTCCTCTCTTCATTGCTTGCCTGGACTAACTCGGGCCAATTTCTTTTTAAATGTCCAGGTTGCCCACATTGAAAACAACCTGATCTCCCCAAATGACACTCACCATCATGGTGCTTTCCACAAGTCGAACATAGAGGATGCCAACTTCTACCCGTACTAACACTCGGTTGCCGACTACCCATTGGCTGTTGTACTGAGGGTTGGCTAGAACCAGGTCCATGAATCTGTTGATAATTACTAGTCTGACCTGAAAAACTGCCTATTGCCTTAGCCATTTTGTTATAAGAGCCTCCTACCGACCAGTTACTGCGCTTTTGCTTCTGTTCAAATGTGTGAGAGTCATTAAGGCCTCTCTCCACTCTCAATGCAGATTCAAACAACTTACCAAACTCAACATGTCCAGATGTAGTCACTATCATCTTAATTTCCGATCTAAGTCCATCCTCAAATTTTTTGCACTTATTTTCTTCATCAGCGACTACATATGGACCAACCCTCGAAAGTTCTATAAATTTCTTCTCATACTCTTCTACTGTCATAGATCCCTGTACTAGTTTGAAAAATTCTGCTCTTTTCAAATCTTGATAGAAACGGGGATAATAATGATCATTAAACTGTTTCTTAAAATCCTCCCAAGTACTTCCTTCAGGAGTTCTTCGTTGAACCGAGGCCCACCAATCATATGCTTTTTCCTTTAGTAAAAACGTAGCAAAGAAAACCTTCTGCTCATCGGTGCACCTCATAACTTCAAATACACGTTCTAGTTCATTCAACAAAGAACTAGCACTATCTGGATCTTCTGTTCCATCAAAATTCGTAGCTCCCAACTTTCGTACACGATCAATAGAATTCTCTGGCACTCGCGTTTGGTGCTGAACCATGGCAGTCAACAGTTCTGCAATTCTATCTAATGGTTCCTCCCTAGGTTCTGGTACATGAGGTTGAGCTATAGATGGTTGAGGGTGTGATTCTATCTCGTTTTCACCTTGGTTACCACTCCTCTCTCCAAGGTCAGCTACCGGTCTTGTGCGTAGGCGGCCAACTCGACGCATGATGTTGTTACAAAATCAAAGTTATGTTTAAAGGCATGAAACTAAATGCAAACAATTATTCTATGGTCTAAGGAATTATAAACCATGGGCTCTGATACCAAGTTGACAGGACCCACCCCGACTTCTCTCTCTTGAGTACGAGAGAGGCCCTGTGGGCTGCCACGACTCCTCTCGTGAGTACAAGGGAAACCCTATGGGCTCTACATTCTCTAGCATAATAACAGGACTTTCTGCTGAAATCTCCATATAAGAAATACTTGTTTGAATCAAATAAAATGTGAGGAGAATACTGGAGAGTACATATTTATAATTTGTTTACATATATTTTCGTCCGTTACAAAAAGTTTATCAAAAATGACAGTTCTGACCAAAAACCGACAACTTTAAAAACTAAATAACTAGTCATCCCGAGTGGGAAATGAAACAGGCCGAGTAAGAAACTGAGTAGGCCGAGTAGACCGAATAGGCCATGGGGGCCGAGTAGGTCAAGTGGCCGAGGAGGCCGAACAGACCGAGTAGAAATCCGACCACGTTCTGACCATGCCTACCGTCCCGACCATGTCTACTGTCCCGACCATACCTATCGTCCTGACCATGCCGACCTCATATTTCTAAATATGTACATGAAAAATTAAAATGCATGATTTTTATGCTTCTTGATGTCATCGAGTGGCCCACCTCAAAACTTCCGAGTCCGCACAGCCGAGCAGCTACCTGGATAAATTTTTAAGAGTGAAAGGATGAGCGCTAACGCCAGTGAGTGAATGAAAACTTTTAAAAACACTTTTCTAAACCACTTTACAATAAGCATTCAGCAATACATGGTATAAGATAATATATCTACTTTCGTGCTGAATAAACTGAATGCTTCTCTTTGCTGAATAAGAATAAATGCTTTATAAAATCTTAATCTTAATAAAATCTTAATCTTCACCAAATTTGTACCGGGGATATCCTCCAAACGTAAGCCGAACTACTTCGGACAAACGCCGAGTCATGAATAACTTCTGGTCATACCCGAACAGAGCGACTCGGTAACTCTTTCTCTGGTCATGCTCGGGCAGAGCGACTCTCTGGTCATACAAGTGCAGAGCGACTCTATTACTCTTTCTCTGGTCATGCACATGCAAAGCGACTCATGACATACACGTGTAGAACGGCCCCAAAAGCGAACCATAATCATAACTGGAGAAGGGTACATGGTGCTTTTATAGAAATCATAATCTCTTCTTGATAATTCATAAAAATAATATACTGTTTGTAAATGCTAATATAAGCATAAATATATATTTTTGGTTCTCTGTATACTCACCATCAATCATAAAAAGCAATAAAAAGCTTAAAATGATTTGCAGCAATTAAAGCATAAAACTATAAAATTGAGTTAAAACAAAACTGAAACTTAATTCACTCACATCTTAATCCACTACTCTTGGCGTGAGCACCTCCTACTCTACCCCTCGGGCTTTTTACAGCGGATACCCGACCAATTGCTTGCCAACCTACCCTTGGTTGCAAGGCTTCTCTTGCTTGTGCAACTTCACACCGAAGCCACAAGACTTTGACTCAATGAAGAGTCTATGGTCTAAGTATATATATGACACAATACTTAACTAGATGTAGATAATGCAATTAAACATCCTAGTTATCAAACAATGCATACATGCCCATACCAAGGACTCAATTAGATGTGTAGATAAAATCTAACAACCTAATTGTCAATAAAAGTCCAACCAACACAAGTTGTCACAACAAATAATCAAGGGCAATTTTGCAATCAAGAAATGCAATCAATGAGGCATACACATAAATGTTCATAAACTAGACTAGATGCACAAAGTCAACATAATCATCAATTATGTATACATGAACATTCATGGATTAGCTATTTAGGCATAAATGACCTAATAATGCAAGCTATCACAATACAAACCCAAACATTTCATAATTTCAATAAATATGCAATTTATATGAAGAAATGCTAATTTAAGCAATAAATGACATGTCTTGGTAAGCTAGAACAATAATGAACAACAATGGTGGTTCTACTTACCGATCAATAAAAACTCATGCTTGGAATGATGTTTGAATGCAAGATGAAGATGAGTTTGGGGGGTTTGAAGAGTCAAATAACAAAGCTTGAAGCTTTCTCTCTCTAATGGAGGTTCTCTCTCTCTAAAGATGGGTTCTTTGAGCTCTAAGAAGTCAAGAAATAAGAAGAGAACATATATAAAGAAGCCCTACACAAAACGGCATCGTTTTGGACTTGGGAGAAAAAATCCGGCACGACCGCTGGGCATGCCGCGGCCTAGGAAAGTGTTCAGACCGAGGTCTGCACAGCAAGGCATGGCTGGAAATTACTGCTGCCTAGGTCGCTGGCTAGGCATGGCACCAACAGCCGTCTAGGCCATGGTACACGCCAGACAGCACAACAGCTCAAGCTTCGAGCGACCCAAAATATAACCAAACAACATCCAAACCTTTTGTATAATATATCGTTGGAAAGGTATGGAAGTCTACTTTTTACTCCAATTTACAAAACATTATTTGGATGTCTGTATAAAAATTTATGGTTATTTTAGTGACCAAAGGTCAAAAACGGACAACAACAGAGATGCCCTGTTTTTGTGGTCACTTTGGAGATTTCAAAACCAATCCAAACGGTCATGAAATATTACGAATAATATACCGTTGGAAAGGTATGGGTGTCTAGTTTGTACAGAAATTTTCAAAACTCATTTTGAATCTTTGTATAAAAAGATATGATCACAAGACCATACAAATGTCAGTTTTAAAAAACATTTAAATCATTGAAATACACTCTTTTGAAACTAGACACCTTACTCCATATAACCAAATCAAGAGAAGAATGAGACCTTCTCATATGGCCACTAACGCGCTAAAACAAGCACACCATCGTGCAAGCGCGAACACAATACAATACCACACTTAAATCTATAAATGAAGTGCAAGTGTGATTGTGAATAGATGCACACATATAAACAATATCAACACAAATGCAAGATCAACAAAGCATGCATGAGGTGTGTGTGTGCACCTAAACTCTTCAAGAGACAAATTCAAGTGAATATACATTTTACTCTTGAAGTCATGGAGATGCTTGGAAGCTTGCCAATGAGGACCTAAGCTACTCATTACACAATCGTCCCCAATGTGGTGTGGTTTGTCATGAAATAAGCCAATCATAAAATCAAGGTCCTTACACTCAGGTTCTCCCGCGTCTGTCAGCAACATGTATTACAAATACTTCCTATTTGGTTTAAGAGTTCAAGTTGATCTTCTCAATGTATTCTGGACATGTGTCGCTAGAACATCTCTAAGTGGGATAGGTTTTTGTACCTAAGGCAGGACACCTTACTTTTCATCATTCTATTTAATATGTTTCATGATTCCTTTATCATGTACATCATCCGGTCCTAAATACTCTGGCTCTTCCGGCTCAGACACATGTGTTTTCCTGTCCTTATACATGACCCTTTCGTTGAAGACTACATCTCTACTTCTTACCATCTTACAGTTTTGGTCATCCTACAGCTTGTAACCAAATTCATCTTCTCTGTAACCCACCAAAGTACACTTTATTGACTTGGCGACTAGCTTAGTCCTCGTATGATCACCTACATGTACATAAGAAACACACCCAAAAAGGTTAAGATGAGAAAGTTTTACCTCTTTCCAGGTTTAGATCTCTTCTGGTATAACGAGGTACAAGGGCTTTGATGGTTCTCTGTTGATCAAATATGTTGTTGTATTGACTGCTTCTGCCCAGTGCAGTTTTGGCAATTCTGAATGTAACCACATGCTTCTAGCTCTCTCTGTCAATATTCTGTTCATCCGTTCTACTATGCCATTTTGCTGTGGAGTTCTAAGAACCGTCATACTAAGCTTTATTTGGCTCTGATAGCAAAACTTCTTGAACTCGTTGTCTTCATACTCTTCACCATTGTCTGAATGCAGCTTTTTGATCTTCAAACCTGTCTCATTCTCATCCATACCTTTCCACTTCTTGAAAGCCTCAAACACATCAGACTTATATTTTAGAAAGTAAACTCATACCTTTCTAGAATGGTCATCGATGAATGTGACGAAATACAATTTACCTCCGGTTGATGAGACTGAAGTTGGAACCCAAACATCAGTGCACACTAGTTCCAGCTTCTCCTTTATCGGTGCTCTTCCGATCCTTTTGAAGCTCACTCGCTTCTATTTTCCCAGAATGCAGCTTTTATAGAAATCAGCTTCAACAGGTTTTAACTCTAGCAATTTACCTCTCAAATGCAGACACTTCAACCCTTAAGTACTCTTGTGCCTAAGCCTCTGGTGCCACAAGTTCGAATCATCTTTACCTTCCGCCCTGGTGATTGAACCATAGCCTTCCATGGTTATGTAAAGCGACCCAATCTTACTTCCTCGGGTGATTGTCATAGCTCCTTTCGAGATCTTCCATTTATCACCTATGAAAGTTGTCACATAACCGTATGACGCCAGTTGTCCAATGGAGATCAAATTCTTCCTCAAGTCTGGTGTATGCCTCACATTGTCGAGCTTCCAAACTGACCCTTGTAGTTGAATCTTCACATCTCTCTTCTCGGTAATGTCACATGCTTGATCATCACCAAGATACATTTTACCCAATTTTCCAGAGACGTAGTTCTCGAGCAATTCCCTGTTAGGTGTTGCATAGAACAACGCTCCCGAATCCAGGACGCAGGACTGTATCTTACTTTCCAATAAGTAGATAAGACAGTCATTTGACTCCTCTGATACACAATTCGCACTGCTCTTGCCCTTATCTTTCTTCTCAGATCTACACTGATATGAGAAGTGGTCTTTCGTACCACAATTCCAGCACTCTGCATCTTTTTTTCTTTGTTGCTGGTTTCCTGAATAGTTGGCTTGATTATTGGATTTGGACTTTCCTCTAGACTTTGAACTTCTCCATTGAATTGTGTTCCGATTTCTGTTTTTGTCTTCCCTACCTTCCAAATTCAGTGCTGAAGATGTAAACGCCCCTAAACTCTCTTCATGCATCTAATCTCTTCGTTCATGATCATGTTTACAACCTGCTAAAAATTCAATTTTTCTTTCCCGAACGAGTTGGCAATCGACTGGCTTGTCGTCTTCCAACTTTCTGGCAATTGGGTGAGTAGAAACATCATCATAAACTTCTTATCAAAACCCATAGACAAAGAACATAACCCATTCTTCACTTCGTTTACTGATTCAGAAAATCTTCAAAGTTCTAACCCTCAACCATCTTCAAGGTTGATAACTTCTCGACAATATGGACTTTCCTCACCGCAGAAGGTTGTTCGTATAGGTATGATAGGGTATCCATTAGATCTTTGGCAGTCTATTTAACCTTTACATTGAAGGTGATCTGCTTCGTCAATCTGAGAAGAATTGATCCCAATGCTTTCCAGTCCAGGAGTGCAAAATCATCATCATCCATGTTCTTCAGTTTCCGTTAATTTACCAAATCTTCATCAATCATATCCTTTGGTCTCTCTTTATCGACCAACACAGATCCTTCTGGTGCAGATAATCCTCCATCCACATCTTCCAGAAGCTGAAATTCGATCCATTGAATTTCTCAATCTTGTACATTTCCTTATCTGATTCCATCTCCGTTGACCTCGAGAAAACCTAGATTTGTGTGAAAAATAATCTGCCCCAACTCGGAGCTCTGATACCAATTGTTTTTGAGAAAAATCGCACACACACAAATCTAATCACAAACGTAAATAATAGAAAGCAATAAGAAGAAAAAAGATACCAAAGATTTTACTTGGTTTAGCAATTTGCCTACGTCCACGGAGCGCACCGCACTCAATCCACTATTTCTCATAGTTGATTACAATCTCTTTATTTCTCTTTCAGTCTCTCTACAATTGCTCTCCCTCTCTCTCTAGTAATTTTTCTCATACATTATGCATTTTTCTCTCTCTCTAAAAGTACACATAATGGTAATATTTATATAGAAGCACTAGGGTTAGCCAAATTCTAATTGGAAAACTATTTCCTTTTCCAATTACTTATACACGTAAGATTTCCTCTTTCTCATGAAATCCGCATGTACTGCAGTTTGGACCGCTGTATAGGCAAGTGTTTGCATCGTGGTCCTCAACGCATACACATAAGATTTCCTCTTTCTCACAAAATCCCCATTTACCGCGGTCTGGACTATTGTATAGGCATGTGTCTACATCGCGGTCCTCAACGCATGACACCAATAGAGAACATTGCCCCATATGCCTCGGTGTGTGCACTATGTCTGAGTCGCGGTCTACACGGCTTGTCACTTCTGGACACCATCGCGGTAAGTACCACGGTCTAAACTCCTGACTCCGCTGTGCCACCTGCTGGAACTCGTTTCTCTGCTAGTTTCTGGCTTCACATATCCCAACACATCACCCAACCCTGAACTCGACGAAACAGATGGCTGGCTCATGGCAACCCAATAGCCACTACTGATGAGGATATGGCTAGTACGAGATCATGGAATGCAGATCCAATTCAAGTTCCCATTGGTCCAGTTACAAGAGCACAAGCCAAGATGTTCCAAAATGCATTAAGTGAGCTGATTAAAGGGATTTGGGCTCAAGCAAGAACGTGGAAGCCCCTTGAAGGTGATGAAAGAAATCTCAAGCCCATAACAAACATGATTCAAGTCCAAGAAAGTCAATAGGCGTTGGAGCTGATTTAGGAATGAATAAATGTCAATTTTATTTCTTGTTGCACAATTTTAAGCTTAGATATTAAGGAATTAATGTCAAGATTGACTTCCTTGATTTGAGGCCGAACTTAGCTTATTTAAGAATGTTTTTAATTTGTCAACTTTCTTTTTTCGTTGATGGGCACAATTTTAAGAATCTTTGTAATAAATCTTCGGATTTCCAGGGATTTCTAAGGCTGGTCTTTTGTGGCCTTTGTACTATAAATTGTATCTTTTCTTTCAATAAGAGGCAGTCGATTATTTCATAAAAAAAATAGAGAGCAATTTCTCTTTTGTTCTTTAGAACTAATTGAAACTTATCAGAATTTTTTTATGGCGTTTCTTCCCGACTTATCAATCAAGTATCCCATCCTTGATTGTGGCGTCTTCCTTATACCAAGGTTCGCATCTCGCTATATGTGTTAGGTCGCGGTTTCCATCCAAACCAAATCATAGAACGGTCTTAGTCACAAATCGACGAGGATCGTATCATTTGATATCAGAGCCTAGTTTCTAAACTCAGGTTTAAACTATCTCTATCCTTTGTCTTTTCTGTATTCGTTTGATTAAAAAAAACCGTACTTGAGTCCATTTGATCAAGGTTGGTAAAAAAAAAGTACTTTTTTTTTAGTTTGTGTAGTTGACATATATCAACTATTACTATTTCTTTCCTTGATTCCATGAATTGATATTAAAAAAAAAACTCGTAGTGGAAACTCGTCTTTGTTTGGTTCGTTGTGATACGTTTCTTGTGAACCTAAAAAAAAAAATCTTGGTTCGGTGAACGTGGCTAAGAAATCTTGATTATTTGTTTGAATTAGTTTGATAAGAACTCTTGAGAAATAACGAGTGGAAAAAGGCAAGAGTGGTGAGTACATATTCAGGGTAAAAGTTGAATTTTATTGTGTGAAAACACGAGTGTTGAGTGAATTGATTATTCGAGTGAAACACGTGAGGGAGTGTTGTGAGGTTTTTTTTCTTCTAATCTTTATTTTGTAGGAAAATATGTCCATAAACAAATATAAAGGCACTACTGAAAATACTTCCATTCCGGTGGATCTAAAGATTTGGAATGAGGCATTAGTAGGGGAGATGAGACGGTTGGAGGATTTGGAACCTTTACATGAGCATTTAGATAAAGTGGAGAACGCACGCACGGAACATCCACAACTTGTTCCACAAGCACGTGGGAGACAGAGAGTTTCGGTTAGAAGAGAAGTTAATGATTACTACGATGATGAATATGGTGAGGAGGATAAGGAGTCCGTAGGTAGTCATAGGAGGAATGGGCGGGATAGGAAAGATCGAAACCGAGGGGATGATAACCTTAGTTGTATAAAGATGAAGGTCCCGTCATTTCAAGGGAAATCTAATCATAAAGCCTACCTTGAATGGGAAAAGAAGATGGAACTCGTGTTTGATTGTCGCCACTACCCCGAAGCAAAAAAGGTAAAACTAGCTGTAATTGAATTTACTGACTATGTTGTGATTTGGTGGGATCAGTTAGTTATTAGTAGGAAGCGGAATGGAGAACATCTGATTGCAACATGGGAATATATGAAGGTTGTGATGAGGTAGCGCTTTGTGCCTAGAAATTACTACCGAGGCTTACATCAGAAATTGCAAAGTCTCATGCAAGGTACTCGATGTGTGGAAGACTATTACAAAGAGATGGAGATTGCCATGATTAGAGCAAATGTGGAAGAAGATCGAGAAGCAACCATGGCTCGTTCTCTTAATGGCCTAAACCAGGAGATTGCTAATGTGGTGGAGTTTCAACATTATGTGGAGATAGAAGAGATGTTACAAAGGGCTGACAAAATCGAGCAACAACTTAAGAGGAGGGGCAGTGCACGACCTTCATCAAGCTTGCTATCCAAAGAAGGATGTCAAGGCCCAAACATCCACCAATCTCAAGCCAAAGTCTGAGCCTTCCAAACAAGGAAATCATGGTAAAACTGAAACCCCTAATTTTCAGAATCGTGATTTAAATGCTTTAAATGTCAAGGTAGGGGTCACATAGCAAGTCAATGCCTGAATAGGCGGGTTACGGTGATGCGGGATAATGGAGAAATTAAGACCGATGATGAAGAAGATGAATTGAAGTCCATGTATCCATTAGAGGATGCCTCTGAGGAGGAATATTTAGCCCCTGATTCATTGACGTTAGTGGCAAGGAGAGCTTTGAGCTTGCAAACGAAGAATGAAGAATGAAGATGAAGTTCAATGAGAGAACATCTTTCACACTAGATGCTATGTCAAAGACAAGGTATGTAGTGTAATTATTGATAGTGGTAGTTGTACTAATGTTGCAAGCACGACCATGGTTAACAAATTAGGGCTCCCAACAACACTACATCCTAAACCGTATAAATTGCAATGGTTGAATGATAGTGGTGAAGTGAGGGTGACTAAACAAGTGTTAGTGGCATTCAGATCGATAAATATAAAGATGAAGTTGTGTGTGATGTGGTACCGATGCAAGCTGGGCACTTGTTGTTAGGACGACCTTGGCAATTCGATAGGCGGGTGAAGCATGATGGGTTTACAAACAAATATTCTTTTGTACTTAATCAACGACCCATAACCCTTGCACCTTTATCACCAAAACAAGTTCATGAAGATCAAGTGAGGTTGCAAAAAGAGAGTGAACAACAGAAAATGTGTGAAAAAAATAGAGTGGCCTAAGAAAAAAAGAGAGAAAAGACAACTATAGATTCAGCAATTGAGGTAAAATCAGAGAGAAAACAAAAAAAAATTCTATGCAAAAGCCAAAGAAATTAAGAGAGCTATGTTTTCAAACAAGCCAATAATTGTACTCTTGTACAAAGAGGTTCTTTTAAACACTAATGAACTTGCCCCATTTTGCCTAGCTCTGTTGTGACTCTTTTATAGGAATTTGAAGATGTTTTTCCCAATGAGATACCACATGGTTTGCCTCCGATTCGGGGAATAGAACATCAGATTGACTTTGTACCCAGTGCTTCAATTCCAAATCGACCAGCTTATAGGAGAAATCTTGAGGAGACGAAGGAGCTTCAAAGGCAGGTTAGTGAATTGTTAGAAAAGGGATATGTTAGGGAAAGCATGAGTCCATGTGCGATCCCAGTTTTATTGGTTCCTAAGAAGGATGGGACATGGAGAATGTGTGTTGATTGTCGAGCGATCAACAATATAATGGTAAAGTATCATCATCCTATCCCTCGCTTAGATGATATGCAAGATGAATTGCATGGTTCTTGTGTATTTTCTAAAATTGACTTGAAAAGTGGGTATCATCAAATTCGAATGAAAGAAGGCGATGAATGGAAAACTGTATTTAAAAGAAAATATGGATTATATAAGTGGCTAGTAATGCCATTTGGTCTAACTAATGCTCCGAGTACTTTCATGCGTTTAATGAATCATGTTTTGCTTGCATTTATCGAGAAATTTGTTGTGGTGTACTTTGATGATAATCTCATATATGGAAAAAATTTGGTTGATCATGTACAACATTTGAAATCTGTTTTAGATGTGCTTAGAAAAGAAAAGTTGTTTGCTAATCTTAATAAGTGTACCTTTTGTACAGATAATCTTGTGTTTTTAGGATTTATTGTGAGTGCACAGGGTAAACATGTTGATTCGAAGAAGATGCATGCCATTCAAGAGTGGCCGAGTCCCACAAACGTAGGTAATGTGAGAAGTTTTCATGGACTTGCTAGTTGCTATAGACGGTTTGTGAAAGACTTTAGCACATTGGTCACACCACTTACTGAAGTAATCAAGAAAAATGTGGGTTTCAAGTGGGGAGAAGAACAAGAAAATGTGTTTCAATTGATCAAGCAAACAAACGCCCCCTTATTATCTTTGCCTAATTTTACTAAAACGTTTGAAATTGAATGTGATGCTTCAGGTATTGGAATAGGTGCAGTCTTAATGCAAGAGGGACGACCAATAGCTTACATCAGTGAGAAACTAAGTGGGGCAGCGTTAAACTACCCAACTTATGACAAGGAGTTGTATGCATTGGTTAGGGCTTTGGAGACACGGCAGCACTACCTATGGCATAAAGAGTTTGTGATCCATACAGATCATGAGTCCTTAAAATATTTAAAGGGCGAACATAAGCTAAACAAAAGACATGCCCGATGGGTGGAGTTCATCGAAACGTTTCCGTACGTGATCCGATACAGGCAAGGTAAGGAAAACGTTGTTGTCGACGCACTTTCTCGCATGTATGTATCGCTTTCAACTCTTGATTCTAAATTACTTGGTTTTGAGCAAATCAAGGAATTATATGCAACTGAGCAAGATTTTTGTGAAGAATATAAATCGTGCGAGAAATTCACAAATGGTAGGTATTTTAGGCATGACGGATTCTTGTTTCGTGAAAATAAATTATACGTGCCTAATTGCTTTGTGAGAGAATTGCTGATTAGAGAATCTCATGGTAGAGGCTTGATGGGACATTTTGGAATTGCAAAGACTTTAGCTATTTTACAGGAACATTTCTATTGGCCACATATGAAGCGAGACACTGAGAGGATTTGTGGACGATGTATCACCTGTAAGCAAGCTAAATCCCGATTGCAGCACAAAGATGGAAAAAAAAAAAAGGTTGAACTTGTAAAACAGATCCATGAGAAAGTGAAACTCAACATTGAAAGAAGAACTGAGCAATATGCAAAACAAGCCAACAAAGGGCGGCAACAGGTGGTTTTTGAACCTGGAGATTGGGTCTGGCTGCACATGCACAAGGAGCTGTTTCCAACTCAACAGAAATCCAAGTTACTACCTAGAGGGGATGAACCGTTCCAAGTCTTGGAACGAATCAACAACAATGCATACAAGTTGGACTTAACTGGGGAATATAATGTAAGTGCTACCTTCAATGTTTCTGATTTGAGTCCTTTTGGTGTAGGTGATGAACTTGATTTGAGGACAAAGCCTTTTTAGGAAGAGGGGAATGATGAGGATGTGGCTAGTACTAGAGCAAGGAATGCGGATCCAATTCAAGTTCACATTGGTCCAGATACAAGAGCACGAGCCAAGAAGTTCCAAAATGCATTAAGTGGGCTGATTAAAGGGATTTGGGCTCAAGCAAGGACGTGGAGGCCCCTTGAAGGTGACGAAAGAAATCTTAAGCCCATAACAAACATGATTCAAGTCCAAGAAAGTCAATAGGCATTGGAGCTAATTTAGGAATGAATAAATGACAATTTTTTTCTTGTTGCACAATTTTAGGCTTAGATATGAAGGAATTAATGTCAAGATTGACTTCCTTAATTTGAGGCCGAACTTAGCTTATTTAAAAATGTTTTTAATTTGTGAACTTTCCTTTTTCGTTGCCTTGGGCACAATTTCAGGAATCTTTGTAATAAATCTTCGGATTTCTACAGATTTCTAAGGTTGGTCTTCTGTGGCCTTAGTACTATAAATTGTACATTTTCTTTCAATAAGAGGCAGTCGATTATTTCATAAAAAAAAATAGAGAGCAATTTCTCTTTTGTTCTTTGAGAACTAATTTGAACTTATCAAAATTTTTCTGTAGTGTTCCTTCTCGACTTATCAATCAAGTATCTCATCCTTAATTGTGGCATCTTCCTTATACCAAGGAAATAACAACTCTTAAGAACATTGGTTGCCAGAGAATGAGGGTTTTGTATAATCCTCCAACACTGCTTTGCAAGCCAGGCTTGGTTGAACAAAAACATGTCTCTAAAGCCTAATCCCCTATCTATTTTGTTATTACACAACTTTGACCATGAACACCAACAAATTTTATGGCGACGATCACTGCTTCCCCACCAAAAGTTAGCACTTAGGCGATTAAGATCAGTGATGAGGGAAGAAGGGAGACGAAACAAGCTCATAGAATAAGCGGGACTCGATTGTAAAACTGCCTTGATCAAAATTTCTTTGCCCCCAGAAAAGAAAAACTGACTACTCCATCCCTGAAGTTTCCTCTAGACCTTGTCTTTGATATTGGTAAAAATACAACACTTATTCGTACAATAGACACTAGGGTGGTCGAGATACTTTTCACGACAATCGACAAGTTGAACTCCTAAAATCTGAGACATCTTTAATCTGTTCTGTAAACATACCCACCTATTAAAACACATTGTAGATTTCTCAAAGTTTATAACCTGACTCGACGCTTTCGCATATGAATTTAACAGCTCCTTAATCATCAAACATTCTATGTGTGAGGCCTTTGAAAACCAAAGGTATCATCTGTGAAAAAAAAAATGTGTTATTTTTGGGCAATTCCTACTGCAGCGGAAACCAGAAAAGTTACCTACTTCCTCTGCATGACTAATGAGACTAGATAGACCCTCCACACAAATAAGAAAAAGGTATGACGATAAAGGATTTCCCTACCGCAACCCCCATGAAGGCTTGATTAAGCCACTAACTTCACCATTTAGTAAAAAAGAGTAGGAAACACAGGAGACCCAATACATAACTTTCTGAATGCAGCTGGTCAAAAAACCTAGCTTACTCATAATTGTTTAAATAAAAATCAATTTCACTCGATCATAAGCTTTAGACATGTCAAGCTTTAAGGCCATATAAACCTTTTGACCCTTACACTTTCTTTGTAATGCATGAATACACTCAAAGCCAATCAAAGTGTTATTTGTAATTTGTCTGCCTAGGATGAAAACACCTTGTGCACCGGAAATCATCTCCTTAGAAACTACACGAAGTCTATTAGAGAGAGCCTTCTCAATGATTTTATAAATTAAGTTACAGAGACTGATGGGTCTAAAATCTGCTATACCCTCCATTTTCTTGAACTTTGGAATAAGAGTAATTAATGTATTACTGATATCGCAAATCGCATCACATTATTCAAAAGACCTAAATAGGTTGTAGTAACTGTAGAACCCACAACATCCCAGTGCTTTTGGTGGAAAATTATGGGGAAACCATCACCACCTAGCGCTTTCGATGGAGAGATATCAAACAGGGCTTTTCAGATTTTGGCAGCCATAAATTGGATGTCCAGATATCTGTGCCGCCCTCTCTATCTGACAGCCGATACAAAACCTTCTCCAAAACACTAACAAGATCAGCCTGCTGTGGACTAGAAGTGGAAAAAATATTTGTGAAATATCTATGAATTATTCCTTCTAGTTTGTTGGAAGTAATAGATGTTAAGTAGGATTGTACTCCTGTATATATTAGGATTTATGTTTACTTATCAGAGTAGAATTTCTGTGTACTTATCAGAGTAGGAATTATGTGGTTGTAATTAATTTACCTTCCTATTTTCTCTAGCCTTCATATTTTCTCTAGGTCTTTTAGCTTTGGGTGAACACTTCCTGTAATGTTATATATATGTTCATTATCAATGAAAAGGTGTGTGTGTGAATTCAACACCAAAACCAATCTCTATCTTATATGGTATCGGAGCCAGAATAAATCCTTACTCTAGAAACAATTTTTCTCTTCTCTCCCATTCAGTCCAATGACAATAACCATACCTGCACCTGAAAGCGGCTCCTCCATAACACCTCCCACGTCATCAACATCACACTAGCAATCTTCACAGCACTTCGCTCGAATTAATTTCACCTCATTACCATCAATATCTCTGCTTAGGCTCCTTTCAAACTCACTGCCAGCAACTATATGTCCTGGAAAATTCAGTTTCAAACTCTTTTCATAGGATATGATCTTCTTGGTTATATCAATGGCCCAAAGCCATGTACACCGGCTACTCTAACTATCAATGATGTAGAATTTCCAAATCCGGCATACAATATCTGGATTCATCAAGACCAACTCGTCCTGAACCGATTATTGGCTCATTGTCTCAAACTATTATCTCATTTGTTGCCATAGCTAAAACGGCAATGGAAGCATGGACCATACTTGCCAACACATACGCCAAGCCATCTCGTGGACGCATTCAAAAAATCAAAGCACTTCTCAAGCACTCAAAAAAAGGTACACAAAATATCACCGATTTTCTTCACTCTGTTAAAGCCCGTGCAGATGAGCTTGCATTACTTGGTGCTCCGGTGGACGATGAGGATCTCACTGATCGAATCTTAGATGAACTTGATGATGACTATAAAGAACTGGTTCGTGCTGTTCAAGCTCGTGATAATCCCATCACCTTTGATGAACTCCACGAAAAACTCTTGTCATTTGAGGCTTCTTTTTAGAATAGCAAAAAAGAGACAACTACCTTCCTTATCACAGCAAACTCAACCAACATAACCAACCATAACAACTGGCATCCACAGTCTTCCACCAACTCCAATTGGCGTCCTCAATCCACTAATAACTCAAGTTGGCGCCCGTCGCCCAACAATGCTGGTCGACCTCAACCTAATTCCAATTTTAGTGGATAGAACCGTAGCAATCAATTCTCCCCATGACCGTACCTTTGTTGCTGCCAGATGTGTGGCACTCAAGGTCACTCAGCTAAGAGGTGCACCTCTTTTCAAATGGTCCCAATTCAGTTTCCTGGATCTGAATAACCACCACCACCACACTCCTCCTCCCCAACTCCTTCGTAACCACGAGCTCACTTCGCAGTAACTAACTCCTCCAATAATCTGGCATGGCTTCTTGACAGTGGTGCTTCCTACCATGTCACTGCCTACTTGGGTAATCTCTCTCTGCATGCACCGTACAAAGGTTCAGATGATGTCATGATTGGCGATGGCACAGGTCTTTCCATCGCACACACTGGTTCCACATCTCTATACACACATGCAAAAACTTTTACTTTGAATGATGTACTCTGTGTTCCTGACATGAAAAAGAACTTAATCTCTATATCTCAATTTTGCACCGCTAATAATGTGTCTGTTGAGTTCTTATCTTCTTTTTTTCTTGTGAAGGATCTTCGTACGGGGCCAATTTTTCTGAAAGGCACAACCAAGGATGAAGTCTATGAATGGCCCACTGTCAAACCAGAATCTTCCCCAATTTTAGCCTTCTCCAACATCAAAACAACTTCATCAAATTAGCACCATAGATTAGGTCATCCGGCTTTTCCAATTTTACAGCATATTATTTCTAATTTTAGTTTAGATTTGTCGTCGTCTATGTCAAAAGAGGTTTTATGTCATGCTTGTCAATGTAATAAAAGTCACAAGCTTTCTTTTTCTGAATCATCTCTTGTTTCCTCTCTACCCCTAGAAATCATATTTTCTGATGTATGGACCTCCCCAGTTATTTCTCATGATGGTTTTAAATACTATGTAATTTTTGTGGATCACTTCACTAAATAAATATAGTTTTATCCACTGCGAAAGAAATTTGACGTTCATCAAACTTTTATTCGTTTTAAATCCATTGTCGAAAACTATTTCAAAATCAGAATCACCACTTTTTACTCAGACAATGGAGGGGAATACATGTCACTCAAAAATTATTTTTCTGAAAATGGTATTTCTCATCTCAAAACTCCACCACACACGTCTGAGCACAATGGGTACTCGGAGAGACGTCACAGACACATCGTTGAGACTAGTCTTACATTACTAACCCATGCCTCTATTCCCCTTGAATTTTGGACTTATGCCTTCGCCACATATGTCTACCTAATCAATAGGATGCCAACTAAAACTCTCTCCCTTGTGTCCCCTTATAAAAAACTATTTGGTAACATGCCCAACTACTCTAAACTTAGGATTATTGGTTGTTTGTGTTATCCGTGGCTTAGGCCATATTCTTCTCACAAACTTGATCTTCGCTATAAGTTATCTGTGTTTATTAGGTCCTCATTATCCCAAAGTGCCTACTTGTGTCTTGATCCCTCCAGCGCCAAAGTGTATGCCTCCCGTCACGTTCAATTTGTAGAGTCTATTTTTCCATTCAAAACACTACACACTGAGTCGAACCGTCCAACCTCCACCCTCCATCGAGTTTTGGGTTCCTCTACCTCTCACTGTCAGGTATTCATATCAGCCGACTCCATCATCGGTCGTGCCCCCAGTAGAATCACCACCGTCCGCTGACACCAGCTCTTGTCATACCAGAATCTCCACATACTGCAGCTGCTAAATCAGTCGATTCTCTTACTGCTGTTATCCCAACTGGTACACCCACCACTGCCTCTATAGAGTCGGAATCTATCCCTCTAGTGACAATCATCTCACAGCAGTCACCACCTTCGGCCACAACCTCTCCATCACCGAACAGGCATCCTATGGTTACAAGAGCCAAGAACAACGTTCACAAGCCGATACAGAGGCTTAACCTTCACACACTCCTGCAGAACTTGGCAGAACGTGAACCTACAACAGTTGCACAAGCTTTAAAGGATCCGAATTGGCATAAAGCCATGTCAGAGGAGTGTGATGCATTGATCATGAATGGCACCTGGGAGCTAGTCCAGACGGATTCAAATATTAATGTTATTGGCTGTAAGTGGATTTTTCGAGTCAAACAAAAATTAGATGGCACAATTGACAGGTTCAAGGCACGCTTAGTTGCGAAAGGTTTCAACCAGCGGCCAAGGGTTGACTATTTCGAAACATTCAGTAGAGTAATCAAACCCACAATAGTCAGACTCGTCTTCAGCATTGCCATCAGTCAGGGTTGGTCTCTTCGTCAGTTGGATATCAACAATGCCTTCCTACAGGGTCGACTTACTGAAGAAGTTTACATGACTCAGCCTCCTGGCTTCATTGATTCTGATCACCCAACTCATGTCTACAAACTTCGAAAAGCGATTTACGGTCTCAAGAAAGTACCGAGAGCGTGGTACCATAAGTTGCGCCAATTTCTGATTGCATTTGGGTTCAAGAATTCTCACGCAGACAGATCCCTTTTGTTCTCACATCTGGTGGTAATCTTCTATATCTCCTAATATATGTTGATGACATCATTCTCATAGGTAGTTGTTCAGCTCAGGTTATGCAATTTGTTGGTATCCTTGCCAACAGATTTTCACTGAAAGATCTTGGTTCTCTTTCTTACTTTCTTGGAGTTGAAGTAATTCCGCACAAGGATAGAATTTTACTATCACAAAAGCGGTACAGTATGGACCTTTTTGCTCGCAATAACATGTCAGGTGCCAATCCAGTCCAAACTCCACTGCCCACTAGCCCTCCGATCAGTCTTCACTCCGGCACGCCTCTAGAGGATCCCTCTCCTTACCGAACGGTGGTTGGTAGTCTTCAGTACCTATCGCTCACTCATCCTGACATCCCCTATGCGGTCAACAAACTGTTTCAGTTCATCCACCAACCATCGACCAATCACTGGGAGCCAATCAAACGTGTGCTCAGGTACTTACGGGGCACCTTAGATGAAGGGATATTAATCTATCGTGATTCTCCTATCTCTCTTCATGCATTCTCTGATGCTAACTGGGCTGAAAACAAGGATGATTACTCCTCCATCAGTGCCTACATTGTCTATCTTGGGCATAATCCGATCTCTTGGAGTTCAAAGAAGCAACACACCATTGCACGCTCATCTACAGAGGCAGAATATCGTACAGTTGCATCCACTGCAACCGAACTCAACTGGGTATGTTTTCTCTTAAAAGAACTTGGTCTTACACTGTTCGCGGTTCCGACGATTTATTGTGATAATGTGGGTGCCGCTCAGCTATGTTCCAATCCAATTTTTCACTCTAGAATGAAACATATTGCAATAGATTTTCATTTCATCCGTGACCAAGTTCAATCCGGTTCCCTACGAGTTGCACGTGTCGTCCAAGGATCAGCTAGCGGATGCTCTTACAAAGCCACTTCCGCCGCCTGACTTTCAGAAAATCAAATGCAAGATTGGCCTCTCTAGCAGTGGCCCATCTTGAGGGGGCATTTTGGAAGTAATAGATGTTAAGTAGGATTGTACTCCTGTATATATTAAGATTTATGTTTACTTATCAGAGTCGGATTTCTGTGTACTTATCAGAGTAGGAATTATGTGGTTGTAATTAATTTACCTTCCTATTTTCTCTAGCCTTCCTATTTTCTCTAGGTCTTTTAGCTTTGGGTGAACACTTCCTGTAATGTTATATATATGTTCATTATCAATGAAAAGGGGTGCGTGTGAATTCAACACCAAAACCAATCTCTATCTTATTCAATTGACCCTTTTGTTCCTGCCAAATCCATCTCTCATCCATCAAACCCGAAATCTTATTCCTTAACCTTCAGCAAGAAGCTTGCAAATAGAATAACCTAGTGTTTCAGCCAAGTCACCCTAGATCTCTGCCTCCAGCAGACTTCCCCTCTGGGTAGATCCTCCAACTGGTTCTTTATTGTTCATATAAGCTTCCAAGACCCCGACCGAACCACATTAGTAACCCTCACTAAATTTTCCTTCTTTTCGGTGATCTCCCTCCTCATGACTGACCAATTGGCAGTATTCCAGGAATGAAGAATAGAGGAACAAGATAAAAAAAATTCTCACAGCATGTAAACTATTATCATTACATGTTGACCGCCAAGCTTCTTTCACCAAATTATGGCATTCAAGCTTATCTGCCTATCAATCCTCAGAAAAGAATCGACGTGCACCTATAGCTTGTTTTTTATTTGCATAAAACCATATTTGGCTTCTAATAATATCGGACGATGGTCTGACTTCCAGAACTGGAGGTGGTTAACAGCGGAATCAGGAAAAAGATTTACCCACTCCAAGTTACAAACGAACCGGTCCAGCCTTTCTTGTACAAAGCCTTCCCATCTCTACGATTGCACCATGTGAAGTCTAGTCCATTCAAACCCATATCAGACAGAGCAAAAATCTATTGTTCCCTAAAGTCATCCATTAAGCTGCTATGTCTCTGAACTCCTCTCATCTTCTCCTCTAGACACAAGATTTCATTAAAGTCACCACCACAAACCGAACGCAAAGAAAAATTTTCATGCATTCTTTTGAGTAAAGTCCACGTATGGTGTCTTTGGGAGCTATCTGGATTCCCATAATGACCTATGAAACACCACACTCTGTCTCTACTCGAGACCACCCTGACATTAATGTGGAAACGTGAATAAGATAAAAGAGAAATATCCACTTTGTCTGTCCAAAATAAGCATAACCCTCCATTCCTGCCCACTCTATCAACAACCAATTTACCTAAGAAACCAAATTTCAGCCTAAGCGTATCCATATGATCATGATCTGAGATTGTCTCCATGAGGAAGACTAAGTCCGGACAGTGCTCCTGTAAAACCGTTTGCAGAACTTTGTGTCAATTTTTGGAAGGGCTAAACACACTCAAGAAGACTTCTCTCAACAAATGTTAGGTAGTGAGAGGAACAACAAGATAAAATGGTGAAAACAAAGACTATTTTGATGAATTCACTTGACATTTCATTCAACATAAACAAGACTTTATATAGGCAATTACAGGAATTTTCATAATTGCTATCAGCCACCTTTAATATACTTTCCTGTTTTGAAGTTGGACTTATCGAGAAATTATGGTCACAATGCTCAACTAAATTCTCCACCAACAAAGCAGTCAAGTTATTATAATTAAATCCTTATGCAATGTGATTGCTCTTTCCTCCATAAGCTTCGGAATTAGGAAAAGGGTAATGCTACATTTTCTAATAAATTGTCCTAAAAATATATACAATCTAATAGAGTAGTACTAGACAACCCATAAATTTAGTCTAAATTTCAACTCAAATGATATGGTAATTGAGTTGTCATTACCACACAAAACATGAGATGATGTGGTTAATGAAAAAATACTTGCCACATCATTTGGACTAAATTTTTGGATTGACTAACATTAATCCAGTAAAAGAAATAATGAGAAAAAAAACATAACAATTCATTAAATGAACTGGACTGACATATTGGATCGTATGTATGTTTGAGATAATTTTTTGGTAAGAGTGGCCTTTCCATTACAAAATTTCCTTTTGAGTTCTGCCAATCCCCGCAATAATTTTGACCCCCTTTCGAATAGGCCGAGAATCTTTTGATGACGATACAACATTCAACTCTATTCCTAATTTTTGATCATGACTTTCGTCACCTTCCTGACATACCCCCTTTCCTTTCAGACTTGTCGTAGTACGGGAACCATCAGCGCCACCACTAACAACAATATCACGACTCAGTACCAGGCTTCTCTCTGCCTGTACTTGTTTCTCAATTAGACTTGAAGAGATCCTCGTATCACGTAGATCCCCACTGAAACCGCCAGAGTTTGTATCCGGCCTATCACGTCTATCATCCCTCTGTTGATACCCTGAGAACCCTCGCACCGGACTGGAGGCACGTTGCCATGAGCCAGAAGGAAATGATCCGACGAATCCAAGATAGAATCCATCAGCATAGAAAAGCATTCCCTGTATGAATGACCCAAAAGACCACAGCTAAAACAATGATTCGGTAAACGCTCATAACTTAAGATCATAATTGTTTCCTTTCCAGAACCTGATAAATCCACTCGTAGACACCTCTTAAGCTGCTTATCGGTCACAATAATCACCCGAACACGTAAGAATTCCCCCAACAATCACCAGATGCACCTTCATCAATTTTAACCACGTCGCCAATAAGATTACCAAGAAACAAACAAATCTTTCTATTCATGCAGAGCAACAGGATCTTATGTATTTGTACCCAGAAAGCGGCCTTGTCAAACCGTAAATCTGCAAAATTGCCTTCGCCTGTTGGCTCCTCCAGAATCAGCAGAGCTTTATCAAAACTCCACAGGCCACCAGTTAAAACTCTACGACGATCATCTTGATTTTGGAAAAAGAAAGCAAAGACATTATCACTTATTACCTCAATTTCCACCTCCTGGCTAGTCTTCCAGAATCTCGGTATTGTGGTCCTGAAGGCCTCCCCATTCACTTGCATATTAGCTAGCACTACCAGACACAAGTCCAGTTTTTGTTGACCAAACGCTTGTAGACTCGAATCCAAAACCTCTAACGGGGCATAAGCTGCAATTTTGAATAAGGACTCGCAGAGGTTGTTGATCGCTGTCGTACTCATAATGAAGAACAAAACAAAAAAAACAAAACAAAAGAACGTAGACACCAAAAACACCTACAACTGAGATGAATACTATGTCAAGATACCAAAACTTGTTTCACCTTATTTTTCCCTAAAGAGAAACCCTAAGAGAAAGTATTTGACAACCACTTCCTCTACATATTTATAATCTTAATATTCTTTGTACTTGTTTGAAATGACTTTTACTTTTAATTTTTGACGGTAGAAAAATAGAAGTAAGAACTTGAGCTTTTCCGTGATTGTTTGTAGAGGTGGATTCAGAAATTATTTGTTACTCGGTCTAAACTTATATATATATTCAACATATATGAAAATTTAATTTTAAAACTTGTTTAATCTAACAATTGAAACAAAACTAAATGAATATGGAATGTTTTGACTAACAATTAGAATAAAATTATTGTGAATATTTTATATAAAACATGCATAAATTTACATATTTGTAAAAACTACTTAATACATGCAATGTTTTGTATTGAGTTAGAAAAGGTAATTGCTTTTGGTTTTTATTATTATCTTTTGATCTTGAGTTATAATAGATTAATCGTTAAGAATTCAACGTACTAAAAACCTACAAATTAAATAATCTAAGGTTAAAGTTCTATAAATCACAGCCCTAACAAATGAACAAATATCATGAATAGATTATATAAATTTGATAGTATAGGATGAAAATACATTGATTAAAAGTAAAGTATAAAAATAAAAAGGCAATATGAATAATGCTATGCTCAAGGGTCTATTTAGTAATATTAGTTGAAATTAAAATTAATTTACTAATAGTAAAAGGTTAAAGAACATTTATGCAATAAATTAATACCAATTTTTTAAAATAAAAATCAGAAGGCTGCCCGGCTATAGCCCGGGGCCGCCCTCTCATGGGTCCGCCCATGATTGTTTGGATAATCTATTTCAGAAGTGATTTTGTTTTCGAAAGAACTTTTAAGACTGTTTGGTTGAAACATTTTAAATTGTCACTTAGTTATGATATACCCCTAATGCCCTTATTAGAATAATAAATTAATAACATGGGTTAAATTTGTTAATATTTACACGTTTTTCTAATAGAAAATTAAAACAAAAACGCAAATATTACAAGCAAGTTTAAAAAAAAAAACATGTTTTTCAAATAGAAATTATTTACATATTTAATAAGTCAAAAAAAAAAAAAAAACAAAAACAAAACAAAAGCTAAACCTAACTTTTTTGTTTTTCTAATAGCTGCTATTATACTATCATCCAGAATTCCAGACACCCACCAATCAGAGATTCAGAGTTCAACCAACCACAACCAAACTTTGGAGATTTTCAGAGCAGAGCTCCTATTGAACAACCTACCAAGTCCTTCTGCCTTTTTCTTTTCATTTTTTTTTGTCTTCTGTTTTTTGTCGCTCTCTCATTCATCACTCCAAAAACTCAAAACCTCTTAAATCTCAGTGAACTCATCACCATTGAATCAGCTCTCTACTATCTACTTTTTCATCAGTTTCTTATTTCATCATTTAGTTTTAATAAATATACTGAAGATTGTGATCGATTTTTTGTTGTTTGAATGTCTTTATAAAAAAATTTGGTAGGGATGAGGGAACACAGGTTGCAGAGAAGCCAAGAATCGATCTGTCGCAGCTATTCAGACAGAATCAATCCGCCGCTGCCGCGATTCACATCAGCTTTGAATCGATCTCCATCGCCACCATGATTCAAACCCAAACGTGAATAAACCCGCCACCGTGACTCAGTGGATGATTGAGTTTTGGGTTTGATTTTGTGGGGGTGAGGGTTTATAGATGATTGATTTTTAGAGACGTATGTTTGGTTTATAGGTTTAATTTTGTTGAATGAGTGAGAGAGATGAGAATGGACGAGAGAGATGAGATAGGGGCCACTTTCAATTGGAATTGGTTTCCGGATACAATTGAAATTATTTGTTTCTTATTTATACCAATAAGAGTAAAATTGGCTATATAATAGTTTCATTTAACTATTTATTTGGTTTCTTAGAAGCCCTTCCAAAAGAAGCACATATGCTAATGATTCTTGTAAAAGAGCTTCCAAGGTCAAGAAGCTATTCTTCTATTTTACCAAAATAGCCCTGAAAGTGATTTTTGGGTCTCAAAAGAGCCTCCAAACCTTTGAAAAGCTTTCCCAAACAAGGTCTTTAGTTGGTTATAACCTTGGTATTAAATAATAGTCTAAACAGTAGTCACAATCATAGCCGGTAAATACACCTATAAACAAATGGTATAAGTCTTCGCATCTGTATTTATGGTATTACGGGTTTGAATCATATCATCCCTCAAACCTGAAATATTGTAATAATTATTGAAAAAATGTTAAGGTCTTGATTAAATCCCTCTATCAACAAAAAAAAAAAGGATTTGTATCAAAATGGTTGATTAGGTTTGGACCTTGATAGAATTCAATCAAGTTTTGGCAGTTAAAAGTCTTGTCACATGTTAGCTTGGGCTTATAATACAAAAATATTATAGTAACGATAATGACGTTCCTCAAACATTGTATTTATACCTCTTTCATAATTACATCCATCAAAATAAATAAATAAATAAAAATCTCTAATTTATAAATAAATCTCATTTAATGTCAAAAATACCTTTTATTTAATTATATGTAGTGTATTTTTATGTACGTAATAATTTTGTTCTTCTGATAAAAATTAATTTAAAACTCCACGTTTTCACAACCAAATTTATCTCGTAATTTTGATTCAATTCCCTACTTAGCAATCAATTTATATTTCCTTAAAAGAAATTGAATATACATTTAAAAACGAATCTAGAGCTTATTAAAATGGAAAAAGTTTTTTTGATATATGTTAATATCAAACCATTAAAATGAATTTCTTTTACAAAAGATTAAAATAGGAAACTAATTAATAATTATTGGTGGGTCTACTAACAAACAATTAGAGCATCTTCAATGCAAAAATGACTTTCATATGAATTATTGTTGACATGACAACAATATCAAGGGACTTGCTTTCTATGTGGTATAAATATGGACTTGATAGACGATCAACTTAAAATTTGGTCTCCAATACTTCCGTTTAAAACACATTTTGTTTTAATGACGTGTCCAATTTTATTTCCTATTTTATTTTTTATTTTATTTTCTTACAAAAAATAAATAAAAAATTATTGTCAGTTTTAAATGTTTGCTAAGTCAACCTATAAAAGGGTTATGCAACAGACCGTCTGAAAGTGAACGGTCATGTTAACAATATCTATTTTTTTTTTGTCACGTCAGCTTGATATTGAATATGCATGGCTGTATTAGAGAAATATTTTTTTACAGAATGTCTATTAATCCTACATGACATCTTTTTTTCTTCATAAGTCACTCTTGTATTGGAGATACTCTTAGTTCCCTTAATAATTTTACTCAAGGGTATTGTTGGATTTTTAAAATCATACTAATTTTGGGTGTACATACGGTTTTTAAGAGACGTAAATATCATCCCTCAAAATGTTATCGGTCTTAAGTTGATGACTTGGTCTCTCCATGTCCATAGATACTCCTAGCCCGGCCCAATCAAGATAAGGAGGTTTTTTATTTATTTTTTATTTTTTAAAGGTATTATGATAATTAGATAGGGATTTTAATTATGTCCATATGCGTTATGCATAAATACAATTATTCGGTGATATATCAAAAAATAATAATAATTTGAGAGAAAATGAAAAATAACCACAACTATTATGAAAATTTTGTTTTTAACCACATACTAAAATTTATTTGTTAATAGCCACTTTTTAAAAAAAAAATCAGTGTATGTCCGTAAATTACAAAAATACCCCTGGATTTGATTTTTTCTTAAAAACTGAAACTAAACTTGAAATCATGACTAAAATCTGGAACCAAACTTGAAATCACGGCTAGGAACTTGAAACTTGAAATCTTGTTTTAAAAAATGAAATTTTGAAACTTAAAATCGTGCTTAAATTGAAATGTTGAAACTTAAAATCTTGACTAAATTGGAAGTTGAAACTTGAAATGTTCTAGGTTTTTAAGTTTTTCGTTTTCAAATTTTGAAACTTGAAATGTTACATAAATTGAAATGTTTAAACTTGAAATGTTGACTAAATTGAACTGTTCAAACTTGAAATGTTCTGGGTTTATAGTATTTCGTTTTCTTTCCTTTTTTTTAGCAGATCTAATCGCCGGCAGAAGGGGAGCTCGACGGCGTTGCTGGACGGTCGTGAAACCCAAGCGATGGCACTCTGGCAAGCTGTCGATGACATTGAGAGATAGGAAAGGAGAGAGAAAGAGATATGAGTGAAAGAGAGAGAGAGAAAGAAGAGATAGAGCTGTGGGAGAGAGAAGAGAGGATGGGTGAGAGAGAGAGGAGGTCGGCGACGGTTCGTCGGCCTCCGTAAGGATGCCGGCGACGGTTCGCCGGCCTCTGTAAGTGTTTGGGGAGAGAGAGGAAGGAGAGAGAGGAAGGAGAGAGAAAAAAAATGAGAAAAGAGAGAGAAAGTGTTTGGGGATGGTTTTTATATGGGGGCATTTAAGTAATTTCTTAAAAAAGTGGCTATTAACAAATAAATTTTCAGATGTGGTTAAAAATAAAATTTTCATAATAGTTGTTTTAGTAATTTCCACATAATAATAAGTGGGATCACGAATTTTAACGTGATATTTTAACCTTTACATAGATTGGAGTATTGAAGGGTTAAAATTTCAAAATATCCGTATAAAAATAACAATTGGGAGTGAAAATAAAAATAATAGTCAAATTCTATTGAAAAAGAATTTTTTCCATAAACTTTTTAATTCTCGATTTATGTTTGAGTTCCACATAATTATTTCTAACGATTTTAATAAACAATATATAATCGATTTTTTCTCTGGTAGCCATATAATTATATATATTTATAAAACATTTATCTACCTCATCACTTTTTGTCATATAAGAATTATTTGATCTAATTACACTACATTTGCAGGCAAAGAGTGACGAGGTGAATAAGTATACTATTGTTATGTTTGGTTGGGTGGAATGAAATGGAATGGAAAATAAAAAATCATTCCTAATGTTTGGTTTGCTAAAATGGAATGGAACGAGGATTCTATTGGAATGTTGATTCCACCATTTTGATGGAATGGACATTCTATCAATGCCCATTCCAATTCCAAACTAAAATTTGTATTCTTTAAATACCCTCTTATGCCAGAACTCTATTCCAAAAATACCCTCCTTTCCAAAAATAATATATTGTTATATATAGTATATAATATATATATATATATATATATATATATATTATATTATTATTATACACTATATTATATATATATATATATATATTACGTATTATATATTACATATATACATATGTTATATATAATATATGTAATAATATATTATTACATATGTATTATATTTAATATATATATATATATATATATATATATATTATATTATATTATATATTTTATACTATAACAATATATAATATTTATATTATATAATTGTAATATATAATATATATTATATTATATATAAATAATATATATGTATATATATATATAATATGTTTTATGTCATAAAAATATATATACTTTCATATTTTATGATTATTATCTATAATATATTATGTTATTATAAATGTTTTGTAATTAGGGGTATTTTGATCAAAATACAATTAATTCCATTCCATTCAGTTGTTAACCCAACAAATTATCAGATTCAGATATTTATTCTAAAATCTCAACCAAACAAAGAAATCAACTTTCCATTCCTTTCTATTCTAATTCTAATTCTAATTCCCATTATCATTCCAATTACCATTCCATCATTGTAACCAAACACCACCTATATATATATATACTCAAAGTTATATGCCAACTTGAGAAAAACACCTATATAATCACGAGTAAAAATTACAACCCATTTTAGGGGTGTGCAAATAACCGTCAAAGCTTAACTCAACCCAAACTTTATGAGTTGGTTCGGTTTCTTATATAAAAAATTTATTAATCAGTTTGTTTTTTACCAAACCGATCAAAGATGGTTTGGTTTGGTTTGCTAAAAATAAAATTCATACAACCCAAACCAACCCATATATTTAATAAAATCCAATCAATATTTTCTGGGGTTTTGTAACTTTTATTTATAATTATTTTCTTCTCATATAAATAAGTTTTTTTTTTCTTCTCATTCATTATCATCAACCATTTGGTATTGTACTACTTCTCTTTCTTTTACATACTATATTTTTTTAATAAATAAAATACAGTTACTCATCATTTCCATTACATTTTAGAATATGAGTTTTATTTGTTTTATTTTTTATTTTTCTGTTACGGTACCTTTTATTGTTAATTTGTTAATTATATAATATTTTTTATTTATAAAATAATTAAATAACACCTACTTAATATTTTTATATTTATTTTTTTGTATATAATAATACAAAAAAATGATTTTTAGGTTCAAACATAAACCGTCAAATCAACCAAAACCAACCCGATATTTTTTGATTTGGTTTGAATCTGTTTGGTAAATCACATTGGTTTGGTTTGATTTGGATTGAAATATAACCAAACCGATATATATTGGTTTAATTTGATATTAAACTTTAACCCAAACCAAACCAAAATTACACACTCCTAACTCATTTTCTCTAGCTAGAATTATAAATTAATAAATGTGCTTAGTAAACTGCACGGAAAAGAGTGGAAAAATCAACAAGAGGAAAAGGGTGATCGTCGGATTAAGTAGGTTAACAAAAATTGAAAGAAAAGGGGACCCCGGGCATATTCTCGTTATTCCAGTAGGAACCCATCGGTGAATAGTATCCATTATTGTATCTCTTTGAATTGCTCCTAAATTATATTTTGTGATTGCATTACTATTGTAATTGTAAAATTCTAATTGAACCATTGTTAAGGTAAAACTGTATTACTTGTAATGCAATTCGATCAAAACTGGGATATTTCAACGTTAAATTATAGTTGTATTACTAGTAATGTAATCCAATTTAAATATTAAGATTTGTTGTTATACAAGAATTTTAAGTATATAATTTTATTTTATGATTGCATTACAATTGTAATTGTAAGATTCTAATTGAATCCATTGTTAAGGTAAAACTGTATTACTTGTAATGCAATTCGATCAAAACTAGGATATTTCAATGTTAAATTATAGTTGTATTACTTGTAATATAATCCAATATAAATATTAAGATTTGTTGTTATACAAGAATTTTAAGTATACAAGTTAGTTGAACCTAAACATATTTCTATATCATGCTTAATTAAATTATAAATACATATTATTAATTCATATCAATTCAAGAGAAAAGGGAGATAAGAGAAAGCGGAAGCGCACCTGTATCCATTACCGAAGGTTGGTGGACGGAGTTGAGATTTTTCAAATTATCACGATTCTTAGGACACAAAAGTGTTCTCTCTTCTCTGGTGATAAGGATACAGAAAAGCGAAAAGGTGATCGTGTAATTTGGGGACCATAACCCTATATATAATAATCAGGTTATTGTATGTTTTGTTATTTCTAATTTGGCCCCTCATCAAATTAGAAATAGCACTATGGTATATACTCATTAATTCCATGACGATTATACCCTTAAGCCTTACAACTTTAAAACTTAACTAGACCACTTTAATTTAGGCTTAACCAATGATAGCAGAACACATTTAATATTTACATGAGTGGCCCCACAAGATGGAATTTTCTAATAATCTCCCACTATGCCACATATGTAACTTCACAAATGTGTGTGATTTTATGAGCTCTAAAATTTTGGTATCACAATTTTATGGTATATCCGAACAATCTCATTAATTGATTATGCCAATATAGGCTCAAAGTGGTTTTTGTCACATTTAGCGTGACTAAGCCCATCAATGGTCATGTGTACCAATATAAACAAATGACATTGATCAATAATGGATGCGTAGCATGGAAATTACATGCAGTGTTATCTATACATGTCTATTTCTAACTGGTCCTACTTTATTCTTTAGTGAGATCAATACTTAACACAATGTAACAAAGTGAAATGAACTGAATACTTTATTTCTGATCAGAAAATATCTAAATACATAAATGCATAAGTATGTCTAAAATCAAACATAAAGCAATAAAATACAAAATGATACAAACTCCTACTATAATGTGATATCCTCAAATGAAATAACACATATATGAGCAGTGTACGCATAAAAGACCTTGGGTGGTAATCCTTTTGTAACCGGATCCGCTATCATGGAGTTTGTCACAATGTGCTCTATGGATATTTGTCCACTCTGCACTATTTACTTCACAATTAGGAACTTAATGCCAATATGCTTTGACCTAGATAAGCTCTTGTTGTTATTAGAATATAGCACTGCTAACTTATTGTCACAATATAGTTTGAGTGGTCTTTCAATATGCTCCAGAATGCGTAGCCCAGTGACAAAATTCCACAGTAATATTCCATGGTTGGATGCCTAATAGCATGCTACAAACTTTGTTGCCATAGTGGAAGAAGCTATGAGTGTTTGCTTGGCACTCCTCTAAGAAATAGCTCCAATAGCCAACAGGTATATATAGCCTTATGTGGATCTCCTACTGTCTTGGCATCCAACATAATCGAAGTCAGAATACCCTATGATCTCCAACTGATCTAATCTCCAATATATGATCATGTGATCTTCTGTTCTCTTCAAATACCTCATAACCCGCTTGGTTGCTTTCCAATGAACTATCTCAGAGTTACTTAAATATCTGTCTAACATCCCAATAATGTACCCAATATCTGGACGTGTACACACCTGAGCATACATCAGACTCCTTACAGCTAATGCTTAGGGAATCTTCTGCATTTCCTTAACTTCAAGGTTATTTTTAGAGCGCTGACTGAGATTGAACTTGTCTTCCTTAGAGACAGGGGTGTCATCTGGTTTGATGTCCTGGAGCACTTTATCGATATAACTCATTTGTGATAATCCAAGAATACCCTGAGTGCAATCTCGTTGTATCTGGATCCCTAATACAAAAGAGACGTCATTAAGATCTTTCATCTCAAAATTCCATGATAGAAATCTCTTGATTTCGTGCAACATGCCTATATTATTTATGGCAATCAGTATGTCATTAACATACAAAACCAAGAAAATGTGCTTACTCCCACTAAATTATGATACACACAATTATCAACAACGTTTATCTCAAAACCAAATGTGATAATCACTTGATGAAAATTGTAGTACCAGCGACAAGAAGCTTGCTTGAGTCCATAAATGGACTTTGTGTATTTGCAAACTATTTTCTTTGGGTCTCACTATTCAAAGTTATCTGGTTGCACCATATAAATTGTTTTATCAATGTCACCATTGAGAAACACCGTCTTGACATCCATCTGATAAAGCTCAAGGTCAAAATGTGCAAAAAGTATCATTATGTTGGGGTTTATGCCCTAAAGATGTAATTTGTAAATGGACTTATGAAATAAATAAAAGAAAAGTTCAATTCATTATTGTTGTGTTGTTTATTTTATAACTTGTGCATATATTTAACATCCAAGATTGTCAGATGTAATCTCGAACTGTGTATATGAGTGTCATAAACGGATGGATAAAGTAAGAGACGTGCATTCTAGAGAGTCCATAGATAGCAAATAAAGCTGGGTACTTTATTTGTGGTTAATCTATAGCTGCGGTCCATTCCGTAATGTACGATGATTCTATCTTGAATCATTCATATGAGATATAGGAATGAAGGCACCTTGTATTTATTTGGGAATTAATTGAATAATGAGATTATTTAATTAATGAATCATGGTGATTAAATAAATTAAATGATGAGATTATTTAATTATATTATTAATCACTAAATGGAAGATGTTGATTGATATTTAATTTTTAAAGATAAGATAATTTGATTATTTTATTTTTATTAAATTAGATATTTATTTTTGAATTTAAAGAGTTTGAATTCAAAACAAATTGATTAATATCTTTAAAGATATGAGATATCTTTAAAGATTTAAATCGATGAGTTTTATTAATATATATATATATATATATATATTATATATATATATATATATGTATATATATGTATATGATATGATATAATATATATGATATATATGTTCTATATATTTAAATAAAACAAAATATATCAATAAAAGAGTTTGATATATTTTACAACACAAAACATTATATCAATACACAAAAAAAAAAATCTAGTTTTTACTTTTGAAGCGACTAGGGTTGCGTGAAACCAATAAAACACACATAAGTATTTACTTGGTTCAAGCAAGTGCAGTCTTTCTTTTAGGTTGACATCAACGCGTAAAAAGAAAGGCATCAGTTCACAAATTGGTGAAAAAGATACGTGCGTGAAAGTTTATGTGTGCGTGAGAGAGATTCAAGTGCAAGTGTTGCACAGTAAACAAAGAAGAAAGAGTTTCTTCAAGTCTTCTCTCTACATTCTCCATTCAAGTTCCTGAGACCGTGGCGTACCCAAACGCAGTTACCTATCCCAGTAGATAGCGAGGAAGATCGAGTGGTTCAAACAGGAGCACATCGTAAAGTGACGTTGGTAAGATTGGTTCAGACAAGAGCATATCGTAAAGTAAAGGAGCATCCAAACTTTGGTAAGATTTTCTTCTTCTGATTATATCGATTTCAATTTCCTGCATTTACATATTGTATGTATTAGTTCTAAAAAATAATTATGATCCCAAATTCACTGGTCCCAGATCGTTTATGATCTGTATTAAAAAAAATTAAACCTAATTCCGCTACGTGACCGGTGAACGGGGTTCCAACACATTATTGTCCTGAAAGAGTCTTTCGTTAAAACTGGAGAGAAAGTCTCTTTAAATTCAATCCTTTCCGTTTGGATAAATCCTTTAGCTACAAGACGAGTTTTATACCTCTCCACATTACCTTTTGAATCCCTTTTGGTTTTAAATATCTATTTACAACCAATGGGCTTCGCACCTTCTGGTAATTGGACAAGTTCCCGCACCTTATTGTCTCGTATAGACTCATACTGACATCAATCCACTTTTGAGAGTTGGAACCTTGCATGGCTTGATATAAGTTGATTGGATCATCTTCCACCATTCCAATGCCTTCATCATGTTCCTAGAGAAATACAAGACAAAAAAATCGTCCGGAATAACATTTATCATTTCTGGTTGTTCAACATTGTCTGGTTGAGGATCCAAATTCGCTTATTGATCTATGACAAGTATTGAAACCTACATATCGTCAAAAGCGATGGTAGGAATCGAAACCGATTATTTCTCAAAGATAATGTCTCTAACCCTATTTCTCCCACAAACTCAACATCCTAAAAAAAATGTTACAGTTCCCCGTCTCAAAAATTGACTTAAGTGTGGGATCATAAAACTTATAGCCCCTAAATCGCTCAAAGTATCCAATAAAGTAGTTGCTCACAGTTTTGGAGTCCAATTTCCTTTCATGTGGCCTGTAAGGCATCGTCTTACATGGACATCCCCAAATGTGAAAATGCTTATTTTGTCCAAATCTCATAAGGTGTTTTTGCAGCTGCTTTAGTTGGCACTCGGTTTAGAATATAAGTTGTTGTGTCTTTTGAGTTGGACCCTTAGCAGCTTCATTATTCTTTCTCTTTATGCCCTTGTCCTTAGAGGTGCTAGCCAAATGAGCACTTTCAGTCTTGTATTGCTTCAATCTCTCTTCATCTTGAACACAGTAAAAAATGAGCTCATTAAGAGTCCATTTCTTTTTGACAATTGTAACTGACCTTAAACTGACTGTATTATGCAGGAAATGATATTAATATCAAATGCACGAGCAAGTCGTCAGAAAACTTGAGCTTTAGTGCCTTAAGCTTAGAAGCAATATGAGACATTTCATTGCCTTAGCCACTTGCCTTTATACTTCAAAGGAATCAAGCTTTACAAAAGCATGCTTGTTTCTGCCTTATCGTTTTTCACAAAATGTTTTTCTATTTCGGCTAGAAACTCTTTGGTTTTTGTTATCTTTTCAAATGTCACGCCCCTAAATACCTCCGGAATGTCACGCTTGATGATTATAAGACTCAGGCGATTTGAGCGATCCCACTTCTCAAAGTTCTTCTTGTCATCAGGAGATGTTGCATCCGTAAGAGAAGCGGGTTGCTCAATCCAAAGTGCAAGGTCTAGATCTATGCAGTCGAGAACAATAAGTATGTTTTCTTTACAATCCTTAAAGTTGGTCTCATTAAGCATGGGTATAGAGTTTATATTAGCAGTTGTCGTAGAAACACTAGCTTTAAAAAGAACAAAACAAACACACAAACATGCTCACATTAATAACCAAATGCAATAATCAACAAATTCAAATGATGATAAGTCTCATCTCAAGATACCTAGCACAACATTAATCTCAAGTCTTTGAACATTAATATTAATTGTAAGTGGTACTCTTATTGTAGTGATCAAACACTGACAATAATTCATGCCAAATAATAAATCTATATTTGGATCAACTTATTATTCATATGTAAAACCTTATAATCGTCACATGTTTACTACCATAGGTGTGTGTGCAATTCTGCCAAGTATTAACCTTCCTTTGGGCAGGCTAATACTCGTATGAATTTATAGACACAAACATCCAACATCCCTCGTGAACAATCTACACAAGAGAGGTCACTTTGGCGACATCTTGTTTGAATTAGTCCATTTAGAATGATGGACTATTTTATTTAATCATAAAAGATATACCAAAAATATTTGAATTTGAGTTGATCCCTAAAAAAATTATGGAAATTACAAAATGCCACTGATTTTTTAAAATTATAGAAATCCCATCAAGTTTCAGTAATTACAAATCGACCCATATATTTTTTAAAATAAAAAAATTGGCCCAGTAATTTTCAATAATTAGACGTTTGCCTAAAATTTATAAAAATTACAAAGTGACTCTGAAACTTTATCAATATCACACAATGGCCTATAATAATTACAAAACAGACCCTCAAATATATCTAATTTTCAAAACATGGCCTAAAGCAAAAAAATCGACCTCTGAAACCCTAGGTTCTCTTTCGTCGTCGCTGCAGCAACCACAACGTCAATTGAAGGCCACGGTACACGCAGTGCAAGCAGCGGACAATGACGATGATCGATCTGGACCGAACAATCAAACGAAGCAATAATCGACGAACATCAATCCACTCTGGATCGAATCGACGGCGATGCCACAAACGGAGGGTCGCCCGATCTAGACCAGTGACGACCGGCGAAGCTGTTCGGAACTGATTGACTTGGGTAAGAATCAAGCTGAGATCGACAACGGGTTTGGGTTGAAACCCAACAACCCGTAAATCCGATGGTTTAATACCAGAATTCCTTAACCCGATTTTTTTTTAGAATTTTTTTTATTAAAAAAAACTTGAAAATCAAAACTCAAATCTCCAAATTATCTCAAATTCTCAAGAATCGATTATGGGTGGCTCTGACACCACTTGCAAGATTTGAATAACACAAGATATAACATGTGTAGGCACATAATTAATCCAAAAGTTTAATCTAAATATGTTTCTATATCATGCTTAATCAAACCCTTAATACATATTACTAACCCATATAAACTCAAGAGAAAAGGGAGATAGGAGAAAGCGGAAGCGTACCTGAATCGATTGCCGGAGATTGATGGACGGGTTGAGATCTTTCAAATTATCACGATCCTTAGGACACAAAAGTGTTCTCTCTTCTCTAATAATGAGGATACAAAAAAGCCAAAAGGTGATCGTTTAATTTGGGGACCATAACCCTATATATAATAATCAGATTATTATATGTTTTGCTATTTTTAATTTGGACCCTCATCAAATTAGAAATAACACTCTGGTATCTACACATTAATTTCATTAATTTCATGACAATTAAACCCTTAAGCCTTAAAAATTTAAATCTTAATTAGACCGCTTTAATTTAGGCTTAACCAATGATAACACAACACATTTAATATTTCCATGAGTGGCTCATATGATGGAATTTTCCAACGTGCGACACGTGTCCTTTATTAAGTTTTACTATTATTTTATTGTTTTTATTATATATAATAATAGTATATCATATCATATATCATATATCATATATAATATAATAATATTTGTCATATGTGAATTTAATCGCATGAACACGTCATCAACAAAGAGGATAAATTGTCAGGTGGATATCCGAATAGGCATTCAGAAAATATCCTACAAGACATCGCCGAAGAAGAGAAAACCCGAGTAAACAGATGTTGAATAAAACCTACTCAGGGTCAATCAGCATTATATACTACTCGGGATCAGTTAACGACACTCGGGACTGGTTAAATGACGCTTTTACTCGGGCTCAAATGATGTTACTCGGGACCAGCTGGTATTATCCTTGCTCGAGATAAATATGAAGAATGCTGAATAAAAGCCTAGCGCCTAGTTCACACGGATTAGGTCATTAAAATACACAAAGATAGCCATCATGAAGGAATCCTAAAGAGAACAGAATACTGAGCTGGAAGGGTTCCCAATCAGGCAACAACTTTATTTCTTTATAAAAAGACTACGTTCTTATATAAGGAAACAAGTCCAAATTGGACTACATTACTAGAATCCCATTCGATTTCAATACAAGACTCCGAAACAGGAAAGAAGACAATCAGCTTCAAACAAGAAAATAATTGTAATTAAATACAAAGATCTATTACTTGTACAAAGCATATTAGGGCTCTATAAATATATTAATAGACCCATAATCTCGCCAAAAAAGAGATAGACAACAATCATAGAAAAATACAGAGAGAAGAAAGAGAGATCGAGAGCTTGTAACATTATAAATTCATTGTGGATTTTAGCTCAGTTGATCATTCAACCACCCGTGGACGTTTCTCCGGTCATCGGATTTTTACCACGTAAAAAACTCGTGTCTTGTTTAATTTCTCCTTCTCTCTCTCTTTGAAATCACAGCCAAAATCCAATTCTTGTTGGCTTTTCTGATACAATCTAGAAATCAACGTCAACAATTGGCGCTAGAATGAGGGGCTTGAACCTTCGACTTGATTAAAAGCAATGGCAGGAAGCAGAAGCAGAAGCAGAAGCAGTTCCAAGGATGTCCAAAAATCTCCGGATAACTTCCATGTTGGCAGTACCTCGCGGGATCTCACTGCAACAATAAAAAACCAACCTACATTCCTGGCAGGGATCTGGCAAGTTCCTCCAACCAGTGGAGATCTAACACAACGTTTCTGAGAAGCGTTGCAACAACTGGTGGCAGACGCAGCAAAGGAAGGAGTTGATCTACTGGCTACAGAAGCACAAACTCCTAACCTCCCACCTGTAAGGCTCCATTATGTGGTAATAGGGCCAAAACTAAATACACCAGAAGTCGGAATGAACCTTACTCCAATCAAATAGGCTAGACGTGAAACATCTGAAGAGGAACGACCACGCCAGAAGCAGAACCAGGATCAGACAGTCCGTACTAGACACCGCAAACATGACCGGCACAGGGATCGGTCGTCATCAGAAGATAGCGATCGGCACCATCCAAAGCATCATCATGGAATCATACGTGAAACCCGGCATCAAAGTGAAGAACCTGAAAGAGGAATAACAATCACCCAGCCGACTTCTTACTCTACTCTTGAACCTAGTGATCTACTAAGCCGACTTCTTATCCAATACCTCCTGTCTCTAGGAAGATTCCTTACTCACCTATCCGGATCCTCCTGACCCAATGCAAGACTTCTTGCTCAACTATCCGAGTCCTCCCGACTCTAGTCAAGACTTTCATGCTCAACAATTTTGAGGTCTCACACCTCTTGTCGAGATTTCCACTTGCTTAGCTATCCAAGTCCTCCCGACTCTAGCTAAGACTTCCAATTGCTCAAATCAAAGAATCACTCTAAGATATGCGACTTTCTACCTCTTCACAAAGCATCTAAGTGATCATGAATGCAAAACGCAAACAAGCACTCAACATAGAAAATGATGATCAACAAATTCTATGGACATGCAACTAGATAGCTAGATTATGCTTTCAAAGAATAATCACAAATGTATCTAAGCAACCTAAGCATGTTATCAACTAAGAACCAAATCAATGAAATGAATATACCAATTGATGTAGACCTAGTTCTTAGAAAATGAAATTAAATCTAGAAATAGTCAATCAAGCAAAAGAATAAAAGATTTCTAGAAACAATTTCATGTTTATCAAGTTTAGCACTAATCATTCAACTTATAATAAATCTAGCTAAACTTGAAAATCAAATCAGCAAACCACAAAATGATATCAAAATCATCTTATTCATGCCTCTTAATCAAAAGGCATCAATCAATAAGAAGATCTAAGAAGAAAACTAAGAAGAATATGATTTTACTAACAAGGATGAAATCTCGAATTGAAAATATGAACACTGTGAATAATTAAGACATTCTTTGGCTTTGAAAATGCTTGGGATTTGTAGATCTCTTCAAGACACTCGATTTCGGTTTTTGAATCAAGTCAATCCGAGTTATAATGAGAGAGATATCACCAAAATAAAAATTGAAAAGTTGCTTCAAAAATATGCAGGTCAAAAATGAATATATGAAAATATTCAAGGGACCTCACAAAAAATGCCGCGCCAACAACTACATCTGGTTACGCGTGTTTTTTGAAATTTTCAAAGAAAATTATCACATGCAGTGAGATCACGGAAGAGACATTAAGAGGCTCAATGAACGACGACGCATTGAAGCAAAAGAAGCACAACACGATAGGTTTCACGTGAATACGTCACACTCTATAAAAAGCTGATGAATTAAAAATTATTCCACGCTAGAAGCATTTAAGTTCACCAATAGAAAATCAAGCATGTGACTCAAATTGATTTGATTGATCATCCACACCAAACATTATATGCATGCAATATATGTAATAAAAACCTCTTTAATTCATGAAACAAAAAGCAACCGAGATGTGCCGTGGGCATCTCGTGACCCGAGAGATATTTTTGGCGAGATGGTCACGAGCCAATTCGGGCAAGGGGGGCAAATGGCAATTTGCCATTTTTTTTACATACCTCTCGTATTCTTCGACCGTTCTCTGGTCTCCGAACTCCGAATTCAAATCCGCTTACGGATTACAAAATGGAACTCTCTCACGAACATGGATGACTATGAAACTCTACCCATAAAATAAAAATTCGACTCGATATATGAATACGAAGACAATGCATGTAACATGACTGGAAAGTTTCATAACTTTTTACTCGGAACTTGAAATCATGTGTTTGAGTAACCGAAATGATCAGAACTCAATAAGGAACAATATAACATTAAATTCAAGTCCAATATCCATGTTATACAAATATATAAACATACAAACACATTTCACACAAGAATGCAAACTACATGGAGATAGTCTTCAATCATGCATTTATCCAAAACATGTTACTTTCATACCAATGCATGAGCATTCACTTCAAGTGTGTGAATGTGTTAACCAAATGATGTGCTACGATGCAGAGACACAAATGTATGAATTGTGTGTGTATGCGCGCATTTAATGATGCACAACTAAGTAGGGACACATATGAATGAATTGTGTGTGTGCGCGCCTACGTCTTGCAAGAGGAGGAAGAATATTGATACCTTAGCATCCAAGTAAGCATATATCCTCTTGAAGACGAACTTTGCATGTGAAGTCGCTTTCCATCATTGAAGACCGATCTAATCACGAACCACTTAAGCAACTAAGCAATACAAACAAAGAGCGTTTTGTTATGGAATCAAGCCAACACAAATCTAAAACCTAACAATTAAATCTTTCGAGACTAATGACAAAACCTTGATAAGCATACAAATTAACATTCAACAAGATTGTTATAAGAAAAAAATATATTCATGTATGCTCAAATCTCCACACTTAGTCTACAAAACCTACAATAAGAATCAATGTATCTTATGATCAAATATATTCAATGTAGATAAAATTCTATAAGTTGTACTTAGAGTATTACAATGTGATACTTTACAACTTGAATGAAATAACACAAGATACAAAGTTATCTAACATACAAAAACAATAATGTATAAGGAAGTCAACTTACATAAAGAGTTCTATCCATAGTATTCGAATAACAAATACAAATACTAGAGAGTTAGGGATAAAGAAAAGTTGACACAAGATATAACGTGGTAAACCTCCGAAGAGGAAACATCCACGGGCTAGCAGCCACCGGCAAACAAAATCCACTAGTAGATAAGACAAGTACAATCTCTCAAGTGACCCCTTCACCTAGAAACTACCCTCCTATCCTACTCATGAAGATGTCGCCCTAATGCTCAACAATCCGAGGCTTCACACATCTTGTCAAGACTTCCTTACTCACCTTATCCGGATCCTCACGACCCAAGGCAAAACTTCTTGCTCAACTAAGTCCTCACGACTCTAGTCAAGACTTCCTTGATCACCTATCTGAGTTCTCATAACTCTAGGCAAGACTTCTTGCTTGACTATCCGGATCCTCCCGACCCTAGCCAAGACTTCCTTGCTTGAAAATCCAAGGCTTCACACCTCTTGCCAAGACTTCTTACTCAACACCATAGGTTTCACACCTATTGTCAAGACTTCCTTCTCACAAGGCATCTAGGTGATCATGAATGCAAAACGCAAACAAGCACGCAACATAGAATGCTATGATCAACACATTCTATGAAAAATACTAGACATGAGCACGAATGCACAAATCACATATAGTCTAGTTTATAATCCAAAAATGACACCACACAAGATGATGCATGAGCATATGAAATGTATGGATTAGGTACACTCCATGAAGATCTAGACATAGACAATAAATTTCACAAAACAAGATTGTCTAGATCTTATGCATGAATAAAAATCTAGAGCATGCCAAATTTCCAAACACGTACTTTAAACCTAGATTTTATTCATGTTGCTAAATCTTGAAATAAACATGTTCATGAAGTACATATTCAAGACTTTAGTACTAACACAAAAATGCTAGAAACACAAGATATGATCAATCAAATCTCTAGCAATCATTTAGAGCATATATTCATAAAATAGTCAATTAAGCTCTAATAGACTCTAAATATAAAGTCAAATGTGCTAATCCTAGATCTATTCAACAAATGAGTTCTAGCACATGATAAGACTATTAATCATGAAAATAAAGTCAATCAAAGCACAAATAGTCATAGATAAGATGCTAGCACAATACAACTCACAATCATGTGAAAACATAGGTTTGATTGAAACCTAACTCACAATAAAGTATCTAATTAAGCACAACTAGCATTTAATTGAAGATCTATCACTCATCAACATATGTTCAAGTCAAATACACACAAGTAGGAAGAAGACCCAAGGTATTTGAACATTAGAATCAAGGAAATCAAAAGATAAACAAATACCTTGATAATTTTGAGTGCAGACACGAAAATGGTGCAATCCACCAGAAAACTTGAAACAATGACTTCAAAGTTGCTTGGAGATGATAGAGGACTTCAATATGAAACTTCTCCAACTAGAATCACTCAAATTGGATAAGAAATGAGAGAGATATGGTGATTCAAAGTTGAGAGAAAAAACCTGGGAATTTTCTGCACTACATTTTCTTCTTCCTTAAATTCAAATGAGAGAGAGAAGAGATATATAAAGGAGAGGGAAGCAGGGCCGTCTCCAGATATTTTGCGGCCCGAGCGATTTTTTGATATTAACATAAATCGGGGCCTTATATAATTAAATAAATTAAATAAATAATTGTTCATTTACCAAATACATTGTATTCTATATAAATTAAAACAAAAAAGATTTATCGTATCTAAAAACATAAAAACAAAACATTGTTTACGTTTATATTCTTCTTGCTTTCTGAAGTGTAAATTTACTAATTATACTACTACCATCAAGACTTTTTTCTTGATAGATAGCATAGTCAATCCACTCAACTTATCTTGTGACATTGTTGACAGAAGATAATTTTTAATCAACTTCAACTTTAAAAACCTGCTCTCCGTAGTAGCAGTAATTGGAACAGTAAAGGTTAAAATAGACTTTGGAACAATATTCTTCAGCTTACTAAAGAGACCTGAGACTCTATGTAAAAATATTAAAAGATTCAAAGCTAGAAGATTCAAAATAGCACCCGTAAGGCCGTAATCTATATGACTATATTACATGATGAATTATTTCAAAGCAAAACATGGTAGTATTTAGAAGAACTAGGGAAAAAAATTAAACCCAAATTAATTTAAACCTATTCAGACATTACATAGAATACAACACACACACTGTTCTACTATTATAAATAAAATAAATAATTAAAAGATGAATCAAAATCAACATGTAGAAATTAATTGAAAACAAAAACCATACCTTTAAATCTTCAATTCTTTAATATTGACAAAGAACAACACACTAACACAAAGAAGAAAGGCGTAAGCCAGAATCAAAACGAAGCAAACCCATATATATATATATATATATATATATATATATATATATATGAAAGACCAAAAAATAGAAAGAGGAAGTAAAGTGAGTAAAGAAATTTGTTTTTGTTTTAAATAAATTAGTGGTGTTTAGAAATCAGAATCAGTGAATTACAGGGACTAAGTTTATTGGGCATTTGGATTGTGGGCCTACTTTTTTGTTTTTAATTGAATTGATTCATTATCATATTGGGTTGAACCAAATCTTTATTTTGGGCCCTGTTTATATATAAATATATTGGGTTGTGTGGCCCCAAAGAAAAAGAAGAAAATTGAGTCAGTTGGGGGCCCTAGCAAATTGCTAGGTTTGTTGGGCCCATGGGCCGGTCCTGGAGGGAAGACATATATGTGAAAAGACCAAAGCTACCCCTTCAAGATGCTTCCCCGAGATCGCACCATCTCGGGCTTGCACCTCTTGTTGGCCTACGGTCATGGTGCAACTCTCATGCACTTCTCTCGCGTTCTTCGACCGTTCTCCTGCCTCAAAACTCGGAATTTGAATCCGTTTACGGATTACAAACCGTAACTCTCTCACGGACATGTACATATAAGATACTCAACCCAAAAAATATTAATTCGACTCGATATACGAAGACGAAGACAATGTACGTAACATGAGTTGAAAGTGTAGTATCTTTTGACTTAGAACTTGAAATCAACAGTATGAGTAACCGAAATGACCGGAACTCAATCAAAAATGATTACTAAAATAAATTTCAATATCCATGTTATACAAACATATACACAAACAAACACAATTCACACTAGAATACAAACTACATATTGATAGTCTCTAATCATGCATTTTCCAAAACATGTTATTTCCATACCAATGCATGAGCATTCATCTTCAAGTGTGTGAATGTGTTATACATGGTGCACAACGATGCAGGGTCACATATGAATGAATTGTATGTGTGTGCCTATAATGGTGCACAACGATGCAGGGACACAAATGTATGAATTGTATGTGTGTGCCTATAATGGTGCACAACGATGCAGCGACACAAATGTATGATATGTGTGTGTGTGCCTAAGCCTTGAAAGAGAAAAGAAAGGTCTTAATATACCTTTGTAGAATCATGAAGCACTTTTCCCTTTGAAGACTTGAACTTGCTTGAGTAGTTGTCATTTCCTCTTTCAAGCTTGAATCATCATGAATCCTAGACAACTAAACAATACAAAGGAAATGTTGTTTTGATATAGAATAATGCCAACAAAACTCACAGACCTAACACTCCTCATCTGCCTCATCCTGGACCACTTTGGCCCTTTTCTTCTTGGACCGGTAACCCTCTCCTCTATTGGGTCTCACCACACCTTATTCGGGAAATAGTGAATACATGTACGGATCCTAAAGTCAGACCTGACATCCACGAACTCATCGGCTAACATGTCAACTCCCCGTATCACGGTAGAAAAAGGTTATCAGACAAGGGAACACCATTACTTTCTTCCCTGTTTTATCTCTCGCTGCCTTGTGAATCTCCATTTTCACAATTACCCTCACATTGAGAGGATGTCCATGCTGGAGGCAGTAGAGCAAGGTGGCCACATCGTAGGCCACTGTAGTGCGATGTCCGTACGGCCTCAAGGAGTGTGAAATGAAAATATGCCAGAAACAAGCTATATCAACAAATTCTTCTGCTTGATCGGTTTGGATCTTGAATTCCAGAACTCCATCGACCGAATAACCAGACTATTGGCTAGGTCAATGTTCATCCTAGTGAAAATGTCTAGCTGAGGGACCCCCTTGAACATGGCAATTGTGTCGTTCGAAAGTGTGGTCCTTAAGTGCATGTTAATGTCTCCTGAGTCAATGCATACTGCTTTACCACGAACCAACACCGGACTCCCTAAATTGTAATTCTGCTCGATTACCCCTGTATAAAATTCCTTTACAATATGAGGGCAATATTTGGTAGGCCTCTAAACAAAGGTGTCCCAACCTCAGGCCCCAACCATCTCAGGAATCGGAGTCTCATGCAACTCGCTTAGGTTGATCCCCTTCTCAAGTATGAACTTCTTCCCACTGAATTTTACTATCCTAGCCAAAAATTGGGGTTTTCGGTACAAGGTGGAATCTACCTTTTCCTTTTTCTTGACCCCTTCTTGGTCTCTTCTTATGGCTAGAATCCCTTCTCTCATTACGGCTCGAATCTACCATAGTTGTTTGCTTAGTTCTGGTCATAACAACCCCAGAAAACTGTGTCGCTTCAATTTGGATTACATAATCGGGCAGCACTCCGGCATAACTCACACAATTCTGGTAATTCGATACACCACGGATACCACAAACAGTCACCACAACACAATATATGCAATAAACCACTACCAAACATCAATTACCAATAATCCCAAAATTTACCCCTAAATGTGCCCTAATTCCACTAAACTCAACCAATTTCACCCACAAATCCTTCAAAAACACGAAATCACTACAAAAGATGCTTCAATAAACTTCACAAACAAAAACCCACACTTCAATTCACACAAATATGCAAAACATTACTTCAACCTCAAAGATTATGAAAATTTGCCAAATCAACCCTAGAATGTGTAAAAGTGAGGGAAGAAAGGAAATTTGAAAGTAACAATGATCCAGAACAAGAGCAAAGGAGAAAGAAGTACCGATTACGTGGGTTGGAAATCTTTGATGTCGTTTAAAGGGAGAATTGTCATGATTCAGGTTTGAATTGAGAGGTTGCTCTACCACGAACTGATGTTTTTATACCAGGTGTCTGTCGAGGTTGAATTGCCCCAGTCTTCCATGACAAAAATCATGATGGCGACACACCGTCCTTTCATCATGAACATTATCACGTTTAATACATCACGCGACCCATAAACGACACCTCAGGCGACAACAACTCCTCTTTGTTGTCGCCTGGTATTGTCGTGACCTTTCATGATGACATCATAACCGCGACATACCTAGAAAATTTCTCTTTAAGGCCTTTCAATGGTCCTAAGGGCCAAATCTTTACACTTACTCAACAATAAACATATCAAGGGCATTTGCTTGATAATTGAGTTGGGAAAGCTTGAACTTTAGCTATTAGAATTGTATGTAAAATGAAAATCACCCTCAAACCTATGTTTTTCCACACCATGCACTATAATCACAATTTGTTTCTAAAACTAAGGTGTGTATCAACTTAGACTTGGAAGTGAAGTAGAATCACTACCATTCACACTTATTATTGAAAATAAAAAATTATTGAAAAGAAAGATATCTAGGTGGGTTGCTTCCCACCAAACGCACTATTTAATGTCTAACAAGATGTGGTGAGAACACTATGGCTCTTGAAGCTCTATCTCTTCCAACCAAGCAAGGTTTCCATTAACAATAATGTCTATTGCTTTGTCAAGTTCGTTTTTTGGACCCAAACTTGTCGAATCTTCCTTGGCTTTCGTTTAGGCATGCTACGTCTCTTTTTGCACACTTCTATAAATTCAACACATTAAGCCTTTTTATGAACCCTAGTGTGGCAAAAACAACATTTGCAAGGAAAATATGACGAACTACCTCCAGTCTTCTTAATTCTTGCCCTTGGATGATTTGTATCTCTCTCAATAATGTGGAGTTATGGAGTTGTAGAGTTGTGGAGTTGCTTCTTCTATGCTTCGGTCCTTGGTTAAGGGTTCAATTGTTCGTTCGGCTCTTTTAAGTTTCACTAAGCAGTCACATTCCTTGACCCTTGCTACCTTTAAAGCAATTTCTTTTTCGCTCAACTCATTCTTTACGATATTGATTTCCTTGTCTGCTTGTTCCACTTGCCATTGTAACTTCCTAGTGCTTCGGGCAAAGTTTTCTTCTTGCTCTTCTACCAACCTTGCAAGATCTTCCACCCTTTTGATTGCTTCATCCCTTTCTTTCCTTAGGGTTTCCACTTCCTTCATTAAGTAGACATTGTCTCTCTTAAGCCCATCGATCTCTAAGGATGCATCTTTCTTACAAGTTTCTTCTACGTGGACGTCTTCCTTACCATTGTCCTCAAAAAGTGCTAGGATTTTATTTAAATACTCAATTGGATTCCTAGAATAGTCTTCCGACTGAAGTGTACCCACAACAAGGCAATCAACTGAGTTAATGACTTTCTTCAACCTTCTCATAAATGGAATCGGTGGAATGTAGAGATCGAGTAACTTATGCAAAATAGAAGTCTTCTCAGGAATCTTCTCTACTACTACTTCCTCTTCTTTTACCAAAGTCTCCTCCTCGATTTCTTCTTCCGATTCTTTAGCCTTTTTCCTATTAGGCTCTCCACTTGTATCTTCGGTGTCTAACACTCGGCCACTTCTCAAAACTATCACTGCCTTAGCTTGCTCTAACTAACTCGGTAACCTACCCGGCTTGTTCTTGTGCATTGTGTCCACCACTTGCTCTAATTGTGTCTTCAACTTCTTTATGGATGCCTATAAGTTGGTGAACCTTTGCCCACATGCTTGAATGAAATTGTTCAGGTTTTGGTCTGTCTGTTGTAAACTCTGAGCAAGGGTAGTCATAATGTCCTCTAAAAGACTCTTCCTAAGCTGATATGAAGTCACATCTTGATTACCTGAGTTGTTCCATTGCTGCCCACTTAACCCTTGGCCTTGGTAGTTCTGAGCTTGGTTATTCAAATTGTTGTTTGGGTCGGACCTTGAGAAGTTGGGATGGTTGTGCCACCCCGGGTTGTAAGAGTTAAAATATGGGTTATTTCTTCCTCTTTGATAGTTTAAGGCTTGGACATCTTGCATCTCATATAACACCATCTCTCTTCCTTGATGGTCTACATCACACAACAAGTTTGCCCCACCTTGTTGTTGACCCCATATTTCTTGTTATTAACTTCACTTGCTTGGTTAGCCTTGCCATTTGGATTGCCATGTCCGTGTCTTGACTAACCCCAAGCTTTCCTCCCCTTCTTGAAGTTGAACTTCTATATTGGGAGTTGAGAGCCAATGTCTCATATATTTCCAAAATCTCAGCGGCCGATTTATTGGTGATCAAACCCCCACATGCATTGTCCACCGAAGCTTGTGTGAAAGTTGTCAATCCATCATAGAATGTGCGGACCTTGTACTCATCAATCACCATGTGAGGAGGGATTTGTTCTTACAGTTGCCTATATCTTCCCCAAGCCTCATGAAAAGGCTCACCGTCTTCCTCGGTGAAGCTTGCAATTTGGATATGAGTTTATTTTTTCTTCACGGCTGGAAAGAACCTGTTGAAAATGGCTTGGCACACTTTATCCCATGTAGTTAAAGACCTCGCTCTCAAAGAACCAAACAACACATTGGCTTTATCCTTAAAGCAATACCTAAAACATCTCATCTTTAATTGTTCTTCGGTGAGTCGGCCTATCGGGAAGGTCTCCAAAATGGAATGATAATCCTTCATGAATTGCAAACAATCCTAGGTCGGGTGACCATTGAAAGAATGAAGCATGACAATGTGAAGTCCCGTGAGCTCATAGCTCATAGCCGCCGGACTCAACACTACAGGTGATGGTTGATGTTCCATCATAGGTTGGCAAGATTCCCTCATTGCTATAACACCCTCGTTTTCCTCTTGTGCAGATGCTCTCGATGAATCCACATTCACATTCCCCTCTTGATCTTCCATTTCCAGAATCGATGTACCATATAGATCGATAAAGATGTCTATACCATCAAACTGCCTAGCAAGCTGACCTACTCGGTTTATGTTGTCAATGACCGGAAAAAAATTTCTTCCAAGAGAACGTCGACAGTGCATACACCTATAGCCCTGATACACCAAATTAAAACTACCTAACAAAATAAAATAAAATGACACACACTACCTAAATAAAACTAACTGCATTCAACTAATAAATCTACGCTGATCCTCGGTAGCGGCACCAAAATTGATGTAGTACTTTTGATCTTACTCAATTTAAAAGATATGTTCGTTCACTGAGATCGGTGATTCAAAGTAATTGAAAATAATTAACTCGACTAACCTAACTAGATGCGATAAAAGTATATGGCATAATGCTTCTCTTGGATTGGTATTTTAATTCACTAATATGCAAAAATGTAATAAACTAATTAACACAAAAGCTCACACAAATATATGAATATGAGGGAACTGCTAGAGAATCAATGCAACCCAATTAAACTACTCAATGTAATCCACAAGTCTTATTAAGGCACTTTAATCCAATTGATAAGTTGGTGATTTGAGGTTCCTTGATTTGTAAGCTTCCTCTTATTGCTTTCCTAGGTTCCAAGATGGATGGAGAAATGGAAAATGTCTAAGAATGGTGATGGAAGGGTAAAGGTGTCCAAAAGTTCGTGTGGTTAATGTTACATCACCGGAATCTAAGATGAGTATTTATATGGGTCCAAAAATAGGCCAAGAATCAACCTAGAAATGTGTGCCGGAGGACTGTCGCCTCATTGTATGTCACAGTCGTCCATGATGACATCACGAACGTGACACATCGTTTCTTCATTTCTGCGTCTTCTTTCCAGACGACACTTTAGGTGACTTATAAAAAAAGTTTCTGTCACCTATTATGTCGCGCCCTTCAATGACGATGCACAATGACCGAGACATCTCGTGTCTTTTTATCCAAATTTCCAATTTCCAGCTCTTTTGGGTCCCAACTTCACTCATTTCTCCCATATGATGCCCCTATTACAAAATCCTGTAAAAACATTTAGTCGAGCCATTAAACACTTGATTTTACCCGAGAATTGGGCAATGAGCATAGGAAGGGGGACTCGAAAAATAGTTTTATCATGGCTCGATCACACGGACACAACACAAAATCACACGCTACAAAAATGTGATCTACAGTGACACATTTTTGTGACAAATTTCAAATGTATCACTATAAGTATTCTTTTGTGACAAATTTTATTATTTGTCATTATGTTTTATTCAATTGATACTTTTAAAAACTAACTGTCATAATAAGTTTACAAACTTAATAATTTGTGACAAATAATATAATTAGTCACAAATTTATCCAATAAAAAAGGAAAGATTTTATTTTATTATCTTCAAACATTTAATTGTCACTAAACATTTAATTTTCATTTAATTTATGGTACTATACTATGATATATTTTAATATTTGTCATTAAATTTAGATAAAAATTTGGTTCCAAAAGTGATCACTCAAATTTTGGTTAGTTTTTTTTTTGTCACAAAAATTTATCAGAATATACTTACTCAGTAAAAGGTGACTAACTATACAAATTGCCACTACAATTGACTTTCAAAGGAAAAAAAAAAATTACCACTGAAATATAAAATTCCCATTAAATTTCCCTCCACCAAATCCCATTCACTATTTTCCTTCTTTCCACTTAACAATGAAAATCCCTAAATCTTTTGTTTATCAAAATCACTGACCATGAAAATCATAAATTTTTCCTATTCCTTGTCCAATTGCCAATGGCTTCCTTATTGCCCATAACTTTCCTAATTACTTTAATGTAATTTCTCCGATTTGCTTTCGGTTTTATTTTTTTAGTAAATACAGTTTTGGTAGAGTTGCAGAATTTGGTGAGCTCTTCTTCGAAATCAGGCTGAGACATTCAATTGGGTAAATCTCCACCAAAGCAAACTTTTTTTCTACTTCTTCTTTCCATTTAGCAATGAAAATCCTCTAGTTTTTTCACAACAAGTTTTTGTTTATAAAAACCCCTAACCATGAAAATCCCCAGTTTATTCACAACATGTTTTTGTTTATCAAAATCCCTGACCATGAAAATCCTATTTTTTTTAATTGCAAGCTTTCTTGATTGCTCACAACTTTCCTAGTTACTCTCATCTAATTTCTCCCATGGTTTTGGTAGATTACAGAATTTCTTGTGCCCTATTTCGAAATCAAGTTGATATTCAATTGGGTAAGTCTCCACCAAAGGACTATTTTTCTTATCTTCTTTCAATTTACTAATGAAAATCCCCAATTTTTTCCCATAATTTTTTTGTTAAACAAAATTCCTAACCTTGAAAATCATAAAATTTTCTTATTCCTTTTGTAATTTCTCCAATCTAATTTAGTTTTTTTTTTAATATGGTATTGTGCGGATTTGCAGAATTTATTGGATTGTAATTCAATTACGTATAACTTTGTACTCTTTCAAAATGAAGTTGACATTCAATCGGTAAGTCTTCCATATTTATTAAGTTTTTGTTCTACTTTGTTTTATTGAAGTTTTATTTTTCTTCTCATTTTTAAAATATACATTTGTTTTGCTTAATTAAGACGAATGTTTATGTTTTTTGAAAAATGGTTTGCATTGCCTATTTAAAGTTATCAATTTTTTTTTGTTTCAACAGTTTATGTTTTATTATGCTTTCTTTAATACAAAACTTGTATTTTTTCATGTTTATTCTAGTATATTTTCCGTTGCATTGGAATTGAATTAGTGTTTTATATATATATGATCCTATGTGATGTGTGTTTTAGCTGAGTGAATCGAATGCTTGTGGGATGTGTTTTGACAAATGCTCTGTTTCTTTTTGAGTGTGTTCTAGCTCTATCTGTTAGGAGACCTGTTTTGGTCTTGGAAATGAGGTATAGCTTCTTGTTTGTGTCTTTGCTTTGGCTTGCTTGGTTAGGTTGTTGCCTTTCCTTTTTTTTTTTTGAACATTAAAATTTTATTTATCAAGTCATGCAAGGCCAAAATAAACCACACCAAACTTGAAGAGAAAGTAAAGCAAACAGAAAAAACAATAGGCTCCATAAACCATTAGGTTACTAGGATGTCAAAACACCCCAACTACCCATATCACAACACCAGCCTACAACAGACCACACAAACAAAGCATAAGCACTTAGCTAGACAATTAGAAAACACCAACACTCGCCGTAACTGACAAGAATAAGCACACAGCTAGCTCCAATGCAAAATGTCCCCATTTGAGCTAGACCCCTTTTATAAAATCATGAAGTTAAAAAAAAAATCCTATGTTGCTAATTTTTTGTGAGTCTTGATTTATCCTCATATGTCATCATTAAGCCCTTGTGGTGTTTATTTTGTTTTAGTGTTAGAAAGTTGGCCTTTGTTTTGCCTGGTGGTTTTGTTTCCAAGTCTTGCTCTATTTTTCTTTTTAAAGCAAAATCAGATATAAAGTTCACAAAAAGACCATAAGGAAAAAAAAAACAAAACAAAACAAATAAGTTTCAACATTCATGACAAATCATTTACAGGAACCACTTATTGTATGCTTTCATCTTTTTTTTTTTGAAACAATGGTGCATGATTTAACTCTCACATTAACATTATGCTTTTGGGAATTAATGGTAAAGGGATTAGGAATCATGCTCTTGTTCATTTCATATATGATATTAAGAGTAACTTGAATCGTCTTGAGGGTGAGGTGAAGTTCAAATCGAGAGCTTCAAATCAATTCGTGGATAACCTTGCTAAGCTTGGTTCAAATATAGGAGGAGATTTTGTAGAGTGGGGGGACTTTGGTTACTGAGTTGTTTCATAGGTCTCTTTTAAGGTGGTGATGTTCTCTTTGTTTTCTTTTTTCCTTTTGGTTTGTCGTTCTTCCTGTTGGGGTGGCATGGGCTGCCCTGTTTTGGTCCTCTGTCTCGGCTGCATTTTCCTGTTAGCTTGTGGCTTGTTTTGCTTTGGGATGGGTTTGTTGTTTGTTTGTTTGGCTTGGTTTCATGAATATATTACTGTTAAAAAACAAAAACAAAACAATAACATATATTTTCCGTGTAAACTTCACAAACTGGTTTTATAAGAAGTTAGCACCTTAGTCAAAACCAATATATACCATCTCAAAATAGCATAATGAACTGGTCCTTCTAACTAAACCTATGTAGTAACCGACTGAATCAAAATTCAATAGTAATTTATTCTCTTTAGGAAAAAAAAAGATTCGACAAGTGATCGTAAAAAGATAAATAAAAATGTAGAATTGACCTCAATAATCCTTCAGAGCCCGGGTAAAGAGAAACATGGTTTGTGTACTTAAAAAAATATACACCGTTTAATTAAGTCAAACTTCAATTAGGATTTGCCAAAACAGAGGATAAAAAATGGGAACACGCTAAAGGTACATTTTGTTATGGTAATGATAATCAATTTTGGCTAACTAATTTAGTAAATAAGTTTTTAAATACAATGGGAAGACATGAACTAGCAATCCACCAAATAGCTCATAGAATTATCATGAATCATAAACTGATACAAAAATAAAAACAAATACATAAATGGAAAGCCTAAAACATTAATAAAAACGACACAAAAGCTTTTGATGGTGTAAAAGGAAAAATATTATGAATCTTATTATTTAATAGAAAATAAAATTAAAAAAGTACTAATCTTGAAATTCTTTGGAAACTAATGACAAAAAGAAAATATGCAGAATTACAAATGAATTGTAGAATTATTTCAAACAAAACATGTTTCTCTAGTTATGTTTACGTTAAGACAATCTGATCATCGTTTACAAGCTTTCTAAGTTTTTGTAATTTTTTTTATAGCTTCTAAGTTTATCGTAGGATATATGGATAAGAGTTGGATTCATGAGTCCAGAGGAAGTAAAACTTTTGATGACATAATTAAGGTTACTAATTCTTTTTTTTATTATAATATTTTGGAGTTATGCATATTTAATTATTTTCATTTATTACAATTTTTGTCTAGCTGTAGTTATATAATTGATTTATGACAGTAGCTATTGTCATGTATATATGTTAGGCTAAATTTAATAGAAATTGGGACCTTCCTGAAGATTGGATTAATAAAATGCTAGGTCACCTATGGCGTCAGAGAAAATATATGCTGAATTTTTTTTTTGAGAAATCATTAAATGATAAGGAGAAACTTTCCGAACTTATAAATGATGTGGGGAAGGAACAATGGAATTGATTGGAATTCTGAGAAGGGAAAAGTAAGAATTTATTATGATGAAGTTGTCAATAATTTTATTCTTATATTAATATTGTTTTCTAGAATCACTAATGTTTTATTTATTTGTTAGTGTATTAAAGAATCGTTCAGAGACCAATAAAACAAATTATGGTAAAATGACAATGCATCACACTGGTTAAACAAAAAGTTTTGCAAGGCTTCGAGATGAACCGGTAAATCCTTACATGTTGTATATTTTATAAGTAATATTAAAAATTTATTAATACATATGTATTTTTATTTATAGATAAAAAATGACCCTGAAAGAAAATGAGTCAGACAAGATAGCGATGTTCAAAACAACTTACACTTGGAAAAAAGCCAAGCCTATTGACCCAACGATTGCAAATACAATGGTAAGATGTGCTGAAAACAAATAGTCTTGTGATGCTATTGGATGGTTCTTAAGACTTCATTTCTTAAGTAGTTTGGGTGATTCAATTCAAATTATTGAAATGTTTTTATCAATTTTTTAGGCTCGCAGACATGTTTCAATATATATCAACTCATTTATAATTATATTAAGTGGATTGTGACTATAAGTTCTGTACCTCTTGTGTCGTTGTGTGCTTCTTGTGATGAAATCTCTATTCACTTTTTAGAGTGATTCATCACTTGTAATTTTCCTTTGGCTATTGAGTTTTTGATTTGTAATTATGTGGGTTGTGTTTACTGTGCTTTTGTTCCTAGAGATAGTATGTTTTAATAAGATTGACTCTTTCTTTTTCTGAAGACAAACTATGGTTTTATGACTATCCTAGTTTGATCTATCGATTTGTTTATGATGATATGATTCAATAATATTTTTTAGGGTCTTTGACATTAAAAAAAATCAAAATGATGATAGTATTGATGTAGGAATGTATGGTGACCAAGTCTTGTCAGTAGTTTGGAATATATTCTATTAATTGTAATTAGTATGTTTGTTAAATTTCAAAGAGTAATGAATTTTGTTTTTGAAAAGCCATTGGAATTATTGTTAATTAAACTTGATAATGTGCTAAAAATTATGCATACTTGATTTATTTATTACTGCTTTACTCAATTTTATATTTGTATTTGTTTTCTATTGTTGTTGATAATATAAATTCAATGTGCTATATAATCACTTTACATTGGATGTTATTTAACTTAGTTATTTATTATGTTCATTTTATTATTATTTCTTTACATTTTTTATGTTCAAATGATTTAAATATTCTAATTGATTTTATTATCTCATTACTCAATTTTGGTAAAGGCGAATGGATGAGCTTATCACAAACCAACCATATGCATCTAAAAATGAAGTCTTCAATCAAGTTATTGGTGAAGTTAGTCCAGAAGCTCATGTTTCCACTTTAACTTATGGACTTGGGATTAATCGATAAAAATAAAAGGGAAAACGTTCTTCTCGTCTTGAGACATTGAAGATGTTTGAGGATGAAAGAATTCAAAGACAAGTAGCAAACAAAAAGATCACACATCTAGAGACTGAATTGACTGAATTGAAATCCCAACTTCAAACCATGGAGGAAATGAAATATCAGTTTGTCCAAGTCAAATCAATGTTTGAACATCAATTTTCAAATTCAAATGCATTTTCTTAGTTTTTATACTCGAAGTTCATTTGATAGGTTTAGTCTTTATAGATTAAAGACATTTGTAAATTTCATCTTATATGTTTAGGTTTATAATTTAAATACATTTTTCAATTTCATTTTATTTTTAGGTTGATGATTCTCTACAGACTTTGTATATTTTGTTTTCAATATACTTATCAATTTAATCATAATATTTTATGCTACTGTCACTGTAGAACTATTTAGAGAACATATTTAGAGACTAAAGCTATAGCAATCTTAAATTGTCACTAAGTATGTGTATAGTGACAATTTTTTTCTTTGTTAACTGTCATAAAATTTTTGTATAGTGACACAATTTTTAAACTTTTAATCGTCACTAGGCTTGTAAATTGTGTCATATTTTTTTTAAACAATCAATTGTCACTAAGTTGACGTAATTTTTAAATGGTTAATTGTCACTAAGTTTGTGAATTATGACACATTTTTTAAACAATTAATTGTCATTAAGTTAATGTATAGTGACACAATCTTAACATGGTTAATTGTCAGAGAGTTTGTCAATAGTAATACATTTTTAAAACAACAAATTGTCATATATATAGTGACAAAATCTTCAAACAGTAAATTGTCACAAAGATGATGTATAGTGACATAATTTTTATTTTGTCACCGATCAATGTCAAGTTATAATGTGTCACTAAAAGTTATGACTTGTGACAAGTATGAAAAAACTATTACAAATACTTTAAGTGACGGGGTAAAAGTAACGAATTGTCAGTGACACTTTTTTTTTTTGTAACAATAATGAAATTGTAACAATTTATTCACTTATAGTGACAAATATTTTTTCTCACTATATGTCACTTTTTTTGGTAGTGACACTTAAATCTAAAGATGAAGTACAAGTGTGATTATGAAATGAATGCACACAAGAACAATAAGAAACAAATGCATAACAACTCAAATGTATGTAAGTGTGTGTGTGCAACAACAAATGCATGCCAATACAAATACATTGAGTTAAGTCAAGTGAACTACATCTCTTGAAGCATTTTGAGACCTTGGAAACTTGTGGAAGATAAGTCACAATAGGAGATCTAAGCTACCATTACAAACAATCTCAATGTGTTTTGTCATGAAATAAGCTAATAAAAAATAAAGGTCCTTACAATTTATGTCTAAAACGTTAACTATATGGCTTCAACTTTTCTCCGTGACTATATGCATCTTTTTTTTATATTGTGCTTTATGTTTATAATGCGGAGGATTTGGGTTTAATAATATAAATTTTGGAGATAAAAAATGCAGTGTAAACAATGATCAATGGTTGATTCATTTTATGGAAATCAGATATATTATGGAAATTTAATGACTTAACTCATTGTTTACATGCCCATTTGTATTAATAAGTTTCGATATAAACAAATAACTAAAATAATTGAAATAACCTACTGTGCAAACAAAAACCTTACTGAAAAAAAGAGAAAACATATCCGAAGAGTAAGGGCCCGTCCTGTAAGCATTTTTCAGTTACTGTTTTTCGAAAATAACAATGAAAATGAAAACAGTATTTTTAGTTTCAGTTTCGAATTTCGAAAACACGTCTGTTAGCATATACTGAAAGTTGTATTTTGAAAATGAAAATAGAAAAAACGCGTCTGGTAGGTTAACTGAAAACTATCAAAAACTGATTACATAATTAACCAATATAATTTTTGTATTGCAATTTTTAAATTAAACAAAAGTAACACATCAAAAATCAATTCAAAAAAACATAACAAAAAATGAATTAATCAAAACTAAATTATAAACTTATAAATAAATAATTATAATATATATATATAATATTAAATATTATTACATATATTATAATTTATATTATAATAATATATTATAATATTACATTTTTATATTATATTATATTATATTTTTATATATAATATATTATAGTATATATATATATTACTATATAATAAAAATATAACTGTATATAATATATATATATATATAGTATTAATATATTTATATATATTATAATATTATATATATTATTATATATAAATATATATATTATATGTAATATATATTAATATTCTATAAAAATATATTATTTCATAATATATAATATTATAATATATATATATATATTAATGCTTTTAGTTCTAGTTGTAAATAAATTATTCTGGAATATATATATAGGGGCACTTTGGTCATTTAAAAATCTTGTCTCGTCTTATCCTAACCGCATAAAACGCATAATAGAACTAAATGAAACAAAATGAAAAACAAAATAAAAAACAAAATAATTTTTTTTATATAAAAAAAAAGAAAAACAAAAACGAAAAACGAAAAACCAAAAACAAGTATTTTATGTTTTTTAAATCTTTCACTTTTAACACTGATTTTGTTTTTCATTTTTTTTTTCAGTTTCTGAAAATAAAATGAAAAACGGTTAACGAATGCGTTTTCAAAATCGTTTTTGAAAAATAAAAATGAAAACGAACTGAAAAACAGCTGCAGGACGGGGTCTAATGTTTTAAAAAAAACACAAGTTTAGTTAAACAAGTTTATACAACGAATGCAAGAGAATAATAAAACTAGATTTGCTGAGAAAATAGCTCAATAGGAATATTTAGACCTGGTAAAATTTTACATGACCTATTAACACGATTCAAACTCATTCGAAAACAGCGGTTGGTAGGTCTAATTTATCGGATCGGGTTGTTAATGGGTCAACCCATTAAAACACGAAATATAATGGGTCGGTTTTGGGTCCACCCTTAAAAAAATCATTAATTCGATAACCAATAAATATATAACAAAATTAATATATTTTTAATATGTTTATGAAAGTTATTACAAAAATATTTGTATAGTCAAGTTATGGAATTTATATAAAAAAAATATCTTTGAAAGAGAAAAAATTCCTAAATTTAATCTATTTCTAAATTATAAACTCAAAACTATAAATTAATTATATTACAATATTATAACCCTAACCCTAAAACTCTATCCAACTTTCTTAAAATCGGTTAGCTTCAATTCGATCATAGTAAATTAAATTAGGCATGTTTTCTTTTTTGCATTTTGTATTACTATGATGCACACCATATCATGTAGCTTCAAAGCTATAAATTTATTTGACAATTGATATTTGATATTCTAAAATCAACTTGTTTCTTGACAATTTTTTCTAAAGGTATATGATATATGTATATATATATATATATATTTTGTTTTTTTATACAAAATATATTCTCTTTAATATATTTTTTTATTATATAAACAATACATCATCCTAATTAATAAGTAAATTTTTTAATGCAAAATTAAATATTTATACATATTGAATACCGAGTATGTTAGGTGTAAATATCTAACATAAGTAATTTAACCTTTTAGGTCCAAATGAGAATTGAGATTCACAATCGCAACATATTGAAGATTCAAGAGGAAGATTAATAAAAGATTTCATTTTCAAGTTTTTTTTTTTTTTGGATACTTTTTTTAAAAAATTAGATGTTTTCGAAACATTGTTGGTGAACTTAATGGCATGAGTTTGATCATGCTTAAGTATTATTTATATTTGACTTTTTAATAAATATCAAATATAATATTTTACAATAGGTCGGGTCGGGTTAGCCATTAATTTAACAAATGGTTTCGGGTTTGTATATTTCAACCCATTAAGTTAACGGGTCGTGTTCGGGTGAACAATTTTAATACGACCCAAACACAAAACGACACGAATTCGTAAAAACATGACCCATTGTCAGAATTGATTTTTAGATTTATTTTGAAAAGATAAGTGTTGAGAGATTTGTCAAATCCCTTCTATGAGAAAATATAATAACACTCATTATTCCATTTAATGGGCTATCCTATTTAATTAATTTTCAGGTTTTTTTTTTCAAAAGATAAGTGTTTAATATATTATTATTATTATTATTATTATTATTATTATTATTATGTTAATATATTATTACGTGGCAATTATAAATTCATTTTTAATATATTATTATTTTAATATCTATATATAAATCTCCTATAATTGAACCATTAATTAGGATATTTTTAAATTTAATCTTTAATTAGTTATTTTATCTATTATTATTATTATTATTTATTATTTATTATTATATCTAATCAAACTTGACATTTTTATACTTCAATCTCAATTTCAATATTTTAAGTCTTATATTTATTTTCTTTTCAGTTTCGTAATTAGAATTAAAAATAAAGATCAATAATAAAACACTAAAATCCCATTATATTCGGGAATATTAAATTTTCGAGTTAATGCAAACAAAACTGAACGTTAAGGAGAGAGATAGAAATGGCCAATAAGAAACTATCTGGTTTCTTTCGTAAATGTAATTTGCATTTTTTCTATCATTAAATATAATTTGCAGTGTTTAAAAAAAATGTAACTTAACATAGCATTAACAAATGGTTACCAAAAACGGTTGTAATTATATTTATTAATAATATATGTCAAAAATGTTATTAAACGATAATATTAATATAATACATGTAGCTCCCCACTCAAAAGAAACTATATATATTATAAGAATTAAAAGAAAATATTATTTTAATAATTATTATTATTAAGCATAACGATAATACTAACTAAAAATAATGCCACATGTTGACTACTTTTAGGGATATTTATGAAAATAGTCAAATCAGTAAATGAATTATTATTTTTAATTAAGTTCTTTTTTTTATTGTTTATAACCAATTATCATAATATATTATTGTTTTTAACCAATAAATTATAAAAATACTATTTTTTTCACACAGTATGTTACGTTAAACGTGATATAAATGGACTATTTCATATTTAACATGACATATCGTCTGGTATTGTGAAATCATGTACTTTTGAAGGAAATGAGATATTTCATACCCAACATGACATACATAGAATATATTATGTCCAACATGATATATATAGGATATTCCATGTCCAACATGATATATGTGGGATATTTCATGTCTTACATGAAATACTGTATATAGTAGATATTTCATGTTCAACATGACATACATATTTAATATCTAACATGACATATATGGGATATTTCCTGCCCAACATGACATACATGAGATATTTCATGTCTAATATGAAATATGAAATACATGGGATATTTCATACATGGGATATTTCATACTCAACATGATATACATGAGATATTTTAAGCCCAATAAAATATACATAGGACATATCATGCCTAAAATTTTCCTCACCCGTGAAAATTTTCCTCATCCACGCCCACCCTCGAACCCGCGTAGGTAAGCTGGTTCGCGGGCGGGTTTGAACCCGCGGGTTATGGTTGCACCTATACCCTCACCCGCGGGTTATGGCTACACCCATACCCTCAGCTGCGAACCCGCGAAACAATGTTGGTTCATTGGTGGATGCTTCACCCACGGGATACCCACAAATCAGCAACCCACGATCCCGCGAATCCGTGATTTTTCATTTATAAATTTCCACAGGTAATCACCTATTGAATACTTAATTGAATTAAATTTTCATTTCTAATTCCCTACTTGATACATTACAAAACAATAATAGCTATAAAAATAAAACGACTAAAAATAATTCAAATGTTTATGTATGTTTATATACAAGTATTTTATTTATACGGGTTCGCGGGTTCAACCCACGGGTTTATTTTTTCAACCCGTACCCGCCCGCGAACCCACTGGGTTTTTCATTAAACTGGTTTATGGGTTCGCGGGTCGTAAATTCACCATCCACACCCGACCCTACAGGGTCGGGTTCGGGCGGATGCCCACGGGTGCGGGTCAATTGCCATCCTTAAACGTGATATACATGAGATATTTCATGTATTGCATGAAATATTGCATACATGGGATATTTCATGTCCAATATGACATACATGAGATATTTCATTCTCAACATGATATACATGGGATATTTCATGTCAAACATGATATACATGGCATATTTCATGTAAAACATATTTCATGTTTTACATATATCATGTTTTACATGAAATACTGTATACATAGGATATTTCATACCCGACATGATATATATGAGATATTTCATGTCCAACATGATATACATGAGATATATCATGTCCAACATGACATACATGATATATATCATGCCCAATATGACATACATGTGATATTTCATGTCAAACATGATATACATGACATATTTCACATTTCACATGAAATACTGCATACATATGATATTTCATGCCGAAAATGATATACTTAGGATATTTCATGCTCCAACAGAAAACTATAAAAAGTTTTAATTTAGTAATCAATTACAACGGTCGATGAGACATTTTATATTGCATGGATGGGGAACTTATTAGGGACTTGGTGGAAAATAAGTTGTCATACAATGAGTTGGTGGAAAACATATTAGTTCTTCCATTGTACATCCTTTTGAAGGAAGAAGAACATCGGGCCGGAAAAATTTAGGATATGTTTTTCCTCAGAAGTGCCTCTTTTAAAAGTATGTACCAATTGTAGAGGATTTGGACCAATTGTGTTTGGACATAGTATTCAGACATGCTCAAACATGGAAGCAAAACCATGACCTACCATGACCTACCATAACGTTACAACTTTTAACGAGTGTTGGTTGTTAATTGTTGAAACTTTTATTTTATGTTAATCGTTTAATGTTATTTACAGTAATAGATTTTGTTGGTCGTTTAAACAATTTGGTTTGGAATATTAATAAGCTTTCCTCTATTTATATATACCTTATTCTTTGATTTTAAGGCTTGATTAATAACTTTTGATTAAAAACAGATGCATTCGTGACAAAAGTTTCGACAAAGTTTCCTTTGTTTGTTGACATTACCAAAAAAATTTGATTATCTGCATTAATCACATTATCATATCTCAGTAAAACAACACAACATTGTATTATAAAATCATATCACTCTACTCATTATAGAGCCTCGATTATTTAGTTCTAATTAGAAATAATATTTTTAATATTTAGATAACATCTATCTAATGTCATTGACATAGTAGTAAAACTTGAAAAGGCCATTATACAGTTTCACTCATGATGTCCTTTATAGTTTCACTCATGATGTCCTTTATATCTTCCGCTGTAAAGTCCATTTAGTAAGATTTATCTTGAACAATTTTCCATATACTTCATGATGTACACACAACAACTCCTCATGTATTTATCAACAATAATTATAAATGCAGATAAGTGTAAATATTAATAAAAATTTAAAAACAAACTTTAAAAAAGTTCTTCATGTTGCTGAGTTGTTTTTCATAGCAAATTTGCTTATTGTTTTTCATAGCAGATTTACCTATTGTTTTTTGTTGAGTCATTTTATCAAACACCTTGAATGCCTCAGTTTCACAGAGTTGTTCAATGGCTACTCTAAGCTTGAACAATCCTTCAAAAACCAGAACCCCAGCTCTTCATCATCGCAAACCCATCTCCAAAACATGTTCTTTCACAAGACCAACCAAAATACCATTCAATTTCTAAACAAAAACCCCACCAAAACTCCACCATTTTCAACCAGTAATAAATAAAAAATTTAATGAAGAAAAGGAAAATTAATTAAATAATATTTTAAAAGGCCAATTGTTTGGAAGATTTAGGAACCCATATCTCCTAATATTTTTTAAAATTATAAAAACAAATAGAAATTTATTGATGAAAAAAATAATAATAAGTTTTTGGAAGATCTGAGAACCAAATCTCCCAATTCTTCTTTTTTAAGAGAAAAAACATAATAAAAATCATGAAAACAACAAAATTAATCAATTTAAACAAATCAATATAATAGAAGGAAAAAAACTCAATTGCTGTAAAAAAAAAGAGAAAAAAGAGAACAAAACATATCACTTTTTTTTTCTGAGCAAATAATTATGGAAATCAAAGAAAAAACAACTACAAAAACCAACATTTAAAACTCGAATACTGGAAAAATATTCTTTTTTCTCAAGAAAGCTAGCAACTATAGCCAGATCTTCAAACTTCTCTCACTTTCACAAACCTATCAACGTCTCGTAAATCTTACAAAATATAAACACATATATTAGTATAGTATAATGAAATTAATAACCAAAAAACATTAAAAACCAACCCCACTTAAAAAAAAAGACATAAACAGATCAACAACCAACCTAAAAACAAAAGGTCAGTTAATCAAAGACAAAAGTGTATTTAAATTCAAAGACCAATCAACATAAAATGTTAAGAGTGAATATAATAGGAAATCGAAAATAATAAAAAACAAAAAGACAAACGATGGGTACAAGACTCAAGAACAAAACCAACCGATTGCAAAGAAGAAAGTGAAGATAGAAACTAGTATGATTTATAAATCCCAGTTTCTACGCTCAGCTTCAAGAAAGACCCATTAGACCATTACCATAGATTTCTAAAACTTTACCAGATAAAAAATGTGATCTGAATATCCAACACTCATCACCCTTCAACTTCGGCTTCTATGACTGATAAATAAATAAAAATACCTATTTTTTTTAAATCAACGAACCAAAAAAACAAAAAAACTATTTAAAAAAAAAACAAAACTAAAAAACGGAAGATCAAAACCCAAATAATATTCCAAAATAACCCCACTGATCTAAACCCTAAAATTTCAAGAAATTTCTTAAAACTTAATATCCAAATCTTAAATCCTCAAGAATCAACTATGGGTAGCTCTGATACCACTTGTAAGGATTTCGATTAACACAAAACTAACATGTGTAGGCACATACTTAATACAAATAACCTAAACATGTTTCTATATCATAATTAATCAAACCCTAATATACATAATATAACCCACGTCAATTCAAGAGAAAAGAAGTAAATCGAGAAAACGGAAGCGTACCTGAATCCATTGTCAAAGCTTGGTGTATGAGTTGTGATGTTCTAAATTAACACGACCTTTCTTGAACCCTACAGTTCTATTTTGCTCTGTTGATGGAGATACAGACAAAACAAAACATGTGTAATTTGGGGACCATAACTTTAAATATATATAATAATTAAATTATTATATGTTGACTATTTCTAATTCGGCCCCTTAACAAATTAGAAATAGCACTCTGGTATCTACACATTAATTCCATGACAATTATACCCTTAAACTTTAAAACTTTAAAACTTTAAATCTTAATTATATCACTTTAATTTAGGTTTAACCAAAAGATAGCACAACAAATTTAATATTAACATGTGTGGCCCCATATGATGGAGTTTTTCCAACATTTTTTGGTCATGCTTCAAAGCATAGAATTGAGTCCAAACAACATGCTGCAAAAAAAGCTGTTGATTATCTATAAAAGAAATACTCAATTGATGCTAACTAATTGAAAATGCAAAACTATAAGTGTTGTTATGGCCGCATCTCTGGAGAGTACAACAAAGCAATCGAAGAATATAAATCAAATTTAAAACATAAATCAGATGTTGATTACATATCGCCCACACCTGATAATTTTGAATATTATCATAAATAATTATTTTATTTGAAGATATGTTTTCTATTTTGCAACCTTAGATATCGTAATGTCTGTTCTTTTATCAATATTTTGTACATATCTATCCGTATCAATGTTAGATATTTAATTTGACATTTTGTTCTTCACTATATAATTGTTTTTTTTTTATTTCCTTTGATTTACGATAAACATATATATGTATATGTATATTATATGTAATAGCTGAAAAATAATGAAAAAAAAAAATAGATCTACCAAGTCTTCTTTCAAAAAAACTACTCAATAAGGGGTCGTTTGTTTTTTTGTTCTGAAAACTGAACAGTTCTGAATTTTTCTAATGACTGAATATGGACTGAAATTTGAACCTGAATGACATATTTGTTTGTTTTTTCTCACATTTAAATGTATTGTCAACACGTTTGTTTTTTTAAAGTAAAATTGTCTGAATATAAATAATTTTACATTTATACCTATGTTAAACAATTATACATATAATATGAAATAAAAACAATCCAAAAATAATAATTATATATGAATACATATGATCATGATCTTCATCTTTGATTATAAACAAACTTCATTTTTCTAAGAAAAGAAAAAATTTTTTTTTTCAAAAAATAAAAAGGACACCAGGAAAACTCGTACAAAACACTATAATATCATAATAAAGTATCGATATTAATTAAACACCAATATGTAAAGTGATTATGGTTCTTTTTATTTTTAAAGTTATTTAAAATAAGCAACATATTAAAATAAAGATTTCTATACCATATATAATTTTGATGAAATTGGAAATATGTTACATATGGGGGGATAGTATCAGAAGAAAAGATTTTAGATTGCATTTAATGCAATTCAGTGATTTGCAATTAAGTTAAAAGTCATGATTTTTTACTTTTTATTTTAAGTTGTTTTTTAGGATTTTTAAGTTTTTTTACCACTTAAAAAAAACAAACAAAACAACTTAATAATTATGATTCAAACCCATTAAGTTTAAAGTGGAAAAAAACAAACGACCCCTAACTCAGAGTAATATATATATATATATATATATATATATATATATATATATATAAAATAAACAGAAAAGAGAGAAAACAATGAAAAATGCAGACCTGTGCTTAGTAAATCTTTCCAGTTTTATTTAGGTTTGTTTAGGTATTTATTTATATTTTTTAGGCAGTTTAATTTTAAGACTTTTATATTCATGACTTAAAAAAAATGTTATACGTAAATCTTGTTGAAAGTGCACATCATCGCAAAACCACGTAAGCATGACACTTCATCAAGAAAAATCGACAGATCGGTATCCTCGATGGAGTCCAAGTCCTTGTCATTAGAATACTTAGTGGAAATCCGAGTAGATCAGAGTAAGGATGAGACAAGTGTTGAGACGTATTCAGCTCTACTCAGGACAACAAAGAAGATTCCATAAAGTTTCGTTTTTCTAGTTTAAGCCACGAGACTCCCAAGGTGGTAACAACACTACATACTTGCGCAAAAGTGAGGGGGAATTTCAGAAGGAGACAAATATATTCTCCTTAAGATATACGTCATCATAAAGAATCTATACCATTAATGTCATTAAGTAGACAAACCCAAATAGAAAAGATTTCTTTTTTTGTCAATCTTTGGCTTGCACGCTAAGAAACGTAATCCTAGCTAAACCTGTATAAATACGTCTGTAAATTATGTTGTAAACAGAGATAACAACGGCAAGAGAGGCATGAGAGATCGAGTTTTGTAATTCAAATATTTCTTTACTGGATTTGACTTGGTTCCATAAGCAACCATCCGTGGATGTTTCTCCGGTCTTTGAAGTTATACCACGTATTTCTGGTTTTTGTTTTCAGCTATTTTTTGTGATCTTTTCACTATTACAGATTGCAGAGGTTTATGTTGTTGACTTTCTTGACAATTAAGAAACTGACGTCAATAATTGGTGTTAGAAGAATGGTCGGATTAATTTCGCTTAAAAAGCACCCTTGAGACAATGGCTAGCGACGGAACGGAGATGGTTCCAGGAAAATCCGAGACTCGTCGGATGATATACACAGAGTCGATACCTCCCAAGATCCTACAAGAATTATGATTGGGAATCAGTCGGAGCCTATAGTAGGCGTCCATAAGGTCCCTCCAACCAGTGAGGACATCGCACAACGATTCAGGGAGATGCTGCAGCAATTACTGGCAGATGCATCCAGGGAAGAAGTAGATTTGTCCACCACAGTAGGGTTGATTCCGTTAGGCCAGTCGCCTCTCTTAGATCATCCACTAGGCAGGCTTTGATCAATCATAGTCGGACGAGCTAGGAACAGACAAGAATCCAGGTCCTGCCTTTCAGTTAAGGGATACACCACGAGATCAAACCTGAACTCGTGAAGCACCCTCAGA